>CM057454.1:200180000-202680000 GCA_016271365.2 Neoceratodus forsteri
CCCCCCAATACTGGATGGATGGAGTTATGTAACAAGAGTCAGTACAAGTCAAGATGCCATGTGGCCACTAGCTTTTCGGCTTTGTAGTGGACAGCATCAGTTTGATGCCTCTTTTAATGAGCACGAATGCCATGGCATACATAACCTAACAGTAGCTATACCATTGCCTTGTGTGATCGGATAGCATAGTTAGCATTTCTGTGACTGTATGGCTGGTTGTCCTGATTTCTGTGGCAAACGCTGATTTCTGTGGTCAGCCCTGAATTCTGTGGCCACTGCTACGAACGCAGAATCATAGAAAACACAGGGCCCTGGACATGGCCTGGACACAGATGTGGAGGTGGAAGATGTAGATAGCCATGATATAGGTGTGCAGGCACAGGACACCTCTGTGCAGGAATCTACAGGGAAGGGAATAGCTGCACATGTACAGGACCTTGAGCGTCAGGGTGGTCTGGATGACATCCAGCAGCAGTCTTCCAGGGATCCTGTATACATAGATGAAATGGAGGAGGATATGGTGCAGGATGTACCTCTGCCAGAGGTTGCAGCAGAGGATCATGTGGCTGAGGACATTCCCAATGATGGTTGGGGACATGCCAACATTGTGGAGGACATGGGCAGGCAGCACAGGCAGGCCATGGTGAACTTCGCTCGACAACTGGGGGCACACATACAGTACATCCAATAGCTGTGCACATGGACATATTGCAAGCAGACATCACAGCCCTGCTCAGATTCCTGGACACCTATACAGCACAATGAGACACACTTTATTCTTCTGGACCATGTACGCAGTACACATACCCGTGACATTGAGCAGTATAAGGTCCTGCATTGTTTCATTGCATGTCAGTTTGTATTCCATTGCACCCCACCCACCCATTATCCCTGTAGTATGTAGTTGTTAGATAGGTTTAATTTATGTACTGTTAGTAGTAGCTTATGTATTTTGTAGTGGTTAGATGGTTATTATTGTATTTACAGTACTGTTAGTAGCTGTTCCTGTAGTTTGTAATGGTAAGTTATTCATTTACAAACTGTTATTAGTAGTTCCTGTAGGTTGTAGTTGTTAAATAGTTATTTTGTTTATAGTTAGCAGTAGTTCCTGTAGTTTGTAGTTGTTAGTTATTCATGTATTTACTGTTACTAATTGTTCCTTACATAAAGGTTGTGTTACAGTCAGACAGTAGTATAGTAGTGTTTGAGTCACAGGATTGTTGTTACCACAGTGTTGTCATCCCCCCTGCCCAGCTATAATTATTACATTGTTCTTGACTGATTCCATTGTTACCTATGTGCATGTTATATTTCTGTTGCTCCACACCTTAATGGTGATGTTCCATTGTTCAAATAATGAAGCACTGAAACCTATTTACTGTTCTTTTATGTCTCATTTACTGCATCCAGTGCTAGTAGGCAATGTTATAGCTATGCGCAATGTGCATTCTGCATGTTCCCATGATATACACCGTCTATGTGTGTGCACACACATATTTGGCGGTGTGGTATTGGGATGCATGTGTACTGCACAGCGCTTGTCTGCACCACAGCAGTGCATGCCATAGTATCGTCCTCACATGGTGGTGTCGCACATACAGTGACTACCCTGTTGCAACTGCCTCTGGGGCTGCATGGTAGCAGGGTTCTCTTACTCATACATAGGCATGCCAATGTATTTAAGCCAAACCACCAAACACCAAGGTGGAACCCCATGGTTTGGTCCAGTTGTGATGTTTTTGTGTGTGTGGGCCAAGATGGCGAGGTGTTTGCTGTTGGTTGCATTGCTGTGTGGGGGTCATGCCTCCCACTATTTCATGTGCTGGTGCACATGTGGTGCTGCAATGTTGGTATGGATTGGTGTTCATGGTGGGGATTACTGTTTGTTCATGGCAGCTCTCAGGACATAGATGTCACCCAGCTGATAGTGGTTGTTGCATTGGTATCAGTGTAACATCATGTTGGTTGTTGCTTCACACCATGCGGCATTGCCTTCCTGCTCGGTTGATGTCCTCATCTTGCCGATGTCACCTGCTGTTGCACATCAGTGTGTGTACCAGTGCAAATCTGTTCACCACAGGGCTGTGGTCTCTTGATGCTGTTTGCCCATTCTGGCTACAGGCCCTCCGTGGAAATGTGCTGGCTGGTGCTGTGCATGCACCCTGAGGACCTGATGCTATACCATCCCCAGTGCCACTGCTCTTTGCCCTGTGGCCATGTTTTGTATGTGGTGCCAGTGTTGGCATGGGTGGTGCTGTTGTGCTGCCTCCAGGTGGTGCCATACACTCCTTGACCATGGCAGGACCCATGTTGCTTGCACGTTCGAGGCCTCTGCATGCATCTGGGTTCCTTGGTGGACTGTGGCACAGGTGCTTGCTGCATGTCCTGCATAATGCTGTAGGTGCTGGGTGTCAGCATGGTTGTCTCCAGTGTTCCACTGGTGTTGTCAGGTACAGGTTCACCCGGTTGGGTCCCTGGGGGGTGGTGTGGCCCCTGGCATCTGTGTTGCCCTTGCTATGTCACCAACCCCTGTGGTGTTGTCTGTGGTCCAATGTTCATGTGCACTGTTCTGTGGATGTTCACCACCTATAGCGTCACACACCTGTGTGTGCATGACAGGGTGCACCACTGGACTGCTGGCATTGTCCTACTGCATGATGTTGTCTTTGGGTGCTATTTGGGTCTGTGCAGGTGCACTGTGGTCATGCTGCACATCCTTTAGTTCAGAGGGCCTGTTGTGTAATTCCCCTTGCTGCAGGGCTGCTGCGGTGCCTATGGGACATGGCATGCACTGTTCTGTGCCTGCTGCTGTCAGGGCATGTTGTTCCTGTTTCTCCACAACAATATCTGTACAGACATTTTCAGCACTCTGCTGCAGTGCATCAGCCATGTCGGTGACCATGGTTCTGTGACAGGCATTGTCCAGGTCCTATGGGCACACAGTTGCCATATGGGGCTGTCCACTGTGAGCATTATCCCATTGGGCACCGCTGACCCTTGTCTGTGGGACTACATGTTGTTGCTGGTCCCCATGGTCCATGGTCACCCCAGCACAATCTCCAGGATGGCCACATCTGTCATGACCTGGTGGCATGCATCGGAAGCTGTGCAACACTGCCTGGGTATACTCACATATGGAGGTGGCCATTGCAATGAAAGCCTGTGTCTGAACATCCTGTACTGATAAGCTTTGCTCCATGACCATGGTCTGCCATTCCATGGTCTCTGTCTGTCGCTGCATGTATAGCTGAATTGCACAGTGCTGCCAGTATATCAGCATGCTGTGCAGCACCTTCATGAATGGAGGTCCGCATCGTGTCATGCTGGTCTATCATGGATACATCAAGATGACACATTTGTATTGCAGCAGCTGTGTTTTGCTCCTGCACAGCCATGCAGATGGAGGCTAGTTTGCGATGAATGGACTCCTGCGTGTCCATCATGTCCTGCCAGTATCAGGTAAAGTCATACCCATGGTCAAGTTCAGGCACATTGTTGACAGACTGTGGTGTGTCCTTATGCCTCATGGATGCTGGCATTCTGTTACCATGTCCCCCATCCTCTTGGGCAGGGTCCCCATCCTCTGCACTGTTTGGCACCCCTGTGGCATATGTGGACTAAGCTGTCTGTTCACTGTCATTGCTTGGGTGAAAAGCCTCCATGGCTGTTGCCTGGCCTGTGGTGGCAGTGCCTACCTTGCTTTTTATCCTCTGTGCTTTGGGATTCCTTGGATGTTTCCTCGTCAGTGTTCCCCTCACATGACTGCTGTCCCCTGTTGTCTCTGAGGGTGTGTGTTCCAGACATGTGGCCACTTACCTTACCTATGTGGGACCCTGTGGGGGTAACACAGACATATGTACAGTCTATGGTGCTGTGCTGGCCATCTGCTTATGTATGGTGTGTGGTGCTGCAGTGCATAGGTCAGTGTGCAATGGCAACAATACTGCATGGTGTCATGCACTGGCATGGCACACTGTGTATATGAAATCATACATACCTGTTTCAGTCTGCAGCTGTAACAGGTTCAGCTCAGTGTCTCCACTGATGGTGCAGTCACTCAGTTGGGTTGCCACCAGTTCCCTGTGGCTGCTTAGTGGCCATTGTTGGATTGGGCTCCCACCTGTCCCAGTGGTGCAGCATCTATTTTGTACTACTTTCTCTTTTGACCATCTCCAGAGGTAATGGTACTGCTTTTGCAGCTCTTGTGTGCTGCATTGGCTTGCAACCACAGCATTTACCTTGGTGGCCACCTCCTCCCATGCCCTCTGATACTGCAATTAAGCTTCCTGCCCCCACTCCTTGACAGGAGCAGCTCAGCCTATTGGGATAGAGGTTACATGATGGTACATGGGTACACACAGTTGGCCATGTTGCCCTGCTTCAACATTTTTGCCATTCATACTGACCTGCTTACTGACCTCCTCAATCAGGATGTTTGTCTCTTCATCAGTGCAATTACATTTTCTCTGGTATTTTTCTCCTTGCTGCCCCCATCTCTCACTCTGCGTCAGTGCTGTCTCAGCCATTGCATGGCCACTGCATCATGGTGCAGTGTTTAACCTAGGTTCATCATGCACCTTTTTTATGATGCAGCATGCGTCTTGCATGATGTATTCTTGGCCTTGGCGCAAGCGCATTTCTTCCTGAGTTTGTCACTTGGCATTATCCACAGCCTGGTTTGGGGCACACTGAGTTAGGCACATCATGTGCCAGTCTTATTGTCTTTGAGAATAGGGCCCCATGTCTGTAAATCAGACAATCAATATAGCAACAGCAGAGGAATTCAAGTTTGCCAATAATGTGTTTGTGCAAAAATAAAGAAATATACAATAGAAGTTAAGGACATTTCCAAGAACCACTCTCCCATTTCCACAACTGATCTTGAGATGCTGAAGAAATCACCAGTAATGTCACCTCTCACCACAACTGGCCTTGTGCACAATGTCTAGATGGCTATCCAGCTAGAGATAGCCAGAACCAAGAGGGAGGGTCTGAGAGACCAGATACCTGAAAGTTTCCTTATACAAATTGAAGAGAACAGCCATGAGTATACCACCATTAGTCAAAATGCCCATACAAAGAAAAAAAAATCACAGATATCACAATCAGTGCAACAAAGAACAGTACTGAGGCTACATTTATGCAATCCCCAGCAGCCCGATGTGTTCTCTAGCATCTTTCAAAAGACACCTCAGCAAGCTACAACCAGGCACTACAGCCTTTGACTGCACCCCACTGACGTTTGCAACATTGCCCCAATACACAAGAATGTTTATATTTTCCTTTATTTAGTTAGTTCGGACAGACACCTTTGAGCTAAAATAGCTGATTTACAAAGGTTCCTCATCATCAGCAGAGCACAGCAATTTGCATCAGAATATCTGCAAAAGGATGTTACAATGGGTTTGAAGCAACAATCAGCAATAGAAACATAGACTTTGATGGCAGATAAGGACCACTTGGACCACTCAGTCTGCCCATTTCCCTACCTATTGGATAAGCTGCAGATCCTAGTTAACCAACAGCCTACTTCCTGCAACCCTCCACTAAAATTGCTTTATGTCTGTCCCATGCATTCCTGAATTACCCCACTGTTTTTGATCCCACAACCTCCTCAGGAAGGTTGTTCCATGCGTCCACCACCCTCTCCATGAAAAAATACTTCCTCATGTTGCCCCCGAGCCATCCCCCCTATATCTTCAAACTGTGCCCCCTTGTTCTTACACATCTCTTTTTCTGCAAGATGCTCCCCTCTTGGACTTTGCTGATTCCCTTGAGTAACGTAAATGTTACTATCATGTCCCCCCACTCCTTTCCTCGTGAGTATACATATTAAGCTCCTTTAGTCTGTCCTCATATGGGTTCTGGTGCAGACCCTGCACCATTTTAGTTGCCCTTCCCTGGACTGCCTCCATCCTGTCTTTGTCTTGCAGAGATGGGGTCTCCAGAACTGCACACAGTATTCCAGATGGGGTCTTACCAACTCTGTACAGAGGGATAACAACTTCCTGTTTTCTACTGGTGATGCCTCTCCCTATGCATCCCAGTATTTCCCCAGCCCTCCTTACTGCCTTCTCACATTGATTGCCTACCTCTAGGTTATCTGATATGACTACCCCAGATCCCTTTCTATTTTTGTTGTTATTAGTACCTCTACCCACATTGTGTACTCTTCCCCTGGGTTTTTGTTTCCCAGGTGCATTACTTTGTGCTTCTTTGCATTGAATCTAAGCTGCTCTACTTTTGACCATTCCTCCAACCTTGCCAAGTCCCTTCTCATCCTTTCCACAGCACCCCCTTGTGTATCAACCCTCTTGCAGATCTTTGTGTCGTCTGCAAAGAGGCATACTTTCCCTTCCAGTCCCTCTGCAATGTCACCTATAAAGACATTAAAGATGACCAGTCCCAGTACTGAACCCTGCCGTAGCCCACTAGTAAACCCCTTTCTTCAGAGTGGACTCCGTTTACTATTACCCTCTGCATCCTGTTGTCCAGCCAATGTTTTACCTATGCTACAAACATGGGACTCACTCCCAGACTGGCTTACTTGTTTATTAATCTTTTGTGTGGGACTGTGTCATATGCCTTGCTAAAGTCTAGCTAGGCCATGTCCATAGCCCCTCTCTGGTCTACTACTTTGGTCACCCAGTCAAACAAATCCATTAGATTCATCTGACATGACCTTCCCACTGTGAATCCATGCTGTCTTGGATCATGTGCCCCACTGGCCTCTAGGTACTCAACAATGCTTTCCTTCAGAAGTGATTCCATTATTTTCCCTACCACTGAGGTCAAACTAACAAGTCTGAGTTTCCTGCCTCTGTCTTGCTCCCACTTTTGTGAAGGGGAATCACATCCACCTTCCTCCAGTCCTCAGGTACCACACCATCCTCCCATGATTCGCTAAAAAGTGTAGTCAGTGGTGTCCCCATCCTGCCCAACTTTTACATCTTCAGACAGCTGCTAAACCAATGCTTGCATGCGGTGTGTGACTGTTTGAGGTAAATATATTCCCATCTGATCAACCATCTCCTTAGACCAAATGGACCTGGCCCTTCTATCTCACTTCTTGGCTGGATCCCTTTAGGGTCAATATACTCCCCCTTGGCCTGTTTCCACCCCAGCACTTAGCTAACTCCCTTGGGAGCCATCTCCTTTTTAGAGATACCCCCTCCACCTCTATCTTATTTGTTACTCCCCTCCAACCTTCCCTGTGTCTCCCCTTCCTGTACGAGGTTAGTTATAGTATGTGAAACTTGACTATGTATGTATTCATCACTTAAGCTATTTAAAGTTGTCTTTGACTTGTTTTTTACACGGCATTACTACCTGTCATGCACAAACTGTTACATCTTGTTACTACTAAATCCTATGTGTCCAGGACCATCTTGAAAATGAGCCTGCTCAATTATGTAACTGCCTGGTTAAATAAAGTTCGATTGATTGATTGACTAGTTCTTCCCTTAGTTTTTTTAGAATTCTGGGGCCATTCCCGTCAAGCTCCACTGCTTTGTCCACCTTCAGTTTTAGGAGTTCTTTCAGGACCTTGTCTTCTGTGAATGGACTGGTATCGACACCCTTTTCCAGAATGCTTCTATTGTTTGGTTTAGGTACCTCCCTCTCCTCTTCTTTTGTGAATACTGAGCAAAAGTATTTGTTCAATATTCCTGCTTTTTCACTGTCACCCTTTGCCCACCACCCCTTCCCTTTATTAAGCCTCACTATCCCTCCCTTGGTCTTTCTTCACTCCCTAATGTACCTATAAAACGTTTTATCCCCCTTCTTAACTAAGCTGGCTATCTTTTCCTCAGTTTGGGCCTTTGCTATTCTGACTGCCTTCCCCAATTCCTTCTGCTTTAACAGGTAGAGTTCTCTGTCCTGCTTCTTCTGTGTTTCCTTCTACTTCCTGAATGCTACATTTTTCTCCCTAACCTTCCCCAACACCTCTTTTGAGAACCATAGTGATTTTTTTCCTTTGTTTTGTTTTGTTGATTTGATTCACACAAAGGCTTGTTGCCTCTGTGATGGCTATTTTGATTTTTCCCCATTGTTGCTCCACCCCTCCTTCTTGCCTATTTGCTAGTGCTTTTCTGAGGCACTCTCCCATTTTCCCAAAGTCAGCCCTCCTAAAGTCCAATACCCTTGTGTTTGTATGGCTTGACTCTACGGCTGTGTTTATCGTGAACCACACTTGTCAGTGGTCACTTACTATACAATCTATACAAGATTTACTATACAATGCATAAGTTACATGAATCATTTACACTTTTGTCAGCATACAATAGGCTTTGTCAGCATGAAAATAAGGCACATGAAGAGAGGACCTGTTAGAGCAAAGGAACAAGCAGCTCACAGGAGCTTTGTCTGATACATAGGAGGGGAGAGTCAGGGGCAGTTACAGATGACATTGGGGGTAATTATCTGAGCTGTCTCTTACACTGGCCAATTTGATTGAGGTTTATGATTGTGCTGGTATTCTGCTAAGCCCATGGCAATAAATAACCATGATGAAGAGGCTGAGCAAAGAAGCTGGGCTCAGCAGCTTGTACACCAACCACTTAGTTTGACTGATGGCAGACCAGCTTCTGTCTAGCACCAGTCTCAAGTCCAGGCAGATCATGTCTGTTACTGGATACTGCTGCGAGGAAAGCCTCCACAGTTACTGGGCTGCATCCTCTACCAACAGGAAATAGTGGAGCTCTATTTTTCTGGCTTAGTAAATCCTGCTGGAAAAAAGCTCCTGCACTGATGTCAGTTACTCTCAGCAGACTGCTACCTAGTAGGAATGAAGCTGCAACCTTAGTCAGCAGCACGATGCAGAAGAGCAGCATGGAGTCTTTGAGCAGCAGAAAGTTCAGTGCAACCACAGTCAGCAGCACACGGAGAAGCACAAATGAGAGTGGCACAGAATCTTTGAGCAGCAGGCCCTTCAATCAGGTAAACTGTTATTTTGCCAGTCCTGTACAGGTCATCAAAGGAAACTTTTACCATGACAGTAGCAGACAGTTATTTTTTTGTGTTCTTGCTAGCCTACATTTAAAGTGCAGCACCAGATTGAATTGTTTTATTTATTTATCCTCCTCCCACCACCAACACCCCCAGTTACAAGTGATTACATTTTCTTGCAAATTAATTAATGAAATCTTTATTTGGCAATATCAGGTAATGTCTCATATGTTTTCCTGTATTTAATTCATATTTTTCCATTTTATATAAGCAATAAGTCATTTCAGGGTCATGTGTTATGCAAGGTTTCCTACATGCCCAGGGGTTGAAAGCATTCTGCCTGCAGAATCATGCCTCACAACACCCATGGACGTGCGGTAAACCCTGGAAACCCCATGCCACATCGTGGCTTATTGCTTAAGCTGCACATAGCTTGTTTTGACTGTGATAGTCAATATCTTGGCCAAATATTAGACCACCTCTGAAGCTGTTAAAGGTTTGGACACTGTTCTCATGATTTATGCCGAATAGTGCACTGCTTGCAACACTTTGTTGATGCAAGGCACTGCAATTTGGGTTAATTGTTATGAAAACTTGTGTGCCTTAAAAAATAAGGCATGCAAGTTTTTTACACAAATGACAGAACACTGACAGGGCTGAAAAATCATCCTATACATCAACATCCTCTAATTTGAAAATCTGGCTTTAACCCTTGCAGTTCATCTTTCCTAGCAACTCACTCCCAACTTGAAGTAATAATCTTCTCTTGAGGCAAGAGATATGTGAAGTCAGGAAACTTCCCTTCACAAAATTCTTCACAAAGATTCCCAGTGTCACAAACTGCAACATTGTATAGTTCTTTGTGCAGTGAAGTGCCTATTTCACCCAGCAAAAAATTATGTATAGTGGCACTATGCCAGCTAAGTTGCTACAAAGTGGCACCATGCATAGATTTTATTGAGCCAAGTGGCACTTCATTCATGGAGAACTAAGCAAAGGTTTTTTTTTTTTTCAAGTTTTTACAAAATGTGGTAGCCCCCCACCCATGGTGTCATCACTGACTGAGTTGTTTTTGGGAACCAGGTGGAGGAAAGGGATGTTGTAAAAATCATGTACTTGTCAGTAAACTTGAACTTCACCAAAGGAGTCTTTTTTTTTTTTTTAATGCAGAGGGTGGCAGGCTTATAGCAACTAACATTAAGCAGTCTGTGTGATTGGAGGGGTGTTGCGGATGGCACAGTGGGTGGGGTGCTGCCAAATTTTGTAAAAAAAAAAAATGCAAAGAAATTAATGGGCTGCTGAAGTTTGTGGGGCCATCATTGCCTTTGCAAAGCTTTGTGAAATGTGAAGCTACCCAACATCACACCAACTTTGCCAATAAAGTTTAAAGCAGCAGTGCAATGAAATTGAACAGAAATTGGACCTAATATTTTCCCTATAAATAAATCCAGACATCTTCCAGTTTCATTTGGTGCTAACAATTTTTAGTTCCACTAAAATTTGAGAATTTTATAAGTGTTTTATTTTAGTTTTTTTTCCTCAAGAAAAAAAAAGATGACCACCACATTTGGCTTAGGATAGCATTGGAGGCATGTCAACGATTAGGATATAGGGAAAAAAAAAACTAATTGTGGCTAGCACAGGAGGTACCTAGAAAAGTAGATTTGACAAGCATGTATATCCCCAAGAGTCAATACTACAGAATCAAAAGAAATTGTAGTGATGAAATAGACCTTGAAGGTGAACTAGCAAACCAAAGGAATACGTTTTTGGAAAGGGGATATTCATCAGAAGTACTTGACAAAGCCACAGAGTGTTGTGACTGTAAAACCAGGGTACAACTTTTGGCAAACGAGATAGGTGAAAATAGGGAGAATAGTGAAACTGTGAAGTTTGTCACTATCTTTAATGTAAGATCTTGGAGAGTCCAGAAAATCATAAAAAAGCACTGCTGTGTCCTGGCAGCAGATGCTAGACTTCTGGAAACATCCAAACACCCCCCCTAGGATGTCATGCAGGAGGGCCAGAAACTTGAGGGACATGCTGGTTAGCTTATCTCAGAGAGTGGAACAACCCAATAATTGGCTTCCCCCAAGGGCTGTAAGAGATGTGGCAATTGCATATTTTGTAATTGTATACACAAGTGCAATATGGTAAAGAATCCATACACTGGTAGAATGCATGATATAAAATAACTTATTAATTTTAACACCACATATGTGGTATACTTATCTATATGCACATGTAATGCCTATTACATAGGTAAAACAAAATGGAAGTGGAAGGAAAGAATAGGTGAACACCTTAGGGCCATTAGAAATGAGAATTTAGAATATGCCTGGGCTGCCCACATGAAGGATGTGACAAATGTGAAGCATTTTCCAAATAAATAAAAATAAAAAAAATGTGGAGGAACATAGTCTAAAGTTCATTGGTATCGAGCAGGTTAAATTGGGATCAAGAGGGGGTAGCAGAGAGGATCTGCTAAGCCAAAAAGAAAACTATTGGATTTTTGAGATGGGTGCCTATACAGGAAATGGATGAAATGAGCATGTTGAACTGAAGCCATTCCTTAAAGATAGAAGATAAAGGTTTTTCTTTCTGTTTTTCCTTACAGGGTGCTGCATCAAGATTAAAGATGAATTAGAATGTGCATAAAGTGGCAATTCTTTTCTCTTTAATAAAATGCACTCTAGGTTGTAAATTGGTCCCTTACACTTTGGACTTTAAAGATTCTTTCCTTATTATCTTGCATATCTCTAGAGGCATTTGGCCCCACCCCATTCCCATGTCCCTTAAGTGCCTGTCTTTTTTCCTTATACATTGTAAAACATTTTTATCATTACTCCCTCTTCTACTTGTTTGGGGCCCATTGTTTGCTGGCGTGTTTTTCTTAGTGCTCTGCATGTCTCCTTTTCATTTCGGATTACTGAAACCAACTTTTTAGGCTATCGCTTCCTTATTTAAGGGCCTTGATAACACCTTACAATATTATGGAATAACAGTTCCAGAGCTAAAAATAAAGTTTGCTCTCCAGCTCACGTATTTCTCTTTCTCTTCTTTATTTTTAAGAAAATTGTAAAGTATTTATGCTTTCTTTGCCTTTTATGAGCCTTAAGACATAAAAAGGAATGTAAGGAAATGTCACTTTCCAAGAGTAGTGGGACATACCAGTATGTTGTGACAAATACTGTATTTCTGAAATGTGGCTTACAAATGTGGCTTTGATAAGAATTATAGATAAATGTGAGCTTTTTAACCATTTGTGTGATCTAGTTTATGCACTTTATTTACTGCACTTTATTCTGAAAGGTGTATAATGCACCAACATTATTTATTGCACTATGGCACTAAATAAATCACAGTGATGACATAATTTGCTGGTTATTTAAGCAATGCAACACTAGATGGCACTATCTAAAACAAAGCACTTGATAAAGTGAAACGTTAGGAGCTGCGCTCTGATTTTGTCCTGTTTTATTTCCTCCACTGGTGAGAATAAAAACTTGTTGAGCGTTTTTTGTATGTAATTGCAGTCTTATTGAGTGTGTGGGAGTGCCACGACTTATGGTTCTGGATATTTTTATTAACTGTAGCTGAACTTAGATTGTGGGAAAACATTTTGTTGCACTGCTGCTTTAAATTTGCTGTATTTCTAATTGTGACATGACAATCTGTTGCCTTGAGAATGACTGTCATGTCATCTCAGGGAGGGCTAGAGGCTTAATAACTCCTTATTAGAGGATAATGAATTTAAGTATAACATGAAGGAAGCAATGCTTGAATTTTTGAAAGTAAATTTAGACAAACAGTACACAGACCTCAAGTGTTGGGATGCCTTTAAGGCCTCACAGGCACAATAATTGCTGATGTGATATGAATAAATAAACTAAGAAAGTCTAAACAAAAAGAAATAGAAGATAAGTTAAAACAAATTGAAATTAAATCTAGAACAAATCAAAAAGAGGAAGATTAACTAGAATATGAATCATACAAAAGACTTCACAAAACTGGGATATTACACATGCCAATGACTAATAGTGTAAAAGTAAAATGAATTGGCATCTGAAGGGTGAGGTCAGGGAAGAAATTGACGAAATGTACTCAACAAGAAGTAAAAAAAAACTTACATGACTGCAGTATATGACTCTGAAGGTAAATTACTTACACATCAAGTGGCTATTAAGCATTACTTCCTATACTTTTCTTGAAAAACTGTATTCAACCTCAGACCTATGCAGATACAGTACTATGAAATGTTGAAGTATTGCACTAAGGTACAGGGTATTAATAAGTTATCTCACTCTGAAGTTCAAAATTTGGATAAAGACTTTACTGTACAAGAAACAAGAAAAACTTTGGCTTTGGAAAACGCCTGGAAGAGAAGGGCTGACAATGGAATTTCGCATAGTTTTTCAAGAGTTTTTGTCTCCTCACCTGGTTGAATTATTTAGTAAGAACAGATCCAGAAGCAAATAGTTTGATACCTTTTATTGGACCAACATAGAGTTTGCAAAAATTGAACAATGTCTAAGCTTTTGGACCAACCAAGTCCTTCCTCAAAGACTTGACACATAAGACATGGACTTGGTTGGTCCGAAAGCTTAGACATAGTTTTCTTTTTGTAACATCTATGTTGGTTCAATAAAATTGATCAAACTATTTGCCTCTGGATCTGTTCTTACAAGGACCAATACGGCAACTAATCTATTTCTCTATGTTATTTAGTGAGATTCAAAGAGAAGGGCAAACCCACAGATCATTCAGTGAGGCTGATGTCTCAATAATTCCTAAACCAAATAAGGACTGTAAAAAAGTAGAGAATTATAGATCCACTGCAATATTAAACTGTGATTATAAAATATTTGCAAAAATAATAAATAATATGAAAGGTGACTGTATTAATAACCTTATTAGTATACAACAAAACAGATGCATGCTGTGATAAGCTCTGCAGTTGGGACTAACATACTAAGAAGCCAGCAGAGTTGACTGTCTGTCAGCTACCTAACAGTCTTGCTGCAGTCTATGTAAGCCATGTGACCCTGTACAGGCTAATTGTTTCCTTTTATTTTAGCAATGCTGCCTGGTCTTTGTGGTTGTTATGTTTTGTTTTCAGGACAGAGAAGTCACCCCAGGTTTTGTAGGTATGGCAAGATGGCTTGAAACTAATGCTATCCTTATTCTTATTTGTTTTATGACCTCCCTTCCCTGGTAAGTGCTCCTTTTATAATTTGCTTGCCATGTTATTTTCTTAAACTAGATGCTGGATATTCAGCTGCACTTTTTATGTTTCTCTGATCCTGGAACTGTATTGTCTATTGTATTTGCATTACTGCTCTCATTATGATTCTGTGGCATGTAATGAATGTATGTAGGAAAAATCAATAAAACTTATTAACAAAAAAGAAGAGATGCCAGCAGAGTAGGCCTAATGGTCTACTGAGTCTGCTTCAAAATCAGCACCCGGTCAGGACACCATTGCTGCCCTCCCCACCTCCCCTGTAATTCCCCCCGACCCCATCCCCCATCGGAGTTATACCTCCAGGTCTGGCATTACTCTTATCGAGCCTGCTTGAAAATCAGCACCCAGTCATTAGACCATTGCTTCCCTCCTCACCAGCAGAGTAGGCCTAATGGTCTACTGAGTCTGCTTGAAAATCAGCACCCAGTCAGTACACCATTGCTGCCCTCCCCGCCTCCCCCATAAATCCCCCCAACCCCATCCTCCATCAGAGTTACACTTCCAGGTCTGTCATTGCTCAGTTTTAACTTCTCCTTATACCTGTCCCAGCCCCTCTTGAATCCCTCCACTTTATTAACAGCCAGTAGTTCTGCAGGCAGTGCATTCCAGGTGTCCATCACCCTCTTGGTGAAGTACCATCTCCTAATCTCCCCCCTGAGCCTCCCACCAACCAGTCTCATAGAGTGCCCACTGGTGGTTCCCCACTTCCTTAGCTGGAACACCCTATTTAGGCTAACCCTATTTACTCCCTTTAGATATTTAAAGACCTTGATCATAGCTACTCTGTCCCTCCTCTCCTCCAGGCAGTACAAGTTGAGCTCCTCAAGTCTCTCCTCATAGGATCTTTCCCCCAGACCCTGTATCATCCTGGTTACCCTCCTCTGGACCCTCTCGAGGTGTGCAATGTCCTTTTTCAAGGACGGGCACCAAAACTGCATGCAGTACTCTAGGTGCAGTCTAACCAGGCAGTTATACAGAGGAAGAAGCACCTCCCATCTCCTCAAGATTATCCCCCTGGTGATGCATTCAAGCATTTTATTTGCTTTAGCCACAGCCCTCCTATACTGCTCAGAGTTATTCATTTTGGCATCCACAACCACCCCAAGATCCTTTTCCCCTCCCAAAACTTGCAGTTTCTCCCCACCCAAAAAGTACTCATGAGCTGGATTCCTAAGCCCCAAGTGGAGAACACTGCATTTCTTGACATTAAACCTCAGTTTCCAGGTGTGCAAGCACTTCTCCAGAGTCTCCAGGTCCCCCTGTAGGGATCTTCTACCCTCCTCCCCATCCACTACCACCCCAGCTTCGAGTCATTGGCAAAAAGGCCCATCTCACTCCTGATATCATCCCTGATATCTGACATGTAAGCATTAAACAGGAGTGGACCCAGCACTGACCCTTGTGGGACCCCGTTAATGACCCTCCTAGGAGATGATACCTCCCCCCAACCACTACCTTCTGAAACTGCCCAGTTAGCCAGTTTCCTATCCACCTAGCCATCCTTTCTCCCACCTCAATTCCCTCCAGCTTGTCCTGCAACCCAGGGTGTGGCACCAAATCAAACATCTTGCTGAAGTCTAGAAAGAGGACATCCACCGGCCTGCCCTGGTCCAGCGCCTTTGTCACACAGTTGCAGAAATCCACAACATTAGTCTGACACAATCTAGCCTGAACTAAGCTATGTTGGTGATCATCCAGATGGCCCCATGTCTCCAGAAATATCTCCAGCCCCCCTGACAAGATGACCTCCATCATTTTGCCTACAACTGACATCAGGTTGACAGGCCTGTAGTTACCCAGCTCTTCCCATGAGCCACTTTTGTGGATAGGCATGACATTAGCCATCCTCCAATCCTGAGGCACCCACCCTGTCAGAAGGGAGGAGTTGAAAAGGTCCGCCAGAGGTGCAGCAAGGACTTCTGCCATCTCCTTTAGCACCCTGTGATGAAGGCCATCCGGACCCAGTGCCATATCCATTTTCAGGGACTTAAGCACTTCCCTCACCCTACCAACAGGAATTTCAACATCTGTGACCTTCTCCTTTCTCATTCCTAGCCTGCCTCCCCCTGTAAGGTGTTGACCCTCCATCATCTCTAGTGAAGGCTGAGGCAAAGAATTCATTAAGTACCTCTGCCTGCTCCCCGGCCTCTTTTGTGCACCCACTCCCTGACCTCAGTATGCTATTCTGCCCCTTCACTTTGCTTCTTTCGCTAACATACCTAAAGAACCCTTTCTTCATGCTTCTGATCCCCAGTGCCAACCTTTACTCCATCCTTGCCTTGGCCGATCTCACCAAACTGGTTATCTTTTTGTATATCATATCATACTCCCCCAATCCACGACCTCAAGAGAGCACTTGTATCATCTATAGGCAGCTCTTTTCTCCCTCACCACCTCCTGCACCTCACTGGTCCACCAGCTCTGCTGTTCGGCTCTACTAAACTTGCATTGGACCTTTGTAGAGGGCAGTGTTCACTTCCAGGAGCCCTCTTTTAAGAATTTCCCACCTGCTGTCTGTGTCCAGGTCTGGTGGTCTGATCCCCTCCAAATACCCCCTGAGGATCCCCACCATACCCTTAAAGTCCGCACCCCTAAAGTCAACCACCACCATTTTAGTGCAATTTTTCCCTCCCCCCAAGGTCTAGGGAAAACCAAACCGTGGCATGATCACTCCCCGCCCATGGGTCCCCTACCACCAGGTTCCTAACCAGATTGCCATCCAACAGGACCACTTCCATGATACAACCATCCCTCATTAGATCAGCCACCATTTGGGTATTAATAAGTTATCTCACTCTGAAGTTCAAAATTTGGATAAAGACTTTACTGTACAAGAAATAACTACATGGAGTGCAATTCTTAATACAACTTACTGTATGAACAAAGTACAAAAGGGGATAATTCTGTCACTTGATGCACAAAAAACTTTTGATGTGATTGATTGGGCTTTTTTTTTTGGGGGGGGGGGGCCTAGATGCCAAAAATATTTTGTTACAGTCCATTGCCATGATTAAAGCTCTTTATGAAAGTTCTAGATGATGTTTTAGTGCCAATCAAGGTAAAACACAATAATTGTCACTAAAAAGAGGAGTCTGACAGGGATGTCCCTGCTCTCCTACCCTTTTTATTTTAGGATCAAAGATCTTTTTATGTAATAATAACCAGATTAAGAGTGATAACTTGCTGAAGAGGACATAAAATTAAATGCACCTGCTAATAATCTTTTCATTTTAACTAATGTGCAGGACAGTATACTTGAATTATTAAAAGAAATTAAACCTTTTTATCTATTCAGGATATGAAGTAAATGGCAGCAAATTGGAAGTGCTTAAAATTAATTAACCAGATATTTTGGTTATACAGATGAAACAATTGGAGATTAATAATTGAAAGACTTGCCTGTAGTTCAGTGACCAAGCAGCCAGCCACTCCCTCTTCCTGCGCTATATAAGCAGTTCCTCTCATTTTGTCTTTGCAGCTGAAGGCTCTGCCAGTTTGTTCCCTGAGCTGGTCGGGCCTCCCTGGTCGGAGCCACCCACTCCCACCTTGCTTGTCTCTGCAGGGCTTCTGTGTTTGTTCTCCTGCTTTGGTTTGTATTTTGCCTTCGGTTGTGTATGTTTCCTTCCTTTTGTTTTTGGGGGGGCTTTTCTAGGCTCCTAGCATACTGCTATTCAGAGCTCATAATGCTAGCTTTCAGTTACTCAACTATAGCTGGTCCATGTGGCATATTTTATTGCTCTCACCTGACTCAGATTACTTGAACCTAGCTATACAGCTTACTCATGCTTGTTCTACTTTCCTTACTGCTGCAATCTCATTGCACTGCCTGTTTGACAATGCTTAAGAGCATTATGACTCCTTTATTTGTACTTACAACTCAGTGTACTCATTTATTTACTACTGCTGTACAGGCCTACTTGCTTTCTGGTGCTGCATTGTTTACACCCATTCCTATTGTACCTTGTTTACTCTGAGGTTAGCTAAAGCTCCTGCTGAGGCTATTAAATTAGCTTTTATATCTGCATGTGGTTCTCGTCCTTTCATCACTTTCTTTTTTGTCCTACGGCAGGGACTGGGAGGTATTTGAGGGGTCGTGGCCTATGTGGTTAATTAGTTCTGTTTTACATCCTGTCTTCGCTGCCGAAAATCCTCAGAGTTTATCACCTTGATTTGGCTATTCATGTCTGGCTGGCTTGCCCCTAACTCAGTGCTGTTTACTTTCTATACAGTTGTTATGCAGGTCCACCTATTACTGTTACTGCTTACTGACCTATCAGGTCCACATTTGCTTACACAACCGTTGCTCCTTGCTTGCGCAAACCATTGCTTCAAGTCTAGTGCCATCCCCTCAGCTTTAGCCTGGGATTCTACTGCTCTCAATCTGCATTTGACCATGCAAGGTCTCAGCATTCAATGCTCATTATGATCTCAGCATGCCGTGCTCATTCAGCTCACCAGCTTTCCAGCTCTCAATCAATTCTGGGGAATGCCAGCCATTCTAATCTGGTGCAGGTTCCTGCAGCCAACGATCTCACTCTGCATTTAGTCTGTATCATCGAGCGTGTCCAACTTGGGGTGGGATCCTTCTCACTTGGCCCATAGCTGGGAATGTCCTTGCCCTAGTCTTGGCTTTAGCTGCCTGCTACATGACAGCAGCTCCTGGTGTAGAATTTAAGTCTAGCAGTGAAGGGTGGTTTACGACGATCTCCTTTGGCTCTAGTGTTCCACTATAACAGTTGGTCATTGACTTTAGTGGTTTCCCTAGCAAGGCACCTTCACCGCATTCTCCCCATGATTGCCTCTGGTTCACCTGATTTGATTTAGGGCGGGTAGGCCAGGTGAGTGCCTCAGCAGTTGCTGCTCTCTTCCTGCACCTTGGATGCTCGTATTGTTGCAGAGTTTTCTCACAACCTTCCACGACGTTCCCGCTAGAGGGTTTGAGTGAGAGCCTTCCTCCAAATTGGAATATTTTCCACCTCCCTTTAATTGGGTTTTCCAAATTGCAGCTGCAGAGCCGTCACTTAATGCATTTTCCCAAGCCTGGAGGAAAGGTGACCTAGGCCTTGGATCCCCAGAGATTTCCTCCTTATAGGGTTTTTTTCCTCCCATTGCCTCAGGTCATAACACTTAGTTAGCATAGTTGTTTCCCTAGTTTCCTTAGGTAGGTTCCGTTGTTGGATGGAGGTGGAGGATGTCCTGCCATTCCCTCTCCTTAGGGATCCCTTCTCTCAATGCAAGCCATCACTATTCTTCTCTACTACTATGTTGCAGTTACTGCTTCTCGTCACTGTTACTGCTTGCTCATACGCATCATGTTGCCTCCTTTTGGGGATGATACTACATTTCTTTTGGGGATTCCTAAGGTACCTTTAGGCACGGGAACCATTCCGTGGCACCTCTAGTGGCTGAACCCTCTCTGAGAGTTCCTTGCTTTCGTACGCCTACAGGGTGGTAATTTCTCTGGAATAGAGAGTGCGAATGGCCACAACCAAAACTAACACAGTTACATAAGCATAACACTATACTGGCTGCATAGGTCAGTGAATTGAAAGGCTTGCCTGTAGTTCAGTGGCCAAGCAGCTAGCCACTTCACTTCCTGAGCTATATAAGCAGCTCCTCTCAGCCTCACTGTGAAGCATTCTGTCTTTGCCCCACCATCCTCCCCTTCTCCTCCAGTGGCAGCACTCTCTCCTTAGGGGGATTCCTAAGGTACCTTTAGCCATGGGAACCATCCCATGGTATCTCTAGGGGCGGAACCCTCTCCGAGAGTTCCTTGATTTCGTACCCCTACAGGATGGTAATTCCTCTGGAATAGAGAATGCAAATGGCCACAACCAAAACTAACACAGTTACATAACCATAAGACTATACTGGCTGTGTAGGTCAGTGAACATAGTAAAGAGAGATTCTATTGATTACCTGGGGTTAAAATTAACTAACTCCATGACTGTTTTATATTAAATAAATTATATTGTCATCTTGGATAAATTAAAATTAAAGAATTAAAGGTGGAATAAGCTACCATTATCATCATGGTGATAAATTAATCTTCCAAAAATTGTAGTAATCCCCATGATATCTTATATTTTGAGGTCTGTATTATGTGAAACTCCTGTAGTTTGGTTTGACCAAATCAATAAATTCTTCTGAAATTTTATATGGAATTATTAAAACATAGAACTGCCTGGAAGAGACTATGTTGACCTAAGGATCTGTGGGGATTATCTTGCCTGGATGCCTATAGTTATTATTTAATTTGCAATACTAAATTTCCAATTCAATGGTCAAAGGTAAAACAGAATAAGTTAGAAGATGAAATTGTAAACTACAGATGATCTGAAAAAATGTTGTTAAAATATCTACAGTATGGTCAGACACAGAACAATATACAGTACAAAGAGGAATGATGTCATTATAAGCAATCTAGTTCTTAGATATCAATACAGAACTAATGCCAACTCCAATTTTAATGTAAAACATAATTAAAAAACTTGATGACATCTGAAATATAAAACAAATAATAAAATGTGTATTTGTAAAGTACATGATGGGAAGAATATGGGTATCAAAATGGTATGACCTTATGGAAAGGAAATGTGTTATAGAAACATACATGGAAACATAGAAGTTGACGGCAGATAAGGACTGCGAGGCCCATCCAGTCTGCCCATTTCTTTTTCTACCTTATGAATGTGCCATTGGCCTTCACTCTGTCAATGGCCTATCTATTCATACTCATCTGTATTGCTCCCTCATGCCTGTCCCATGCCTGTTTGAAGCCCTGCACTGTATTCATATCCACCAGTTCCTGAGGTAGGCTGTTCCATGCATCCACCACCCTTTCTGTGAAAAAGAACTTCCTCACATTACCCCTTAATTGGCCTCCCTCTAATCTCCTGCTGTGTCCTCTTGTCCTGCTATTTTTCTTATATTGAAACGTGTTAGACTCTTTCACCTTGTTAATGGCCTTAAGGTGTTTGAATGTTTTGATCATATCACCTCTCTCCCTCCTTTGCTCTAGGATATACATGTTGAGCTCCATTAACCTGTCCTCATATGTTTTCTGATGCAGTCCCTGCACCATTTTGGTTGCCCTTCTTTGGACTGCCTCAATTTGGTTAATGTCCTTGTTATGTTTTGGCAGTCATTGGCAGACCACCAGTTCTACAGATATGTGCAATTGAGAGACACATTTGACAAAATAAGTAAAAACTGGTTCAAGGCCCCAGAGGTATTAAAAAAAATTATATGAAACTAGAAATAAAAATTCAGACCTGCAAAGGTTTACTTTCTTGGCTGCTGAAAAACACCATACTGCTAAACAAGATCCTAATAACAATATCAGAAAACAAGCATTTGTCAATGCCGAATGTTGCTTGCTTTTATGTGCTGTTTAGGTATTTGGAAGTCATTGGAGTGCAAATATTGAAAATTTGCGAACTTACGAGTGTGCGTAGGAACTGCGCAACGCATGCTCGTAAAACAGTCATTGTTAGGAAATTTTTCACAAAATTTTCAACATAGCCATTTTAAGACCTCTGCTCATGAACAGTGTCACTGTGATTTTGTTAATGTGTCCCATACATTGAGTTTGCACACCGACTGCACCATTGTGCGCTACATGGGCGGAAACATGTTTTGGGCAGGACGTGAAAAATGACAGCTGTACTGCTCATAAGGAGGTGTGGTAAAATGGCAATGTTGAAAATCTTGAGTGGAAATATTGAAAATTCGCAAACCTACGAGCGTGCGTGGGAACTGTGCAACGCACACTTGTAAAACAGTCATTTTTAGGAATTCTTTCACCAAATTTTCAACATTGCCATTTTAAGATCTCTGTTCATGAACAGTGACACTGTGATTTTCTTAATGTGTCCCATACACTGAGTTCGCACACCGACTGCACCATTGTGCGCTACATGGGTGAAAACATGTTTTGGGCAGGATGTGAAAATGACAGCTGTACTGCTCATGAGGAGGTGTGATGATGGCAATGTTGAGAAAATCTGGTGAAAATATTGAAAATTTATTGAACTTACGAGCCTGCGTGGGAACTGTAACTGCATTCGTAAAAACAGTCATTTTTAGGAATTTTCACCAAATTTTCAACATAGCCATTTTAAGACCTCTGCTCATGATCAGTGTCACTGTGATTTTCTTAATTTGTCCTGTACATTGATTTCACACACCTACTGCGCCATTCTACGCTACAAGAGCGGAAACACATTTTGGGTGAGATGTGAAAAATGACAGCTGTACTCCTCATAAGAAGGTGTAGTAAAATGGCAACGTTGAAAATCTGGAGTGAAAATATTGAAATTTCGCGAACTTACAAGCCTGCGTAGGAACTGCGCAACGCACGCTCGTAAAACAGTCATTTTTTGGAATTTTGGACCAAATTTTCAACATGGGGTTTTTGGGACCCCTTCTCATGTATGATGTCACTGTCATGGTGGTATTTGGGCCTGAAGGTGATTTCCACAGTCCTGCACAGTCACTGCTCAGAATCACCTGACTCAGGCCTAATACATGCCATGACAGAGATATGCACATGCGTGCAAGCAACATAAAAATGGGAGGAAGAAATGGACAGTAAGACTAAATAAATTGCTTGGCAAAAAAAAATATCTTCTGCTCTGCTAACAAATATAAAAGTACAAAAATGTTTTTAAATTAACATATCATATTATACTACAAATACATTAGATAAAATGGGACTAAAGAACAGCTCAGATTTCTGGCATTGTGCCAACTCAGGAGCTGATATGGGACATTTATTTCAGTCATGTATATTTATAAATGACTGATGGAAAGTTTTTATAAATGACTGGTGGAAAGCTACTAAACAAATATTGGAGCACCTTTTTGGAACAGAATGTCCAACTTAATTGGAAGCTTTGCTTTTTTAGTGTACCCAAAGGATCTAGCAGAGAGCAAAATTTAAACACTTATTGTACTGGCCATTATGGCTACTAAGACAATAATCATAAAGAAGTGGAAAACCCTGGTCAAGATTCCCAGATTTGAGTAGAAACTTTGTTTGGTAGACATTGTATATCATGAGGGTTTTTTATGATTCCCTACATTACTACAATGGCTTAAAAACTGACATTGCTGAAGAAAGTAAGGCCTTTTTTGTGTGTATGGGGGTTGGGGGAGTTGAAGATGTTTATAGTCATACCAGGAATTAGGATGCTATAATATAATATGTAACTGTTTTGTTAAAGACAAACGTAGGAACAGGTTTGTACTCAAGTTCCATGAGGTACAAACTCTACAGGGCAATGTTAGGATAAATGTTATTACATTTAAAATATTGAACCTTATTTACCTCTATTCATTATTTATTATATAATATTTAATATGATATATTCTCCACTTAAACACTAAGGACTGATGATTGGTTAAACAATGATCTGTGGAATATTTTTGTACTGTTATTTTGTTGTTGTTGTTGTTGCTGTTGTTGACCGGGAAAGGTGGGCTAGGCAGTTCTGCCTATTTTCAGCCTTGTCCCAGGGAAGGAGGAGGGGGGAGAGAAATACAGATGCATTGCAAACTGACATATTGAACCAGATAAAGCTGTTGGTGGTAGTTTTGTCATATGTACCACCTGTGTTTGAAAATTAATTGATACGTGATTATTTAAAAAAAAAAAAAAAAGAAATTGACATTGCAAACAGAGTATAATGGTCTAAAGTGGGAAATAAACAATAGGACTAAACAAGCTAACTCTTAAGGAATAAGGATCCTGTTCTCATTCAAATGACCTCAGTAGCACATAATGGAGGCAGGGATAAATACAGAACTAATGGGAAACATAAGTTGAATTGTGTCTAAAGGTTAGGTTGTCAAAATTTTCCTAGAGGCGTCAGTTGCTCTTTAAAATGAAGAAATGCATTTTAAATTCAAGCAGATCTTCTGCACTAACTAGGAATTAATGATACAATCCAGAAACAATGAGACAAGAGTACATCTGACAGCAAATGTTCTTTGGTGGTTGCAATGGTTACAACAGACTTATCTGTTGTTAAATGCAGTTCAAGTGTTTAAAACATTTTATCTTGGCCACAAACTAGGAGCACGTCACTTAAAATGTCACCAAAAGTACTTAAGATGCACTAGACCACTATGACAGAACCACTGGAATGTTAAGAGCTGCATTATTTTCTCTCTGGGCTCTAGTTGACTAAATGTGAGACAATGATTTGTAATCTCTAATACAAGACACCCAAGAAAGGCAGCAGAAACTACTATAGAGCCAGAGAGGTGGCATAAAGAAACAAGTATAATTGGACACTGAGCTTACAGTCTGAATCATATTTTCAGTCCAAAGGGTATTGCAGAGATGACGAAACAGTGTGTCTTGACAAATCACTTGGATTTTCCTTACCAAACATTTTAAAATATAAAAATACATAAAATTATAAAGCCTCAGTACATAGCCCAAGAAGGACTCATTTAGGTTGTAATTTTTTAAAGTAAAACATTTGATATCATTGGAAGTGCATAAAAGTATTCCTACCCTTAGGCAATATTAACTTCCACTACTCTTGTTGTCCACAACTGAATTTTCTATGTCTTTCTGGGACTTGGGAAATGGCAGATTGGTTATTACTTCCCATCATGGCTCCAGACAACCCCTTTTACTGAGTGCAAATGTAAGTAATGTGCATTATGCATGCACTCGGCTTATGAATGCTGCAACTCTTATTTTAAATACATCAGCAGTATGCAAGTCTGTCTCAGAAAATATGGTCTAAGTCATAAACCAGATAAATATGTTGTTTTAACATATATTCATTTTTGAAATTATTGAACAGGAAATCTCATTGAGTCAAGGCCCATTTTCAGGTGCAACTGGGGGGTGCTGAATCTGGAGGGAGAGGTAAAGGCAAGCCATGCAAAACTCGAATAAAAGCCACAGGCATAAAACTGAAAGATTTATAAGCTTGAGACGGGACTTTTATAACATGGCATGCCAGTGATCTAATAAATTTCTTAGCAGAAGTAAGCTACAGCTTTAGGTACATACATGAGATAACAATTTGGGAACTATGAATCCTGCATGGACTAACCTCCATTTAGAATTCTGTCTGAAAACGGAAGACAGGTTAAATGAGTGGTACACCCAAATTCAAAAAATCTTATTCACAGTGCCCTTCTCACTCTGACCATTTCTGATATTCTTTTAGCTGCTTCTGTTTGAAACTTTTATCCCATTTTTCTCTGGCTATTTTATGGCCTTGGGGGTTGCCACAAAGGCTACTTTTATTGCCCTTGTTTTCAAGGCATTGTCCCAAAATCCCTCTGAGAATGGCGATTAGGCAACCATCATGCAGTGTCTTGAATTTGTTCTTATCCAGCATTGCTAGCCACCCAATTGTTGTGCTGGTATGTTACCACCTTTTCTGCTAAAAATGAGATTAATAAATTTATTGCGCCTGCTCCTCACTGTTCATCATTTTATATTAAACTTGAATTCTTTTTGTAACATTGGGTGTGGATTTTATTTGCAATTAGTCTGCTTTACAGCCGAGACAGAGGTTAATCCAGTGGCAGGCAGATATGGACAACAGTTGGTCTGAAAAGGTGGCTGAGCTTCATTGATCCTTCCTACATCCTTATATGCCTTTTACATTTGTATCTTATTTTTTACTTTTTTTTATTGTGGCAAACTGACTTCTGGACTCCCAGACAGGCTGATTGTAACATTTAAACAGGACCAGCATCTATTCCCAGCATCTGCTTTCTGATGTGATACTCACTTTGCACTGAGCCACAGCCTTTGTGTGTTTGTCAGCCGTAAGTAGTCATTATACTGATCTTGTTAAAACAATTAGAGGTAAACCATGAAATGTTATATCCTTCTCGGGTCAGAATATAAAGTGTCAGTGCATAGTTCCAATTGTTTAAGTATTTTTTTCACCTGTGGAGACCCATAATATTGAATTCTGCAGAACCTGACGTTCAGTCTGTGCCTGCAACCATGACACTCACCTGAAAGGGAGGGTGCTCACTGGAATGGTCATGGTGTCAGGACTGGTCATGATGCAGCCTACAAGCATCATACCTGTTCTGGTAGCTGACTTAATGGCAAAGAAAAAGCCAGGTGGAGGGGATACACCCCAGGGTCATAGTGCATCTAATAGAACAATTGGCGGGACTATTTGCAGTAATATTTTATGAGTCTGTCTGTACAGCTGTGGTGCAAGTGGCAAACTTGGTTCCCATCTTTAAGAAGAGGCATGATCAGAGATGGGCAACTAAAGGCATGTCAGCCTGATATCAGTCTTTGACAAAGTTCAGAACTACATTATCAAGGCCAAAATAATGGAGAACATTTTTGATGCCAAGGTTCTTGCACCCTTTCAGCTTGGCTTTGTAAGGGGCAGATAATGCCTAACATACTCCCCCCTCCCCATCTACACTGGCATTCCCCAAGGCTCCGTCCTTAGCCCATTACTCTTCTCCATATTCCTCAATGACCTCCCCTCAGCCTGCTCCTCTACTTCCATCCATATGTATGCAGATGACATGGTCCCGTTTGCATCTGGGTCTTTTCCCTCAGAGTTAATAGCCAGGATTCAGGTTGATTTTGATACTATCCAGAAATGGTTCAGGTAAAATCAATTATCCCTAAATGCTAAGAAAATGGTCTCCATGTGCTTCAGCATTAGGCAAAGACTTTCTAGGCTCTCCTCCCACCCACCTTCCACATCCTAGTTGGGGATATAATTGATTATGTACCCTCATTCAGATACCTTGGTGTATGGCTTGACCTGCATCTCTGCTTTTCTCAGCACATTAATGCCATTCCCAAAAAACTCCACCCCATGCTCGGTGACCTTTATAGGAACAAAAGCTGCATCCCTCTACCTACTCACTGAGATATCATCACTAGGATGATCCTTCCCATCTTTGATTATGGTGACATTGTCTGTGGTGCTACACCTAAGTCCACCTTGGCCAGACTGGATCCCCTCTTCCACTCCTTCTGTCATTTTGCTTTGTCCTGCCCTCCTCATACTCACCACTGGTTTTTATACTCTGCTCTATCCCCCCCCCCCCAGTAGCTCACCGCCTAATCCTCTGTGCTGCCTTCCTTTCTATATTCTGGCTGGTGTCACTCCCCCCTTATCTCAGTTCACTTCTCTCCCCTATGTCTCCATCTGCTTACTCTTTCCATAACTAAGGTTATCGCTTCCTACTGCTCCCCTCTCTTAAATCCCTTGCTGGTCAGAATGCCTTCTCTTTCCGCTTTCCTAATATCTGGAACTCTCTTCCTCTAACAGTTTGCTCTGCCTCCTTCAAATGCCCTTTTTCCTCACTACTCCAAGCCCACATCACTCCTTCCTTCAAATGCCGATAGCCTAGTGTCCTGCCTCCACTCTTTCTTCTTCCCTATCTACTACCTGCCCCAAGCTCCTACACCTCTCTGCACCTCCCATTTCTGACTACTAAAGTGTTCCAACCTCTACACTCATCCTCTCCCGCATCTCATACCTCCTTTCCTCTCCTTCTCCTACCTCCCCTCCCTCCCTTCCTCCCTCCAACCCTCTCCCTCTCTATCGCTGCCCCTCTTCACTACTACCTTAACACCATTCCCATTTTTCCTGCATCCACTTCCTCCTCTGCCACTATCTTCTCCACTCTCCTGTCCCCCCTTATCTAATGCCCATCACTTTGACCCTCTCCTCACCCCTGTACTTGCTATTTCCATCCCTTCTCCATCTCCCCTTCTCTTCTATCCTTCCTCCTGTCTTCCTCTCCTTTCTTTCCTTCCCCCCTCCTATCTTTCTACCCTTCCTCCTCTTTTTCCTCTCTCATATTCCACTCCAGTTGCTCCTCCATGTGGCCCTTCCTGATTTATGACCTCTTCCTTCCCTGTCCCTAACATTATGGCCTGCAAATGCCTGTTACTCCATACTTCTGATGTAATCAATTTGCATTGCAATTAATTATGCCAATACATTACTCTGTATTCTGTACATTGCTGTCCCTTATTGCTGTATAATATTACCGTGCTTTTTACTTGTATGATGTACTTATCCACGGCCCCCTTCCCCCAGGACACATCTGGAAATGAGCTTTATGGCTCAGTATATCTTTCCAGGTAAAAAGAAAGAAAGAAAGAAAGAAAGAAAGAAAGAAAGAAAGAAAGAAAGAAAGAAAGAAAGAAAGAAAGACAGACCTGAGCACCTAATTTGAGGGGATGATGAAGGAGTTAGAACAGCAAGGGCCATACACATAGTGTATCTGGACTTCAGCTAGGCCTTAGATACTGTGACGCATAACAAGCTTCAATGCAAAGCAAACCAGTGCGGCCTGCAAGAGGCATCCACAATGGAATGAAGCAGAAGGATGATGTGGATGGGTACTACTTAGAGTGAGGAGGGGCACTCAGCAGTGTGACTCAGGGATCAGTTCTGGGGACACTGCACCTCAGCATCTTCATCAATAATCTGTAAACTGAGGTCTCTAGTGGGCTGCTTAAGTTTACTGATGAGACTAAGCTGACCAGGATAGTAAATTCCATCGAGGGCATGGACAAAACTTCAGGAGGAGCTAAATAAGCTGGGTAATTGTTAAGATTCCTGGAGTCACTGGTTAAGTTTAGTCAAGTGCACGGTGCTACACTCGGTGATAGAAAAGAGAACTACAATGTACACATTGTGTGGGACACCTCCTGTTGCAGGGGAGGAGGAAAAGAACACACTGGTCATAATAGACATGGGATTGGGGCACAAGCAGTGCACAGTCTGAAAAGGGTCAGCAGATTGCAGTGTTGCATCAAAATGGGGGGCCAATCCCAGTCCAGCAGCAGCACGTTACACTGCCATGCAGGCAAACTGGGCTTAGGATTGGACGTGGGTCACTGTGTTGGGTGCAGGCCAAGCTGTGGTAGTTGCTGCTCAGCACCGCACCTCAGCTGGGGTGGGCTAACTTGTAATAGTCAAGAAAAACCAAACAGGAAGAAGGAACTGATACACATTTCATGCTACAACACCCGAGGTCTGTAATGCATCTTAAACTAGGAGAGTGAAGCTCAAGTATTTTAATTAGGCATCTCACAGCAGAAATATAGAATAATGCATTGGGAAGTATGGTTAACGAGGATTTTATGCACATCCGGGGTGTGTGATGCCCCATAAACCCCAAGGGTGAAGCCTGAGAGGTTTATCAGGGCATCACACACCAAGAGTTTGCATAAAATCCTTGTTTAAACATACTTCCCAATGTTTTATTTTTTATATTTACTAGTCCATTCTCTCACCCTGGCTGCACTCCTCTTGACTGTCCTATCCATGCTGTGTAAGGTTAGACCCAATCAGTGAGCTAACTTGTAGCATATGCACACTGTTGCAACGCATGGCTTTTTCATAAAAAAAAACACGTACACACTCAGAAAGTCACAGTCACAGCAGCTGACTAACTGCTGATGAGCTCCAACCAGGAAACATATCCATTGACCCTCCTTGGGGGATAAGGTTGACATTATGAGATGAATTCCTGACAGACTTTTATTTAAACAGTGTACCCGTTTTTGGTTTTGTGTGTGTGTGTGTTGCTTGTGCGAGAAGGCTGTCTTTCACGCTGGTGGTTTTCTGTCAGCAGCGTGAGCGAACAGCCAGAGCAAGGACAGTTTCTCAGACAGGTGCCGAGGTACACTCATGGCCATTTTGGGACCCATGGTTTACGGAACTCCGTAATTCACATGTGTGAAGTATGGAATTTGTGAGGTTCTGCCAGCAGTAGTTAATTGACCCTAACCAGTAAATATAATGAGTTACTATAGGCCCCATTTTTTGTTTTTCATATAATTTTTGGTTCTAAAAGTGGTATTTTCTCTGCTCTGAGGAGAAAACAAAAGTTCCTATTCATTGGTTGATGGGCTGCAGCTCTTTGTTGCTCTGTTATACATGAGTTTGACATCACACGTGTACAAATGAGAATTATACACACTGTTTCAGTGTTTAATCAAGGCTAACCAGTTATTATAACACCGTAATTAATGGGTCTCCCTTTTTTGCCATAGGGAGACTGTGTTCTAATTTGCCATTATAAAGGAGCGTTTATAATGGCAAACATGCTCACAGTTCCCCTCTCTCTGTGCATGTGCCCACCACAGTGTCTCCCTTATTGGCTCGCTGCTTCCTTCTCGCTCGCAATCCAGCCACCAGAGAAACTCAGCTGTAAGTTACTAAAAAAACCAAAAAGTGTTATTCTCTACAAATTGTGGGATAGCAAAATATTTTAAAAAAATTGTAAAAAATCTGAAACTGAAAATCTGTTGACCGGCCAAAAACTGAACTGGATGCGGTGGCACAGGAACGTTTTTTATTTTACATATTGCTGCATGCAAGGGAAGACCTAGCACTATATAAGAATAGGGGTGGTGTGTAAACGTCTTGTTACACACACCACCCCATACTTTATTCTGTTTTTTCTATCCACTAGTGAGTGATAAGACCCATAACTCATGAGTTTTGAAATCACAAGTTAGCTATGAATGACTCCCCATTCATGTGAACAGGTAAATGTGTTATTCCACTACAACCAATTATGTATCTGATATTTATACAACACCAGTGCTGATACATTTTCCCTGATAAATTGGTTTCTCTCACTGTTTAATGTCTAGATAAACATGTACCTCCAGGTTAGATAGCTCACAACGGTTATCCTTAACCTAAGAACCAATCAGAGAGCAGCTTTTAGAATGCTAACATCACAACAGCCTTGTCCCGATTTGAAGTCACCTGCTGAATTCAGAGAACCAGTTAAATCTTTACACAGACAGCTGATTTATAAGGTATTATTTATAAACTGATGCTGTATAAACTAAATACACAGTAATGTGACTCAAAATATACAATTTGTCTTCATGAGGGAGGGGAAGGACCATAACTCATGAGTGGCAGAGATGAATATAAATACTACATACACAGAAACATAGAAATTGTTGGCAGAAAAGGACTGCTTGGCCCACTCAGTCTGCCCAGATTTTCTCTGCCTATTCTGTCTTCACAGACCCTACTTGAGCTCTGTTGCCCCACTCCCTTCCTGCCTATTTATCAATATTCCCTTATGCCTACCCCATGCATGTTTGAAGCCCTCCCCCCAACCCCCACCACCCATTGTTTTTATTCCCACCATGTCTGCTGGCAGACTGTTCCAGGCATCCACCACTCTTTCAGTGAAGTAGACTTCCTCACATCCCTCTTTAACTTCCCCCTTCCAGTTTCATTGCATTCCCTCTTCTTCTGCTGCACTTCCTCATTTGAAATTGAACCCTCCAGTACCCTTTTCACTCCCATGAGGTATGTATAATTCTCTATCATGCCCCCCCCCTTCCTGTCTTGTAAGGTGTACATGTTGAGATCCCTCAGTCTCTCCTATTAGGTCTTTTGATGTAACCCCTGCATCATTTTGATTGCCCTCCTCTGAACTGCTTCCACCCTATGCCCTTTCTGAGATGTGGCCTCCAGAACTGGGCACAGTACTCCAAGTGGGGTCTCACCAGTGACTGATACAGAGGTAATACCACCTCCCCTTTCTTGCTGATGATACTTCTCCCTATGCACCCCAGCATCCCACAAGCTCCACCCACTGCCTTTTCACACTGCCTCACCACTTTGAGGTCATCAGCTATGATAACCTCAAGGTCTCATCCCCTCTCAGTGACCATCGGTACTTCCCCCCACACACATATTTTATACTCATCTCTTTGGTTTCTATACACTAGGGGCTGGATATTCAAAAGGGTTGCGCCATGCGCAATAGGGTTGCGCCTGCGCAAGTCCGAAATTGTGCCATTCTACCGCCATTCAGCTGGAAGCAGTTGCACCCCCCAAGTCAAGCTGAGCAACAGTGCAATGCTAATGAAGGCATGCTCAACCGGAGGAGGAGGAACCATGCATAAACTGTACAGCCCGATAGTCAGCGGGCTGTGCAGAGTTGTGCAGGCGCAACCCCCAACTTGTGTCTGCACAACTTTGAGCAAAAAAAAAAAGGAGTAAGTCGAGGGCCACCCACAGGTGAGCTGCCGCATTGCAGGGCGCAACACAGCAGCTGCCACCTGTGGGTGGCCTCGACTCTCCTACTGCCCCAATCATGGGCATATAGTAACCCCTCCCCGACTGGCCCGATCGCGGGGCATAATTGGTAACCCTCCCTCCCCTGGCTGGCCCGATCGCGGACAGAACGCCAGCTCAACCCCCAAGAACATATCCCTGGTGGTCAGTGGACCACGAAGCCCGATCGTGGGCATTAGAGTCCACCACCCCAAGATCCACTTACCCTGGTGAACTAGTGGCCTCCACCCCACCCACCCACGGGCACCACCCGCTCCCCGTCAGCCGGCAGGCAGCAGCATCCCACCGCCTGCCGCCCCGCCCGCCGCCGACTGACTGTTCGGTAGGCTGCACGCCCATTGGTTCAGAGCAAGAGCCAATGGGAATAGATATAGTCAGAGAGCAGAAGCCAGATATGTGAATGAATGAATTCATTCACATATCTGGACTGTCTTAGTATGGGTATGGGCTGCACGCCATTGGCTCTTGCCTGAACCAATGGGCATGCAGCCCTACTGAGCAATCAGTCAGTGGTGGCGGGCGCAGGCGGGTGGGATGTCCGCCCGCCAGCTAACCGGGGGAGGGGGGGTGGTGGGCCCGTGGGTGGCTGGGGGTAGGGGGCCACTAGATCACCAGGGTACGTGGACCTTGGGGTGGTGGTGGACTCTAATGCCCGCGATCGAAGTTCGGTTCCACTGGACCACCAGGGATATGTTCTTGGGGGTTGAATTGTTCTGCCCGGGATCGGGCTAGTGGGGATGGGGGTTATTATGGCTTGCCCGCGATCGGGCCAGTCGGGAGGGTTTTTTTCAACACTTATGCTCGCTGATCGGTGCGGGGGCCGGTCCTGACGGCTGCTGCTCTGGCAGAGCCCAGGCGCAAGTCCTCAGGGATCGCGCACCTGCATGCTAATGGTATGCAAATGGGGCCATAAATAGATGCAAATGACCCCCCCCGCACCTTGCATGAATTATGGCCCCATTTACATGTCACCTTTTGAATATCGGAAATTTGCGCATGGTGCAATGGAACTTGCGCCACCGCATCTTGAATGCTCCACTCTGACCACTTGCGGTGGCGCAAGTTCCACTGCGCCATGCACAGTGGCTGTGGCCGTGGGGTGATATTCAAAGGAGCTGCTCAATAGCGCAACTCCGTTGAATATTGCCCCGGCCACACCCCAGCGCAACTATTTTGTGCAGCGCAATCGCTTGCGCCACAGAATGGCGCAGTTTGATTATCCAGCCCTAGGTGCATGATTTTGCATTTTTTAGTACTGAACCCCAGTTTCCATGCTCTTCACCACTCCTCAAGTTTTCTAAGGTCCCCACCCATTCTTTCCACCCCTCATGGGTATCTGCCCTATTGCAAATTTTGGTGTCATCTACAAAAAGGCATGCTTTCCATTTCAGTTCTTCTGAAATGTCACTTATGAATACACTGAAGAGGACCAATCCCAGTACTGAGTCCTGCAGTACCCCACTGGTAACTCTCCCCTCATTAGAGTGACTACCATTTACCACCCACCTCTGTTGCCTATCTAGATGATTTTCTGTAGCATATTATGAACTTTTCAAAAGGCCCACCTTATAACAGTACTGCTTATGAACTTCATTTTAGTTTAAGTTTTATTTTGTTATCCAGGTAAGTGCACTGGTGCCAAGGCATCTTTTTCAGGCACACGGCATGGTGAATTTCTCCTTTGGGCCCCCCCCTTATTTTCCGGTATCCCGTAACTTTGGCGATCACAATTGGGTGCCTACCAAAAGAGTGACTCTATTGCGATGCCTGTCATCGGGGTGACTGAGGAAGGTGGGTGACCAGATGGCGGGGTGCGCAAAATAGTGACATCCTGTTGCTACATGCCCATGCATGCGGGGGGGAGAGGAGCAAGCACGCTGAGTGTGAGGTGGGAAGGGACGGAGGGGTTACAGGAGGTGGCACTGCAGCAAGCTGCTGAGCTGCTTCCATGGCATAGTGTGTGGGTTTAGAGCTGCAGTAGGAATGGTGGTGGGTTCGGGTCTGGGCACATGTACTTTTTATTGCGCCAGGCCAAAAATTTTATTTTTGCCATGTTTGCACTCCCTCCCAACATGCACCCCCCTTGAGTTGAGAATCCTTAACTGGGGGGGGTGCAGGGGGCGCAACCCCCTTTTCATAAAACAAAACATCCCAACTCCCCGGTACCGTTTTGCTGTGCGCTGGGGAATACATCGTCAAAATATTTTTTTGGCAATGTGCCGTCACCCCAACGGTGATAGCCCATCAGCGATCACTGTTATCACATAGATCCTTATTTCCCTGTCCATTTGGAGATGAATCAGCACCACCCTTTAAGAGGATTTAAACCAGAGGAACTGCAGGTGGTACTGGACATCTCAGAGATGGTGGCAGCTTGTGAAGTGGGATTGGAGAATGTGGTGGTGACCTATAATAGGGTTATTACTGATACCTTAAACTCTGCAACACCTACCAATGTATAACCCTAGGTCTCATGCTTTGGTTCCCAATGGTTTGATGGGGAGCTTAGGGAGCTGAAAAGCAGGGTTGGAGGTTAGAGTACTGTCAGAGGAGGTCCAGAGCCTAGAGGGGCAAACTTTCATTATAATGAATATCAAATGGCAATCTCCTGTAAGGAGGCATCATTTCTGTCTAAGGAGATTTCGGCTGGGAGGGATTGACTGGCTCAGCTCTTCCATACTGTGGATAGTTTAATAAGCCTAACCTGTCTTCAGCTGGTAAGAGCAGATTCATCAGCTAAGTGTCAAGAGTTTGCTTGATTCTTCTTGGTCGGAGTGTCCTGTATTCAGGCTGGAATCTCTCCGAATGGGCTGTCACAACCTAGTGGAACTGAGCCTGCACCTCCTGGATGCACTCAGCTGTCTTGGTGAAAGTTTTTGCATATTACAATAGACAAGATCTGAGAGGTGATTTCAGAGCTGTGCTTCACTTTTTGTGAGCTAGACCCAACTCCCACGCATCTAGTGGTGAGCTGTGTAGGATTTTGGGAGTCAGAGTTCATTGGAATAGTTTGGGGTTCACTTTCAGAGGGGGTCTTCCCGGTGGCATTGAAAATGCGCTGGTTTGACCCCTTCTGAAGAAACATCTTTGGACTAGGATATTCTAGTAAATTGGCATCCTGTCTCGAACCTTCCTTTCTTAGGTAAGGTTATTGAGAAGGTTGTGGCACTATAACTTGAGGTGCACTTCATAGCTCATGACATGTACAAGCCCCACCAATCTGGTTTTAGATCTAGGCATAACACTAAGACGGCGTAGGACAGGGTGCATAATGACCTCCTAAGGGAGAGGGATGGGGTGAACAGTAAATTCTCATTTTCTTCAATCTCTGCTCAGCATTTGACACGGTGTACTATGGATTGTTTTTGAAGCATCTGTGGGAGTGCTGGGGGCTCACTGATATTGTCATCAGCTGAATCAAGTCCTACCTCAGAGACAGCACACAGAGGATGGTAATAGGAACTTTCTCATCATCCCTGATGCCCCTGCTCTGAGGCATGCTTCAAGGTTTGGTCCTCTCACATATGCTGTTCATAGAGTACATGCTGCCCCGAGGAGGATCATTCAGTAATGCAATATGGGTTTCAGCTGCTATGCAGATGATACCCAGTTGTATTTGTCCTTTGCACCCAGGACACCTGGCACTGTTGAGATGCTGAATTTGTGCCTGTCTGAAATTCAGAAGTAGATGGAATCTAATTGACTGAGACTTAACCTTGATAAGACAGAGGTGCTAGTGCTAAGCCAGCTCAGAAGGGGAGCAGAAGAAGTCATGAGAGAGATGGGGTTTGGACTCAGGTCATCCAGGCTGTTGGCTTCTGCAAAGGTGAAAAATCTCGGAGTAATTTTTGATGACTGGTTAACATTGCAGGTTCAAGTGTCTGCTGTAGTCAGGAGTGTCTTTTACCATTTTAGAAACAATAGCCAGATTAGCTGCCTTATACCCCCCCACCGAAGAACTGTCAACACTAGTGCATGTATTCATGACATCCAAGCTGGACTACTGGAATGTGCTGTGCCTTGAGGTAAATGTAGGTATCCTACAATGCTTCCAGCTGGTGCAGAACACAGTGGCCAGGCTGTTGATTGACTTTTTGATGCCCAGTCATGTGGGTTGGTCTCACATGACCTGCACTGGCTGTCTGTCTGAGTGGCATGTTACCTTCAAGGTTGGCTTGTGGTTATCTGTTAGACCTTGTGCACTCTCTCCAGTCCTCACACACTTTTCACTCCACTGAGGTGGGCCTCCTCTTGGTCCCAAGGGAATGACTGAAATCCTCAGGGGATCGCATGGTTGAGGTGGGTGGCCCTATGCTCTTGAATACTCTGCCTAGGGCACTGAGAGAGGCCCTCTCAATGCTGGTATTTAAAAGGGGGTTAAAGGCTTACCTATTTATATAGGCCTTTGGGGACCAGAATTCATTCTCAATATTTATTATGTGGCAGCTGCTGTTTTATGATGATGCTTTTAATTTAGTTATTCATTTATTTTACTACTGATTTTTTTTACTTTTTTGGTTTTATTTATTGCAGTGTTTTATTGTTGCTTGTTCACACCTGTACAGTACCCTGAGCCTTGGGGAAAGTGCACCTTATAAGTAAAGCTATTACTATTACTACTACGAGCTTGTGCACACAAAGGTACAAAACAATTCAATACAGAACAAGTTACGTATAATAACAGACATATAAAGTACATACATAGTACATGCATGGTGTCCTCTCATAGACCTTTGGGCTAACAGTGCCTCAGAAAGGGGTCTACATGCCTCCACGGCGAGAAGAGCCTGCTGCCACACTCCCCAAGCCCTTGCTAGCAGGTAGGCCTGGACAGCATTCCGGGAACTCAAGGCTGCATGGCTGTCTCTGTAGAGTTTCTAAGGACAATTGCTTTTATCTTGGAACAGCTCTTATTGGCTGCCCGTGGAACACGAGCTCCTTGTTTGGTTCCTCATCCTGCCAGGCATCTCCAAATTCCTCCTGACTGGACAAAGTCACTACCATCGGCCAGTTTATTTAACTTTTTTTTTCCCCTAATCCAGTATTGCCTCCGCTATCTGATCTGTTTTGTTTTAATGCTCAGTGCTGAATTTCTTCAGTTTAAAGTGTATTTTTTTTTGTCTACTTTCCATTTGCAGTTTGTACTGTAAAGCCACTAGAGGGAAACGAGACGTGTAGGTCGCAATCCTCTTCCCATTGCTCCCCCCAACACTTCTGTCCTGTGTCATTCATACCTAAATTCTCTGCCTTTCACCCCCTCTCTGTGGTGTCCCTTGCACAATCTCCCAGGCTATCACTAGGCATACAACATGTCATCCAAACTGGGGTTCAAACCAGGTACCTTTTGCTCCAAAGGCAGCAACCCTACCACTGCGCCACTGTGTCTGCCACAATGTTAGGTGTCAGCAAGACCCACTCATACCTGCCAATTTTAACATCTGCCACCACTGTACTCCCTCACAACACCCACACACATAAACTAACCATACTACTGTTGCGAACCACATTAACCTTGCTCAGCAACAAACCCCCAGTTACCTCGGGTATGTACACACCTTTGCTTCTGGGGGAGCACCTCACCCCTCATAGCCTCTCCGTCACCCTGTCTCTCCCCATAGCCCCCCCGCATCCCTCCCCTCTTCCCCTTCTCCCATCTCTCTGTGACTTGAGCCCTTCATGTCTGTTCCTCCACCTGGCCATCCCAGCCCTCACACAGCAGCCCATTCCCTGCTCATTACTTTTTAAGCTTGCCAGCCACTGCTACCCAGCAAAACACCACCAGCTTATGGCCCTTGTCAGGATCTTCCACTTGCTTCTTCTACTATCTGATAATGCTCACCCCAATCCTGGCCCAGCAGCACCCACCCCCAACTGAGGTCACCCATGGGGCTTTGAATAGCCGCTACGAATATCTGCAGCCTGCCTAAAAAAAATGGCACCCCTGCAATGCTGGATGGCACAGCACCAACCAGACATTCTGGCTTTAGCAGAAACCTGGCTGTCAGTCAAGACCCCAGACTCATTTGTCTCTATTCCTGGCTGCTCTCTCATTAGGCTTGATCATAACGGCAAGAGAAGTGGTGGCTGCACCTTCTATGTAAATGACTCACTGCATTACCAAGCCCTGCCTGTACCCTCCCTAGACCATGGTGCCCAAGCCCTCTCAATAAAACTCTCCCCTGACCGAAATCATGCTCCTCTTACTCTCACCGTTGCCTACATCCCACCCCGCAGCCAATCCCCTGCCTGTAAAGCACTCTCTGACTACCTAGCCAGCCACCTCCACAAAATGGAACAAATCCTAGTTGGGGATCTCAACATTAACTGTCTGGCAAGCTCATCAATACATGCCAAAGATACCTTTGCTGCGTTAGATATGACCCAACTGGTATCCCAGCCTACCAGGGCACACCCCACTAATGAAACCCACACCCTACTAGATATCCTGCTCACTAATCATCCCCACCATATTACCAACCTAGGTGTCCTTCCCAACGCCTTAAGCGACAACTCCTCAATCATCTTCAGCTGGTCGTGTCAGCTACCTAAACCACCATCAAATATCACCTTTCATCATCGACTATGCCCAGGAGACATAGCCAAACTCAAACAATATCTATTTAACTGGGACTGGTCCCCTATTTCCCAAGCCCAGCACATAGATGATGCATTGCACTACTTCACCACCACCTTTAATACCGCCTGTGATGCTTTTGCACCAACCATCAAAGTGACCACTAAGAAATGTAGCACCCCATGGATCAATCCAGAACTCCTACAACAGTTCAAAATGTGGGACAACCTCTGGCATCATGCCACTGCCTCTAGTTTTGCTAAGCAATAGGCAGGCCTATAATGCTGCCTGCAATAAAGGTACCTGGGCAATCTACAAGGCCAAGGCAGAGCACTACAGAACTGCCTTAGCCATCTCCTGGGGTAGCACAAGAAAGTTCTGGGATGACATCAAGGAGCTTAATGGTAAATCCCCCCTCCCCCCGCCACAACTTAGTGTTAATGATACTACCACCACAGACACACTTCACGTAGCTAACTGCCTCAACTCCACCTTCTCAGACTTCAGCTCAGTCCTCCCTAGCAACTTTTTCGATCCAATTCAGCCTACCCCACCAACTGAGCTCCTCCACCCCCCTTCAAACTCAGAGTCATTACCCCTACAGAAGTGAAAGCCTACCTGTCTAAAGCCCTCCAGAGCTCCAATTACTGCAAAGACACCTTTGATATGCGTATCCTATACCTTGCGCTAGACTCAGTTATCTCCTCACTCATGGACCTTCTAAATCTGTCCCTGCACCTGAGCCAGTTCCCAACCTCATGGAAAATGGCAGTGATAACACCAATATTGAAATGTGACAGCTTCTCCCCAAACAACTACCAGCCCATTTAGATTCTACCCCCACACTCTAAAGCCCTTGAAAAGATCATGACCATTCAGCTCACTGACTACCTCCTTGCACACAACCTCTTATGTAGAGAGCAGCATGGTTTCAGAGCTGGTCATAGCACCATGACGGCCCACACAGAATTCGCTAACTCCCTGCACTCCAAGCTTGACAAGGGGCACCTCGCAGGGGCCATGTTTATAGACCTCCCAAAGGCCTTCAACACAGTTTCTCACCCCTCCTTCTTAACACATTACAACAAATTGGGGTCTCTCATTGTCCACTCTCATGGTTCTCCAGCTATTTTTCATCTAGAACCCAGTGTGTTAAAATTAATAATACCATATCTACTATGCTGCCTGTGTCCTCTGGAGTTCCCCAGAGATCTATCCTGGATCCCCTGCTATTCAGCATCTACCTCAACACCCTGCCTAAATCCTGCCTTGGCAACCTTCTCCTCTACATGGACGATGCTGTTCTTTATGCCACACATCCTGATTCCCTCTCTCTCTCTCTCTCTCTCTCTCTCTCTCTCTCTCTCTCTCAGCATATCTTACAAAACTCCTTCTCTCAGATTGAACACTGGTTTGCTGAACACAGATTGGTGGTCAGCATTAAAAAACTAAGATGATGCTCTATGCCCACCGCTGAAACAGATCAAAGGATTTCCCCCTTGAAATACTCTCTGCTCTCTCATCCTACTGGAACAGGTCCAAAAGTATAAGTATCTAGGTATTACATTTGACTCTTCCCTCTCATTCCATGAACATATAAAAATCCTCACCTCTGCCACCAACACCCGCATTGGTCTCCTTTACAGACATAAAGACTGCCTGCCATCTGAAGCACTTCACCTAGCCATTAACTCCTCAGTCTTATCGCTGGTGGACTATGTCCTCACAATCTATGCTTCCACTAACCCCACGGCGCTTCATCAAATACAAGTAGTCATCAATAAGGCCTGCCGGCTCCTCTCTAGATACACATACCTGCACCTTATACGCACTCACCAATATCCTCAGCCTTGAGGAAAGACTATTATACCAGACCTGTCTCTTTACTAAAAAAAATCCACCTGGGTTTAACCCCAATAGGTGTCATGGTTTCTCCTCAGGCAGCCATCATCTCAGCGTCCACATGGGTCACCCCAAAAAACTATCTGGAAGATACCGAGGGTCAGGACCACCCTGGCCCAGCGATCCTTCACCCTTAGAGCGCCATCCTGGTACAATGCCCTCCGACCGGCCATCACATCAATCACCAATCAAGGTCCTTTTAAAGCTGCCTTAAGGGCCCATATCCTCTCCTCACATCAATGCCAGTGTAACCGGTATCCTGTGGATCCTGCACCATGCCTCTAGGCCACACACCCGCCCTTGGCCTGGCAGTGGAGAGCGCTCACTATTTCTAGCATACAGGTCCTCACCTCCCTCAGTTACCATATAGTTGCACTTGACTATGACTGCATTGTATTATGTATAAGACAAGGCCTCCCTGAGGCCGCTTACTACCAACTCATATCATGCATTGCTTTAGCTACCAATTGTATAGGTCTTAACCGATCATTAGATTAATATGTCAATAGCTCTGCCCTGTTTTAGCTACCAAATGTATAGGCATTAACCAGTGCTCATTGTACTTATACTCTGTATGATTGCTCACCCACATGTACGGTCTATGTATGTCCTGTATGAATGTCTATGTTTTATTCTGATGTGGAGCCTTTGGAAATGAATCTATGACTCAAAGAGTTGTTATTCCAATTTCCTAAATAAATAAATACAACAGGTACATAAAACACGATAATAATCTGAGAAGCGAAGGTCATGTGCAAAATACAAGCAACAAATTTAAATAAAGCAATTACAAACACTCAGTTTGCAATAATATTCTTTCATCACAGTGTTGAAGATACAGTACGTGAAGAAGGTGAAGATCTAAAAAATGCGGGTACATTATTCCATAAACAGGCTACCCTATAGCTGAAGGAGTTTTGTCCCATTACAGTATGCTTACAAGGAATCTGAAGCAAATATTCTGACTTGGAATGAAAATTATAGTTACAGTTTAGGGGCTGGATTCACAAAATGTTTTGGGACTAAGTCCCATGCTGCATCTCCCAATTGTGGACCAAAATTTCAGCAGCTGCAAAGATTGTTATGGACAGCTACAGTAGTTGCAGATGATGCTACAGCTGGTCCCACAAGCCATAACAGTTTTCCACAGCTGAGGGGATTTCCCAGGCAACAACACCCGCAAGCTGACATCTTTCGTGGAGCCAGTCGTAATCCAGAGCCACCTTTGTGAATACCCACAGCTGCGGGAAAACTGCTGAAACCGGTGGATCTGCAAATAGCAACCCACTTGTGTCAGACTTTTCCCACAGCTGTGGGAATTTCAGAAGTTTAGTGAAGCCAGCCCTAGGCCCTTAAGTAAGCTAACCAAACAAAAATAATTTTTTTTGTGCAAAATCTTAAAAAATAAAATTTGCAAGTGTTAGTTGAGATTTATATACAAATGACAGCCAGTTCAGTTTAGTAATACAGTACTTAAATAATGATGTGTTCTGTTACCAGTAGACAGGACAATTTAGCTGATTTATAACATACAGATTTCTTTCTATCTAAATTACTTTTCAATGTTGCATCAACAATTACTGAGCCATAATCAATGCTTGGTAACAGGTTATGAGTCACAGTCGGTAGATGTGATTAATATTTTAAATGTCTTTAAACACTATATAATTAGCCCACTTTTTGGTGCATTTTATTAGCCATGTCTGTAACGTGTAATCCAGAAATCAGTACAGAGTTAAGATGGACACTAAGATACTTAAACATGTCATCTGCTTCTAATTAATTTTTATTATGAGTATTAATTCAAAAATCTTGAGAATATTTAATAAGTGTAGGCCCTATACCACACAGCATGGACTGAGTTTTAGAGATGCTTCTTCATCTCGAACCATTCATGTAAATGTTGAAATTCATTTTAAAATTTAAATATTGATTTCTGATGTGTTTTTAGAATGAACATAAAGAACCGTATCATCAGCATATAGTAAAATATTGGCTGAAGTACACACTTTTGGAGCATCATTAATGAACCATGAGAAAAGTAAGGGCCCTTAGATGGATCCCTGCAGAACACCACAAGAGGGGGTCACGTGAAGCTGCAGTGGTAACAACCTACTCCCTGGTGCGGCCTTGCTCTTCCAACTATTCTTCTATTTAAAAATGTGTTTACTAGTGCTGTATTAGGTTGTGGTTTTATTTTAAAAGTTCTGCTTACTCCTCAGGCTACTGACTGGTGCCTGATATGGGCAACAAAATAGATTGTCAGAATGATTTGACCCCGGTGCGTTACACACTGCTAGACACCCCAGAAAAGGACAGAGGAGCTAAACGACCATAACTGGAATGGGCTGTGGCTCCTTCTGGTGCTGATGACACTAATCCACTAACAGTGGACTGATTTTTTTAAAAGAAATGCTTCCAATTCAGGATACTATTATTAAGTTTTCAGAAGAAATACAAGCCCTCTGACTGACCCTCTCAGAATTTAATCACCGGGTTGATGACACAGAAGCTTTTATCAGCCCTCTGGGGGATTAGAGAGAAAAGACTGACCCTGCCCTAATCACTCTTTGGCAAAAGCTCGCCAAAATGGAATTAAAACTTGAGGATCAGGAACGCGTAGCAGGAGCAATAACCTTGTAACTTGGGGATTACTGGAGTGCTGAGAGGGTAAAGAAGTTATAAATTTTGTGCAACAGCTCTGTGAGAAAATAAATGGTCCTTCTCCCAAGGGTCCACAATATCTATTATAGAGAGGGCCCACTATGCTCTTTGACCTATAGTATGCCTGGTGTGGGTGAAAAAACATGGACATTGATTTTTCAAGTTTCAAATTTTTTGAATAAGCAACAAATTCTATACAAAGTGAGTGGCACATCAAAATTCCAATGGGAAGATCACCACATTTTTATTTATCAAGCTTCCCCCTTATGGAAATCACCAGACGTGTGCCACTTTTCGCTCATACATCACAAAGCTAACGGCGGATGGTATCAAGTATATACTGCAATATCCAGCTCGGCTTCAAGTTGTGTGGGAAGGATCCCAGAAAAGTTCTGATACTGTGGATCAAGCCAAGACTAAACTTCCCTCTTTATTTCTAAACCTGTTTGGAAAACATTCTTATTTAATTGGTTCAGGACATTCAGGACCAGCTTTCTATTATGTAACTAAACAGTTGTCTTCATTTATTAGCTGTTATTGATACTTGGTTTATTCAGTTATTTGAGGCAGTATAGTGCAGTGGTTTAAGGCTCTGAGCTGCAAACTTGAAGACCTGGGTTTGAATCCCACAGCCCTCACTTGCATACTGTGTGACCCTGAGCAAGTCACTTAACTTCCTTGTGCTCCCAGGTCACACCTGTAAACAAGCTTCAGCTTAGTGTGTCTCTCCTGGTTAAATAAATAAATAAAAGATAAAAAATATGGTGCAGGGCTTTTTTTATTTTATTTTTGGGGTCTCTTCATCCACATATTCATTCTAATTAAGAACTTCTCAAGGGGCTCTACTTCCAGCATAATACAGATTTTTTTAGACACATTACATTTGCCTTGTGTATATATAGTGTCTTAGAGATAGAACCTATTTTGTGTTATACTGGCACCTTCTAGTGTTTCTTTTTATAGTTTTAAACTTAGAATGTATATAGTTTACTTTACATTATTGTCGCAAGTTACAGAACGAGGTGTGTATGGGCTCATTGTTTCGTGATTAAGGGAGGGGTGATTATTTTGTTCATTTTTGTGCTAAAGAGTATGGGAAAAAAGGAGGAATGTAGTAAGCTTGTACTTCTGTGGTTGGTTGTATATTAGATTATATTTTCCTTGGTCTTGGTTGTGTTTTTATTTTGATTACTGGTTATATTGGCTTATTGTTTATAATGGTTGTTTTCCTTCCCTCCACTGAAACCTTTACTTCTTAGAGGGGCTAATTTACTGTAGGGCTTGTTTTGGGTCTGGTATAATGGATTTTGTTATTGTGCTTTGGAATGGGGGGGGCTGGTGGGGGGGGCAAGGATGCAATATGGGTTTGGATGGATAATGGAAAGAAGAGGAAAGGATTTCAGGTCTTTTGGACCAGGATTGGGTACTCTTCTTTTATGATTGTTTGTTGTTGTTCTAGTTTGTGTTGGATGTGTTGGTATGTTTGCTTGACACCTTGTTTCTCTCAATTTTTTGACTGGGAGGAATATAATAGTCTAGGGGTGGGCAGTGTTGTTACCCTATGTGACTTTTTCTGTACAACAGCACCCATTGATAGTATTACATTTTTAATAATTTTACTATGGGTAGTCAGTATATCTTTGTAACTTGGAATATAAAAGATGCTCAGAAAGTCAGGAAGAGGTATGTGGTTTTGAAACATCTGAGGCAATGGGCACAGATATTGCATATTTGCAAGAATTTCATTTAATGAGAGACCAACATTCCCTTTTCAGGCATCTTTGGCTTGGGACAGTATACAGGGCAGACAACAGCACCAGAAAGAAAGAAGTCTGTGTATTAATAGCTAGATGGCTCACTTTTCAGCAAATCACTAAATTGTGGGATCCTGATGGGCGCTATATTTTGTCCATGAAAAATTTGGTTTAGACTAAGTCTTGTTGGGTTCTGTTTATAGTCCTACTGTGAATGACCCTCAGTTTTATATGAAACTGGCTGCTTTGTTAGCTCCATTTGCACATATCCTTATTATTTTTGTGGGGGATCGGAACCTTGTTTTTCAGCTCGATTTAGACAGATCCAACCAAATCAAGAAGGGTCTTTCCACTGTGCAATGAAGTTTAAGGGAATTTATGGACCCTTTAGATCTTATTGACCCATGACGTATGTTACATCCCACTGATTGGACTTACATTTTTTACTCATCCCCACATAATTAATTTCAAAGACTAGATGTATTTCTTATTAATCAAGAAAATGTCACTGAGGTGGGGGACTGTACTATCAAGGAAAGGGTTCTTTCTGATTGTTCTCCGGTATGGCTTACTTTAACTATCAGGGGCAGTAAAGATAAAGATTCTGTTTGGTGTTTAAATATTCAATTGCTCCATGACAAGGTGGTGGTGGATACATTATGGCAATATCTTTTCACCTTTTGGAGTCTAATGCTGGCTCAGTTGATCAGTCAGATTTTGGGGGGTTGTGGCTATGGCAGCTATTCACAGGGAATACATATGCCTTGCTACTAAAAAAGTTAAAGAATGTCAGAAATAGCTTAAGGATCTTTTGTTTCAAATCAGAGAAATAGAGGCATCCCTCTCCTCCACTACCCTGGAATCCACGTGGTCACTCCTCAACTCCCTTCGCTCCAAATATCACTCTTTTCTTTATGAGAAGGCTCAACTAGCTATTCTCCATACTAAGGCTTGTTATAACATGGGTTTACTCAGTAAGATGTTTAACTGGTCAGAAAACATTACCTGACTGTTGATTAAATGTGTTTACCAGCACAGTCAGGGTGATGCTTCCCAGAAGAGAATCCCTCAGCTTAGCAGATCTTATCTGGCCACCAAGTAAACACTGAATGTCAGCCATATAAATTCATCTGTAAGTGAGTGAGAGCTGCTGAATTGTCAGCTGAAAATAGTACTGTGGCACTGGTGACTGTTCCCCTGTCAGTTTGGGTCACTGCGTGTTGGGGACACAGGGAGGGATGAGTAAAGGCAGGGGCAAATTGTTAAATTGTATCATAGCCCCTTCTATATGAAGCCGATTGTGCCCCTCTTGACTGTACAGTGCCACTGCTAGTTCACCCTGGCAGACCGCCCCCCACACAGAAAGAAGCTCACCCCACTGGTACATAAAAATAACAGCTTACACAATGTGAGATGGTAATCACAGCCGATGAAATTGCGTCTCGGGTGTCCCTTGTAGAGCATCAGACAGTAAGTGGAGTGTTACAGGTGTCTCTGTTCCTGAGTAGTACCCATAGTAAGGTAATTATGCAGCAGGGCATTGCATGGAGATGGAGAGAGAGAGAGAGAGAGAGAGAGAGAGAGAGAGAAGGACAATGGGAGCAAAATCTCCACAGCAGCCTCTCTCTTTACATGGGTGCTGTCTGTGTTTGGGGGGAGAGGCACCAGTAAGACTCAGCACAGCATCTTGTGTTGGCATGACAGACAGACTGAAAGATGTAGGCAACCACTGTCTCTGTCTTCAGTGTCATGTGGCACTTCATCCTTATGCCTGATCGTGAGTGGCACATCGAGATGAGTGTTCCATCAGGCCAGGGGTAGGAGCTAACATGGGGTGGGATGCTGGCAGTAGAACTATGTCCCTGACTGCTGTGGTATGTTTCCCTAAATCCATGTCATACTGTGTCTCTGCGGTCTGTGATCTTTGCACATACAGAGGAACAGTGAAAGAAACACATAGAGGACAAGGGAGGAAATTGGACATTAAGGTCCTGCTGCCACATTCCGTCTTACTGTATTTGTGTTCAGTTTTCAATCAAGTGGCTCTCTGTCCTCAGCTCACTGAGAATGGTACCCTCCTTGATTGATTGTGCCATAGCATGGTGAGGTCCGCAGGCGTGTTCTGTCCTGAGCAGTTGTGTGGTGACAGTGTTGTGCCCCGATCGGCAATGTTACATCAGGGCAGACAGTGAAATGGGAGTGTCACACAGACAGAGAGACCTACTGGTGCACTGACAGTGAGTGATCCCTCTGGTACCCAGTAGGTGTCCCACCAGTGGAATCATCGCTGATCCTATCTGCCCTCCCCCCTCGAAGCAAAGAAGCAGGCAGCAGCAAGGGGAGAGTGAGACAGAGGGAGAGAGGCTTGCAACAAAGTTTCTGTTTCTTGGGGGAGGAGGAGTCATGTAGATGTCATGGTGACAGCCCATGGCAGTGAGAGGCACAGTAAATGTGACACAGCACATCAGTAGTGTATGTGTCACATTTCTGTGTGCATAACAGGGCTGCAGTGTGCTTTTCTTGTCAAGCACTATTTTGTCAGGTGGGTGGATACAGTCTCTTTTCCCTCTTTTTGCAGGGGGAAAAACCTTTCTGTCCCTGGTTTTTGATTTTTCCATAACCCATGTTATAAGTGCAGTAACCTACTCCAGGGTCTGGGTTTATATGCATATAATTACTGGTGACCCTCTTTATCAAACTGTTTTCAAGGCTCTTCAAAACGCCGTAATAACTCAAAAATGAGTTATTACAACATTTGCGAAACTTTCTTTCACCGCCTGTCTCCTTTGTGTGTCACTCATCTGTATTCTACCTTTTCATTGGCTCATGCTCTGTGTGTGGACTGGCTGAATAGCAAAAAAAAAATGGCAGCTTGTTTTTCCGCTTGCCGTCGAGCCATTTTTATTTACTACCCTCCCCATCTTTATTTGATTTTTTTGTTTGTTTGTTTTGTCTGGTTGATCCCGGCTTCCAGATATAAAAGGACTATCTGGTTGATCCCGCCGTGTCTCCGGATCTGGAGATGCTGTCGCCAACTCCAAGTTTAATGCTGGATGGACCCCAGTACCAGTCAGCAGCTGACAGTTTCAGGCAAAAAAAAAGGTCAGTCTGAGAGAGCAAGGGAGAAAAGGAAAATGTGTGAGTGTGTGTGTGTGTGTATGTGTAGGGAGAGTCTATCAGCAGAGACAGTGATCAGTGGGACCAACTTCTTGCAGCAGTAATTCTGTTTTAAACACAGTATTTTTCTCTGTATATCTAAATCACTGGCAACGACTCTGCACCACTAATTATAAAAAATAAAAGATAGGCAAGTGTGTGCCTATGAATATTTTTTTTCACACCTTCAGTGTGTGATGACCACATAAACCTCTCGAGCTTCGCTCTTGAGGGTTTTGGGTCATCACACACCTTGGGAGTGAAAAAAATATTCATAATACACACTTGCCTATCCATTATTCTCTATTTAATCTAGACCTGGGGTGCTGTGAGGACACTTGGTCAGTGGTCTTGTGCCTCACAACGCACCCCATGCATGGATTAAATGCCTATAAATCCACACCCTGTTGTGGGTTATTGCTTACTTATTTGGAGCAGGGTGAAAGAGTGAGTAAATTGCTGGCTCCTTGGCTGAGACAGCAGGACTCCTTTCGAGTGCTGCATGGTCTTAAAATGCCTGAATTTAATGAGATTATTACACAACCTAGGGAAGTTGTGAACATTTTTTGATATTTTTTTGAAAGGTTGTACTCTGTTGGCCTGGTTGTGTCAGACTCCCCTGAAATAACCTCGCAATATCTACATGGGGTGCCCCACCTCAAATATCAGTGGAACAAAATTGTTTGATTGATGGCCCCATCGTTGTTGCTGAAGTTGCATAGGCCATTTCTGTTCTATGCAAAGATCTTGTGTCCGGCCTTGATGAGTTTCTTTCTAATTCTTATACAATTGTCTCTGACGAACTCACTTCTCAGATGATTTTATTTGTTGGATACAAATCTTGTATGATAAACTTAAACTTCTATTCTTTGTAATGGGGTAATATCCTGCCCCTTTCCAATTACTGCAGGTACTACAATTACTACATTAGCTTAAAAAACAGAAACTGCTCTTAAATGCAAAAAAAAAAAGCAATGTTCCTCTCACCCTTTCAAAATGCAATACATCCTGCAATTGCTGGGACCCTCCTGCAGATCACTACCATTCTAGGTGAGCAGTTGGACTACGTACCAGAGTTCAAGTACCTGGGGGTCTGGTTAGACCATAGACTTACTTTCACAGATCACTTAGAAGAACTGGCAAAGAAACTTAGACAAAGACTTGGTCTGTTCTTTAAGATTAATAATCTCCTCACAAGAGTCGCTAAACTGAAACTGGTTCAAACTACCTTTCTTTCCCTATTGGATTACACAGACTTTCTATATAGTCAGGGACCTGCAGGTACCCTAGCCAAACTTGATACACTTTATCACAAAGCCAAAAGATTTATCACAGGACTTCCATACTCAGCCCACCACTGTGCATTGTACACGGCAGTGGGATGGTCATCCCTTGCTTATGGCAAAAAAATGCTGCGGTTTGGACATACAAAGCTATCTCAAATAAACTGCCCCAGTATATCTCTTTCTGTTTACTTTCGTGCACTCTGGGGAAGTATGCCCTGAGAAGTACCTCATATATCTACCTTTATGTTTACAAAGCAAAATCTCGCATTGCCAGAGCAGCGATTCACTTTGTGCTCCCTCAACTGTGGAACAAGCTGCAAAAAACTTTGAAATTAACTCACCCCATCAGCCTAGCAGCTTTTAAATCTCTATACAGTATCTACATCATAATAAGGAGACCTGTGCCTGTCTACCCTAAATAGTAAGTCCAAGCACACTCTAATTACTACTGTTAAAAGACTGATCACATCTATAATCGACTCTTCCCTCTCTCCTTTTCTACCCCCATATCTGTCCCTTCCACATTCCTTTGACCCTGATTCCAGCTCTAAATTCTCCATACCGTATCACTATATATATTTTTATATTAGGTTTTATTTGTGTTCAGTGCACCTGATATGTGTATTTCTTTACTTTTACAAAAAATTGTGTCCTACCCAAAACTAGCTGTATCTTCTGTTCCAAACATATACTACTGTAAATGCTACCTGCTGATACTTTGTATATACTGTATTATTGTATCTCACTTTATTTGTATTATTACTATTTTCTTGTGTGTTGCATTCCATGTATATTGTCCCTTGTTCCTTGTTAACAAACCCAGGTCCACCTCAAAAATTAGCTTGCTCAACGGTGATCGCCTGGTTAAATAAAGACTTTGATTGATTGATTGACATGTCAAGGTTTCCCCCATCTCTGTTTAATCTTTATTTGGAACCTTTAGATCTAAAACTGAAAAGAAATCCACAGATTTAGGATATTCAGGTTTTGTAAAATGAGTATAAACGATCAGCCTATGCAGACAACATTTAATTGCATTTATCCTATCCTGCAACATCCTTTCCTGCAGCAATAGCAGAAATGGCCTCTTTTGGAAATATTGCTGCCTATAAACTTACCTTGGGGAAAACAAGGGTATTGCCACTTAACTCTTTCTTAGACAAGGATCTTATCACTTCTTTAGGACTTCAATAGGAAACCAATGCCATCCTCTATTTGGGACTAAATATATCCTTTTGCCTTTCAACTTTAAGTAAATTGAACTTGGATTCTTTATTTTGGTCTGTTAAACAAGATTTACAAATGTGGACAGCCTTACCTCTCTCTCTCTCTCTCTCTCTATCTCGGGACAGGTAAATGTAATTAAAATGAATATTCTCCCACAACTTCTTTATCCTTTGAGGATGTTAAATATTATTTTTCCTCATATGTAGTTTTTGTGATTACAGTCAATGCTCTCATCCTGTGTGTGGCAGGGGTGGGGCACCCAAAACAGCATACTATAAACTCACTTTCCCTACCCAGTAGGGAGGTCTTCAGCTTCCCAATTTGTATATGTATTACTTGGTGCTTCATGGTGTTAAATAGTTTAGATGGGGTAATACTCTAGATGCGACATGGGGTACATATTAGCCACAGTGGCTGGTTCTTCAGAGAGACATATGTAGAAGTGCCAACATTCAGCCTTTGGACCTCTTGCATATTTCCCCCTTGACTCTTCCTTACTCTATAAAAAGCATACTTATTTATTGGTCATTGAGAGCACAAGCCCAACTTTGTCAATTTTTCATTTCTCTGTTAAATGCTGCTTTGATCAGTTGGTATTATGCAATCCCAACTTTAAAATAGCTCAGCAACCTATATCATCTGCCTTTCTCCCCCATTCGACATAGATTTCAGTCTTTTATTGATAAATGGTGTCTTTCATATGCTTTGTTAATGACTATGTAGATCACTCAACTTTTTTTTCCCTTTTTTTGGATAAGTCGTATGAGTTTTATGTGTTATGAATCAGATGTGATTATAGGTTACAGCTTCCCAAAAGTCTTCGGGATATTTTGGGAACAGTGCTTTGTGGGGGGGGGAGGAAACTCACCAGCTCTGACACTCAACATTGCTGTCTTGGAGGTGGGAAGGAGCTGCTGCAATGATGACCCACACTTGTATGTAGCAAGTTTGATGCACTGTAATTGAAGAAACATCTGAAGCAGAAGAAAACAGTTAATCCATACTGTCTGAATGTCATGAAAGCATTATTGCTCCATTCTGACTGAAAGTATAACTGCTCCATGCTGAGTCAAACTTAAACAGAAGGGACTAATAATGTATAAGTTTTTAATCAGTTAGATTTTTTTACTAGCATATGCTTATTTAAATTGTTAAACTTGTATGTTAAGACATCACATCTTAAAAAATTCCTCTGCAGAAACCATCAACAGCAGCAGTACCATGAGCAGATGCATCCCTGTTTGTATGATACTCAAGCTACAGGCTTTAATATTCCTGAGCTCTAGAGTTTTTGTTTTGTTTACAACAAATTTTTCTTCACCCAATTTGCTTTACTTTATGGTCTTTAAATTGTTATCTTTTATATTGTTTTTTCGTGTCTATTAGATTGCCTCTCTGAAAAATGCAGACATTTGTGCATCTCTACATCTAGCGCAATGGCTGTCAAACCCCAAATGTTGGTGGTCTCAAAGGGCCTCAAAGTGTGGCCACCAAAACTTATAGGTGGCCTCACTTCTTACTTGATTCGTTCCAAACCTCCTGCTATACTCTAACCCCCTTGATATAACTCATTTATCTTAACATACTACACAAGAAATCAAGACCCTGATGAATTTTCACATGAAATGTATCTCCTATGTTTTTATAGGCAAGAAATTGTCCGCTCCATTACCTTTGCAATTCAGGCTCTAAAAAGGTATTTGGCCAAGGTGGCCTCATTTGAAAACCACTGATCTTCAATGTATAATTGTGACACTTGTATTAACTAGGTGATAGATTACTGGTGGCATTGGTTTTCTAGTGCTTATATCCTTTGTAGTGCATTTCAAATGTTAATTTGTTGTAACAAGTTCACTGACAGTGGTTAGTTGGAATGTTAAAGGAGTAGGATCACCCATGGAAACGAAAATATTTCTTATGAGTTTAAATGCAGAAAGAATTAATATAGCAAATTCTTCAAGAAATCCATCTGTCTAGAAAGGAAGTATTAAATCTAAAAAGATGATGGATAGGCCAAATATATGAAAATAGCTTTTCAAGTGGAAAGAAAGGAGTTGTGATTTTAGTTCATAAAATGATCAATTTTACACCCATCGGAACCATTTATGATACCATGGGGAGGTGGTTTATAGTTTTAGAGGACCTTGAAAATAAACAAATAGCATGTTGTAGTGTTCATTCCCAATGTCCTATTTTTTCTAGGTACCTAACTATAGAAGTAGGATCCTCACGTAACAAGGATGTCATAGTAGCTGGGATTTTAATATTGTTTTAGACCCGTATATTAACAGAAACAAAATCAGGAATTGGACCTACAAAATTAAAACTAGAGAAGCACTTCATGATTTAATAACTATTTGTGGCTTTTGCAATGTATTTAGCCTGGTTAACCCAAAAGGATGAGGCTATTCATATTACTCCACAGTAGAGTACATCTTCTGGCATTCAGGCCTCCAGTATAGCACATAGCTTAGAGTAATGAGCTGTGAATGAGCTAAGTCACTTATTCTCCCCGGGCCACCTTTGAAAACAGGCCTTATGCCTAGTGGGCCTTACCTGTTTACCAAAGAATAAAAAATACATATACATACATACTCTCAAACTGATTTATTTTTTACCTTCTGTTCAATTGCATTAGACACCCTGGACACTAGAATTTGATTTGATTTGATTTGATTATTATTTGTATATGGGTAAGCACTCTGGGACACAATCCCTTTTACAGGTATGATCCGTGGTCAATAAAAATATACACATTATACAAAAAACAGCAAACACATTACATACAAGTGCATAAATAGTGTTACAAATTCCATGTCATAGTAAAAAACAATTCCTAAAAACAATCACACTTTGACAGAATTTGAATGCCTTAGCAAACAAATTGTGACTAGCTATCTTTCTAATTTGTACAGAGATATTATTCCATACTGTCGGTGCAGCAAATGTGAAAGAACACTGGCCACTTGATGTACGGTTAAATGGAATTCTCAGCAAGATTTGATCCCCTGAGGATCTTGTATGAGGCTCTATGTTATGTATCACAAGTTTGTTTTTTTTTTAAAACAAGGGGTATGTCAGATTGTTGTACTCTGAAAATAAATTTTGCCATAACAAACTTATAATATCCTTTGACAGGTAACCACCCAAGGCTGTTGATTATGTCACAATGCTAGAAGTGTGAATCTGCCTAGTTTTTGTAATAACACAGATTTACACCTCACAGTACTAATGGGTGCATTATCCACCACAATAGAGGTGTAGTGCAATATAGGCAACAGGCACTGATTTGCAATTGCCAAACGTGCATCAGTAAGGAAAGTATGAAGCCTGTATAATAGGGCAATTTTTGAGTGTATTTTTGCTGTAGTTGCCTGAATATGAGAGGCATAATTTAATGCTGTATTTAAAACAACTCTCAAATATTTAATGTTGTTAACATTTTCATAGACACTACCATCTAAGGTTCAGTTTGCAGACTATTACCAATTTCTTTCAGCTTAGCTGAAGTACCGAATAGCATAGTTTTGGTTTTTTGTTTATTCAACACTAAATTATTATGCACCAGACATTCTTGCATGGAATTAAGTCTATTTGTCTAAATTGTATTAAGCCCAGATAATGGTGCCCTTTGATAGTATATAATGGCATTATCTGCATACATAATGAACTGTGTATTATTAATAGCTGTTGTAACAAAATACAAAAATATAGAGAATAAGAGTGGTCCCAGTATAGAGCCCTGTGGGACTCCGCACTTGACCAATGCTCTCTCAGATATACATTCTCCATACTTTACCATTTGAAATCTTTCCAAAAGATAATTAGTTACCCATCCCAGTACTGGAGTTCCCACCCCAATAGACTCCAATTTCTATGTCAGAAGGGCATGATCTACTAAGTCCAATGCCTTGGTCAAGTCCATGAATGCAGCCCAGTTAGGTACCCACTCTCCATGCTCTCATGGACTGCACTCATGAACTTGACCAAGGCACTCTCTGTTCCCCTTCCCCTTCTGAATCCATGCTGACACTGTGATAGCAGGCCATATGTCTCCATATAATTAAATGATCATATACAATTTTTTCTTGTATTTTAGATAAGGCTGGTAAAATTGAAATAGGTCTATAATTAGTAAATTCATAAGTTGGACCTGCTTTGTGAATAGGTATCTCAAATGAATGCTTCCAGAGATCAGGTACTTCCCCCAAGCAAAAAGACAAATTAAAAATCAAGCTAACTGGGTATGCTATTAATACATGACACTCTGTCTGACCTTGCTATTGTGATGGTTACTGTTAAGTTAAATAAAATGAGATATAGCCTTCCCAGGAGGAAATTTAAAACATCTTTGCTTAGGGATCAAGCTTTCTGTAAATGGGTTACAGATTAAATAAAAAGGTGTTTCAAAATTAATGACACCCAGGAAATAAGTAAACATACATTATGGGAAAACTTTACATCTTTCATAAGAGGGAGAATCATCTCCTATTCTTCAAATGAAAAAAAAAAAAGTCTCTCAGAAAGTTAAAGAAAAAAATCCTTATTGTAAGATCTTTTAGATGAACATAAGAAGACAAAAACAGTATAGCACAGTGGTTTAAGGTTCTAGCTGCAAATCTGGGGACATCCAGCAGACCAGATCTGGGTTTGAATCCCACAGCTTCCACTTGCATATTGTGTGGCTCTGAGCAAGGCACTTAACTTCCCTGTGCTCCCAGGTCACTCCTGTAAAAAAGCTTTCAGCTTAGTGTGCTACTCCTGGTTAAACAACTAAAAAAAAAAAAAATAAGATCCAATTTACAGACATACAAAACTGAAATTTGAAATAAATTTCCCTTACAATATTTGGGCTAAATTTGAGCTTTACATTACAGCAATGTCAATTGGGAAGTAGGTGAATGACCTACCTAATTACTGGCATATAGGTTGAATAAAAAAATTAATTAAATCTAATAAAAAGACCATTGGTAGTTTTCCTAATGATAAAACACTGGGATCTGATGTTATTTCAATTGATTTTTTATAAAGGATTCATAGATAATTATCTAAAATAAATAGTTAGAAACATTCACTATAGGTAAAATCCCACCCTTCTTAACTGAAGCATTAATTGTTCTTATACCAAAAATGGACAAGGATTATACTGAATCAGCAACTTTTCATCACATCTCCTTATTAAATTCTGATTATAAGGTATTAGCAAAAATCTTAAATACACATATCAAGTTTCACATTTATTAGCCAGCCCAGTGGCACTGAGGGTTGAGGCGCTGGACACCACACCTCGCGCCACACCAGTGACCTGGGTTTCGGGAATGAGCCTGGGTCAGCAGGGGGTCAGCAGGGGGAGGAGAGGATTGAGCGTTCATAGACTGCTCTCCTCTCCTGGGGAGGGATAAGGGGTCTGTCCTGCACAGATGATGACACCCAGCGATGCCTGGGTGTACCACAGTTACTTGGACCTAACAAAGGGTTATAACATTGGGTGGCCGCCTTCTGGATGTGCGCAGGAGTGTACACGTAATGGGCTGAGTGACATTGTGCAGCCCTCGTTGGGGAGGAAATCAAGCAAAAATCCCTCCCCCTCCAGTAGGCGAAGGTGGGGCCAGTGGCATCAGCCCTACGTCCATTGCTGGGTGTCAGAATGCACATTCTGGATCCCCTCTCACAAGGCTACCCCACCAATCCTGTAGATAAGGCACTGGAGGAGATGGAAGTCCTTCCCCCAGAGAACATAGACCCAGGGGGCTTGGGTGTGCCATGTGGATAATAGGGGATGGTGCCCCGACTGGAACAGTGTGTACCATGCTTCAGGCAGGACAGGAGAACCTCGATGACTGAGCTGCTCACGCTGGACAGAGTCTGGAGGTAGGAGAGTAGAAATAAATTGGTAAAAAAAAAAAAGTTTCACATTTATTGTTCAGCTTTTGGCCTTTACTAGAAAATTTCAAAACATTTAAAATACAAGGTTCATAAACAGCACCAACTTGTTATATTAAATGTTTTAAAATACACGTAATATCTCATTACAAGAAATCATAGAATCAGCAGTACTGTAGGTTCTGTTTGTATAACAAATTATCTCTAATGATCACTCTCAAATATGCTCATTCTGAAGTGCAATACCTATTAGAATATAACATTGAATAATTTCAATATGCAGAAAGGTCAGCAAAATTACAATCATGGTATAGGTAAATGTAATTGTTGATGCTATTTTAAAGGTATATATGATAATGACGTAAAGATAAGAAAAAACACAACAGTCTGCCATAATGTGTGACTAATCAGCTAGACATAAAATTCACAGAAAACGGGAAATCTCAGTCATATACAACAACATCTGAAGATTTAAGTATGTATCGATAAATGCCACAAATGATCTATGTATACCAATGCAATATTTAGAAAAAAGAAGTAGGAAATAAAGGGACAGAGGAGGCAACAATGTTTAGCAATCCTGGAACAGGAGTAAACAGGCCTTGGATGGGTTCAGGTCTGGTTGCCTACACCACCATTCAAGTATGCCTGTAATCTCAAAATTCCAATATAGAAACACAGAATATGATGGCAGATAAGGACTGCTTGGCCCACCTAGTCTGCCCGTTTTCCCTACTTGTTTCATATACTGCAGATCATAAATGATCTGTGGCTTACCCTCTCTTTCCTATCGCTAGAGTTCCTTTATGTCTGTCCCATGTGTTTTTGAATTCTCCTACCATTTTTAAGCCTACAGCCTATGCCAGGTGGCCTATGCCAGGTGGCTGAGCCACCATCCTTTCTGTGAAAAAATACCTTCTCAGGTTACCCCTAAGTCTACCTCCCTCTATTTTCATGTCATGGCCTCTTGTTCTTATACATCTTTATTTTTTAAAGATGCTACCCTCTGGTATCTTATTTATACCCTTGAGGTATTTGATCAAAAATTCAAAAAACTATTTAATACTGGAACAAAAAAGCCAATTTGTGACAAAAAAAGGTAAGACTCCTATGTCCCATTAAGAATATAATTATCTAAATTATTTACAGTTTCAAAGATGACAAAAAGCCAAATAACCCACATAAAATTGATACATCTCGAGTATTATACAACACTGGTATTAATTGATCCAAGGGAAGGCTGAGGTCACCAAGTATAGGGCCTAACCAAATTACCTACTTTTTTTAATACAAAAGGCGTATACAAGTAATATGCTTAAGGTCATCTTCACCCTCCATCCCACATTTACAGTGGGGAGTTTTCATATCAGGTCATCTCTGTTTGAAATGTATGTAATTTGCATCATAAAGTTCCATTCTAAACCTAGAAAGAAGTTTCCGATCTAAAGGATTAGCTATACAGGTTAAAGATCCAGAACAAAAGAGATGATTTAATACCTTTTATTGGACCAGCATAGATGTTACAAGAAAAAAAAGGTCTTTCAGATTACACAGAATCCTTTACAGAAAAATGACAGTTTGTTTGGGTCTCCCAAATCAACTGTAATTTTTGATGAAGGATTCAATGTAATTCGAAAGCTCAATCACCTTTTTTCTTTTGTAGCATCTATGTTGATCCAATAAAAGGTATCAAATCATCTCTTTTGTTCTGGCTCTTTTGTCACAAGGACCAATAAGGCAACAAAACTAGTTTTCTGATAGACAGGTTAAGTAAGGTTCAAGATAGTGTACAGTTTTAACCTGCGTATACCATTTGAAATTTTGAAGAGAACACTGAATAAAGTCCCTGGTAATAGCTGTATCTCTAACCCCTTTCTTTATTTGAGAAGTAACTTCAAGGTTAAGTAATTACCCTAGCTACCCACATTTCCCTCCGCTCTACCCCCCTTCCCTTACTAATTCTCATTCCTCCCCTTACTGTTCTATCCACAAAAAACAAACTGTCTTTCACCACCATATTCTTGCCTCTATGCTTTCTATCACCCATCCCCCTCCTGGCTGCTCCATACCTACCTATCCACTTTCTCCTCCCTTTTCTCTGCCTCTTAATGAAGTCAACTTCCAACTGCTCTCCACTCAGCACATTGTTTACTACTTTTTCCTGAATCTTCTTGTCTAAACTAATTGTATTGGGGCACACTAAAAAAAGTACCCTGTACATAATATTTATGTTTTTACCTGTAGTGTGTATTAGTGCTGTGGGGAATGCAGAAGTCCGTCGGCAGAATTAGTGTGGAATGACTATTCCACCAGTAGAATTTCCACTGGAATTTCACTTGTTCACCTGCAGAATTCCACCTACAGTGATCCGCGAAACAGTATTTTTTCCATGGAGAATTATTCCGCAACAATTTCCATGGAAAATATTGAGCTCTGTGGAATAATACTTTGCAGAACAGTAATTTTTCATCAGAAAATCATTCCACAACTATTGTATGCTACAGAACTCCACCATTCTGTTTGCTGCCAAATTCAGCAGAATTTCAGCGGAAATTTTGAATATTCCATGGAATATCATTTTGCTGGAATTTGAAAATTCCACACAGCACTAGTGTGTATTATATTTTTACTGTTAAATCACATGTATATCCTACCTGTAACTGTACATGTCAGAACGTGGAACCTTTGAATGAGCTTCGAGCTCAAAGATGTTACTCCAAGAATATTAATAAATAAATAAAATAAAAAATTTGGTCTGTAATAAATTTCATACAATAAATGTCTCAAACCCAGTGGAAATAAGTTTTCTTTAATAGTTTTATCCATTGGACATGTGAAACCTTTCCACAAATATTCAATTTCCTCTTCAAGACATTGCCTAGGGAGCCTCTACTCAGCAATTGTAAAAGATTAAGAAGAAAAATCAGACGCCTCTCTGTGGCAAAAATGAAGACTGAGAATTGGCTACATTCCAGTCTTAAAACCTCTGCAGGAACTGACTGAGAAACACACAATACATTGTGAAATGTCTCATTTAATACTCTCTCCAATGATTTTATAACATAGAAACATAGACTTTGACGGCAGATAAGGATTGAGCCAAAAATTGTGAATTAGATCCAAAACTGGCTCAATGGGAAGACTCAGAGGGTATTGGTAAATGGCACACTGTCAGAGGAGGGTAGAGTTACAAGTGGTGTTCCACAGGGTTCAGTGCTGGAACTAATACTTTTCAATGTATTTATTCATCAGTGATATAGCGGATAACCTAAATGGGAAGGTGTGCCTATTTCCAGATGACACAAAGATCTGCAATAGAATGGACACAGCTGAAAGGACTTAAAGGATGGAGTCAGACCTTAGGAAATTGAAAGAATGGTCAGGAAATTGGCAGTTGAAGTTCAAAACCAAAAAATGTAAGGTTATGCACCTAGGAAGATGCAGCCCGGGGAGGAAATACTTTCTAAATGGAGAACAGTGGGCAGTAACAAAACACAAGTGTGCTCTAGGGGTTATCATTGCAGATGACTGAAGGTAGGCAAGCAATGTGAAAAGGCTGCACAAAAGGCCAGTGGCATCTTGGGCTGCATAGGGAGAGGCATAACCAGTAGAAAAAGAGAGGTGATTTTGCCACCGTACAGGTCCTTGGTGAGACCTCACCTGGAGTTCTGTGTCCAATTCTGGAGGCCTCACCTTAAGAAGGACACAGACAGACTAGAGACTATACAGAAAAGGGGAACACAAATGGTGCATGGACTGCATCATGAGCCATATAGTGCAAGGCTAAAACAGCTCAACATGTATTCCCTGGAACAAAGAAGGGATAGGGGGGCATGAAAGAGACTTTTAAATACCTAAAGGGTATCAACAAGGTACAGGCACATGATCTCCTTCAGGTAAACAATTGCACCTGGACCAGAGGTCATGACATGTACTTTAAGGGGAACAGGTTCAGGAGCACTGCAAGGAAGCTTTTCTTTACAGAAAGAGTGGTGGAGCCTTAGAATGGCCTTCCCCAGAGGTGGTGGGGTCCAAGATGGTCAGGAAATTCATGCTAGCATGGGACAGACAGTGTGGTGTACTTAAGACAGCATCCCAGTAGGGGGGGAGGTAGTATACATGTGCAGACTAAATGGTCCACATAGACCCCATCTGCTGACACATTCTATGTTTCTATGAGAGAAGGCCCATATTTCAGCTGCATATAGTGCACTAGTTTTTATTTTGGCAATAATAACATTGAGTATACCCTGAACTGTACCATTTCCCAACCTACAATGAAATCTTTTAAATGCATTAAATACCATTTTTATGTTGTCTTGCACACATGTGCAAGAAACATAGTGCCATCATCCGAGTTTTCCAGAGGTGTGTCAGCCTCTTCCAATTCAGTCAGTGTGTTTGCAGGCACGGTCGCAGTGCTCCAATAACTGCCAGTTGAAAAAGCAGTGGCATACAGTTGAAAGGGAGAGCTCCGCTTCAGTGAGCAGAGCTCCCTCAACATACGCGCCGCGCATATTGTGTGCTCACGCCTCCCCATGCATACTGTATAGCGGTAGGGTGCCCAATGCCCCGTCGGCTCCATGCCGCCCAAAAAAGCTTTCCAGGTGCCATGCTGGGAGCCCACCCCAGCATGGCACACATCCATATGGCCGAGGGCATGCCCAATCCTCCGTTGGCTCCAGCCCCCAACCAACCTTCTAGCTGCCATGCTGGGAGCCCACCCCAGCGTGGCAAACGTCCCCGTCGCCTTCCTTAAAAAACCTGTATAAAGAAAATGTTCCTCGCGTTCTCCCCAGCCCACTGCACCCTGCCTCCCCACCACCCTCACCCCATACTTACCTCCAGAGTCTGGCGAATGATCTTCGGTGGACCAGGAACATGTCTGCACTTTTCAAAGCCAACCATGAACTGAGGAAATGTCGGTAAGCTGTATAATGTAATAGATAGGGTTTTTTCAACTTTGCTGCATATCTCAGGCATTTTTTGGAATTTTTGCACCAAATTTTCAACATGGGGTTTTTGGGACCCCTTCTCATGAATGCTGACTGTCATGGCATTAATCGGGCTCGAAGGGTGATTTTGCAGTCACTGCACGAAATCACCTTTGGGACTGATTAATGAAACGACACTGCCAGCGTTCATAAGGTGGTCTCAAAAAGCCTAAGTTGAAAATTTCAGGAAAATCTAAAATGACTGTTTTACGAGCGTGCAAAACGCAGTTCCTACGCATGCTCGTAAGTTCACTAATTTTCAATATTTTCACTCCAGATTTTCAACATTGCCATTTTACCACACCTCCTTATGAGCAGTACAGCTGTCATTTTTCACATCTCACCCACAACGTGTTTCCGCCCATGTAGCGCTCAATGGCGCAGTCAGTGTGCAAAATCAATGTATGGCACACATTAAGAAAATCACAGTGACACTGGTCATGATGAGGTGTTAAAATGGCTATGTTGAAAATTTGGTGAAAAAATTCCCAAAAATGACTGTTTTAGGAGCGCACGTTGCGCAGTTCCTACGCATGCTGGCATGTTTGGTAATTTGTAATATTTGCACACCAGATTTTCAACAGTGCCATTTTACCACACTTCCTTATGAGCAGTACAGCTACCATTTTTCACATCTAGCCCAGAATGTGTTTCCACACATGTAGCACACAATGGTACAGTTGGTGTGTGAAAACAATGTTTGGGGCAGATTAAGAAAATCACAGTGACACTGGTCATCAGCAGAGGTCTTAAAATGGCTATGTTGAAAATTTGGTGACAAAACTCCATAAAATGACTGTGTTACGAGTGAGCATTGCGCAGTTTCCACGCACCCTCGTAAGTTCATGAATTTGTAATATTTTCAGTCCAGATTTTCACCAGTGGCATTTTTCCACACCTCCTTATGAACAGTACAGCTGTCATTTTCCACAACATGGCCGAAATGTGTTTTCACACTTTCAGCGCAGAAATGTGTGGTCGCTGTGGGAAATCATTGTTCGGGACAGATAAAGAAAATCACAGTGACACTGTTCATGATCGGAGGTTCCAAAATGCATGTGTTAACAATCTGCTGTAAAAAAATCCCCAAACTAGTTACATTATGGGTGTGCATTGCACAGTTTCTACGCACACTCGTGACTTCACCAGTTTTTTTTATATTTTCACAGCAGATTTTCAACATTGCCATTTTTTACACCTCCCCATGAACAATACCGCTGTCATTTTTCACATCCTGTTTGGAATGTGTTTTTGCATCTGTGGTGCCAAATGCCGTAGTCGCTGTGCAAAAGCAGTTTTGGCTAACAAACTGATATTGCCACTGTTCATGAGGTGGGGGTCACAAAAAAACCATGTTGAAAATTTGGAGTGAAAATACCAACGAATGTCTGAGGCATTAGGGTTTCTGACCATAACGCCCCATCCTGTAGAGAATGACGGGCATCAGGGGTGTGACTTGGGATTCTTGCCTGTAATGCTCATACCATTCCACCCCCACCCACACCCTGCAGCCAGTGAGAGGCATCAAGGTGTGCCTCGGACTCTTCGGCCCCAAACTTCACCCCATTCTCCTATACCGCACCCATCTCACTGTATTTCCTAATGGAATGGGGTGTGCATAAGGGCCAAAGATCCCAAGGCACACCGTGACATTTGTCAGTGTCTGTAGGGTAGGGTAGGGTGTCATGAAATGACATGGTCGTTATGCCTGACGACCCAAAGGAACACCCCAATGCCTGTCACTCTCTGCAGGGTGGTGGTGGGGTTGGCTTCAGTTCAATACTTCGCAGCCATTCCTATTATGCAGCTCTGTAACTTCTACACTACCTATGCCAATGCCAGCAAGCAAACATTCGGCATTGACAAATGCTTGTTTAATTTAGCTTCAATCAGTGAAAGATGCCTGTTCCAGCAAAAATTGTCTGAGAATCTTATTCCCAGGTAATCATATTAATTTTGAGTTTGTATCATTGAATTTTCCATAAATAGCCTTGGAGTCTGTCTATTTTTATTGCCAAAAACTAATTTGGTTTTATCTATATTAATAATCAATATCCTTGCCTAATGCAACAAAAGGATTCATTTTCCTTTGTAGGCTAACTAGTAAAGTAGAAATTAGTACTATATCATCTACTTAAGCTAAGCAGCTTGTCATTGTTACATGAGGTTCCTGCACCCTAACTGGTATACCCACAGGTACAACTTAGACATATGTTATACTAACATATAGGGCTAAGAGCATCTACCATATAAGACTAGATGTCAGGGTATGTATGCACATTATTGTTATACACTTTACTTTCTAATACATGTATGTATTTCTTGCTTGCAAGATGATAGGACACCTGTGTCCTTGCAATGATTATGACATATGAATCGGCACTGCCATCTTCTGATGATTTGTATTATTACACTGCTATATGCAAACTGTACTCCTTTGTCTTTACAAAGTGATGACTACTACAAAATAGTATAATGTTATCTTGGACTGAGGAGCCACCTCTAATTTAGCCAATAGGGCTCATCTCTGTAACTAGAAATGTTACTATCTTACAGTAACCATGGTAATTATCGTAGGTATATAATGTAAGACATTACGTCTTCAACCTCGGAGACCCCAAGAGACATGAAGAGTCCTCGAGGTATAGGGAATGCTTAGCATTGGCTCCCATTTCGTATTGGTAAGAACTGCTTAGAGCAACTGTGATTATCCTTGTGGTAGTAATAAACAAGTTTATTACCCTTATGCAACATGTCTGTGAATCCTTGCATGCCCATTATTGCCAAGAACCTGAGAGTGAGACCTCCTGACAATTGGCGACCACGTGCAGGAAATATATGGTGTTTGCAAAGGTTTACTCGTTGCTTACAACTTTTTCCTTCCCAATGAGGACTGCAGAATGTGAATTCAAGATGGCATTTCCACATCACCTCTCCCATTTTATGATCACTTTGTAATAACTTGCAAAGTCTGGCTGCTTTCTGGGTGTGGTCAATGTCGACTCTATTCACCCCATAGCAGTTTTGAATTGCAAGCTTACAAGTCCACAGTAGCCTGGCTGTGAACAAGTGCACCTGCTGTGGATCGATACACAGCATGGTGCCTTTTCACGGTTTGATTTTCTGTTCCCTCCCACACAATGGTCACCATATCCAATATCTGCACAGAACTGAGACTCGATGTCTCAAACTTCCTTGCCTCCCGTGGAGGATGGGCTGACTTCACATGGAATGCAAGTCAATCTGAAAACCATGTACTGGGGATTTCAACCCAATACTCAGAGATGAGACAAACAGCCAGAAAGTGAGAAGCTAAGGGACTGTTGGTCATGGCTCTTTATGCTGCTCTGGAAGGTTCCGAAGAGAGGTTTTGAACCCTTGAACTGCAAATCTCATACCTTAAGCAGGAGATGGGGTTACAGGAAACTGAATGTGTAAGATGTGAGCAGGATTTGGAGTTGGAGCTCAAAACACTGTGAAATGAAATGGATTCCCTTTTGCATTACTCTGCACAGGTAGGCAAACAGGAACTGTGTATGTTGAAGCAGGAGTGTGAACGTTTGAGACAGGATAAGGGTCAAGCTTTGTAAATGAATGACTTGTTAAGCAGAACAGATGAACAATTGAGTGAGGAGTTGGGAGAGATACAGGACAAGATAAACCAGGTACGTAATGACTTAGAAGTGGTTACTAAGGACAATGGTGAATTGAGCACCACATATAGGGTGCTACAAAAACAGATGCAGGATGAGGTGGAAGTGAATGTTGCAAATGTGAATCATGCAGAATGTGAATCCAAGATGGCGAAACTGCGCCATCAGCGAGAGATGTTAGCTGGACATATCAAGGTGATGGGAGGCATAGCCTCAGCCTTGACAATGTCATCTGAGAGGGAGGTATCAGATGATGACATCTCACAGTACAATGCCCAGTCACACCTCTACTATGGCCCAGACATCCCACCCCACCATCCACAACATGGCGGACACCCACCACACATAACTCATGTCATACAGCATCGACATCATGATGCACATCATGGGTGATGCCAACATGGTGACCCCCATGATTGGGGGGAGCACGCCCAGGCCTAGTCCCGATGGCACCACCGGTAGCCATTATTGATGCGGAAGACAGGCAAGAGATAGAGATGATGATCGATACTACAGTAAGTGCCGTGCCCATCTCTGAAAGAAATAAACTGGTTCTCAGGACCCAAATTAGGCAGCTTCTACATGAGGCTGGGACACAGGATAGTGTAGTTCAGTCAGTGGCAACAGCCATGACACAGGCAGCCCTGGATGGTGCCCGAGGCAACCTACCTCCACCTGATCGGTCCAATAATCCCCTACAAATGGCCTACTCTGTTCAGCAAATAGCTGACAGCATCGGTCGGATAAGCCCGTCCAACAACCTCAGCTGCCACTTGGAAAAGGTGCATTCTAAATGTGAAATGCTTAGTCTTGCTGCAGACTACCAGGTCCAGAGCCTAAGCCAGATCATTGATCCTGGACTGTGGAAAAAACTCCCTGATACCATCTGCCAAGACGGTACCGCCACCTTTGACAAAGTAGCAGCTGAACTCATTTCTGCACACAGCCCAAGTGTAGTAGGAGTGTTGCTTGCATACCCTGTAAAACAGAATGTAAAAGAAAGTCCAGTGACTTTCCACCAAAGGCTCTGGATGGCCTACCGAGCAGAGAAGCATCTTGCACAAAAAGCCACTGATGTGGACCTTATCGAACATAAAACCTTGTTCCTTAGGAGCATGATCTCTGCAGTAAGAGAAAAGGTAGAGCCAACCACCTATCCCACCATGAAGAGGTTTGCTGACATTCTTCGGAAAACCGAGAGTTTATCAACTCTACATCCATGATCTGGGCTCCGGTTCCCAGAAAGTAACTGCCATGGAGACTACTCCGGAGACCATGATGCACTACACGGTGGAAGGGCAGGCCCAAGAGAAACAGACCCTCACTATAGATAACCAACACCCCCAGCAGGCCAAACAACAACAACATCAATCCTGGGGTGGGAACTGGAACTACCACAAAAACAAGAAACACCATAAGAATAATAAGGGCAAACCACAAAGATCAGGCCCTTCATATAGGGAAATAGCCGATGAAAACTGGAAATTCAGAGAACTCCTCAGGCAAGTGCGCTCTGTAGTGGATGCTGTTCCCACTTGGGCCTTTGCTGCCATACAACCGGGAGAGCAGGCCTCAACAGGCCACAGGGATATCGGAAGTCCAGGCTTCCAGGCCCACTCAGGCCTGAACCCAGAAGAGGCTTCCTATATAGCATCAGTGCAGCATGGTGAAGCGATTCACAGGAACCAGGCCCGGATGATCCACGAGCTTCCCCATTTCTCCACTGGTGCAGATTGACAATTGCAGGCCTCGGTCCATATTGTAAACAAGCTGGTCTTGGATACAAATGGGAGACCTTGCACTGAGGCCGAGGTCGGGGGCCACCTACTGAGTACTACTGGATACAGGCACGGCTGTGTCTGTACTACACAATGATCACCCACATACATCCCCTTGGTCCACCGGATGGAGGACCAATATGTCGGGGATAGGCAGAACTAGGTTGCCTTCATACCGTTCCCTGCCACTACCTGTGGAACTGGGACACCTGAAGGCCTATCACACCTTTCAGTTGATGGTACTGCATGATCACCCTAGTATAATTGGAATTGACTTCCTAGCACCACACGACTGTGTGGTAGACCTAGCCAACATGTCACTGATACAGATTCAGGGACAGTACCACACCATCATGGACCCTGAGTCACACATGGTGGCGACAATTTCTGCAAACAATAAAGAATATGACATCATAGATTTGTTCAAGAATCATGAGCTTTTCCCACAGCTCCTCCCCATTCTACAAAGGTATTTGGAGGCATTTGCCACCAACAAGCATGACTGTGGCAGGATGCACACCGTCATTGAAGTGACAGGCCCAACACATGAGAGGCAACGGCAATACCCCTTTCCATCTGAGGCCTTGCCTTCTCTTAGGGAAACAATAAAATCACTCCTCAAGCAAGGTGTAATCAGGACATGTGTTTCCATTGCCAATTCCCCAGTATGGCCTGTGAAAAAACCCACAGGTGCCTGGAGAACTACTATTGACTACAAGAGACTGAACCAGGTCACCCCCAGTTGTGCCCCAACTGTGGCATCAGCACCTGATGGGCTGCGACTTTTGACCCCTGACCAAAAATGGTTCAGTACCATGGACAACTCCAATGGTTTCTGGTCATTATCATTGGCCTCCAAGAGTCAATATAAGTTTGCCTTCACCTTTGAGGGTAGGCAGTATGCACGGACCTGCTTACCACAGGGATTCCATAACAGCCCCTCCCTGTTCCATTTACACATGATGGACACCCTTGATGGTTTCTCTACACCCCAGTGTCTCTTGTAGTATGTAGATGACCTGTTATTGGCAACAGCCACACAGGAACAACACCTGGATCACTTGTATGAACTATTGACCCTCATTCAGAGGGCAGGCCTCAAATGTAAACCAGCAAAAGCACAACTATGTCAGAAAGAGGTACTCTTTCTGGGCCTGGGGATCACAGATCAAGGCTGAAGTCTTGCCTGGAAGAAGATACAAGGGTTGCAAGATTTGCCACTGTCCACTAGTGTGGCTACTCTTCGAAGGTTTCTACGTATAGTAAACTATTCCAGAGATTTTTATTTGTGATTTTGCTAGGCAGTACACATGGACCTGCTTACCACAGGGATTCAGTATGAATTACTGAAAAAGAATGTGCCCTGGAATTGGGGTCCCATTCACACCCAAGCTGTGATGTCACTGAAACATGCCTAGGCCTCAGCTCCAGCTTTGGTGAACCCCAATCCAGCTCTGTCATTCCATCTGGAATGTGCCACCTCTGACATTGCTGTCTGCCGTGTTGGTCCAAAAGGCCCATGGCACCTTGAGAACCATTGCATATGCATCGCATCTCTTGACCCCAGTGGAACAGAAGTATAGCCTTCATGAAAATAGCCTTCTGGTCACCTACTTGGCCATCAAGCACTTTCTGTATATCATTGGGTACTCCCCACTGATTATCAACACAAACCACACCCCTACAACCTTTTTACTATCAGACAGAGTAAAGGATGGGTCAGTCTCCAACACCAGAATAACACATTGGTCCCTCCTTCTCCAGGGTAGAGATACCAAGGTCCACCCAACCAAAATGCCATCCATGCTGGTGCATGGCCTCCTTTTCTGAGGAGAACCCATGACTGTACGCTGCAGCCACCTAATCTACCAGATCCAGGTCCTTTCCTCCCTGCTACTCCACAAATACTGGAAAACACCTCACTATGTCATGTCTTTACTGATGGTTCAGCCTCTTACTATCAGGGAGAACAGATTGCAGGGATGGGCATATTAGTCATCTACTCTTATGGTAATACTATGAAAATTTCTAACCATTGCAGTATAGCATCATCACAGTATGCTGAGATGGCAGCGGTGGCATGTGCCCTTGAGTTCATCCAGCATGGAACCGAGGATATCATCATTTTTACAGACTCTAACTGGGTTTGTTGTTCCCTTACAGAATTTCCTTTCTGTCAGAAGAACTCCTTCCTCTCCTCTGATGGCAGCCCAGTGAAACACAAGGAACTGGTAATATACATTAATTTACTGGCACAGAAGTTTGCACACAAGCTCTATATACACAAAGTTAAGACTCACTCCAACCATGACCCCATAATGCCTTCAATAACACTGCTGACACCCTTGCAAAGGAAGGGGCCCAAGGGGGAGGACACCTGGATGATGGACCATCCAGAGGCCAGAGCGGCCATACACATTGCAGCAGTCAGGAAGAAACCTGAACCCTTTTCCCCCTTGGACCCATCAGAAGCCCAGCATGCTGACTCTGAACTCAAAGATGTGTTCAGATTCCATGACAAGGGTACTGAGAAGAATCTACCTACCCACAACCCTTACTGAAGGCATGAAGGTAAGTTACACCTGTCCCCTGATGACAAGCTCATCTGGTACCAACCAGATGATACCCCCACCAAATTGTGGGTGGTTCCCCACCATCTTAGGCCCAAATTTCTTCACCAAGTGCATGATACCCCCACTGGTGGACACCAGGGAGTGGAGAACACACTCCAAAGGCTTAAGACCACTGCTTGGTGGCCTGGTGTCACCAAAGATGTCAAACAGTGCATAGACAACTGCCTTGTTTGTGCATAAAATAACCCTATACCAACCAAACAAAATGTCAAACTGCTACCACAAAGGCATTCTGGCCCTTGGCATGCCATTCAGATTGACTTCATTGGTCCTTTGACCAATACTAGCAGAAACAACAAATACGCCCTTGTGGTAACTGATCTTTTCTCCAAGTGGGTTGAAGCTTTCCCCACTAAAACATGCACTGCTAAAACCACTGCCAAAATCCTGGTGGAACAGATTTTCTCCAGGTGGGGCCTACCGCTCAAGGTAGACGCAGACAAAGGAAGCAGTTTTACAGGTGAATTGATGAAAGAAGCACTTGAACTCCTTGGAGTCTATCAGAAGTTGCACAAACCTTATCACCCACAATCTTCAGATCAAGTAGAGAGAGCCAAAAGATGGATTAAGCAAATGCTTTCCAAATTCATTGAGGACAATTCCAAGGATTGGGATTCCCTATTGCCGTTACTCATTATGGCAATTAGGGGTCTACCCTCAGCCACCACCCAGCTGACACCCTTTGAGGTGATGACTGGTAGAAACATGAGATTACCTGAACATCTGTTGTTTGACCTGTACACCCCTACTGCAGACCACGTGTCTGTAGATCAGTATGTGGAAAAAGTTAGACAAGACCTCTTACACACTCATTTGTATGCTGCTAACTGCATGGGAAAGGCCCAGCAACAGTCCAAAATCCTGTTTGACAAACATGCACAAGAAGTGGATTGGCAAGTTGGGGATCAGGTAATGGTTCTCAGATTTGCACATCCTTCACATTTCTTCTCCAATAAGTGGGAGGGACCCTACCCCATTGTCAACAAATTCAGTCCATCAGTCTATCAGGTTAGACTCATGCAAAACAACAAATTGACTGACAAATGGTTACATGCAAACCAGATGAAACTGTATAAAGGAGTATAACTACTTTACCTCACCCCATTGGGTGTAATAGTACTGATTTTCTAATCTTTGATTTCCCTTTTCAGATACTGACAAGATGATTATCTTGTTCCACATTCTCCTTCTCTCAGGAGTTATCCCCTGCATCCAAGGCAAGGTAAAGCACCTCCTTCCCCACATTGATCCACCTACAACTACCCCAGAGGGAGTCTTTATCAATATACCCGACAATTTGATTACTGTCCAGGAAGGTTTAGATGCCTACCTCACTGCCTCGGTTGTTGCTTCTGATAAATCTACCCTACAAACTGAGTGGCAAACCATGTCACCAGGACAAATTCTCCCTGTGGCCAAGCTTTCCAAGGGAACTTTCCATGGTTGGCCCAATGCAAAATCATTCCCAAATGGTTCTCTGTCCTTGCTTCTCTTATACGTTCTGGTTTGCACAATATTACCACTTTAATTGATCCTTCATATTGTAATTCCTTGTCCAAAAGACTCTGCTAGGAAATTTTGTGCTGTAAACAACATGGCCTCCAATGCCATATTTCGTTCTGTGTTACCCCCTACAGACAAACACACCCCTTGTCCTCATAGTGATCTCACAGCCACTGCTTCACCTGGTATACTTATTAACAAGTTACAATTTATGCATATACCCATTTTGTTTTACTTGACTTACTGGAATATGAAAGAATTTGGTATGTGTCATACTACTAACACCTCACTGTTTTATAGTACTGTATTACTTGATAGCTTAGCAGCTTTTCAAATTCATACTCAATACCCTATTGCCAGGGTACACAACACCAAGCATAGAGATAATTTTAGAAGAAAACTTAATCCTGATTATCAAAGTCATAAACATAATAGACGTGAAATTGACAGCTTCAATGTCACTGGTGCCACAGGCACTGTTACAGGTCTTTTTGGTACAGCCATGTCTATTTGGAATAAAGCCGGCATTGCTGCTATCAAATCACATTCACAGAAATTCCAAACTGGTTTGGTAAATGATATTATTCTCCTTTTATTGCATGGTGTGGATGGCCTTAGGAAGAAAGATATACTGTATACAATATGGACGATATTGCTATGGCATTTTCAGATTCTAAAGATAAGATTAACATACTTATTGCACAGAACAATAAAGAAGCAGATAAGCAATACATTGCCCAAGAGATACTATGCTCAGCCTATGGCGCTTACATTATTACTATCATCAATAATCTTTTCTGTGATCTTGAATCCGGAAGAATTCCTGCTATTATGCATGATATACATATTTCAAAATGGTACTGTCCTCAATGTAAATCCTCTAGCTATATTTCTATGTGTATGTTGCAGACTTTAACTATTCCACTTTCCACAGCTAGAAATTTAGGTTTTGTGACCAGATATCCTAACACTGGCCCCTGTTTTACTTCCAAGAAATGTTCTATTAAGGATACTATGTTTGTTTATTTTACTGTCTCTTTACCATGCTTTGATCCTATTACAGCTTTGTTCGACAAGCTCGCAACTGTACACTCCATTGGGCACCTTGATGAAGACATCTACAGTGAATGCCTAGACTTACCTCCTCTACTGGCTTTTCAACCTCTTCTGGACATCTGGGTTCCTCCGCACACTGATTGCTGTGTGAAGAAAGGGTATATTTATTTGTGTCGCTGTGACATATTTGATGTTATTAAACCTGTATGTGGCTATTCCCCTGACAGTATCAATTGGTCCTTTTCCATAAACGATGACATCACCACTAATGGCACATACTCCCAAGACTCAACATTGGCTCCAGATGCTTCCAGGCTCTACCAGTCTTACTGAGAGAAGGCTCACCACCTGTCAACATGGATTTCCAAATAGACTTTTACTTGCCTGGTACAGTTGCAAAAATGGAGACTGCTGACTGTTAAAATGCAATATAATTCGAACGGCAAGTACTGTATAGTTACTAATCTTAAAACTTATGCTTACAGACTCAAGACATGTTCTAGTGATAATCCCAATTTTTATTTTGTGCCTTATCAAAAGTCAGCTATTGGGCACACTGTTATTACACCCGTCCCTATCATGAACACTGACATTATTGATGGTAACCCTGATTATCTGCTTACACTTTTCTGAGTATTTACCTTATTTTAATGTACACATTGATTCTTTAACTTTGACATTGAAATCACTTTTAGACAGAAAAGATACCCATCTCATCCACATCAGCAATAATATCTCCAAAGTTAATGAAGCTGTGCTTGCACTTATTAATGATGGTGATATGAATAGTGCACTTACTAACGCTTGGTTAGAAATTACCTTTAAAGGTTTTATTATTATACAAGCATTTTTTATATTTTTCCTTATTATTATGCTTTGCTGCCTACATCGTACATTACGCTAACATTGTGAACAGCTGGAGTTCCTTTACAAGGTTCACACGTCGGGTCTGTAAATGGCACCTGCTCCCTGTCCATTTCCTTACTCTTGCTGTGTTGCCCCTTGTGAGGCAACAAGGGGGGAATGTTACACGAGGCCCCTGCACCCTAATTGGTACACCCACAGGTACACTGTAGACAGCTAGCATTTAGGCATATGTTATCTAACATATAGGGCTAAGGGCATATACCATAAAAGAGTAGATGTCAGGATATGTATGCACATTATTGTTATACAGTTTACTTTCTAATACATATATGTATTTCTTGCCTGCAAGATGATAGGACACCTGTGGTCTTGTAATGATCATGATATATGAGTTGGCACTGCCATCTTCTGATGATTTATATTATTACACTACTATATGCAAACTGTACTCCTTTCTCTTTACAAAGTGATGACTACTACAAAATTCTATAATGTTATCTTGGACTGAAGAGCCACCTCTAATTTAGCTAATAGGGCTCATCTCTGTAACTAGAAATGTTTCTGTCTTACAGTAACCATGGTAATTATTGTAGGTATATAATGTAAAACATTACATCTTCTACCTTGGAGACCCCAAGAGACATGGAGAATCCTCGAGGTATAGGCAATGCTTAGCATTGGCTCTCAGTTTGTATTGGTAAGAACTGCTTAGGGCAACTGTGATCATCTTTTTGGTAGTAGTAAACAAGTTTACGCAATGAGTATGTGATTCCTTGCATGCCCATTATTGCCAAGAACCTGAGGGTGAGGTTTAGACCTCCTGACACCATCCTATTTGGCGCACTTGCAGAATGAAATTCATGAAGATCCAACTGTTCTATTATAGTATTGATATACAAGTTAAATAAACTGAGGGCAAGAATACATCCCTGTAGGACTCCGAGATTAGTTCTAACAACAGATGTTAATTCTCCATACTGGTCGTACTGTACTCTTACCCAGGTGTTTTGATGTAACCTTATTATAATATCTAACAGGAAGGGGGTCTATATTATGAGCTTGCAATTTCTGCCATAATAAGTTATGGCTAATACTGTCAAAGGCAGACCTGAAGTCCATGAAACAACAATAAAGTTTTGATTTCTTAATACATGGGTATTTATAAGTAAGATGTGAAAAAATGTAGCAGCGTTGAATAGTAGCTCATCCTCTCCTAAAACCATTCTGTGTCTCATTCAATAGCTGATTTTTGTGGATCCAGATTCTCTTACATCAAGCAAGTTGGCTGGAATCAATTTCTTAAGTCCCTCAATAGTGTTATTAAGATTGTGTATTACTAATGTTAAATTATCTGGATATGCAGATAATTTTGAAGTAGCTAATTTCCACTTCACCTTAGATCCTAGGGGTGGGGAAATAATCTACCTGTCTTTTAGAAAGGTAAGACCATGGATCACCTGGTGAAGATTCTTGAGAAAAAGTCAATAAGTTTGAGTTTTAATTTTCTGCCAATACTAAAGAGCTATAATCAAGGGGCTCCATAGACAGTCCTAAATCTGAAGGTAATATAGATATTCCTTCCACTGGAGGGGGGCTTGGGACCTAACTTTCCCCAGATTTTTAGAAATATTAAATGACTCTTGTGAATAAACAATAGGGGTGGGATTTTCAAAAGGGTTGCGCCATGCGCAACAGGGTTGCGCATGCGTAAGTCCAAAATTGCGCCATTCTGCGATATTCAGCAGGAGGCAGTTGTGCCACTGAAAACAGGCTGAGCAACAGTGCAATGCAAATGAATGCATGCTCAACTGGAGGGGGAAGAACCATGCATAAACTGCACAGCCCGATATTCGGCGAACGTGTGCAGTTAATACTGGCGCAACCCCAACCTGCGCCTGCATGACTTTGAGCCAAAAAAGGCTAAGTTGAGGCCACCCACAGGTGAGCTGCTGTATTGCAGGGCACAACACAGCAGCTGCCACCTGTGGCTGGCCCTCAACCTAGTCCCTGTGCCCCCCCTGCAGCCCGAACCTGGGCATAGTGTACTCCCTCCCCCCACCAGCCCGATCCACGGGCGGCAGTATTAACTCCCGAACATCTCCCTGGTGGCTAGTGTCCCAAAATTCCTGATCGCGGGTGGTAAGTAGGATGAAACTCCCCAGACATCTCCCTGGTGGCTAGTGTCCGAAATACCCAATCGCGGTCGGTAAGTAGATGAAACACCCCCTCAGACATCTCCTGGTGACTAGTGTCCCAAAATGCCTGATCATGGGCAGTAAGTGAATAGAAACACCCCAAACATCTCCTGGTGGCTAGTGTCCCCACCCACCACCCACGAAGCCCCACCATCCGCTCCCCGGCCGAAAATTCATTCAAATCTGGACTGTCATGTATGGTATGGGCTGTGCACCCAGTAGCTCTTGCTCTGCACCAATGGGCATGCAGCCCTACCGGGCAATCAGTCGGCGGGCCCAGGCGGCGGGGCGGGTGGGATGCTGCCGCCCGCCCGGCTGCCAGGGGAGCAGGGTGGTGGGGCTTCGTGGGTGGATGGGGTGGGGGACACTAGCCACCAGGGAGATGTTCGGGAGGAGGAGAGTGTTCCATTCTACTACCGGCCACGATCGGGCATTTTGGGACACTAGCCACCAGGGAGATGTTCGGGGGGGTGTTTCAGTTTACTTACTGCCCACGATCAGGCATTTCAGGACACTAGCCACCAGGGAGATGTTTGGGGGGGTGTTTCAGTTTACTTACTGCCCGCGATCAGGCATTTTGGGACACTAGCCACCAGGGAGATGTTTGGGGGGGTGTTTCAGTTTACTTACTGCCCGTGATCGGGCATTGCGGGACACTAGCCACCAGGGAGATGTTCGGGAGGAGGGGGTAGCCACATTGCTGCCAGCGATCGGGCTGGTGGGGGGGAGTACACTATGCTCATGATCAGGCTGCAGGGGGCGTTGGTCCCCGATGGCTGCTGCCTGGCAGGGCACCAGGCGCAAGTCCTCGGGGATCGGTGCACCTACATGCTAATGGCATGCAAATGGGGCCATAATCACATGAAAATGGCTCCCTCTGCACCTTGCATGAATTATAGCCCCATTTGCATGTCACCTTTTGAATATCGTGATTTTGCACATGGCGCAATGGTACTTGCGCCACCGCAAGTTGAATGCTCCACTCTGTCAACTTGCGGTAGCGCAAGTTCCACTGCGCCATGCACAGTGGCTGTGGCTGGCAGGTGATATTCAAAGGAGTTGCTCAATAGCGCAACTCCTTTGAATATCGCCCCAGACACACCCCTGCGCAACTATTTTGCACAGCTCAAGGGCTTGCGCCTATGAATGGTGCAGTTTGAATATCCCACCCTAAGAGTTTAGAGGGCAGTTGGAGTGGGAGTCAGACCCCAAGGAAATCCATTATCCCAGGTTGGGAGACTCTCCCTTAACCAGCCCCTTATCAGTACTTAGAGTTAAACCTTTTTAGCATTTTACCACTTTGAGTTTCACTACTTTGAGGAGAACTAATTATCAAAGGTGGAGAACTGTTTTTCCACTTCTAGTGCTGACCATTGTGATCTGTTAGCCCCAAAAAATAAAACATATAGCTATTGTCTAAGGTACTGGTTGGAGTGTCCTTGACTAATTAATTAACCGAAATAAGGGAGGTCAGGTGTATAATATCATATCAAATGTCTTTCTTTTAAAATCCTGTAGTCATTCTATTAGTTATAACCAAATGAGTGGCACAAAAAAGACACTTGGGATCACTTTACAAATGCACTAAATCTTAAAAGGAATAACAATATCAGTAACCCATTGCAATGTATCCTGGTGTGTCCTGGTTGATTCAAATTCAAATTCTGACTTTCATTCATATTAAAAACCTTTAAAATGTAGCTTCTGAAGTAGTCCTTATTCCAGAGGTGTAGAGGCATGTATTAGTGCCCTGTTTATAAATTGCAACATTTGCGGTACAAATAAAAACAAATGCAGCTTAGATGAAACAAAGAGCTCACTTCATTTGCAAAATGTTCACCACAGGACAGATTAGTCAACTCTGTTCAGCTCTGTTGTCCCCAAACAATTGCAGCTCTAAATAACACACCATAATGTTTGTTTTAGAATCAGAAGCAGTGGCAGAAACTGGCATACCAGTTTGATCTTGTTCCAAAACTGGCAAGAGCCAAGTAAAATGCCAGATAGGAATAACCTGCTGCTGTTGCTGCTGTTTCTATAACAGAGGACCAGCAGTAGTGAAGAGAGTTCCAAATACATGTATACACATATCCTGGTAGGATTAACAGGTAACAAGCAAACAGGCTTTGTGCCAGAGCATCAGGTTGTGGACAATATAAGAATAGTATTAGTCCTTTGGAAAGCAAATAAACAAAATAAACCATTAGCTTTAATTACACTAGATGCAGATAAAGCATTTGATTCCATTGAATGGGGTTACCTGTTGTTAGTACTCACTAATTACGATTTTGAAGCAGCATTTAATAAATGGATAGAAATGCTGCATGTTAACTGATGTATATATGTACTAACAAATGGTCTTAAATCACAGCAAATATGTCTTGAAACAGGAACTAGGCAAGGTTGCTCATTATTTCTCAGACTATCTTTACTAGCTATGAAACCATTAATTAGAGAACTCTCAGATTCTAAAAATATTGAGAGTATTAAACTTAAAAATTATAAATGTAAGGTACTAGCCTTTGTAGACAATTGTTTAATAGTGGCTACTAATCTACATTTATCACTTCCACTTCTGCTTAACATCATAGAAAACGTCAAAACATTTTTTTGGGATTAGGCATCAATTGGGCCAAGCCAGAATATCTTCCCCTAAAAATATTGGGCCACCTTTCAAGTCACATACACTCATACATACCCATTAAGTAGTTAGGTATTTACATCCCAAATTCCATATCGGTACTTAGTAGAATTAATTTGGCAATGGCTATTGATAAACTGAAAGTTGATTTAGAAAAATGTAAAAAAACATAACCTCTCCTTATGGAGGGAGTTAACACAATCAAGATAGGTCACTGGAGAGCACCTGGAATACTGCGCTAAGAGAAGGAGAGGGACAGGCTAGAGACAGTGCAATGCAAGATGATCAATATGATTCAGGGCCAGCAGGGCAAATCATATGAAGATCTTCTCAAGGCACTGAACATGTGCTCACTGAAGACCAGGTGAGAGAGGAGGAATATGATAGAGACTTTCAAGTTCCTGAATGGAATAAACAAGGTGAACTGTGGGAACTATTTAGCAGGAGTATATAGTCAACGACCCAAGGTCATGAGTAGAAACTGGTGGGGGAAAGGTTTAAGAGGGATGAGAGGAAGTTCTATTTGATGGAAAGGATGGTGGAGCTGTGAAATAGCTTGGCAGTGGAGTAGGGGGGTGAAACAGGAGGGATAAAACCCCATATTGTTAATAGGCCTCAGGGCAGATAATAAACTCTGAGCAGACTACATGGACCTCTCTCTCTCTCCATATGATTTTTGCTGAGGATTAGAATGTAGCATTTGACAATGAACAGGACAGGACCACGAGACATGGCCAGGTTCTCTCCACAAGTCAACTGGCCTTATGCGACCTTATAGATTCCTTAGGGGTAGTAGACCCTTGGAAAATTTTACACCCAGCCACAAAGCAATACTCATTCCATTCCATTACACACAACTCCTTCTCTTGTATCGATTTCTTTTTACTGAGTCTTGAAGCTTTACCAGATGTCGTCTTGTGCCATTATGGTGCCAAGCTAATGTCTGACCATTGTCCATCTGTGCTACAAGTCAGCCTTGCCCATTCTGTAGACCAAGACAAAGCCTGACACCTTAATAATCAGTTATTGAGGTGTCCAGAGGTGGTTGAATGGCTTCAGTGCTTTATCCCCCTATGTTTTACCTCAGTTCACCCATGATGCCCAAGCTTGACATCCTCTGGGGTGCAGAACTTAAACAGAAAAAGATCCCTTATAACTGTAACTGAGGGGAGTTGGGGGACTACCAGTGCTAAAGTCAGAGTCAGTGCACGTTTACCTCGGAATCAAAAAATCTCAATCCAGACAGCAAGAAGTACTAAAACCACCTATGAGGTCAGCACATTTCTAATATCAAAAATAATGGGCTAGTGCAAAGCATAGGTACCCATATAATAACATTTATTGAAAAACGATGCAACATAGAAACAGTGGAGGAAAATCCTCTATGACCCCAATACAGATTCAAAAGCAGTCCATCTCCAGCTCGATGTAAAAAAGCTGATAGCATCCAAGTGCTGGTGCTGTGTAGAAACAGACCCATCTCTCCTCTGTGCAAATAAGGCATGTTAAAGTGCAAACCACACAGATAGGCTTAGGAAGTCACTAATGTGGTATGCACATATTAGCAAAAATACTTGCCAAGGTGAAATAAACTAGGCCAACAGATGCACCGTAGCACAACATGCGGAAAGTGAGGATGGCTTCAGATCCCAGAAGCACGCTTACGTATCGACCGTTTCAGGTCATCTTCAGAGCGTGCCTCATGCTACCACTCATGTGCTTAAGTGAAAAGGAATTAAAGTGCCAATGCCTAAAAAAATAAGGTGTATATATACACATAAGTTTAAAAAGTGCAAGCCTTTCATATGTCACACTAACACATTATAATACACCAACTGAGCATTACTACAAATTCAGTATATCAACAAGCCTCAAAATAATAATTGCAATTTGATATATACATTTGGCTATATGCATATATGCAGACAGAGCTGGAAAGTCATGTCTGCTGCCAAGACAGAGCCGACAAGTCATGCCTCAGCATATTTCATTACTATTAAAATCCAAAGACCCTAGTTTCTACTAATAGAAATGATGTGGGGGGAGAAAAAGGACAAGGGCACAAATAATACAAAATGTACAGCCAGTCAGTTTCATTTCTTCAAGTAACTATAGAGTGGTATTTCTTCATTCAGCCCTCCAGGTGTGAGGTACTCTAATGCAGAAATCCAAAATGCCTCATGCTGCAACAACTTCATGCCTAAATCTCCACCTCTTAGACCCAATTCCACTTTCTCCAGGCCTATGAACCTTAAACTAGCTGCAGATCCATGCTTTACATTTGTATAGTGTCTAGCCTTCACAGATTCCAAATCTGAATTCCATATTGCACCCTTATGTTCTCCAATACACAGTTTAAGTGCTCGCTTCATCTGTCCCACATGACTCATTCCATAGGGACAAGTCAACATATAGATGACCACTTGGGTACTAAAATTGATAAATCAGTTGATTTCATACTTTTTTCCTGACCTTCGATGGCAAAAAAAACGTTGATTTCTGTGTGTTCTAACAATGGACAAAATGCCCATATCTGTAGTTCCCCTTAGGGGCTGCCGGAAACCATGTATTCATAGTGGTTTTATTAGGATTCACAAAATAATGTACAAGCATGTCTTTTAAGCTCCACTCCCTCTTAAAAGTGATCCTAGGTTTCTTGTTAGTTATAGGGTCTAGTGCTGAATCAGAGCGTAGAATATCCCAGTGTTTCCTTAACATATTTCCTATATTTGGGGCCATGGGCATATATTCTGTTACAAACATGATTACATCTGTTTCTTCCTTCTGTCTTTTGTTGTCTAGAAATTCCTGGCTGCTTAGGACATTAATCTCATTCAAAGTATCTGAAAGTAATGTTGGTTCATAACCTCGATCCAAAAACCTCTTGGTTAGATCTCTATTTGCTTCTCTCAATGCCACCTCTCCTGAACATATTCTTTTGGCTCATATATACTGTCCTTTCGGGATGTTTATTACCACACTTTGTGGGTGACAGCTTGTTCTATGTAAAATAGTATTCCTTGATAATAGTTTTCGATACAAGCTGGCGTCCAAAGCATTTCCCCGTTTAGTGATCAAAATGTCTAAGAAAGGTAACATTCCTGGTTGGCTTCATATGTAAACCGTAAACGTTCATTGGTGTTGTTAATATGAGTCATAAAGGCTACAAGTTCTTCTCTCCCCCAGACCAGATCATAAGACAATCATCTATGTATCTTTTCCATAATTTTATTTTGCTGCAAATAGGGTTCTGAGCTGGATCATAAATATATTGCTCCTCCCATGCTCCCATGAATAAATCAGCAAAATTACGGGCAAAGGTTGTTCCCATTGCAGTTCCTTTTTTTGGACATAAAAGCAACCATCAAACCAGAAATAATTACATTCCAGAACAAATCGTGCCAATTCCACTATGTATTCAGTAGGGGCAGTGTTTTTTCCATCATTTGCATACTTTCAGAAATTGCCCTTAAACTCTCTTCATGAGGGATATTTGAATATAGGCTCTCTACGTCAATACTTATCAGCCAATCATTTGTTTCTACTTCTGTTTGAGACAATATTTTTAATGTCTCAGTTGTATCCTCAATATAAGATCTTAAAGCAGGCACATGTTTCTTAATAAAAATGTCAACAAACTGGACATGTTTTCAGTGACAGATCCATTTGCAGAGACTATAGGCCTAAGCGGAAGAGACAAATCTCCCAGGCCACTTCTTCTCTTTTGCAACAGATCAGAGCTGCTGAACAGAGGCTCTCAGCTGTCTCTCCGCATCCTGAAAGTGAACACCTTGAAGCCCTCCAGGCTCAATATAACATGTTGTTAGGGGGAAAGGCGGAGCATCTTCTCATGAGGACTAAGGCCAAATACTTTGACCAAGGGGAGAAGGCAGAAAAACTTCTTGCTCTGTGTCTATGTACTCAGCTCACAGACATGATTGTTCTATCTCTCCAGTCAGCCTCTGGCCAACTTGCCACTTCCCCTAGAGATATAGTTTCTCAATTCAGGGCCTTCTACAGCTCTTTATATGCTGCACCTCAGGAGCCTCTTGATCTCTCCCAGTTTGAGGCTTTCTTTCAGGATCTGGAACTACCCTCACTGAGAGAGGCTCAGGCTGAGTTGCTCAAGGCGCCCTTGACATTAACAGAGGTTTATAATGAGATAGACTCTTTAGCCCCTGACAAATCCCTTGGCCCTGATGGCTTCTCCTTGAATTTTAATAAGAAATTTATTGAGTTGGTAGCACCACACCTTTTGGACATGTCTCAGCATGTCTTCTCATGAGGCCTATCAGATTTCTCACTCACAGCTGCCATCATAGTGGTCCTACCTAAACCAGGTTGGGATCACTCCCTGGTAGCCAACTATAGACCTATATCATTAATCAATATAGACCTCAAAATTTTGGCTAAAACCTTGGCCACTCGACTGAATTCTGTCTGAGATTGTCTCCTCAGTAGGGAGCAGGTGGATTTTGTTTCAGGGAGACTGTCTGCTGATCATCTTCAGAAACTCTTGCACCTTATCTCCGTGTCCAGGGAATTTCTTTTCCCATCGGTTCTGGCTTTCCTGTATGTGGAGAAAGCATTCAATAGAATCTCCTGGGAATATCTCTTCCACCTGCTTCCCATATATGGTATTCCCCCTGAATTCCTGTGTTGGCTCAAAGTGCTCTTCACTCATGTTTCAGCATGTTGGCTTCATTGGGGACTGGGGAACCACCTGGAGGGATGCAGACCTATACTGGTGCAATGGTCTGCATCTGTCCGGGGGGAGGACCAGGATCCTAGGTGAGAGGTTTAAATGCTTCATTGGCACGCATTTAAACTAGCCAAGGGGGGAGGCACTGAAAAGAAGCAGAGAAATCCCAGCCTCCCCCCACAAAACACAGTAATTAGTGAGGTAAACACCAAGGTAGAGAAGTCATTAGGGAGAAGGACAGAGGTAAATGTAAAAAAAAGGCAAAGGCAGTAAGGACAGGAATGGGTCTAAAAGTGGTAAGGCCATCAAAAAGTGGAGGGTGATGAGTACCAATGCCCATAGTCTGTGTAACAAGCTCCCTGAGCTAGTGGCCTTGATGGAAGAGGGTTGCCTGGATATTGTGGCAGTCACAGAAATATGGTACACAGAGAACCATGACTGGGAAGTCAACATACCAAGATACACAATCTACAGGAGGGACAGGGAGGGTAAAAGAGGATGAGTAGTAGCTCTCTATGTAAAGGAAGAGATCAAAGCAACAGAACTAAAGAGTAAACAGGGAGCAGATGAGGCACTCTGGGTCACCCCAGAGACAGGAAATGGCACCACAATCCTCATGGGGTTGCATACAGATCCCCATCTCAGGGGGAAGGAATGGACAAGGAAATGATAGAAGGCTTCCTTAGAATGGCAGAAAAAGGAGAGATATTGTTGATGGCGGACCTGAATATGCCAGATGTTAACTGGAGCACCGTTGCTGCAGGCACATCCAAGAGCATGGTCGTTCTTGATGCCCTACAGGGGGCATGCCTCAGACAGCTACTATTGGAACCCACTTGGGAGGGAGCAATCTTAGACCTGGTACTCTCAAATGGGGATGGAGAAAGAATCTCAGATTTAGAAGTGGGTAGCCATCTGGGAACAAGCGACCACCAAACAGTGTGGTTCACGATAAACACAGCCATACAATCAAGCTATACAAAAGCAAGGGTATTGGACTTTAGGAGGGCTGACTTTGGGAAAATGAGAGAGTGCCTCAGAAAAGCACTAGCAAACAAGCAAGAAAGAGGGGTGGAGGAACAATGGGGAGTAATCAAAACAGCCATCACAGAGGCAACAAGCCTTTGTGTAAAGCAAATCAACAAAACACAACGAAGGAAAAAACTGCTATGGTTCTCAAAAGAGGTGGCAGGAAGGTTAAGGAGAAAAGTATAGCATTCAGGAAATATAAGTAAACACAGAAGGAGCAGGACAGAGAACTTTATCAGTTAAAGCAGAAAGAGGCTGGGAAGGCAGTCAGAATAGCAAAGGCCCAAACCGAGGAAAGGATAGCCAACTCTGTTAAGAAGGGGGAGAAGACCTTTTATAGGTACATTAGGGAGCAAAGAAAGACCAAAGGAGGGATACTGAGGCTTAATAAAGGGGAAGGAATGTGGGTAGAGGGTGACACTGAAAAAGCAGGGATACTGAATGAATATTTCTGCTCAGTATTCACAAAGGAAGAGGAGGGGAAGGTACCTAAACCAAACAAGAGAAACATTCTGAAGATGGGAGTCTATACCAGTCCATTTACAGAAGAAAGGGTTCTGAAAGAACTAATAAAATTGAAGGTGGACAAAGCAATGGGCCCTGATGGGATTCACCCAAGAATTCTAAAGGAACTAAGGGTAGAACTAGTGACACCGCTGACTACTCTCCTTAACAAATCATGGGAGGATGGGGTGGTACCTGAGGACTGGAGGAGGGTGGATGTGACTCCTCTTCACAAAAGTGGGAGCAGGACAGAGGCAGGAAACTACAGACCAGTTAGTTTGACCTCAGTGGTAGAGAAAATGATGGAATCACTTCTGAAGGAAAGAATTTTTGAGTACCTAGAGACCAGTGGGGCACAGGACCCAAGGCAGCATGGATTCACAGTGAGAAGGTCGTGTCAGATGAATCTAATAGATTTCTTTGAATGGGTGACCAAAGTAGTAGACCAGGGAGGAGCTGGGAACATGACCTACCTAGATTTTAGCAAGGCATTTGATACAGTCCCACAAAAAATATTAATATACAAGTTAGCCAGCCTTGGAGTGGGTCTGAAGGTGGCAGCCTGGATAAAAAAATTGGCTAGACAACAGGACGCAAAGGGTGGTAGTAAATGGAGTCCACAGTGAAGAAAGGAGGCTTACTAGCAGGGTACCGCAGGGTGCAGTACTAGGAGCGGTCCTTTTTAATGTCTTTATAAGTGACATTGCAGAGGAACTAGAAGGAAAAGTATGTATCTTTGCAGACGACACAAAGATCTGTAACAGGATTGATACACAAGATGGAGTGGAAAGGATGAGAAGGGACTTGGCAAGGTTGGAGAAATGGTCAGATGTATGGCAGCTCAGATTCAATGCAAAGAAGTGCAAGGTAATACACCTGGGAAGCAAAAACTCAGGGGAAGAGTACACAATGGTGGGTGAGATACTGACAACAGTAAAAATGGAAAGGGACCTGGAAGTAATTATATCATATGACCCAAAGGTGGGCAAGCAATGTGAGAAGGCAGCAAGGAAGGCTGGGGGGGATACTGGGATGCATTGGGAGAGGCATCAATAGTAGAAAACAGGAAGTTGTTATCCCTCTGTACAGACAGTTGGTGAGACCCCATCTGGAGTACTGTGTGTAGTTCTGGAGACCCCATCTCTGCAAAGACATAGACAGAGTGGAGGCTGTCCAGAGGAGGGCAACCAAAATGATGCAGGCTTTGCACCAGAAGACATATGAAGAAATATTAAAGGAGCTTAATAAGTATACCCTTGAGGAATGAAGGGAGAGAGGGGACATGATAGAAACTTTCAAGTACCTCAAGGGAATCAACAAAGTCCAAGAGGGTAGCATCTTTCAGAAAAAGAGATGTGCAAGAACAAGGGGGCACAATTTGAAGATAGAGGGGGGACAGCTCAGATGTAATCTGAGGAAGTATTTTTTCACAGAGGGGGTTGTGGATCCATGGAACAGCCTCCCTGAGGAGGTCGTGGAGTCAAGAACAGTGGGGGAATTCAAGAATGCATGGGACAGACATAAGGCAGTCCTAGTGTGGGGTAAGAGGAAGTAAGCTGTTGGTTAACTAGGATCTGCAGCTTATCTGTTAGGTAGGAAAATGGGCAGACTAGGTGGGCCAAGCGGTCCTTATCTGCTGTCACATTGTATGTATCCTCTATAATGGGGTACTCTCTGATTTATTTCCCTTGCAGCAAGGTACACGCCAGGGTTGTCCTTTATCTCCATTTTTATTTAATCTATACCTTGAGCCCCTGATTAGAAAAATGAATATGTCCCCTCAGGTTCATGGTATTCCTTTGGGCCCCTGGCATTACAAACGGTCTGTATATGCAGATGATATTCTTCTGCATTTAACATACCCTGCCCTCTACATACCAGTTTTGTTGAACATAATTTCTCAATTCGGTGCCATCTCCAACTACAAACTAAATTGTTTTAAAACAGAGATTATGCCCCTAAATGTTGCAGCTACACGTACAAGTGTGGAGCACCTGGGACTTTTTTTGGGTCAGGGACAAGGTTAAATATTCTGGAATATATATCAATACAGACCCGGCCAAAATTAAGCAATTTAATTTAGACCAAGCCCTAGCTCAAATTCAGGTTGACCTTGACCGTTGGTCTTTAGTGCCCTTGTCTTTGTGGGGCCATTTAAATATCCTTAAAATGAATGTTCTCCCGAGGCTTCTATATCCTCTTACAGTGCTCAACCAAGCTCAACCTAAGAATTGGTTTCTCCATATTAATAGACTTTTCTCTAAATTTCTCTGGCGGGGATAACCCTCTCGGGGAACCCTGGCCAAACTGATGAGGTCGAGGGAAGCTGGTGGCCTGAATGCCCCCAATGTATACTTGTATTATCTGGCCATACATTGTTCCCAATTTTTTTCTTGGTTTCACTTGGATCTTATGGGGCAGTACCTAGTTTATGTCCCTGAATGGTTGGACATTGAATGCTTGCTTTGTTTCTACCTGGGCTTGGACCCTTATGCCTTGTTGTACGTACCCCTCAAAAAGATTCCTGGACCTTTAAAAGATTCCCCCATTCACAATACTCTTTTTGCCCACAAACAATTATTCCTCCTGTTAAATTTGGGCCTCTGTTTAGACACCACTCAACCTATTCTTGGAAACCCCAACCTGAAAATTGCTGGGAAGGTGCTGACCTTTGCCTTTTCTTGAGACTGTCTGTGGAAAATCTGGTGTGGGCAGGTAAGCTTCCTACTTTCTCTGAGGCTCAACTGAAATTTAGTTGAACTCTCTCTATGTCCTTTAAATATTTCCAAATCAAGCATATGCTGCTCCACCATTTTGGTACTAGTGTATGGTTCAGGACATATGGGGACAAACTGCTTCTTAGGGTTTCGGGAGTCCCTGCCTCTCACGCCATAGCCTTCAGTCACTCACAGTTGCAGGAGGCACTCACTGAGAGGGAACCTGTTTTTTTCTATTCCTGGGATCAGGCACTTCCCTCCCTGCGGGGCCCTCATGACTGGTCACTCATCTGGAAGGCTATCTATAAGCATATTTCAAATCCTACATAACATGCTTTACACACCCAATTAAACTACATTGGATGGCTAAGCTGGCCTTGGACTTATGTACTAGGTGCAGGAAAGACACAGGCACATTACTTCATATTTTCTGGTCCTGTGAAAAGGTAGTGCCTTTTTGGAATGATATCAGACAGCATCTGGATCCCTTATTGAGACTTGATCAAGCATTCACACCTGAGATTTGTGTCCTGGGAGATTATGATAGGGGACCCATTGGTAACCAAATACTTCATATTGCTTTAATATCAGCTTACCCTAAGAAAATTATTCATAGGCATTGGTGTGACCAGATCATCCCTAATTATAGGGAGTGGTACCATGAAATTCTGTTTGCTCTACAGACTGAATGCATTATTGCAAATATGACAGATGCTAGGAAGAAATACATTCAGGTCTGGGAACCCCTTTATACCTTGTTTACTCTTAACGCTGGGTGATGGTCACACGCCTGGGTTCTAATATGCTATCGTATTAGAGAGGGCTGGATCAGGCCTGTTGACAGACACTTGTGTTAATATTGTTTCCTACCTGTGAACCAGCTTGTTTGCCAGTCACCCCTTTACACCAAGGACATGAATGCTCCTTGTTCTTTTGGCCCCAATGGTTATGGATTTGGCCATACTCGGGGTTGGCCTAGTCTCCAGAGAAAAGGGGTGGGGTTGGGGTTTCTAGAGGGAGGAGGGTCAGTCAGGATCATTTTACTCAAGTTTGCTTGATCTGAGTCATAGTTCTGGATCACATTGCTATGATTGCCTAATGCTAGAGGTCTGTTAGCTATGTTTCTTATTCTACTTGTTGTTGTAATGGTTATTATTACACTTTGTCCCACTTGCTTTTTTTTGTGATCCCAACCTAAGCAACTTTAATGAAGTTTATTAAATTTGAAAAAAAGACTACATGGACCTCTGGTTATTTTCTGCAATCATTGCCTATGTTTCTATTTTTCTAAAATGATCTCAGCACCTAAACTTTTTTATTTATTGAACTCTTAACTATTAATTGGTTCAAAAAGATAAACAAGGTAATTTCTGACTTTCTGTCAGAAGGTAAAAGACCAAGATTAAGCATCACTAAAATTTTTCTTAGAAAAAAATTAGGGGGATTAGGCTTCCCTAACTTTTATCTGTATCACGGTTATTTGTCTATACACAAGTAAGTTCCCTAATTAATAATCAGTTCAATCAGGAACAAAAAGTACCTTTAAGAGTCAAATATGAAACAGCTCCTTTCAATCTAAACTAATTTGTGGACTTCCCTTTTCTAAACCTACCTTGATATCTTTATTCTCATCTATTTCAAAGGCAAATTAATAAAAAAAAACATTTGAAATGGAAGCATTTCCCTTCCAGTTTAACACATCTCTGTAATAACCTAACCTTCCAATGTGATGGGGAAAAACTTAATAGGGTATAGGTAATCTTGAAGATATTATGGATCCTGTCACTACCACTATTCACACATTCCATGTGTTGTCAGAACTAGTTCTAGAATGACTAGAACTGGCCTCAAGCCCCAGGGACCTTCCTCTACTCATTTAAATGAAGGTGAGAAGATTTAGGGCTTGACAGATTTTGACATGAGAACTATATGTTTTTTTTCCAATTGTTTAACCAGGAGTGGCACATTAAGCTGAAAGCTTGTTTACAGGTGCGACCTGGGAGCACAGGGAAGTTAAGTGACTTGCTTAGGGTCACACAGTATGCAAGTGGGGACTGTGGGATTCAAACCCAGGTCTCCAGATTTGCAGCTCAGGGCCTTAAACCACTGCACTATACTGCCTCCCTATGAGCTGAAACTCTTATAGATCGAAGACTAAACAACATAAACAATGATTTCCAGGTGGCTGGAACTTAAGAATTCCACATGGAGCTGTGTGACAAGTAAATGTAGTATGTCAGTTCCTCATATGTACAGTTCATAGTAGTCCAATAATTAGACATAGAATCATAATGTGTCACAGTTTCCTGCACGACAAATGCCACTGAATTATATTGTTTCCTGCACAATTCAGCACAATTCAGCAGCATGAGGCACTGATCCTAGCTGGTCCCATTATACAGTAGTTGTCATGACGGAACTGTCTTCTTTTGTAAACAATTGTGCAAACTGCTTAAGGGGTGATGTACAGAAAGGTCAAACTTAGGAGCTGATGCTGTAAATACTAGAGGTACAAAAATCTGCAGAAAACTAATTCTATTGCTGCCTGCGTCTGAAAATCAGTGGTAAAATTGAATATTCCAAATCTCAGTAATTAATGATAAATAATGCAGGTGTTTATGGGTACTCATTTGGTTATTGGTTTTGATGCCATTCTTTTCAGGCTGAATAGATAATGTTTTAATAGGCTATCTTGACAAATGGATTGGAAATCCTAATAAGTAAGCTGAAGGATGAATTTGAATGCCTGTGTTGCTTGATGGATGGAAAGGAAAGGTTCTTAGAAACCTTGAAAAAGGTTGTGTAAGCAATAAATTGTACAGTTGAAACTCTTATAGACTGAAGACAAAACTGAGCATAAAAAATTATTTCCAAGTGGCTGGAACTTAGGAATTCCACATGGAATTGTGTGACAAGTTAATATAGTATGTCAGTTCATCATGAGCTCCATTAGCAGAGGTGATTTTGAAGTTAGTAGATGTGCTTGAGGTGCAAGAAGTCACATTTTTTTTGAGTTCTGCTCCTGAAAATATAGAAATAGAATGGGTACTAAATTAAGGAGTTGAGTTGGTCCTGGGAGAGGCACAATAGTAAAGGGCTGACTTCCGGATTCAAGCGAGATCATGCATGAGTCCAAGGATGAAAGAGATAACTACCAATGCAAGATGTACTGCTTGAGTTATAGGATAGGATTAGGAGGCAGAGGACTAGGGCTTACATTAGAATCACCTAGTAGGCCTCTAAGGCTTCAAAAACATCATTAGATAAGGTACGTAGTACTGACTCTACTTGCAAGTAGAAATACGGACCACAATAGTTAGGAAAAGTGAAAGCAGCACATGACTGCTAGATAATGGCTCTACTGGCAAGTAGAAGTATGAGCTATAGCGTATCACCCCCTTTTGTCGACACCACAATGGCGAAATACGGAAAAAGACCATTACGGTGACATTCGTGGTAATGGTACTTTTTCCATGTTTCACCTTCCCCCAGTGTTCCTCCCCCTTCCTGGACCAACTCCGACCTGGAGTTGGAATCCTAGAGTCTGGGGGGGGTGCAGCCCCCCACAGAAAACACCCATGTAAGAGGCAGCACAACACTTGCATTGGTATTGTGCTGTCATGTGGAGGAGGTTGGCATTCTTGTTGCTTCCGAGCTAAAGGAGTCAAATGGAGACACTGATGTGAGACTGCATGGAGTGGCTCTTCTGGTGAGCAGAAACAAGGACTGTGGAAGAGAAACAAATTGTGACTTGAAATAGCTGAGGGGACTCTGCTGGTGAGCAGAAATATGGACCACAGATTGCAGATATAGGTAAAAGCTAATGAAATGGTGGCACTAGTGGTGAGCAGAAATATAAACCACTGTAGTAAATCAGTAGAGGTAAAGCTTCTTAGCTGACTCTGCTAGTGAGCAAAAATCTGAACTGAAGTTGGAAGAAAGTAACAGTAAAGCAGCTTTGGCAGCTCTGCTGGCAATGAGAAAAACAAACCATCAGTAGGGGGTGTAGAAATAATCCACTGTATGAAGGAAGTATGATGCTCTTTAAAAGATATATGGTTCAAATAAGGTCTGTAAAGACCTGCACGATGTGTGTGTGCCAAAGCCTGGGTGAACGCCATCTGAGTTTGGCAGCTTTCCCAACAGCAAGCTAGAATTGTTAATAATTAAGCAAATTGTCCTTTACAAACTGGGCTGAGCTCTTCCTCATTGGAGTGTATAGTATTGTGGAGCAGGCTTGTTTTTTTTTAAATCCTTGGAAAGTTAGGATTACATGGTAGAGCAGGCTTGGTTTATGTCCTCCAGAAGCTAAGAGTATTTACTGGATCTTGGCAATAAACAGCATATGGTAGGGGAAACAATGGTGACCATACACTCGAGCAGGACAAGTGGGTGCTATCTGATACACAAATGCTCATGAACAACACAGATTTATTTATTTATTTGTATTTAAACTTTGGTATCCAGGAAAGGCACACTGAGCCAGGGCTCATTTCCCAGTGTGACCCAGGGAACAGGGTATAAATTTGAAACATATGCAAAATAAAGTGAAATAACAGTAAATTACAAAATACAAGGTTAGCCATATGATGAGAGGTCTGGTAGTTTAAAGGCTGAAGGCCTCCAGATGAAGAGCCATGTATTGATTCGAAGCACCTGGATATTGTACTACACTCCTGATTGGATTGCTGTGTGGGTTTTAAAATAAAACACTTTTCTGATACTTTCAGTGAGTCTACAAATTCTTTCACCTTTTAAATGATCATACCTCACAGTGTGTGGCTAACCTGTGTTGTTCCTGAGCAACATATAGTAGTAATGTTTGGAGTAGTGCCAGAGAGAGGCTGCTGTGAACAGTGGTGAAAGACAGAGTGCTGCTGCAAACAGCTGGTTGTGGTCCTGCAGCATAGAGAGGTACGACATGTGGCAGTAGGTACTATGCAGGCATCAGGCAGTCCATGGAGTGGCACTGACACAACAGCTGCCAGTGGAGTGACCATGCCAATAATGAGAAGTGGATTTGAGGCTGCTGGATTGGCAATGGCTGGTTAAAGGCTATAGCAGGAAGCAGGATGGCCTGCAAGCACAAATGGGCAAAATCAATAGGGAAAGCAGCGAACAACTCAGGCAGGAAGCAGTGAAGAAAAGGAGCCAAAATCCATGTAGGCAAGGGGCACATGGAGAAGAAAGGAGGGCTCAAACACAAAGCTGAGAAGAACATCCATGGTGGGATACTGCAATGCAAACACTAGATCCCAAAGAGCTGGGCAAGCCCCAGTTGTCACGAACCTACTCCAGGGGGCTGGGTCCACAGAGCTTACAGTGCCCACCCATAAGTGAAATCTGTGATGGGGGACAGGAATACCCTCCCCGTGTCCTTCTACAGTGCTTGATGAATTCACAGCTGAACACTTGCCATGAAGGCCATGGGCTTCCTTTCTAATATGAGTAAGGTTAAAACACAGTCTTGAATTTGTAGCCAACTAAGAGCCCTCTTTGGTTGCTGCACTGGGGGAAGGACACAGGCTTTACGAGCTCTTCGGGGCGGTCCTCATAACCCTGATTGTGTCTTCTACCACGGGTGGTGCACTAACCTAATTCAGATTCCACAGACCCCTACTGAGACCTATGTATTTCCCCTACTTAGGTATACAGATTCCCTTCCAGAATCCTAGTCTTTAGTAGCTAAGGTGGCACTTTAGAAATTAAACAAGCTGTCACAGATTGAATAAATCTTCCCAGCTTCACACACGCAACAAAATTACTTCCAGGCAGATTTTTAAAAGCAAGTGCTTTCACTAGTACTTAAATAATAATCATACAAGACTTACAAACAAAAGATTCAGAAATTTGGGTTACAGGATAACAAAAAAAAGTTTGACAAGTATACATACAAAATGCACTGTGAAATTTAACTGTTTATTTTCTATCTTGTCTGTGGAGGATAAAAAGTGCAGAAAATAAATGGTCTACAAAGTCCCAGTTCTTCTCGCAGACACTGGTCCTCAAAGTATGCTTGGCAGTCTGGCTCTGTAGGTGCTTTTACACACACACTACTGTACCAAAACCAGCGTTACCTGTTCGGTGCCGATACAGCCTGCTGTGCTTCACGTCCTGATTAGACTAGCTCCTGTTTCACCACAACATTGTCCAGCCCTCCAAATCAGTGCAGTACTCCTTGCCGAGTAGAACAGTGGCAGTGACGCAATAACTGAAGAGCTGGAGTTCTTGAGCCAGAATGGGCGCTTTACACTGCGTGCTGCAACGGCACACTTAGGGACAAACCACCCATGCCACAGAATGCGGTTCAGGTGAACATTCAATTTACAACGGAACAAAAAGCATTTAGACAGCATGGGATGGACTGGTATGGTCCTTCCGTAACGCTTATTCCGTTGTAAGACTGCATGTGTAAAAGCACCTCCTGTGTCAGAAAAAGTGTCTTCTGCAAAATGATGTGCTATGCTGTGCTGTGCTCTGCTGTGCCCTGCAGAGGGGCCTACATACCCAGGTCCTGCAGTCTGTAACTCTTTGGTGGACTTGTATTATTAGGCCAGCAGGGGGTCTCTCTTGCTGTTTCCAAGATTTTAAGGGAATAAGTATTATTGATTATTTAGATTTCCTACAGTCCCAACATCCTGCTTGGCCTTTGATCTATGCTGTCCTTCCTGAATATATTACAAATGTAAAACTATGACACTTGATTTGTATTCACAGTAGACTTCCAGACTGGATATCTCCCATATCCTTTTCTCAAAGTATTTTCTCCTTGAAGTTGTATGGCCAGTGTAAATGCTCTCCTTCCCTTGTCATTTATGACACCTTTTGCCTTTGATCAGTTTTCTAGGAAATCCAATTCCCCTTGGGAAATGTAAAAGGTTATTAGAGGAGATATCTCTCAGGATATTTTCAATTCTCTATTAAAATGTAACCCCCTTTATCGCTAGCAAACCTTGCCTCAGGCAAGGAGGAATGTCAGACCTTTGCAATATACATTCTCCTCTCAAGTACCCCTTTAAAAAAAGCATGGGCCTTCTTCTGGCAAACCTGATATCCTGGCCTTTTTGAGAATTTAAACATAAGTCTGTTAGAGAAATATGACAGCAATATGTCAGCCATATGACAGAGTGGCCAAATCCCCACGTCTATGTAGTGAAAGTGGAAGAAGCATTATTCCAGTCCACATTGAACCCCAGCCATAGCCTGTTCAATTAAGTTAAAGGTATGTTAATCACCCTCTAGGGATGTTTTACGGCATGAGGCATGGCAGAGTGCTACATACCACTAGAGGGTGATTAACTGACCATTAACATAACACCTGGGAGTGCCTTATAGATATTATAATAAAAATAGTGTGACAGCAATGGAGACTTTGCACTCTCAAAACCAGCTGCAAGATGTCAGTGTCAGAGGCTCAGCAGGTAGCACACTCGCCTCTGAGGCCGGGAGATCAGAGAGCTGTGGGTTCAGTTCCCACATCTGGCACTTGGGTTAATATTCCAGTACTGACACTGTAGTGCAGCATGAGAGGGGTGCTGCACTTCTGAGGTGCCGTCTTTCGGATGAGACGTTAAACCGAGGTCCCATCTGCCTGGATTGGTGGTAGTTCAGGTGGATGTTAAAGATCCCATGGCACTTATCAAAAAGAGTAGGGGAATTTCCCGGTGTCCTGACCAAATTTGCCTCATTCACTAAAAATACCACCAACAGCTTAATCTGGTTCAAGGTAAGTTGGCATTCATCTGTATCCCCCTCCCACGGGTCGTGCCTGAAAATAGGCAGGATTTGTCTAGTGCACTTACCCGGTCAACAAAAGCTAAATAAAAAATAAATAAAAAAAAGATAAAAAACAGAGGACTCACCAAAGTAGATTAAGCCATAATATTTTATTGAAGTGCTATAAAGGTGTACAGGCAAGCAGAAAAACTGCTTGGTGACAACTCCTAACTCGTCTTTACATCATCTGATGCTTCCTCAAAGGCATTACATCACAGTCCCTAGTCCCCTTATATAGGCATATTTACTTAAAGAAGTATTCACAATATATTTGAATAGAAATATTTGATATGGTACAGGTCAAAACCACAATGGAAGAATGGTGCGATAAAAACATGTGCTGCGCGGACACAAGAAAGTGGGCACAGTCAAAAACTGCACTAATATAAATAAGCCAACTCAAAAACTGCACACGCTGTAATGTCAGTGCAGTTTTTGACCGTATGTTTCCCCCTTTGTGGTTTTGACTGGATACCATTTGATACATATGTGCAAATACACTGTGATGTAATAAAAGTGAAGTGTGTAATTTAAAAACTACAGTTTAAAAAGGCAATAAGAATGTTTATATGAACACAAGATAACTGGGTTTACAAGTGCCTAACAGTGATTAATATAGCAACCTGTGAGAGAAGAAAAGTAAAGACAGAATGGAGGGAAGTAGGAATGGGAGGAGGGATAATGGGGGGAGGATATAGAGGAGGATCCAATAGGATAAAAAGATGACTAAGGCTGGAATGACAAAAATAGATAATAGATAAAATCAGAGTTAAAGGTAGAAAGCAGAAGGAAAAAACTGAGAAATAGTCACAAAGGCAAAACGGATGTAAAGTACAGCTCCTAAATCCATATCATGAGAAATTAACAATAGTCATTTTATTCGATATTCCACTTCCAGACTCCTGCAAATTGTTCTATTGGAGATAAAAAAAAAAAAAGAAAATCAAGGGGTTGAATATCACATATGATATACCTTATACAGAAAACAGACCTAACTAAGATCCTAGCCAGTTTGGAAACTATTGTAGGCACACATATTCACACATTACTCTCTCAGGAAGAGTGCCAGTTCAAAGTAGTCATTAAGACCTGGCCAGTCTTGGGATTTTAATTTAAAGATCCATAAAGGATCTGTTGAAAACCCCTTAGTATTATAATTACCCTCCTAAGGTTTGTAAGAATTTTCTTAATACCCTTGAAAATGAAAGCATGGTCACCTGGTACTCGAAACTGTTAAATATGTAGAGCAATGGCATATTCCACCCACAATGAACCCCAGCCATAGCCTGCTCAATTATGTTAAAGGTCTGTTAATCACCCTCAGGAGATACATTGTGCATGAGGCATAGCAAAGTGCTACATGCCCTTAAGAGGGTGACTGAACATTGGCATAATACCTGGGAGTGCCTTATTGCTATTTGTCTTACTGCTATTATAATAACATTGGGAATTTTAAATAGCAAATACCTTGTTCAGCATGTGAGTATGCTCTACATGTATATTAACCAGACATTAGCTCAAAGCTTATTGCATGCTAATGGTCAATCAGGATGGAAGCTATATTTCTCAGGCCCTTTTTGTGTTGCTTGCACATATGTGCAAGAAACACATTGCGTCAGGTTTTCTTCACAAGCAGGTTATGGAGGCACGGCAGTGTTGTGCCAAATGGCAGCAGCCCATTCAGGGGCTGGTCTCTACCTCAGCCAATAGAGGATCAGGCTGTCAATCACCAGCAGTTAATGAGCAGGCCACTAGATCAAAGTAACTGAGCCACTGCAATCAGGGATTGACCCATCACTACGCAATCAGCTCTTTGTACGGCAGGTCCTCCCTGACTGCAGCAGCCAATTACACAGCTCCATTGTGCTGTGTTCCCATGGCGACGGCTTCTCTGTCAGCCTCTCACAGTCCCCACAAAGCTGACAGAAAGCCACTGCCCACTGTTCAGTGTGCCTTCCTGATGAAACATTTCAATAAATAGAAAGCCGACCGGGGATGCTCAATCCCCCTTGGCTCTTGCCAACCCCTTGCGTGTATATGTGTGGGCAGGGTGCCCAATTCCCCTGTCAGCATGCCCCCCATCCTGGTAATTTTGCCGACAGGAGCCCTCCCGTCCACATAATACTCCCCAATTTCTTGTGTGTGCTGAGGGGTGCCCAAATCCCGGCTCTTGTTCCCCCCAGCACTCGGTATGTGTGCCAACAGGGTGCCCAATCCCCGTCAGCTACAGCCCCCAAACACTCAGGTGGCATGCTGGGAGCCCACCCCAGTGTGCCAAAATTAAATGCTCCAGCAAAAAAGAAAATCTTCCAAGGAGTTTTCTCTATTTTTAATTCTGTAAAACAGAAAACAGTCCCACGTTGAGTCCGTAGCCCCTCTCCCAACCCGTGCACACCCTCTGTGCACCCTGCTTCCCCACCCACACCCTCCCTCACCCCATACTTAACTCCGGAGCCCAGTGTGATGATCTTTGGTGGTGTGCACTCTTCAAAGCTGACCGCGGACTGAAGAAATGATGGTAAGCTTTATAATGGCATAAATAGGTTTTTTTCAACTTTGGTGCATATCACAGCCATTTTTGGAAATTGTTTTCACCAAATTTTCAACATGGGGTTCTTGGGACCATACCTAATGAACTCAGTCACTCTCATTTTGTTATTCAGTCCAAAAAGGTGATTTTACGGTCACTGAGCGGAACCACCTTTTGGGACCAATTAATGAAATGACAGTGTCACAGTTCATGAGGTAGGCCCCCAAAAACCCTATGCCAAAAATCTGGAGAACAAATTCCCCAAAATGACTGTTTTACAAGCGTGCATTGCACAGTTCCTACGCACGCTCGTAACTTCGAGCATTTTTAATATTTTCACTCCAGATTTTCAACATTGCCATTTTACCACACCTTCTTATGAACAGTACAGCTGTCATTTTTCTTCACATCTAGCCTGAAATGTGTTTTCACACATGTAGCGCACAATGGCGTGAACAGTGTGCGAAATCAATGTTCAGGAACAGATTAAGACTATCACAGTGACACTGTTCATGAAGTAGGCCCCCAAAAATCCTAGGTTGAAAATTTGGTGAACAAAAAATTCCCCCAAATGACTGTTTTACAAGCGTGCATTGCACAATTCCTATGCAAGCCCATAACTTTGAGCATTTTTAATATTTTCACTCCAGGTTTTCAGCATTGCCATTTTACCACACCTCATTATGAACAGTACACCTGTCATTTTTCACATCTCACCCAAAATGTGTTTTCGCACATGTAGCACACAGTGGCATGGTTGGTGTTCAAAATCAATGTTCATGACAGATTAAGAAAATCACAGTGACACTGTTCATGAGCAGAGGTCTTAAACTGGCTATGTTGAAAATTCGGTGACAAAAGTCCATAAAATAACTGTGTTACGAGCGTGCATTGTGCAATTTCCATGCACCCTGGTAAGTTCACAAATTCCTAATCTTTTCAGTCCAGATTTTCAGCATTGGCATTTTTCCACAAACCTTCTTATGAACAGTACAGCTGTCATTTTACACATCCTGGCTGAAATGTGTTTTCGCACTTCCAAAGCAGAAAAGCATGGTTGCTGTGGCAAATCAGTGTTCGGGATAGATTAAGAAAATCACAGTGACACTGTCCATGAGCGGTGGTCCCAAAATGCCTATGTTGAAAATCTGCTGTAAAAAATCCCAAAACTAATTACATTACGGGTGTGCATTGTGCACTTTCTACGCACCCTCGTGACTTCACCAGTTTTTTAATATTTTCATTCCGGATTTTCAACATTGCCACTTTTTACACCTCCTCATCAACAGTACAGCTGTCATTTTTTACATCCTGTTCAAAATGTGTTTTCACACCTGTGACGCCAAATGGCACAGTCGCTGTGCAAAATCACCTTCCGGCTAACGAACTGATAGTGTCACTGTTCATGTGGTGGTATCACAAAAAGCCCATGTTGAAAACTTGGAGTAAAAACACCAAGAAACCCACAGGGCGTTAGGGTTTTTGACCATAACGCCCTACCCTGTAGAGACTGACAGGTGTCAGGGGTGTGACTTGGGATTGTCAACAATAATGCTTATTCCATTCCAACCCCACCCCCACCCTGCAGCCAGCAACAGGCATCGAGGTGCACCTTGGACTCTTTGACCCCAGAGTTCCTCCATTTTCTATACTGCACCCCATTTCAGCATATTTCCTTATGGAATGAGGTGAGTAAAGCCTGAACACCCAAGGCACACCTCGACACTTGTCAGTGTCTTCAGGGTAGGCTAGGATGAGGTGAAATGTCATGACCATTATGGGCGATGACCCAAAGGCACACCCCAATGCCTGTCCATCTCTGCAGGGTGGAGGTGGGGTTGGTGTCAGTTCAATACTTCACTGCCATTCCTATACTGCATGGGCCCAATTCTCATAGGGGCCTGCATCTGGCGCTAGCTGTGGCAAACAGCAGCTTGTGCCAATGCCTGGTGCACCAGGGACCCTGCACCTGATTCAGGTACAGGAGGGGTCCCAGCGGCTAAATCCCCATGCTTGCACCGACTGGAACCCTGCAGCAAACCCCTGGTGCACTGCACGGGTCTGCCGCAGGCCACCAGAGACTAACACAGGACCCCTGTCCCACCAGGTAATGGGCATGTGGACCCAACCTGGTGGGCCGGTGTTCCCCTACAATGTTCTGTGCAATTGGTGCCTGGATGGAGGTGAGTGGTGGGATGTGCTGGGTACTGGGGAGCAGTCAGGACTGATGTACAGGGGGGTGGGCACCACCTGCTTTGGCATGGGTGGGCACTGTACCACCATAAGTTGGTGCTGCGGTACCACTGATGGGGCAGGCATCAGGGATCAAGGGAGCTGCTGCCAGTATGGGCAGCATCAGGAGAGGGGTAACGATGTGTTACATAGGTGGCATTGGGGAACTGTGAGGAGTGACATTGGACCACTGGAATGGGGGCCACACATACGAGGCCACACTTGGAGGTGTATGTTGGGTATGCTGTCACCCATGGTGTGCCACACACAATCATGTCACCCAGGGGAGAATGTCTAAGTCCCCTTATGCCTGCCCTGGCTGGTCTAAGGGCACTTAGAATTTCTCCTGCCAGGTGATGTCTGTGAATCACAGGATGCAGCTTATGTCAGCCGTAGACCCCGTACCACCATGCCGTAGTACATTGCAGGGAGCAGGGCAGGTGCAAGCCCTGTTTGGGGAAGGTGGCCTGTGGTCAGTGCAGGCCACCTTTGTGAATCGCATGGAGGGTGGTCATGGATGCAAGGTGCTCCTTGCACGATATCTGTTCAGCGCAGGCACCTTGCGTCTGATGCAGGGCTTTAAAAATCGGGCCCCATCTGTCTAACTCCTGCACTTCCACTGCTAATGCCATCAAGCAATCATTCGGTAATTGACAGATGCTTGTGTAGTGAGTTCTGGCCCATAAGAGGCTCACAGGTGACCAGTGGGAAGCTCATTAATTAGGAACAGGCTGCATCTCTCCTGTCTGCAATGCAGTGTTAAGGGTTCAGTAAGCTCAGTCTGGGCTAATGTACAAAGACTATTATATTTCTTATTAGTCTTTCTTAAACGTGTTTTATCTGTTTACCGGAGTGCACCTGATTTGAGGCCAAAATCAAAAGCAAATAGTTATAGTAGCAGAGCCCTCCCCCCCACACACATACACACACTCTCCAAAAAGCTGCTTAAAACTCTGCAATTCATTCAAATCAATTCCATTTTCTTACTTAGTTGGGGTTCAATGCCAACAAGTGGGAAATCATGTACCTAGGGTATAGGAACCCCAGTGCTGAGTATAGGATGGGGAGAGGTACTGATACTCACTAGACATGAAAGGGTCCTTGAGGTTATTATATCAGAGGACCTCAAGGTGGCAGTACAGTGTGACAATGCTATGGGCAGGGCAAAATTGGATTCTGGGGTGCATAAGGAGTGGTGTATCCAGTAGGAGGAGGAGGGATGTTGTGCTGCCATTGTATCACTCCTTGGTATACCCCAAGCTGGAGTACTGTGTCCAGTTTTAGAGTCTACACTTCAGAAAGAACATAGGGTGGAGGTTTTCCAGAGGAGGGCAACTAAAATAGTTTAGGATTTTCACAGGAATCCCTACAAGGAAAGGCTGAAAAATCTCAATATGTACACTCTGGAAGAGAGAAGGGTGAGAGGTGACATGATCAAGACCTACAAAGTACCTCACAGGGGTAAACAGGGTACAGTTGGGGAGTTTCCTTCAAATGAGGATGAGCACCCAAACCAAGGGGCATGCAGTGAAGCTGGGGGGAGTTCAGGATAGATGTGAAGAAATATTTCTTTACTGAAAGGGTGGTAGATGCTTTGAACAGACTGCCAGGAGAAGTGGTGCAGGTTAAAATGGTAGGGGGCATGAAGCATGCATGGGATAAACATAGGGTTATATTAGAAAAAGGGGAAGAAAAGGGGTCAACAGAGATCAATAGGGCTATGAAGGTGGAGTAGGTTTAAGTTCAACTGCAGGTAAAATCCATTGAGCAAGCTCATTCACAAAGAGGTCCTGATGGATGCAGGCAGAATAAGACATACAGTAACATATTCAGGCAGGAGTTACAAGTTGGTAGAGAACACTTGAGCAGACTGGGTGGGCTGAGCGGTCCTTTTCTGCTGACAAATTCTGTTTCTATGGCATCATGAGTTCATTCAAGTGCAGCGTTTATTTAAAGTTGGGCCTAACATACATCCAGATGTAAGTTACAATAAATTACCGAATTAGATGCGGCCCACTTACAGAACAATAAAAAGAATCCCAGTGCTTTGAGAAGCCTTTATTCTTCATAAGGCTGCTTAAAGAGCTGGGGTTCTATTTGCAGTGTCCACACCGGTATGCTGATCTAAAAATATAACTGGCCAGTTATAACAGGAAGTGCAAGACAGCTCATAGCTGTCAATCTAATTGAAACTGCAATGCAAATTGTACTATAACTGTATTTTTGTTCACCAGCATTTACCACAGCATGTCAACAGCTGTTTCTACAGTATGTATGCCTACAGACGGCTCATATAGCAACCAGTCATGGATGTGAGAGGAGGACTGTGTCGGTCGCCATATCTAGCAGGTAGGAGTGTTGGGCACAAGAGCAAGGGATGGGGATGCAGTAAGGAGCGATGTCAGCAGGCAGCTGGGGTGGGATGCTGTTGGCGGGTGGCCAGTGGACCACCAGGAAGGGTTACATTAATGTATACTGGGGGAGCATGACTGGGGGAACCACTGGACTACAAGGGAATGAGAAAGAAATAGGGAATGGGTGATTAGAGTGGGGTGACCACTGGACCACTTGGGAATAAGAAAACCATAGGGAATGAGACAAGTGGGGGGTTGGAGGAAGCACTAGATCACCAGGGAGTTATATAACATAAGACAACGGGCGATTGGGGGAGGGACCACTGGATCATCAGGGAGTTATCCAACATAAGAGAATGAGCAATCGTGGGGAGAGACACTGGACCACCAAGGAATCATTTTGATGGTGTGAATGGGAGAATGGGGGCAGGCAGCTGCAGTATAGCTGCCCTGACTTAAGGGGGTGGGGTACAGGCTTAATGCTATAAGAGATGGTTTACAGCTGCAGTAAACAGCACCACTCAGTTGGCTGTTTACCGCCACCATGAACTTTTTAATTTCCTGCTACACTGGCATGCAAGAGGTGACCCCCTCATTTGCTTAAACAAAGCAGTATTTTAGCACCTTGACATTGCCAGGTTTGGGAGGGTGCTCCCTGGGCCTGTGAATATGGCCCCACTAGGCGGGCTCATGCAAACCTGGGTTAGTGCCCTGTCACTGGCCAAACCACTGACCTGGATCATCAACAGGTCTTTACTCGAAGACTACGTCCCATACCAGTGGAATGTGGCCATCGTGGTCCCCACTTACAAGGGCGGCTCTCGTGAACAAATTGGCAATTAAAGGCCCATCTCCCTCCTCTGCACACTGGCCAAATTGCAAGAAAGGGTAGTTTATGGACAACTGAGAGACTACTTTGAGCTCCACCAAATCCTAGCCCCTTTACAGCATGGCTTTCAGGTAAACCATGGCACAGATATGGCGATCATCAAACTCACAGTGGACCTATTCAGGGCAATGGACGTTGGAATGTCGACAGGTGCTATCTTCATGGACCTGTCCAAGGCATTTGACCTTGTGGACCACAACATTCTTCTTATAAAGCTGGAAGGCATAGGTCTTGATGCCCATGCCCAAAACTGGTTCAAGAGCTACCTATCAGGCCACTCCCAGAGGGTCATTTGGAAGGGAGAACTATCATCCCCCCTACCCATAAAGGAGGGTGTGCCTCAGGGCTCAATTCTTGGCCCCCTCCTGTTCTCTCTCTTCACAAATTACCTAAACCATCACTATGGAGATAGCTCAGTAGTTCAATACGCAGATAATACTGCCGTCTACCGATCCAGGTCTACACCACATAATCTGGGCCCTCTCCTACAAGGGGACCTAAACACACTCGAGGCCTGGCTCACATCTAACAGAATGATCCTCAATGCAGCAAAAACAAAAGCCTTGCTGTTTGGCCCTAGATCCCTTGGCCAGGATAGGGCCAATTCCCTACAACTGACTTCCCTTGCAGGCAAACGAATAGAAGTAGTAGACAACATAAAATACCTCAGGCTAACTATTGACCAAGGTCTCACCTTCAAGCCCTACGTAGACCAGGTAACTAGGTCTATATTCGACAAACTCTGCGCCATATACAGACTAAAAAAACAACTTATCCTGGAGGCTAGACGAGCAATTGCCTCCAGCATCCTCCTACCCACATTAACTTATGCTGCCCCGGTAATTCAGGGTGTGGCAAAGGGTGAGGTTGGCAGGCTTCAGGTCGTGTACAACAAGGTGGCGAGGTCTGTGACAATGTGCACCCAAGAAGCCACCCCTGCATCTCACTAACCCAGCTGCAATGGCCTTCCTTCGTGACTCGTCTACAGTACCCCTGCTCTGCCTTACATACAAATTGCAGAGCCCGGTGGCCCCACCAAGCCTAATAAGAATCATCATGTCCAAGCCTAACCCTCAAATGCTCAGGACCTCGGGTCGGTCCCTACTGGCGATCCCCAGAGTCAAGACTCACATGGGAGGCAAATCTTTCACTCTCACAACCCCCAAACTGTGAAACACCCTCCCACCCTTAGTACAGGAAGCCCTCTCGCTGTTAAACTTTCGCACAAGGCTTAAGTCCCATTTGCTCGGGACAAGCTCTTGCCATTGTGAGGGTATAGGATAATCTCCCCCGGTCCCAACCACAACACCCACCCACCTCTCCTCTCACCAAACCGACAGCAAATCTTGACCTGATTCTCTCAGGGGTTGCACTTATGGTCTACAGTTTGAATAATTGCCTGCATTGTTATCTTCATTATCATGTCTACTTCTTGTGACCCTATATCACCCGACTGTATGTATTGTACGGTTTCTGTTTCCTGGGTCACCCCTGAAAAAGGGACCTTCGGGGCCCAGTGGGCCAACCCGGTCATCAAAATTCAATAAATAAATAAAATAGTGCCCATGTTAACCCCATTAGCACAGGAGCTAACCTTTGAATATCTGGCCCTATTTCAACAGTGAACAAAAACATCTAATGCAGTTAGCTGCCCCCAAACAAATTTAACTAATGGTGAGTTAGGTGGATCTGTAAGGCTTGCATTATGCTCATCTGCATGCATCTGTACTGTTGGTGATTCCCATGCTGAAAGAAATTAAGAAACCTTGCCATAGTCATGTCTCACATTATCCTCTGTCTCCCCCATATTCATGGAGAGAGTTCTTTACCCCCTTTCCCATTACATGCACTGTACTACATAGAAACATATAGAACAATATAATTTGACAGGAGCAGATAAGAACCACTTGGGCCACCCAGTCAGCCCATTTTTCTCTACTTTCAGTGTCACTGCAGACACTCGTGGTCTCTACTTTCTCCCCACCCCACCCCATCCCATTTCCCTTCCACTAAGATTCCTTTATGCCTATCCCTTGCATTTATGAGCCCGGCCACTGTTTTTGCCCCCACCACCTCCACTGGAAGACTGTTCCATGCATCCACCACTCTTTCTGTGAAGAAATACTTCCTCCCATCTCTCCAGACTCTACCCCCCTTCAGCTTCATTACATGTCCCCTTGTTCTAGAGCATATTTTTTTCTGAAAAATACTCCCCTCCTGTACCTTACTTTCTCCTGTGATGTATTTAAAGGTCTCTATCATATCCTCCCCTCCTCTCATTCAGGGCATACATATTGAGGTCATTTGTTCTCATAGGGCTTCTGATGTAGACCCTATACCATTTTAGTTGCCTTCCTCTTAACAGCCTCCACTCTATGTCCTTCCTGAGATGTGGCCTCCAGAACTGGACAGAGTACTCAAGGTGGGGTTTCATCAGCAATCCATATAGAGGAAACATGACCTTCCTCTTTCTGCTGGTGATACCCTCCCTGTGCACCCCAGCATCCCACTCGCCCTCCCAACTGCCTTGTCACACTGTCTGGCCCCCTTTAGGTCATTAGATATGATTATCCCCAGGTCTCTTTCCTGTTTGGTTGTCATCACTACCTCTCCACCCATTTTGTACTCTGTCCCTGGGTTTCTGTGCCCTAAGTGCATGATTTTGCACTTGTTTGCATTGAAACCCAGCTGCCATACCCTTGACCACTTGTTAACTTTTTTCAGGACTCTGCTCACTCATTCCACCCCCCAACCCAATAGAGCGTCCACCCTACTGCAGATTTTGGTGTCATCTGAAAAGAGACAGATCTTCCCTTCCCGCTCCTCAGCAATGTCACTTACGAAAACATTAAAGAGGACCGGTCCCAGTATTGATCCTTGAGACACTCCACTGGTTACCCTCCCTTCTCTGGAGTGAACTCCATTTACCACCACCATCTGTCACCTATCCCATACCCAATTTCTTACACAATTTAACACCTTTGGATCCACCCCAAGAAGCCTAACTTCCTTATGAGTCTCCTATGTGGAACGGTGTCAAAAGCCTTACTTAAATCTAGGTAGGCCACCTCCACCACACCATCCTCTCTGAATCTATCCTGCCTTGGGTCTTGTATCCCATTGGATTCAATATATTCCATGATCCTTTCTTTCAGCAGTGATTCAATTGACTTCTCCACCATCAATGTCAAGCTGACTGGCCAATAGTTGCCAGTTTTCTTCCTGCTACCACTTTTGTGATGTGGGAATACATCTGCCCCTCCAGTCCTCTAGAACTACTCCTGTATGACATCATCCTCTTCGCTACATGCAACACAATTCAAAAATAGGGTTCCAGTTCTAAAAAAAAAAAAAGGTAAAACCCATGAACTTTTTTAAACTGTTGTAGACTAGAACCAGAACCCAGAACTTCAGTGGCTGGGTTCAATTGGTTCTGATAACCCTGCTCTTCATCTGACTCAACAGTCCTACTCTTCATCTAATTTATCATGGTACCATCAACAACTAAAGATATATTGATTTATTGATAAATAATATGGCCATTCCTTTATTTTAAGTCTGTGATACACATTTCAGAGCTTCCTTCTCTTTGGAGTGAGCTTGTTGAGGGAAAAGCAATGATTGTGATTAAAGTGGCTTTCATTCCTTTTAACCATCCAACATCAACCAGGGGGAAGGCTAAAATATTATGGAAATCATATGTTGAACAATGCCTATTCTAACATGCCCACATCAAGCTTTTGGAACAATGAACTTCTTGCATAAACAACTTGTGAAGTGAACTCGACTATCACAGAACATTAATGGCTGTTATTTTGCATTTTAAATTCTACTGCTCAGTGATAGAAATTCCGATTTTAGAGATGAAAGAGGAAATTTTAGGGCAACAGTAGGGATACAGCTGAAACCCACGGACAGATGAGTACTGTTAAAAGTTGAGAAGTTGAGAAGTTAGCGGACCTCTGCCAGTTCAGCTGCTGCTGACAGACCGGGAGACGGACGCGTGTCTAGAAGTTTTGTTGTTGAAGACAGCGTCCCCAGCTGGTGGAGTTGCGAACTGCGAGCCCTCGTGACGTCACATGGGGCGGTGCATGTGCTCTAAAAACGAAGGTCCAAGGGGGAGTTTTTCAAAGGATGAGGGACCGCACGGGAGAGGGACCAGTAACTAAGGGAGCCACAGAACCTGACTTACCGTTACCGGACAGAAGAAAGAGGCTGCGGGAATACTAGAAAAACATCTTTTCCACAAAAGGACGACCCAGTAGACAGTTTAATTTTAATTTCACTAAAAAGGAACTGCTGTATCAAAGGGGAACCAAGGAACAACGGAGCTGGTTCAGATATTTCGATCAGTGAAGAACAAATTTGGAAAAGGAGATTTGCGAGCAGCTGTGCAGTCTTGTGTGAGCTGGGACAGACTGCAGGCGCGCAGTACAGTTCCGCAGGGCTTGTGCGAGGTGGCGTTCGACAGTCAGAGGATGTGGCCGGCAGTGGAGGGCAGCCGTGCTGCAAGGGGGAACAGCGAGCTGGAGGCGGCTGGCAGCAGGGACTGAGCGCAGTGCGCGCCTAGGCACGGATATACAGTACAGCACAGCGAAGTAAAGCTGGTGCAGGCAAAGGGGATTCGGGGGAACGGACCAACCACCACCTGAGAGAAAAAAGGAATTTCGCGCGTCTCTCTACCTGAAAGAAGGGCTTCTGCTAGCCGGACAATACACCGAGGCTAACGAAGTACAAACCAACTTGTATTACCACATAAAGTTTGTGCCCAAACTGTGCTGATTTGGGGGGAATGCCATGCTCAGAGCGGACAGGTAAATTCTTTGAAACTATACTAGATGGGCGTAAGGAATGTCTCTGTTGACGGGTCATACAGTAATTGGGGACTTGTGTTACAATAGGAAGGAAAGGCATCTCGAAACATGTTGCATTCTTAGAGTTGTAGTGCGGCAATAAGTCTGGACTGCTGCTTCTGATACTTTGGCTAGTAGGCTGTAGCTGCTTGCCATACCTCTCAAGTGTACCACATTATGAGGAACGTTCCTCATTTTACTTCACAAAAACTCCCTGTTCCACATTGTGAGGACGTGTCCCACATTCAATGTTAACTTTTTAAAGCAAAAATCTATAGTAAATGATGCAAAAATATATTATTCAATTAGTAACAGACTTTCTGAACATAAATGCAAACATTTTAACAGTGTTCTGAGCTTCTTAGGTAAAGATTTGTTTAAGTGTTCCACATTTTGCTCGTGTGTTCCACATTTTGAGAGGCAGTGTTCCACATTTGGGGGACAAAAGGTTGAGAGGTATGTTGCTTGCTACTTCAGGTCCAGTCTAATAATTGTCCAGTATGGCCGTTTTCCTTGAATATACAGTATACCAGAATGTGCGGTTATAAATAGAATAATACATAGAGGAGGATGTATTACAAGGCAGTAAGACCATCGAGAGGTGTTGGGGACTTGGAAAGTCGAGAGCGAAGTCCCCAAAAGTCAAGTCCCCAAAACCTCAAGATGGTCTTACTGCCTTGTAATAGTGAAGTCTCCAAAACCCCAAGATGGTCTTACTGCCATGAAATACACCCTCATCAGTTTGTTATTTTTTTTATAATATATGGATCCATCTAAAAATTCTGTGTTTTTCTGTGGGGCTTCTGACTGTGTGCTGTGCTGGCCGGCTGAAAAAGCAGTCTCTCTCGCTCCGTCTCACTCTCGCTCACTTGCCCCCACGCGGTGTTACATTTAAATTTGGCAAGTTATGTGGCAGTAAATCCTACCTTTCCCTTTTGTTGTCCTTCAGTGAATGGAGGATGAAGCAGACAGGGCTCCCAGATCTACAGGGATTCCTGTATTCTGCAGGGATTTGGAGTCATCTACAGGGGAAATTCTTCCCATAGACTTGCACTGGTTATACAGGAAAACAGAGTAATTCGTCTTCCATAGAAAATAATGTAATCTACAGGAAAACACAGGAAACTTACCTTGGAGTTACAGGAAAAATACCAAATCAGTTTGGGAGCACTGAGCAGATAACACGGAGATAAAAATAAAAAAAAAATAGAAAAGTGAAGCAATAGGGTGACTGTCCACTAAGCGAGGGTAAACAGCTGCCATGTTTTAAAAGTTGTTCTGCCTGCCCCACAGAAGAAAGCTGCCAATAAGAATGCATGCCATCACTTTGACTGCGGAGGAAGAAACGCGGCACCTTGGCAACTGGGCTGTGTGGCAGGCACATACAGAACTCCTACTGGAACAGCTTCTCAGTGGAGGTGGAAATGGTGAAAGGGTTCATGAACTCATGGGATAGATACAAAGGAATCTTAGCAGTGGTGGTGGTGGGGGAAGGGGGTACCAGAGACTGAGTAGTGTCGGAATCACAGGGAGCTTGCCAGAGCCAGGGCTCCCCCCCTCTCCAGCTCTGAAGTGAGCCCCTGCATCTCACACATCACTGCCATTAATGGGGGGGAGTAGTTTAAAGATAGCGCCCTTATGGGCCCTCGCCCTCTAGCTCCCAAAGCTCATAGAGTGTAATTCCAGTACTGCCAGTAAGTCTGACGGATTAAAATGCTGCTTGCTACTTTAGGTCCAGTCTAATAATTGTCCAGTATAGTCATTTTCATTGTATATACAGTATATTAAGAGACAGAGATTTGTGGCTATATATAGAAACCCTATAAATAATCTCGCGGTGGCTTAAATTTTGCTTGCTACTTTAGGTCTAGTCTAGTAATTGTCCAATATAACCGTTTTCCTTCAATATATACCAGAAGAAGACAGACGTTTGTGGCTATATACAGAAGTCCTATAAATCTCCTCATAATTGTTCCATGTACCAAGTCCTCTCCCTTCCCTCTTTATCTTCCCAGCGCCCATCTAATTATGCCTCCTTCCTCTCCAGAATTACTGAAAGAAATAAATAAATCTCTTGGGGTGAATTAAATGCTTCTCCCTGCTAATTCACTGGCATTGTGCAGTATGGATCGATCTTAGATGAGGGCACTCCTGAATGCTGGCTAGTAATGTTTAACTTGTCCTGATGGGTATTATTGCTCCTTTCCCCATATGGTACTGTAATTCAGAAAATGTTTTACGAAAGTACCTCTGTAAAGAAAAACTGGTCTTAAGTCAGATTTGGAAGTTGCAAATTATCTGTTCAAATTATTTATAAAAAAAAATGCATTCCAAAGTTAAACCCCAGTTAGTGATCTGCTCCTGAAGTCTTGATTTGGTGAGATTACAGGACCTCTGTTGTACTGCAACAGTAGTAGTTGTTGGGCAATCACTCAGCATGACAGATAAAATGCATCAAAATATGGCCTCTTAGTTGGGCAAACAGTGCCTAGAATAAAATCCAGTGGTACAGCACAAACTACAGGAAGACTTAATGAAGACAAAGAACAAACTACATTTGCACTGGGGAGAAGCACACAGATGCAAGCAAGATGAGATGCCGGCTAAAGACAGGAATAAGCAGGAGAAAAGTAGGACTGCAGAGTCGGCTTCAGAGAGAAGTAAGAGGGGGTTAGTGTAAAAGAGAATGGGAGAGCATTCCAGGTTGATGGCAGCTGAGCTGAGGAGGACTGCCAGTAGAGGCAGAGCAACAGGGAATTTTGAAGGAGCAAGAGTCAGAAGATTGAAGGGAATAAGTGGCAGGAATAGAAGGAGAAACCAGTTCAAAAACATATGGTAAAAAGGGAGTGACACAAATCAGTATCTGGAGAGAAAGGAGGCGTACTTAGGTAGGCACTGTGAAGATAAGGAGGGAAGGGAGAGGACTTGGAACAGTGATAAGTAAGAGGAGGAGAACCCATGGCAAAGCTGCAGAAGGAGTGGAAGATATGGTCCAGTCACTGGAAGCCACTGTAGTTTTTGTGTAAATTGAAGTATGTTTCTACTCCCTAGTCCTGCATTTTAGAAATCAGTACCCAACGAGAAACTAGTAGTTTGAAGTTAATATAAAATATTTCTGGTTAAAATATTACAGATGGGGAGCCCTATAAAATTAGTGCTGTACATCTTTGCACAACCTACTTATTCATCCCTGCTTATGAAGGGGGGTGTCGATGAACCTAGAGTCCCTTCTTACCCTAAATTAATTTATTATTTCAATCAAAAATACCATTTTTTTTAGAAAGAACCCTAGTTCCCAAGATGATGCTCTAAACACTGTTTATTTATGTGTATGAAGATTGGTGACTGGGAAAGGTACACTGAGCCAAGGTTCATTTCCAGGTGTGCCCTGGGGGAAGGGAACAAGGGAGGCAAATACATAGCACAGACACCGTACATAGTTAACGCAGTTACATAGCACTGACACAGTTCACAGTTACAGTAAAGTGCAAGAGAGTACATGATTAAAACAGGAGAAAGTACTGTAAGAACAAGCAGCAAAATCATGCAAATTCAGCCACACCTACACCAGGATAGGAGGCAAAGTAAGGGGGCAGGTAGGTGGAAAACAGGAAGATGGAGTGGAGAGAAGGACGTTCAGCTGGTATCTGAGGGAAACAGGGGAGGTAATGAAATGGAGGGAGGATAGCAGGTTCCAGAGTAAAGGAAGACAATAGGAAAGGCTGATTGCCCAGGTTTTCTGAATGGTACAAGGAGGCACATGCCTACCAACTGCGGAACAGTTGAGGGTATGTCTGCTGTCATTTATATGTTAACAGTGATCCCCTTGATCCTGTGAAGTACATTTAAGTATGACCATATTGTATTGTGTAAAGTGGAATGACTTTATACTGTAAGTCTGTTTTGCTTGCTGCTTTATGTTTTACCTCTGAAATGTAACCTGTTGAAAAAACTACTATGTATTATGTTCCTCGCTGTCTTGTGTAATCTACTTGTGCTGTATGCAATCCCGTGTATTATTCCATGTAATCCCTGGGTTGCCCCTGAAAAAGGGACCTTCGGGGCCCAGCGAGCTTACCCGGTTGTCAAAATTTAATTAATAAATAAATAAAGCAGCTGTTACTGCAAAAGTCTATGTGAAGAAAAAGATTCACATTCTGTGTCTTATTAGCCCCCCTTCATGTTGACTTAGTTCAGGTTTCACACTGGAAGCAATGAATGGCATTTCCCCCTCCACACTTATTTCAGGTAAAAGAAGACTGGGTCTATACAGACTTTACCTCAGGGCTTAATGATGCAGGGGTTATGATATGGAATAGATGTGTTAACTATTGCACATACAATCAAAATTATACATATTTGGGATAAAGTTAGGTTTCTTCTGTGTATCACATACTTTGAGACTGTTCTAACCACTGTACAGAGAATAAGCACTCTTACGTGTGAAGAACAGGCTGGTCTCACACCAAATAGGTAAACTGACATCATGAAGAATGAGAGTGAACTCAGAGTGCCCTGTGATGACACTTTACCTGCAAAGTGTGAGAACCAAGTTTATTTTTCACTCATGGAATGATTTTATTGAATATGATACACCATGAGCATCTTTTTCAAATAAAGACTTGCTGGTATTCTCAAACAGAGCTGGTCAATCAATATTCCATCTAGACAAAATATTGGTATTTTGTCTAGATGGGTTATCGCTCTCCTGATTCCAGGACTGGTAAAAGACTAAAAGAGCTAAACATGTATACCCTGGAGGATAGAAAAGAGAGAGGGGGGACATGATTGAGACCTTCAAATACCTGAAGGGGATGAACAGAGTAGACTTCCATGGTGGGTTCACTTTCCAGAATGGAAGAGATACTAGAGGGCACTCCCTGAAGTTAAAGGGGGGCAGATTCAGGAGGGAAAGGAGGAGGCACTACTTCACTGAAAGAGTGGTAACAGGGTGGAGTGCACTGCTGAGCAACTTGTATCACTGCAGACTGTGGGGTGCTTCAAGAGGATGTGGGACAAATTCAAGGGGAAAGTACATACCAGGGGGCAGCAGGGGAGGGAAAAGTTAATGGGAAGAGGGGAAGCTGCAGTCTAATGGGCTGAAGTGCCGCACAGTTGAGCAGACTAGATAGACCATATGGCCTGTATCTGCTGGCAATTTCATATGTTCACTTTAAAGGTGCAAGCGTGAGTCTCTCCTGCAAGTAGGTGCTGTTGATTAGCATTTAATGTTGAGAACAAGGTCAAAACCAAATCAGCAGCAGCTGCAAACATTTTTTCTCAGCATTCTAACACTGAGAAAAACTTTTCACAGACACTGAAAAAAGGTGTTCATAGTGTGTTACAGGAACTTACATAGGATCATAGGAAATACTAGATGGTAAGTGCCATTGCGTTCCTCTCCTGCCATCCAGGGAGCTGCAGCTTTTAATATAATGTGACATATATGCAGCCACTGTAAGTGGAAGTGCTGCTTGTAACATTTATGGACATTAACACTACAGGGAAGAAAACTATCATTGGCAGAAACCACAGGCAACCCAAGGCCAAGTGACCTGTATTTTTGTTTCCTGAGCATGCATTCTAGTTTACAGAATGCTCTCTGTAACCCTCTCCAATTAATTACATGTTTTGGGCAGGATTTTTAAATGGAACTATCTCAATGGGTCTGTCCCACTCCTATTTGTAAATGTTGGCGTCCATCCTCACTGTGCCCATTAAATTATCCATGTCCCAAAATCACATCTGGAAATCATCACACTTGCATAAAAAATGCAGACCCCAGTCTGCGTCGTTTTCTGACTGAATGTGTCCTGCAAATCATGGCTTTCTGTTGCAAGCATCCAAGATCCTTTGAAAATTAGGCAAGTTGTCCCAGACATCATTGCTCTAGTACAGACATGTGTGTAGCATGCCTTTCTCACCCTGTGCCCAGTAATGGTATTCTCCGTGAGGAACTGGTACAACTTCAGTTTAAAAGGCTCAGTCCTTCCCACACTTGCATTGGTTCCTTCTGGACGTATGTCAGCTAGGTTTATCACTGGGTGAAAAACTGCATCCTCACATAAAGAACAATAGGTTAGGAAGGATTACTCACATTACATATTGGTGTACAATCTTTTTAACTACCCTGTCCCAGAACATGTGCCATTTACATAGAGATCATGTAACAGCCTTTTATATATATGCTCTCTATGATGTCTTACCAGTACCTCTTCTTATGTTCCTCTGATCTTAATTACAACATTTGTGGAGAAAAATGCCACAGCAACACTTGGAAAATAACCACAACTGAGTAAAGTGAGTTTCAGACTGAAGATGTCTAATTTGGAATATAGGCTTAAATATAACCTGTTGTGTATTGTGCTGTGACAGTGTTCTTATGTTTTTGCCGTTAAGTGGGAAAAAAACATAACAGTGCAGTAATCTGCTTGTAACAATCTGATCCTTTAAAATATTTAACCGTGAGTCTGCTGTATGTTAGGAAAAGCACGCAGTGCCTGAATCCCACACTGGAGCCAGAAGGTAGCTGCACACTGTCCTGCTATCCTCTGGGCTGCAGGAAATATGCAGTCATGTTGTCCACCCAATGTTGGAGGGGAGGACACTGGGTAAAATGAATAATAAAAAAGTGTAGGCAGCTAGTTCAACTCATGATGCCTTCTGCCACCTTTACAGTCCTGCTTAAAACTAAGCCTGCATGAATTCCTGCATGACGATTTGTATCTGTGATGGGCTCTGGTGCAGTTTAGTGATTCTCTAGAGACCAAGAAAGAGAAGGGCATGACAGAAAATATACACTTCTACACAGGTTAACAGAGTGGACATTGCAGAACTATTTACACTAAAACAGACCATCGTCACTAGTGGGAACAGTTTTTTGTTGACAGGGTATAAGGTCAAAAAAGACATGAAGAAGTTTTTGTTTACAGAGAGGATGGTGGAGGAACATCCTGCCCAGAGAAGGGGTGAATACTGGCAGTGTGGTGGGGTTTAAGGCAGGGAGGGAAAGATACAATGGGATGTTGGGTGGCTCAGGGAAACCTGATTAAGAATAGCTGGCTGATGTTTTAGTGGTCAGTAGATAGGGTCAGGATAGACTGGATGGGCCCTTGGGCTGCCTCCTGTTTTACATTTTGTATTTCTGTGGACTGTGGGTGGAAAAGGGTTACGTATAATTGTGCACATTTTAAAACATGTCTTGACATTCAGTGTGCTTTTAGTGTACAGTAAGTCATGCCTCAGTGCTTTAGCATTTAGGTTCTTTTTTTAACTTAAAGTATGTGGTGGATGGTGCATACCTTCACAAAACTGGGGGAATGAAGAGAGAATGTTTGGGGGGAAACAGTTGGCAAAAGTGTGTACCAAATATAGAATAGTGTCTGAGCAACCATACAAAACAAGACCGTGTTTCCATTGAGGGTTGAGATGGCATTATAGGAATCTTGAGAGTGAAGATGTAATCTCATACCCCAATATGGAAACATACTTTTGCTGGTTCCATGTCATAACAGTGATCACAAAGCAAAGTTCGCTATTATGACGAGTGTATATCACGTAAAAGCACATCAGCTATGTGTACTTTAAGGTAACCCGACTTCTGGATGTAAAATAAAAAGTGTTTTTGTTGAGGGGGGGGTCTGCGCCCCCGAACCCCCCCCTGAGTTGGGATTCTCAACTCCAGAAAGGTGCATATTGGGGAGGGGGAAAAATATGGATCGCGCAAAAAATTAAGCTGCGGCAAAATGTAACTCACTCCCAGTCTCGAACCCAGTACCTGTTCTGCCAGAGCTAGCCTCCCACACCACCACGCCATACAGCTAGCTTGATGGCAGCAGGTACACCAGTGCCTGAAAACCCCTTCCCTGTCCCTCCCCTTCTCCTTGTTATTCCTCCTTTCACTTCACCCTTCCCCCTGGTCGCTATCCCATACCCTCGCTATTCTGCAGGGTAGCCCACAATAAAAGTACCCAAAATGAGTTGCTATATTTCTAGTTGCTCATTTTGGGTCGCTCTTATGATGTGATACCCTTTTGCTGTGTATGGCTGCCATACATTATTATTTATAGTATATGTTGTTTTTTTAAGGTTTCTTTCTAAGGAAGTGATACCAAGAGACCAGAAGTAAATGAGTGGCATAACGCAGTCCATGAATGGAGCATTTGAATGTAGAAAGGGAAAGCCAGCTAACTGGGAAGGAAAGCAAACAGGGAGGGAGAGTAACATAGCCAGATTCAGATCTCATGTTTATTGTTCAACTTTTGGTCATTGCTGTGTTAGTTAAAACAATTTGCAAACACTAAAAATATGACTTACATCATATACAGTTTGAAATATGTAGGAGTTACATCATAAGTCATATATGTCAGATTTAGAAACAGTTAATTCACGTTATCTAGATGGCATAGTTAGCTATGGCAATGCAGTGCAGTATAATATTTCCAAATGGTCAAATGCAGACATATGGAAAAGTTATCCAAGCCACACAAATTTCAGCGAAACTCAGATCTGCACATCTTTATTGTTTTTAAGCTTAGCATACCTAATGAGGATTCATGAAATATACATTTCCCAGTGACCTGACCTTACAAGGGTATTGTTATGGTAATAAATCCATAATGGAAAACCAGATTTTCAGGTGGATGTATCTAGATATATCTGCTTTTACTGGACATTGAAAACCTTTTCTTTTGTTCTACTGGTAGAATTCCAGCCACAATGATATTTCATATTACAGTACATCAGATTCCGCCTGCTGTGAATTCCAGCTATAGGATACCTCGAGCTTCTGAATATCTTCCAAACACTGGTGAGAAAATGGGACTAGATCCTCGTACCGGCTGCTCTTAAACCGAGTAAGCTTTCCTTTAAGGCTAAAATGGACAATTGGATCTATTAACAGTCCGTAACCACCAGAGATTTTTAGAGAAGAATTTACATCAGTGCTTACCTGTAAACCAGGTGCCAGAAAACATCTGGTTCTGTCCCTGGTTTGCATTCTTACATTGTGAACTAATAGTTTCCAGTGACAATTATCTTACTAAGTACTCGGTGCCCAATACTACACCGGTTACCCTAGTCCCCCTTTCTTACTTAAAATGGCTGACCTACATGCCATTACCACATTCTTATCCTCCAAGGGTCTAAAACTGACAAGTTAATAAAACACTGACCCTTGTAAAGTTGAAAATTCACATTATCTGTAAATTGTTATAGACAGCCTCAACAGTTCATATAGGGTTCTGGTTTTCAGGAACTAAAACATGTCTTAGTTGCAGTTAATAGATATTTCCAATTTTTTTTGTAAGTTGTCTGCAGATAAATTGACTGAGATAATTTAGAGATGCTTACCTTGACCAGTGAACACCCGTATATAACACTGTTGCACCAAGTACTGTATTTCAGGAATAAAGGTATTCGCCAAACACAAAAGACCCTCATTAGTTGCCAGAATTGTTTCTGTATAAAAACACAGAGCAAGCAAATTAGGAGACAACATTACAGCCACTACAGTGAATGAACAAAACAAACCCAGTCACCCCCAGGACACATCTGGAATCGAGCAGTAGACTGCTCAGCATGCCCTCCTGGTTAAACGCTTAAATAAATAAACATGTAAATATTAAATATAGAATTTCAAAAATTAAACAAGAACTTAATAAAACCATTGACAGCTGCAGATTTTAGTAGTCCAAGTTCGATAATGTCGGCTTTATTAACAGCTTCCAAATATTTTTACACTGCCCAGCAACCATTATAAATTCTCAAGAACAAGACTTAGAAGGTTACGGCTAGCTTGATAGGTCCTAGGTTAAACTCTACAAGGGAGTTCTTAATCTGTTGCCATTATTTCTCAAAACTGAAAGAAGAAAATTCATTTCATTTTATTTGGGTCTCTTTCAATCATTCCATATCATCCAAAGTCAAGAGTGCAAAATTACATCGAATAGTGAGGGACGTTCATGAGAAAACAGGAGCAAAGAAAAGTTAGAACCATTAGAATCTCATATGAAGGAAGGGATAAACCTGCTATTGCCATTCCTTAAACTTCTTCTTTAACCCTTTATATCAGCCTGGACTAAGTTCTCCATTATACTTCAATACCATGGTTCGATCTGACTTTCACATCGGAGCCTTGCCTGGTTGATACTTCATCTGGTTAATGTTTCTGAAAAGAAATAAAAAGAAAATCTCTTGTTTTGAGCATAGTGAAATTAAGGCATGCTGTGCCAAAGCCCTCTTCACCCTTAGACAACCCTAATATACCTATTAAAAATAAATGGCGCTATGCTCAATACCAGTGTGCCATGTAAACCAGGTGTGTTGGCATCGCTACACGTGATTGCTGCAGACTTCTCATGGCATTCACTAATGTGGCATATGACAGTTATGAGCCTGTTCCCTGGCCACATGGACATCAATGCACTGGGGACGGTCAGGGGCATACCTGCACTATATGGTATTCACTATGGTGTGTGGTGTCAGGCACAGGGAGCACAAGTTATGGCAGCCAGGACCCTACCATAACGGGTGTGTGCCCCCACAGACATCACCCACTGGTCAAGGCATGACTGGGAATCAACTCCCCTGTGCTGCCTCAGCCTACAGAGCTGTTGGGGAGGGTGGGGGTGGATGTTTGGGTGAGTGCCCATTCACCCTGTCATGCCAGCATTGCCATGGATCTGCATGGCCAATTCACGATCACCCCATGGGTCAGAGGGATCCACTATGGGACCCTGGTCAGATATCTGATTGGATGCCTGCCCTGGTCCACCCCTCCACAAACCTGTGCACTGGGGTGCTGGACCACAGACAGGTGGCCGGAGGTCATGAATGCTGCCAGGTGCATACCTGTCCACAGGTGCAGAGCTACGTGGGCAGGGTACATGCCTTTGGTGTGTACCTTATGCCTCTTCGTGCATAGTGCCCATTATTCTTGCCCTTAGTACACTCAGACACCTTAGCACAACAACAAAAATCAAAAGAGACCTAGGAGTAATTATATCAGATGACCTAAAGGTGGCAAGCAATGTGAGAAGGCAGTAAGGTGGGCTGGGGGGATACTGGGATGCATAGGGAGAGGCATCAACAGTAGAAAACAGGAAGTTGTTATCCCTCTGTACAGACAGTTAGTGAGACCCCATCTGGAGTACTGCGTGCAATTCTGGAGACCCCATCTCCGCAAAGACATAGACAGAGTGGAGGCTGTTCAGAGGAGGGCAACCAAAATGGTGCAGGGTCTGCACCAGAAGACATACGTGGAGAGACTAAAGCAGCTTAATATGTATACCCTTGAGGAAAGGAGGGAGGGGGGGACATGATAGAAACTTTCAAGTCTCTCAAGGGAATTAACAACGTCCAAGGTGGTAGTATCTTTCAGAAGGAAAGATGTGCAAGAACAAGGGGACACAATTTGAAGATAGAGGGGGGACGGCTCAGAGGTAATGTTAGAAAGTATTTTTTCACAGAGAGGGTTGTGGGTGCATGGAACAGCCTTCCTGAGGAGGTTGTGGAGTCAGGAACAGTGGGAGAATTCAAGAATGCATGGGACAGGCATAAGGCAATTCTAGTGGGGGGTAGGAGGAAGTAAGCTGTTGATTAACTAGAATCTGCAGCTTATCCATCAGGTAGGGAAATGGGCAGACTAGGTGGGCCAAGTGGTCCTTATCTGCTATCAAATTCTATGTTTCTATTTTTCTAGGTGTGATCTCTGGGATAATCTTTTTTTATTGAAACAAGCCATCTCCGGAACTCTGCTCTGCTTACTTGCAGGTCCATGTGCTGAGTTTTCTTGGGACAGGTCCCAAACTTCAGTCAGGATCAACCTCAGCTGCTTGGTGTGACTAAATTAGTTTAGGCATGAGTGAGCACCAGTGGACCACCAAACAATGATCCCTCACAACTCTGCAGGAGTTCATGCTCCAACCATACCAGAATCCCAATACTATTGTCAAATAAGGTAGGAAATGCCAAACTGCCAGAGTCTAAAATCTAGCCTCTTGCAGATGGCGAGGCTGTCTTTTCTCCACTCCTCTGTTTAAACTACTCTGAAATATTCGAGAAAGGTTCTTATAAAAAAATAAGCCCTACCACCCATGGAACACTCTAAATGGGAGTTTCTTATAATAGCTATAAGAGCATTTAGAGGGAGAAACTTAAATTGAGTAAGAGTTTTGGGAGCAACAAACGTGGAGCGGAGCAGCCTGTCACCATCTTGAGTGAGAGGCTTGCAGCATAGTCAGGAGAAAAGAGGTGGATAGTTAATTGTAACAGAGGAGGAGCAGTGGAAGCAGAGTATAGAATGCCAGCAGAGCCAAGGACGAGTAGCGGAGTATATATGGGACATCTGACAAAGGCTGATGACAACCACAAATGGTTGAGTACTGAAACATTTATATCAGGCACTGAAAACTAGGTAGGAAATGAAATGTAAAAAAGATTTTTTAAACTTCACAGTGTGACAGCATTGTGTGAGCAGTGCTAGAGTGAACTGAAATGTTTTGCAGCGTGGAGCCCCAGTAGGGTCAGCAGGGGGATTAGAGTCCTCAGTAGCAGAATTTGAGTGGGCTTTTCCTCAGTTTAGCTCATCTTAGCAGCTAGGCCAAATCTGAAGCAGAGTATAGTTTTCCTGGTGCAAACGTTCAGCAGACACCTACAGTAAAATTATCTGCTGTAATTGAGGAACAGGTGCAAACAGGTGTATCAATCCACAGTGTCAGTGGTAGGAAACATTGAAGATATCCTTACAGAGAATGGAGGCTCTTAAGAGGCAACTGATTGAGGTAAGTGAGCAGCAGCTTTGGGAGATTAAGAGGCTAAGAGCCGAAGAGATGCCTCCGTTGAAAAAGAAGGGAATTGGTGAGCAATTTAAGCACAATAAAAAAGTATTAGATTGCTTAAAATATGCTACTTCGGCCTTGGAAGCAGGGTCTCTAGAAAAGGCCATGAAGTCCATCAGTGCAGGTGTGGACTTAGTAAATGCGAGACAAAAGTTGATTTTGCTGGCAGATAAATCTTAGCATGGATGAGCTGCAGTGCAAGAATATCAGATGCATGAGTTAGCCAGTGACAGAGAAGACAAGAAGAGGATTTTAAAGGCAGAAGCCAGGATACCAAGAAAGATCAAGGAGGCTTGTCAGAAGGACAGATTTTTGTGATTTAGAGCAAATCCAGGGAGTCAGGAAGTGTTTCATAGTGCCATGGGTCGGATCTATGTGATAACGGCGATCACCGATAGGCGATCGCCATTAGAGCGACAGCACATTGCCAAAAAAATATTTTGGCGTTGTACTCCCTGGCGCACAGCAAAATGGCTCTGGGGAGTTGGGACTTTACGTTTTATGCCCCCTACTAAAGGATTGTCAACTCTGGGGGGGGCATGTCAGGGGGGTGCAAACATGGCAAAAATAAAATTTCGGGCCAGGTGCAACAAAAAGTACCTGCACCCAGACCAGAACCCAGCACCTTTCCGGCCCAGTCCTGAACCCACCCATCACACAGAAGCTGCTTGGCAGCTCGCCATGGTGCCACCCCCTACAACCCCTCCATCCCCTTCCTCCCCACGCTCAGTGTGCTCGCTCCCCCATCCCACGCGCAAATAGGTATGTAGCAACAGGATGTCGCTATTTCGCGAACCCCCCCATCCAGCTGCCCACCTTCCCCAGTCACCCTAATGACAGGCATTGCAATTGAGTCACCCTTTGAGTAGGCGCCCAATCACAGTTGCCAAAGTCATGGGATACCTCATGAGTCCAAGTCACAATCAGCAGAGAATGGAGTTGTGCTTTGCTTGCAGCAAGAAGACTCACTGGAAAGCAGAGTGTCCAGCATACAAGGCAGCAGCAGGCAAAAGTGATTTGCCTTCTGGAATATCTACTGTACTGGCAAAGTCATCAGCAAAGATAAGTATGCAGGGAGCTTGGACAGTGGCAGGGCAAGGAATTAGTAACATGTTATATGGTTCCCCAAACCTTATTGAGGGTGATGGGGGGAGTATGGTTTCTAAATCCACCCCATTTTACTACCAGGGAATCCTCTATATAGTAAGTTTATGCAGGAATTTAGCATTCTGGGTGCAGGTGACTGCTAACAGTCAGGTTATTAATATTTTACAATTCGGGTATCAGTTAACCTGTCTGACACTTCCAGAGCCTGCAGTAATGAAAATTAATCATTCTGCCTTCGTAAATGCTAAGTTTGTTTCAGAAGAAATTCGTAAACTCTTGGACAGGGGCTGTGTGGTCCAAGTGGACAGCCCACCACATGTTCTTATTCCCTTTACTGTTTCAAAAAGGAATGTTGAGACCCGTTTTGGACGTGAGATACAGTAACTTGTTTCTTTTTAAGAAAATATTCGAACTGGGGGATGCAGTGGCAGCCACAGAGATTTTTCAGGCAGGAAGCTGGTTATTCACCTTTGATATTCATTCCATTGTCATCATGTTGATTTTTTTGCAGAACACTAGCAGTATTTCGGGTTTGCATGGGCATGTGGGGACAATCTGTCTTACTTTGTTTTTCAGGTGCTACCGTTCGGGCTTCCTACAGGCCCTTCATCTTCACAAAAGTAGCTAGAATGATGGTTAGTAAATGGAGAGGAGCAGGTAAGAAGGTCATCCTATATTTGGATGATGGCATAGGTGGGGGATTTATTTCTTTATTTATTGAAATGTTTCACCAGGAAGGCACAATGAGCGACAAGTCGCTTGTCTCCCGGTGCGACCTGGGGGGAAGGGGTACAATAGGAATGAGACATTAAACATTCAAGTTACAAGATCAACATTAACATACAGTTGTAAGGCAAGTGTTACAAACAGTGTTACAACAGTGTTGCACATAACATGTAGAAACAGTGGACAATAGTAAGTACTGGGTTAATAAGTAAACAAGTGCTTATGTAAAAGAAAAGGGGGAAGGAGAGGGAGGGGTTAGGTAGGAGGAGGGGGAAGAGTCATATCCGTGGAGACCCCCTTAGGATGCAAGGAACCCTGCAAGGGGACTGGGGGACCAGAGAGAAGGGGATAAGGCAGTGTCCCAGAGAGACCCTTCAAGATGTCTGGAGCCCTGCAAGGGGACTGTGTAGCTAGATAGAAAGGGGGATAAGGCTGTACAGATTTAAAGAGGGAGGAGAGAGAAGAAGGAGGAGGAGTGAATTAAATTCTGGGGGGGGGAATAGGACCTAACCCAAGAGAGGACCCTTCAGGATGTGGGGTACCCTGCAAGGAGGTTGGGGAAGGTTAGTAGATAGGGATTAAGAGAGTGATAGGAGAGGGAGGAAGTGAGAATAAAACCCTTGAGGGAAAGAGAATTCGCACCTTTGGAGGTGATGGAGCCTAATCAATAGTCCATCAGGATGCATTGGACCCTGCTAGTAGTCATGGAAATCCAAGATAGTGGCTAAATAGAATAGGGGAGATATGCTAAAGCTCAGTTGGACCCCTTCAGGATGCTGAGAACCCTGCAAGGGGACTGCGATGGCCAGGGAGAAAGGTAGATGGGGAAGGGAAGGAGTGGAGACAAGTCTAGGTGCAGTAGGACCCCCTCAGGATGCTAAGAACCCTGCAAAGGGGGACTGTGAAGATTAGGAAGAAAGGTAGCTGGGGGAGGGGAAGGAGATGAGACAAGCCTAGGCCCAGTAGGACCCCTTCAGGGTGCTGAGAACCCTGCAAGAGGACTGCAAAGGCTAGGGGGACAGGTAGATGGGGGAGGGGGAAGGAGAGGAGACAAGCCTAGATGCATTAGGACCCCTTCAGAATGCTAAGAACCCTGCAAGAGGACTGCAAGTTGAGGGAGATAGGTGGGATGGTGGGGGAAGGGAGTGGGTGAGAGATACAAGCCCCTTGGGGGGGTTGGAGAGGGACCCATAAGCACTGTCCCTACGGAAGCAATTTTGTAGAAGGGGAGGAGAGCTAAAATGTGGGGGCTGGGGGTGCATAGGGTAAAATGAAGGTGACAGAGGAGTAGGGTTTGTCCAGGGCTTAGAGGAGGGAATTAGCGATGCACATGGCAGGAGCAGCTAGGTGCAAGGTAATTATTGAGGGCAGAGCAGGGATCATCCTGGGAAGAGTCTGTCAGGTATAGCCAGGAGATTCTTTTGGACTCATTAGCTTTTTATTTTCTCCCTAGATGGGAGAAATGTCACCAGGGTCCTGAACAAGTACAGACTTGGCTGGGAGTCACTTTTAATATAGCCACTGGTTTAATTTCTGTAGCAGGGGCCAGGATGGTGAGTCTGAGGGACTCGGCTACAAACTGCTTAAGGCAGGCCAGTTCAAGGATCCATTAGATGTCTATGAGGACCCCACCTAGACTTGCTAACAAGATTGTTTTCATGCATGTTGTCTTTGGGGCACTGGTGCAGCTTAGGACAAAGTTTATATATTGCTGCATAAAATCTAGAAAAAAAATGGTTTTCTAACATTAGTATGTCTAATGAGGCAATAAAAGAGATAACATTATGGTTAGAGAATTAATCAAGCTAGAAGAACAGGGTTTGGAACCAACAGTTACAATTCAAGATAGTCTGTGCTTTGACACCTCAGGGACAGGCTATGCAGGTTTCATAGTCAGTGTAGTGAGTTCAGTGTCACATGGGATGTGGTGCCAGATAAAAGCAGGTAAAAGTTCAGACTGAAGAGAGCTTAAAGTCATTGAACATGTACTGAGTGGAATCCCTCATGAGCCCGTAAAATGGTTTACCGACAATAAGAATGTTGTGTCTGTGGTGAAGAAGGGTAGTACAGTATTAGAACTACATTGCATAGCGCTTGGTATTGAACAGTTTTGCCCGGAGCACAGCATTCATATTTTTCCAGAGTGGGTGCCAAGAGAAATGAATGTGAAAGCAGATTCACTTAGCAAATGTCTAAACAGTGAGAATTGGTCCTTGAGTCATAAGATTTTTCTTTGGTTGGATTCCATCTGGGGGATGCAGATGGTGGATAGATTTGAGCCTCTATAACATGCAATGTCCTTCATTTAATTCTTTATTTTGACAGCCTGGTTCTGAGGCAGTAGATATATTTACACGGAACTGGGGGAAGGATATTAACTGGGTTTTGCCACTAGTGAACAAAGTTATCAAAGTTTTGTGACATATCACAGAGTGCAGTGTGGAGACTACTTTGGTTGTTCCCTTATGGAGTCCATCTGTCTTTGAATATTGTTGACTGGAGAGCTCTGCCAGGTGGCAGGGGGACAATCATAAAAGGCAGAGGCTGCAGCATGGTCTTCAGTGGCAGAGAGCTGCCATTCAGATTACTGGCTTTCATAGAATTCGTAGGATTAGTATGAGTCAAGGGCCAATGTCATAACTGACTCGTTCTTACCTGTAGTCATAAACACTCCCAAAGATCTCAGTTTTTGAAGACCCTAAATACGAGGCAGAAATCTCCCCTAAATTGTTTGTATTCTAGTGGGAATAGTTTAAGTTGTTTTAATCTTTTGCTGTACATTTTATCCAACATATTGTTGATTTTGACAGACAGTAGTAGAATGGTATGGTCCTTTGGTGAGCAAGGGTTCTGTACTCTGTTCAGTGGATGCTATTCCCATTACTCCGGCTTCCCATAAGCAAGTGACAAGTGAGCATCAGAGTACGATGCAAGTCAGCAGAGGAACATGCCTGCTGGCCAGTGATTGTTAAATACACAACTGGTCTGGAGAAGCATCGCTATGGATTAGTGGAAGTTGTGCCCACAATCCAGCAAAGTCTGGCAATAAAGTACATCATGGATATGTTCATTAACATGGTGGCATTTCATCAAGAGACTGAGTGGGATTGTTTGAGATTCAACTTGTAAGCTGCCTGCTTACTGATGTTGATTATCTCTTTCTACTTTTAGGGCTGAGCAAAGGCGGCAATGAAGGATCAGTATTGTCAGAGATCATGTGCCAAACAGATGAGAATCTTTAGTGTCTTGCAGCACAAGTTCTGAATATTCTAGTCAGTTCCAGGGCTCCATCAATGGTTCAGAAATAACAGCTTGCTTTTACTGACTAGAACAGATTTGCCTAACAGAAGAACTTGAGCTCCTTACCTGCGAGACCCTCTGACAGTACCCTCTATCTGGTGCACTTAGTTAAGACTATTACTAGTTCCAGTGTTGTAGACAATAGTTTCTATGCTATTCATTGATTTCATAGTTTCAGGGTTGTGATCCTTCTCTAGTAAGTAGCATTCTTGAATGTGCTAGGAGGCAACTGACCACTCCAGTTAGTAGATGTACACCGATGTCAGCAGCAGTAATGAATCTCCTCTCTGCAGAATATAAAGGTAATTCACACTTGGTTGAAATTAGGGATATTTGTATGGCCCTGTTGGCCTTTTCTGGGTTTTTTTGAGGTTCAACGAACTGATCAACATTAGATCGCAGGACCTCACTTTTGGAAGTGAATGCTTAACAATACCAAAATTATCATAGTAAAACTGACCAGTTTAGACAAGTAAGTAAGTAAGAATTTATTTATGAAGCACCCTATCCCTGAGGCTCAAGACATTGTACAAATACAGGCAATGACAGTATCAACAAACAATAACAACAAATAAAAGCAGATAGATAAACAAGAAAAAACAATATAAAAGCAGCTAGGTTAATTACTTCTGGATGAATTAATGGATCCCAAAGGCCTCTCTAAAATATGTGCCTTCAGGCCCTACTTAAAGGCCTCCAACAAGGGGGCCTCCCTCAATGACTTAGGAAGCGAGTTCCAGAGGCCTGGTCCTGCCACCTCAAATAAACAATCTCCCGATGTTTAAAGTTGAGCCCTGGGAACTGCTAGGAGGTCCTCAGAGCAGGAGCAGAGAGAGCACTGAGAGTAGCAAAGAGTCAAGAGGTTACTCAGGTAGCTCGGGCCCAGTCTGTACAGGGCTTTGTAGGTGAGAAGACCTACCTTGAAGGTAATTCTCCACCTCACCAGCAGCCAGTGGAGATCACTCAGGAACCAGGTCACATGACAGGACAGGACCTTGGAAGGCCTGTCAGTAATCTGGACGCTGCATTCTCCACTAGCTGCAAGTGATGCAGAACACCTCCACTGACCCCGAGGTAGAGAGCATTGCAATAGTCAAGTCCGAGCATCACAGAACCATGCAACTGTGAGGACAGATGATCTGGGGGGGATTAAGGCTTTAATCTGGGCAATATTTCTTAGGTGGTAAAAAAACACTCTGGACAACAGATGACACCTGAGCCTCAGATGTCAATCCATTGTCCAAAATGATGCCCAGATTTGTCATCTTGACAGAGGCCACCAATGGTATAGGGCCCAGCATCGGGCCATTTCCCACCCCAGCCACCTCTGCTCCCTCTCCCAATGACCAGGCTCAGTTACTAGCACATCCATCTTGTCCAGGTTGAGCTTCAGCCAGTTAGAGGACATCTAATCCTGGATCTCAGCCAGACATGCATTCAGTACCTCCACAGCATTCTGTGACCTTGGTGAAAATGGCATATACAGCTGGGTGTCATCTGTATAACAGTGAAAGTCCACACTCTAACATCTAATTATCTCACCCAGGGGCAGCATACACACTGTGAAAAACATGAAAACATGGGCAAGATGATCAAGTCCTGAGGAACTCCACACAGCAGGGACATTGGGCAAGAGGAGAAATTCTCTATCACCACCTTTTGCATTCTGCCTGTGAGAAAGGACTCAAATGAGCTGATGACAGTGCCAGTGAGTCTACAGTGCTCCCTAAGGCAATACAACATCACACAGTGGTCCACAGTGTCAAAGTCAAGAGGATGAGGTTGTTATAGTTAAAGGGGCAAGGTCTCCAGTCCCGTTGAGCACCTCACAAGTTGTTTCACTCTGGCAAGCATACAGGTGAACCAAAGGGAATTTATTTCAGGCTAATCTTTAAATCAAAGCAACAGCAAGGGTTGGTTTTCCTCCAACAGGCCCTTCAGCTACACAACAGATAAATAATCTCTTCTGCCTAAGCTGAACAAATACTTTACTGAGGGAGGGATGTTTACCTTGCACTTCTTCTGTGCAGGAGGGGCAACTGTAGCAGCCAATTTGGAGGCCATGGATCGCTGCTGGAAGAGGCAGTATAATAGGTGGAAATCAGAGTATGACAAAGGTAGGTACATTCAGGACTCAATAGCAGGCTTGCAGTGTCCAGAAATCTTGGTCTCTAGTGCCTGTCGCCCTTCTCTTGTGTCTATGCAATGAACGTGTTTTGTAACCTATTACTTGTCTGGGTTATTGTGTAGGAGTGGTGTAAAACATTATTTTTCTGATGGGCACAGCTAGACAGAAACCGAAATGTTTTGCAACACAAAGACCCAGTGGGTTCAGTGGGCCATATTAGAGCCCCGAATAGATTTTGAACAAGATTTTCCTCAGTCTAGCTCAGCACTCTTAGCAGCTAAGTCAGAGTTTTCCTTAGCTCACTGTTTTAGTTGTAAGTTTGTTAACTCCTGAATCTTTACTCAGTCACAAATGGGTCGGGAGTGGAATTTTCCCAGGCTTTTTGGTCTTAGGGTGTTTTATCTCTGGTTTCTCACCCTCCCCGGGAGAGGTTAATTAGAACTTATGCTCACTGACATTTCAATACAGTGTATATATGTATGATTATCACTGGGTTCTGTTGCAGTACTGTGTTGTCAGCTAGTCTGTGCACCAGTGCTCTGCTACATGTTGATACAGATAGTGCCAGTTCAAATTAGGAACAATGTTATGTTCATTGTGACATCCACTGTACTGTTGTACTCATGACACAGTTGTTTGCTATGGTGTTGATACAGTTGTACTGTTGTACATATGACATAGTTCTTTGCTATGGTGTTGATACAGATGTTGTCACTTCAAATTAGGAACATTGTTTTGTTCATTGTGGCATCAGCTGTACTGTTGTTTGCTACGGCAAATGTAATAAATGTGCTGTGTAATATTACTTGTATTGGTTATTGAGTAGGAGTGGAGCAAAACATTGTTTCTTCTGATGGGCACAGCTAGGCAGAAATTATTCTTACAACAGGGCAGAATGACAACAGTCAGTATGCGCTTCAGAGAGGAAAGTTGTACTGTTGCGGCATCAGAACAATACTACAACAACTTTCATGATCTTTGAACTGTCCTACAACAAAAATGCTGTGTATGGATTTCCATACACACCTAGGGGGCACCCATTTACTATACTGGTACTCCTGTCTATGGTCTTGGTGTGGAAATGCTGCTGGGGAAAAAAACTAAGCAGTAAAAAGTGTTGAAATGTCTCCTCCAATCATGCAGCTCTTCAAACCATTATTATCTGAAGGTTCATGACCACAAGATTGAAGTTTGTAAGTCATCAGTTGGTGCTATATTGTGGGTCAGTACAGAAGAGACTCGTACACGGTATGTCAGCTCAGTGGCCATATTTTATTCTACTCGAAAATAGTGGTCTTACATCACTGGACATACACAATGAAAGGCTTACTGTGCATGATAGAAACTTACATCTATAAAGGACTACAACATCCACATGTATAAACTACAACTCTAAGCAACTTCCTACCATATATACCCATGTATATACTACCATACATATCCATGCATATACTACACTCCTCCCCCTTAGACAGAAACTTGTCGAAATACTTCAACAGTAACATTTCTAACTTCTGAGACAAAGTAGTCTGTTCGGTACCCAGAAACAAGTTCAGAGGATTATTCTGCCCTTGGGTAGAACTTGTTACTAACTAAGTAGCAGTACAAGTTAGAGTGCAGTTACACAGAGGTACAAGTTCATTACATGACTTTACAGATCAAGTCTTTGTGGTCGTCTTCGGTGCCTCAGGGGATATCTGTGGGCTAAAATAAACACGGTTGATGGAAAAGGAGATTCATTATTATTTGACACCGGCTCCAGTGGAACTTCATGGGTAGGAGCAAAGTCCTCTGTGTCACTGTCCTCAGATGGAGTGACATCTTCTGCTGCATTTTCTGAACCCTTGAAATGCAGCAGGTTATCCACATGTACATGAACAAGTTGCTGTCCCATTCAAACTGCAAAAGTCAAAGGTCCACATCTTTCAATCACCACCCCAGGAAACCAAGAACCCTTGGGATGTCTACAGTCTTGAACCATCACCCTCTCCGCAGGATGAAAAATCCATACTGGCATGGCTGACTTGTCATTACCCTTTTGCTGTTGTAGTTGGTGCTTTTGCAACAGTGTCAGCCAAGTCTGGCTTGAACAATGACAAAAGGGTATAAGGTTGATGTTTTAGGAACAGTTCAGCAGGTGTACGCTCTGTGACTGTGTGAAGAGTGTTTCTGTAAGCAAACAGAAAATGAGCCAGCCTTTGAGCTGTAGGTACTTGTCATGAATCAGGTTTATTCCAAGCCTTTTTGAATGTCTGTACAGCTCTCTCGGCTGTGCCATTTGATGCTGGATGGTAGGGTGGAGTCAAACTATGTCGGACACCATTCTGCTTTAAGAACAGTTAAAAATATGGGAAGAAAATTTGGGACCTGTGATGTACCTGCCAGTAGAGAACCAACCACCAGCAATGTATCCCATATACTACACACACTACCCTACCTACATCACCCATGCATATAAGGTACTTAAGCAATAAACTACAACAGGGCATGGGTTATGTTGAGATTTACCCACGACTGCCGTGGTTTAGCCACAAGTCTGCAGATCGAGTGGTCAAACCAGGTCAGCCAAGGTAAACCCCAGCATAACCCATGTCCTGGACTGGTTTATTGCGATTATACAATGTCCCCCATTTTGTTTTTGTTTGTTTAAAAAAGTAAGAGAAAACACAGCTTTTTTGTAGTTGAAAAGATTTCTTTAGTTTATTCTTCTGCCACAAAATATAGTTCCTTGCTGCTAAGGCAGAATATTGAGGATAACCCCAAGCTGAGGTATATGCTGGCAGGTGCCATTTACTATAGTTTGGCAGTGGCACTGAATCAGGAGATGACTTTTTCTATTTCTATTTTTTATTTCTTTTGGTAGTGCTTAGAAATGGGGAGACTGAGAAGGGAAAGGCAGCCTTACAGTTTTATAAAAATAACCAGCCAGAGAGATACAATTCCAAAATGACCTGGGACTTCTGCTTTGATTTGTAGAAAAAAAAGTGTTGCTCCTTACAGCTCAGTGACAGAAACTGAAGCGACGCCGCTTTGATTTTATTAAAACACACTGCTGTCATGCTTTTGGTTGTCTTTAGAAATGGTGAGACTGAGATGCATTTTTTACATATAGATGGGAGCAACTGGGTCCAAGAGAGGGAAAGGTAGCATGACAGCAGTGTGTCATTACATGAAATCAAAGTGTGTGCCGCTTATTGAGAAATAAGGAGGTGAGTGCCAGATATTTCAGGAAAGACCGACCGGTTGCAGAAGTTTTTATTTTTTTCTTCAGTAATCCTTGTGTACTGTTTATCGGGCTGCTATTGGGGTCCTTAGATGTGGAGTGCAGGTAGTTGATATGCGGGGATGACTGCGGAGAGAGACACAGACTAACTATGGCATGTATCCTTGGGTGTGCGCCTACGCGCCAGCCAGGTACTGTGGGATTGTAATTTTTTTTTTCCTTTTGAAGACGAGTTGTTAGGGAGAATTAATTGAAAACTGCTGCCTATTTTATCTATTTTAGTGTAGTCCCGGACTTCAGGGATTGTGATCGGGTTGGTGACCTGGAATGGGTTTAGCGGCAATTCAAAGATAGGGGCATGCCAATTTGTGATGTGGAGTGCATGGGGGATGTGTTGTTTGGGTTTGTTTAGGTGTTGTCCCATATTTATCTTTATAGGAGTGATATATTTATTAATTTATAAATCTTTTTGGGGAGAAAATGCATGCTTTCAAGTATGTAGTACGGGGGAGGAGTTTCTTTACTTCTTAGTTACTGATTACGATTAATGACTTGCTCTTTGTGATGTAGCTAGAGTGGTGTATTTGGTGGTGAAGTATCAACAGTGGGTTTATTTACATTTATTACACTCTACTGACATCAGTAGAAAGTTATTTCACTGCAGTGAGTTTATGTATTAATATGTTACTCCATATACTTTCACCCCTATTGTATAAGAAAACAATAAGACACGACAGGGAGTGGGTTGTTGATTGATAAGAGCACGCCCCCAGGTGCGTAGTTAGGCATGAGACATGCCGAGTGACTACAGCAGCTGGGTAGTGCTCTTATCAATCAACAGCCCACACCCTGAAGTATCTTATTGCTCTTGTAAAATGAATAACAACTGTTTCTATAACAAGCAAACAAAACTCTGGATGCATTATTAAAGATTTAATAACAGTATGTTATTTTATGTAAATATGGTGAAAAAATAGTCCCCAGTCTTGGGTGGAGGAGTGGTAAAATAGATTGAACAGCAACTCACTGAAAAATGCTAAACCAGTGAGTTGGAAGGACAGCAATGTATTATTTGAGCAGTTTGGGTCTGCCTCTGTAACTGTGTTTTCCCACCTTTTCTTTTTGTTCATAAAGGATTACTGTATTGCCTAGTTTCTTCATCCGGTGTTTTTTTTTTTTTCCTTCTATTTTTTTCCCCTCATTCAAGACACAGAATGTTTATTATGGAATGTTTACCAAGGAATACAAGGATTCAAAATTCTGCTCAGTTCCACTGGTAGAATGTTACTCTCCCAACATACTGTACACACAGACAACAAAGGCCTGTTTTAGAGCCAGAGACTCAATTATCTCACTGTCAAGGCAAGCAGAAGAGATTTCCCTGATGAGCAGGTACAGACAGAAGGAGGATTTTTCACTGTTAGTAGAGAAACAGCTGTAATGAAAACTATAAACAATACTTAATGTGCCTAATTTGTTTGTGTGTAAGGAGAGTGTGATGATCAAGGAAACAACATTTAATTAATTTGTTTTACTTTTTATTTAAGGTAGTTTTGTTTTTAGGGCCTTGTTGAAGGTTTTTACAGTGTAAAGATAGCAGCCATGTTTGTGATGGAAGATCAGCACTGGTTGCAGAGGGACTGATGGAAGATATCAGTTGCTCAGTGATATTGCTGCCCTTTCACCTATGGAGGTTAAGGTATTAGGAAAGTAGTGCCACCTTTCAGTTTGTTGACAGGTAAGGACATGCCTTTTGACCAATCAGGGTGAAGGATTTCTTTTACCCATTTTATAAACATTAATTACCAATAGAGACCAGGAAATAATAATTTCCTTGCATACTGGTCTTTGCACAAAGGAAATCAGCTTCCCACACAAAATTTTAAAACTGGTAATGACATCCATGTTTTTGACTCACTTAGTGAGTGAGGCACTTCCCCACACCAACAGCTCAACTGTGGTAACAATAATGCAGTCATACAAACAATGAAATTTTCATTTCATTTCATTTCCTTCCGCTAGCCACACACAAATTATTTTTTTTTCAAAATGGTACAGCAAGTATATTTGTGCCCATTCTTCTCAGCGCTACACAGTCACACCACATGACAGATGCTGATGGCTTCTCTTCTGTTCTCCCTGCTTAGCTCTGCCTCCACGTCCTTCTCCCTATCAGCTACAAGTTTAAATGAGGTAATTAAATAGCTTTAAAATATAAAAAATATAGTAACCTTATCTCACTGTTGTTGCCGCTTTCCTTTTTATCCAGGTTTGCATTTACTCTCCTGGACCATGTGCAAACTAAGGCCACATCTTCAGATCATGTTTTTTTTTTTTAAATGGACCCTACTTGGGGTGCTCTCAAAGGCTGCAAACCATTATCACGGGTCAACATTTTACAGAACGTTGGGGGAGAGTAAGACAGGGTTGGGTAAGACCCTGTCCTATTTGTTATGCAGAGAGGGTTGAAAGCAAGGATCTATTGTGTCCTCTCCAATTCTGCCATTTGCCTGTCTGATTGTGTGACCAGATTTTCTTCTGGAACCTAGGAATTGACCACTCCAATGGTCCCACAATTTTTCCCTGTTATGTCCCTTCCTGTACTTGCAGTTTCTATTCTTTCTTTCTCCCCTTGTTCTCTGTGGTTAAAAAGTATATGTGAATCTTTATGTGAAACTGGGTTCCCTTGGTTTGCAAATAAATATCTATATCTATATTCTATGCAAAAAACTTTGTTAATGCCTCATTTAGGATTAAAACACAAAAGTCAGAAATAAGGACCCTTTAGGTGCTCCCATCTCCCGTGGACTCATTAATCATCCTGAACTGAAGTGACGGGCGGTCATTGGGGTTGTGAGGCCCAAATGTCACCCCATTCCATCTGTAATCATATTCACAAGCCACAGTAAAGAAGAATGGGGTGACATTTAGGCCTCATAACCCCAATGACACACCCCGTCATCTCTCAATTTCAGGATGATGGGCAGGTCCATGGGGGGGCAACCCTAAAGGTCTTATTTCCTGACTTTTTGTGTTTTAAATCTAAATGATGCATTAACAAAGTTTTTTGCATAGAATTTCCTTACTTTCTGAGAAAGAACAGAAAAGTAGAAAGTTACACAAGTTGGTGGGAGCATGGGCCTTTCGGGCCCCATGCTCCCACCAACTTGCAAATTCCTGCCTAAGATAAGAGTACAAGTACTGAATATCATATGTATTGCTGGAAGCACATATGGTTGGGAGTGTGGGACCCACTACCTTGAAAGAAAGCAAAGTGTCAGTCATCAGAGTGGCATAATTCAACACCTGTTTTACGTGTCAGACACTTAACCACTACAAATTACCTCCATGGCAGTAACACTAGGCACCCTATAAATGTGAAGCCAGTACCACAATGCAAAATGCCATATGCAAAACATAAAGTGTGTCACACAATATGGGTGCAGCAAATGAATTTTCCAAGACCTAAACACCATAATTCACGTGGACAACACATCCCCTCAACATTCTCCAAATGTCAATGTAAAAGACCAAACTGTTTCTGAGATATAAAATGTGAAAGTTTGAGATTTTCATTTGTTGGAGTGGCAGAATTCCACACCTATTAACATTATACCCACCTAATGACTGAAAAGTACATCCATGGCAGTAAAGCTAGCTACCCTAGTAATTTCAAGCCACTACCACCATGGAAAATGCTGTCCGTAAAATGTAAACTTCTTCATGCAATATCTCCACAAAAAATGTATTGTTTGACACCTAAATACTATAATTCACATCTACAGGACATGCCGTCAACACCCTCCAAATTTCAAGTTAAAAGACCAAACCATTTCCGAGATATTTAATTTGAAAAATTGTTAAAATTTTGCTATCTGGTCCCTCCAAATCTGGCCATCTAGTCCCTCACTTGTGATTAAAGATCATGATCAAAGAATTTGCAGGCTCACGATCAAAGAATAAAAAACTAAATTTTTTGAGAAAAATACGTGAAACCACAGCTATGACTCGACAGAACACAGGCCCCAGAGCAGATCCCACCCTAGTTTGCCTTTAGAAATGACCCCTGTGCTGAGAAAATTTAATTGTTCATGTGCCCATCTAGTCGCACCCTCGGAACCAAAGATCGTGGTCAAAGAATCTCGCGAACAAAGAATTTGCAGGCTTGCGATCAAAGAATTTGCAGGGTCACTATCAAACAATAAAAAACTTTAAAAGTCCATTTTTAGGCAGAAATGCATGAAACCACAGCCATACCTCAATAGAACGAAACCCCCTGAGCAAAACCCACCCTCATTTGGCTTAGTAAGCCACCCCTGAGCTGAGAAAATAGATTTTTCAAGTGGCCATCTAGTTGTGCCCTCGCGATCAAAGATCGCGATCAGAGAATAACGCGATCAAAGATTATGCAGGCTCGCAATCGAAGAATTTGCAGGCTCGTGATCAAACAATAAAAACATTTTAAAAGTTAATTTTTAGGCAGAAATACATGAAACCACAGCCATGCCTCAATAGAACAAAGCCCCCCTGAGCAAAACCCACCCTTATTTGGCTTAATAGGCCACCCCTGAGTCTAGCCATAATGCTCATGCTGTTTCACCTCACCCTACCCTGCAGAAACCAACAAGTGTCACAGTGTGCCTTGGGGTCTTTGGGCCTTACACTCATCCCATTCCATAAGGAAATACACTGAGATGTGTGCACTGTAGGAGAATGGAGTGAACTTTGGGGCCAAAGAGTCCAAGGCACACCTCGATGCCTGTCAGTGGCTGCAGGCTGGGGGTGGAATGGCGTGAGCATTACAGCCGAAAATCCCAAGTTACACCCATGATGCCTGTCAGTCTCTACAGGGCGGAGTATTACAGTTGGACATCCTAACACCCCAGGTGTTTGTTGGTTATTTTCACTCCAAATTTTCAACATGGGCTTTTTGTGACCTCACCTCATGAACAGTGGCACTGTCAGTTTGTTAGCCGAAAGGATATTTTGCACAGCGACTGCGCCATTTGGTACCACAGGTGTAAAAACAGATTTCGGGCAGAATGTGAAAAATTACAGCTGTACTGTTCGTGAAGAGGTGTAAAAACATGGTAATGTTGAAAATCTGGAGTGAAAATCTGGAAAATTGGTGAAGTCATGAGCGTGCTTAGAAACTGGACAATAGACACCCGTAACGTAGTTATTTGGGGGATTTTTTAGCCAAATTTTCAACATAGGCATTTTGGGACCTCTGCTAATGAACAGTGGCACTGTGATTGTGTTGCTGTGTCCCGAACATTGATTTCCCACAGCGACCACGCCATTATGCGCTAGATATGTGAAAACACATTTTGGGCAGGATGTGAAAAATGACAGCTGTATGGTTCATAAGAAGGTGTTAAGAAATGGCAATGTTAAAAATCTGGAGTGAAAATATTTAAAAATCTCAATGTTACAAACGTGTATGGAAGCTGGGCAATGCACGCTCATATCAGTCATTTTTTGGAATTTTTTCAGCAAATTTTCAACATAGGCATGTTGAGACTTTGCTCATGAACAGCATCACTGGGATTTTCTTAATCTTTCCCGAACATTGATTTCCCACAGCGACAGTACCATTGTGCGCCAGATGTGTGAAAACACATTTCAGGCATGATATGAAAGATGATAGCTGTACTATAGAAACATAGAAACATAGAATTTGACGGCAGATAAGGACCGCTTGGCCCACCCAGTCTGCCCATTTCTCTACCTACTGGATAAGCTGCAGATCCTAGTTAACCAGCAGCCTACTTCTTCCTACCCCCAACCCCCAGAATTGCCTTATGACTATCCCATGCATGCTTGAATTCCACCACTGATTTTGACTCCACAACCTCCTCCGAAGGCCATTCCATGCACCCACAACCCCTCTGTGAAAAATACTTCCTTAAATTACCTCTGAGCCGCTCTCTATCTTCAAATTGTGCCCTCTTGTTCTTGCACACTCTTTTTTTGAAAGATGCTACCCTCTTGGACTTTGTTGATTCCCTTGAGGTACTTGAAAGTTTCTATCATGTCCCCCCTCTCCCTCCTTTCCTCGAGGCTATACATATTAAGCTCCTTAAGTCTCTCTTCATATGTCCTCCGGTGCAGACCCTGCACCATTTTAGTTGCCCTCCTCTGGACAGCTTCCATCCTTCATAAGGAGGTGTGAAAAAATGGCAATGCTGAAAATCTGGAGTAAAAATATTAAAACTTCTCAAAGTTACGAGTGTGTGTGGAAACTGTGCAATGCATGCTCATAACACAGTCATTTTTTGAAATTTATTCACCAGATTTGCAACATAGGTTTTTTGGTAGCCCACCTCATGAACAGTGGCACTGTCATTTCATTAATTGGTCCTGAAAGGTGATTCTGTGCAGTGACCGCGAAATCACTTTTTGGGGCTGAATAATGAAATGACAGTGACTAATTTCATGTGGTGAGGTCTTACAAATCCCAAGGTTTAAAATTTGGAGTCAAAAGTAAAAAAAAATGGCCGAGATAACCACCTAAGTTGAAACCTCCCCATTGATGCCATTATACAGTTTACCGGTATTTTTTCAGTTCGCAGTTGGCTTTGAAGAGTGCAGATGTGTTCCCGCTCCACCAAAGATCACAGTTCTAGACCTCCGGAGGTAAGTATGGGGTGAGGGGAGTGTGGGGAGGAGCGTGCACAGAGGGTGGGTGTGGGTGGGAGAGGGGGCCCACCACAGCGAGGAATCACTTTCTTTGTTTCAGATTCAAAAAATAAATAAACAGCACGGACTGTTTTCTTTCTTTACAGGTGTATGAAACAATGTTGGGGATGCTGGAGTGGGCTCCCAGTGTGCCCCATGACTTTGGGGTGTGATGTTTGCCACACTGGGGTGGGCTCCCAGTGTGGCTCACAATGGGGGTGAGTGGGGGCAGGAAAATGCTGACACAGTCAGCTTTCAAACACAGGGAGGCACACTGGGGTGGGCTCCCAGTGTGCCACACAATCTTGAGAGGGGGTTTACACATGCCGACAGGGAGATTGGGCACCCCTGAAGTTGGCTTTCTAGAGATTGCAAGAGGCGAACGGCAGAGCCGCTGCCATGTTTATTGAAATGTTAAACCTGGCAAGGCACGTAGCAGAGGTGTGTCATCGGTGCCGTTGCATGATGAGTTTGGCTCTGATTGCAGCGGCGAAATAGTTTCAAAGTTGGTGGCACTGCAAAACACTTATGTCACTAGCTAATTAGTGAATGAGGGACGCACCTTCTAAGCCGTGCCCTGCATTCACCAAAACTGACACACCCCTGCATTTCTCCTACTAATCTCCTACTGCCACAAAATGTTGCTGGTGCGTGTGCAAGACAGCATAATAATACAATGAAAAACAGGTTGACAGTGTCCCTTTGAATTATTTAACAACAAAAATACAGCCCCATTTCACAGAAGGTATTAAAAGTATTATCCTATAATGACCTCCTGTTTGTAGTGCTGTGTGACTTAGCTTCACTCAGAACTCATAACTTCACTTGTCATCACTTAAACATAGAAACATAGAAATTGTCAGCAGATAAGGACTTCTAGGCCCATCTAGTCTGCCCATAAGGTAGGGCTGTACTGCCCTCTTGTTGGGATCTATAGTATTGATGCTTAGTTTTCTTGTGTTCACACACTTAGTAAGTAGTGCCTTGCATAACATGTTGTTACCATATAATGTTAGCCAATGTTTTCCCCCAGTAGAGATAAAACTATGTGGATTAGATTCATAGCCTGTGATTTTTGAAAGCAGTTTATCTTTGCTCACCCCCCTCCATTCATTTTAAATAGTGATAAAAGTGTTTGAGCTAAACTAAATCTTTAAATCCTAGCTGTATTGAGAAAACTGCATTTCTCCCAGCCTCTCTGTCATATTAATCTCAGAACAATTCATTTATATGGCCACATTTTTTGCACTAGAATTTAGTGCTGGCCTCTGATTTCATATGAAAAACGTGGATGATCTGTCCTCAGATTGGGGTGTGGAATGTTCTCTTCATTGTGACCTTTTAACATGGCAGGTTCAGAAAAAAATGGTCTTTGAAAAAAAAGCAGGATCCACATTGCTGTGCTGTGCTATTATGGTTTTACAGTGGTAGCCAGTTATACTACACGGTGAAGAATATCCAGATAAGTATATTACACAGTATCACATGAAGTCACCATTCATTTCAAAAGGATTTCTGTGATTTTCCCCAATATATACAGAAACTGCATATTGTACATCTTGTCACTGGCTGCCACTGTATGCATGACTCACTGATGTTCCTAATAAAGACTGTATACCTAAAAAGCTTGTCTTTTTCTTCCAAGAATGTGTTGTTACTCCAATAAAAGGTATCACCAACAACTGATGTTTTATTTTTGGCATCTTCAAGTAGACTAACATAGCCACCACATTTCTTTTTTCAATGATCGGTGATGATTTCCATCAAGAATGGTTATGGAAATTGGAGAGGATGCACCAGAAGTCAGTTTCAGTAGCAACATTGAAAGTATGGCCCAGTTCCAGGAAAAAGGTGGGGGAGTGGGAGTTTTGCTATACTGTACAGGTAGAGGCATAACTTACTTAAATTTATAAAATATGTAACTCCAACAGCAGAGCAATGTGCCAGATAATGTCTGCAAATGGAAACTCTTTTAAAAAGCAAGGCAAAGAACTCCCTCAGAGCTTTTATTTCCTGCAACAGAGGTGCTGGGATCATCTGGTCATCTTTGCCCTCTCCACCACTGGTCAAAACAATTGATTTGTCTGAATTTTATGCAGCAGTATTGAGTAATGGCCAGAGTCATTCTCCTAGCACATAAGTACCAGCAGTGACAGAGAAAGAAAGCAACACATACTGTATTTGACTGCACCACTAGTGAAATTCTTATATATTGTAAAGTAATACTCATTGTCCACCAGCAGACAGGAATCATTTCAACCTAACATGAGTTTTAGAAAAGAACATTTTACATTTTTCTGTGGAAAGTGCTACCCCTTGACATAACTGCAACCCCCTTTAAAATGTTATGGTTCTATCCTTGATGTGCAGTTCCTCATGCAGACTCCATAGTATTGCAAGTTAGTCCTCACTGTGTATGGTAATGGGTAGGCAGTTCCACCAGTTTAATACTGCACATAGCACAGCTGTGACAGGGAGCTTTGGAAACATAGTGGACCCTTATGCTGGCCTTTGGATATCTGCTGTTGGAAGTTTGCCCATGATGGTTACACAACCTATGGTTTCACATACATGCTCCTGTCTTACACATAACAAATGCTGCAGGAAAAAAATAACAAACCTTCCATTCTCTCAGTAAAGTCTTAGTCACCTCACCAGCCTGTGATATAATACTATTTACTTGATAAAGCTAACCAGCGTAACATTTATGAATAATTTGTATGACCTAGGATAAAGGGGCTAGATATGTTTTGTTTGATTACACATTAGCTTGGTAGTTCAGGGCTTAAAATGAACTCTGTCTAGTAATAGATTCATAGCTAGGAGGCTGGGAAGAGAGCAACACAATGGGTGGATGAATTATGGGGGGATGTAAGGAGGGGTCAAGGGAGGTGGTGTTCCTCAGGTACAAGGCCTAGGTTAGACCACATCTGGAGGATTGCATCCACTTTTGTAACTGCATTACCAAAATGACATTGAAGAGATTGATGGGTGTGACAGGGTTGAATAAGACCCTGTCCCATTTGTTATGCAGAGGGAGTTAAAAGCAAGGATCTGTTTTGTCCTCTCCTACTCTGCCTCTTGTCTATCTAATTGTGCAATCAAATATTCTTGTGGCAGCTAGGAACTGGCCACTCCAATGGCCCCACGATTTCCCCCATTTTCTACGTTCCTTCATTTGCTGGTTCTATTCTTTCTTTCTCCCCTTGCTTCTCTATGGTTAAAAAAATACATGTGAATCTTAATGTGAAACTCAGATCCCTTGGTTTGCACATGTATGCAGTTATATTTTTGAAATGATTACAGGCAGCTACTTGGGTTTCTTAAAGATGTTAGCCATTGGAAACACTGGGGGTTGACCTTGAGAAACCTCTTGACCTTTCACAAGCTTCTTAACAGAATTGTCAGCAGGAAATCAGCACTTGGACATGATGTCTTAATTGGCTACATCTGTTAATAAAACTGATGTACTCTTCAGACTGATCACAGGAAGGTCAATGAAAAGTCTTGTTGCATTTTGTGAAAAACAGGATATTTTCAAGAACAAAATGCAGATGTTAAACAAAGACATCTCATATAAAGAGAGCAATGTTTTGTCTAGATAGAAAGAGCTTGAGATTTTAGAAAGAGATTCGGAGGAAGGATTTTTGTTTGTACTGCCTCTGATAGCTGGAGAGAATGAGATTTTAGAGAGAGACTGAGAGAAAGGATATTTGTTTGTACTGCCTTTGTGAAGAGCTGTCCTATACATCGTAATTTTTTCTTTTATAGTTAATAATAATAAAAAGCTACTTGCAGATTTTATAACTTCTCCTGGTTTGCCTGGGCTTCCTGACCTTTGCCTCTACAATAAGGGAGTCCAGCACAGGACCACCAAGTTGATCAGTGACTTGGGGGGAAGAGCTATGAGTAGAGATTAGACATAATCAGATTACTCATTCAAAAGAACCCAAGGCTGAAAAAGAACGTGATCAGGTTGTTGTGAATACTAAAGAGGATAGAGGGGGTGGGGTATGCACAGATGATTGACCTGATGACTGCTAGCTGAACTACTGTAGAGGCCATGCATTCAAACTGAGGTGACAAGGTAAGGGAAAATATTATAAACAATGGCTTAACACAGAGAGTTGTTAACATGTGGAATAGCATCAGTGGTGCAGTTGTGGAAGGCGGCACTCTTCAGTCTTTCAAAGCAAGCAAAGCACACTAGACAGATTTCTGAGGGAGAATGATATTGGGAATTACACAGCATGAGTAGGGGTAGCATTCTGGCTGATAAGAATAGATGCATATCCCTAGTCAACTTTGGTATATTCACTGCTCTGCAGCAGAAGGAATGGGCAAGATAGACTCTAAGTCCCTTCCATCACCACAGCACAGTGTTACTATAGAATATGGCTAGACCATGTTATAGATAGAAGTTAATACACTGAGTCGTCTTCTTGTATTACACTTCAAAAAGTCATTTTAGGACAGTTCAAAGGTCAGAAAAAATTGTTATAGTACAGTGTTGATGTCATTACTATACTACAACTTTTTAATTAGCACCTCAGTACAAAAGTCTGTCTTCATTCTCAAAATTGAAAACACTTGCTTTCTCCGCACACATTATTCTTACCTTACACATGGAAAAGCCAGATCAATGGCAGCCACAGTTCACTCACAGCCTGTTACATAGATACATAGAATTTGATGGTAGATGAGGACCACTATGCCAGCTAGTCTGTCCATATACCGTACCCCCAAGTGTCCCTTGTTTACCCTTTCCACATTGTCACTAGGGTTCACTTGTGACTATCCCATGCACTTTTGAATGCCTTCACTGTTTGCACCCTTATCACTTCTGTGGGGAGGCTGTTTCATGTATCCACCACCCTTTCCATGAAGAAGTACTTCCTCATATTTCCCGAGTCTACCTCCCTCCAGCCTCATATCTTGACTCCTTGTTTTTGAGCATTCTCTTTTCTGAAAGAGGCTCCCCCTGGACCCTATTAAGACCCATGAGGTATGTAAAAGTCTCTATCATATCCCACCTCTCCCTTCTCATCTCCAATGAATACATGTCGAGGTCTACTAGATTCTCCTCATATGTCTTCTGGTGCAGACCCGGCACCATCTTTGTAACCCTCCTTTGGACTGCCTCCAGTCTGTCTATGTTTTTTCTGAGATGTGGCCTCCAGAACTGAACGCAGTATTCCAGATGAGGTCTCACCAATGATCTGTAAAGTGGCATCATCACTTCCCATTTTCTGCTGGATTCCACTAGCCTTCCTTACTGCTTTCTCACACTGTCTGGGCACCTTTAGGTCATCTGTTATAATCACCCCAAGATCCCTTTCTTGCTTAGTGGGTGTCAGCAAATTCCTCCCCACTGAATACCTTTATCCAGGGTTTCTGTGCCCTAAGTGCATAATTTTGCATATTTTTGCAATAAATTTCATCTGCCATACCCTTGACCATTCCTGAAGCTTACATGGGTCTCTTCTCATCCTTTCTACCCTCTCCGGAGTATCGACTCTATTGCAGATCTTTGTGTCATCTAAATAGACACACCTTCCCCTCCAGCCCTTCCATAATGTTGCCTATGAAGACATTAAAGAGGACTGGCTTACTGATCACCAAACATTTATGGCAGAGTAGGAAAATAAAAGAACTTTACAGAAAAATGAAACAGACGTAGAAGTTGTAAAGATGCAGTTTTTGGACATCAGTGAAAGCTACAAACTACACACCATTCTGGTTGGTAAACTGACTCTGCTGCTCACTGATTTTCCATATAAAATTGCTATCATCTTCAATTCTCATACTCTGATTAAGGCACACTTCTTTCTCATCTATTACCAATACATACTGATAGGGGTTGCCAACAGATATTGGTATGGGGGGGCTAGTTTGTATATATATATATATATTGTTGGAGAGGAGAACCAGTATAACTTTGACATAAAATTTAAAGTCTGTTTCCTTCTTTGCTTTCTGACACCTCAGAACCATATACTATAAAAAATAAAATGGGTAAGTATGCAAAATTCAGTGTGTGTTTCCAACAGTTTCTAGGGGGTTCTAAACACCCTAGGAACCTGTAAAGCTTTTCTCTCGAGACCAAAAGTGTTTTTAGAATCCCTCGATTTAAACACAGCTTTGTTATGCATAGTTGCCTATACTATACATTATTCTACACATAACAGAGCCATAGCCCAGTTATAGCCAAAACTATCACAGTGAATACACATCGTTTGGAGATCAATGAACTTTGTGGGTAAGTGATTCACATGGATCAGCTGATGGTAGCAGCTACCAAACTCCTACTAAAATGATACTTCAACATGGATCAGGAAATGAGTCACCAATAAAATAGTAACATAGTTATTTAAGGTTGGAAGGGACTCTAGGTCCATTACCCCCCCCCCAACACACAGACACTTCATAAGCCAGAATGAATAAGTATTCTGTGGCAATGTACTAATTTATAGTGATTCCCTATACCCATTCTATGATCCAGGGTACCTTCTCATTTTTTTGGTAATCTAAAGTTTGTCCAGACTTACCTTAAAAGCTTGTTAATTGTTCATGTCCATTGGCTTTGCTGGTAGGCTATACCAAAGGGTTACAACCCTCTAGAAGAAAATTTGCCTCCTAATATTACCCTGGATTTCCTACTTCTGAACATTTGTTTGTGTCCCCATGTACTGTTGGAAGACAACAGATCTAACATCTTAAAGTGTTCAATATTTTTGATACCTTTGAGTATGTGGAAAACTGAGATCATGTCCTCTCTTAGCCTATTTTTCTCCAGGGAGAAAAAGTTCAGGGTCTCCAGCATCTATTTGTAGCTGATGTACCATGGTTATGGTGGCAGGCTGCTTGAACTATATGGAGGCTGCCATCTTGTCACTTGTGACCTCAGGGATGACCAATCCATAACTTGCCCAGTCCCAAAAACTGTTACTAATGCTAGATCAGGTAGGACATTGTGTTGGCACCAGCTGTATCTCTGTCAGGTGTGGAAGATGTTGAGTGACACGTGGGAAGACCACAGCTCTGTATAAAAGTAGAGACAGCTCAGAAGCAGGCAGATCTGTGTGGGATCACCAAGTGAGCAGGTGCTGTGGTGTGTTAATGGACTAAGTGCACCATTCCCAGGCCTTGTGCCTAGAAGAGCAAAGTTCGAGCAGTATATGCATGCCGATCTGTGTGAGAGATGGCAACTGAAGCTCAGTGCATATCCTCAGTGGAGTAGTACACACTAAGATTTCTGTCAGCACCTAAGTAAATCTCGACAGATATACCATGGGTTTGGGGCATAGACTCAGAAAATCTGTCAGAAAAGCAGAACTTTGAGCGCCGTCTCTAGTAACTCTGAGTAACTGTGGGGAGTGTTCTACCTTCTACATTCTGTATGAGTTTCAAGTTGAATTTACAAGTGGCTCAATGGGCTTTATTATAAATATCTTGGTTTAAAAAGGCTAAAAGTTATTTAAGCAATTGCTTGGTCTGTGGGGGTTGGAGAAATTAAACAGTTGTGATTGACTTTACATGCACCAATACCAACCCACTACGACATCTATGAGTCTACAACATTTCAGCACTGGATACTGAAGGACTACCATAAAGGGAGATCTCACTATGTTTAACTGAAAGTCCTAGTACCAGGCAGGAGAGAATACAACAGGCAGTCTAAGATGGTTGGAGTTGTGGGTTACATCTTGGGCAGCAAAGTGAGCTGCACCTACAGTGGAGCCAGCCAAGATGTAACTCAGTACTTTACAGTAAATAATATGTTACAAAATACTACATGATACACAGACTTAATTGCCATTATAAAATGGTAAGGGAAAATCCTGGAATCTTTTTATTTATTTATTCATTCTTGGATTACAATACCTTTGAGCACAGACAGCTCATTTACAAAGGTTCCACATCAGTGGGGAGGGGAGACAAAATATACAAAGGGGTAAAAGTACAATGTTTCCAAAACAGTAAAATAAAGTGAGCAAATATATATGTATCTATATGCAGTTTTATCATTCTAATAGGAGGAAAGTGTAGATGAGGGGTAAGGATAAAGATGGGAGAAAGAAAGGTAGGATGTAGCAGCCATAGGCCTTGTCAAGCTGGTGCGGGGGCAAGGGACAGGGGCTGAGGTGGGCAGGGGGTTAAAAAAGGTAGGAGGTGGCAGCCATAGGCCTTGACAAGCTGGTGTGGGAGGGGTAGGGGTGGGGAGGTGAGGTGGATGGGGTGGTAAGAAAGGTAGGAAGTGGAATCATTAAGTTAATAGAATGTTAAGAATTCAACTGGCAGTCATTTTTTTTTGCCCTGTAACTGTATGCATCACATTTACTTGCACTGGGCCCTAAAAATAAAACTACTTTCAATACAAACTAAAACAAATTAATTAAATGTTGTTTCCCTGATCATCACACTCTCCTTACTCACATAAACAAATTAGAAACATTAAGTATTGTTTATAGTTTTCATTGCAACTGTTTCTTTGCTGACAGTAAAAAATCTCCCTTCTAGTTTTACCTGCTCATCAGGGAAATCTCTTCTTCTTGCCCTGACAGTGAGATAATTGAGTCTCTGGCTGTAACAGAGGCCTTTGTTGTATGTGTGTATAGTATGTTAGGAGACTAACATTCTACCAGTGGAACTGAGCAGAATTTTGAATCCATGTATTCCATGGTAAACAGTCCATGATAAACATTCCATATCTTGAATGTGGGGAAAAACAGAGAAAAGAAAACAGGAAGAAGAAAGTAGGCAATAATACAATGACATCAATGACATCATTTGCAGCGGATGGAAGGACTATTTTACCATAATTGCACACAAGTAAATCTATTGTTTCTACATATAAACATGTTTTTCCCAACTAAAAAGTTTTTAAAAAAGGAGACCATTTTATAAGCGCAATAAGGCACTCTGAGATGTGTGTGGAACACATTTTACGGCACGACCAGCAGCCAAAGTCACTTGTCCTTTGACCTCATGCCTTATTATGCCCCTGGCCATGCGGTAAAATGTGTTCCACAAACACCCCATCATGCCATATTGCTTACTTGAATTACACTCCCCTGCAGCACAGAGGGATTCTTAGGCCCTGTCCACAGTGACAGCTATTTCCAAAATGGTTTTCAAAATATTTTGAATTTCTGTGTTTTGAGCACGGTTGTCGGATCATCCACACTGTGGTCTGTCACCATGCTTGCCCGCTTCACTTCCCAACCGGCAACCATGTTGGTCTGAAACCATGCTAAAATTCTGCTCTGATCAAAGTTTTAGCACAGTTTTAAACATGGTTCGTAGTACGGTTTTACTGTGCTACAATGTGGACACGATCCATGTTTGCCATTCTTATAATGTTACAGACTACCGCCAATGTTACAAGAATGCAAGTGCGGACAGGGCCTTACTTTGGGTCTAGACCCCTGATGATGAAGACCTTGTGTGGGTTGAAGGGCTAGAGCTTAGGGCTTAGTCAGTTGTGCTCCGAGGACTTACCAGTAAACTTTTGCATTTGCATTATTTTGAGACTTTGTTTAAGTTTTCCATACTGTCTCCTTAAGTTAAGCAGGCTGGCTGTCTTGCCCTGCACCGCCACTTCTTTCCTACACATGCCAATTTTGTGTTGCTTCTACCATGGGACTTTGATCAGACCCCCAGGGCCACCTACAACTTTTGCTACTCCCATGGTAACTCCGCTCCTAACTCTATTTGCCATGGATGGAGTGACTGTTATCCTCACATATGGAGACAACCACCCAGGCTGATGGGTTATATTTAACAACTGTCCCAAACACTGGAGGACCCAGCTAGTAATATAAGGCTACACTGGACTTCTACTATCTGTTTACACCGACTGCTGCTACACTCCATCACTCCTACCCTCTGTTACAAGAGCATTACTGTAGTTCTTTTACTATGTCCCCTAATGCTGCATACTTTGGGATGCTGACCTATACCTCATGACCCCGACTGCAAGTCCTCACTGTGTCCAGTCGACAGTCTTAGCTCATAAAAGGAAAACTTTCTTTGCCATCTTAGGCAAAATAAAAAAATATCCTAAGCAGAACACACATTTGCACCCCCCAACCAGAGATACTCAGTGACTGCTGGTAGAGGATTTCTCTTGCACACACCCTCCAAACAGTTCGACATCCTCTAGAGACTATCCAACTACCTTACAACCTGGAGTAGACCTACAAAGGTCTCAAGCAGCTTCCTTGAGGGGAACTCATCACTTCTCTAGTATTTACTTCCTATCTTCGATGTGAAATTATAAAAGCCCGACTCTGCTCTCTCTTATCTCTGTATTAACCCTGATTTTTCATCTGTGTGCTTCTCTTTCCTACTTCCTTGGATAAAGAAAGCAGCGCCTCCTTCCCCCCACCTGAATCATAGGGAGATCCCAGGAATCTCTCCCTTTTGCTGTCAGTCTCTCTCCCTCTGATTGTTAGATTACACCTCAGACCCAGGACTCACTGCCTGCTCTCCAGCTCCCTCTTTTATGCTCTGCCACTGCAGGGCCCCTCATTAGCATAGACAATGAACACTGTGACTGTCAGTCAAATTTTTCAACCGTTTATTGCAGACAGACTGGAGCTTGACAACTTCCAGCCTCAAACTGTCTCTTAGAAACTCTGTTAACAACTGAAGTTGAACCTGGGCAGGGTGCGAGAGACTGGTTATATTAGCTTAAGACTCCTGGACCTCATTTACAGTCACAAAAGGAGGTGGCACAAAATGAAAGCGGGGCTACAGTCACACCCATGACATATATCTTTGATCATTTTTGCAATTTGCACTACTGTTTGCACCTTATTTTGATTGCAATCATCTTTTGATTGTACTGCTTGCTGTTGTTTTCCTTCCCATTCCCCTGGGTCATACCTGGAAATGAGCCTTGGCTCAGTGTGTCTTTCCTGGTTACCAGTTTTGTAAATACATAAATAAAACCTCAGCACTTTTAGCTATATAAAAAAATCATGTATTTAGCAGCAATACAAATGTGGTAGCCAGATAGTGGTGAGCCCAGATTTAGTTTTGTGCCTGCTGATATGCTGGTTAGTGACTTCCCAGCATAGCATTGCACCAGTTGCTTGACAGTATGCCAAGTGAGGCCATTAGTGTGGACAGTGCCACTCAGAATTCTTGCCCCCATCTCTTGTACCTGAGAGCATCTGTCCTGGCCAAATGGCTCCCTTGGAGGTTCAAAGGACCCCACCCTCTCTGTGTTCACAAATCAGTCCCTGGATGCTGCTGGGCCCCACTGTACCACTTCCTAACCTTTCTTTTGCCGCTTCTGGGTTTATGATTGCATACTATGCAGCACATTTAGCATGCACCTGTATGTGTCCTACAGGCAGGAGTGTCACAAAACTATGCAAGCAGGTTAGCGAGTGTTCCAGTGCTTTGTGTATGTTGACCCAGCTCTATTCCCCATGTGGTCACAGTGAGTTGTGTGACTGTGCAGGGAAAGGCTAAGGTACAGGAGTCATAAGCACACCAGTGCGGCTAAATTTTCATTGAGAGCACTTTGTAACACCCCCATACAACTAAGGATAGGACCCCGGATTCTGTGAGAAAAACAAATATTACATTTTACTCTTTATGCAGAAATGCAATTGGTATATTTTCTTGTGGTCTGACAATACTGCAGTTAAACCTCATATTGTGCATACCATCATTGCACAATTACTTTTCCATGTACCTGTATGTCCTATTATCAGCTATATTGCAGGCCCCACATGCCACCCCTTTTGACCTCTGACTAAAACAGGAGGTATACAAGTGTTTCCAGGCTACACCCTAATGGTAAATGTGAAGCAGACTTCCTGAAGTCCTTAGTGATACTGCTTGAACTCCTGCTTGCCTGAGGAGAGTACACTGATGTTAGGAACAAACTTGCAAATGGCAGCTACAACTATGTCATAGGAGTGGCCATGCTCTAGGTATGTCCAGGTGAACATACAAATCGGAGTGGAAGATAATTGCGTAGTGTATGGTGGAATGTTGTTCTTCATGGAAATCCATGCCTAGAATAGGATTCTTGCGCTGCAGTAGTGACATCAATAAGTCAGGCTGCAGTAGTGATGTCACTACTGCAGCACAACTTAGAATGCCACACAGCTGCTGTTCCCTAGCTAATCAAGCGTCCAGACCCCTAAAAGTTCATTTTTCTAATTTACAATTTTATCTTCAGCTGCTTCATGTCCTTGTTCACACTGCTTTTAGAAAAAATGTGCCACTCTGTGAGTGAGCTGATTGATAATGACTGGCTAAGATGAGTATTTTTTTTTTTTACAGTGAAGCAGGAACAGGGGCAGCCAAAATGTAATGTGACGGAGCTAAAGAACAATATTACTTTAAAGAAAAATACTTTGGGGGTTCAAGTGCATTTAAACAGGTTGGGAGGTTTGGGAAATGAAGGAAAGAATAATAGCACACATTTTGGAGTTATTTTCAGTTTAGGTGACCGCACACTGTTTAAAGAAAGAATTGATAGACATGGGGGTTAATTCATGGTTTAGATATCACACTCATGATTTATGGGCCTTGTAATCTCAAAATCATGAATTACAAGGTTTGAAGCAATGCCCGATTAGTTAGTTGTTGCCCTTAACTATATTTTATATATAGGGAATACGCAATGGTTTGGAGTTGTGTAACACATTTATCTCCACTAGTCAGTGGTAAAACCATAACTCATAAGTGGCAAAGCCACAAGTTAATTATGAAAGTCTAACCACTCATGCGTGGAACTATGGTAAATGTGTTATTACACTGCAACCCATTATGTATTTGATATATTTATTTAGTTATTTATTTTACTTACTTGAAATGTATTTTATCAGGCAAGCAAAAAGAGTCTAGGCAGTTTCGTTTTCAGTTGTGACCTGGGGAGGGGGATCAGAGAGTGTCAAGGAAAATGAAATACGAACAATGCAATGTAAGCAATAAGAACAGAGAAATGTTATATACAGAGGTAGTATGTACAGGGTATGAGCAAAGTTGCAAGGAAATGGTACAAACTGATTTATATACACATGGACCTATTGAAGCAGAATAGATGAGGCACCATACCATATGAATTACATGAAACAGAAACAAAATTCAATGTTCAGCTGTATCTGCGGTAGAATCTTATACCTGGGCAGAGTGCCCATCTTCAGTGTAGGGGTAGATTTGGACAAAGACCCCAAAAAACAGGCTACAGTGTTAGGAGACCCCATAGACATGACTAGTGGACAACATGAGGGCAGTTGTGACACATCTGAGAAGCCTTGAACTTCTCCTTGATCAAGGTCTTAGCAGATGGGAAGCTGGGGTGGTAGTTAGTTTGGGGCAAGGCTAGTCCATATGTTTGCAAGTCAATATCTGATGGAGGCTTGACCAGCATACTTATTTGCAGTGCTTCTCTTTGTGTTCTGCCTTCTTTTTACTTAAAACTGCCCTTCTTTGTAGTGTAAATTCTTTATGTAGGCCATTGTTGTCTGTGTTCTATTTCCAGATTCTAAGTGAAAAGAATATAAGTGAAATAAGATGTGTGCTATGTGTAATAACATGTGTTCTAAGTGAAATTAAATATTTATCACAAAATAACATGATTTACCTAATCCATTCACCCATAATATTGTGTACATAATAAATGACTAGTAGTTAAAGTATGTAGAAATGGTAAGATTTGGGGCAGGGTCAAAAAGGAGGAGAAGAGATGTGGCTAACAGCAAGGGAGATGTATGAGGGCAGTAGCTGTGGCAAATGGAAGGGGAAAAGGGGGATAGTTGCAGGAGCAATTGGGTGCAGGGAATTATAGCCTATGGTAGTAAAACCATAAGTGATATAAAAAGGACATGTCCAGACTGTGAAAAAGCCCTATTCTCTGTGTTTTTGACAGTCTAAAGTTTCACAAAAAGTGTACTGGCAAAAAGATTTTGATTGAACCGTGACAGTCACCCAGCGTATTTCTGTCTTGTCAGAAGTTTAGAGATGGCAGTGTGCTCCTAGTAGAATGGTGGTTTGGGACTAGCAGGGCTTTATAATATTATATAAGCAATAAGGCACAACAGGGTATGAGCAGTCATGTGATAGATGCTCACACAGGTATGTTGTGAGGAATGAAGCATTCACGCCAAGTGCCTTCAGCACCTGGAAGTGCAGTTATCACATAACTACCCACACCCTGACTTCTCTTATTGCACTGATAAAATAAGTAAACTAGGACATTTTATAAAACAAAAAGTTGACTTTTTAAATTAAAAAAGGTACTTTTTTTTTGTTAAAAGTATCTAATAAAAAGTACTCCATCCCACCTACCATCTGATTTTCTGCACATTCAGTATATGGAATGTTTAGCACAGAATGCAGGAATTCAAACTTCTGCAAAAGTCTACTAGCAGAATTTTCTCCTCTTCCTACACAAAGACACATAACGAAAGGCTTCAATAAAGCTAGGGATTCTGTTTCATCAGCGGATGGTAAGCAGCAAACATTTCTCTGGTAGGCAGGTAAGGATAGGTAGGTGTTTTCTGATGATCAGGAAAGAAGCTCAAGAAAGTAAAGCTATGAGTAGCACTTCATTTTTTAAGTTGGTGGACAGTGTGTGTGTGTGTGTGTGTGTGTGTATGTATATATATATATATATATATATATATATATATATATATATATATTTAATGTAAAGAATATTTAATTCACTTTTTTCAAATTTTGAAGGCATTTCATTTTTAGGGCATAGCTGACTTTTTTTTAGTGAGAGAAAAGGTGGCAGCCATGTTTGTAATGGAAGTCAGGGACGTTTTACAAAAGGTGTAGATATGTTAGTATGCTGTATCCTGATTACCAGCACTTTTGTTAGCATGTGATAGTGGTCTCACAATTCACATATGCTAGCCAGTCAGGATGCAGAGATTTCCCTACCCATTTTATAAGGGTAAGAAACATCCAGTAGAATATTGGAGAAGTCATGTGGCAGAGCTTTAGAAGAGAAGAGAAAGGGGGAGGAAACAGAGTGCAGGAGAGAGGTTATTCTCAAAGAGGGGGAGTCAAGAAGAGAAGGTAGATTGTCCAGGTGACAGCAGGAAATGTAGTGGGAGTCAGAGGAGTGGAGGTGAATGAGGAGGAAGGGATGGTGGGGAAAGGAGGAAAGAGAGGTAGCAGGGGAGGGAGCAGAACCAGAACTTGGATAAGAAGGAGCCACAATGGGAGAGGCACTAACTTTCGAGTAAGGGGAGGGAAAGATTGGGGGAAAAGAAGCAGTTATGGGTGGAACAGTAAAACAAGTGGAAAAGAGGTCCAGTCTGGCCAGGGCACTTTTTTGGGGCTCCAGCTTTACCATGTCCACATAGTCAAACATTGGAAGGGTCATCTTAAAGATAATCTCATGGTGAACTGGGTGCAGAATGCAGAATTTGTTGTGGTACAGAGCACCATGGTTGAGGAGTAGTTGTTTTTGTTTTTGTGTTTTTAGGGTGCATCTGTATGATTGGAGAAGTAAAGGTTTTGATCCAGAGGATCAAGTAAGGGTCCCAGGACCCTTGAATTTTTCCTGGGACTCTTCAACCGAAGAGCAGGGTGTTCAATTATTTAGCTTTCTTTTTCAAACAGACTTCTAAAATGTATTTTTTATTTCCATTACTTCTATACAAAAATATATTTTCCCACAATGAGATCCCACAGTTTTGCATGGGACACTTGACAGTTTGCGGGAGGTGGGGTCATGTACTCTGCCCAGAAATTATCAGAAGCTGTGTGAGTGGGTCTTTCAAAGGGATAGGAACGTTTTGACACTTCAAAAATGCTTGCCTTGCCTTGGGAATGAAATGGCAGGAATAACTGGTATCCCTAGTTTTTTGTTTACGTGCTGCATAAGTTATTTCATTTTCCACTGTCATAAACAATGCTTTAAATCTTATAGTTTCTTCCAGACTTGTATGTGTGTGTGTCCAGTTCTCTTATCATTTCTTTTTTTCTTTCAGATCTTTGAGTTCCATAAGTGAACCACATGAGTAGAAAGCATTAAAGCCTGTGCAGTTCCTTGTCTCTTCAGTAACTATTTGCTTGAGGAATGCAACTTGGGCTCCCTCTAGTGGAATTAGTGCAGTGCTATCTACATATTGATCAACCATGGCAGCAGGAACAGCTCAATCCAACAACTCTGGACGTGAACTACAGGACTCTGTGATAGTACTCCACTACAACTATACAGGAAAACTTCTCGAAAAAAAAACTGATACAGACAACATAAGTGCAACTACAGTGGCCTTCTTGGTAGTATGCAGCTTCATAGTCTTAGAAAACTTGATGGTATTAATTGCTATATGGAAAAACAACAGGTTCCATAACCGAATGTACTTTTTTATTGGCAATCTAGCTCTTTGTGATCTGTTGGCAGGCATCACCTACCAAGTAAACATCCTCATGTCGGGGAAAAAGACATTGAGTATTTCCTTGACTGTGTGGTTTATAAGAGAAGGCAGCATGTTTGTGGCCCTTGGGGCCTCCACCTTAAGTTTACTAGCAATTGCTATTGAAAGGCATCTGACCATGATTAAAATGAGACCATATGATGCGAATAAGAAATATAGAGTTTTTCTCCTTATTGGGACGTGCTGGCTTATCTCTTTTACACTGGGTGCCCTGCCAATCCTGGGGTGGAACTGTATTGGAAACCTTTCTGACTGTTCTACACTTTTGCCTTTGTACTCCAAAAAATACATCACCGTTTGTATAAGCCTCTTCATGGCAATCCTGGTGGCAATTGTCATTCTTTATGCCCGCATTTACATACTGGTGAAATCCAGCAGTCGCAAGGTCACTAACCATAATAACTCAGAGAGATCAATGGCTCTTCTGCGGACAGTAGTAATCGTAGTTAGCGTTTTCATTGCCTGTTGGTCCCCATTGTTTATCCTTTTCCTGGTAGATGTGGCCTGTCAGCCCAAGCAATGTGACATTTTATACAAAGCACAGTGGTTCATTGTCCTAGCTGTCCTGAATTCTGCCCTGAATCCCCTCATCTACACTTTGGCCAGCAAAGAAATGCGCCGGGCATTCTTCCGACTTGTCTGTGGCTGCCTAGTGAGGACCAAAGGCCAGTCCCTACCCATCCAACCCACGCCAGACCACAGCAGGAGCAAGTCTAGCAGCAGCAATTCAAGCAAACTGAAGGGAGACTATCCCAAAAACAGTATAATTCCAAGTATAGCTCAGAAAAGTGAGTGTTCATTTCACAGCAGAGACTGCTGACAAGTGAAGGGCGGACAGGGAGAAGTACGTTTATCATTTGTACGCACTTAAATTATACAAAACACTAGGATTTTTTGTTGTGTTTTGTTTGTTTCTAAGTATTTATTACTTCAATGTGATAGCATCAAACATCTTTAAAAAGATGTTGCTGTATCAAACAGGCTTATAATACAAGTTACACTAAGATTCTTTGTATAATTTAACGATTACTACACTATTGTCGACCCTCTGGAGTCTTATATTAATTACATTCTTGGATGCTGACATGAACTTGATAGTAAAAGGTGCAAAATAAAATGTCATATCACAGTCAGAGAAATACGAATTTAAGTTGTACAAACAAGCAACCCCATTACTACTGATGACTCATACTGTAGCTGGGAACATCAGTGAGTGAAACGTAAGTACTTACCACTAAAAAGTATTCTAATTTGTGTTATCTTACTGTTTTATTTCTAAAACATCAAGGATGGATAAGGGAGCCAACAGGACTGCTAAAAGTAAGTTAGAATTAGTCCTTCAGGCATGCTGCTGGAATCCACCCCTGAATTTTTAGTTTCCTGTCAAAGGGACAGCATTCAGGAAAGCAAACAGCCAAACTTGACACTGTGAGCACATTTTACTTGTGTTGGCTTTCTTGAATTAAGCACAAAACTGAGGCTGTATGGGAAGAAAGTTCACAACACAGAACTGCAGTTAACCACAAGTGTTTTTTGGAGGTGCCCTTATGGTCTGCCAGTCATCGTGCAAAGCACAGTCATCTTTTGCTTCCTGGTTATCTGATGGACTGCCTAAGTGAATGCTAGAGATTCGCATTTGTTTAGAGATGATCCAGTTATAGTACTGTATTCAATTGATGGGCCTTCTTATCAAAAGAAGCAGTTCTCTAGGGGTGTCAGCACAGAAATAAAGTACAGCATGATACTCCCCACCTCCATTTTCTGTGTACCAAATACTGAAATGTCTTTGTACCCAGAATAGCTGTAGAATGCCTGAGGTACCAATAGTGGGGGTGCTGCAGATTCAGCCAGGCCAGTTGGAAGAAACAGTTCTTGTCAAAATAGTTCCATGCTATGCATGCACTGGGTCATGTTAATTTCTGACCTACATAATTCTGGGTGCATCTGCCAAGCTGCAGTATCCACATCAATATTTTTTTCACCATTTAAAAATGTTAGAAAGTCATCATTAGTACAGTAAGGCATGGTTTAAGATGGTTCCATTAAAAAAATTCCTTCAGTTTGGAAGTGCATAACAGTTATTTGTGACCCTCCCCAGTGATGTTCAGCATATGTGCACCAGATTTCTACATCAGGCTTACTTGAGTTGTGAATAACACAACAAATCTTTTCCTCTGTAGAGGTCCATGTGGCTGCTAGCTCACAGGGCTCCTGGCTTGAGAACAGAGCTCTAACTAGGAATGCATTAATTTATTTAAGTTTGATTACTTGCCATCTGTTGGAATACCATTTTGTTTGAAGCCTTGCCTTATTACTGCACTGTGATATCACTAGTTGCTTAGGTGTTTCTGAATTGTTGAAACAATGTAGTATTTTACTAGAATAATGGTGTATAGTGTACGTACAGTACGTGCCTTTATGTTTTTAACAATTTGAGCAGATTTAAATTGTGACAGAACTCCTGCACTTTAACAAAAGGACATGCACAAAAAAAGAAAAAAAATATGTAAGTAACATGCCATAACTTCCAGCAGTTTACAGTGTATTGCCACATTACTAAATCATCTGCCGATGAAACTGTGAACATGTTAAATTTAAAACAAGAAACGCACTCTCTTCATACCTGCTTCTTCAGGGCTCCAACAGAATATTTCTAATCTAAGCATGGGTTTCCAAGTGTTATTTTTACAGCATAATATGAATTGTATTTGTATTTTTTTACACTGCATGTATGTAATATCAAACGTATGTGACATAATGTGCATTTATATATTGTAATGGCTTTTGAAAATTTACCTATATACACAGTATTATACTGTACATGTACACACACCCACACACACACATATATATATATATATATATATATATATATATATATATATATATATTTGTGTGTGTGTGTGTATGTATACTTGGTTGGGAATTTCTCCCTCAGGATCCATTATCGTACAATTTCCTGCATACTGTACCTCCCTAATTAAAGCTGTATACCTCTACAATTAAACCAATTAAATGTGTGTACTTCCCCAATTAAAGCTGTATAACTTTACAATTAAAGCTGTATATTACTGGGGTAAAAAACATACAATAGCATTAAAGACCAAAACAAACAAACTGATGTCCAGTTAAGCCAGTGAACAAATCACTGAGCACACCGACCAACCAATTACACAAATGTCATGCCAGTAAACACACATCCCCAGAGATGTTCAGAACAGTCTCACACCTGTAAAAACAAGCTAATCACATCAAATGAAACAAGCACTTGTTAATGCTGAATGTTTGCATTATGGAGTGTGTGGCAGGTATGCATAGTGAGATGAGTAATTTGTGGTGGATACTGACTTTCTTCTAACTGTAGATCTGCGCCTGCACTGTAACTTAAAACTGTCAGGCTAACCTACTTGTCCAGATGCCCATCAGGCCTCGACATGCACATCAATCCCTTGTGAGGGAAGGCTCTCCGACCCACCATAAGGTGGTGTGTGTGTGCACCAGAACACTGCTCTGCCCACAGTGTCACACACTGCAGTGCCTTTCCTTCAGCCTTGGCCATTCAGCTGGCTCACTGAGTTCGCTCCCAAACTCAGGTCACTGGCACAGGAAGGCTGCATGGTTCTAGTGAGCCAATGTCTGTCCCTGAAAACAACATTACTTTATCAAAATTTTTGTAACAGTTTTTGACCCCCAAATTTCAACATGGTCTTTTTATGACCCCCCCCCCCAATCTGAACACTGGATGAAATGTCATTTTGTGCCACAAGTGTGAAATCACATTTTGGCCAGGATTTGAAAAATGACAGCTGTCAGATTCATGAGGTGTGAAAAAATGGCTGCATTGAAATTTTGGGGTCAAAATAATGGAAATTACCAAACTTATGGGTGAGTGTTGAAAAATGCCAACATACCTTCATAACTTTTTTTTTTTGGTGGGGATGGGTTATATTTTGACCACAAATTTTCCATATAGTCTTCTTATGACCCCAACTCATGAACCTGGTAGGTGAAAATGTTCAAATACTTGCCAAAATGTAATTTCATGCCACAGAAGTAAAAATACATTTTGGCCAGGATTTAAAAAATGACAGCTGCCACATTTATGTGGTAGTGTGAAAAAAAAGGCTATGTTGAAAATCTGGGGTCAAAATTTTGAAAAATACTAAAATTGTAAGTGAGTGCTGAAAAATGTCAATATACCTTCATAACTTTGCTGTTCAACACACTTTGACCAATAATTTGAAATATGACAACTGTCAGGTTCATGTGGTAGTGTGAAAAAATGGCTGTGTTGAAAAGTTGGGGTCAAAATATTGAAAATTGCCAAACTTGTAAGTGGATGTTGAAAAATCTTGATGCATGTTCATGACTTTGTTGTTTTTTTTATATTTTTACCACAAATATTTTGTCATAGTCTTCTTATGACCCCCGTCTCATGAACCTCCTAGGTAAAAAATGTTCAAATCCCACCTGAAAGGTGATTTTCCAGAGTGACTGTGAAATCACCTTTCAGCCCAGTGTTGAAGAATTTCACCTACTTGTTTGCGAGCTGGGGTCTAAAATAAGCCATCCTGAAAATCTGGAGAAAACTGTTTAAAAAATTACCATGTTATGAGTACAAATTCAGAACACATTGAAATACATTGACCTCATACCTGATTTCCTCAGTTCCCAGTCTAGCGTTGAAGAGTGAGGACTTGACTCCGGTCCATAGAGGATTATGATATTGGACTCCCGATAGGAAAGTAAGGGGTGGGGGGGTGTTAGGTACTGAGTGGGTGGGTTGGTTGGGAGAGGGTAACTTTGGCAGCAACAGACATCGATAGACCGTTTTCTTTTTTCCAGGGATTTAAAAAATAAAAAAAAAAGACTATGATGTACAGTTTTCTTTATCTGCAGTACTGACACTGGGGATTGGGTACCTCAGTGTCAATGTCATATTTGATGGCACCAGGGGGTGGGATCCCCAATGTCACCGAGTAGAAATTCTAGCATTTAACTATGATATGCCCATCATATCAAACACAAAAATAATATTTTTATTGGACACAAATGTCCTGGGCAATTCCAAGCAAAAGAAAAATGACCAAAGATTACAATGATATTGAAGATGAAGTTACAATAAAATACATGGCGTTTTTTTATTAATCAATGTGTATAAGAAGACCATGGAATTCAGCACAGTGAGAGAGTGAGAGAGAGAGAGAGCATCTCCCCCCTCGCACTGCTCAGCTGATTGGTGGGTGGTGTTATGTAGATGAAACAAGCAAACCATTGTCTGATAGTAGGGGCTGGCTACTTTCAAATACATGAGGTTTCCACCCACCAAGCACTGAATAGTATCATGATCAGAGTGCCTGGTCATTATCATTTTACTGACGAGCCTGTTACTACTTGAACTGCAATGGGCTTGGCAGTGACACACCTCTGAAATGTTCTTGTAAACAAAATGTTTGCGTGCATACACATGTGCATGCAAACATAAAAATAATAACTACAGCATCACTTTAACCAAGAATCTCTTTCTCTTACCAAACAGCCATGTCTCTCAGTGCTACAACTCACTCCTCAGATGCCAACAGTCATGTCCCTCAATGCAGCAGCTCACACAGACACCAAAAGCCCTGTATCTCAATGTTGTAACTCTCTCCACAGATATCACATAACCATGTTCCTCAGTGCTGCACCTCTTTCTTCAGACATCATGCCTTCCATTCTGCTGTCGGCAACTCCACACTTTTTCAGCTGCAACTTCTAGGTTGCCAGTTCTGACTGCACACATACAATGTTCCAAACTGCAGATGACATGCCACTCCTGACCGCAGACTGAATGCTGATCAAGACCACACAGCAGCCATACCAAACTAAAGAATGGACAGCCACAGTCACACACCCTTAAATGGGGGGAGGGGCTTACAGTGTGGAAAAACAAGTAGGACAAAGCAATGCAGATACCAAAAATTCCACTACACTATCAAAAAATGCCAGGACAAAAAACAGAAAAAGCAAACCCAAGAATAATTGGAAATGTGACCCAAAGGTAAAACTTCACCAACGCTATTTGTTATGTAATACAAATGATGGATAAGGCCCGTGTACTAATATTTATTTTATTTATTTATTTTAGTCTTCAGTAACTGGGTAAGGCCCACTAGGCACAAGAGACTGTTTTCAGGGACTACCTGGGAGTACTGGGCAGTTAAGTGACTTGCTCAGAGTCACAAAGTATGCAAGTGGAGGGTGTGAGAATTAAACCTGGGTCTGGTCTGCTGGATGTACTAAGCTTGTTCACACCTCATTCCTCTAACCTTTAGGCTATACTGCCAGCCCAAATATTGCCATCTCAGGAGCTAACCAGATAATAAAGCCTGTGATTGTAAATCACTTAATATTAAAAAGTAAGAAGTTGCCAAAACAAAATAGGCAGTCTAGTGGTTAGAGCACAAAGCTGTGAACAAGGCAATCCCAATGCAAATTCCACTACAGCCACTGTCACACACTCTGACATTGAGGAGATGAATTGAATTTCTAGTGCTTCAGCATCTGCCCCACCCAAACAGTAAAAGCAGGGCCCTCACTATAAATGATCCTAACTAAATAGTTCGCAAACAAATGTATACACACCTTTTTAAAAGCACAGCCAGAGAAGCCATGATCTACGAAAAGGTATTCCCTTTGGGAGAAGAGGCGATGACTTGCTGAATAACACAGTAGCTTTCTACTGTAAGAGCTCTAGGTTTGGCACTGGGGTTGTGGTAACAAGTGAAACAGATCTGAAGTTCCTGTTTGGCAGCAGTTCATGTTAGTGACCCATGTATGATGATGGCTGGGCACGGTTGGTTGTCTCCCGTTCACAACTGGCCCCAGGTTAAATGAGCTTGGAGTCTGAATGGCCCTCTCACTGAAGAGATGAATGGTCCTCCCCGTTCAGTATTGAGATGGGTTGGCACAGCAGTGTGTGGCTAAACCTTAACTGCAGCAGCCCCATCAAGGGACAGATATTCAAAGCTTTGTGCTGGGTGCAAACTCATTGTGTCAGAATAGTGCCAAAGTTGCACCTGGCTGCAGTATTCAAAAGGCCAGTTAGTGTTGGCACTATGTGATAGTGCCGACGCTAGAAGTTAATGAATGCAAGGGGGGGAGAGTGAGGGGAGGGGCCATGAATGATAGTGCACCAGCATAGTCAATAGAACAGTGCCATGCTACAGTGTTTTGTGTGACCTGTAGTGCGCTCTGAATACTGCCACCAAAAAGCAGGCGGTAATGCTGCACAAGCAGGGGAGGCACTACTCCCAGTCCCTGATGCATACTCAAAGCATAACACAGAAGCCCTTGGAAGTCTAGTGCTCCCCCCACTGGATCCTGACACCTGTGAATCATCTTATACACAGTATCTCTGGTAGTCAAATGCCCCCCAAACCTGAACGCAGACACCTGTGCATCATAATTAACAAAGTAGCCCTGGTAGTCTAATGGCCCCCCATCCTGTTCCCCACCACCCATTCATCATAATAAGCAATGTATCCCTGGTAGTGTAGTGCCCCCCCCACATGATCCCCGAACACCGATCAGCAACACAAGTTGCACATAATAGCCCACGATATACAATTTAGGTGTCTCCCACCCTGGTACCAATATCACAAACTATGTTTGTTTCCCTGATGGTCCAGTGGACCACTGCAGCCCTGATCACTCTTAAAGTGCATCCCCCCACATACCTAGTGGACTAGTGGACTCTCACCCCCCTCCCCACAGTGCTTCCCCCATCCCTGAACCGAGCCATAGACTGACTCAGCCCACCATCACCTCCACGGCCAGCCACCGATTGAGTTCTGAATGAGCGTGTACCGTAACCTTTTTGCATACAAAGGTGATGGTTTACATAGTGTTCTGTGCTTGTTTCTCCATGTTTGAGGATGTGTCCCACCTTCTGGGGAGCAGTGTCCCTCATTGACCCTCATTCTGAACATCTGTGTCCCTCATTGCAGTGCTGTCTGGGTGAGGGGTTTGCACTGAGTGAGCCTGCTGACACCCATTACCTGCAGCTACCTGGCTGTCCTCAGGTCTGGCATACAGATGGAGCTGTATACACACCCCAGCCTGCAGCTTCCACCCTGTACTTCCAGTCTAACATACAGGTGGTGCTGTGTGCACCATGAAATAGCACTGGGCAAGCTACATGGAAATGTATGCTAAGCAGGCCATAGTGAGATGCTAATGTGGCTGTTTGCACATGGATTGCCTAAGTAGACTCATTTGCATAGGAGCTTTGAATATAGCAAACTTTAGCCTTGGGCTAATGTGTTAGCCTGGGGTAAAGTGTTAGTGCAGAGCTAATGTGTTTGCCCTGGGCTAACCTGTCAATAGCATAGCACAGTTCTGCTGTGTGTGGCCTGCATTGTTGTTTGCTATTGTGTAACACTCCATTACTATGCCCCACATTGGCCACCTACTGCAGCTCTGCCTTACTCCACCTCTGTGTCCACTGGGCTGCTGTTGCAGTTTGGCCTTCCCGGTTGCTATATTCAGAGTTGTCTTATTTGCTGGGCTATTTTTGTACTGCACTCCCAGTTCTGTTTGCACAGCTACTTGTGCATGCCATATTCAGCTGCTTTAACCCCTGGGGCTTTTCCTTTGACTATAGTGTGCAAATGGTTCTGGGCTACTTTAGCATACCGTGCAGTGCTAATTTTGCCCTGGGACTAAGTTTTGAATATCTAACCCCGGGTGCACACCAAACAAAATTATCACTTTACAAAATCAGTGAAGGTTCAATGCAAACCTCCTGTTGGTCACTGAGACCTGGTTGAAACCCCACCACCCTGACTCCCTCATTCAACCTGGATGATTATTCACTCTTATGACTGGACAGATCAGGATGCAAGAAGGAAGGGCACGTGGCACTGTATGTGCAAGACCACATTACTGCCACTATCATCAGCTATTCCACTTCTACCTCTCAGAGTGAGTGGCTTCTCGCAGATGTAATTCTAGGTGCATCCAAGAAACTTTACTTGGGTCATTGCTATAACACCCTCCCCCCCACACAGGAGGTATACCAGGTCTATCAAATTTCCTAAATGGCATAGGCAGTACAACATCCTTAAGAGACACAATTGTGTTTGGGTATTTCAATCTCAGCTGACTGGATAACAATTCACTGGACTACTCTAGTGCACTGAAAGTACACAACCTAGAGCAAATTATCTCCTCCCCCACCAGACATAACGCTTATATGCATAATCACTCCCTGATTGATTGGGTCATTACAAACCGGATTGACTCGATCCTCCAAGCAGGCACCATGTCTGACTTCATATGTGACCACACCCCTACCTATGCTATGCTGTCTAACAAATCTGTCTGCCCCCCTCACAGACTCTTGTCCTTCAGGAACTTTAACTGCTCGGACCCTACCCCTGTCCTTAGTGATGTAAGGGCTATAGACTGATTGACTTTCTACCATTTTAGCAGTTTATCCGATGTGGTCACTTACCTCACATCCAAACTCTCCCACCTATGGGACATCCATTTCCCCATCACAACCAGAAGGGTAAGAGGGGGCTGTACCCGCTGGCTATCCAAAGAACTGCTGGCACTAATGAAAACTCAGGATAACAAATGGAAAGTCTATAAGGCATCACCTCTCCCCAGCTCTGGTATGCTTGCAGACAGCTACGCAACACCTGCAAACAGACTACAAAATCACTCAAGCACAAATTCTACATTAATCAACAGAAAGGCAATTTTGGCAATCCACGCAATTTCTGGGCCTCTATTGGGTCTATCCTTAACCCCAAATCCAGTAGACAATTATCACAGCTTAAATCCCCCTCTGGTCCTATTTCAGACCCTACCGAGATTGTAAATATCTTCAACATGAAGTTCATGGATTTATCCCAATATCTGAGCAAGCTCCCACCACAGGCGTCCCCCGCCCTGAACCTCCCACACTCCCTCCTCCTCCTCAGCTACCACCCTGCCCCCACCTTTCCACTTCAAAGTCATTGGCAATATAGACATTTTTAAGCTCCTGAAATCTCTCCCTGTCAAAGGCAACCCTGACAGTGATGGATTATACCCCACATTTCTTAAACTCATCTGCCCTGCTTTGATTAAACCCTTCACCTTCCTGTTCAACCTTGCCCTTACATCTTCTATAGTTCCCAACTCTTGAAAACATGCAAATGTCATGCCCATCTTCAAAAGTGGTGACCCCCAATCCCCCTGATAATTATAGGCCCATCTTCCAATTCCATAACCTGAGCAAACTGCTTGAACATATTGTGCACCTCCAGTTCTCAGAGCATCTCGAAAAGTATAACCTCTTATGTCCTCTCCAGCATGGTTTCCACAAGCACTACAGTACCTCCTCTGCTTTGGCCCTTTTCTTTAATCATGTGCTGAGAAATATGGAGCAAGGCCACAGGAGTTGTCTTCATAGACCTATCAAAGGCTTTTGACCTTGTTGATCACCACCTCCTCCACTCAACCTTGTCTGTCTTTGGCTGCTCCAGCGAAACTGCAGCCTGGTTCTGCAGCTATCTATCCAATCAGTCTCAGTCTGTCATCATCAACACTGCCTTCTCTGCTGCCCTCCCTGTACACACTGGAGTCCCCCAAGGTTCCATACTCAGACCCTTGCTCTTCTCCGTTTTCATTGATGCACTCCCGTGGGATAGCCTTAGCTGTCAAGCACTCCTTTATGCAGACGACCTGGTTCTCTACCACAGTGATAAATCCACTGAGCCCATCTCCTTCATCCTCACACACAACTATGGCTCTGCTCATAGATGATTCCCTGCCAGAAGGATGCTAGTCAATGAAAAGAAGACTTAAGTCCATGCATTTTGGTTCCAAACCTTTCCTCACCAAAGCTGCCAAATCCAACTCCTCCCTCCTTGTTCGCACCCCAGCAGGCCCCCTCTTGATAACATCCCATCTTTTAACTACCTAGGTGTCACTCTTGACCCCTCCCTCACTTTCACTGAGCATGTGAACAACACTGTGCAGAGAATTCACCAAAAACATGGCACTGCCTACAGACTCAAAAACCTTCTATCAGCTGAAGCATGCCTTGCCATAGTGAAGGGCAACCTACTGTCTGTACTTGACTACTATTCCCCCATCTACTCCCTCGTATCCCCCACCTTGAAATCAAGACTATACACTACCTATAACTCTGTCATTTCGTCCTTCAAGTTCCCCACTGGACCCACCACTGCACGCTTTACTAGTCACTGGGCTGGCTCCCTGTGCAAGGTCATTTTGACTATGCAATGGGCTGTCTAGTGGACAATGCACTAAGATACCAACACCTATCCCCTTAATCTCTCCTCTTGACAGACAGGGTGGCTCCTAGAACACACAGGGCATCCTCAGTCCCCCCATTGGAGATACCTCATGTCTCCACAGCAATGGGAAGTACAGCTTTCTCCATCTCTGCACCCTCCCTATGGAACTACAGTAGCTCCCACAGTTTATCCACGCATCCCCCACACACCTTGCCTTCAAACAGGCTATGAAAACCTGGCTTCTAGCAGCTGCTGACTGTCACTGCTCCCAGTAAGTAGCTCTAAGGTACCCTTATACCCATGTTTCCTTTTCTCCCTTGCCCTCCTGTTTATCTCCTCCCTCATCTCTGTAGTTCTCTATAACCCTCCTTCCCTCACTACCTCAAATCCCTGAAACTGATGTGAGATTCTGACTATATGAACTTGTACAACTTTACTGATGACTGTACTAAATTGATCTCACATCATATTTATAATGCTACATATAACATGTAACGTGACTCCTGTTTCTTATGTTATTTCTATTGCTATGTATAGCCCACTTTTCACACTGTGTGTCTGGCCATTGCCTTGTACTATTATGTTATTTGTATTTCTTTTTTTCCACACCATCTCATGCCTGAGGTGTGAATCTAAAGCATAGATTGAAGTTTCCCTGTATGTGTTGCTGCGTTTCTTTCTGCTGCTTGCCACCCTGTGGCCCGGGTCGTGACTGAAAACAGTCCTCTGGATCAATGCACTTACCCAGTAAACAAAGACATACATGCATAAATAAATAAAGTAATGAATTACTTCTTTAGTCAACGAGTTGAAATGCTGTCTATTTTCCAAAACAGTGTTAATGGAAAGCTGTCCTTTGCAAGAGCTCCTGCTCTTGCAAAGCTTACCTCTGGTTTAGTTTCTGTGAGAAAAGTGGCTTTTTGTCATGCCACAAAGTAGTTTAATTATGAAAAGTCCGCTACCCGAAAGTATGGTGAATGCTGGAGCTGCTCCATTAACTGTAAAGATGTGGCGTCACATCATGTGCTTCAATACAAATGCATTGAAGCGCACAGTGCAGTGCCGCACCTTTACAGTTAATGGAGCCACCCAGTGTCTGCCATACTTCCTGGTAGCAGACTTTTCACAATTAAATTAACTACTTTGTGGTGTGAGAAACAGCCATTTTTCTCACAGAAGCTAAACCAGAGGGTAAGCTTTGTAGGGGCAGAAGCCCCCATAATTCACAAAATAATGCACTCCAACTAACCCCAATGTTAATCCTTACCTCTGTTTTCAATTTCAGAACTATTGATATACTGTAGTCTTGTCATTGTGATACTGTTCATGGTTACACTTTGTGTCATGTTCCATATACTGTAACTAATCAATTATATGCAAAAAGTTAATTACCCTGTAGTTACAGTACATGTTTGTTGCATGCAACTATATTGCATTTGCAATGTCTTATGGATGGTCACTTTTCCTGTAGGGAGACAGCGATACCCAAACCCCATAATGCCATTGTTGTGATGTAATAAAGTGATAATACCATCAATTCAGTAGCGCATACAATTAAGCAGTGAACTAACACACCACCCTCACTCCCTTAGGCCAACAAACATGGAAGATTTTGTATTTTCCTGGGGAAGTGCTACACCCTTGACAAAACTGCTACCCAATAAGAAAATGCTGCATCAATCTGTTGTCATATCCAGTGGTATAACAAGACGAAATGTTAATCAAAATTCATGTATGCAGTGCAAGTCAATGTTTACTGTAATCATTGCATACAGTTAACCCATAATGCAACTACAAAAAAAGCCAAATTCTTCCACAGACAATACCTTCTGAATCAGATCCATATATCACAAAAAGGAAACCACGGGTAACTATTAAGAACTTGGTTATGATTCTATCTCAGTGGTCTGGTTCACTCTCTTGGTTATAATGTCACCAGAACCCCTTGATGGAATTATAGAATTGTAGCTTATAGTTCTCCATCAAGTATTCTATTTATAATAACTGGGGAGCATTTTCTGCCATAGAGAAACCCGGTTTTAATTCATCGTTATAACCTGTGGGTTATAATGGTGAACACGTGCCGGTTTTCTCTCACACTAGGCATGTGTAGTCACGACTCCTTCACTCCTCGGTGCTGGCCACCATTCCCCAGCTCTGCATAGTTTGGCCAGGAGTTTGCTGCACTCTGAGTCAGTGGCGGTAGGTTCTTTACTGGGCAATTTTTTTTTTTTACATAAGCTGGCTATGAAAAAAAAAAACAGAAAAAGAAGACAAGCAGTTGTTTTTATCAGGAGCCACGGGCCACACTGAAACCCATCCGGTCCGCAGCTCTGTAGAAATATCTTTATTTTATATAGTTGCTGAGGCGAGAACATGCTCCCCAGCAATTATGTAAAATAAAGGCTTGGTGGAGTGTGTAAAACTCAAATTTTGCACACACCCTCAGGGTGGGATGCCTTAATAAACCTCTTAAGCTTCACTCTTAGGAATTATGTGACACGCCACCCCTCAGGGGGGTTGTAAAATCTCCTTATAATCCCCTATCTAGCCATTATTCTATATTTAATTTTCTCTTACAACATTACTGTTGGAGCTTTGATTATGTGTTTGGCAGTTATCACCGACATCCCCTGTGTATTATAAAATGTGCCTTTATTTCTAAACTCAGGCACTCTTATGATCATAAGAGGGTGTCACAGCCTAGACATTTCAAAATTCTTGTTCAGTTGGCATAATCCATTGCCTACACAGTGGGTCAATAATTTTCTAAGAAAAGCATTCCGATTTTAAATCCAAGTCCAATTTTTAAAATAGTCTTTAACATGATTTCTAATATCACACCAGAGCTGTCTGGTGCTTCATCCTTCCCTTGGGCTGCAAAACCTGGTGATTATTCAAAAGGGGTTTGATAGCTGACAGTGCAGTCTGACATGTGTCAGACATTAAAGTGTAACACTTGATAGTAGGCACACAGAGAGAGGCTTGCTGACATGATCACTGATATTTCAATGTCATGCCTTCATTAGACATGAGCACACACAGCAGTCTTACTCTCTTGAATCCTGCATACTCCTTTCTGAGGGAGCAAAGGCCCTTTGAGCCTACAATAGAATAAAAAGATAACTGATACAAGGTAGGCCATCTCTGATTATCTTCTAACAGGTGGATTACAGTGAGTGCCCTGATTATATGTGTCTATGATTTATAAAATGTTAAAGAAACAAACTCATTTACCTAAAAATGAGATTTTTTTAAACAAAAAAAATGTTGCCAGATTCTTCCAATTCCCCTTTCAGTCATGAAGACTGCAATAGCCTAACAGTCTGAACAAGTGCACACACTGTACGTAGGATTTGAGACAGTAGGCATATCTCAAATACAGCACTCTGATTGGCTGGTGCAGCTTAAATGATTTATAATTGGTTAAAAGAGTGTCAACTCAAAGCCATTGTGTGTCAGAACTGCTCAGCTCTGTTTTACATATCTGTCACCCAAAGAACTCAAGAAGGTACTCATGATCACAAGAGTAAGAGAGGGAGGAAGACAGGAACTATGTTCATCAACCTATACCAAAAGATCAGGGAGCAGAGTATGTTACCTACTGCTGTAACTCTGTCACAACAATGAGGACATCAAACAGTGGTCATTCTAAAACAACTGGCAATGCTGCTGAAAGCTAGGGCAGCCACATTAAAAAAGGCACATGTCATTTAGTTAAATGAATAGTGAAGCAGAATTGCAACAGAATAAAATAGCATCTTATAGAAAATGGAGTGGAGGACAATACAAAACAGAATATAAACGAATGATCACAGAATTCAAAGTGCAATCTGGACTGCTGCCAAAGACACCACCCACCATTCCCGAAGGCTCTGGTAACAGGAGATGCAGTCTGCTGCACTGCCTGCACCTCATTTTCACAAGTTAAGGAGGATGCTGTTTGTACAAGCAAGTAGCTCATTTGTGAATGCATTTTCTGTCCTTGTGCACACAAACATTAGACTAAACAATTGGTAAATGCTTTCAAGCCATAAATATTGAGCTGTGCATTTAGTCACCACTTTGTATGTTCCAAAAATGCAAAAGAGATGGACTGTAAGTCAAGAATTCACATTTAAAATGCACTTTTTAATCCAGGTTCTTTCAACGTGCTCCTCCATTCTGGTCCATACTGTCACTCCCCCTGCTGTCATAGCCACTGGGGAACCTTGCATGATGGATCTTGAGAGTGTCAGCGACCATCATTTAGACATCTCAAGGTACAGAGAGTTTTACACTTTGATTTTGTTCCACCCACATGATGCCAGGCAGTGCCCAGACAGGCCTCTCCTGCATGCAGTGTCCCCTTGTGAAGGAGGCAAGCACCCTGACCTATTGCAGGTGCTACTGCGGCAGTGGATCCTGGTGCTGACACTCCCTGGCTTAGAGCACTGCTATGTGGCAGCACCTACCCAGCCCCCCAGGGCCACCTGACCAGCTTCTGAGTCTACATCTTTCAAACCCAGGTCATCGACTCGGGAGTGCAGTGCGCTACCCAGCAGACCCATTGCACAGCATGCACTTTGGTTTTAACCACAAATACTTTGTAGAGCTTCTATTGTCACATGAATAACAGAGCCTCAGAAAATAATAAATTTTTTTTCACCAAAAATTGAGATGCATTTAAAAATGTTACCTTCTAAAATACTTTAAACACATTGAAAAAATGCCCCGCATGCACGTGCAAAACTCCCAGTTTGTATGCAACAGGAGGTACAGGTAGTGTTATGTTTGTTAACCTAACAGGAAAAAAAAACCTGGAAGCTCTAACTTGGCACACTGGTTGCTTTTGGAAATGTCATATTTTCCTGTGGCTGCCCTGGGGTGCAAACATACTGGACCTTTACCTACTGTATATGGGTGCAGGGGCATTTTAGGATTGGTGCATCTGCCTTGGCAATATGCTAGCAAGAGTAATTTGAAGCAAATTTCCAGACAGAAAAAAAGGTTAAACAATAACTCAGAAATGTTGCATTTTTTTTTCAAGCTTTACTGGAAGTTCACTCAGCTTCTGTAAATTGCATTGTCAGTATTGTGCACCTAACTCGGTTTATGTGTGTAACCCCTAGAGGCTAAACTGGACATAGTAGCAATTAGTGAGACATGGTTTACCAGTAACCACACTTGGGAGACTTCAGTACCCGGCTATGTATTGTTCAGAAGAGACCAAGGTGCAAAAAAGGGGGGGAGGAGTGGCCCTGTATGTCAATGAAAATATCAAAGCTACAGAAATTCAGAATACACATAAGGAGCCAGAAGAACTGTGGGTCACCCTGGAAACAGGAAATGGGACAGCCATAAGAACTGGGGTTGTCAACAGGCCCCCAGACCAGGGGGAGGACATAGACACATTACTATTAGAAGATATACAAAACATGACAGCTAAAGGGGAGGTTCTGATAATGGGAGACTTCAACATGCCAGATACAGATTGATCAATACCAGCAGGAACATCTGCTGGAACTAGACACATAGTGGATTCCTTGCAGGGGGAGGGCCTCAAACAACTGGTACAACAACCCACAAGAGACAGGGCTATCCTAGATCTAATACTGACTAACAGGAAGGGATCACAGATCTCCAGGTAGAAGGTCACCTGAGGCCAGTGACCATCATGGTATGGTTCAATTTGGCTACTACATCTAAATCATCCCATTCCAAGGCAAAATATGGGACTTCAGAGGACTGACTTTGATAAGATGGCCAACAGAGTTAAGCTAGCCCTGGCAAAAGAAACACAGGTGAGGGTACAGGCAAAGTGGGCAAGCATTAAGGATGCAATACTTGAACAACATCCCATTGTATTGGACAGAAAAGGAAGTGCAAAGAAGAAGGAAACCACTTTGGTTCTCAAATACAGTAGCAGAAAAGGTCAGAGCCAAAAGGCTGGCCTTCAGGAAATATAAGGAAACACAGCGGGATGAAGATAGGGAGGCATACCAAACTTCCCTAAGGGAAGCAGGGAAGGCAGTAAGGCAGGCAAAGTCCCAAACTGAGGAAACACTAGCACGAACAGTAAAAGAAGATGACAAGATTTTCTATAGATACATTAGTGAAAGGAGAAAGTCCAGAGGGGGTATTGCTAAGCTTAATGGAGAAAAGGGAGCATGTGAGGAGGAGGACCATGTAAAAGCATCTATCCTAAATAGTTACTTTTGCTCAGTATTTACTGAAGAGAAGGTAGGGCAGGGCCCACAGCTCAGCACCATGGACACAGGGGGGAGGGGAGGGAGGTGAGCACTACTCCCTTCACAAAAGAAAGGTCCCACAAGAGCTTGCTAAGCTCAGGTTGGATAAGGCAATGGGACCTGATGGCATACATCCCAGGGTACTTATGAGCTAAAGGTGGAACTAGCAGAGCCATTAGCAGAACTGTTCAGTGAGTCTCTGAGCACAGGAGAGGTCCCAGAAGACTGGAGAAGGGCTCATGTGATCCCACTCCACAAGAGTGGTAGCAGGGAGGAGGTAGGAACTACAGACCAGTCAGTCTTACCTCAGTAGTGGGCAAGATTATGGAGGCACTCCTTAAGGAAAGGATAGTGCAACACCTGGAATCCATAGGGGCACAGGATCCAAGACAGCATGGGTTTACAAAAGGAAGGTCATGTCAAACTAATGTCATAGATTTCTTTAACTGGGTAACCAGAGTGGTGGACCAAGGGGGAGCAGTTGATGTCACCTACCTTGACTTCAGCAAAGCTTTTGACACTGTTCCACATAGAAGATTGATAAATAAGCTGGGTAGGCTCAGGGTGGGTAAGAAGTTGGTCAGCTGGGTGGCAAACTGGTTGATGGGCAGAAAACAGAGAGTGGTGGTAGATGGTTTACTGTCAGAAGAGATGCAAGTCACAAGTGGGGTACCTCAGGGATCAGTTCTGGGGCCAGTCCTCTTCAACATCTTCAATAGTGACCTTGCAGATGGACTAGAGGGTAAGGCTTGTCTGTTTTCAGATGACACCAAGAACTGCAACAGAGTAGATGATCTAGATGGGATGGACAGAATGAGAATAGATCCGGATAAACTAGCAAAATAGTCAGAAGAGTGGCAACTGGGATTTAATGCAAAGAAGTGCAAGATCATGCACATAGGGAAGAGAAACCCTGAAGCCACCTATAGGCTGGGAGGGGAGTTGCTAGCAGTCACAAAGGAAGAAAGAGACTTGGGCATCATCATCATCATCACTGATGACCTGAAATCATCCAAGCAGACCTCTAAAGCAGTAGGTAAGGCTAGGGGTGTTAGGGTGTATTAGTAGAAGTATCACTAAGCCGTGGAAGGAAGTAATAATCCCTCTTACAAGACACTGGTTAGGCCCCATCTGGAGTACTGCGGCAGCATTGGAGGCCACACCTTCACAAAGACATTAACCAAATTGATGCAGTCAGAAAGGGCAACAAAATGGTGCAGGGACTGCATCAGAAGACATATGAGGACAGATTAACAGAGCTCAATATGTATACCCTTTGAGCAAAGGAGGGAGAGAATGATATGATCGAGGCATTCAAACACCTTAAGGCATTAACAAGGTGAAAGAGTCTAACAAGTTTAAATATAAGAAAAATAGCAGGACAAGAGGACACAGCATGAGATTAGAGGGGCGATTAAGGGAATTTGAGGAAATTCTTTTTCACAGAAAGGGTGGTGGATGCATGGAATGGCCTACCTCAAGAAGTGGTGGCTATGAATACAGTGCAGGGCTTCAAACAGGCATGGGATAGGCATAAGGGAGCAATACAAATGAGTATGAATAGATAGGCCACTGACAGAGCAAAGGCCAATGGCACATTTATAAGGTAGAAAAAGAAATGGGCAGACTGGATGGGCCTTGCAGTCTTTATCTGCCGTCAACTTCTATGTTTCTTTGTCCCAAAGCCTACTACCCCTGCCTGCGTGACTAGGCACATGTTGAGGGGCCTGAGTTCTGTGAACGGGTGCCTCCACCCAGATGTATGGTCTCAGGGTAGCGTCATTGCTGTTTCTATAGCCCTCTGGGATACTATAATCCCCCACCACCCCTCTAGTGGCCTAAACAGTACAGCAGAAAACTAATCACATTTGACATATGAATACAGTATTAAACCCACACTTTGAGCACTTACCGCCAGGGCTGGATCAGCTGCAAAAGCCCTGGGGACCTCCTGTAAAATGAGATCAGCAGTAAGACAGTTCAACAACAATTCAATATACTCTCCACAAAGTTACACTGTAGGCAGGTTAAGTGCAGAAAGAACAAAATCAGATTTATTTGGGGGAGTTGTTCAGGAGTGGGGCAGTAAATATAGCAGGTTATTAGTTAGATCTGATTTATTCAGGTTTAGCATGCATGCACTATGAGTCCCTCTGTCACAGTCACACCCTGGGTACCCAGTTGTTACTCAGGCTAGACTGGAGCGTTGCCCGGGGTAGGCCGGTGTTGCAGCTGTTGTTGGGGCCCTTAGGAAAGAAAACAATCACATGCACTTTAACTCAGAATTTGTAATCTGGAGCTGGATGGCTCAGTCTGTTGTAACAAACTCAAACAAATAATCAGATGACACACAATAATTGCAGCTTTGTTGCAGGGAGCTACCCTGACCAAGTGATGATCCGATGAAATGGGACCTATTGCAGATAGCTTGATGAAGCAGGAAGAAAATTCCCTTGTGGTCCTCATCGAGATGCTGGTCTTCAGGATGTGACAACAATTTACACTGGCCAAAAACATGCACGGTGGACATCACGAACTGGTCGACCGCACAAGCACTTTGGCAAACTAAACACATTTTTATGTAAGGCTCTGTCCTTCTCTGGTCCTTCCAGCTAGCTTGCAGGCTGATTCTTCTTTCTTTTAGCTTAGATGCTGCTTGAATCCCCTGCTGCTGTGACCCCAGCGTGGGCCAACTGGACACTTAGACCCGCGGACTGACAGCCAGAAAAGTCTAGGCCTGGCAGGCCTAACTTCTGAGAGCTGGCAAGCTCCCCAGAGGCTCACACTGAACTCCTGGACAAATCTCTCAAATCTGAAGAAAAATGAGCTGTTACCCCCTTTTATATGGGGCTGAGTTCCAGAAATCCCATTGGCTACCAATGCTGTCTTAAACAGTTCTTTGAAGTTAATTGGCTCCCTTTTTAGCATCTAGAATTTGTCCCAGTAAATCCCCCATAAGTCTCTGGAATTGTCCCAAGATCTCCTTTGTTAAATCCTGGCTTCTGATTGGTTATGGGCTGCTAAAATGGTGGCTGCATCTTAGTTCCCAAAGCAGTCTATTTTGCTGTCCCCGCACACAAAGTTCTGGTGCAGCCAGCAGTTTAATATTTATTAATTAAATCCCCCACTGTCTTGTAGCCTGAACAGTCTTCTTTCAAATGAGTCCACTTTTAAATAAATAAGTTGTTCCCTTAAGGAGTCGCTGCTCCCGTAACACACTGCCCCTGGGAACATACTGCAAGCTCATAAATATTCATAAAGGGCATCCCTTGCCCTAACCTTTCCCCCTTAGCCTTTTGGTGACCTGGAGGCAGTGCTTATGTCATCTGCAGATTTATTTAATTAAAAATGCTCCCCCACTTTGCTCTGTGTCCCTGGTGCCTTTTCAATCTTATACTGGGCACTGGGAACTGGGGGAGACGGTTATTTGCTCAAGTTGACTGTCTGCGCGGTCTGGTGTGGCAGTGATCTCGTGAATGTGCAAGCGGCGGCTCTAAAACAAGCTGACTGCTCGCAGATGGATTTTCAAGCCCCACTGGGCTCACCAGCACTGGGGAACACTGGGGAAATGGCAAAGTGCCATGGGAGGATGGAAGACAGTGGGAGACACCCAGAGGCATAACAGGGAAGCCCCCAAATGTGGGTGGGGGCATTACATGTGCTGCAGATGTTTCATTGTTTTCTAGTATGAGCAAAAATAAATCTGCCTTAATTTCACTATGTTGTCAAGTACAGCTTTCCTTTGATAAATTTCAGATTTATGGAGCCAGTAAAGAAAACTACTGCTAGGAATGTGAGGTCCAAATCTCTACCCTAGGATAAGAATTGTTATTTTACTTTGTAATAAGAAATACAATTATTAGGCCTCTTGCAGGGGCAGCATTTTCTTTTTTTTTTTTTTTTGACAAGAGGAGCCTGGGAAGACAAAACACAGTGCTACTGTCCAGATGATGGTACTGGGGTAGCATATTGTGCTTCCTTTGCAACAGGGACTGCAGGCCCCACAGATAAATGAATTGTGGATCCCATGAGAAGTAAAGGGGATAAAACATAAGAGTAAAGGCAACGAGTCGGTACTGGGAAGCCACAAAACCTTTAAGGTGCTCCCTGGAAGAAGGGTCAGAGCTCAGGATTTGAGCATACAGACAAGCCTTAAATAAAGCATAAGCAAAGTGCCAGTGTTAACCCAGGGAGAAGTGACACTGGGTCACAAAACACAAGCGCCCATTTACCAATGACACTGGGTCACAAAACACAAGTGCCCATTTACCAATAACACTGGGTCACAAAACACAAGCACCCATTTACCAATGGTGATCCACCACATGTTTTCAATAAAGTATTATAAACGCTTTACATGAGTTTTGAACTTCTGTTCATTCTACATCAAAATGTATGGTCCAAATGTCTAACCTAAAATAATTAAGCAATAAATCATGATTAGGGATTATATTAATGGTCTGTTAATCACCCTTATGGGGTGTAATGTGGCACAAGGCATAGATGATTGGCACATGTCCCTAGAGCATAATTAACTCATAGTTAACATAACCCCTGGGAATGCTTTATTGCTGTTACAATAAAAAATGTTTTAATAGTGTTGTACCTTCTTCAACATGTGATTAGGCTCTATGTGTATGCTAACAAAGGATTAACATAAGGCTGAATGCTTACAGCAAATCAGAAAGCTCTGTTTTTCAGACCCTTTATTTTAGTGTTTTCTATTTAGAAGTTGTATCCCAGGGCCCCGTGAATAAGCAACATTTGGTTTAATATAGGATCATGGGAAGACTAAAGCAACCCTGTCCAGCTGGTGATGCTGGGGGTAGTGCACTGCACTTCTACTCTGGAGATACTGGCTCATACTACAAGTCTGACTCCCTGCACTGGGTGCTGGAGTTCATTTGTAGAACACTCAGATGCTGGTCTGAAGGGGGCTACTCCTGCTCTGCTGTATGAGTGCATCCTTTGTGGAGACGTGGAGCAGCATAAGACATCATTAGTGGCCTTACAATGCCCTGCCCTGCTCTCCCCCTCTTCCCAGTCAGGACACAAGCTGGACAACCTGTGTTAGTTGGTGGGGATGAAAAACCAGCTAAAAAGCATGGAGGAGAGGTGGCAGGAGGAAGCTTGAGGTCCTATCCACTCTCTAACAGCCTGCCATTTCACTACACATAATGTCTGGCACACTGGATCCTGGGGCATTTGAAAGTCATTCTGCTGTGGGAGAGAAGCCTTGGGAATGGGCTCTGGTGGAAACATGCTTGGAAGTCAAATGAAGTGGTGATGTCAGTGTGGAAATTGAGATCAAGAGCAGAAGGTACAGCAGCCCCTACCTATGGGAGGAGGGGAATCATAAAAAAGGTTAGAAAGACATGGTAGCAACACTCAGGAATACAACTGAAGAGCTTCCAAAATAAAGTAACAAGACTTCAAAACAAATCTTAAACGTGTGATCACTGTAGCATAAAACTTTAAGGTTGGAACAGACTCTAGACCCATCATGTCTGACCCATGTTTCATAAGCAGGTATGTGTAAGTATGCTGTGTAAACATAAACAAAAAGGGGTTTTCTGTTATCCATTCCGCTACCCAGGTTATCTAATGGTAGCCTTGGAAAGCCAAAATTTATTCAGGCCTGTTTTGAAGTGCTGTCTAATGTTACCATAAACTTAACCACCTCTGAGCTTCAATGTGTGTCCTCATGTCCTTTTGGAAGACACCAGATAAAACCTCTCTCTTCAGTGTTATTGATGCCCTTGAGTATACAGAAATCAGACCATATCCTCTCTCAGCCTCCTTCTCTCAAACATGCACATGCTAAGGCCACCTTATGGCTTTTGTGTTCTATACCTGTGAAAATGTTGGTGGTCCTGTATTGCTTGCCTTATCAACTGCTTCAATATCCTTTGTATTGGGGACCTCTTAACTGCATGCAGTACTCCAAGTGGTGCCTTACCATAGCCTTGTAAAGAGGTAGAATAGCTTTCCCTGGCCTGCTTATCATCCTCATTGTGATGCACAATAGCATTCTTCCAGTCCTCTTGAGAGTGGCTGCACAATGCTTGTCCTGCATCACTTCATTGTCTATTTTAACGCCTCCACTGCAGCAAGAGTGGCCCCACACAGGGTGTAGGCCCTGCCTCTGTATTTCCACCCCAAATGCCAAGTGTAGTACCTTGCATTTTTTTACACTGAATCTGAGACTCCAAGTGCTGAACCAATCACCCAGCTTGTTCAGGGCCTCCTGAAGTTTGTCATCATTCTCAGGGATTTCAGTTTCAGTTTATTGACTGACCATAATTAAAGGTCATTACAAAACTAAGAAAATTAATAAATATGTACACAAACATTTTACTAAAGTACAGTTATGTAAGCAATAAGACACAATGGGGTGTGCATTAGACAGTTCTAATGCACGGCTAGTGGGATGTAGTGAGGCATGAGGCCACTCGCCGAGTGTGTTCAGTCCCCTAGCCGTGCATTAGAACTGTCTAATGCACATCCCCAGAGTGGCTTATTGCGCATATAAAACGGGCCTGTGTATTCTAAATGGGGGGTTCTAGTTTTAGCTGTGCATTAGACACATCTAATGCATGGCTAACAACCAATCAGATTGCTTGAAATCCTTTGCCCATTTTATAATTTTCAATAGAATTTAAAAAAAAAATCTGTGCATAGTATCAAGTCTGAAATACTCTTCCAATACAAAGTGTGACAAATTTTGGAATACTAACTCAACAAGTAATAATACTCGACAGAGTGGGCAGTATTGGGCAATACCAGACCGCCCAGGGGCCTTATAGCCCCTGGAAGTTCAGGTATTGCTCATACCGCCCACCCTGGAGGGTATTATTGCGCTTAGAAAATAGGCTATATGGAAATTTATTTTGTAATATTTAGGAAATCAAAAAAAAAATGACTAAACATTAACAAAGTTACTTTGTTAGTAAAGTACTCCTTCTACTGGTATAGTTACAAAAAATTACCTGTAGAGGGCAGTGCAGCACTAGTTTCTTACAGCCATACAGATCATAGGTGCTTTGTCCCTCCTTGGCTCTTGAAATAGTGCCCCCCTTTCGTTCCCTTATTTTTACTTTTGACTTGATTTGTTCATCAGAGCACTGGCTAACCCCTCATTTACATGTACTACTACTTGAACTACTTGCAACTGGAATTAGCGCCCAAAGTATCGAACTGGGAAACGAAGAGTCCAAGGTACAGTAATGTAACTGTTAGAGTGATTCATGTTAAAGGAAAACTACACCCAAAACCTGAAAAAATATATGTCGTGCAGAGTGTTTTAATTTGTATGTGAAGTTCTAGTGTTTCCTTCCCTCTGACTGGTATTAGGAGTTTTTCACAAATTAGCCTGCTAGCTTTATGCTAGTTTTATGACCCCCTGGGGATCTCCATACCTGATAGTGTAATTGTATTTCTGGTTCCCACAGTGCATTTTGTCTCATGTGACTGTGATGCACGAGAGACCCAACATTCAGCACACGCATGCCAAACAAACTAAATATCTTGGAAGCTTTACAAGCTGCACAAAAATTACCAGCAACATAGTTTTTCAGGACAGTAAAACCTTTAGGATGAGGGTGGTCACCAAGCTGAATTCTACAGATTTTAAAATATAGCCATCTCTGTTGTTGTGAACTGATTGTAATGCAATGCTTTCTGCTGGACTTATGGGCTCTGCTACATCACCATCACATGAAACAAGGTGTATTCTAGGACAAAGAAATGCAATAAACCTATTTGATATGCTGATCTCCAGGGGTCATAAAACTACCCTTAAGCTAGCAGGCTAATTTAAGAAAAACTCCTAATACCAGTTAGAGGGAAGGAAACACTAGAACTTCACATACAAATTAAAACACTCTGCACAACATATATTTTTTCAAGTTTTGGGTGTAGTTTTCCTTTAAGAAACAAAAAAAAAACCCACAAATCTGTTTATGTTTTGCGGGAGTAAAGTGGAGCCGGGATGAGTCAGGGACAAGAAGTGCTGACTACGAGATGCACTGAGCACACTACGTGCTAGCACTGCTAACTAAAAAAACTTTGTTTATTAGTGTGGGAGAATTCTGAGAGGACTGCCACAGTGGTTGTAATGGATACCTTTTTAACAAAGCCTGTTACACAGGGCTACAGCTGGGAGCGGGGTGTCACAGTAATAAAAGAGTATGCTACTTCATTGTATTTGCTATCTCTGCTAGCAACACAAATAAGAAGCAGCTTTATTTTGGGAGCGAGTGGGAGGCCATCTGGAGGAGGGAAGAGAGCGAGAGTGTAATCCAATGTCTGAGTTGTGCCATGGAGAATGAGAGGGCTAAGAGGGTCCTGAAAAGAAAATATAGAGAAATGAGCCCAGCAGAGGTTGTGCGTAGTTTTATCAGATGGCTGCCACTGAAGTAGGGAGCATTTGGGGGGCTAGTATCTCTGTAAAAGCGAGAAAACAAAATGGCAACATTTTCAAATTTAATGTGGTGCTTTCAACCAATGAGTAGGCACAATGGGCACAAGGATTTTTGAGTGGGTAATGGGGTACTTGGGCTGGTACTTATTATTTAGTGGGCTCTCAGTGCAAGTTAATGTACCCCTGCCAGCCAATCAGGCTACTTAGATTTTAAAGCCCTTTTTCTAAGACAGGATTAATACCTCAAAATAAAACAATCAGCCTTCAGCAGAATAAGGCCCAGAATATGATGGCTCATGTTGTCAACAAGGGGAAAAAATATCTAGGATTTTCCTACATTATATTATGTTGTGTTAGGCACTCCACACCCTCATGGCAGACAAGTAACAGGCCATCTCATAGAGATCAGAATAAGCACACAGACAGCAAGACCATCAATGGTGTCTGAGGCTCCATTCCCGATTACTTTGTCCCGTAGAGGTTAACCTTGCCCACATGTGATAGGTCCAACCTAAACCAACTTGTGTCACCAGCTCAGATACGTCGGCTCTAGAAAAACCACTAGGGGCACTATGCAATGCACGCTGCTCCATGCCTCACTGGTCAATCATGGAACTAATCATCCCCACCAGCTACACTCAAGGCACATGAGATAAGACCCTGTGCTGCAGGCCAGTTTCCTCACCATGGGTGATTTTATCCTACAATATGATACCTGGTAGCCCACACCCAGGCTAAATCTGCAGCGCCCTGTTCCACACTCCAAAGTGGCCACCACTGGGTGCCGTCATACAGTAGATGCCATGTGGCCACACTACTCCTTACTCCTCCAGGTCATCCTCAGGTCCACCCCACAGAAACTACACTACATCACAAATATAGGGCCCTAGCAAGCCAGACCAGCTCCCAATTATCCATAATTACAGTAATCCTATTAAATTAGTAGGCGGATTCATTATCAAGCATTTCATCATCTCAAATAAAACTTCAACTAGGTTTACAAAAACTATCAATAAAAAAACAAAAATTACATCACAGAGGCTTCAAGCCATAGATATAAAATAATAATATAACATCATACCTTCTAATATTATAAAATATTGGAAAATAGCAGGCTATTTTCCATATGACCTGTAAGGACCCAACAGGATCCAGCAAGGAGTCCCGCAGGCCACAATACATTTTTAGTCTTTGCATTCCTTGCATCTTTCATCAGTTTCGACCACTGACCAAAGAGAAGACAAAAGTGATCTAAGTTCATCTCCCTTGGAAGAATCTCAAACACATAATTTCCACTTCCAAAAGGACAAATTTTTCTGGGTTGACTCATACAAAGGTCCACACAGAGAATACAATGTGTAGAGCAAGGAAGATAGGCTGCAAAAAGGAAAACTTGTTAAGGGGTCATCAAAATCGTAAATTAAACCCAGGTGTGACTCCTGTTTAAGTCATAAAATGACAGAAGGTCCAAATGGCACTTCTAAATTTCTGTGATCATTGGCAGCCACTTGAGGTTTGATAACAAACAGTTTAACAGTACCTCTGACCTTCAAAATGCCATTAGTCAAGCCATGTACATATACGAAGAGGGAGGTAGGTAAATGTCCAAAGGTATTCGCCTATATTCACTCCCTGTCTGAGTGTTTCTATGCAGGGCTTCCCGACTCCTCATGTCCCCAAGGGATTTATCACAACTTTTATGAAATTTCCCATCTCTTGTCTACTTCCTGGGCTCTACAACTTTTGTCTTTCTATCCCTTTTCTCTCTATAACAAGCTGAAAGAGAAGAAAAGAAAAAACCCTCCACTGAGTGTAGCATTTCCATTTCAGCAGAACAAAATAGAACCACCCGGCCCCAGGCAACATTGGCATACCTTTTGTAAAGTTTTAAGAGCACATATAGACAGTTTGTATAACTTCATTCGGATCTCCCCTGGTTTGTTTTGCTCTTAGTTGCTGTCCACGCTGGCCCAAGTCCACCAAATCAACATCCAGCTACAACACTGTGGGACCACAGCAGCAGTTGCAGGACTCAATATGCTACAAACTCCGTAGTCCATACACCTCCCCGTTCGCTAAGTAACTCTCCAAGAGGTGAGCACAGGTTAACAAACTACCCCACAAGACTCCAAAGGAGGCAAATGGCAAGCACACAAGGTAATCTAGATCTGGTGAATGCTTCGAGCAGGCACTAAAAGGAGGACAGATCTCCAGCCAGTAAATAACTGATTCTGGTCAGGAGAAAGTCCCAGCCTCAAAACTGCAATCAAAGTAATGGCATTAAAATCAAATAAAACCCAGCACAAAAGTTCGGAGCTGAAACCCAGAGTGGAGCAGCATAGCAGCCATCTTGATGCTCCACCCCCACTCCATCAGTCATTGTGTGTGACTTCCTTCCCCCACCACCACAACTGTCTTAGGAGTCCTCCATTCTCAAGAAAGTATACAACCCTGGCCAACTTAGTGTTATCAGTCATCTTAAGTACCCTGCTACAGACCCCATCTTTCAGATAATTAATAAAGCTATTGAACAGCATTGGCCCAACACCTAGCCCTCAGGGACACCACTGAGTACCCAAAGAGTTGCTGTCCACCGCAACCCTCTGCTTTCAGACACCAACCCAGTTAGCAGTCTGCCTTGTGTATACCAAACAGGTGTGCTTTGTCCAGAAGCTTGTCATGTGTCACAGTGTCAAAGGCCTTACTATAGTCCAAATAGACTATATCCACCCCTCTGCTTACTCCTTCATAAAAGGGAATCAGGTTTGTTTTGTATTAGCGTCCCTCTTGTAAATATATTCTGAAAGGGGCAAGAACCTTGGCCACCAAGTGCTCCATTATTCTGTCTATGATAATGGCTTCTTGATCAACACTGAAGTCCAACTAACTGGTCTGTAGCTGCTAGGGTTAGACCCCCTACTTCTTGAAGATGAGGACTACAAGGATGACTTTCCAGTCCTCCAGCACTACACTTGTCCAGACAGACTCCTGAAAGATTACTTAGCTCCACTATGGTCTTGAGTGTCTCCCATCCACCCCTTGGGACTTACCTAGCTTGATCTTCATGAAGTAGTCAGCTACCAAGGGGGGGCCACAGGCTACATAATGGCTACTCCTGATGCTGTAGGACTTCCTAGTGAGCAACTTCCATCCCCTGGTGGCTCTGTGGTTAACACTGAAGCATGGCGTTCAGCATCTCAGTCATCACTCCTGATTACTCACTGGTTCCTCTCCTTTTATTAGAAGCTGTTATCCCGTGAGGTGGACACATGGGGAAGGGCACCGTCTGTAACGATGACTCTTTCCTAGTGAAATCCCTCATGGCAATGGGAGGGTAGGCCAACTGGATGAGGGGGTTGGTGAACTGGGTGACAGGATGTCGTTATATGTACTCATGTGGGGGCAAACATGGGCTGGGAGGGGGCGGAGGAGCTGTAGGGGGTGAAGCTGCAGTGGATTGCCAAGCTGCATCATGGTGTCAGGTTGGCTTGTGGTTTGGGTGGGTGAGGTACCAGTTTCAGGTCCGGGCGCTGGTGCGATTTTATTACGCCCGTCCCAATCATTTATTTTTCCATGCTTCCACACCCCCCCCAACCTGCACCCCCCTGGAGTTGAGAATCCTTTAGTGGGGGGGTGCAGGGGGTGGCTGAGCTGTTGTCCTGTGCGTCGAGGTGCCAGAGTGCGGGGTTTCGGTACTCTGACTCTGTGACTCTTAATGATCAGCTTTAGGCTTTCGCCATTATCACATAGAACCTTAGAAGCCCAATTCCCTCCTTCACCCTTCTCATTCAATTTATGTACTGGATGAAGGTTTTGGTGTAGTTTGCCATTTCTACTGCTGTCATGGCTTCCAGTCCTTCTTTGGCCTTCTCAATGCTAGCATTGCAGTCCTCACTATTGCTCTGGAGGCAACCCCTCTTTCCAGCAGTCGTAGGCTTTCTTTTTGTTAAGGTTCAGTTGCCTTAAGTCACTATTTGACCTCTTTCCCCTTTTTACTTATAGGGATGAAAGCCTTTGTGGCTGCCTTGAGTATCCTCCTCTACAAAGTATACATGTGCTCGCATTACAAGCCTCACGGAGCTGTTCCAGACCCTTGGATACTAGGTCCTTCATTTTGGCAATGTCTGCTTTTCTGCAGTTCCTGGTCCATGTGTCTGAGGCATGGCTAGAGAAACAACCTCCTCCTTCAAGTAGAGGAAGGAAGATGTTGATTACAAGAAATGCAAATGCTGAGACTGGCACTTGAGTTACAGGCTGACAGGGGTTAACAGTAAGTGGAAGGAGCTTAGGCATTGCTTAGTCTTGAACAGTTTTAGTTGAGTTCACAGGGAGTTTCAGTCTACAACATTTGGAGACAGGCACATACTCAGATAAGATGAGAAGGAGGTTCAAGGTAGGGAGGGACAGGCATGTGGCCATAGTAAGAGGGAATGGGCATAAATAAGAGGGAGGAAGGGATAGTCACTAGAGCCTCCACAGTATAGCCAGGTCAGGTGAGCAAGACTGGCACTGGACTTTTTTTTTCTCTTTTGCTGTCACTTTTGGAGTTTCTGTGAGGAGAAAGGGAGACAAAAAGGCAGCATTCCTTAGGGGTTGTGACTCTTTGACCCCAGCCAAGTTCTGTCCAACTGATCTGTGACTGCCAAGAGAGTGTGGGAACTGTGTGGGTTCCATCTCAAACTGAGTGCCCTGATGGCCTAGATTTGGTTCCATGAATATCTGTGGGATAACCTGCCACTGGGGTGGGAGGAGGTGAGCTTGTATGTGTTCCAGCTCCACAGAAGATTTATTTATTTATTTATTGAATTTTGTTGACCCGGTAAGCCCACTGGGCCTAGAAGTCCCTTTTTCAGGAGCCACTGGGGAGAGGGGGATGCAGGTGGTAAGCAACTGAAATTGAACCATATTAAGCTGTTGGTGGTATTTTTAGTAAATGGGAGAAATTTGGCCAGGACACCGGGGAAATTCCCATACTCTTTTTTGATAAGTGCCATGGGATCTTTAACATCCACCTGAACTACCACCAGTCCAGGCAGATGGGACCTCAGTTTAACGTCTCATCCGAAGACGGCCCCTCAGAAGTGCAGCACCCCCCCTCATGCTGCACTACAGTGTCAGTATTGGGATATTAACCCAAGTGCCAGATGTGAGAACTGAACCCACAGCCCTCTGATCTCCTGGCCTCAGAGGTGAGTGTGCTACCTACTGAGCCACTGACACAAGATGACAAAACGACAGAGACAGTGCACCTTTGGAAGACCATGTGAAGCTGTGCATCTACAAGGTATAAGAAATCAAATCTGTAGTCTGAAGGGCACTTAGCATGAGTCGTGCTATGCTGGTGTTTGGACATGGCTTAGTAGGGATTGTTCTGACTAGCACCTGTGCCTGTAAATCACTCCTTGTATAAATAAAGTATAGGCATCATTGCAAATCCCTTCAAGGTTAGGGGTCACGGCAATACTGTGACCAAAGATGTACTACCCACATGCAAAAGGTTGCAGTGTATGTATCTGACTTCCATGGCCATTAAGGGTTGCAGAGATGCCACAGAGATATTGCAGATCTTTGTGGTCTTTGTTAGAGGCATGGTCAAATAATATTGTTGATGAGCATGACAAGCATGAGAACAGATGGGATAGGGTTATCATACATTTGAGCCTATGGATCTTGCTTTCCCCAGAAGACCCCTTCATAATAAATGTGTACACAAGGGAGTAGAGCTCTTATAGTCACCACTGTGTAATGTAGATAAGAGAGTACAGCTGTTTTATAGTCACCCTCACATCTGTTATCCAAGACAGTGGAGTTGTTCTAGTCACTTTACATACTGTAGATGAGAGAATAAAGCTGTTGTATTATCACCTTCACATTTATTATCCAAGGGACTAGAGCTGTTGTATAGTCACCCTTGCGCAATGTAGATGAAGGAGTATAGCTGTTTTATAATCACCTTCACATTTATTATCCAAGGGAGTAGAGGTGTTATATAGTCGCCCTTGCATATTGTAGATGAGGGGGTAGAACTGTAGTTTCCCTCGTACTTTGTAGAAGGAGATGCTGAGCTGGTATACTCACCTTTATGTAATGTATAATTGGCATGTCCCTACTGAAAATGGCAAGAAAGCATTGGGTTTCCAGATATAGCTGCAATTATGACATGAACTTAAACAGTTTAAGTAGTCGTATGTGTGCTACACTGCTGTCTTTAGTTCCTCCTCCATCTTTTTTTAGTCTTAAGATGTCAACACGTATACTCAAGCTTTCTACAAACAGGATCCAGGAACTAAATATAAATTTTCACTTCTTAAGTGATACCTCCTGTTGAGCACAGCCCCTAGAAAAGGAGGATCATGGGACATTACCCAAGGACTAACAGGAGTGCCCATTCATCTGTGATGTGCTCTTATCAGGGCAGCCAGGGATCATTAAGTAACAAATGAAGGGGTTATGCTTGTCTTCCTTGTCACCAAGGAGAAGGTTACCAGTCATGGTCACTGCCTTCCACTGGTTCCTTGATGTTCACACTGGGTAGTACCCCATTTCCACTGCCAAGGACAAGGTCAGCAGTTGCTTCAAACCTAACTCTCTGTTCAGGGGTTATGATAATAGGCACTTTTTCTCCCAGAGGGTGAGGCACCTTTGGATCAGCCTATCAGTGGAGACAGAGGATACAAAGACAGTACATGCCATTAAAGTCTAGAAAAATGTTTGTTTACCAAAAGAATTTAATTGGTACTCTGGGTAGCACAGTAAGTATGGAATCCCTTTAAATGGTTATGTGTTTTTCACAGCATACTTATTGCATCCCTGTTTGTGAAGCAGGGAGGCAGACATTATGAACCTACAGTCCTTTCCTACCTTAAATTACATTGTCACTATGTTTGACACACTACTCTAAGAAGCAGTCTTTTAAGGGGCGGGGGAGCAGGAACCCTATCTCAGTCCATCCATTAGTTCTCTCAAGGCACCAGTTTGCAAACTACATTAATGCACCAGTTAGGGTTCAAGTTAATACCACAAAAGTTGGGGAATGTGGCATTAGGGTTTTCAACCCTAATTTCCCACCCCCCTCCCAAGCAGCAAAAGGAAAAAACATTAGTGTTTGGGGTCTCCGAAGTCCTGGTGAATCAATAGGGATATCTTCCTTACATGAATAGAGGACATCACATCTGACATTGTTTGTTCAGGGAACAGGGTGGAAATTAAGGTTGACAACCCCAAGAAAGAGCCCACCACTGATTTGCCAAGACTCTGGAGACTGAAAACCCTAATGTTTTTGACTTTTGGTACTTGAGGGGTCGGAGTGAGGAGTTAGGGTTGGAAACATTAACGCCACATTTCTGTACTTTTGTGGTCTTAGCTTGAACCCTAACTGTTGCATTAATGTAGTTTTTCCAAAAATTTCCTTTCTTTTTGAGATAGTGGAATTATATTCTCATTTAAGCAGGTCTCTTTGGAACCTGCCTGAACAGATGCAGATGCACAGGGCCCTTTCAGTCCTATACCAAGGGAAGACTGTGTCCACCTACAGAAGTGCAGGGCCATTGTAGGCCCCACACTTCTGTGCATCGATGGATATGAAGAATTCATTGGTCTGTGTAGTGGGCTGCAGAAGCACTGGGCCCTCTGGTCCCTGCACTTGCATGAGGTGGAAGATAAAGACACACAGGGCAGACAGCCCATCTGTCAGCCAATAGCCCTCTACCACCCACAGGAGCAGAGGTTCAGGGCCCTATGCTAAAAGAAGAGCTGTCTTCACTATGTGGTACCCTGGCCCATGTGGACAACCCTGCAGCTTTCATTCCCAGGCAGGAAAGTGGGGTGTCACATAACAGAGCCATCCCAGCACCCTTAACCCATGTAAGTGGGTCACTAACCTCACCCCTGAATTCAACCCACCTCCATGGGATCACAAAGCATACCCGCCAAGGTGAGGTGTGGCACTACCCACAAAGTTTCTTAATAATTATAATATTTTTTATTTTGACCTCAGATTTTTCAAGATAGTTTTTTTATTTATTTAGTGTGATCTTGGATAACACCTGTGAGTGGATGCTTGTTAATAGGTTCCACGTCAGTTGCATGGGGGAGGAAGGTACAAAGACTGGGGGCAATATACATAGTAGGTACAACATTCCAGACATAAAGCAATGGGAAAGGTATACTGAGGCATTTTACAATGTATGCCTGCATCAGGATGAAAAACAGACTTAGTAGGGAGTGGGGGCATAGGGACAGGGAGGGGTGCAGGGGCAGTGCATATAAGATAGATTGTAAAGCAGAAAAGGAATAGGGCACAGGGGCAAGGGGGGGAGTACCCAGAAGGAGGTAGGGTGGTTGTAGAAGTGTTGGGGTTGAGCAATCCAGGAACAGCCCAAGGTGAGGATTAAGTGCTGGTGGTGGTTTACTGCTGTGTGCAGCGGTGTTAGTGGGGGCACGTACAGTTTCTCGAGTCAGTGAGGTGTTGGCGCAGTCTGTGTTTAAAGGAACCAATTGTTGGTGCGCCGGAGCTGTCTGGAGGAAGCACATTTATCCAGAGGGCTGCATGGTGTGAGAACACACATTGTGCCATGGCAGTGCGGCATCTGTGTCCATGGAAAACTTGAGTGGTGGAGCTTCTGGTATGTCTGGTCCTCAAAGGTAGATAGTAGGTTCTGAACCCCTGATGGAAGCAGTTTTAATGAAACTTTTTTGGCCAGTTGACAGGATTATACTGGATTCTGTCATTTAGTTGAAGCCAGCTAGCCCAAGTATAAAGGTCACAGGTGTGTGTGAGTCTTGGTGCACCTGTGAGTAGGTGGCAGACTTTGTTTAGAGTGATTGCAATGCATTGGAGGGCCAAGTCAGTTGCAGATCCATAGACAGCCAGTCCATAATCTATGAGGGAGATGATAGAGCTGTTGATTGCCAGATTCAGTGCTTCGTGAGTTAGACAGTGTCTATGCCTGTACAGTATCCTGATTATTGTATTAATAGCCCTGGCTATGATATCAATATGCTGGGAGAAGGAGAGGGAGGAGTCTATTGTTACACCCAGGTATTTAAAATGAGGAACTAGCTCCAGTAAGGTGCCACTGTCATTCCTTATTGCCAGGGGGTAGTTTTTAAGCTTATTTTGAGCCGTAGAGTAAAGCATGGTCTTTGTCTTTTTGTAGTTCATCACCAGCCTTTGTTCCTTAAACCACATTTCTGTGGAAGTGAAGCCTCTTTGCAGATCTGCCTCAAGAAGTTCCGGGTGTAGGTTGCTGGTAAAAATGACTGCATCATCAGCATATAGGAACATACGACAGTGACAGGAGGCCAAGTGATTGTTTAGGAACACATTAAACAGCAAAGGCCCCAGAATTGACCCTTGTGATACTCCAAATCTGACAGACTGGCTGTCAGAGAGGACTTCCCCCAATCCTGACTTGCTGGGATTGGTGGCTCAAGTAGCTGCTGAACCAGCTCATGGTTTCTGGAGCAAGACCAATGCCAGATAGCTGTTCAAGGAGGAGCGCATGATGCGCCCTGTCAAATGCCTTCGATAGGTCAATGAAGGCTGCCCCTACCAGGTGGCCATGGTCTAAGGCGTTATGGATGAAACTTGTAAATTTGAGTAAGGCTATATTGGTACTATGGCCACCCCAAAATCCATGTTGCTGTGGACATAGGAGTTGGTGTTGGTTAAAGTATTCAACCATCTGTTCAGCCACAATCCATTCAAGAGCCTTGGAGAAGTAGTGGTAGTATGGAAATCAGTCTGTAGTTGCTATGTAAAGTCCTGTCCCCACTCTTATGTACTGGGGTTACTGTCGCAGATTTTCGTCATTGGGAGAATCTGGAGTGGCAAAGGGAAAGATTAATTGTTTTGGTGAGTGGTCCCAGGAGTTCATTTAGTGCCTTTTCTAGGTATTTCCTGGCATCTGTTTCAGATACCTCTTTGAAGCAAAATGGTGGCTGGCTTGGGGGTGGTGTAGGCATCCACTGAGTGGCCCTTGGGTTAGGAGAATTGAAGAAGTCCATCGGGAGCACACTACTTAAGTCAGTGAACACATGGTTCAGGGAGCTGGCAATAAGTAGGGGGTCCAATGTTTGTGCACCATCAACTGTGAGCATGGAAGGGGGAGTTTTAGGGTCTTTCTCTGTGATATCACTAAGGCTGGCCCAGAATGACTTGTTGCTGTTCCATGAGTTAGTGAAGGCCTCTTTGTAATAAGTGCTTTTTACTTGGCAGATAGCTTTAATGTGGACATTGTGGGCCTTCTTCTATTGTTAAATGTTTGCTGCAGTGCCCTGAGCTCAAGATTTTTTGCCAGAGATGATCTCTTGAGGCAAGTTGCTCCAAAAGTTCTGGTGTAATCCAGGGGTTAAAAGGCCTTTTGACTTTTTCTTGTAGTAATTTGTGCGTGTTTGTTGCAGATGGCATTGAATTTTGACAAAAATATATCCAAGACCTTATCCACCTCATTGGTGTCGTACAGGTCCATCCAGTATTGATGTTTTAGGTCTGACTTTAGCTGTGGGAGGTGGTCTTTTAGGAGCATGCGGCTCTTTATGGTTCTGGTGGGGGGCTTGCAGTAATTGTTATTCCAGTTGCATTGACAGAGGAATGGTCACTCATGGAGTCTGGGAGAACAGTGAGAGCGGTGATATGCAAAGAACGGTTGGTGAGCACCCAATCCAGCAGGGTGCTGGTGCCAGTCTTATACTTCACTCGAGCTAGTGACTCCACCAATTAAGAGAACTGGATTACAGATAGGGTGTCCTTGGTAGGGGTGGAGGCTGATGAGAGCAAATTGATATTAAAGTCTCCTTGTAATACGATTTCAGTGTTAAGGGTCAGAGAACTGATGTAATCAAACAGGTTGCTGGTGCCAGCCATGGTCATTTCAGGTGGAATATATACTGAGAACAGAGTAAGCACTCGGTTGTGTGTCCCTAAGAGCAGTTTTATGACTCCCCATATAAACATGACATGTGGCTTTTGTAGCATATTGTCCAAAACATCATTTCACACCACACCTGTCACGTTTATGAAGTGGTGTGAAAAATGGCTATGTTGAAAATTTGCAGTTAAAATATTGAAAATTAGCAAAGTTAAGAATGAACATTGTAATATTGCAATGTTCACTCATAACTTGGTCATTTTACCATATTTGTATACCAGATTTTCAGTATAGCCTTCTTATTACCCCACCTCATGAACTCAGTAGGTGAAAACTTTCAAATCTTTGCTGAAACATCATTCCATGCCAGAGGTGCAAAAACACATTTTGGCCAAGATTTAAAAAATGACGGCTGTCATTTATTTTTTATTTTTATTAATTTATTGAAGTCTCGGATTAAAACCTTTGAGCTACCAGCTCATTTACAAAGGTTCCACATCAGGAAGAAAATACAAACGTACAGGCGTAAAGCACAGTTTAACAAAGAGCATTTGACAGATGGCAAAAGCACTGTGACTTAACAGAGGACCTGGGGATAGGATGTGTAACTTGACACACAGACAGAGTCATGGCGGAATCAGAGGTAGGAACAAGGGGGGGGGAGGTAATTGAGTGAAAAGGGGAGGTGGAGTAGAAATAGGTGTACTACAAGTGGGAACCTCTGGCTCACCTTGTCAGGAGGGTGTGGAGGGGGTGGAAAGGAGAGGGGAAAGAAAACAGGAAGGGGCATTGGCCCCAGGGAAAAAAGAGGGGGTAGGGTGGGACTAAGACAGGGGGTGGGGGAAGGTAAGTAGGGGAAGGTGGGGGGTGGGAAATGCAGGGGAAAGCGGGGAATGGGAGAGTAGCATAAGTGCACATTTGGTGGGGCAGTCAAACAATTTGTAACAGGAGGGTTGGTCAAGTAGGGCAGGTGCATTGCCTATGGTGGGACTGGTGGGATCTAAGCACAGATTTGAACAAGCCAGTTTTCCTAATGGTGGTAAGTTCCTGTGGGATTGTGGTGAGCCATAGTGGGGCCCGGTATTCGAAGGATCGCTGACCTTGGGTGGTGAGATGATAGGGGATTTTGATGGGGATCTTGTTGGATGTCCTCATGGTCCTTGTTGGAGCAACCTGGTGTATGAGGGAGCTGGGGCCCAGTGGAAAAAGGCTCAAGGTGGCTTTTTTGGCAAGGAGACATGTTTGGCCAAAAGATCGAGAAACAACATTTGCTGGAAAACATATAAGGACCTTTTAAAAAAGTTAAAAAAATTTATTAAAGAAACCAAACTAAAATATGAGTTAAGCCTAGCAACCAGAGTCCAGGATAACTATAAATCTTTTTATGCATATATTAATGACAAAAAAGGTGCTTGTAGACCTATTGGCCCACTACATGCAATGGATGGTAGTACAGTTACTGACCAGTCTCTTCTTGCCCAAATGTATAATGATTTCTTTATAGCAGTCTTCAATAGTAAATCCTCCCCTAAATTAGAACATTTGCAAACTGTACTAGAAGTAGAATCACTGATAACAAGTGAAGACATACTTAAAAGGCTCCGCAAATTAGATCAGAATAAATCACAAGGTCCAGATGGAATACACCCAAGAATAGTTAAAGAACGGGCAGACCTCTTGGCTGGACCCCTGACGGTTATTTTTCAAACATTATTAAAAAAAGGGCTAGTGTTGGAGGCATGGAAACAAGCAAGAGTGGTTCCCATTTACAAGAAAGGAAGTAGACATGAGGTTTCCAACTATAGACCAATTAGCCTGACATCTGTCTTAGGAAAAATCTTCGAGGGTATTTTAAAAGATTATATTGTGGACCATGCCAAAAAAACAGATCTGGTAGACCCAGTACAGCATGGATTTACCACCTGAAGGTCCTGTCAGACCAACCTGTTGGAATTTTATGGAAAGGTTAGCAGGGCAATGGGTGAGGGACAGCCTGTGGATGTGGTGTATCTCGATTTTTCGAAGGCTTTCGACAAGGTCCCCCATGGAGAACTTATTGAAGCATTGATACTACAGGACTTACCAGGAAAATAACAAAATGGGTAGGTGCGAGCTCACCTCTAGAAAGCAGTCAGTAAATGTAAATGGGACCAACTCAGCATGGGTGGAGGTGACTAGTGGGGTGCCCCAGGGCTCTGTCTTGGGGCCCTGCTTGTTTAATATATATATTGCCTCAATGAAAGTCAACAATGGAGTCTGGGTTTCTAAGTTTGCTGATGATACCAGGGTTGAGTTTCCTATTAATAACCAAAATGATGCCACAAAACTACAAGAAGCACTAAATATGCTGGAGTCCTGGGCATTAGATAAAAAACTGCTGTTTAATGTGGACAGATGTTGTGTTATGCACCTTGGGAAGGCAAATAAACAGATACCATATACACTTCGAGGACAAATATTAAATACTGTGGAACAACAGAGTGACTTGGGTATTATGGTTACAAACAATTTATCACCTAAAATGCATTGCAATTCAGTTATTAAAAAATCAAGAGGTATTTTACATTGTATAAATAAACATATTACATCTAGAAGTAGGGATGTTCTTCTGCCCCTTTATACATCATTGGTGAGGCCGAATTTGGATTACTGTGCGCAGTTTTCGTCACCCAGTGGAAGAACCGAGATAGTGGCACTTAAGAGAGTTCAGAGAAGAGCCATTCAAAATATACAGGAGGTTAAAGGTCGTGATTATCAAAAGAGGCTAAATATTCTGTGTTTATATTCCTTGGAATATAGGCGTTTAAGGGGGGATATGTGTTTAATCTATAAAGCCACTATTGATCCAGATTTATGGGAACTACTGGGTTTGAGGTACAGGGAATTGTTGGGTAATACTAGATCACACACTCTACAACTACATGTGGAATGTCCAAAAACCAAAAATAGAAAATCCTGGCTCACGCTGAGAGTTACCAATATTTGGAGTAGGTTGCCATTAGAGGTGGTGGCTAGTGTAACTGTGAACGCATTTAAAAACAAACTAGATAGCTTCTTACTTAAGCAAAATATTCAGGGTTATTAATAAATGGCAAGCAAAAGGACTAACGTCTATATAGCTCTGTACTTACCTAAGACCTATGAGACCTATGATAACAGGCCCTGTCATCCAGGTTCAGCCATCCCGTTTGCTGGTAGAGCTGGCAGGTATGGGTCAGTTGCAGGGCTCCGAGCGCACATTGTCAGGCTTTGTTGAGCGTGGTGGTGAGTCTCTTGAAGGTGCTGTCTGGGGCTGTGCTGTAGATAGCAAGGCCATAATCAATGGTTGAGAAGACCGAACTGGTTATGGCAAGCTGGAGGGCTTTATCAGGGAGGCAGTTGCGATGCTTGTAGAGCATGCCGAGCTTCCTGTTAGCTTTGGAGGCCACATGATGGATATGTGAGGTGTATGAGAGGGAACTATCAAGGGTAAGGCCCAGATATTTGAATTTGGGGACCGTTTCAATGGGGATCTGTTGTAAGTTCTGGATATTCATAGTTGCAGCCCTGTGGCAGCTGTGCTCTGGGGCAAAGAGCATGGATTTCATCTTTTTTGTGGTTGACTAGGAGTCTAGGTTTGTTAAACCAGTCTTCCACATTGTAGAAGTCCTGTTGGAGACACTGCTCCAGTGTGATGGGGTCAGAGTGGCTGGTGTAGATCACAGCATCATCTGCATAGAGAAGAATTTTTTGGTGGCAGGTGAGCAGAAGGTTGTTTAAGAAGAGGCTAAAGAGGAGGGGGCCCAGGATGGATCCTTGGGAGACTCCAATGGACACTTGGAAGGGGTCAAAGAAGACATTTCAAATTTTTACCCGCTGAACGCAACCAGCGAGGTAGCTCCAGAACCAGAACAGTGAGTCTGAGGAGAGCCCAATTACCACTAATTGGGCCAGCAGAAGGTCATGGTTGACTGTATCAAAGGCATTGGTGAGGTCTGTGAAGGTTGCCCCCACCAAGCGGCCCTGGTTGAAAGCACTGTGAATGTAGCCCATGAACTCAAGAAGCGTGGTGGTGGTGCTGTGGCATTGCCAGAAGGCAAGCTGCTGCTGGCATTGTAGCTGGTATTTTTCAAGGTGTTCCACCAGCTGATTGTAGACTATCTGCTCGAGGGCTTTTGAGATAGGTGGGAGGATTGAAATTGGCCGATAGTTAGTATGGTCAGTCTTACTACCAATTTTGTGGATAGGGGCGATGATTGCTGCTTTCCAGAGTTCTGGGAAAGTACCTGAGGTGAGGGACAGATTTATGATACAGGTCAGTGGGGTTAGCAGTTTGTTTAGGGTAAGAGATTGGTTTTAGATCAAGGCCCTCGGGCTGTGCTGGACTTCGAGGACTTGGGAGAGATATTTTTACCTCACCTTTAGATAGAACTTTGAGGTAGAATGGGGGGCTTGGAACATTGGGGGCAAGCTTTGGGGGTGGGCTGGTTGGTACCAGCTTGGAATTGGAAGCTGGGGGGGCACTGAGCTGAGGTCCATAAAGGCTACATTGAAGATGTCTGCAATAGATCTGGGGTCCTATGTTAGGGATCCATTGTGGCTCAGCATTGTGGGTGCTGTGGTATCACATTTCCCTATGATAGTGTTAATGTCATCCCAGAAACGGCAGCTGTCACCCCAGGTGGAGTTAAGCTCCAGTCAGTGGAAATTAGCTTTTGCCTTCCGGATTGCGATGGTGCATTTGTTCTGGGCAGCCTTGTAGTTCTGCAAATCCTGGGCAGAGTGAGTATTTATGTACTTATACCATAAGCGGTCCCTGGAGCCTAACATGGCAAGGAGGTGAGGGGTTATCCAAGTTTTTTGCGAACCACTGATTTTCCTTTTGGCTAAGGGGGCAAATATGTCACAGGCTGCATTGAAGATAGCTATAAATTTACTCAGTGCTGTGTTAACATCCATGGCATTTAGGATAGGTGCCCAGTTCAGTTGTAGGAGGTGTTGCTTAAAGAGCCCTAACAAGCCACTTTTTAGTTTGCAGGATGTAATCATCATGGGGGGCAGTTTCGGGGCCTTGTTGGACCAGCAAAGATAATGGGTGAGTGGTCACTTAGGGAGTCGGGGAGCACTATTAGGCCAGACATACATTCTGGATGGTTAGTTAGTACCCAGTCTAGCAAGGTGCTGTTTCCTGATCTGTAGTTTAAGTGGGTAGGTTGGTCAACTAGCTGTAGGAAGTTAATTGAGGAGACCGCATCCTTATAAGCATCAGAGTCATGAGACAACCAATTAATGTTGAAATCCCCCGGCACAATGACTTTGCTGCTGGAACAGATGTCAGCAAGGTGCTCATGTAGTACTCCGAAACCCTCAGCTGTTTCCCTGAGTGGTAAGTAGGCTGAGACGAGAGTAAGACCTTTGCCCTGGGTGCCTAGGGTTAAGCACACAGACAGTATCTGAATGTTTTTTTTCTGTGCTTAAATGTGGGAGAGCTGTCCCCTGCAGGTGGTCCTTTATGTAGATTATACAGCCGCCTCCCCTCTTGCCAAGCCAATCATGGCAGAAGAGGTTGTACCCATGGAGCTGGACTTGACTGTCCTGTGTCCTAGGGGTGAGCCATGTTTCAGTTAAGGCCAGGATGTCTGGGTTGTGTTGCATGACCCAGGCTTGCAGCAGGTCAGGTTTTAGCAGCAGACTGCAGATGTTAAGGGATGTGATGGTGATCAGTCGACTTTTCCTAGTTTACCCTGTGGCATCATGGCAAGGGCCAGGGTTGGGATAAGTATTACCTGAGAGCATTAAGAGTAGCCAGGCTACTCTAATTGTGAGGAGTTTGAGTTGCTTAGCAGAGCAGGGTGGAGGGCAGCGGGACTGGGGTTGATGCCTAGCATTGTAGGCAAAGTGATTTGAGAAAGTTGTGGGCAGCGGGATAAGGTAGCGGTGGTCTGCGGTTAGTGGGTGCCGTGACCCTGACACCAGGGGAGCATTGAATGTTGGGATACAATAACCTGCTGTGGAGTTAGGGATCCCTTCTCTGTAAATAGGAGGTGATGTCAGTGCTATATTATAGCAGGCAGGTGGCAAGGCAGTAGGGAGTAGTAGGAGGATCATGTGAGATGTTACAAGCCAGGCTGCATGCATCAGCTTCATTGGTTTTAAAGTGTTGGGCATTGCTGGTGGGGTGGTTCGGGCTGTGGGAGTATTCTGTCTAGGTGCACCCTTTAGCAGCACACTAGGCTGTGTGGGGTGTGGGTTCTATACCGGTTCATTTGGGGTATGATCCTGGGTAAATGATCATTATCAGAGATAGTATGAAGATTCCAGGGATGAATTGGGAGCAGATCCACCCTTTGTGTAAGCAGTCTGTGGGTGGTGCAACCGGTGAGAAATACGGTACCATTTGGCTTTAAGGGCAGAGCCTGCTATTGGTGAAATAGCTCTGTAAGGGCAGGGACTCTGTGAGGAGTGGCAGAGAGCTGAGTGGGAGGAGAAAAAGCATATTTAAAGGAGGCCTGGTAGGGGGTTGGGGTGGGAAAAAAACACAGAGCTTTACTGGCAAACTGAGCAGTCTGGGGCGCCAAAGTCTGAGCAGATATCCAAATTTTAAGGCACTCGAATCGGGGATGGCTCTGCAAAGCAGCTGTCCAATCGGGATTTGCCTGGAGACTGCCGCACCAATCAGAAGCGTCGACTCCTTTTTCTCCAGCTGGCGGTAGTACCTGGGGATGAGATCTGGGGTGGAGAACCACAGGGGTGGCCTTAGTGATGGTGACTGGTCGGTCAGGTGGGCGGCGGCCGTAAGTTCCACTTCTGGATGCCACCTTTCTGCAACGTTGTGCCACTTCAGGTGTGGGTCCCTGGGAGGGGGAGGGAGAGGAAGAAAATACAAGTAATTATAGGGACAGAGATATGGGGTGGGGGTGTCTGGCTTAGGTTCATCAGATGGGCGGGGGTGGTTACAGGGGAGACAAAGGCAGGAGTAGAAGCTGATAGCAGATGGGAGGAGGTGTTGGGGAGAATAAAAGATAGGGGGAAGGGGAGCTGAAGGCATATAGGGTTGTGAGGGAGAGTACAGGATTACCGGGAGCAGAAAAAAAAGTTGACCTGAAAGTAGAGGGAGGGTGCAGAGCAGAGAAATCAGCAGATAAAGGTTTAGTAGCAGGGGGAGTAGTACAAGGAAGGAGACTTAGCAGGAGAGAGAGAAAATGTAGCCTTTTGGGCTGGAAGTAGTGAGAAGTAGGGCTAGGAGACAGAAAGGTAACACTAGGAACATTTACTCAAGTAGGCAAGGATGTGTGAAGAAATGGCTATTTTGAAAATTTGTGGTCAAAATATTGACAATTACCAAAGTTATGAGTTAGCATAGAACATTTTCAAAGTACACTTATAACTTTGTCAGTTTTACATATATTGAACCCAAATTTCCAATGTACCCATTTTATGAACTCACCTCATGATCAAGGTCAATGAAAATGTTCAAATCTCGTCCAAAAGATAATTTCCAAAAGCAACTGGGAAATCACCTTTTGAGACAGATTTTTATAACTCCACAACCATTGGTCATGAGGTGCGGTCCCAAAAAGACCATGTTGAAAATTTGGGATCAATATATGTAAAAATGGCAAAGTTGAGAAATAGAGTTCAGTTCCCATTGAAATACATTAAACCACACTTATTTTCTCATATAACAATCAGCAGTTCCAGCAGCAAGACATGTCTTCAGTCAGAGAGTGGATCTATGCCATGGAACATGTTCAGGTGAGTAAGGGTGTATGGGGGTGTGGGGAGTGTAGGGTGGTGGGTGTTGACTGGGAGGTTGGGGCATTGCAGCTGTGTGTGTGTGGGGGGCCAGATCAGCACTGGACACACTTTTGTTTTTATAGAGTAAAACAGAAAAATAATCCTGGGAGGGTTTTCTTTTTTCCAAGGGACATATTCCAATACTGCAGATTGGGCAACCCAGTATCAGGCTACTATTCAGCAGCACCAAGGGTGGGCACCCCAGTGCCACCATGTAGACATTAGGAACAGGCGGCAGGTGACTTGGAGGGAAGGGGGTCAACAGAAGTGGTACTGGTGGGCACCCCAGTTTGCTAACTTTAACATTGGGAAGGGGGGGCAGGCAATCTGGAGGGGAGTGGGAGAAAGAAGTGGTACCAGGAGTGGGCACCCTGGTCCTCTTAAGAAAAATTATATAGACAGATTGATAGATAGATAGATAGACAGACAGACAGACAGACAGATACATACAATATGCAATAGGATATCAGATAGGATATCAGATACGATTTCAGACATCAGGAACAGTTCTAAAAAACACTTCTCTGTAGAGAACTGCTTCCAGAAGCTGTTCCCAATATCTGAAATCATATCTAATATCATACCAGATATCCCATCTGATATTGAAGTAGATAACATAAACAGCAAAACAACAACAACAAAATGCTTAAGTTGAAGGAGGTGGCATTTTTTATTTTGCTCGTAAGCAATTGGCAGAGCGGATTTTGGTTTCTGCACACGGGGGATGGTGCAAGCAGTGACCATAACACTGTTCTTTTAATTTAAAAAAAATCCTCATCAAAGGAACACATTAAAATGAGTGCATCCAGAGAATAACATAAATAAATTGACTCCTAATGCATTGTGCAGTCAGGCATAACTGTTCCATGGTCAACCGATCATTATTTATTTTCAAACGAGACAATATTGTCAGGAAGTACACTAACAACATCAGTGACTGGCTATATCCTTTGCTGGTAAACTAAATGTATGTATTTTCCATTCTTTTCATTCCAATGGTATTGCAGTACATGTGTGTGATACACTTATTCAGATGTAGTTCAGTTTACTTTGTAAATTAGGCACAGAAACATAAAACATATGCATCACTCACCTATTAAAAATTCAACCCCCCCCCCCCAAATCAGTAACAATCCTTGGTTTCTGTATTTTTGCATTTCTCGGTCCAGTTGTCTGAAAAACAATCCCTGGATGCAATCTCCTAGGTGGAGTTCTTACTTTTACATTTTTGGTAAAGCAGATCTTTAAAGCTGTAGTGACTGGGGGCAGGTGTGGCAACACAGTCCTTGACAAGAGTGAATTTTATATAAGAATGCTGGGATATGGGGGGGATAAGGGCACTGGAGTGGGTCATAACGATGACCAGCTTCAGTCACTCCAGCAAGTAAATATTTACTTAGACACCATATGGCCTTACCAATAGCAAATTAGTTTGCAATACTCCTTACACTTCAAGCAATCTGTTGTTACCCACATTAAACAGTTGTGAAACAGTATTACAAAATTTCTCAGGTAAACCTTCAAGTCCCACTTTGCCTTACTTGGCTTGCAGTAAAGCAAGGCTGTATATCCTAAACCTGTTGAACTTCAATGGGAATCAGGAGCTGAGGGCCAGTCCTCTGTGCATGCGGTACTTAAACTACAGCCTGACTCCTTTCAGTTTCCCATTCCCATACAACAGCATTGACACTGTTCTTTGTGTGTAATATGTTAATTCCAGATCCAACTGATGGAGCAGACTTGTAATGGGAAAATCCCAATTTTTCAAATGTAAATATCTTAAAAAATGCAAAACTCACAACATCACCCCCCACCCCCCGGATCCTTCCCTACCAATCTACACAACCATACAAAAATTTCACAATTGAAAGAGTAATGGGTTTTTATCTAGATGACAGCAAAAATTCAGAAAAAAACACCAGTGATATCAATATAATTTTTTTTTTCACACTTTAATATCTCTAAAGATAAAAATACTGAACAGATTTACATAAGACTTCAGGGATTGTGGATTCTACCATCTGCAATAAATCCTGAAAGTTTCATGTAAATCTGTATAACTATCTTTCTAGAAGCAGCAAACACAAAATAGAGTTTAACATAGAACTCACCAGCCACTCTGATTATAGGGGCAGTACCATGCCCCTATAATACCTGTGGGATTAAACAGAATCACCACTGCACTTTGGTTGCCTTCATAATTTCCTCAACTGGCTGGGCTTCATGCTCCACTGATCTGTTTGGGGGCCATTGAATATTTTGCGCTTCATATAACAACACTGCTCAGTCTCCCAGATTAAGTAAAAATGTGTAAGCATTCCAAAAGCACATTACTGTACTCAAAGTGCTTGTTCTCTCTCTCTTACTGTGCCTTTATCATCTGCATCAAGGAATCTTAGGGAAGGCAGGCAGTCTGTAAATAATTACAGCAGCATACTGTCAGTTCCACATTCCCATCAGCTTCCCCTCTTTACTGCCATCCTTGTGCGTGGATATTTCCTTGTCTCCTTGTTCTGCACAAGATCCCACATTATCCCACTATGATTCTGTTCCACATGTACTGGTAAACCCATATCTTGTGAATTTGACTTGTGGAGAGTTGCTTGGGTGGGGGACAGTCATAAAACAACACCACACTGTAGAAAGCAACATTATATTTGTGAGGGAAGGGCTTCCTGTTTTGTAGACTTGTAGGTTAATGATGAGAACTGTGTTGTTTTATGATTTCTGTAACTTTGCTACAGCTCACTGCCACTATTTGTGCCTCTCCAGGACCTTCCATTGACAAGGTTTTAATACCAAAACAACGTTCTTCTGGTGTGGATAACTTTCAGTCAGGTATGATTGTTTACTGCTTCAGTCACATTGTTCTGGCCATAGAGTTCTCCAATCCTAAGAAAGTCAAGACAGTCCTTCCAAGTGTCCCAGTGGCTGTACATGCTGCACTTGAAGCTCAGTAGATCCTGCTTTGGAAACCACTTGGGATTTCCTGCTATCTAGGCTGGTGTAAGGTGGGTGTGTCATGGAGGTGATGCCCTCATTCTCTGGTGAGGGAGGACTACAGCATGTGCTTCAGACCTCCACTGAAGATTATCAAAAAGCAAGATGTGGTACCCATGCCCCTCATGGCTGAGACTAGCACAATGCACACTATGCACTAGTGAGGAGCATGAGGAGTCAGGAATAAAATGTGGCACCTGGATCCAAGAAGAAACTAGAAAAATTGTTGTGATTCTCCTTGGTGGAAAATCACCAGTGTCTTCCCCAAGCACAGGCCTGCAATCTTACTGCCTCAGAGCTTGATCCTTTCCAATCTCAAAATCTGATCCAACTCACATCTGGCTCTTACTTGCAATACTCTGTGCCCGATCTCCCAAACCGTGTGACTGTTTCTCCTCTAAGGATCTGCCTACCATAAGTTATTTTATAATTTTCCCAGTTCATTATACCTGATAGTTCATTGCAGGTATATGGTTGGTTGTTTTCAGTGAACCTCTTGACGAACTTTGCATCATGATAATTCCTTGCAAATATTTGAGCTATGTCCTGCATGCCAACAAATTGCCTTATCACATGTTTTGTCATGAATCACACTGTTCTGTACCTTGCTGTCATCACCTTGCTTGTATTTGTACTGTAAAACCTTGTTTTGTTTCTGTGTTTTATGTAATTCCACTCTTTAACCTCCCGGGTCGTGCCTGAAAGTAGTCATTTCTATGGCTAGCGCACCTACCCGGTAAACAAAAACTAAATAAATAAAAACTAAACAGGGTCAGGCCTGGTCTTTACTAGTCAAATGGGAGACCTTCAATGAATACCTGCTACTGCAAGAAGCTCTGCAAGGGGCATGCTCCCCTTGGTTGTAAGTAACCATACTGATGCCCCCAGCATGGTGTTTAGGCGGACACTATGACGGTGTTCAAATGAGACATTAAACTGAGTTCCCATCTGCCTCCTCTGGTGGTTGTACAGGTGAATGTTACAGATCTCATGTTTTAAAAAAAGTAGGGATATTTTATGATCAAACAAAACAAAAACAGTGCAGTTACAGGAGATTACAAATGACTGATACATGATAAATTGTAACAAAAATCCAGAGAAAAACCTAAATAAATCCAACCATCAAAAGGGTGAAAGAAATATGAAAATACAGCAACAAAACACTGGCCAAAAAATAATGTCACCCCCAGCAGTATTAATGATCAAGACAAAGAATAAATATCAATGATTATGACATGTGCCATTCAGTCACAGCCAAGACTACCATTTACATTGATTCTAGAATGCAGTAACATTTTTGGCAGACAATATTTTTATATTCTTGACATTATATTATGTAGAAGACAAAGAACATCTGTGCGCAAACACTGAGACAAGGGTTGCCCCAAAGGGCATTTGACTGGGAAGCCAAGTTTCAAGAAAATACAAAATCACACATGCCCCCACAATGCAAAGCATCATGGGCTGCATATGCAAATCACCACAGAATGTTATGCTGGTCCAACTTTAAGCAGAATTGCATGGTGCCGAAAGGCCTCTCACACAGTTTGCAAAGGGTGCTAACAAAAGACATAGACACATGTTTCATCCTACCAGGACTCATCAGTGTGCCTCGTCTGTTTGACACCCCAGTGGAATGGACCAGCTATCCTTAAGGCAGTTTGGATATATTGTGGTGAACCCATTAAAATAAAAAAATATTTAAAAGACAAAGAACCTCTGTGTGCAAACACTGAGGCAAGGGTTACCCCAAAGGGCATCTGGCTGGGAAGCCAAGTTTCAAGAAAATACAAAACCACACTTGCCCCCACAATGCAAAGCATCATGGGCTGCATATGCAAATCACCACAGAATGTTATGCTGCTCCAACTTTAAGCAGAATTGCATGGTGCGAAGGCCTCTCACACAGTTTGCAAAGGGTCCTACCAGGACTCATCAGTATACTCGTCTGTTTGACACCGCGATGGAATGGACCAGCTACCCATAAGGCAGTGTGCCTTGGATATATTTGGTGAACCCATTAAAATAAAAACTATTTAAAGACAAAGAACTCTTGCGTAAACACTGAGGCAAGGGTTTTCCAAAGGGCATTTGGTTGGGAAGCCAAGTTTCAAAATACACATGCCCCCACAGTGCATATGCAGCCCATGGTGCTTTCTTGCATTGTGGGGGCATGTGATTTTGTATTTCTCTGAAACTTGGCTTCCCAGCCAAATGCCCTGTGGGTAACCCTTGCCCTCAGTGTTTGCGCATCAGAGTGTTTTTTTGTCTTTAAATAGTTTTTATTTTAATGGGTTCACCACAATATATCCAAGGCACACTGCCTTAAGGGTAGCTGGTCCATTCCACTGGGGTGTCAAACAGATGAGGCATACTGATGAGTCCTGGTAGGACGAAACACGTGTCTATGTCTTCTGTTAGCACCCTTTGCAAACTGTGCGAGAGGCCTTTCGGCACCATGCAATTCTGCTTAAAGTGGGACCAGCATAACATTCTGTGGTGATTTTCATATGCAGCCCATGATGCTTTGCATTGTGGGGTCATGTGTGATTTTGTATTATATTATGTGTCACATAACTAGCAACCATTTGGCCAACACTCTCAGGAGCCATGTGCTTCTGCTGAGTTTTCAGAGCACATCTGGCTCACCACAAAAAATATTTGCAGATTGCAAAACATACCTAAAGAGTGCTTCTGTGATGTTTATTCCAACCATTTGAAGGAATTTTATTTATTTATTTGTATACTGGACAGTACGTGAGCAAAAATGCCAATTTTCAAAAGTGTCCAGTGCAGGATAGACAAAAAACATAGACAAATTACAAAGCAGAAATACAAAGCAAAAAAGGCCTAGGAACGGGTGAACATAATTAAGTACAAGGTTGGCTGACTAAAGAAAAGCCCAAGTAAACAGCAACATTGTGGCAGATAACGAATAAACAGAGTAAAAATTTCCAAAATAGGTAAAAAAACAAACATAAAGACAGTATAGGAAAACTACTAACAGACAAGGTTGGCTAACTACAAAACATACATTGATTGACCAGAGACCAGGGATATCTGGGCCACTAAGCTACGAGACAGGGTATGGGAGAGAAATGACACTCAGGTAAGAGTGCTCAAGAGGGAAGGAAGATGGAGAGAGGGGTATAAAGGAAACGGATGGGAGATATGGGAGAGAGGGGTAGACAGGGAAAGGCAGGAGGCCCAAAGAGGTGGGCCATGCAAGGAAAGGCAGGTCAAGTGCAGATAAAGCTAGCGATCATATAGGGAGAAGCGAGAGGGAGGAGAGCAGGCAGTGAGAAGAGTAATGGGTAGGGTGGGAGAAAAAGGGGAGGGAGTGAGGGGAGAGGTAATGGGGAGAAACCTGAAAATTTTAGATTGAACAGGGAGGAGGTCAGGAGCAGTCACAACCAGAAGAACTGAGAATTTGAGCCTTCAGTGATGAGTTGAACACACTAATGGTGCCAGAGGCCTGGACTAGGGGTGGCAGATTATTATAAAGCTTAGTGCCATTGTAGAAGGCTGAGTTCTGGGCCTGCTTGGTTCAAAACAAGGGGTGGTAAAGACCACACTTGAACAGCATCTAGTGGGATGACTAGGGACTGAGAGGGGGAAGAGGGAGGTAATGCTGGGAGGGAGCACTTTGAGGTAGATTTTATGAAGGAAGGACAGAAGTTTAAGGTTAAACCTCCCTTCAAGAGTGAGCCAGCTAAGGTGGGAGTGAAGAGTGCAGTTGTGAGTTCTGAAGGGAAGACCAGAGACAAACCTAGCTATGATGATGCAGGTAGGTCTCATTTTTGAGAATACATGCAAGGAGGGTAAGGGTGAAAAAATAATACAGCCATATTCCAGGAGAGGCAGCAGAAGAGAGTTTGCTAGTCTTAGTCTAGAGGCAAGGATGATGAATTTTCTAATTCTATAGAGAAGGCCTAGTCTTCTGCAGATTTTCTTAGAAAGGTTGTTAATATGGGAATTAAAGGAGAGATGAGGGTTGAGTAAAATGCCGAGGTATTTGAACTCAAAGACCTGTTTAATTGGATAACCCGAGTTGTCCAGTAGAGATAGGCCAGAGATTTGGGTTTGTTTAGGACCAGAGAAGATCATGAACTTAGTCATAGGGACTTAAGGATCATCCCCTTACAAGTAAACCAGGAATGGAGCTTACTGAAATCCAACTGAAGATTGAGAAACATTGTGTCAGGATTTTCACTGCCGGAGTAGAGTGCAGCATCCTCAACATAGAGGACCAGCTGAGTGGTTTGACAGCTAGAGGGAAGGGAATTGATAAAAAGAGAGAAGAGAAGTGGTTCCAGGATAGAGCTCTGGTGGACCCCATATTTAATGGGGCATTTGGAGGAGAGTTGGCCCTCGATGGAGGTTTGGTGGGATCTATCTGACAGATAGCTGCCTACCCAGTTGACAACATTAGATGAGAGGTGTAGACTGCTGAGGGTTTTGAGAAGGAGGGTATGGTCTACAAGGTCAAATGCCTTGGTTAGATCGACAAAGACAGATCCGGTATACTGACTCTTATCGTAGGCCTTGCTGTCGATAGTAATCCTAACAAGAGTGGTTTCAGTGCTGTGTTCAAGTCTGAATCCATGTTGAGCAATGGAAAGTAATTGGTGGGATTCAAGGTATTCCATGAGTTGGGAGTGAACAGCTTTCTCGATTATTTTTGAGAGAGGAGTGAGGAGGGAAATAGTTCTGTAGTTTCCAACCTCACCCTTGGACCAGGACTTAAAGAGAGGTTTTATGGCAGCTGTTTTCCATGTGTCGGGGAACAGGCCAGAGCATGGAGAGCGGTTGAGCAATTTTGTGAGGGGAACAGCTAAGGCATGAATGGCTAATTTAAGAATTCTGTAGTCAATCCTGTCAGCATCAATATTAGGTTTGGGGTTGTTTTTATGGATTAGTCTGACTGTGTCAGAAGGTTTAAGCACTACTACAGAATATACAACACGTGTGAACAATTGCTCCCCCACAATCTATTATGAGATTTCCAAAATGTCTTGGTATAGGGACACTCAAACATAAAATGTTTCTGAGTTTCCACTATTCCCAAAAAGGAGTTATATGGGCATTCCCTCTCTTCAACCGTCTTATGTTTTTTTTTTCATTATTATTTTTTATGGCCATTTCCCCCAACCCCTGTAGGATCTTCTCAGCCCTTCCCACCACCTCTCCATGCCCAGGCATACCTCAGGAAGGCTGGTGGGTGCCCCCCAGGTCAATGGTAAGTTACTCTGGCTTACTCTCAGGGTGGGGCCATGAGAGTGGGGCCCCACCTGGCAGACACAGTAGGCAGTGGAAGCAGCGAGGTAGAGCTTCACATGCTGGCATGGCATTTTTACAGGCTGTATCAGGGGTGGGGATGTGCAATGATGACCAGCATCTGCCCTGCCACAACTAGATGACGCCAGCACTGTGGCTCCCTCAGCCTCCACCAGGGGTCCATAGTGTGTTGGGCAAGCAACTCCCCCCACCCAGAGAAGGAGGGCAGGTCCTAGGATGCTCAATCCTTCTAACTCGGCAGGCCCACCAACATCCCAAGTCCATTCCCGAACCTAGGTCATTGGCATCACAGCTGGATGTACTGCCACTGCACCAGCAGGCTGGCCTAACCTTCTTATGTTTTAAGTTGTCTTTTACTAGTATTCAACCATGCATGCCCAACCACACTATGTCCCACATTTGTTGATGGAGTCTGCTATTTGTGAGTTGACCACTAACCTCAGTTTCCCTTACCACTGGACACATTTTGATCCCTGATTGGGGGGGCACAAAACTATGTTCCAAAATACTTTGATACATTTGTTTTCTTGTCCAGGACCCTATTTCCAACCTGGATAGGTTCCATTGTTTAATTTTATGCACGGTGATCCGGAGATAATCCAGAACAAAGTTCTTCTCTTCCATTGACTTATCAATCAATCCCTCTGCCAGTCCATATATAACAGGAGAATCCATTTTTCTGTGAAAGGTACCTACAGTTTAGGTTTACTAGTTACAGGGGTTATGTTACTAAACTAAAACCTAGTATTTAAAAACACTACAAGATGTCTCATATGAACTCCCCCAGCAGTAGGGGGTCCATATATTATTTCTCTTTTAATGGGATTTGATCTACTTCAACAAAAACCCAGAAAGAAGGTATTGTAAATCTCATTTCAAGTTTACAAGGAGGATGAGGACCTAGAAGGCAGAATTTCACTGTTCGCTGATGACACAAAGCTCTGTAACAGAGTAGACACACCAGAGGGTGTAGACAGAATGAGAAGGGACCTGTAGAAACTTGAAGAATGGTCAGGGGTTTGGCAGTTGAAATTCAATGCAAAGAAGTGCAAGATAATGCATATGGGGCACAAAAACCCTGGCACAAAATATCAGTTGGGGTGAGGATATAGCATGCACCAAGCAGGAAAGGGATCTTGGGGTTGTCATCTCTGATGATCTCAAGGTAGGGAAACAGTGTGACAAGGCAGCAGGTAAAGCAAATAGGATGCTGGGATGTATGAGCAGGGCATCACCAGCAGGAAAAGGGAGGTCATAATTCAGCTATACAGACACTAGTGAGGCCCCACCTGGAGTACACTGTACAGTTCTGGAGACCATACCTACGTAAGGACATAGACAGGGTAGAGAAGGTTCAGAGGAGGGCAACAAAGATGATGCATGGATTGCATCACAAGTCCTATGAAGACAGGTTGAAGGAACTGAACATGTACTCCCTGGAGGAGAGGAGGGAGACAGGGGATATGATAGAGACATACAAGTATCTTACAGGGAGGAACAGGGTGCAGGAAAACACTATTTTTAAGTGAAAAAGATGTTCCGGGACTAGAGGGCATGGGAAGAAGTTGGAGGGAGGATGATTCAGAGGAAACATGAGAAAGAATTTCTTCACAGAACGGGTGGTAGACAAGTGGAACACCCTGCCAGAGGAAGTGGTGGGGGCTGAAACAATCACGGGATTTAAGAATGCATGGGATAGACATAAAGGAATTCTGGAGGTCAGGGGTAAGGGGCAACAGACTTCTAGGAAAACAAACTGAATTTACAAGCTCAAATGGGCAGACTGGGGTGGGCCATAGGCCCTTATCTGCTGACACTGTCTATGTATCTATGTATCTATGAGGAAATACATAACTTACAAACAAAAAACTATGGAGTATAAGAGTATGAATTAAATAAATTATTTTCCACTTAGCTATACAACCTTTTTTTCACTGTGAATGCTTATTCTCTTTCACAGCCAAACACCCTAGTCAATTTTCCATTCTCAAATTATATTTTCCAAATAAAATACCCCAAATCTTTATAGGGCCTTCTTAAGTAGTTTTCTTAAGTTCAACTTTATTGTTTGGCTTATCGCCTTTACAACACTTGAAAACACTTTTCCATATGGCAAATACAGATACATAGTCAATAAAGGTTATTTTTAAAACTTTTGACATCACTAATTGTCCAAATAATCTCAAACATGCTTCTACATATTGTTTTGTTTTTGTTTAACAGTTATACACTCATGAGAGATTACTTTAAGTTCCAGTCTTTTACAATGACCTAAAATATGTTTCAAATATATTCTAATATAAAGATGAACATATGAATATATTAGTAAGCATAATTTCTACAACTTATCAAAATTTAGCTGATGGCTGCTTTCATAATTTCCCATAACAAGTACTGTAGCTGGCAAAGAATATTGTGGAGAAAAGCACATATGATTTGACTCCATCATCAATTTACATTGTTTGATTACTTATAAGTATCATTATATTGTCTTTGTTTTTTGTCATAGTTGGATGGAGGCTATTGATTATTCTTTAATTAATTCCAAAGTATATTAACTTTCTTGGAATGTAAATAGGGCACTATAGGGTTCAGGTCTAGTTACCTACAGTGCATCCCCTTTCTAATGTTTTTGTTGCTTATAATCTCCATTTCCTAATAGGAACAGGTGACCATTTCATCCTAAAAAGGAAGAATACAATTCTCTCCATCTGTGTATAACATTCATACATTGGAAAGACAATAATTAATATCCGTTAATTTGTAAGAATATTTTCATCTTATCCTCAAGTTTACTCATTTTAAATAAGTGATTGGATTTTTTTTGGTTTAATTTCATCATCAAAAGTAAACAAATTATACATTAGTTGATGACTTGAAAAACTGTTTCTCAAAATATACATATCAAGACAGAATTTCCTTTCCCTTTCAAATCTTGAAATTTGCAGATTGGTGAATAAAGGCCCACTCACCTAGTATATTAAGAGCTAATTTCATTTATTCAGAATCTCGTATATCACAAGATATAGTATCAAGTACTAAAACATAGTACTGTGTAAACGTTTCGGATTAAACCTTCATCAGTACAGTACCATCTCTGTAAAATATAACATTTAGACCATATTAAATTTAATTATATTTAGTCCATTTTTTCTCTATTGATTATTTCATACTTACAAGAATTGCTCACCAAAAAAGCACCTATCAAACACCTGGCTATCGTAGTTGTAGTTTAACACTCCATTTATCATATTTTGCCTATAAATATACAAAGGCACAAATATTCTCATTAGTGATACTTAAAATAATACAAAAATAATTCCCATAGCCCATGGTGATTAATCTTTTGATTTCACAAATGCTTGTGCTTACCCTAAAACACGCTCATTTTTCTTTCTGATATAACCATGTATACAGGTTTTCATGTTTCTTTTTGTTACATTATGGTGTTTATCTGTAAAATAGCATTTATTTTCAATGTAAACGCTGCCAAACTGAACCTCTTCTCATAAAGCTAACTAAGAAGAGTTATATATATACGCAAAGCATCAAATAACAACCTGATTGTTAAACTCACAGTTAAACAGTACTGGCGTGCACAGACCTCTCGATCTCTATAACTGAAAGGTTCTGCTCTAACTAGATGCTGTATCTTAAATAGTCTGGGAATCGGGCATTGAGCTTTGCACATCATCACATGTAAAAATCATCCCACATAGCAACAGCAATCATTGTGTGTGCCCAACCTGCTTGTAATAGCAGCACCATACACTTTTGCAGTGTCCCATTAACGCCAATGTAAACAGTATACAAAAATGTTCCAATCAAATATAAAATCATATTCCTACAGATAAATCCTTGAAATCAATAGCTATTATCATTAGTCAATGGTAAATGTAAACTATTTGTGTCAAAAATACATTCACTTACATCAATATCATAATCTCAACTGGAAATACACCCTTTATGTAAATATTACATCTTCAGACTTGTATAGTGATTAATTTTGCTTTTAGGACCCTATTTCCCTTAAATCTATTAGCTGTCTGTATAAGTTGCTGCTTGCTTTTTTCTTGGTTAACAATATATCAATACTCACATATGTGTCTCTCTCGCTCATTCTCTCAAAAATGATTCATTGTCTAAATTTTGTTCAAATTCTGCAAAGGTCACCCATCTTAATACATGTACTAACGTGTATCAACCTCTCGCTTACTCTAGGATTCAAAAGTGTTGCACCGACTGAATAACACATTTTAAATACTGTGGGGTTCTAACGTTGGATTGTATACGTCACCATGTGAAAGTATGAACCTCTCACAGTATCTACATTTACTCTATGTAACCGCTTTACCTAGAATAGCAGCACCTTGTATTTTTATAATATCAAATTCACCCTAATATATGAATCACCTCAAATGTTCTTTTAATTATAAATGGTCATACAATTTGTCTTCAGCCTCTAATGTGTATACATGTCACCATTAAAATACATCAAACTCTGAGGATATGGACCTAAAGAAATATTAGGGGCAGAAATGTTCATTTTGACACAAGCTATATACTACATGATATAGAAAAATTATATGCTTTATAAAATAGGCTGCCAATCAATTGAATCATTTAAGCCATATCTAGGGTTAACTGCTTCAAAAAAATCAATATAGTAAGCTTCACAAGTAAATATTTTGTTCCTATAGTCACCACCTCTTGAGATAGGAAGAATTTTTTTTTGATTCCAAAAAATCTCAATTGTGGGAGTTGATGACCAAATTCTAAAAAATGTCTTGCTACTGGAGACATTAAATACTGTCTCCGGATATCACTCTTATGTTCTGTTATTCTAGTCTTTAACGGCCTTTCAGTTTTCCTAATATAAACCTTATCACAAGGACATTTAAGGGCATACACTACACCTGAAGTGGAACAGTTAATAAATTGCTCTATAGTGATTTCTTCCTCTCTTGCAGTATTCCTAATACTTTTGTTTCTATATGTATTATTACAGTTAGTACAATAACCACATGGAAAATTGCCCTTGACTTCCGATAAATTCAAAAAATGTAAAGGTCTATTATCAGGAATTTTATGTTCAGCTTTCATTAACCAATTCCCTAAGGTTCTATTTCTTTTAGGTACAACTAATGGTCTATTTTGAAATATCTGTTGACTTAAAGGAGTCGCTTGTAAAATATGCCAATGTTTATTAATTGTATTTCTCATTTGAAAAAATCTATCATTATAAATTGTTGAAAATACTATTCTGTCTGTGTCTAAAGGTTCTTTTATACTCGGTCTCAACAAATCATTCCTGTCCCTTGTCAAAACTCTCTGTTCAGCTCACAATAATATATCCTGTTTATATCCTCTCTTTCTAAGTCTCTTGGAGATAATTTCTTTTTCTTTTATATATTCTGTATTCTCAGTACAATTACATTTTGCTCTAATAAATTGTCCATAGGGTATAGATTCTATAAGCTTTCTGGGATGGAAACTCTGGGCATGTAAAATAGAATTCTTATCCATATCCTTACGGTATAATTTTGTAATTAATTTGTCATTATGTTCATAAATTAACAAATCTAAATATGGAATCTGTTCCTCATTGTAAGTCATGTTAAAGGTCAGGTGATCAGTACATTGATTCAAATATTGATTAAAGTTATATAATTCCATAACAATTCCACACCAGAGTACCAAAATGTCATCTATAAAACATTTCCAAAGTAATAATTTTTCTTTGAATACATTCTGGTTCCCATATATACATACATACATTCTCAAAATGTCCTACATATATATTTGTGTATGATGGGGCCCATGGCCATCCCCTTAATCTGTAAGTAAAATTTCTTTTCAAAACAGAAATAATTCTGACTAAGAACTATCTCTGCCCATTTTACAATAATTTCATTTGATGGTTTTCCCTCACTTCTACATCTATCCCAAAAATTCTTCAAGATCTCACATCCCTGTCTATGGGGAATAGAGGTATATAAATCTTCAACATCCCATGTTACTAGTATGCAAGATTTTAAATCTATCTCACTGGTATTAAAGTTTTCTAAATGTACCACAACATCTGTAGAATCTCGCAGATACGATTCTATTTGTTTCACAAATGGTCATATATGATGGTCAATAAAGACTGAGAAAGGTGGCTGTGCTGGACCCTTACTTCCTTTCAAATCTTGGACATCTCATTAATATATGCTCCAAGTCACAGATTTCTCTTGATAGACAGTCAAAAAACAGAGATAGTGTGCCTTCATACTTTGCTTAGACAATAACTGTCTGAAGTTATAGGTTTCAAACTGAGATGACATTACGAGGAATCTCTTTTCCCTATGCAAGATCATAGTTATGGTTCCAAACCAAAAACTCTTTTGAAGATATTTATATGAGATATGAATTTTAGAAATATTAATATGTGCCATATCTTGTTGTGCTGCAATATTTTTACATCTCGTTCGTATACTATCTACTAAGATTACATGTGGCAATCTATGTATTTCAAATAATAACAAACTCAATCCCATTGGATATAATTTAGTTTTTATAAATATCATATAAAGAAAAGAAAATCCTCTTAGTGAGTATGCAATCTGTTATGGGGCCTTCAGTGATCTGACTTCCAGCAATATGGTATACATGCTGAGGAACAGCTTCACCTCTAAGAGAAGTCATTTGCCTTTACCAAAATACATTTTTTGACCTACAGTGTGGGAAAGTTGATTAAGCATGTCTTCAGGCTATATACCAGAGAGTTGATCCTTAAGCACAGTGCAGAGGTCATTTGTGCAGGCTAAGGTTTTAATAGCTTATGTGTCTATAGTTAATTGCATACCCTTAATATTTTATTATACTGTGTCAAACAAATCAAAGGATCCAAAGAAAGTATGTACAATAATGAGACGAGTGGGTACCCTTGTCTCACACCCCTCATAACCCTCATGGAAAACCCTAAGCAATTTATAATTGCATTATCATAAAAAAAAGGCTATCCACTGAATGAAGACATGAGGAATACCATGCATACTCAGAGAAAAATGCAGATATATATATATGGGGCAAAAGACTCAGGAATGCAGTGTCACTCAAACCCTTCTCAATCAATAACAGTGAGGATAATGATTGTCTCCAAGTTTAAAGATTTATTGCTGTGTAGCAAAATGGAAGGACTAACAGCAAAGTACTCCTCCCTGACCACCTAGTGCTTCGACTTCTTGCAAGTCTTCCTCAGGGGTGTGGTCAGGTAAGGGAAAAACGTGACTTCATATGTGCAAGCTCATTAGTATTCATGAGTGCATTCTCAACAAAACGTGAAAAAGAAATGTACACAATGAAAAAGTTACAATTATTGTGGATTATTATAATGAAATAAGCATTCACATACTTTGAATGAGGTTCTGTGTTTCAAGACTAAATCAATTCATGTTGGCTATTCCATTTTAAAAGCCTTTTATGTTACTAGTATGTGGATACATTACTACAGTATATTGTGAAGCTGCTATTAGAGCGCTAGACAAATTTTAAGGAGGGATAAAGTAAAGAAAGTGACAGAGCAAAGGGATTATTTATGTCTCTGAACAAAATATTAATGACAAGGCAACAAAGTCTTTTGGTCTGTGACCACATAGAAAATATGATCAAGTACCAGACTTCTGGGTATTTCCAGCAAAGCAACCACTGATCCAGAGACAAGGTGAATTCTCAAAATTTACAGACTGGCCTAGAAAAGAAAACAAAGAAAAGTGAACCATCATTTAGGTTTACAAAATTAGTGAACAAATCATTTTCAGTGACAAAAAACTTGTGTTAATTTTCATATATGATGTTTTCATTAATCAGTTCTCATTTGCATTTAAGGAAAGGTCTGAAGTCCTATCTGTCATTAAGTCCATTGGGCTTCACAAAGTTCAATTTATAGATCCACGTACCTTCTTTCTTAAGTAACAGATTTCGTCTGTTACCTCCCTGTTTTAATGGTGGTACCCACTCCAAGTCCATGAATTTTATGTCCTCAGGTCTGGATGGATGGTGCAAACAGAAATGTATGCCTACTGGTGTATCCTGTCTATTGTTAAAAATGGAACGCATGTGCTCTAGAATCTGTTGTTTTAACGGACATACCATGTTGCCCACATATAATACATTACAGCTACATCATGGGGCGTATACCACATAACTGGTATCACAAGTTATCAGTTGTCTGATTTCTACTTTGGTGTTAGAATCTTTAGGATGTTGGAATATCTTCCCAGGGCACTTTATTTGCATATGTTGCACCTGGCACATTTGTGAAAACTGTTTGTTCTATGTGGTAACTACGTAGTCCTAGTGTTACTGGTGGATGCATGCAATCTGTTATGTACCAATTTGTGTTTGAAATTCTTGGCTCTACTGAAAGAAACTCTAGGGTGTGCACCAGCTGCTCATCCCACTTCTCCATCACTGAAGAGGATGGGACAGTTTCTGTAAATCATGTTCCCAATCCTACCTGCTTTGTGATTGAATTCTGTGATGAATGCACATGGTTATGAGTGGTATGTGGCTGGTGAATTTACTAGTAAGTCAGTTTTATCCAATAAATAGGCCTTTTCTTTTAACCTCTGTAACAAAAATTGGATCATAACCCTAACCTGAAATCGTTCAATCAGTTCATTAGCTTATTTTTCAAAATGTGTGACAGAGCTACAGTTCCTCCTAATGCTGAGTAGTTGGCTATACAGTATAGAGTCTTTTAGGTTTTGGGGATGAACGCTTTCTGCATGCAAAACTGAGTTTGTTGCAGTGGGTTTATGATAGCACTTAGTGTCAGCTACTTCGTTATCATCACTAAGTGTGAGGGTGAGATCTAAGAAGTTCAGTGTTTTTCTATCAGTCTCATAAGTGAATCTGAGATTGAGATTGTTGCTATTCAACCACCTGATGAAATCTGGCACAACCTGGGTGTCTCACTGCCAAATGCAAAGCACATCATCAATGAATCCGTACCAGTGCTTAGTATGTGCTATAAATGGGGCACCCAGTTGAAGGCTTTCTCTTGATCAAGAGAAAGTACGAACACTTGTACCAATCCTTTTCCCCCTCTGTCTAATAGTTCTGTCAATGTGGTTAAATTCTCTTGAATAGACCTTTTGGTGATGGCACATGTCTGTACAGGACCAATGACCAATAGGGCAACATGAGATAGTCTATCTGCCAAGATTTTGGACAAACGATTCTGATCCATACTTAAAAGATTTGATAATCTCCAATTAGTGATATCTGTTTTAATCCCTTTTTTATGGATGAAAATCAAAATGACCTAAGTCATGGAGGAGGGATGGAGGTGGTCTGAAATTAACAAGTGGTTATACAGTGCTTGTAGGGAAGAACCTAACTATGTCAAAAAGTTTTGTAGAATTCATTTGGAATTCAGATGAAATCCAATTATTTTGTAATGTTTTAACCACTTGTAGAATTTCTTCAGCCTGTATTGGCCTAATTATAGGTGTATATATCAAGTCAAGTATTGGATGAACTTCTAAATCAATAAAGAGCTGTTTATTCCATTCAGATTCTTGTGAAGTGCCAAAACAGGACTCCATGTGATTGTGTATAATTTCCAATATCTCCTGTATATTACAGTGTACCTGAGGCTTTGATGGGGAGCCATGTGTCCAGGGATGACCCTCTTTGCCATACAGCCTTGCATATCCTTAAAACTATAGCAACTGTATTTTCTCCTGTGTACCAAACTTTAATTCTTGTGTGGGGCTTACTTGTTGTGCCCCCGGTGGCTCAAGGCAGGTCCACCTGTGACAGCTGCATCTTCCAGCTGGAACTGGTGCTAGAGGCCAGGAGAAGAGTTGCTGCTGTTTTCCATTTGTTCTATCATTGTACACCACTAATGAAAGAGGTGCCCCCTGCACCCAAAGATGAACCAGAAGGACCGCTGATGACATCATGAACAATCCGTATTATAATCCCAGTTGGATGAACTGTCTGTGAAGTTAAAAATGGCAGCTAGCAGCAAGTTAACTGTTATAAAGCAGCAGCAAGGCCTTGAACTAAATGCAAATAGATCTTGTGAGTCTTGTGATTCTTGACAGCCACAAATGACAAACCCAAATACAAGGGGTCCTGGCAAGAACACAGACACTTGAGAAGAACAGTAACCAAGTTCTTGGCATCCTTTTGTGACCACTGATGGTAGAGTGTGAATGACAAGTCTGGACAGTTTATTAGAATTTGAGAGAGAAGGGAGCTAAGCTGAACCCTTCCCCCAGTCAACAAGGAGTTCATGACAGTCCTTCCCAAGCAGTTGGAGACCAGAAGTGTGGAGGAGGACAACTGAGATCCTAGCCAGGCCTCAGAACCAGAGAGCCTGCTGTGAGAGAATCTGCTTACTAGATGTTCCATCCGAGCTGAAAAGAGGTACTGAGAAGCCTGCATTGCTGTGAGAAAGTGAATCTGCTGAAGCTGTCTGCAGACTGTTAATATTTATTTATTTATTTATTTATTTATTGAAGCCTATTTTACCAGGTAGGCACACACAGCCAAGAAGACTCGTTTCCAGTGGTGACCTGGGGGGGAGGGAACATGGGTACAGAGGTGAGAACAAGCCATTCTGCCCTGTCTCGTGTGTTCATGGGAGGAGGTGGTCAGGAGCTTGTCTCCAGGGTACTTGTACTCTCGATCATATGAGTGCCCACCAGGGTAAGGCAGAGCAACTCATCATTCTTGGCCCTTTTGAACTTGTTACACTGCCACCTGCCAATCAAGAGGAAAAGAAGCTGCAAGACAAAGATGGGGTCTAGACTGAACCTGCAATCACTATCTGCCTGCTGTTATGACATCATCCATCTTGAAGCATCAGTGACTGCTTTCTTTGGTATAGCACACATGAGTACTAGCTTTCCAGCAAGAAAACTGCTGTCATTGACTGAAATTCCCTGTTGGATTACAGTTTGCTCTAAAATCTCTGTTGGATTATAATTTATTTGCTTGTACAAAAGTGCTAGCCACAATGCCAGTTGGGTGAGGTTAAAGCATGCTTGTGTATCTGTAAATGCCCAGTGCAAGATCCCGAGAACCATTACGTCAGGCCCACAATGGTACTTAATTTGTCTGGATACCCAGTAGATAGAATTAAACTGCAGTTAAAGAAAGTGATTGTTTTGAAAGTTATTTTGAAACTGTGGAATTCTACTACTGATTATGTTGGGAGGCCTAGTGCACAAGCTCTGTGGAGAGGCCTGGACATCCAAGAGCACACTGCTTAGGGAAACGCACTTGAATTATCAAAAAAGAGCAATTGTGTTGTTACTGCCCAAAATCATTGTTTAAACCAGTTGGTATAACCCCTGTTTCCTTTGCAGGACCAGAGCTGTTAAATAATAAAGTCCTGTGGTTAGTCTCTAAATTTGGTGTGTGAGCATATTATTAGTGATCTGCTCCAATTGGTACAAAGGTGTTTAAAATTGTAACTGATGTATGACTACTGGTACCAGTGTGTTTCAGGGTGGTGTCGGAAAGTTGTTGGGGAGGTTGGTTCTCAGGGTGGAGGCACTGTGCTTTTCCCTTTATTCCCCATCCAAACCAACCTCCCCCACATAGGAGTTTATTAAGCCCAGTTCCCTCAACCTTGCTTGGCCCATCTGGGTGCAATGCATGGGTAGTAGCCAAGAAAGTAACACCTGTACCATCTGCATGGCAACCTGGTTATATGTGTTAGAGACTAAGCTCTGCAGTATTGAAACTCTTTCATTTCTCTGACTGCTTTAATCTGACAAGTTAAGTCTATATTATCTTTGTACATCCTAGAAATTAGCTTCTATAAGTGAGATCTGAGGTCCAAATATTGGAAATGCTGTTTTGTACTAATTTGCCTAGCCTGGTTGAGAAAAAAGTCCTTCACGTTTTTCTTCAACCACCATTCTCCTATTGTATTTTAAGCATGTTATACTGAAAACAAATCCTGCCACCTTCTGCAGAACTTCATTGTCTAATATTGTGGTGTTCATCCTCCAGGATAATGAGTTGCATGAGGGTCTGGGGCCGGACAGACAAGAACAAGCTAAGGAAAAGTTGTCTGAAGCCTCCACTGCCATGGTGTTCACCCTCTGTACTTTAAAATTAGCTGACAAAAAGAAATAATTCTTGTCACTAACTGCCCCTTAGAGAGAATGGCACTAGGATGCAAATAAGTAGCTATAAATGCATCCTGCGAACCTGATATTTAAACCATATCTTTCAGTTATTTAGTGCCCCAATAAAGTTTAGTGTTTTTTCCACCTCTGTTGCCCACAGGAGACAGTACAATTATAATCTCCTCCCCAACCACAAATTTATTAATATGTAGGTGCTACAGAATGGATTTAACCAATGCTATCCGTGTTGCTTTGGTTTGTGGTGCATATAAATCAGTTAGGTGTAGAAACATTCCCAAATATTCTATGTCTGTCATCAATGCTCACCCATGTTCAATTTCAACCAGCTATTGTATTTTAAAAGCATGTTTCTGGAAAAGAATACCCACCCGATCACATCTTTCCTGTCCTTGTGACCAATAAGATACGAACATACGAACATACGAATGTGCCAGCAGAAACAGACCACCTGGTCTATCTATGTCTGTTCGAGTGTGCAGCTCACACCCCTAGTTTGCAGCTGCCCCGCCTCCATTTGTCATCCCACTGCAACCCCCACCATCACTCTCCCCTGTTCCCTGTTCCATGCCCTTTTGAAACTGTTAACAGTTTTACATGATACCACCCATTCTGGTAGGGCGTTCCATTTCGCTACCACCCTCTCTGTGAAATAGTGTTGTCTCATTTCCTTCCTAAATCTTCCCCCCTCTATTCTTAGTGCATGCCCCCTGGTGACATGCCCCCTGGTGACCCTCCCCCTCCTTAACTTAAAGAACCCATCTGCCCCATCCTTACTGATTCCCCTCAGATACTTGAATGTCTCTATCATGCCCCCCGTCCCTTCTGTAATCCAGGGTGTACATACTTAGGTCTCTTAGCCTGCTGTCATAGTCTGTCCCTTCCATTCCACATATCATCTTTGTTGCCCTCCTCTGCACCCCCTCCAGTAGCTTGATATCATGCTTTAGATATGGCTTCCAAAACTGCACACAATACTCTAAGTGCGGCCTTACCAGTGACTTGTGGGGCAAAATCACCTCTCTTCACCTGGATGAAAAACCCCTCGCTATGCACCCCAGCATTTTCTTCGCTTTTACAGCTGCACTCCTGAACTGGGAAGTGTTGTCCATGGTCCCTGTTATCATTACCCCATGGTCCTTCTCCTCCTCAGTGATCCCTATTTTAACTCCTCCCAGCCAGTATTCTCTTCTTGGGTTCTTCACCCCAAAGTGAATAACCTTACACTTCTTTGCATTGAACCCCAGCTGCCACCTCTCTGACCACTCCTCCAGCTTGCTTAGGTCACCCTGAAGCTGCTTCCATACTGCCTCTCCATTCACCACTGCTCCGATTTTGGTGTCATCAGCGAACAGACTTATCTTGCTCACCACCCCATGTACAATGCCTGATATAAAGAGCCCAAACAATACTGGCCCCAACACAGAGCCCTGTGGCACCCCACTTGTCACCAGCCTTGGAGTTGAGAGCTCCTCTCTCACCACCACCTGTTTCAGCCTCCCACTCGGCCAGCTTGTAATCCAGTTCATCATTTTTGGCCCTTCCCCTACACCAGTTAGCTTCCCTCCAAGCTTCCCATGAGGCACAGAATCGAAGGCCTTGCTGAAGTCCAAGTCAAGAACATCCACCGCATGACCCTTATCCAGCTCACCTGTCAGCCAGTCATAATATTGTATCAGGTTGATTTGACAAGATTTCCCTGAAGCAAACCCATGCTGCCTCACATCCTGGAGGCCATTACCCTCTAGGTATGACACCAGTCTTTCCTTTAGTATTGTCTCCATGAGATTGCACACTATGGAGGTGAGACTTACCGGGTGATAATTACCCAGTTCTTCCCTTGGTCCGCTCTTGTGTAATGATACTATCTGTGCCATCCTCCAGTCCAGTGGCACACATTCCGACTCCAGTGAGGTGCTGTACCGATCCGCCAGTGGCTCCGCCAACACCTCCATCTCCCTCAGCATTCTGGGGTGGATACCATCCGGCCCTGGTGCCTTGTCTACCTTCAGTGTCCTCAGTCCCTCTAGGACTCTACTTGCCTCAATTCTTCCATCTGTTGCCTCTTCTCCCGTCCCCCACCCTCCCAGCCCATGGTGGTAGCAGTCCCCCTTTCTTCTGTGAATACTGAGCAAAGTATTCATTTAGTGCTTCTGCCTGCTCCACACCCTTTCCGTCCACTCCCCACCTTTTTATCCTTACTATTGTCTCCTTGCACTTCCTTTTCTCCCTGATGTATCTGAAAAAGTCTTTCCCCCCCCTCCCGTTAATTCCTAGTGCTAATCTCAGCTCCCTCTGGGCCTTGGCTTCTCTCACTTTTCTGGTCACCTCCCTGGACCATCTTGCATACTCCTCCCTGTCCACTTCCTTTCCTGTCCTTCTATACCTCCGGTGCACCTCTCATTTTGCTCTCACCACCTCGACTACCTTGCTGTTCAACCAGCATGGTTTTCTTGCTCTGCTTCTCTTACTCTGTGTCTTGGTGCAGGCTTCTGTTGCCTCTATAATCCCCCTTTTAATAACATTCCATTTCTGCTCTGTATCCATCTCCTGTCTTATGCCCTCTAGTTTCCCTTTCAGTACTTCCTGCATCCTCCCAAGGTCTGCCCCCCTGAAGCTTACTACCTGAGTAACTGATTTCTCTGGCTCCCAGCACATCGTGACATTAAACCACACCATTTGGCGTTTGCTGCCAGTTAGTGGGTTCTCCACCTTTATTTACCTTACTGCCTCCCGATTTGACAATGCCAGATCTAAAGTGTTCTTTAGCCTAGTAGGTACACTAACCAACTGTGTCAGGAGACCCTTCTGGATTGCACCCAGGAGCACTTACTCCCTAGCACTGGAGGTGACTGGAAAGCTCCAGTCAACCCCTGGCAAGTTGAAATCCCTCACGATGATCTCCTTCCGTTTTTTACATACCTTTCTGATTTGTCCTGCTAATTCCCTGTCAAGCTCCTCAGACTGGGATGGTGGCCTGTATACCACCCCAGAACTCAGTTTCCTAACCCTTGAATCTAGGAGCTGCAGCCAGATTGCCTCTGTTCTCCTTTCTTTCCCCTCGTCCCTTGTACATTTGATCCCGTCCCTCACATAGACTCCCACCCCACTGTCCCTCCCTTCCTTATGGTCCTTCCTGTATACTTTGTATCCTGGGATTGCCAGATCACAGTCCCAGTGCTCAGTTGCCCACATTTCTGTGACAGCTGCAATATCCACCCTCCACACTGCTAAGAGTGCCTGTAGCTCAGCAGGTTTGTTGCCTAAGCTTCTTGCATTCAGCGAGACCACCCTCCATCCTGTCCCCTTTCCTTCATTGACCTCCATTTCCTTCCTTCTACTCCCTCCTTTTTTGGCCACCCCGAGTCTTTCCCTGCTAGCTTGGGGGGTAGATTCCACTCTATCAGATCCCTGCCTACCTGCTTTCCACTTGCCACCACCCCATCTAGTTTAAATACACCTTTGTCATAATATACCTCCCCAGTCTTTGCTTTAATACCTCCTTCCCCTCCCCACTGAGGTGCAGCCTATCCCTTGCAAAAAGATTGATATTATCCCAGGTAATGCCCCAGCCACCCACAACCCCATATCCCTTAGTTTGACACCATTCTACCAACCATGTGTTCAACTCCCTAATTCTCTCCTTTCTCACTGTGCTTGCACGGGGTACTGGGAGCACTTCGGAGAATGCCACAGACTCCTCAGTCTTCTCACACAACCTTTCCACTTCCTCAGTCCTCTCCTTTGTTACCTCCACCATTTCTCCCACAAGGTCATTTGTCCCCACATGTACCACAATGTGTGGTTTCCTCCTACCCCTCCTTACGCACCTTAGGATTGCCTGTCCTGCCTTGTCTGCCTTTAATCCTGGTATGGACTCCACACATATCTGACTGTGCCTCTCCCCTTGCTGCCCCATTTGATCCTCTTGAGTATGGAGTCCTCCAAAACTAGTACACCTCCCTCCTCTTTCCTTGTGCCTGTCACCACCCCCTACCCAGGTTCTCATTTCTGGGGCCACTCAAGACGGTGCTTTTACAGTGTGTCCCAGTGTCTTCCCCCCTGCCTTTCTCAATTGAGACTCCTCCCCTCCTCCTGTTTGACTTCCAACCTTCTGCTCCCTCCTCATCTCTCTGAGTATTATCCCTCCTCCTGCCATGCCATACTCAGTCTCTCCACTAGTAATGCCTCTCTCTCCCTTCGCTTTGTGAGTACTATCCCTTGTGCAGTCTCCTCCTGTGTCCTCTTTCCCATGTATTGCTAGTACAGCAAACATGTTCCCGCCTTCTTTTGCCTTATTGTGTGTTTCCTCTTCCCTTCTGCCTACTATTGCTCCTCTTTTTCTAGGTGTTACTAGAGTCCACCGTTCATCAACTGGCTTCCTGTCTACTGTGCCTCCTCCCCCTGACCTCTCCCTTGCCCCACTGTTCCTTCTCTGTGGTGCCCCCACAATATTCTCAGATGTCAGCCCTCCTACTGACGCAATCCTCCCCTCCTCCCCCCTCAACCTCCCCAGCTCCCTGCCAAGCCACTGAACCTCTTCCTCAAGCCTCCTTGACCTGTGGCATATTGGACACCCTCCCAGCCTCCACAGTGTGTTCATCTGCATTGCTGTCCCACAACCATTGCACCCTACAATCCTACTCATGGTCCACACTACCTATACAGCCTCTCCACACCACTCTCACTACATCAAGTAGAATTAACTAATCCTAGCCCAGTCTCTAACAGAAATTGTTATCCTAAATGCCCTTGCATGCAGCATATATAGAATAATGGATAGGGAACTGTGCACAACAAGGCTGTGTTCCCATCGAGGGTTTTGATGACATCATAGACCTCAAGAGCAAAACTTGAGAGGTCCCTATGATGTCATCAAACACCCGAGATGGAAACACGGCCTTGACGTGCACAGTTCCCTATCTTTTATTTTGTATAGTATATGGTTCCCCACAAACTGTGCCACATTAATTTCACAAGGATTTTTTAGTTTCTGTACCTTGTCCAGACACTGCCATTTTCTCCCAGTCCTCACTGCAGTTCTGCTCTGCTGCTGACCCCAAAGGTACCATTGCTCACTGTCATCCGGCTTAGCTTTGTATGGAGGGACCACTGATTTATTTAAAAAAAAAACTGCTGACAAACTGATAGTTTGTAAATAGGGTGCCGACTATGGCAGTCTGTGTCCAAACTATCTGAAAAGCTCGTGCTCAACTCCTCACTTACTAGCGCCGCCATACTGTACAGTGTTTATTGAAAAGCCAATGTTTCAGCCAATCGGGAAACAGTTGAAGGTTAAGAAGTTGTTGTGCTATCATTGTGACGTCACAATAGTACAACAATTTTTTGACCTTTGAACTGTCCTACAACAGGATTTGGAAAACCATTGTTTTCCATCCACAATAAACCCTAACCATGTACTATAAGACAGTCAACTACAGTACTAACTGGAAACCACAATCCTACTCATAAGGACTATAGATCTACTCACACGTTTAGTATATTTTTATGTTCTTAAGACTTAGTTCATATAGCTGTTTCTTGTTTCCTCCTTCCTGGCCTGTTCTGAGGGCTCAGATAAGTTTGCAGCTCCCCAAGTTCCTCCCTCACAGCCTTCAAACCCAATCCCCAGTGGTATTTCAGTATTTGAGAAAGACTGGAGGAAGGGGTGGGTGGGATGGCTTTTACAGTCACTCCAGCCACAGTAGCCTTTAAGCTAAATTCTACTTTAAGCTAAATTAAAAAGAAAATAAAACAATATCAAAACTTGCAAAAATCCTCTGCACATCAACTCTCCCAACAGCATATAGAACCAACCAATCCTTCTCTCCTGCAGTCCAAAAAACAACAGTAAAACCCACAGAAATCCTCTCTACAGCCAGCAAGCAGACTTAATCAATCCTTCTGGGGTCATACACCCATTGTTTTTATGCATCAGACATCTTGAACCAAATTTTAGGTTGAGTATCTTGGAGGACTATAATGTTGCTGGGTGATGTGTCCAGTAGAGAGAGAGTAGTTGCACATTTCCTATGTGTTTTAAAGAGCTGCTGACACCATCTGCAGTCTCAGGCAGTCAACTCATTCTAAGGAATTGCCTGCCTGAAGAGCTAATCTAGATTTTAATTAAAATTTTTAGTGCAGTAATTAAAAAGAGGACTTATATTTGAAAGCCCAGTTCGCAACTTTCAAATATGGGCAGAGCGGTCGGTAGGCACTGCAGCCCCACCACAAAAAATAGAAGTTTGATGACATGAAGTAGGGAATATACAATATAGCCATGTACATACTTAAGTGAAGATAAAGATCCTGTATGTAAGTTTAGATGGCCGGCTCCCTTGATTTCATTTTATATATATATATATATATATATATATATATATATATATATATATAGACAACCTGCAGCCCTGTGCCATACTTTATGTCATCAAACTACTATTTTCAGGAGTAGCTCTGCAGGGCTCAGCGGTCACTTGGTTCATATTCGGAAGTTACAAGCTGGGCTTTCAGATGTAATTCCTCTTTTAATGACTGCACTAGAAAATGCAAAATAGTCTAGATTAGCTCCTTAGATAGGCAACTCAGTAACACTTTATGTTTCCTTAACATGCAACAACTGTGTAACTAAAGTATAATTACCCCTGTTGCATGTAATTAATGATTACTTACCCTGCAGTTACATTGAAACTGATACTTAAAATAAAGTGTGATTAGCAGCTCCTTAGTATCAGTTGACTGCCCAGAACGTGTCAGCTGCACTTTAATAGTGTTCATATTTAAGGTCACTGGGTAAATAGTATCACCAATGCACCTTTTTAATTAACAAGAAAGGGACCCCACAGCTAGATGGGACTAAGACCTTGTTCAGCCTTAACTCTTCTTAGTAGTTGATGATTCAGATTATAATTCACCAGGATCAGAACAAGGATCATGTCAAGTAGATGATATAGAGGAGGCTTCAGAGTCACCACCACCCTCCTCTGTGTCTCCCCACAGTTTACCAGAGTGTAAATCAACATACCTATTTTTATGTTTGCTTGCACGCATGTGCAAGAAACATAGTGCCAAACATAGTGCCAATGAGAATTCGTAGGTGTGCCTCCCCCACTTCCAATGCCCGGCTGCCTTTTGCAGGCGCTTCCGCACGATGCCAATGAATGTAGGAGCTATCTATGACAACCATTCAGATGCAGTGGCGTACAGTTGAAAGCAAAAATCCACAACATGTAGGCAATTTGCATACTGCCATTGGCAGTATGCAAAGTGCCTACACATTGGCACTGCACTGAAACAGCTGTCATAAATAGCTCCATCCCCTCCGCAACAAGTAGCATGCTGGGAGTCCACCCCAGCTTGCTCATGTGCTCACCCCCACACACACTGCATGGCCGATGGGGGTGCCCAATCCCCCATTGGCTCCACTGCTCTCCCCCCAACAGTGTTCCAGGTGCCATGCTGGGATCCCACCCCAGCATGGCAACAGTCTGTAAGGCTGACGGGGGTGCCCAATCCCTGTCGGTTCCACTGTATTTCCCCCAACAGACTTCCAGGTGCCATGCTGGGAGCTCACCCCAGTGTGGCAATAATCTGTATGGCCGATGGAGGTGCCCAATCCCCCATCAGCTCCACTGCACCCCCCAAACAGCCTTCCAGCTGCCACACTGGGAGCCTACCCCAGCATGGCAAAAGTCCTGCGTCGTCTTTAAAAAAAAGCCATGTAAGTTAAAATGGTCCCTTGCTGACTGTCTTGACCCCCCCCACCCACGCCCACCCTCTGCACCCTGCCTCCCCACCCCCCACCTCACCCCATACTTACCTCCGGAGTCTGGCGTGATGATCTCGGTGGACCAGGAACACGTCTGCACTCTTCAAAGCCGACCACGAACTGAGGAAATGCCGGTAAGCTGTATAATGGAATAAATAGGGTTTTTCAACTTTGATGCATATCTCAGGCATTTTGGGGAATTTTTTCACCAAATTTTCAACATGGGGTTCTTAGGACACCACCTCATGAATTCTTGCACTGTCATTTTGTTATTCGGTCCCGAAAGGTGATTTCGCAGTCTCTGCGCAGAACTACCTTTTTGGACCAAGTTACGAAATAACAGTGTCACAATTCATGAGGTAGGCCCCCAAAAACCCTATGTTGAAAATTTGGTGAAAAAATTCCCAAAAATGACTGTTCTATGAGCATGCATTGCACAGTTCCTACGCAAGCTCGTAAGTTCACAAATTTTTAATATTTTCACTCCAGATTTTCAACATTGCCATTTTACCATACCTCCTTATGAGCAATACAGCTGTCATTTTTCACATCTTGCCCAAAATGTATTTCCGCCCACGTAGTGCACAATGGCGAAGTCAGTGTGCGAAATCAATGTTTGGGACAGATTAACAAAATCACAGTGACACTGTTCATGAGCAGAGGTCTTAAAATGGCTATGTTAAAAATTTGGTGACAAAAGCCCATAAAATGACTGTGTTCCGAGCAAGCATTGCGCAGTTTCCACACACCCTGGTAAGTTCCTGAATTTGTAATATTTTCAGCACTGGCATTTTTCCACACTTCCTTATGAACAGTACAGCTGTCATTTTTCGCAACGGGGCTGAAATGTGTTTTTGCAGTTCCAGCACAGAAATGCATGGTCGCTGTGGGAAATCATTGTTCGGGACAGATTAAGAAAATCACAGTGACACTGTTCATGAGCGGAGGTCCCAAAATACCTGTGTTGACAGTCTGCTGGAAAAAATCCCAAAACTAATTACATTACGGGTGTGCACTGCACAGTTTCTACACATGTTCGTGACTTCACCAGTTTTTTTAATATTTTCACTGCAGATTTTCAACATTGCCATTTTTATGTTGCTTGCATGCATGTGCCAGAAACATAGTGCCATCATCGGAGATTTCGGAGGTGTGTCACCTCCTCCTCAATTCAGTCAGTGTGCTGACAGGCATGGCCCTGTAAGCCAATACATTTTGGAGCTGTCTATGACACGCTCCAAAATGCAGTAACGCCACAGTTGAAAAGGGGAAACTCGCTTGGTGAGCACCGATAAGATGTCGGCTGCTCACACGCAGCCTCCCGACCATGAGGCATGGCGCCCCGCATGCACTGTATAGCCGATGGGGACCCAATCCCCATCAGCTGAGCTCACCCCCAGTAGTAGCTGCCACGCTGGGAGCCCACCTCAGCATGGCAAGCGGTCCTTTTGCCAATGGGGGTGCCCAATCCCCCATCGGCTGAACGCCCCCCCATCTTTTTGCCACACTGGGAGCCCACCCCAGCGTGGCAATATATTCCATGGCCAACGGGGTGCCCAATCCCCCATCGGCTGAACACCCCCCATCCTTTTGCCATGCTGGGAGCCCACCCCAGTGTGGCAATATATTCCATGGCTGACGGGGGTGCCCAATCCCCCATCGGCTGAACGCTCCACCCATCCTTGTGCCACGCTGGGAGCCCACCCCAGCGTGGCAATATATTCCATGGCCGACAGGGTGCCCAATCCCCCATCAGCTGAGTTCCCCAACGTCCTTTTGTGCCATGCTGGGAGCCCACCCCAGCATGGCAACGTCCCACGCTCTTTTTTTAAACCTAAAACAAAAACGTCCCAAGGCATCGCCTCCCAACCCCCTCCCACAACCCGCACTCCACCCACCGCGCACCCAGCCTCCCCACACCCCTCACCCCTACTTACCTCCAGACTCTGGCGTGACGATCTTCGGTGGACCGGGAACACATCTGCACTCTTCAAAGCCGACTGCGAACTGAGGAAATGCCGGTAAGTTGTATAATGGGCTAAATGGGAGGTTTCAACTTTGCTGCATATCTCAGGCATTTTTGGGAATTTTTGCACCAAATTTTGAACATGGGGTTTTTGGGACCCCTTCTCATGAATGATGTCACTGTCATGGTGTTATTCGGGCCCGAAGGGTGATTTCACACAGTGACTGCACAGTGACTGTGAAATCACCCTTCGGGCCTGAATACCACCATGACAGTGACATCATTCATGAGAAGGGGTCCCAAACCCCATGTTGAAAATTGGTGCCAAAATTCCAAAATGACTGTTTTATGAGCATGCTAGCAGTTCCTACTCAGGCTCGTAAGTTGCAAAATTTCAATATTTTCACTCCAGATTTTCAACATTGCCATTTTACCACACCTTCTTATGAGTAGTACAGCTGTCATTTTTCACATCTCACCCAAAACCTGTTTCCGCCCATGTAGCACACAATGGCGCAGTCGGTGTGTGAACTCAATGTATGGGACACATTAAGAAAATCACAGTGACACTGATCATGAGCAGAGGTCTTAAAATGCCTGTGTTGAAAATTTGGTGAAAACATTCCTAGAAATTACTGTTTTACGAGTGTGCGTTGCACAGTTCCTACGCACACTCGTAAGTTTGCGAATTTTCAATATTTTCACTTCACATTTTCAACATTTCCATTTTACCACACCTCCTCATGAGCAGTACAGCTGTCATTTTTCACATCCTGCCCAAAACATGTTTCCGCCCATGTAACACACAATGGCGCAGTCGGTGTGCAAACTCAATGTATGGCACACATTAAGAAAATCACAGTGACACTGTTCATGAGCAGAGTTCTTGAAATGGCAATGTTGAAAATTTGGTGACAGAATTTCTAAAAATGACTGTTTTACGACTGTGCGTTGCACAGTTCCCACGTACGCTCGTACGTTTGCGAATTTTCAATATTTCCACTCCAGATTTTCAACATTGCTATTTACCACACCTCCTCATGAGCAGTACAGCTGTCATTTTCACATCCTGCCCAAAACATGTTTCCTTCATGTAGCTACAATGGCAGATCGGTGTGCAAACTCAATGTATGGCACACATTAACAAAATCACTGTGACACTGTTCATGAGCAGAGGTCTTAAAATGGCTATGTTGAAAATTTGGTGAAAAAATTCCTAAAAATGACTGTTTTATGCGTGTGCATTGCTCAGTTCCTACGCACGCTCGTAAGTTCGCAAATTTTCAATATTTGCACTCCAATGACTTCCAAATACCTAAACAGCACATAGAAGCAAGCAACATTCAGCATTGACAAATGCTTGTTTACACCTCCCCATGAACAGTACAGCTGTCATTTTTCACATCCTGTTTGGAATGTGTTCTTGCACCTGTGGTGCCAAATGGCATAGTCGTTGTGCAAAATCAGCTTTCCGCTAACAAACTGATATTGCCACTGTTCATAAGGTGGGGTCACAAAAAACCCATGTTGAAAATTTGGAAAGAAAATACCAGCAAACGCCTGAGGTGTTAGGGTTTCCGACCATAACTGTCCACCCTGTAGAAAATGACAGGCATCAGGAGTGTGATTTGGGATTGTCGCCTGTAATGCTCATACCATTCCACCCCCACCTAGCCAGTGAGAGGCATCAAGGTGTGCCTTGGACTCTTCAGCCCCAAAGTTCACCCCATTCTCCTATACTGCACCCATTTCACCATATTTTCTGATGGATTGGGGTGCCCAGAAGGGTCAAAGACCCCAAGGCACACTGTGACACTTGTTGGTGTCTGCAGGGTAGGGTGTGGTGAAATGGCCTGGCCATTATGCCTGATGACCCAAAGGCACACCCCCAATGCCTGTCAGTCTCTGCAGGGTGGTGGTGGGATTGGCTTCAGTTCAATACTTCACTGCCATTCCTATTATGCAGCTCTCTAACTCCTACACTACCAATGCCAATGCCAGCAAGCAAACATTCGGTATTGACAAATGCTTGTTGACTTACATGACTATGGGTTTCCTCGACTTAAATGTAACTTTTCTATGTCCACCCCTTTTCCTGGTAGTTGCAATTTCCATGTTGTCTTCCTGAGGAGGGTGAAGGCATATGAGTCTGTGAGGCCAGAACCTCTCCTGTTTTTCCCTCATCACTGTATCATCTGGGGAGGTTTCTGTAAAAGGAAAGCCAGAATTTCTTTGTACAGATACAGATGGTTCCTGGAAAACTACAAACTGTTACACAGGAAGTGTTTCTGTATGCTGTGCTGAGGTGTTGTCCACTAAGATCAGAATCTGTGGAAAATTTTTGTTAGTTTCTGGAGCTACTGTATTCTGCTGCTCTGTGGAGATATTAGATATTTTTAAGGAGGGTTCAGAGGAGTCTGTATAGCCATTTGAGCACTCCTCTGGTCTGAGGCCTTAGCTGAGCCTTGTGCTTGACCCTTAACCATATGTCCCTCTTGATGCATGCCATCATCCCTGTTGCATGATGCCAGACAGGACTGAGAGAAAGTGAAAGTGGGCGCTGGTGGACTGGAGCAGTGGGACTCAGAGCGTGATAGATGATGTGTAAGTGGGGGGTGTAAAACAAAACTTTGGGACAAATTAATAACTAAGAGAACAAAAGAAGTTACACTAAGAAAAAAAAAAGCACTGAAAAAAGCAGACACCAGATGGGACTCAGAGAGAGAGTGAAAGCAGGGACTGGGGGCTGAGGTGGTGGGACTTGGAGGGTGACAGATGTTGTGAGGGTGGGGGGGTGTGGTAATTTAAAACTTTCAGGTGAAAAAATAACATAAAAAGAAGGAAACACAGGGAAAAAAAAGACAGGTGAAAGAAACTGAAACTGGAGGTCAAGAAGGTGGTCTGAAAGGGGGGAGGGTGACAAAAGATCATGTGGGTGCTTAAGGAGGACAAACTATGAACAAGAAAAGAAGAAATCTGGGGTGATGAGACTTGGAAAATAACTGATGTCAAGGGGTGGGGTTGTGTGCTTTTTTTAAACTTACAGATGACAAAATAAGATAAGAAGAAGGAAATACAAGAAAAGAATATGGAAAAGGATAAGAATATAAAAATGCAAAAGAGAGAGAAGAAAAAGAAGGTAAGAAACTAAAACTGGGTGTGGGGAGGTGGGCTGAAAAGAGGAAGGGTGACCGAAAGGTTTTGGGAGAGGTGCTAATTTAAACAAAAGGAGGCCAAATTAGGAGAAAAAAAGGAAATTTAAGAAAAGAGGACAGAAAAAAGGTAAGAATATAAAAAAGCAAAAGAGAGAGAAGGGAAAGAAAGTTAAGAAACTGAAATCGGAGCTTGGGGAGGTGGGCTGAAAGGAGGGAGGGTAACAAAAGATTGTGAGTGTGGGGGTGCTTAAGGAGAACAAACTAAGAATGAAAAAAGGAATAAAAAAGAAAAAGAAGTCACATTTAACAGAAAAAGAAAAGAATGTAACACAAAAGGAGAGAAGGGAAAGAAACTGAAATGGGAATTGGGATGGCTGGCTGAAAGGAGAGAGGGTGACAAAAGATCATGGGGATGGGGTGCTTAAGGAGGACAAACTAAGAATAAAAAATAAGACATCTGGGGTGATGTGACTCAGAAGGGTGAGGCTGTAAAACAAAACTCTGGAACAAAAATAATAACTAAGAGAAAAAAGAAGTTAAACTAAGAAAAAACCAAAAGCATTGAAGAAAGCAGAATCCAAACAGGACTCGGAGAGAAAGTGAATGTTGGGGATGGGGGCTGGGGGCTTTGGGCTGGGACGATGGGACTCGGAGGGTGATTAATGTCGTGGAGGTGGGAGGTGTGCTGTTTTAAAACTTACTGCTGATGAAATAAGATAAAAAGAAGGAAATACAAGAAACAAAGATAGAGGAGGGAAATAAACTAAAACTGGAGGTTGGAGAGGTAGGCTGAAAAGAGGGAGGGTGAAAAATATTGTGGAGTATGCTTAAGGAGTACAAAATAAACATCAGAAAAGAAGAACTCTGGGGTGGTAGGACTCATGGGGTGTGGGACATGCTTAAGAAGGACAAACTAAGAATAAAAAAAGAAATATGGGGCAGTGGGGCTCGGAAGGTGGCAAACATCATGGGGGTGGGGCGTTTGTTGATTTAAAACTTACAGATGTAAAAATTAGATAAAAAGAAGGAAATACAAGAAAAGAAGATAGAAAAAGATAATAAAAAGTGGAGGGTTACAAAAGAGTGGAGGTATAGTTAAAGTAAATTTCAAAGATTAATATGTGGGCTTCATAGCCCATTACCTTGGGGCAGCAGTAGCTAATTTCTGTAAAAAGTAAAATTTTTAACCAAGTCATTTTGGGGAAGGAAGGAATCATAAATAGAATTACAGCCATGGCTAGCCAATCACTTCTACTTCCCGGTCCGCCAGCTCTGCTCCTGCACTCAGACATATTGTAGCATCTAAACAGGTAGCGCATGGGGGTGCACTCCATACAAGTACAGGGGTCATTTTTTCAGTGTTGATTATGTTTGCTTGCACGCATGTGCAAGAAACATAGTGCCATCATCCGAGTTTTTGGGGGTGTGGCAGCCCTCTTCCAATTCAGTCGGTGTGTTTGCAGGTGCGGCCGCAGTTCTCCAATGCTTGCTGGAGCTGTCTATGACAGCAGTCCAAAATGCAGTGGAGTACAGTTGAAAGAGGGAGCTATGCTTCAGTGAGCAGTGATAAGATATCACCTGCTCATGCGCAGCTCCCCGCGCGCGCACACACACACACACACACACACACACACGTACACTGGGTGCTCGCCCCCCCCACGCACACACTGTGTAGCTGACGGGGGTGCCCAATCCCCCGTCGGCTGTGCTGTGCCCCCCCAAAACAGAGTTCCATATGCCATGCTGAATGCCCACCCCAGCGTGACTGCACATCGTATAGCCGACGGGGGTGCCCAATCCCCCGTCGGCTCCACTGGTCCCCCCCCAGAGTACAGGGTGCCACGCTGGGAACCCACCCCAGCATGGCAACTATGCTATTGCCGATGGGGGTGCCCAATCCCCAGTTGGATCCATGCCCCCCTACCAGCCATCCATGTGCCACGCTGGGAGCCCACCCCAGGGTGGCAAACGTCCTGCATCATCATTTAAAAAAAAAAACCTGAAACTGGAAAATGATCCCTTGCTGTCTCTGCCCCCAACCACACCCACGCACTGCGCACCACGCTTCCCCACACCCCCCTCACCCTATACTTAACTCCAGACTCCGGCGCAACGATCTTCGATGGACCGGGAACACATCTGCACTCTTCAAAACTGACCGCGAACTGAGGAAATGCCAGTAAGCTGTATAATGGAATAGATAGATTTTTTTCAACTTTGATGCATATCTCAGGCATTTTTTGGAATTTTTGAACCAAATTTTCAACATGGGATTTTTGGGACCCCTTCTCATGAATGCTGTCACTGTCATGGCATTAATCGGGCCCGAAGGGTGATTTCGCAGTCACTGTGCGAAATCACCTTTCAGACTGAGTAATGAAACGACACTGCCACTGTTCATAAGGTGGGCTCTCAAAAGCCTATTTTGAAAATGGAAATATTCAAAATTACTGTTTTATGAGCTGTGCAGTTCCTTCACGATGCTCGTAAGTTTGCTAATTTTCAATAGTTTCACTCAGATTTTCAACATTGACATTTTATTACACTTCCTTATGAGTAGTACAGCTGTCATTTTCACATCTTGCCCAAAACGTGTTTCTGCCCATGTAGCACAATGGCACAGTTGTGTCTGAGAAATTAATGTATGGGACACATTAAGAAAATCACAGTGACACTGTTCATGAGCAGAGGACTTAAAATGGCTATGTTGAAAATTTGGTGAAAAATTCCTAAAAATGACTGTTTTACGAGCGTGCGTTGCGTAGTTCCTATGCACGCTTGTAAGTCTGCGAATTTTCTATATTTTCACTCAAGATTTTCCACATTGCCATTTTATTACACTTCCTTATGAACAGTACAGCTGCCATTTTTACATGTCGCCCAAATGTGTTTCCGCACATGTAGCACACAATGGTGCAGTCGGTGTGCGAAAGCAATGTTTGGGACAGATTAAAAAAATCACAGTTACACTGTTCATGAGCAGAGGTCTTAAAATGACTATGCTGAAAATTTGGTGACAAAAGTCCATAAAATGACTATGTTATGAGTGAGCATTGTGCAGTTTCCACGCACCCTCGTAAGTTCATGACTTTGTAATATTTTCTGTCAAGATTTTCACCAGTGGCATTTTTCCACACTTCCTTATGAACAGTACAGCTGCCTTTTTTCACAACATGGCCAAAATGTGTTTTCACACTTTCAGCGCAGAGATGCATGGTCGCTGTGGGAAATCATTGTTCAGGACAGATAAAGAAAATCACAGTGACACCGTTCATGATCGGAGGTCCCAAAATGCCTGTGTTGACAACCTGCTGTAAAAAATCTCCAACCTAATTACATTATGGGTGTGCGTTGCACAGTTTCTATGCACGCTCGTGACTTCACCAGTTTTTTAAATATTTTTACTGCAGATTTTTAACATTGCCATTTTTTACACCTCCCCATGAACAGTACAGCTGTCATTTTTCACATCCTGTTTGGAATGTGTTTTTGCACCTGTGGTGCTAAATGCCGTAGTTGCTGTGTATAAGCAGCTATTGGCTAACAAACTAATATTGCCACTGTTCATGAGGTGGGGGTCACAAAAAAAAATGTTGAAAATTTGGAGTGAAAATACCAACAAATGCCTGAGGTGTTAGGGTTTCCAACCATAACACCCCACCCTGTAGAGAATGACAGTCATCAGGGGTGTGACTTGGGATTCTTGCCTGTAATGCTCATACCATTCTACACCCTGCAGCCAGTGAGAGGCATTGAGGTATGCCTTGGACTCTTCAGCCCCAAAGTTCACCCCATTCTCCTATACTGCACCCATCTCACCGTATTTCCTGATGGAATGGGGTGCGCATAAGGGCCAAAGACCCCAAGGCACACCCTGACACTTGTCAGTATCTGCAGGGTAGGGTGTGGTGAAATGGCAAGGCCGTTATGCCTGATGACCCAAAGGCACACCCCAATGCCTGTCACTCTCTGCAGGGTGGTGGTGGGGTTGGCTTCAGTTCAGTACTTCACTGCCATTTCTATTATGCAGCTCTGTAACTTCTACAGTGCCAATGCCAAAGCCAGCAAGCAAACATTCGGCATTGACAAATGCTTGTTTATATATGTTTATGTAACCTAGGAGAAAAATGAAGGCTACCACTCAGTTAACAGGGACCCTATTAGTTTATCAGTGGCCTTCATTCTTCTACAAGGTTGCATAAACACATATAAATCAGCACTGAAAAATGGCCCCCATAGACTTGTATGGGGTGCACCCTGCTTAGCTCTCTTCCTTTCTGAAAATGACTTGGTTAAAGATATAGCTCTTTACAGAAATCAGTTACTGCTGCCCTAACATAATGGGCTAGGAAGCCCAAATATTTAAAAACAAAACTTTAAATTTACTTGAAGAAGGACAAATGAAAAGTAATTAAAAGGAAATCAATAAAAAGAAAGAGAAGTTAAATTTAACAGAAAAATAAAAACTATAATAAAAAAGCAAAAACAGAAGGGAAAGAAAGCACCCTGTTGTGTAAAAAAATCAATTTTCTATTTCAAAAATATGGATGGACAGAAATGGGACTAAAAATACTAATGGTGGGCTTCGAGGAGTCACGTGATGCAGTCCATGGTGTAGCTGCTTCTAGACCGGGCTCCCATTCCAAACAAATATAAATAGTAATTTTTATCTCCTTTATTGAAGTCTTTAGTCTCCAGTGTTTCCCTGCACCTGTAGGAGTTCCTGCTGGTTCTGTTGCACTGGGGTTTGTGTGTGATCCATTTAATATCACCCCAGGATGGACTCAGAAATGTGCCAAGCACCGCCTGCACACACACCTCCAGCAACCCCGGACACAATTTCTAAATGCTCCAAAGGCCATGGAGCAGCATCTGGCAAAGTTCTACTCCCACCACCGGACCAACACTTTCGCTGGAAGACCACTTCCTTTTGGAATTTGTGCCCTTCAAAGCCACACTCCAGGAGCCCACATCAGAACTGAAGTCCATGAGCTCCGATCTGTCTGATGCTACCAGGGCTATCTCTGATGTGGTGGCCCGCACTTCATCTCTTGAAAACTGGAGAAACAGAACTGAACTGGACATTACTTCCCTATGGCAGTGCCTCTCCAAAATGGAATCAAAACTTGAAGACCTGGAAGGCTGAAGTAGGCTTCAGCCTTCCAGAAGATGCAGAGGGTACCTCTCCAGTTCTTTTTGCACAAAAATAGTTAAACAAGCTGGCTGGACCGTCACCAAACAATCCAGCCTATATTGTGGAAAGAGCTCACAGATCACTCAGGGCAAAACTTCCGTTGGGCTGTCCTCTACATCTGTTCATTCTGCGGCTTCTTAACTATCTGAATAAGCAGCAGTGCACCCCTTCAGGTCGACACTCGACGGCGAAACACGAAAAAAGACCATTACGACAACAATCGCTGTAATGGTCCTTTTTCTGTGTTTTGCTTTCCCCCAATGTTCTGCCCCCTTCCTGGACCAACTCTGATCTGGAGTTGATAACCCTAAAGTCCAGGGGGTGTGAGGGGCAGACTCCCCCCAAAGAAAACACTTGTTGAACAGGTGGCACAATACCTGCATCGGTTTTGTGCCGTTGCTGTGCAGGAAGTCGGCATTTTCACTGTCGACCTCCCTTGGTGCTTCCATAAGTAGCATGTCTTATTTAAAGTGAGGGCACTCCATGAGATTGCATGGGAGGGCTCCCAGCTCTGTACTTCACAGGATCTTCCCACAGTCACCCACCAGAGGAAAGTAGCAGATCATCTCTTTGTGATCAAACTTATTGCTGCAGGTGTCTGCTTCAAGGTCCTGTATTCTGTTTGCCTGTCAGTTTTTGCCTGGATTTCATTCAGCTCAGCTGTACATGTAGCCCCTGAGCTCAAGAAGTTTTCCCTGAACTGTTTAAAGACCGGTGACTGTGTGATGTGTAATCTGTTAGGCTCTGGAGAAGGATCATTGTGCTGATTGTGGGGTTTACTGTTTAATTTGCCGTGCAGGTCAGTGGGAGATGCAGGGTTGACTCTATGTATATTTTAAATATTCAGCCAACAATTGCCTCTTTGCAAACCTGGAAATGGTTAGTGTTTTGTTTCTTTTTGCTACTGGCACCCCACATCAGGTTGCTCTGCCTTCTCTCATTACCCGGAGTCTTTGGTTGACCCTGCCTTGTTTGGTTAACTACTGGTTCTTTTGTTTGGTCCCCTACTGCCTAACTGCTCGAGATGGCTCCTTCTGCACCCATCAAGACATTGTGTAATTCTCAAAACTGTTTATTGGATTATCCTGGTTTGGCTCCTCCATAGCATAATTTTGGGCTCTAATGTCTCTTCTAGCTACAGCGCAGTCCATGGGCTTGGCCAGGATCAGATTTTTTGGCAGCATATGGGCCTGTCCTTCTGTGGATACAAGTACTGTTTAACTGGTTTCCCAAGCTTTTTATCAACCAGACCTTGTATATGTAGCTGTCCCTCTGCTTCTGCTGGACCTTCCTGTACTTCCTGGTCAGTCAGACAGCATTTGTTATATTATTATGTTGCCATCTTTGGACTATATCTTTGTTATTGGAATTGTAGGGCCCATAGTTGGGACTTTTGTTACATTTATGACCGGGATCCTGTTTATTATATGTGTTTTTTTATAATGGGTGGGCATGATCATTGTCTTTTGTTTTGTGGTCTGTTTTTCAATAATCTCAGTATTTTATTTTGGGGATTGGCCCTGGATAATTCATGGGGCTTTTTTACAGAGCTTGTAGTTTAGCTTAGTTGTGATAGTTTAGTTACTGTAGGTGTTAGAGCTGAGTGTTACATTGGGGGACTCATTACCCAGTTTTTGTGTTGTTTAGTGTTTATTAGTTGTTCAGAGCAGGGGAGGGGTTGGGGAAGATTTGGGCTACTGGCGAGGATGGTGATCACAAGCCAGCTCTGGTGGGAAGTTATCTCACCTTTTGGCTGTTGGTCTATGACTTTTTAGGTACTTGTGGCAGGCTGAGCAGTCTGGTGGGGGGGGGAGTTGAGGTTTTGGGACCTTTGGGGTGGTTTCAATGGGATAGTAGGGTTTACTTACAGTTTTGGGATATTCTACTGTTTTTTCCCAGTCCAGGTTTTTGGGTGGAGGGTCTGGGGGGGGGGATGGGGGTCAGGGTGATTCAGATTGTGGTTTCATTGTGGGGGGTGAGGTTAGTGGAGCCACCTGAGTTTTATGGTCTTATTTTGATGGTGTTATATTATTTTTTTACTGGTCTCTTTACTTCCTTGTTGCCATGACTACATATTTGAAATTTGTGTCATGGAATGTTAAGGGAACCAGATCCCCCTCTAAACATTGTCAAATCCTTAAACGTTTATAACTTTTACAGTGCCATATCACTTTTTGGCAGGAGACCCACCTTCTGTCTTTGGAATGCACCTTATTTCACAGATAGATGGTTGCTCAGAACTTTGCAGCTTGTTTTACCACCTCTTGTAGAGATGTGGCTGCCTTGATTAACAGTGGAGTTGCTCTTTCAGGTTCAGCAATGCCTCCAAGACCATAATGGTTGATACGTATCTGTGCAGGGTATTCTAGACAGGTCGGAGATTATCCTGGGGAGTGTATACGGTCCCAATATCTCGGACCCATTTTTTTTCATGGAGCTGGTGAGTCTTGTCCCAGTTTCTTCCTATCCCATTCATTATCAAAGGGGATTGGAATACTGTCCTCACTCCTCACCTGGATAGATCCGGTGGGATCTCCCAAGGCTTATCCCCAGTTCAACGTGCCATTAAGGATATGATGGGTTCCTTGGGGCTCTGTGACCTCTGGTAGATATTCCACCCACAAAGTAAGGTTTACACCTATTTCTCTCCCATGCACCGGTCTTATTCCAGGCTCAATTATATTCTGATTAGCCAACTTGTTTTGACTTGGTTGCTGGATGAACAAATAGGTGCCAGGGTTTTCTCAGACCATTTGCTAGTGTGGGTGAGGCTGTCTCCTGTCCCCGGTTCTCATAAGAATACAATTTGGAAGCTTAGTAATCAGGTCATTGCTGATTCATTTATGGTAAAGAGGGTCAAAGATCAAATTGCATTATTTGTCCAGCAGAATGCTGATTCTGTTGGGAAAGGGGACCTGGAGTGGGTGGCCTCAAATACTTTCTCAGGGGGGAGTTTATTAGACTCACTTCTAAGCATAAACACCAGTGAGCGCAAGCAGCTGAGGACCTCTGGCAGCGTATTACTGATACTGAACACAGTCTTTCCTCTTTGACTCCTGGCACTACTCTTCATGAGCTAGGAGTTTTGAGAGATAAATATTTGGATCTTATGAGTGAGAAAGCCAAACACACTATCCTCAGAACATGGTCTACAGTACATGCATCAAACAGGGCAAGAAGGCTAGTCACCTTCTAGCAATGCATTTCAGGCAACAGGATGCATCCAGGTTATTGTCCATCATTACAGCCTCAGATGGTTCTCTCCATACCCAGTCCCGGGACATTGCTCAAAACTTCGTGTCCTTTTATCGTGACTTATATGGCCCTAATTCCTCACTACCATCTCAATCCTGCATTGCAGAATATTTAAATTAGATTCCTCTTCCATGGTTGACTGAGTCTCAACAACTGTTTCTCTCTGAATCAATCACTGAAGAAGAGATATGGGGGGGTCATTATGAGTCTGTCCTCTGATAAGGCTCACGGGCTGGACAGATTTTCAACAGATTTTTATAAAACATTTGTCAATTATCTGGTCCCTCTCCACCATTTTTATTTGTACATTTTTGATTCTGGTATCTCCGATCCCACTGTTTTGCAGGCTTTGATAGTTCTTTCGCCCAAGCCTGGTCAGTCTCCCAACCTTGTCTCCAGCTATAGACCCATCTTGCTAATAAATTGTGATATTAAGATTTTATCCAAAATATTGTCCCATAGAGTTGACCAGGTTTGGGCTGGGTGGGCTTATTAGTTGGGAGCAGGTGGGTTTTGCCTCCAATAGAACATCGGTAGATCATCTCCAGAAATTGATACATCTTCGATGTGTACAGGGATTCCATCACTCCTATGGTGTTGGTCTCCCTGGATGCGGAGGAGGCTTTTGATAGGGTATGCTAAAATTTTTTGTTTTTGATGCTCGAGAAATTTGGTTTTCCAGACTATTTTTGTTGTTGGATTCAAATATTGTATTCCTCCCCTACAGCTAAGATTTATTGCAATTGGTCTTTTTCCCTTTCCTTTGCTTTATGTTCTGGTACCTGTCAGGGCTTCCCACTCTCCCCTTATCTTTTTAATTTGTATTTAGAGCCCCTTATCCTTCAGTTAAAGTCCTCCCCAGCATTAATGGCTATCTCTGTCTGGTTCCCAGGTGGTGAAACTCTCAGTGTATGCAGACGACATTTTGCTGCATATCGCTCATCCTGTAATGTCCCTGCCAGCTGCCCTAAGTATTATAGAAGCTTTTGATAGGTTATCTAATTATAAATGAAACCTTGATAAGACTGCGGTTATGCCTCTTACGCCAACAGTGGTTAAAGTGGATATTCTTTCACTGAGTATGAAACGGGCTCCCTGTTCCATTAAATATCCAGGAATACACCTCTCCAAGGATCATATCTTAGTGTGTAAACTTAAGTTGGATGATCTTATAGTAAAGATTCAACAGGACCTTCAGCAGTGGCAGGCTCTTTCTCTATCTCTGTGGGACAGTCAGCATCATTAAAATGAATGATCTTCTCCACATTTTTACCATGTCAACATGTTGAATCTTTGGCTCCCCGTAGCCTGGTTTCAATGTATTCATAGAATGATTACTAATTTTATATGGGTACAAAGGACTCTGAGTCAGGCCTATAAGAAGCTGGTTGCTCCTAAATGTCTGGGTGGCCTTAAGCTCTCTTACTTTCTTATTTACTATTTTGCTAGCCACTTTAGCAAGATGTTTCAGTAGTTCTCCCCTTCATTTCAGGGCCTTGCTTCTCCTTACATGCCTATATGGCTAGACTTTGAATTGGATGGCCTCAGTAAATCTGGCTTGTCAGTGTCATCTTTATTTGTTACCCCTTTTAAATCTCTTCCTTTGGCTTTGCATGCCTCTGTAATGGGGACCTCCCTTAGAGTCTATTCCCAATTCTGGACCCTGATGAAGCCCCCATTTTCCAAAGATGTTTCCCAGCCCATCTTTCAAAACAGTAATTTCTGAATTGGAGGACAAATAGTCACTTCTGATTGGTTTCCTCTGTAGGTAAATATCAGAATCTGTGACTTGCTGGAGCAGGGATTGTTGTTGTCTAATGCAGCTATTATTGACTCGCTCTAGCTGCAGACTCACCATGCAGTCTTCCAACTTAGGCATGTTTTGTTGCAGTGGTTTGTGCCAGGCCTCTGGACCACAAATTTCACAGAGTTTTTATCTGATATTACTACTCTGGTTTCTAAGCTGCATGCGGTGTCTGCCTTGTATTCATTGCTTTTCACTAAGCTTTTTTTCAGATTTAGATGGATCCTCAGCTTCTTGGGATAAGGTATATCCTTTTACCTCCTCTCTGTGGCAAAGTGTCTGGATCGATCTTTATCGCTATGTTGCACAAGATACATGAAGACTCACTCAACGTAATATTTTGAATAACCTTTGTTATACTCCTCAAAAACTAGCTAAGATGGAACAGTTGTCCTCTCCTGTGTGCACTCAATGTGGGCAGCATGAAGGTTTCCTCTTGCATATTTTTTAGTTTTGTTCTAAAATTGTTTCTCTTTGGAACCTCATTGAATCCATGGCAGACCCACTCTTGGGATTACAAGGTTTGTTTCAGCCTGAGATCTTTATTCTGGTGGACTATAGTTCTATCTCAGTTAAAGATGCAAATATTATATGGCCTTAATCTCTCTTTCACTGAAAAAAAGGTGGTCTTCAGGCACCAGCTCAACCAAGTTTCCATATCATATCATGAATGACTCCAGAGTTATTATTTAATCTTTGTGTAGAGCATATGATAGCAAGCCTCAAACACAGGCTTCCCCTTTTGATTAAAGATAGGGCAAACATCATACCCTCTACACTCTTTAATGTTGTATATGATGTCAAGGATCTTTTTATTGTATGGTGAATGTCATGTGGCTCCTATCTTATCTTATCTATAAACCTGAGGGATTATTCCCCTTTTTAGGAGTGTTATGTTGGTTTGATGGAGTGGCTCCACTGGGGATGGTGTGGTTTGAGGGTGTGGGGTGGTATATTATGATGGGGAGGGGAAGAGTCTTTCTTGGTTTCATTGTTCTTTGCATTGTACAGTTGTATTTTTCATGTTAATAAAGTTCACTTAATTTCAAAAAAATAATGGTAGGTTTCCAGACAGTTTGCCAAAAAAGGTAGACAAAAGCAGTAAGTTGATTCTGCTATAAGCAGCACTATCAGTCACACTGCTCCTAGTGGCACTGTTGAACTGTGTTTGACAGAAAAAAATAAGTCTCAGTCTGTGAGTAACACCAGAAGCACATCTCCTTTCCCTACAGGTGATCCACTCCCTGGCAACTCAAGCAAACAAAATATAGGCTCAGGTGTTGTGCCTTGTAAGAAGGGAAAGGTTCAATGTAGTAGAACCACTGTTATTGATAAAACAAAAGTTATTGGGGGTGTCACCGACAGATGCACTGAAAGGATGACTATGTATGTCTCTCAGCATTCAAAATTGGCTCAGACTCCAGCACAGGCAATAACAGCAGTGGTAGCAACATTGTGCCCAATGGACTTGAGTGTGAGTCGTATGATTCTTCTTCTGGCACCGATGTGGTGCATAACAAAAGTCCCATTAGAAACCTTAGAGATGGGGCATCAGTTGGGGCCAACAAAAATGGAGGTGGCAAAGTTGATAGTACTGTATCCCCTGCTGACACCACTATTTTACGTGAGAAAGACGATGTCCCTGATGATAATGATGATAATGACAGAACGAATGAAAGCACTATTACTGCTAGCCAACATGTACAGATACTTATGCCAGGAAGTAAAACTAAGGTCACTTCTTAGGTATGGAATTACTATTATGCTGATGCCCAAAATGCTTGAAGAACAGTATTAAAACTCTGTTAAACCAGTGTCAGCAAGGGAAGATAAGAAAATCACCTAGGAACATTCACTTTAATAAAATGCTTAACGGGAACGCACCTAATTGAATCCAACAAAAAATATCTGATGTCAGTGTCTGGTGAGACAGAGGATGAGGCAGGTGACAATGACCTAGAAGGTACATTTTCATTATAAAAAAGTAGTGGCATAGCCAACTATTTTTTAATTCAACCTAACCAAAAAAGCAAATGTGTTCTTTCGTCTCTGTCACCATCGCCATCTGGCACCTTTGCATCTGACAATTGCCTTCAGTTACTTGCTCTTAGTTAAACTGTTAAAAATGCAAGAGCTATTCAAAGGGCATGTAAATATGATCATGCCCATCCAGTTGCACAGAAATTAAATAGGGCAATAGCAAAAATGATAGCTCTTGATATGCATCCCTTCTCTTTTATTAAATCTGTTGGCTTAAACAAGTTATGCAGATTTCAGTTCCATAATATCAAATACCATCCAGAAAATATTTTATCACCAAGGAGGTACAAAATGTCTATTGTGAACTGTGTGAAAAAGTGACACAGGCCTTGCAGCTCACAGCAGTGCCACAAACACATGTTACAAGTGGTATGTAGACCAGTGACCTAGACTACATTACAGTCACTGGTCTGATTTTGGTATCTGATATTGGGGCCAACATTGTACGTGTTGCAAAGGTTGGAGGGTATGTGCACATTCCTGACTTTGTTCATACACTCTGTCTTGTAATACACGATTTTCTTAAAGATGGTAGAGTATTCAGAATGCATTAAATGTTGCATACTAAATATGTGGACACTTAAGTAATTCTGCTAAAGCGTACAAAATATTGCAGCAGCTAAACAACATGACAATAATCTTCCACGATGCCAGCTAAAGGAGGAGGTGGCTTCCAGGTGGAATTCCACCTTCTACATAGTACAACAGCTTCTTGAGCTGTGTAAAGCAATGCATCAATACACCATAGATCACTCAATAGGGAAAGGGAATGTGTCACTCAATTCAAGCCACTGGACCCTAAAGGCACAATTGTACCAAATTCTCCAGCCATTAGAGGAAGCAATTCAGGAAGTGAGTACAGACTATGTTAGTCCGAGTCAAGTAATACCCTGATATCCCTTCTTAGGAACAAATTCGAAAAGCAGAAGATAGCATTTCTTGTGGAAGGTAGTGCTGTTTCTTTCATTGCAAAACTAACTGTATCCCTGGGCATGGACCCCAGAATATCAATGATCTTAGAATCAGAACATTATATTCAGCTGCAGTGTTAGATCCTTGATTTAAGGCTAGCCTAGTATCCTTTCTCCCCTCTGGCCTCACAGACATCAGCAGGTGTCCTACTTATTGAAAAAGTGTCAGATGAAAGGATGGATACTATTTCGATTTCACAACTGGTTGAGCATGCACCCTCCCAAACCTCACTGCCAGTGTGAGAAACATCCAGTGGGAAAGATGAAGCTGGTGACATTTGGTCAGGACTACATAATATTGATAGACACTACATCCTCTTGTGTTGGCCAAGGTCATAATGCTACCATTATGGTTGAAGACTATCTAGAAGACCCTAGAAACTCAGTATACAAAATAACTCTTTAAAATATTGTCAAAGTAAGAGAAAAATTTGGCGTACATTGTGCAGCATTGTCATTTTATGTTTAACTTGCTCTCCAGCCAGCGTCTACTCTGAGTGAATCTTCAGCACTTCCTGTAGTATTATTTGGATCTGCAAAACTGTGTGTTGCCTGAAAATGTAGAATATTTGAAATTTATTGAAGTAAACCATGGGTCTCTTCATCACTGGCTCTACTGGTTCGCTACAAAGTCATTTTGATATCGATGACCATGATGAGCCAATAGGTAATGATTAATTGGCAATTGTGTCTGTGTGCAGGGTTATCCAGTGAATGGATGTAAGGCCAAAGGGGACAAAAAAAGAATAAATTACAAAAAAAATGCAAAAAGAAAAAAAACATATGTCGTCTGTTAATGTTAAACTTTTTAGTAAAAATTTTCAACATACAACATCAACCAACAGTACCAACAATCATGCACAATCAGTAGCATGTAAAGATGAACAGGACGATATGGTCAATACATAGCAAAATACCTAATAGTCAATACACAACAGAGGATCAACAAATGAAATTTAGTGACTAAAAAGGAGAGTAAACAGCAAACATATTTTAGAATTTAGAGAGTTGGCAAATATCCATGTATCACAGTATCTCCCCCATCATCTGCAAGGGATGGCCAGGGAGTCTTGTCTCAGGCTAATGAGTGGTGGGCATGACTAGGACTAAAGGAGGTCATAGTACTTCAACCAGCTTCAGTGCTGAGGTTGGGAATGGCGAGGTCTCTTTGAAACATGAGGAATGGGGTCCAAGCCACTGTGTATTGGTTGATTTTACCTGTACCAAGGTGAGAAAGTCACTCTAAGGATACAAGCTGACCCATAGCCAAAAGCAATGAAGGGTGGGGGTTCAACAATTCTCCAGTGTCGGAGTATAAGGCACTTGGCTGTGATGGTGGCAACAATGGCCCAGGAGTGAGCCCTAGCAATATCAAGGTAACGCCAAATATAATAGATGGAGGACAATTTTTTTTTGCAGTAGACCAGGACAGCTTTACAGTAACTAGCCAAGAGAGGACAGGGCCATAGGATCTGGGAGACAGAGTCTATCTGAAGGTTACAATGGCAACATTTGTCAGAAGTGATGATACCCATATTTTTAAGAACCTGGGGTGGGTACAGTACCAAGTGATATGCCATTGGTGGTCTGAGATAGGCACTTGCAGTTCTTGTTGCCAGTGTTGCTAAGTTAGTGAAAAGGGTGGGGGTGGCTGAATTTGAAAGGGCCCTATAAATCAATCCGGTGAACCTCCTAGGTGTTTTTAGACACGCTGACAGAGGGTGCGCAGGGTGTTCCTGTGAGTATGTTTTGAGCAAGGGAGAGAGGAGGGATCTTAGCTGTAAGAATAACCAAAAGTCTGTCTTAGGAAGATTGTGTTGGCTGAGAGATCAGTATATGAGTGGAGGTATGATTGGCCTTCTGGGCAAAGATCCTGAATTGTCTAGATTTCCTTTTTCTCCCAGCACCTGCCAGGTATGAGTTTTCTAGCAATCAGGAATATGTCATTGTTCCAGAAGGGTGCATAGAGTAAGAAAGGTCTTGGAAGGTGTCGTGCCAAGGTGATCTGCTTCCAGTACTTAAGTGAGATAGGAATAGTGGGGTGGCCTGTTGGGTTTATCCCTCTCTTAGTATACAGCGCAATTCTGGGATCTAGGGCCAAGAAGAGTGCCCCTTGCATGGTAATCCACAGTGGTATGGAGGCTTCAGAGAGAAGGAATCATTCAGTCATTTGAGCTTGTATGAATCCTTTGTGGCAGTTTACAAAATGGGGGAGTTCCCAGCCACCCATGGACCAGACTTGCCTCAGTTTTGCTTTACTGAAATGGGGTGGTTGACCCTTCCAGAGGAAGATACTAATCAGAGAGCTGTTTTTAAGAACCAAATCTGAGGAATGTAAATCAGGAGGTGGGATATGGCGCACAGCAGTTTTGGGTCTGTCATCATTTTTGTAGTTGATGTTTTGTCGGTAGGTGAGAAACTCAAGAGCTTTAACCTGGTGAATTCTAGGCAGGTGGCATCTAGGAGAGGGAGAGGTTGGCTTTGGATAAGTCACCACCTTCTGTGGTTAGTTCAGTTCCAAGGTATGTAATGCCCTCTGCACTCCGTTGTCAGTATGCATCAGTCAAAGATTCCGGAGTGCAGTTCCGATTAAGAGGAAATACTTTGGATTCACCATCATTGATACGAAGGCTGGACATCTCTGAGAACTCAGAGAGTAACTTGCAACAGTGCTACCAATTTTTTTACATCTGCTAGGAGTATCAGGATCTCATCTGTGTAGAGTAGGGCTCTATGATCAGAGGATCCCATTTGGATGACTGTTAAGTCAGGATGTTGTCTGATGGCAACAGCTAAGATTTTAATGGCAAGTAGGAATAGGAGATGGGACAGCAGGCATCCTTTTTTTTCCCTTCTCTTTTCTGCTCGGCATTCCTCTGGAGGGCACCCCAGTCCCATCCTCTGGCATCCACTGGCCTGCGCCAACCCAACTCCAGGGCTTACCCACCCGGCGGGGTTCCCCCAACCCCCTACCAAGGCACAAATTTTAGTGGGTCAGTGCTGTGGCTAGCCAGGAGTGGAGCCTGTGAGGTGCCCTCCTTCACTGCACTGCAGCCACTCCATTTTCCTCTGTTTTTCTCCTCTGGAGCCAGGGAGGTGTAAAACGCACGTATCCGTGTGCACTCTCCTCCAAGCATCTTCACCCAGCTCCTCCCTACTGCAGCACAGTGCCCTGTCCCCCAGTCTCCACCAGGGGGTGAATGGGTGCTGATACTGAGAGCCCCCCTCCACGGAGAAGGAGAACATTCCATCAGATGCTCAATCCTCCTCCCCTGTCGACCCCCAGTGACCTGTGCCATTCCCAAACACGGGTTGTCAGCGTGGTGTGAGGTGTAGCGTCCAACACCTCAACCCTCAGCACCACCGGCCCAGCTGACAGCAGGCATCCTTGTCTGGTGCCTTGCTGGAGGGCAAAAGGATCTGACAGAACACTTGATTAGGTCCTTAGTAGTGGGATGTGTGCACAGGGTTTTGATTGCCCCCAGAAAGAAGGATCTGAAACACATCTGGCACATACCCAAGGGCCTTAAAATCTGCCACATTAATATCAGGAGCCCACTCCCTAAGACTGGCTTGGTCTGAACTTGGGTAACCCTGAACCAACCAGACTATTTGGTACTAACCGACACCTGGCTCTGCCCCGAATCTCCTTCTCGGCCATTGACATCCCTGGATACATATCCCACAGGCAAGGCTGCTTCAAGCATGAGGAAGGTGTCCTCATCTACTCAGCTTGATTCCACAGCTTCTTCTTCATTAACCTAGGAGCCACCCTAAAATCACATGAACTCATCTCAGGGATCCTTACTAGCCCTCACTTCATCCAAGTGCAGATAACAGGTGTCTACTGCACACCACGCAAATCCTCCAACGTGGTCACAGATATACTCCAAAAAGTTCTGGACCCCCTTTCCAAAGGTGATCATATTGTGCTAGGTGACTTTAACATTAACTGTCAGCTGGCACGAAGCTTCCCTCACACAGCAACCTTCACTCCAAGGTCAAAGCTCTGCATTTGCACCAACTAATCTCAACATCCACATGCTTCAACCCCATATCAGACAATCACAGCATGATACACTGGGTGCTGGTATGCCACACACAAAGAATCCCTGTCCTCTGGTACATTGCCAGACATCATCAGTAACCATTTTATAATGTACGGTGTGCTGAAAATGAAATCCACCAACGCTCCCCCCCCAAAAAAGGCAACCTATGTTGGATCACTTAAATCATTCTGCTCTAACACTTTCACTCAGGATTTCCTGGCAGCTGACTGGTCTCCTGTCCTACCAGCCCTTTATCAGGACAAGGCATTGGCACACTTTTCCTCTATATTCCTAGGTAGCTGTGACAAACATACATTAACTAAGTGGTACAGAGTCTGCGGCCACCACCTCCCCTGGATCACACCAGACATAATTGAACTCTTTCAGCACAGGCATACGGCTTGGGTCAGGCACAAATGAAGTGGGCTACCCCAGGACAGGCAAGCCTATACCATACTTTGCAATCAGTGCACTGGGAGCATATGCCTATCCAAAGCCAAATACTTCCAGAGCAAACTACCTTTCAACCCCTTTGACCCTTCTAAATTCTGGAAAATGGTCAATAGCCTAATTAAACCCTCCCCCAGGAGGGCACAGACCCCATCTGGTTCCCCCTTAATTGCCGATGCCCTCAACCAATACTTCAAAGAAGCTCCAGGGCTCTTATCCCTAACTTCCCCCAACCCCACTATCCAGTCCACCCACCAGTGGCAATTTCCACCTGCAGAAAATCTCAGTGGTTGATGTTCACAAAGAGCTTTTGGCACTAAATGCAGCATCTAGCTGTGGAGCCAGATTCTTCAAAATCATCCCTCCAGCAATAGCTGTCCTTATCAAATGGGCAGTGTGCCAGTTCTGCATTCTGAATGGCTGAAGCCCATGCATCAAATATTTTCTATGCATGGAGAAAAAAGTACTGCTCATTGCGTGAGATATCCAGAATTGGAATCCCACAGCTATTAGAATGTTAACATTTTGCCGTCCCAGTAGCATGAAGGGCTGAGGCATCTGTGCCTTACCTCCTGCCATGCCGGTGACCCGTGTTCATAGTGCGAGTGGGCTGCCAGGGGTCGACTGGGGAGGGAGAGGATTGAGCATCCAAAGGACTGCTCTCCTCTCCCAGAAAAGGAGGATTGGCGCTCCCGCCAAATGACTGCCCCCAGTGGGGGGCCCCAGGGTAGTGCGGGTCTGCAGGGCACCATGAAAGGGAGGATGCTGCGGGACTTCCTTGGATGTGCGCGGCGTGCCGCCACACACACACATCTGGCATGTGCACCCCAGCAACAGGGCAAAGGGAGAAAATGGTAAAAAATCTCCTGGCTGCGGATGAGATCCGACCCTCCACAGGCTCTGCACCCAGCGACCGGCAGAGAAGAACACTGTACAATTAAGTCCTGGTGATACCTGGGTGATGGGGCTGGGGATCAGTCAGAGGGGGCAGCCAGAAGGGTGAAAAGCGACAAATACCTATATGGAAAGAATGTTATCATTTCAACTGGCAACCATTGTTTTTTTTGCCCACTAACTGTCAAATACACACTTACTTGCTAGCTTGCCAAAAGAATGCTAATTTTGATGAAGGTCTCAATGTAGTCTGAAAGCTAAAGAACCTGTTTTCTTTTGTAACATCTATGTTGGTTCAATAAAACGTATCAAATCATCTCTTTTTTCCTGGATCTTTTGTCACAAGGACCAATATGGCAACAAAACTAATTTTCTGTGCCAATTTTGACATTAGTATTTCTGAAGACGAACCTGAAGATCTTTTTAGACTCAGTGATGAGGAAGAGATACAATCCAGCACAGTACAACAGAATGTCGCAATGAGTTTTCAGAATTTAAACACAAATATCAACTCTGACAACAGTTCATCTAAGCTCCAGACATTAACAAGTGAACAATTAGATGAAACAGAGGACTCAAAACAATCCCAATACCAAAAAAATGACTGTGTGGGCCATAAAAGTTTTTGAAGACTGGCAATCAGGAAAAGGGCTGAAGTTACTTGGGTTTTATTTTTTTTACTTCCATAATCATCCCCTTCCCACAATTTCATAGGAACTATTTTATCCACCAAAAGAATATTTAATAAAATAAAATTATTTTTATGCAATTTCATACAGTTTTTTTGCATGTTTCTTCCCTAGAATAAGCAGAGGACAATTTTATAAATGCAATAAGACACTTCAGGGTGTGCATGGAACAGATTTTATTGCACTTCCAGGGACTAACGGCACTCAGCATACAGTCTCATGCCTCATTACACCCTTGGGCGTGCAGTAAAATCTGTTCCATGCACACCCCGTCATATCTTATTGCTTACCTATTGCCCACATACTTAATAGATCATTATGTACCAGCTCATTTCTTTGCAACTGAAAGTATGCACTCGTAATTTTGATCCACAAAGGTGGATCAGCCAACTCACCCTTCAACTACTGGCCAATCTCTCTGCTCCCTATCCTCATCAAAGCCCTTGAGATGTTTCTCAGCAGGCAGCTATCAAACTATTATGCCCAAACTGACTTCCTAACTCCCTACCAATCTGACTTTCACTCCAACCACTCAACCTCCTCTTCCCTTCTTAGAGTCACAGTCTACATGCACACCAACATGGATAAGGGCCTGGGCCATATTTATAGATCTAGCAAAGGCCTTTGATGCTTTGGATCACCATCAGCTCCTACTCAACCTAGCAGACTCTGGTGTCTCCCTCTCAGCCCTAGCATAATTTCAATCATACCTGACCAACCAGACCCAATCTGTCAAGCTTGGCCCATGCTACTTTCACACCCTATCAGTCACCATTGGGGTCCCACAAGGCTCAGTTCTGGGGCCCCAGCTCTTCACTACCTACATTAACTACCTACATTAATGACCTACCCAACTCCCTCACTGCCAGCAACATATACTTGAATGCAGACAATACCATTAGCTATATATCCAGCACCTCTACTCCTTCCCTTGAAGGTCACGTCCAGCAAGACTTCACCACAGTACAAAAATGCTTCCTGGATAACTGCCTCATTATGAACCAAAAGAAAACAGTGTCCATGTTGTTTGGCACCAAGAATTGGCTCAGCTCTACCACCCCAGATCTGACTTTACGCACCCAGACAGGTCCTGCTTAGTCTCAGTTTCCTCCTACAAATACCTTTGTCTCCATCTGAACCACTCAGGGCATATCTCCCAGGTAGTCTCCAAGTCATATGTCAAACTAGGCGCCCCATATAGAGTAAAGGGATGCCTCCATCAAATCAGCAGAAAACAGACTGTGGAACAATCAGTCCTTCCCATTATAGACTATGGGGACGTAGTCTACCCAAGTGCTACCTCCACCTCCGTTGATAAAATAACACCATGTTCAATGCACTGTGTAGATTTTCCCTGGGCTGCCCCCCTCCCACTAGTGCAGTGTGTACAATGAGTAGAGTTGTCCCCTCCCCCGCGAGACAAATGATGCATACTGCTCTCCTGGGCAAGCTGCCTAGATATCTGTTTGCCCTCATCTCCCTTGCAGTGAACCCTTCCTATCTGCTCAGATCCAAGGCAGGTCACCACCTAGGCCAAACCTCCGTCAGCTACAGGCTTCCTAATAACCGGAACAATTCCCAGTCAATGTTACTGCCCCCTCTTTCACATAAACCAAGGCTCTGATCAAGTCCCGCTACAAATCCCTGACATTATGACCCCAGTGTCATGCCCCCCAAGCCTATTTAACTCATCTAGCTAATGCAGACCATATTAACCAGTGATGTACTGCACATTGCGCTAACTGCTGTGACCCTCTGGGGGCAGTTGTGTTTCTACCCTTTATTTTCTTTCCCCTGTGGCTACCCTGTTATATTGTTATAATTTACTGCACCAGGACATGCTGTTTACTATATACTTGTTTTATTTGTTTTTGTAATGTGTAATGTATGTAATGTATGAATGCTGTTAGGTTCTTCACTGTGCCATCCCGCCCCTCCCCCCAGGTCATAACTAGAAATGAGCCCTGGGCTCTGTGTGCTTACCTGGTAAAACATTTAAAAAAAAATATATATATATATATCTCCATTCTATGGAGTCCAATGCCTTTTTCAAAGTCTATTGTGAGGGCAACTGTAGGGGAGGTACGGGATTTGGCTTGGAACTGCAGGTTGAAGAAGGAGTGGAGGTGGTCAGAACTTAGTCTGCCCTTCATAAACTCTACTTGGTTGGGATGGATAATGGTGGAAATTATGTCATTTAATCTAGTGGCTAGTGCCTTTGCCAGGATTTTAGTGTCAGTGGTTATCAGTGAAATGGGGTAATAGCTTCTGGGGACAGCTGGGTCTTTTCCCTTTTTGGTGGGACCATAATTACAACTTCACATATAGTCAGAGGGAGGCTGCCTTTCAAAAGGGCTTCTTGATATCAGATCACTCCGTGGCATGGATCTCGGTTTCCCCTGATCCGCAGGTGCAAAGAGACTCCTCCTGGAAACTAAATGCTCAGCTTTTAAAAGAAGAGTGTATAGTCAATCATATCAGATCTCTAATCTCTTCTTTCATGGATACCAATTCAGGCTCAACTGAGAGGGAAGATTTGATCTGGAGCTCCCTTAAATGTTTCATAAGGGGGGAGTTTATTAAACTAGCATCCAGAAGGAAAAAGCAGAGGGAAGCTAAGATCATGTCATTGTCTAATCAAATCAGGTTGGCAGAAAACAAGTTATCCTCCTCGTCTTCCCAAACAGATTTGGAAACCCTGCTGAAACTTAGAAATGAGTATTCTGATTTGGTAAGAGAGAAGGCAGAGCATGCCCTCCTCAAAACCAAGGCTCACTATTTTGATCAAGGGAGAAATCAGGTAAGATGCTGGCCCTTCGTTTGAGGGAAGTGGAAGGATAGAGATGGATCCCCTCCCTATCTTCCTCTGATGGTTCACTCAAAACTTCTCCTAGGGACATCTCACAAGTTTTTGAGCCCTTTTATAGAAAGCTTTATAGCAGTGGTTCCTCCCAACCTTCTCATTTCCATATTGACCAATTTCTGGATTGCCTTCCACTTCCCTCCCTGCAGGCCCACCAAGGTGAGTCTTTGATTGCTCCTATTAGTGTGGCCGAGGTAGAGGAAGTGATTAGAGACTTAACTCTGGACAAGGCCCCGGGGCCTGATGGTTTTCCTTCCAATTTTTATAAAGTCTTCTGTAAAGAACTTGCTCCCCTCCTTCTGAAACTGTTCGATTACATGTTTATTTCCAATACTTTGGACCCCACTCTGCTAGAGGCCACTATTGTTCTGATATTGAAACCAGATAAGCCTCAGATGGACCCATCTAATTACCATCCAATTTCACTACTAAATTATGACATCAAGATTTTAACAAAAATTCTATCCCTTAGAATTAAACAGATTTGGTTTAATCTGTTGAGCCCCAAACAGGTGGGATTTGTCCAAGGCAGATCCTCAGCTGACCATCTGCGCACTCTTTCACATATTTTTCAGGCTGCTCAAGACTCCCAAGCTCCTATGGCTTTAGTATCATTAGATGCGGAGAAAGCCTTTGACAGAGTTTACTGGGAGTTTCTCTGGATTATACTTAGGAGAATGTGCTTTCTGGATACTTTCATTCAATGGATTAAGACGGTTTACAAATCTCCTACTGCTAGAATTTATTGCAATGGGTTTTTTTCTTCTCGATTTCCATTATTTACAGGTACTGTACTCGACAAGGGTGTCCCCTGTCTCCTTTTCTGTTTAATTTATATTTTGAACCTCTCCTTCTTAGCATTAAGAACTCACCCCAGGTTACAGGATGTTTCGTTCACCAACAATCTCTGGTTCTTTTGGCTTATGCCGATGATGTTCTCTTACATATGGCTAACCCAGAATCATCTCTAACACACATATTACAAATTATTGACCGGTTTGGTCAGGTGGCCAATTATAAATTGAATTTGGCAAAATCAATCATATTCCCGCTAAATGCCAACACACCCCATGCTAATTTTACCCAGTTTGGCATGACATGGGTTAGTTATATACCTTACCAAGGACCCTGAAGCTTTCAGGAAGCCTAACCTGGATGATTTGTTGTCTAAAATACAACAGAACCTCCAGAGATGGTCTGCTCTCCCTTTATCTTTGTGGGGTCATATAAATATTGTCAAGATGAATGTTTTGCCTCGGGTTTTTTACCCACTAAATTTACTGAACGTGTATCTCCCTATGTCCTATTTCCAACACCTCCATAGCTTCATTTCCAAGTTCATTTGGCAAGGCAAGCAGCCCAAGAAAGCCTTTTTAAAGCTTAACTTACCTAAGGAGAAAGGTGGACTTCGTCTTCCCAAATTTATGTTGTACTACTGGGCAAGTCATATGTCGAAAATGGGGAGGTGGTATGACTCGAAACTGGATGATTATCTCCCAATTTGGTTACAACTTGAGAGAAACATTTTAAATGAACATAGTCTCCAGTCATTTAGAATCTTTTACTTTACCTTTTCCACATTACCTCCCCCCTTACAAAGTAGTGTTATAGGTACCTCAATTAAGGTGTTGACTCAATGCTGGAACTTTTTTAACATCTCTCCTAAGAAAGATATAACCCAACCTCTTACTTTAAACAAAAAAAACATTAAGATCGGCGGCTCTCCACTCTCTCTGGATTGGCTTCCTCAGTTGCAGGATTGCTGCATTGAAAATTTGTTCCTTAATAACATTCTTCTATCCTCGGGGGATGTTATGGCTAAATACAACATTCCTCAGAAGTATATTTTTAAAGTCTTCCAGTTAAGACACCTAATGGTCTCCAGTTTTGGTTCTACTTGTACACCATCCCAAGTTAAGCCCTTTCTAGACCAGATACAAGAATATGCAAGCAAGACCCATGGCATTTCCAAGATATACTCCTTTCTATTAGACACTAAATTTCATAATCCCCTTACTGGTTCCAAAATTTGGTCCTCTCTTATGCCAGATTCTCTTTTAGTTTGGGGACAGATTTGGGTGGATATGCACAGATACCTCACTCAAGATAGGCATAGGCTTATCCAGTATCATATTTTGAACAACTTGTACTATACTCCGGTCAAGTTGGCCAAATTAGATAGATTGCCTTCAAATATTTGTACAAGGTGTGGCATAGTTGAAGGGAACCTGATACATATTTTTTGGCACTGTGATAAAGTGGCTCCTATATGGCAGTTCATCCAGTCCAATTTAGACCCCCTTTTGGGATTGAGAGATTTATTTACTATAGAAGTTTGTATTTTAGGGTTGTTCTCCAATATACAGGTCCTGGAGCGTAGATTCCACATGGTTTTAATTCCTATAGCTGTTAAAAGGCTGGTTCTCAGACATTGGATGGACCAACTGGTTATATCGTATGCAGAGTGGATTAAAGAAATATTGCTTTGCTTTAAGACTGAAAGATTAATAGCAAGCTCCCGAACTGCTTGACCTCATTTGATCGGAAATGGGGCAAATTGTATGCTCTATACTTGAACTAATGTTCATATGTGTACACCTCTGGCTGCTTTGGTTGGTACTATCTTATACTGAATTATTTACTTTGTATGGATAATATTTCAATACATGTTTTGTGAAATAGGTTTTTGTCTCTCTTTCAATAAGGCACATCCTGGGGCGGGGGGAAGGGGTTATAGAGATAGAGGGATTGGGGAGGGGGGAGGACTTTTTCTTTTAGTTGTGGTTTCCTGTTACTTCACTTGGTTTTAATGATCCCCGAAGAATCCCATAGTGTTTCTCTGTAACCATTGTGTAATTACTGTCATTTATACTGGTTCATGCTTCCATTATTAGTCGTATTTTATCAGTTTAAAAAAAGTCAATAAAGATGTTAAATTTCAAAAGGGCTTCTTGAAAAGCACAATAAGGCAGAGGGGAAAAGATTTGTTCTGCAGATTGGTAAAGGTCAATAGGGAGCCCATCCCCCTCCCAGGAGATTTGTGTTTGTTCATGGGCAGGATGGCTGACCATGCTTCCTCAATAGTTAATGCTGTCTCTAGAGCATCTCCCTTGTCTACAGTGGACGAGGGGAGGCAGATCTAAGGAAGTGAACAATGTGCTCCATGGTGGCAGGGGAAGAAAGGAGTACAGTTTGGCATAGTTGTTTTTTCATCACCTTGTTCAGCTCTTTTGAAGCGGTCTGCAATTTGTTATGTGACTCTCTGAAACCCGACATGTGCTGCTCTGCTTGCATTTTATGAAACCAGTAAGATAGCACCTTTCTTGACTGTTCTCCATCTTCCCAGTATTTATGGTGGGTTCAGAGAAGTCCAAGTTCGGCTTTTCTGAAATACAGGTGATGCAGTAGAGTATGCAGAAGAATCACCTTAGAGGGATCTCTTCGGGGATTAGCAGAGCATCGTCCTCTGCTTAAGCATAGTTTCAAGGTCCTTTGCTTTGGCTTCCCCATCTTTCTTGCATCTTGCCACATAGCTAATGATGCAGCCCTGAAAGAGAGCTTTAAGGGTTTCCCACAATGTAGTACAGTCCACACTGCTTATAACGGGCACCTTTGTCATTCAGTATGTAGCCCGATATAAGTGATGCAGGTTATAACGTTTGAAACAAATAAACACGTAGACCAGGGTAATAATGCAGTGAAACCTGTATTGAAAGCAGTGATAATTACATTAAAGTAAATCGTTAAACTTAAGAAGTAAACATTACTTAATGTATTCCATTATTTTAGCCTGCACAACTTGCTGTCTCATGTATGGCTCCCACACCTTCTCAGTTGCCTTTAGTGCATCCCAGTCTGCCAGTACAATCAAATGTTGCTCCATGGCTGTCCTCAGAGTAAGCAAAGCTGCTCGTACATCAGAAGCAGAAACTTGCTCATCCTCCCTGTCAGCTACAGTTTGGTTGTCCTCTTCTTCTTCCTCTTCCTCAGTCAGTTCCTTGCTTTGTAGCTGCTGTACCACTTGCTCTACATCATCCAGTTGGGGCTCAGCTTCCTCATCATCACCAGGATGACAGAGTGTATCATACTTCTCCTCTGTCAGTCCTTATGGAATGTTAGCATTGTCTTCAACAACATCCAAATCTTCATCGAACAACAGTGGTGAATTCAGTAAGTTGAAGGCTGCTGAACTTCCCTCACCAGGGTCATCTGTTTATATGTATATCAGTATATGTGTATGTGTTAGGTGTATTGTATCTATTATAGACCTAGTTATATATGGTTGTTTACCTAGCTGCTACTGTATGTATCATGTGCAATATTGTCTGTTGCCCCAATCCCCTTCCCCTAGGATGTACCGTGAGACGAGCTTCTGCTCAGTGTAACTTTCCTGGCGAAACACTTCAATAAATAAATAAATAGGAGGACAAGGGAGCACAAATCCTGCTTTTCAGAAGCATTTGCAGATTGCATTTGCTGGACATTGCGACCACAAGCATTCTCAAACCAGCGATACAGAGCATCCTCCACATCAACATCTTTACCCTCGCGCGTTTGTCCGAGCTAGGGATTGGAGTTTGCATGCCACTCAAAGAACAGTTGCTCGTGCTGTCTCTGTAAGTTGGCAATGGTTGACTTCAGCATGTTTAACTGAGCTGCCAGCTCTCACTGACTTAGTTTTGGCATTGCATCAATTCATTTCAATAGGTCTATTTTCTCCATTAAACTTAGTGCCTTGCGCTTTGACATGACTGGGACAGTACTGTACTACAGACAACAGTCACTGCTGCATTACTTATAAGTGAGAGCAAGCGAGCCAATAAGTGAAAGCGGAGAAAAGCGGCTACTAGCTGTGCCAGAAATTGCCCGAAATAGACAGCCGGTAGAGATCGTGGTAAGCGGTGGAAATGTAGGCAAATGTTTGTAACAGACAAATGGTTTGGGCAGTTTGCCTGCATTAAACAACTGCCTGCTACAACCATGGTCAGTATAAGTGGAGCTGACTGTATGGGAGACCTGCCTGGTGCAGTTGTTCATGAGGAAGTCTCAGATCTCCATTTGGAGCCAGGGCAGGAATTTGGAGTCTTTTAGCAGAAGGGGGTCTGGATGCCATGAAGAGGATCTGGGGACAGCACAGTCCCAAAGTATGGTATGGGATACTGGGGCATGGTTGGATATTACATTGGGGTGGATGGACAGATTGAAGGTGTGTTGTGTGAGCTGAGGAGAGGTGAGCCAGATATCTAGTCTACTAAAGGAATGGTGGATCAGAGATTGATAAGTATAGTCTCGTACTGAGGGTCTGGCCAGGCAAGAGCAGTCTGTGAGGCTATGGTCATGCATGGATTGCTTCAGAACATCAAGATACCTCTGATGTGGTTCATAGAGAGTGGATGATCAGTCAAGGGCTGGTTCTAAGGAGAGGTTAAAGTGTCCCCCAATCAGGAGGGGTTTAGTGAGGGAAGAGTACTCGGATATGAGGTTCTCTGTCTGGCAAAAAAAAGGCTGTGCAATCTTCACTGGGTGTGTAAACATCCAGTAGAACCAAGGGACCTTGAGGGGTAGAGAATTTGCCTAGAACTCATCATCCCTCGCTATCTATTTTAACCTCCTCTGCTGTCCAGTGAAGTGACTTATGCCCTAAGATGGAGACCCCTAGCTTAGTGGAGAGTGAGGAACTGCAGATTTCCCTTCCTACCCGTTCCATTACTACCTTTACTACATCTTTAGTGACTAATTTAGTTTCCTGAAGAAAAGCCCCCTGGGCTGCAACCTTTCTGAGGTGAGAAATCACTTTTTTCCAAGTAATTGGGGTGTTAATATATCATATGTTCCATGTGATAAAGTTAGTGTCTACCTTATTGATAGGCGGTGGAGGTTCTCTATGAAAATGGCATAGTGTGTAGGTGAGGGCTTCCCCTCTCTGTCAGGTAGTAAGGACCTATTGAATGTTGTGGCAGCTTGTGTGATTGGGCTGGAGGAAGCAGTGGCAGCCTATAATGGGGCTGTGATTGCGGCCTTTGACTCAATCACACCCATTCGTGTATGCCCCTTGTCTACTCGCTGAAGACCTCCTTGGTATGATGAGGATCTCCAGAGTTTAAAGACTAAGGGGCAAAGGTTAGAGAGATGCTAGAGATCTGGCTGGATGGAGGACAAATTGGCCCTGAGGTCGCATTATGCTGACTATCAGGGAGCAATCTCCCGAAAGAATGTAGACTTTCTGTCTAGGGAGATTGCTGTGGCAAGGAGCAGACCAGCTCAGCTCTCCCGTATGGTAGACAGGCTTTTACATTCTGTCTGTCTCCATGCTGGAGGAGTAGGTTCTAGCACTAGGTAAGAGGAGTTGCCTCTGTTCTTTGCCGACAAGGTGTCCTCTACCAGGGCTGAGGTCTCCTCAAGTATCTCTTGAAAGGGATGTAGTGACTGGCCTGAGTTGTGCCAAAACACACCTCCTGTTTGGGATGAGTTTGAGCTGATTGAGGTGGAGAAGGTGATAGGGATATCTCAAGGCTGCAGCCTACACATTGTGATCTGGACCCAGGTTTGATCCACCTTTTGGTTGGATGTTTAAACCTGATAGGACCTGTGGTTGCTGAGGTTGTCGGAGTTCCTTGAAGAGTGGGTCCTCCTGTTGTCCTTGAAAGAGGCTCTGTTTAGAACCCTTTTAAAGAAGCCCTCTTTGGACCTAGACTGCCTCAGCAACTACAGGTCAGTCTCAAACCTCCCAATTTTAGCGAAGGTTATACAGAAAGTGGTGGCCATTCAGCTTGAGAGACACCTTGCATCTTCTTCTACCCATGAGCCCTTCCAGTCTGTGTTCTGGGTGGGGTCAAGTAAGGAGACTGCCCTGGTAAGGGTGCTTAATGATCTCCTGATGGCAAGGGACAGGACAGCCCATACCATCTTGGTTTCCTGGACCTCTCTGCGGCATTTGACATCATGGACCATGAGGTGCTGCTTGACCGCCTGTGGTTCTGGTGTGGCCAGCTCAGTTAAGAAGGGGGATAAAACCTTTTATAGGCACATTAGGGAGCAAAGAAAGACCAATAGAGTGATAGTGAGGCTAAATAAAGGGGAAAGTAAGTGGGCAGAGAGGGACAGTGAAAAAGCAGGGATACTGAACAAATACTTCTGCCCAGTATTCACAAAAGAAGAGGAGGGGGTGGTACCTAATCCAATCAATAGAAGAACTTTGGATGGGGGGTCGCTACCAGTCCTTTCACAGAAGAAAGGGTTCTGAAAGAACTCCTAAAACTGAAGGTGGACAAAGCAATGGGCCTGATGGGATTCATCCCAGAATTCTAAAAGAACTAAGGGGAGAACTAGTGACACCACTAACTACCCTTTCTAATAAATCATGGCAGGATGGTGTGGTACCTGAGGACTGGAGGAGGGTGAATGTGATTTCCTTTCACAAAAGTGGGAGCAAAGCAGAGGCAGGAAACTACAGACCTGTTAGCTTGACCTCAGTGGTAGGGAAAATGATGGAATCACTTCTGAAAGAAAGAATTGTTGAGTACCTAGAGGCCAGAGGGGCACAGGACCCAAGGCAGCATGGATTCACTGCAGGATTGTCATGTCAGATGAATCTAATATATGTCTTTGACTGGGTGACCAAAGTAGTAGACTAGGGAGGGGCTGTGGACATGGCCTACCTAGACTTTAGCAAGACATTTGACACAGTCCCACACAAAAGATTAATAAACAAATTAACCAGCCTGGAAGTGGGTCCCAGGGTGGTAGCCTGGGTAAAATATTGGCTGGACAACAGGACACAGAAGGTAATAGTAAATGGAGTCCACGCCGAAGAAAGGGGGGGGTTACTAGTGGTGTACTGTAGGGATCAGTACTGGGTCCAGTCCTTTTTAATGTCTTTATAAGTGACATTACAAAGGGACTTGAAGGAAAAGTATGCCTCTTTGCAGACGACACAAAGATCTGCAACAGGGTTGCTATGCAAGGGGGGGTGGAAAGGATGAGAAAGGACTTGGCAAGGTTGGAGGAATGGTCAAAAGTATGGCAGCTTAGGCCAGCCTGGTGGTGCTGAGGGTTGAGGCACTGGATGCCACACCTCACACCATGCTGGCGACCCAGGTTCAGGAACAGACTCAGGCCACCGGGCGTCGGGGGGGGGATCAAGCATCCTAACAGATGCTCTCCTCCTCCTGGGGTGGGTTCCTGGGGTGCCTTCAAGCACCCGACACACCTATGCCTGTGGAAGCATGGGCACTGGGGTACAGGAGGCTCTCTGGAGTCAGGGAGGGGAGGACATTGTGGGCACTTGACAATGGCATGCGTCAGCATGCCATCTGTCTGGACACTCATCCTATGTGCCCTTGTCCTCAGGGGAGGAGTGATCAGGGGAGGGAAAGAGAGAAAAATGGAAAAAAATTCTCTCAGTCCTCGATGACGACCAATCTAAGCCTCCAATCACCTATCCATGGGCAGACCCCACTGTGCAGGCACTCCTAAGAGAGGAGTGAGGAAGGGGCTGATGGAGGAAGCCTGGTACTCTAGGGACAGACTCTGTGGGGAGCAATCTAGGGGAGTTGATCTGGTCTGAAGGAATGAAAAGAGAGGGCAGTCAGGCGGGGGATAAAAAGAAAGTATAAAAAAAAAGTTTAGCAGCTTAGATTCAATGTAAAGAAGTGCAAAGTAATGCACCTGGGAAACAAAAACCCAGGGGATGAGTACACAATGGGCAGGGAGGTATTAACAACAACAAAAATGGAAAGGGACTTGGGGGTAGTCATATCAGATGACCTTAAGGTAAGAAAGCAGTGTGAGAAGGCAGTAAAGATGGCTGGGGGAGATACTGGGATATATAGGGAGAGGCATCACCAGTAGAAAACAGGAAGTTTCCCTCTGTACAGACAGTTGGTGAGACCCCATCTAGAGTACTGCATGCAATTCTGGAGACCCCAACAACATAGACAGGATGGAGGCAGTCCAGAGGAGGACAACTAAAATGGTGCAGGGTCTGCAATAGAAGCCATATGAAGGGAGACTAAAGGAGTTTAATATGTATACCCTCGAGGAAAGGAGGGAGAGGGGGGACATGATAGAAATGTTTAAGTACCTTAAGGGACTCAAGAAAGTCCAACAGGATAGCATTTTTCAGAAAAAGAGATGTGCAAGAACAAGGGGGCACAATTTGAAGACAGAGGGGGGGGGACAGTTCAGGGGCAATGTGAGGAAGTATATTTTCACAAAGAGGGTGGTGGATGCATGGAATGGCCTTTCTGAGGAAGTTGTGGTGTCAAAAACAGTGAGGGAATTCAAGAATGCATGGGACAGACATAAGGCAATTCTGGTGGGGGGTAGGAAGAAGTAGGCTGTTGGTTAACTAGGATCTGCAGCTTATCCAATAGGTAGGGAAATGGGCAGACTAGGTGGGCCAAGTGGTCCTTATCTGCCATCAAAGTCTATGTTTCCATGTTTCTATGGCCTGTCCGGTAATGTCATCAACTGGGTCAGGTCATACCTGACAGAGTGCAGAGGGTAAAAATGGGACTCTTCTCATCTAGCCCAAAGCCTCTGAGCTGTGGGGTTCCACAGGGGTCGGTCTTGTCACCATTACTGTTCACGGTGTATATGTTGTCACGGGGAGACATTATCAGGCGGTATGGGTTGGGTTTTCACTGCTATGCAGATGATACCCAGCTATACCTGTCCTGTGCACCTGATGCTCAGGTGTCAGACTTCGTATTTAACAGCTGCCTGTAGGATATCCAGTCATGGATGACTCACAACTGATTTAGGCTTAACCCAAACAAGATTAAGGTACTGGTGGTGGAGCAGGGTCAACATGGGGGTGGGGTTTGAGTCCTAGCCTAGTGGTGGGGTGTTCCCTTGTCCCTTCTAGACAGGTGAAGGATTTGGGTTTGATCCTAGATGATGGCCTAACACTTGATGCTCAGGTGTCAGCTGTGGTCAAAAGCCAATTTTATCATCTTAGGAATATCACCCGAATCCAAGCCCTGATCCCTCCTGAGGACCTACCCACACTGGTACATGCTTTCATCACTTCCAGGCTGGATTACTGTAATGCCCTGTACCTTGGGTTATCTGGAGGTAATCTCCACAGGCTGCAGCTGGTGTAGAATGTGGAGGTGAGACTTTTGACTGGGGTAAGGAGATGTGAACATATTACCCCAGTCCTCCATGGGCTGCACTGGCTGCCAGTCAGGAGGAGGATTGTCTTCAAGATAGGGCTTCTTACCTATAAGACCCTGCATGAAGAGGGTCCCATGATCTCCTTGTCCCTTACCATCTGACCCAGGCACACCATTCTGCTGAAGGAGGCCTCCTTGGGGTTCCCAGTGTTAGGTTGTGGCATTCGGGAGACAGAGCATTTGCACTGGCTTCGCCAACCCTGTAGAACTCCTTACCTGACTATCTGAGGGGGATTCCCTCAGTAGAAGCCTTTAAATGGGGATTAAAAACATACCTGATCCAACTAGCTTTTATTGATTGATGCTGCTATGAATTATAAATAGATGGTGTTCTGTATTTATAATGATTTTATTACATGTGTGTTTTCTGTTTGATTTTAAATAATTGGATTTTGTATTATCACTTTTATTGTACAGTGCCCAGAGTCCCAGGAATTGGGTGCTTCATAGATAAAATATTTATCTAGCCAAGGTGAGGCGTGGGCTGGAAATGGGGCAAGTGTGTGGTGGCTGGGTGGCATTCCCTCAGAAAACATTAGACAACAAAAAAGAAGAGCAAGCAGTAAACAATAAAATAAAGAGCAAGCAGTAGACAACAAAAAAGAGCAAGCAGTAAACAATAAAATAAAGAGCAAGCAGTAGACAACAAAAAAGAAGAGCAACACTACACAGAACATATATAATAGTAACATGTGGGTGGCAGTTTCATGGGGAGCAGGTAGTGGCCCTGCAACTTACTTGTAGCCAGTCCTGACCCTTCCAGTATTTTGAAAGGGGGAGGAAACCTGCTGACAGAATGAAACAACAGGCAAAAAAGGTACTTCTATGCCATGCTCTCCCTTTGAGAGAGGAAGACCATGTGGATGGTCCTGGTCCACATGGGGTAGTGTATGCCCTCCCCCCCAGCCTAGCTGGACAAACGTCATGAAGAGGTTGTAGGAATTGACCTTATTAACCATAGGCTCTGGAATGAGATTAATGTACATTCTGATAATCGGAGTAACATATGTTTATAATGTTAACCTGGAAAACAAAGTATAACAATAAGCAAACAGGTACCCTTGGTAGGCACAGCACTATATGAACACATGAACAGATTGTGCTGGAGGGCCATGCTTGTCAGCTGGCAAGAGATGCTGAAAGATATTCACCACATGCATTAGACCTAGCCAGCGGAACAAGCCAATGAGCATTGTAGGTGCACTAGAGGGTTGGAATAGCCAAGATGAACTGTTCCCAGAGATGTCTGCCTTGATGTCCCCTTACTTGGAGGAGGGTTACTAATGCTACAGTCAAGGGTAATTGGCAGTAGTCTAATAGTATGCACATCAGTGCATTCTCTCCTGTGCCCCTCCCCCCCCAAGCTGCAGTAAACTCAGGGTGTGAGCCATACTAGATAAACTTTGTTGCTGTAATTTGGCATAGATAATCTTATCTAGCACAGGCTGAATATTGCCATACTTAAAGGGGGAGAAAGATACTGCATGTTTAACTCTGAGCAGACAATATACGTAGCCTACTGCTGGAAAGCAGGGGTATAGGTTTAAAAAGAACACAGTCTTTGGACAGTTAAAAAGGTGGTGCCCCTTTATGAAGATTCAGACAGGGTCCAGCAGTTAATAGATTAGATAATCTGATTCATACAGCAAGTTTTGGGTCTGGGAGGTAGGGGCAGTTCTGTAGAATTGCACGTGTATGACCATCGATGAAATGTGAGGGCAATCATTTTACTTCAGCACAAGATATAAAGAGGTGGTTTGCTGAACCAGGAGCTAGCAAGGGCCACGGCCACAGCATAGGAGTAGGACGATGTAGTCTCTGGAGCCTTCTGGAGGGTCACAGGTGGAGAAGCTGCAGCCAGTGAAACTGGTGATGGTGGATGTCTTGAGGGAACAGTAGCAGCAGGGGGCTAAGAAGCCATTGAGTACATTCTGAGGTGGTCTGCTTTACAGGTATGATGGGTGGTTGTTGGCAATGGAGTATTCTCTGGGAGGGTCTGTGGGTAAGCTGGGCCCACTGCTGAAGAGCTGAGAGGAGCAGCAGCCTGTTGGTGTTTTGTGAGCACCAAGCACTAAAATTGGGGGGGCCCGTGCTGTATGCTTTTCATCCCCGTTTTAGTGGAGCATATTGCTTTGTGGTGGGTGCCTCAGTTGAGCTGTTCAGTGAGGGCTTACGATCTTTACTGTGGCTCTGACTACAGAGCCGAGGTGGTGCAAAGGAGTCCTGGTGGGAGGGTTTGTTCTTCTTGTCTCTCACCTCTCTCTCATGACAATGCTATGTCAGCTGCCAGTCCTCCTCTTTAGGGTCATGGCTGAAGTTGGGTGGGCCCCTGGCAGTCTCCTGGAAGCTGTAAGAGACCTTGGCCAGAGTGATGTCCATGGAGTGAGCACTACAGTGGTCAGGAATTGTAAGGATGAATGTTCCAGGCCACAAAATAGAAAAACATAACACCAGGTCTGCTCTGAGATTTGCTGATGGCCTGGAGTTCAGGACCCAGCAGGTGTCAACAAACACTGGCAGGTCATCATTCTTGTTCAGGGGACCCTCAGCCTGGAACTCCTTGCAAATGCAACTCAGACTGAAGACAAAACAAATAAGACTTGTCCCTATTAAAATGTGGGCAATGCAAGAAGTCATGAAACCACTAATTTGTTGCCCAGACTATTCTGCAGAAGAAGATAGCCATTGTAGGGTAGAGTACAGTTCGCAGTAATGGGTGAAATGAGGGGCAGTTAGGGCAAACCTACAGTTGTTGTTGTATGCAATGTCTCATTTATAAAAGAAACTGGCATTAGTCTTCTGCATATGCTACCCATTGAAAATGAGCCTCGGCTCAATTGAGGTCAGACCATGATTATCAATAAAATTATACTTACATACTAGTTTTTGCCTGCTCCCTTCTTCTTCGCCCCCTCCCAGTCTGTTACATATAGTTTTACCATTTTAGGTAGACACGGTGGCTGAATGTGGATTAGAAGGAAAATTATGAGTAGAAATATTTTGGTCTCATACTGTGAAGTTTTTTTTTTTTGCCCCTCCTGGCTCCTGGTTGGCCACTCCTTCGGGCTGCCTGGGCCCCACTGGTGCCCTTGCCCTGAGACCAGCCACCACCACTTCACATCACAGCCCCCGGGTAACCTGGTGTAACCCTTTGCTGGATGAGTCCCCCTCCTCCAAGGCAGAAAGGTGGTGGTGAGGGTCGGCCTGCACACTCAATCTTGGCCTGGGTACTGCTGAGGTGGTCCTGGGCCATCTCCCAGGGCTTCCACGGCAGCAGGAACAGGTGACCATCATCCAGGTGGCCATGGAGCTCTTTTCCCTGTTTTCTTCCTGGGGGCATGGTGTGCCAGTAACATTGAGTCATACGCCAATGTTCACCATGCCCCTTTGTCCATCAGGACCAAACACATTGGCACTCCCCCGGCCTCTGCCAGGAGTCAGCAAGTGCCGGGTCATATCCCCACCCTTCCCCCGAGAGAAGGTGAGAAGCTGTCAGATGCTCAAGCCCTCTCTCCCCAGCCGGCCTTCCGGCGCCCAGATCCGTTCACGAATCTGGGTCACTGGCGTCGCAAGTGTGAAGTTTTTAAGCCTCTTAGATTGTCAGATTTCCTTTTTCTTTCTTTGCCCTACCTCTCCTTCTCTCTTAGGTTACCAAATGTGTATATTGTCTGTTAATTTTTGTTATAAAATGGGGAGGAGAAATCCTGCATCCTGATTGGTCAATAGCCGTGCATTAGAAGTGTCTAATGCATGGCTAAAAACAAGTACTAGCTAGCTGGATGCATTTCTGCAACAAAGAAATCTATGAGCCAGTAGAATTTTTTAAAAATTACAGTCACTATTTTCCCCCTCGCTTAGCCCAATTATGCAGTACTGTGGCTCATTTTATGAAAACATACAGATTTATTTGCACTCAGTGTAAAAGCTGTGTTTCAAAACAATTTTTTTTAAATAAATTGATTTTCTGTCCATCTTCAAACACAGCTCTGCTTTTACAGCAATGATCGTTTCAACTGGCACAGTCCCCACCACCTAATGGCGCCCCCTCCTCATCACTCGATCACGTTTGTGTGAATGGTCTGACTATGGAAGGAAGCACTCATGTTTTCATTATACTGTACATTGACATGCTGTTAAAAATGTAAAAATGTTAAATTCTTTTATTTGTCCCTTTCTGTGTGCTTCCCTGCTGAGTCACCAGACAGACTGCTGCTCTTTCGGCCATCCGGTCATAACCCTGTTCCTAGCCACAATCCTGACTGCCCCTCACTCACATGATCACTCTAGTATGTTGTAGTTCCTACAGAACTCAGAAGAAGAGTCTTTCCTTTTGATCTGTGGCAGTTGCAGTTACATTGAGAACACAGAATGTGATCAGCCGTGAAAGCACGTTCCATAGCGAGAGTGACGGTGGCAAACCGATTTAGGAATTTCAGCACTGCTGAAACAATGTGCAGTAGCTGTGTTTAACAAAAAAAAAACACATAAGTCTTTATAACTCATAATTATTTTTGTCAGCGTATGCTTTAGAGATGAGTACATGAAGGCTGTCCAGTTCAGTACAGGCTTGTTTCCTCCAAGCAGTCCACTCCCTCCGGTCAAAAGCCAGCAGCAAATCCAATTCTTCCACAGCAAAACATTAAATAAATGCCTTTAAAAAATATGTTTATGAATGTTTTGAGCTAAAAAGGATTTAGTCTAAATATGTAATTATACTGACCATGGAGGTGGGGGTGGTGGAAACTATGGCAACCACAGAAACAGAAGTGGAGCTACAGAGGCCATAGTAGGACAAAAGGCACAAATGCAAAAAAAAACAAACTATGGCAATAATGCAGGTGGAGGACCTATTTTACTGCAAAGTACATGGAAGATTTTAGTATTAGGGTAATTAAACATGTAAATGTTAATTTTTTTATGCTTGAAGAATACAGTGCCCCAATTTATAAGCACAATAAGACACTCCAGGAGTGTGCATTAGACATTTCTAATGCACAGCCAGTGGCTGAAGGCATGAAGACACGCCGCCCTGGCCATGCATTAAAATGTCTAATACACCCCATCTTATTGCTTACTCGTCTTTCTCCTTTTTTTCATGTAACTCATCATGTTGTATGTGTTTCTGAATTAATTGAAACCTTAATGAAAAGCCTATGAAATCTGTCAGTATGAGAATACATCATAGACAAAAAAAAAAAGTTCCATGCAGCAGCAATCTTAGAAACAGTGGCATTAAGACTGAACCTTCTACAGTTTTATTGATGGAATTTTTATGAAATTGTTTAGTAAAATTATAAGTCTGGACTGCACTTCGGTAATTATTATGTAAAGTGGGCACCATTAGAGGAACAGATAGTACTCACAGGCTGATAGAGACATATTAGAGACATGGACGCTGATAGTAGGTGGGAAATCATCAGAAGAGAGATGCAGGATGCTACCAGCACCTGTGCAAGAGTAAGACGAAAATGCGGTAGGGCCCAAAAACCCTGTTGGTGGACCAGGGAGGTCCAGGAGGTGGTGCGGGGAAAGAAAGCAGCCTAAAAGCAATTCAAGTGCTCAAGGAGTGAAAGGGATCGAGGGGAGTACGAGCTGATGGCTAGAAGGGCCACTAGAGTGGTGAGGCGGCTAAAGCAAGGAAGGAGCAGAACCTGGCCAGGAAATTAGAGAGAGGAACAAGGGTTCTTTAGATACATTGGGGAAAAAACGAAGGGTGAAAAGGGCAGATTATCAGGATTAAATCAGGAGAGATGGGCACAAGACCCAGGGGCAGGCTGAGGTACTAAATGAGTACTTCACCTCAGTTTTCACCAGGGAAAATGGGGGTGCTGCATCATACATGGGAGGAGACAGAGACACTGAGGAGGGGGGGGACCCTTACCGATCGGCAGGTCTGGGGAGAGGGGGAGGCATCACTGGCAGGTGGGGGAGGGCTAAGCAGGGAGAAGAGGTACCGGAAGTGGAAATCAAGCAGAGAGAGTGAGGGAAGCCCTCAGTTCCCTTAAGATGGAGAAAGCACCGGGGCCGGATAAATTACATCCCAGAGTGCTGAAGGAACTTGCAGATGTCCTGGCGAAACCCCTTGCAGAGCTTTTCACCATCTCTCTGAGGACAGGGTGGGTGCCCCAAGACTGGAAGGTGGTGCATATAGTGCTATCCACAAGGAGGGATCAAGGGAGGTGGCAGGGAACTACAGGCCTGTCAGCCTGACATCGGTGGTGGGCAAGGTGATGGAGGGCATTGTCAAGGAGAGACTAGGGGGGGACCTGGATAAGTCAGGGTGCCTGGGCAATAGACAGCATGGATTCATCCCAGGGAAATCGTGTCAGACAAACCTGGTGGAGTTCTATGACTGGGTGACAAGTGCCTTGGACCTGGGTAGACCAGTGGATGTCCTCTTTCTAGACTTCAGCAAGGCATTTGACTCTGTTCCTCACGTGGGCCTGTTGGATAAGCTGGGAGAAATGGGGTGGGAACAGATGATCAGATGGATAGGCAATTGGCTCCAGGACCGGACCCAGAGGGTCGTAGTTGGTGGGATAGTCTCATCCCAAGGAGGGTCATTAGTGGGGTCCCACAGGGATCAGTCCTGGGCCCTTCTGTTCAACGCCTCAGTATCTGACATAAGGACAGGAATCAGGGTGAGATGAGTCTCTTTGCAGATGACTCGAAACTGGGGGTGGTGGTGGATGGGGAGGAGGGGAAGGTAGCCCTACAGGTGGACCTGGAGGCTCTGGAAAGATGGTCTAGAAAGTGGAAGCTGAGGTTCAATGCAGGGAAATGCAAGGTACTCCACCTGGGGCAGAAACCCAGGCCAAGTGTACACCCTGGGGGAATGCTACAAGTCTCGATGGCTGAGAGGGACCTGGGGTGGTGGTGGATGTCAAGATGAACAACTCTGAGACTTGTAGGAGGGCAGCAGCCAAGGCCAACAGGATGCTGGGATGCATCGCTGGGGATCACCTCCAGAAGGAGGAAGATACTCCTCTGTATAACTGCTTGGTGAGGCCGCACCTTGAGTACTGCATGCAGTTTGGAGGCCACACTTAAAGAGGACATTAACCTCCTGGAGAGGGTCCAGAGGAGGGCAACCAAAATGATTTGGGGCTTGGGGGACAGGACCTATGAGGAGAGCTCGAAGAGCTAAATATGTACACATTGGAAGAGAGAGGGACCGGGGGACATGATAGAGGTCTTCAGGTACATGAAGAGGGTAAATAGGGGAGGAACAGTCAGGGTGCTTTGAAGGAAGGAGGAAGGGGCCACTAGAGGGCATGGGTGGAAGCTGGAGGGGGGAAGATTCAGGGGAGAAAGGAGGAGGTGCTACTTCACTGAGAGAGTGGTGGAGCCATGGAGTGCACGCCTAGGGGGCTGGTGGAGGCAGAGACAGTGGAGGGGTTCAAGAGGGGGTGGGACAGGTACAGGGGAAGGGTTCTGGAAGCAAAATCCAATGCAGCAAGAATATCCGGAACTGGGAAGGGAGAAGCCAGAGAAGGCAAGGGAGACAGCAAGGTCAGCACCCAGGGTGGGGGCTGACCAAACGAGCAGACACGAAAGACCGTTAGACCTATTCTGCTGGTGTTTTAGTATGTTAGTATGTTAGTATTAGTTTAGCTTTAGCACATTTGAGAAGTTTATTATAGGATTAACTTATCCAGCCTTGTATATTCCTTTCCCTGGATACTATGCATTTTAAATACTGAGGAGCATGAATCTGCTGCACCTGTTAGTAAAGTATAGTGAAAGCAGTGATTGGTTAAGGAACAAATGCAATCATGAATGCAAATTAGTTCCCAGAGTTTAAAGGGAGTGTTGTAATAAGCTAAACCATGGCCCACAGACAAAGCCTTTGTGGAAGGCGAAGCACTGCGGTTTAACTGTTGGTAGTGGTGGGAGCTTCAGATCAGCTAGTAAATCAGAGCATTTGTATGGAGTTTGCACCAAGCGGGTATTTTGGTACAGTAGCACTGCACTGCAACACTATGAAATGGACTTAAATCTTATGCTGCCTTGTATGTGAATAGCCCTGTTGGGCAGATGGATTTTAAATAATTAATGAGCAATAAAATTGAATATATCTTCAGATAAAGTTGTAACTGAATGTTTGAACAGCAGAAGTGATTTAGTACAAGTGGAAATTTTACCACCGAGTGCTGCCCCATCTTGTGGATTGTTCTAATAAGAAATAGTGACTTAGCCAGCCCAGGAAGAGTGCTGATCCCACTAAATGCTTAGTTAGTGCTGACCTTATGTGTGTAGGATTCAGCATCAAGGGGTTTATGCAAGCACATATGAAACACTTAAACTCAAAAGTCATGTATATACCTTGTTGCATCCATAATATGAACTTGACTTTGCAACAAGGAATTAAAGTATTTCTTTGGACTTGTCCAGAGGCTGTATGCTCTGGTTACTGCCAGCAATAAATGATGGAACTTGCTATGTCGGCATGGGAAGGGGCTCACTTTAAAGCCTTTGAGTGACGCATTCATTTTTTTTTTTTTTTTTCATTTATTTGAGTTTGTAACCATTGAGCAAAGCTCATTTACAATAGTGACCTTGTGGAACAAGTCTTACAATACATAAGAAGCAAAACATACAAGGTAATGCATCTGGGAAACAAAAACCCAGGGGAAGAGTACACAGTGGGGGGTGAGTTAATAACAACAACAAAAATTGAAAGAGAACTAGGGGTAATTATATCAGATGAACTGAAGGTGGCAAACAATGTGAGAAGGCAGTAAGGATGCCTGGGGGGTTATTGGGATGCACAGGGAGAGGCATCAACAGTAGAAAACAGGAAGTTGTTATCCCTCTCTACAGACAGTTGGTGAGACCCCATCTGGAGTACTGTGTGCAATTCTGGTGACCCCATCTCCGCAAAGACATAGACAGAGTAGAGGCTGTTCAGAGGAGGGCAACCAAAATGGTGCAGGGTCTGCACCAGAAGACATACGAGGAGAGCCTAAAGCAGCTTAATATGTATTCCCTTGAGGAAAGAAGGGAGAGGGGGGACACAATAGAAACTTTCAAGTATCTCAAAGGAATTAACAAAGTGCAAGAGGGTAGCATCTTTCAGAAGAAGAGATGTGCAAGAACAAGGAGGCACAATTTGAAGATAGAGGGGAGGATGGCTCAGAGGTAATGTTAGAAAGTATTTTTTCACAGAGAGGGTTATGGATGCATGGAACAGCCTTCCTGAGGAGGTTGTGGAGTCAGGAACAGTGGGAGAATTCAAGAATGCATGGGACAGGCATAAGGCAATTCTAGTGGGGGTAGGATGAAGTGAAGCTGTTGATTAACTAGAATCTGCATCTTATCCATCAGGTAGGGAAATGGGCAGACTAGGTGAGCCAAGCAGTCCTTATCTGCCGTCAAATTATATGTTATATTTCTATACAGGACAAACAATATACAGCCAGTTACAAATATAGTTATACAAAAGTTGTACAAAAGTTATACAAATAATATCAATACTAAACAATTTATACAAAACAGGAACAAGTATTCTGGATAGATACACAGTATGATGCAAACAAACAATGTTTCAAAGCTACAACTGAAGGTGGTTTCAAGTCTAACTATCTAAACTTGGGTTAATATCCCAATACTGACACTGTAGTGCAGCATGGGGGTGCTACACTCCTGAGGTGCCGTCTTTTGGATGAGATGTTAAACCGAGGTCCCATCTGCCTATACTGGTGGTAGTTCAGGTGGATGTTAAAGATCCCATGGCACTTCTCGAAAGAGTAGGGGACGTTTCCCGGTGCCCTGGTCAAATTTCCTTCCATTCACTAAAAATACCACCAACAGCTTAAAATGGTTCAAGGTCAGTTGGCATTCATCTGTATCCCCCTCCCCAGGTCATGCCTGAAAATAGGCAGAATTTGTCTAGTGCACTTACCCAGTCAACAAAAACTAAATAAATAAAATTCAGGAAGGAATTTATTCCAATAAGTAGGCACAAGCTGGCTGAAAAAGTGCATGGATCTTTCAGTTTTACTACTTGGTACCATCATTTCCCGCAAATATGAATTCCTCAAGGAGGGATCAATTTTTCTATGAAACAACCTTTTACTTAAATAATCTGGGACATTGCCCAAGACACTTTTGCTGGCTAGCACACTCTTGTACAAATCCTGTCTATTAGGCAGGGAGATACAACCCAATCTGAATAAAGTTTACAGTGATGGACCTCCCCAGAACACCAAAGAATTAATCTAGCTAGACGATTGCACAATGCCTATAACTTATGTAACCTATCACTTGAGGCATAGTCATAAAGAACATCTGCATAATCAAATAATGGAAAAATCTGTACCGGGACTATTGTCTTTAAAGTTAATGAGTCTAAACAAGGTTGGTTCTTATAACATTCTTAGCCTGCCCTCTCTGTGGACCTTCATAAAAGAACCTAAAGAACCATTTAATACAGGAATCTCAATGTGTCTGCTATTGTTAGCACCTAGCAAAGGCATCTCCTACCATCTGCCCATCTGCCAAACAGATCTCTCTCTCTCTCTCCTCTCCCCCTCTCTCTCTCTCTCTCTCTGATACCCTGCACATGGGGCTCAACCCCCCCCACCCCGTCACTCCAGCACTTCTATGTGCTAACCACCTCGTGTTGCTGACAACTAACAGGCTCCCTGTTGGGCACCGTTATTTAGTCTGTTCCTGTATGTATCTGACTGTGTTTACTTATTCCAGTTTTAGTTTTCGCTGTATTTTTTGCATTCCTTTGTTTAAAGACCAAATGTACCTAAATGTTCTCATTCTAATTCTATTGCCTTGTTTGTCTCAATCCTCTGTATAATCACCTACTTGTTCTAAATGTACTAATGTGGAACATATGTAAAGAGCTCTGAGCTCAAATGGTTAATCCGAGATCTGAAATAAATAAAGAAATAAATAAACAAATAAAAATAACAGGCCTACTCTTTTACCCACCTGGGTGATCAATTTATCTATGTGCATGTTACCTAATTCAGTAGGTTCCATCCCGAAATCTAGATATTTTTATGAATCCACACACATTCCAAAGCAGTTCCATATTGCTCTGTTATTTATATTTCTTTACTTTTTTTCAAGTTTGAAAGCAGGACCAAACAACATAGACGTAGTTTTAGATGAACTGAGTTGTAACTTAGAATTAGTAAAGAAGGCTTGAAAACCATGAAAACTGCTTTGCAATGTTGCTTGAATGTCCTGTACTAAGGAACTAGAAGTATACACTATTGTATCATTGGCAGATAAATGATACAATGAGACTCTCACACCGACCCCCAGCTCCTTCAAATAAATCCAAAAGAGGAGTGGTCCCAGTACCAGTACAGAGCACATGGCACACCTCTAGTGACAAGATGCCCATTTACCACTGTTGTTTGACGTCCATGGCCCAAATAAAACAGAACCAATTCAACACCTCCCTGCTCATCCCCATCTTCCAGATCCTGTGCAGTAACACAGAAACAAAATTTGATGGTAGATAAGGACCACGTGGCCCACCCAGTCTGCCCATTTTCCCTACCTACCTACCTACCTACTGTAATACTGTAGATCCTACTTGATCTCCGGCTTAGCCCTCCCTTCCCTAATGACTAAGGTTCCCTTATGCCTATCCCATGTGTTCTTGAATCCTGCCACAGCTTTCGTCCCCACCACCTCCACTGGAAGTCTATTCCAGGTATCCACTACTCTCTCGGTGAAAAAGTACTTCCTTATGTTTCCAATGAGTCTACCCCCCCCAGCTTCATAGCATGTCCCCTTGTTCTTGAGCATCTTTTTTTCAGAAAAATGCTTCCCTCTTGAACCTTATTTATACCCATGAGGTATTTGAAAGTCTCTATCATATCCTCCCCTCTCCCTCCTTTCCTCCAGGGTGTACATATTGTGGTCCTTTAGTCTCTCCTCATGTGGTTTCTTTTTCTTTTTTTTTTTTTTTTTACTTGTGGTGCTTGTACACCACTTTATCTGCCTGAACTACTCTCCCTGTCCACTCCTTCAGATCACTGATCAACCCCCAAAGTACACCGACGTGGAGTCTGCCCCTAGAGTGCTGTGTTCTCCCCAGTATTACCTTGATTCTCAGCAATCCCCTCTGGGTGGGGTGAGGATGGGCCTTCCTCAACCTTACTTGAGGAGAACTGGCACAGCGAGGTCTGCCTATAAGTCGGTGGATCCTGGGAGGTACTGATCGGTCTTCATCTAGGACCTAGAGGGCAAATTTTACAGTTTTTCTGCTTCCCTCCATCCAGCCTCCTGAGACGCCGATGCAAGGACCAGTGTCCAGACAGTGACGTGCTGATGCACATCTACCTCCCAAGTGCCTAACAGTGTCTCCCCTACCTGACTTCGATGAACGGAGCCACCAGAGCCCTTTGAGAGCCCATGCTTCCACCGGCTCTCTCGGGATGTCGGGTACCCCCTGGCACCCCTGGTATCCCTCCCAGAGGAAGGAGAGCATCCACTGGGAAGCTCAATCCTCCCTCTCCCTGCCGACCCCCACCAACCCGAGTCCGTTCCCGAACCCGGGTTGCCGGCGCAATTCGAGGTGTGGCGTCCAGCACCTCAACCATCAGCGCCACCGGGCCAGCCCGCTTCATATGGTCTCTGATGTAGATCCTGCACCATTTCTGTTGCCCTCTCTGGACCACCTCTACTCTGCCTATGTCCTTCCGGAGACATGATCTGCAGAACTGGACACAGTACTCCAGGTGAAGTCTCATCAGTGATTTATACAGTGGTATCACCACCTCCCTCTTTCTGCTGGTGATACCCCTCCCTATGCACCCTAGCATCCCACTGGCTCTCCCCACAGCCTTGTCACACTGTTTGGCCACCTTTAGGTCATCAGATATGATTACCCCCAGGTCTTGTTCCTGTTTGGTGGTCGTCAGTACCACTTCCCACATCTTGTACTCAGTCCCTGGGTTTCTATGCCCAAAGTGCATCATTTTGCACTTCTTCACATTGAAACTTAGTTGCCACATTCTTGACTACTCCTCAAGCTTTCTTGGATCCCTATTCATTTTTTCTACACACCCCCTGGAGTTTCTACCCTATTGCAGATTTCAGTGTTATCTGTGAAAAGGCACACCTTCCCTTCTAGTCCCTCTGCAATGTCACTAATAAATACATTAAAGTGGACCAGTCCAAGTACTGATCCTTGTGGCACCCCACTGGTCACCTTCCCTTCCTCAGCGTGAACTCTGTTTACCACCACCCTCTGCCACCTATCCCCCAACCAATTCCTTACCCAGTTTACCACTTTTGGACTTACTCCCAGGCTGCTCAGCTTGTTTACTAGTCTCCTATGTGGAATGTAGTCAAAGGCCTTACTGAAATATAGGTAGGCCACATCCACCGCTCCACCCTGATCTACTTCCCTAGTCACTCAGTCAAAGAAATCTATCAGATTTGTTTGACATGACCTCTCCCTGGTGAATCCATGCTGCCTCATAGCCTGTGAGTTGCTGATATCAAGATATTCCACAATCCTTTCCTTCAGCAGTGGCTCCATTAATGTTCCCACCATTGAGGTCAGGCTGACTGGCCTGTAATTTCCAACTTCCTCCCTGCTACCACTTTTGTGAAATGGAACTACATCTGCTCTCCTCCAGTCCACTGGGACCACTCCCCATCTCCAGTGAGTGGTTGAACAGGACTGTCAGAGGTGCAGCGAGCACCTCTCTGAGCTTCTTCAATATCCTTGGATGTATACTGTCTGGCCCCATTGCCTTGTCCACGTTCAGATTTGTGAGTTCCTTCAGGACTCTCTCCTCTGTAAATGGACTAGTGTCCATCTCCCTTCCTTGGATTGTGGAATATATTTCAGTAGAACTTGGTGGTCAACTGTGTCAAAGATCTTGGAAAGGTAGACAAAGGTAGTTCCAGTAAATTGCCCAGAGTCCATTGCTCTGCCAACATCATCCCAAGACCCTTGACATGGAGACCACATTCCATGATGCCTATGGAATCCTAATTGAAACTGATCAAACAGACCATGATTTCACAAATAATCGGATAACATTTTAGCCAATAACCTTTCCAATACCTTAGAAAGAAGGGAAGGCACATGATAAGAGGCTCAGATAAATACGGTCATGCTATATATTGTAGTCTTGGTGACATAATGTCTTCACTTACTGACCTGTATGAGTGGGCAGATTTAGACTCTGTTATAAGCAGTGAGCACAAGTTATTGCTGGATAACATAAACTTTCTCACAGAAAAAAACAACTGAGTGAGCAAGTCACTGCAAGGCCCCAAGACGGATTTATTGAATACAGTTTTCACTTCAGGAAGTCATGAATGAACACATCAATGACAGGCCTGGATTAAGACTTAAGTCAACAAAACCCAGGCCTGGGGCCCCTGCCTGCTGGGGGCCCCCAACCCTGCATGTATAATCCTGGCTACAGAAAGCAGACTCAAGTCAGTCTGCTTTGTATCATTCCTGTCTCGGACACTTCAGCCCAATCTCTATAAAAATCACTGCTCTTCCAGCACTTATTAACACCTCGTTAACTAATAAACACCTCTGAGTATATAACTGGCCATCTGCCCCACACAGAAAGGCAATTTGATTTGCCTGCAGTTGCTGGGGTACCAGTTTCAATGTAAACTTTTGAACACCCTTAAAAGATGAGCACCATTTCTCAGCTACAGTAGCAAGTCTAAGGGAGACATTAGCACTGCTGCAGCTGCTATATTAATTTCTTTCTGCTTGCTGTTTCCTGCCTAGAGCTGGCACTAGGCATCTTTAGTCTCAGCAGATGTTGTAGCCCCCCCAAGTCAAGGGATCTCAGTCTAACCCAGTGCAAGGTATCAGTATTTAAGTTGTATGTTTTTTTTTTTTAATTATTTGGATGTCTTACTGCAATAGTTCTCAGTCTTTGTCATAGTGAGCCTCCCCCAAGCCGTGGAAAAGATCTTGAGCCTCCCCCAAATATTGAAATAATCTTGAGCCTCCCCATAGAAATGTAGCATAATGTGTACAGTTCATCAGGAATAAAGTGAAACTCCTTTGAGTAGCTGGTTCTCACTTTATTCAGCGTATTGAATTCCCCCATCATCCTACTTGCTCTGCTATTTTGATTCTTGAACTGCTGTTACCCCTTGTTGTAATACCTTCATGGTCAGATTGCTTTCTCATTCTGTTTACCTTCTATCCGGAATACCCTTCCTACCCACCTCCACTTCTCCCCCGTTTATTCTGCTCTTAAGCAACTCCTCAGGGATTCTTTTGCATTCTCCTGCTCTTGCTCCTGGTACCGCTCTGCTAAAGCCTTGTAAATGGCTGTTATACTTGGCTGTTCTGCCACAAGCCTAATTGGTCAATTGTTGCCTTTCACTATTTGTTCATGGTTCCTATTTGTTTGCCCTACTGTTCATTTTGTATTGCTTGACTACTTTGCAGTTACCTTTGGAATTGTATTCACTTGCTACCCTTCCCCAGGTTCACTTGTAATAAGCCTTAGCTCAGTGTACCTTTCCTGGTCACCAATATGTATATACATACATAAATTGTCCTGTTATCCTATGTCAGTTTGCCTCATCCCTTCGCACAAAATATCTTAAACTCAAAATTCAAATATGCTACTTTTTCAGACTTGCTTGAGCCTCCCCTGGAACAGGTTGGGGCCTCCCCAAGGAGGCTGGCCTCACCATTTGACAAACCCTGTCTTACTGTGCCCTGTTGAAACAACATGCAAGGGAGTCAGTGAGTTGAGCTGAAGCTTTCAAAATGGTACCACAATGGCCTGAAGATGCCTTTCATAATAAACGGGTAAGAAAACTAATGTTTCTGGGACCTTAAAACAACCTTTGTTCTAGCCTGCTTGAATTTAAATTCAACTGTGTCTGTGGTTATCTTCTTGTTTTAACTTCCTTTTTAGACTCTTTATCCTTTAGTAAGTTGCAGGGTGTTATTTATTACTAATATCTTTGGTTTATGTGGGGAATATACATGGCTCACACCTATGTATGGAAGGAAATTGTTTTCTAAGCTTGATATGGATCAGATCATGGATTTAAGAGACTGAAAAGATCCAATGGATAAGCAGACACCTGCTACTCTTTTGTTGTAAAAGTAATTGAAATGCATAACTTTATATTTTATATGTTCAATTTTTGCTATATGGTATGGCTTTGTACTTAAGTTTTTGTTTAGGGAATACAAGCCCCTGTTACTTAAGAATCCACTTGATGAACTATTAGTAAAATGCAGGACACACAAAGTCTGCCTGGATTTGAAAGCGCCCAGTGCCCCTTGCCCTCTGATGAAAACAAATAACCATTCTGTAGAAGGAATGAGTCAGGACAGGAATAGACTGGGATAAAGGATGGGGGGATACCACAAGATGACTTAAATTTGGAAGGAAAGACTTGGAAAACTGCTTAACTTACTGGTATGTTTGTTGTTTAAAAAACAGTGTTGATTCTTGTTCCATTTCCTCCAGATCCTTACCTCAGGATCTGAGCAGGACTATGGGGAATGGTGGTAGTAACCAGGTGATGGGACAAGAGGTGCAGACTGGGAACTGGACAGGAGCTGTGCAAGACAAAAGTCAGAAACTCTGTGAGACAGGGTTGTCCTGTTGGTGCAGTGGCAGGGGTGCAGATCATGCCACCGATGATCCTGGGCTGCCTACTGTGGGTGTCCTTAGCTATCACCCAGCACAAACTCATTAACATTTGACCCCTAAAGCAGAGATCACAGACGAGAGACTGTACAGATTTAAGAGGGGTTTTGGTAACAGGTGTGACACTGGTTATACTAAAACAGACCACAGCTGACTATTTAATTAGATACTGCACTTCAAAATCATTGCATTGATTCCCTGGATTTAGCTCCATAATGTTTTTCTCTTAATATCAAGTGTAGCACTGATATGTGGCCGAAATTAGGGATTCATGTAAGAATTTTTTTAATTCTGCCATGGAACTGTTAGTTTTTAGTGACTGCCATTCCTAAACTGCTAATTGTGGTTTATTGCTGTGATATCTATTTTTCAATGCTACTTTTTTTTAATGTGTATATTTGATACATGGCTGCAGTTCCATACAGTTTCTCATTTAGCAACCATGGCAGTGGCATATAACTGAAGCCAATCAGATGGCTCTATTCTAAGGAACATGGCCCTGCATATGGGGAGAAGGTACCAAGATTTTTCTTGGGCACAGGGCCCCAGCTAACCTTAATCTGGCCCTGATCAATAATATGTGTGTCAATGAATTTGAAAAGAAGAAGCAGGAAGCAAAGGACTTGGCTCAGTCAGTGGACACTGAAATAAGATTTCCAGAAGAGTGTGTGCCTCGGAAAAAGAAAATGCCAAGACAGGTTGCAAGAGATGAGCCTCTGACCTATCCAGTCAAACGAATAAAGGTTACTTTTTTAATGGGCAAAACTCACTGGAATGGAGCACTAATTGGCGGTGCAGGTAGTGAGGGTGATCAGTCCCATGTACAGAACATTCAAACAAGAGCTACCTGCACACTAAAGAAGAAACCAGAGCCTCCAAATAGAGATGCAGCAAATTTTTAATCCACTGGCAAAATGAACGCGAAGTAGCCACTTCGCGTTATCATTATTACTTAGCATTGCCATTATGCCTTAACGCGAAGTAAGGCGAAGTGAGAAGTAAATAGGCAGCCCCCCACATATCACATGGCTTACAGTACTGTGAGTCACATGCTTTAGCCAGGCAGGAAGGAAGTGAGTCAGAGAAGCAGTTTCACTTTCTCCTTTGCATTCATAGAGGGAGAAGGCTTTGTTTAGAGGAGAGTAGTAGGGAGTGAAAGTACTTGATTGCCGCTTGCCTTTGAATAGTGAAGAAAACCAACAGCTTTTTTAAAAGCTATCTCTTTATTTACTTTTTGTATTGTATTTGTAATTGTTTTTTTTGTTAGTACATTTTTTTTTATAATTTTTGTTTTGTGTGTGTGTGTGACTGTGTGTGTCAGTGAGTGTCAGTGTGTGTCTGTGTGTGTGTGTCAGCCCGGAGACTTGTGTTGTATCAGTAAGGTAGGATGGACCCTGGAGAAGGCGAGTCGCTGGCCCGTGGGTGTGGTCAGAGGGGAGTGTGGACATGTGGGGACAGTTGTGTCATGCTGGACCGCTCCCGACTCCTGGGTGTTGCTTCCCCCAAAGTTGAAGCAACAGCAGCAGCACCAGTGCCACCGGTGGCTGTTGTACATCAATCTTCTCTGCCACTACCACCACCACCACCGGTAGCAGCTGTAGGGGCTCCAGCAGCACCCCCTCCACCACCTCCACAGCCACAGGAGGTGCCCCTGGAAAATCTAGGTGGTGTGACTCATGCGAGGACTGTGTCTGGTCCTGCCCCAGTGTGGGAGTTTTTTAACTCTGTGAGGGGAGACAGCACAGTCATAATGTGCCCTTTGTGTGGTGTGCTGGTGCACCATGGCCCCCATGGGACACATTTGGGGACTAGGGGCCAACACACCCATGTGCTCAACCACCACAAGGCAGAGTGGCACGCTGCCATGGAGGGGACCAGGCGTCCACCTGCTGGTCCTTCCATGACAGTGGCTGAGGGTGCTGCTGGGGTTGGAGCTGTGCCTCACAGTCACCACCGCAGCAGGAGGAGGAGGGCCAGTACAGCAGCTGCTCCAACACCACCACAGCCACCAGCACCACCCTCTCTACCACCACCCCTGCTACCTGGATTTCCAGCTGCAGTGGACCCCGCCACAGTCCCTGCAACCCAGCATCACATCTCCCTGGTGTGGGCGGCTCTGGAAGAGAACAATCAGAGGGTCGGTGCTTTGCAGCAGCAGGTCCACACAATAGAAGAACAGCAGTAGCAAATAGTTAGAATGTTGCACCTACTGTTGGACCACCGCGGCATCCCATGGCAACAGTAACTTATGGGATTGTTTCTGCTTTCCCCACCCCACTACTGTGTTGTACTGTTTTTGTGTGTTTATCCTTTGTTGTTGTTTAATAATACACATTTTCTCTTCCAGGGGAATCTTTCTTGTGCCACATAGTGCAATACATTTCTGTGAAAACTGCCTGTAATTTCATTACAGTGTGTCACATGATGGAGGAACTCCTGTTCTGAAAAGCTGCCCACATTCTGCCTCCCTTTTCAGCAATGTTAGGACATGATGCAAGGGAGATAACGTGTGTGTGCTCCATTACAGTGAATACCCAATTGTCCGGCAGCTTTCCAAATGTTTCTTAATGTTATAATGGCCAGTTCGTGGTGAAACGTGTGGGCATGTTTCCAGTAAGAAGAGCCTTGTTAGTGGAAATGCTCCTACATTTCAACACAAATTGTACCTTATAACATTAGGAAACATTGAGATAGCTGCCGGACATTCACTATAGTGAAGCATGCACCTGCGTTCCCCCTGGCATCACATCCTAACGTTGCTGAGAAAGGGGGGCAGAATGTGGGCGGCTTTTCTGAACGGTAATTTCTCCATCACGTGACACACTGTAATGAAATTACAGACAGGTTTCACAGAAATATATTGCACTCTGTGGAGCAAGAAATATTCCAGTGGGAGTAAGGCCCCCACATATTAGGTTATGTGCATCACCATAACTATGTAATGTGGTGAATCTCTGTAAAGCAGCAGTGCAACAATCTGTTGAGAACTCTGACCTATATTTTTTAATGCTATGTTACAACTTCCTTTACTTACATCCTGAGTTGACTGACTGGAATGATACGTGAATTTGCAGTAGTTGAGTCTGCTGTACTACCTTTTTTCATGTGTGAAATAATGACAGGAGCATTCCTTTTAAATTGATGCTGACCAAGTCTTTGTCATTGTTTTCCTCTGCTTTTCTCTGTCACATCAGTTAGTTGTTATATATCACTTCTGTTGTTACTTAACAGTTATGCAGCAGGCAGTGTTTTATGACACCACGGAACAATAGTTATTGAAAAACAGCTGCAAATAAATACAAACCTGGTCAGAACAATATTGAAAGGCGTGCTTATTTTTTTTATACATGAAAAATGTAGTCAACTAAGTAAAGCAAACATAAATTGTGAAAAGTGTATCATTCAAGTCACGACTTGGAGGTAACTAGTGGCTGTGGCAATGTAAAGTAGCATAAAAAAGTACAGTTCAAAATTGTCATGACATTCTTGCAATGCTATTTTAATTGTAATGTCAGTAAGACATCATGAGCTCACAACAATCACACAACACACAAAAGTGTCACAGAGTCCCTAGATTTTTTCTGCAGGCCTAAAATGCATCCTCCTTGTGGGCAGAAAATTGGCAAGTGGTAACACAGTGAAATGAGAGTGTTTCAGCACATACAAAGTCTCCCAGAATTAATGGCGCACTCAGTCATGCGCGCAGTGGTGGCACAGAGTCACAGATTTTTTCTGCAGGCTCAAAATGCATCCTCCTTGTGTACAGAAAATTGACAAGTGGTAACACAGTGAAATGAGAGTGTTTCAGCACATACAAAGTCCCCCAGTATAAAATGATGACCGTGAGCATTCTGTTACTGGTCCAATGTGTTCTGCGAGGCGATTCGAGCAAATGCAATGTGATCACCTCAACTGGATTGAAGGGTGCCCTTTGGTTGTACACTAATAGTAGCCTTGGTGATTAGATATATAAATAGATATATGGTTGTGTACTTTGTAGTTGAGGAGGGGATAGACATGTACTCAAGGTATTGTTCTGTATCACAGGTCACAAAAACTGTTGGTGTGCACATTCCAGTGCTCAATGAGAATTTTTTTGCACTGAAATTGGAAACGGATAACTCTCAAGCACATGAAGGTAAGTATTTCTTTTTGGGGGGGTGGGATCATATTTGCTGGTTTGTCTGTAATGGTTTCTTATTTTGTTACTTCTTCACAGATTTCATCTGCATTCTTCTGGAGTCCGGTTGTTGTTAATGATGGTCGTGGTCATCTAATGAAATGACTTCTGCACGTTGCATGTGTGCCCAAGCTTGGGGCAGGGGGTTGCCTGATAATGAAGAACTTTTTGGGATAAGATCTGTTTGACAGAACAACAAAACATCTGGAAGTTTCGTAAAAAAAAACAATGAATGACTTCTTACAACTTTTATTTATTTATTTATTTCAGAATTCAGAAAATACCTTTGAGTCAAAGACTCCTTTACAAAGGTTCCACGTCACATATATTAGATACAGACACACAACACAGAAGATGTTACAGAGTACAGTTGGGTTTGTCACAGGTACAGTTAGGCTAACATTCAGTAACTAGTGCTGTTTAAGATTGTAATAAAACTGGATGCTTTACAATCCCTGGGAAAATTGAGTTAAGAGTTGTGGGCAGAGGCAAGCTGGCAGCCATTGTCAGTGGTAGAGGCACACGGGCCCGGTTCAGGTACAGTCGCAGTTACTTGTGGCCCGAAGGTGGGCCCTAAGATGCATTTTAAAATGACCAATTCTTTGTTCAAAGAGCAAGGAGGAGGGTAGGTTATTCATCCACAAAGGTGCCCTATAGCAGAAGGATCTTTGGAATTGAGCTGTGCGACAAGAAGGGATGGAAAAAAGATGGGTGTAAGAGCTACAGGTGTGTTTAACTTTTGAGTCTGTGGTGATTAAGGGGGTGAGTGCTGAGGAGGAGAGGCCAAGGGTGATTTTCTTTGCCAGGACACAAGTGTGGAATTTCATTCTGTTATCAAGGTTAAGCCAATTGGTGTCCTTATATAGCAAACAGGTATGGGTGAGTCTATCACACCCCAATAGAAGATGACAGGCCTTGTTAAGGAAAAGTCTAAGACTACCTAGGGCTGAGGAGCTTGCCCCTCCAAAAGTCAGAAGGCCATAGTTGATCAGGGAGAGTACCGAGGAGGAGATAGCGAGCTTAAGGGCCTCAGGAGTAAGGCAATGTTTATAGCGGTGCAGAAGCCCTAGTCTAATATTTAGGGCCTTAGATAATTGGTGTATATGATCATGATAGGTAAGGCCAGTGTCCAAAGTGATGCCCAGGTATTTAAAGGAATGCACAAATTCCAAGGGGGTCTGTGACGCTGATAGTATTTGTGGGAAGAGCCCTACCTTGGAATTCTGCAGATGCGCGAATAGCATACCTTTGGTTTTATTATAGTTAATGATAAGGTAATTTAATTGTTATTTCCCTCCCTGGTTCTGAATCTCAAGTCAAGTTACATTGAAACCCACATCTTGTCAACTAACACAACCTGTGTGCAATATTTGCTGCTGTCTTTCCAAAACAATGAAACAGATGAAATAAAATCTTCATACTTACCAGAATGGATTTCACATGGATATTCCATCGGTTCCTCTTTGTACGATACAGCTGCAGTACCATTCCCACCAAGTTTTAGCGATGGAGACTTTTTTTGTTAACCTGTAAAAGAAACAAAATAAATGTACCATATGTGTTTTACCATTGCGGTTCTGAAAAGCTACAGAAAACAAAACATTTAACTAAAGGACGTGAAGCAGCATAACAAACATGAGTACACATACTCACTTTATGGTTTAAATATTAAGAAGCTTTGTGTCTCTGGCTGATGAATGTGGTGGTCCGGACAGACTCAGGCTCAGTGGTGGCAGTGGCTAACAGCAGTCCTGGTGGTGGTGGTGGTCCAAGGGGACAGACAGAATCAGGCTCAGTGGTGGCAGTGGCTAACTGCAGTCCCGGTGGTGGTGGTGGTGGTCCGGGAGCGGACAGACTCGGGCTCGGTGGTGGCAGTGGCTAACAGCAGTCCCGATGGTGGTGGTGGTGGTCCGGGGGGCAGACACACTCAGGCTCAGTGGTGGCAGTTGCTAACAGCAGTCCCGATGGTGGTGGTGGTCCGGGGGGGCACACCGCCTTTTAAAAACTTCAGTTAAAACCTGCCAACATTAACCACATCACCATCCTCATAAAGAAAGCTGCCCTCACAGTCATCGATGTCTGAAGTCTGACCACTGGAAAATTCTTTCCCCATTGTGTAGTCATCTACATCAGTGGTGCGCTGTTTCAGGCAGTCACTGCCAGTGCCACCAGGATGGTCCATTTCCACATCACCAAAACAACCATGACTAGGCCAGGATATGAATACCGAGGTTGCAGTCTGTGCTGGTATGTGCCTCTCATTCATTTTAATGAATGTTAGCAAACTAACATTTGCAGGAGACAGGTTTGTCCGACAATCCCTGAGTATTGCACCTGCTGAGTTGAATACCCTCTCAACACTTACATTGGAGGGTGGGCATGTGAAGTACTTCAGTGCCACAGCAGTCAGCTCTGGCCATTCACTGACCTTTCCACTCCAGTACAAAAGAGGATCTTCAGTTATTGTCAGATGCCTGTTTTCAGACAAATATGACTCAACCATTCTCTATGCCGCACTAAGTCCAGTTATTGATGCATCATCCTGTTCTCCCGATTCATTTATTTCACAAGTACCTACTTGGGACAAAACCTCCCAAAGTGGGTTGATGCCAGCCACTTTGGATAACAGACCACCTGGAACTGCAGTCCCCTTCCCCTTGCAGGATATGCTTGATGGTCCTCCAGGTACACCTTCAGCCGGATTATGCTGCTGAGGTTTGCTGACCTTGACACGTGCCTTCTGTGCCCCATGAACCAAGCGCACCAGTTGACCACTAATATTTTTTACATGTTCAGGCCCTCCCTCCAGTACTGATACAATTCCATATTTGTATTTTGGGTCCAGCATTGTTGCTATGGCAAAGTTGTCACTACGCTGATGCTAACAATGTGACGATTCTGGTCGAATACTGTCAGCATGTGTTGCAGCAACATACTGCTACCACCGTCTCCGGCAACATCAAGGCTATGCTGTACATTCACCAATGTCTGCCTCAGCACCCACAGCAGTGGAATTGATTGGCTAATGGAGGCAGACTCGCCACTCACTGCCTGTGTGGCATGTTCAAAAGGCCACAAAATTGTTATTACAAAGTCCATGAGGTGCCACTGTTCAGTCGTCATAGACATGGAGGCCTCAGAACTGTCACTGCTAGTGTGCATCACAAGATATTCTGAGATGGCTTTGTATTGTTCATACAACCTCTCTGCCATGTATAAAGTAGAGTTCCATTGGGTGACAACTTCCAGCTTCAAGCGGTGCTGAGGCAGGCTGTTTTATATCTGCAACTGCCGTAGTTGGTCAAGGGTCTTTCCAGATTTTGAAAAGTGAGAGCAGATATGTCATGCAATGATCAGCATTTCCTTTACATCAGGGTGCTGCAGAAACTCCTGAACCACAAGATTTAAACAGTGGGCCATGCATGGAACACAAAAAAAAACACCATTCGTGATGCATTTCACCACATTTGACCCATTGTCACTTGCTATGAACCCAGCTCTCAGGGACAGAGGGTTTAGCCATTTGTCAGTTTCAGTCAGTACCATGTCCAACATGTTCTCACCAGTGTGTGAACAGATAACATTGCACATAGCAATCGTTGCATGCTGTCGAATTCCTGGAAGATTGCTACCGCGACAAACCACCTTACTGCACTGATTATTCACTCTACCAACATCACAAACAACCCCTGGCACCTGTGCCCAGTGTGCAGTTATACACAGATATGAACTCCCCGCTGTTTTGCCACTTGTCCACATATCCATACTTAAATGGATGAATGGAAAGGAGGAATGTTGAAGGGCATGTCTTACTGAGTCTGAGACAGTGTGGAACAACTCGGGGACAGCATGGGTAGAAAAGTATGTCCTGGATGGGACTTTTCATTTTGGACAGGCAAGTGCAGTAAACCACCAGAACCCAGAATTCTCCACAAAGGAGAAGGGCAAAAGATCAATTGCCAGCATTTCCACTACAGCAGCATTAAGGTCACATGACACTGTATGATTCAGGGGTACTTCAGCTTATGTGCAAAAACACTCTGTAACGTGGGCTGACTTAAACGTTTTACATGGGGTGTGATCACAAATGGTTGTGCTCTGTGATGAATGGCATTGGCAGGGGGTGGAGTGTGGACATTTGATGAAGACAGTTGCACAGGTGATGATGACAAACCCAGAAATGCTGTTATTTTGTGAGATTTGCCAACCGGGGTTGCTGTACCACTTGCACTAGACATACTGCATTCACCACCACCACCACCACCACAAAAGCTGCTACTCTCACCAGCACTGGACAACATTTCAAAGTCATTATGGTCCTCCACCTCATCATGCCTGTAGTAATCCTCTGCTTTTATTACCTCGCTACTGCACACATTTAATTTACTACTGGACTTAACAGTCATGGAAGGGGATAACATGCTCACTATGGTTGCCGGTGACGAGCGTGAACCGCCCACTGTGGCATTAGCTGCCAGCTTGTGCTGGATCCACAGTGCCAAGTGCCTATTCTTAAGATGCGTATGCTGTCCTCATGTGCCCAGATGGCTCCCCTTTTTACCTTGACTCACATGGCAAACCTGGCAGATTGCAACTGACTCATCATTTGCATCTTGAAGAAAAAAATCCCAAACAAGGGATTGTGATGCTCTGCTTTTAACATGTCCATGATGTGGCTTATTTAAGTCTGTTATTTTAAGTGGGGGAGCACATGATGTTTTGGGCACTGCACACCTGGACTGCAACTGACCACCACAACTACCTATCATATTTATTACTGGGTCATTATCATCAACTAAAACCAGTAGATCACAAGTTTTTACAGGTGGGGGATTCCTGTAAACAGACTCAGACACAGCCACTTTGAATTTCTTTTTCCCCAATTCCCAACTGGGGTCAGTTACGTCATCATCATATTCATCAACGTCACCCACATCCACATCTTCTGCTTGGATGCTAGCATGTGGACTGCATGTTGCAACAACAGCAACATCACTGTCATCATCACATTCATCATCAGCATCTACACCACCATCACCTGATATTTTTCCACCACACTGTGAATCACTGCATGGAAAATGCGTGACATTAATTGCTACGGTGGATGGAATAGCACATTGTATGCTATCATTGACATGATTATCAGAATCCTCAGGTTCAGTTACTGGGATGTTACTGGGAAGTACGACATCATCTACGCTGCCACTCACTTGCACTGCTTCACACTCAATATTTTTGGATAAGATACACTGGTCGGAATTAGAACTTGAAGCAACAATATTAATTCTACCACCACCACTAACACCAGTAACACTAACATCACCGGCTGGGAAAACATAATCTCCTCCAACTATGAGTGAAGCTACTGATTGGGCTGTAAAAAACATTGCAGGAGAAATACCTTTCCTCACATCAGCAACGCACCTCTGCATCTGCGTACTACTACCACGCCCAGACTATCTTACTGCCAACATTGCCATGGCGAGAAACAGCTTTGCTTGCACATCTCTTTGCAAGCATTTTGAGGGATCAATCACAATATTATAACCAAATTCAGATTTTGATACGTTCACTCTCTGATTGGGGGGATGCTGGATGTGAAGCCAAAAAAAACTTGTAGCTTCAGCAACAGATAAGAGACTAGTCTGTCACACAATGACAACAACTTCAGTAACCAGAGGTGCTGATGAGGTCAAAAAAACAATCCAGTCTGGTAAAAAATTCCTTTTGCAAGTGGGAATGGGGGGGGGCACTGACTGCAGTGCAGATTTTTACAGTAGTACAAGCAGCAAAACAAAGAACAGATACCACAATCGCAGTACAAAATCAGGCAGCTGCAGTGGATAGCAGGTTCACACTGCTGCACCTGCAATTACACTAGTCTGTGGCACAATAAAAGGTGTACTATTTGATGCCACACAACACACCACACACACACACACACACACACACACACACACACACACACACACAGAACAGTTTGTCTACAATGCTGAATGAGTTAATGCGTAGCAAATGCAAAAGTTCAGTACTATGCCATGTTATGTATTGTAATGTAAACAACCTAAAATTATGAACTGCTGCACCAGATTCACACAACAAACAGCAAGAAAATGTCAACTATTACTGACAATATTACTGTGTGCACATTAACACAGTCAGTTATATGACAAAAATATAACCAAAAAACAAAAATCACTATTTCTCCGACTTAAATCTACTTACACCACAGATACGCCCCTCCCGCAAAGCACACTTTCACTGTCTTTCACTACACACACTCAATGTTATAAATTAACATTCAAAATCCACACAAAAACAAAAACACTCAATTATATCAGCACAGGAGGGTTTCCTACAATCGATGAACTAAAGTTGGAGCACCCAAAAAAACACAAAAATGCTTTTTAACAGCTTTTAGAAGATTTCAATCACAGACAGCTATCAGAGCGCACTGTCTCCTACTCCTTCCTACACATACTACCCTGAACTGAGGCTGTGCAGATCAATATAGAGCCCATGTGACCTGAACTCCCATGAATCACTGCAAAATTCACCTTCAGAGCTCAAAAACAAGGGAAAGTGAGGCGAAGTGCATTGTCCTCAATGCACTTCGCCTTAAATTTGGTGAAGTAGAGGTCTGGGGAGGCGGAGTAACACAAAGTCATTGTTTCCAATGGACATCGCGTTCCTCATCATAACACAAAGTACTCCATGAATCCGCCTTTGCGGATGAGCCCACTTCACCACCACTACCTCCAATTGCTGCACCAGTGTAAATGTATTGTATACTGAGACCAGCACCGCATAATACAATAATAGCATTGGAGTTAATACACAAAATAGCCTGAAAGATCAGACTTGGTTTCCATTACATTCTGATTACTTCCGCCTCATAGAGCTTCAACGGGGGGCTGATGAAGCTCTATGAGCAAAGTGCTGAGGCAATGGGCTGGTGGTCTCTATATATAGTACATGTTTTGTTTATTTGTTTATTGATATTCTAGGATTACAATAACTTTGAGCCATGGCTCTTTTACAAAAGTTCCACGTCAACTTGGGAAACAATACAAATATAACAGGCTTTGAAATAGGTCATTCAAGAAGCTGAATACAATACATTTGAGGGGGCAGAAGGTACAGGACAGAAATATGTATGAACAATGCAGCACAGAGGATTGAGCAATGCAGTGCAAGGGATTCTAAGCAGTCTGAGGCAGCTTGAAAACAGCCAGAGGATGGAAGGAGAGGTAACAGGACAGGGCAAGGGATTAACGAGGAAAGTTGAGGGATTGAGGGGACACTAGAAAACAGCGAAGCAGCCGAGGGCATTGTCAGGTTTAAAGTGCTAAAGCCAGGAAAGGAGAGGAGGTAGGGGGTAGGGGGTAGGGAAAAGGTACATGTAAACTGGTCCAGCAATTGAAGGCTCTAGTTTCTTCTTTACAGTGCAGGTGGCTATTGTTCTAGTGTTGTTTTTTTATGTAGGTTTAGATGCTGTGGCAACCAGCATGAATGAAAGCTTCATAAACTGTGGGAACTGCAAGACATGCATGGTTTTTGCTAGACATCAGACAGGCAAGTCAGCTACCTAATCTAGCACTTCACTGTAAACATTTTGCCAGCTTTATGGGTGATGTTGATGTTGATGTGTATGACTTGAAAACTGATATTGTGACTCTTGCTACAGTACTTTCAGCTGATGTGGAAAGCAATCCTTATGAAAAGGTATAATACTTGTGCTAAGGGTCACTGAATCAAGCTTTCCCCAAGCATTGACCTTGCACTGAAGCTACTTTTGACTCTACCTGTCACTGCTGCATCTGCAGAAAGAAGTTTTAGTTACCTAAAACCTATTAAAACCTACCTGAGATCATCAACAATGGGTCAGGAGCAACTGTCAGCTCTTGCAGTACTGTCAACGGAAAAAGATCTGACACATGAGGTGAACTTTTTAGATGTGATTTAAAAGTTTGCCACCTTAAAAGCAGGACATATTATTTTCTAAAATACAATTCTGGGTTTGAAAAGTGATTATATTTAATTCAGCTTTTTATTGTTTGATTTGCTTTTTATTGTAGATTGTGTAAAGTAATACAAATTAAACCTGTTTTTAAAATACTAGGTATTGTGTAAATAGTCATTTTACACTGACTTTTTGGTTGTGAGGTAGGGCCCCACAAAATATTTTGCGGGGGGGCTCTTAATGTCCCGGGCACAGCCATGGAATGACAGACAGCATCTCCCCCTGCAGGAACAGTAGGGGAATTCTTATTAAAACAAAAAAAGCAGGAAAAAAACACAATCAACAGAAAATTAGAACAAAACCAGAAGAAGAATCATAGCAGTGTTTTATCCAGACCCCAATCCATAAATCAAAATGACAGATTATTAACCCTTGCTGTGCTGCAAACTGATCTATCAGTCCAGAATTACTATGTGTGCTAATTCAGTCGGCAGACTAAGGGTTAAAAGAAAGTGGTGAAAAAAAAATAAAAAAAGGCCCACCAAAGGAACAGTAGTCTCAGGCTTGTACAATCTTGGGCAACCAGTTCAGATTATATCACCTATCCTTCATAAACTGTACAGAAATGTTGTATAGAAACACAGAAACATAGAATTTGACAGCAGATAAGGACCGCTTGGCCCACCCAGTCTGCCCATTTCCCTACCTGATAGATTAGCTGCAGATTCTAGTTAATCAACAGCTTACTTCCTCCTGCCCCCACTAGAATTGCCTTATGCCTATCCCATGCATTCTTGAATTCTCCCGCTGTTCCTGACTCCACAACCTCCTCAGGAAGGCTGTTCCATGCATCCACAACTCTTTCTGTGAAAAAATACTTTCTAACATTACGTTTGAGCCGTCCTCCCTCTATCTTCAAATTGTGCCCCCTTGTTCTTGCACATCTCTTCTTCTGAAAGACAGTACCCTCTTGTACCTTGTTAATTCCTTTGAGATACTTGAAAGTTTCTATCATGTCCCCCGCCCCTTTCCTCAAAGGGCTACATATTAAGCTGCTTTAGTCTCTCCTCGTATGTCTTCTGGTGCAGACCATGCACCGTTTTGGTTGCCCTCCTCTGAACAGCCTCCACTCTGTCTATGTCTTTGCGGAGATGGGGTCTCCAGAATTGTACACAGTACTCCAGATGGGGTCTCACTAACTGTCTGTAGAGAGGGATAACAACTTCCTGTTTTCTACTGTTGATGCCTCTCCCTATGCATCCCAGTATCCCCAGCCCTCCTTACTGCCTTCTCACATTGCTTGCTCACCTTTAGGTCATCTGATATAATTACTCTAGTTCTCTTTTGATTTTGTTCTTGTTATTAACTCACCCCCCATTGTGTACTCTTCCCCTGGGTTTTTGTTTCCCAGATGCATTACCTTGCACTTCTTTGCATTGAATCTGAGCTGCCATGTATTTGACCATTCCTCCAACCTTGCCAAGTGCCTTTTCATTCTTTCCAACTCACCTTGTGTATCAACCCTGTTGCAGATCTTTGCGTTATCTGCAAAGAGGCATACCTTTCCTTCCAGGTGCTCTCCAATGTGACTTATAAAGATATTAAAGAGGACCGGTCCCAGTACCGAACCCTGTCGTACCCCGCTGGTTGCCCTCCTTTCTTCACTGTGGACTCCGTTTACTATTACCCTTTGCATCCTGTTGTCCAGCCAGTTTTTTATCCAGGCTACCACCTTGGGACCCACTCCAAGGCTGGCTAACTTGTATATTAATCTTTTGTGTGAGACTGTGTCGATTGCCTTGCTAAAATCTAGGTAGGCCATATCCACAGCCCCTCCCTGGTCTACTACTTTGGTCACCCAGTCAAAGAAATCTATTAGGTTCATCTGACAAGACCTTCCTGCTGTGAAATCATGCTGCCTTGGGTTCTGTGCCCACTGGCCTCTAGGTACTCAACAATTCTTTCCTTCAGAAGTGATTCCATCATTTTCCCTACCACTGAAGTTAAACTAACTGGTCTGTAGTTTCCTGCCTCTGCCCTGCTCCCACTTTTGTGAAGTGGAATTACATTTGCCCTCCTCAAGTCCTCAGGTACCACTCCATCCTCCCATGATTTGTTAAAGAGAGTAGTCCGTGGTGTTACTAGTTCTACCCTTAGTTCATTTAGCATTCTTGAGTGAATCCCATCAGGCCCCATTACTTTGTCCACCCTCAGTTTCAAGAGTTCTTTCAAAACCCTTCCTTCTGTGAATGGACCAGTATCGACCACCATATTCAGAGTTTCTCCCTTGTTTGGTTTAGGCACTTTCCCCTTCTTATCTGTTGTGAATACTGAGCACAAATATTCATTCAGTATCCCTGCTTTTTCACTGTCACCCTCTGCCCACATTCCCTTCCCTTTATTAAGTCTCTGTATCCCTCCCTTGGTCTTTCTTTGCTCCCTAATGTACCTATAAAAGGTTTTATCCCCCTTCTTAACAAAGTTGGCTATCTTTTCCTCAGTTTGTGCTTTTGCTATTCTGACTGCCTTCCCTGCCTCCTTCTGCTTTAACTGATAAAGTTCTCTGTCCTGCTCCTTCTGTGTTTCCTTATATTTCCTGAATGCTATCCTTTTCTCCTTAACCATCCCTGCCTCCCCTTTTGAGAACCATAGTGTTTTTTTCCTTCGTTTTGTTTTATTGATTTGCTTCACAGAAAGGCTTGTTGCCTCTGTGATGGCTGTTTGATTATTAGCCATTGTTCCTGCACCCTCCTTCTTGCCCATTTGCTAGTGATTTTCTAAGGCACTCTCTCATTTTCCCAAAGTCAGCCTTCCTAAAGTCCAATACTCTTGTTTTTGTATGGCTTGACTCTATGGCTGTGTTTATTGTGAACCACACTGTTTGGTGGTCACTTGTTTCCAGATGGCTACCCACTTCTAAATCTGAGATCCTTTCTCTTTCCCCATTTGAGAGTACCAGGTCTAAGATTGCTCCCTCCCAAGTGAGTTCCATCACTAGCTGTCTGAGACATGCCCCCTGTAGGGCATCAAGAATGACCCTGCTCTTGGATGTGCCTGCAGCAAAGGTACTCCAGTTAACATCTGGCATACTCAGGTCCCCTATCAACAATATCTCCCCTTTTTCTGCCATTTTAAGGATGCCTTCTATCATTTCCTAGTCCATTTCCTCCCCCTGAGATGGGGGTCCGTACACAACCCCCATGAGGATTGTGGTGCCATTTCCTGTCTCCAGGGTGACCCATAGTGACTCATCAACTTCCTGTTTACTCTTTAGTTCTGTTGCTTTAATCCCTTCCCTTATCTAGAGAGCTACTCCTCCTCCTCTTTTACCCACCCTGTCCCTCCTGTAGACTGTGTATCCTGGTATGTTGATTTCCCACTCATGGTTCTTTGTGTACCATGTTTCAGTGACTGCCACAATATCCAGGCATCCCTCTTCCATCAAGGCCACTAGTTCAGGGAGCTTGTTGTACAGACTGCGGGCATTGGTACTCATCACCTTCCATTTATTTTTATGGCCTTACCCTTTTAGCCCCATCCCTGTCCTTAACACCTTTTCTGCATTTATCCCTGTCCTGCTCCCTACTGACTTCTCTGCCTTGGTGTTTACCTCTCTAACTACTGCGCTTTGTGGGGGGAGGCTGGGATTTCCCTGCTTCTTTTCAATGCCTCCCCTTTGGCTAGTGTAAATGCTTGCCAATGAAGCATTTAAACCTGTCACCTAGGATCCTGGATCCCCCGGACAGATGCAGACCATCGCGCCAGTATAAGCCTGTATTCTTCCAGGTGGCTCCCCAGTCCCCAATGAAGGCAAAACCCTGAGCTCCACGCCAGTTTTTCAACCATTCATTGAATCCCATGGTGTGGAATACCCTAGCATCATCCTTGCCATAGACAGGCAGCACCTCCAAGAAGGTTACTATATATGCTACTTGTCTAAGGCCCCTCCCCAACTCTACAAACTCCTCTTGCACCGTTCTGATCCCATTTACAGCCAGGTCATTTGTCCCTAGGTGGACAATGACATCCAGCTCCCTCCCTCACTCGTGCAGCTGCTCCTGTGATCCTGAGGATTCGCTTCCTGTCCCTCCAAGCTGTGGAGCCAGGTGGGCACCTTACTTCCCTATCCCCTTCCTCCCCCATGTCTACCCCCTAATGATTGAGTCCTGCACCAGGAGTTGTTTCCTTCCCCTGTGGGGTCTCATGCCACCCTCCCGTGGGTCTCCTTTGTGGAGGTTCCCAGTATCCTCCTTGGTCTCCACTGCAGATGCCTCCATAGAGGAACCACTCTTTGCCAGAACAGCATATGAACTGTGGAGAGCTACAGCTGGAGAGATGTACCTCTGTTCCACCACCCTCTCCCTCCCTGAGCCCATGTTAGTCCAACCGTCCCTCTTTCTTGGCAACCTCTGAGGTAATGGTGGTGGCCCTGGTGGTCCCTGGGTGGGGGAAGAGGTTTCACGAATCCTAGCCAGGTCAGCCTGGAGACGGGCAACCTCCTCCCTCAGACCAGAGAGGTGTCTGCAAACAGGGCAGCATCGCAGCCTCCAGAATGTCTCCCAGAACACTGCTGCTCCACAGCCATTGCACTGCACCACTCCCATCATGTCTTATTTTGTGTCCCCGCTCCTGTTGTTTTGTATGTTTATTGTCTCCTCCCTTTATGTATTTTTACACTTACTTTCCTACTGCCTATGTGCCCTTAAAACTCTCACCCTTCCTGTTCTGGGACAGGAACTTCCTGTAGTCTTCAGTAGTCTCCTTCCTCCGTGCTTGGATTCAGACCTCCAGCAGCCAGGGGGGGGATAAAGAGTTATTTTTTTTTTTTTTTAGGTTTCTTCAAGGTTGCTGAAACTAATGTGTCTCAGTGATCCTTTCCTTCCTACTGCCAAACAGGAAGTTCCTGTTGTCAATCAAATTCAGTGGCTATAAAACTAGAACTGGCTTTGGGTGGGAAGGAGGGCAAATAGTAAAAGAATCTTTAGTTCTGGACTTCTCTTTCTTGCTCTGCAACCAGTTCTCTTCTGCCAGAAACAGCCGGAAACTGTAACTGGACACAACTGCTTTTGTACACCTAAGCTGCTAAGCCACACCCCCAATTAGATTCACTCTCTGCTCTCAGTAAATTAAGCTGATACTGCCCCCTTCCTCAGAAAAAAAAAACTTTTTACGCTTAAATGAGACCCCCTTCTTCTAATAAAGTATCTGTTTGCTTAATCCAAACAGGTACTACTTCTGCTGAGACAGAAGTGATTAATTAGTAAAAAATCTGTAGTTCCGGACTTCTGTTTCTTGCTCTGCAACCAGCTCTAACAATAAATAGATGGTATCTCTGAAACCACCAGTCTAAATAAGACATTCTGAGAGCACAGTTTTTGTTGCAGAGCATACTGGCACCAGTTCAACTACATGTGCCATTTAAAGCATGCAAAAATGACATTCAGGTTGCTATGGTTCCACTTGCTCCAAGATAAGCCATAATACACATAAGCTAGTGTGTCTATCATAAGTGAGTTTCCCAAATACGGGTTCCACCCACTGATCAGCCACTAAGGCCCAGAAACCTGTAATAAAGGGACAGGAAAAAAATGCTCCAGTGTCTCTAATTCATTAATGCATTCTAGCTTAGAGTGTATTCTGTCTTCTAACTGTTTATGTTTCTGGTTGCTCTTGACATTCAGTCTGTTGTGACAACACATAACCAGATGGTGTCCCACATTTTAGGGGGATTCTATTATCCACCAATTGACATTCCAGGCAGTGACTGACTGCTTTCGGGACATGTCTAAATCGAGGTGATTCAGAAAATACCATATCTATTATATGATAATGTAAGGTTCTACTGGGCATGTCTATGAGCATAGGTAACTTCCCATATCCGGAGTTTATCGAAGGCCTCCTTAAAGTAGACTAGCAGTAACCAGGAGGGATGTACAACCTTCAAGCTCACGGATTCCCAGCTCTGTAGTATACTGGGACTGAGACTTGAAATCCACTGTGACCAGGGCTTTTCAAGATTAAGAATAACAGGTCAAAGGTTAAAATGGAATGGGATGGAAAAGTAAACTAAAAAAAACTATTGGATTCAACATGTTTAATCCTTCTTGTTTTATTGGACTGTAAGAAAAAAATACTTACCTTAGCAATCTTGTTTCTTCCAAGGTATTCTTCAATATTTTTAACTCTTGCGGTCAGCCTGTGGAGTTGAACTTCCTGGAAAATGGAACATATGTAAATGATGGAATACATCATTGGCTCATGCCACCATTCAGATGCTGCCCTTACCAACTGCTACATTCTATAATGCTTCAGATCAATTGGAGCCTGCCAGGAAACGCCCTTTCTAGACTAACCTATCAAACTTACACTAATAACTTTAAAGTAGGTGAACGATAATAAAAACTAACAATAACAGTAATAAACCTCTTTTAAAGATGACCCACCCCTGTGTTGTCAGATATGACCTGAAGAGGGGAAAACAGTACACAATGGGGTTCAAAAAATATGCCATCAGGGAGATGAAATTCCTCTTTCAAATTGATATCCAGCTTGAGATGCTGAAGCTACTGGTTCTGGAAGGGGAGGCAGAGTGGGAGAGTTAAGAATATTGAAGAATAGCTTGGAAGAAACAAGATTACTAAGGTGAGTAATTTTTTTCTTCCAACCCCACGAATTCTCCAATATTTTTAACTCCTGCAGACTACGAAGCAGTACCTTTGGAGGTGGGCACAGAACATATTTTGGGACTAGACTCTGCAGAACTGCTGTGCCAAATATTGCATCACTTCTGGACTGGGTGTCAAGGCAGTAGTGTTTTGTAAAAGTGTGCACTGTTCTCCATGTAGCTGCTTTGCAGATTTCCAGTAGTGGGATGTCCCTAGCAGCTTCTACTATAGCAGCAGTGCCCCTTGTGGATTGGACCCTGAGGCCTACTTGGGGCTCCTTACCCACTTTCGAATAACAGAACTGGATACATTGAACTATCCAGTGTGAAACAGTTCTTTTTGATACTGGTCTTCCTTTCCCCACATCCTCATAAGTCAGGAGCAGCTGCTGTCTGTCCTGTCTATGGTCTTTGGTGTGAGTCATGTAGTAGCTCAAAGCTCTCTTGACATCCAAACTGTGTAATCTGCATTCACCTGAGCTAGAATGCTCAGTGAAAAAGACTGGTAAAGTGATGGACTGATTCAAATGAAAATAAGAAACCACCTTAGAAAGGAACTTCCTGTTAGTTCTACGCACCACCTTATCTCTGTGGAAGAAGATGTAGTTCTGTTCTACGCACAAGGCCTGAAGCTCAATAATTCTTCTGGCAGATGTAATGGCCACCAGGAAGACTGTTTTCCAGGTCACATATTTCAGGTGAGCTGAGGCCATGGGCTCAAATGGAGGTTCCATGAGCTTCACAATACATATATTAAGATCTCATGCTGACACCAGTTCTCTGTGGGGAGGGTGCAGGTAAGCTAGACCCCTGAAAAACTTCTTGAAAATTGAGTTGGATGCTACAGAAACAGCCCTGCCAGCTGAAATATAAGCTGAAACTGAGGCCAGATGTATCTTCAGGGTAGTGGGCTGCAAACTCAATGCATGAAAATGGGTAAGATAGTCCAACAAGGCTGGCACCCCAGCCTGTGATGGGACTACATCCCTAGCTGAACACCATCTAGAGAACCTTTTCCACTTGGAAGCATAAGTTTTCTTACTCAAAGGCTTCCTAGACCCCCTCAGGACATTCAGGACACTCTCAGAGAGCTTCAACCCTGCATACTCTAAGTCTTCAAGAGCCATGCCTTGTGCCTGAAGGACCTGAGGTTCAGGTACAGGATTGTCCCCTGAGAGGAGGTCAGCAGGTTGTGCCTCATTGGCAGGTGTATTGGAGGAGCCATGGACATGGAGAGCAGCAGAGAGTACCATGGCTGCCTGGCCCAGTCTGGAGCTATCAAAATCATCAATGCTGATTGGGATCTGAGCTTGATCAGGACCCTGAGCAACAAGGGAAATAGAGGGAATACGTACAGTTTTCCCTGACCAGTCCAACACCTGGGCATCCAGAGGGATTGTGCCCCTTGCTGGTGGTCTGCAACAAAACTTTGGCAGCTGGTGGTTGTCGTGGGATGCAAAGAGATCTGTCTATGGGGTATCCCATCTACTGAACACCACTTCCAGAACCTGCTTGTTGTGAGACCATTCGTAATGATCCTGGTTGATTCAACTCAGAGCAATTGCCAGGGGTTGTCCTTGCCTGGCAGATGAATGGCTACCAGTGAGGCTTGAAGTGAGTAGGCCAGACTCCACACCTTCATTGCCTCAGTGCACAAGGGCTGGACCTTGTTCTTCCCTGCTTGTTTAAGTAGTACATAGTGGTGGTATTGTCTGTCCTGACCTGTATCACCTTGCCCTGAATCATGGATTCGAAGGCCTGCAGGGCAAGGAACACTGCTTTGAGTTCCATCAGATTTATGTGCTGGAGTGACTCTGCACTTGACCAAGTGCTGTGTACTGTATGATCTCCCAGATGAGCTCTGCAACCCAGGAGGGAGACATCTGTTGTGAGAACTTCTGATGGAGACTCCTGCTGAAAAGGGACTCCTTCTCTGAGGTTTTCCATTACCTGCCACCACTGAATTGCTTGCAGCAGTGTCTTTGTTACTGGGACCAGCTTTGACAGTGAGTCTCTTCTTTGGCACCAACGTGCCCGGAGGTGGAACTGTATGTCCCTCATTTGGAACCTGGCCCCTGAGACTATACCTGTTGCTGCAGCCATATGGCCCAGGAGTTGCAGGAATTATCGTGCTGGTTTTACATACGAACATATACAAAAATGGCCAGCAGAAAAAGGCCTTACGGTCTACCAAGTCTGCTCGATTGTGCAGCTTGCAGCCTTTATTCTGCAGCTGTCCTCCCTCCTTCACTTTCATTTGTTTTGCTGGAAAGACCCAGCAATCTGAAGGATGTTGCTTACCCTGTCTTGGGGCAGGTAAGTCCTCCCCTTCAATGTGTCCAGTTCTGCTCCTATGCAGTGCAGCACCTGCATGGGCTGAAGGATAGATTTCTTGGGAACCCTAGGGATTCCAAAAGGTCCTGGGTTGTTCTTAGGGAGTCTGCCACCTGTTGTGGTGATTTTCCCACCACTAGCCAGTTGTCCAGGTAGGGGAACATGGTTTTCCCTTGTCTCCTTAGGTATGCCACCACCACTGTCAGGCACTTTGTGAATGCCCTTGTAGCTGAGGTTAGGCTGAATGGCAGTGCTGAGAACTGGTAGTGATCTGATGGGAGTCTGAACCTGAGGTATTTTCTGTGAGATTCCCTTATGGGGATGTGGAAGAATGCATCTTTTAAATCCAGTGATGCCAACCAGTCTCCTTTCTGGAGGGTTGGCAGAATCATGGTCAGTGTTACCATCTTGAATTTTGGTTTTGCCAAATGTCTATTTAGTAACCTTAGGTTGAGAATAGGCTGCCATTTCCCATTTTCTTCAAGGTTAGGAAGTACCTTGAGTAAAATCCCTTTCCTTTTTGCTGTGGAGGAACTAACTCTACTGCTCTTGACAGCAGCAGGTTTGCCACTCCTCCTCCAATAGCTTCTTATCTGAGTTTGAAGCTGGTTTGAAGGCTCTTGTTCTCAAGGTGGGGAAGAGTTTGAAGCTGAGAGACAAACCCTGATTCACTACATCCAGTACACACTTGTCTGTGGTGATGTTTTTCCAAGCCTGAAAGTAATAAGCCAGTCTGCCACCTACTGGTACAGGGGAGGTGACCTTGGAAATCAAGTCAGGGATTCTGTTTAGGCCAGGGTTGGGCCTGTCAAGTATAATTAACCCGCCTAGATCCCCTCCTGCCTTTACCTCTGAAGTACCCAGTCTGCTGAGGGTACTGCTGGTACTGCTGTCATGCAAGCACCTGGAAGAAAGATCTACCATAGTTAGACCTGCCTCTGCCCCCTTTCCCCCATAAGGCCTATATGAAGTAGAGGCCTTTCCATAGCTGTGTTGCTCTTATGGGTGGTCTTGTATTCATCCACCTTTTTCATGTATACCTCTGTCTTGTCCCTGAAGAGAGAGTTATTCTCACAGGGGAAGTACATGGCTTTCATCTGCATGTCCTGTGAGAGGTTAGTGACTCTAAGCCAAGCAAATCTCCTGAGGGCCACAGTGAGAGCCATCCACCTGGCAGCAGTGTCATTGGCATCCACTGCCATCTGAAACTGTTATTTTGATGCTTCTAGGCCAAACCTTGCAGTTTCTGCCAGGTCAGTTGAGAGGCCGGGGGGGAGCCCTATCTGCCATGGCCATAATCAATTGCCACAGTGACTTCTGGTACTGGGCAGTGTACGCCATATAGTTGGCCTGCCTGATAGAAAGAGAAGCTAACAGATAGTCCTTCTTGGCCATACTGTCAATCTTTCTCAAATCTTTCTCTGGAGGGTGTGAAGTAAGGCACCTTTACCCTGTCACATGCGGCAGTCTGCATCACACCCTCATGATGGGGGGGAATAAAAATTCAGCCTCTGCCCTGTCCAGCTGATACTTTCTGTCCACCTTCTTGCCAAAGGGTGTCACAGAATTGGGAATCTGCAGGATTTTTTAAAATGTGCTTCTTTAAAAACTTGTTTATTTGAAGCAAAACCTTTTTCATTGGTGTTAAGCCCATCAATTCCAGGAATTCCACTTCCTCTTCATCCTCCATCACCTCACTTGGAGTAATGTCCAAGGCATCCACCATCTTTTTGACAAAAGTATAGAAAGATGAGAAATCCTTGGGCAGTCTAGGTGGGGATTCGAATTCTTGTTCAGGGAAGATTTCAGGTTTGATGGGTTCCCCCTCATCCTCATCATATTCCACAAACTCCTCAGACTCCTGAATCTCTTGAACTGACGCTTGCACCGGAACAGCCAGTTGAGGAACCGATGGTTGAACAGATGGTTGAACCCGAGGGGTAACCAGAACTGATGGAACCAGAGTCGGTATAAGTCCTTGCAAGGCCTGAACAACTTTCAATGCCTGGGTTATAGCCTCTGGAGTAGGCATTTCAGTAGCCTCACCAGAAGTCCCCTTAGGCTTTGCAGCACTGGGTTCTAAGTGCTTTGTTTTCTTCAATTTCTTTGCTGGTCCCAGTTTATCCACCAGTTCATCAGTTCATTTTGTTTTGGTAGGCTCGCCCTTTACTTTGGGTAGCCAGCTCCATTTATATGGTTTCACATGTATTTTTTGTGGGAGTAGGTTGGTCAGAGCCGTTATCCCCTGAATCCTCAGAATGAGCTATTTTCTTTTTAAACCTCTGCAGTTTTTTTCCTATGGTTGTGGCTGGAAAAGTCTTGCAAATATCGCAATCAGCTGTGAAGTGGCCCTCACCAAAACAGACAACACACTTCTCATGATTATCTGCTTTAGCAAAGACCTCTCCATACTGGATGCAGTTTTTAAACCCAGTAGGGCCAGTTTTCTTCTTAGGTTTCTCTGACATTTTAGTTAAAGACCCAGACCTAAAAATATATAAATCACAAAGGCCTCCTTTTTTTTGGGGGGGGGGGTGTTTATGTGGTTTCAGTAAATCACAATCGGTTCACAATGGGGGAAAAAAATGCAGTTACCCTGAAAAAATGAACCGAGATTATTGGTTCACACAACAAAGTATAAAGAAAAAACTACAATATCTAAATAACTAAGAAATAATAAAATAAACCTGATGGGATGTGTCGGTTCCTCGACGGTTACAAAAAAACTGGGAGGAACCACTAAAAGAACCTAAATACATGAAAGTTCTAGCACTAACTTGTAAAAAGGCAGAAAGTAAATGCAACAGTTGAAAAATATATAAAAGGTTACTTGTTTTATGATGGAAAACAACAAAAACAACAATGAAGGATCACGAATGTAAAGAGGGATCTCCGAGGTGTCTTGACTAGCAGGTGGAGAATAAAATCTGAAGCGTTACAGAATGCAGCAGTTGGTAAGGGCAGCATTTGAATGGTGGCATGAGGCAATGATGTGTTCCATCATTTACATACGTTCCATTCTCCAGGAAGTTCAACTCTACAGGCTGACTGAAAGAGTTAAGAATACTGAAGAATTCCTGGGGTTAGAAGTGATATTCCACTTTATGGGGCTTAATCTCTCCCCAAGAGAGACTGAAAAACAAACATTCAGTAAGGTGGCATCCAAAGCTCTTAGAGGAGAAAACATCTGAATGGTATATAAAAAAAAATTGGGGTTAAAACATTTTGGTTAGATGAATTTGTTTTTTCTGTCTCTGTTTCCACTTATTCCAGTGGGCAACTTTTTTTTTGTTTCCCTAAATCAATTCTATAGTCACAGTTCAGTCTGCCCAAATCACCATCCCAGAATTGTTTACCTAAAATAGTTAAAGGGTCTTTGGAAACATGTACCCAGCTACTGATACTGAATGTGGTGAATGGTCCCCTAGGATCCTTCCCACACATTTCAGCATCTTTAAGGAACCTAAGGAACCTCCAGAGAAGAGACCAAACTGGCAGAATTATTTTAAGGCATGCTGGGAAGAAGAATTGTCTCAGACAAATAGACGAATATCATCTGCATAAGCTATTGCCTTACAGCAGACAACTCTGTCCTCATTCACCAAAGGTATAGTAGCCAAGTCACGTTCTAGCTTCCTTAAAAGTGGATCTAAACACAAAATGGGGTAAGGGAACATCCCTGACTGACACCTTTTAAAGCATTACAAACACAGCCTGACCAACCATTTACAATTGGAGCAACTGTAGTGTCAGAATACAGACACTTGACCCAAGAAATAAAGCCCTGTGGAATACCATATTTGTGCCATGCAAACCATAGGTAGTTATGTGATACCAGATCAAAAGCTTTATGCTGGCCTAGTGAAAGCAAAAATCCCAGAGATTTCCTTCCTGGGTAAATAGCCTGTCTTACGCTCTCATAAACATGAATAGAATCTGCACCTACAAAGCCTACCTTAGGAACCATCTACAGTCATCTAATCCCTGTGATTGCCGCTGAACCCAGCCCTGACCCCTATTCCCTTGACTAAGGCCTCTGGTCAGCTAACCCCCGATCTGAAACTCTCTGAACTAGCTCCTAAGGGAGCTTAAATATGTATGTATATATTGAGACTAATACCATGACTCTACTAGTATCTAAATGTTAGCCTATTATTGTATCTCTTGTAGCATGCCTGTTTCTTGTGTCCCATATCTGTATTGCTCCATACTGTTCGCTCATGTTATGCCTGTAGTGACATGGAACCTTTGAAAAGGAGTCTTTGACTCAAAGGTATTTTCCGAATCCTCAATAAATAAATAAATAAAAAAAATTCCTTGTCCTATCCATTCATGCAGGAGAATAAGATGGCCTTGAATGACCCTGCCTGGTACTGAACAAGCCTGGAACTTTGCTATCATATGCCCAGCCACAATCTGAAGGTGAGAATTTTGGGTGGGAGTTTCAAATCAGAATTTGAAAAGCATATGGGCCTCCAGTTGGAAACATCACTTGTATTTCCTGCTTTGTACAGAAAGACCAAAAGTCCTTTATCCAGGCTAGGAACCAGAATATGGTTGAAAACCTGGGTTAGCTGATCACCTAAATACAGATCCATCAATTTATAAAATTCAGTAGAGAAACCATCAATACTTGGTGCTGTGCCTGTACACAGCACTTGTATAGCATGTCACACCTCACCTGCGGTTATGGCCAAGTTAAGACTGGTATAAGATGGTTAGGAATGTGGGGAAGGGAGAGAGAGGTATGAAAAAAAACTCCCTATCAGACATTGAAGTAATACCTAGCCCAGATAACCTACTAACATACTGGGAAACAACAGGCAATAAACTGTCAGGGTCTGAGTGTCACATGCCTTGGCCATCTGCTATTTGCAACATTGATTTCTTATCAGCCTTATGTCTGCAAGCCTGCTAGGAACAAATTTGTGTCAGTTTCCCAAGTTCCATGCTGCTGTTTCTTTCTGCAGCACTATGGATCTTTTTAAATGAAACAGGGACACCTCTTTCTTTAAATTCACAATCTGTTGACTATAGTTACCCCCAATACTGTGTTTTTTACCATAGGATGTAAAAAAACATTTCAGTTCCTCTGTTGTATCCTCCCAACAAAGCAGAGGATCATCGTAACAAACAAGAAATAAAAATTACATACATACCGTAATTCTTGATCTTACAGTATATCTTTACCATTCATCCCTGGTGGGTTCAAGCCAGTGGTGCCAGGACCCCGCAGGAACTTATAGCTTTTTTTTCTAAGAGGAGGGATCAGCATCATCCTCGAGGCCGACGCATTGTGTGGTGCTCACGAGTTGGCCAGTAACCACTGTCAGCACCTTCATCACCTCAGTTCTGCTCGCTGGAGAGAGAAAAATAGAGACTGAGGAAGAAAGAGGGGGCAAGGCAAGGGAGCCCAAGGGATAACAAAAAGAAAAGACTATAAACTGAAAAAGAAATAATTCAGCCACAAGAGATGAGGAGGACACTAGGAGGTCTGTGAGAGGGTATCCCAACCACCATCTGACCAGGCAGACCAAGGGAGGTCTAAGAAGAAGAAGAAATGGAGGGAAAAGAAAGAAAAGAAGGAATGGAGAAAAGAGGGGAAGGGAGGGGAGAGGAGAGTGAGATAGATGTATGGCACCCCCAAAAATGAGAGCCCAAAAGGGGTCCTCTGGGGGACCAAGAGGGGACCCTACTACTTTGCCTCTTCTCCCTACTTTTTTTCTGGGGAGGAACCCCAAGGTGGGGGGGAGAGAGAGAGAGAGAGAGAGAGAGAGCGCAGGGTAAGCCTCCCAGGCTGAAAAGAACTCAAAGGTAGGAGAACCAATCTGCTGTGCAAGCTGGTTACAGAAATTTGTAGATGTGAGAGCATCGCAGGAAACCATGTGAGCCGAATGCGGGTTCGCCCTTATGGTCCACCAGAGAAGGGAAATGGGGCCATTAGTCTCTCACTCCCTGTCCCTTTTGCAAATTAGAGGTGGGGACAGGACCCACCCCAGGGCAGGATCCTTTCAGACTTAGACCCCCTCAATTAGGTGGTCCCATAACCTGAGAGGGAATCAATTCCCTTATGCCTAGCACCACTGGAAGCGGTAAAGGTGGAGGCCTGAAACCTCCAGAAGTGGTCAAACTCCTTAAGAAGGTCAGAGGGGACCCTTCCCCATGGCAACCCAGAGTGGGTTACCTGGGAAGTAAAATGGAGTAACTAAGACTCCAAAAAGAGGGTCCGGAGGTCCCTGGAGCCCACCCCAACAATGAAGATGAGGACCCAAGAAAAGGGCAAACTTGAACCTGATGTGTAGGCAGAGAGACAAGAGCCCCTTAAAGATATAAATGAGGGACTTTCGAAAAGCCCTTCAGAACAGTCCCCATCAGGGTTGTGAGGGGCCCAGAGAAGCCCCTAATTTAAAGAGGGCAAGCGCCCCTGCTTGTCCTCCCCCAGAGATGGGTCCCTGTCGATTTCGTGAAGGATCAGTGGACCCAGAGATGTCAACAGGACTATGCTCACAATTGGGCTCAAATGGGGGGAAGGCAAGCAGGGAGGAGGCAATGCCCAGATGCTGAGGCCCAAGAGGGGAAGGTGGGTGGGAAGCAGTGATGAATGGTGAAGATATACAGTAAGATCAAGAATTATGGTACGTACATTATTTTCATATCTTAACTGTATCAGTCTTTACCATTCATCACTGGTGTGAGTACCAAGTCACTAAAGGTGTTGGCACCTCTCTCAGGGCTGGAAATTTCCCTCAGCCTCCTACGGGGGCAAAAACACAGGAAGAAAGGGGTCTCTCATGGGTCTGGTGAGGCCCGAGACTGATCTGAGCAAGACTGAGACTCCTGTTGTCTTGGAGAAGGAAGGTGCCCCGACAATTCTCACCTCATCCTGGAGCAGAAAAAATGGGTCCTTTTGAAGGGAGAGGCAATCACTCTACACTGGGCCAGGAGTGATAGCCGAGAGTGGTGAAGCCATGGTGTCTGCCTAATTCAGACTGCAGTTCCTGCTAGCCTAGACATTACCTCACGGGCATCATAAGACGCTCTTGGTTGGTGTCTTGCTAGCTCTAGTCCCTGAGAAGAAAGGCAAATGGCTTGCCTGGTTGCCTCTGTGTCAGGCAAAGTCACAAGGAGCTGTTCCAGGACCGTCCACAGAAGCCTAGTATAGGCAGTCTGATGTGCCTGGTGCACTGAGATGCACAAAAGAAGACACGACATCGAGAAAACTCTCCTACCCCCGCGGTCAAACTCAGCCGAGTCAGACTCTGCAGGGCGGTCATGTCTTGGGTGATGATGTCCAGAAGGAGTGTCCAGGAGCTCTGTCTCAGAGGAGAGGTGGGGCATTGTACCTGGACACCTCTGGGGTGTACAATACCTGTGCTGACAGTCCCTTGGGCTTGAAACGGGGCAGAAGGACACTGCTAGACCCAATGCAGCACCTCTGTGAAAGGGACAGACCATGGAGGGATGATGACAATGTTTTCAGGGCTGAACTCTCTTAGGAACTCCCATGTCGCATGATCAGGATTTTGACTCACGAAGTGGGATAGGTGGAGTTCCTGAAGCAACCTTGACAGGAACCTCTGATAGCTGGTGATATCAGTGTCTGAGGACAGGTGGACTGAAGGATCCTCTTCCTCTGGGGAGGAAGATGAGGAGGCAGAGGAACCCAGCTCAGATTCCGGGCTGCTGGGGGTCAGGTCCTAAAATGACCTGGTCCAGGGCTCTTAGATAGCAGGGAAAAAGCAGCCACCAATGATCTGAACTGGTTCCAGGTCATACGTCCCGAAGAGCCCTAGAAACCTGGTAGAGCAGAGGGCAGAGGCAGAGGATCTGCAGGGGGAGGAGAAGCCTGGTGAGCCAAAGCAGGATAGATTCTAGGGCTTCAGGAATGCACAGGGGACCCCTCCTTGGGGGGGGGGGCGGCACAACACAGCCACTATAGATCATCCAACCATACAGGGGCAGCCAAAGTGGTGCCCAAGAGAAAGGACCCCACGATGGGGCTATCGGAGTCAGTCTGTCCTTTGCAGTTGGCCTCTAGCCTCACCTGCTGCAGACCCTACCTGGTCTGGAGAGTGAAGAAGAGAGAGATTGGCACTCAGACTCCTCCCACTCCTCCCAGAGCCACCAGCAGCTCTGGAAGTTGATCTGCATGCCACCCCCAACTTCCTCAAACTCCCCTCCCCAGACAGGGACCTGCTCCTCAGATGGTCCCCTGTGCCCACAATTGGGGGTTGTGAGACATCCCCAGCAACAGTGGAGGCCCTAAAAACAACCTCAGACCTCACCACGGCTCTGGAATCCAACTCAGTGCCACGCACAATGCCAGAATCAGATTCAGTGCTGGCATCAGACTCAGAGATGGCACCATGCCCTGGCCCAGCACCACCCTCGGTGCCAACACCCTACCTGGCACCAGAATCTGTGCCAGACATGTCCCCACCACTACAAGCAATTCTGGAGGACACCATGGAGTCAGCCCCAAGGGCAGAGCCTGCTGGGGAGTGACCAAATCTGTAATACCGGAAACTGAATGGCTAGGCCTAACCAGGCTATGGGACTCCTCAGAGTTGAGCAGCCACTCTGGGTCATCCCAATCATCCTCCTCCAAAGAGGAGGAGATCAGGAAGACCAGCAGAGGAGCAACCCCCCAAAACCCTCCCACTCTCGGTGCCACTGGCAGCACTGGAAGTGGGCCTAACACCAACCGCGGCACTACCCCGCTCACCGGCTCCAAGGGTGGAATCGGGAGCTGAAGAGGCACTCACAGGCAGTACCAAGGACTCCACCAGCTCGGGCCCAGTGTATAGCTGTGACCATGTCACCAGGGGTTTCCGCGCTTCTGAGGAAGTGGCAGACCATAAGGGGTGCTCAGCTGACCCCCCACGGAGGAGGTCGACTATCCGCCTGACCCCTCATGCAGGCCTTTGTTCTCAGCAAGACTGGAACAAGCCGAGACCTGCTCCCCCTTGGTATATATAGTACCAGAGGGAGACCTGGGGGAAGGGCCAAACATCCAGACCTTGGCGTTCCAAGACCGACGCCACACCCTGAAGGTGGGAGGATCCCAACCCACTTTCAATGCATGACCTTGAGGACCCGGCAGTGCATGAAGAAGCAGATGTCGCAGTTGTCCATATCGTGACTGGGACACAGGCAGGCAAGACAACAATCATGATGGTCCAATATGGTCATCAGCTTGCTGCAGGGGCACTGACACATAGGGTATGCCCCGCCTTGGATTTTGAAGTGGGCCCTGAATCAGACACAATCGTTACAGACAACTAAAATTTAAACTAAAGCAAAGACTCTACATTGTAGAAACAAGAAAATAAGAAAAATGCAAGAAACAGTTTTACCGGTTCCTGGTGTACTACAAGGTCAAGTAGCGGTAGAACTTTCAGCGGCTGATTGCAAACTTCACTTGTGTACACAGTAGAAAAGCGCAGCAGCTCCCACAGGGTGATGCACCTCGATGGCGGGAAAAACAGAACTGAGGTGGTGGAAGGGCTAGTGGCAGTTACTGGCCAACCCGCAAGCACCATGCAATGTGTCAGCCTTAAGGGCGGTGCCGGCCCCTTCTCCTAGAAAAAAAACCTCTCCTGGCGCCTCTGGCTTGAACCCATCAGTGATGAATGGTGAAGACTAATACAGTTACGATCTGATTTCCTATCCAAAACAAATTCACCCGGGGTATTCAACACAATAGGATCTTGTAACTAGGCAGAGTGTAATTTTCAAACTCTTGAACCATATTTTATTCCAGGGGAAGTACCAATGGTTATTTTGACCATTTTGTGATGAGAGAATTCTATTAGGCCTACCAAGGCAGATAGTGAGGGGTGAGAAGAGGTGAAAAGAAAATCTATTCGGGTAGCTAATTGACCTTTAGAAAGGGTAGGATCTCTCCTTTGGGTGGTCATGAACTAGGCATGTGATAGCCCTGCTGTTCTGATGAGGTATGAAATAAGAGACATATCACTAAAATCTTTCTTAGTAATGGTTTGTATACCACGGCCAAGGGGCAAGAGGCCACAGTTAAAATCACCTGCAAAAACTATAGGTTTCAAAGTAAACTGAAAGGGTTGTATTAATTTAAAGATGTCAGTCCTGACAACTATTGACTGTGGTACATAACTATTAACAAGCCTATAAAAAAAGAACCATGTAATTTGATGTCCAACAACAAAACTTGACCTGGATTTAAAATCATGTAATCTGATTACCTCCACCTCCTAGGTATTAAAAAGAATTCCAACTCCAGAACAGGGGTCAGGGCGTAAGGACCAGAAGGAGGGTCCAGATACTAAGCTTTCTTGGCACTTGAGACCAAAGACACAGTGTGGAATCTAGTGCCTTAATCACCTCACTTCAGGACAACTAAGACCCTGTTCACACTATAGCACAGTAAGGAGAAATGGATTTTAAAATGAATTAAGCTTTACCGTGCTGCAGCGCTCGCATTGTCTAATCTGTTTTTGAAAGCATTTCTTCCCAAGCATGCTTTTGCATTCACACTGGTGCCAGTATTCGTGCTATCTGTAGCACAGTATGGCAGCGTGTTTTTCTAGGTATTAAGGGTCAAAACAGAGGACAGTGGGAACATGGATCCACTGCAACACGGATGCAGGGAAAAGAGCGTTCGCACTGTAAGTAAAAATGATTTTCTAACTGAAGCGTCTTCAAGAACCGTGATATAGCCTAGTTCCGATCAGGGTTTTAGCACGGTTCTTGAAAACATGTCCTAAAGCGGAATAGATGTGAAAGCGTAGGGTACTGGCATGGATCTGAAATGGTTTAACCCCTGAGAACCGGTTCAGATCATGCAGTGTGAACAGGGCCTAAAAGTAAGAAAAGGCAGTATGCTTTTTCCATAGTACTTTAATCAGTGGTGTGCATTCAATGTATGCATTCTTTCTTTTTAAAAGAATCTTTTAGTATAGTCATAGTCCCTTTAGTCTGCCTGCCATTCAGGACTCACTAACTGATTGGGAGCAGCAGTGGTGCCGACCTCAGCTGTTCTAGTGGCAATGGCATGCAACCTCCAAGTTGCAGCCCATTGCCTAGGTGATGGCGACAGCAGGCACAGTGCAGCCCTCTCTGACCTGCCTGCATAGACTTGGAAAAAGTGGCCAGGGCATGCAATTTTAGAACTAAATCAGGAGGAAGAAACAGAGCCAGAGAGAGAGAGAGAGAGAGGACAGGAGAATAGACATCACCTTTGGCAGAAGAAACAGAGGTGCCAGAGTTTGAAATTGTGCACCATTTTGCATACCAGGCTGAAAGAGCGGCAGGACTGGAGCTTAAAGAAACCAAGCGGTGGCAGGGGTAGTTAATATTATAAATAGTTTCAAAAGTAAGTTTCTGCGGTGCAGTGTAGAGGCAGCAGTCAGCAGTGTCGTGATCCAAGCTGCGATCTATTCTCAGTGCACTCAGAAGGAAGAGAAGGCCACGGTGGAAGTAAAAGAGGCGAGAGAGATAGGTGGGCAGCAGGGATGGGAGGTTGCAGTCTAAAAGGACAGCCCTTCTAAAACTTACAGCAGCGGGAAAAGAATGCTGCAATATTGAAAGAGACACCATTTGAGAGCTAAAAATCCTGGTAATCAGGGCTATGCCAACAACTGTAAGGGCCCCCTGCAAAATATATATTTTTTTCATATATATTTTTTATCTATTTTTCAGTTTTTCTCCCCCCTGAGGCCATGGCGTACACATGCGTGTACACATGTGGAGGCACACACACATGTCAGGATCCGATGGCCCCTAGCGCCTCTCCCCTGACTTTTGTCACCACACTGTGCTGACTATGTGCCCACCGGACCTCCACCCAGTGGGAGCGGGACTACGGATGGGCAGGTGTCCAACCCTTTGGAGGGGAGATCCGCGGCTCAATCCCACTCCAACCTACCACCACCCCAAAGCCGGCACCCCGGCGACACAAGGTTGTTCCCAAACCCAGTTGCCGGCATAGCGCAAGGTAAGGCACCAGCGCCTCAGCCCTCTGCGCTACCGGGCTGGCCCGCCCTGCAAAATATTTTGAGGTGCCCACCTCCCCACCAATAAATGTCAAATAACCATTAGCGCATATGAAATTTTTATGGCATACTTTTTTTGTATCAGTCCTGCTGAACATACATAGTTTGTCCATGCTGCCCCCCATTCCCTTTGTTGGCACCATGATCAAAGAACTGAACAATGTAATTTGCTCTTGCTCCTCCTGGGGACACCAGCACCAAGATTAGATGTTTTGAGTAATGGGCCCTATTGCTTCTTTTTTCTGTACCCCTCAAACCATGTGAAACTGGAGATGGAATCTTCTGACACCACTGCTAACAAACACAATTTCAAATGGATAAACAACTTCCAAAGAGAAACTTGCAAGTTTGTCTGTGAGAACAGGTTTTCTTAATGCTGACCTCTGAGTCGGTGGGCCCCCTAACAAAGCAGGCCCTACTGCAACCACAGCTCTTGCACCCCCCGGTCACTGTCCTGCTGGTAATGGTTACAATGTTACCCTCTACACCTCGGTAAAAATTGTGGTTTTCTCTTCTACATACTCTAGCCCTGACATAATGGCTAGTGAGTCCTGGCCAGTTTCAGAGCCATGAACTGCAGCGGTTGATCTGATAGCTTCAGCTGATGCATCAGACCACACAGCTGAGTCACAGATCAAAGTCTGAGATGAGTTTCCTGGAAAGGCTGCCCACTGACACTGACAGCGGGTGGCAGATGGGGGAACCTAAACATTAACTTTTAATATTAAAAAGCAGGCTCACTGTTTCATTTTCAGCAAGAAAATGGCTGGTGAAGGCAGAACTAGCAGCGCATCACTAAATAAGAAAGTTCTACAGAAAATGAACCATGCTCATACCTCATCGCATATTGTTAAGCAACTTGAACAGGCAGGTTGGGAAGAAAATGGGGACGGGTCGGGTTGGAGCCCTGGTACTCCTCCATTAAATGTGGTCCTGTAAATCTGGCTATGCCTACACAAGTGAATGCTGGTGGCTCGATTCACTTGCCATGACTGAGGCTAGTAAATTGAATGGGATCAAGCAAGAACCAAGTAGACTGTTCTCTCCCTCCCCCTTCTAATCCCTGCTACCAGTGCTCCCTTACAAAGTATTGTTCTCGAGGAAAGTGGGGGTTCTGTAGTCCCTCCACACCTCTCTCTAGATATGCCAGAAACCTTTGAGTTTACACAGGAGCCAGTCTTGTTTAAAACATGTGAAGATGGTTATGCTATAGTTTTTGAAGTTCCCTGTTTCAAAACAGAGACATGAGGGTACTGAGGGACACCCGAGTCAGCTGACATTGATTTCTGGACATGATAGTTTTCCTTAACAAGTATTGCCTATAGAACAGTCTTCTAAGGGGTGCTGACCCCCTTCTGGCGCCGTGCAGAGCACTGACTCGGACTCTGTCCCTGTTTCAAACCCAGCAACTACTACACAACAAAAACTGTGTGAACAACTGCAGAAAGTCCATTCAGCTGGAGACACCCTGCCTGGCAAGCCTACTTCTTCCAAACCAATCACATCCAGAGACCAGACCAGACTTCACCACCACCCCCCCCCCCATCATAAAAAGTATTCTGATTTCTTCCAACCTGCTCCTGAACCTGCTAAAGAAAGGAATGTGGTTTGACTCCATTACAGAGGGGTATGGAAGAAGTGCCTGACCACAGACATGTCTCTCTTTCACACTACTCCTCTCCTTGAGTCCTGTGTGTTCTTATACATACTGTACCCTGTGTTGGGTGACATTCATTGGGTCACTCCACATTAGCTACTGTATGTACATTGCTTTTGGAACTGCTTTTGGTTCAGACTGTCAGTTGTTTTCTGCAGTTCGTACAGCTTTGCACAGTATGTTTATTACCATTATTGTTATTGTCTATGCATTATTTTGGACTTTGCCTGCATGGTTATTGCATTTTGTTAGCCTGCTTTTGTCATTCCTTCATTGTACTCATTCTGCCCCCGAGTCATAGAAACATAGAATTTGCCAGCAGATAAGAACCAATTGGCCCACCTAGTCTTGTGTTCCTGTCTTGAGAACACATATATGTTCTCGGGGCTTCGGGTTTCCGTCAAAAAGTGGGCTGCAGGTATTCCATCAGCAGGACCGGTGACATTGGAGTTGCCCTTTGTGAGGATCACTGGTCCACGCATGAACAGTAGTGTTGCAGCCTTCTCCATTCTGGCGGCCATTTTTGCAGCTGTTTTTATAGCCTCCTGGCGCTCTCGACTCCCTTGCTTACCGGAACAGGGGTCATACACCCGGGGGAGGTGGGTGAAGAGTGGCACTGAAGCGTTGTGCAGCACTATGAAGTGCTGAAGAAACTGGGATGGGAAAGGCATATTAATAGGGCTCATGAATATTAATGAGTCCACTCACAGCTCCTAGGGGGTCTGCAGAACGGAGCTAGCGACAGGCTCAGGAAGGACTGGAGATAAATGTATATGGGGTAGCTTAGCAAGGGAAAGGGGGCCCTATCACATGCTGGGGGGAAAAAGGACATAAATATATATTTGGTGGTCTCCATATACAGCTAAAGTTTTAACTGCTATAAGACTGCATGGAACTGAATGGGGGCTGCCATGTTGCTGATGCTTTGACCCCCATTCGGCAGCCAATCCAGTGTCTGGGCACCCAAAATAGTGACAAAGGACTTCTGAGTGAAGGAGTTAACTATTCATGCACCAAGAGACTTTGACCAATTGGAATTTAAAGAGGACTGATCATTATGGATATGGATGATTGATAATGCAGGGCAGCCAATCAGAGGGCAGATCTTTGGTGAGAGCTCCCAGGGACTTTGGGAAGTTTGGATCAGACTTTGGAGGCTCCTATTGAGTCAGGAGGGATCTGAGTTGAGAGAGCAGATTTTTCTGGGGCCTTCCACAGGACCTAAGCTGGGAATTCACACTGAGAGAGAAAAGTGAACTTGGTCTGAGATAGACTGAGCTGTTACATAGAAACATAGAAACATAGAATTTGACGGCAGATAAGGACCGCTTGGCCCACCCAGTCTGCCCATTTCCCTACCTACTGGATAAGCTGCAGATCCTAGTTAACCAGCAGCCTAATTCTTCTTACCCCCACCCCCCAGAATTGCTCTATGACTGTCCCATGCATGCTTGAATTCCACCACTGATTTTGACTCCACAACCTCCGAAGGCCGCTCCATGCATCCACAACCTCTCTGTGAAAAATACTTCCTTAAATTACTCTGAGCGCCTCCCCTATCTTCAAATTGTGCCCTCTTGTTCTTGCACACTCATTTTTTGAAAGATGCTACCTCTTGGACTTTGTTGATTCCCTTGAGGTACTTGAAAGTTTCTATCATGTCCCTCCCTCCTTTCCTCGAGGCTATAATATTAAGCTCCTTAAGTCTCTTCATATGTCTTCCGGTGCAGACCCTGCACCATTTTAGTTGCCCTCCTCTGGACAGCTTCCATCCTGTCTATGTCTTTGCGGAGATTGGGTCTCCAGAACTGCACACAGTACTCCAGATGAAATCTCACCAGCTGTCTGTACAGAGGGATAATAACTTGCTGTTTTCTACTGGTGATGCCTCTCCCTATGCATCCCAGTAACCCCCCAGCCCTCCTTGCTGCCCTCTCACATTGCTTGCCCACCTTTAGGTCATCTGATATGACTACCCCCAGGTCCCTTTCCATTTTGTTTGTTGTTAGTATCTCACCCCATTGTGTACTCTTCCCCTGGGTTTTGTTTCCCAAGGTGCATTACCTTGCACTTCTTAGCATTGAATCTAAGCTGCCATACATTTGGCCATTCCTCTAACTTGCCAAGTCCCTTCTCATCCTTTCCACCTCACCCTATGCATCAACTCTGTTGCAGATCTTAGTGTCATCTGCAAAGAGACATACTTTCCTTCAGTCCTTCTGCAATGTCACTTATAAAGACATTGAAGAGGACCGTCCTAATACTGAACCCTCAGGTACCCACTAGTAACCCTCCTTTCTTCTGAGTGGACTCCATTTACTATTACTCTCTGTGTCCTATTCTCCAGCCAATTCTTTACCCAGGCTGTCATCTTGGGACCCACTCCCAGGCTGGCTAACTTGTATATTAATCTTTTGTGTGGGACTGTGTCAAATGCCTTGCTAAAGTCTAGGTAGGCCATGTCCACAGCCCCTCCCTATCTACTTTGGTCACCCAGTCAAAGAAATCTATCAGAGTTGTCTGGCATGACCTTCCCACTGTGAATCCATGCTGCCTAGGGTCCTGTGCCCCTCTGGCCTCTAGATACTAGACAATTCTTTCCCTTCAGAAGTAATTCCATCATTTTCCCTATCACTGAGGTTAAACTAACAGGTCTGTAGTTTCCTGCTTCTACCTTGCTCCCACTTTTGTGAAGGGGAATCACATCTGCCCTCCTCCAGTCCTCGGGTACCACCCCATCCTCCCATGATTTGTTAAAAAGGGTAGTCAGTGGTGTCACTAGTTCTACCCTTAGCTCTTTTAGAATTCTGGGATGAATCCCATCAGGCCCCATTGCTTTGTCCATCTTCAGTTTTAAGAGTTCTTTCAGAACCCTTTCTTCTGTAAATGGGCTGGTATCAACTTCTGTATCCAGAGTGTTACTACTGTTTGTTTTATGTACCTCCCCCTCTTCTTTTGTGATGATTTGTGTTGTGAGAACGCTTCAGGTATTTTGGACTGTGCTGTTTCCTTTGGAGAGATTGTCTACTGCGGAAATCCTACACTGTTGCTGGGACTTTGAGACGCTGCTTGGAGAGCTTGAAAGTTTCTGGAACTGGGTGCAAGCCAGGCTGTGGGGAAGCTGTTCTGAGGACTGGACAAATTGTTGAGAGCTGTGTGCCAGCTGAAGCTGCTTTGAAAGCTGACCTGAAACTCAGAGACTGTGCAAGCAAATGGTGAGCAGGTGTTTCCATGTTCCAGAGTCCCTGTTACTGCTGCGCATCCCAGGGTGAAGTGGAATGGTTGCCTAATGCTTGGAAGTCAGTGGTCCAACAGCACTGCAGAACAAAAGTTAAAAGTTGCCTGGCTGCCCCTGGAATTGCTGCATTGGTGCAGGATAAGAGTGATCTCTACCAATTCCGGAGGCATTCCCCAGAGCCAGGGGAACTTGTGAACCCCTTCGAAGTGGGGGCCTGCTAGCTTCAAGGGGTCACCAGCACTTGCAAAGGTGCTTGGGCACCTATGACCTGTTGGTGGGAACTGGGCTGTGGAGCCACTCCCAGGTCTGGTCCTTCTGAGGCTGGGTGGGACCTGCGTTTGTGCTCTGCAATGGGCCAAAAGAGGCTGAAGGCGACAAGTGGCCAGACCTTCAGTCAAGGGGACAAGCTGCTAGACCTTCAATCATGATCGAGACCTCAAGACATCTCCCCTGCCATTCCAAATATTGTGCCCCCTGAGAACCAGGCCCATCACTCCTGGACCAGTGGAGCCCCTTGATTCTGGGATTTCTTAGAGTCTTCAAACTGTGAGTAGCCAGGGCTTGTCCTGGAATCCAAAGGGAGTGTTCAATTCAAATTTCTAATAATTCTTCAAGTTTTTAGGGCCCGAACAGCCGGCTAATCTGCAGCACCATCCAGGCTTGCAACTAGTGGGTACCCCAAAAAGACTCTTTGGACATAACATTGGTACCAGTGGTGGTGGGCAGCTAGGGTGGTTAGGTCTACAGGCCCATGTTGATATTATTTTGCTATTTCTTACTAATAATCCTTTTCTTCCACAGCTATCCATCATCCAGGTACCCCTATCTGAACTCCTTTTCCCCCAATAAAGCTGTGTTTTGTTGTTTGGAACTGCTGTGTGAAGGGTAGTTTGTGACTGCCAATTACCAGGTGTTTATGGTTATTGGTACTGGGAAACTGTTGGGCATTCAATGTGTGGGGTGGTTGGTAGGGGAGGTAGGTAAGTGCAGTATCCCAGGGTGCTGTGCCAACCAGTCACCAGACTCACTTATAACTTACTATGGGTGGAGGCACCATGCTGTTTACTATAACTTTGGGATAGAACCCCCAAACACCACCGTAGCAGGACCCAGGCCCCTTAACCTGTTAGATGGTCAACAAGCAGGGGTAGTAGCTCACAGGCACACAGTGCCTGGGTTACATCTTTGAAGGCACAGCTGGGATCTCCTGTTTGCCAGCCACGCTCACCATGGAGAACCCAACTGTAAAGACCCCTGTGGGGTTCCCAGCACCCAAGTCTGTCCCCCCCGGCCGACATTTGGGCCTAAAGAGAAGGATAAAATGAGGTTGGTGGAACGGAGCAGGGGTATGAAGATGGATCCCCACAGGTACCTTCTGTTGCTAGGAATACCTCCAAGACGAACGAGAGTGAAATAGAAAAACACCTGTCCACTAGTCTAGGGATAGATGCTTGATTCAGGTACTAGAACATTAACTGTGTTGATGGAATGCTTAAATGCCATAAAGATTGCCTGGGTGCCAGATGCCATAGAGATAGAGAGTAAGACTGAGGCCTGGGTTATAGTGACAGTGTTCAGTGTGGTTTCCTCAGGGGGAAGAGAGCCTGACCCATTACGGGCCCCAGTGCCAGATGAGAGGCCTAGGCCTGAGCATATACCTTCCCCCATGGACTCTTATAGGAAGTTGAGGATATTTTCAGGGGTGAAACCTACACCTGTGGGGAGGAAGATTATGAGCTGTGGATAAACTATGTGTTACCACTGCTCCAAGACTGGCAGTGCAGTGAAGAGGAAAAACAGAAAAGGTTAATGGAGAGCTTGCGGGGCCCTGCCCTCGATGCCATTTGGTCTCTCCAGACCACTGATCCTGAGGCCAAGGCAGAAGACTATATAACTGCCTTGGATAGTGCTTTCCGTAGCACAGAGACATGTGAAGACTTATGGTGGGGGTTCGGTGCAACCTGCCAGCAAAAGGGGGAACCCTAGTCTGAATATGTGCAGAGGCTGGAGAAGGCCCTGCAGAAAGTGTATAGGAAAGGGGGGATACAGATCGCTGAACTGAACAAGACCAGGTTAGAGCAAGTACTGAGGGGTGCCCAGTATTCAGAGCTGTTGCTATTAAAGTTGGGCCTAAAACACAAGATGAATAATCCACCTCCACTCTGTGTGTTGCTCTGGGAAGTGAGCAAGGAGAAGGAAAGGGATGCCCAGTAGGGGGCCCGGCCTACTATGGTAGCTACTGCCCAAGTTCAGGAAGACACTTCCCCTACTGAGGTTTTTGAGGTGAAAAAATGATTGAAGGAATGCAGGGAAATCTTGGCCAGGGTGAATGTTGGTTCTACTATGACCCCCGAAGCTCCCGCGGGTCAATCTACTCAGGCAACTGCGGTCACCCTCCCAGTGATGGGCCTAGGGGAGTCACCCCTGATGTCCAGTATAGTCCCTCACATTGAAGCCTAGTTGCAGGAATTGTGTCAGGCTGTTAGTGAGCTAAATACCCAGGGGGTGGTAAGGGCATGGGATCCCAAACCAGTAGCTATGGCCCAAATCATTATACCCATTCCCCCTCCTGCTCCTTTACTGTATTCAGGGCCCCCAAACTATCTACCACTTTGTCCGCATCCTGAGGCTTACTACCCCAGACAACCTAAGAAAGATGACATAATTTGTTAGTGGTGTGGAAGGAATGGGCATTACTGGAGAAGGTGCCAGTCACAGGCGGACCCCCTTCAAGTGGCTAACAGACTGTTGGGCAAAAAAGGAAAACCTCAGGAAAACTTCGGTGGGGCCCAGTAAAGGAGCATACCGGGACCCCATGCAGGTCCAGCTGTGTAGCTAATGTAAAAGCCTCTTCAGCCAAATCCACCTCAACTGCACTCCTTGATATGCACAGGCTCAGGGGGCCATCAACTGAAACCCTTGTCACCATAGAAGGGGTCACCACCTGCGCCATCCTTGATAGTGGCTCCCAGGTCACTATCATCTTCAAGACCTGGTATGACAAACACTTGTTCCACCTGGAATTACAGCCTTGGAAGGACTACATGTGTGGGGGCTTAGTGAAAAGTCTTACGCCTACCTTGGATATGTCAGAATATGGATGGTCTTCCTGACTAACATGGCTGGAGTGGGAGACACAGTTGAAACCCTGACTTTAATCTGTCCTGAGACTGGTGTGTATGATGGGGTATCTGTGCTGATGGGCACAAATGCTCACATGTTTGGAAGCCTTGCTCAACTTTATCAAGCCCGAGAAGCAGAACAGGAAGGGAAGCAGTTACCCATTCACCCGGTAATCCAAGAGACCTAAAAGAGACAAGGGCAAAACCCCCTTGAAGATGTGGATGAAACTGTGGGCATAGTTTGGAGGAGCGATGCAGAGGAGATCATGCTGCCACCCAGTGCGGAATACAATATTAATGGAGTAGTATGATTAAAGAAGGAGGTAAAGAACAAAATGTTAATGCTGGATGCCCCCGAGGAACATGGATTGCCACTTGGATTATTAGAGATGCCGAGTGTATTACCAGCCCGGGCACACACCTATGTTCGAAGAGTGACAGTGAATGTGAGGAATACAATTGACAGAGAAGTGGTTGTCAGAAGGGGCCAGACATTGGCCAGAGTTTACTGTGCCGACACAGCTGTACAGCCAGCTGCTCCAGAAACAGATGACTGTGGTGACATTGACCCTGCCTTATTTGATTTAAGTAACTCCATCATCATGAAGGAGTGGAAGGAGCATGTCCAGAAGAAGCTGGCTGCCTAGACCAAAGTGTTTTCCTTGCATGAGTTGGATGTTGGCTGCCTCACAGGAGAACAGAAACAGAAACATAGAAATTGTCAGCAGATAAGGACCGCCAGGCCCATCCAGTCTGCCCATTCACCCTACCTGTTGAATGTGTTGGCTGACTCTACTTAGTCATTGGCCTTAGCTGATCCTTCCCTTCCCTATGATTCCTTTATGCCTATGCCATGCTGTTTGAAGCCCTGAACTGTGCTCTTTCCCACCACCTTCTATAGCAGGTCATTCCATGCATCGACCACCCTTTCTGTGAAAAAGAACTTTCACACATTCTCTCTTAGTCGGCCTCCTTCTACTCTCATGTCATGCCCTCTTATTTTACTATTTGGTTTAAAATGAAAAATGTCTGCCCTCTTCACCTTATTAATGCCCTTAAGGTATTTGAATGTCTCGATCATATCACCCCTCTCCCTGCTTTGCTCTGGGCTACACATATTGAGCTACTGTAATCTGTCCTCATGTGCCTTCTGTTGCAGGCCCTGTACCATCTTGGTTGCCCTCTTCTGCACTGTCTCCATCTTGTTGGTGTCTTTGTGCAGATGTGACCTCCAGTACTGCATGCAGTATTCCAGATGGGGCCTAACCCGTGTCTTGTTGTATCCCTATTAATACACCCCAACGTCCCTCTAGCCTTCCCTACTGCCTTTGCGGTCTGCTTGGATGCTTTCAGGTCATCTTTAATGATGACTCCCAAGCCTCTTTCTTCCCTAATGACTGTCAGCAACTCACCCCCCAACCTATAACTAGCTTTAAGGTTTCTCCTTCCCATATGCATGATTTTGCACTTCTTTGCATTAAACCCCAGTTGCCACTCTTCAGACCATCTCTCCAGTTTTTCCAGATCTTTCCTCATCTTTTCCACCCCTCTGGAGTATCCGCTCTGCTGCAGATCTTGGTGTCATGTGCAAACAGGCAAACCTTTCCCTCCAGCCCATTTGCAATGTCACTGATGAAGACATTGATGAGGACTAGCCCCAGAACTGATCCCTGAGACACACCACTGGTGACCCGCATCTCCTCTGACTGGGTGCCGTTTACCACCACTCTTTGCTGTCTGTCTCATAACCAGTTCCCCACCAGTTCACCAGCCTTTGGCCACCCCTAGACTATCTAGCTTGTTCACCAGTCTTCTATGTGGAACAGTATCAAATGCTTTGCTGAAATCAAGGTAGGCGACATCAACTGCACCCCCTTGACTACCTCCTTGGTCACCTAGTCAAAGAAATCTATCAGATTTGTCTGACAGGACCTTCCCTCTGTAAAACCATGCTGTCTTGGATCCTGTGCTCCTATGGCTTCCAGGTGCTCCAAAATCCTTTCCTTAAGGAGTGTCTCCATGATCTAACCCACAACTGATGTGAGACTGACTGGCCTGCAGTTCTCTGCTTCCTCCCTGCTGCCACTCTTATGAAGAAGGATTACATGAGCCCTTCTCCAGTCCTCTGGGACCTCTCCAGTGCTCAATGACTCACTAAACAGTTCAGCTAGTGGCTCTGCTAGTTCCTCTCTCAGCTCCTTTAGAATCCTTGGATGTATGCCATCAGGCCCCATAGCTTTGTCAACCCTAATCTTATTGAGCTCTTCCAAAACCCTGTCTTTTGTGAAAGGGCTGGTTTTCACCTCCCTCCTCACTGTGTATTTGGTGTCAACCTGTGGGCCCTGTCCTTCCTTTTCCACAGTAAAGACTGAGCAGAAATATCTATTAAGGATAGATGCCTTTTCATGGTCCTCCCCCACATACTCCCCCTTGTCCACCCTGAGTTTAGCAATACCCCTCTCTAGACTTTCTTCTGTTACTGATGTACCTGTAGAATGACTTGTCTCCTTTCCTCACTGTTTGAGCCAGTGTTTCCATGGCGTAGACTTTTGCGCTCTTCACTACTTTCCCAGCTTCCTTTAGACAGTTCAGATACTCCTCCCGATCACTGTCACTTTATGTTCTCTTATATTTCTTGAAAGCCACCCTTTTGGCCCTGACCTTCTCTGCTACTGCTTTTGAGAAACAGAGTGGTTTTCTCCTTCTTTTGTTTTGCTTCTCTCCCTAACATATTGGCCTGTTACCTCAATTATTGCCTCCTTGATATACACCTATTTCCCCCTCTACGCCCTCTCCTGCATTTCTTTTTGTCAGGGCTTCTCTAACCCTCTCACCCATATTACCAAAGTCAGCCCCTCTGAAATCTAAGAGTTTTGCCTTTGAATGAGTCGCTTGTGTTCCTGTGGCAAAATTGAAGCCTACCATGTGATGGTCGCTGGACCCCAGGTGACCTTCGACTTGGAGATCTGTGATTCTTTCACCATTCATCAGCACCCGATCCAGGATTGCCTAGTCTCTGGTGGGGTTTTGCACCAGTTGTATGAGGCCCTCCCCCTGCAAGGAATCTACCACGTCTTGTGTTCTGGCCGACGTTCCAGTTAGTATTGACCAGTCTGCATCTAGCATATTAAAATTACCCATTAGCAGAACCTCACCCTTTGCTGTCATATTTTGTATGTCCTCCATTAGTAATCTTTCCACTCTATCCCCTTGATCTGAAAGCCTGTAGACCATCCCTGTTCATATGGCTGTTCCATTCCCTGGTTCCAGGGTGACCCACAACTGTTCTGCCTCCTCATGCCTGCTCTAAATTTTGGTCACTTTTATGTTTTCTTTGACATAAAGGGCAACTCCCCTTCTTTCCCTCCTAGTCTCTTCTGAACAATACATAACCTGGTATATTAGCCTCCCATGTGTGGTTCCTGGTGAATCATGTCTCAATTATGGCTACTATGTCCAGCTTAGCCTCAGTCATTGTAGCTTCCAGGTCTGGGACCTTGTTTCCCATACTGCGGGCACTTGTGTACATGATTTTCCATGTGTTAGATGGTAGTTTGCTAGCTAAGATGGGATGTCCAACTCCTTCCTTGTGTGATACAAGGGGTGCCGGACTCTTTTCCCCTTCTATTGGAGTAAATGACTTACACAAGTGCTGTACCAGTGGTGGATTGCTAGCTAAGGGGGGGGAGGGGTTCCTTCCTCCCCGTACAACGGAATGGGTGCAGGACCCCTCTCCCCCTTTGCTAGTTTAAATGTCCTGCAAAAACATCGAACTTCTGCCCCAGTGCACTGACTCCTTCCCTAGTCAGATGCAGGCCATTGAACCTAAAGAACTTCTTCTCTCAGAACTGTTGCTAATCACCTACCAATTTGTGTCCTTTTTCTTGACATTATTCCTTGAGCCAAGTGTTTAGCTCCCCTATTTCTCTTTCCCTGATCCTCTGCCTGCCTTTACCCCTTTCCCAGACAGGCAGAACTTCAAAGAAGGAGATGCCAGATGAAAAGTTAGCAAAACGTTCACCAAGTCTAGTCAGGTGTCCTTTGATCTCCTGTACTGACCGAGTGGCGAGATCATTTGTTCCTATGTGGATTAGGATGTTGATATTTTCTCCTGTGTTTTGTACAGTTTTAGCAATATGTTCAGTGTCTGTCCATGTGGATGTTGCTGGGAGACATCTGGCCATTACTTCTGGCTGAAGGTAGGTATCAACTCCCCGAATCATGGAGTCACCTATCATTAAACGTTTTTTTGTAGTTTTATTGGTCTTTTTTATCCTGTTTAGTTTTGTGGGTGTCATTTTATGTGATGGTTGTTGCCATTCTGCAGTGCCTTTCTCCATTATGTTTGTTTTTGGAGTTAGAGGCAAAAATCTGTTTGTTGTTTTCATTGGATTATTGTATAATCCAGGTGCATTTATCTGTATGTCTAGGTCGAAAAGGTTTGATGACTGTTTCTTATGTAAAAAGTGTGTAGAATCCAGATTTACACTCTTATTCACTCAAAGTTGAACGTTTTCTTGGAAAATGCACTTCTGCAATGAAAAAATGAACTGTCAGTGAAAATTGTGTATATTTTAATTAATGGTTCCTTCTTTAATTTCAATTCTATACACTTTTGTTGAAATACTACAGATATTGTAACAAACAGCAATATATGCATCAAAGGCTTAATATTAATTTTATTATTTATTTTATTCTATATTTAACTTGAAACAATCAACTTTTTATGATGTTTTATGAACCTACAGTAAGTACAACAAATAGTATTCTTGTTCACTGTCTTCATTATCTGACATGTAAAGCAAATCTGTCTCATCAATATTGACATCACAGTCACTGTCATCATCGTCTTCATTTGGATTGTTGTCATGTTCGTTCAATTGTTCACTTTAGGCTGGTGGTACAACTTTACATGTGCACCAGGTTGGCTTGTATTTGTCATCCTCATAGGTCCAGTCATTGTCCTCTGGCTTCAGTAATGTAACTTCTGGTTTGTCTGTGTTTTCTATAACAATGAAATGTAATTTGCATGGCAGATGTGTTGTATCAGAGACGATTTGCACGGTGGCAGCGAGCTTGTATCTGCACCTTTGCTCTTTTCTAAGGGTTCGTCTTTGTCACTCGTTCGATACTTGACATTGAACATACTGTAGCGGGCTGTGTTGACACTCTTTACTTTCTGTCCAGACAAGGTACACACAAAGCTCTTAATTGTATCCTCAGTTTCTTTAGACAAGTGTGGACATCCCAGTTTTCCAAATGCCTGTGTGTATTTTGTATTATTTTCCATAACTGTTAGAGGTTGCACCTTCCCCTTGCTTTTGAATGCTGATGAATAGTCACACCCTATCAGTGCATGGAGACCTGGAGAGCTGCACACACAGGTCTGCCTAACTCTACTGACAAGCAGGATACATCTCTGTATCTTCTTGTGTTATTCCCTGAATGACCAATGTCCATGTGCAGTTTGAGATTATCATTTAGACTTGCATGATACAGCAGAATGACCAGAACATCTGTATCATCTGCCCTGACCACTACATGCACATCTTCACCCTCATTTTGACTGCAAATGTAGTGTATGTGTTGCATGATTCTTGTGTCTGCTTGTATGCATTTGCTTTTTAGTGTCTTGCACTCTAGTCTGAGCATATGTCCAGCATCCACTTTGTATGAGTAACAAGTTTCTCCTATTTCATACATGAGCTTTTTATCACCTAGAACTTCACAGTTCACATCAGAATTCCATGCTGTAGCTAGAAAACCTAGGAGTGCCATCTTGAATGAAGATGAAGACAGGGATCCAGCAAAGTCTCTTGGTCTGCTTTGGTCAGGACCAGTTATGAGACAGGAGAGTGGAGCGATGGTATGCTTTCCTCTCTTTTCTTGTTCAAGACCTTTGATCGATGGTGACTTGTAACAGTAACTGACAAGGTGGACTTCATTTGCAGAAGTACAGCAAACAAGAGACAGGATGGTTTTTGCCACACCATGGAATGTTGGTAGCAGATTTGTAAGATTTCTGATCAAGAACATGGCATCAACCACAGTGGCATTTACAGCATTGGGGTGGCTACTTTAGACTCTGGTCTCAAGTTTCTTCATCAGTGTTGATTTCATTGTTATATTCATTGATCCATCACCGTTTTCTAAGGAAAGGGGTACCGAGGTTAGTGGGTAGGCAAACACCATCATAAGTTCAACTGTTGAAGTTGCAGATAGATATAGCAAGCATCCAAAGAGGTCTCAAGTTCCGTTCAATTCAACGATTTTCTTGTCCTTGTTCTTAATCGTCAACTTCATTGCATCATGTGCAAAGTTCTTCAACTTGTATCTTTTGATGGGTTCCTCGAACCTACTACCTTTGGTAATGCATTCATCTCTAAACACATGATGCATCCAAGTACCTATCTCAGTAACCTGTAACACTTTGTTTGCTACCTCTTGTGATACTGCTTTTCTACTACCTATTGAATAAAGATTGCTGTCCTCAAATGCATCCCGGGATGGATTCATGGAGGAGTCAACCGCATGTGTTTTTGTCATAGCTTCTTCTGACCTTTCTTTGAGTACAGCTGTCTCCTCAACACTGGATGGTATGTTTTGGTATGCTATACCTACAGTGTCATGCAAAGTGTCATGACTGTCAAGTGTCTCTGTCATCTCATCATAATTGTCAAAAGCCAACGCATCTGCTAAACCTGGCTGTAAGAGCAATCCATCTGGTGTAGCCATATTCTTTTCCATTATATTGGTTGCAACTGCAGTTTTGAGTTCCTCCACAACATGATAGCTGACACAGTGAACAAACCTGTTCAAAATAGTTAAAACTTTCTTACTGCCTGTCATGGATATAATACCCATGCCCAACAAGAGGTGTTTTTGTGGTTTGCTTATTCCCCTTGACATTACAATCACTGTGCCATCTGCAATAGATTGAACTACCCTTTTCTCTCGTTCACTGCCCACTTCTGATGAACTTATGAGTACAGTACGTAGGAATGTCTGAAGAGCTGGTGGCAGTTTTACATTTTCTTCTATTAAGTCTTCAACTTTAACTTTGGTTTTATTATGAGGCTGTACCTTTCGGAGTTCCAACAACTGTTCTTTTATGTGTTGAGCTGCTTGTGCTGCTTGTGCTCCCCTCCAGTCAGCCTGTTTCTTAGCAGACCTGATGATTGTACCCACTTTTCTACTTTTGGTAACAAACATACCATCTTTGAAAGGATCCACCAATTCTGACTGCAAGCTCTGTGGGTTGTCATTTGTTTCACCCCCACTACACTCCATAAGAATGTCCACGTACCTTTTGTATAGAGATAGCAATGATTCTTCTTGCATTCAATTAACAATGATGCACTGCACATACTTAACAAGTCTGGAAAAGGCAACCTGGTGACTGTCCCTCAACTGACTGTAGTCACATTTAGTACCTGTGCCCTTTATTCATTCTGCCTTTTTTACATATTTTTTATTACTCAGCTGTTGTGGTACTTCACTTCTTTGGCTATGAGATCAATACTGCCTACCATCATATCCATTTGTCAACTGTCCATTTCTTTTGCTGTGTTTTTTATGTTGTCTGCTGCCCCATAAGTTACACATGTTGTAGGATATTCAAAAGTCTCCTTCGACTCCTTAGGATTCCTTTTCTTGTATGATTTGCAAAATATACATTCATTTGGGAATATGCCTGATGTAGATGCTGTAGATCCAGACAGAGCACTATGAACTTGGGAGCGAAGAAATTTTGATGGATAACTCTTTACGATGTCTTTTTTTAAAGTTTCATCAGCTGCAAGTTTACTGAAACTCTTATATGCAGTGAACTTCTTGTAGCAGATATAATGATACCCATGGCTGCTGGAGTAACATTCAGACAATTCAAGATGCACCATGTTGTACTCTGACAGTGTTTGACTAGAACGCCTTTCCTTTGCATCAACTACTTTCTCCCAATGAGCATCATCAAAAGGTAGTGGGTCTCCATGGTCTGTGCTAACTCCTGGATCAGTGTATAGGATGCATTGCTTCTGTGGTTTGTGAGAAGTCTTGCTAGCCATATCTGAAACATTAAATAAATTACATTAATAACCAAGTAAACCAAGTCTATTAAATAAATTCGATTAAATAACTAAGTAAACTGAGTCTATTACATAAAGATAAAACTTTTAGTTACTCTTAAGAAAGTGCATTTTGCAAGAAAACTTACAATTATGGATGAATAAGAGTTGTAAATCTGAATTCTATACACCTTTTTACATGAGAAACAGTCATCAAACCTTTTGGACCCAGACACATTCATAAATGAACTTGGCTCCTGCTCTAGTAGGTGCTGCTGGTGTGTGTTATTTTTTGGGGCACACGGTTTGCCTCTTCTCACCACCTGCTAGCCTCCAGGACCAACTACCCTCTGTGAATGAGGTGCTTCAGTTAGGTGCTGGGGGGAATGATGAGTGGTTCTCATAGTGCCTTCCCTCTTGTATATGAGATTTGAGGCAGGCTATTTCTGTCCATGCTGCTTGGAGCTGGGTCCTAAGATTCCTGAGTATCCAGCATGTAGGACAGTCACCTAAGCCTTCTAAAACTGCCCTGATGAACACTGTTCCACAGTGCCAGCAGTTAACAATGTCCATCCTTATTGTGTTTGTGCCTGTAAATAATGGATGGAAAATAGATGGTTTTCAGTTTTATTTCTTATTTCCCCTCCTTACTGTGAGGTCAATATGTGGTGATCTAGCTGACCCTCTCTTACCTGTGCATCCACAAGAAATGGTATGTTGGGTACCCCATAAAGGGTGAGTAGCAAGGGGTGGTTGGGGATAGGGGGTGGTGGGTGGCCTGTCTCATGCCAAAAGACAGTGAACAAAAAAGAAGGTTAACAAGTTAGAGCCCAATGAATACCAGCAAATACACAAACAAAAAAAATCAGTTACAACTTGTCCTTTGTTACTCTTTCAAGTACCACTATCCCTCTCCACTAAGCATCTCCCTTACCTTGTTTAGGAAGCCATGCAGTTTAGTACCCCAAGCCTAATGGTAGCTTTTCAGGACCTGTGCCCAGTGTGTTTATGCGGTACTAGGTCCCAGAAGCAGCAGCGGATTTCTTTCTGTCACCACATGCAAGATACATGGCTCCACCAGCCATGAGTGAGGATACTAAACAGCAGCAGGGTGTCTTTCTGCTGCATGCCAGATCAGCGGTGCCAGCATTCATGAGCAAGGGTGAGCTGCCTAACAGCCAGGCACCGTTCACTCCCAGGGGTCTGCTAACACTGTCTCCGACCCCGGGGTATTTAAGGATCCAAATCCTTAGTTTTGAATCTGGCACACCTTTAAGCAAGCTCCCTAATTGGCTGAGTTCCTCCAGACATCACTGTCTGAGGGATCCTGCTTGCCAATATTGAGTGTAGTTCGCCCTTCCCCTGCCAAAGAAGATGGTGGATGAAAAAGAAGGTTAACAAGTGCAGTAAGAACCCAATGAATAGCATAAAATACACAAACAAAACGAAAAACTTGGTACTCTTTTGAGTACCACTATCCTGCTCCACTGAGCCTCTCCCTTACCTTGTTTATGGAGCCATGTGGTCTAGTACCCCGAACCTAATGGTAGCCTTTCAGGACCTGTGTCCAGTGTGTTTATGCAGTCCTAGGTCCCAAGCAGAAGCAGCAGGTTTCTGTCTGTCACTGTACACAAGATCCCTGACTCCAACAGCTAAGAGCGAGGATACCAAGCAGCAGCAGTGGGTCTTTGTCCTCCTGCCACATGCAAGATCAGCGGCACCAGCAGACATGAGCGAGGGTGAGCTGCCTAACAGCCAGGCACCGTTCGCTCCCAGAGGTCTGCTAACAGTGTCACATAAGGCTCACAGATGAGTGCCCCTTTTGGGAGAGATCCAGACAACTCATCCCAGCTGACATAGATGATGGACGGAGGCACCTTCCAGAGATACTGGTTGCAGGCATCATCCAGGAGTTCCGAAGTCCATATGCATCACCTATGGTGGTGGTGGTGGTGAGAAAAAAGAGTGGGGCCATCCAGATGTGCAGGGACCACCACACCTTGATCAAGCACACTGTGCCCGATCAGTATACAATGCCAGGAATACATGATGCTCTAGACTGCTTGAACAGCAGCCAGTGGTTTTCAGTTTTGGACTTAAGGAGTGGATATTATCAAATTCCCATGGCCCCACAGGATCAGGAACAGACAGCTTTTATATGCCCCCTAGGATTTTATGAATTTCTGAGAATGCCTCAGGACATTTTGGGCACCCCAGTGATGTGTCAACTTCTGATGAAAAAAGCAGTGGGGGACATGAATCTGCTGGAGTGCTTGGTCTACTTGGATGACATTATCATTTTTGGAAAGATTTTGGAGGAGCATGAGTCATGGCTGCTTAAGGTGTTGGACCAGCTGGAGGAATTTTCCCCAAAGCTTTCCATTGACAAGTGTCAATACTTCCAGGCCTCGGTCAAGTATGTTGGACACATCATCTCTGCCAAGGGCATTCAGACTGACTCTAGTAAGTTGAGGTCCTCGCCACCTGGCACAAACCCAGAAACCTGAAAGAACTGCAGTGGCTGCTTGGCTTCTGTCGGTATTACCAGAGATTTGTGAAGGACTACACAAGAGTAGTCAGGCCTCTTTTGAACTTATTACAGGAGTATCCTCCAACAAATAAGAGCAAAAAGACCCCTCTCTCTAGAACCCAAGCTGAAAAACCTAAATATTTTTGCCCATTTGAACCTTTTGCCTTTCAGTGGACTGAGAAGTATGACAGAGCATTTGAGGACATTATATACTGCCTGACTCCTGCATTGGTGCTCACCTCTGCAGACCCACAGAAACCCTATTTCCTTCATATGAATTCAAGTTTCAATGGCCTAGGGGCAGTGTTGTACCAAGAATATCCAGAGGGATTGCATCCAGTAGCATATGCAAGCTGGAGCCTAAATCCCTCAGAACGAAGGTATCCTGTCCACAAGTTGGAATTTTTGCATTGAAATGGGCTATTGTGGACCCATTTCATGATTATTTGAATAGCGTGAAGATTACTGTGAAGACTAACAACAACCTACTAATATACATACAGATTACCGCCAAACTAGATGCAACTTGGCACCAGTAGCTCTGCCTACCTACAACTACAGCGTAGAATACAACCCTGGGCTGCATAATGTTGATGCAGATGCCTTATTCCATTTCCCCTTGGCTCAGGCAGCCGAGCACTCCAGCTGGATCAAGATACCTGAACAAGTAGTGAAAGCTCTGTGTAAGAAATTTAATCATGAAGAATTCTCCTCTCTCGATGATGCTCCTCATTTGGTGAACTGCTTAGGAGCATCTTGGAGCTGCCTTCCTGTAGTCTACTGCCATCTGACTGCTCTGGATATGAGGTCTCTACCACAGCTGACCACTCTGGATTTACAGAGAGCAGCAGGCCAGTTCAGTCATGGGAGAGATAATAGAAGTACTCCAGAGGAAAGGAGATCCAGCTCAGGTAAAGGCTAATGACCTGCACACTCAATTGCTACAGCGAGAGTGGCCAAAGTTGCAGATAAAGAAAGGTTTGTTCTACCAAGAAACTGAAGAACAGAGGGGGGCACCCCATGTACAGTTGGTATTAGCTGACCATTTCCAAGACCTAGTGTTTAAAGCTCTGTACAACGATATGGGTCACTTGGGCAGTGAATGCAGCATGGAATTGGTAAAGAGCACATTCTATTGGCCTAAGATGGGAGCCGATGTAGAATATTACTGTAAGCAGTGTCGCAGGTATATTCAGAGGAAAGCGCTTTCCTCAAAAGGCTGCTCCACTAGTTAATATCAGTACCAGTACTCCTGTGACAGGGCCAAAGCCCCTGTCTGAATTTGTGCTGCATTTTCTTTAATGCGGTCCTGTTCTTGTAAGTTTACTGTTCTAGCTATAGGATGAAATTTGGACACTTTCAGTCTTGTAGTCTCACCCCACCTTCTCACAATACTGTAGAAGGAACATATAAATAAGACAAGAGGCAGTAAGTTGCTTGCCTTCTCCTGTGCTGTACTGCATGCAGATACAGAGGTAATGTAAGTAATAAAAAAGAATTGAAACACAGAGCTTTGCACTCTGTGTTTTATTCTGTGTAAACTGCTTTGGGTTTGCAATGAGCCAAAAATAAAATATTGTTTCCTAGGTGAAGCAGAGGTGTGTAAAGGTCAGATGAGTCAGCTTGTCTGTATTTATTTAGGATGAGTCAGCCTGCATGTGTTTACTTAGAGAAATGTGTTTATTCAGGATGAGCCAGCCTGCATGTGTTTACTTAGAGAAATGTGTTTATTCAGGATGAGTCAGTCTGCATGTGTTTACTTACAGAATTGTGAGTCAGACAGCTCACATGGTGCTGATATCAGTAGGCAGAGGTAAAAGCGTACCTCCTAAGATCCAAAACAGATGAGTCAGTCAGTAGAGACCTGACTGTTGTGGAGGAAGCAGCTCATAGTACATGCAAGTTTTCATGTGCTAGGAATCTATTTGGCCGGAACGAAACTTGGAAGTTGTGCACTGAGGGAATTGTGCATAGTTTCTCATAGTACAGGCAAGTTTTCATGTGCTAGGAATCTATTCAGCTGGAATGAAGCCTGGAAGTTGTGCATCAAGGGAATTGTGCACTGTTTCTCATAGTACATGCAAGTTTTCATGTGCTAGGAATCTATTTGGCTGGAACAAAGCTGGGAAGTTGTGCATTGAAGGTATTGTGCACTGTTTTTGCAGAACTGAAGGGCTAATCATCTATTTCCTTTCTGTATGTTCATTATTTTATTTTGGAAAATAAATACCGCAAAGTGAGTTCTACACCTTTTACCTGATTCTGTACATCTGTCTCACCCACTAACCTTCACAGCCCCAATGGAATTAGTTTGTATTGATTTTTCCACTGTGGAGCCAGACTCCTGGAACATCTCCAGCATCCTAGTAGTCACCCGGTATGCTCAAGCCTACCCCACCAAGGATCACAAGGCATCTACAGTGGCCAAAGTATTGGTCAAGAAATTGTTTGTCCACTATGGAGCCCCCAAAGAATCTACTCAAACCAGGGACATGATTTTGAGAGCCAATTGATAAAAGATTTCTTGTCCTTATGGGGTGTCCAAAAGTCAAAAACCACACCATATCACCCCCAAGGTGACCCCTAGCCAGAAAGATTCAACAGAACACTCTTGGATATGCTGGGCACTTTGGATCCCCGAGACAAGCACACCTGGAGCCAATGTATTAGCACTTTGGTCCATGCCTGCAATTGAACCAAGAATGATTCCATGGGTTTCTCTCCTTACCATCTTATGTTTGGGAGGGATGCCTGCCTGCCTGTGGACCTGTGATTTGGAGTGCAAACAGATGGTCTCAAAGAGAGTGACTATTTACAGTTTGTGAGAAAGCAGAAAAAACAGTTGAATGATGCTTATTGGTTAGCCTCCTAGAGAGCCACTAAAAGAAATCAAGCCAATAAAGAGAGGTATGATAAAAAAGTGTTGGCACAAGACTTGGAGTCAGGTAACCGAGTGCTACTCAGGAGTCTAGCCATACATGGGAAACATAAAATTGCTGACTGGTGGGGAAGCACCCTGTATGTGATAATAGAAAGACTAGAGGGGCTGCCAGTGTACACAATTCGGCCAGAGGGAGAGACCCGAAGGTGCAAAGTGATGCACAGGAATCACCTTCTCCCCATCAGAGATAAAATTATTGGGTCAGAAACTGATTTAATAGAGCCTCCTACACCTTCAACCACTCAAGCTGCTGCATGCAGATGGCAGAAACAGGAAGTTGATGATGCTATAGGGGTTGGACCTGTCCAGATGGAAGGGGTACCCAAGGAAGAGTATTCGGATGATGAATTGGACAGAGAGTCTGATGATATGCCAGTGTGTTTCTACCCTACATCTGAACTAGAGAGACTGTTTTAGGGACCACCCATGATGTTAGAGACTGGTTCTGTGACAGAAGGGCCCACTGCAAGTGACATTGAGATCCCAGGGGATGACAGACCTGGAGAAGTGGATAGGGTTGTGCCTGGGAGCAGGGTGTTGAAGGGGAGGTTGCTCCTTCTACACCCCTCAAAGGGACCACTCTGGACTTGAATACTATCCTGGCTGAGCCGTTTGAGTGGTTCTGAAGCAGTCCCCCAAAAGAAATGCCTTTTGGAGGGCCCACATCAAACATGAATACTGGTCCAGCTGGGTCCTCTGAATGGTCTCAAGACAGCACTGCTACTAAGGATGGTGTGACTAATGAAGTGTTAAAGCACCCTGCCCCACAGAGGAAGAAGGCACAGACCAAGGAGAGAGTGACCAATACTCTGCCTCTGCGCAGGAGGTAGCCATTAGACCTGAGATACAAGAAACCTCCAGGAGGTCAGGGAGGACTGTACTGCCCCTACTTAAACTGACATATGATTCACTAGGGGTGACCACTGACCTGCCCTATTTGTAGTACACAAGGGGGTATACATCATCACTAGGTCCCTTAAAAGGGTGTTCATGTGCCCTGTTAGTGCTAACCCCCCCGGCCCAGAGGGAAGGTGGCCAAGAGGAAAAGAGGGAGGTGAAAGAGTATGGAAAAGGAGGAAATCAGAGAGGTAAAAGTGTTATGATAGAACTAAAGTTCACAAGGTTACAAAGGTCAAATCTATGGGTGCCACATCTTATGTGGCCGGGGCACTGGTTACAAGGAAAAGTATGTATTAAGCTGTATATAATGTTTTCTTGTTCTTAGATGGGTGATGCTATGTCAGATAGGAATCAGGTGTCTAGCTAGAAATGTGTTACGTGTTTGAAGTTAAGATTTATCCTTTTGCAATTTTATGGTATCTTGTCCAAAGGTTTGGTATGGAAGCCAAGCATTTAAGGGGGTGAGTGTAACTCCCCTCTGGGGGCTTACTTTACATTTCTCAGGGCTCCTGGGTGGGTTTCTGCCCCAAAGTGGGCTGTGGGAGTTCTAACACTGGGACCGGCAACCTCGGTGTTGCCCTTTGTGAGGATCAATGGTCCATGCATGGGCAGCAGCGCTGTTGCCTTCTCCATTCTGGCAGCCATTTTGTGGCCATTTTTGCAGCCTTCAAGGTACTCTCAACCCCCTTGCTTATCTAAACGGGGGTTGGGCACCAGGGGGAGGTGGGTGAAGAGCAGCACTGAAACTTTTTGCAGCGTTCTGAAGTGCTGAAGAAACCAGGAAGGGAAATGCATATTAATAGGGCTCATGAATATTAATGAGTCTGCTCGCAGCTCCTAGAGGGTCTGCAGAACAGAGCTATTGACGGGCTCAGGAAGGACAGGGGATAACTGTTTATGGGGTCACTTAGCATGGGACATGGGTCCCTATCATATGCTGGGGGCCAAAGGGCATAAATTTATATTTGGTGGTCCCCATCCACAGCTAAAGTTTGAACTGCTATAAGACTGCATGGAACTGAAAGGGGGCTGCCATGCTGCTGATGCTTTGACCCCAGTTCGGCAGCCAATCCGGTGTCTGGGCACCCAAAGTGGTGACAAAGAACTTCTGGGAGAAGGAGTTAACTATTACAGGCACCAAGAGACTTTGACCAATTGGAATTTAAAGATGACTGATCACCCTGATGTCCTGGCCAAGTTTCTGCATTCACTAACCACCATGAACAGCTTAACCTGTTTCAGTGACAGTCAATACTTCTCATACCTACTCCTCCAGGATGAGGCTGAAAACAGTAAAATATTTCCTAACCCTTCTTTAAACAAACAAAAAAAAATATTTCAATTAGTCAAATTAGTTAAAGTAGCAGTGCAATAAAATTGGGCAAACAAAATTTTACCCTACCTTTTGTTTACTATAAACATTCCAGACTTCTTCAAGTTTTTTTGGCGGTAATGCTTACCAGATCCAACCGAATACATGCATTTCATAAATGTTTTAATTTACTGTAGTTTTTTCTCAAGAAAAACATATGGCCACCACATTTGGCTTATAAATAGCACTGTAGACCTGGTTAGGATTCAGAAAAAAAAAAATTCATGGTGCACAGCACAGAATGTACCTATAAAAGTAGATTTGACTGGTATGTTAATCTAGTTTATTAACTGTAGCTGAAACACTTTTTCAGAAAAAAAAGTAATTACAGTGCTGCTTTAACATGCATTTCCAATACAGTGATGCACTGAACAGCATCAATGTAATAATGTCGACCTGACTCCAGGATTTCATTTTTAGAAATTTTCTTGCAATAACAGTTACAAAGTTAGTTCTTTCTGAAGATCATTTCTTTTAAAAGGTCTAAGTTTGGAACCCTAAGGGCTAGGAGCTAATTTTGTTTTAAATGAAAGCTTTGAGTCAAGTTGCAGTGGACAGACAGTATTCCACTGATGCACTTTCAATGCATCAGTATACTGGAGATGCACTTTTACTAACTTGATATAGTAATAATTCAGTTCCACCAAACTGACAGAAAGATATAGTTGTAGTATATCATTATAGTGTATGCTGAGGCTTTGACCAGCATGGAATTCCATGCGTTGTAAAAAGCCATTCTGCTACAGAAGTGCTGTGTACTGCTACAGTGGTGATGTTCGTACTGCAGCAGAATGAAAATCTGCTGCAGTACAAATGTCATAAGACAATGGACTGCTGATCAGCTGATTTACAGATTGCTACTACTGCTTGTGCTGTGGTGAAGTGCACAGTAAGTAGCACTTTCAAAAAAATAAAAACAAAGCAAGCGAAAGGTAAAAAGGACATGTAGTATGTTTTTTACACCATACACCAAGCAAAATAGTGTATGGGAGCCCAAATACACTACAACGCTATTCTTTCACCTCATCTTACCAGGATGACAGACAGACCTCTTGAAATTCGCTCTTCAGGTCCTTGTCATCCTGGTAACTACTTGGTGAAAGAATAGCCTTGTTGTGTATGGGCTCCAGTGCACTTTTCTACATATAGTGGAAAGGTACTACAGTAATACAGTAATTATACACATGCACTGGACTGACAGAAAGATTTTTTAGAAGAAAAATAGGACTCTTTTTAAACATTATCAGATTTTTGATTTATTTAGAAGAAAAACACATTCGGGGTCAAGTTAGTTAATGTTCTGTGCCTTTAGCACAAACTGCTGACGGAGAGAAATGTAAGCACCTAGCTTTACCTTGATGGTATATTTATGTTTACTTATATTTCTCTTCATACTGAAAATAGCAGGGTAAATTGGGAGAAAAACAAGAGATTGGTAGGCAGTGTTTGGGATACTTTGAAACTTGTCTTTAAAATTATAACAGTGTGTGGGAAACTAGTTCAGGAGTTTAATCTAGGAGCTGAGTAGAATCAGGTAACCTTGTGAATGAGCTGTATAACTGGAGATTGGAGCTGACAGAGGCTTAGTGTCTTCTACCAAGTATACTACAAAAGGACTCCCACTCAACATGTCCTGCAGGTTCATGTCCCAGCAAGTGAGTGGAACAGCGAAGGAGTGGAACAGGTAACTGGCATCTGAGGTACTGGCAGGCATCAGCAGAAGGAAGTAGGAAAGCAGTTGGCTCTGCCGGACATCTAAGGTGAGGTTCCTGTTCGCCATTATATAACATTCACTGCTGGAAAGGGCGGAAGGTCCAAGGTAGGCCAAAACTGGGAATAGAAGCAACACCCTGTCTGTGGTAGGAATATAAAGGGATTTAAATTGACTATGGCGAAACACAAATAGCAGCCTATCTTGGGTCAGGTAGCAAAGGGTTAGGGGAAGAAGGAAGTGCTGCTACCACAATAAGAAAAAGCAGAGAAAGGTAAAAGGGTAACAGACAGAGGAAAAGTCTTCAGACAAGAGAGAACTACTTTTTGAGAGGGGTAGAAGGGGAAAACCCCTATCCAGGGTAAACGTACAAGGTGGCATAACAAGCAAAAAAGGGAAAAACTAGAAATATCCTATCAGGGGTAAGGGTACAAAAGTATTTCTACGCAACACAGGGGGAGTTTGAACTGGGAATGCTGGGAGTGATGCAGTGCAGTGGCTGTGGGATGACAGTTTTCAAAGAGACCTACTGTAGACTGCAGTGCTGCCCATCTGTACTCACCTCTCTGGGTTGAGGGAGGATGTTGCTAAACTCCAGGACAAGTTAGACAGGATTCAAGAGACCTCCTCCTCCACCCATGGGCCACCAAGTGTGCCATCATTACTTCAGAGTATGCCAGGGAGGAAGAATGGCTTGACTGTCATTGACTCTACAAGGATGGGAGGAGGTGGGACAGAGGCACATTCCTCACCTGGTACCACTGCACAATTCCTACACCACTTGAGTGGGGCTAAACTGCCTGAAGGAAGTGACCATGGAGGATGTGGGGGTCCTCTGTAGTGGAGACCCCAAGAAGGGTGGTGGAGAACCCCAGAGGAGGAGGAAGCAACTCCTGTTGGGGGACTCAATTGTGAGAGGGATAGATTTGGGAATAGAAAAAGGAGTGAAAAGGGAGGTTAGGAGCCTACGTGGTGCCACAACCCACAGCAAGATGAAAGGGAGAGTTTGATGTCATTATCCATCTGGAAATTAATGATCTGGCCAGGAATGATAGTGCAGGGGGAGTTTAGTGAGCTGGGTGGGGGTCTTAGGCCTGTAGAGTGCTCTGTGGCTTTCACTGAGGTGCTGCATGACTATGACAGGGCGAGGAGAGGGATCTCCACACCAAGAGCTTCAACTCATGGTTAAAGGAATGATGCAGAGAAGAGAGAAACAGAGATCCCCCTGGAGGGATAAGGCCCTATACAGGGGTGGTGACCTGCATCCATCTGGGAGGGGACCTGCTGTCCTCAGTGAATGGTTTAAATGTTAGCTTGATGAACATTTAAACTAGCCAAGGGCGGTGGCAGAAGGAATCAGGGAGGCAGAAATGGGTAACCACAGGGTAAAGCAGAGAGTAGGGAGAATTTGAGGAGAGAGGAATCCCCCAGAGGGGAAATTAGTAAAAGAAGCAGGGTGGTAGAAATGAAAGGGGATGGGAATGTGATTATTAAAAGGGGAGGGAGGAAGAAGGGGGCAAAAAGGAAAAGAGAGGGGAAACAAGTACAGTGCTGACAAAATCTGGAAGGCCATGTGTGTGAATGCTAGAAGTCTAGGAAATAAGATTCCAGACCTAGCCATCATGGCAGAGGCCGAGCTGGATATTGTGGCCATTACCAAGTCATGGTGCACTATAAATCATGACTAGGACATGGCCATACCAGGCTATATTTTGTTCAGGAAGGACAGGGTGGGGAAGGAAAGGAGGGGGTGGGGTGCTTGATGTGAGGGAAGGCATAAAATTGACAGAGATACAAGGGGAATATGGGGGCAGAGGTACTGTGGGTCACTCTAGAGATGAGGAATGGAACCATTACAGGTATTTGCACTGGCGTGATCTACAGACCTCCAGTACAGGAGGAGGAGTTAGATAAGGTACTGTTGGAAGCCACAGGCAAGATGGAAGAAAAGGAGGAAGCACTGCTGGTGGGGGACTTCAATCTGCTTCAGCAAGAAGCAGGGACATTCTGGACTCCCTGCAGGGGGCATTCCCCAGGCAACTATTCAGTGAACCCACTCATTATTGGGCAATACTGGATCTGGTACTCACTAAAAAGGACAGTGTTGCAGATGTCAAGGTGGGAGACCACCTGGGGACCAGTGATCACCATACAACGTGGTTCAATAAAAGAAAAGTTATGGACTTGAACAACACAAGGGCAAGGGAACTAGACTTCAGGAGGGTAGATTTTATAAAGATGGCTGAAAACTTCAGGGATGACCTGGTCAGGGAGGGGGGTGACCTGGGTGGGGTGGAGGAACAATGAGTGAAGCTAAAAGGGAGCACAGTGAGGGAAACAAACCTCTGCATTAAGTGATCAAAAGCAAGATAAAAAAGAGACCACTATGGTTCTCGAAAGGGATGACTGAAAGGGTAAAGGCTAAAAGGATAGCATTCAGAAGGTATAAGGAGACGCAGATGGAGGAGGATAGGGAGGTGTATAAGGGGAAACAGAGTGAAGCAAAGAAAGCAATAAGGCACACAAAGGTGCAAACTGAAGAGAGAATAGCCCAGGTGGTAATGAAAGGGAACAAGATATTTTTTTAAGTATGTAAGTGAAAAGAGGACAACCAGGGGAAGGATTGTAAGGTTAAAAAGGGAAGAGGGGGCTGTGCAGAGGGGGGCCAGGAAAAGGTAGACATCCTGAAAAAATACTTTTGTTCAGTGTTCACAGAGGAGGAAGAAGAGGAAGAGGGGGCACAAAAAAGTAACAGCAGCTTTGGCGATAGGGAGGTGGACACTAGTCTTTTTTTCAGAGGAGAGAGGCCTGAAAGGACTCAGTAATCTGAAAGTAGACAAAGCAGTGGGTCCAGATGGGGTGCATCTAAGGGTTTTGAGGAAGTTGAGGGAGGTACTGGCTGCACCTCTGACTGTCCTATTCAACAGCTCACTGGAAAAAGGAGTGGTTCCAGCAGACTGGAGGAGGGCAGATATAGTCCCACTTCACAAAAGTGGTAGTAGGGAGGAGGCTGGTAATTATAGGCCAGTCAGCCTGATTGGTGGTGGAAAAGTTTATGAAATCATTGCTGAAGGAAAGGATTGTGAAATACCTTGAATCCAATGGGTTGCAAGACCTGAGGCACCATGGATTCATGAAGGAGGTCATGTCAAACTAATCTGATAGATTTCTTTGACTGGGTCACCAAGGAATTAGATCAGGGTGAAGCAGAGGACATGGCCTACCTAGATTTTAGTAAGGCTTTCAACACTGTTCCTCATAGGAGACTAGTAAGCAAGCTGGGTAGCTTAGAAGTGGGTCAAAAGTTAGTAAACTGGGTAAGAAATTGGTTAGAATATAGGTGACAGAGGGTGGTGGTAAATGGAGTTCACTCTGAGGATGGGAGGGTAACCAGCAGGGTGCCTCAGAGATCAGTGCAGGGACCGGTCCTCTTTAATGTCTTTGTAAGTGACATTGCAGAGAAGTGGTAAGAGAAGGTCTGCCTCTTTGTGGATGACACCAAAATCTGTAATAGTGTGGACACTCCAAGGGGGAGGAAAGATGAGCAGAGACCTTAGAAAATGTAAGGAGTGGTCAAGGATGTGACAGCTGGGTTTCAATGTAAAAAAGTGCAAAATACTGCATTTAGAGCACAGAAACCCAGGGGCAGAGTCGAAAATCAGTGGAGTGGTATTGATGACCACCAAGCAGAAAGAGACCTGGGGTAATCACATCTAATAATCTAAGAGTAACCAGGCAGTGTGACAAGTCAGTAGGGAGAGATAGTGAGATGCTGGACTGCATAGGGATGGGTTTCACCAGCAGAAAGAGGGAGGTGATGTTGCCTCTGTAACGATCGCTGGTAAGACCCTACCTAGAGTATTGTGTCTGGTTCTGGAGACCTCATCTCCAGAAGAACCTTAACAGAATGGAGGCAGTCCAGAGGAGAGCATCTAAAATGGTGCAGGTTCTGCATCAGAAGCCCTACAAGGAGAGACTAAAGGATCTCAATATGTACACCCTGGAAGAAAGGAGGGAGAGAGGGATATGATAGATATCTTTAACTACCTCACGGGGGTAAATAGAGTACAGGGAGACAACAGAGGAGTTTAACAGATGGCTCAAGGAATGGTGTATGGATAAGAGGTACCACTTTGTGGGGAACTGGGAGAACTTTCTGGGACAAGAGCCTCTTCAAAGGTGACAGACTTCACCTGATATGAGAGAGGGGGCCTGTGTGCTGAGGCTGAAGTTTGACATCTATATCAGATGTTTGAACTGACTGTGGAGAAGGCTGTGTCTCGGAGAACCTCAATGTCAAGGGAAAGGAAGGGGAACCTAGCTAGTACTTCCCCACATTTGGGGATTTGTAGCAGCACAGTAGGTTCAAAGAAAGCTGTGGCCCATACTGAACTAGGTGAAGGGACTTTGTAGAGGAGGAATGCAAAGGGTGCAAACCCTCTGAAAAACAAGGGGATGAGAGGACATGGGAAGCACAACGGTAGTAGCAAAGTAGGATCAGGGGTCAGATGAAAGGGGGGTATACCTTAATGCCAGGAGCCTAGGTAATAAAATCAGTGAGTTCCAGGCACTGATGGCAGACACTGAGGTGGACTTTGTGGCCATAACAGAAACATGAACTTGGGAAAATAACAACTGGGAAATAAATACTTGATGTTCAGAAAGGATAGAGGAACAGGTAGAGGGGGAGGAGTAGCCCTTTTTGTCAAGGAGGACATCAAGGTGGTGGAGGAAGGTGCATTAGGGGTAGTAATGGGGTGACTGAGTCACTGCTGGTGCAACTCATGGCAGTCTCGGGCACAAAACTGTGCTTGGGTGTGATCTATATGCCCCCAAGGCAAGGAGAGGAGAGGGGCAGAGAGATCAGTGAATAACTGGAAAGAGGGGTACCTCAGGGGGAGTAATGGTGGCTGGTGATCTGAATTTGCCAGATATCAATTGGGATGTTCCAGTGGCCAGGAGCACCAGAAGTCAGGCCTTGCTGGATGCCTTCTAGGACATTTAGCTGGTACAGCCAGTTAAGGAGCCCACCAAGCAGACTATGATTCCTTATGTAGTGCTCACAACTCGGAAGTGGTAGGAGCTGTGGGATTAGGGAAGCCAGAAGGAAACAGTGACCATAACTCTGTTTGGTTCAAACTGGTCCTCAGGTGTGGTCAAACACAATCAAGAGCTGAAGTCCTTGATTTTAGAAGGGTAGACTTCAATAGACTGAGGTAGCTGGTCAGGGATACAGTAAGTTACTGAATAGTACAAAAAAACTTTTGCCCAAAAAACATAATCAAAAAACAAGTATAAGATGCTTAAAGTGCTTTAATAAAGAAACAGGTGCAAAAAACACAGAAGCTCAAGAAAAACCACAGTAAAATACTCCCTGGCGCTTCGGATCGCTCTGATCCTTCCTCAGGTTAGTAGGGGTGGACAACATAGATGGGTGGAAGAGATATGTAGCAATTAAGAGGGCCACAGTTGGGGCAACTAAGGTGAAGTATTTATTTATGTGTTCGGATAAACACCTTTGAGTAGAAAAGCTCATTTACAAAAGTTCCGCGTCAACACAAAGTACCAACTTACAAATAAATGACAAGTGCAAAGTAACATTCGTTCAACTGTGACAAGTAACAAAGTATACAAGTTTGTTTACATAGCAATGTCCTGGTTACAAAATCATTTTCCAGTTTTCTTGGTTACAACATTTTACAAATTGTAGCAGCATACAATAAACTTTGTCAGAGATTAGATAGGTAAGCTGAGAAAAGGTGCCAGCATTGTAGAGGATACAGGTAATCAAACTGAGGAAAAGTGTCAGCAAGTGAGAAGGGTACAGGCAGCTCAATGGAACAATTGTCCTAGTATTTAGCTTGGGAGAAGTCAGGGGCAGTAACAGGCAGCATTGGGAGTAAGTAGACTTCCGAGTTGTTTCTTGAACTGACCAATTTTGCTGAGACTAAGGGCAGATTCCAGGAGCTCCTTAAGCAACTGAGGGGCTCTGACAGCAAAGGCATGCCACGCTAGTGTAGTTTTGCACAATGGGACTTTAGGTTGTTTTTAGTCATGGACTTGGTTGGGTATGGGTTTAGGGATGTCCCAAGTAGGTAATGTATTCCAGGAGGTGTGAGACACAACAGTGGTTTTTTTTTTACCTAAAAAACAGGTTTGGAATCTGATTCTGTCATGCAGAGGGAGCATGTCAGTTAGGGAGTAAAGGGAGCAAGTGTGCGTAGGCCTGTCTGCAACCAGTATTAAGTGACAGGCCTTGTTCAGGACTAGCTTTATTCTATTAAGAGCAGAGTCTAAGACCACTCCGTAGATCATAATCTCATAGTTAGTGGTGACTGCAACATGCCTGGCTTCCTGGGTGAAATTCTGCCTTTGTCTGTAAAGAACCCCTAGCTTTTTGTTTACTGAATTTACAATGTAGTCAACATGAGGTGCGAATGAGACTGTGTCGTCAGTGGTGACACCCAAGTACTTGAGTGTACTAATTTGCTCCAGCGGCATACCACTCTTATTTAGAATGGTCATGAGTAGAACTTTCTTCCTCATCAGTGGCCCTGCAAATAGCATTACCTTAGTCTTTTTGTAGTTTAAGATTAATCTGTTACTTTTGAAACACCCCTCAAGCATCCTAAAGCTATCCTGAAGGTCACCTGCTAGGGAGTCCTGGCATGGGTTACTTGAGAAAATTACAGCATCGTCTGCGTAGAGCAATACTCTAGACTTATGACAGGCATCTGGAAGATTGTTGATAAAAAGACTAAAGAGGAGTGGCCCCAAAATTGAGCCCTGTGGTACCCCCACAGCCACATCTTTGGGGTCAGATAGCACCCCGTTGATTTTGACATGCTGCTTTCTGTCAGTGAGATAGCTATTGAACCACATCACTGTGTCCTGTGAGAGACCCAGGGAATAGATGTGATCCCCCCCGGGGGCTTACCTTGCTTCTGGGACTCATGTTGGTGCTTCTAGCCCATAATGGACTGTGGGGGGGGTCCATTTGGCAGGACCAGTGACCTAGTATGTTGTGTTGGAGGTCCGCCGGTCTGCATATGCACAGTAGCATGTAACCTGCTCCATTTTGGTGGCCACTTTTTGGCTGTTCTTTTGCCTCTCCAGTGATCTGGAGGGACTTATGAATATTAAAAGGCTCAGGCATATTAATGAGCCCTGCCGCAGCTACTAGAGGCTAGGGAAAATGGAGCTAGTGACGGGCTCCCTGGGGATTATATTTAAATGTTTGCACAGTTGCTTAGCAGAGGGCAGGAGCCATTGTAACATACTAGGAAATCTGAGTTCACAAGTTAATACTGTGCCTGAAATGGACACTTGAAGTGGGGATTGCTATGAGACAGCAATGGGACTGAATGGAGCTGCCATGTTTGTGCTGATTTGATCCCATGTAGCAGCCAATCCACTGCCTAGGCACCTAACGTAAACCAAAAGGACTCCTGGGAGAAGGAATTTACTATTTTCAGGTGCCTAATTTATGCCCGATGAACCCTCAGGAATATTGATCTCTGTGGTTATTGATGATTGATGGGCTTGAACAGCCGATCAGGAGTCTGGATTCCTGAGTGAAGACCAAAGGACTTTCTGGGTTTTCTTCAGTCTGTTTCTGGGCTCTTCTTGAGTCAAGAGGATTCTGTGTGTGTGGAATCAGACTACCAGAGGGAGGATCGGGTGGTACCTGAGGACTGGAGGAGGGCAGATGTGATTCCCTTTCACAAAAGTGGGAGCAGGGCAGAAGCAGGAAACTACAGACCTGTTAGTTTAACCTCAGTGGTAGGGAAAATGATGGAATCACTTCTGAAGGAAAGAATTGTCAAGTACCTAGAGGCCAGAGGGGCACAGGACCCAAGGCAGCATGGATTCACAGTGGGAAGGTCATGCCAGACGAAGCTAATAGATTTCTTTGACTGGGTAACCAAAGTAGTAGATCAGGGAGGGGCTGTGGACATGGCCATCCTAGACTTTAGCAAGGCATTTGACTCAGTCCCACACAAAAGATTAATATACAAGTTAGCCAGCCTGGGAGTGGGTCGCAAGATGATAGCCTGGGTAAAGAATTGGCTGGAGAATAGGACACAGAGGGTAATAGTAAATGGAGTCCACTCTGAAGAAGGGGGTTTACTAGTGGGGTGCCGAGGGGTTCAGTATTAGGACCGGTCCTCTTCAATGTCTTTATGCTTGACATTGCAGAGGGACTGAAGGAAAGTATGTCTCTTTGCAGATGACATAAAGATCTGCGCAGAGTTGATGCATGAGGTGGGGTGGAAAGGATGAGAAGGACTTGGCAAGGTTAGAGGAATGGTCAAGTGTATGGCAGCTTAGATTTAATGCTAAGAAGTGCAAGGTAATGCACCTGGGAAACAAAAACCCAAGGGAAGAGTACACAATGGGGGGTGAGATACTAACAACAACAAAAATGGAAAGGGACATGGGGTAGTCATATAAGATGACTTAAAGGGGGGCAAGCAATGTGAGAGGGCAGTAAGGAGGGCTGGGGGGATACTGGGATGCATAGCGAGAGGCATCACCAGTAGAAAACAGGAAGTTGTTATCCCTCTGTACAGACAGCTGCTGAGACCCCATCTGGAGTACTGTGTGCAGTTCTGGAGACCCAGTCTCTGCAAGGACATAGACAAGATGGAAGCTGTCCAGAGGAGGGCAACTAAAATGGTGCAGGGTCTGCACCAGAAGACATATGAAGAGAGACTAAAGGAGCTTAATATGTATAGCCTCGAGGAAAGGAGGGAGAGGGGGGACATGATAGAAACTTTCAAGTACCTCAAGGGAATCAGCAAAGTCCAAGAGGGTAGCATCTTCCAAAAAAAGAGGTGTGCAAGAACAAGGGGGCACAATTTGAAGATGGGGGGTGGCTCAGAGGTAATGTAAGGAAGTATTTTTTCACAGAGGGCGTTGTGGATGCATGGAACGGCCTTCCAGAGGAGGTTGTGGAGTCAAAAACAGTGGTTGAATTCAAGCATGCTTGGGACAGCCATAAGGCAATTCTAGGGGGTGGGGTTAGAAAGAAGTAGGCTGCTGGTTAACTAGGATCTGCAGCTTATAAATTAGGTAGGGAAATGGGCAGACTGGGTGAGCCAAGCGGTCCTTATCTGCCATCAAATTCTATGTTTCTATGTTTCTTGCTCAGGTCTCAGTTTGGAGATTGCCACTGAGGAGAAGGAATTTGAGATGCAAAAGAGACTGGGAGATTGGACTAACTGTGAAACTCCCCGGGTACTGTGAACTGTGCTGTCTTAATTGGAAAAAATAGCTGCCACAGAAACCCTGCACTGTGCATGGAACTGAGCTGTTAGAGCTGTGCTGTCTGTTGGACAGTTAACCAGTTGCTGCTGACCTGGTGGCGCTGAGGGTTGGGGTGCTGGACACCACACCTCACGCCACACTGGCAACCCAAGTTTGGTAGCGAGCTCGGTCACCGGGCATTGGCAGGAGAGGACTGAGCCTCTGCAGGGCTGGGCTGCTCTTCTCTCCCACGGGGAGGTTTGGGAGTTGTCCGGTGTTCCAGTCACCCCCCCTCCCGGTTGAGATCAGGGGTGCTGCAGAAACCCGGACTGTACATCTCAGCGTGGCTGATGCCAGCAGGGTTGCCGTATGCCTTGACATCAGGAGTGTCCACGCCGGGGGTGGAGGGAGGACAGGAAGCGAGGGACTCTACAAGGGGAAAATACCCCCTCGACCCAGATAGGTGACAGCCCACAGTATCCACCAGCCACATGCCCAGTGCTGGACCTCCACCACAGCCCCTTCGATCTCCTGGCAGGGCTTTGGAAGGGGAGGCTCTGCGGGAGAACTGTAATGACTTTGAGGTTGGTGGCGGCCACAGTGGGCAGTACAGCTGGGGATGAGTCGAGGCCGGAGAGAGTTCCGGTGTCCGAGGGAGATAAAGGGAATGATAAAAAAACAGCTGCTGCAGAGACACTGCTCTAAGGATTGGGACTTTAATCCAAATATTTTGAGGCAAAGCTTCTCTGGAGTCAGGTGCTAGCCGGGTTGTGTCAATCTGCTTGGTGAACCGACTGGAGTGGCTGAGAGCTGTGTCCCAGCTGAAGCTGTGCGGAAACTGCTTTTGAACAATTTCAACCTTGGAAGCATTGAAACTGAGCAGGGGCTTGCTTAGCCCTGACTCCTCTTCTGATTTCTATCATCTGACTGTGTACTGAAGCTATAGGCTAAAGGCTAGCACCCGTGGAAAACCAGCACTGCATATTATCTGTAAAAAAAAACTGCCTAACTTCCAGTGACTCGCAGATTCAGTGCAGGAACTGCAGAGGGCTCCTACTGCTTGGGCGTCCTCACCCAGAGCCAGAGAGTGAACCAGCTAATCCTTTCCAAGTGGGACCTTCTGTCTCAGGAGGTCACTGGCACTTGTTGGGGTGCTAGAGCACCTGTGACCCTGGTGGAGAGCTGGGCTGTGGAGCCACTCCCAGGTCTGGGCCTTTCTGGGCTGGTGTGGACCTGCCATCAAGCTCTGCAATGGGACAGAAGAGGTTGAAGGTGACAAGCAGCTAGATCTTCAATCAAGGTGATGGGCTGTAAGACCTTCAAGCAAGATTCCACCTGCCAAGAAAACTGAAACCTCCTGCTTTCTGCCCTGTGCTGCACCAATTGAGGGTGCTTCACACTCCAGGGCATCTGATAGTCACGTCTTCAGGTGGGTTCTGAATACTTCAAACTGTGAGTACCCAGGATCTGGTTCCTGGATCTGGTACAGGGGAGTGTGGGTCTAATTCAAATATTTTCTCAGGTTGTCAGGGCACCAACTGCCAGTCAACCCACAGCAATGTCTAGGCCTGCAGCTGGTGGGTACCCCAGGGACTTCTCATGGCGTAACACTGGTACCAGTGGGGTAGATAGCCAGGAGTGGACTGGTCTATGGGCCTTTATGTTATTGTTCACTATTTTTGCTGCTAACTGTTCTTTTATTCTGCAGCTATCTGTCCTCCAGGTATCCTTTTCCTAGCCCTACCCCTAATAAAGCTGTGAGCTGGATGTTGAAATTGCTGTGTCCAGAGATATTCATTGCATTCTGCCTTCTAGTAGGTTTATGGTATTTGGTGGGAAACGGTTATTGGGAATCCAGTGCGCAGGGTGGCTGGTCGGGGAGGTTGTGAGGTGCAGTATCCCAGGGGCTGTACCAACCAGTTACCAGGTCCACTTACAACTCACTCTGGGTGGAGGTACTGCACTATTATTTATTAACTTTGGGAAAGAACTCCCAGCTGACACTGTAGTAGGATCCAGGCCCTTTAACCTGTTCAAGGGCCAGAAGGCAGGGGTAGTATCCCAGTGGCACACGGCGCCTGAGCTACATAGCATTTTGTGAGCAGAAGGTGGTGATTGTCAAGGTCAAATGCCTTAGTTAGATCAACATAGACACAACCAATCAGGTAACCATTGTCAAGGGCGTCATGGCGGTAACTGGTGTATTTGATTAGAGCCATGTGCATGCTGTGGAGTTTTCGGAAACCATGCTGCTGGCAAGATTGGAGATTGTATTTCCTGAGATAAGTGACCAGTTGATCAGATACTAACTTTTTAAGTGCCTTTGACAGAGGGGAGAGTATGGAGATGGGCCTATAGTTTGCAACAGTAGAGTGGTCCTCACTTTTATGAACCGGTGTGACAAGCATCATTTTTTTATGTGTTTGGAAATTGTGAATTGCACAGAAAGATGTTGAAAATTTTGTTTAGGGGAGGACAATCTCGTCAAAGGTAGTGCAATAAGGTTTAGGTCTAATATGTCACTTCCCATACTTGTTTTCCCTAGGACACGCATAATTTATTTTTTCGTGTCAGCCAGTGAGATGGTTTAAAACTAGAATTTAGGGATCCTAGTGTTGTTGTTGTGGTCAAGTGCATCAAGTTTTTCCAGCTTCGGGGGGGGGTATTCTGGAGGTGGAGGGAGGACTGCACTGAGGTCAGTGAAAGCCTCATTGAACAGATTTGCCATTGTATCAGGTTCAAGGGTGGTGGATCCATTAACATTGAGGGGGGTGACTTGTCTCTGTGCCCCAGGAGGTCTTTGAGTATGTGCCAAACTCTCCTCCCATTACCCCATGTATTTTCCTGCTGCTCCTTACAATAATTGGCCTTTGCCTGTTTAATGTCTTTCACACATCTATTACGGGCAGTTCTATATTTCTGGGGATCAGTCATAGTCCCAGATGTCTTTGTTCTGAACCATAGTTTGTCCGTATCCCTTATCTGTGTTAACAGTGATGGAGTAATCCATTCAGTCATCCTACCTCTTACCATCCTTTTCCTATAAGGAGCATGTATGTCACATGCTCCATTGAACTGAGCTACAAAGTAATCCAGAGCAGTGTTGATATCTGTAGTGTGACAAGACAACTCCAGTCCTGCTTGACCAGATGCTCCTTGAAGGCCCCAATGTGTTCCCTCCTAAGTACCCTGCTGAAAGCAAACTTATTGCATGGCCTTGTGGTTTTGGTGGGCCAAGAGCATATAGTACAAGGGAGTGATCTCTGATTGCCTCAGGCAGAGCCTTTACATCAGTTAGTCAGTCTGGGTGAGTAGTCAGTAGCCAGTTAATTAGAGTACTGGTGCCAGTTTTATAGTTAGCTCTGGTGCAGTCCTCCACCAACTGGTAGAGGTAGAAACTGACCATTTGATCTTTGATAGGCCAGCTTGATTTGGTAGTATGACTGGGCAGACTCTTCAACAGGAGATCCGGATCCCTCAATCGAACCTGCAATCCACAAACCCAGATAAATATAGACTTCACTGTAGACATCCATTTTTGGATCCATGTAGAGACCATTTCTGCTATTTTGTTGTCTGTTGCCATGGGGATGCCTTCAGCATGTACAGGTGGCCAGCAGCATCCAATCAGGCAACAGAAGGTCATGTGATGCACTCACAGTATATAACCATGCTGAGTGCACAATGCAGCCCTAGATGAGCAAGGAGGACCGGAGAAGCAGGAGCTGCACTCAGCAAACCAGGCAGCCAGCAGAGAGTCGCCAAACAAAAGTGCCAAACCCCCCCAAAAAATGCAAAAAAATGCCAGAAACATATGAGCTGGAGGGGAGGGGGGGAGGGAAGAGAAGATATTAGTGAGAGTGAGAGAAAGGAGAGAAACTGATAATCGGGGGAGGGTGAAGGCAGGTCGGGGAGTCGGAACTCGGATCTGGGGAGATAGTGGTTGCCTGGTTGGCTGCCGGGGGGGATGCAAATTGCAAACTAAGGCAGTGTGGCAACACTGTGTGACTATATGTATGAGCAAGGGCAGGCTGGCAAAAACTTTGACTTGTGCCATTCCAGATCCAGAGGAGAGAGGGAGACTACTAGGGGCCCAAGACAGATTTTATAGTTACAGAAAACCCCAAATGAAAGTTTTTTTCTTTTCTTGGCCTCAGAAAGTGTAGCTGTGTGTACATGAGAAAGGGCAGGCTGACAAAATCTTTGACTTGTGCCATTCCAGATCAAGAGGAGAGAGGGAGAGACTACTAGGGGTCCAAGAGAAATTTACATTTACATAAAAACCAAAATGTTTTTCCTGGCTTCAGAGTGGCTGTATATAGAGGGCAAGGACAGCAGGGTGGCAAAATAAATCTTTGACGTGTGCCATCCAATCACAATCACTTGTTAACATTCATTCACAATCTCATCCAGAGGGGAGAAAGAGAGAGACTGCAGGGGGGCTGATGATAAATGTAGCAGAAATCCCAAATAAAATTTATTTTCCTGGCTTCAGTGTGGCTCTGTGTACAGGGCAAGGGCAGCAGGGTGGCAAAATAAATCTTTGACTTGTGATGTCCAGAGGGGAGAGAGAGCAAGATTGCAGGGTGGCCCATGATAAATGCAACAGTCCCAGAAATCCCAAATATTTTTTTTTCCTGGCTTCAGTGTGGCTGTGTATACAGGGCAAGGGCAGTAGGGTAGCAAAATAAATCTATGACTTGTGATATCCAGAGGGAGACAGAGAGAGAGAGAGAGAGAGAGAGAGACTGCAGAGTGGCCCATGACAAATGTAACAGTCCCAGAAATCCCAAATAAAAATGTTTTTCCTGGCTTCAGTGTGGCTGTGTGTACAGGGCAAGGGCAGCAGGGTGGCAAAATAAATCTTCGACTTGTGCCATCCAATCATGAGCACTTGTTAACATTCATTCACGATTTCATGTATTAAAAAAAATACTGTTCAGACAAATAACATGCAAGTTAATGTGCCTGTGCTGCTGGCTGTGGGTGGCCCAGGGGATACTCTGACTTTGTGACTTGTAGCAGGCTGTTTACAGTACAACACAAGTAAAGTACAAGTACTGTACACATAAGTGAAATGAACTGGGAAATTATTTTTAAAGATAAATCAGTAAATGATATGTGGGATATTCTTAAGCAACATATAATTGTGCTATGCAACAAACACATTAAAAAGAAAAATAAGTACAGCAACATAGGAACAAAACTCAAGTGGCTCAACAACAAGATTTAACAAGCATGTTGATTGCATTGGTCCATTGAGCTTGTTCACTGCCCCTCTGTCACTCGCTCATTCTGTTTCTCCCGGTGCTGCAGGCTGCTTTGTACTGGGCTCCTGCCTGCGTTGGCACCCTTTTCTGTCCACAAAGAATCCGCAGCTGTCCCGACAGAGTTCAGTTGAGGTGGCTCACTCCCCCTCTACCACTTGCTCATTCTGTTTCTCCTGGCGTTGCAGGCTGCCCATTTGTACTGGGCTCCTGCCTCTGTTTGTGTTTTTTTCTGCCCACAAAGAAATCTGCAGCAGTTCCAACACAGGTCCATTGAGCTTGCTCACTCCCCCTCTCTCACTCGCTCATTACGTTTCTGCCGGCGCTGCGGGCTGTCCTTTTGTACTGGGCTCCTGCCTCTGTTGGCACCTTTTTCTGCCCACAAAGAAAGCTGCAGCAGTCCTGACAGAGCTCCTTTGAGCTCGTTCACTCTCCCTCTCTCACTTGCTCATTCCGTTTCTGTCAGTGCTGCAGGCTACCCTTTTGTACTGGGCTCCTGACTGCATTACCACCTTCTTCTGCCCACAAAGAAATCTGCAGCAGTCATGATACAGCTCCGTTGAGCTCGCTCACTCCCCCTCCCTCACTCGCTCATTCAGTTTCTCCTGCTGCTGCAGGTTGCCCTTGTGTACTGGGCCCCTGCATGCATTGCTGCCTTTTTCTGCCCACAAAGAAATCTGCAGCAGTCCCAACAGAGCTCAATTGAGCTCACTCACTCCCCCTCCCTCATTCGCTCGCTTGTTCTGTGTCTTCGGCTGCTGCAAGCTGCCCTTTTGCACTGGGCTCCTGCCTGTGTTGGCATCTTTTTCTACCCACAAAGAAATCTGCAGCAGTCCCAACACATGTCTGTTGAGCTTGTTCACTTCCCTTCTTTCACTCGCTTACTCATTTTCTGCCGGCGCTGCAGACTGGCCTTTTGTACTGGGCTTCTGCCTGCATTGCTGCCTTTTTCTGCCCACAAAGAAATCTGCAGCAGTCATGATAGAAGTCTGTTGCACTCACTCACTCCCCCTCTCTCACTCGCTCATTGTGTTTCTCCTGGCATTGCAGGCTGCACTTCTGTACTGGGCTTTTGCTTGCGTTGGCACCTTTTTCTGCCCACAAAGAAATCTGCAGCTGTCCCGACAGAGCTCTGTTGAGGTCGCTCACCCCCCCATCTCACTCACTCATTCTGTTTCTCCTGGCGCTGCAGGCTGCCCTTTTGTAGTGGGCTCCTGCCTCTGTTGGCACCTTTTTCTGCCCACAAAAAAATTTGCAGCAGTCCCAACAGAGCTCCGTTGAGCTCGCTGACTCCTCCCTCTCTCACTCGCTCGTTCCGTTTCTGCCGGCGCTGCAGGCTGCCCTTTTGTTCTGGGCTCCTGCCTGCATTGCTGCCTTCTTCTGCCCACAAAGAAATCTACAGCAGTCACGATAGAGCTCTGTTGAGCACACTCACTCCCCCTCCCTCACTCTCTTGTTCTGTGTCTCCCGCTGCTGCAGGCTGCCCTTTTGTACTGGGCTCCTGCCTGCATTGTTGGTTTTTTCTGCCCACAAAGAAATCTGCAGTAGTCCCGACACAGCTCTGTTGAGCTTGCTCACTCCCCTTTCTCACTCGCTCGTTCCGATTTTGCCGGTGCGGTAGGCTTCCCTTTTGTACTAGGTTCCTGCCTGCATTGCCGCCTTCTTCTGCTCACAAATAAATTTGCAGCAATCACGATAGAGCTCCGTTGAGCTCGCTCACTCCCTCTCTTTCACTCACTTGTTCTGTTTCTCCCACTGCTGCAGGCTGCCCTTTTGCACTGGGCTCCTGCATGCATTGCTGCCTTTTTCTGCCCACAAAGAAATCTGCAGCAGTCCTGACACAGCTCTACTGAGCTTGCTCAGTCCCCCTCTCTCACTCATTCATTCTGTTTCTGCAGGCACTGCAAGCTGTCCTTTTGTACTGGGCCCCTGCCTGCGTTGCCGCCTTTTTCTGCCCACAAAGAAATCCACAGCAATCACTATAGAGCTCCGTTGAGCTGACTCACTCCCCCTCTCTCACTTGCTCATTGTGTTTCTCCCAGCGCTGCAGGCTGCACTTTTGTACTGGGCTCCTACCTGCGTTGGCACCTTTTTCTGACCACAAAGAAATTTGCATCTGTCTCGACAGAGCTCCGTTGAGGTCGCTCAATCCACCTGTCTCATTTGCTCATTCAGTTTCTCCTGGCACTGCAGGCTGCTGTTTTGTACTGGGCTCCTGCCTCTGTTGGCAGCTTTTTCTGCCCTCAAAGAAATCTGCAGCATTACCGACAGAGCTCTGTTGACCTCACTCACTCCCCCTCTCTCACTCGCTCGTTCCGTTTCTGCTGGTGCTGCAGGCTGCCATTTTGTACTGGGCTCCTGCATGCATTGCTGCCTCTTTTCTGCCCACAAAGAAATATGCAGCAGTCCCAACAGAGCTCCGTTGAGCTTACTCACTCCCCCATCTCACTCGCTTGTTCTGTGTCTCCCAGTGCTGCAGGCTGCCCTTTTGTACTGGGCTTCAGCCTGCGTTGGTGCCTTTTCCTGCCCTCAAAGAAATCTGCAGCAGTCCCGACAGAGCTCAGCTGAGCTCAGTCACTCCCCCCTCTCTTACTCACTCGATCCTAATCTGTCCCAAACACTGATTTCCAACAGCAACTGCGGTATTCTGCACCAGAAGCGTGAAAACACGTTTTGGCCAGGATGTGAAAATTGACAGCTGTACTTTTCATAAGGAGGTGTGCAAAAATGCCAGTGTTGAAAATGTGGCATGAAAATATTACTAATTTGCAAAATTACAAGGGTGCGTGGAAACTGCACAACGCACGCTCGTAACACAGTCATTTTATGGAGTTTCATCAAAATTTTCAACATAGGCATTTTAGGACCTCTGCTCATGAACATTGTCAGTGTGATTTTTCTTAATGTGTCCCAAACACTGATTTCCCACAGCAACTGCACTATTGCGCGTCGGAAGAGCGAAAACACATTTCAGCCAGGATGTGAAAAGTGACAGCTGCACTGTTCATAATGAGGTGCAGAACAATGGCAATGTTGAAAATCTGGAGTGAAAATATTATAAATTTGTGAACTTACGAGCGTGCGTGCAAACTGCGCAACGCACGCTCGTAACACAGTCATTTTATAGAGTATCATCACCAAATTTTCAACATAGGTATTTTAGGACCTCTGTTCATGAACAGTGTCACTGTCATTTTTGTAATCTGTCCTAAACATTGATTTCTCAGAGTGACTGCGCTATTCTGCACCAGAAGTGCGAAAACACATTTTGGCTAGGATGTGAAAAATGACAGCTGTACTGTTCACAAGGAGGTGTGAAAAAATGCCAGTGTTGAAAATCTGGCATGAAAATATTGCAACTTCACGAAGTTACGAGCGTGCATAGCAACTGCACAATGCTTGCTCATAAAACAGTCATTTTTTTGATTTTTTCCACCAAATTTGCAACATAGGCTTTTTGACAGCCCACCTCATGAACACTGGCACTGTTGTTTTGTTAATCGGTCCCAAATGGTGATTCCAGGCAGTGACTGCAAAATTACCTTTCAGGGCCGAATAATGCCATGACAGTGGCAGAATTCATGAGGAGGGGTAAAAACCCATGTTGAAATTTGGGGCCAAAATTCCAAAAAATGCCTAAGATATGCAAAAAAGTTGAAAAACCCCTATTTATTCCATTATACAGCTTACCGGCATTTCCTCAATTCGCAGTCGGCTTTGAGGCGTGCAGAAGTGTTCCCGGTCCACCGAAGATCATCTCGCTGGACTTTGGAGGTAAGTATGGGGTGAGAGGGATGTGGAGAAGCAGGGTGCGCAGTGGGTGGGTGCAGGTCGTGGGAGGGGGCAGGGAGACTGCGAGGGACCGTTTTCCTTTTTACAGGTGCAAAAAAAAATAAAACCCATTGCAGGATGGTTTTTTTCTTTACAGGGGCATTGGGCACGCTGGGGTGGGCTTCCAGCATGCCACCCAAATGTTTTTGGGGGGGCCAGTAGCCGACGGGAGATTGGGCACCCGCATTGGTACATATGGTGGGGCACAAGCCGAGGGGGATTGGGCACCCCTCTCGGCACAAAACAAAAGGTTTTTTTGGGGGGGAACATTATGCCAATGGGGAGTAGACTCCCCTGTAAGCCACAGTAAATCTGAAGGAGGAGTCAGAAGTCGATGGGGAGTGGGCTCCCCAGTCAGCAACTTCAGCTGGGACCAGGAATGAAGCTGACGGGGATTGGGGCCCCCGTCAGCAAACAAAAACTGTGTGTGGGCATGCTGTTGAGGGGGATTGGGCACCCCCTCAGCACTGGGGCCAGATTAATATTGTTTGCTGCCATCATGTTCACAAACAATATTACAGTAGCAACGTTCCGCCCAGCAATGACAGGTCGCTCCCTCATTGTAGCAAATCACTGAGGCTGCAATGACGAGGTGGGCCCTGATTGCTGTGGTGAAAACATTTCAAAGTTGTGGCATGCTGGCTGAACTAGTGTCAGCAGCAGCATGCCACTCTATTGGGGAACAGGGGGCCAAGCCTCAAAAGGCAGAGGGGGCACTGGCCATAACAGTGCCATGCCTCCACAACCTGCTTCTGGAGCAAGCTGCCACAATATGATTCTTGTGCATGCGTGCAATCAACATAATAACTACTAAAGAAAAACAGAAACTGTATGAGGCCTACAAAGAAAGAAAAATGGCAGGAATATGGGATCATTTTAAATGAGTACAAGGGCAGTGCAAACAGTTAATTAAAAAAGTAAACAAAATATGGAAAAAAGCTTGCTAGAGAGGCAGGAAAAGATAACATGCAACATTTTTTATGGTTATGTCAATTCACTCAGGAAAACTAACAAAGGTCTATGTACACTAGCTGAAGAAGGTAAAATGGTAAATAATCCTAAACAAATGGCTGATATACTGTATTTAATTCATATTTTGGAACTGTCTTCTCCCAAAAGATTACAATAAGTAATCCTGTAAGGCTAAATGCCACTACCTGTATACAGATAACAGAAAATACAGTAGTATTACTGACAAATAAACAACCTAAAAAATATCTTTTCTGCTGGACCAGATAATATATCTAACACCATATTGAAGTTGCTATGTCCAGAAATTGCCACAGCCCTAAAACTGGTATTTACTAAATCCTTAGAAACAAATGAAGTCCCCCTAGACTGGCTGATGGCGAATGTGGTGCTCATCCATAAGAAGGGTGACAGGGCAAATTGTGTAAACTACTGCCCAATTAGTCTGACATCAGTACTGGGAAACCTGCTGGAAGCAGTACTAAAAGACTAAATAAACTCTCATCTCCTAAACAGTGGACAGATTGACTTGGAGCAGCATGGCTTTCAGGCAGGGGAGGTCATGTGTTACGAACTTGCTTTTCTTTTATTAGAAGATATCTGCTGCCCTGGATGAGGGGAAACCAGTGGATTGTATTTATTTGGATTTTGTAAAGTCATTTGATAAAGTCCCCCACTCTGAAATCATAAATAGCTTAACAGACACTGGGCTTGACACAGGAATAATTAAATGGGCACTGGCGTGGTTGATGGGAAGGACCCATAGGGTGTACATGAATGGTTACTACTACTCCTCAGTGCCCGTGATGAGTGGGGGTGCCACAGGGGTCGGTCTTGGGACCAGGATTGTTTAGGGTGTTTATGGCTAGATGGGGAGAGACACAATAAACTAGGTGAGTAAATATGCAGATGATACTAAAATAGCAGGAATCACCTTAGGTGATGAGGATATCAATTCTATGCAAAGGGATCTTGACAAAATAAATAACTGGGTCACACAAAAAGGCATGAGCTTTAACACAGACAAATGCTGTGTCATACACCTAGGTAAACACAATAAAATGGTAGACTACTCCTTAAATGGGCAAACCCTAAGACATTTGGAAGAGAAGGATTTTGGTATAATAATTGACAATAAACTAACATATAAGATGCAATTCACAAACCAGGTCGACAAAGCAAATAAATTACTATGGGCAATAAAAAGGAACTTCAGAAGTACAAGTAGAGCGGTCATTATGCCACTGTATAGGGCCTGCATGAGGCTGCTGCTGGACTATGGCAGCTCAATGTGGGGGCCAATATCGAGGGGTGGTGTGAACATGTTGGAGAGGGTGCAGAGGCGAGCCACAAAGATGATTTATGACTTCAGGTATAATACATATGAGGAGAGACTTCTGGAGCTGAACCTCATGTCCCTTGAGACAAGAAGAATAAGGGAGGGGACCGTTTGATGTGTTATGACATCATGCAGGACAATTATTTATTAAAGGAACTAAACCTGGAATTTAAAAATAACTTGGGATACACCAGGGGTACCCATTACAGCTGTAACCTAAGAACTTTAATACAAATAAAGGGAAAGCCTTTTACACACAGAGGGTGGTGGCCCCCTGTAATGGGTTACCCTTAAAAGTCATAATAAGTAGTAATAAACAAAGTTTCAAACAACGGTTAGATGGACATATATTAAATGGAAATACTGTTCAGTTTTATGGGTAAATGGCAAGGAGCACCTAAAGGGCTCATAGCCTCCTTAGCTCCTAACCACCTTAGTGTAAGTGTCATCATCATCATCATCACTCATTCCGCATTATTCCTCCTTATTATCATTAGTTTTATAGTATATCCCATTACATTACGTAGAAGCATTACCCAATCTCCAGTGGGGGAACTGTGCTGCATGTGGTTATGCATGAGATGTGTCTGCATCTCCAATTCAAATTCTGAGGCACACTTAACAGTTGCAGAATTTGGTCACTTAATAGTAACTAACTGTACTGTAGGAGTCAGTCCAGTATCTTGGAAGGAAGTGGTGGTGGACTGCTGTGCTGTCAGTGTGCTCTGTACAGTCACAAGTCACAACAGTAAATTTGTCCCTGGTTTGTGGGTGGGAGTCATCAGAAGAACATCATGTTAGTTAGAGGGATCTTTTGTTACAGGTTAGAATACTAAGAAAAAATGGATCAAAGTGTTGAGGAGCATTCTATTTCTCAGGTTGGCAGTGGCACTGCAAAAGACAGCTCTTTGGGTGATAGAAAACTGGGTGTTACTAAACAGAATTAATCTAGTTTGAATGTTATCCCCTCACTTTTAGATATTATTCTAGTTGTTGTCTCTCCTGACAACACACAACTATCTCAGGTAATGGAATTTGCCACTACTGCCTCTCCAGCTTTACATAATAGACGAATATTTGTTATCGATGATTCAATAATAAAACATATAAACATTTACATCTGTGATCCAGATAAAGCCAGTTGTACTTGTTCCATGTTTCATGAGTTTAAAATTGCTGACATTACATCAAGGTTGAAAAAAACTCTATATGAAAAGGGGTTTAACCCACTTGTCATTATACATGTGGGCGCTAATTATGTTATGCATGATGACCCATTTAATATCAGAAGTGATTTTGTGGCATTATCCAACAAACTAGTGGATTTAGGGTGTCAAATCGCTTTCTCAGAGATCCTACCCATACCCAGAGCCTCCTATGAGCTGAATCAAAAAATTAAACACCTTAACCACTGGCTACGAAGATGGTGATTTAAGCAAGTCATTACATGTATCACCCATTTGGAGGAATTCTCTGATAGGCTAACATTATTTTGTGGTGATGGACTACACTTAAGCAGGTGTGGTAGCATACTCCTGGGTAAACAAATTTTATCTACAATAAATAAATGTTTAAACTAGATACACCGGGGAATTCATATTCATATATAAACTCATTAAAAAAAACTATACAGTATATCAGATTGGACCTCTTCTAATAAATAACAAACTGGTATATGAACCTAAAGAAATGGTCAATACTCTCAACACCAAATTTTGTGAAATTTTTGATCAGCCTAAATCTACCAATTTGGGGGTCATCCATAATGAGGACAAATTATTATTTTTGTTTTATTTATTAAACTCTAGGATTACAAATACCTTTGAGCAGGAACTGCTCATTTACAAAGGTTCCACATCAGAGGATGGAGGGTAAACTTATATACAAAGCTGACAAGGATTGACAGACTTTAAGCACTGCGAAGGCTAGGCTAAGGATAATTTCCTACTTGGAGAGAGACAATAACATCAAGAAAAATGCCAGTTAACAGGCAAAAGTAACACATGAGCAAAGGAGTTAGTGAGGGTAGGGTAAGGGGGGGTACTGAAAATAGTAAGCTGGCTGAGGAGCCATTGTCTAAAGGGAGGGGGGTAGATAGTAGTGGGAGGGAGCCCACGTCCAGAAGTTCAAAGGAAGGGGGGGTGGACATGGAGAGGAGGCACAGGGAGGGAGGGAGGGATGTAAGAAGAGGAAGCAGGAGCCAAAGTATTGCAACCCTAGGGAGGTTACAGGACAGCATAGGCCAGCAAAGGAGGAGAGGTGATCCTCTTAGTGGAAACAATCATACTGACTGGTTGAAGTGAGATGCTGTCGGAGTTGCCTCTTGAAGGTACCAAACGTAGCAGCACTAAGTGTTTCTTTGTTGAGCGAATTATACCCTAGAGTGGCTCTGTAGGCAAAAGACCTCTGACCCATAGTGTTCTGGCATCTGGGGACTTGGTAGATTTGGTGTTGGGCATTTCTGGTATGCTGGGTGCTGTTGTATACAGTAAGAAGCTGAACAACACCTGGCAGCAGGATCCCAAGGAGAACCTTGTTGGTTACCAGGCAGGTCTAGTATTGGATCCTACTGAGGAGTGGCAGCCACCCAGCCTGGGCGTACAGATCATGGGTGTGTTAGACAGGCAGCGCCTGTTAAGAGTTGGCAAGATTTGTTAAGCACCATTGATATCCTGTGAAGGGCAGTCGGGGTAGATGAGCCATAGATAGCTAGGTCATAATCAATGACAGAAGTGACAGAGCTGTCAATTGCCAGTCTAAGGGCATCAGCTGTCATGCAATGTTTGTGCCTGTGGAGAAGGCCTATCCGTATATTCATGGCCTTTGTAACATTGTTGATGTGCAGTGCAAAGGAGAGGGATCTGTCCAGGGTGATGCCGAGGTACTTAAACTCTGGAACTGGTTCGAGTGTAGTCTCTGCTCGGTTCCTGATAGTGAGGGGTCGAGAGTTATGCTTGCTTTGTGTATTGCAGAAAGACATTGCTTTTGTCTTGCTATAGTTCAGGACAAGTTTGTGTGAGCTGAACCAGTCCTCAACATGCTCGAAGTCACACTGTAGCTGCCCCTCCAGTATATCAGTGTCATGGTGATTTGTGTATATGACAGTGTCATTCACGTAGAGTAGTATGTTCTGGTGGCAGACATTAGGGAGGCTGTTCAGGAAGAGACTGAAGAGCAGTGATCCCAGAATTGACCCCTGTGGGACTCCTGAGAGGACTGGGCTTTCATTGGAGATGACACGGCGATTCTAACACGTTGGACCCCACCTCCGAGGTAACTTGCAAACTAGGGCAATGCATCTTTGGAGAGACCGATATTTGAGAGCTGTCTGAGTAGGAGTGGGTGATTTACAGTGTTAAGGCTTTAGTTAGATCAATGAACACAGCCCCCATGCAGTTTCCTTGGTCCAGAGTGGCGTGGACGAATCCTATAAATTCCTGCAGTGCAGTGATGGTGGTGCTATGCCCTTTTCTAAAGTCATGTTGTTCAGGGGATTGGATTTCATATTTATCAAGGTACTCAACTAGCTGGTCCAAGACTATTCGCTCAAGAGCTTTGGATAAGGGAGGGAGGATGGAGATAGGCCTGTAGTTAGTGTGCAGTGCCGTATCTCTGCTTTTGTTAGTTGCCTGCTTCCATATGGCTGGGAATTGGGCAGTCCTGAGTAATAGGTTGAATATCTTTGTCAAGGGTTCTAGGATTTCTTCTAAGACCAGTGCAATCAGCTTCATCTCAAGGGAGTCACCCCTGTAACCAGTACTGCTGATGGCTTTCAGAATGTATTTTCTGGCTTATAAACCTTTCTGACGAATCTACACACAAAAAATTACTATCCCTCAAAGGTAAGATGTGCCCCAGCCCTGATGATATTGCAGGCCATCTCCTATACTTGAATAAAAGAATGAATGAAAAATTGATTTTTATACAGGAAGTACAAAATGTAAAATACATCTTGACATTTCATGTCATAAGAGCGTTATCCCTGTTTACAAGACAGTCCTGTAAAAGGTGTTATCTATTTACTTGCAGATGGTCTTACCTACCCACCCGCTAGAATTACTATTTGAAGGGTGTCTCAATAATAATTTTGTGCCCTCAGCATGGAACTCAGCACACGTTATACCGATATACAAAAAGAGACCCAAAAACAATTGGGAGAATTACAGGCCTATTAGCCTCACCTCATCTATTTGTAAGTTGTTGGAAAGCACTTTTAAGGATATAATTAGCCAAGTTCTAGCTATAATAGACCCAGAACAACATGGGTTTAAAAAACAGAGGTGTTGCCTTACCAACCTTGTGTGTTTTTATGAAGAAGTCAATTCTCTACTGGATAATTGTATACCATATGATGTTATATTTATCGACTTCAGTAAGGCTTTCGATGTTATGCCTCACAACACTTTAGTTACCATATTAATACAAGCATCATAAACTGGATTGAAAATGGACTTAGCAACAAATTGCAGACAGTACTAATTACAGGGCAACTATCAGAAATAGGTATGGTTGGCAGTGGCATCCCCCAGTGCTCTGTACTGGGCCCCTGTTTATTTCAAGTGTTTATTTCTGACCTAACAACTGTCTGTCATCCACAATCAAATATGCTGATGATGTAAAAATAGGAGGCCCTTGTTGGTTGTACCATTGAACAATCTCAAATTATCCAAAATGATCTTAATCAAATATCACAATGGGTAACAGATTGGGGCATGAAAATAAACAATAGCAAGTGTAAAGTCATGTACCTAGGTCGCCTGAATCCTTTCACAGAATACTCCATTTGTGGTTACAATCTGAGCACAACCACAAATGAAAGAGATATGGGGTATATATCTGAAGATCTAGGTCACTCAAAACAGGTATATGAAGCTATTAACAGAGCCAACTGTGTAATCTGGTCCATAAAAAGAAACATCAGATCAAGGGATAAAAATGTGATGATGACACTTCATAGGGTTTATGCAAGACCTCAGCTAGAAAATGCCTCCTAACTTTGGTACCCTATAAAAAACTGAAATAACACTACTGGAAAGGGTCCAGAGAAACTATACAAAGCAAATATCTGGATTGTATAATGAGTCACATGAAAACAGAATCCAACTACTTAATCTAATGCCTTTGACAACTCGTCACCTTAGGGGAGATCTTATTTTTATGTTTGATCTCATACAGGACCCTTATCTGCTGTCTGAGTTGGGATTTGAATTTAAAAACAACCCACACAACACCAAAGGCAATCCGCTCCAGCTCACTAGGAAAAGGTTTAATTATGTAGCTCATAAATATTTCTTTACACAAAGAATTATAAATCCCTGGAATACACTCCCAATTGATGTAATTGTGAGCAGCACAAAAGCTGAATTAAAACGTCATCTTGACAACCTTATTCTATCAGGGTTTAATTTTAGCTACTACAATTAACTTCACATGTGCAATTATGGGCTCAAAAAGCCTCCTAGCACCTTTCTATTCTTAGTAGTATGACAGTAATCAGCCTGAAAAGGAAAAACAAAATCAAACCCCAAAAAGTGATTTTTTCACATCTAAGGTTTCATCTTCCAAGAAGAATGCTTGACTCCAGAAAAGGTGAATGTCTCGGATCATCTTCGGTCCCAAGTAAAAAAAAAGTTATGTAGTTAAAAAAACTAAAGGAGTGGTGAGTACCACCCGCAGAGGCACCCAAGAGTATGAAACAAGTGCATACTATGCTACTGCCAGTCCCTCATCCAACTCTTCTGAGGTTGTACCCGATGAGGATAATAATAAAGATAAAGAGAATGATCAGGCAGCACAAGGTTTATTGGAGGGGATGAAAATTGCAGATGAAGAAACTGGCAGAAATGTTTTGGTGGTGGAGGGGGGCAGTGCAAATAAACCACCAGAGGAAGAGGCACAAGAAAAATCCGAGGTGGGGACCATGAAAAGGTGACCGAGGTGCTGTGCCTTCCTGGGAAAAAAACTAAAAAATATAATCTTTTGTTTGGTCATACTTCTCCATTAGTGCTTCCAATGAGTTGGTAACAACATGAGCTATTTGTAAACGGCCAATCAGGAAGGGGTAAAAAGAAAGGAGCATTGGGAACTTCAGCACTGAAAAGGCACCTAGACAGATGTCATAACATTACTGAGAAGTCCAGTTGTGAGTCTTGAAGAGAAAGTAACAGCAATAGCTCACTACACTCAGGGTAACTTCCATAGATAAAAGCAGTGGCAGCACCCGCAGCACTACTGAAACACCTCCCCCACCACATCCTCTGATTTGAAGGACTCCTCTGACTGTTACTGAAAGTGACCATGTGTTCAAAAGCCCTCCTCCTTCAAGGAGACAGTTTGTCATCTCAGAAACATATGAGCATAAAGCCAAATATGCCTTAACTCACCCTGCTGCTGTTATAATAACCAAAAAAATTTCAGAAATGATAGCTGTTGATTTGCTACCCTATAACATGGTTGAACATATAGGATTCAGGTGGCTGCTTGAGTACCTTGAACCTTGATATAGTATACCATCATGGAAATACTTTTTGACAACAGGGATTCCAGATATTTACAATGTCATATGTAAAAAATTAAGACATGTCTTGTGCAATGCTGTTGGTGCATCTTACATCAGATATCTGGACAAGCTGCCAGCCTGAACCCTTCATGTCTATCATGGCACATTGAGCATGTTTCAATAATTCATGTGGGACTGAGGACAGTGAAGCATTACAGTTTGCTGTTCTAAGAATGCTTTATTTTCCATCTGAACATACCTCATACAACATCAATGAAGAGCTCCGAAAACCAATACAGCAATGGCTCACTTCACAGGGACTGTCAGTTGGCTTTATAGTTGCAGATAATGGGTCCAATATAACAAAGGCCTTGATGGCTGGCTGAATGCAGAGCTGTGTGAGCTGAGCACTTTGCAGGAATCTCCCCCTGTCTTGATTCAATTTAATACCTCTCTCTTTGAATCTGGTTGTTTTTGTGCTTTTTTTGTAAAGCCTGTAGTTTGATGTCGGTGGAGGGTTTCTGCGTCGGGTATGTCCAAGAGGTTTCAGCATGTACGTGAGGTTGTGCGACACAGTCTTGAGCGAGATTCATCTACTAGGAAACGCCGACCGAGGTGAGCAGAAACGACCCTGAGAGACTGCAGTCTGTTGGGCTACACTCTCTCAAAAAAGCAGATAAAAGCATTTGGTGCTAGTCCAACTCAGACAACAGGTATGTCAATAGTTTCTTTTATTATTCCGGGAGTTATTGGGCCAGAGGATTTGAATATCCCACTCTGGAGGGGAAGTGCTGGCGATTTGCCGATGCTGGAGGGGGATAAAATACCTACATTAGGTATCCAAACAGAGACTGAATCACATTCCATAATACTGTCTGAAGATGCTGGTAAACTGGGAGTGTGTATTTTGAGGCAAAACAAGTTGTTTTTGGGTTAAGAAGGTGAATCTGGAAATTTTCCTTCGGTAGACGTATTAGTTAAAAAGAGCTTATTTGAGAAATTTGGTGCATCTACCGGAGCTGGAGCCTCAGAGTGCTTGACTGAACAGAGAATTGGCAAGCAGGTACTAAATAAGGAAAGAGCAACACAGGGAACTTTCATGAGAAAAACTATCAAAACTCCAGCATCATTATTTCAGCAGTCTATTGTGACATTTCTAAAATCTCCAATGAGTCATATAAGTTCTTATTTAAATCCTGGAATGGCCCCTTCAGTGAAAACAAGACAAACAAAAAAAATGGAGAAGCAAAATAAAGGGGTGGGTGGGTTGTTGGGAGACGAGGGGAGAAAACATGATGAAGTTCCAACTAGGCCTGACCCCCCCCCCCCGACTGGAAGCAGTAAATATATTAAATACATCAGGTTCAGAGATGAACAATCTCTTGGGAACAGCATGTCATTTTGAAAGTACAAAAGTTACACAAACTTCACTGTTGGAGAAGCTAAGAATAGGGTTTGCGAATGTAAATTTGGCAATAGCATCCTCGGATAAGAAATTTACAGATATAGTGGAGAAGATGAATGACGTTGCTTTAAGAGCAGACCAGGTTGAAGAGAGGGTGTCCAATGTGGAAGATATGCTCCCCAAAATGTCAACAGGCTTAGTTACTGCAAACAGAGAACTGGATATGTTAAAAGTTAAAGTTGAAGATTTGGAGGCTAGATCTAGGAAAGCGAATATTAAGATCAGCAGTTTATCAGAAGGGGTGGAGGGGAAAATTCTTTGTCTTATTGTGAGCAAACGTTAACCTCAATAATTGGCCGCAAATATCTGGAGGAGAAAATTGAGGTAGATAGAGCCCATAGAGCATTTGGGCAGCAAAGACAGGATGGCAGGCCCAGATTTATGTATGTCAAAACATTGCGATTTCAAGATAGGGAGGAAATGCTTGATAAAGCAAGGAGGGAGAGAGGTTTAGTGTATAAGGGGATGAAATTGCAAGTATTTCCTGACCTTCCCCCCTCCACTTTGAACAAACATAAATATTTTGATAGCATAAGAGACCAATTGAGGAAACGGGGTATCTCATTTGCCCTACTTCATCCTGCAAAACCTAGGGTTTTTAGAGGGCAAGGCCTTTTTTTTCTTACATCCCAAGAGGCAAGAACTTTCTTACATAATAAAGGGTTTATAGAATTTGTATACAGATACAGATTCATAAAGGGAAGGGGGGTACTTGGTTGGTAATTAGATAGGAGATATAGGAAAGGGGGAGAATAGCAGAAGTTTGCTCAAGAAATAATACCTTTACACACAGTCTAAAGTAAGCTATCTTTAGAGTTAGCGGTAGGGAGATGGCCTTTCTGAAGGAAGGAAAGTCTGTAAGGGGGGGATAGGGAAGGGGGGTTATAAAAATGATTAGGAGGGTGAATATTAGGAAAAGGGGGATTTGGAAAAACTAGAAATTTAGACTATGAGGGTATGGATGAGAAAAGGGAGTGGTTATTTGGGGATGCTTCCCTCTCACCTGTGTTAGGGGTTAAAATAAACCAGGGAGTAGTTTTTTTTTTTAATAATAATGCATCAGACATTTAGGGTATTGACTTGGAACATGAAGGGAGCCAGGAATAGGATTAAGCTCAAGCAAATTGTTAATTACCTAAATAAAACATATTAATTGTGTCTTGTTACAGGAAATTCATTTTGGGGAAAAAATATGTAGTATACTTTTCTAACCTCTTCAAGGCAATAGGTGTTTCCACCTTATTTTTGGGTAATGCAAGAGGGGCTGCTATTTTTATTAAAAAATATCTAAATCCTAAAATTGAACATTCAGAGGTAGACACTGAGGGGCGATGGGTGAATGCAAAAGTTACTGTGGGGCAAACTCAGCTTTGTTTAATTGACATCTACGCACCAATTGAGGAAGATTGATTTTTTTTTTCACTAACACCTTTTTGCAGGTCGCAGCCTCAGATGTTCCGGTGATAATGGGTGGGGATTTTAATGTGGCTTTGGCCCAGATAGACAGGGCTCTTTCAGCTCCAGAGTGTAAAGTAAAATTGGTGGAGCTTATAAAAAATTATGCTAAAGACCTGGCTTTGTTAGACCCTTTTCAGGTTATGTACCAAAATTTAAAGAAATTCTCTTCTTTTTTCAAATGTCTATAACTGTTTATCTAGGATTGACTATTTTCTTATTTCGGGTTCTCTTCTGCAATCTGTAGTGTTTGTGAGATATAATGCTATTCTGATTTCGGACCATGCTTCATGTTATATGGAGCTATACATAGCTAGATTTGCTAAGAAACAAGTTTTCAGGGTCAAAGAGATGGCAACTTAATATTTTGCTACAGGATTCTCAGTTTGAGGTTTTTTTGAGGAAGGAATTTTTTTTGGGGGGGGGCATAATTCCCCTAATAGTTGTTCCTGGGTTGTTATCTGGGAGGCCCTTAAGGCTTATTTGAGAGGTTCAACTATACACTATGAATGTATGGTTAGAATTAAGAACCAAAGATATTCTGAACAGCTGAAGCAAGGATTAATGTCAACAGAAGAAAGTTATGCAGAATCAGGAAGTGATGAAATTAAAATAAAAATAATGTTCTTAAAAGAAAAATTGGATAAAATTAGCTGAGAGAAGGCGGAAAAACAAATGTACATATCTAGGGCAAAATATTATTTTTGTGCTGATATGCCATCTAAACTATTGGCCTACCAATTAAAATTGCAGGATAATCAAAATAGAATTGATTTTGTTACCTCATTAGAGGACAGGGGGGAAATTTTCAATCTGGTTCAGATTAATGATGAATTTAAAACATTTTATAAGGGTTTGTACAGGGATGAAGGTCTGGTAAATAATTCAGAGCTTAGAGAATATATAAGTAAGATTGATTTTGCTCATATTGAGGAATCGGATGGGGCCAATTTGAATTTAGAAATAATGGCAGACATTAATAATATTATAGTTAATATGTCAAACAATAAAACTCCAGGACCAGATGGGTACTCTTCGGAGTTCTACAAAAAGTTTCAGGAAGATTTGACCCGTTTATTATTTAATTTGTTTAAAAATGTTCAGACGCATAAAGATTTTCCACCAACCTTTAATCAAGTGTCCATAATTTTGCTTTTAAAGAAGGATAAAGCCCCGGGTCTATGTGGTTTTTACAGACCTATTTCATTGCTGTATAATGACTATAAGATTTTTGCAAAAACTCTGGCAAACAGATTAGCATATGCTATTCCAAAAATTATTCATCTGGACCAAAGTGGGTTTGTAATGGGTAGAAGACTACATCACAGTGTGAGACGGGCAGTCAATCTATTGGATCCAGCATTGCATATAAAATTGGCAGTGCTTTCCCTTGATGCTGAAAAAGCCTTCGACAGAGTAAGGTGGAAGTTTTAATTTTGTTTACTGGAGGCTTTTGGCATCAAGGGAAAATGTTTGGAGTGGATAAAATTAATTTATCATGCACCTGTGGCTTCACTCAGGACAAATCATAGTTGCTCATCTTATTTTGAGTTAGAGCAGGGTATTAGGTGGGGCACCCTTTGTCACCCCTGCTTTTTGCTCTATTTATAGAACCACTGGCCATGTTGGTAAGGATTGATTCTGAGGTTCAGGGAGTTGAGCTAGGAGGAAAGAAGCACAAAATATCATTATATGCAGGTGATATTTTGTTGTTTTTGACAGATCCAGCTAAGGATTTTGATAATCTGCTAGAGATATTTGCAGGATATAGTAAGTATTCAGGATATAAAATTAATTGGGATATGACAGAGGTGGCGGTAAATTTATTACAGAGCAATTTACCCAGAGATCACTTGCTATATAATTATCATAAATATTATATGAAGTATCTGCGGGTCTATATTTCTCCAGATATAAATATATTATATGAGAAAACTTTACATCGGTACTTAAAAGAATTGAGCAGGATCTTATAAGGTGGCAAAACCTTCCCTAAGTATTAATTGGAAGAGTTAACATTATTAAAATGAATATTCTGCCAAGGGTGTTATTTTTATTTCAAACAATTCCCATTATGATTCCTAAAATATTCTTTGATACTCTAAATAGTGTACTTAACAAATTTCTCTGGAAACAAACGACACCAAGGATTGCTTTTAAAAAGTTATTATTATCAAAGGAAAAGGAGGTGTTGGCTCTTCCTAATTTTGAATATTATTACTTGGTGGCTCAGTTGGAGTGTCTGGGATATTGGATTCAGGAAAGGGAAGAGATGGTGGCATGCTTTCAAATAGAAGCTGAGAAAGTCCTGTTTCTGACTCTAAGACATAGTTTGGGGGTAAACACAAATAATTCCAAATTTGATATGTATTCTAATATCCTTCACTTACCTAAATCTACAAATTGGGCCTGGAATTCAGTGAGGAGATTGTTAGGGGAAAGTAATAGGCTAATTTATAGTACACCTATTGTTAATAATCATCATTTCCCCCCATCCATTGGACGGGGACCGATACAAAAAGAACTGGGTGAAAAAGGTTTGTATACATTGAAGGATTTTCTGATTAATGCTAAGGTTGCCTCTTTTGAGGAGTTAAGGGATAAGTTTGATTTATCTGATATAGCATTTTTTGCATATCTTCAGGTAAGAAACTTCATATATAAGAACAATCAAAAATCATTAACAGTTCCTGGGGAAGGGGGTTGAACTTTTTTTTGATAATTTGCACTCCTTAAAACATTTAATTGGAGAAATATATCAATATCTAAAAGAAAACTGTAGATCAGTTTCTTTGGGTAAACTTAAACAGAGTTGGAGAAAAAGAAAGGGTCCAATCCATACCAGATATTAGGTGAGAGTCTTTGGTTAATTTAGAAGACTTGCCATTCAAGAATAATAGATTAAAACAAATTTACATAAACTTATTACATAGAACTTATTTGACACTGGTAAGGTTGCACAAAATAAACAATAATTCAGAATTATGTACAAGATGTGCAAAGGTCAGAGGTACGTTAGACCATATGTTAGTTTCCTGCCACAAGTTGGAATCATTTTGGCAAAAAATATTTGGGACATTTGGAAAACTTATAGGCCGGGATTTCCCATTTGACCCAGGCATTGCTCTGTTTGGACCTAGAGAAGGTGTGGTGGATTTGCAGGATATTGTGGAGTTATGTGTAATGGGCCTGTTATTGGCTAAAAAACTTATATTGGTTATTTGGAAGGACACATCTCCTCCATCTTTTGTAGAATGGGTTCAGGAGATGGTAGATTTACATAAAGTTGAAGAAGTGCACTATAAAATGGAAAATCAGTCTGAGCTGTGTCTTTGGATCTGGCTCCCATTCATGAGTTTCAGGTCAAATTTAAATTAAATTAGCTTAGGTGATAAATAGGTACATGGGCGGCAGGGAGGGTGCTTGATAAGGATGAGACAGGATGTCACAGAATGTTAAGATGATGGCTGTGAAAACTATATTCTCTGAATCATCCACCTGAATAAAAAAAAAATGAAAGTCTTGGAGGAGGGAGGCTTTGTCCACATCCGCTGTTTTGAGCATTGCTTAAATTTAATAGTTCACAGTTTTCTTGATTACGACAGGGAGATTAAGGCTCTCATTAGCACTGCTAAAAGAATATACACTCATTTCAGTCACTCAAGCAAAGCCTGTCACTTGTTTGAAAAAATACAGCAAGAGCACAGTTTACCTCTGTACGGACTGATCCAAGACATTTCTACTTGATGGAATTCGACCTGTTATATGTTCCAAAGGCTGCTGGAACAAAAAGCTGTCAGGCAGTACACTTTAGAAAATAAAACTGGTGATGCAGACATCTATATTACTTCACCATAGCGGACTATGCTGGAGTTTCTAATTCTCCTGCTCCAGCCATTTGAGGAAATCACCAGGGAGGTTAGTGCAAGCACAACAACTCTCAGCCAGGTGATACCCCTAATAATAATTTTAAAATTCAGATTGAATCTGATTAGGAAAAAGTTAGAGAAGCAAGACAGTTCCATGATCACTCAGGCTGCCAGTGGTGCTGCTGACACATGCAGGTTGCCCCCCAGAATACAACAAGATCTAACGATACGTACAGTATGATCAAAAATATTGAAGAAGATGACAAACTATGCTAAATGCTTAATTCTGAGTTCTACATTAAAGCAACAATCTTGGACTCATGATACAAATTGAAGCAACTGTTGAATGATGATGATGACATTTGTTTTGAGATAATCAAGAAATAATTGATGAGGTGCATGCTGTCATGGAACAGAGTACAGCAGCAACACCACATTCAGAATCTTCTTCACAACACAGCACATCAGTTCACCAATCCTCTACTGCTGCGGGATTTTCTTCCTCTTCCTCAGCCACTGCAGCTGAATCGTCTTCTTCTTCACCACCTGCCAAGCATAGCACTGTCCCACAGTCACTTGGTTCAGCTTCATGTCTCTGGAGTCACTTAGAAGATATTATTGTAACATCTTCATCTGCCTCTTGTAACAGCCTCAGCACAGACCATTGTTGAAATGTACCTGACAGAGTCCAATATCAGCTGGAATGTTGATCCTTTACTGGAAATCCAAACAAAATATGTGGTTTGCTTTGGTAAACATTGCAATGCAGTACATGAATTGCCCTCCGACTACTGTCTGTTCAGAACGATTGTTTAGTTCAGCTGGTAACATCATTAGACACACAATCCTGTTTGACACCAGTTAGCATTCTCAAAGTTAGCATTTCTCATTTTAATTTGAAATATGATACCTGAATAAACATACACTGACTGTTCTGAGCAGGTCCTATCCACAAAACACTTTCAATAATTCGTGCCTGTGGTGAAAATCTTTTGTGAATAAGGTCTGCTACATGAGGTAGCAATTAATTGCAACAAGTCATGTCAGAATGGACTAGGCCAGGTCACTATTACTTGAATGATCACATGAGCAGCACAGAATAGAAAAAATAAATAACATCAGTGGATTCAGAGTCCAAATACAGCAAGCAACTGCATTTCATGTCACAAACTTACTTGGTGGTACCTGTTACCACCATCTGATCTGGAAGGTAGGGTACTGCTGTCTACTACTACTACTACTACTATCTCTTTTTGTCCTCACAAGTCACAACTACTACTTTTCACTTTTTGTCCTTACTCCAGTCCTTACTACTACTACTACTTGTCACTTTTTTTGGCCTCAGCAACTGATCCTGACTGTACTGTTTTAATTTTTATACAGTACATGGTGTAGCAGATGCCTGAAACCCATAAACTGAATACTCTTTGTATATTTCTCATGTCCCCATATTTGACTGCAAATACTTCACAGAAAAAAGAATACTACTAAATTGAAAATTCGTATAATTTCTTTATTGTTTGTGTGTGAGTGGTATGCTAGACTGATTACATCTCACTTACAGTAACTGGGCTGAGATTATTATATTACTATATTTTATTTTTTATACTGAATTGGCAGTGGCTGGCAGCAATTGTGGAACTAGGAAGGATGTAATTGTGTTGTGTCTATTATCAGGTCTTCAGGTGGCAGTGGGACTGCACTGCACTTGACAGATGCAATGTGTGACTGGCTGCCTGCCTGGGTGGTGGTGATCACTATGTCTTTCATTTTTCCTCTTTAAGGATTTAGCATGTTGATCAGATTCAGTAGAAGTAGTCGTAGTGCTAGAAAACATTACTACCTCTTGGACCAGGTAGTGTATCATATACTACAGTACACCAGGGCATGCAAAGCAGCTGCATCATTCACATGGGTAGGGTGAGGAGGCTCCCTTAGTGCTCCTCATTTGATCATTCATATCCATTTATTTTGCCTGTTTGGCTCTGACTGGAACATCCATCAAAATAATACCCACACAACACCATTAATAAAAAAATCTTAGCTGCCTGGCAGTGCCTGTAGTGCTCAGTGGTGCTATGATATAGGTATTTGTATCTGTCTCTGTCTCTCCTAGCATACTCATGTCATGGACCCGAGCAGGATATGCCACCCCACTATTATAGGCTAGCCATGAAATGGCTAGTAGTGAGTGATTGCTTTTTTATTTAGCAGTTTTACATTAATTTTTATACAAATAATCCATTAAATTATTTCCTTTAGGCCTCTGTGTCAACCTTTGGCCACTTTCATGCATTTTTTCGCATTTTTTCAAATATTTGCCAATAAATCAGAACTAATCAGAACTTCACCGTGTTCCGGTTGTTATTTAATAAGGGTCAGAACTTCAATGAGTTCTCCCAGCCCTATTGGGTAGCCCAGTTTATGTTAAAGTCCCCTGCCACTATAGTCTCCCATTGCTGGCTGGCATGTTTAAAGTGCTTGATAAAAGAGGCAATCTCTGTTTGCTGCTTGCCCTGGGGTGTGTGTATATATATATATATATATATATATATATTATACACTGGCAGGAAATTCAATTTTTTACCGTCCTTTCCTAGAAGGATATTAACTCCCAAGCACTCACAGTCCTCAGAGGGTGGGTCTAAGGGGATATTTTTGCCCCTGGAGGTTGTCCTGTACATATAGGAGGCACCCTCCTCCACATGTGTATAATCTGTCCTGTCTGTAGAGATTATATCCTTTCAGGTAAACTGAGCCATTAGAAATATATGGAGAAAGCCAAGTTTCACTAAGGGCTAGCAAGTCAGGCTGAACCTCCCTTGACCATGGTTCGAGGTGGGTTAATTTAGGAAGGATACTACCAAAGTTTAGGGCCGTAATCTTTAATGTACAAGGCTGCTTTTTATTGTGAGCTCTATTTGGGGGTGGACCTAGGTGGGGGTGGATGTTACCCGACATGAGCAGCAGGGTTGTTAGCAGTTTCCTCCCTGCCCTTCTGTGGGAATTACGCCTAGGAGAAACTGCCACCTTTGTGAGGGTGGTTGTGCTTACAGTGGTTGGGGGGTGCATGGAGGTAGTAACTGAGGCATCTGTCAGGCTGAGGTATAGGCTGTTTGCTTGAGAGATTGGTGATGGTTTTAAGATCAGGGCTGCATGGAAAATAAGGGGAGTAGTGAAACCCGTTTCCCACTGGCATGTCTTTTGGGTGAGTTTATCAGCTGGGGTGATGGGCAAGGGTAGAGTGCAGTCAGGAGTATTGCTTGACACCAGTACCAGTAGGGTAGTTATTAGAAGCATAGTTTTTCATACGGGAATGGTTGTCCGTTGTGGTAGTCATATTAATAGCTGCAGTTCCTGCATTTAGCAGTAGTAGTGCTTATAATTTCAATGGACCCTATGCACGAAGGGTACGCCATGTGCGCAGCATGCGGGCGTACTGAGAAGGGATGAATACACGTGCACAAACGAATAGTGGCATGCACAACACACATCGGAGGAGCCACACAGCAGGGCAACGTGGAGCTACGCAAGCTGCATATGCGGCGGCTACGCATGGGAGGAGCCACGCACCAGGTACGTGCCGACCTGCACAGCTAATGCACAAACATGTGGAACACGTGTACACATGCACCCCAAAGCAGGGGCAGACATAAACAGATGCACAGGCAACTGGAGCACCAACAGCAGCAAAAGGCCACAGGAGGGGCAAGCAGCCGGGCGCAGATGCACGGCACATCAGGAGGCGGCCTGCCATGGCTGCACCATGAGCACCCAACACAGGCAGACAGGCATGCCAGCATGGCACTGGCATGCAAATGCGTGGCAGCCAGGCCGCCAGCAACAGCACCCATGCCGCACATAGCAGTGATGGTGACAACGAGCATGGCGTGGGACGCCACAGCGGTGCAGAGGCACCCGCACACCTGTGCAATGGCCTGGCAGTGACACTGCACCCACAGACCAGCAGATGGCGACATAACTGACCAAGGCCCATGACCCATGGCGGCAGCCATGGCGATGTACAGCACAGGGATGCCGAGCAGACAAACCACCAGCAACGGTGAGAGTGGCATGCCCCCACAGGATGGCAACCCACGAATGGAAGCCAGCCGACCAGCAGGTGGGACCAGCTGGAGGCCACAACGTGGCTACAGCTACAATGCACCACAACCCCCGGGCACCAGCACCACACTACACAAGTGCCCCTGGGAACACGGGATGGCCCCTGGTGAACCCAGGGCAACTGCCAAGGCCCACAGAAGGTACACACGGTAATGGTGCTGGGACACCATGACCATGCACGGCCCATCTGTGCAGTCCATCAGTGAGGGACAGGACACTAGTATGGCAACAGGAAACCCACACAGACACTACTGTGTTGAGTCCTGAGACCAAGACACCATGTGCCATGACGTACCATCCTGCATGATCCCCCGTGACCCACACAGCCCCGTCCCAGCAGACCTCTCAACTGTTCCTGAGTGACAGGGATGGCCCTGATCATGCCTCAAAATTGTACCATGTCCCCCCATAAGATTTGTGTTTCCATGACCAAGCAGTAGAGGTTGAAAGCACAAAATACTGTTAAACTGTAAAGTTACAGACCTGTTGCTACATAGAACATGCATTTTAAACTAAGCTTCATATACCACCAGCATCCTGAGTGGATATCACCAAAGTAGAAGATGTGTCTCTGAGTACGGTCCATTGCCCCTGATATATGTAAGCTGTGTCCCTGATTCATGAGGCAGGAGGTTGAGAGGTATGCACCCCGGCACCTGCCACCAGCCCGCCCGACACACAGCCACGGCCCAGGGGCGGAGCCTGAAATACCCATGAGGTACACTCAATCACCAACAGGCCTCCCCCCCACTAAGAATGTACACATCTGCCACAGTAGGCACCCCCTACCAAACAAAACAGTATGCTGGCTGATGGGTCCTGTAAACGCCAAAGAGGTGAGACATGTATCTGTCCCCTGAACCACAGAGGCTTCAACAGAGACACTCCCCAGTGGCCTACAGCAACCCACACACCACAGAACAGAATGATAATGTTAACAGAAAGGCATATGGACTGTGACAGGTACTCAGAATGGTACACAATTGTGTACAGTGAGGATGCCAGTCTACACCCATGCAACGTCCCTGCATCCAACCTGGGCAGTGGCCCCCCAACAAACACACCCACACAGACACACACACACGAGGCAAGGATGACACATCATAGAGTGCCAGTCATTTATTACAAACAGCACAACTGTACAGGTGTCAGAATCCCCATGCCACCCCAATGCAAAATCCCACACATGGCCTATAGCAGCTGCACATCTGGATGGCCACGCCGTGGCCCTGCCGCCATCTCTTATGACACACCACCATCACGCCACTGGTCCCATCATGGCCCATCAGTCCACCTCCTCTCCGCTGCTGCAGCACCATCATGCACCGCTGTGGAGAGAAGCAGACAGCACAAAGTACATAGGTAGAGCCAAGAACCACACCACCACTTCCGTGGCCCAGACCGCCCCATGCCCATGCACGATGTCTGACAGACTGCAGGGCCGAAGCTGCACTGCACACGCACCACCCAGGGCCACCCACCCAGCACAGGTGCAACCTCCCACTCCGGCACCCAGGAGGCCCAGATCCTGCACCCCACCTGCATAGTCCCTGACCCCAAAGGGCCCTGCTGCCAGGGCCTGCGTACACCTGGACACTGACCCCCCATGCCAACTTGGCTCACACGTAGGGCACTGGGGGTGTATGGATGAAGTCCTAGGGTCACACTGCCATGTGTATGGCTTCACAGGGTGACTGGATCACATCTGTGCAGGTGGAGGTGGCCCAGATGATGGCCTGAACGGTATCCCATGGTGTGTGGGGTGCACCTACCTGCGACGGTACATCGACCCTCCACAGGGTCCATGGCTCTGCATCACCCTGCTCCCCCGCATAGTGCGGAACACCTGCAATGATGGTCCTGTGAAGGTGCCGTGGCAGTCTGCACACCCACCGCATGTAGTACTGTGCCCTGGGCATCTCCATCATGATGAAAGCCCCGTCCCGCTGCTCCCTCTGCCAAAGCTCCATGCACCATGTAATGGCCATCGAGCCCTGCAGGGAGGAGAGAAAAGACACATGAGGTCAGCACACCCACACATGCCAAGGCAGCACACTGCAGACCCCAACTGGCATACACATACCCTTGACGTGGCCATGGTGGCTCACAGCATGCCGTAGCTGCTGCTGTCAGAGAATTCTGCCTCTGCAATGCACCACAGGTCCTCCGGGTGTTACTCCATGCTGCCAGTTCGATGTGCTGGGGCACGGGACATCCCCTTACGTAGGCCACCAGCACCAGCTGTGCACATGGCATGTGGCCACCGCATGTGTCCCGCCCCGGGCATGTGTGACAGGGCACATTTGCACCCCATAGGGTGCACCGTGCACACCATGGGAGGGGTGTGCCCCCATGCATTTGACAACATGGCATGGCACACACACAGCCTGCTGCATGCATGACATGGCACGTGCCCTGTGGGACTGTCCGTGCCCGCAGCCAATGCCGTGTGCACATGTGGGGCAGCCCCCGACAGGTGCATGGCACATGCATGGTGTGGCTGTACACCTGCCATCCAGGATGCCACTTAGGAGGTGTGATGCCCGTGCAGTGCACTATTCCCAGTACAAGCCGGTACCAACAGACATCAATATGTGCACAGGAATGCTGATGAATGTACACCTGCTGAATGCAAGGCAACAGAGGGGTGGCAGACGGCGGCCATGGTGAGTGTGTTCCGGCCCCATATGGATTGACATGGGCTACAGGACACCCACTGCATCAAATGCTTCTGGCTGCCATGGCTGATGATCAAACACCTGTGCGACATGGTCCGGAACAGCATGGGACTCCGGACATGCCAGTCCATGGCCATGACCATGGAGACCAAGGTCATGTGTGCACTGTCATTCTATGTGATGGGGTCCATCCAGCGCATCACCGGTGATATGGTCAGCATGAGCCAGTCGTCCATGTCCAGGGCACTGGCCTAGGTCAAGAACACCCAGCTGCCGCATGTGTGGGACGATGTCCGTCTCCTGCAGACAGCAGGCGAGTCAGTAGCCATGAAACAGGAATTCCTCATGATGCAGGGAATGCCCAACATGCACGGTGCCATGGATTGCACTCACCTCGCAATCTTGCCACCCACGGTTGATGAGGCAGCATATTGTAACCGCAAAGGCTTCCACAGCATCAACTGCCAGGTCATCTGTGATGCGGGGAACCTGTTCACTGATGTGTGTGCACAGTACCCTGGGTCATGCCGTGATGCCTACATCCTGGATGGCTTGGGCCTCAGAACATGGCTCTGTGAGGGACATGTCGATGGCTGGCTGCTGGGTAGGTGACACTGCCACTGTATGGCTGTGCCATGTGCACATGCCATGTCTAACATCTCCCCTCTCTCTTGCAGGTGACAGCAGTTATCCACTGTGGCAGTACCTTCTGATGCCCTACCTGGTGCCTGGGATGCAGCGGAGGATGCCTACAACATGGCACACTGGAGGACGAGGACCATTATGGAGAGGAGTATCTGCCTCCTGAAGATGCAATTCCGGTGTCTGGACCACACTGGGGGCACCATGATGCTGTTTCTGAAGCATGCCTGCTGTGCCTTCACGGTCTGCATGACGCTGCACAACATGTTCATGTGTCAGGGTGTTCCGAGGCCTCTCTATGAGCCCCCAGATGTGCCACTGGAGCACGAGGACACAGGTCCGGCGTGCAGCCAGGAGACCACAGCAGGCCATGAGACACAGGTGGCGGTCATCAATGGCACATTCCACCATTAGGCACGGTGGCCCACAGTTGGGTATGGCCTTGCTGCCCAGTGTCTGCACCATAGGTGCCCATGCTGGCTGTGGTGGGTGGCACCGTGGTGGCTGATGCATGCCCAATGATGAGGCATGTCTGAGGACATGCCTAGGCCCCACAGTGCATGCCTGCAGGCATTGCTGGCATTTGGTGGCAAGGTCCCATTGCCCCTGCAACAAGCCCTCGTACCACGGCATGGTAGCCAGCCACACAAGGGTCCCCCCCACCACGTATCCATGGTCCTGATGCACGTTGTGCCACCATCACCCTGTGCTGCCCCATGACCTGTGCACCATGCATGTGCATGTGTGGGCAGCACCATGTGTGATGGCCCAGGGCCACATCCATGGTGCAGCCTGGCGGTGCTCCAGTCCAGTGTGTCATGGCCATTGCGTGCCGTGTGATGATGCACGCTTCCATCCAGATGCCCGTGTCTCCCACCTGTGCATCTGCTCCAGTGCCCTGCTGCAGCCCCTGTGCCATGCTGCCTCCAGTGGGTCGGCAGAGTCCATGGGGTCCTGACCGGTGCTGCCTTCCATTTCTGGTCCATCACCCCTGCCGTCGAAGCCCTGGCTACCCCCATGTCTGACCATGGCTGTGGGTCTGCCAGTGTCCCTGTGAGCATGACTGTGTTGGCATCAGGGGCCAGCAGCACAGCTGCAGCCAGTGTTGGCACTCTAATGCCCATGTCCCTGTCCTCCCACGGGCAGCCCCGTCTGCCAGTGCCGCACTTGTGCTGTAGCCCTGCTCTTGGTGTTATCCCCCACCTGTCACCCATGGTGGTGTGTCCCAGCCCATGATGGTCATCTCCATCCACTCCTGGGACACGGCGATACGCACTATGCCATGGCCCAAGGCTGTCACGGCACTGGTCAGCACCACCAGTGCCTCCGTGTGCCACTGTTGTGCCTCCAGGAAGTCCTGCTCTGGCCACTGCAGCTCAGTGTACTGCTGGTCAATGATCACCTTGGCGTGTGTTGCCATGCTGCGATGTGCTTTCCAGGTGGATGGGCCCTCGTTGCCACTATCGAGGTCTGCGATGGCCATGGGGTGTGCACACATGTCATGGCACGGCGGGGGTGGGCCAGGCACACTCCGTTGGCCAGCCGTGTGTGGTCCTTGTGTGTCCTGTGTCACATGGCTGCCCTGCATGCTGCCCTCTGTCCCTCCACCTCCAAGGGCCCCTGCCGTGTCCATAGCAGTGGAGCCCACCTCCCTGGCTGTTCCTGCGCTGTTGTCGGGGGCCGTGGCCAGTGCCACGGCCACTGCTGGCTGTCTTCGCCCTGTGGGATGTAGATGGTTGACCATGTTACATGCACTGCTCATGCTGTGAGGCCTGCATCCCAACCCATACACACCCTGGCTTACCTGTGGTGTTATCCTCCATTGGCTGTATATGTCCTGCATCCGTGGTATGTGGTGTCCGCGACAGCCAGTCATCACCATGTCCGCCGCCTCGGGCTGGCTCTGTTGGCACATGGGGAGGTTGTTAGACTTCAGCAGTTGTGTGCGTCCCATACATGGGTGTGCAGTGAATCCGTGCCGTGCCTATCTGCTGACGTGTCCACTCCCTCATACACTCCATGGATGCTCAGTGCCGTCATTGTGTCTGTCACCATCCACTCTATTGGGGTGAGCTCAGGCTCCTCTGCAGGTGATCCCCCTCCTGTGCCACGCTGCTCATGGGCTGCCGCCACCAGGTGCCTTTTCATGGTGATCCACAGGTCCCCTGCCATTTGTGTTTTATTGCCGTTGTCATCCTGGTGTCTGGTCCAGTGGCATTGATGGTGGCCTGCACCTCCAGCCACAGGTGCATCTTCATGTCTGTGGAGTTGGACAGGCTGTGTGTGCCATATAGCCAGTTGTGGTTGGCGCTTATTTTGCTCACCATCATGGTGACCTGTGGCCCAATGAAGTTGGATGCCCAAGACCACCTGCTCCCGCTGATGCAGGGGCCTCCATGTCCAGGGACTGGTGTGTGTCTCCCCAGCTCTCCTTCCCTGTTTTGTGGATCTGGTTGTGCATGCTGTGTGCTGTGCAGATCCTGCATGGTGCGCGGCTGTGTGCCGTGTAGCCTGCGTTTTGCATGCCTTTCCCACGCCATCGTGCATAGTTCCCAATAGATGAGCTGGTAATTATCAACAATAATATGACTTGGGAGATCTCAGCTTAGTATAGACACTGACAGCTGCTGCTATTTGTTGTGGAGTTATACTGCATGTTGTAGCCTGGATTGTATTTAACTACCTGGGTACAGTAGGGGCTGTAGGATGGTGTGATCTAAGTAGGGGGAGGTGACTGGGGTGGGGGTCGTACCAAGTTATTCCCAACATGGGGGAAGTAAAGTGAACTGATTGGTTCAGAATCAGCATAAAAGCATTAAGACCCAGAGTGTGGGGGAGGGGTGGAGTGGGTTGGAGCTGCCTTGTTTCCAAGTACTTGCTGGCTGCTGAGACCTGGAAGCAGGGAGGGTTTTACAGGACCCTCATGACCCTGCTTCATCCTTCTTGGGCTGTGGTTTGATGAACGCTGTAGCAGAAAAGATATATACAGGTCAGTGGCTGCAACCCGATCTGAACTGGGAGGGCATACAGGTATTTTTATGCAAATCAGAAACAGGGGACAGCTAGAGAAACCGTAGCAAGTTGGGAATATGCATTTTGTTGTATGAAATCAAGCACAAAGTCAATCAAGAGAAAAAGCTATGTACAGCACTTAAAGCAATAAAAATATCCCTTAAAGCAACTGTAGAGACAGAGTAGTTTATAGTGCAGGCAGCAAGGAATAGAAAACAATCAGTCCTGATTGGCAGAAAGTAATGGTGTCGGATGCCAGTCCCACGTGTGGGAGCTGCCTTGTTTCAAAGTACCCGCTGGCGGCTGAGTCCTGGGAACAGGGAGGGTGTTACAGGACCCTCACAACCCTGCTTCATCCTTCTGGGGCTGTGGTTTGGTGAATGCTGCTGGCGGCCAAGTCCTGGGAGTGGGGAGGGTGTTACAGGACTCTCATGACCCTGCTTCATCCTTCTGGGGCTGTGGTTTGGTAAAAGCTTCTGGCAGCTGGGTTCTGGGAGCTGGGAGGGTGTTTCAGAACCCTCATGATGAGAAATGTAACCATAAAGAACAGATTCAAGAGATGGCTTTAAACTGGCCTGGTGGCACTTAGGGTTGAGGCGCTGGATGCCACACCTTATGCCATGCTGGTGACCCAGGCTCGGAAGCAAGCTTGGCTTGCCAAGGGCCAGCAGGGGAGTGAGAGGATTGAGCGACTGATGGAATGCTCTCCTCTCCCAGGGAGGGAGGGTCAGCTGGTGGAGGCCAGAAGGCAGCATTGGCATTATGGGCAGCACAGGAGCATGATTACATGCTGTGCATGTGCCTCCATGTACGCATGCACATGGTTGCAAAAAAGGGGAGGGAGAAAAGGGAAAAACTAGCACTGTGGACTCCATGAAGCCCTGCCTGCTGCACCTCTTTCCCACTGCCATCAATGGATCACTGGGCCCCGATCTGGATTCTGTACACTGGGTGAGGGGAAGGCGGCCCTCCCCTTCCCAGCCCCACCATAGGGGGAAATCTGTGGAGGAGATGGGGTTCAGTCATACCAGTGGATGGCAGATGGATGAAGGGACAGGACAGAATGGAGCTAGCCTAAAAAAAAAAAAACAAGAGATGGCTTTGGTGCTTAGCAAGGGTCAGGAAAGTGGTGAGGGCCAAGAAAAAGGCCTTCTACAAATTTTAAAAAAAGCAGAGGAGGGAAAAATGGGGAGAATATTTGCTGAAAACAGAGAGGCAAAGAGGGCATTTAGGAAGATAAAAACAGACACAGAGCTGCATATTATGGAGAGGGTCAAGAGCGGAGAAAAACAGTTCTTCAGTAATACTAGTGAAAAAAGGGAAGAAAGGAGGGGGAATTGAAAGGTTAACCGAGGGGGATAGGGTGACTCAGACAGATGGGCAAAAGGCTGCCATCCTTAATGATTACTTTTGCTAAGTTTTCACTAAGGAGGATGGTGGGCCCTTGCCAGAAAGTGGAATCAAGGAGGTCACTAAGGGGTCCTGGAGATGAGGCAGACAATATTTACTAGTGAAAGCGTCCTGAAAAGGCTGGCAGCCCTAAGTCCCCAGTACCAGATGGGTTGGATCTGAGAATACTCAGTAAATTGGCAGCAGAACTTGTTGATTCTTTTGTAGATCTATTTAACAGCTCTCTAAGGACAGGGGTGGTTCCAAGGTATTGGAAGGTGGTAGACATAGTTCCACTCCTAAAAGGGGGCAACAAAATACAAGCATGGAATTACTGACCTGCCCATCTTACCTCTGTTGTAGGATAACTGATGGAGTCACTGGTCACAGAGGACCTCGTGGACTGCTTGTAGAGCAAACGATCTCCAAGATAGTAAACAGCATGGATTCATAGCAGGAAGCTCTTGTCACACTAACCTGATAGTTTTCTTAGACTGGGTGATGAAGGAACTTGATAGGGGTCATGCTGTGGATTTGCTCTACTTCAGCTTCAGCAAGTCTTTCGACTCGGTGCCTCACAGATGCTTGCCGAAGAGGGAAGCTCTGTGTACAGCTAAGGTCATAGTAAACTGGGTAGGTAACTGGCTAAAGGGGAGGCACCAGAGGGTAGTGATCAACAGGGTTAAATCAGAAGAAAGGGAGGTCACAAGTGGGGTTCCACAGGGATCTCTTTTGGGTCCGGTCCCCTTCAACATGTTCATCAGCGACACTGGTGAGCGAATCTGGGGTAGTTTGTGTCTATTCGCAGATGACACTAAGCTCTGTGGGAGAGTGAGTAGTGATGAGGGAATAAAGGAAATGCAGAGACACTTGCAAATGCAGGATGGTGGTTAAGAGTTTGGTGGTTGAAATTCACTGCCAAAAACTGCAAGGCTATGCACCTAGGGAACAAGAACCCCAGGATAGAGTACTGGATGGTAGGGATGAGATTTAGTACCACGGCTGAGGAACGAGACCTTGCAGTTAGCATGAGCGACTCCCTAAAGCAACTGAGTCAGTGCAACAAGGCTTATAGCAAGGTAAATAGGATGCTTGGAGGTATCAGGAAGGGTATTATAGCAGAAAAGAGAGGTAATACTCTCCTGTCTAGATCCTTTGTGAGGCCATGCCTGAGTACTGCAGCTGTTCCATGCCCCACCTCAGGAAGGCTAAGGTGGATGGCTGGGGATGGTGCAGTGCAAGGTAACAAAATGATTCAGAGCCAGCAGGGCATGTCCTATGAGGAGCACCTCAAGGCACTGAACAGGTACTCAGTGGAAACTAGAAGGGAGAAGAGAGATATGATAGAGATCTTCAGATTCCTAAAAGAAATTAACAGAGTGAACTGCGAGGAACTACTTAACTTGAATACTGGCATGCAGTCACATGGTCATAAGTGGAAGCTAGCAAGAGGCAGGTTCAGGAGGGACATGAGGAAGTGCTATTTTACAGAAAAGGTGGTGGAGCCATGGAATAGGTTGCCAGCCGAGGTGGTGGGTGCTAAAAACATTAATGGTTTTAAGCACAGCCGGGACAGAATGAAAGGTATAGTAGTTGCTTGGGGTGTCAGAATCAGGGAGTTGAATGGTAGGATGGGGAGGGCTAAGATCCTGAGGAACAGTAGGTCCCAGGGCTAAAAAGGGAACTCAGGCAGACTGGATGGACCTTGGTCTTTTTCTGCCATCATTGTCTATGTTTCTATGAAGCTGGAAGGGTTAGATTCAGGAGAGATGTGAGGAAGTACTGTACTTCTTCACAGAAAGACTGGTGGATTCCTGGACAAGCCTTCCAGCGGCAGCGATGGGGACGAAAACAGTGGTGGGTTTAAAGAATGCGTAGGATAGGAGTAAGGGAATTTTAGTGGAAAAGAAGGGGGGAGAGAGAGAAAGCCAGAGGCCAAGTAGGGTTTGGCAGTGATACTGTAGGTAGGGAAAAATGGGCAGACTGGGTGGGCCAAGCAGTCCTAATCTGTTGTCAAATTCTACGTTTCTATGTTACATAACAATGGTATTGTTTTTTTATGAAAATGTGTGACCGAAGAGGCCTTATTACATTACATAAAATAAGGGTTGTGTAAGACAAATACTATTCAGGGCAAATACACACAAATACTGCACTTTTTACAAACACAAATAGCAGTCTTAAATATTTGTCTTTGAGTTAGACCATATAAAGCAGTATTAGACCTTGGCTGAGGCCGATATGACACACATACGATCAAACATGAATGCATATTTTATTGAACCTTTCAAAATCTTGGTCTTGTGTCATTGTAAACAACACAACCAAGTCTGAAATGTAAAAAAATATATATATTTTGCAAACACTAATATTCAAACAAGTACAAATACGGTTACAGGTTAATATACCAGAGTCACAAATACAAATGTCGGAAATCAGCCCCCTGCACAGCCCTACATAAAATCTTCATTTCTGTCGAGCAGTCCCAAATCTTCCTGTAGTTTCACAGGCATATAACACTGTCTTGCTCAGTATTTAATCTCTTGGACCCCAACCAGATCAGCCAGTCATTTACAGTGTAACCACAAAGCTCACAACATGACACGGAGATAAGAAAGGTTTTCACACATTTGTCGTTTTATTGCCAACAGTCTTGACAGTTACAGGAAATTTAAATTATGAAGGAATACATCTTTAAATAGTTCAGAGAAAATATTTTTTATTTTTATTTTGTGTACTGTCAACCCTTTGAGTTAGCTGTTACCAGCACCAAAAATGTGACACAAGTCTCTCTTTAGCATTGCTCACTGGCCACTGAATGCCATCCCGTTTTAGTACATAGCATCAGATGAACATTGCTTTTCCAAGTGTGAATTCGTAACTAAGACAAATGAAAATTGTTACTCAAAGGGTTCGCTACATCTTCAGAAATGTGGATCACTAACTCATATGTATATATAAATAAATATATATATATATATATATATATATATATATATATATAAAAGGCACATTTTCCAGTAACCTAGTTAGAAGTCCAGCATTGTCTAAATTACCTTGCAAAACTTTACAGCAATTTGTCATTGAAAGACCAAGTTTTGCATTAAAACAGAACAGCAATCTGCTTACTGCTATAGAAGCACTAAAAGCAGCACTGAATTAATATGCAGTATAAATTATTCAATTTGGTAATACTACATGATGTGACATCCTGAGCAAGTGTCAAGCGTGTTCCTTCAATGGCTCAGTGCAGACTGATGTTCCTGTGAAATGGAAAACTTCCATTTGCTACCAAGTGTTGGCAAGTCTGACCTGATATATCCAACAGAGGTCCAGTCACCACATGCTAAGTATGAACAGGCCAGTCTCTGACTGAAATGAACATACAACTTTACCAACTCAATAAGCCTTTTCTTCTGTTTTGGGGGAAATTCTCAACCTCATATACCAGTTTTATCACCAAAGATTAAAGCAGCAGTTCATAGTATCAGTGAAACTTTTGACCTATAAATATTTTATTCTATTTTGGATTGCCCCTTTATCTTTAGACTTACATGATACCTTTTTTTCCCATTTGAGGGCAATGTGAGGAAGTATTTTTTCACAGAGAGGTTGGTGGACGCATGGAATGGCCTTCCTTAGGAGGTCGTGGGGTCAAAAACAGTGGGAGAATTCAAGAATGCATGGGACAGATATAAGACAATTCTTGTTGGGGGGTAGGAAGAAATAGGCTGTTTGGTTAACTAGGATCTGCAGCTTATCCAGTAGGTAGGGAAATGGGTAGACTAGGTGGGCCAAGAGGTCCCTATCTGCTGTCATAGATACATACATAGATACATAGACAGTGTCGGCAGATAAGGGCCTATGGCCCACCCAATCTGCCCATTTGAGCTTGTAAGTTCAGTTTGTTTTCCTAGAAGTCTGTTGCCCTGTCAAAGTGTACAATATGTTTCTATGTTTCTATTTTAAGTCTGCGGTACCACTTTTTTTACTACTGAAATAATAAAAGGAGCGCCTCTTTTGCAATGGCTTGGGCAAGGTTTTCATCGATATTGCCTCTGATTTTTGAACAACCATTGTTTAACATCATTTCTCATTTGATTATAATGCAGTAGCATGCAGAAGACACTGCTCCCTGGTTTTATGGGATAAGAGGAGCAGAATGTTCGAAGGCCAGGTAAGATTGAAAAACTGGTTAGTGACTCATTAACTCCACTTTGCACCTCCAAAGCAGGGAGTACTACAAATTACCATTGAATGGCATGAGTAGCAAGTCGCTAACCACTTTGCAACTGGCCCTAGTCCATGCCAGTGCACCTGTACAAAGCAGCTGATAGCGCCTTGCATATAGGCACACCAGCATGCTGATGGGTTTGGAGAAGCATTAACTAGCTGTTAGGGCCTCGCTAACTACAGTCTGCCCTAACCATGTCTTTGTAGCCTGCACCTGCCTAAGCTACCCATCACCCGGCTAATATGTATAAAGCACTGCCCTAGTGTCCTGTGGTCGTCCACCCCCAATCACCTGGACATTAGTTAGACATTATTTCCCTGATGTCCAGTGGTCTCTCTCACTCCCTAGTCACCCAGACATAATGTAGAAAACATTACCCTGGAGTCCAGTGACCCTCCCTGTCTCCCCGACCACCTGGCCACTATTTAGAGAACATTCCTCTCGTGTCCAGTGGTCCTCCCACTCTTAATCACCTGGCTGTTATTTAGAAAATACTTTCCTGGTGTCCACTGGTGGCCCTCACCCCCTGTGGGAAGCCCCCCCCACTCCATTCAGACTTCCTAGTTCCCACCACTGCCACCCCCCTGGCGTGCGGCTGCCCCACCTGATGGTGACCAGCACAGTTCATCTGCTCACCACTGTGGCCAGCCCCATCTGAATGACAGGGCACAATCACAAGCCTATGTGTAAAAGTTCCGATCAATGAAGAAGGAGGGCAAGGAGTAGACATTGAATGTGTCTGTTCGCTTAAATTCTGTTAGGATTTCTGCATGAAAGCATTTAAAACTATAAGAATTTCTGTGAGTACATTTCTTTCAAGTGCAGAATTCTGGCTCTTCACAATCACAAGCCTGCTGTAAAAACAGCTATTTCTACAGAAGACTAATGACTGCGTCCTGTCATTCAGACAGTGACTAGCTACAGTGGTGAGCAAAGGGACTGTGCCAATTACCATCAGGTGGGGGGGTGTCTCTATGACAGACGAGGGGCCAGGGGGTATAAGAAGGTGGAGTCTGAGTGGTGGGAAAGTATGGGGTGGAATTCTTATGGGGGGTGAGAGGATCACTGGACACAAAGGAAATATTGTCTACATAACAGCTGGGTGATCGGGGGGGGAAGGTCACTGGATACCAGGGACCAGATCAGAGACGTCATGCCAAGAAAATTTCTGGTGAGGCACACAATTAAAATGTAATCTTGGGACAGCACTAAATTATACTTTTACAGCCCTTACTGCATTCAAAAAACAATACAGTACTCAGATGGAAATTTTTTTTTGGGGGGGGTTGATACGTGTTGCCCCCAAGCCTAATGGGCATGACAGCTGTGACCAGACTTTTGAGAGTTCCAGCAGGCACTGTGAGGGGTGTTGTAAACTTGCTTTGCTCCAGGCCTGTAATGAGACCATAATGGAATGCAAATAACCCCATAGCTCCTTGCTAATGCTATGGGGTCATTTGCATATAAAGGTACAAATATGGCAGATTGCTCCAGAGAAGCAATCATCATTCATGGGTCCTACCTGCTGCATTGTTCCTGTAAGCTCCATATGGTGCTCCATTGCACCATATTGGCCACATACCTCCTGTGGCCAGTAGGGGGATGGAGATTGCAGACACAATCAGAATAGTGCCTGGTAGGTATTGGAACATGCCTTCAGCACTTGAAATGTGCTTCAGCATGTTTTAATATACCTCTGGTTTCCTCCAGGCACTAATGTACTCCTGGGGCAAACATTTAGTGGCTGCAATCCAGGAGCTTTGAATATCCTGGCCCAGATGTACAAAACAGCTGAGAATACTTTTGAAAACCTGGTCCAAGCTGTATTAAAAGGAGCACTCATTATATTATTTCATACATAAAAAAGAAGTACCAAAGCAGACACAAAATTGGCAAAGAAGGGTATCATACAAGTCAGGAGATAAGGGGCACTCTAGTAGCAGTAGTTTATTTGTTAAAGGGAAAGTTCTCTCAACCTATTTTCTGTGTACATGTGTAGTCTGTAAGCATGAACAATGATTCCCTCTTGCATCCCTTTAATTTTATCCTAATTTAAATATAAATGAGGTTGCTTCACTCTGATTTGCCCTGGTGTGAAAACCTATTTGTCTCCGTTGAAAAGGTCATGACCCCACATATGCAAGGCATTGTGGGAGTTGATGATGCATACCTGCACAAGCCAGCAGATGTTATACTCTCATTCAGTTCTGTTACATGTCTTGTGATGTCCCTGTATTCTTTAAAAGTACTTTTTGTTCTAACTCAGATACACTTCAAATTTCAGAAAGCAGCAGGGCACTTACCATACCTTGAAAAGTTTCATGGCCAGCAAAAGACAAGACCACAGGGACTGCAGAGGACAGCAACAGCACTAATACACTATAACTACTGTAGACTTTTGCACTAAAACATCATAAAAGTCCAGGATGCCTTACATGAATTGGGTCATGACCTTTGCAATGGAGTCAAGCAGGTTTTCACACCAGGGCATAACAGAGTGAAGTAACCTCATTTATATTTAAATTAGGTTGAAATGAGGGGGATGCAAGAGAGGGAATCATTGTTCGTGTCTACAAACTACACAGGTGTACAGAAAATAGGCTGAGAATATTTTCCGTTTAAGTGTCCAATCCCTGGGGCTAAGAGCGCTGTACATCATAGAATTAAAACAAAATGAAACAAAACAGAACAAAATAAAACACAGTCATTAAATACAAATAACTTAAAATGTGCAAATTAGTCAGCATAAATAACTTAAAACTAAACCAGTGAGACTAATTCTAATTAAAAATAGAATAAAAAAGAATAGATCAAACTTTTCACCATTATCGTGCACTTCTATATTTTAAGTTTAAATTCTTAGACTTCACTTGAGACTTGCAGGAGAATGTCACCATTCATGGGGTTATTCAAATTGATAATTTATGAAGAAAAATGTCACAATAACATTACAAAGCACTCATCTTTAGGGAACATAATACAATATACAGTATATAACTTGCAATAAAAAATCTGAATAAATGTACAAAACTTTATGAATATTTTATATTTTACATTTCCATACAGTACTGAATGCTCCAAGTGTTCCTGCAACTAAGGTAACACAGCCTTCCCTTTCGAGGTAATCCAGTGTTCTCTGCATTGGAATTAAATAATGTATCCTGTTACACCAAATCAGTACAACACTGAGTCCAAGCCAGTCATTATTGCACATTAAACTGAAATCTTAAAGCACTCTATTCCTCTTAGCATTCTGCTAAGAAGCAAAATAACCCCCTCCCCATGTATTCATTTAGCTGTCAGAAAACAAAACTGTTTATATCAAATGTTGATCATGTAGCCAAAAAGGGGTCTATCCACATTATTTATTAAAGTAAATCCACATAATAAATGCGTTGTTCAGCCTTTGAAGTTTGGAAAAATACTGTGGAGGAATCTGCAGGGGGGGTGCTGTAAAAACAGGTTACTCACCTGTAACAGTAGTTCTAGTAGTGGTATATGATGTTCATCCACACTGTCTGGTGGTTGCCTTTCCCCTTTAAGACAGGCTGGAACATCTTCAAGCTGGCTCCTCCCACCCAGCCGGGTGGTAACTCCTTCGGTTCCACCCCATGATGCCAGATCTTGCCCACTGGAAGCAGAAGGGTGCACCACAGCCAGGGGAAGTTGGGTGGATCCATGTGGATGAACATCATATACCACTCCTAGAACTACTGTTACAGGTGAGTAACCTGTTTTTCTAGGGACATGGATATGATTTTCTATCCACACTGTCTGGCAGACTCCTAGCAGTTCTTCAGGAGGAGGGGGCAAGGCGCACATCCCCTACTTGGGAAATAGATACTGGAGAACTGAGGCCCTAAAACCAGCATCCCAGTGTGACTCAAGATCAAAGTGGTAGTGGGAAATGAAGGTGTGCGTGCTGACCTCCAAGTAGCAGCCCTGCAGATTTCCTGGATAGGAATATCCCTGGAAGCTGTTACCAAGGCAACGGTATGGCAGATGCAATGAGCCCTAAGCCCTGTGGGAGGCACCCTACCCACCAACCTATAGCAGAGGTCGATGCAGGATACAATCCACCTGCCAATCATCTGCTTTGCTGCTGGTCTACCAGGTGCAGCTTCAGCATCAGTGGCAAATAGCTGGTGAATCTCTCCCCAAACTCCAGCCATGCACTCTTTGTAATAGGCGAGCACTCACCGCAGGTCCAAAGTATGGAGCCTGTGATTGGCCTCCGAGGTGTGGTTCATGAAGTACACTGGGAGATTAATCACCTGGTTAAGGTGGAAATCTGACACAACCTTCGGGAGGAACTTCGGGTTGGAGCAAAGGACAACCTTGTTCCTGTGGAAGGCTAAGTGAGGAGACTCCACCGAAAGCACCTGGAGCTCACTGATCCTTCTGGCTGATGTGATAGCCACCAGGAAGGTGGTCTTCCATGACAGGTGAGACATCTCACACTTATACATTGGTTCAAATGACTTGCCCATGAGCTTTCCCAAAATCAGCAACAGATCCCAAGGTGGTGGTGGTGGTTCACACACCGGAGGGAAAATGTGGTCAAGGCCTTCAAAAAAGCATCAGACCACCTTCTTCTGTGCCACCAACTTCTAACCAGCCTGAGCCTGGTAGGCAGAGATGGCTACCAGGTGCACCTTGAGGGTCGTCGACTTAAGGCCCGACTGAGAGAGGGACCACAGGTAGTCAAGGATGCTAGCTGCTGGATAGAACTGAAGGTCCAGACCCTTACCCTGACACCAAATGGAGAACCTCTTCTATTTGAAGGCACAGCATTTCCTGCTCGACTTCTTCCGAGATGCCTTGACAATATTGAGGACATCTGCAGAGAGACCCAAAGCCTGGAACTCTAGCCATTCAGGAACCAGGCTGTCAGGTGCATAGATTGAAGGTCAGGATGGAATACCTTCCCCTGATCGATGGAAAGCAGATCCAGGCATAGAGGAAGATGCCTCGGGAACCTGCTGCTGAGGCTGAGGCTGAGGAGATTGGGGTACCAGAACTGGCATGGCCAGCCTACAGCTACCAGGATCACCTGTGCCTTGTCCCTCCTTACCATGAGCAAGACTATGTGGATCAAGGATAACAGAGCGAAGGCACAGAGGAGGCCTGGGGTCCAGAGCCTTGAAAAGCCATCCCCCTGCAGTGTCCCCTGCTGAGGGGAATGGGCACAATACAGCCTCAGCTTTGCATTCTCACTGGAGGCAAACAGGTTCACCAGAGTGGTGCCCCACTGGGAGAACAGATTATGCACTACCTCAGCGTGGAGAAACCACTCATGAGATGCCTTGCCCACACAGCTGACAGCATCCACCAGCTGGTTTGAGACACCAGCCACATGGATGGCCAGGAGATCAGTCTCTGGGCTGCAAATGAGGATCCAAACATGGAGAGTTTCCTTGCACAAAGGAAGGGAGTGCATGCCACCCTGCTTATTGAGGTAGTACATGGTCGTGATGTCCATCTGGACCTGGACCACCTAACCCAGAATGTGAGGAGCAAAGGCAGTCAGCACCAGCCAAACTACTTGGAGCTGCAGCAGGTTGATGTGGCAACGGGACTCCATGGGGTCCAGAGGCAGTGGACTCTGTGTTCCCCCAGGTGGGCACCCCAGCCCATAAAAGAGATGCTGGTCATCAGGATGACCATCGGCTCTGGGAAGACAAATGGGATACCTTCCTGAAGATGTGCCAGGACCAACCACCACTGAAGGGTGTCCCACATCAGCTGGGTCACCGTGACTAGCTGGTCGAAGTGACCTTGCGCTGGGACCATTGGCATGCCAGCTTCTACTGCAAAGAGTGCATTCTCCAGCGGACCCAAAGGACCATGCTGGTGCAGGCTGCCATGTAACCCAGAAATCACAGGAAGTTCCAAACAGGGTGCAATTGCCCAACCTGAAATGATCAGGCAAAGGAGGAGAGAGTCTTCACCCTATCCACTGGGAACCGAGCCCTGGCTCTGCAAGAGTCAAGCTCTGCCCTGATGAAGCTGCTCACCTGTGAGGGCATGAGTTCTGACTTGGTCTCACTGACCAGAAGGCCAAGAGAGACACAGGTCTGGATGGCCAGGTCCCTGGACCATTCCACCTCCTGCCTGGAGGGACCCGTGATCAGTCAGTCATCCAGGTAGGGGTAGACTCGGACCCCTCAGCACCTCAGGTGGGCTGCCACTACTGCAATGCACTTTGGTGAATACCCTGGGAGCTGAGGAAAGGCCAAATGGCATAGCCTGGAACTCATGGAGGGTTCCCTCCACTCAGAAGTGGAGGAACTGCCAGTGTGGCAGATGGATCAGGACATGAAAGAATGCATCCTGTAGATCCAGGGAGAAGAACCACATGTTTTGCTGTAGAGATGGTATGATCTGAGACAGAGTTACCATCCTGAAGGTGCGCAACCTGATGAACTTGTTCAGGTTGTGCAGATCTAAGATGGGGTGCCATTCCTCCATCTGTTTTGGCACCAGGAAGTACCTGGAGGCAAACCCTGGGTGTTCCAGAGGGTCCACAACAGGAACCATGACCTCCTTGCAGAGGAGCTGGCTGACAGAATGTCTATGGATACCATATCCTCCCATGGGGCATGGGCTCAGCAAGGCAAGTACTGCTCAAATTCCAGAGGCAGACCCTGACCGACCACTTCAAGAACCCACCTGCCCATCGTGACAGCGGACCAGGCAGAAAGAAAGTGGTAGAGCCAGCCACCATGAGAGGAACCAGGGGTGGCATGATGGGCATGAGGGAGACACCCATCATCCCATCACTGGGCAGGCTTGGAGGTGGTGGAGGGCCTGACTGAGGAACCACTGGCACCTCATCCTCCAGATGACTGAGGCCACTGACTTTGGCCAAGGTCACCAGGCATGAGCTTGCTGCCCAGCTTGGGAAGGGCTGGTTTGGCCACAGGAGTGGAGGTGGACCAAAAGGGCTTCTTTATCAGCTGTTTGGAGCCTTTGGGGTCCCTCTAAGTGGATGTCACCAAGTCCAAGGTGGCACTGGACTTTTCAATGTTGATGAGATGCCCCTCAACCCTGGGCCCAAACAGGTAGTTGCTCAGGAAGGGGACATCTACCAGCTTGTGCTGGGTGTCTGTCATGAGGGTCAAGATCTGCAGCCAAGCCCTGCAGCGCATGGCCATTGCAGCCTCCACAGAATAGGTACAGGAATCCCCAATGTCCATGGCTGTCTGGAGCTGCTGTTTTGCCACAGCCTGACCTGGGTCCAGGACCTGCTTGACTGTGGTCTGGAGGTCTGCTGGAAGATGAGGGAGCACCTTATCCAGTGTGCCCAACCGGGCATCAGAGAAGTGGGTCATCAGAGGGGCTGAGCTCGCCTGGCAAAGTCCAAGTGAAGAGGCAGTGTAAACTTTTTCACTAAATGGTCCAATTTCTTGGACTCTTTGCCAGGCAGTTTGTCAATGTCTCCTACATTGCTGGAGCACCAAAACACAGAATCTGCCACCAAGCCATCAGCCGAGGGATGTTCTGTTAACCCCAAAAGGGAACTGGTGGGAACCGCATACTTGAGGGCCATCTGAGCCTACGGCACTGGGCAGGTGGCGGGGTGCTGCCAGAGTTCCAGAACAAGGCCAAGGATGGCCTCTGCTACTGAGAAGGCTTCCCTAGGGGAGTCACCCTGGTCTGAGATCTCAGTAAGCAGGTATCGAGCCCACTTCTGAATGGGCTCCATCTTAAAACCCATGAATTCCAAGATAAGAGGGGGAATGCCCATGAAGAAGGTAGGGCCTTCATCTGTCAAGAGACCCCCAGCTGACTCAGTGTCCACTGGACAAGAGTGCAAGAAGGAATCCTTCAACTCCGAGGAGTTGTCGAAGAGGGGTCGACTATCTGAATCCATGCTGACCCTACGCAGATGGTCAGGGGTGATGGTGATTGACAGCTGATGGGGAAGACCCGAAGCCAGCTGGGACTCCTTATTCAGATCACTGGATATTGTCTGTTTTGGGGGCAGCTTCACTGGGATCAGCGGAAATGCTGGGGGAGGCTGAGCTGGGACCATTTTATGGGTCTGCTCCTGCGGAGAAAGAGGAGGCATCTGCCTCTGTAGCAAAAACCAGGTGATGACCATGGTAGAACTCAAAACCAGCAAATAGCTGCTGTTGCCACATTAGGTCCTCATAGAGTTGACACAACTTGAGCCGAATCTTCTCCTCACCCGTAGAGGACAAGGGTGAACAGTAGCAGTGGTGCCACTTTCCTGAGTGCAGAGAGTAGGATCACCGACAACAACACGAGCTGCTTGACCCATGGGAACAAGACTGGGACCTCAATCTCAACCACCGGGGGTAGTAACAGTGGGCCCCAGAGGGTGTCATCAAGAGCCGAGGCACCTCTGGTTCCTGGTCAGTAATGAGAGGTAGTGGGTCAGTGGACTGATCCTTCCCTCCCTCCCTGGGTTTAAGCCAGGACTGAAGTCCTGGACAAAGAAGTATCTGCCTCTTCGGGTGACAACAGGTCAACTGGTTCAAGAAAAATCTTGGCCAGAAGATCAACCTGCCCCTTGACCAACTGGCCCAATGGGGGACCATGGAGCCAGCAGCCTGGACCAAGGATTTGACCAAAGTCGGATCTGGAGAAGCATGAGAATCAGAAGCTGAGAGCATTCCCGCTTCCACGATCAATGGTGAGATCACTTTTTTTTTTACCTCCTTTTTGGGTTTAGATTTGTGTGCCAAAGAGGGGCCTTGACCATGAGTAGGGAGAGCCTGGTACAGATCCTTAAACACCCCCATAAAGGAGGTGCCCAAAGAGAGTGGCAAAAATGCCAAAGCTGAGGAGAACTGAGCCGCAGCCTGGGCTGCTGCCTCCTCAAAAGCCACTAGTTGTTTGGTGGACCCCACAGCCATGGAAACCACCCGATGGGTGTCCTTTGATTTGACTGGCTGGTACCATTCACACAGACAACCCAAAAGCAAGCAGGCACCATGGTCCTCCAGAATGGACAGATGGAAGGTGCGACAGACGTCGCATGCCTGAGGATTGTGCTCATGGCCCAGGCCATACACGCAGGCGGTCTATGAATCCATCTGGGACATCATTTGCCCACAAACACATTTCTGGAACCCCAGAAGAGACTTATCATTGTCCATGTTGATTGACATGAAAAATAAGCCCAAAGATAATTTTTTTAATGGTTTTGGAAAGAAATCTGAAAATGTATAGCAAAGGGCCTTCTCATTGTGAGAATGGTAAGCAGGGAACTGGCTTCTTCCAGTAGAAAGGAAGATCTGGCATCATGGGACGGAGCCAAGAGAGTTACCACCTGGGTAGGTGGGAGGAGCCAGCTTCAAGATGTTCCGGCCTGTCTCAAAGGGGGAAGGCAGCTGCCTGGCAGTGTGGATAGAACATCACATCCACATCCTTGGAATGTTTTTGCTTATAGGCATCCAATAATAAATATTGAAACATAGAAGATTCACAGATGCAGAGATAGCAACGGTACTGACCACAGCAGATAATTTGTGATCCCAAACTACCCAGCTGCATTTTTCCTATTTATACAGTATTTATACATATTCACAGTATTTATAACTCTTTATATACACATCACCCACAGCACGTAGCTCTTCATTCACAGTACAAAATGAATAGCTTGGGCTTTTTTTTTTTTTTTGCAGTAGCATTTCAAACTTTGACAAGCATTGGAAGTGTTGTGTGTTCAGAATATAAATAATCTCAAAACTGTATAGAAATATATGCTCAGTATATGAAACATAAATGCTCTCACAGTCTCTGGGGCTGTTCGCGGTCAAATCAATATTATGCATCCAAAAAGAGTCACAAAACTTGTGACCTGCCCAGGCAGCAGGACCATCACCATCTGCACCTTTAATATTGATGTTGGTTTCAAACAACTATAAAAATGAGAACGAGACTCATTGCAATTTTAAGAGAGATTACAGCAAAAGCAAATGTGTTACATGATGTGCTAATCCTGCTATATCTGTTTAAACTGTTCAGCATACATCTCTGCCTTGCACAATGTATGCCTTAGAAAAAAAAACATTTCATCAGGATGTACAATAAATGGTCATGAGCAAAATGACACCAAAGGATTACAAAGATTTTTAAAATGGGTCAGAAAAAAAATGTAATGTGATTGTCTGTTGACACAAAACACAAGTGTGTTTACTGCACAACAATCCACACTATGATACTTTATTTTGGCAGCCAAGCACATTACATTAACAAATTTCTACAGCTGATGCTTGGATGAATTACAATTAGGGATGCTCGGAATTGGATGATTCCAATCCAATAGGAGATTTTAGGAATTTTGCCATTTTTGATTCCAAAGCTGATTCCTATTCCGATTGGAAAATGACCACAGAATCAGATTAGGAATCAGATTTAAAATCCAAATTTCTAAATCCCAAATCTTAGATTTCAATGTAGAATCATGTTTTAGCCTTCAGTTTCAGAATTAGGATTTGTGATTAGATTTTTGTGTAAAATCATGTTTTAGCCTTCAGTTTCAGAATTAGGATTTTTGGATTAGATTCCTATGTAAAATCATGTTTTTGTCTTCAATTTCAGAATTAGGATTTTTGGACTGCAGATCAGAAAATCCTCATTCTGAAAATCAGGGTGGAATCTAATTAATCTGATTCTATAACTCAGAATCCAAGCAGTCCTAACTACAATTAGAGTCATTTTCAACTTTATAAAACTATCTCTTTTGTTCTATTTCTAATACCCATTTTGTAAGTGTAATAACACACTCCAGGGGTTGTGGGTTATGCTGCAATAACCTGCATCCCAGGAGATTAAAGCCAGTTGACTATGCCTCATGCCTCTCTATCAGTTGGGGGCATGGGTTATTATATCAGCACAGACCACACACTTCCATGTGTTATTGTTTCCTTGTAATTCACAATTATGTATTTGCTGTCCAGTTGCATCAGTCCACCCATCCTCCAGCCTCTTACTCCTGTGCTGTAGATTAAGTCAGAGGCTAAACCATGAAGTCTGAGCTGCATGCCTTAAACTGATCATTACAACAAATGACATCTGACACAAAATCTGAGGGTGCCCCACTTACCCATCCAGTGCCTAACCTGGGAGAGACTACATCCTTACATTTCCTAGAAAAGCTAGCTGCCTGTAATCAACCACATACAGTAGCATGCCAGCTGTGTTGATAAACCTTCAGCTGGAGGCTCATACTGTTGCGTGTTACACAGTGAGTATACTGTATGCAAATGCCATTCAGTCATGTTCGTAAGTAAATTGCAAATGTCACCAGAGTTATTAGTAAACATTTCAAAATTTACATCAGACAGATAAAATGCATATAAACTACTTTCAAATCGCCTACAGTACCTCTTGAGACTATTTTTGAATCCAAAGTATATTCTTAAAAATTTAGCTGCTTAAAAGTCATCTACTTTAAATTATCATATTGCCCCTGCCCCATATATTGTGCTTATTAGATAAAACTATACAACTAAATCTTACTCTGTCATCTTCCTCAATTATTAAGTGTAAAAGTGCAACTTTTCCTCCATACAATCACAATTTGTATTGTTTTTAGAAGGCTAAAAAACACATGGAATAGAACATCCTCCTATACCTTTCGTTTTTTTCTTCTTTAAAAATATATACTTTCAAAATTCACTGTTGTGTGAGCACTGAGGTTTTGTAAAAAGAGTTATGAAAGCATTTTGTCTGCTTTTCTTTCTGAAGCACAGTGTCCACTAGTTTGGAAAGATTTCAAGTGGCACATTTTCTTAAATGTAGAAAAAAATAATTCTTTCAAAAGTACCATTTTACCCCATCTCAACCCCCGTTTCATCCATTCACTGTTTTTTGTAGGTCTGGCAGTTGCACTGAATATTCAAAGCAGGGTTATGCTGGCCACTACTTTTTGTCAACCGCTTGTTTCAGACAGAGCTCACTCCCAGCAGAGACAATTGGCAAATTGTTGTCACGGTGATGGTTGATGAGGTGGCTAATACTCTCAAATATATGGTCTTTTGTACGAACCTACAGTAGGAGAGACAGAGAAGACACCAAAACAGAACATAAATACCATCTTTTAAACTAGGCTATTGTTGGTAAATAAATTGCAAAAATAAAAAAAATTAAAAACATGTAAATCACTTCTAGAAAATGAAATCCTGGATGACTGGAGGCATATTATTGTAACACCAATTCACAAAAAGGGCAATAAGGCAAATGTTGAGAACTACCACCCAATCAGTTTGACTTCCATTATTGGGAAAGTATTAGAACGTGTAAGTAAATCTAGAATTGATGAGGAAATCCAATTACTTTCTATAGAGGATAGCTCTCAGCATGGATTCAGGCAGGGATATTCATGTACTACCAACTTGGTCTCCTTCTGTAATAAAATAAGTAATAATATTGACACAAATATTCCATCAGTTGTTATCTTGCTTGATTTTACCAATGCGTTTGATAAAGTGTCTCATGCGCTTCTCATAAATAAACTTCATAATCTTAGTTAACTGGATATCTTGCTGGTTGTCCAATAGATCACAGAGAGTTAGAATAATGGTGTATTATCTAACCCTGGAAAAGTGACAGTGGTATTCCTCAGGGTTCGGTTTTGAACCCTATCTTGTTTAATATATTCATATCAGACATGAATATTAATTTGGATAATTATATTTCTTAAATTTGCAGATGATACAAAACTTGGGGGTAGAGTGGATTCTTTAGCAAATATGAAATCGCTACAAAATGATTTGGAACAAGTTGAACAATGGGCTAATATTAACCTAATGACCTTTAATCTCACTAAATGTACCTTACTACACTTTGGAAAAAATAATTTGAAGCATAATTATTTCCTGAACAATACTTAAGCAATAAGGCATGACCAAGGGTTATGTTAATGGTCTGTCAATCACCCTCTAGGGGTGTAATGTGGTATGAGGTGTAGCCGAGTGCCACATGCCCCTAGAGGGTGATTAACTGACCATTAACATAACCCCTGGGAGTGCCTTATTGCTAGTATAATAAAAAATGTTTTTAAACAGTGTTAAACCTTGTTCAACATATGGATAAGCTCTACATGTATGTTAATAAAATATTAACATAAGGCTGTTAGAATGTTTGCAGCCAATCAGAAAGCTCCATTTCTCAGACCCTTTTTATAATTGTCTTAAATCAGTATCAAGTGAAAGGGACTTTGATATTCTTATTGACAATAAACTATCAACTAACACTCATTGTAACAAAACTGCAAAAACATCAAATACAATCATTAAATTAATAATAACATTTGTCAATAAATCTGAACAATGACTAATGCCACTTTACAAAACATATGTTAGACCACATTTGGATTATGGCTCCCCTTTTTGGAACCCATATCATAAAAAAGACATAAATCAACTTGAACAAATCCAAAGACAGTTTACAAAAATTATTCCTAAATTAACTGATAAACCATATAATACTAGACCTAGGGAGACAGGCTTATATCCTCTATCCTTAAGAAGAAAAAGAGGAGACTTGTTGCTAACTTATAAACCTAGCAAAAATCCAGTACTGATGGAACAATGTGGTCTAACATTAGCTAAAAACGTATAGTAGGTAGGATGCACAATCAGCAGCTCCGAGTAAACTGGGCTAATACTAAAAGACATGGCAACTTTTTTAGTACAAGAGCTGCAAAATTATGGAATATACTGCCTCAAGAGATAACTAATTCTAGATCCCAAGATATATTCAAATCTGAGTTAGATAAACTGTTAAAATCAACTAATAATTTATAATGACCCTCTGTTGACGGGGACAGTTATGATGGGCCTTGTGCCTTTTTTTGTCCAGTACAAATCCAGTGCATACAGTGCCTCTGAAAAGATTAAAACTGACATAAAAAAGCTCTATGGAAATAATCCGTGAGACAGCAAATGATAATACTTGACTAGAATGTTCAATAAGAGTTGTCCAAACCTGAAGGGATGGAAATACAGTTGAAATGGCAAGCAGAATTTTAAGACCCAGTGATGTCTCTGGGAAAACTTTGGAAATTACATATAGTTTAAGCTCTACTTCTTCTATTCCTGATTTATTTTTTTATCTTCCCCTGTTTTCTATTACATATTTTCAAATGGGTCTTCAAACAAAAGAAACTTAATTGGGTAAAACCAGTCAGGTGACTGTGCATTATTACAGAATAATGCACAGTTGTCCTAGTCTACATTTGACCAGATTTGTTAGTAGCCACATCATACAATGAGCAAATCTGTCCATCTACAAGCAGAACTGATCTTCCATCACAGACATGGCTGCTACTATTACATACTAAAAACCTTCAACTAGGCTCTAAAAATTAAACCACCTTAAATAAAAGACAAAAAAAAATAAACACTCTTTTCCTGATCATTACTCTCTCCTTACAAACATAAACAGATCAGAAACACTAAGTATTGTCATAGTTTTCATTGCAAGTGTTTCTTTGCTGACAGTGAAACGTCCTCGTTCTATCTGTACCTGCTTATCAGGGAAATCTCTGTTTGCTTACCCTGACGGAGATAAAATTCAGGCTCTGGCTGCACATGAGGCCTTTGTTGTGAGTGTTCAGAATGTTGGGAGAGCAACATTCTGTCAGTGGAACTGAGCATAATTTTGAATCCCTTTATTCCATGGGAAAAAATTCCATTTTTTGAATATGGGGAAAGATAGAGGCAAAAGAAACAGAATAAAGAAAGGAGGTAATAAAGTCTGTGCAGGTGTGTGCTATGAGGATTTTTCACACACTCGAGGTGTGTGATAATCTTTAAACCCCAACAGCGAATCTCAAACTGTTTATGAGATTATCACACTGAGACTGTGTGAAAAATCTTCATAACATAAACCTTGCACTGCCATTGTTTTATGATAAATAGTGCAAGGTTTCGATAGAGATAAAAACCATAAACTGTGTTTGTTTCAGGAGCGAGCATGTCCCAGAGCAGCCACTGGAGTGAGCTGCTTTTGCTTCACTTTTTTCCTTTTATTAAGAAATGCATGTCAGGCAGCTCTTGCTATGATCAACAGAGACAGTTTTGCTGAAGGCAGAAATGTAAATGTCATAGTATAACTTTGCTGTGGGGACAGAGAGTGAGAAACTGGTCTTGAGCCACTGTACTTTCTTTCACACTTCAGTGAAATGAGACTGTGAGGAGGAAAACACCACAATAATCCACTACTGAGTTATGGAATTCAGTGAGTTATTACATTGTTTTATCAGGAGTGCATATCCAGTGAGATTTACCCACAAGTCAGCAAACTGAAGCACATCGAGGTGTAGAACCATGCAACAAAACCAGTTAAGTAAAACATTGCAGCACTTCACTATGTCAATGCACAGAGGAAGCGCTAATCCAGCCACAGAGCACCGGCCCCCATACTACTGTAATGAAACAGAGCCACACACATACACATGGAGAAATAAACAGATGGACACAATTTGCAAAGGTCAAAACAAACTTGGGAGGGGTGAACAATCAATATTGCAATGCTGGCAGAGGGCGAAAATTGGGGGAGCTGGGAGGAGGCCAGATTTAATAGACCAACTCCAAAGGGGGATGCAAAGAGGGGAGGGGAAGAAAGTCAGGAGGAAGGCAGACTTAATAAAACAATTCTGGGGAGTACACAAGTTGGGGAGAGGGAGAAACTTAGGAAAGGGTCAGATTTAATAAAACAACTCCAGGGGAAACGCAAGTCAGTCAGGAGGAGAAAGTCAGAAAGGGAGAGTCAGTATAACAACTTCGGGGGGAGGAAACTCAGGGGAGTGGGGGTGTGATGGTTGGTGCAAGGCAAGAAAAACACCAAAAGGAACCCATCAGGATTGAACCCAGGGCTGCTGTGTCTAGCAAGCCCATTCACAGCTCATGACTGTAATCTCTATGCTATGCAGCTAACATGGGTATGCAGAACACAGTGGTGCACTTAACCTACCTATGTCACTGCAAACAGGTACATGTACAGCAGTGGTACATTATCCACATTGTTATTACCCATGTAGCTGTTTTCACTAATGTTATTTTCTCCGAATGATTTTCACTGCGCTAAAATACCAGTGCCAACTTGACGGTATACCATCCAGTCATTATGGGGGGGGGTCACCAGTTATTATATAGAGAATAATGTATGTGGTGGTGTACATAATGATTTTTTTTTAAGCACACCCAAAGTGGGAAATACCACATAAACCATGAATGCAAAGTTGCAAGGGGGAATTCTGGTGACGTCACGGAGAGCTTAACAGCCTAGAGAGCAAACTCTCCAGTCCCAAATTGTTAAAACTCCTCCAAAACTTCTTAATTCAGCTAAAAATGTCTAGAAAGTCAGGAGGAATTAGCCAAGATGTAAATAAAAGCGAATTTAAATCCATAGGATGCTTGTGGCGTAAGGATGGCAACAGATTAATAGAAGAACCTTCGAGCAGATTGTCCTCTCCGGCAAGCTCCCGCATGGCAGAATATGATACAGATGGGGAATTGGAACAGCCCTCCTGTAGCCATTTCAAAACTTTGCTATGAGAAATTAAGCAATCCAGGCTTGAAAACGAGAAAGACTTCCAGACAGTACAATAGTAACTTACAACCCTGGAGGCCCATTTGGGCATATGGAGGAGAGCACTGCACAGCTGTCTCAAATAGTGCAATCCCTCTTGGTCCATATGGTGGAACTACAAATTAAGTCCCTTGATTTGGAGGGCCTCCCTCAATGAGATAATTTACATCTGTATGGACTACCAGAGGGGATTGAAGTTACACCGATGGCCCCATTCATTGAAAATTTATTGAAAGATGTCCTGGAGCTGCCCCCTACCTACAATCTACAAACAGAGTGAGCTCATCACTTCCTGCAGACAACACGTACAGATCCAACAGCACACACATGATCAATAGTGTTTAAGGTTAACTCTTACCATACCAAAGAGGATCTGCTATGCCGTGCTTAGGCTAAGAAGGATATATATCCTACCTCTCCAATCACCTTTATTTGGATCATGACTATCCCCAGAAGATCTAAGCACAATGACTTCAGCTCCTGCCACTTTTTAAAGTCCTCAGAGAGAAAACTATAAGATTCCATACTCCTTACCCAATTAAACTTCACATTTTCTGGGAAGATGGGGTAAAGCTGTATTCTGCAGTTGAAGAGGCATTGGGTGAGTGTATTAAAAGAAAAGGGCCTTCCAATCCCCGATATCCAGAACTAAAGAAATGGGCGATGGGAGCCGGAGTGGCAACAAGTCACAAACAGGAAGCGAACCGGACAAGGATTGTTGACACCCATTCAAGCATTTCGGCATCTCCAGCAACTCTCAAACAAGAGTGGATCATCTAGCGGTAAGCCAGCCTGCAAATCTGACTTAAAATGATTGTTAATTGTTCCTCCACCTGTGCAATGATTTCCTTGCCTCAGGTAGTGTCCTATCTAGTACCCTTCTGTGTTCCCACAGCCCTTACATTGGACTGTATCGGACCTTTGGCCTTATCAGGCAATGGCAAAAACATAGGTGAACCGTTTTTCTTTTTCTGCTCTGGTGCAACTTTGTCCCCTTCATTTGGACATTGATTTACACTTTGTGCCAGCTACAATATATTCTTCCCCAGGGTCGCTGGCACTATGATCATTTTTGATTTTTCACCTGATGCCAAGTATGTGAAGACCCAGGGAATATATAGAGACCTTCTACTTTAAGCCCATGACAATGTTGGACATGAACTGTGAGATTATAGACTACCCCTTCTTTCTTCTTTTCAGAGCAGGACATTAATTATACTGTTGTTCTGTTTTTTTTTGTTGTTTTTGTTTTGTTTTTGTCAACCATCCTGCCTAGCCAAGAAAGTAGTTTAATAAAGAATGCAGGGGGACTTGGACAAAGATATAGGAAGGGGGTGGGATGTTTATAGTAGGTGCATGTAACATCTCTGGCTTAAATCCACCAAGGTAATACTACTTGCTGATACAATTAAGTTCTCTTAATTTGCGAATATGGATGATCAAAAGAAATGTGCTTTTATTTTTCACCATAACAAATGTTATAACAATTGGGACAGAAGACTTGTATAGAGCTATGGAGAGTTATCTCACTCACTCCTATGACATATACCTTTACTGGTACCTTTATTTGGGAGCTATTCTGTTTTTTGGCTCCGGAAGAGGTCTCCCAGATATGGGAGTACACATATACCTCTTCACTCTACCCCTTGTAGGGGGGACACAGAGACCTATCATTATTATTGGCCTCCTACCTTGGAAGCAAACTATGGTTATTATGGCTTTTTTTTCTTAGCTTGCCCTGTTGGCACAGTTTAAAGAGTTTTTTGGGGGGGCCACAACAACTTTGGGCCAATTATGCTAGGTATCATAAGTCTGTATGGTTTTGTGAGATAAGTATGAATATTAAAAGGGATCCTGTAATTCTCTCCCAGGTAATCTCTTTACAAAAAATACACATTGATTATAGCGCTCACTTATACGATATGTACAGTACTCATAATGTACATGGGTTCTCTAATACAGTGAAACGTAGTAAAATTCTGTCTCATCTACGATGCTCCGGGGGAGATATCCTTCTTTTGCAGGAGACCCGTCTATCTATGGTAGATCCTAAGAAGTTTGAACATATGGGGTTCTCCTACTAGTTGCTTCATCATATAAGGGGGGGGGAGGAGGAAGGGAACAGCTGTTCTCATCCCACATAAGGTTCACTTTGAAATTAAAGAGAGGTTGGTGGATAGAGAGGGAAGATATGCAATAGTCAAGGGCTGTCTTAAGGGGCAAATGCTCATGGTGGCCTCAATTTATTTTCCCCCAAACACAGAATAAGCATTCTACCAATCCTTTTTCCTACAGCTAGCACAGTGGGGGGAGGGACAGGTTTTGTGTAGTGGGGAACTTAATTTGACTTTACCGGTGGGAGAGGTGCAAGTGAACTCGGAACATGGCAAGGTTAAAAAGACAGCCAGAGAGCTTGTTAAGCTCTTGAAAGAACTGGGATATGAAGATACATGGAAATTTTTAACTGGGAGTTTTAAACATCTCACTTTCTACCCTCAGACCCGTTCTAGTTATTTCTGTCTAGACTATCTTCTAACTACATGGGAGTACTCGGGTGTGTCCTTGAAGTCTTGGTCTGGGGATTTTATGTTGTCAGATCATGTGCCTGTTTTTTTGAAAATTCGCTTTGGGAACTGCAAGAAAAACACTTTTTGGAGGCTTAACCTCTCTTTGTTGAAGGACCAGGAAAATATCAAGCAAATTAATGCTACCTTACAACAGGCCCTGGCCAACAATGACTCCCCAAACACAAATCTTTCCATACTCTGGGATACCCTTAAGGCCATAGTGAGGGGGAAACTGATGGAGATGTCAATTCGAAAAAAGAAAATTTGGGAGAGCTGTAAGGACTCCCTTACACAGCAAATACAAGAATTAGAAGACCAGCAATGAATTAAGGTATGCAAAAGGCGAGCTCAGGAGCTCAGCAATCTTAAGAAAGAACTAAATAATCTTTTGGATTAGTATGTTGAACAGAGACTTCTCTTCCTTAGACAAACATTCTATGATGGAGGCCCCAGATCACTGAGACTTTTAGCAGGATGACTGAGAGCCCAGAAGGCTAAAGCCACTATCACAAGTGTAAAGGACCCCCGTTCTAATACCCTACAGCATTCCATGTGGGCATCACGAAGGCCTTTTTGGAATATTACACCCAACTTTACTCCTCCCCTCCAGATGTTTCAGGGCAAGATATATCTACCTTTTTGTCCAAACTGCAACTTCCCTCCCTGTCTAAAGCACAGAAGGCGTCTTTAACTTCCGCCATATCCATCCTAGAAATAGAGATAGAAATTGGTCATTTGAAATCTGGGAAATGCCCAGGATCAGATGGACTCCCAAGGGAATTCTATAACGCATTTAAGAAAACCATTAACTCCCTACTGCATTGTATGTTTTTCTTTATTTCCTCCTCTCAAGGGTGATCCCCCCCAAGAATTATGCCATTGTCTCTGTGATCACGAAGCCTGGCAAAGACCCCACTTCATGCTCATCCTAGAGGCCCATTTCAGTTCTTAATACAGCCTACAAAATTTTTGTACCCCCTCATGATCCATTTGAACCAATGTGGATTCATTCTGGGTAGGCAAGCCCAGGATAACATGCATAGAACTATTTACCTAATGGAACATATCCAACGTGAAAACCAACCTGCCCTTTTCCTAAGCCTTGATACAGAAAAAACATTTGACAAGGTATCTTGGCCATTCCTATGTGGGGTCCTTGCCTCCTTTGATTTTCCACTATAATTTATAGACCTTATCTTTAAATGTTATGAAACACCACAGGGATACATCAGGGCGAACAGCCATATTTCTTCAAGCTTTCCTCTATGAAGAGGTACAAGACAAGGCTGTCCCCTTTCCCCATTACTATTTGTTTTTGACATAGAGCCCCTGGCACAGTGCATCGGCCTCACCGCCGACATACAAGGTATTTTCCTGGCTGGTACGGAGCACAAGATGGCACTTTTTGCCGACAACGTGCTACTATATCTATCCAACCCAGACTCCTCTCTTCCTGCCCTTTTCCAGCTTTCCCACTTTTCAACAGTCTCTGGATATGCTTTTAACACCCATAAAACTGAAGCCTTCCTACTCCACTACATAGCCTCCCCTAGGATCAAAAATATCTTTGATGTGAAATGGGATCTTCCATCTCTTAGATATCTAGGAATTAAAATCCCCGGGACCTCACGTAACTCTTCTCTAGCAATTATAACCCTCTAATCTCCACTCTGAAACATGACAGGAGGTGTTAGAACATCCTTCCTGTTTCGTTCTATGCATGCAATCTAGCATTAAAGATGAATGTCCTCCCCTGCCTCTCATACTTATTTCAATGTGTTCCCTATTCAGTAACTGTCAAGGAATTACTGAGTTGGCAAAAAATAGTTAATGCTTTCCTGTGGAACTATAAAAGACCCATGATCAGGCAACAACTGTTAGTCCTACCTAAAACTCGGGGAGATTACCCTCCCATCCCACTCCCTTTACTGGACTGCCTCCCAAATGAGACTGACTCTTCTGTGGGAAAATGAGAGATATTATGCCCACTGGAAGGCAACAGACCTATCCAGACGACTCCCTTTCCCACTCCTGACTAGTCTGTTTAGTCCGCTTCACCTTAAACAAGCCCAGCAACTTCTACCCAGTGATAGTGCAGTAATACTTGAGGGTTGGAGAAGAGGCATTCAAAATAAGTCCCTGCACCCACATTTTTGGAAATACATGTAGGTAATAGTGAATCCACAATTCACTCCCTCACAACAAGACCCTTGGTACTCCACACAAACCTCTCAAGGATTTGTCGATCCTTGGTAGATGCTCCATGGAAGCACGGTGCTTTTCTTTGAGGAAGCCCAGGTAGCTTTCACCTGGAACAAATGAGGCAGACTTCACTACTACCAGTTGTGAGATTTCATAGGGAAACAACTCCGGGCTGAGGGGCTTTGGACCCTGCTGTTTGAGGATGACACCCCTATACTAGAATATGGATTTCAGCCACAGAGAAACGGGCTGTCTCCATAATATATAAGTCCCATATACAGATTTTGACACATACTGCTGACCATCTAAATGTCAGATGGGAGAAGGACCTCAGTCTAGTGCTGGGGAATGGTGCCTGGTTTAAGATGTGGTGAGGGACATGGTCGACTGCCTCCTCTCCAATCTGGAAGGAGTTCACATGGAAGGTCCGTGACAGATTTTCCTTGTACCTACAGTCGTAGCCAAGTGATCTCCAGGTTCTTTATCAGCTTGTTGGTGCAGATTTGGAGCCCAGGCTGCATCCCAGGCTTATATCTTCTATGACTGTCCCACCCTGTCTAATTTCTGGCCTACCCTTTCCCAACATATTTCAACCATGTTTGACCTCCACCAACCTCTGACCCCCACTTCAGTTCCTGCTGGGTATTCCCTCAGAGGCAATTTGAAGTAGAGATTTACTGTACCTCTTTGCAATCTGCCTGGTAGCTGCTTATAAGTCAATAACAAGAAAATGGCTCCAGGAGCCCCCAATATTGCAGAATGGAAAGCAACAATGTTCCATATACAACACTGTGAACAGTTAACCTTCTCCCTATAAAATAGAACTGAATCCTTTGTCCAGTGGTGGACTAGATGGGGACTCTACCAACATTAACTATAACTGACGCAGGTGGAACCTGGGATATCCCTCTAATTACTTCGATGCTTTAATTAACTAAACTCCTTTTTCAACTCAGAAGTAACCTGAACCACCCTCCCACTCCACGCTCCTTTTATATAAATGCTCCTGTCTTTGATCTGATCTAATTCTCACTCTCTCATACATGAAATGGTGAATTTTAACCATATGTACTTTGCCGAACTGAGTGGCCCAAGTTGGTATTACGCACTGATGGTGTGTAAAACAACAAGACTATTGTAACACTCCATATTTTATTTTATACGCTTGCTGGTGTAAAAGTAGAAAAAAACACAGTTGGGGTGGGAAACCTGGGTATGTAGGAATGTGAGAGTGGATCTGATAACTTCCACATTTATTTCAGTTTATTTAGAAGAGTATCACTGTGTAAATGAAGATGCAATTGGTATTGGCAGGGGTGGTATCAAGACGGAATTGGATTTTACGTTCACTTTCACTGACTGGCTGACACCCATACCATAATAACCAGAAAATTCTTACAGAATGGAACCCAGTTATTATGGCGTTTGAAGGTGATGTCACCCCAGCCAATAAGAGGGATCACCAGTAATTATTACGATATAAACAAAAACATGGGAAAACACAGTTACATAGCCAGAGGCAGACCCAAACTGCTTAAATACATTCTTGAAGTTCATAAAGCACATACATTTGAATCATGTATGGATGCTTTCAGTGGCAATCTACCCCCCCCCCCAAAAAAAAATTAGATAACCTGGCTGATACAATGTTTTGAACACATTTTCATTAAAATACAGTACCTGTTTTGATTTGAAGTGCTGTTATAGAAATGTATGCTACACATGGTTTTTCACTGCCTTTTATCATTTCAAGCTATCCCCCCCCCAATTACCAGAATATGGACTTTTTTTTGTCTTCAAATTTAAAATGAAAGCATATTTCAATGAAAGGTCCTATTTTTTATCTTTTTTAAAATAAATTCTTCTTATTTTCATTTATTTTAAGTCAAGTATTTTAATGCCATTTGATAAGTACAATAAGGCACTCAAGGGTGTGCCATTATGGTGATATAATCACACTTCTCAGGTGCATTTAATGACACACCTGAGGCATGCAAGTATATCACCATAATGCACACATTGCCATATTTTATTGCATACATAACACAGTGAGGACACAGAACCCATCAACCCAATAATCATTCACCACCACACTAATTGTGTTTGGGCTGTGCTAACTGTGCATTACATGCTCTAGAGGTAGTTAGCACAGCAAGTGCCATATTCAAAGGCACAGTCAGTGTGCCTTAAAGTTGTTAGTAGGTGACTACGAAAGAACTCCAACAGCGAATGAGATGTGAGGTATGCATACATGGTGTACTGTTTTGGAAGTGTTAACCTTTTTGCGCAGTACTAGTTATTTCTTCCAAAATGCATGCTTTAACAACAAGCAGCTCCATGAACCACCTTACCATACCTGGTCCAGTTATCCCTAGTTTCAGTGTCCCCTTCCTCACTCAGTCCCCATGAAACACATTCCTGGTGTCTGGCAGCACACTTGACCTCACGTGGTCACAAGTGGCATCTCCCTTCCGTTCAGTAGCATCCCTACCATTACAGAGTACAGCAACCCACCACCCCAGCCCCCCCAACAGCGACTGCCACAAACCCTCTGCTCAACTCCATGGTTGGCCACTGTCTGAATTCTGCAACTATTATATCAATATACCAGAGAGTATAATGATTTAATAGTGAGATGTCTAAGTAAAATCAGAGATGATATGGGAGTGCCACCAGACATCAGGCAGATGCAATCAGGGAATGGATGAGGGAGAAGGTGCCACAAGATTCAAGTGATGTGCTTTATAACGCCGGGAGAGGGAGGTGGGGCCATGGCTACAAGCAATAAATGATTCATAGCCAAGAACTGCATTACAAACACAACACTACAGCTCCTATGCTGTCAGTACTGTAATGTACTGTAGAACTACAAAACATCTGTTTACATGGGGCTAAGAGTGTGCCTACACCCCCCACCCATAGAAGCACCGGTGGTGATGCATTAACACTGAAGATCCAAACTTGGTTGCTTGTGTGTACTTAGTGGTTTTGCATACAGTGTCTACAGTGTTTGTGGAGCATTTTGAGATAATAAAATATTTTTTTTTTACTTGGAATCACTGCCTTAGGAGCACCATTGATTTGAGTCTCAGTTTGCCTATTATGAGTTCAAGTCTTTTTGCTCCCATACTGCATCAAGAGGAATGCAATGTAGGTCCTGCCTCAGTTCTTCCTCCGTAAGTGAAGCAGCTTGCATTTGCATACTGTACATTTAATCTGAGGCTCCAGGAGTCCAACCAATCACTTACTTTGTGGACAGCCTCAAGAGAATCCACCACCCTGGTTAGTTTAGTCTCATCCGTGAATGTAAGCATTCTGCTGGAGCCCCCAGCTTCCAGATTGTTCATGATTATGACAATGTTGAATGACAGTGGCCACAGCATCAGTGCTTGAGGGATGCTGAGGAGTACTCCTCTCACTCAGAGTAATAATGCCCATGCACTGCAATCCTCTGTTACTAAGGACAGTAGGTAAATTGGATCTTTGCCATTTGGATGTTATTTGCTCCAGCAATTTGACTACATGTGACATCATTTTCTCCTGATTGTGACAACATAATCTTTTCCATGACAACAAACTGTGATTCATAAACTTACAGATATGATGCAGGCAGAAGGAGCAGATGAAGTCTGGTGTAGTAGTAGTAGTAGGATAAAGCAGCTATCTTCAGTAATAAATAAAGAGAGAAAGATAGGTACAGAAATTATGTAAAAAATGCAGGCAGAACTGTGTGTAAATACTGTGTTTTTTAACTTTTCTCAGAGATGACGCAAGTTCTTTAGTAACGACAGTACTTCTCAATGAACAGTGGAAGCAGACTGGGACTAGTGTTAATTTTGTTAAAAAATATGTTGGTAGGGTTTGTGGGTTAATATTTTGGGGTACTTTTTATGTTTGCTTGTGCACATGCACAAGAAACAATATGCGGCAGCTTAGGAGAGAAGCAGGTTGTGGAGGAGCGGCAGTGTGGCGGCCAATGTCAGCACTGCATTTGTGGGCTTGGCAGTGTTCCCCCAATGCAGGCCCAGTGTCCTGATGACACTGGTTCTGCAGGAACTGCCACCAACTTGAAATGATTTGGCTGCTGCAATGATGTTCCACCACGTCACTGCAGCATCAGCAATTCCACTGCAATGAGGGAGCGACCCGTCATTGCAGGGCAGTACCTTGCCTGGTGTAACATTACCAAGAACATGGCAGCTCTATGCAGCGGCCTCAGAACCCCATGAAGGCCAACAGGGGTGCCAAACCCCATGTCGGCATGCCCCCCGATCTACTACATTTGCTGATGGGAGAAGACAACTCCCCGTCGGCATAATGTCCCCATCCCCCCAATTTCTGTTGTGTGCAGAGGGGGTGCCCAATCCCCCCCATGGCATCATGCCCCCCTTCCCAGTTCAATTTACTGACTGAGGCCCCTCCCCACTGGCATAATGTCCCCACCCCAATTTCTGTTGTGTGCTGAGGGGGTGCCCAACCCCCCGCGGCATCATGCGCCCCCCCACCTGTTTCTGTGCCGATGGGGGGCTCAATACCCATCAGCTTCAATCTCCCTTCCCAAAAATGCAGGTAGCACACTGGGATCCCTCTCCCAGTGTACCAAACACACCTGTGAAAGAAGAAAACCAACCTGCATTGTCTTTTTTTTTTACCTGTAAAATGAGAAAATGGTCTCTCGACGTGTCTGGTGCCCCTCCCCCAACCTGCGCCCACCCTCTGCGTACCCGACCTCCTCACACTCCCCTCACCCCATACTTACCTCCAGAGCCCGGTGCAATGATCTTCGGTGGACCAGGAACATGTCTGCACTCTTCAAAGCTGACTGCGAACTGAAGAAATGCCGGTAAGCTGTATAATGGCATAAATAGGGTTTTTCAACTTTGGTGCAAATCTCAGGCATTTTGGGGAATTCTGGCACCGGATTTTCAACATGGGGTTATTGGGACCCCTCCTTATGAATTCAGTCACTGTTATGGCGTTATTCGGTCCTGAAAGGTGATTTCTTGGTCACTGCATGGAATCACCTTTTGGGACTGATTAACAAAACAACAGTGCCACTATTCATGAGGTGGGCTTTCAGAAAGCCTATGTTGCAAATTTGGTGAAAAAAATCCAAAAACGACTGTTTTACGAGTGTGAGTTGTGCAGTTTCCACACACGCTCATAACTTCATGAATTTGTAATATTTTCACTCCAGATTTTCAACACTGCCATTTTTCCACACCTCCTTATGAATAGTACAGCTGTCATTTTACACATCCTGGCTGAAATATGTTTTCACACTTCCGGCTCAGAATAGTGCGGTCGCTGTGGGAAATCAGTGTTTGGGACAGATTAAAAAAATGACAGTGACACTGTTCATGAACAGAGGTCCTAAAATGCCTATGTTAAAAAGGTGGTGATGAAAGTCCATAAAATGACTGTGTTACAAGTGTGTGTTGCGCCATTTCCACGCACCCTTGTAACTTCGCAAATTTGCAATATTTTCACACCAGATTTTCAACACTGGCATTTTTTCACACCTCTTTATGAACAGTACAGCTGTCATTTTTCACATACTGGCTGAAATGTGTTTTCGCACTTCCGTTGCAGAATAGCTCGGTCGCAGTGGGAAATCAGTGTTTGGGACAGATTAAGAACAAGCAAGTGAGAGAGGGGGAGTGAGTGAGCTCAACAGAGCTCTGTCAGGACTGCTGCAGATTTCTTTGTGGGCAGAAAAAGGCACCAACATAGGGAGGAGCCCAGTACAAAAGGGCAGCCTGCAGCGCCGGGAGAAACAGAATGAGCGAGTGAGAGGGGGGGAGTGAGCGAGCTCAACAGAGCTCTGTCGAGACTGCTGCAGATTTTTTTGTGGGCAGAAAAAGGAGCCAATGTAGGCAAGAGCCCAGTACAAAAGGGCAGCATGCAGCGCTGGGAGAAACAGAATGAGCAAGTGAGAGAGGGGGAGTGAGCAAACTCAACAGAGCTCTATCGGGACATTAGAGTTGCCCACCCAACCGCCCAGGATCCTGTGTGGTCCTATATTACAGCAGGGTCTCTGGGGTGGAGACAAAGCAATGATTGGATACTTTTAGGATTGGTGTAATAATACAGATTTAGTTGTTCTGTTTATTTCTCTAACTGAGCTAAGTACTGAGCTATACTGTTATGATTGCTGTAATAATATATGTTTATTTGTTCTGTTTATTTCTCTAACTGAACTGAGTAATACTTGGAGTGCAATAGGATTTCTAACTGGGCTAAGTGAAACTATATGAGAGCTGAGAACAAAAAGTATGGTAGCCGAGGGGTGAAAAACGGGCAAGGAAGCTTTAGGATTGCTGCAGTAATACAGTATCTAATGGATGAGACAAGGGGGCAGTAGGGGGACTAGTGTGGAAGGAACAGAAATTTGAGTAAACAGGGTCCTAACAGTTGTAGTAGAGTACAGAAACCAGGAGAAAGAGCCCGTAACATAAGATGGGTGCCAAAATGGGGCAGGTGCCACATGTCAATAGGACAGGCATCTTTGGAAGGTTGGTGGGGTGTACAGGGTATGGGTCCGCCATGATCCTGGACTGGGCTTGGAGGATGGGATGGAGGATGGGGGGGGTGTATGGTCTGTAGACAACTGGCTAGTTTGAGGGAGGAACTGTGGAGGTTAGGGAGGAGTCTAAGTGGCAGGGCAGATGAGTATGGTAGGCATCCTGGCTGGGGAGGGAAACAGGGGATGGCAAGGAGGGATGGGGGAAGAACAACTAGGGACTGAAACTGACCCCAGTATCAGAGGCACTAGCAGAAAAGGGAGAAGAAGGTAGCGAGGTGCCCGAGGTGAGGGGGGGCCTGCTAATGGGGGAGGAAGAGACCACGAGGGGTACCAGGGGAGAGAGCAGATGGCTGTGGGTAGGGAGGGATCAGGGGTGGGACTGGGGGGCATGGAAGGGAACAAATAGGAGGAGGGAACCAATAGGGGGAAGAGATGTAGGAGGGGTATCGACTAGGAATAGATTTTAGCCTCTGCTATGGGAGAAAGAGGAGGAGCAGGAACATGCTGAATGGGGAGAACAAGTGGGGCATGACAGGGATAACAACAGGTAGGGGAGAGATAGCGAGGACAAAAGGGTGAAGGGGGCTAGTGATGGAAGGAGGGGTGACTGAGGACAGAAGGCTATGGGAAGGATGGGAGGCATCACTATCGGGTCGAAGGGAATGGGGCCTAAATCAACAACAACAGGGATAGGAGAGGTTGGAAATCAGCAGGGAGGAGGGGAGGAGGGGAGGTGGGCATAGGAAGCCCAGTGAGAGTAGTCAGGCTGGGAAGGGATTCAAGGGGATGGGGAGTAATAAGGCAGAGAAAAGGGGTGAGGCAGAATTAGGGGTGCAGATACAGAAGTCACAGAGGGTGCAGCTGGTGGGGGTATGGGGCAGGGAAGAATGAATACTGAGGTGGTGAAAGGGGCATTAGAAGGGAAAGGGGGTAAGGGACGGGGGGTACTCATCCTGGGGGATTCTATACTGAAAGAGGTGAGATGGGGTGGAAGGGAGAAAGGCACCGCCATATTTGGGTTGAAGCTATTCCCCGGTTGACTGCAGGAGAGGCAGGGCAGACACTGCTCGAATGTGCAGTGAGGGGGAGGAAGAAACCTCATTTAGTGTTGCATGTGGGTACAAACAACTTGGTGGGAGAGACTGTGGAAGTAGTGAGGGGAGGTTCTAGGAGTTGGGCAGGCAATGTGAGGGGGTTGGGAAGTCTGTGGCATTCTCAGAGGTACTCCCAGTACCATGTGCAAGCATGGGGAGGAAGGGGAGGATCGAGGAGTTCAACGAGTGGCTGAGGGATTGATGCCACACCAAAAATTATGGGTTAGTCACTAACTGGGGTAGGGTCTGGGGGAATAGTAACTTGTATGACGGGGACAGGCTACACTTTAGCAGGGAGGGGATGGGAGTATTAAAGGCGGGATTAGAAGGGTATAGCTCTACTAAGGTGGATTTAAACTAGTGGGGGGGGTGGCCAAAAGACTGAGGTTGGTAAAAAGGTCTGGACAGGGAAGCCTAATGAGCTCACCACCTGGATATAGGTAAAGGCAGAGGAGTAGTAACCCTGGGAGGGGGCAGGCATAGTAGTTTGAGTGTAATACAGAAGGCACCACCACCCGGTAATCATAACGAGGAGAAAGGGTGCGGACTACTCCGAGGAGGGACACAGGCCAAAGAGAAGAGTGAGGAGAAAGAGGGGTATGGGTGGAAGGTGGTCTCTCTCAATGTAAGAAGCCTGGGGAGCCAAACTGCAGAGCTTCAGGCACTCCTTTCAGAGGGGAAGGTGGACACTGCTGCAGGGACAGAGACATGGGCCACAGAGTACCATGATTGGGACTTGGCAATCCCAGGATACAGGACATACAGCAGGGTCAGGGGGGTTGGAAGGCGGAGGTTGCACTCTATGTGAGGGAAGGGATCAAATGCATAAGGGACGAGGGAGAAGAGGAGAGGACAGAGGCACTTTGGGTGCAGCTCCTGGACTCCAAGGGCAGAAAGCTGAGGCTGGGAGTGATGTACAGACCACCAGCCCAATCCGGGGAACAGGATGGGGAGTTGGCAGAGCAGATAAGGAGGGCATGTAGAAGGGGGAGTGCAGTGATAGTGGCAGATTTAAACCTACCAGGGGTTGACTGGAGCACCCCAGCCACTAGCAGTACCAGGTAGCAGGTACTCCTTGACGCATTCCAGGACGGCCGTAGGGTGGACTTTGGAAGAATGGGAGCATCACTGTGAGGGAGACTCCAGGATATAAGGCCGGGATGCATGCAGAACAAAAGTGGGGAGTCATAAAAACTGGGCTAACAGAGGCCACAGTAGCCTGCACCAGGGCCAGGAGTAAGAAGAACAGAGCCAAGAAACCATGCTGACTGAACAATGAAGTGTTACAAGGGGTGAGGGCATAGGGGGCTGCATACCACAAGTGCAGAAGAACAGGAAAGGGAGAGGATAAGGAGGCTTATGAGAGCTGGTCAAGGGAGTTGGCCAGGAGGGTGAAAAAAGTTAAGACCTCCAGGGAATTAAGGTTAGCACAGGGCATAAAGGGTGGGGAAAAGGACTTTTTTAGGTATGTCAGGGAAAAGAGGAAGTGCAAGGAACATATTGTGAGGATAAAGCAGGGAGCAGATTAGGTGGAAAAGGGGAAGGAGCAGGCAGAAATTCTAAATGGGTACTTCTGCTCCATTTTCACTAAGGAGAGGGATGGTCTACTACCAGCATGGGTTGGTGGGGTGGGGAAAGGAAGGGAGGAGGTGACGGACAAAGTGATCACAGGAAATAGAGTACTAGAGGGACTGAGGGCAGTAATGGTGCACAAGGCACCAGGTCTTGATGGCATCCACCCCATGCTTCTGAGGGAGATGGCAGAGCTGTAGGCTGAGCCACTAGCAGATCTGTTCAACACCTCCCTGAAAACTGGGTATGTGCTCCAGGACTGGAGGGTGGCCCATGTGGTGCCCATACACAAGAGTAAGCCTAGGGAGGAGCCAGGAAATTATCAGATGGTCAGTCTCACGTCCATAGTGGGTAAGCTTATGGAGGCACTACTAAAGCAGAGGCTGGTGGCATTCCTAGAGAGTAGTGGCCTCCAAGATGGCCAGCAACATGGATTCATCTCAGGGAGGTCTTGTCAAACCAACCTAATAGAGTATTATGACTGGGTGACAAGGGAGTTGGACATGGGGCCATGCAGTACATGTCCTGTACTTGAACTTCAGTAAGGCTTTTGATACAGTGCCTTATGGGACACTTGGGGGAAGCTGACTACAGTCAGGGTGGGAAAAAAAGCTGACTAAATGGATGAAGAAATGGTTACAGAGGAGGGTGCAGAGGGTGGTGGTGGGGGGAGATTTCAGCACCTAAAGCAGTGACAAACGGGGTGCCGAGGGGTCAATGCTGGGTCCAGTGCTATTTGTGCTCTTTATCTCCAATATAGCACACAGAGTGGGGAGCAGGGTTAGTCTGTTTGCAGATGATACCAAATTGGGGGCAGTGGTAGACAAAAAGGATGGATGGAAAAAGTTGCAGTGGGACCTAACCAAACTAGAGACATGGTCGGTGGAGTGGCAGCTAGGATTCAATGCAAAGAAGTGTAAGGTGATGCACTTTGGGACTAAGAACCAGAAGAGGGACTACTGGTCGAGGGGGTGAGGTTGGGGATAACAGAGGAGGAGAAGGACCTAGAGGTGTTGGTAACTGGGAGCATGAACAACTCAGACTAGTGCAGGAGAGCAGCAGCGAAGGCAAACAAGATGATGGGGTGCATTGCAAGGGGGTTCTCATCCAGACACAGGGATGTGATCCTATCTCTCTACAGATGATTGGTCAGACTGCACCTGGAGTACTGTGTGCAATACTGGAGGCCATACCTGAGGAGAGATATAAAGTTACTGGAGGGGGTTCAAAGGAGGGCAACAAAATGTTAAAGGGAATGGAAGGAAAGGAATATGAAGTTAGGCTAAAGAAGCTGAACATGTACACACTGGAGGAGAGGAGGGATGGAGGTATGATTGAAGCAATTAAATACCTGGGGGGGTTAAATAAACCTAGCACTGAGGGGGTGTTTAAACTGAGGAGTGGAAGAGAGGTGAGGGGGCACAGACTAAGTTTGGAAGGAGGACGTTTCAAGAGGGAAATGAGGAGGCACTACTTCACTGAGAGGGTGGTGTCTAGTTGGAATGCGCTGCCAGAGGGGGTGGTAACATGTAGGACAGTCAAGAGCTTTGAGAAGGAGTGGGATAAAGCAAGAGGAAGAGTCGGGGGCAGGGGCTGGGACAGGCGGGGGAGGAACAGAGGGGGAGGAGGCTGAGGCAGCTGCAATCTAGGGTACTAGTTATACGCTCGGGCAGACTTAGGTAGACCGATTGGTCTGTTCTCCTGGCAGATTCGTATGTTCATATGTATGTTCATATGTAAAATCACAATGACTCTGTTCATGAGCAGAGGTCCTAAAATGCCTTTGTTGAAACTTTGGTGACAAACGTCCATAAAATAACTGTGTTACAAGTATGCATTGTGCAGTTCCCACGCACCCTCGTAACTTCACAAATCTGTAGTACTTTCACTCCAGATTTTCAACATTGGCATTTTTTCAGACCTCCTTATGAACAGTACAGCTGTCATTTTTCAAATCCTGCCCGAATTATGCGTTTACACAACTGGCGCAGAATAGCGCGGTTGCTGTGGGAAATCTATGTTCAGTACAGATTAAGAAAATCATAGTGATAGTGTTCATGAGCAGAGGTCACAAAATGCCTATGTTGAAAATTTAGTGAAATAATTCCACTAAATGACTGTGTTACGCAAATGTGTTGCGAAGTTTCCACGTATGCTTGGAAGTTCTAGCATTTTTAATATTTTCACTACAGATTTTCAACATTGCCATCTCTTCACACCTCCCTATTAATGGTGCAGCTGTCTTTCTTCACATCCTGCCTGATCAGTGTTTTCGTACATCTGGTGCACAATGGCACGGTCGCTGTGGGAACTCAAAGTTTGGGACACATTGACAAAATCACAGTGCCACTGTTCATGAGAAGAGGTCCCAAATGCTTTCATGAGGTGAGGGTCACTAAAAGGCCATGTTGAACATTTTTAGTGCAAATACCAGCAAACGCCCGGGGCGTTAGGGTTTCTAACCATAACGTCCCACCCTTTACAGACTGACAGGCATCAGGGGTGTGCCTTTGGATTGCTGTGCCACCCTCACCACCCCACCCTGCAGCCAGTGACAGGCGTCGAGGTGTGCCTTGGACTCTTTGGCCTCAGAGTTCACCCCATTCTTCTATATTGCACCCATTTCAATGTATGTCCTTATGGAGTGGGGTGACTGTAAAATTGAACACCCCAAGGCACACCTCAACACTTGGTGTCTGCAGAATAGGGTGAGGTGAAATGGCATGAACGTTAAGGGCGACAACCCAAAGTCATACCCCAATGCCCGTCCGTCTCTGCAGGTTGGAGGTGGGGTTGGCGTGAAGTTCAATACTTCACTGCCATTCCTACTCTGCATCTGTCTAACTCCTGCATTTCCAATGCTAATTCCAGCAAGCAAACATTCGGCATTGACAAATGCTTGTTTAGTATGTCTTCAATCTTTTTTCAAGAATGATTTTAGTATTTTCTGTCTTACTGTATTTTTGCTTTTACTAGCAAGTGATATGGAATTGAATCCTGGCCCTTCCAGTCCTTTTTTGGCATCAAATGCATGGTTTTAAAATGTTACATTTAAATGCCCATAGTTTGATACATAAATTAGCAGAAATCGAGTCACTTTGTTTGACAAAGACTCCTGATGTACTGTAACTGGTATTTCTGAGACTTGGGTGAATTGAAACTATCAGTTCCTGATGGGCTGTGTGCTATTTCAGGCTATAAGATTGCTAGGATTGATCAAAAGGAGCATAAAAAAGGGTGAGGGAACTGCTATTTATTTTAAGGAACAGTTACAGTTTAATATGATTAATAGTAGTGACCAGTTAGAAACTTTGAATGACTGGCCTCTTGTTCAGGTGGTTTTGAGTGGGTGAAAGCATGTCATTTTAGGGTGCTTGTATAATCCACTTCAGTGTGGTTTGTCAGGTTTAACAGAATTTTTGGATGCTTCAGAACCCTTTAAAAAACTATATGATTATGTATTTTTTGGTGATTAAATTTAAATTGGTTGCAAGATTCTGGAATGTGTTTTGGTTCTCTTTTACAATCTTATAATTTAGTTCAGCAAATCAGAGAACCTACACAGTTAGATTCATTTAGTTCAAATCATACTCTTTTAGATTCGGTTGTCACTACTCAACAAAATAAAATGTTTTTGTCATATGTTTGAGGACTCAGTGAGTGACCATTTGGCCACTTACTGCGTCCTCACTTCTAAACCACTAACAATTCTATTTCAAGTTATTCAAACATGTAGTTTTAAAAATGTTGATTTTCTTGTATTAACTATAAACAATTGACCTGTCTAATATTGACTGACCCTTTATTTATTCTATTCCTAATGTTGGTTATGCTCTTAATTTTTTCTTCATTAACTAATTCCTATTCAGGATAAGTTTTTTCCTAAGCTTACCAAAATAATTTGTAGGGTGGTTAACAAATGGTTCTCTGATCATATTAAATAGTAAATATTTGATAACATTGTGTAAACAAGCTTTGGTGGCCTATAAATCCAACCTCTCTAATAATACATCATCCACTTGTTGTGCAAGAAATAAAGTTACCTATTTAATTCAGCTAAAAAGGAGTTTTATAAGAAACAATTTGAGCTAAATTGGTCTGACATGCAGCACTGTTGGGACAACATTCATTCATTATTATCCCCTAAATCACGAGGCCCATTTGAAAGACTTGTTGTTAATGATTCCGTGATTACTGACCCCACAGAAATTGCTAATTCCTTGAATGATAAATTTTCTGATTGCTAATTCCTCATATAATACATTTTCTGATCTCGCTTGTTATAGTACCAGCTCTTCTTTTAACAATTCTGTTTTACCTAATGATTCAGCATTGACCGATCATCCTACTTTTTATTTTAAAAACGTGTCCAAGATTGAAGTTTTAAGATTCATTTCTTCAGTTCCAGAAAAGGAAAGTGCAGGGTTTTGATGGGTGTTTTTTAAGGTTAATTGCCCCTTATGTTGCTACCCCATTGTGATTTATTTTACTTTTTTTTTGACTATGCAACAGTCTCTAATGATTTGGAAATGTGCCAGAGTTGTGCACGTGCCAAAGAAGCCAAATGCCGTTCATGTGGATGAATTTAGTCATATTTCAATCTTAGATCCTATTAGTAAGTTGTTGGAAAAAAATGTTGCTGAAGAAAGAAATTGTTATCTGGAAAAATACAGTGTTCTCAGTTCACAGCTCACAACAGCAGGGGTTTCATAGGATTCATGGCACAAAGACTGCCTTGGTCAGGTTCGCAGACACAGTCCTCAGTGACTTTGTTGCTGGATTTATGACTGGGGCTGTGTATGTGGACCTGACCAAGGCATTCAAGCTTATTAATCATGGTTTATTTTATTCAAAACTAGAGTCTCTAGGATCTTCCATGAATGCTATTTGTTGGGTTAAAGACATTTTGTTAATCATACTCAGTTTGTTAGTGTTGGCTCTTCTATTGCAAATGTGTGTGTTCTGGGGAGAGGGGTACCTCAGGGCTCAATGTTAGGACCCTTAATGTTTTCCCTTTTAGTTCCCTTATTACCCCTGGTGTATAAATCCTGCCTTTCTTTACTTTATGCTGATAACCTTGTTTTTTCTACTGCTAAAATCCGAGGGGTATTTCCTTGGATCTCACATTGGATTTGTCTTTCATTTGTCATCAGTTTGAAATACATTTATTTGTGTTAAATTCTGAAAAGACAAAATTCATGTTTTTTGGTACAGTGCCTATGTTAAATGGGTGCCCCCCCATGTTGCAGGATAACCTGGGTAATGTAACAAAACACATTTTTTTAGTTTATATATTTGGGGGTTGTCTTTGATCCTGGATTAACATTTTCTGCCCATCTCAAATTGGTTTGGGGAAATAGCAACCAAAGGCTTGCAGCTCTTTATAAACTGAAACAGTTTTCTCCACTGAAACACGGCAAGCAATTGCAGTTGGTTCACTTTTACCTAACTTTGATTATGTTTCTTGCCTTTTCCTTTTTTAATTTGGGTGTTTGTGAACATGATCTTCTTTCTGCTTTCTATAACAACATATGTCATTTTGTTTTGCTTGCCCGTGCACATACTCACCACTGTTCTTTATATTCCCAGCTTGGGTGGCTTTCACCTCTTGCATGGATTGAATAATTTTTTTAGTTGGCAAACTTTTAAAGCAGTTTTTTCTACTTCTTTTTTCCATTGTTCAAATTAGTTTCAGTAAGGGCTCTCATGCCCAATTTGAGGTTGGCTAAATGTGTTTTCTTGCAACCATTACTATGTAAATCTAAAACTGGCTCAAGATTATCTGCTGCTGCACTGTGTTATTGGAAAACACTGCCTAAATCAATATGACTTCCTTGCTCACTTCCTGTTTTTAAAATGATTTTTTTTCTGCTCAATCAATGTACTTGTAATTGTTTTTAATTGTAAGGTGCTATATTTATTGTTTTCTCAGACTTGTTTTATCTTTCGTATTGTATTTGTCTAGGCTGAGCCTGATAAAGGACCCTTGGTCCAGTGCTCTAACCCGATTAACAAATTAAATAAATAAATTAAAGTCAGGAGTCTGGAGGAAGCTGGCATGAAATGTTGCTGCTAGGTTTTGTAAGTGACAGAATTGAGAAAGTATGCTAAACTATTCTGGGAAGCCTGCAGAGATTATTGTGCTGAGAAAGCTGAGGCCACATACACATTTTGGGCATGTAATAAAATGTTGGGAGGAGCTGATGGAGGTCCACTTAGGGATCCTATACTAAATAATTGCTGATTGTTTTGGTAGTTTAACAAGAGAATAATGCAGTGCTTTTCCTAATGAGTCAATGGTATCCCTGTTAGGAGGAGGACTTAGTACCCATCTGCTTCCCCACATGCTTTTGCGGCTGGTGACGCATTGAAATCATCATAACAGCTTTCCAGTTCACAAAATGCATGCCTTCACACAATTTTAAAATGTATTTTTCAATGTTGTTTTAAAGTCATTCAGTAAATCTAACCCAAGAATCCAGTAACTGGATTCTTATAGCAACCTTTTAAAAACTCATGTAGGGAATTGTACTGTCCGGAACAAGACCACTGTGATTTTCAGTCTTGTTGGTTCAACAGATCTGGCTTGCATCACCGAGACCTGGCTGGACGATAATGCAGACCAAATACTTGAGGCCACAATTTCAGCCAGGTATATGGTGATACATCGCCCGAGGTTGGACGGGGAGGGGAGGTTGCGGTCCGTTTCAAGACCGAATTGGCACTCACTAGTGTTCCAGTTGAGGAGACCATCTGTTTTGAATGTGCTGTTGTGGCAGGTGTAGGCTATCGAAGTGCTCTCATCTACCATCCATCCAGAGATGGGAAGCAATTCCTTAAGGAAGTAGTGGACTTCGTCTCCGACATGGCTTTTGAGTCTCCCAGGCTGATGATCCTGGGTGATTTTAATGCCTGGATCGACGACGAACTTTCACAATTTGGACAACACTTCCTCCAGTTAATGGATTCACTGGTCCTAACACAGGTGGTTACCACTGCTGCACATAAAGGTAGCCATTCTCTTGATTTGGTCTTCCTTCTGGGGATCGAGGCTTCTGACATGGGGGTGGAACCAGTCAGCTAGTCCGATCACTACACTGTGAGATTCAATTTTGGCTCCCCACCTTGTAGACTGACCCCTGTGGAGATAGTCAAGTACCGCCTTTTACGGAATATTCCTTCTGATGACCTTGCTGCGGACCTTGACCTATCACAATTTCCTGTGCATTGCAATGATCCAGAGGCATTGCTTCTGGCCTATAATAATGCCATCACCTCTGCCCTGGATTCTATTGCTCCAGTTCATGTGCATCCTCTCTCTCCCTTCGACCTCGAGCTCCATGGTTTGAAGGGGTCTTGAGGGAGTTGTGGTAACTAGGACACAGGTTAGAACATTGTTGGTGGAAATCTGGCTTGTATGCTGATCATCAGAGACTGTTAGAACACTATCAATTCTATCAGTCAGAAATTTCTCATAAGAAGGCAAAGTTCCTGTCCAGGGAAAGTTCTGCCACCCAGAACCGATTAACTCAGCTGTTCAGAACTGTGGACAGATTGTGCAACCCAACCTGTGTACAGCTCTGAAGAGCATTTTCACAATTACAGTGTGATGAGCTTGCTCGGTTCTTCACTGATAAGGTGATGGATATTAGGTCAGAGATCCACTCGACACATTCTATGCGGTTGCTAGTGATCAGGATTTGGTTGCCACCCCTTCATTTTCCTGGAGTACCTTCAACCGCCCGGAAATCGTGGATGTTATGCGGATTGTCCAAGGGATGCACCCTACATGCTGTAGTTTAGATCCAGGTCCTACATCACTGATTATGGGGTGTGGGGAGTCCATTCTCCCGGTTCTAGCACAGATAGTCTGGTGCTCCCTTGACTCAGGTGAATACCCCTGTTCCTTGAAAGAGGTGGTGGTGACACCCTTGTCGAAGAAAGCTTCTTTGGACCCAGACTCTCTTGCAAACTACAGGCCTATCTTGAACCTCCCCTTTGTGGGGAAGGTGATCGAGAAAGTAGTGGCGGCCCAGTTGGAGAACCACCTGACCACCCATAGCATCTATGAACCTCTCCAATCAGGTTTTCAAAAGAAGCATAGTACCAAGACTGCACTGGTTCAGGTGCTCAATGATCTCCTGATGGCAAGAGACCAGAGAAAATGGTCCATTTTGGTACTATTAGATCTGTCATCAGCATTTGATACCGTTGATCATGGGGTCTTACTTGAGCACCTGAGATGTATTTGTGGGCTTTCTGGGGTTGTCCTCAGATGGTTCACTTCATACCTCACCAGAAGAACTCAGAGGGTGGTTTCGGGGGTTTTCTCCTCTGATCCCATCTCTCTGTTTTGTGGGGTTCCTCAGGGCTCTATACTGTCCCCCATGTTGTTTGCAGTGTATATGCTTCCCCTCAGAGACATTGTGAGGTGGTATGGGCTGAGGTTTCATTGTTATGCCGATGATACCCAGCTATACCTGTCCTTTGCCCCTGACCAGGAAGGAGCCATCTCGGTATTTAATAGCTGCCTCAATGAAATCCAGGATTATATGAGGTCCAATTGGCTGAAGTTGAACTCCGGGAAGACGGAGGTGTTGGTTTTGGATCCAGATCGCCGGATAGGGGGACCTGGGGCCGGCTCCCCATCTGGATTGTTTTTTGGGGATGCCGAGCTACAGGTCTCTGAAGGGGTGTGAGACCTGGGGGTGATATTGGATGCGGGGCTGACACTTCGGTCCCAGGTGTCAGCGGTGGTTAAGTCATTTTTTTACCATCTAAGAAACATCGCTAGGATCAAGCACCTTGCTCCATCCGGCGATCTGCCAACTTTAATCCATGCCTTTGTGACCTTGCGCCTAGACTACTGCAACTCACTTTACTTTGGGCTTCCGGGGGTTGATATCCACCACCTGTAGCTGGTGCAGAATTCCGCAGCACGGTTGTTGGTGGGTACTCCTAGATCTTCCCATATTACACCGGTGCTGAGGGAACTGCACTGGCTACCAGTTCAGTGGTGGATCACCTTCAAAGTCGGATTACCGACTTTTAAAGCCCTGCATGAACTGGGCCCTGATTACCTGAAAGAACTCCTGATCCCTTACCGCCCTGTGAGATCACTCCGCTCAGCCAACGAGGGGCTGCTAGAGATTCCAAGGGTGACCTTAAAATCTTCAGGGTCCCGTGCTTTTATGTTTGTGGCCCCTTCCCTTTGGAATTCTCTACCCTGTCGGATTAGGGAGTGCACAACCATGGGGAGTTTTAAACAGGCTTTGAAATCTTTCCTTTGGGAAAAAGCTTATGGCTGTATTGTTTATTGATCTGATTCTGTTTTGGTTTTATGATGTTGACTTCGTTGTATTTTATTATCTTATTGTACTGCGCTTTGATGTCTGAAAGGCGTACAATAAATAAAGTATTATTATTATTATTATTATTATTCTCTAAGGCTGGACAAACAATTCAAGGACAAAAAAGAAAATCAGTGATTAAAACAAATGTTCATGCTTAGGATAGAGTATGCCTGACTGGTAGCCTTTATACTTAAAAGAATAATTTAAAAAAATGTCATGATGCCCCCTAACAAAATCTTTTTTCACGCTCTAGCTAGTGAACTCACTCCTATACCAGATCTCTCAATCTTTAACAGAAGGATTCACATCCACCTCTTCATTGTGGGCAGTTATAAAGGATCAAGACCAAAGAGGGACGCCCACAAGGTCACTCTGTCCAGCATTTGGTCCACTATGGGTGGTTGCAATGAAGATGCTGCTTGGGGGACTGCTGCAAAAGATAATTTGAGGGCAATGATCCCTATTTGGCCTCTAAGAGAACGCTGCAGGCTATAAATAACTCCAAGTGCAACGTCGCTCTGAAATAAACAAAATTACAGTACTGCTGCCACTACTGAATCTCATGGCTGAGCCAGTCGATGATGTCATCTATGAGGGATTGTGGGACAAGACTCAAAAGAGTAACCTCTCCCCATGTAAAACTTCTACTGTTGATTATTGCTTTAGGCTGAGATTTGTTAATTTACTGAAATATACTTAATTGCTCATATTACGCTGTTATGTATTTTAATCATTTGTATGTTGGCTTGCACACATGCACAAGCAACATCGTGTGGTAGTATATTTCAGAGGTGTGTCAGTGTTGTGGCAAATGCAGGGGCCACATTAGTGGGTGCATCGCTCAGCCGCCAATCAGTGAGCATGCTGGCAATGACAGAAAACTTCAAAGAAAGCCAAAAAGTTGAAAGAAATCTGCCACTGCACTCATGTGCAGTTTCATCAGTGCAGCGGCAGATGACAAGACTCCAGCCATGCGCATTACAGTGCACAGTAATGTGCACGACCGGAGCTATGAGCAACATGTTTGCTCGGTGTGCCTTTCCTAGTGAAACATTTCAATAAATAATGTAGCCGCAGAGCGGCTTTTCACAATGGTGGCTCCTACCACCTGCCACACTGTCCCAAAAAGCTGGCATTGGGGTACCCAATCCTCGTGTTGGCATGTATCCCCCATCCCCCATTAATGTGGCACACTGGGAGCCAATCCAGTGTGCTGAAATATTTTTTTATTTTCTTCTGACACCATGATGTCTTCTCCCAGTGTCGGATGGGCCCCCCAACCCCTCTACATGATTTGTTGACATTTGGGTGCCCAGTCCCCATTTCGGCATCCCCCCCACTATTGTGGTACACTGAGAGCCCACCCCAGTGTGCCCACATTAATAATAAAAAAAAAAATTCCCTGTGAAAGAAGAAAACTGTTCTTCACTGTTAGTTTTCTTTTGTACCTGTAAAAAAGGAAATGGTCCATCATTGTGTCACTGTCCCCTTCCGCATCCCAACCCTCCCTCTGTGCACCCCCCCCTTACCCCATACTTACCTCCGGAGGTCAGACGCAGTCCTCTTCTGTGGACTGGGACACGTCTGCACTCTGCAAAACCGAACCACAAAATGAAGAATCGAAGGTAAGCCATATAATGGAGTCAATGGGGGGGGTTCAACTTAGGTTGATATCTCGGCCATTTTTTTGGAATTTTGGCCCCAGATTTTCAACACGTGGTTCTTGGTACCCCATCTCGTGAACATTGGCACTGTCGTTTCATTTCTCGGTCCTGAAAGGTGATTTCGTGTACACTGCATGAACTCACCTTTCAGGGTTGATTAATGAAACAACAGTGCCAGTGTTCATGAGGAGAGATCACAAAAAGCCCATGTTGCAAATCTGGTGAATAAATTCCAAACAATCACTGTGTTATGAGCGTGCATTGTGCAGTTTCTACACACATTCGTAACCTCACCAGTTTTTCATATTTTCATTCCAAATTTTCAACATTGCCATTTTTTTCACACCTCCTTATGAACAGTACAGCTGTCATTTTTGACATCCTTCCTAAAACGTGTTTTCGCACCTGTGTCACAGAATGGCACGGTCGCTGTGGGAAATTGACTTTTGTGACACATTAACACAATCACAGTGTCACTGTTCATGACAGGAGGTCCCAAAATGCCCATGTTGAAAATCTGGTGGAAAAATTCCAAAACATGATTGTGTTATGGGCGTGCATTGTGCAGTTTCTATGCATGCTCTTAACTCCGCCAATTTTTCATATTCTCATTCCAGATTTTCAACATTGCTATTTTTTCACACCTCCTCATGAACAGCATAGCTGTCATTTTTCACATCCTACCCGAAATGTGTTTCTGCTCCTGTGGTGCCGAATGGCACAGTCACTGTGTGAAATCACCTTTCAGGATTGGGTAACAAAATGATAGTGACACTGTTCATGAGGTGGGGTCCCAAAAAGCCCATGTTGAAAATTTGGAATGAAAATACCAACAAACACATGGGGCGTTAGGGTTTTCAACCATAACGCCCCACCCTGTAGAGACTGACAAGCATTGGGGGGGTGACTTGGGTTCGTCAGGCGTAGTGCTCACAGCATTCCACCCCCACCCCGCAGCCATTGACAGGCATTGATGTGTGTTTTGGGGTCTTTAGCCCTAATGTTCACCCCATTCTCCTCTACTGCAGCTATCTCAGCTTATTTTATTATGTAATGGGGGGAGCATAAGGGCCAAAGACCCCAAAGGACACCGCGACACCTGTTGCTGTCTGCAGGGTGGGGTGTGGTGGAATGGCTAACGAACCAAAGGCACACCCCCAATGCCTTTCAGTCTCCGCAGAGGGAGGGGGATGGAGGTTGGCATTAGTTCAATATTTTGCTGCCATTTCTATTATGCATCTCTCTAACTCTACTACCAATGCCAATACCAGCAAGCCAACATTCGGCATTCACAAATGCTTGTTATAAAATGGGTTCTAAAAATCCCAAAACTTCACAGTACAAGTTGCACCACATGACAGTGGGTTAATAGAGCATATACCCACTCTGGGGTACTTTTTCAGCAACCTAATCTAACAGCTAAACCTCAGAACGCAAACCAAATTGGTACACCAGACCCACAGCTGACATACTGTACGTAAAAACTGGATGGTTTTCTATCAGTATTATTGTATTTCAGAACTTCTCTTTTTCAATAGCTCTGTCTTTCAGTATGTCTCTCAGTAGTAGCAGCCTTTGCTAAACATACTCAATCTCTTACACACACACACACACACACACACACACACACACCTGCCTCATGTCTCTCTCTGACTGTCTTTTGAGTGTGCAGCCACAGCACAGGTGGGTTTTAGCACCGCAATCAACCTGAGCAGCCACAGCTAGTGACTGCTCATAAAGAGCCTAAATGCAAATAGTTACTTGAGTATGACTAGTGTAGGGGATATACACTCTGTGATTGCAAGTCAACTCAACTGTTTTGTAAACTACTGACCTTCATCACAGCTCCAGTAAAAAATAATTGAGTTATAATAAGTGTAGCAGTACTGTAAATTGAGTTAGGTCACTTGAGACTAAATCTAGTGGTGCAGACGGCTGAGGCATCTAACGCCTTACCTCCTGCTACACTGGTGACCCATGTTCCAGAATGAACATAGGTTACTGCTGGTCGGCGTGATGGGAGAGGATTGAGCATCCTAGGGACAGCATTCCTCTTCTGGGGAAGGGGTGTCAGCCATATCAGCCTTTAACTGCCACCTAGTAGAGGCCCAGTGGCAGGCAGTGCAGGCAACAAGCAACTCATGAGCGGGGCTGCAGATCTACAGGACATGTGCACCTCTATTCACAAGTTTCTGATGTGATGCTATGGTGGGTTCTGAGGAAAATGGAAAAAGGGGTCCTGCCACAGGATGAAGCCCTGTGGTCCTACCTGGACCTGCACCACTACCTGGACTCCTGAAGCCGAACCAGACATGGGTATTGGTGGAGGACAGCCCTCCCTTTTCCACCCTTCCATTGGAGCCATCCATGGGGGATCAAGATCTGGATAAATCCAGGGGAGGTGTGTGTCACCCAAGAGGAGGGGACAGGAGCTGAAGAGCTTGATGGTGGGAGTAAAAAACTATATGGAAAAGAAGAAAAAAGTAAAAACAGTAGGGCTACTTGGATTCTCTGGAATCTGTTCCAAGTGTGCAAAGTCAGAATTTAGGTAATTCTGATTCTGACTCCATTTCTGTTTGGCATCTGATTGAGCCATCGGAATGAAATTGGAGACGGAATCGGAAGCTCACATTCTGTATCTTGATACTGTCTCCATTACCAGCACACCTGGCAGGCACAAAACAAAGCAGCAAAACCTGTAAAAAGATCCCACAGTGCTACACACTCTTAGTTCACCTGCCCGCACACCTGTGTCCCTCCCAGTCTCACTCCCGAGTAATGACTCAGTCCTCCTACCTCCTGATGATGGCCTGATACCTGTAATGCTGCTGCAGGATCCAGGGAAAGCCAGTGGGATCGGGTCCTTTTGCTCCATCTGTGTCTGCCTGGTACTGCTGGGTGAAGAACTGGACTGGGTGGTCCTCCAGAGACTCCGCCTGTCTCTCTCTGCATCTCCAACCTCTCACACCCAACCTGGCAGCAGCAGCAGCATCAGCACCCATGTGACTTTCCTGACTTCCACTCCCTTGTATCTCACCCAACGATCTGGCCAAGACCTGGCCATGACCTTCACCCACCACAACTCAACTCTCAAGCCAGCCTGTATTGACAAATGGCTAGTAAAAAAGCCATCAAATAAATTTGCAAAAATCACAGCCACCATGGCACTAGCATAGTACTCCACGCTGGTCCACCCTTGATGTCTCTGCAGCTGCTGACATGAGTTGAGGACAGAGGCCCGCCTGTACCAAACCCTGGGTTAAGCCATCTAACACCATATGATTTCAATTTAACATCTGGTGGTTAATCTCAGGGTTTGTCATATGTAGGCCACCTCCTCCCCAGGTCATATTGCAGTGACAGATAAGTAAAGCCAGGAGTAGCTGGTGTGGTGTCCAGGAAAAGGTCTCTCATTCAATGATCGGTCAGTGTCGGTGACCATCTGCTGTGCCTAGCTGGTAGTACCAGCTAGCAGGCTGAGTCATCGGGGTGGGGTTGGTGGGAGCTGAGTCTGCTGGCACTGGCCCTGGCATAGTGGACACTACAGTCAGGAACATGGATGCACTCAGAGGAGCCCAGCAGTCACCTTCGCCACAGCTGGAGTACCGTGGGCAACATCACAGACCAGAAACCAAATGACCAGAGGTGACCAAATAAGGTAGGGACTGGGAGGGAGGGAGAGCGGGGGGTGGAATTGTGGAAAGGCCAGGAGTCACAATGCATGGGAGAGGATTTTACTTACAAGTGAAGGAAGCAAGCATCACCGGGTCAATGTGGGAGGTTTCACAAGGAAGCAGAATCTGAATTGGACTGGATTCCAATTCCGATATTTTTTTTATTTGGATTTTTGGCCCTCAATACCGAAATTCCAAATCCCCCCCCCAAAAAAAAGCTCAGAGTCTGATTAGTCTGACTCCATTCAGCAGATTCCGAGAATTCCTAAAATAAAGTATTCTGTGCGTTTATCACTCTCCATTTATTCTATGTGCTTATTATTCTCTACATCTTATAATTGTGCTGTCCTAACCAGGACCTCTTTGCAAACAAGCTTCACTCAGTCTTTTCCCAGTAAAACAAACACAAAACAGAATACATTGTTTCATTTTCAGAGGAACTATTTTCTCCTGCAGTACACTACAAGCACTGTAACAAATAAAAATTTCTCTTTCATGCTTAAACACATGCTTTCGTTACCAGCCACTGCTCGTTTTATAAGTAGCAGAAACAGGGAAGCAGGGAACGAGGTGAGGTGTGCTAAGGCACAAGCTGAGGAAAGAATAGTCACGGTGTAACAAAGGGGGCAAGAGCTTTTTTAAGTATATAATTGGAAAAAGAAAGACGGTGGGGTTGTGAGGTTGAAGGGTTCAGACAGACTGTGCAGAGGATGATCAGGAAAAAGCAGATATCCTGGACAAATACTTCTGATCTATCTTCATAGTGGAAGGGGAAGGGAGTGGACCAAATATAGGTTACAGAACCACTGGAGGGAGGGAGGGAGGTAGACACAAGCCCATTTGAAGAGGAAAGAGTCTTGAAGGGACTTGCGCATCTGAAAGTAGACAAAGCTTTAGGGTCAGATGGGGTACATTCAAGGGTATTGAAGAAGCTCAGTGATGTACTGGCTGCACCTCTGACAGATCTATTCAATAACTCACTTGATACAGGCGTGGTCCCAGAGGACTGGAGAAGGGCAGACGTAGTCCCACTCCATAAGAGTGGCAGCAGGGAAGAGGCTGGCAACTACAGGCTGGTCAGCATGACATCAGTAGTGGGGAAACTAATTGAGTTACTTCTAAAGGAAAGACTGGTAGATTGCATTGTATCCAGCAGGTAACAGGACCCAAGGCAACATGGATTCACAGAAGGGAGGTCATGTCAGACAAACATGACAAATTTCTTTGACTGAGCGACCAGAGAAATAGTTTGGCAGCAGCAGTGGACATGGCATACTTAGACTTCAGCAAGGCTTTCAACACCATGTCGCATAGGAGGCTTATAAAGAAACTGGGAAGCTTGAGGTGGGAACCAAGATGGTACATTGGTTGTGTAATTGGCTAACGGATACGTGACAGAGGGTGGTGGTTAACAATACTCACTCAGTAGAAGGGAGATTGACCAGCGGGGTTCCTCAGGGCTCAGTACTCGGTCCAGTCCTCCTTAATGTCTTTAAAAGTGACATTGCAAAAGAACTGGAAGGAAAGGTGTGCCTCTTTGCAGGTGACACCAAGATCTGCAACAGGGTGGACACTCCGAAGTGGGTGAAGAGAATGAATAGAGAATTGAAAAACCTTGAGAAATGGTCAAGGGTATGGCAGCTGGGTTTCAGTGCAGAAAAGTTCAGAATTATGCACCTTGGACACAGAAACCCAGAGGCAGAGTATAGAATAAGTGGGAGGTATTGACGGTCACTAAACAGGAAAGGGACCTGGGGTAATCATAAAAGATAACCTTAAGGTGGCAAGGCAATGCGACAAAGCAGTAGGGAAAGCCAGTGGGATGCTGTCGTGCATGGTTGGGGGGGATTATCACCAGCAGAAGGAGGGAGGTGGTGTTGCCACATAATTGGTCATTGTTCAGACCATACCTAGAGTACTGTATCTAGGTTTGGAGACTACATCTCAGAAAGGATATAAACAGGGCAGAGACCGTCAAAAGAAAACAGCAAAAATGGTGCAAGGGCTGCACCAAGTGTTCTATGAGGAGAGACTGAGGGATCTAAACATGTACACCCTACAAGAGAGGAGAGAGAAGGGGGAAATGAAAGAAAAAATTATTCACCTTAGTAACTGTGTTTCTTCTAATGGAGTCTTGCTGTATTTTGACATCATTCTCACATTATGCAGTTAGCCCCAGCACTTGAACTGCTCTGGAGAAGAAAGAGTTAACTCTATGCCAAAGCATAGAACATTAAGCTTGAGCACGGTTAAAACCTCTGACTGCTGCACTTTTAAGTGTAACTGTCAGATTCATATGAGCTAATACTAACTATCCCTACTATGTGGAAATTGTAAAATGTTTACTAGCCAAAAGGCAACCAAATATTTTGGATCCCCAAAAGACTCAAGTCGAGAAATCCAAAACAAAAACTAGGTAGTGAACAAAATAACTTACCAAAAACCGTAACAATAACCCACTTCCCCTATCTAAAAGAGAGAGTGCCAAGTACACTCCTGAGGTGCAACACTGCACCTACCATCCCACTTCCCAAAAAACAGGTTCTGAGAGGGGAGGCAGCAAGGGAAGTCAGAATACAGCAAGACTCCATTAGAAGAAACACAATTACTAGGGTGATTTTTTTCTTCAAACAACATGAAGTCTTGCTGTATTCTGACATTATGCAGACTACTAAGCAGTACCTCCATGGAGGAGGGATCAAACCTATTTTGGGAATAGGCTCTGCAGTACTGCTGTGCCAACCCAAGCATCACTCCTAGCCTGGATATCCAAAGAGTAATGTTTGGTGAAAGTATGGACTGTTTTCTAGGTGGCTGCTTTGCATATCTCTAATATGGGTATATTTCTGGCCACAGCCAGAGAAGCAGCTGTAGCTCTAGTCGAATGAGCCCTCAGGCCTGAGGGGGTGTTTTGCCTAGCTTTTCATAGCAGAACTGTATACAAGAGACAATCCATCTGGCAATAGTTCTCTTTTTAGCAGGTTTTCCCTTTCCCACTTCACCATAAGTGAGGAACAACTGGAGGGAGTCAAACCTGAGTGCCTCAGTACACTCAATGTAGTAGCTAAGAGCCCTTTTAACATCTACACTGTATAATCTCTCTCCTGAAGAAGAATGATCAGTGAAGAACATAGTAAGAGACATGGATTGGTTCAGATGAAAATCTGAAACCACTTTGGGTGAGGAACCTCCTGTTGGTTCCAAGGACAACTTTATCTCTATGGAATAAGATAAAATCAGGCTCCACTGACAGAGCTTGCAATTCACTGATACATCTGGCAGCGGTAATAGCTACCAAGAACACAGTTTTCCAAGTCAAGTACTTAAGCTCTCCTGAAGACAAAGGCTCAAAAGGGGGTTGCATAAGCTGAGCTATGCAAACATTAAGGTCCCAAGCAGGAGTAGGATCCCTAAATGGGGGACTGGTATGAAGCAATCCCTTGAACAATTTGCAGAAAACAGGATGAGATGTCAGTGAGGAGAGCTTTCCCACTGACAAAAAAGCAGAAACAGCTGACAAGTGTACTTTGAGGGTAGCTGGTCTGAGGCCTAGGCCATCAAGATGAACCATGTAATCCAGAACTGTAGACAAGTCAGCAGTATCTGTGGATATGTTTCTTGAAACACCAAATAGTAAATATTTTCCATCTGGGAGTTATAAGTTTTTCTGGTGGCAAGTTTTCGAGAAGCTTTGAGAATGTCCAGAACCCCTTGATACAAATGCAATTCTGCATATTCTAACTCTTCAAGACACATGCCTTGAGATTGAGGGACCGAAGGTTGGGATACTAGATCCTCCCCTGAGAGGAGGTTAACAGGTTGTGATTCCTGGGAAGGGATAGGGGAAGATAGACTGCTAGGGACAGCAAGAGGGGATACAAAGGCTGCCTGGCCCAATCTAGAGCAATCAGGATCACTTTGCAAGACTGTGTCCTTATCTTGACCAGGACCTTGAACAGTAGACGAAAAGGAGGGAAGGCATACAGAAATTTCCCTTCCTAATCCAGAACCAGAGCATCCAGAGGGACTGAACCCAAGACTGGAGGTCTGCAACAGAAGAGAGGAAGTTGGCGATTGTCTGGGGCTGCAAGGAGATCTATCTCTGGAGTGTCCCACCTCAAGAATATCACTTTTAACACTAAAGGGATCCAGGGACCATGCGTGATGGCCCTGAGAAATCCTGCTCAATGCATCTGCTAGCACATTGTCCTTCCCTGGAAGGTGGACTGTTACCAAACAGGTCTGTAGAGAATAAGCCAGGGACTATAATTTCATGGCTTCCATGCACAAGGCCATAGACCGAGTGCCTCCCTGCTTGTTGATGTATCACATGGTGGTGGTGTTGTCTGTCCTGACCTGAACCACCTTGTTCTGTACTAAGTCTGAGAAGGCTTCCATAGCCAGGTACACTGCCATGAGCTTCAGAAGATTGATGTGGTGAAGAGACTCCTGAGTGGACCACACTCCCTGAGCTGTGAGAGCTCCCAGTTGAGCTCCCCACCCCAGGAGAGAAGCATCCATGGTTAGAACCACAGAATGAGACTGAGTGATGAATGGGACTCCTTGTCTGAGGTTGTCCTGATCCTGCCAGGATTGGAGAGCCTGTATCAGGGTCTGGGTCACTGGAATAAGCTTGGTTACAGGATTTTTTTTCTGAGACCAAAAGGCCCTCAAGTGAAACTGGATGTCCCTCATCTGAAATCTGGCCCCTTGGACCACTGCAGTAGAAGCAGCCATGTGGCCCAGAAGTTGAAGGAAATGCCTTGCTGGTCGGGACACCAGAAGGTGCAAAGAGGAAGCCAGCTCCATAATGGCCCTTACCCTTGCCAAGGGGAGAAATGCTTTTGCTTTGACAGTATCCAGTTCTACCCCTATGAAAGGCAAGAGTTGTACCGGCTCGAGAACTGACTTGGGAAGATTGAGGAGTAACCCTAGAGAAGTGAGGACTTGTTGGGTCACTTGCAAATCTGACTTGACTTGGCCTGCAGACTGACCCACTATGAGCCAGTCGTCCAAGTATGGGAATATGGAGATGTTTTGTCTCCTTAGAAAGGCCACTACTACTGCTAGGCATTTTGTAAATACCCTTGGAGCTGATGTTAGGCTGAAGGGCATTGCTTTGAACTGGCAATGGCCTGAAGGCAGTTTGAACCTGAAGTACTTTCTGTGGGAGCACCTGATGGGAATGTGAAAGTAGGCATCCTTTAGGTCCAGGGAGGCTAGCCAGTCCCCTGGCCTTAGAGAGGGAAGAATTATTCCCAGAGTCACCATTTTGAATTTTGACTTTAGTAGATGCTTGTTTAGGTATCTTAAGTATAGGATAGACTGCCACTCCCCTGTTTTTGGGGGTAAGGAAGTATCTGGAATATAGACCATTGCCCCTGTGAAGTGTAGGAACTTTTTCTATGGCTCTGAGAGCCAGCACAGATAAAACCTCTGCCTCTAGGGCAATGGTTTCGGAGATGTTTGCAGGTGGAAAAGACTGGACCCTCAGCTTTGGAAATGTTTTTGAAGCTGAGGACCAGTCTCTGGCTTACTACTTCCAGGATCCACTTGTCTGAAGTAACAGACTTCCAGTCCTGGGAGTAGTAAGCCAACCTGCCTCCTACAGGGATTGGGGAGTCGACCCGGGCTGACACATCAGGGTGTCTGCTTGGAAGAAGCCTTGGGCTGAGAGGAGGATGCAGCCCTGCTCATCCCCCTTCTGCTCTCTCTCTGAAGAACCCCCTCTAGGAAAAAGGAGAGGAGGCCTCTGCCTGGTAGAAAGACCTGTGAAAAAGCCTGCCCCTGCTCCTAGCCTGCTGCTTCTGATGAGTTGCCTGCCTTTCCTTGGCCTGTGCACTCCTGTAGGTGGTCCTGTACTCATCCATCTTTTTCATAGGATTCTCTAGCTGCTCTCCAAACAGAGAATTATCAACTACAGGAAAATCCATGGCTTTAGCCTGGGTATCCTGCGATAGGCTAGTACATCTGAGCCAAGCTAGTCTCCGAAGAGCCACAGATGTAGACATGACTCTTGACACATCTTTGGAGTCCACAGCAGCATGAAATTGGATTTTTGATGCCTCAGTCTCATCAGCAGGCACCTCCTCCAGCTCCTTGGCAAGCTGGGGGGTGGTCTGTTTGGCCAGTTCCAGTACAGTGTCCCATCTGGACTTCTGGTACCTGGCTGTGTAGGCCAAATAATTAGCCTGCCTGAGTCCCAAGGAAGATGCCATGTATTATTTCTTTGCCATGGCATCCAGCTTCCTGGATTCTTTATCTGGGGGGAGTGAAGCCAAGGGTATGTTAGCCTTATCACAGGCTGCAGCCTGCACAACCCCAACATGGCTATATTGCTGGTACAAGTACTCCATACCTAGGCCTGACAACATGTTCCTCTTGTCCATTCTTCTGTCTGCAGGAGGTAAAGAATTTGGAGTCTTAAGCAACTTATGTGTCTGTTTCCCGAAGGATTTGTGAAGGGGAATAGGCAACCTCTTGGACTCTGGGATGTCCATCATTTCCACATAGTCATGCTCCTCTTGCTCCTCGACAGCTTCATCCAAAGGGAGCTGGAGGGTTTCTGCCAATTTCTTGTTAAACATAAAGTGGAAGGGGGCTCAGAAAGCCTATGAGGGAAACACCAGAAGGCCAGTCTGGGGAGATGTCCGGTTCTATGGGCTCATCCAGACCTTCCACACCATCATAATCATCATAGTAATCATCATCCTCCAAATCCAGTTCATAAAAGTCTTCAGGGGAATAATCCTGAACTGGAGGAACCGATCGAACTGAACGCCTGCCCAAAGGCGTTGGATCAGCCAGAACCGAATGGAGCGATTCAACTATGCTAATCGCCCGGGCAATTTCTTCAGCGGTCAGATGATGTGGTTCTGGATCCGAACTAGCCAATTTTTCTTTCCTTTTTCTTTTTGTCAGAACCGACACCTCAGGATCGGCTCTCTGTTTGCCCGAGGGAGTCTCACCCAGGTCAGTGGGCACTCCCTCAGGTTCGGTAGGAACCAAACCGGGCTGGCCATCCGTGTCAACGGACTTCTCGGCCTCCTTCTCCCTATGCCTGCCCAATCTTTTATCTAGGGTGGCTTTGGGGAAATTTTTTTACAAATTTGGCAGTCTGACTCCAGGTGGTCAAAACCCAGACAGTAAACACAGGTGGTGTGGGGATCGGCCTTAGCAAAGGCCTTCCCACACTCACTGCAGTGTTGAAACCCAGTGGGTCAAGTTTTTCTCTTGGGTTTCTCAGACAAAGCCATCCTATCACTTACCCTTTTTATGGCAACAGCCAGGCAAGACTCCCTTATCAGTTCCTAACCGTGTTACGGGTGTTTGAAAAAAACGATGAAACACTAAAATCACTAAAAGAAAAAGACAGACACATGCACTAAATACAATTACCAACAACCGGTTCAGCTGAACTGGTTGAAAAGACTATTTTTGACAATTTACACAGAATTTTTCTAAACAAGTCCACTACCTATGTACTTACTGTACCACAGACAGGGATCTGAACTGAAAAATAAGAAAAAGTATAATTAAAATAACGATTTTTAAACCAGACCAAACCATGAGCAAAGGAGAAATCTCTGGAGCGACTGTTCAGCTAGGCAGAGTAAAGAATCTGACGGGTACACTTCAAAGTGCAGCAGATTGAGGTTTGAACTGAGCTCGAGCTCAACGTTCTATGCTTTGGCATAGAGTTAACTCTTTCCTGTCCAGAACAGTTCAAGTGCTGGGGCTAGCTGCATAATGTCAGAATACAGCAAGACTTCATGTTGTTTGAAGAGACCTTTAATTACCTCACAAAGGGTAAATAAAGTACAGGAAGGGAGCATTTTTCAGAAATAAATGTGTACAAAAACTAGGGGGCACAAAATGAAGCTGGAGGCATGACGTTTTGGAGGGATGAGTGGAAGTATTTCTTCACTGGGAGGGTAGTGGATGCCTGGAACAATCTTCCAGTGGAGATAATGGGGGCAAAAACTGTGGAGGGCTTCAAGCATGTATGGTATAGGTATAAAGGAAAACTGGTGTCAAAGCAGGGAAGGGAGGAGGTGGTCAGAGACCAGGTAGGGTCTATGGTGGCAGAATAGGCAGGGAAGAGAGGAGCAGACTAGATGGGACAAACGGTCCTTATCTGCTGAAAAATTATAGGTTTCTAGGTTTATATGTTGTGCAAGAGAATCCTTGAGAGATTGTGGTTTGGTGCTCTAATAACCCACTCTATGGAGGGTTGAAACCACTCGGTCTTATCTTACGGCTCCAACACACCAATACAGTGGGTTATTAGAGTACAACCCACATCTCTCCTATTGTATATTGCTTACTTGTATATAGACAATGATGGCAGAAGACCAGGGGTCCATCTAATCTTCTCACAGTTCCTGTCTGCCTCAGTACCTATTATCTATATGGGTTCTGTCCCTCCCTGTCCACCCCCTTGCTCCCCTCCCTACTGTTACCCACTACCAATCTGAGTAACCACACAATCCTTCACTCTGTCCCAGCCAGGCTTCAAACCATTTATGGTCTTGGCGTCCACCACATCTGTTGGTAGACTGTTCCATGGCTCCACCACAATTTCCATAAAATAGAACTTCCTCATATCCCTCTTAAAACTTCCCCCTGCCAGTTTCCACTTATGACCTTGAGTTCTTGAATCTTTACTCCTGCTGAATAGTCCCATGCAGTTCACCTTGTTTAGTCCCTCCAGGAACTTGAAAGCCTCTATCATATTACCCCTGTCTCACTTGGTCTCCAGGAGTACATGTTCAGTGCCTCAAGACGATCCTTGTAAGATCTGCCCTGTTAGGCCTGAATCATCTTGATCACCTTGCATTGTACCACCTCCAGCCTGTCGCTGTCCTTCCTTTAGTGACGATTCCAAAACTGAGCACAGTATTCCAGGTGCAACCTTACCAGTGACCTATATAGAGGTTGAAATACCCCCTTTCTCCTGCTGTCCACACCCCTTGCAATACACCCCAGCATCCTATTATAAGCCTTGTTACACTGGCTTGATTGCTTCAGGGAGTCACTAATGATGACTCCCAGGTCCCTTTCCTGTGCCGTAGTGCTCAGTTTTACCCCTCCCATACACACACATAGATATGATGGCAGACAAAGACAAAAGGTCTGTTTAGTATGCCCAAAGTTCCTATCTGTCCTGGGATGTATTGTCCATATGAGATTTCATCCTTCCCAGTCGGAACCCCTGCTCCCCTCCCTACTGCTGAGCAACCACCAAACCCTTCACTCTGTCCCAGCCATACTTGAAATTGTTTATTGTCTGGGTGCCAACCAACTCCACTGTAAGACAGTTCCCAACAGTCTCCTGCAGTTCACCTTGCTTATGACTTCCAGGTCCCTTTCCTCTGCCATAGTGCTCAGTTTAACCCCTCCCATCCAGTGCTCTGTCCTATTTGTTCCCCCCCAGGTCCCTAATATTGCATTTTCTGATGTTAAATTTCAACTGCCCAACATTAAGCCACTTCTTTAGCCTTTGTATATCCCTTTGCATAAACCTGATCCCTTAGTCATTATCTACCCTACCGAAGAGCTTCATGTCATCTGCAAAGAGACACAACTTGCTCTGAATGCCCCCTCCAATGTTGCTGATGAGCATACTGAAGAGCATGGGACCTAGGACAGATCCCTGGGGCACCCCACTTGTGATATCCCTCTGTTCTGATTTTACCACGTTTACCACCACCCTCTGTCTTACCTTCAACCAGTTTCCTACCCATCAAACTATGTCTCAAGCTACACCCAGGTCCTTCAACTTCTTCAGCAATCTTCTGTGTGGCACAGAGATTGAAAGAATTGCTGATGTTGAAGTAGAGTAAATCTACAGTGTGGACCTTATATACTACCTTTGATACCCGTCAAAGAAAACTTTTGGATTAATCTGACAAGTCCTCCCTGCCACAAATCCATGCTGTTTACTATCCTGTAGATCATTGCTCTCTAGGTAGTCCACAAGGTCCTCTTCGATCAGTGACTCACCATTACTCTCTAGGTAGTCCATAAGGTTCTCTTTGATCAGTGACTCACCATTGCTCTCTGGGTAGTCCACAAGGTCCTCTTCGATCAGTGACTCACCGTTACTCTCTAGGTAGTCCATAAGGTTCTCTTCGATCAGTGACTCCATCAGTTTACCCTCTACAGAGGTAAGGCTGACAGGTCTTTAATTTCCTGGTTTCTCCTTGTCACTCTCCCCTTGTGTAGTGGGATTATGTCTGCTACCCTACAGTTTTTTTGAAACTACCTCTGTCTGAATTGAGCTGCTGAATAACCCTGAGGTTCAGCCAGTTCTGTGGCCCGTTCCTTGAGTAGTCTTGGTTGTGCCCCATCTAGCCCTGGGGCTTTATCTATCTTAAGGGCTTCAATGCCCTTCTGGACCCTTTCTCTAGTAAATACTGGCTGCTTCATTTCAGGAATGCACTTGATAGTCACTTTGATGCCCCTTTCAGGCAGAGGCCCACTGTCTTATGTACTTATTTATTTTTATATTTATGTATGTATGTATGTATGTACGGATGTATGTATGTAGTTGGTTGGTTGGTTAGTTTGTTAGTTAGTTAGTTCATTTGAAAGTTAGTTTATTTGAAAATTAGTGACTGAGAAAGGCGCATTGCACCAAGGCTCATTTCCAGGTGTGACCCGGGAGAAGGGAATAGGGGATACAAAATACATAGCGCAGACACAGTTCGCAGTTACAATGAGGGCAATCAGAGAACACAAATTAATCACAGAAGTAAGTGCAAAAGGAGCAATCAAAGTATTGTAGAAGCAATAAAATAAAGAATTTCAGCCACCCCTACACCGGGGCAGGAGTCAAATACAAGGGGAACAGTCAAGCAGGGGGAACACTGGAGAAGGAAGGCGAGAAGCCCAGCTAAAATGAAGTTCAATTCATGAACTTTGATGAACATCCATGAATGGTTCATTAACATCTATCAAAGTTCACCAGCTGTTCTTCAACACATTTTATAAAGTAATGAACTGTTCATCAACACAAAGTTCATGAAGTTGCTGAACAAAATCACTTTGCATAACTAATTTGCATATTGGACTGCATGCACAGTTTCCCACTGTAAAAGTTATAAAGCATCACAAAATCAGAAACTTTTTCAGTTTAGGAGTGCAAAATATATGGTACACAGGGCAAGTTACTATTTGAGCACCCAAGATGATTAATATGCAAACTCATCTCATTTTAAAAGATTTGAAGATTCTGCTCACATATATAACAATTAGGTCTTTTATTTATGAAAGGAAGGTGAGCAGCGATTAAGCAAGCAATAAGACACAACGAGGTGTGGGTTATCTCCCGATAAGAGCATGCCCAGGTGCGTTGTTAGGCACAAGACGCTTGCGCCGGGTGCCTTATGCACCTGGGCGTGCTCTTATCAGGAGATAACCCACACCTCAGACTGTCTTATTGCGCTTATAAAATGGGTATTAGTAGTAAATTAAAAAAAAGAAGAAAGAAAAATCCTCAACTTTTTTTAAAAAAAAGGAGCCTTTAGCAGTGGTAATAATGAAAATAGTTCCTTGTACAAGTAATATAAGTATATGATGGCCACTAGAGGGTGCTCCACTCCCACACCAACTCAGTGATGCTGACTCGTTTAGTGTCTGCATATAAAACATATAGAATATAGTTTTATTTTACTGAGAGGGAGTGGGTGGTTTTACTGTGAGGGATATTGAGAGAAAGATGTTCCTCTGCACACCCCACAACAGACAGGAAATTAAGTTTATTGTTTGATGTTCTAGTTTTGCTGTCTGGAAGTAAGATTTTTCTGTGTGACTCAAGAGTACCACTGATTTTATGTGGAGCGAGTCTGACGGTTTTGGCTTCACACTTCTAAAGGAGCCGTTTCCCTATCTCTGTGGATCTATGATATCTCTGCGATGCCACTTGCACCGAGTCTGAGCTGCAGTTTCCTCATTTGGTGGGGGGGGGGGTCTTTTAAAATATGCTTGCCTTAATGACAGACAAAATACAATAAAAAAAATTGTTTTATGGGCAACGCAATGGAAGCCATTTGTAGGCAGCACGCGCAATGACGCTCAGCTTATCTTTTTAACCAATAGTATTTCATCGGCGGCGTTTGTGAATTGTGGAGTCAACAGAGTTCAGAAATTTGTTTTTACTCTACTTCAGTGGTAGTGAAGTTGGTACTGTTTCAAAACATTGGGGGGGGGTGAAGCAGGGACTCAGCTCGGCCTCTACTGGACAGAGGTTGTGACATGCATTGGCACCATGATTTCTGATGTTCTCTGTTCTGTCTGGCTGAAGAAGTGCCAGCTGGCACAATATGCTCTGATAAGGACACGGCCGCCAGCACCTCTTGGCCAATCAGGACACAGAAAACTCCCAACCCATTTTATAAATTTGATTAAAGAATAAGTATAAGGTGTTACTAATTCTAAAATGCACTGTGAGAAAAGTCATTCATTTGAAAATGTCGGGTTTGTTAAACAAAAATTCAGTCGTCATGGTAAATTGCTAAGGTTGTGTGATACAATAAAGGGTTAAATAGGTCTGCCTCTGGACAGTACAAAGTACAAAACTCCTTTGAGAATAGGCCTAAAACATGGTTGCCCAATGAAGATGAATTAACCAATATTACAAAAGCAGCTACTGTATTTCTGGTCACCAAAAATATATGTCTGTATTGATAAAAGTTGCGTGGAGGAATTTCATGAACTCTCATGAACCTTCATGTTCAACAATGTTCATGAACATAGCTTGTACAATTTGTGAACATTCTTGAACAAGACTGACAAACTTTGACATGCATGAATGAATTGAATAGACTTAGTTCATGAAATGTTCATGGATAACAGTTCACGATCAGTTTGCTTGGGCAGAGTTTCAGCTGTTACCTGAGAGCCCCGGGGAAGGCAATGTAGTGGAGGGAAGAGGGTAGCTGGTTTCAGAATGATGGAAGATGATAGAAAAAGGCTGACTGCCCAGCAGAGAAGTGGGGATGAGGAATGGCAAAGGTGTGAGGATATCTAGAGCGGAGGGAACAGGAGACAGAGAGGATGAGGAACAGGAGTGACAAGCGGTAAGAGGGAAGGGTCCCAAACTAGTATTTGGATATGAATGAGGCACAGTGGATCTGGAGACATGAGGGTGGAGGGAGAATGGCTAGATGAATAAAGTGAGCAATGATGAGTACGAGGAGGGGAGTTGTTAAATCCACAGGAGGAGTTGCAGAGGGTGCCCAGTCTGGCCAGGAAGGTCAAAGGAGCGTTATCATAGACCATGTTCAATAGTCAAAGACCGGAAGCACCATTTTGCTGACAAATTCACAGCTGACCTGTGAAGACAATCTTCACTGTGGTGGAAGGCACCAAGTTTAGGGTGTAGCTTGGCATGGATGGCGTTGATGTAGCATCGATGTGGGCAGAGCAGTTTGCTGTCTAGCAACACACCAAAGTACTTGAAGGACTGAACCATCTCTAGAGGGGTGCCATCCAAAGTGGAGAAGACAGGCAGAGCTGGGAGTCTGGCCAATTTCTGGCTCATGTCAAAGATCATAGACAAAATTTTCTTTGTGTTGCCCAAGACTTGTTTGATTGGAACCAGCACAGGACATTGTGGAAGTCATGCTGGAGCACAACATCCCTGGCTGGGTAGAGGAAATGGAAGAGTAGATGACTGTATCATATGCATATGCGAGTTGGCACAGGCCAAGGGAAGGTCATTAGAGAAGATGGAGAACAGGATGGTCATCAGAATGGAGCCCTGTTCAACCCCTTACCAGAACAGGAAGTGGAGGTGATAGGGCGTTACCAAATGGTACTGACTGCAGATGGTCTAAGAGGTAAGAATGGAACCAGTTGACAGCAGGAGCTTAGAGGCCAGCAGAACTCAGCTTATCCAGGAGGAGTGAGAAGGACACCAAGTCAAAGGCCTTGGTCAGATCAATAAAAATGGCAGCTGTGATATGCCTCTGATATATCCCAGAGAAGACAGAATCAGTTACACGCAACAGGGAGGAGATGGTGGAGTGATGCTTCTGGCGAGGGGAAGCCAGCACTTATTTCTGTGTATCCACTAGCTGGTAATGTAACTTTTCTGAATTTCAGCTGAAGCTGAACCTGAAGTCTAAATTTGCACTATCTGCACTATTGCACTGCTGACAGCACTTTGTTTCTTCCTCCTCTGGTCCCTCTGCTGCCAAACTGCTTTGGAATCTCACTTGATAGCTTTTCTCTGCCTGCCAGACCCAACTCCCCCCCGCCACACCTGTCTCAGTTTCCCCCAGAGCTCTGCTGACATTCCCTGTAGCTGATCCAACTTATCCCTGCCAAGGAGGAGTCCCCAGTAATAGTCACCCCTCAGGGAGATGAACAGTGGGAGAAAGCACCTTTGGCACCAGGAACGTTGGTCAGGGGCCAGGTACGGTGCGCTGGGCAGTCAGGCGGCTAAGGGAAGCCTACTGAAGGCTGTTATATGGCACTGCAGGAAGGCCATGTTTCCACTTTTTGGAGCAACCACCCACCCCCCACAATGCGTGTGGCTGCAGTGGTGTCCTGGGTGCTGAGGAGTTTTGCAACATGTGGTCACCCATGTTGCCAAGAATGCCTCCATTAACCACCACCAGGAACTACTATGAGGTCAGAGCACTACACCCCTCCCCTGGGAGGAAAGCATCCAAAGGACATTTTCAGCTCCCTCCCTGCCAGCTTCTGCTCCTGGCATCCAGGCTCAAGACATGAATCCAGATCACCAGCATAACAGAATAATGCCCCATTGCTCAGCACCACAGAGCTGGCCCACTAATAGCACTTTAAAAGACAGTCTAGTGTTTGCTATACGTAATTCTGTAAGTCACTGACTTATTGATGCTGCCAGTGGAATAGCCACATTGCCAAATTATTTATAAAGCACTAGAATAAAAAGTTGCAAACCAGCTGTAACCATGGCACTTTCAGTGATTTTCTATGGTAACGAGAATAAGCTACTCTTGAAATGTCATACTATTTAGAGTGCGGGGAAGTAAGCAATAAGACATGGGTGTGCTTGCTAGGGATATTAGTGCATGCCCAGAGGTGTAGCTGCGGTCTCGTGCCTTCATCCCCTGGAAGTGTAGTAATATCTGTACCATGCATACCCTGGAGTGTCCTATTGCACTTATAAAATGGGCTTCTGCTGTAAATATGAATAAATATTGGAAAAAAAACAGACACATGCATTAAAATTTATAAATAAGCTTTATTTTTTTCTTGTACATGAGCATAGCTTCACAAACACAAAAAACCTAGCCTCTACTAAATCTAATCAAGTCTTTATTATACCTTTTAACTCTAGAGTTGAGTGAGTACTACCAGTTGTTATGTTCTGCCATAATTTCACTCTAGGTTTTTGGTAAAGCCCCCATTGTTATAGTCCCAAGTGGGATAGTAATAGATTATGTCTATTGGTGATTGTCTGTTCCCCTACTGTGTACTGTCCCGATATTAATCAAATGTGGTCTGCTCTCATGTACTGTTTAAGCAAAATGTTATCTCTTTACAAAACTAACTCCAGGTCACCACTGAAAAAGGGACCTTCAGGGCTCAGTGAGTCCTCATGGTTACCAAAATTGAATGAATAAATGAAATAAATAAAATATCCTTCCTCTGAGACAAAAAGTCCCAGGGAATTTTTTTTGGGGGGAGGGGGTATAAAACAATGAACACTGTTGGATGTAAAATCAAAATAAATGCAATAGACACCATGTGGCACTTGTAACGTGTGGAAAACAAAAAAAATCACATGCCAAAACTTAGGAAATTTACTGGTTCATTGAAACTCACTGCCTCATTGAAATCAAAGGAACCTTGGCTGACTGTTGTTTGACGAACACTTGGTGGCGGTGCAGAGCCGTCTTTGAATGGATCATTTGCTGAAGTTTTCTGGGAACTGCTCTCTGCTGCATTAGCATTGTTTCTTTGCCCCAGTATGTCACTACAACTTATTCTATCTATACAGGAGGCAGACTAGTAAGAGCATAGACTGGATTCATTTCAGTGCCCAGTACCCATCATTATTTCCTGATTCTCTAATATAGCCTCTGATAGTAATTGTACAGCAGTTGCTCTGAGTGGTTCATGGACACATTACTGAGCCCGGCTTCTTCGCTCACATGAGTCACCATGGTCGAGAGGTAATTGAGCCCCATGGGCTCTTTACTGTACCATGTTTGTACAGTATCCAAGAAGGTCTGCAGCACTTTTTTTGGATGGCAATACAAGGATTGGGCGTCAGAAGGCAGTTTACTTAAGTATTTTTTCAAGCTGGCAGTTAGACATTGAGAAGTCCCAGGAGCTGTATAAATAAAGCCTCAGTAAGCCTGCTTGTTTGCTTCTCTGGGGTCTGCATGGTTTTTCATGTGTTCATTGAACCACAACGTGGCATATTCATGCCCGTTTTCATCAAACTGAAATTCAAAGCCATCTGGTTTTAACTGTCCGAGTCCCTCTCACCCACGCCTGGCCATACAGAGTTGGATGTCCAGCCACACTTTCTAGACAAGGCCAGGCACGGTGTTGGCAGACAGAACAGGGGAGTCTCAGAGCACTTGCAGGTCTGATTTTGAAATCAAGAGATGGTGGTTCGAACAGTCCTTCTGCATTCTGCAGGATCTCTTCATAACGGGGACAAAAACATTGTAAGATGATGTGAAGGCAGGGTTGCTCATTATGTTAATTTTCCTGTGCCAGCAAGTTTAGGTGGCAGTTTAGAGCAGTGCGTAGACTACAGTACAACAGCTGCTCAGTGAATACTCCTTGCCCTGTCTGTTTCTGACTTCTGCATAAAACTGTCTGAATGTATTGTTTAAATGTTCAACAGCTGCAGTTTTAAAATCAATGGCAAGACCGTTGGACTGTTTCCAATCCATGAACACCTTCATAGCCCAATTGATTGTTTTTTTTTTTTGTATTTATCTCGGTCATAGCCTCCTCGTCGTCATCCACTTCGGTGGCCATTAGTGAGAGGTGCCTACTGCTGACACTTACAGTATTTACAGTCTCTGTATTTTATACAGTACTCACTGTGTCACCAGGTGGATCAACAGTAACAGCTTCAGTCATGTTCTGCCAACAGTCAGACATGCTTTCTGCTTCTTTTGTTATGCTGAAGTTGAAACTGACTGTTGGTTGAGTAGCCATGGCAAGTATGGGATGTTCACTTCAGTAGGCTAAACAAGAATGGCTAGCAACTGTCATGCCAACATTCTACTGGGGCAGTGATTCTAGTTCTGGACTCTTCTCTGATGGTCAGCCCTTGTTTTTACCCATGCATGGTATACATTTGATGCATGCCTGCTGACCAATCAGAGACCAGAACTGTCACTGCCCATTTTATAAGTTGTTTTTGGAGCAGATATGAATAAGGGGGGCATTAGCCAGCCCTATTTCCCTGCACCATCAGCAGCTCACACCAGATAATGTGCAGAGTCCAAGCTTCTGGAAGCCAGACTGGAACGGGGAGAGGAAATCAGTGGAGGACAGAAAATTGGAGAGAATGGTATAGACATGCTTCTCTCGCAGCTCTGCAAGGGAAGGGAGGAGACAAACTGGCTGGAAGTTAGCTGTTAAAGAAGGGTACCCCATTTGTGGAGTGGAAGAACTTTGGCCAACTTCCAGGACTGAGGCCAGCATTGAGGGTGAAGGAGAGGCTGAGCAGGTGAGTCAGAGGAGATGCTATGTGTGGAAATTGTCCTAGGCTCCCTAAATAAATCTTGCTGATGAACCCTATTCTGTCTCCTTCCCCATCCTCCTTAATAAACTTCTGTTGTGCAACAGTACCTCTAGACTCTTTTTTTCCTAAAATGTATGTTATTTCCTTTATCCTAGGTATGCCACCTAGGATAAATACTGCACTATCTACTAATATATCCTCACTTTATTTGCTAATGATCTAATTTTCTAAACTCGGTTCATTCAGTAACCCCCCCCCCCCCTTTTTGTGTAACTCCAAAGAGAAATGGAGTGAGAAACACAGAAATAAACTGTACAGTGAAAATAAAACATATATTATGATGAAACGTTGCTATAAAGGTCCTGTTATACAGCAGCCAAGAGATATGAATATGCATATACGTATATTGCCAGAAACAAATCCTGAAATGAGTAGCTGTGTTTACTCAGGAGCAGGCGCGACATGCTTTTGCAGCCACCCGAGTAAATCTGTAAAGCTGTATATATTGTAGAATGAAAAGGAGAGTGTTGCCAAAGTCCTTAAATTGCAAAATAAGCCCTTTTGCCTCTCGGTTCCTGCACCTTCTGTGCACCGAGGGACAAAGAGCAGACTAGCGCTGCATTTTCAGGTGTCTGAAAGAAAGCAAGGCAAGGAGAGGTGGCGCGGTAATTAGAAATGGCAATCACCCACCCATAGAGAGAAAGTAGTGAAAATATTTATTTATTAAATCTTTGGTAACCGGGTGAGCCCACTGGGCCCCAAAGGTCCCTTTTTCATGGGTGACCCGGGTTTACATGGTAAAAATGACAACATAATACATTACAAAGAAGGCATACAAACATACTACAGGGTTATACATAGTTGTACCTCAGCTGGTTACATATGCTGAGTTCGACATTTGGTTAGTGCAATCATAAGAGATACTACCCTAAACTGTGTGGGGGGATGTAGCGTTAGATTAGATAATCAAAAACAAAAACAAAGTGACATCTTGGCATTCAATGCTGTCAACTGCAAGCGAGGCATCCATGGAGCCGAACTACATGGGTCAATGGCGGGAAAAGAACTGGGGTGGACGCCAGTGGGCTGCCCCCTTTATTCCATATCCGACATCAGGCGGCACCGACATCGGGGGATGTCCCCTGTCTCGTACTGCTAGCTACAAGTTTTCCGTGGGGTCCTGATGCCTGACAGCTTCAGTCCTAATGGTATTACCTGCTGCAAGAGCTCCACCCTCGAAGACAGATCCCTAATTCTCAATCTATTCGCATATGCCGTAGTCATGGCACCTTACTTTGTAATGGAACAAGGTGAACGTTAGCGACTGCAAGACAAGGCACACCCCCCCCCCAAAGGGATGTGGTCTCCCACTGTCAAATAGAAATAAGGCCTTGCAGTCTTGGAGCTAAATAATGACAGTTGTGGACAGTTTGCCTGTGCCCACACTGTAACATATTATGCATGGTGAGACTGCATGTCCCTTAGGGGCTGTTATTTCTAGAGGCCAATAAGTTAATTTTGGCAGATGGGAGCACAGGGCAAGAAGAGTTCTGTGCTGAAACTGTCAGTTATGAAACCTGTGTTAGAAATGCTGTGATCCGATTGGCGGTAATGGTTCTGACAGCCTTACATTAATCCCTCTTACACCATCGTCTACAGGCTGATCACCATGGCACCTGAATTCTGCCTGCTAACATGCTATCGTCTAGCACTACTAAATAGCAATAAGGTACTCTCAGGAGATAGATTAACAGTCAGTCATCCTCTAGGGGTAATATGGCATTTGGCTGTGCCTTGTGCCAGACTATACCCCAGCGGGTGATTAAAAACAGGCTACTCACCTCCAACAATAGCTCCAGGAGTGGTACACAGTGCCCATCCACACTAACTGGCAATGTCTTTTCCCTTTAACATGATGCCGGAAAGTCTTCAAGCTGGCTTCTCCCACCCACCCGGGTGGCAACTCCCCCAGCTCTGCCCCATGATACCAGACCTTGCCTGCTGGAAGCAGTTGTGTGCACCAAAGCTAGGGGAGGTCAGGCAGGTCCGTGAGGATGAACATCATGTATCACTCCCAGAACTACCATCAAAGGTGAATAGCATGTTTTTCTAGGGACCTGGATATGATGCTTTATCCACACCAACTGGCAGACTCCTACCAGTTGTCTGGAAGGAGAGAGGGAGGCAAGGCACACACCCATTTAGGAAGCAGAGACTGGAGAACTGAGGTCCCAAAACCAGCATCCCAGGCTGTTAACTTTTCCTTTAAGCGCGAGCCAAGATGCAAACAACTCGCGCGGAAAGGAGCTAAAGTACACCCCTCAGTGATCAAGAGGAGATTGTTCACGGGGTAAGAAGTGCTCCGGTGAGGAAGGCAAGCTTTAAATGAAGAAAATAAACTAAAGGAATAAGGATGGCCAGGCAGAAGTGAAGGCGAAGTGCAAAACAGGAATTTTGTAATTTCAGCCGCCACTCCTGTGAAACTGAGAGCGCTCCAGACAGTCCCCCATGCTTACTAGAGAAGGGCTCTAAAACCCACGGGACCCTTACATGAAACCAGCCTGCCCAGAAATTGCACTGCTAGAATGACTATAGTTCTAGGTGGTAGAGGCAAAAGATAAATACAAACATTAAAACAGGAACAGTAGCTGCAAAGACATGGAGAACTCTCTGTTATTTATACAAACTGTCCAAACAATAGTGTGCTCTTGTGATTAACCAGTTCTGTATAGGAATAAAATGACTGTGACACAGAAAACAGACTTACTTGAGAACAGAGATTTTTTTTCAGTACTGTCAGCAACAGTGCTGCTTCTCATGTGCAGGTTTTAGAGGGAAGGGATTTTCCTAAGGGTTGGGCGCCCTCTAGTGTCCCCTTTTTATATGACAATTTGGTTGCTCACTCTCAATCATATGGTAACCAAGGTAGCTACCTTGGGGTAGCTAGGCAATCAATTACCTAGTTAAGAGTAATACTTACAAATAACAGCTACATAGTAGAATAGTGGATATTAAGTAGCTGTAGTGGAAAAGGTAGGAGGTGCTAAAGAAGTGAGGACACTTGTTATTGTCCAAACCTTTTCCAAAAGATAGGAAACTTACTGTATATTTTTTATTAAGGGTCTGAGTCATGTGACTATGACCCAGGGATATAAATATCCTCCTCTTCCGAACATTAGGCAGTTGAGTCTGGACAGCAATACAGAGAGGTCAACTGGTAGTGTGAGAGTAAATACAGAGGTATAGAGATTGTAGCAATTCTACAATCTAGAGACTGTATTGAAAACGTTCAAAGCAAGAAACCACTAAAGGCACACGTGGTCATTGTTCTTGCTTATTATTTATACCTGACTTTAAAGTTATTTTTGATTTTCTTGGTTTATTTTCTTCCTTTTTGTACATAAGTTCTTGTTTAATAAAAAATCACATTCATTGTGTTTCAAATCTTAAAAACATTGCCCTGTATGCTTTATTTCCCACCCTCTGTGACACTACGGCAGGAGCAGAGATATGTAGTAACTTCGGAACCAGCTCATCAGGACTGGATTTGTGCAGGTTAAAGATCAAATGCCAATATATTTTAAAAATTAACCCTTGTTCCTAATACAAGGACAACCAGGCCTTGTGTATTATAAATAAACTGCAGGAACTGCAATTTCTTATGTATAAATGCCATTTGATTGCCTCTCTTAGTTGATGGCTTCACAAAAGGCCCCCAGACTTTTTCAGACCAGCAGGCAGAATCTCGGGTGAGTAGTGAAGTCATTTAAACAAGAACATAATTTTCCTCAAGGTTATGGCAGCTGAGTATACAGCTTAGTACATCAAATTATGAAACAGCAAAAATAAAAACTCAGGTGTCACTTCAAGCAGTATTAAATATTACTATAACATATTAGATATCTAGTAACTGTCACAGGCTAATCAGTAAAATTTTGGGGGCAACATTAAACATTTGAAGGAGTGCCCAAACTTCATCAGGTCATGTTTTTTTTTCCATTTTCCTGACTAACTAACCTAACTGCAGTTCTGTTTTCATTCACCCCGTTTGTTGAGCTTCTACCGCACTCTTAATAATTAGGCTTTTTCTCTGTGATGGATTCTTCTCCCCCCAGAATTTGTACCACTGCCCTTGTAACCCTTCCAAAATATATACTTATGTCTGCAACTTTTTCTATTTTGTAATTCAACCCTGTCCTCTGCTAATGTTAGACCGTTATTCATCTTCCCCCAAATGTGCACCTTCTTTACTGCACCTACAAGGTATTTTTATATTTACCCCTACTCTCTCAAGACTTGCACTTTTATTCCTGCACCCATCCAAATTTGAACCTCATCTTCTGCACCACCTCTCAGAATTAGTACTTTAGCCCACACCACCACACATGTGTGCATCTACCACTGCACTCCCCAGAAATGTACACTACTTGAACCCCTATCCAAATTTGTACTTACACCCCTCCCAAAAGTTGCAGTTACACCCCTGCAACTGTTCTGAAATCTGAACTTGTATCAACCAACTTTTGCACTTATGCCCTTGCACCTGTCCTGAATTTTTTATTTATGCCACTGCATCATCAACAAAATTGTAGTTACCCTCAGGCAACCCTCACAAAAATTATACTTGCACCCCTCCTAAAATGTTCACTTGCACCCCTGCACCACTCACAAAATCTCTACTTGTACCCCCACCCCTCACCAAATGTGTGCTTGCACCTCAGCACCCTCCCAAAGGACCCTATGCATGATTAGAGTGGTGTGGCTAAGAGCACTTATCTGGGGTCTGTAGTTACTCTATACCCCACACGTCCCCCCCAACAAGGGATGCACTAAGAGGGAGAGCACATAGGACCAATGCACCAATCCTCCTGGGTAAGCGGACCGAACTGTGCCGGGGGGCGGGCTGTGGGCATGCCAGCACTACGTGCCATGGACGAAGGTGTGTAGTGCGGGCTGTGGGTGTGCAGAGGGGGCACAGGGTACACCAGGGGGAACCCTGACATAAGCCCCCTATGCTCCCCATGCAATTATTGGGATTCCGCTGGGACAGGGCGGATAGCCCAACCATATGAATCGCTGCCACCTGCCCCTGCACATGTTGGTGCAGGGCCCCCATCAGGCTCCCTCCCTCACCCCACACACACCTATACAGGGGCACTGGAAAAAGGATGACCCCCCACACCATAACAGCACCACTGGACCACTCCCATCACTGGCCCCTCGTTGCTTTGGGAGGGATGTAAACAAGGGGTACAGCCACCCCACACCGCCAACGGACCCCCCCATCCCTGTGCACCACTCTGGTGGCACAGCCCCAATGGGCTGGCGGCAGTACTCTCCACCCACCGCAACTGCCACTGGCCATCAGACATCCATGGGGTACACTGCCAATATGTGCCCCGCCGTGGAAGGGATCCACTGAGCGACCCACACCAGGCATCCAAAAGGATACCCAGCCGGCTCTGCAGCCCCGCCCCCAGTCACCCCGTGGAGTCCTGTGTGCCAGGGGGTGAGGCCGTGGACTGGAGGTGCACAGTGGTGAATACCACTGGTGCGCACCTGTCTGCAGGTGCAGAGCTGCGTGGCAGGTTACATGCTTTTGGCGCATATAACCTGCCCATTTGTGCATAGGGCCCAATAATTGTAATTGCACCCTCCCAAAATTTATACTTGTACCCCTGCATCACTCTCAGAAATTGGATTTGTACCATTGTAACCCTGCGCCCCTCCCAAACTTTGAGCTTGCACCCCGGCACCCCTCCCAAAATTAGTACTTGCTGCAGTCCTGCTGCCCTCTCAAAACTGTGCTTGTATCTCTGCACCCCTCCCAAAATTTGTACTCACACACCTCGCAAAATTTGTACTTAACTCCTGTATCCCTCCAAAATTTGTTCTTGTACTCATTTACCCCAAAACTGGATTTGCACCCCTGCCCTCATCCCAAAATTTGTACGTGCATCCCTCACAACATGTGTATTTGCACCCATCCCAAAATGTATACTTTCACCACTGCTCCCCTCCCAAAATTTGTATGTGCATCCCCGCTCCACTCTCAAAATTTGTACTTGTGCCCCTTCACCCCTCCAAAAATTGTACTTATACCCCTGTACCCTTCCCAAAATGCGTACTTGCAGCCCTGCTCCCCTCCCAAAATTTGTACTTGTGCCCCTGCAACCCTCTAAAAATGTTATTTATACCCCTGTACCCCTCCCAAAATTTGTACTTGCACTCCTGCACTCATTCCAAAATTTGTACTTGTACCCCTCACAAAATTTGTATCTGCACCCATCCCAAAATTTGTACTTGCACCACTGCTCCCCTTCCAAAATGTGTACTTGCACCCCTGCTCTTCTCCCAAAATGTGTACTTGCACCCCTGCTCCCCTCCCAAAATGTGTACTTGCACCCCTACTCTTCTCCCAAAATGTGTACTTGCACCCCTGCTCCCCTTCCAAAATGTGTACTTGCACCCCTGCTCTTCTCCCAATATGTGTACTTGCACCCCTGCTCCCCTCCCAAAATGTGTACTTGCACCCCTGCTCTTCTCCCAAAATGTGTACTTGCACCACTGCTCCCCTCCCAAAATGTGTACTTGCACCACTACTCTCCTCCCAAAATTTGTACTTGTGCCCCTGCACCCCTCCAAAAATTGTGCTTATACCCCTGTACCCCTCCAAAAATTTGTGCTTGCAGCACTGCTCCCCTCCCAAAATTTGTACTTGCACTCCTGTATCTCTCCCAAAATTTGTACTTGTACCCCTGCATCCCTCCCAAAATTTGTACTTGCACTCCTGTACAGTCTCTCTCTCAAAATTTGTACTTGCACCCCTGTCCCCTCCCAAAATGTTGACTTATACCCCTGCACCCCTCCTACAATTTGTACTTGCACGCCTGTATCTCTCCCAACATTTGTAACTGCACCCCTCCCAAAATGTGAATTTGCACTCCTCCCAAAATGTGTAAGTAAAACTTTATTTATGAAGTACCCTATCCCTGAGGCCCAAGATGCTTTATAATACACAGTATACAAATAGGAATAGCAATGAATCCACAATTCAAGAACAAATCAAAGATAAAATGATGAAATACTTTAGTTAAGATCATTATCCCATACAACTCAAATCGCAAAAGCTTCCTCGACAAGGTGTGCTTTTAGGCCACGTTTAAAGGCTTCCAATGTGGGGGGGCCTCCCGCAAGGATCTTGGAGACAAATTCCACAGGGTTGGTGCAGTAAGTACCTGCACATTTCCCCAAATTTGTACTTATGCCCCTACACCCCTCCCAAAATTGTACTTGGATGGCCGCACCCCTCGCAAATTTGTACTTGCACCCCTCCCAGAATGTGTGCTTGCACCCCTGTATCCCTCCAAAATGTGTAGTTCTACCCCCACCCCTCACAAAATATGTACTTGTACCTCAGCACCTTCCCAATACTTGTAATTGCACCCTCCCAAAATTTATACTTAATACCGTTGCATCCCTCCCAAAAATTGGATTTGTACCACTGTACCCCTTCCCAAATTTGTGCTTGCACTCCTGTAACCCTACCAGAATTCGCATTTTTACCCCCACACCCCTCCCAAAATGTGTAATTGCATTCCTGCACCCTTCTCAAAATGTGTACTTGCAGCAGCCCTGCTTCTCTCCCAAAACTGTGCTTGTATCCCTGCACCCCTCACAAAACTGTACTCGTATGGCTGCACCTCTCCCAAAATTTGTACTTGCACCCCTCCCAGAATGTGTGCTTGCACCCCTGTATCCCTCCAAATTTGTACTTGTACCCCACCCCTCCCAAAATATGTACTTGCACCTCAGCACCCTCCAAATATTTGTAATTGCACCCACCCAAAAGTTATACTTATATCCTTGCACACCTGTATCCCTCCCAAAATTTGTACTTGCACCCCGGCCCCTCACAAAATGTGTACTTGCACCCCTATATCCCTCCAAAAATTTGTAAGTAAGCAAGTAAGTAAGTAAGCAAAACTTTATTTATGAAGTGCCCTATCCCTGAGGCTCAGGGTGTATTATAGTGAACAGTATACAAACAGGAATAGCAACAAATCCCCAATTCAAGAACAAATAGAAGATAAAATGATGAAATACTTTAGTTAAGATCATTAACCCATATAACTCAAATTGCAAAAGCTTCCTTCAAAAGTTGTGCTTTTAGGCCCTGCTCAAAGGCTTCCAATGAGGGAGCCTCTCTCAAGGATCTTGGAAACGAATTCCACATGGTTGACACAGCATGCAGTAACACCTTTCCCAAAATTTGTACTTATGCCCCTGCACCCCTCCAAAAATTGTAATTGCATGCCCGCACCCTTCTCAAAATTTACTTGCACCCCCAAAATTCATACTTCTGCCCCTGCACCCCTCTCAAAATTGGATTTGCGACCCTGCACTAATCCCAAAATTGTATTTGCACCACTTCACCCATCCCAAGCTTTGTACTTGCACCCCTGTACCCCTCTTGGAATTTGTACTTGCACCCTTCCCCAAATTTTTACTTAGAGCCCTTCCAAAATTTGTACTTGCACTCCTGCTTCCCTCCCAAAATGTGTACTTGTATCCTTGCACCCCTCCTGAAATTTGTACTTGTGCCCCTGCTCCCCTCTCAAAATGGTACTTGTATCCCTGTACCCCTCCCAAAATTTGTATTTACACCCCTGTATCCCTTCCAAATTTGTATGTGCACTCACGCATCCCTACCAAAATGTGTACCTGCACCCTTCCTAAAATTAATACTTGCACCCCTGCTCCCCCCAAATTGCACTTCTATCCCTGCACCCTTGCCAAAATTTGTGCTTGCACTCCTATATTCTTCCACATTTTGTACTTGTACCCATACTTCCCCTCCCAAAATGTGTACCTATACTGCTGCATCCCTCCCAAAATTGGATTTGTACCCCTCCCAAAATTTGTACTTGTACTCCTGCACCCGTCCCCAAAATTAATTTTTTGGAAAAGGAATGGGGTCAGAGGTACACATTTTGTGCTGTTTGTGGGGAGTCAAACTTGTGGAAGGTTGCAGGTTTGAGGACCTGTGTAGGTGTGGTACAAGTTTCAGGAGTCAGAAGGTAGAGGGCACAAATGGTTGGAAACATAGAGGGTGATGGCAGAAGGGGACCTCAAGATCCATGTAGTCTGCCCAGGGTGTTTAGGTTATTACCCTCACCCTGTTATCCCCTCTTTTAAATGATTCCTTTGTGCTTATCCCAAGCATTTTTAAATCTCTTGACTGTTTTGGCTTCCCCAGCCTCCGAGGGTAGGCTGTTCCAGGCGTCCACTACCCTCTCCATGAAGAAGAACTTTTTAACATTGGTCCTGAACTTTCCCCCTTTCAGTCTAAGATCATGACCCTTTGTTCTGCCACCCTCCTTGGAATCAAAAATTTCCTGCACCTGTACCTTATTTATATCCTTAATATACTTGAAGGTCTCGATCATGTCTCCCCTCTCCTTCCTCTGTTCCAGGGCGTACACGTCTAATTCCTTCAGCCTGTCCTTATATGACATTTGGTATACTCCCTGTATCATTTATGTTGCCTTCCTTTGTACTGTCTTTATTCTGTCAATATCCTTTCTAAGGTGTGGTCTCCAAAACTGGATACCATATTCTAGGTGGAGATGGACAAGTGCCCTATACAGCCGCAGTACCACCTCTCTCTTCCGACTTGTGATTTCTCTCCCAATGCATCCCAGCATGCCACTAGCCTTAAGTGCTGCCTTCTCACACTGTCTACTCTCTTTCAAGTCATCCAATATTACAACCCCCAGATCATGCTCTTGGCTGGTCATTGCTAGTCTTTCTCCTCCCACGAAGTGCTCCCTTTTTGGGTTCCCTCTTCCTGTGTGCATGACCTTGCACTTTTTGGTGTTGAAATTCAGCACCCATGCTCTAGAACACTCCTCCTGCTTCTTTAGGTCTGATTATATTTTCATTTGACCTGCTGGGGAGTCCACTCTGTTGCATATCTTGGTGTCATCTGCAAACAGACACACCTTCCCCTCAAGCCCATTTGCAATGTCAGCTATGAATACATTGAATAGGAGAGGCCTCAACACAGAACCCTGGGGTACCCCGCTGGTTACTTTCCATTCTGCTGATAATGTGCCATTTACCTGCACCCTCTGCATTCTGCATGCAACCAATTATTTACCCACATCACCACCTCTTGCCCCACCCCCATGTAGTCCAACTTCATTACCAATGTTCTGTGTGAGACAGAGTCAAAGGCTTTGCTAAAATCCAGGTAGACTGCATCCACTGCCCCCCCCTCCATTATCCACTGTCTTGGTAACCCAGTCGAGGGGCAAGACCTCCCCGCGATGAACCCATGTTGTTTATGATACTGTTGCCCGCTGCTTTCAAGGAATGCGTTATCCTCTGTTTGAGTAATGATTCCATCAATTTTCCCACCATGGGAGTGAGGTTCACCAGGCAGTAGTTTCCTGCTTCCTCCTTGTTACCAGATTTATGAAGCAGGACCACTGTTGCCCTCTTCCAGTCTGTGGGAACCTACCCATTCACCAGTGATTTGGTGCAGAGTTCTGCTAGGGGTGCTGCAAGTTCCTTCCCCAGTTCTGTTAGGATTCTGGGGTGCATGTCATCTGGTCCCATGGCCTTGTCCACTTTTAGATTGTTAAGCACCTTCAAGACTTGGTCTGCTGTGAAGGGGCTTGTATCAACCCCTAGTCCAGGGGTGCTGTTCCTTCTTAGTGCTGGTCCAAGTCCCTTCCTCTTCTCTGTAAATACAGAGCAGAATTACTTGTTTAGGACTTCTGCCATCTCCCTATCCCCCTCTTCTAGGTGCCCCCCTTCTGTTTGTAGTCTTACTATTCCCCTCCCCGTCTTCCTTTTTTCCCTTATGTACCTAAAGAAGGTCTTGTCTCCTCTTTTTACACCTTCTGCTATCCTCATCTCAGTTTGGGCTTTAGCCTTTTCTATTAATTTACCGGCCTCCTTTAGTTTCTCTTTGTATGATTCCCTGTCTTCTTCTTTATTTGTTACTTTGAATTTCCTGTAGGTTGCCTTTTTTTTTCACTATAGTTGCCACCTCTTTGGCGTAGTTGATTCCTTTTCTTTTTTGATTTGCTTATTTTTCTGGTGTATTGGTTGTGACCTTCTTGATAGCACCCTTAATGTTTTCCCAGATTTCCTCAACCCTTCTCCTTCTTTTAAGATTTCAACTAGGCCGTGCCTCATTTTCTGAAAGTCTGATCCCCTAAAATCTAGGACCCTAATGTTATGACTGGTGTCCTCTGCTGTGATAATGTTGAAATTGACCATATGATGGTCGCTATTCCCTAGATGGCACCCTACTTCAGTCTCCTTTACCCTCTCAGTACTGAACAAGTATGTATGGTATAAATTGTAAATATGGGACATGCACAAATGGGTACACACCTTGGGTGTGTGGGGATGATGTCCAAATGTTTTGGGGTCACGTGGGAGTACAGTTTCTGGGAGGGGTGCGAGGAGTGAGTGTGCAAATATTGGGACAGGTGAATGATAGAGAGTACTAATATCAAGGGAGGGGGGCAGATTTAGTGAGGCATGCAGACTTTTTTGAAAGGTTCAGAATTACACATTTTAGGAGGGGTGTAGTGTGAGTATACAGGATGTGAATGGGAGAAGGGTATAGGATATAAGAGTGGTGCAAGATAGAGTTAGAAACTTGAGTTGGGAGAGATGTGTGGGTATGTTTTGGAATATTTACAAGAAGGGGCAGGGTAGAGGTGCATATTTTTGTGGGATTATACATTTGGGGAGAGGTACTGGATTAGTAGTACACTTTTTTGTGCGTGCTGTGGAACCTCAGCAAATGGAATGAATCTGAAATGAATATACAAGGAGGGAATTGTTGTGACTGCATTCAGGGCTAGAAAGGGAAAAACAGGAAACCAAAATTTATGTTTTAAAAGTATGAGTGTTTTTTTTGGGGGGAGAGGGGGTTGATACAGTGCCGAAAAGGTTTTGTGATCAACCTAGGGAACTGCCAGATAATTACCATATAGTGTATGGGAGAACGTTATTGAGTATAAGATTCAGTCACTGGAATAGCCTTATTGTGCTGCAGTAGTGACATCACAATGCTGTTGTGTTGCACTAGTTATGTCACTACTGCAGCACAACAACATCAAACACTTTCTCGTGCTGAACTATCCTCAAGCTGCGGTTGCCATGGTTAGCACTGTCGTGTATTAGTTGCGGTCAGTCTGTGACAGTGCTACTGGAAATAATGAAACCATGGCAACTGTGGCTCAGTCACACATCACCCCAGACAGGGCAAAATGTATAGCAAATTCCATTACGTTGCCTAGCCAGTTAAGATGTAGCATAGTTAAAATGAAACTTAGATGAAACAGCGGAAACTATTTAAATTACAGTTTGCGTACAGGTTGCTCAATCTTTCTTATTATAAACTTTGATGCAGTTCTAGTTGTTTAAATCTAATGTTTCTCCCCACTACCGTATTGAATACTTTTGCTTTGTGATGTTGCTCAGAAATCTTATAAAAAAGAAACTTGCGTTCCTCAATTGGCGCCCTTTTTAAAAGTGTTTCCCTTGGTTTCTGTTTTTTAGCTGTAGTACCTGCCCATACACTATAAAAGATTGTGCATGAGCAGGTACACACAGACAAGGCTGAGCTTGAATCTCAAGTTTTCCTTGGTAACAGGAGACCTCTTGATTCAAGCACAGCTTTGTTGTGTATACCTGCTTACTCACACGCACCTCTGTTTTGTTCTGCTGGTATGTAGGCAATAAGACATCATTATGATGAAATAATTGCATGCCTCTGGTGCATTGCTAGGCACGAGCCAAGTCCCAGTAAATGCACCTGAGAAGTACAATTATTTCACCATAATGACATACATGGATTGTCTTATTGCACTTATAAAATGCCATTTAAATATTTGACTTAAAATGAATGAAAATCAGAAAAAAGTATTTTAAAAAGATGAAAATTGGACCTTCCATTGAAATATGCTTCCATTTTAATTCTAAATGCAAAAAATAGACCATATTCTGGTACTGGGGTTAGCTAAAACAATAAAACATAATGAAAACCACATGTGGTACCCATTTGTCTAAGAAAAAAAACATGTTGCCTTGCATTTCAAATCAATACAAGTACTGCATTTTAATGGAAATGTGTTCAAAACTTTAAACCTGCCAGGTTGCTTTTTTTGGTGAGGGGGAGGGTGATAGATTTCACCTGAAAACACCCGTATATGATTCAAATGTATGTGCGTTTATAAATTTCAGAAATGTGTTTGAGCAGTTTGGGTCTGCCTCTGCCTATGTAACTGTGTTTTCCTGCCTTTTCTCTTTGTTTATAATAGAGTAATGGATAGGTTAGTGTGCATTATGAGAATTTTATACACACCCGAGGTGTGTGGTACCACATAAACCCTGAGGGCGAAGCTCTTGGGTTCACTCTTGGGGTTTATTCAAGCACCGCACACTGAGGGTGTGTATAAAATTCAAGTAATCACACAACCTTTGTTTTATTTTATATAATATCTGGCCAACAATTTTTTCCTCACAGTTTAGAAATTAAAAGATCTACATAATGTTATCCCACTTAGAACTAGTGGCACTCATTTCAACACTTTGCAGTTTATGGTGCTGTTTCAGCTCTGCCTCACCTCTGCTGATTGATCTCACTTCAATCCTGCTGGCACCTTCGAGCTTAACCACTGCCACCAACACAGACCCCAAGAGTCCCCCAGACTGAACCACAGTGCCATTAGTTTATTTTTTTAGCAGTGACCCCAGATTAAAATGTGGTTCATCACTTTCCTTTTATTTATGTGCTTCTAAGACATCATCCCTGAGCACCAGTCTTTTCAGCTAATAAATGAGGATTGCATGGTCGCTTTCACTTTCAACAGGGTCGGACTTAGTGAAGCTTGTAACAATGAACATCAGCCTTTCCTTGTAGTGTTACTTTTTTTTATTTAGCTCACCACTCTGAAACTTTTTTTAATAGTATTGAAAGCAATGACCAAGAATGAGAGAAACAAAATGAGAGAAAAAAAAAGTTCTGTGACACTACGCACTGCGCTCAAGTGTCTTGAGCACAGCAGCTTCTGATGTGCGTGTGTCTGCTGTAATAAGTGACTGATTATTATGGCAAATAATAACTAGCCATTCCCACCGGAAAAAAATTGATGGTCAGTTATTATTTAGTATTAGAAAATGGGTAGGGAGAAATCTTCATTTTGATTGGCTAAGGCCACCAACCAGCCAGTCCGGTATCAGGCAACAAAGACCGGGAAATAACGAGTCCCAGTCTCTGTTGCCTGATTCTGTTCTGAAATCCTTCTACCCCTAGAATTTTAATTCTGAATTTTCTGCCTTGTTGTTGTCATCTCCCTTAGCGAGAGATCCCGCCAACACACACACACACACACACACACACACACACACACACACGATTTTACAGTACTCCCACTCACCTCTTGATTAAAGTACATCACTGTGTTTTAAAAATTCTAGAAAAAAAATTTTCTCTGATGAACCCTGGCATAGGCTAGGAGGTGAAATGTAAGAGTGTTGCTTCCACAATTGTTGCCATAATGGTCTAATAATGGGCTGGCAGTATAGCCTAGAGGTTAGAGGAATGAGGTGTGAACGAGCTTGATACATCCAGCAGACCAGACCTGAGTTTGATTCTCACAACCTCCACTTGCATACTGTGTGACTCTGAGCAGGTCACTTAACCGCCTAGTGCTCCCAGGTCACCCCTAAAAACAGGCACTTGTGCCTAGTGGGCCTTACCTGGTTACCAAAGACTTAAAAAAAAGAACTTGCTTTCAAATTGAGTCCTGACTGGGTGCTAACTCCTTTTGGCTGGTTTTAAAATTTTTCATCATATTTTCTTTTAATACAATTTTAATACAATTGCTCTTCACATTTCATTATAGAAGCTGCTCTCTGAAGTGGCTTTGTGGACACACACACCCATAGCTTACCAGCACTTGTTGACAGCCTTCATAAGGTTATTTTCCTGTTTAAACAAAGTTACCTAGTCCACAAACTCTGTGCCAACTGCCACTCTACCGATCACACTCACCACACTCCCGACTCCCAGTACATTCCTGTTCATTTAAGTATTTTTTCACCCTCTTCTAACTTGTACCTTTTTACCTGTTACAACAGATTTATCTGACTAAAGGAACTGCCAATTTAAGCTTTTGCTCATTCTGCCAACTGTGGCATTGTCTCCATAATCAATCTGTCGCTCGCTTTCTCTCTCTCCTCCCCCCAAAAAATGGACAGTTACCCTGGCACTATTGCAACACCATCAGCCCTGTTCTAAATGCAACACTGAAACATTCAGCTGCACTTTGCCAGCCCACCCACGTGCCATACCTCCAAATCGCGAACTGTATACTCCACTGGGAGGGCAAAAAAAATCTCAAAACAGACAGGACTGCTTCTGGGATTCATGTGAGGCAAGTGGGACAGGATGAAAATGATAGGTGGACTCTGTTGTTGGGAGGCAGAGAGGATAGAACATTCAGTAGGGTGGCACAACAGAAAACAACAGTGCCCTCAAGTGCCAATGACAGAAGTACAGGGACTACTTTACATCAGACATGTTAATTCATTAAACTTAAGTATTTATAGTGATGTTTTTAATTTTTTTGAACTTTTTTCTAATACTTGGCCTAGATCCCATTTTCTAAATGCAATAACACCCAACAGGGTGGGCAATATTGGGCAAGACTGGCCCTTCCAGGGTCTATAAGGCCCCCTCTGCCTGCAGCGTTGGGCCTCATTATGCCCCTGGGTGGTCCTGTATAGCCCAATACCACCCACCCTGTCTGATATTATTGTTTACCTAATGCACATTCACCTGACTGGTTTTACCCAATTAAAGTTCTTTGATTTTTAGACCATTTTATAAAAGTCTATTAATAAAATCCCCCATCAGAAAACTAGTAGCAAAGACTGATTTTTGCAGTTTCACAATTTGATGTACTGTGTGTACTAAGCTAACAGGACCTGGTAGAAAATGATGTCATTGTTGCTTGAATGACATCAGCATTCACCAAGATTCTGCTGGCTGGTGTGAAAACATCAGAGGGATTTTTTTGTAAAACCATCACATAAGAGAGGCAAACAAAACACCATTTATACACAAGTTATTGCAGTTTCTGAACTTTACTTGTAACAAATGAAGCCTAGCTCTCCTCATGGTGGGCAAATAGTGTATTTTTAAAGCATTGCATTTGATCTTTAAGGGAGTATAGGGCAGTCAGGCAGGCAGTCAGTATCCTGGGTAGTAGTGGGGAAAGAGGAAACCCTTCGTGGGGAGAGTAGAGAGAGCATGAGGTGGAGCAGTGGAGGCTGGAGGGTGAGCAGAAGAGAGAGTGGTGAAGATTCACCAAAGTAACCAGCAACAGAAGATGGATCAGACATTGGTGACCCATTTACCAGAAGGACCAGAGGGGTGGACTGGGTGGGAGGATCGAAGAGGGAGTGAATTACCTTCCAGAACTTTAAAGGAGCATTAAGCTCGCTCTGAAGGTTGGTCTTAAAATATTGTGGTTTCACAGCCCAGACATCATTTGTACAGGAGTTCCTGACAGTCTTGTACAAGAGAAGGTCAGAAAGGGAGTGAGATCATTTGTAACATGCCCAGGTAAGGTCACGAGACTTGTACTGGTCAGTGAATTCAGGACTAATCCAGGGGCGATGACGAATTTTGACCCTGGATTTTCTGAAGCAGGGCATGCTTGTCCCAAACTGAGGAGAATCTGGAGTGAAACAGGCAGAAGCAATGTCAGTATCAGTGTGGAGGCCATGACTGTCCAATCTGCAGCAGCAAGGTCACTCAAAAGAGCAGAGGAGAGTGACTGGAGGGACTTGGTCCAGCTGTACTTAGGAAGGAGGGTGGACTCTGATCTTCCCGATACAGAATGTCATGCAGTGGTCACTGATAGCATCTAGCATCTTCCCTTGTGAGAATAAAGCAAAAGTAATCATGGACAGCTGCTTGTTGTTCATCTTTCTCTAGTACCCTCCTTGTAGACTGCTTCCATTTTTTCTTAATATATCTGAAGAACTGATTTTTCCCACACTTGACCCCCTCTGCAATACACAGCTGTGTGTCTGCCTCTGCCTCCCAGACCGTCCTCTTTGCTTCCCTAGTTTTTATTTGGTACTCTCCCCATTCCTCCTTCCCTGCTTTCCTTGTACCTGGTGAAAGCTTTTTTCTTGGCCCTCACTGCCTCTCTGACCTTTTCCGAGAACCGTATTGGTCCCTTGTGCCTGTTTTTTATTTTGTAACAATTCTTGGGCAAGACTTTGTGGCCTCAAGAATGATCCTCTTGATTGCCCCCCATCTTTGTTCAATATCTTCAATGTTGTCCACTCTGGTCAATTTATCTTGGACTAGCTCCCTCACCCAGCTGAGGTCTGCTCTTCTGAAATCTAGGACTTTAGTTTGTGATAGAGGCATTCTGGTCTCAAGGGCCAGCCTGAGCCAGTGGAGTTATGGTTGCTGTGTAATGCCCCAAATTATAGGGCTCCCCTGTTAGTCCCCAGTACCCCCATTATCCATTTAGTTCCCCTGTCCCCCAGCCATTAGCCCAGAGCCCTGTACAGGAAGTAAACTGCAGCTGCAGTTAAAACATTTTTTTTCCTCCTGCAGCCTGCCCAGCCCTAGCACGAGGGAGTGCCATCCTTGCACTGGGCAGCTGCCTGCCTCCCTGGTCGCTAGGGACTCCACATCCCGAATGCCAGGGAGGGCTTCTGTGGCCAGTAATGCCCATTTTTAAAATTAGTTTGGAGGGAGTCAGCAGTCGTGATGGTCGGTTGAGCGCTATCAGGTGACCTGACAGAAGAAAGGAAACATTTGCGGCTCAAAGCAGGGGGACAGCGAGGATGCAGGGAGATAAAAGTAATGGTGTAAAAGTACCTGCAGTCCTCCTCTCTTTCCTGCAATAGCTCCTGACGTTCCAGCAGGTCCATTGGCAGCAGTCCTATAGCAGCAGCAGGTCTCGTGGCGGCAGTCAACCGCAGTGCGGGCTAGTTAGCCCAGATTACTTAATTTTAAAATGTAAAAATAAATTCAGTCCTTCGGCAGTGGTGCCCACAAACAGAGCCGCATTTCCAGGCAGCCGGCCAGCACCAGCAAGGAGCATCGGGAGCAGCTCAAGGCCCCTTAGCCGTCCTCCCTACTGCCTGCCCATTTTTCGTAGTGCCAGCAGCAGCATCTCTCTCCAGCCTCCTCCTGCAGCAATTCTTCTTCCTGGGTCAGGGTGGTGAGACAGCGGCAGCACCACAGGGCAGGTGCTGACTGCCAGTTATGTTAAATTTAAATAAATAAAAAATGTAATCGATGCCATCGGGCACTTGGAGGGACAGCCTGAGGGGCAGCCTAGAGGGGCAAGGCAAGACCCCTTAGAAAAGGGACAGCCAGAGGGCAGGGTTATTTAAATATATTTAAAGGAGCCCCAGCTTGGAGCCATAGACAGGGGCGGAGCTAAGGCGGGGTGTCTTGCTTGATGGACGTGCAGGTTCCTGCCAGGCCTCACAAATCTAAAGGAGCAATGTTAGACCCAGCTATTTAAAGGGGTAATGCTAGGCCCAGCTGTTTATAGAGCCCACACAGACCCAAGCAAGTTAAGGAGGTCAGCTCAGAGTATAGAAAGCCCCAGCACTTTAGGCCAGCTAGCCAAGTGGGCTACCAGAAAGGGCTAGTTAACTCAGAATCTGCTGCATATATTTATTTATTAAACAGAAAGGGCCAGTTAAGACAGGAAGGGACCCAGATGTTTTGGTAGCCACGGTGGCCAGGTGGGCCAGAGAGTTAGAGGTTAGGTAGTCAATGTATTTTTCTCAGTGTTTCCTCCATTTTATACCATTTATCCAGTTCTGGGTGGGCCAGTAAGGAGATGCCAGCCCCAGATAAAGTATAGTGCCCCAGATCGGAGTCCATTGGCCAGTAGCCAAGTGGCCACCAATAGATAAGCTAAGCACATATTTAATGAGTGCTCTCCTGTGGTTTAGAAATGCACTGTTATTAGTATGCAGTTTTTTTATGGAACTGCTTTTTCACTACAGATATTTTTGATACCTTGATTGCAGAATAGGTTGTGTCTTTTTAGTAACTAGTCAAATCATCATTGTGATTTATCTGTTTTAATTAGACACACATTGGATCCATGTACTCAATTATTTAAATATTAAATTGTTTAATTGATCGTTTAGCATGTTTTTGCTGTATAAATAAAGACAGACAAGAGCGCACAAATCACTCTGAAGACTCCCAGCAGTTAGCTGGGTGAAACGTAAGGCTTTTATTCCACTCAGCCCCAGCCTAGTGTCTCCAACTCTGGCTGGTGTGCCACAATTGTGCAAATAAAATGTTGACACTATTTTTGTGTCTTCTTTATAGTCAGTGTGATGGGTGCTTTTGTTCTACGCTACATGGTTTGACTTTTTATATAGCACCATCGCACTTCCCGGTGCTCCTTGCCTTTTTTAATTACTGTTATTAGTAATAGCCAGCAGGAAGTAAAGGGGAGTGAGTTAGGCAGTTAGCCCTCCCCTCCAGTTCAGTAGCCACTTCCGTGCCCAAGGACTAGTAACCCCTGTAACTTCCCCGTCGCCTCTAGTCTGGGGAGGAACAGTTAGGGAGGGACTCTTAGTGCTTAAACTAATCAGATTACCTTTGCCTTAGGGTAATTTTTCCATTAGGTGCCTTCGGAGCTTATTACCAGTGGGAACGGTACGAATGTATACCCCAGGGTCCCCGCATAGCTAGCCCTTAGGTTTTGGTAGGTTTTTCTCCACTGTATTCCTTTTCTAAGGTCCCTGCCTGGATTGCTGCTGCGTGACACTGGGATTATTAAGGATGGCGAAGCATTGTAGAGACATTGAGACTGTGTTTTACAGAGGCTGTGCCTGAATCCTATGATGTAGCTGCCTTTTCCTGCTTAAGCTGTTGTGCTGCAAGAAACTATTGGATTAACCCCGCATATGTTTTGTTTATATTGAAATGTTGAACTGTTAATCGCAGTGACCAATCAGAGACTGATATCACCTTCCTTCTCCTACAAGTCGGGGCCGGTCGCCAGCATAGGTAAAGCATAGTTAGCTCCCAGCCAATCGACTCATGTCCAGAATATCAGGCCATGCCCCTTCTAACAGTGTTTAGGTAGTGCAGGGAACCACCCCGGTTCACAGGTAGGGATCTGTCATAAGAATAAAGGGTTGGGCTTCGGATGCAAGAATCCAGAGATCTCCAGGCAAGTGTTTGCATCCTGTCTTGTTCCCTGGAGTCCAGCTTCAGTCCAGTGTCTGCATCCTGTCTTGTTCCCTGGAGTACAGTTTCGGCCCAGTGTCTGCATCCTGTCTTGTTCCCTGGTGTCCAGCTTTGGCCCAGTGTCTGCATCCTGTCTTGTTCCCTGGAGTCCAGTTCCGGCCCAGTCATTTGCATCCTGAATGTCCCTGAAGCCCAGTTTTGGCTTAGGAGTTCTTCTTCAGCAGTTTACGTCTTTCTTGTTTCCTTGGGGTCTTCCACTGACCAGGAGCTCCCACAACTGCATCGCATTGTTTGCTTCAGTTTCATCACAGTTCGATTTGCCTGGAGCCCTATTTAGCCACGAGGCTTGCATAGCTTGGGTTCTTGCTTGTTTCAGTCCTTTCACCCTTCACTTTTCCAATCCGACCAAAAGCCAGCCAACAGAACACATCGGTGGCCACCGCTCTGGACTTATGTAGGACTCTGTGTTCATTTGGTTACTGCTGAACAGGTTGTATTTATGTAATGAAATACAGTACAAGGTTGATTATAGAGCTCGTAATGATAAGTTTACCATAGAATTTAAAATAGAGCAATAAAAGTATTATAGAGTTCACAAAATAAGACACTCACAGAATAAGACATTCGTAGAATAAGACATTCATAGAGTATAAGAATCTCTATAGAGTATAAGAATCCCTATAGAGTATAAGAATCACTATAGAGTTATAGGATCCTAAGTTACAGAGTTACAGTAGAATTGTAGAACACTAAGCTACAATAAAGTTATAGCATATCACATAATAGTATAGATTGGTTGTATACTGCTTGATCGCCTTGGTGCCTTGCACCCAGTAAACCTGCTTTTATTCCCTGAGTCTGACTCCTGCCTCTCCTTACTCAAGCACAGCTACACCATCAGAGAAATTAGACACTTCTGCTCTTTGCAGCTGGTCCCCACTGGCTCCCATACCCGCATTCCACCCACCATCTCTCAGCTGGTGAGCACCCAATCAAAAATGGCTGCCTAACTAGTGGGTTCCTTAACTAGCTGCACCAGCAGGCAATGCTGTAATGTGTCCAACAGGGTCTTTTTCTGTTGCACATGACTGCTGGAATGTCCCAGTCAATATCCATCAGGTTCAGGTCATCCACTGCCACCACTGCCCCTTCTTTCCTCTCCTTGCCAGCTCCTCCCTGAGCTCCCTATTTCTTTCTCTCTCTTCTCCTTGTGCTGGTGGTCTATAGATCAACTCAATCCATATTTTCTTGCCTAAGGGTGCCATGTGGTGAACTCACAATGACTCTGTTTCCCCTTATCATCTCCATCCGGCACAGCCTCAATGCCCTCCTTGACACACAGGGCTATGCCCCCCACTTTACCCCTTCCTCTAGCCTGTCTAAGCATTGTGTAACCTCAGACTGACAAGTCCCAGTCATTATCCTCTGTGGCCCAAGTTTCTGTGATGGCTATGAAGTCTGTCTCATTGTCTGACACCAATGCCCGGAGCTCACTCATTTTATTATCCTGACTCCTGGAATTTAGGCAGACCCCCTTTCCACTAGCTCTGGATCCTCTTTTGCTGTTTTGTGATCTTACACCTGCATTTCTTCTTATTCTCCTTATCGTCTTATTTTTCCAATTGCATGCAGACCCTGAGAGTCTGCCCCCCTTTGCCTCTTCCTCAACCTAATTTATACCCACCTTAGTGCTACCAGTCCCCAGTATAGGAAGAGCACTAGACAGAGGTCCCTCCCTTACTCCCTTTACTGTCATTCCCCTAGACTCAATGTCCCCCACAGTCAGTTTAACTGTCTAATGTAGACATCACACTTCTGTCCCAACACGCTGGTCCCCTCTCATCAGTTGAAAACCTTCACCTTTGAAGAGTCTCCTGTCCCAGAAGTCCCCCCAGTCATCACAAAAATGGTACCCTTTCTCCTGACACCATTTCTTTAACCACCAATTTAATTCCTCTGTCTCTTCCCTCTTTACTCTATCTTTCCCTCCCCCCACTACTGCACATAGGAAGGATCAATCAATCAATCAAATCTTTATTTATCCAGGCAAACATCATTGAGCAAGGCTCATTTGTGAGATGGACCTGGTTTGAACAAAGTCAATGTACAATAGAAACAATACATATCTATCTATACAGTCAATACAATGGAATACAAAAAATAAAATCATTTTCAAGGTGCAAGAACAATACACAAGTAAGCATGATGCAGTATAGAACAACTTGGCAAGGATGTAGATGCATATATATATAAAAAGAGATTGGGAAGGGAAGAGGAGCAAGGTTAAAAACAAACGGTAGGGTTTTATACAGTACTTTGCGCACCCGGGTCAGCCAGGCAAGTTAGGATGGAGAGGGGATGCCAGGATGCGGAAAAGGTGATGGGGGGTCAAAGATGGGGAACGGGTAAGGTAAGGGGGGAGAAAAAGGTGGGGGGCCAGGGTTTGACAAAGAGAGAGAGGAGAGAATGGGGCAAGGGGACGTGACTCAACCATCAGGTTCAGAGAACCTCACCAAAAATAGGAGTCATGCGGTAAACTACCTAGACATATATGGAAGTGGACAGTGGTGTCAGAGAGTAGATAGTAGGTATGCATGAGCAAAAAAAGGAATAGAGAAGAGGAAGACAAAGATGAGAAAGGAGAAACAGAAGAAAAGAGGATCAGCAGTGTAAGGAGAGTGAGAGAATCTGAGAACCTAGACATCAGATTTGGAGCCAGGCAAGCTACAAGAGAACAATGAGCATTGAGCCTGACTAAGGATGTGGGAAGCAATTGCACAACTCCTTTACACCATGGGAATATCAATTCTTGAAGGTGGTAAGGCTAACAGGGGAGCTCAGTTTCAGTGATTTCTGCATTTTTTTCCATAGAGAGGGCAGCACAAAGCTTATGGATCCACTGCCAAAGCGTGATTTAATTTTGGGTACATTCAATGATATAAAAGAATGACTTCTCAAAGCATAGTTGCATGCTATGCTTAGTGGGAGACAATCATTAGTATGTTGCAGGAGTTTTTTAGAGATAGAGCAGCACTTCTATTCCTCCTAAATTGAAGGGACGTCCACCCCACAGCTGTGTATAAGGGGCAATGGTGCATGGAAAAGGGAAGTCCCGTTATGAACCTCAAGGCTCTATGGTAAAGCATGTCTACTTTTGCAAGATATGAAGTAGGGCAATGACTATAAAGGAAGTCTGCATAGTCTACCATCGAAAGAAATGTTGCTTGAACCAACCGTAGCTTGGCATCTTTCGTAAGAAAGTGGCTAATCCTGTAGAAAAGACCTAACTTCTGACGTAATTTTTTTAGCAAGTCCTCAATGTGATCAGTGAAAGAGAGTTTACGATCATGCCAAATTCCCAAGTACTTAAAATTCATAACGAATTCCAAGTTTTCTCCCAAAATTTTGGTGATCTGAAGGACTGATCCAGTGGTAGCAGGGTTAATTGCATGGCTAAAAGGCGAAAATCGTATCGCTTTAGTTTTCTTTGTGTTGAGTAGGAACTTTTTTTGAAGAAGCTGATTCTGTAACAGGTTAAATTCAGTTTGACGGTCATTACATGCAGCTTCTGGTGTTGGACAGCTTAGATATAGCACCGTGTCACCTGCAAATAGATGAATGTTGGCCTTGTTTATACTGTTACTATGTTACTGATATATATTGCAAATAGAAGAGGACCAAGAATTGATCCCTGCAGCACACCTCTTAGAAGAGATTTGAGAGGCAAGAGTCCACCTTCAGCCTTAATTTGCTGTAGACAGTCAGAGAGGTAGTCGGTAAACCACCGTAGCGTGAGTGAATCCAAACCTATGGACCATAGTTCTGAGAGAAGCAAATTATGGTAGTCAGTGTCAAAAACCTTGCTTAGTTCTAGAAAAAAACACCACACAGATAAAATTTTTATTATCCAGGTCTCTTTGCCAATCATTGGTCACTTTGGCAAGTGCTGTAATAGTGCTGTGGCTGGCTCTGAATCCAGATTGGAATGGGTTTAGGAGATTCATAGTTTCAGTTGCATGCTTACAATTTTTTCCAATAATTTTGACAATATGGGAAGAAAGGAGATCGGTCTGTAATTGTTAAGATCACTAGGGTTCCCTGATTTAAATCATGGTATAACGTGTGCTGTTTTCCATATGGATGCATTACAGGAACAGCCAGCACATGATAAGCGACCTTTAGGAAATATGGGTCTAGTGAGTCAGCACCAGTGCTTTTCTTGATATCAAGCTGTAGCAGGAGGTCTTCAACTTCTTTCAGTGATGCTGGTTGCAGTGGGAATTTCAAGCTAATACTACTGGATTCAGCGTTTTGCATGTCAGCTTTAGTGCATAACAGTTTTGCAGGGGAGTTGTCGAAAGCTAAACCTGCAGTCACAAAGTGGTTGTTGAAGGAATCCAAAATCTCCATCCTGTCACTGATAGTATCATTTCCAGAGATAATCTTAGCTTCCAGGCATATGGCCACATAGGTCTTTGATAGTCTTCCAAAATTTGGATGAGCTTTTGGTGGCAGAGTCCAATTCAGAGCGATAGAAGGCGGTTTTTGCTCTCTAAACTTTTTGGTACATGTGTTCCTAGCTCTCCTAAACTGGCATCAGTCCGAAGGGGTCTTGGTTTTACATGCTTTTTTCCAAAGCTTATCCCGCTCAGTCAGGGCTGATTTAAGTTCCGGGGAGAACCAGTGACAAACTTTATTTCTTACATACACTTTTACTAAAGGGGCATGTTTATGCAGAGCCCCCAAGATTTTTTTTTTTGAGTTATCTATTTATCGCCCCTACGTCCTACGTGCGCCCAAGCTGCCTCTCCTTCAGGCTGCCTAGGTCCACAGTCATTCACCCTACTAACTCCCCTTTTGACCACCTTACCTCATATATGCAGCCGTCCATGGAGTAGCCCCGGTGTAACCCTTCACCGGGTAGGTCCCCACTCCTCCAAGGGGGAAGGCACCGGCAGAGAGGTGGCACCAGCACACTATTTCTTCTTGCAGTCCCAGGAGCGGCTGAGGCATTCCTGTGGCTTCCTGGGGAGTCTTTGGGGACACCTGGGGCCGGCAGCCGTCATCTGGCTAGACTTCCGGCATGGATGTTTCGATTTTCTTGTTCCCCGCAGTGCACTGCTTCCTGTAGTGCCCCTGGTCTCCACTGGGGGCCACTACGGGAGCGAGGCTTAACCCAAACCCTCCCCAGGATAGGAGAGCAGTCCGTCGGATGCTCAATCCTATCCTCCCCCTGCCAACCCCGATGACCCAGGTCCATTCCCGAACCCGGGTCGCCAGTGTGGGAAGAGGTAAGGCATCAGCACCTCAACTCTCTACACCACTGGGCCGGCCCAAAGATTATTTAATCGAAGATGTCATAAGCCAGTTGGACTGAGTTCGCCGGGTAAAAATCCTGCCAGTGCAAGGAGTATTTGAGCTCATCAACATAGGCGAGTTGGTCGAGGTTACATCTAGATCTCTTAACCAAGAACTTTTCTGAGGATAGTGGTTTGTTGACTGATCTTACACCGGCAATGAAACAGTGATCGCTGACATCAGTGAAGAAGGTTCCGATGTGGGAAGAAAATGTGGCTTACTAACTAGGATAACATCCAACAGGGTGCTGTTACAGGGGTTCTTTTTATTAGGTTGTGTTGGTTCACCAATAAGTTGTGTTAGCCCATGTGCATCACAAAAGGATGTAAGAGGTATAGATGCCTTGGAAAGCCAATCTAAGTTCAGGTCCCCTAGAATAATTGTTTCTGTTAGCCCTTGTCCCTGAATATTGCTAAGGTGCGTCAGAAGTTGAAGACCTACGGATGGAGGTCTATAACATCCTATAGCACAGAGCACAATATTATGCGAAATAGCAACCTTAAGAGACAGGCATTCATATTCATTCAGAACAGTAGTCAAGTCAATACCGGATACCTTAAATTTATCCTTAATGTAGATAGCCACCCCTCCACCTCTAGTCTGCCTGTCAGTTCTAAACAACAAGTAATTGGGGATATTAATTTCCATGTCAGATGTGGCTGGGCTAAGCCAGGTCTCAGAGACCACTAGAACATCTGGTGATGTGTGATTTTCCCATCCCTGGATCATGGTGATCTTTTTCAACAGGCTGCATACATTAGCATGCAGGAAACTCAAACCCTTGAGCCTAGCTAAGTCCAAAGGTGAGGCAGTGGTTTCCAGTGGACCAGGACTGAGCTCCACATTACCTGAACATAGCAGTAGTAGGAGCAGCAGCTTCCTTAGAGCTGCGATGGTTAGCTTATATCCGCTGGCCCTTGCACATCTACGTGGAGCATCTGCAATTCGAGGCAGGGCCACACATTTAGACTTCTGGTGGCCTAGTGCAGCAAAGACTAACACCCTGACTGCAAAGTGCAGACGTGGATCAGAGCTTCGAGAGGCCAGCGGCTTGGGCTACAGGGGTGGTTCAGTGCAAGTCCCACCAGAAGTAGTAGGCTGAAACAGATACTGTAGTTGGGTGAACTTAGGGGCACATAAGTAGACGAAAGAGTAGTTGTAGAATATTTGGCAGATTGATGTAGGGTCAAAGTCTCCACATGGAGGAGGTTCTGGCAGTTGTTATCTGACAAATGGCACGAGTGAGAGAAGGGACAGAAGGAGTAGCCACAGACTTCCCCACATGATTGCCCCTTATGTAGCTGCACCATCGCTCGGTACAGCAAAAACAGACATGTCCAAACCTAGGAAGACGAAACTGCCACCTTTGTGTAAAAGAAACCGAGGTACAGCAATTTGGGTAGGAAATAGTAAGGTTGTACCAACCACAGAAGTGGCAAGAAGAGAGAATAATGGAATCAAAAGCTAGGTTAGAGGGTCCAGCACAGAAGCAGCTAGTGGATACAGGGGTTCAGTCTGGCAAGCTGATTCGTGTTTGTTATGTGTAGAGAGGAGGAGAAAAATACAGAACAATTGATTGCATCGGTGTATACAACCTATGAGTAGGCGAGACTTGAAAGGAGCAGGAAGTTAGAGTATTTAATAAGAGGTGGGGGGATGGGTGGGCAGGCGCAAAAGCTGCGACATTTGCCATACCTTCTTAGACCAAGTGTCCACTCTTGAGGTCTCGGGTGGCAACTGTGGAAGCGCCGACCACCCGGTGGCCAAGATTCCCTCGGCTATTTGCTGGGAGCCCTTGAATGGGTGGTCCTTGGCTGCAGAAACAGAGATAGAGTGTCTGGTTAAGAGCTGGTTGTGGACAAAAGCCAACAGCACCAGCGAAGGGTTGAATTCAGCAAACACAAAGGATATGTATTACTTTGGCGCCCAAATATCCTGGGCCAGCACAATAACACAAACAGGGCTCTAAACACTTTTTTCCAACTTAAACAAAGCAAACATTAACAGAGGCTAGCAATCACAGCACATTTAGGATGATTTTTTTTTTAAATACAGTGCAAATGGCTTTACAGGGAGAGCACAAGACACTCAGAGAAAAGAGACTAATCGGAATGGAGCCTGGAAAAAGGCACTCGCATTCTGATTGGTTGCGGCATTTGCCATACCTTCTTAGGTCGAGTGTCTGCTCTTAAGGTCTCGGGCGGCGGCTATGGAACCGCTGTTCGCCCGGAGGCCAAGATTCCCTTGGCTAGGAGCTGGGAGCCCTTGAATGGGTGGTCCTTGGCTGCAGAAATAGAGAGAGAGGGTCTGGTTAAGAGCTGGTTGTGGACAAAGGCTGACAGCACCAGTGGGGGGTCAAATTCAGCAAACACAAAGGATGTGTATTACTTTGGCACCCAAATGTCTGGGCCAGCACAATAACACAAACAGGGCTGTAAACACTTTTTTCCAACTTAAATGAAGCAAACATTAACAGAGGCTAGCAATCACAGCACATTTAGGATGGTTTTTGTTTAAATACAGTGCAATTTGGCTTTACAGGGAGAGCATAAGAAGCTCAGAGAAAAGGGACCAATCAGAAAGGAGCCTGGAAAGGTGTTCGCGTTCCGACTGGTTGCAGCATTTGCCATACCTTCTTAGACCGAGTGTCCGCTCTTGAGGTCTCTGGCAGCGGCTGTGGATGGAAGCGCCTTCCGTCCTGTGGCTGAGATTCCCTCGGCTAGGAGCTGGGAGCCCTTGAATGCTTGGTCCTCTGCTTCTTAGGCAGAGTGTCCACTTTTGAGGTCTCAGGCAGCGGCTGTGGAAGCACTGTCCACCTGGTGGCTGAGATTCCCTCAGCTAGGAGCTGGGAGCCCTTGAATGGGTAGTCCTTGGCTTCTTACGCCAAGTGCCTGCTCTTGAGGTCTTGGGCAGCAGCTGTGGAAGTGTCGTCCACCCGGTGGCTGAAATTCCCTTGGCTAGGAGCTGGGAGCCCTTGAATGGATGGTCCTCGTCTTCTTAGGCTGAGTGTCTGCTCTTGAGGTCTTGGGCGGCGGCTGTGGAAGCTCCGTCCACCCGGTGGCTGAGATTCTCTCAGCTAGGAGCTGGGAGCCCTTGAATGGGTTGTCCTCGGCTTCTTAGGCTGAGTGTCCACTCTTGAGGTCTCAGGTGGCAGCTGTGGAAGCACCATCCATTCAGTGTCCGAGATTCCTTCGGCTAGGAGCTGGGACCCCTTGAATGGGTGGATCTCAGAAAAGGCCAGGGAGGCCAAGTGTGCCTGCAGTCTGTCCCCTAGCCTTTGAGGGTTCCACTTCGGCAAGCTGTGAACAAGGCGACCACAATTGAGCACTTACAAAAACAGCAACTCAATTGCAGTGCCTGTGTTCAGGGCTACCTGGCAGGTAGCGACTGGATACCTGGGTGAGCGAGGTAGGTGATGGGAAGCTACACATGCATATGCGGGGGAGGAAGGGAGGGAAGGTATGTGAGGGGTGTGGCAGGCAGATGCTCAGCTGGTCCACTAAGCGTGGTTGGGAGGGTGGTTAGTTGGGAGGGCAGGGTTCGATCCAGTGCAGCATTGTTTGTTTTTTTTTGCTGGCAGGCGGCTTTGTATTTTGTAAGTATTTCACACCCCCTGACATGCACCCCCTAGAGTTGAGAATTTTAGTAGGGTAAGGGCGAGCCCCCTGCATTAAAAATAAACCTTGTAGATCTCGGCCTTCTTGCTGTTTGCTGCGAGTGCATCGCCAAAATTCATTTTCAGTGATGTACACTTGGCCTAATGGTGATCACTATTCCACGATTGCCATTATGACATAGAACCTTCCGCTTCACTTGCTCCACAAGATGGTTCACCAGATCGTCGGTACCCAAGTGTACCAGTTTAGTATGTGCATGGATATGTATGGTAGTATATACATGGATATATATGGTAGGAGGTAAGTGGATTAGAGCTGTAGTTTATACATATGGGTATTGTAGTCCATTACATCTGTAAGTTCCTGTCATGCACAGTAAGCCTTTCTTTGTGTATGTCCAGTGATGCAAGGCCACTATCTCTGGGTAGAATAAAAGATGGCCACTGAACTGACACACCGTGTATGAATCTCTCCTGCACTGACCCACAATATATCACAACCAGCACCCCCAGCCTCCCCTTTCGCTATGCTCCCTATTCTGTCTATGTCCTGGACGGTTGATGCCCCAGGAAGGCATCTAACCATCCCCCACCCATTGTCTAGGGTTATCCAAGTTATTCTAACACAAACTCCCTGCCACAAAGCTATGTTCTTTACTGTCCTGTGGATTGTTGCTCTCTAGGTAGTCTACAAGGTCCTATTTGAGCAGTGATTCCATCAGTTTACCTACTACAGATGTAAGGCTGACAGGTATGCAATTTCTCTGGTGTCTTCTTCAAACACACAAATACACTCATGCAGCAGGAGTACATCCACTACCCTTCAGTCTTTTGGAACTGCCCCTGTCTGAATTGAGCTATTGAACAGCCCCACGAGGGGGTTCATCCACTTCCACTGCCAACTCCTGGTGCATCCTTGGGTGCATCATATGGTCCTGAGGCCTTATCTACATTTAGGGCTCCTAGCTCCTTCTGGACAAATTTCTCTGGTAAAGACTTGCTGCCTCATTTCATTTCAGTATATGTATTCTATTGCTTTTCCTGTCTATTACATTTCCAACTTCACAGGATGCACCTAGAATTACTTGCCTCCCACTCAATTTGCCATCCTGAGCAAACATTTTAAATGCATCAATAAATGAATGAATATTGAAAGATAGATCGATAGACAGATAGATATTTGGTCATTTTTAGCAAAGGAACAGTTTAGAGCAGGCTAGACTCCAAGCCATCATCATCTGCTTAAATTTCTTTCCTTCTGTTTGTTCCAAAATGTGGTGAATAATTAGGCAACGAAACTCTGAAATTCTGAAAAGGTGCTTCCTTAGCAGCTAGTCATTTGTGGCTGCTAGTGCTCTGGAGGGTCAGAGACTCTGTGGCTACTAGTAGACAAAGGCAACCTGTGAAAAAGTTGACTGAAATTGAGCGACTCGGATATAAGCCACTCAATTTCAGCACTTGCTATGTGAGCTACCCTGAAAGGGTAACGAGGGGTGAACAACAAGGTGAACGGAAGAACAGAAGGGGGAACGGAAGAAGAGGGAAGGTATGTGGGAGGTAGTGCAGCGAGAGGCCACTGAGCTGGCTGTGTGGTATGGGGTGAGGGTGGCTGGCTACAGTTTGGAGGGTGCGAGTTTGGGCTGGGGATGGGCATAGTATTTTGTGTTTTGCATGTGGCAGTAAATATTTTTTACAAGTTTTTCCCCCTTCCCGACATGCACGCCCCTGGGTTGAGAATCTTTAGGTGTCGCGCGAGTCTCAAGCGAGAGAGGGTGCGGGGTGATAGCCTCACACATAAAAACATTTGTTTTTGCTGGTGTTGCCTCACTGGGAGTGTACATCACAGTTTTGGTTTTTCAGTGATGTACACTCGCTGTAACAGCAATCACTATTTGGTGCTCGCCGTAATGACATGTAACTATTAGCCGAATCAAGGTGAGGGTAGTATACAGGCCACCAAACCAGGACCAGGAGGTGGACAAGGAACTGGGAGAGCTCCTGAGGAGGGCATTTGAGTCAGATGAAATAGGGATAATGGAATCTAGATTTAGTAGTTGCCGTATTGGTCCTTGCAAGAATAGATCTAGAAGCAAATGATTTGATACCTTTTAATGGACCAACATAGATGTAACAACAAGAACAAAGTGTTCTAGCTTTCGGACCAACCAGTCCTTCTTCAGAAGCTCATGGTAGTTGTTTAGAAAATACAGTACTTATAACAGCTAGATAATGCAGAGAAAAACAGAAAAAAATCCCCATTGGTTTAAAATACTCATTAAAAAAAAAAAACAGAAGATGATGTCAGAGAAGTTTAACAGTACAATACTGCCTTCAGTTGAAAGAACCTTGGGTTCAGATGTGCTTGGTGCAATATACATACAAAGAATCCTACTGCATATAAATTTAATTGACATAAGATAACACTGCTGAAGCAGATAACTCCTAAATCAAGCTATGAGTGTCACATTTAGTATAAGGATGTGATTACTGAAAGGCAACCCCCACTCAGCTTAAAGACAAACTAAGATAGTTATAGGGCTCATGAAATTACAATGTTAGCATTAATTAATTAATTAAGGAATTAAGACCATGTAGCCTGGTATGTACTGATGTCAATATATACTGAGAATGTAACAACTTGATGTACCACAAGTGTCTTAGGAATCTGAAAAAGAGATAAAAATGTAATTTCTTTCCTCCTCTTCATACAAACAATACCACCTAACCCACCCCACATCACAATAATGTGGGTGGGGGAGATACATAGTTTAAAGGAGATGTTGCCTCTCTCCCCCCCCCCTTTTCTCTCTCTCTCTCTCTCTCTCTCCCACAGACACACACACACACACACTCAGTATATATTGACATCAGTACATACCAGGCTACACTGTCTTAATTCCTTGAGGTTCCTCGACTAGAGTTTTTGTTTGACACTAATATTATCAATTTATATATAAATTATCAAGTAGATAGTCCTGAGGTTTTGAAATGTCTTGGGCCTTTTATTTAGCTTGAGAATACAGCTGGATGACATGTCCAGCTAGGTTTTACATCACACAGTGTGCACTGATGTTTTTAGACAACTTTACTGGTAATTCTTGTATTTAATGCTAACATTGTAATTTCATGAGCCCTATAACTATCTTAGTTTGTCTTTAAGCTGAGTGGGTTTCCTTCAGTAATCACATCCTTATACTAAATGTGACACTCATAGCTTGATTTAGGAGTAATCTGCTTCAGCAGTGTTATCTTATGTCAATTAAATTTATATGCAGTAGGATTCTTTGTATGTATATTGCACCAAGCACATCTGAACCCAAGGTTCTTTCAGACTGAAGGCAGTATTGTACTGTTAAACTTCTCTGACATCAACTTCTGTTTTTTTTTTTTTTTAATGAGTATTTTAAACCAATGGGGATTTTTTTCTGTTTTTCTCTGCATTATCTAGCTGTTATAAGTATTGTATTTTCTAAACAACTGCCATGAGCCTCTGAAGAAGGACTGGTTGGTCCGAAAGCTAGAGCACTTTGTTCTTGTTGTTACATCTATGTTGGTCCATTAAAAGGTATCAAATCATTTGCTATAGGGATAATGGGGGATTTTTGACATGCAGAATGTGGGCTGGAAAGTCTAAATCACAGCAGGTACAAGAAACCAATTCTTGGTAGAGGCATGCTAGCAAGCGTTCCTCACACAGCTGGTCCAGGACCCCACATGGGAGGGAGCACTATTGGATTTGGTGCACATGAACACTAATCGAGTTCAAAACACTTTGGTTCAAGAACCATTAGGATCAAGTGACCACAAAATGTTGTGGCTGGAAGTCTGTGTGGAAGCCAGTAAGGGAAACAGAGCAGTAAAGGTGTGGGACTTCAGAAAAGCAGATTTTGAAATTTTACTTGTTTATTTTTCTTGCAATTTTTGGCCAGGAAAGACACACTAAGCTAAGTCTTGTTTCCAGGTGCATCCTAGGAGTACAGGGAAGTTAAGTGACTTGTTCCTGGTCACACAGTATGCAAGTGGTGGTTGTGGTATTCAAACCCATTTCTCCAGGTTTGCAGCTCAGTGCTCTTACCCACTACGCTATACCACCTCCCAAAATATATTCTTGTCAGCTGTGGGATTCAAACCACACCTCAAAGAGACTAGAGCATATATCCAGAGTTTTAGACCACTCAGCCACAGTACCAGTGAAAGGATGCAAAGGCTACTGGGGGATAACTGGTTGGATAATGGAGAAAGACGGGGCAGAAGGAAAATGGGAAGCATTCAAGTGAGGCAACACATTCCCTTTCAGAGCATATAAATGAGTCAAAACATTCTATGCTTATGTAACCCCCAGGGGCGCTATCCTAAGGGCTACCATCCCTGCCTGTCTCAGCTGAGACAGGGTAAGGGGCCCAGATCTGTTGACAGGTGCCTCCACCCAGAGGTCGGGGTTAAGACAGTCAAGGTTGACTCGGTCACAGCCCTCTGGGTTACTGCAACCCCCCTTCTTCCCACTAGTGGCCCACATGGATTAATTACAATGCTCTCCCCCTGAACACTTACCCCCCGTCTCGAACCACTCAGCTCACTCCGGGGACCCCCTGGAAAGTAAGGTACAGTTATCAAATATTCACTGTGCAGTATATCCCCAGTAAGACACAAACCAGCCAGGGTACAGTTGCAAAACAAACAATCTGATTTACTTAAGGGAGATAACAAGGACCGGGGGAAATCAGGGTGATTGACTTACCACTATAAAAATATTTAACTACCTAGGGCTCTGTGCACAGGCCTAAACCTATCAATAATTACTGTCTGGGGTACTCAAGCCCTAATGGCTAGTTCTCGATGCAGCTGGTTGGGGCCCTGACACAAAGGGAGCCTTTCAATTCCTATGACGCTTTAGATGAAACCAGGAAGCTCAATTAGTACAGTCTGCAATACAACAAAACGACTGTGTCTTGGTTTATAACCTTTGTAGGAGCACCCTGATTTAGAACTCATAACTCCACCAGAGAACCACTCTTTCACCCTTTGCAGGGCTGAGCCTGAGCTTCAATGGCTTCCTCACACATTTATATGGAAAACAACAGAGGGGTACCATACCAGGCAGCTGCTCCCTGAACTCAACCGAACTCACAGCTACGCGGGTGTTTCACTGCAGCTTCAACTTTCCTGACAGACTGAGCGCAATTCAGCAGATTCTCCAGTCCTCTACAGGTTGAGCCTAGTAGGTAGCTGTGTTTATAACACAGCCTCCTCTGACCGCCGGCGCGGATTAGTCGAAGCTTTCTGGCTATGGGAAACGGGCCGCTTAGGTCTCCCACGCCTCCCGTTAGTGAACACTCAATGGCACAGAAGCTCAGGAGCCCCCTTCAGCTCCACAGTCACAACGCCTCTGCCTCTCAGGCAGGCGGGCAACCTTCCACTCACGCGCCACCCATTCCCAGGTGGCCAGACACCAGGCTATGAGACCTGTCCCAATTGGCTAAAAGGCGCCTTGGTCAGACTTTACTTCCCAGGATTACTAGCTAAGTCCTCATTGGTCAGCCGGCTCGATCTAGAGTTCCGATGTACTGATTGGTCCAATTCGGCAGTTCGGGACCAAAATGGAGGAGACAACCAGAACAGTCTCTGCTGCAAAGAAGGTAGGTTAGAACAACTACATTATCATTATTACTCTAAGTTATTTCCAGCAAATAGTTACATCCTTCAGCAGACCTCCCTCTGCATACTTAGCGATGGCAGAATGGAGCTATTTCCAGCATCCCAGGTGGGACTTGAGCATAGAAGCACTCAAACCCCCCCCTTCAGAGTAATTATGGCTGCACTTAGGCAGCTCTTAAAGAGACAGTACTGGAGGCTGTAAAAGCACTCGCCATGCCCGCATTCAGCGGCCCTACTCCGAACAGCAACCAGGCATGAAGCATCTAGGCAAGCTCCGGGAAAGCTTCTGGGAACCCCCATTTGTAGGGGGGGTTACACCCTTCCTGGCCTGAAAAGAACTTGGTGTCCACGCCAAGTAGTTACCCTTAAATCACTTTAAGGCAAACAATTTAATTAACATTATGTCATGCTTTAAACTACATGCATGGATACTGTATTCACAGTTTACTACGGTTTATGCAACATTACACACACACACATAACCTTTTTCCTTTTAAATCAGGTCATTACTCTCTGCCCATGACACCTGAAAAGAGGGGGCCCTTCCCTCTCAGCTACTGGCGGGCTAACTGGGGTAGGGGTACCAGACTCGAAGGGCAGTACTAACAGACTGGAGTTATCCCCCAAGGCTAACTTAAGCAAGGAGCTCGGGGACACATACACCCCTTTATGGACCACATTTAAGGGCAGGTCCACAGGCTGACCCAGAGACTCATAACTCAACTTTACTACAGGCCGTACTTCTCGGCTGGAGCCTCTAGGGGTCTCGGAAAACCCTGCTACCGGCCCCCGACTCCATTTCAGCTTCGTTGAGATTAGTAGGGGGAACCTCCACAGGGGAAGGGGACCCAGTGCTCATAATACTTTCGGGGGCATGACCCTCTATATCAGGACCCACACTACTTGGCTCAGCTGGGGACTGTTCAGGCACTAGTAAGGAACCATCAGGGCATTCAAACTATTCTTCAGGTTCCGGCATAACACTGGCTTGATCCCCCACATCACTTTCTTCTTCTGAAAAGTCAGATAGTTCAGCCAGGCCGGACAGTTCAGCCAAGCTCAAGGACCCCACCCCTTGGGCTTTACTGCTACCCAATTCATCCTCTGGAAGTATTGGTTCCGGAGACAAAGCTGGGGGCTCAGACAGTCCAGAAAGCCCAACCTCATCTCCAGAGTTAACGAGGGGATTGCCCCGAAACAGCTGGCTCAGTTCATAAGAGGGATAGTATTCAATGTTATTTTCATTGTTTTCAGACATCAGAGGGGTTTGGACAAGGCCCTCTTATTTGGCTTGCTGAAGAATCAAGTGGTCTGAGTTTTTTCTTGGCAGCAGATCTAGTCATAGGCCGGGGGGGGGGGGAGGCATTGGGAGGCTCAGCCTCAATCAAGATTTGCCCAATTGGCAGCAGATGATTTCTGTGTATAGTTTTCACATCTTTTTAATTATTTTCAGGCCACACTTTATATACAGGTAAATCTGCCAGTTTTCCCACAACAATATGAGGGAGATGATGCCATCTGTCAGCAATCTTGTGTTTGCCATGCAGTCCCAAATTCCTCAATAGCACTCTATCCCCTTCTCTCAGTTCCATTGTTTTCACTTTCTTATCATACCTCTCCTTTTTGGCCAGGTTTCTGCTTAGCAGCATAGTCTGGGCCAGTTGGTAGGCATGGTTCAACTGGGCTTTCAACTTCTGTACATACTGCAGATGATTTTCTGCTTGCACCCCATCAGGGGAAACCCTAACACACACATCCACTAGCAGTCTAGCCTCTCTCCCAAACATCAGCCTGTATGGGGAAAATCCATTGGCATCACTTTTGGTGCAGTTATAAGCATGAACCAGGGTGCTAATATGCTGGCTCCATCTTGGCTTGTCTTTAGGTTGCAGTGTGCCCAACATATCAAGCAATGTGCGGTTAAACCTTTCAGGTTGGGGATCTCCCTGGGGATGATAAGAGGTGGTTCTTGATTTTCGTACTCCCCACAAAGATAACATTTCTTTAATCAAGCGGCTCTCAAAGTCCCTCCCCTGGTCGGAATGGATCCTCTGGAAGGCCCCATAGTGGACAAAGAAGTTCTCAACAAGTACTTTAGCCACTGTGGTTGCTTTCTGATCTTTAGTAGAAAACCCTGTGTATACCGGTAAAATGATCAGTGACTACCAATATGTTACTGATGTTTTTAGATCTGGTTCTAAACTCAGGAAATCAATGCAGACCAATTCCATAGGGGCACTAGTAGTGATATTGACCATGGGGCAGCTCTCTGAGGTAGGGCTTTTCTTTGCAAACAGCGCCACAGGTCTTGACATACTGCTCTCACATCTGCACTCATTTTTGGCCAGTAGAATCGGGTCCGTACCAGGTCAAGAGTTCGATCTATGCCAAGATGCCCCATGTGATTATGCAGGGACCTCAAGACCAGTTCTCTAAGAGCAGTGGGCCGCACCAGTTGTTGTTTGTCTACCCGGCCTTCCTTATCCACAGTCTCTCTGTATAGTAGTTGGTTTATCAGTTTTAACTTTGACCCTTCTTTGTATAACAAGGCAGTTCTCAGGTCAGTGGAATGCAACTTGGACACGTTCCTCCCGGCCTGCAAAGCCTCCACGGCAGCTTTTATCATGGGGTCTCAGGATTGAGCCCGTTGGAGACTATCATTGTTGAATTGGGGCAGTGAACTAGTGTCTAATGCAGAAAAATGACAGTAAGCGGCAGGTATGCAGTTCTCAGATGGCCCCAAGCAATCCACCATGCAGTCCACAGCATCAGGAGACACCTGTTCCTCCTTGTCAAATTTTTGGCAAAGGGCTCTTATGTCAGGTTCTGACAACCTGACCCAGTCAGTTTGTGGCATAGGCCTCCGAGAGAGAGCATCCGCATCTATATGGTTTAAACCTGCTCTGTACTCAACTGCATAGTCGTAGGTAGCCAATGCAGAAAGCCACCTATGGCCAGTGGCATCCAACTTGGCTGAGGTCTGCACATAGGTCAGCGGATTGTTATCAGTCTTTACCAATATCTTGGTACTGTACAAATAGTCATGAAATTGATCAACAATGGCCCACTTCAGAGCCAGGAACTCTAGTTTGTGCACTGGATAATTTTTTTCTGAAGGAGTCAGACTTGGCTGGCAAAGCTACAGGTCTCAGACCGCTCGAGTGCTCCTGATATAACACAGCCCCTAATCCTTGTAGACTGGCTCAGTATGGAGAACGCACGGCTTGGCTGGTCAGCATAGGCCAGCACCGGGCATGGGTAAGTTGATATATGATGTCATAGAAAGCTTCCTCACACTCAGTAGTCCAGCGGTTTCCAAACACATCATTCGGCCGAAATACTTTCTCCATCTCAGAGTGCACAACTTTCTATACTTTTGTGCGTGGAGGTACCCTGAGTAAGTTGAGGAGGGGCGGATCACTCAAGAACAATCTTGACAAACCGCCTGTAATATCCACAAAACCCCAGGAACCATTGCAGCTCTTTCAAATTCTTCAGCTGAGGCCAAGTAGTCAAAGCCTCCACTTTGCTGAGGTCAGTCTCTATGCCTTCAGTGGATACTATGTGGCCCACATACTTCACAGAAGTTTGGAAGAATTGGCACTTGTCTATAGATAGCTTGAGACCGAAATCCTCTAGCTGATCCAGGACCTTGAACAATCGACGTTCATGTTCTTCCGACGAGGTGGCAAACACTATGACATCATCTAAGTAAACCAAACACTCGAGCAAATTCATGTCCCCCACAGCACGTTCCATCAGGTGCTGAAAGGTAGCTGGAGCACCTGAAATCCCTTGAGGCATCCGAATAAACTCATAGAAACCTAGGGGCAAATAAATGCGGTCTTCTCTTGGTCCTCTGGGGCCATCGGGATCTGGTAGTACCTGCTCCGGAGGTCCAACACAGAGAACCACTTACTGCCATTTAAACAATCCAATGCATCCTGTATGTGTGGCATGGTATACTGGTCTGGGATGGTCCGCTGATTCAAGGTGTGGTAGTCTACACACATCCGAACCACCCCATTCTTTTTTCTCACTACTACAATGGGGGAGGCATAGGGGCTCCTGGACTCTTGTATCACACCAGCAGCAAGTATCTCTTGCAGATGCTGCCTCACATCGTCTATGTCAGCCGGGGCCAGGCGCTAGGATCTCTCTCGGAAAGGCCTTTCATCATGCAGACGAATGTGGTGCTCAGCCCCTTGCACACATCCCATATCCCATTCTTTCAGGGAAAAAAAATGGTCTCTTTTGGCAAGCTTCTCACTGATCCTCATTTTCCATTCAGCAGGCAACGGGGAGTCACTGAAATCAAACATGTCAGGAGTAACTCTGTCATCTTTCCTGGAACCCTTGCTATTGGGCAGCACTGCAGTATCTGCACAATATACACTTGCCAAAGTGCACCCTCTTCTTATTCGAATCTCTTTGTTGGACACATTATGCACTTGAACCATCACCCTCTTAACGTAAGCACGAGCTCTAGCCGGCAGGATACTGGGTTTGACCAACAGTCCCTCAGGTAATCTTCCTTCCCCAGGTGCATCCAACATCAACAACTTATTCTTAACATCGGTTTTCAGTCAGACTTCCCCGTGCAGAACACATTGAGCATTCGGGGCAAGTGTTACCAGTGCCGGATCCTTTCTCCATTCTACACCCACCGGGCCTTCAGGTTCCTCCTGGCTAACCTTCTTCTGAGCTTCAACAGCATTTTGGATCACAGCGGGTATTCTTAGGGCTCGCCCGGTTCTGAATGCTTGCTTTTCTGAACACAACTGGGCTAGTCGTCCAAACATATGAGCATTTGTCCCAATCAACAGGGGTACCCCATCATACAGTCCAGTGGGGGGCAGACTAAAGCTAAGGTTTCCACCTGTTCGTCCACTCCAGCCACAGAAGTAGGGAATGACAACCAGATCTGGATATATCCCAAGTATGGATAAGCCTTGTCACTCAATCCCCACACATGTAGACCATCCAAGGGTTGTAGGGGCACCCCAGGTAGATGTGTCTGATACCAGTCCTGAAACATGATGGTCACCTGAGAACCACTGTCTAATACAGCTCAGGTGGGAATCCCATTTACTCACACTGGGGCCTCCATCGAGGGCCCGACCACATCAGACCTTTCGGGGGGTGCAGCATTGACAGTTGCTTGGGCATTGGCCCGGGTCACAAAGCTTTTCCTGGGGGGTCGGACGTGGGCCCTGCGATGCCAAGTGATCAGTTTGCTGTTTACTTTCCTTAAATTCTCTGGCATCTGGCACTCAGGCTGAAAGTGTCCATCCTCCCCACAATGGTAACAGAACCTGGGGTCCTGGGGGTCTCTATTGGGAGGGGGGCACCTTGTCTGCTGGGGGCCCTGCGGGGGATGACAGGGTTCCCCTGGGCCAGGGCATTGGTTTCTGGATAACTCAGGCTCCCCAGACCTAACAGGGTAGAGGGTGGATCACTTCAATTCCCTCACCAGTTCTCGTAAATTTCTGACCTCGGCCCTCAACTCACTTTCTACTTAGGGATCAGAGGAAGTAGCTCGCACCCCCACATCACTTGGAAAATCTGGGGACTCATCAGGCTTTCCTGAAAAATGGATCTCTTTGGGGGCACTAGACTCAAGGGTCCGGCTTGGGTTCACAGCCCCCACATAGGGTTCCCACCCCTCCTCATCAGTCTCCACTTCTCTAATTTCCCTCATTAATTGACAGTATTCAAGTGGGGCAGCCCATCGATCATGCAACTTAAGCTTTAACAATATTACACTAGAAAATCTAGCAGACTTCAAAACATGTTCCAACCTGACCTGGTTCAGGGCCGTGGCTGTGATCCCCCCCTTTTCTATAGGCCTTCTGCAAAGCCCGCTCTACCCTAGTAACAAAGGCGAACAGCTTCTCATTTCTCCACTGCTTGGCAGACCTGAACTTCCATAATAAATCTTCCCCAGTCTCTGTACTCCCAAACACCCCCTCCAAAGCAGAAGGGTACTCTGCTGTGGTGGCTTCCGGGTTGGTAGCCCGCAAGAACCTAATGGCTTCTAAAGCGGGGCCCCGCAGACTCTCCATCAATCATTTCCTTTTCTCCCCCTCAGAGCATTGCCACTCCTGAACTAAGGGGGTGGCGTAGTCTATCCACACTTCCAAGTCATCCTCACCTGTAGGCACTGACACTGTGCCAGAAAAAAGTTTCAGCCTACAGTAAGAATCGAGCTGTAGAGGAGGGACCACTAAGGGCAGTGGAGCCAAACTAGAACTCTTGGGGGGACAGGGGGAGGTACTTGGGGAGACATGGGGGGGTAGCGTCACTTGACAGATCCAATGCTTGCAACAATTCCTGGGTAGTCCTCCCCTCCACAGCCAGCAATTTAAGCAATTTATCTTTAAAACTATTAGTCTGGGGCCCCCCAGGAGTGACTGACCCACTCCGAATATGAACAAGCCTCCACCCCTGTTGGGCACCCTCCAGGTAAATCACTGGAGGTACCCTCTCGGGGTCGATGGCCACACTGCACAAAAGTAGCACCTGCAGCGTCTGGTTGAGCAGGTCAGCCATACGCCCCTTTACCTCCACTTTGCCCAAACATTTAACACACTCGGCTGTAGAAATAATGTCAGCTGTTGGGGTTCCCAGGGGCACATCTAACAGTAACACAATTCTCTGGGAGTCCAGCTCTTCGGCTTTGCCCCACCCCATCAGTTTTTGTACCATTGTCTTAATAAGATCCAACTTAATTTTTGCCAAAATATCCCCTTCCAGTTTTTCTATTTTTTATGCACTTCACTCACTTGGCCACTAGGGGACGCTAATCCCAGTGGTGCCTCCAAATTGTAACCCCCAAGGGTGCTATCCTAAGGGCTAACACCCCTGCCTGTCTCAGCTGAGACAGGGTAAGGGGCCCAAATCCATTGACGGGTGCCTCCACCCAGAGGTCGGGGTTAAGACAGTCAAGGTTGACTCGGTCACAGCCCTCTGGGTTACTGCAACCCCCCTTCTTCCCACTAGTAGCCCACACGGATTAATTACAATGCTCTCCCCCTGAACACTTACCCCCCGGCTCGAACCACTCAGCTCACTCCGGGGACCCCCTGAAAAGTAAGGTACAGTTATCAAATATTCACTGTGCAGTATATCCCCAGTAAGACACAAACCAGCCAGAGTACAGTGGCAAAACAAACAATCTGATTTATTTAAGGGGAGATAACAAGGACCGGGGGAAATCAGGATGATTGACTTACCACTATAAAATATATTTAACTACCTAGGGCTCTGTGCACAGGCCTAAACCTATCAATTACTGTCTATGGGTACCCAAGCCCTAATGGCTAGTTCCTTGATGCAGCTGGTTGGGGCCCTGACACAAAGGAGCCTTCAATTCCTATGAAGCTTAGATGAAACCAGGAAGCTCAATTAGTACAGTCTGCAATACAACAAAACGACTGTGTCTTGGTTTATAACCTTTAGCAGGGAGCTACCCTGATTTAGTACTCACAACTCCACCAGAGAACCACTCTTTCACCCTTTGCAGAGCTGAGCCTGAGCTTCAACGGCTTCCTCACACATTTATATGGAAAACAACAGAGGGGTACCATACCAGGCAGCTGCTCCTGAACTCGACCAAACTCACAGCTTCTGCGGCGTTTCACTGCTTCAACTTTCCCTGCAGACCAGGCGTGATTCAGCAGATTCTCCAGTCCTCTACAGGTTGAGCTTAGTAGGCTGCTTTATACAGCCTCCTCTGACCGCACGCTGTGGATTTAGTCCAGCTTTCTGGCTATGGGAAACGGGCGCCTAGGCCTCTCACACGCTTTCCGCTGGGCTAACACTCAATGGCGCAGAAGCTCAGAGCTCCCTCAGCTCCACAGTCTCAACGCCTCTGCCTCTCAGGCAGTGGGGGCAGCCTCACTGGCCACCCATTCCCATAGGTGGGCTGCAGACACCAGGCTATGAGACCTGTCCCGATTGGCGCAAAAAGGCGTCCTTGGTCAGACTTTACTTCCCAGGATTACTAGCTAAGTCCTTATTGATCAGCCGGCTCGATCTAGAGTTCCGATGTATTGATTGGTCCAATTCGGCAGTTAGGGACCAAAATGGAGGAGACAACCAGAACAGTCTCTGCTGCAAAGAAGGCAGGTTAGAACAACTACATTATCATTATTACTCTAAGTTATTTCCAGCAAATAGTTACATCCTTCAGCAGACCTCCCTCTGCATACTTAGCGATGGCAGAATGGAGCTATTTCCAGCATCCCAGGTGGGACTCAAGCATAGAAACACTCGAACCCCCCCCCCTTCGGAGTAATTACGACTGCACTTAGGCAGCTCTAAGAGACAGTACTGGAGGCTGTAAAAGCACTCGCCACACCCGCATTCACCAGCCCTACTCCAAACAGCAACCAGGCATGAAGCATCTAGGCAAGCTCCGGGAAAGCTTCTGGGAACCCCCATTTGTAGGGGGGGTTACACCTAACTTATTCAAAATGGGCATCTCAAGCACTGAATGCTGTTTCAAGATAGTGAGCAAGAAGAGAAGAGCAAGAGACCCACTGTGGTTTTCATTGTATGTGAAGGAAGTAGTGAGTGCAAAAAGAAGGGCATTCAAGAAATATAAGGAGAATCAAAGGGAGGAAGAGAGGGAGGATTATTTAAGTGTAACCAGGGAGGCCAGTAAGAAGGTCAGAAATGTGAAGGCTGAGACAGAGCTCAGAATAACAATAGGAGCAAAGCTAGGGGAACAGGGGCAAAGTGGAGCTACTGGGCCAATACAGTTCAGTATTTACCAGGAAAGAGGTGGAACCTTTACCACAATACAGGATGGTGCATTATAGGAGGGAGGAAGTGAATCCTAGCAGTCAGGGAAAAATCCCGAGAGAAAAAGTGCTGGAGGGGCTAAAAGGTTTAAGTGTAAACAGATTGACAGTGCCAGATAGCCTGCATCCTAGAATGCTCAAGGGAGCGGCAGAGGCAATAGTAGCTCCACCTGCAGACCATTTACCTGCCCATGGGACGTAAGGGGGATCCGCAGGGACTGGAGGACAGCTGACAGGGTTCCTCTTCTTAGGAGGCAGTATAGTGCTGTGGTTTAGGGCACTGAGCTGCAAACCTGGAGACCTGGTTGTGAATCCCACAGCCCCCACATGCACACTGTGTGAGCCTAAGCAAGTCACTTAACTTTCTTGTGCTCCAAGGCCGCACCTGGAAACAAGCTTTGGATTAGCATGCCTTTTCTAGTTAAACAATTTCCCCTTTTCCCTTTCTTAAAAGCGGAAAGAAGGACGAGCCTGGCAACTATAGACCAGTCAGCCTGACTTTTATACTGGGTAAATAAGTAACTCCAAGCCAAGCTGAGGGAAACACTGATGGATTTCCTCAAAGCCAGTAGGTTACTGGATACCAGGTGGCATGGGCTCACCAAGGGGAGGTTATGCCAGATGAACCTTATAGAGTCCTATGACTGGGTGACTAGGGCAGCTGACAATGCAGGAGCAGACAACATACTGTGCTTGGACTTCAGCAAGGCTCATAACTCTGTCCCCCACAGGAGGTTGATCAAAAAACTAAGGGACCTAGGGGAGAAAGAATGCACAGTTACTTGGATGGAGAGCTAGCTGATGGGGAGAATTCAGAGGGTAATGATAAATGTAAATTCTTGGCTGTTGAAAAGGTCACAACTGGGGTGCCTTAGGGCATGTTTCTGGACCCTGTCCTTTTCAACATATTCATATGTGACATGGAGTGGGCATATAGGGTAAGATCTGCCTCTTCACAGATGACACAAGGATCTGCACAAGGGTAGGCACTGATGAGGGATTAGGGTACTAAGTGAGGACACAGAGAGACTGGTAAAACATTTTAAGATTTGGTGGTTAAGCTTTAATGCAAAAAATATATAAAGGATAAGGAAAAGGAACCTGAAAACGTCTTACTCCATTTTGGAGTGATAATGGAAAGCATTTCTGAGAAGAAATCCCTGGCACTTATAATCTCGGATAACCTGAAATCTGCAGCATATTGCAGGAAGGCTGTGGGCAAGGCAGACATGATGCTGGTGTGCATTGGGAGGGGAATCAGCAGCAGAGGGTGGGAGGTGATCCTCCCACTGTACACACCACTGGTGTAACTGGATGAAAGTACTGCTCAAGGTTCTGGAATCCATACCTCATAAAGACTGTGAAAGCATGGAGGCAGTATGGAGAAGGGTGACAAAAATGATTCGGGGAACAGGGGAAAGGTGTAGGAAGAGAGGCTGCAAGACCTTGACATGTACACACTAGATATCAAAAGGAAGGGGGGGCCTGATAGAAACCTGCAAGTAGCTGCACGGGATAATGAGGGTGGAGCTCAATGGAATTTTTGCCTTAAGCAAGAACACAGGTTGAGGGAGAATTCACTGAAACTGGCAGGAGTTCCAGAAACGTGTCTGTAAAAACTTTTTCACCAAGAAAAGTGGATAAGTGGGATAAGCTACCCAAGGAAGTGGTGAAGGCTAAAACAGTGGAGGGTTCAGGGTAAGATAGGATAGGCTCATAGCCATTGCAAGAGAGATGGGGCAGCAGTAAGACAGCGGGACGACCACTAGGGCCGGTGCAGTGTAGCTGGGTAGGCTGGATGAGCCACCAGACCGTTTCTTGTCATCACATTCTCTGTTCTCATGTTTCTATTTATTTATTTTTTATTTTATTTGCTTTTGTTAACTGGGTAAGCACACTAGACAGGTAAGTGCCTATTTTCAGGTGCTACCCTGGAGATTACAAGGTACATTACAAGGTACATACATGAACATCAGGCAAATACAAGTGGAGGATTACATTACATTACATAGAATTAACACAACAGGGACTTTACAAGCATCAGATTTCATCAGGCAAATAGTAGTGAAGAGTTAATATAAAGTGACCAGAACACAGGGACGTTGTAAGATAACAATACCAAAAACAGGTATTACAATACAGTATTAAACACTGCAGTCAGTAGGAAGAAGTGCAGTGTGAATTCATCGCTCCAGGCAGCAAGTTGTAAGGCCAGCAGTTAGAATAAGGAGGAGTCACAGTTGGAATAGAGTGGGCCCAGTGCGAGAGAAAGGAGTGCACAGTTATACTGCTCACCCTGTTTTGCCGGTGGGCCTAAATGGTCCATTTTTATATATGCTGTGAGAACAGGAGGATATGAGCACAGCTGTGCTCTGCCCAAGTTGTAATGTTTAGGTAGCATCTCAGTTAGTTGGGGCATCTCAGGCTGAGAGGGTTTGTCTAGTGCAGAGACAGGTGGCAGCCATTTTGACCATTTTGAGAAAACCCCAGAGGGAGGCTTTAAAGCTCTGGTGCAAGGGAGGCAGTGCTAGTTGGAAGAGAGTTTGAAACCCTGGCGCATCACCTTGTGAAGGCTCGGTCACCCATTTGTGTGTGGGTTGTAGGAACCAGGAGGGCATGGGAGCTGCTGGATCGCAGGTTGTAGGACGGTGTAGCAAGAACAAGGGTCTCAGCAAGGTTTTGAGGGGTGGCAGTTCTGACAATATTGTCAATGAAGTTGCCCATGACATAAGAGCAGTGAGTTTCCGGTGGGAGCCACTCAAGCCGGGTGTAAAGCTCACAGCAGTGAGTGAGGCGAGGGGCTGAGAGTGCAAAACGGCATATGTTGTTGTACGCTGAGTCCCACTTTACTAGACCAGTTCTTGCAATGTGGGCAAAGGTGATTAGTCCGTAGCAAAGCGTGGGTAGGAGGACTCCCCTGGCTAGAGCAAGACGGGCAGCTGGAGTTAGACAGTTTTTTGCTCTGTAAGCCTGACCCAGCTTGCAGTTTGAGGTCTTGCATGTATTTCGTATGTGCAAGTTCATATCCAGCTGCGGGTCAAGGGTTACCCCCAGGTACTTGACCGAGCCTTCGACAGTCAGCGGTGACCCATCAGCCCCGGAGATCTGTAGTGAATCCGGGGCAGCTTTTAACTTGGCTGCTGAGCCAAATAGCATGGCAGGTTAATAACAAGTTTATGGTCCTGCAACCAAGTTTGGATGTGGTCGAAGTCAGAGTTTAGTTTGGTGTTAATGGTGGCGATGTCCTGGGATTTGGCCATGATGACTAGGTCATCTGCGTACAGATGTCAGATGTGGCTAGATGAAACAGGTTGCCTAGGGAGGTGGTGGAGGCAGAAACAGTGGTGGGATTCAAGCATGCATGGGACAGACACGTGTGTATCATTAAAAGGATGAATCATCCAGAGAGGGAGGGAGAAGCTGAGGGTTGCATAGTGCCCCCACCACCACCCCATAGAGTGGGGAAGCTGGGGGCTGCATAGTCCCCCCCCCCCATACAGTTGGTAGGGTTAGGGCAGACTGGATGGGTTGTTCTGTCCTTTTCTGCTGACAAAGTCTTAGTTTCCATTTCAATAGCCCAGCATTCGCAAACTATGGGAAAAGTAGTGTGGTCATACAGTGCCCTCATGTGGTAAAAACCTTTACTACAATCCATTTAGATGAGGCACAGCATAGTTCGTTGTATATTTTCTGATGAGATTCCAAGATCTTGTGATTGTGTTCAAAGATTTCAACCATTCTAAACTGAGAATTTTAAAAGGGGACAAGGTAATGTTGGTGAGTCATACCTAAGTGCACAGTAAGTAACACATTATTGGTGTGATTTCATCAGACTGAGTCAGACTTGGCTTACTGATTCCTATCCCTCTCACAAGCTATTTTTATTTTCTTCCCTTGTGCCCAGTCACATTCTACATTCATCCATTCCCAGCCAGAGGCGCATACAGTAAGTGCCCAGCAGGTATCGCATTATTTGTGTAACTGTTCAATATCAGGCTGAGTCAAGCTTGGCTCACTGATTCCTCCCCGCAATGTTGGTGTTTTTTTTCTTTTTGCCTTGAGCCCAGTCGCATTATACATTTTCCACATACCACATGTGTCAGCCATGAGTGCTACACACAGTCAGTAGGTACCAGTACAATACCATAATTATGCTTGCTTCATTCCGAGTCAGGCTTGGCTCAGTTCACTGATCTCAAAACCCAGTGGTCCAGAATTGAGTTAGACAGCTGAAGTAATTTCCTTTGCTGCTAACTAGTGCTCTGGATTGTCCATGTCCCAGCTAGGTCAGACTCAAGTGCTTGAAAAAATGTCAGGCAATCTTGAAAGAAAATGTCTGTGGTCTAATCCCCTTTTCTCCAGCAAGGCAGGTCAAAGTTGGGACTAGGAAATCCAGACCGGTATTAGCAGTACCACGCCCCTAAACTGGCAACTTGAGTTCTGGAACAGATTAAGAAGGCTTGAAGGCCAACTGCAGGAGGGAGGGTGGACTGTCGGAGTGGGTACACAGTAACTAGCTGCCTGCTTGCCTCCTGCCAGAAGCACAGCAGGATCACCTCAGAAATGAAAGGACTCACCATCTGAACCAGATACGTATGTGCATGTCTTCGTACGCTCACACCCATGGTGAATCGCTGTATTAGGGGCTGCCCTGGGGAGAAAACAAGGCCCTTTGCAGGCTCCACACCATTAACTAGGTGCTTCCTCTGGACATACAGATTCTGCTTGAGGGAGGTAGGGCAAACCATTGCCTCTTCAATCACAAAGAACAGTGTGCATATTTAAAGAACACAAACAGAGGAGAGAAAGAAGTAAGTGTCTCAGCTGGGACTTGAACCAGTCCACCAGGAATACTGTTCCGATTGCACAACCAGTTGCGCCACCAATGCAACTGGAAACTGGGCCATCCCATAGCACATTACTCTTTTTCCAGTGCACAAGGCTGCACAGATAATTCCATTTTTAATCACAAAGTTCGGTGTGCATATTTTATGGAACACATACAAACAGAGGAGAGAAAGAAGTAAATGCCTCAGCTGGGAACTTACTTCTTTCTCTCCTCTGTTTGTACGCAAACTACCGCCTCCCTAGCCCACCACAAGGGATAATCAGTTGAGGATTTCCTAGAGTTAAGGGAAGTCCTAGGAAAGTTAGTGACAGGGCTGGGACAGCCAGGGCAGAAGGGGACCAGAGAACAGACAGGGCTTCTGGGCATGTGTTCACTGTCCACAGACGCTTTTTACTGCAACCAGCTCTGTTTCCCTACCTTCTGCTAATAGTATTGTGCATGCAAGAAGCACAAGTAGTATTATGCCCCTAGCCCCACCCATTCAATTTCATTTTTAGTTTAATATCAGGAAAGTACACTGGAAAGTACAGTTAGAAAAGAACTTACTGTAATAGTAGATCTTCGAGAACAGCTCTTGCAGTAAGTTACACTATTAGGAATAAAGCCATCTGGTGGCAGGACCCCACAGAAAACGTCTAGCTAGCTACAGAGAGTGGGGGACCACCTATCAACGTCAGCCCCACCCCCGATGTCCCCTACATCATGAAAGGCATGGTCCCCCAGCATACCTCAGTTCTCCTGCTGGAGACTCCGGCATAGCGACAGAAATTCTGAAGGGAGACCGAGGATTCACTTCCAAGGGAAAACTAAAATTTGTGTTGCCAATGCAAATGCAGATGACCTCCTGAGGGTAAGGTGGGTGGGAAAGTACTGCAGGAGCTGTTCTCAAATATCTACTGTTACGGTAAGTTCTTTCGTAACTGTACTATCTTACTTCAAGATACAGCTCTTGCAGCAGGTTTCACCATTAGGACTGAGTCCCAAGCAATGTGCGTTAACCCCTAAAAAATGGGATTATTACTGGAGAAGGGTGAAAGGAAACCCCTCATAAAAGAAGCTCCTGTAGGACTTCAAGGCAAAAGCCAGCTCTGCACCTGAAAGCAATGTCCAGACTGTAGTGTCTGATGAATGTGTGCACAGTGCTCCAAGTAGCTACTGCACAGATGTCTGAAGCTGACACTTTCCTCAGGGAGGTGAATGAGGCTGCTATCCCCCTGGTGGAGTGACCCTTTACTGGTCCCAGTAAAGGTTTGTCCTGCTTTTGGTAAAAAAAAACAATGCAGTTTACCAACCATTTTGAAAGTGTCTGTTTGGACACTGGTGCACCTAAAATCCTGGAACTGATATGACTTTCTATTCCACTTGGTTCTAGTCAGATAGTACCCGAGTATTCTGTGCACATCCAAAGTGTGCAGGAGAGCCTCTCCTCTATTAGAATACTCTGGTTAATAAACAGGAAGGTTAATCTGTTGGTTGAGAATGAGCTCTGACACTACCTTAGGTAGAAATTTAAGATTAGATCTTAAGAACACTCTGTCCTTATGAAAACCAGATATGGCTCTTTGCACATAAGTGCCTGGAGCTCTGAATTCCTTTTGGCAGAAGTAATTGCAACTAAAAATAACATCTTCCAAGACAGAAGGTGTAGCTCGCAATCTGCGGCTGGTTCAAAAGGGGGGTAGTATGAGCTGTTCCAAAATAAAAAGAGGGTCTCAAGGGGGGATCAGATCCCTAATGGGTGGTTTCAAGTGGAAAATGCCATGCAGGAAGGTGTGTGACAATTCCAGTTGGGCCAAAGACTTGTCTCCCAAAGGTGCATGGTAGGCAGATAATGCTGAAAGGTGCTCCTTTATTGAGGAATAACTTAGACCTGCATCTGATAAGGAAAGAAGGTACTCTCGTACCGAGTTCACTAGGCAAGTTATGGGGTCCATGCCACAGGCCGAGGACCACAGACAAAACCTGTGCTATTTCATGGTATATGTGACTCTAGTAGAGAGTTTCCTCGTGGCCACGAGGATATCAGCCACTCTATCTGAGACTCCATGGCGGGAGACCACTAAGTCTTTAGGAGTCAAGCATGCAGGTGTAAGGATCGCAAGTTTGGATGGACCAGAGATCCATTATCTTGCGACAGTAGGTGCAAGCTGAGAGTTACAATAGAGGGAATGGGGGATCGCTTGCCAGACGTTGGAGTAAAGGGAACCTTGCAGTATTTGTCTGGGCCAATATGGGGCCACCAGAATCATATTCACTCCTTCCGCCTGCAGTTTGAGAAAAACTCTCTGTATCAGTGGGAAGGGGGGGGGGGAGGCATAAAGGAATTTGCCTGTCCAGGAGAGAGACAATGCGTCTCACCAGAAAACACCAGGCTCTTGATCTAGCGAGCAGAAATTAGGCAGTTTCACTTTGTATGGAGAGGCGAAGAGATCTAGTTCTGGAGTTCCTCATTTTGTGAAAAGAGTTTCTGCTACTGGTTGCCGAAGTTCCCATTTGTGTGCACTGTATCTGGATCGGCTAAGCAGATTTGCTAGCATGTTCTGCATCCCTGGAACATGAACTGCAGACAGGGTGATACTGTGTTCTATTGCCCGGTACCATACTCCCATCGCCTCCCGACAGAGTTGGTATGAATGGGGGCCTCCTTGTTTGTTGATGTAGAATACTACTGACATACTGTCTGTTTGAATCAGTAGGTGTCCTGGGAGTAGGTCTGTCTGCAAAGCCTGCAGGGCATAGAGGACTGCACTCATCTCTAGGACGTTTATGTGAAGGGCTCTTTCTGTGCTGGACCATAATCCCTGTGTCCTTTTGTCACCAAGGTGGGCCCCCCAACCCAATCCTGACGCATCTGTTGTCAGGATCTCTGAAGGTGCAGTCAATAGGAAGGAGACTCCTGCTGCAAGGTGCTCTGGGGCTAGCCACCACAGAAGGACTCTGTGAGTGAAGCAGGGACTGAGACCAGCTGATCGAGGTCACCCTGGCATTGGTCCCACTGGACTCAGAGCATCCACTGAATGGTTCTCATGTGGAGACGTGACTGGTGAACCGCAGCTATGGCTGCTGCCATGTGGCCTAAAAGGTGCAGCATGGTCCTTGCTGTGATCTGTTTCTGCTTCAGGATATATCTGGTTAGACCTCATAGATGATCTGACCTGTCCTCTGGCAAGAATGCCTTTCCTCTGGTCATATCCAGGAATGCACCAATGAACTGTAGCCTTTGGCATAGCATGAGAAGCGACTTTGCCAGGTTGATAGTGACATCCACTGCATCAAATATCGAAAAGGTGTCTTAAAGTGCTTGGGTTAGTCCAGTTTTAAACAATGCTGTGAGAAGCCAGTCATCCAGATAAGGGAAAATGTAATGGCCCATCCTTCTGAGGGCCACGGCTACCACTGCCAGGCATCTGGTGAAGACTCTTGATGCCAATGACAGACCAAAAGGCAGTGCCCAGAATTGATAATGTCATGCTTGGAATTTCATCTGCAGAAACCTCCTGTGGTGTTTTGCGATTGGAATGTGGAGATGGCATCTTGCATGTCCAGCGATGTGAGCCAAGTGTTTGGGTGTATCATTGAGATCAATCCTGGCAAGGTGGCCATCCTGAAGCCTTTGTATGCCACGAAGGTGTTAAGATCGCTGAGGTCCAGGATGAGGTGTAAGTCCCCTGTCTTTTTGGGCACTAGGACAAAATGTGAATAGTATCCTTTCCCTCTTTGAATCCATGGGACCTGTTCTATGGCCTCTTTTGCCAGAAGGGCCTGGATCTTTTCTTGTATCAGTGTGGCAGGTTGGTTGGAATAATGGGAAAGAAGGGGTGGCCTGGATGGTGGGTGCCCGGTGAACTCGATAGAGTGGACCCTTTAAACCAGCTGAAAAACCCATTGGTCCTAGGTAATTCACTGCCACCCTTCTAGATGTTTCAAAAAGTGACCCCCACCCCAACCGCCTCTTCCTCCTGGGCAGGTGGGAGAGGAAGGCTCTGCAACAAGTCAGGCTGTGGAGGAGGAGGGGCGGTCTGCCTGAGAAGGTTTCACATTCCTCGCTCCTGCACCTCCTGTTGCTCGAGGGACCTTTGCAGGTAAAGCCACCTCTCTGCTTCTGTCCAAACCTAGACTGCTACCCCTGTTTTCCACGAAAACGGTACTGTTGTCTCCAAAATGGTTTTGGTTTCGGCATGGACATTGCTTGTACAGAATGAGCCTCCTTGCTGGCATCTTGTAGTTTTGTTATTCTTTTGGAATCCTCTCTGAAAAGGACTGAGCCCTTAAAGGGGACATCTAGGATGCCCATCTGGATGTCTGGTGGGAAGCCCAAGACCCTCAACCAAGAGTACCTTCTAAGGCATACACCTGTTGCTGCACTTCTGGCAGTGGAATCCACAGAATCATAGGCTATTCTGAGTACCCGTGTGCCCACATCAGAGCCTGTCTGCAAGAGTTTGTCCAACTCTTCTTTTTGGTCTCCGTCCGGTAGGTTTTTGACCATGTTTAACCCTTGCCCCCACAGGGCATTCTGAAACTGGACCACATGGGTTAAAAAGTTCAGTGATCGGATTGAACATGTAGCCAATGCATACATTTTTCTTCCTAAGGAATCAAGCTGTTTTGATTCGCGGTCCGGAGGTTGAGTGCTCAAGTGCTTTGGCCTTTGCAACCTGTCATGAGTGGTGGTGATGACCACTGAATATGCCACAGGTTGTTCTCCAAGATAAGGGTCTTCTAGCAGGGCCCTATATAGGCAGTCAGCCTTTCTGAGGACTGCAGAAGTATAAGGGTGCTTCCAAGCAGCCTTGGTCACATCCTGGAATGTATCAACCAGTGGTGGACCCACCACTGGTTTAGGATCCTTTTGGCACAGATATTTGGCAAGATGGCACCGTTCTGGATCCAAATCCTCTGTATCCCATCCCATATTATCTTGAACATGATGCATTATATCCATGAAAGTAGAGTCATCTGGATGGGACCATGGTAAATCCTTTGGATCCGGGGAAGGGATGCTAAAGGGAGAGCAGGATCTGGAGGAAGAATTCGATGAAAAATATGATTTTTCTGTGGAAGAAGAATCTGACCTCCTACAGTGCTTCTTTTTCTTATGCACGCTTGGTGAGCAGGAAGGGGTCTGGGAAGGAGACCTTGGCTGCTTCTTATCTTTCAAACATCCTCTATGTGGGGGTAGGGCTTTTTTCCTTAGGAGGAGGACTAACCAGGCTTTTCTCCTTAGGCAGAGGGCTAGGAGCCTACAGTGGAGGGTTGGTCAGCCAGGGGCACCTTAGTGGGGACTACATCCTACCGGATTGTCTCCCACCAATAGGTGAATAAATCCTTCACCTCAGAGATCCACAGACCCGAGGTTTAGCATATCACCGGCTGAGACGGCTGACCATCTCCTGTTTCCTTTGGTTGGTGATCCGATGCACCCATTGTCTGGTCTTTGGGTGTTGTCAGTTTGTGTATGAGGTCTGCATCCTCTAGACCAGCCAACGTTGGGTCATCACTCAGACATCTGACCCCGACGTCGGTGTCTTCATTGTATGTCTGTCAGGACTTGCTGACCTCCAGTATGGCAGAGGTGTTGTTGTCCCATCACTGGGTTTGGAACTCGGCTGGAGGCCGTTGGTCCAAGGACCTCTTAACAGATGTATGGTCTGAGGTCCGTGTAGGGTCCATGGTCCTTTTAATGGATGTCTGGTCTGTGGTCCATTTGGCAGACCTCCCTAAGGACGTAGTACTTCTGGGGGGCTGAGAGGCTGACCTTGACTGGTCGGAGCCCCAGCGCTGGTCTAGGGAGTCAGAGCCTGTAACTCAGGCCAACTTGGAGTGCACTTTGACTGGGCAGCCTGTAGACAAAGACCGGCCTACAGAGCCTGACTGGTAGAGTGAACTTGGGGCCTGATCTTCAGGGGCTGAAGAGTAGTTACTAAACCGAAACTACCCGACATCAAGACTTTGGCTGGAGGTTTTTGGGTATTTGACTGAAACGGAGATCTGGTGGAGTGGATGGCCGAGTCTGAGCTCCCCCTTGAGTCGAATGTCGGGGACTTGGATGGGGAGCACTCTTTCTCCCATTGCCTCTGTCTTCCCTTGTGTTTTCCTGACTTATGAGAGGAGCCTTCCCTTGAGGAGGTGCCCTTTTGCATTGCTGCTAATTTTTGTTCGAGTAGGAAGGTCTCCAAGACCTTTTGGTGGTGGATCCTCGTTCTGCTGTTGAAATTTTGGCAACTGGGACAGGCCTGCCTTAGTGTTGTGCTTTGGGCCCAGTCACCACACACAGGCTGCATGGCTGTCCTTAAATGGGATCTGTTTGCTGTAGGCACATGTGGACAAGTGCCTTTCTATGGAGCATGTCGGGGAAGACAACATGCAAAAAGAAATAATCTGAAAAATTAGCAAACTTGTTCAAAATACTAAAAAAAATAGTTAGGTGAGGGCGTCGATCAATTGCTGAAGGCATCCGTGGAGCTGATGCTTGCGAGTCTACAGCAGGAAAAGAACTGAGTGATGCTGGGGGACTACCCCTTTTGTAATATAGGGGACATTGGGGGCAGGGCTGATGTCAGTGGGCGATCCCCTGCTGTATGCAGCTAGCTAGAAGTTTTCCATGGGGTTCTGCCGCCTGACAGCTTCAGTTCTAATGGTGTAACCTGCTGCAAGAGCTGTATCTCAAAGTAAGATCATATGTTTCTCTAAGATCTGAGGTCAAAACATGGATGCAATACAAAATACACAGAGATACAACATAATCTCATAGCCAGATAAGTTATGCAATGCTCATAACAACAAAAAATAACAGGAGTAAGTATTGAGATTTTTAAAATGTTGGGAGATGGCAAGAGAAAAAAAGAGTTGTAAGTTGAAATTTGTTAAATATTGTCCGGTAATGAGTTCCATAATACAGCTGCACAATGTGCAAAAGTTCGTTTAACTGCAATTGTACAAACAGAAGGCTGAAACAGAAGAAATTCATTTGAAGACCATGAAGTAAAAGTGGGACTATATCTGACTAAGAAAGTATTCAGACAGCTATGAACACCTGATTTCACTTCTTTAAATACAAATCGAGATAATTACAATTTATAGTTATTCTGAACAGACAGCCAGTTTAAATTTTCCAAAATATGACAATGATGAGTACAATCTGGTACCAATAGAGCACACTTTCCTATCTTTTGAAGCATAGTTTCTGTCTTAGCCAAAGTACAGGCCAGCAATGTATGAATAACAATGAAAGCATAAGTCAATAACAATAAAATATTTTGTTGTACTATTGTTAATCAAGCTTCTTTTGAAAAGAAATTATGAATCAATACAATTTACCTATTTTTGAGTACATTTAGCTGAAATTTGTCCATATAAGGACCGAAATTTGAAATGATGTCTAATATGACCATGAGATACTAAAAAGTATCAAAATGATTGAGCCCACTACCATCCATGGCCAGAACATTGAAATCACCAGAAAATATATTTATCTTTGGTGCAGTACTGCATAACATGTTTTTTTTTTTTTATTTATTGAAGACCAAGTTATTATGGCAAGGCCATTTCTGTACTTTGGCAAATTCATGAGTCAAAGTTGCATTAATCATATTAACCAAAGAGTTTTGGAAAAACAGAATGGCATTGTCCACGTATAAAAGTAACTTGCAGACTTGAATAACTGTCCCCATAGGCTCAATGAATAATACAAAAATAAGCCCTAAGGGACCCCATATTGAACTCTTCTACGAGATGACACCGCCCCTCCAAACTCAACATACGTATTGCAAAGGTAATTACCAAACCAAGGTAATAGAGGTTTACTCACACCCACACTTTTTAGGTGCTTTCACAAGAAAGGATATTCTACTAGTTTGAATGCCTTGGATAGCTCTATGAACACAGCCCCAGGAAGGCATCAGTTAGAGCTGGTAACACGCCACAACAGTGACCCAAAATGAGTGACTAGAAATATAGCAACTCATTCTGGGTACTACTATTGTGGACTACCCTTCAGAATAGCAAGGTATGGGATAGCGACCAGGGGGAAGGGTGAATGGAAGGGAGGAATAGCGAGGGGAAGGGGAGGGACAGGGAAGGGGGTTTTCTGGCACTGGTGTACCTGCTGCCGCTGAGCTAGCCATGTGGTGTGGTGGTGTGGCTGATTACCTCTGGCACAGCAGGTACTGTTTTCGGGACTAGGAGCATGTACATTTTGCTGCAGCTGCAAGCTGCATCACTTAAATTTTGCCGAGATCCAGATTTTTGCCCCCTCCTCGATATGCACCCCCTGGAGTTGAGAATCCTAATTAGGGGGGGTGTGGGAAGGCACTTTTTAAAAATCCGGATGTTGGGTCGCCCTGAAGTGTATATCGCCAATTTGCTTTTCGGCGATATACACTTACTATAATAGCGATCGCTGTTTTGTGTTCCCTGTTATGACAAGGAACCCTTCAGCTGCCCTATGGACTGCATTTGTGAACCTGACCAAGGCAGTCTCTGTAACGTGACCACCCTTAAACTCATGTTGATTAGCATTTTAATGTAGTCATTGAATTGATTAAATGCTGTTTATTTTCTTGTGGCTTAGACAAGGCCAAGAGAATAGATATTGGTTGGTAATTCCAAAAATCAGTTAAATAACCTATTTTATGAAAAGGGATTGCATATGATTGTTTCCATAAACTTGGAACCTGTCCAAGCTGAAAAGACGAGTTAAATAGCATAGTAACAGGATAAGCTATCTCAGATGGGGCAAGAGCCAAGAATTTAGGTGATAATTTGTCACAGCCAATGTATTGTCTGGCTTCAATTTCTTACACAGATTGAGTACTTCCAATCTACTAACAGTTTTTAAGTAAACCCTAGATCTGTCTAAACTGACTTCATGTTCAACAGGCGCTGTACCCTTAGGCCTACTCGATAACTTTCTAAGTTTATGAAATGCGTGTTAAACTATCCTTAATCATACTTGTGAAGAGTGCCAGAGGAGGAGGAGAGTAGAGATCTTATTAATCCCAGAATTTTGGGGGGTTGGCTAAAGTTTCCAGTTGTTGTTTGAAGAAATTCATTTTTGTTAACTTAGTCTTTCTTTTACAAATATGTCTTCTCCTCCTACACAAATCTAGGTCTTGAAGGAGATGACTGTTTTTATAAGTTGACCAGGCATGATCTTGGTGCTCATCATCTTAAATAAGCTGCTATTGAACCATTAAGAACACCTCTCACTAATTCTCCTTTTAATTAAGATAACACATTTGTTAATAATATCTGAGAATACTCTAATTAAATAGTCTAAGGTGCAGTCAACATGATGTATAATTTATAAGTAAGACCAGTCCATCCCCAACAACCTCCACTGGAAACCATGGACATCCAGCTTTGAAATATTCCTGAACTCCAGTGTTCTCAGAGGAGGCCTGGTCCCACATGGTTCCATGTCAAGTGAATGAAAGTAAACTTGATGCGGTTAAAAACAGCACGGTAAAAATGCTGCAAGACAAAAACCACGTGTGTAACAAACAGCTAGGGCAAAACAGCGCACAATTCTTGCCAGTGCAAATTCACTATTTCAACACCACGCCACCATGGAGTACCATTCCAATGCACTTCGAGGAAAGTGCAGATTTATTATTCCAGTATCACGCCACCATGAAGCACCACTTCAGTGAAATTTGAGTTCATGTGATTAAGGCATCTTGCCATGTTGTACACTGCGTGGCTTTGTCTTGTGATGTTTTACCATGTGGTATTGATCACGCTCCTTTTGTCCGCAAGGACTTGTTGTGCTACTGTCTCACATTCACCTTTCCAGATTCCAAAAATAAGGTGATGATCACTGATGCTGTCTGCAACCAAACCACTAGATATAATATTGTTACTCCTGCTGGTTAAAAATGAATCCAATAGGGAGGCAGTATGGTGCAGTGGTTTAAGGCTCTGAGCTGCAAATCTGGAGACCTGGGTTTGAATCCCACGGCCCCCACTTGCATACTTTGTGACCCTGAGCAAGTCACTTAACTTCCTTGTGCTCCCAGGATGCACCTGTAAACAAGCTTTCAGCTTAGTGTGTCTCACCTGGTAAAATAATTGGTAAAAAAAAATAGTGTGTGTTTCTTTGACTTCAAATGAAGACAGGTGGGCATCCTAATCAACTGTTGTAATCCTGACTCAAATAAGGCATTCTTATATTTGAAGAAATGACTCCCTTCCTAGTTCAAATTAAATTCCCCTACTACATTAAGTTCCCACTTACCAAGAAGTGATACCAATTTCACAACATCCTGAAAATCCTAATTATTAGATTTAGATTTTGGGGAGAGGTATACACAAAATACCCTTAGTTTTTTGTGTTTTCCCAACTTAATTTGAATTCCCAAATGTTCACAGCGACAATACCTTGGATTGTTTATGTTGAATAAATCCGCAGCTAAAGTATTTTTGACATAAAACATAACTCCACCTCCATGCCTATTAACTCAATCCCACCTAAAAATAAATAGTAATTTTGTTGTCTGGTATTCTTGGCCATAGCCAAGACTTCATAATGGCCAATATGTCCGGTTTGCAATAAAACATCTAGGCCTCAACCTGGTGCATCTTAGCTAAGATAAGATAGCTAAGCTACTCCAAGTATTAAAGTGAATGATTTTTAGACCACCTTTAACATATTTAAAATAATTTTAGTTACTGTCTTTAGGGTCAGATAAAGGGCCTGGGTTTAATTCAACATCATCAAAAGAAAAATTGTCCACAGGGAACATATTAAATTCTATTTTTTGAAACTGACAGGGGTAATACAACCTTTTTTTGGGGGGGGGGGTTGTATATATTTTATAGCATTTTTTCCCGTTTTCTCTCCGTAACCCATCCTCCTACCTCGGCAGTGCATGCGCATGTGGAGGCACGTGCACACTATGTCTCGCAGTGCTCTCCCACCGACGGTGCTGACCACCAGACCTCCGCCCAGTGGCAGCAGGACTACAGGAGGGGGCAGCCACCCTGGGAGAGGAGAGCTGCCTCTGGCTGCTCAGTCCCGCTCCCACCCTTCCCCCATGCCGGCTCCCTGATGACCCAAGTTCATTCCCGAACCTAGATCACCAGCATGGTGTGAGGTAAGGCGTCCAGTTTCTCAGCCCTCCACAATACTGGGCCGGCACATATAACCTTTTTGAAGGAATAACCCACATTAGATGTTAATAGTTTGTAATTAGTGCCTAACAGTTGTGCTTGGGACAAACAGAGATCCCACTTAGAACAAAGGAAAAGTGTGTAGCATCACTGGCCTCATGTGCGTTATGCTCTGGTTCAAGGTTAATTCTAAACTGGATGCCAAAAAGGGAGGAAGCCAATTGGCCGAGAGGTCCTTGAAGCCATGATGATCTCTGACTTCATCCTCACGGATTCAAAAAGCCTCCAGCAACCAGCCTCCTCACCCACAACAAACCAATCTGAGGGCTACTGGCAGCTACACAGCCCACTGAAATCATGGGCTTGATAAGCAGCTCCTCACTCACAGTTTCAAGCACAGCATTCCTCTGACACCAACATTTTCCTCATCCCACACTCCACAGAAAGATGCCAGCAGAGAAAAGCAGTGTCTTTCATACATTTGAATTCAGAAAGCAAAACACTCTCACTCTGCTTCTTTTCAGAAGCCAGCTACTGCACCACGGACACATTTGAAAATGGCGCTGCAGTGCCAGTGGCTCGTGGAGTGTCATGACAACTGACTTTAGAGACATAATTTAATATTTTAATGAATGCCAAAGTTGGGAAAGTGTGACTTTATTAGAAATGAGGACTCAGACTTCCAGAAATCACGTTTTGAAAAAGCCGAGCTGCAAAACTAGAAATGAGACTATGAACATGCAATAGGATTTGCACATGCATAGGTGCATGTCTAGTATTCTGGCTCTCACAGCGCTATTTCCAGAAGCCCGAGCCCTCATTTCTAATAAAGTCACACTTTACTGACTTCAGCCTTTGTTATAGTTTTAAAATATGTATCTAGCTGAAATCAGTTGTAATGACCTGTCCACGAGTCTCTGGCACATCAGCACAATTTTAAAATGTCACTGTGCCAGCACTCTGAATATAATCTGTGCAAGATTTCTTTTTTTTTCTTTCAATTAACACTAATGAAGCCAAAAGCTTCTAAATCCCACACTCACTATCGTGATCATCTGCTGCATGTGTGCGTGTGGGGAGTTGATGGGACAGACACAGACTTATGAGACAGAGCAGAAACCATAGCAAAATGAGAGCTTTGGAGACTGACAGATCGGTCAGCATGTACAGTAGAACCACCTAGTGGAGAAAGCAGAAATTGTGGACTTTTTTATAAAAAGATACACTTCAACATCAGAAATGTAATAAAAAAAATTATATAAAAAATATTGTTTAATAAACTAACTAAAACTTTTAAACCAGTTCATAATAGCAATAATGCACTCCAGGGTGTGATATGTCATGGTATAGCACCACTTATCAGGTGCATGAGGCACTTGGCCTGCAGCCTCGTGTCTCACAATGCACCCGAAGCGTGACGATATCCCATGATATACCACACCCTGTCGTGCATTATTGCTTAATTAGTAAATGATCAGTAAATTAAAAAAAATACAAATATAAAACAGACCCAAGCACAATCCATGCAATGCCATAGTTCAGGTAATAATGTACTGGAAATACCTGACAGTTAAAATGAGATATTCCTGACATTAAATGAATATCAAATAGTGAGCTCAAAAAATGAAGGCACACTTCTGCAGAAAATTCACTAAATGTTGGGCCAGGTAAAACTGTCACTTAGCCCTTTATAATAAAAACTGTAATTAAATACAGATTAATGTATTATCAAAGTTAATCTAAAATAACAAACAGTGGAGCTCCACCTGAGTCATGTAAAAAGGTTAAGCCATCAATCCATTGCCATAAAAATAAGTAGACACACTATATGCTAGCAAAATGGTGATAGAGTTAGCAGCGGTTCCATCACTGTATAATGACACCATCGATATCGACGTCCCCGACATCAACATGAACAATGCCGACAGTCAACATTGTACCCAACTGGGGAAAGTGTTTTCTCCAGGGAGCTTTGCCCTCCGCACCCTGCATCTTTAAATAATCAACTCTGACTCGGAGTTGATGTGGGGTGGGGATACAACACTGGGAGTTGCAGTGTTGGGTCACAGCGAACCACCACAGCGAAATATCTCAACCCGGCGAGATTTGTCGCTGTGGTGGTATTTCACTGTGAGGGTGTCGTTATTCTGATGTGCTACCATTATCAGCACAATCAAAATATATTGCTTCACTGAAAGATACTAACTGAGGAAGGTATAACTAGCAGACAGCTAGGATTAACAGTAAGTTCAGTTAGAAATGCTGGTTAAAGTAGGAGCATGTTAACTATAACAGTGTTACTCCTGGAGGCAAAGTCTGATATCATTCAGGGTAATATGCAACAGTAGTTTATGGAGATCAATTAAAGTAATAGAAATATAGTAGTGCAAGCATATTTCACTTTTGTAAAAAAAAAATGCCTGCAACTTCAGAAAAGTCCAGCATAAAGGGTTAGCCTTATATAGTATGAAGAGTTAGCAATATATAGTATGAAGGGTTAGCCTTATATACTATGAAGAGTTAACATACATTATGAAGGGTTTGCGTTATATAGTATGAAGGGTTAGCCTTATATAGTATGAAGAGTTAGCAATATATAGTATGAAGAGTTAGCCTTATACATTATCAAGGGTTAGTCTTATATAGCATGAAGGGGTAGCCTTATATAGTATGAAGAGTTAGCAATATATAGTATGAAGGGTTAGCCTTATATAGTATGAAGAGTTAGCCTTATACATTATGAAGGGTTTGCCTTATATAGTATGAAGGGTTAGCCTTATATAGTATGAAGAGTTAGCAATATATAGTATGAAGAGTTAGCCTTATACATTATGAAGGGTTAGCCTTATATAGCATGAAGGGGTAGCCTTATATAGTATGAAGAGTTAGTCTTATATAGTATGAAGAGTTAGCAATATATAGTATGAAGGGTTAGCCTTATATAGTATGAAGGGTTAGCCTTATACAGTATGAAGAGTTAACAATACTGTATGTAGTATGAAGTTAGCAATATATAGTCCTGCAGTTTTTCTGTTCCGGAGTGGTGCTTGTGCCACTCGCACCCAGCACTCGCATTGGCGGGAGTTGAGGGTTTTCCAAACAGACTAGCCCTACACCTCATTTTGTGTCACTGCAGCTGGCTCACACCTGAGGTCCTGCCTGCTGTGTGGAGTTGCCAAAGATAGTGGCACACCAAGAGAGATGGTTCTTGGCATGAGGCAGCACTGTGCTGAAAGTTCAGCTGCTTCTAAGACCCTCCAGGAGCTGCTGCAGATTGCTGAGTCCACCTGATGGATGGTGGTGCAGGCTTTTCAAACAGGCTAATCGCACCCACTGAAGTCTCGCCACAATGGCCAGCTCATCACAAAAACCCTGCCTACTGTGCAGAGTTTTGAAAGATAGTGCCACAGCAGGAGAAATGGTTTTAGTGGGAGGCAGCACTGTGCTGAATGTTCAGCTGCCTCCAGTACCCTCTGGGAGCTCTAAAATGCATGAAAATGCACCATTTGCTGTGATTTCTTTATTTTTTACAAATTTCCTGGAGGCATACCCTCAGACTCCCCTAGCTTTGTAAATATTTTTGGACCCTTTTGCTCACTGTTCCTGCACATGCCACTATCTGAGAGCAGTACAAATTTAGTCTCTGCCTCCCTGAACTTGGTTTTTTGGAACACCGGGAAAGTGATTGGGTAGGAGGGAGGGATGTTTGGCTGGGGGGGGGGACTATTTTGTATGTGGAACAATGCACAAGGGATGCAATCAAGGAGATACATTTGGCAGGGGAAGGATGGTACAGGAACACTGGGAAGTGATCAGGAAGGAGGGAAGGATGTTTGTCAGGTGAGGAATGGTATTGGAAAACTGGATAAGTGACTGGGGTAGGAAAAGGGATGTTTGGCATAGGAAGGATGGTATGGTAATGCCAGAAAAGTGATTGGGGGAGGAGGAGGTTTGGCAGGGGAGGATGATAAACGCCAGGAAAGGTGACTGGGAAGGAGGGAGGATGTTTGGCAAGGAGGGATGGTTCAAGAAGATCGTGATGTGACTGTAGAGGGATGTTTGGCAGGGAAGATCAGAGGGATGTTTGGCAGTGAGAGGGACTCGTTGTATGTGGTTTCAAGTTCAAGTTTCAAATTTATTGCAGGATAAAAAAAACTTCATTGAGCAAGTTCATGACAAACAAACATACAGTAAATGCACACAACAAGATTACAAGTGCTGATAAGGTACACGTGTAGCAGGTGTACAGGCATTACTCTGTATCTCGTAGAGTCTCGTAAAGTCGGTCATTTGCATCAACATGTAAGAAAAAAGGTCCGTCTCCCCATACCATGCACACGGGGAAATGTCAAACCTCACCCAACAACTAACACACTGAAATCTGGCCAATGGAAAATCATGTACACAAATGCTCACAGACTGGGAAATAAGATCCCAGACCTGCAGGCAATAATGTCAGAGGCTAAACTGGACATAGTAGCAATTAGTGAGACATGGTTTACCAGTAACCACACTTGGGAGATTTCTGGTACTTGGCTATGTACTGTTCAGAAGAGACCGAGGTGCAAAAAGGGGGGGGGGTGGAGTGGCCCTGTATGTCAAGGAAAATATCAAAGCTACAGAAATTCAGAATACACATAAGGAGCCAGAAGAACTGTGGCTCACCCTGGAAACAGGAAATGGGACAACCATAAGAACTGGGCCCCCAGACCAGGGGGAGGACATAGACACATTACTGTTAGAAGATATACAAAACATGACAGCTAAAGGGGAGGTTCTGATAATGGGAGACTTCAACATGCCGGATACAGATTGATCAACACCAGCAGGAACATCTGCCAGAACTAGACACATGGTGGATTCCCTGCAGGGGGAGGGCCTCAAGCAACTGGTACAACAACCCACAAGAGACAGGGCTATCCTAGATCTAGTACTGACTAACAGAGAAGGGATCACAGATATTCAGTTAGAAGGCCACCTGGGGGCCAATGACCATCACATGGTAAGATTCAGTTTGGCCAGTACATCTAAATCATATCATTCCAAGGCAAAAATAAGGGACTTAAGAGAAGCTGACTTTGAAAAGATGGCCAATAGAGTTAAGCTAGCCCTGGCAAAAAGAAACACAAGTGAGGGGGTACAGGCAAAGTGGGCAAGCATTAAGGATGCAATACTTGAAGCAACATCCCATTGTGTTCGACAGAAAAGGAAGTGCAAAAGAAGAAGGAAACCACTTTGGTTCTCAAATACAGTAGCAGAAAATGTCAGAGACAAAAGGCTGGCCTTCAGGAAATATAAGGGAACACAGCGGGATGAAGATAGGGAGGTATACCAAACTGCCCTAAGGGAAGCAGGGAAGTCAGTAAGGTAGGCAAAGTCCCAAACTGAGGAAACACTAGCACGAACAGTAAAAGAAGGTGACAAGACTTTCTATAGATACATTAGTGAAAGGAGAAAGTCCAGAGGAGGTATTGCTAAGCTCAAAGGAGAAAAGGGGGCATGTGAGGAGGAGGACCCTGTAAAAGTATCTATCCTAAATAGATACTTTTGCTCAGTATTTACTGAAGAGAAGGTTGGGCAGGGCCCACAGCTCAGCACCATGGACACAGGGGGGAGGCAGGTGAGCACTACTCCCTTCGCAAAAGAAAGGGTCGTACAAGAGCTCGCTAAGCTCAGGATGGACAAGGCAATGGGACCTGATGGCATACATCCCAGGGTACTTAAGGATCTAAGGGTGGAACTAGCAGAGCCATTAGCAGAACTGTTTAATGAGTCTCTGAGCACAGGAGAGGTTCCAGAAAACTGGAGAAGGGCTCATGTAATCCCTCTCCACAAGAGTGATAGCAGGGAGGAGGCAGGGAACTACAGACCAGTCAGTCGTACCTCAGTAGTGAGCAAGATTATGGAGGCACTCCTTAAGGAAAGGATAGTGCAACACCTGGAATCCATAGAGGCACAAGATCCAAGACAGCATGGGTTTACAAAAGGAAGGTCCTGTCAAACTAATCTCATAGATTTCTTTGACTGGGTAGCCAGAGTGGTGGACCAAGGGGAGCAGTTGATGTCACCTACCTTGACTTCCAGCAAAGCTTTCGACACTGTTCCACATAGAAGATTGATAAGTAAGCTGGGTAGACCTGGTGGGTCAGAGTTGGTCAACTGGGTGGCAAACTGGTTGATGAAGCAGAAAACAGAGAGTGGTGGTAAATGGTATGCAGTCAGAAGAGATGCAAGTCACAAGTGGGTACCTCAGGATCGTCCTGAGCCAGTCCCTTCAATATCTTCATTAGTGACATTGCAGATGGACTAGAGGGTAAGGCTTGTCTGTTTGCAGATGACATCAAGATCTGCAGCAGAGTAGATGATCCAGATGGGGTGGGCAGAATGAGAAGAGATCTGGATAAACTAGCAAAATGGTCAGAAGAGTGGCAACTGGGATTTAATGTAAAAAAATAGGTAAGAGAAATCCTGAAGCCACCTATAGGCTGGGAGGGAAGTTGCTGGCAGACACAAAGGAAGAAAGAGACTTGGGCAGCATCATCACAGAGGACCTGAAATCATCCAAGCAGACCTCTAAAGCAGTAGGTAAGGCTAGGGGGATGTTAGGGTGTATTAGTAGGAGTATCACAAGTCATAAGAAGGAGGTAATAATTCCTCTTTACAAGACACTGGTTAGGCCCCATCTGGAGTACTGTGTGCAGTACTGGAGGCCACACCTTCACAAGGACATTAACCAAATTGAGGCAGTCCAGAGAAGGGCAACCAAAATGGTGCAGGGACTGCATCAGAAGACACATGAGGGCAAATTAATGGAGCTCAATATGTATACTGTACCCTTGAGCAAAGGAGGGAGAGAGGTGATATGATCGAAACATTCAAACACCTTAAGGGCATTAACAACTTGAAATAGTCTAACATGTTTAAATATAAGAAAAATAGCAGGACAAGAGGACATAGCATGAGATTAGAGGGAGGCCGATTAAGGGGGAATGTGAGGAAATTCTTTTTCACAGAAAGAGTGGTGGATGCATGGAACGGCCTACCTCAGGAAGTGGTGGCTATGAATACAGTGCAGGGCTTCAAACAGGCATCGGATAGGCATAAGGGAGCAATACAGATGAGTATGAATAGATAGGCCACTGACAGAGCAAAGGCTGATGGCACATTTATAAGGTAGAAAAAGAAATGGGCAGACTGGATGGGCCTTGCAGTCCTTATCTGCCGTCAACCTCTATGTTTCTATGTTTCTATCTCACTCATACATAAAGTGCAGATTCAGTCCATATGAACCTTATGTCTAACAGTAGGCTTATGCAATCATAGAAAAAACAATTTTAATGACAACTACAGACATCTTTTATTTTCTCTGAAATTAACTTTTTGAAGAGACTAACAGAGACTAGACTAGATAGTTTCAGTGATGATTGTAGCCGATTCCAGATGACCGGGAGGGAAATAGAAAAAACAATTTTAATGACAACTACAGGCATCTTCTATTTTCTCTGAAATTAACTTTTTGAAGAGACTAACAGAGACTAGACTAGATAGTTTTAGTGATGATTGTAGCCGATTCCAGATAATCAGGAGGGCAATGGAGAAGGCATGCTTGCCGAAGGAGGTGCAAGCCTTGAGGACATCCAGAAAGATAAAAACAGATTTCCTGAGTGCATATGTACTGTGGCAGGTATGGATAATGGAAGTTCGGTAGCTCGGAAGCTTGTTAAGGAGAAGCTTTAGAGTCCATGTACTGGCATGGAAAATGCGTCTAGTGGTAAGGGACGTCCAACCTACAGCTGAGTACAGGTCACAATGGTGTGTCCAGTATGGGGAATTCATAATGGAGCACAGCACTCGGTAATGGAGAATGTCAAGTTTATACAGTTTTGAGGTTGTAGAAGAGTTATAGATTATGTCCCCATACTCTAGTAATGGGAGGAAAGTGGCTTGGACAAGTCTAGTTCTGATCTCAGCTGGGAACAGTAACCAGTTACGATAGAGGAAGCCTAGCCTTATTTTTAGTCTTTTTATTAGGTCATCGAGGTGGTGCAGCACATGGGGGAAGCAACTGCAGAGAAAGGAGAGATGGTTGACAAAAAAGTACTGGGAAGTTCCGAAAAAGAGACAAGATCTGCTAGCAGGAAGGGAGGAGGGGTGACACAGACAAAAGAAATGAGCAGGTAAGCCAGGCATCTCATGTACACCAATGAGATGATGAGATTCACTATGAAATCAGAAGGTAATCTGCCTCCCTTCTTGTTGTGTACTTCCTCTGCCCTGCTCCCTCTCCTCTTGTTAGCAATACACAGGGCAATACATTACATAGCTGTCTCTGTGCAGCAGTTAATAAAAGGGATTCAGTCTTGGCTGGCTGGTTTTGGAGGAATCACAACAGCACTATTAGCAAACTTAATTTACATGTCATTTCTTGTGACTTGTTTGAAAGATTTTTTATTCTACAGTGACCTGCCAAAACATTTGTGCTCTTTTCCATTTTAAACTCGTGCTCTACAACAGCTGGTGTTTTATGTTACCCTGCTCAAATAAATTTGACTTATGAGCAATCGGCTCCAAAAAGAAGTGGGGGAGGGGTCTGAATCAGCTGCAAATGGGGTACTTTTTAGAAGCTACATCTGTCAACTTAAAACGGGATCCACATGGGAGAGTCCACGGACTGTTACAAATAATAAATAAGCATTTGTCAATGCTGAATGTTTGCCATTTGCGCTGGAGTCATAGAGGGTGTGTGGTGGTCATACCAGTGAAAGTGACATTGAAAATTGTGTCAGTGAAGGAATCATTTTATTAACATTTAAGAATACAGTGTAGATGTGATGATGTTGAGCAGTTTAACTTTATTGTTTGTTAATAATTGTGGCCCAAATTTTCAACATACCTTTCTTATGACTCCACCTCATGAACAAGTGTAGAGAAAATGTTCAACTCCTGGCCGTAGGGTGATTTCGTGCAGCGACTTCGAAATCACCTTTCAGGATGCAAAAACACATTTTGGCCAGGATCTGAAAAAATGACAGCTTTCACATGCATGAGGTGCTGTGAAGAAATGGCTATACTGAAATTTTGGGGTCACAATATTGAAAATTACCAAAGTTACAAACCTGCATTCATGAATTTCAATGTAGGCTCATAACTTTGCTGTTTGTTAATATTTTTGCCCCCAGTTTTCATCATAGCCTTCTTATAATCGTACCTCATGAACAAGTGCAGAGAAAATTTTCAACTCCTGGCTGAAATGTGATTTCGTGCAATCACCTTTTGGGATGCAAAAACACATTTTGGCCAGGATCTGAAAAATGATAGCTGTCACATTCAACAGGTGCTGCAGAGAAATGGCTATGTTGAAAATTTGGAGTCAGAATATTGAAAATTACCAAAGTTAGGAGCCTGTGTTTGCTGATTTCAATGCAGGCTCATAACTTTGTTTTTTAATATTTTTACACCAAAATTTCAACATAGCCTTCTTATGACCCCACTTCATGAACAAAGGTGAAGAAATTTTCAACTCCTGCCCAAAAGGTAATCCAGAAGTAAATGATTTGATACCTTTTAATGGACCAACATAGATGTAACAACAAGAACAAAGTGCTCTAGCTTTCGGACCAACCAGTCCTTCTTCAGGAGGCACAATTTGAAGATAGAAGGGGGGCGGCTCAGAGGTAATTTAAGGAAGTATTTTTTCACAGAGAGGGTTGTGGATGCATGGAACGGCCTTCCAGAGGAGGTTGTGGAGTCAAAAACAGTGGTGGAATTCAAGCATGCATGGGACAGTCATAAGGCAATTCTAGGGGGTTGGGGTAGGAAGAAGTAGGATGCTGGTTAACTAGGATCTGCAGCTTATCCATTAGGTGGGGAAATGGGCAGACTGGGTGGGCCAAGCGGTCCTTATCTGTCGTCAAAATCTATCTATCTATGTATCTATATAAGCTCATGGCAGTTGTTTAGGCTCATGGCAGTTGAAAGGTAATATCACTCATTCTCTCTCTAGCTCTTCAGAGCACCAGGCAGTTCTGGTTTGTGGAGGTCCCACATGGGATATCAAATACAACTTGGCTAGCAAGCAACATAAGTTAATGTCATTTAGACACTTAGCAAAACTGTGTTGTGTTCCTGCTCTGTACTGTGGAAAATCTTGTTTTCTCAATTGTGATAAATTCTGCAGTTTAACTTAGGCTACAACTTTGCAAACTGCCTTGCTATGTCTGCTTCACAGACTGCTCAGCTCATGTGGGGCTTCAGTTAAATGATTACTCTTATTCATTGTGCACCTGAATCTTGTATTTTATTAGTACAAGATTCCTGATGTTCCTTATATGGACTGCTTTACATGATAGTTTTGGCTGTGAACAGCAGCTTCTACTAATGCAGTAAAAAATAGTGAAATTAGTGATGATTACGAATATGTAATAAAGAGTCCAAGAAGATAATTGAGACTGGCAAATTAAGTGTTTACAGAGTCTGAGCATGAGCAGAATTAAGCAGGTAGCAAGTCAGACATTCCATGCATTACAGGCTGATTTTGACAGATCAGCTTGGCTTGCTGAGCAGCACAGATCAAAGGGAATAGCTGATTCTTGATTGGATAGGCTATTCCTTTTGAAATCCATGCCCTCTCCATCCACCAAGCTAAAACCTAGCCATAGTAAGCCTGGCTGATGATTGGAGTGACGCTGAATTGGTCCTAAAACACTGCTCTGCATTAGACAAACAGCGTCACACCCATCAGAAAACAGCACTACTCCAATATGTTTGCTTTGCGCTTGCACGCAGGGCAAACATAAAAACAGTAAAGATCAAAATACAAAATGAGGGAACAAACTGGGATAATGATGCAGCAGCAGCAAGCCATACCATTTTTTTCTATATCTCTAGTTTTGTGGAACTGATTAATTATTATTTGAAAATTGATGGCCAGGAAAGTCACAATGTACTGAGGCGTATTTCCATGTGACACTCGGTGTGTATGTGTGAGGTGGGCAGGGGTTACAGAGGGGATTAGCAAGCATAGGTAAAGAATCGTAATGATAAATAAATGCAGTGAATAAGGTGGCATTGATTGTGTGATTTAAAATATGTGGGAATGAGAATGTGAAGGAAAACAAATGTGGAAATACTGAAATAAAAAAGGCAAAGGTCAATAAGTAAAATCAAGAGCAGCAGCAGTAGTCATGAGAATTATTAATCATCAGGGTACAAACAATTGTACAACAATGTAAAAATGCCAAAAGATTGTAAAGAGCGGGAGCTACAACAAGCCTGGTAACAGACATTCAGAATATCAAATTGGGCAGAGGATCAGAAACTAGTACGGAAAAAGGGGTGGCCAAGGAGAGGCTAGGGGCAGGAGTGGGAGTAGCTGAGTTGTGAGGAGCAGTTCCAAGTTGGAGCCCCCAAACTACCCCAAAACAATTTCCAGCAATTTGGTGACTTAGACAGCTGCACATAGCAACCCCATTGACATTTTAGCTACCTGAGATTTTACTGTATAGTAACACGTCCTAGGAGACCAGCCCTATGGTTGCAAGAGTGGTCTCATACACATTCTTTGAGTATGAGAAGGTTCTGGCACATTAAGAATGTAAGTGAGACCACTTGTACAACCATAAGAGTAGTCTCTTAGTACATATTTAAATTACTGATCAAGGACAGTCATTAATATGTGAAAATGGTAAAAATCCTCCCTTCGAATGTGCCTGTTTCCAGGGCACCTGCATGTAAGGAACTCTTTGCACTAAGAGTCTCTCAAGGGCAGGGTAATGGAGCACTACTATTGGTTGAGAGTGCTCCTTCAATCTCGAATTTAGCTACAGTAGTAAGATCTTTGATTGGAGACCAAAATAACTACCCGACAAAACCTTAGCATAGAGTCCTGCACAGCGGGAAATGGGCTTGAAGTGCCGACTTCAGTGCTGAGGCAGTTACAACACATCATCAAGGTGACATACTCCTACCTACCTGGTGAGCTGTAAGACTAGATGTCAGCTGACAGCTGCTGCTAGCTCTGCAGGCACTGGGAGATGGACCAACTGAGCAGCCAGGATGTGTCTCAGCCTATTGTTTAACTCCCTCCCCATCATGGCAGGGCAGGACAACTATATATATATATATATATATATATATATATATATATACCTACTGGGAGGGTGCAGCTGGCAGAGACTGAGGAGTAGAAGGATCTGGGGGTGGTCATCACGGGATCAGTGAACAACTCGGCACAGTGTAGGAAGGCAGTGACAAGAGCCAACAAAATGTTGGGTTGCATCACAAGGGGAATAACATCAAGGCGTGGGGAGGTGATTCTGCCACTGTATAGAGTATTGGTTAGATCTCATCTAGAGTACTGCATGCAGTTCTGGTGCCCATACCTGAAAAGGGACATTAAATTACTGGAGGGGGTGAAGTGAAGAGCAACCAAGATGATACAGGGGCTAGGGGACTTACCGTAAGAGAGTAGGCTAAAACAGTTGAACATGTACTCGCTGGAGGAGAGGAGGGACAGAGGGGATATGATCGAGACATTCAAGTACATGAGAGGGATAAACATAATGGGTACAGAGGAGCTATTCAGGGTAAGGGTGGGGAGGGTCACTTGAGGCCATGACATGAGATTGTAGGGGGGGAAGGTTCAGACAGGAGGGAGATAAGGAGGCACTTTTTTACAGTGGTGGCAGAGTGGAACGTGTTACCAGTTGAGATGGTGGCATGTAGAACAGTGGGCTGCTTCAAAAGGGGCTGGGACAAGGTGAGAGGGAGGATGGGGGATGAGTAAGGAGGGGCAGCTGCAAAATAAGGTTGCTAGCTGCGAATTTGAGCAGACTCAATAGACCAAAATAGCCTTTTCTACTGGCAAATGTTGTATGTTCATATATATATATATATATATATATATATATATCCATGGGGCATTTGTGAATAAATTACACCTTTTGCCTCCCTATAATTGATTGGGGGTCAGAAGGGGTGACAGTATTAAAGGGGACAGTTGCCCCTATTTATCACTGGACTGGGGAATTTAATGTTGTTGTTGGGTGGGGGTGCAGAACAACCAGATATATATGTCCAGGGAGCATCTGTAAATAAATTACACCTTTTTATCCCTTCATAACTGATTGGAGGTTGAGAGGGGTGAAGATATTAAAGGTACCAATTGCCCCCAAATTATAACAGGACTGCAGGATCAGGGAGAGAGGTAGTTTTTTAAAGACTGTGGGAGCCAGTCCATTGGTGCACCAGCATGGCAGTTGTCTGCAACGCTGATGACCCAAGTTTGGGAATGAATTTCAGAAAACGCTCTTCTCCTCAGAGGGAGGGCCACAGACTCCACTCTACTACTACCACCACCTGGGTGACCACAGGTGGTGGTGCAGCTAGAGTGTTCAATGGAGTGAGAATATGCTGTCTGGCTCTAGTGCGCTCTGACATGGATAAGCATGTGCCTTTGAGCCCTCACTATCAGTGTCCTGTGGGATAGGAGAAACATGAAGGACAGGCGTTGCTAGCATGCACGATGAAGCTGGTACTCGTGGGCCTCAACTAACCAACCGCCCGCCACATCCCAGAACTAAGTTGCTTGGTGGCGGAGGTATGGGTGTTGGCTCCCTGTGGATCCTACCTGGAAGGGGTAAGTTTGGGAGGAGGAAAAGTGGTGTAAAGGGAATGAGACTGGGAGATCACCTAGCTTCACAAGAGGGCATTGCGGTGAAACAGGAACAGAAATATAATTTTTTTTTAAAGGGGTTGGAGGGGATGGCCATATGGGTTAATTTTTTGGAGCTGCAGGAGATGATTGTGGAGTGAACACTGTCTCTAGTCAAGATCCCCCGTGTAGAGGGAAGGCAGATTTTTTGCTACTCAGGTGCTTACTAAGGATGTAAGAGCTAGAAGGCAGTGTGCCCATTATTGCTCCTGTCATTAACCCGTAATAAGATTAACTGGGCCCCTGTAGTATATGTGCATCTAGCCTGCACTTGAATTCTTGTTGATATTTGCTAATAACAGCTTCCAAGGGGAGTCTGTTCCAGGGGTTCACCACCATCTGTGTGTAAAAGGCCTTCCTTCTGTGTGTGTGTGTGTGTGTGTGTGTGTGTGTGTGTGTGTGTTTAAATATTTTCAGGCTTATTTTCAAGGGGTGCCCTCTTGTACCCGGTATGTTGCTTTTATATTCTAAATGCAGTTCGCTAAGTAGATAATCATCCTGAAATATAACATGGGTTCCAAAAATACTGTCTTCTGATTCATCCAAACAGGTCACCTGACCATTGATTAATCCATGATATACCCACAGTTGCATGTTTACGGGGCTTTATTTTACTATTTCTTCAGGTAAACCTCTACCATAACATTGACCATGTTATCAGAGGATTAACCCATTCCAAGGTATGGGGTTACTGAGCATTAATTCACCTGGGTGGCTAGAGTCACTTTCGACTACTCATGACTCCAACCCCCCAGGTGTGGATTAATGCTCATTAAACCCATACCCTGTCATGGGTTAATTCCTTCTTATGTCATAGCATAACAGGTGTTCTCCTCTCAATCTCCTGGTTTCCAATAACATCAGATCTAAATTGGGTAGGCATTCATTATATGTCATATGACTGATATTATAAATCATCTTTGTTGCCTGTCTCTGGATCTTTTCAACATTTAGGATGTCTCCTGGTCCCCACACTGAACTTCCTTCACCCAGTATGGGCATAACATAGGTTCTGTATAATGGTAGAATCACCTCTTGGTCTCTGCTCCTAAAGTTCCTTTTAATGGTCCATAAAAGTTTTTTAGCCTTTGCCACTTGCATATCACAGTATGATTTAGAGTTTAACTTATTATTAATTATTACTTCCAGGCCTTGCTCTTCTTCTGATTCCCTGAGAGCTGTTCTGCCCAGGGTATGTTTATAGCTTTTATTATGTCTACCCAGATGAATCATGCAAGATTTATTGGTATTAAATGTCATCCTCTTTCTCTAGCCTAATCTTGGACTTTGTTTAGATCCACTTGTAAGGAGGCCTTGTAATCTTCAGTATGTACTATCTCGGCAAGTTTGGTATCATCCGCATATTTGCGTGGCCAGTCCACCACTTTCTTACACATATCTGATATAAATATTTGAAATAGGACTGGCCCCAACATGGACCCCTGTGGGATACCACTAGTCACAGATTTTGATCTCGAAAATAGCCATTTATACAAACTGCCTGTGTTCTGTCCATTAGCCATGCACAGATCCATTTAGTTATTTTATGATCTATGCTTAGATTTATCATCTGTTTAATGATGGCCCCACGTGGCACAGTATAAAAGGCCTTGGAAAAGTCAAGACAGACACAATCCATGGGTTTACCCATATCCAACGCAGATGGTATCTTTTCATAAAAACAAAACAAATTTGTTATGCATTACCTTTTTGGAGTAAAATCGTGTTGTTCATCATCTACTAACATGTGTATCTCCAGATGCTCATGTATCACGTCTTTGATTATAGCTTCCATTATTTTCCCAGTGACAGACATCAGGTTAATGGGACAATAGCGGGTATGGTTATCTTTCCTCCCCTTCTAATATATTGGAATAACTGATGCCATTTTCCAGTCAGAGGGGACTTCATTATTAGTTATTGATGTTGCAAATAAATGTTTGAGTGGTTGGGCTATATTTTGTACCAACAATTTGAGTATATTTGAGGAGATATTATCTGGGCCTGTAGAGTAACTAGATTTTAGTCCCATGATTCTTTGTATGATATTCTCTTCCGTTATCATGATAATAGTATATGGATAAGGCTTGGTGTCTATGAAATTTGGAAACTGTGAAAATCTTGTTGTTGGACAGTTCAAAGGTCAGAACATTTGTTGTACTATCTATCTGACATCACAACAATAGTACAACAACTTTTCACCCTTGTCCTACCACCCGATTGGCTCACTTGATATTGCTCTTATGGCAAAAGTTGTTAAAACATGGAGGAGTGATTTAGCAAGTGCCAAGCAATGAACTGGCGTTGTTTAGACAAGGAGAGCCACATACGGCTCTGTGTCACAAAAATTATTTATTTATTTTTGTCCTTGTAAAATTAAACAGTGTGGCCACAGGTGGACATAACCACCATAGAGGAATTCTCCAGTCCGACATGGTCAGAGTCACTTAGGAAGCCGGAGTGAGTAGGAGTGGCACCAGAAAACACCTAAGGTAACTACCACATAGAAAAAACACGCAAAAAAGATTTGATGGCCAACCATATACTGTATAAAACAATGGATGGGTGACCATCCACAACTAAGGCTGTGTTTCCAATCTTGGGAGTTAAAGACATCATAGAGATCCCTCAAGCTTTGTTCTCATTAGGGAGCAAAGAAAGACAAAGGGAGGGATACTGAGGCCGAATAAAGAGGAGGGTGGGTGGGCAGAGAGGGACAGTGAAAAAGCAGGGATACTGAACAAATACTTCTGCTCAGTATTCACAAAGGAAGAGAAGGGGGAGATACCTAATCCAGTCAATAGAAGCACTCTGGTTAGGGGGGTTGATATCAGTCCTTTCACAGAAGAAAGGGTTCTGAAAGAACTCCTAAAACTGATGGTGGACAAAGCAATGGGGCCTGATGGGATTCACCCCAGAATTCTAAAAGAACTAATGGGAGAACTAGTAACACCATTGACTACCCTTTTTAACAAATCATGGGAAGATGGTATGTTACCTGGGGACTGGGGTAGGGTGGATGTGATTCCCCTTCACAAAAGTGGGAGCAAGACAGAGGCAGGAAACTACAGACCTGTCAGTTTGACCTCCATGGTAGGGAAAATGATGGAATCACTTCTAAAGGAAAGAACTGTTGAGTACTTAGAGGCCAGTGGGACACAGAACCCAAGGCAGCATGGATTCACAGCGGGAAGGTCATGTCAGATGAATCTAATCTATTTCTTTGACTGGGTGACCAAAGTAGTAGACCAGGGAGGGGTAGTGGACATAACCTACCTAGACTTTAGCAAGGCATTTGACACAGTCCCACACAAAAGATTAATAAACAAATTAGCCAGCCTGGGAGTGGGTCCCAGGGTGGTAGCCTGCGTAAAACAGTGGGTGGACAACAGGACACAGAGGGTAATAGTAAACGGAGTACACAGTGAAGAAAGGGGGTTACTAGTGGGGTACTGCAGGGTTCAGTACTGGGTCCAGTAGTTTTTATTGTCTTTATAAGTGACATTGCAGAGGGACTGAAAGGAAAAGTATGTCTCTTTACAGATGGCACAAAGATCTGCAACAGGGTTGATACACACGGTGGGGCGGAAAAGATGAGAAGGCATTTGGCAAGGTTGGAGGAATGGTCAAATGTATGGCAGCTTAGATTCAATGCAAAGAACTGCAAAATAATGCACCTGGGAAACAAAAACCCAGGGGAAGACTACACAATGGGGGGGGGTGAGATACTGACAACAACAAAACTGGAAAGAGACCTGGGGGTAGTTATATCAGATGACCTAAAGGTGGGCAAGCAATGTGAGAAGGCAGTAAGGAGGTCTGGGGGATAATAGGATGCACAGGGGAGATGCATCACCAGTAGAAAACAGGAAGTTGTTATCCCTCTGTACAGAGAGTTGGTGAGGCTCCATCTGGAGTACTGCGTGCAGTTCTGGAGACTCCATCTCCACAAAGACACAGATATGTGGAGGCTGTCCAGAGGAGGGCAACCAAAATGGTGCAGGGTCTGCACCAGAAGATATATGAAGACAGACTAAAGGAGCTTGCGGGGACTGTTCTGTCCTCTCCCACGGGTTTCCTGACCGACAGGAACCAAATTCTGGACACCAGGAGAAAGGACTGCTGTGTGACTGAACTTCTCTGCTGGGACTAAAGTAGAAGAACTTTTGTATTTGACCTTTAATTTAGGGTAAAAAAAACTAACATACAAAAAAAAAGTGTGTGTTTGGGTTAACTGAACTGAATGGGTATCTGAAGAGTTATCTAGGTGTAAATCTCAGGTGACTGAAAGAACTTAACTGCTGTGAGGTTTAAATTACTTGTAGAAAGATCTGGTAAGTAGGGGGAGTGGCTTAGCTAGAAGGAAGCTACATTTAAAGACTGCCTTAGAAAGTTTCTGCTAATAGCTTGACAGAAGACACCAGGAGAAAGGACTGCTATGTGACTGAACTTCTCTGCTGGGACTATATTGCCTTTCTTCCCTCCCCTCTAACCCCCACCCAAAGCTAGTTCTATTTTTATAGGCACAGGATTTGACTGACAACAGGAACTTCCTGTTTAGGGGCAGGAAGTGAGTGATCACAGAACTCACCAAGGATCCACCATCCTAGAAGGGCAAGAGTAGCCTCCGCCCTCTAGCTGCTGGAGGTCTGCCTCTGAGCAAGTAAGTGGTCTCTGAGAAATATAGGATATTCTTGTCTCAGAACAGGACAATCTGGAGCTTAAAGGGCACATAGGCAGAAAGTAAGGAGAGAGAGAAAAAAAAAACAGAGGAAAGAGTAAGGATTGCAAACAGTTAAGGGACCAGAAATAAGACATGATTGGAGTGCTGCAGTGGCTGTGGAGCAGCAGTCTTCCGGGAGATGTTCTGGAGGATGTGGTGTTGTCCCATCTGCAGGCACCTCTCTGGGCTGAGGGAGGAGGTTGCTCATCTCCAGGCTGAGTTGGCCAGGATTTGTGGGACCCCTCTTCCATCCAGGGACCACCAGTGCCACTGCCATTGCCTCAGAGGTTGCCAAGAAAGAGGAGCGGTTGGACCACAGTGGGCTCAGGAGGTGAGGTGGGGAGAATGAGAGGCGCATCCCTCCAGTTGTACCTCTTCACAATTCCTATGCCATTCTGGCAAAGTGTGGTTCTCCATGGAGGCACCCACAGTGGAGACCAAGGAGGATGCTGGGAACCTCCACAAAGGAGACCCACAGGAGGGTGGCAGGGGACCCTGCAGGGGAAGGAAACAACTCCTGGTGGGAGACTCCATTGTTAGGAAGGTAGAACTGGGGGAGGAAGGGGAGAGGGAGGTAAGGTGCCTGCCTGGCGCCATGGCTTGGAAGGACAGGGAGCAAATCCTCAGGATTGCCGGAGCAGCTGCACAAGGGAGGGAGCTGGATGTCATTGTACACCTAGGGACAAATGACCTGGCTAAGAAAGCAATTAGAGAAGTGCAGGAAGAGTTTGTGGAATTGGGGAGGGGCCTTAGTCAAGTAGCACGCACGGTAACCTTCTCAGAGGTGCTACCCATCTATGGCATAGGAGAGACTAGGGTGTTCCACACCATGGGATTCAATCAGTGGTTGAAAAACTGGTGTGGAGCTCAGAGATTTGACTTCATTGGGGACTGGGGGTCCACCTGGAGTGATGCAAGCCTATACTGGCATGATGGGCTGCATCTGTCCGGGAGGGGAACCAGGATCCTAGGTGATAGGTTTAAATGCTTCATTGGGCACTTAAAACTAGCCAAGGGAGGCACTGGAAAGAGCAGGAAAATCCTAGCCCCCTAATAATCACGGTAGTAAGTGCGCAAACACCAACACAGAGGTGTCGATAGGGAGAAGGGCAGGGTAAATGGAGAAAGTGACAAAGGCAAGAAGGACAGGGTGGGCAAAGGGAGTAAGGCCATCAGGAAATGGAGGGTAATGAGTACCAATGCCCTTAGTCTGGGCAACAAGCTCCTGAACTGATGGCCTTAATGGAAGAGGGATGCCTGGATATCGTAGCAGTCACAGAAACATGGTACACAGAGAACCATGACTGGGATGTTAACATACCAGGTACATAACCTACAGGAGAGACAGGCAGGGGAAAAGAGGGGGAGGAGTAGCTCTCTATGTAAAGGAAGAGGATAAAAGCAACTGAACAAAAGAGTAAACAGGGAGGAGAGGAGGCACTGTGGGTCACCTTGGAGACTGGAAAGAGCACCACAATCCACACAGGGTTAGGTACAGACCCCATGTCAGGGGAAGGAATGGACAAGGATATGATAGAAGGCATTCTTAGAATGGCAGAGAAAGGGAGATACTGTTGATGGAGACCTGAATATGCCAGATGTTAACTGGAGCACATTTGCTGCAGCCACATCCAAGAGCAGGGCCATTCTTGATGCCCTACAGGTGGCAGGCATTAGACAGCTGGTTCGGAACCCACTCATGAGGAGCAATCTTGAACCCGTACTCTCAAAGGGGGCAGTGAGGGATCTCAGATCTAGAAGTGGGTTGCCATCTGGGGACAAGTGACCATCAAACAGTGTGGTTCATGTTAAACTCAGCTACAGACAGTTTTCACAAAAGTGAGGGTACTGGACTTTAGAAGGGCTGACTTTGGCAAGATGGGAGAGTGCCTCAGAAAAGCACTAGCAAACAGGCTAGAAGGAGGTGTGGAGCAACAATGGGAATTATCAAAACTGCCATCACAGACGCAACAAGCCTTTGTGAAGCAAATGAACAAATCAAAATGAAAGAAAAGCCACTATGGTTCTCAAAAGAGGTGGCTGTGAAAGTCAGGAAGAAAAAGATAGCATTCGGAAGTATAAGGAAACACAGAAGGAGCAGGACAGAGAGCTGTACCAGTTAAGGCAGAAGGAAGCAGGAGGGAAGTCAGAATAGCAAAGACCCAAACTGAGGAAAAGATAGCCAACTCAGTTAAGAAGGGGGATAAAACCTTTTATAGGTACATCAGCGAGCGTAGAAAGACAAAGGGAGGGATAGTGAGGCTGAATAGAATGAACGGTGGGTGAGCAGAGGGGGACAGTGAAAAAGCAGGAATACTGAACGAGTATTTCTGCTCAGTATTCACAAAAGAGTAGGGAGAAGTGCCTAATCCAATTAACAGAAGCACTCTTGATAGGGGGGTCGATCCCAGTCCTTTCACAGAAGAAAGGGTTCTGCAAGAACTCCTAAAACTGAAGGTAGACAAAGCAATGGGTCCTGATGGAATTCAACCCAGAATTCTAAAAGAATTAAGGAAGGAACTAGTGAAACCACTGGCTACTCTTTTTAATAAATCATGGGAGGATGTGTGGTACTGAGGACTGGAGGAAGGCAGATGTGATTCCCTTCACAAAGTGGGACCAAGACAGAGGCAGGAAACTACAGACCTGTCAGTCTGACCTCTGTGGTAGGGAAAGTGATGGAGTCACTTCTGAAGGAAAGAATAGTTCAGTACCTAGAGGCCAGTGGAGCACAGGACCCAAGGCAGCATGGGTTCACAGCGGAAGGTCATGTCAGACGAATTTAATAGATTTCTTTGACTGGGTGACCAAAGTAGTAGACCAGGGAGGGGCTGTGACATGGCCTACCAGACTTTAGCAAGGCATTTGACACAGTCCCACACAAAAGATTAATAGTCAAATTAACCAGCCTGGGAGTGGTACCCAGGGTGGTAGCCTGTAAAACATTGGCTGGACAACAGGACACAGAAGGTAATTGTAAAATGGAGTCCACTCTGAAGAAAGGGGTTACTAGTGGGGCACGTAGAGGGTTCAGATTGGGTCCAGTCCTTTTAATGTCTTCATCAGTGACATTGCAGAGGACTGGAAGGAAAAGTATGCCTTTTGCAGATGACACAGATCTGCAACAGGGTTGATGCACAAGGAGGCATAGAAAGGATGAAAAGGGACTTGGCAAGGTTGGAGGAATGGTCAAAAGTATGGCAGCTAGGATTCAATGTAAAGAAGTGCAAAATAATGCACCTGGAAAACAAGAACCCAGGGGAAGAATACACAATGGGTGGGGAGGTAGTAACAACAACAAAAAAGGAAAGGGACCTGGGGGTAATCATATCAGATGACCTTAAGGTTAGCAAGCAATGTGAGAAGGCAGTAGGGAGGGCTGGGGGATATTGGGATGTATAGGAGAGGCATCATCAATAGAAAACAGGAAGTTGTTATCCCTCTGTACAGACAGTTGGTGAGACCCCATCTGAGTACTGTGTCAGTTCTGGAGACCCCATCTCCCATAAGGACATAGACAGGATAGAGGTAGTCAGAGGAGGGCAACTAAAATGGTGCAGGGTTTGCAAGAGAAGCCGTATGAGGAGAGACTAAAGGAGCTTAATATGTATACCCTTGAGGAAAGAAGGAGAGGGGGACATGATAGAAACTTTTAAGTACCTCAGTGGAATCAACAAAGTCCAAGAGGGTAGCATCTTTCAGAAAAAGAGACTTGTAAGAACAAGGGACACAATTTAAAGATAGAAGGAGGGTGGTTCAGGGCAATGTGAGAAGTATTATTTCACAGAGAGGGTAGTGGATGCATGGAACAGCCTTCCTGAGGAGTTTGTGGGTCTAAAACTGTGGGAGAATTCAAGAATGCATGGGACAGACATAAGGCAATTCTTGTGGGGGTAGGAAGAAATAGGCTGTTGGTTAACTAGGATCTGTGGCCTATCCTGTAGGTAGGAAATGGGCAGACTAGATGGGCCTAGCGGTCTTTATCTGCCGTCAAAGTCTATGTTTCTATGAGAGGGGGACATGATAAAAACTTTCAAGTACCTCAAGGGAACCAACAAAGTCCAAGAGGATAGCATCTTTCAGAAAAAAAAGATGTGCAAGAACAAGGGGACACAATTTGAAGTTAGAGAGGGGACAGCTCAGAGGTAATGTGAGGAAGTATTTTTCATGGAGAGGGTTGTGGATGCATGGAACAGCCTTTCCGAGGAGGTTGTGAAATCAAAAAACAGTGGGGGATTCACTAATGCATGGGACAGACATAAGACAATTCTAGTGGGGGGGTAGGAGGAAGTAGGCTGTTGGTTAACTAGGATCTGTAGCTTATCCATTAGCTAGGGAAATGGGCAGACTAGGTGGGCCAAGCAGTCCTTATCTGCCATCAAATTCTATGTTTCTATGACCCTGTGGCCCAGAGGTGGATGTACTTCCAACTGAGCCACTCAACATGAGGTTGCATTAAGACAATGGGGTCTAAGAAAGTAGGACGGGGGGGTAGGATTGTACAAGGTAGTCAAAGTGGGCAAGGAAGAGGGAACAGGGAGAGTATATAGGGGCGGAAGGAAGGATGGGGTAGGGTGGCAAGAGGAGAAGGAAAGGATGCGGTGTGTGTGGGTGGCCAGAAAAAGGAGGACATGTGGGGGGAACAGAAGGGCAAGTAGAAGCTGTGGAGGTGTCAGACAAGCAATATTTGGCGAGAGTAAGGGCAAGATGTTAACCAGGGCAGAGGGGGAGCAGTTAGGTGGGGAGAAGCTTGTACAGCAGATAGAGAAGGAACGGATGGTGGCAGAAATAATGGAGGCAAAAGGGTGGTAATCCTAAGGGAATCTATAATTAAAGGTATTCACTGTGGAGAAAGGGGACCCAAATAGAGGGAGGAAAGTGGTTTGAATGCCAGAAATGACAGTGAGAGAGGGTGTGCCCAAGAATTGTACAGTTGGTGAAGGGGGTGTTGGGGGGATTTAATCTTAGTTATACACATAGGTGCTAATGATCTAGCCAGGGAGGAGGTGGAGTAGCACAGGATAGATTCAGGACAACAGTGAAGACCTACAGGGAGGTAGACAGATCACATACATTCTCAGAGGTGTTGCCACTACCGAGAGCTAGCACAGTCAGGAAGAAAAGGATGGAGGAATTCAATGACATGCTGAGGGAATGCTGCAAGAAGGAAGGGTATGACTGCACTAGAGACTGGGGGAAGGCCTGGCCAAATAAAGCACTTTTTGTACCAGACAGACTGCACCTCAGTAGAGTTGGCTTCAGGGTCTGGAACAAACTGTGTGGGTACATAACCCATAAACTTAATTTAAACTACTTGGGGGCAACAAAAGTGGTGCAGGGCCTGCACCAAACGTCATATGAGGAGAGTCTGGAGGACATCAATATGTATACCCTGGACGAAATGAGAGTGAGAGAATGGATATGATAGAGACCTTCAAATATGTCAAGGGCAAAGAAGGTACAGGAGGATAGCATCTTTCAGAAAGAGAGATGTTCTAGAACAAGGGGTCATGACATGAGGCTGGAAGGGGGTAGGCTAAGGGGTAATGTGAGGAAGTATTTCTTCACAGATAGGGTGGTGGATGCATGGAACAGCCTCCCAGTGGAGATGGCTGGTGCAAATTCGGTAGGGGAATTAAAAAAATGCATGGGATAGACATAGGAGAACCCTAGCATTAAGAAAGAGAACAAAGCCAGAGATCAAGTAGGGTCTGAGGTTTTTGCAGCTGGTAGAGAAAATGGGCAAACTGGGTGGGCCTAGCGGTCCTTAGCTGCTGTCAGTTTTTATGCTTCTATGTTTCTAAGTGGGCCTGAAGGCCACAAGACTCCAACAGGAGGAGGAAGCCAACAGACCTTCCCCCTTCCCACCATACCAGTAGAGGTAGACTAGAGGGTGAAGGTGGAAGGGAAGGAAAGTAAAGGATTTAGCAGCAGGGGGTATGGGAAACACAAGCAACAGGGAGAAATGAAAATGGCAGAGGGAAGGGAAGGAGGCTTAGACTCTAGGTGGAAGGTGGTGTCCCTGAACGCAAAAAGTCTTGGAAACAAGATGGATGACCTGCAGGCATTGTTGGCTGAGAGGGGAGTGGACATCACAGCAGTCACTGAGACTTGGGCCACACCAAACCATGGCTGGAACATCTCAATCCCTGGATACAAATTATACAGGAGGGACAGGGTGGTAGAAAACAGGATAGGTGGCAGTTTATGTTAGGGAGGATATAACATGTACGAGGGAGGAGTTGGAGGAGGGGAAGGTGGAAGTAATGTGGATTCAGTTACTATCTAATAGAGGGAAGAAGGTGAGGTTGGGGTGGTTTATAGACCACCCAACCAAGAAGAGGAAAGAGACAGGGAATTTAATTTGCAAATAGTGCCTGCTGCAATGAGAGGTGGTAATAGTGGGAGACTTCAACCTGCCCAAGGTAGACTGGAGAGTACTGGCCACGACCTTCGCCAGGGGTCAGGTGATCCTAGACGTGTTGCAAAGTGGGTTCCTTACTCAGGGCATCACAGAACCCACCAGCGAGGGGGCAATCCTTGATCTGGTGTTGATGAATGGGGAGTACATTCAGGATACAACATTCAAGGAGTCCCTGGGTGGAAGTGACTATTGCGCATGTTGTTCTGCCTAGACATGGGCAGGGAAAGGGCCCCCACTAGGACTGAGATCCTGGATATTAGGAAGGTGGACTTCAGAAAGATGGGTGAGTTGCTAAGAGGTCACCTGATAAGCATCAGAGGGGATGTGGGGGTGCACCAAAGGTGGTCCACCATCAGGGAGAGAATAACAGTTGCCTCAGAGGTGTGTGTTAAGCTCAAGGGGAATAATTCAAGGACCAAATCACCCAACTGGTTCAGTACTGAGGTCACCCAGGCAGTAAGGTAGAAGAGGTTAGCTTACAAGAAGTTCAGGAGGACCAAGAGAGAGGAAGACAGGGAGGATTACCTGAAGACGGCTAGCATAGCAGGTAAGGTAGTCCAGTGTGCTAAGGCTAAGAAGAAACTGCAGCTATCTGAGGGAATTAAGAAAAGGGAGAAGGCCTTTTTTTTACATATTAATGAGAAAAGGGACAAGAAAGATTGGACTGTTAGGCTCAAGGAAGGGGATGGGTGGGTGGAAGAAAATGGGGCAAACCAGAAGCACTGAATAATTACTTCTGTTCCATCTTCACCAAGGAGAAAGACTGTCCAATGCCACTAAGGGAAAGAAGGAGAGCAGGGGGACAGAGAGCACCAGATATAGGGATAGAGGTGAACAGTGGGGACAGAACTGCTAGAACTGAGGGTGGACAAATCCCCAGGCCCAGATGGCATACAGCCAAGGTACCGAGGAAACTGGAGGAGGAGCTTGTGGATCCACTGGCTAGCCTATTCAATAGTTCACTGGAGTCAGGTGTGGTACCACAGAACTGGAGAATGGCACATGTAGTGCCCCTCCAAGGATGACCCAGGGAATTACAGACCAGTAAGTCTGACCTCAGTCATGTGCAAACTCATGGAGACTATACTTAAGGAAAGGTTGGTACAGTATCTAGATGAGCAAGCTCTCCAGGATCTGAGGCAGCATGGGTTTTTGGGAAGGGTGGGGTGAGATCATGTGAAATGAATCTGATTGACTTCTTTGACTAGGTCCCTAAATTAGTAGATGGGGGCCAAGTGGTGAATATCCTTTGCCAGGACTTCAGCAAGGCCTTTGACTATGTACCCTACAGGAGGCTGATCAGGAAGTTGATGGATGGCACTGGGTATGGGGAGATATGTTTAATTGGGAGTTGGAACTAACCGTAAAGAGGGGGAAAGAGGAGGGAGTCATGTTGGTCGCCACTGGGTATCTATAAAATAACTAACTGGGGAAGTGGTACTTATCATCCCGGGACTGTTTTATTTTTGCAGAGCAAATCTCGATACTTTGACTGGTCATGGCAGCAACGTTAACATTTTGCTCTTGGAATGTTAAAGGTGCTCAATCTCCCACTAAAAGAGCCAAGATACTGTTACATCTCCATAAACTTAATATTGATGTGGCTTTTCTTCAGGAGACCCATCTACCCACTTCACAAATTCTTTGCTTAAGAATAACATGGGTAGGGGAAATGCTGGGGGTTGGCCTGGATACACGAAAATGTGGAGTTGCAGTGTTAGTAGCACGTTGCATACCCTTTAGGCTGCTTCAGTTGGTAATTGATCCCCAGGGCAGATATATACTGCTAAGAGTCATTTTGGGCCACATGGAGCTAATACTGGGCTCGGTTTATGGCCCTGTAGGGGATGACCCACAATTTTTTACCAAACTTATGACCAGTTTGGCTTCTTGGTCCACTCTCACTATATTACTTGGCGGGGATTGGAACTTAGTCCTTTGTAATACATTGGACAGGTCCAACCCCTGATGTTCTCCTTCTACTCCTGCACAAATGGTGCTGAAATACTTTATGGACACCATGGGTCTTGTTGATCCCTGGAGGGTCCTCTTCCCCTCAATAAGAGATTACTCATTTCACTCCCTGCCCCACAATACATTCTCAAGGATTGATTACTTTTTGTTGGGGATTGAGCATCTATCAAGGGTTCAGAATTGTACTTATCTATCTAAAGTGATCTCCGATCACCACCCAGCTCTTTTACAATGGTCCTTACCTGCTTCAGTGGACTATGATAAAGTTTGGAGGTTCAGTCCTCAATTATTGCAATCCCAGTATTTGGTAGATCAGCTTCAAAAGTTCAAAGAGAACTTCTATGAATATAATGCTCCCTCCATGCTAAAACTTGATGTATTATGGGGAGCCTTGAAGTGTTCATTAAGAGGAGAGATTATTTGCTTGACCTCCATTAGAAAAAAGAAAATCTCCCAAGAATCTTCCCTATTATTACAGCAAATTACAGCCTTAGAACAATCTCTATTCTCCTATTCCAATACAATGGAATTTGAAAAATTAGAAAGCCTTCATTTCCGATACAACATTTTTCTCAGTGATAAAGTTGAACATCTCCTTTTTAGATCAAAAGTCACCTATTTTGATCAAGGAGACAAGGCTGGGAAGCTATTAGCTCTAAGGCTCAGGGCACAAGCAGCGGATAGAATTGTGTCAACTATTCAAGATGCTGCTGGCAACCTTCGTACTTCCCCCAGAGACACTGTCTCCTGTTTTAAATCATATTATCAATCTCTTTATTCACGCTCTCCCTTACCTTTTAATAGTACTGACTTACAGCATTTTCTCCAGAAAATAGACCTTCCATACCTGTCCCAACATCAAATAGCCCTTCCTCAAGCTCCCTTGACCTTAACGGAAGTGCATGAGGCCATTGATGCACTTCCACTAGACAGAGCACCGGGCCCTGATGGTTACACATCAAACTTTTATAAAACTTTCAAATCTCAATTGGGCACAATTCTGCTTAATATTTATAACTATATTTATATGCAAGGCCTCTCGGATAATAGTTTCACTGCTGCTACTATTGTGGTGCTCCCTAAGCCAGGCAAGGACCCTACAATGTTGTCAAACTACTGTCCGATATCACTCATAAATGTGGATCTGAAGATTCTAGCAAAAATTCTTGCTAATAGGATGGCTCAGGTCTGGCAGACCCTACTAAGCCCTGAACAGGTAGGCTTCATGGCTGGACGCCTATCAGCAGACCATCTGCGTAAACTTTCTCATCTCATTTCTGCGTCCAGGGATTCCCATATTCCATCAGTCTTGGCATCCCTGGATACAGAAAAAGCCTTTGATCGGGTGTCCTGGGATTATCTGTTTAATCTACTTCTAAGATATCGTATCCCTGTACAATTTATACAGTGGATAAAAATTCTCTATTTATAGCCTTCAGCGTGCATATTATGTAATGGAGTCTTTTCCCCAATTTTCATACTACAACAGGGTACACAACAGGGGTGTCCCTTCTCTCCTTATTTGTTTGACTTATTTTTAGAACCTCTTATTAGGAAAATTAACACCTCAACACTGATTTCTGGTATCCCAATCAATCATTCCCAATACAAATTGTCGGTGTATACTGATGATATTATGCTTCATATTACCCACCCATCTAAATCTATACCAGCTACCCTAATTATTATTCAGGATTTTGGACAATTATCCAATTGCAAACTGAACCTGATTAAAACAGAGGTAATGCCCTTAAATAATCAGACTCTAAAAGCAGACATTCAACATCTTGGGCTCTCTTGGGTGAAAGATAAGATAAGATATCTGGGCATATACCTATCTCAATCCAGTTCCAAAATGAAGCAATATAATTTGGATCAGTTAATCAAACATATGAGGATGGATTTGAGCCTCTGAGCTTTACTCCCTATTTCCCTTTGGGGATGTTTTAATATAGTTAAAATGAATGTCCTGCCCTATTTGTTACATCCCCTTCAAATGCTTAACCAATTCCTCCCCAAATCCTGGTTTAATCAGGTTCACGGCGTTATTTCCAAATTTATCTGGAAAAATAAACCTCCTCGAAGAGCAATTTCTAAATTACAGAGATCTAAAGAACAAGGAGGGCTACATGTTCCCAATATCTACCTTTATTATCTCTCGATTAAGTGCTCAGTTGTTTCTCAGTGGCTGAGGCCTGCGCCGGTTCCTTGCTCTAACCATTACTCCCCACTGTGGCTACAAATAGAACAGTCACTTTGCACTCTATCGGGTGTAGATATTAGGGGATTACCTTACCTTTCCCTTAACAATGTCCCCAATCAGCTCAAATCCAAACCCATCATGGCATCCCTTCGAACTCACATGCAACTTAATAAGACCTTAGGTTATTCACTGGAGAAGGACTCCCCCCAACCTATTCTGCATAATCCCAACTTTAAAATTGGAGGTAAAGTTATCAAACAATCCTTCTGGCTAGGTGGAGTTGGGAAAAAAGGGATAGATCTAACAGAGAATTATAAGTTGCTTGCCTTCTCACATAAGAGTAAAATACAATTTACCAATCTCTTTTTGTTTTAAATGTCTCCAAATCTCCCAAGCTCTAATGCAGCACCTTGGTAACGGCCTCTGGAACCAATATATGATCGGCCCCATCCTTAGTACACTCTCAACGAGGCCTACCTCTCACCATGTCTCCTTTTATTATAAGGAGCGTCATACTCGAACCAGGGAGCTAGATGGTACCCTTTGTTATGTATGGGACAGGGCCCTTCCCCCAACACCCACAGCCCCTCGTTACTGGCCACAAATCTGGAACAGATTGTATAAGGATGTCAGGTGGAACCGTTATAGGTTACTCCAGTTTCATGTATTACATGACTTATATTACACTCCTGTAAAACTTAATAAAATGGGGAAACTCCAGTTGGATATGTGTACCAGGTGTGGGTTTCAGCAGGGTACACTGCTTCACATTCTTTGGGAATGTGCTAAGGTATAGACCACCAGCCCAGGAGGAAGAAACAGATAGGGAGCTGATGCTAGCCATCCAAAGGATGGCAGACAAGGGTGAGGTAGTACTGGTTGGAGACTTCAATATTCCAGACATGGACTGGAGCATCCCAGCAGCAGCATCAACTAGGAGCAGATTTATCCTGGACTCCCTTCAGGGTGCCTTCCTCAAGCAACTGGTCATGGAACCAACTCGGCAGAAGGCAATACTGGACCTTGTGCTCACAAACAGGGACAGTGTGATGGGGGTAACAGTGGGGAGCACCTGGGTAACAGTGACCACCAGTCATTGTGGTTTGAAATCACAGAAAGAGCAGAATCAAACCACACAAAAACACGTATCCTGGATTTTAGGGGGGCAGACTTTGGGAAAATGGGGAGATACTTGAAAGAGGCATTAAGGGGAATGGGACAGGAATCAGGAGTTGAGAAACAGTGGGCAGTATTTAAATGGGGATTACAAGAACAACAGAATTATGCATTAAGCAGGTTAGCAAGAGGAAAAGGAAGAGGAGACCATTATGGTTTTCCAGAGAGGTAGCAAAGAAAGTGAAAGCCAAAAAGATTGCATTCAGGCAATACAAAAGACACAGGCAGAAGGGATAGGGAGAAGTACCAGGAGAAGCAAAGGGAGGCAGGGAAGTCAGTAAGGGAAGCCAAAGCTCAGACAGAAGAACACATTGCAAAATCAGTGGGTAAAGGGGACAAAACCTTTTACAGGTATATAAGTGAAAAAAGAAAGACAAAGGGAGGGATAGTGAGACTGAAGGGGGAGGATGGGAGCCGCGTGGAGGATGACAACAGTAAAGCTGACATATTGAACAGGTATTTCTGCTCAGTCTTTACTGAGGAAGAGGGGTAATGGGTCTGAAGGGGAGTACAAGGGGTGAGAATGGTGCAGAAATGGACACAAGTCCCTTTACACGAGAAAGGGTCCTGAAGGAACTGGAAGTAATAAGAGTTGATAAGCAATGGGGCCAGACGGGTGCACCCCAGGGTCCTAAAGAACTAAGAGAGGTTGGATGAACCTCCGGCTATCCTGTTTAGCCAATCACTGGAAACAGGGAGGTACCCAAAGACTGGAGGACAGCAGATGTAGTCCCCTTATGCAAAAGTGGGAACAAAGAGGAAGCAGGGAACTACAGACGTCAGCCTCCACCTCGGTAGTGGGGAAGATCATGGAAGCACTACTGAAGGAGAGATTGGTGGAACATCTGGTTGTCAATGGACTACAGGACCCAAGGCAGCATGGTTTCACCAGGGGAGGTCATGTCAGACCAACCTGGGTTGAATTTTTTGACTGGGTGACTAGGGAGGTGGATCAGGGAGGGCAGTGGACATGGCCTATCTGGACTTCAGCAAGGCCTTTGACACTGTGCCACATAGAAGACTATTACACAAACTGGGGAATATGGGTGTGGGCATGACAGTAGTGTGGTGGGTAGGTAACTGGCTGGGTGGCAGGACACAGAGGGTGGTGGTAAATGGCTGTCACTCCACAGAGGGAAGAGTGACCAGTGGGGTACCACAGGGATCAGTGCTGGGACCGGTCCTATTCAACATCTTCATCAGTGACATTGCGCAGGATCTAGAAGGCAGAATTTCACTGTTCGCTGATGACACAAAGCTCTGTAACAGAGTAGACACACCAGAGGGTGTAGACAGAATGAGAAGCGACCTGCAGAAACTTGAAGAATGGTCAGGGGTTTAGCAGTTGAAATTCAATGCAAAGAAGTGCAAGATAATGCATATGGGGCACAAAAACCCTGGCACAATATATCAGTTGGGGGGTGAGGATATAGCATGCACCAAGCAGGAAAGGGATCTTGAAGTTGTCATCTCTGATGACCTCAAGGTAGGGAAACAGTGTGACAAGGCAGCAGGTAAAGCAAATAGGATGCTGAGATGTATAGGCAGGGGCATCACCAGCAGGAAAAGGGAGGTCATAATTCCGCTATACAACACTGACTAGGCAGCCCCACCCGAGCACAGTGTACAGTTCTGGGAGACCATATACCTACGTAAGGACATAGACAGGTAGAGAAGGTTCAGAGGAGGGCAACAAAGATGGTGCATGGATTGCATCACAAGTCCTATGAAGACAGGTTGAAGGAACTGAACATGTACTCCCTGGAGGAGAGGAGGGAGAGAGGGGATATGATAGAGACATACAAGTATCTTACAGGGATGAACAGGGTGCAGGAAAACACTATTTTTAAGCGAAAAAGATGTTCCAGGACTAGAGGCATGGGATGAAGTTGGAGGGAGGACGATTCAGAGGAAACATGAGAAAGAATTTCTTCACAGAACGGGTGGTGGACAAGTGGAACACCCTGCCAGAGGAAGTGGTGGGGGCGGAAACAATCAGGGGATTTAAGAATGCATGGGATAGACATAAAGGAATTCTAGAGGTCAGGGGTAAGGGGAAACAGACTTCTAGGAAAACAAACTGAACTTACAAGCTCAAATGGGCAGACTGGGTGGGCCATAGGCCCTTATCTGCCGACACTGTCTATGTATCTATGTATCTATGTATGTATCTTTCTGGGAATGTATCCGTTCAAGACTTAACCCCCTTCTGAGGCTACAGAATGCTTTTCAGCCAGATATTTGTATCCTTGGGGATTCAGCAGATGTTCTAATAGGGAACCAACAGAAACACAAGACTCTGATATCCCTTTGTGCTAAGAAAATTATACTATGCCATTGACTGGATCAGCAAATCCCTATGTACACAGAATGGCACCAAGAAATTCTCTTTGCCTTACGAGCAGAACATCTCCTGGTGAGCGTCTCTAAATGTAGTAATAAATATCAGAAGAAGAGAAAGGGGGTGGGATGGGAGAAAAGGCTGTCAAGGGGGTGCCGATAAAGGAGGGACTCTGTCTCCACCCCCCTGGGGACCAGGAGGATTGCAGGAAAAGGCCAACTGGCAAAGTGCAGACCAGGGGAAAACATAATCCCCATGGGAACACGAGCAGGGGAAATGGAACTATAGGGAAAGGGTGGAAGGTAGTCCTGCTAAATGCCAGGAGCTTGGGCAATAAAATGCCTGAGCTCCAGGTGATGCTAACTGAGGGAGCAGTGGATGTGGCAGTGGTCACTGAGACTTGGGCCACTGCAAGACATGACTGGGACCTGAACCTGGAGGGTTACACTATGTTCAGGAAGGACAGGGGGGAGGGAAGGGGAGGAGGGGTAGCAATGATAGTCAAAAACTGCATTGGCATAGGGGGAGTAGAGGAGGTGGAGGGAAACCATGGAGGCGATTTGGGTCACCTTGATAACAAGGGGGGGCAAGAGAGTAAAAATAGGAGTGGTGTATAGACCCCCTGCCCTGGCGGAGGAGCTGGAGGACAGTCTGGTGGCAGATGTTAGGAGACACTGCAGACTGGGCAGAGGAACGGTGGTGGTGTTGGGGACTTAAACATGCCAGGAACAGACTGGGAGACTATGACATCCTCTGTGACCAGGGAACAGAGGTTGTTGGATGTCTTCAAGAGCGCTCCTAACTCAAGCAGGTGAGGGAACCACCAGGGAGGCACGGGTACTGGATGTGTCCTGGCAGACAGTGACCAGATTGGGGGCCTGGAGGTAAGGGACCCATTGGCGGGGAGTGACCATGCCACGGTCTGGTTCTGCCTGGAACTAGGAGGGGAAGAAGGCTGCACAAAGACGGAAGTAACCGACTTCAGGGGGGCGGATTTTAATGAAATGGGAAGGATCCTTAAGGAGCATTTGGATGGGATTGGGTCAGACATGGACGTGATAGTAGGTGGGAAATCATCAGGAGAGGGGTGCAGGATGCTACCAGCACCTGTGCAAGAGTAAGATGAAAATGCGGTATGGCCCAAAAACCCTGTTGGTGGACCAGGGAGGTCCAGGAGGTAGTGCAGGGAAAGAAAGCAGCCTATAAGCAATTCAAGTGCTCAAGGAGTGAAAGGGATCGAGGGAGGCCGAGCTGATGGCAGAAGGGCCACCAGAGTGGTGGAGGGCGGCTAAGGCAAGGAAGGAGCAGAACCTGGCCAGGGAAATTAGAGAGGAACAAGGGTTCTTTAGATACATTGGGGAAAGACGAAGGTGAAGGGCAGATTAGCAGGATTAAATCAGGGAGAGATGGGCACAAGACCCGGGGAGCAGGCTGAGGTACTAAATGAGTACTTCACCTCCAGTTTTCACCAGGGAAAATGGGGTGCTGCATCATACATGGGAGGAGACAGAGATACTGAGGAGGGGGACCCCACTGATCGGCAGGTCTGGGGAGAGGAGGCATCACTGGCAGGTGGGGGAGGGCTAAGCAGGGAGAAGAGGTACTGGAAGTGGAAATCACAGCAGAGAGTGGGAGGAAGCCCTCAGCTCCCTTAAGATGGAGAAAGCACCGGGCCGATAAATTACATCCCAGAGTGCTGAAGGAACTTGCAGATGTCCTGACGAAACCCCTGGCAGGCTTTCACCATCTCTCTGAGGACAGGATGGGTGCCCCAAGACTGGAAGGTGGCGCATATAGTGCCTATCCACAAGGGGGATCACGGAGGTGGCAGGGAACTACAGGCCTGTCAGCCTGACATCGCTGGTGGGCAAGGTGATGGAGGGCATTGTCAAGGAGAGGCTGGGGGACCTGGATAAGTCAGGGTGCCTGGACGATAGACAGCATGGATTCATCCCGAGGAAATCGTGTCAGACAAACCTGGTGGAGTTCTATGACTGGGTGACAAGTGCCTTGGACCTGTGCAGACCAGTGGATGTCCTCTTTCTAGACTTCAGCAAGGCATTTGACTCTGTTCCTCACGTGGGCCTGTTGGATAAGCTGGGAGAAATGGGGTGGGGAACCAGATGATCAGATGGATAGGCAATTGGCTCCAGGACCGGACCCAGAGGGTCGTAGTTGGTGGGATAGTCTCATCCCCAAGGAGGGTCATTAGTGGGGTCCCACAGGGATCAGTCCTTGGGCCCCTTCTGTTCAATGCCTACGTATCTGACATAAGGACAGGAATCAGGAGTGAGATGAGTCTCTTTGCAGATGACTCGAAACTGGGGGCGGTGGTGGATGGGGAGGAGGGGAGGGTGGCCCTACAGGGGGACCTGGGGGCTCTGGAAAGATGGTCTAGAAAGTGGAAGCTGAGGTTCAATGCAGGGAAATGCAAGGTACTCCACCTGGGGGCCAGAAACCCAGGCCAAGTGTACACCCCTGGGGGAATGCTACAAGTCTCGAAGGCTGAGAGGGACCTGGGGGTGGTGGTGGATGTCAAGATGAACAACTCTGAGACTTGTAGGAGGGCAGCAGCCAAGGCCAACAGGATGCTGGGATGCATCACTAGGGGGATCACCTCCAGAAGGAGGGAAGTGATACTCCCTCTGTATAACTGCTTGGTGAGGCCGCACCTTGAGTACTGCTTGCAGTTTTGGAGGCCACACTTAAGGAGGGACATTAACCTTCTGGAGAGGGTCCAGAGGAGGGCAACCAAAATGATTTGGGCCTTGGGGGACAGGACCTATGAGGAGAGGCTCGAAGAGCTAAATATGTACACATTGGAAGAGAGAAGGGACCGGGAGGACATGATAGAGGTCTTCAGGTACATGAAGAGGGTAAATAGGGGAGGAACAGTCAGGGTGCTTTGAAGGAAGGAGGAAGGGGCCACTAGGGGCATGGGTGGAAGCTGGAGGGAAGATTCAGGGAGAAAGGAGGAGGTGCTACTTCACTGAGAGGGTGGTGGAGCCATGGAATGCACTGCCTGAGGGGCTGGTGGAGGCAGAGACAGTGGAGGGTTCAAGAGGGGTGGGACAGGTACAGAGGAAGGGTTCTGGAAGCAAAATCCAATGCAGCAGGAATATCCGGAACTGGGAAGGGAGAAGCCAGAGAAGGCGAGGGGGACAGCAAGGTCAGCACCCAGGGTGGGGGCTGACCAAACGAGCAGACACGAAAGACCGTTAGGCCTATTCTGCTGGCATTTTAGTATGTTAGTATGTTAGTAAGATATTGGCTCCCTTGCTTTCCTTACTGTCCATTTAATGTTGTTTAGGTTCATACTAATGATTGTATTATTGTATCAAATTGAGCTCTGTAGATGTTAAAGATAAATACTTATCTTTCTGTTTTTTATATGTATTATCCCCAGTCCATTATAACATAAAATGTGTTTTTTGTGTTTTTCTTTATTATTTCTGGTGGCGAAAATGGAGGGGGCTGGGTAGTGGGGGGTGTTACTCCTTTCTTGGATTTTATTGTTAATTGTTCTCAAACGACTCTGATATCTACTATAGAGTGGAAGTAATGATCGCTGGTGACCTGAAGCATTCCACACAGTATACGAAAGCAGCCGCAAAGGCAAATAAAATGTTGGGCTACATTGGCAGAGGGATCAGCAGCAGGTTAGAGGAGATAACACTGCCCTTGTACAGGTCATTGGTTATGCCACATCTGGAGTACAGTGTGTACAGTACTGTTGCCCATACCTTAAAAAGGACATTAACCTGCTGGAGATGATCCAGAGGAGGGTGACAAAGATCATCCTTGGTCGGCAAGGTATAACATAAAATGAGAGGTTAGAGGCCCTGAACATGTACTCCCTGGAGGAGAGGAGAGAGAGAGAAGGGACATGATTGAGACCTTCAAAATTTTAAAGGAACAAGTAAGGTGGATAAGGGTCACTTTAACTTTAGTGGAAATTAAAATACAAAAGGGAACAGTCTCAAACTGGATGAGGGAGGTTTAGGAGGGAGACTAGGAGGCACTTCTTCATGGAGAAGGCAGTGATGAGTTGGAATGTGCTTCCAGAAGAGGTGGTTTCATTGAAAACAGTGGGCAGCTTCAAGGGAGGCTAGGATAGAATTAGAGGGAAGATACGGGTCAAGGGAAGGGAGAATAGAGGGAGAGGGCAGATTTGGGAGGCAGAGTCAGTAGCTTACACTGAAGACCCTGAAATACAAGGAGCCTAGATAGACCAAATGGCCTTTTTCTGCTGGCTTCTTTGCATGTTCATATGTTCTCTCTGTATCATCATGCAGTCTGTCTATTTCTGCATCATACCGTTAGGCTCAGCGAACACATTTCTATTGGTTATTATCATACTCCCTAATCCTGCTCTCACTCCCCTTGAAATTTACATCTTGGGAGTGAGTCCTTTGCTAGGCAGGGGTTCTTTTTAAGCCACTTGTCTCCTGCGGTGCCTCCTAGCAGTCCCACCAGGTGATGAGAAGATCCAGCGCTTGGGGGAAAGTTTAGCCATGCATACCCATGGTTGACGCCACTTCACAATGTAGTATTTACGACTTCAGCCGATAGAGGGTGAGGCCCTAACCCTATATGGGTTCCATTAGCTGGCAGACCAAGTCAGCAGCACAACTGATGGCTATTCTCCCTGTGTCTGCTTAAGGGCCACCTAGTCTTATTCATATCCTCTTCCTTTAGTTTTCAGTCAAGGTTAGGTGTCCTTACAGCCTTGAAGCTGGATGCTAGCCTTTCAGTAGTTGCTACTCTCCTCTTTCCACATTTTGGGGGATGGGCTACCTTCAGAATTTCTTCCTTTAGCTGTAAGATCACCTCTCAGCACTCCCATAACGTCATCCCATTAGAGGGATAAAGTGACAGCTATCCCTCCAAGAGTTGCCCCATGAATTGGAATTCTGAATTAGCAAAGTGAGCAAAAATAAAAGTACCCACGCCAGGAGAGATAGCAACTAAGGACATGGATCCCCAGAGATTTCCTCTACAGGGGTGTTTTGCTCTGCTGAGTACCAAAGGCCGTAATTAAGCTTCTATTATAGCACTGTCCCTGGTAGTAGGATTTCCACTGGGAGTTGGTGTCAGATTGTGGCTTGCCTTATCCTACAATCCTGCTATTCCCTTTCTCCTCTGGATGCCATGCCTGTCTGCTATCACTCATCACCAGCCATCAGCTGTCCATATCATCACATTTCTCATGTGTTTGCAGCTCCTGCTTCACAGTTGTTTTGGACTCCTTAAGTTACCTTTAACCACAGGAATCATGTTCCCCCAGCACCTCTGGGGGTGGAACCCTCCTCAGAGAGCTCCTTTCCATTCACAGTATCCTGACAGGGTAGTATTCCCTCAGGGAACAGAGTATGGCCGTGCAAATGGCCAAAATAACTACATACGACAATCAATCCAATCATAGGACTTTGCACTTAATTATTGTGATAAAAGATATAGCACAATAGAGATTGTACAGTAACCATTGGTTTTTAGTTTCAGTAAGCATATTAACTAAGTTTGAGGATTTCACTTAATTCAGAAATTCTTTAATTGTTTTAACCTGTTGATGAATAATTAAAGGTGTATAAAAAGTGACCAGTACTCTGTGTAAGCCACACCTCCTGATGAAAGCTAACTGCCAAAGCACTGGGATAGCGGTACCTTCATCGTGAAGAGAACTGACAATAAATAAGTATTTACTTTACCATTTTGGCATCTGCCCTGGTTCTTGAGTCTAGTGAGAGTGCAAGTTCTTTGGGACTTCAATCATAGAGCTAGCCTTCAGCTATCAACATGTTGCCCAAGAATTAGTCCATACTGTGGCTACATAAGCCTATTAAACCTTGCACTTTTTGGCATTGAATTTCAGATACCAAATCTTGGACCATTTTCTAGTTTTACCCATATATTTTCAATTCCCTCCTCTCCCCCTCGCTATCTACCCTTCCACATATCTTTGTGTCATCCACAAATTGACACATCTTGCCCTGAAACCCATCTGCAGTCTCCCAAATGGACACATTGAAGGGTACAGGGCCAAGGACCAATCCCTGTGGGACCCTGCTCATCACCAGTATGTATCATCTTGTAACACCCTATAGGTCCTCCCTTCTAGTTAATTTCCCACCCATCTAGTGACTTTGTCCCCAACACCTACTGTAAGCCCCCCAATTTCTTTACCAGCCTTTTGAGTAGTACAGAGTCAAAGGCCTTACTAAAGTCCAGGTACAGGAAGTCCAGCACTTGGCCCTTATCCAGTGGCTTCTCCAGTTGAAGAAGTCCAAAAGGTTGGTCTGACAGGACCTCCCCTTCCCAAGGTCATGCTGCTTGCTGTCCTGGAGTCCATAGGACTATAGAAAGTCGATGTTCCAAGGTTAGACAAGATGTTACAGTATGTACTATAAATATAGTTACAATACATACCAAGATTTTATGGAGGCTATAGATGAAAAAGAGACAAATTTAATTAAGTCAGATACTGCATACTCTGTGTTAACCAGTAATGCAAGCAAGCAGTAGGGTGAGGAAAATTTGAAGAAAGGTTGGTCAGTGATTAATCTCATCCCTATATTTCTCCATGCCTTATTTGATCTCCTTGTACTTTCCATAACTTTCCTCTGTCTCATTTAACCTGACTGTGCATGCTTTAATGAGACTACTGCTAACTATTCATGGACTGCACTGCACATCACTTTATAATTCCATGTGTATAAGTAAGCATTAAGCCACAACAAAGGAGTGTTCTATTGTGGAATTAATGCATGGTTTTGGGGGGGATGAGGCCACAGGCCAAGTGCCTACAACCACCCAACCATGCATTAATTCCATGGTAGAACACTCCACTGGAGTGGCTTAATACACTTGTAACATGGCAAGTGTTGTGAGACATGTGCAGTATTGTTGAAAATCTATTAACTAGTGTGTAAGACATTGTTAAAAAGATGCAGAAAGGACAGAGAGACAGGATTTCATCTAAGATTTTAAATTCAATGAACAACACTTCTGTGACAGGCAAATCAGGCACAATACATCGTGGTTGCTGCTAACAAAAAAATGGATACAACATTTGAACAAGAGTTGCTTTCTAAACTTGATTTTCGTCATAAAACTGTTAGAATCCTTACAAATATAGAAATATGATACTCGAGAATGCCGTAAATTGTTCTGAAACTATCTACTGTTGCATTGTGGGTAAAAATACTTACCAGACGTTTAGTTTGGTAACCCTTCCTTCAATCAGCTTGCATGCAATATTACCATTTAGTACATATTTTGTTTTCTATGTAATACCTCGATTCAGAGTATGTAGCAAGTACAGCCGTACATTAATATTAACATCATCACTGACATTTGAGAGTATTGAAGCATTACTATTGGGACAGCATGTATTCTCCAAACAAGAGTGAATTTTAGTGTGATTTAGAGACAGTCCTCTGGGCGGGTGGGCAGAAATAGTGCTTTGGAGGTTTAACTGGTAATGTACAGTACTACTGCGGGTACTGTGCATTACTAGGGAATCAGCGTATGGCCAATTAGTTTTTTCTAGTCAATGACAGCACTCTATTTTGTGAATTGGTTCTCTGCCATGTTACAATGGGTACTACAGTATATGAGACCAAATTTCCTTGCCTTTCGGCACTGTCAGCACTGGAACAACACTGCCACCCTGTGGCCTGACAGATGTACCTTGGAGAATCATTCCCAAGCTTTTTTCTAGCACTCAGGACTCTTCTTAAAGCAACATTTTAATTCAAAAAATTCAATAAAACAGTAAATAGTTTAGAAAACAAAACACAATAGATATCCAATTTTCTCTAAATGGCATTTCATTCCTGAGGAAAGGTGGACAATTTTGAAGAGGAAAAGGTGCTATGACCTTGCCATGCCAACTAGCCTTAAGCTGAACTGAGCAGAGTGGCTGGTCATCAGAAACATATCCCAGCACAGCTCTGCCATCTCAAAATTGTGAACACTGTGTTCTGAACTGAAAAGTGGCCTCGGGGAGAAAGACTGCCAAAACATGCTGGGAGTGGTCATTACTGGACACTAATAATTATACAACTACCGTAGTTCACCATTTTAAAGTCACCTTATTTTATCAGCACCCCAAATTGAAGCCATTTCTGTGTTTCTAATAAAAGGCACCTTCGTTTTGAAGCTGCAGGTTACACAGCTACAAAACAATCTAAAGAAGACTCACGGAAAGTTTAGAGTGAAGGTTTGACAGGTTGCTTGCTCTCATCCTTCAATCTCCAGGCAGCCACTAACTTGAAATCTTAGCATTTTAGGTTTGACACCTACCAACCTGGCTGACAGTGGGTGAATCAATGGGAATCGATGAGCTTTAAATGTTGTCAAGTCATATTTCAGATCAAGTGTTTCTAATTGAAGCTATCCCTGCTTTATAGACACCCTTATTTAGAAGCAGCACCTCCAATTATGACTAATTGGAGCCATGGTTACAAAATTAAGAAATATGTTAATCACAGAAATAAATTTAGAACTGGTTGAATGAATTAAAAATGTTACAACCAACAAAGATTCAAAGGGTTCAGACATACATTGCTCTAAAAATAAGATGTGGCTTCATAACTCCAAGCTAAATATTTATTTGCTTTTGTTAACCAGGTAAGCACACTAGACAGCCAAGTGCCTATTTTCAGGTACGACCCGGGAGGTTACAAGGTACAGTCAACGTATCAGGCAGAGTAACAAGTTAACATATAAAAGCATCAGGAATCACAAAACAATATTGGTAGAGTAACAGTAACATACAAGCAAGGTCAGCAGAGTTAACAGGTATAGGGCCAGCAAAGCCCTCAATTACAAGCTTCACAGGCTGAGGAAAAGGTAACAAACAAGATCTACAGGCATCACAGTAAACAGTATGGTGGAGTAACAGTGTTGTACAAGCAATGGAAAAACAGAGTCAGCTGTGTTAGGCCAGCCACACCCTCAAAAGGGTAAGGATGGTAGGTAACTTGGAGAGACAGCGAATAGAAAGGGGGTAGCCGGGGAATCCCACAGATATAAGGGCAGGGAAGGGGCCCAGGGCAAATAGAGGAAACATTTTGATGCAGCTATCAGTTACAGGCCACAATAATTTGGAGGAAGAGCATTCAGTATTTAGGCATCACGCCCCCAACCTGTAGAACTGGGAAGCAGTAGCACAGAGACAGGCAGAGGCCAATTTCAGGAAACTCCATAGGGAGGCTTTGAAGCAGGGATGGGAGGGGGCAGTACGAGTGACTGCGGAAAGGGAGTTCCATACTCTAGGCGCACAAGTGGCGAAGGCCCAATCACCCATGAGGGAACAGGTTTTTGGAACCAGGAGGTCCTGTGAATCTCTAGATCTAAGGTAATGGTAGGGAGTCCCAGGTTTGAGGGATAGAATAAGTGCTGAAGGGGTAGCAGTTTGGACGATGTTGTCAATGAAGTTGCTTAGGACAGAGGTGCGGTGCTTATCGTGAGGGAGCCACTGAAGTCACGAGTAAAGCTCACAGCGGTGCATGAGGTGAGGTGCAGACAGCGCAAAGTGGCATATGTTGTTGTATGTAGTGTCCCATTTAATGAGACTGGTCTTAGGGACAGAGGCAAAAGATACAAGCCCATAGCAGAGGGAGGGTGGGAGGATCCCCCTTGCAACTGCAATGCGTGCGGCTGGGGTGAGACTGCTTTTGGCTCTGTATGCTAGACTGAGCGTGGCATTTGTAGCATTACACGTGTTCCGAATATGCTGGGAGAAGCCCAGTTGCGGGTTGAGGGTTATGCCCAGGTACTTGACAGAGGCTGTGGATTGCAAGGGGGCACCATCAGCTCCAAGGATATTTAGGGGATCAGAGCAGAGGCAGAGTATCTGCCACACATGCACACACAGATACACACACACACACACACACACACACACACACCGTCCGCCCCGAATACACACACACACACAGATACCATCCACCACACACCACACATGCATGCACAGATGCACAGAGACACACACACACACACACACACATACACACACCAAGACAGAGCACATTCTCTGGAAGCCTCAGCACTTCCTTATATTGTGCTATCGCTTCTCTAGCCATAAATACTGATTGCAACTTATGTTTGCATAGAAAGACAGCACTTACAGTTAGCACAAGGGCATTAGTGAAAACCCTGTTCCGCATCTGCTTACCAAAACATTCATCTTAATGGTAAAGGCTGTCTTTACTAAGAAATAACAATTTAAGATAGTTGAATGCAGTTGCATTTTATATCTTTCCAAAGGCAGTGTACCCTAATGGTAAGAGTGCAGAACTTTGAACCTGGAGGCCAGAGCAACCAGCCTGGTGGCGCTGAGGGTTGAGGCACTGGACTCCACGCCTCGCTCCATGCTGGTGACCCAGGTTTGGGAACAGACTCGGGTTGCCAGGGGTCGGCAGGGAAGGAGAGGGACTGAGCATTCATAGACTGCTCTCCCTCTCTGGGGAGGGGGGTTCTCAGTCATCAGCACTCCTGTGACCTCTGGTGGAGACCAGAGGGTGGTGAGCTGGCACTGTAAGACAGGGGTGAGCTTGGGGCATGACGCCGGGAAGAAGCACATGTGAACGCATGTGCGCCCCCTTCCATTGGTGTCATTGCACTCCCCAGCCCACGTTGAGAAAAGGGAAAAAGTGTGGCGCTCGGTCACGGCGGCTTGATGGCCATCTGAGGAGCTGACTAGCCTTGGAGGCACCACCACCTAGATACTGGATTCTGTGTTGGTGGGGAGTAAGGAGGGCCTCCCTGCTACCCCACCACAGGAGGCAAGCTGTGGGGGTAGATGGTGGTGGGGGCTTCATTGGGGCTGGGACAGAGCCAGACAGTGTCCGGAGATGGGCGGATGCCAGGACATGAAGAGGCAGACCGAGAGCTACAAGCTCAAAAGTACTAACTAAAAAAAAAAAGAAAAAAAAAAAGAACCTGGAGGCCAGTGTTGGAATCCTACCATTACCACTTACTCAGCATGCTAGCTTATGCAAGTCACTTAAAGAACAAGTATCTAATAAGAATAAAGGCTTAAACAATTTAGGATAATTAACTTTAATGATCCATTTTACTTTCTTCCCTTATTGGTCTACTAAATATTTTAGATACCGTGGTGCTTATTTTGCTGTGTCTTTCAAAAAGGCTCTTACCATCCCCAACTGACTCCACAATTTCTGTGTTTACTACATCACCATCCGCTGCCATGGGGAGCACTGTGATGTCAAAAACAAAGGCACTCTATGGTCAGTTGGGGATAGCCACATGCTTTTAGAGACATTTATTGGATAGGCTACTGAGATGTGTTATACACCCTGGAAAGGAAAACTAAAATCTAAAAACATAAGGTTTCTAGCAAATTGTAATAACTGAAAGATTGTGTAAGTCAAAATTAAGGGTGATGTCACCAGCTCTGGCAGTTATACCACCTAAAGAAGGCTGAAAAAAAAGAGCACCATGTCAGTGTATAGGAAACAAATATGTAGGGGGAGGGTGCACACCTGTAGCGTCTGCCCGGTGTAGCCCAACACTAAGAGAGACCTGTTTCATTCTTCTTTAGTCCATAATTTTATTAATGAGAAAGCAGCAGCATAAAACAACATACTGCAAACTGGGCAAAGCAGGTAAATGCAACAACCTGTGCAAACTACATAAAGCAGACTAAAGCAAGAAACTGTGTGAACTCCACAAAACAGACAAAAGCAACTAGCTGTGCAAATTAAGCAAAGCAGATAAAAGCAGCAAATTGTGTAAACTAAGCTGACCAGACAAAGGCAACAAACTGTTCAAACTACACAAAGCACACAAAAGCAATGAACTCCGCTAACTCCTCGAAGCAGATGAAAGGAATGAACTGTGCAAACCAAGCAAAGCAGACAAAACTAACAAACTATGAAAAGTACGCAAAGGAGATAAAATCAACCACCTGGCCAAACTACACAAAGCTAACAAAAGCAACAAACTGTGCAAACTACACAAAGCAGACACAATCAACAAACTGCAAACCATACAAAGTAGACTAAGGCAACAAACTGTGTAAACTACACAACGCAGATAAAATCAACAAATTGCAAACTATTCAAAGCAAAGGCAACAAACTGCACACTACTCAAAGCAGACAAAATCAACAAACTGTACAAACTAAGCAAAATCAAATAGGAACTCACAGAGCAAGCAAATTAATGCTTGTGGTCAGACAGGCTTGTAGTAGGTGTCAGGTTTTTTTTTCAGGAATAATAATAAGTGATAAAGTATGCTAAAGTTATCAAAAAATGGCTATTGTATGGTCTAATGAATCTAGCCTAGACAAAATTAGACAAGCAGAATTTTCTGAATGGTTCCCCATAATTAAAATAATCTGTGATCCAGAATTCTAGCTGTTTAATCTCCAAGGTGTCAAGAACTTAGATGTACAGTATTGTCACTATGTTTCATTTTGGCCAATTTCCTTCAGAGTTGTTTGAAATAAGATACAAATGTTCACTGGATAGGTTTCCATTATGGGACTGTGGCAAAAATGAAACAGAAGATTTTAAACATGTCATACTACGTTGCCCATGGTATTTTCACCCAAGCAGCATTAATTAGAGAAGTTTCTTTTATATGACAAAATCCCTGATTGTGAAATATTCATTGTAATTATGTCCAATGTCGATAAATATGTAAATTAAAAAGTAGTATTTTTTTAGGAAACTGTTATAACAGGAGAAAATCAAAGTTAAACCTCAAAATTAGTCCTTCATCCTATGTACAATATGTTTAGCAGACTTGTTACTATAATTTCTGTTAGTCTTTGGTTGATGCTTGCTTATTATAGTGCATTGTTATTATTAATGGTGTCTTTTTTTATGAATGTTTATGCAATGATTTTTAATTATTTTATATGTTGTAATGATTATATGTTTCGTCAATCAACCAATAAACTGAAACTGAAACAATCTGCACACCACTACCAGTAGCCAGTTCCGAACATTCATTTCACCATTTAGATTTGGGGGGGAGACACCATATAGTGCTCTGAGGAATCAGTTATTACTGTTTCTTTCTGTCTTTATTTTTTAATTTTTTCACTTTTGATATGCACGTGTTTCCACTTTTTAGATAAAGACTGCAACGTGCATGCCTGTGATCATCGACACAGCGTAACTGTACCTTTTATCTCACTTATATGAAGCTCCAAAGAATCATGCCTCCCTGCAATGTCAGCAGTGTGTCACACAAGTTGGTGTGGCTGAAGTGATCAGTAGACTGGATGATTTAAAGTGTGAGACATGAGCACTTGTTAAATTATAACATAATTACGTTTTTCCATCAGAGTCTGCCTCAGGAGAGTGTTTCCCTTTGTAAGAACCCTTGATTAAACCCTTTTTTTTTTTCATTTTTGTGGGTCTGCCCAAGTGGCCATCTTTGTAGTGCGGTTTAACATCTTGGAATACTGGAGGTCCTCATTAGCTTGGATTTTACTAACCCCTCCAGCATATCATGGATCAGAAGCTGTGTTTCCTCCTTGATCATAGCTGAAATGACTCTTCTGACAACTACTACAAGCCTGTCTAACCATAGACACTGATTTACTTGCACTGTGAGATTTTATTTGATTTTTACGTAGTAAGCATAGTTTGTTGAGTTTGTCTGCTTTGTGTAGTTTGCACAGTTTGCAGCTTTTGTCTGCTTTCAATAGTTTGCAGTTTGTTGAGTTTGTCTGCTTTGTGTAGTTTGCATTTTGTAGCCTTTGTCTGCTTTGCATAGTTTGCACAGTTTTGTTGAGTTTGTCTGCTTTGTGTAGTTTGCACAGTTTGTTGCTTTTGTCTGTTTTGCTTAGTTTGCACAGTTGTTGCTTTGTCTGTTTTGTGGAATTCACATAGTTTCTTGTTTTAGTCTGCTTTGTGTAGTTTGCACAGTTTGCAGCTTGTGTCTGCTTTGCATAGTTTGCACAGTTTGTTGCTTCTCTCTGTCTTGTGTAGTTTGCACAGTTTGTTGATTTTGCATCCTTTGTGTAGTTGATATAGTTTCTTGCTTTCATCTGCTTTGCACAGTTTGCAGTTTGCTGTTTTATGCTACCACATTCTCATTAATTAAATTATGGGTGAAAGGAGGATGAAGTACCAAGTCTCTTGTAGTGCTGGTCTACACTGGGCAGATACTACAGTTCTGCACTCAACCTCTTAAAAGACTGTGTTTATTAACATTAATACTCAAGTGCAGAACTGTTCTTTGACCTCTTAACGTCCCTTAAGCATGCACATTATATTTTCAAACTAAGCACAGAGATTGTTTTTGCATGCTTACTGGACTTTAATCACATGGCATTAGAGTTGCTGCTTGTTTAGTTTGCCAGCCTGTTGCTTTTGCCTTCTTTGTGTAGACAAACACCAAAAAAGGAGCAGGCACCTAATCTGCATATGTACGCGTGTTACAGTATATTAAAAGGAAGTGAGAAACACAAGTGGGAATACGTTGTCTAAGCCCTTGCAAATGTGTAAATGGTTCATTTAGATCAACACTACATTACCACTGCAATATTATACCTTTTTGCACCTGCACTACTTAAAGTCAAAATAATCAGTACAAATTGCATTTCTGTATTGCTTTTTTTTTTGCTTATTGCTTAATTTGCATATGAATATAGCTACATTGCGTTTCTCTAATATTGTTTATTTCTGTAATTTGTATCCTATACTTCCTTCCCCTAAGTTGCACCTGGAAACAAGCCTTGGCTCAGTGTGATTTTTCTGGCAAAAATGTCCAAATAAATGAAATCTTAACATGAATTCTGGTAAAGAAAGGCAGATGGGAGTCAATCTTGTAAGCTTAATTCCCCAATGATATTGCTAAAATGACCTTTTAAAAACTCTTTCTTTAGGGTGTTTCATGTTTTAGGTATGTAACTGTGGACACTTAGCCACTGGGAAAGAGTAGTGCTTACGTCAGTGTCTTTGCAGCATTACACACTGTAGCTGATCAGTAAGCAATAAGGCACAAAGGGGTGTGTGTAAACCATATTTTACAGCATTGCCAGGGGCATAATAAGGCACAAGGCCGAAGGCCGAGTGATTTCAGCTGCTGGCTGTGCTGTAAAATATAATTCCCCTACACCCTAATCTATATTAATACTTATAAATTGGCTCCTTTTTATTTTTTTACTTTTGACTATTGGGAAAAGCATGTTTATATGTAAAAAAAAATAGATTTGCTTGTGTGCATTTGTGATAAAATAGTCCTTCCACCCACTGCAAGTGATATCATTGATGATGTCATTGTACTATTGCCTACTTTCTTCTTCCTGTTTTTTTTTCTCTGTTGTTCTCCACATTCAAGATATGGAATGTTTATCATGGAATGTTTACCATGGAATACATAGATTCAAAATTCTGCTCAGTTCCACTAGCAGAATGTTTCTCTCCCAACACACTGTACACACAGACAACAGAGGCCTTTGTTACAGCCAGAGACTCAATTATCTCACTGTCAGGACAAGAAGAAGAAGAAGAGAGTTCCCCGATAAGCAGGTAAAGATAAAAGGGGAATTTATTACTGTCAGCAAAGAAACAGTTGTAGTGAAAACTATAAACAATAATTACTGTTTCTGATTTGTTTATGTATGTAAGGAGAGTGTGATAATCAGGGAAACGGCATTTAATTATTTGGTTTATTTTTAATTTAAGGTAGTTTATTTTTAGGGCCCAGTTGAAGTTTTTTTACAGTGTAAAAGTAGCAGCCATGTTTGTGGTAGAAGATCAGTTCTGGCTGTAGGGGACTAACTGAAATGCCTGTGTTCCAGATGCCCATTGATCTGTGCTGCACTCTTCACTGCTGAGCAGTGATTTTTTTTAACCATGTGTCACCCCTTGAAGACAGTAAGGAAATTATTTATTCATATTAGCCGAAAATACTTATTTACTCTCAGAGTCATTGGTCTATGGAATAGATTGCCACTTCACATTATTATAAGTGAGACCAAAAGTACTTTTAAGTACCGACTGGACAAACTGATAAGTATGGGATATGAGCTCTCCTATTATTCAGTGGTTTAGTATAAGAGCACTGTGGGCTTCAGGTCTTCTCGCTCTTGAATTTACCTTAGTATGAACCTTAGTATGTGTAAACCATATTTTACACATAAATAAGAGCCAATCAGATTACACGATTTTACCCTGCCATTTTACAAGAACTGTTTGAAAATGGCCCATTGAAATAATCAATGATATGCAGTTACAAGTTAACATTCACTAGTTACTGCATGTGCAAGACTCAGCAGATTTCAAGGCTTCAAGCAAGACATTTTTAATTTTTATAGGCATGCAAGCAGCGAGGGATTAAAAATGATATGTTGAGCACTTAACTTTAAAATTAGCATGTGCTTGCTGCATGCAACAGTTGTGTGCTTAAACTGGTCCTTAACAGAAATTAAAAAGAAGTTTTGAATATTGAGTCCTTGGTGCTTAACATCCTCATTCTTATTCCCTCTCTCTCTCACTATCACACCATATCATCCCTCTGTTTCTCTATTGCCCCATCCCTTGCTCTCTATTTGTTTCACTCTCCATCTATCTCTATCTCTCTCACCATTACTCCATCTCTCACTCTCTCTCTACCTCTCCATCTCTCTCTTTCTCTCACTATTACTTCATCTCACCCTCTCTCCTCACTCACTCTCTCTTTCTGTTTCTCATCATCTCTCTAACAAAGTTAAAAGTAGACAAGACAATGGGGCCAGATGGGGTGCACCCCACTTAAGTACAGGGGAGGTTCCAGAGGATTTGAGGAGGGTGTATGTGGTCCCACTCTATAACAGTGACAATAGGGAGGAGGTAGGAAATTACAGGCCTGTCATCCTGACACTGGTGGTAGGCAAGGTAATGGAATCACTTTTGAAGGAATGAATTGGGGAATACCTTGTTACCAATAATCTGCAGGATCACAGACAGCATGGTTTCACGGGGGGGAGGTCCTGCCAGACAAACCTGATTGAGTTCTTTGATTGAGTAACCAGAGAGGTGGACCCGGTTACCAAAAGCTAATAAATAAATAAATAAGTGGATGTGGCCTGCCTGGATTTCAGCAAGGCCTTTGACACCGTTCCTCATAGAAGACTGTTAAACAAACTGGGAAGCCTAAGAGTAGGTCCTAAAATTGTAAATTGGGTGGCAAATTGGCTGGGCAACAGGAGTCAGAGGGTAGTGGTAAATTGCATCCACTCTGGAGTACACAAAGTGACCAGTGGAGTACCACAAGGATCAGTATTAGGGCCAGTCCTCTTCAATGTCTTTATTAGTGACATTGCAGAAGGGCTGGAAGGGAAAATATGACTGCTTGCAGATGGCACAAAACTCTGCAACAGAGTGGACACACCAAGAGGGGTAGAAAGAATGAGGAATGATCTAAAAAAACTGGAGGATTAGACAAAGGTTTGGCAGCTGGGTTTTAACGCAAAAAAATGCAAAGTGATGCACTGTCTCTCCCACTCTCTTATTCTTTCTCTGCATCTTTCTTGCTCACTTACCCTCCTGAGCTTTCTTTATCCTCTCTGTTCACATAACCTCCCTATTTATGCTTGTAAAGCACCTTCTGAAACAGTGTCAGAAAAGGCGTTATATGAAATCAGATTCCTTTCTTCCTTTTTAAAATAAAAAAATAGTGACATATTTTCTCCACTAACAAATGTTGCTGCTTTAAAGAGGTATTTGGGAGAAAAGCAATAGGTTATTTACCCATCTCTATTTCCTGGTTTGATTTTTCTAAGAGGATAATAGATGGCACTTTTTTTTTATTCTGTTTTCCCTTCTATGCCTCTGGCCAGGACCTCCTTTGGATGTCCGCCGGCACCTTGTCCTGCCCATTGAGATTCTCCCTGGCCTGTGACCCTGGTCCCCCAGTCCACTCAAGACTCACCTGCTTGGGTAGGTAACCCCCTCTGCTTGAACCCCCAAGGTTGGGCCACCTTCAGATCCTCAGCACTCCCGTACATCAATCTAATTCCCAGCAGGTGGAGGTGAAGGCTGGAGGGATGGCAGGGCTCAGGAGGGCAGGATCCAGTTATGGATGTGGTGGCAGACAGCGGCTTCATCTGCTCAGCCAGTTGGGTTATCTGCTTTGCAGTTCCCTGGAGAAGAGGACATGCAATGATGTTCTGATGATGTGAGGCATGCTCCCACACCTGAAGCACAGACATCTGCCTCTCCTCTAGTCCCCTTTTGTTTGCAGTCTCTGGCTCACCAACCCCATCTGCCATTAAGGGTGGGACTACCGGGGGGAGTCACGTGATGCTGTACTCTTGCTAGCTGCACTCTTGAGGAGCTCTGCCTAACCCCTGCTTAAAACTACCATACCCTGCTTATTTTACTAGAAATCGCACTCAGACTGGTATACTAAAAACCTGGACACACCGGAGCATCTTTCAAAATTGCCGATGGATGCAGAAATGCCAAAGGCACCACCTAAACACACACCACCAGCAACTCCCGAGAAGGCCCCGAAGAAATCACGGGCCTCATCGCAACAGCATCCCCAGCCTTGTAGCCCTGGTACTGGAGGGGAAGAGCCGCTGACTGTAACAAGATTCCTGGAGGAATTTCGTCCTTTCAAGGCGGAGATGGCTGAGATGGCTTCAGAAATTAAAAATATTACTTCAGCTTTGGATGATCTGGCTAGGAAAACCTCCGATAATGAGGCTCGGGTAAAATCTCTGGAGAACCGAACCGATAAGACTGATTCGGCGCTTGCACACATAAACCATCGCATTGCAAAACTGGACATGAAGGTGGAAGACCTAGAAGGCAGAAGCCGACGCAATAATGTTGTTTCAATCAGCTTACCTCAAAGAGAGGAAGGAAGGGATCCAGTGAAATTCTTCCAAAGGTTTGTGGAAAGGATAGCAGGCCCCTCACCTTTCGGCCCCTGCTATAGTATAGAGAGAGCACATTGTGCCCTGCGACCTACTCCACCCCCTGGCGCACCCCCCTGCATTTTTCTTGCCAAGTTTCTGAATTACCAAGAAAGGCAGCTGTTTTTGCAAAAGGTTAAAGAAGTTAAAGAATTGCAATGGGAAGGAGCAAACCTTAGGGTGGCACAAGATCTACTTTTGTCTGTCCGGCAATGGAGGGCCACTTTCCACCCGTTGGTCTCCAATGGTGAACCCCCCTACGGAAAAGAAAATACTGTCTTTTCTTGAAGACCTGAACCTCCCTTTTCTCGCAGAATCTGAGCAGGTGGATCTTACTACCGCTATTTCCCAAGATGAAATCGAGAGGGTCATCAAAGGTCTCCCCCTGGACAAAACACCTGGTCCGGACGGCCTCTCGTCTAATTTTTATAAGGTATTCTCTAAACAGCTTTCCCCACTCTTGGTTTCCTTATTCCAGTATATTCTCAATGGCCAGGCTACAGATCAATCCTTATTCAAGGCACTCATTGTCTTAATCCCAAAACCAGATAAACCCCCCCGAGCAACTGGCTAGTTATAGGCCTATTTCATTGCTTAATTATGATATAAAAATTCTGGTGAAGTTATTGGCAGACCGTATAAATAAGGTTCTAACTGATCTAATTGGAGTGGAACAGGTCGGCTTTATGAAAGCTAGATCAGCCAATGACCATTTGAGGACATTGACGCATGTCTTCTCGGCGTCCGAGGAGAGCAGTTCCGCCATGGTCCTGGTCTCGTTGGACGCCGAGAAGGCCTTTGATAGGGTTCATTGGCAGTACCTGTTAACCACAATGAAAAAGTTTGGTTTTCCCGATCTGTTTCTGAAATGGATTGGCTCCCTCTATCTAACACCCTCAGCTAGGATCTCATGTAATGGGGTTACATCAGACCCTTTCGAACTGCATGTAGGCACCAGGCAAGGATGCCCACTATCCCTCCTCCTCTTTAATCTATACCTTGAGCCCCTCATAAGAAGTATACTGCGTAACCAGGAGATAAACGGCATTAAAATTCAGGAGAATGTTGTCAAAGTAACTGCTTATGCCGATGATCTCCTGGTGTATATTTGCATCCGAACGATTCCATTCGCCCTATTGAAACTATATGGAATACAGCCAGTTGGCTAACTACAAATTAAACTTAGAAAAGACTGTGGTTATCCCTCAATAAGAAAGTATTTAAGCAGGAAATTACAGATCTGGGATTAGCATGGAGGTCGGAGTCCATCAAATATTTGGGTCTCACTCTGACTAGGAGCACGACACGAATACGTCAGTTAAACTTGGATTCCTTGGTGCATACAATTGATTTAGATCTGAAAAGATGGGCACAGCTTCCAATTTCCTTATGGAGGAGGATAAATTTAGTCAAGATGAATGTGTTTCCCTGGTTGTTTTATCCCCTCAGCATGTTAAACATCTGGCTCCCGCTCTCATGGTTCAAAAAAATTCATGGGCTTATTGCCAATTCTGTGTGGGGTTACAAAAAAGCGAGGATGGCCTACCATAAATTAGCGGCTCCTAAACCATTGGGTGGGCTTAGATTACCACATCTGGGACTTTATTTTTGGGTGGGCCATGTTAACAAATACCTTAGATGGGTGCAGGGCGTGGAAGTTTCGTATACCCCCTTATGGTTACAAATTGAATTATCTCTCATTAAGAAACAGGGTCTTGCACCTGAGGCCTTGTTATATCTCAGCCCCAAACTCTTACCAGTGGCTCTCAGGAAATCCCCGATTGGGGTTTCCGTCAAGGCCCATTCACAGCTTTGCAGTTTTCTAAAATATAATTACCTTAGTGATCCGTCACAGCCCATAAGGGGCAACCCGCGTTTCCTTATTGAAGGCAAACCCCTTAGGGTCGCATGGCTAGCACAGCTGGGAGAGTGCCGATTAAAGGATTTAATCTCAGTAAAGGGATATGTGCTTCCTGCATCAGAGATTCTGAACAAATTAATTTGCCAACTTCGGTGATATTTCAGGTTTACCAGCTCCATCACCTCTTACTCAGTAAAATGGGTAATATGCCAATTCAGATTCCGAAAATAGAATTTTCCGGGACCATGAGGCCTCTGGCAGGTTTACCACACGCTGTCTCCAATCTGTACAATATTCTATTTAATTGGGCTTATTCCCAGAATCTGGCCCCGAGCTCTTATTGGGCTTCTGTTTTTCCTAATGAGGAGCTCAATTGGACAGCATTGTGGCATAGCTGTCATAAATTTATCTTCCAAGACCGGTTGAGACTGATGCAGTTTAAAATACTTCATAATATTTATTATTCTCCTCAGAAGTTGGCGAGTTTAAAAATAATCTCAGTCTCATCCTGTATGAGATGTCATCAAGGTGAGGGGGACCTGCTACATATCTTTTGGAACTGTCCAAAGATAGTGCCACTCTGGACAGCTATTAAGAACGGGGTGGACCCATTACTAGGTTTAGGGGATCTTTTTATGCCCGAAATATGTTTGTTGGGAGATGTAGCCCTTATTCCAGTTAAGAACAGGTGGTTCCATATATCTCTAATTTCGGCATCTCTTAAAAAAGTTGTCCTCAGACACTGGAAGGATTCTGTCGTGATCAGCTATACTGAATGGTTAGAGGAGTTACTTGCCAACCTCAGAATCGACAGAATGATTGCTATCCTCCAGAATAAACTCCCTAGGTTTAATAAGATCTGGGGCCCCCTTTATGTTATTTACTCATTATAGTCTAGGAATCCCCCTCCCACGGATAAAGGAATGTAACCAGGAGTCTTGTGGGGGGTGGGGGTGAGGGGGAGGGTTTTGGGAAAGGCAGAGGATGATCCATTTGTCACCTGTGATGTGTATGTATGTACATTCAATTTGGATGTGTATGTTTTCATTGGATGCATTCTGTGTAACAATACTGTTAATAAAATTTTAATGGAAAAAAAAAATTAAGGGTGGGACTACCGCTGAGCGCCACAGCCCACCTGCCCCAGAGAAAGAGGGCTGTCCATGGGATGATCAATCCTCCAACCCCAGCTGTCCCTCCAGTGTCCTTGGCTTGTTCCCAGACTTGGGTCATCAGTGTTGCAAGTGGTAGTGTTACCTCTTGCACTAGCGGCCAGCGATGACATTGTTTTACACATGAAAATTCAACAGTTTTTTCCAAGTTAGAAAAAGCTAAGACCTGCATCAGTTTCTCAAGCAAATGATATCTAAATCTTTATGGGTCTTCTTGTAACCAGAAAGCAAGCCATTCGCTCACAGTAAATTCCAATGAGTTTTAAAAGAAAAGTATGGATTTTTGTAATTAATTTAGGTCAACACAGTTTGCAGTGGGTTGTCTGATGAGCCACTAGACCATTACTCTGTAAAAGAGTATGTTCACCAGAAATGTAACCAATACTTTGACTGTTATAACACTTAAATCTAAGCCCCACTCCACAATGTCATTTGGTCTGCCCCCCATTATTAAATGCAGCTGCTGCCACTATGTGTCATCAGGATGCCCCTCCCCAGGCATTGGTGGGCATATGAGAAGCAGAAACGTAAGTATGTGTACACACTTATGTGACTTCAGAGATCAGGTATTTTGTAAAAGAAAATTAAAATCTGCTGACATACCACCCCATAGCTCCCACCTCAAACATATGGCCAGGAATGGGGAGGTCAGCAAAGAATGGGACCACAGCAGCATACATTAACGTGCTCTAGAAAAGCAGGAGACAATAAGGGTTGGAGTAAGTACAGGAGGGATTTTTCCCCCTTTACCATGGGGGGGATGACATTTGCCTTTACCCAAGTCCACAAAATACAGAATCCTTCCATAATTGGCAAATCTGATCAATTCTGCACAATTATAGCAACCTAGACAAAATTGACATCCATAACATATTTGTGCAAATCAGCTATTTTATAATTTTCTTAAATTGTGTATAGTATTTCATATTTAAACAGCACTTGCATATAAAGAAAATATACGGGTCTCTTGTTTCTGAAACATATGAAGGTTGTTTTTTTTTTTGCACAAAACATTAAAGCACTTTAATTCAAAACAAGTTGAAGGATAAGTTTTTTTTGTGATACTTCCCTTAATTTCAATGAGGCCATCCATTCAGACTCCCAACTGACTTTAAATTAATCACTGTTGCATATTTTATGATGGCTTTAAGTCAGCTTAACATATCCTGTTCTGGATGGCACAACAATAAGACCAGAGTACTTACTGTTCCTTCTGGATCCACCAAAAGAAGATGCTTGGACACACCATGATGCATGCCAGTCAGAACATAGGAGCCAGGGTTAGTGGTGCTTGTCCTAACCAGGAAGTCTCCATCCCTCATCAGCAGCTGTTCTGCTTCCTTTCTGCTCATCTCTCCATGATACCAGGGCTCTTTTATTAGCTCCTCTTGCCCTGTGATGGTGGCTGCTTTGGGCAAAACAGGACTTTCAGCAGAAGCAGCCTTATTCAGAAGGGGTCGGACAGGTTGGTTTTTCAGGGCATCTTCAAAAGGTTCTAGTTCAAATTGAGATCAAAAAGATAATCAAATGGAATCATGTCTGTAGTTCTGGTAGTCTATTTATCTGTGACAAAATGAGGAAGAAATGGTTTCTTACTTATATACGTATTTCTTTTAGTGTCATTCTTCCATAACCACATACAGTTGCAGCCAAAGGCATGGCCAGATATTTCCTGAAATATCTGTGATATCTCTAGAGAAATTCCTTGCCTGCCTACAGTACCACTGTGGGCCACCACAGAGAATTTATTTATATATATATATATCTATTGCTACATATCTGAAAATACAGTATATGAACGTATCTATGGTTGCAACTGTAATTGCAGAATGTGGTTTATGGAACCATCAGCTAGAACTGTCAATACAATTTGAGCTACCCACTGTACTCCCACCATGCCTTATGACCAGCTCCTTCCAGTTATCACATCTTTTTTCTTCACAGAAGGCAGCATCCCACAGGTAGTCTAAGATCTAAACTCCCGAACATAGCAGAGACTACAGATGGGTGTGAGATGTGTCTGGCTATACCACTAGAAGAAACAGTGGTAGAAATCCAGTTTTCTAACAAGGTGGATTCCTCTATAGCCACACACTTAGAGAGACTGTGAGCAGAGCCCTGGGAGGAGGGATAAGGACAGTGTCTATTTAGGGAGCAAGCTCTTATGAACAGAAAACTTGAGGAGCTCCTCCCTACAAGACTGCAGGACCACACTGTAGCTGGTAGTAAAAGCATGGGTGAATAACCATGTTGCCACCTTGCAGATTTCAATAAAAGAGATGGCCTTAAAGACTATGACAGAAGTGGCCAAACTCTTATGAGGACACAGTCATTTAGGGGCAGGACAAGAGGAAAGGGGATAGCAATGACAGAGGTAGGAGACTACACAACTGGATAGGGTGTTTTTGGCTACAGGATGGCCTGGAGAACTGCCTCCATGTGCAACAAATAACTGCTGTTTGGAGGCATGCATTCTATACTGGATAGAATGATGGAGCTTTCCCTGTCTCCTCTTTGCACAACTTGTTGATTTATTAGTTTAGAAATAGTTGCAGTATTAAAATCAAGGTAGATCACTACATGTGCCTCCCTCAGATGCCAGGATTTGATGGCAGGGATAGAAGTAGACAAGGAGGTCTGTGGTAGGTACCAGCAGAAAGTAGCAGGAGGGGAAAATGCCAGGCATAGAATAGCAGGGAAGAATGTGTGAGCTAGATATACGAGTAGGAGGGAACCTTGAATTACTGGAGCAGGGCTCTCATAGAAAAAGCTTCCTGCCCCAACGTCCTTCAACTGCCTGATCAACCTTCTGTAGGGCACTGAGTTAAAGGCCTTGTTGAAAATCAAGTAGACAGTGTCAACATTCAGGCCCTTATCTGTTCCCTTCATTACCCAGTCAAAGAAGCTGATAGGTTAGTTTGCCAGGATACCCCTAACAGGATCCCATGTTGTCACTCATCTTGGACCCTGTCTGCTTCAAGGAACCTGACTAGCCTTTCCTTCAGAATGGTCTCCATCAGTTTACCTACAATGGAGGTCAGACTGACCTTCCTGTAGTTCCCAGGATCATCCTCAGTCCCACTCTTGTGCAGCAGTACCACATGTGTGGGTCTCCACTCCTGCAGTACTACTCCCGTATCTAAGGAGCTCCTAAACAGAGCCACCAGTGGACCCACCAGTTCCATTGCCAGTTCTCTCAACACTCTTGGGTGTATCCCATCTGGACAAGGTGACTTGTTCACATTTAGGGACATGAGCCCCTTCCTAACCTTGTTTTCTGTTATCCTGTCCTCAGCCATGTCCCCCCACCCCACCCAAATCCTTCCTTGCAGCACTGGTCCATCATCTCCTTAGTAAAGACAGAGAAGAAGTATTTGTTCAGCATCTCTGCCATCTCTTTACTGCCTTCCCTCCACCCTCTCTTCTTTTTAGTTATACTATGTCTACCTTCATAGCCCTCTTATTGCTAATGTACCTGAAGAAGACTTTCTCTCCCTTCTTGATTCCCTCTGCAATTTGTATCTTCTTCCTAGCTTTGAAACATAGAAACATAGATAGAAACACAGAATTTGACAGCAGATAAGGACCGCTTGGCCTACCCAGTCTGCCCATTTCCCTACCTAATGGATAAGCTGCAGATCCTAGTTAACCAGCAGCCTACTTCTTCCTACCCCCACCCCCTAGAATTGCCTTATGACTGTCCCATGCATGCTTGAATTCCACCACTGTTTTTGACTCCACAACCTCCTCGAAGGCCGTCTCCATGCATCCACAACCTCTCTGTGAAAAATACTCCTTAAATTGCCTCTGAGCCGCCCTCTATCTTCAAATTGTGCCCCTTGTTCTTGCACACCTCTTTTGAAAGATGCTACCCTTTGGACTTTGTTGATTCCCTTGAGGTACTTGAAAGTTTCTATCATGTCCCCCTCTCCCTCCTTTCTCTCGAGGCTATACATATTAAGCTCCTTAAGTCTCTCTTCATATGTCTTCCGGTGCAGACCCTGCACCATTTTAGTTGCCCTCCTCTGACACTTCCATCCTGTCTATGTCTTTGCGGAGATTGGGTCTCCAGAACTGCACGTAGTACTCCAGATGGGGTCTGACCAGCTATCTGTACAGAGGGATAATAACTTGGTGTTTTCTACTGGTGATGCCTCTCCCTATGCTTCCCAGTATCCCCCCAGCCCTCCTTGCTGCCCTCTCACATTGTTTGCCCACCTTTAGGTCATCTGATATGACTACCCCCAGGTCCCTTTCCATTTTTGTTGTTGTTAGTACTCACCCCCTTTGTGTACTCTTCCTCTGGGTTTTGTTTCCTAGGTATTTACCTTGCACTTCTTAGCATTGAATCTAAGCTGCCATACATTTGACCATTCCTCTAACCTTGCCAAGTCCCTTCTCATCCTTTCCACTCCACCTTGTGCATCAACTCTGTTGCAGATCTTTGTGTCATCTGCAAAGAGACATACTTTTCCTTCAGTCCCTCTGCAATGTCACTTATAAAGACATTGAAGGGACCGGTCTAATACTGAACCTGCGGTGCACCCACTAGTAACCCCTTTCTTCAGAGTGGACTCCATTCACTATTACTCTCTGTGTCCTATTCTCCAGCCAATTCTTTACCCAGGCTGTCATCTTGGGACCCCCCAGGCTGGCTAACTTGTATATTAATCTTTGTGTGGGACTGTGTCAAATGCCTTGCTAAAGTCTAGGTAGGCCATGTCCACAGCCCTCCCCTGATCTACTACTTTGGTACCCAGTCAAAGAAATCTTATCATTAGATCTATCTGGCCTCTAGATACTAATACTTTCCTTCAGAAGTGATTCCATCATTTTCCCTATCACTGAGGTTAAACTAACAGGTCTGTAGTTTCCTGCTTCTGCCTTGCTCCCACTTTTGTGAAGGGGAATCACATCTGCCTCCTCCAGTCCTCGGGTACCACCCCATCCTCCCATGATTTGTTAAAGAGGTAGTCAGTGGTGTCACTAGTTCTACCCTTAGTTCTTTTAGAATTCTGGGATGAATCCATCAGGCCCCATTGCTTTGTCCACCTTCAGTTTTAAGAGTTCTTCAGAACCCTTCTTCTGTAAATGGGCTGGTATCAACTCTGTATCCAGAGTGTTTCTACTGTTTGTTTTAGGTACCTTCCTCTTCATTTGTAAATACTGAGCAAAATATTTGTTTAGTATCTGCCTTTTCACTAGTCACCTCTGCCCACCCTCCCTCCCTTTATAAGCCTCACTATCCCTCCTTGGTTTTCCTTCACTCCCTGATGTACCTATAAAAGGTTTTATCCTTCTTAACTGAGTTGGTCTATCTTTCCTCGGTTTGGGCCTTTGCTGTTCTGACTGCCTTCCCAGCTTCCTTTGCTTTAACTGATACAGTGTTTGTCTTGCTCCTTCTGTGATTCCTTGTACTCCTGAATGCTTTCTTTTCTTGAACCTTCACTGCCACTTCCTTTGAGAACCACAGTGGTTTCTTTCATCATTTTGTTTTGTTTATTTGTTTCACACAAAGGCTTGTTACCTCTGTGATGGCAGTTTTATTATTCCCCATTGTTCTTCCACCCTCCTTCCTGCCCATTTGCTAGTGCATTCCTTAGGCACTCACCCATTTAGCAAAGTCAGCCCTCCTAAAGTCCAGTACTTTTTGCCTTTTGTATGCTTGACTCTATTGCTGTGTTTATTGTGAACTATACTGTTCGATGGTTGGCTCAGTTCTCAGATGGTTACCCACTTCACATCTGTGATCCTCTCCATCTCCATTTGAGAGAACCAGGTCTAAGATTGCTCCCTCTGAGTTGGCTCCAATACTAGTTGTCTAAGGCATGCCCCCTGTAGAGCATCTAGAATAACCCACCTTCGAGTGGCTGCTGCAACTGCACTCCAGTCACAATCTGGCATATTGAGATCACCCATCAATATCTTCCTTTTTCTGCCATTCTAGTATCTTTTTCATTTCCTTGTCCATTTCTCCCTGAGAATGGGGTTCATAACCCCTGTGGATTGTGGTGCTATTGTTTGTCTCCAAATTCACCACAGTGCTTTCCTCCCTGTTTACCCTTTTGCTCTGTTGCTTTGATTTCTTCCCTATGTGTTCTCGCTACTCCTCCTTTACTCTCCCTGTCCCTCCTCCCTGTAGATAGTGTATCCTGGTGTGTTTATGTCCCAGTCATGTTTTTGTGTGTACCATGTTTCTGTGACTGCCACGCATATCCAGATGTTCCTCCTTCATCAAGGCCACTAATTCAGTAAGCTTGTTACCCAGACTAAGGACATTGGTACTCATTGCTCTCCATTTTTGATGGCTTTACCTTCTGTTGCAGCATCCCCCACTGACCTTTCTTACCTTGGTCTTTTTCTCATTTAGTACTCTGTTTTGTAGAGAGGCTGGATTTTCCTTCGCTTATCAGTTCTCCCCTCTCTTGACTAGTTTAAAAGCTTGCCAATGAAGCATTTAAACCGATTGCTCAAAAGATCTGTTCTTTCCTGGACAGATGGTGATCATCCCTGGCGAGTATAGGCTGGTGTCCTCCAGGTGGAACCCCAGTCTCCAATGAAGCTAAACCCTGTGCTCCACACCATTTTTCAACCATTCATTAAACTGCATGGTGCAAAGTACCTCACCTCACCCATGCCATTGACAGGCAGCACCTCTGAGAAGGATACTGTGTGTGTACTTGTCTTAGGCCCCTCCCAACTCTACAAAGTCCTCCTGCACTGCTCTAATCTCATGATGAGCCAAGTCATTTGTCCCTAGGTGGACAATGATGTCAGCTCAGACTTCCGTGCAGCTGTTCTCGTGATCCTGAGGATGCGCTTCCTGTCCCTCAAGCCATGGTACCAGGCAGACACCTTACTTCAGTTTCCCCGCCCCCCAGTTCTATTCCCCTAATACAATTGGGTCCCCCACCAGGAGCTGCTTCCTTTCCCTCTGGTGTCCTCTGCCTCCTTCCTGTGGGCCTCCCTTGTGACAGTTGTCCTCAGCCTCCTTAGTCTCCTCTGCGGGTGCATCCATAGGGGAGCTATGCTCCCCCAGAATGGTGTATGGATTGTGGAGTGGAACAACTGATTGAGTGTGCCTCTGTTCCACCATCCTCACCCTCCCTGAGCCCACTGTGGTCCAACTGCTGTGCTTTCTTCGCAACCTCTGAGGTCGTGGTGGTGGCTCTGGTGCTCCCTGGATGGGGGAGGTTCCCTTCCTACTGTCCAGTATGGCCTGGGGGAAGATTCCCTTACTACTGTCCAGTGTGGCCTGAAGATGGGCAACTTCCTCCCTCAGGGCAGAGAGTTGTCCTGACTGACTGCCCTACAAGCCTTCCTAGCTTTCTGTAAGTAGCCCTCCTCACCCTGACCTTTTCAGGACTTTCTGTACTTCTTGTATGTGTCTCTCTTACCCCTTATTGCTTAGCTCACCTCCCTACTAAACCGACTTGGTCTCCAGGCTTTGGAATTTCCTCCCTTGTGCTTAAGGCAAGTATTAGTGGTTGCCATAATCCTTTCCCTGATCACTGTCCACTTTTGATCCACCCCATCTCCTCCTTAAGGCTAGCTAGGTGTACCCTCAATATCTCACATATCTTATTATAGCTGGTCTTCCTGAAATCCAGCACTTATTATAGCTGGTCTTCCTGAAATCCAGCACTCTCATCTTTGTGCTTGATGTTTCCTTCCCAGTATGAGCTAACTGTAACAGCACAATGATGCCATAAATCCAACATGAAGCAATAAGCCCCACCAGGACTTCCAGTTACAGGGTGAGGTAGGGGAAACTATTTGGAAGCCTGAATGGACCATTGGTTGTCTTCTGCCAGCATTGTCTATGTTTCTATATAAAATATCAGTTAGCCATAAAAGTTAAGTTTTAAGCAGTTCCATTGTACAGAAAAACCCTTCCTTGGAATATAAATGATCTCATGAGGGTGGATAGGTATTTATAAACTTCCGAGAACAGTGAGCACTGACTCCCACTTTCTGATTGGTTCCTTAGCAATCCTTATAAGGATCTGATCTGCATGAACAGCTCTACCAAAGTTTTTAAAATAAAATAATTATTTCTTAGCATTATGTTGATTTTAAACTTTAAATTTTTATACTGCACTTTGAAGAAGCTGCTTATTCTCTGTGCTCAAAGGACACTTGATCTCTGGTTGCCCTATGAATAAAAAACATCTTTTGGATCTAAGGCCTTTCAGAATAGGATGGAGAAGGACTGAAATGTGTTACCCAAATCTTTAAATGTGTGTGATAAATTAGAACACGTTTAGCAATGAAGTGCATATTGTAAATGTACAATACTCATAAATGTACCTGTACTTGAATATGAACTATATTTGCTTATAATTGTTGGAATTCCTTGGTATGTTTATTACTGACTGTGTTTTGCCAACCACCCCTTCGGTCCTCCATTTGTATAAGGTGGTTTCACCTCTTAGGAGCATATTGGGATGCACAAATTTTAAGTAAATAAAACTCTCATCAGATTGTTTATGACAGCTATAAGGACTTATACAATGGTCCTTTATTAGTAGAGTGTGGACCATCAGAGCTTCACCTTAGGCACCAACTCTCACAACTCAACTACTCCATATGGGCTGGCAGTATAGTCTAGATTTTAGAATTACGAGCTGCAAATGAGCTTGGTGCATCCAGCAGAACTGAGTTTGATTCTCACAACCTCCATTTGCATTCTTTGTGACCTTGAGCAAGTCACTTAAGCTCCCTGTGCTCCCAGGACATACCAGGATATGATCCATTGGAAACCATTGCAAATGAGACCCTGACTAAATGTTGTATCTGTTTCTCATAATTGAAGCTGAATTATTATTAATTATATTCTACTAATAAAAGAACTGTATGTTAGTCCTTACTGTTTAATCCTCATCTTTCTGTATCATCTAAAATAGTTGACCCTTCAGTGTTGACCATATACCAAGATCTTTCTTGTATTGAACCCCAACTGACATGCATTAAGAGCATGATAGATAGGGTTCAGTGTCAAAAAAGTGCAAAATCATGCACCTAGGAAACAGGAACCCAAGAACTGAGTATAGGGTGGTGAGCTACTATCAGTCACCATACCTCTCAACTGCTATGAATTGTGCATAGCGCTATGATTTTCACGCTCAAATTCACCATTGCTCCGCAGAGATTTACTGATGTTCCTCATAATGTTAGAGCTATTTCTGGACAAACAAACTATTAAATCATTGAACTAAATTGATAAAAACATTCCTTATCACTAACTTTATGGTGCCCACTATCTGTAGACATATTATTGCTTAAAATAAGAAAGTGCTACACATTCTGGCCCTTTGCTATGATTTTTGAAGGCCTGTGCTATGATTTTTAATGCTGAGAGGTTGAGAGGTATCTCAGTCACTAAGCAGCAAAGGAGCCTTGGGGTTATCACATTCGATGACCTCAAAGTGGAAGGGCAGTGTGGCTGGATGCATAGAGAGCGGTATCTCCAGCAGCAGGAGGGAGGTGGTGTTGCCACTACATCGCTCTCTGGTGAGACTCCACCAGGAGCATTGTGTCCAGTTTTGGAGGCCACATCTCAGTAGAGACATAGACAGGGTGAAGGCAGTCCAGAAGAGGATAACTAAAATGGTGCAGGGGTTGCACTAAAAACCCTACGGGGAGAGACGAAGGTATCTCAACAGATACACCCTGGAAGACAGGAGAGGGGGAGAGGACATGATAGAGACCTACTGTATAAGTACCTCACAGAGGTGAACAAGGTGCAGAAGGGGTGTCTCTTTCAACTGAGGAAAAGCACCAGAACCAGAGGACATGCAATGAAGCTGGAGTGGGGGAATATAGGAAGGATGTGAGAAAGTACAACTTCAGTGAAAGAGTGGTGGAACCCTAAAATAGACTGCCAGTAGAAGTGATAAAGGTGAAAACAGTAGGTGACTTTAAGCATATGTGGGAGGGACACAGGAAACATTAGGAAATGGGTAGGGAGGAGGGAGAAACCAGTTAAGGTCTGCGGAGACAGATTACGCAGGGATCATCTGGGCAAAATGGGTGGGCCAAGGGATCCTTCTCTGCCAATAAATTCTATGTTTCCATGTTTAGGACTTTGGGGACTTGTGTTATCTTTTCTGAAGTTATTATTTTGTGATCATGAGCTGTGTGAGATATTAGGAGATTTCTCATTTTCTGTAGCCAAGCTGTAAAAAAAATCTATTTGCTAGTTTGCCACTGAACACTTAAAATCATCACTGAACCAAAAAGTGCAGTTTTATTTGGCCATGTGTTCCCTCCATTTTGAGTGTCTACTTTTTATAATTACATGAAATGGCCACTATTACAGAAACCACCAAAAAGATTGGCACTGCCACCATGATAGACACCAAACTTAAAAAATAACTTTTATGCATTGGCTTTAGTTCTTGGTTGGGGTGTGTCTCAAGGCCACATGCTGTTTCTGATGCTGTTTGCTGTAAACATGCTGTTAATAGTTGAGCTGCTTTGGTCTAGGTGTACTTTCTCTCAGTTCTGACCTGTGCACTGCTGGGAAGAAAGTCATATGTTTTATATAGTGCTTTTCGTGCATGCTGTATCACCAAGCACTTTACAGAATATGAACATCTGCAGCAGCAGCCATTATCTCTTATCTGCTATGGTAAGTAAGATTGAGGAAAGTACAGTAAGGTAGGACTTGGGAAATTAAAACAAACTTTGCAATTTATGGAGTGCAAATTGCATCAATTTGTGCATTGCAATTTGCTGCAACTGCATGAATTTTACTGTGTGAATTGATGTATTTCACCACTGTGTGGCCAGTTTGTGTTGCAATTCACATCAAAAATTCACCACAAAGTGTAAAATGCAATAATTTGTGTAATAAAATTTGCACAGTTGTGGCAAATTTGCATAATGCATACTATACAAATACTCTGCATATTGCACAAATTCTTTGCAATTCACACATAAATTTTAAATTTGCAACACACCTAAAGGGAGGTTAAGCACACAGAGAGAGAAAGAGAAAGAGAGAGAGAGAGAGAGACAGAGAGTAAGAGAGATGAAACCTCAGTCTCCAGATTCAGCACTGTTCTGGGATCAGAGGCGGTGTTAGGCATAGAAACATAGAAACATAGAAGTTGACGGCAGATAAGGACCGCAAGGCCCATCCAGTCTGCCCATTTCTTTTCCTACCTTATAAATGTGCCATCGGCCTTTGCTCTGTCAGTGACCTATCTATTCATAGTCATTCGTATTGCTCCCTTATGCCTATCCCATGCCTGTTTGAAGCCCTGCACTGTATTCATAGCCACCACTTCTTGTGGTAAGCTATTCATGCATCTACCACCCTTTCTGTGAAAAAGAATTTCCTCACATTCCCCTTAATCGGCCTCCCTCTAATCTCATGCTGTGTCCTCTTGTCCTGCTATTTTTCTTATATTTAAACATGTTAGACTCTTTCCCTTGTTTGTGCCCTTAAGGTGTTTAAATGTCTCGATCATATCACCTCTCTCCTCCTTTGCTCAAGGGTATACATATTGAGCTCCGTTAATCTGTCCTCATATGTCTTCTGATGCAGTCCCTGCACCATTTTGGTTGCCCTTCTCTGACTGCCTCAATTGTTAATGTCCTTGTGAAGGTGTGGCCTCCAATACCATGCAGTACTCCAGATGGGGCCTAACCAATGTCTTGTACAGAGGATTATTACCTCCCTCTTACGACTTGTGATACCCCTACTAATACACACCTAACACCCCCAGCCTTACTCTACTGCTTTAGAGGTCTGCTTTGATGATTTTAGGTCATCAGTGATGATGATGCCCAAGTCTCTTTCTTCCTTTGTGACTGCTAGCAACTCCCTTCCCAGCCTATAAGTGGCTTCAGGGTTTCTCTTCCCTATGTGCATGATTTTGCACTTCTTTGCATTAAATCCCAGCTGCCTCTTCTGACCATTTTGCTAGTTTATCCAGATCTCTTCTCTCATTCTGCCCACCCCATCTGGATCATCTACTCTGTTGCAGATCTTGGTGTCATCTGCAAACAGACAAGCCTTACCCTCTAGTCCATCTAGCGAGGTCACTAATGAAGATGTTGAATAGGACTGGCCCCAGAACTGATCCTGAGGTACCCCACTTGTGACTTGCATCTCTTCTGACTGTATACCATTTACCACCACTCTCTGTTTTCTGCCAGTCAACCAGTTTGCCACCCAGTTGACCAACTTCTGACCCACCTGAGCCTACCTAGCTTATTTATCAATCTTCTATGTGGAACAGTGTCAAAAGTTTTGCTGAAGTCAAGGTAGGCGACATCAACTGCTCCTCTTGGTCCACCACTCTGGTTACCCAGTCAAAGAAATCTATGAGATTAGTTTGACAGGACCTTCCTTTGTAAACCCATGCTGTCTTGGATCCTGTGCCCTATGGATTCCAGGTGTTGCACTATCCTTTCCCTAAGGGTGCCTCCATAATCTTGCCCACTACTGAGGTAAGACTGACTGGTCTGTAGTTCCCCACCTCCTCCCTGCTACCACTCTTGTGGAGGCGGAATCACATGAGCCCTTCTCCAGTCTTCTGGGACCTCTCCTGTGCTCAGAGACTCACTAAACAATTCTGCTAATGGCTCTGCTAGATTCCTCCTTTAGCTCCTTAAGTACCCTGGGATGTATGCCATCAGGTCCCATTGCCTTATCCACCTGAGGCTTAGCAAGCTCTTGTAGGACCCTTTCTTTTGTGAAGGGAGTAGTGCTCACCTCCCTCCCCCCGTGTCCATGATGCTGAGCTGTGGGCCCTGCCCTACCTTCTCTTCGGTAAATACTGAGCAAAAGTATCTATTTAGGATAGATGCCTTTACAGGGTCCTCCTCCTCACATGCTCCCTTTTCTCCATTAAGCTTAGCAATAAGTAAGCCAAGTGGCCACTTGGGGCACCAGCACAAAACCCAAATTAAAAGATACAAGCAAAGACTAGCTTGAAATGCAAAAAGTGTTAATATAAAAACCAAGACTCTTGTTGCCACCTTTGTATTCATAACATATTTACCACTTTTTGGATGTGGGTGGGGTAAAAGGGATGAGGGGGTAGTGGTGGGAGCAGTGAAGGGGGCACAACAAATATTTTTGCTTGACACACCATTAGGTCTAAAACTGGTCCTGTCTGGGATCGGGTTACTCACAGAATATCTAGATTCTGTGATTTTTCTTAAAACAACCAGGCTTGAGAACTGAGAATGGTGTGAAGAATATTGATAGCTGCCTGTCAATGATCTGCTCTGTATACGTGAATCAGCCAGGATCAAGGGCAAGAAGTACCTGAATACCACCCCTGAAAATGACGATGTCGGCAGCTTACCAGCTGGATTCCTATTGCGTTCCCTTAATATTTGTTATTACAGAATTACAGTATTTCATTTGTTAGTTCTTTCTCTGTTCCTTTTTTCCTCCCGTCTGGTACAGGCTTTATCCTCCAGGTCTGACTCTCCAGCCCCGTCACCTGGCTCTTTAGGGGCTCAGTGGGACATTGTGTTTATGGTTTGCTAGTTGGCAGGGACTGCTATTATTACTATAACTGGTACAGTATTATATTCTGTGCTGAATTAAACTATCCTCTCTGTCTTTTCAGATGAAAAAAGACATTGAGGGTCTTACATGAAGGTACACAATTTTACATTGGCTACTAAAACGTTTTTAAACTTTTGAATATTTTTTCATATATGTGATTTGCACTTGCACTGACCCTTTGTTTTGACATTGCAGCTGACCTCTTCTCTTTATAAACGTGAAGTCTCCTTTAAGGAACCACTTTAAATTGAATGTTGGATAAAGGAAAAAATGAGCTCCTGACAAAGCACCTGGGAAAGTTGTGAAACGTCTCGGTCTTGTCTGCTGAGTGAGGTACTGTGCTGCTGTTTTGGCTTTTCTTGTCTTAGCACTTTTAAGCACATTATGCACTTTAATAAAAGTTCCACCTAATACATGTTATGGAGTGCCTGTGATGCTTTGTTATCAGTTAACTGGGGACAGATTCCTTGCTGCCTTTTAACTCTTGCTGTGCCAGGGACTGATATATCAGTCCAGAATTCCTATATGTTGTAATTCTGTCGGCAGCCCAAGCGTTAAAGTTTCAGGTAGGCCAGGAAACTACATGTAGTTTCACATAGTGCTATATGGATCACTTTTCACCAGCTTCACCAGCAAGATTTCACTTCAGAACATCTTGAAATGATATACATTTTGTAGATGTTGCAATGTACTGTTGGATTAACTATCATGACCACTGATCCACCTTAGGTGGCAATCTGCTCTAAGCATTTATGAAACATCAGAAGGGATGACAAATCTATAGGGTGCATACTCATGTCAAAGATGTCTTTTCTGGGACTGTCCTTGGTGGGCTGTGTTGATGCACTGACTGCGTTTACGGCATCTGCTTGTAGGGCCACCAGAGTCTGGACGTCTATGTGTTGTGTGTTGACATAGCTTGGTGTTTCCCTTGCTTCATGTGGCTGTGGTTTTCCTTCAGGTAGACTGTACATATCACAGGAGTCTGGAAAAAAAGAATTCAATTCTGTTTTATTCTTTTGGCAGCAATTATCTAAACTGTACATGTTTGACAACTTTTTTGTTCCATTTTGTATTACTTCTGTTTACACTGGTGACTTTGCTATTTAATAAGCTGTCTTTCATCTTAACTTGTAGCTTTCTTGTCTTTTTTGTACTTTCTGTTTTTTCATTAATCATTTACAGCACAGTAGTTATTTAAAATGACAATTCATTTGTCACTTCCTGTAATATAATTATAATAAAATCATATATAAATGTATGCTGAAATTATATATCATCAGTGGAAAGGAAGGGGTATCAATTCACAAGCAGAAAACAGAATGTGCTAGTTTACATGCAAGCTTAATCTTATGCAGTGTCTTCAAAATAAAAAGATGTGATTAGAGCCAACATAGCTGCTTCTGAATTAAATAGATAAAGGGCAAACAGTAGAACTTATGGGTGTTTTGGATTGTGATTTATTTTTTTCTAATATTATGATAGAATAATCCCACACTTACAACACAATAATAGAGCAAAATCAACCTTACATATTTAACACAGAAATAACTGTTGTTGGCTCTTGGCACACAGACACACACACACACACACAAACACACTGTTACATACATACATACATACATACAGTACAGTAGATACCCACTGTATCTACAATACATGCACATACACACGCTTACAGGTGCACACTTCTGTGCACACACAGATGCAAACCACTCAACTAATCAGATGCAGACACATGAATACCAGACTTCACACAAACACATGCACAACCCACACCACTCAAATGCCTGAATGCCCCATACACAGACAACTGCATACCCCACTACACACAGATGTCTGCACACCCTACTACACAGACTCCTGCATGCCCCACTATACACAATTGCCGACATGCTCAGCTACACATACACAGACATCAAACACACACACACGCGTGCTCCCACCCCATCATATACCAACAGATGCTCCTACATCCCATTATACACTCACACATGCTCCCACATCCCATTACATACCAACACCCCTATTATACACAGAGATGCTCCCTTACCAGCTAGCACTATTACAGATAAACTTCTACAATTATGCAGCACTCACCTCCTCCTTGTGCCTTTTTCTCTCACAACCCCCAATGCCCCCCATAAAACACCCTAGCCTCCCCCCCACTCCCTTCCTTGGCTCTACCTTTTTCTCACCTGAGGCACGAGTGTTAAATCTGAGTGTTAATCTGGTTGCATTTCTTGCCCATCCAATGAATGCTGAACTATCTAACTCTGCTCTGCTGTTTCTTTCCCCTCCTGCCCTGTCACTCCCCCTTCTCTCCTGCCAACCCCTCCCCCCCCAATGATCTCCTCCTAGTTTTGCTCAATTTGTCGGATTGTCTGGTATTGCTAAATTGTCTTGTTGTTGCTACTCCACTAAAGCCCTGTTGGAATTGTTACTGTAAACTTGCATTGTAAGTAACATGGAACTGTAGCACAAACCATGAGTAATCTGTGCCAATTACACTGTATTTTCTTTCCTGTATGTAACCTGTAACATCTGTACTATTTCACTGTGCTGTTTCTTGTATATAATGTATGTATTGTACCTTGCCACTATGTGGCTCGGGTCATGACTAAAAACAGTCCTTTGGATCAGTGCACCTACCCGATTACCAAAGACATAAATAAAATAAATAAATAAAAATACCATATTACACACAAATTCTCCCACACCACACCACATGCATACACAGACAAAGTATATTTTAATACTGCTTGGGACTGTGTGTCATTTCCTTAGGTCAACAGGAAGTCGGACATCTTTTGGGTGGGACTAGCACAATGCTGACCAGTCAGGAAACAGAAGCAAGCCAGAAGAAAGTTTTAAATAGTAGGGAAGTTGGAAAATTGGAGCACAGAGGACAGACTGGTGAGCATCGACTGGGGTGCCTTTGTAAGCAAAATAGCAATATTTGGGGGTCAGAGTCTGTTTTAATACTGTTTGGGAGCTGTATGTTGTTTTCTTAGGTCAACAGGATGTCGCCCATGTTTTGGGCAGGACTAGCATAACCCAGACCAATCAGGAAGCAGATGCAATCCAGAAGAAAGCTTTAAATAGCAAGCTGCCTAGAGGTTAGAGTAACAATCTGTGAATGAGCTTGGTACATCCAGAAGACCAGACCTGGGTTTGATTCTCACAACCTCCACTTGTGCACTGTGTGACTCTGAGCAAGTCACTTAACCGCCCAGTGCTCTCAGGTCGCCCCTGAAAACAGGCACTTGTGCCTAATGGGTCTTACCTGGTTACCAAAGACTAAAATAAGTAAAAGCTGTTCCATCATGTCCCAGCATGTGAATAGAACAGTGCAGGAGTGGAGAATCTACGTAGCAGTGTCTGCATGGAAACTGCAGGCTGCAGGACACTCTGCAGGGTGAGACAGACCAAGGCAAGAAAATAACGCATTACTTTTTACTGTTTACAGCTGCTAGGAAGATGGTAACTACTGACTGTAGCCATACCACAAATGGGAAAGGAGTAATAGACACCCAAAATAAAGTAGGCACAGGTAGGACAATTAAGAAAGGGAAAACAAGAGACACACAAGAGACACCCTATCTAGGTAGGGTAACAAATTAGTTTCAGGGAAGCAAAAGAGTGATGAACAAATATAGCAGGAGTAAGAAAGAGGTAGAAGGGTACAGAGAAGTTTGAATAGACACTAAGCAAAGGAAGGATAGATCGTGGTTATGGTGCAGTGCAATGATTGTGGAACCAGAGTCTTTTGGGACACTTTTTGGAGAATGAGGTGCAGCCCCATTTGTACTCACCTCTCTGGGCTGCAGGCAGGGGTTGCAGGGAGAGGTTCTTGGACTCCGGGTGGAACCAGCAAGGCACAAAGGACCTTCTGCCCCAACCAGAGGCCATCAAGTCTGCTGCAACTCCCCCAGAGGATGCCTAGGCAGAGACAGAGCAATGGACCTTGGTGGTCTCCAGGAGGGTGGGTGTGGTGAGACGGGTGCCACTCCTACACCTACATCAATGCAGAAAACCTTTGCCACCCTGGTGAGATGGGGCAGCCAAGAGGAGGCACCCATTGCAGTGGAAAGGGAGGAGGTGGGGGTCCTCAGAAGTGGAGACCCCAAAAAGGGTCCCCAGCCCAAAATAAATCAGCTTCTGGTGGAGGGGATCTATTTTCAGGTGAGATATATTTGGGATTGGGGGGGTGGGAAGGATATGGACATGGAGTGTCTGAGTTGTGCTTTGGCTAGGAGGGACAGAGAGTATATCCAGAGGATCGCTAGAGCAGCAGGAGCTGGGAGGGAGCTAGACATCATTGTCTGTCTAGGAATGAATGACCTGGCAAGGGATAAGGCAGGGGAAGTGCATGGTAAATTTAAGGAGTTGTGGAGGGGCCTTAAGCAGGTGGCATGCATAATGACTTTTTCTGAGGTGTTACCTGTGTGTGACCAAGGAGATGCAAGGGTGCTCTGCAACAGGGTATTTAATGAATGGTTAAAGGCATGATGCATGGAGGAGCCCTTTGGCGACATCAGGGACTGGGGACCAGCCTGGAATAATAGGGACCTCTATAAGAGGGATGGCCTGCAGCAGTCCAGGAAGGGGACTACAGTCCTTGGTGGGAGGTTTAAATGCTACTAGGATACGCATTCAAACTAGCCAGGGGTAGTAAAACAAAGGGAAGCAACAATTGCATCCCCCCCCAGAAGATGAAGCAGCAGGAAGAGAGGGCCAAGGGGGAGAAAACTACCCTAGGGCAGGAGCACAGAAAAGCAGAAGAGGAGACAAAACAAAAGAAAAGGAGATAAAACTGAGGTAGGTGAGGGATTGCAGGAAACCGGTAATGAGGAAGTTAAAAAAGTGACAGGAAAGTCAAGGGAAGCCTCAGGGGAAAATGCAGTTAGTAATGGTGGGGGAAGCAGGGCAGAGGGCAGGAGGTGAAAATGGTGTGGAGAGCCATGTGTGCCAATGCAAGGAGTCTTGGAAACAAAATTCCAGACCATGGTTGAGGATGACCGGGATGTAGTGTCCATAACAGTCATGGTGCCCTTAGCACCATGACTGGGAGATGGCCATACCAGACTACCCTACGTTCAGAAGGGACAGTGCAGGGAGGAGGTGTTGTTTGATATGTGAGGGAGGGACTCAAGGCCATGGAGGTACAGAGGCACCATGGGAAAAGGAAGGGCTGAAGATGCTGTGGGCACCCTGAAGACAGGCTCTGGGGCCACTGTCCATACTGGGGTAGTGTACAGACCTCCAACACAAGGAGAGGAGTTAGATAAGACACTGGTGGAAACTATCATTAGAATGACAAATAAGGGGGAGATGCTGCTAGTTGGTGACTTCAGTCTGCCAAACATAGAGTGGAGCCTTCTAACTTCAGCTTTGGCAAGGAGTTGGGCCATCCTAGACTCCCTTCAAGAGGCTTTTCTCAGGCTGCTAGTGAAAGAACCCACTAATGATGGTGCACTGCTGGACGTAGTGCTTACAAACTGGAACAGTGCTGCAGAAATCACAGTAGGCAGTCCTCTGGGTACCAGTAATCAATGGATGGTGTGGTTTAAAACTAAGACAGGAACAGAGGTTAACCATACAAGGATGAGGGTCCTGATCTTTCACAGTGTGGATTTCAAAGAAATGGGGGACTGACTCAAAACTGCCTCAAAGCAAAGGGGAGGGTGGAGGTACAGAGGGGAAAAATAAGTGAGGTATAATTAAAGCAACCAACCTCAGTGTGAAAGAAACAAGTAAAATCTTTGCAGTGTCAAGGCTCAGCAGGTAGCACACTCGCCTCTGAGGCTGGGAGATCAGAAGGCTGTGGGTTCTATCCCCACACCAGGCACTTGGGTTAATATCCCAATACTGACACTGTAGTGCAGCATGAGGGGGGTGCTGCACTCCTGATGTGCTGTCTTTTGGATGAGATGTTAAACCGAGGTCCCATTTGCCTGTTCCAGTGGTAGTTCAGGTGGATGTTAAAAAGCCCATGGCACTTCTCGAAAAGTGATGGGGAATTTTTTATTATAACTTCAACAAACAAATGTGTACAAACAGTGTTAATTCACACAAAACAATTTACAAATCAGAAAACAATGAAAAGTAAAACTAAATCAAACAAATATTCCAGTCCTACACTGCTATCAAATAAATGTTGGTGCCCATAAGGGATATCATAAAACAGACATAGACTGGACCCCTCCCACCCTGCACACTAAGAGAGTAGGGGATTTAAAACTTCAAGACAAACCATACAAAACTGTATTAAGGCATACTAATCATAATAAGAGAAATCAAAACCATAGTAAGTATTACATCATACATAAAACTCAATATTAAACAATCCCTATAGGGACAAGAACCCCATTCCCATCCCTACTAAAAAAGTAAGGAAAGTTGTAGTAAATCTTCAACAACAAATAATAACAGACTGTGTTAAATTCACACAAAACAATCCAGAAATCAATCAGACAAGTATTACATACATACAATGTCTAGGTCATGTGCAATACATGTGTAAACCTCAAAGAAAAATGAAATCCCAAATAAAAAATACCCCCCGCCCCCCGAGTCCCCTACTAAAAGAGTAGCGGAATGTTAAATATAACTGAAAGGAGGGGAAAACATACAAACAGTGTTACATCGCACTGAAACATAATACAAACAGAAAAATTAAACCAAAGGAAATAAAAATAACCAGTTCTCAGGCAGTAAGCAACAATACAAAGTACCTACAAGGAACTCCAAAAATAATCATCAAATACTAAAACAACCTCCCTGCATCCCCCAGAAAAGAGTAGGGGAAGCATTAAGAAAATTTAGAAGAATGCAGACATAATAGTGTTACGTAATTTGCTGATATACGACCTATAATAACAACATACTAAAACCACAAACCCATAAGTAGCTTCTGTAACAGCCAGTCCATGGAACCCCATCTTGAAGAAAATAGGGCGCGTGAAACTATAACATAATCTTGTAATCTGAAATTAGTAAATGGAGTCACGATTCATAAAAAACAACTCTTCAGCAGAAAAATGGTGTTGCTGAATTGTCAGCCGACAACGTACATACCAAACATAAAACTTGAAACACACCAAAAACAACCACATGGTTACTTTGTCATCCTTAGCCCATAAATGTGGCAATATACCTAGACATAAGATTTCCAAGGTCATGGGACAAAAAGGGAATGTAGGCCATTTTTGTCCTAAGAGATTCCAAAATTCAATGATAAAAGGACATTCCAAAAACAAATGGGCTAACGTCTCAGCTGTAACAGTACACGTATCTCTCGGGCAACAATGTTCTGTGATCTGTTTATGCTTCAAATTCCCCCTGACGTTCAGTTTGCCATTGAAGGATAGCCATAAAACATCCCACATGTAATGTGGAATACGTGAGGAGGTTAACATTGTACCCATTAAAAGCTTTTGTTGTAAAGGATACGACTCAAAAAGGGTCTGAATCCTGAAAAAATATTTGTATAATAAAATTATACAACTCCTTCCTGCTAAATTGAGTAATGTGTTCTTTTGAAATACCCCATAACTCTAGTTCCCCAAAACAATCCTTCAACGTCGCTGGAAGATGAGCAAGAGATTTTTGTCTGGGCATAGCTGCATGTGCAAGCCAAGACACAAATAAAGCCACTGCGTAAGTTTCTGCATAAGTAAAGGACATAAATTAGAATATAAGAACATAGTAAAGAAAAATACAATAGGTTGAATCATTTTCAAACCTCTATGTTTTTTTCCCCAGAACAACACGCTCCTTTTAATCGGGTTCAATCGATTACCCCAAATACAGGAAAAAAAACAACCATACATCTGGGTTTCCAGGGACAGAGGAAGACTAAAAACTGTACTCAAATACATAAAGAGCGGTAACAAAAATGTTTTGATCATATAAACTCATTTTAATTTGGGCAACCTCCATGAATTCTAAATCTTCATTTTAGTCCGTGCCTCACTAAGTTTGATTTTCCAATTGTGGTATGCCAAATCCCTCATGCCAAATCAAAGTCCTAAAATAGGACATGTGTCTCTAATTACCGGGATTCCAATGATAGTGGTTTGGTGTACAACTCAACTCTAAGTGGGATACCGTGGCATTTCCCAGAGTTTATTGTAGCTCCCGTATGTATCATATAGTCCTGTAGGGCAGATTCCAAACCCAGTGCAGAAGGTATATCACTCACTATAAAACAAATGTCATATGCATAAGCAATACATTTCATTTCCAGGTCAGTACTGGAAAAGGACACGCCTTGTATTTCCTGCATGGCATAGACCTTCCGTATCAAGGGGTCCAAGGTGAATAAATATAAAAGAGCACTCAATGGGCAACCCTGCGAACTCCCCATTGAATTCTATACTGTTGTCCCAGCCACCCATTACAGTAAGTTTGGGCAGTTGCATTATTATAACAGGTTCTGATCCAATTAATAAAGATTTGAGGCACCATATGTTGCGTCAAACAATCCCATAAATAGGCATGTCGTACATTATTGAAGGCCTTGGCCTGATCTAGACTAAAAAGTAAACCCGTAATCTCTCCTGTATCCCCTTTCTGCATAATTTCTCGGAGTAATATTAAGTTATCCGTAATTTTTCTGTTCGGTATGGAATATGTCTGTGCTGGATGTAATAAATAATCTGCATGCAGAAGCAACCTATTATTCAATATTTTAGTCAGAATCTTAAAATCTATATTAAGCAATGTGATCGGTCTCCAATTCCCTAACTCTTCTCTATTCCCTTTTTTATACATCAAGATGACTAGGCCTTCAGTCATACTATCTGGTAAAATCCCAGAAACCAACAATTCATTTAAAACCTCGGTAAATTCCTGTAATAAAATTTTAAAAATTGAGGTATATAATTCATAGGGAAGCCCATCTGTCCCAGGGGCCGTACCCATCTTTGTTTGGGACAGTACACCTGAAACTTCCATGGTAGTAATATGTTGAATAAGCATGTCTGCACTACGGGTAGGAAGCAAGGGCAAAGCATATTGAGCCAACCAGGGTCGCTGCACATCAGCCAGGACATCCGAGGAACCAAACAACATGTGGATGTGATCATCTAGAGCCCGTAAAATGTCCCCTTTAGTTGTACACCAAATCCCATTCTTATCCCTAATACCTTCCATATACTTTTGTTGGCGTTGATGAGCACAGAACTGGTAGGAGTTCATAAAGGCTTAATCACACTGAGAACCAAAACGACGTTCCATATCCAAAGTTTTTAAATGGTCATACTGTGCCTTATTCATAAGATTTCAAATTTCAGCCAAAGCAGAAAGCACTGCAATATCGCCTTAAGCCACTTGGAAATGTACTGTAAGTCCAAAAATTGCATCCTATAACTATTATATAGATCAGATTTATACCTGCCATTAATTTTACCTATAGTCTGAAAATAATATTGAATATCAGTTTTCATTTCCATCCACCACTCCCTATACGTATCATAGAGACCGACAACTGATTTTCGAGCCTCTAATAAAGCCGAGAAACCATCATCTACCGTGGGGAGGAGCATAAGTCCAATATTTAGTCTCCAGTACCCTGGACCTCGATGCATGGGTTCACGGCTGGCAACCATGGCTTCTAGTATGGCATGGTCTGATGGAGCTACCGGCATAGTTTTAGTGGTAATAACTTTTAAGGATAAAAAACAAAAATCTATTCAAGTGGCTTTGGTACCCTGAAAAAAGGTTTTGTTAAAATTACCAGACAACCCAAATATGTCTACCAAACCAGTCTGGACCAATAAGTCATTCAGGCAGTTGGCATCACAGAACATATTTTGTGTCCGTAGGCCCCTATCTTTCCTATATCTACTACAATTAAAGTCTTCTCCTAGAAACACATGTTTGGCCGTAAATAAATATGGCTGTATGACCTCAAAAATTTCAGTTCTAGTTGACTTAGTTTGGGGAGCACAGACATTCAAAAACCGACAGTGCAAATCACTAATAACTATGTCTAGCTTCAAAACCCGGCCAGGGACAATATCCACCAATTGCAACAAGTTGGCAGTTGGATTGTTCACCACAATACCAACCCCACTGCAGACCTCAACCCCTAAAGACCAATAGGTTACCCCCCAGTGCCATCCTACCGTTGCTCGGTCTAAGTCTTCCCTAGTGTGTAATCTGGTGTCTTGAAAAAATACAATCTGCTGCTCACCTTTTTCAAATAAAGAATAAATCAACATTCTCTTCCTATCAGATTGTATACTATTAAGTTCAATGAAGCAACAGAAATTTTATAAGTCGCCAGCATACAAAAAGCAAGAATAAGGTAATACACAGAACACTGCATGATCAGATAAAGAAGGCATAGATCCCATGATGGTTAGTGTCTCATTTCTTTCTACTCCACTTTCATGTCCCCAATTTATTCTTTTTCTTTTTAACAGTATCTGGGGTCTCTAAAGGTTGTTCCAAATCACACGTCCCCTCAGGCTGAGAAGACTGAACAGAAGTGGAGTCAGATTCTGTGCCCGCATCATCCTGTAACACCTGATATGTATTTTGCAGGGGGACTTGGGCAATTACAGGAGCAGTCATCCCCAAATTTCGAGATCTTAGGCTACTTCATCTGTTAGAGATCAGGGTGAAGTCCTCATCCGGGGGCAAGGGTGGGGGCATTGATACCTTAGAGGCAATGGAGTCCACTGACTGAACTTCATGTCCTACGGTAGAAGGAACTGCCGGAACTTCAACAGGAGGAGGAGGTACAGACAACTCAATGTCCTGTGCTTCTATCACCTTCTGACCAACACAGGTAGGCAACTGGTGCCTCCCGGGAGGGGGGGGGGTGGCAGTCTCTGACACAGTGCAGCCTTAACCGCAGTGTTGATATACAGAAGTCCCCATTCATTTTATTTTGGACAGCCCAGGGACAGTCAGCATAGGGGTGTTCCTCCTCACAAAGAGAACACTTCGTAGGGTGATGGCAGTCGACATGACGTGCTCTGTTTCACCACACTGAACACATTTGATTATGTCACATGTTCTGCTAAGATGTCTAGGGGAGCCACATTTATAACAGTGTCATGGCTGGCCTGGGTAGAACACAATGCCTTTATCCCTACCCAAATAAAAACAACTGGGCAAGTGCTGCAGACCCTCATCCGTCTGTAATAAATTCACTCGATATCTCCAACCCCCATTCCAAAAACCTTCCGTGTCCAATATAGGTTCGGGGTTACCCTGTATTGTACATTTTCTCTCAAGCCAGTAAGTAATGTCTTCAACATTCACCCCATCATTCCTAAATAAGACCGTAATTACTTTAAAGGACTGTTTAGTGTGGAGTATGGCCTGAAAATGAGACCAAGCTGGATTAGTTTTAAGGAGAGCATACTTCATCCAGAATCTCTTAAATAAGTCTGGTGATCGAAAACTAATATCAAAAGTATTGTCCCCAGGCTTATGTATTAGTGCATAAACTTCACTAGGGTTAAAACCCAAGAGTTGTTTGATCAAAACTTTACTAACATAAAATCGATCCGGCATATTATCAGTAGAGCCCGAAAACCTCAACCTCACAGCATTTCTACGTTTCACCAGCGCAAATGTTTTTTTAAAAAGGCTAGCAAACATGGCTGGAGGGACGGTTAACTCAGTTGTTGTGGTAGTTCTATACCGGATTCTTCACCCAAATCATTAGTATCAGGAGTGACCTGAGCCTCAGCTGGGTGGGTCGTTAATTGAAGTGAAAAGGAGATACTTCCATCAGAAAGCGTAGTAGCCTGCAAGTCAAGAGGTTTAGGGGGCTCCCCAGTGGGAGTATATACATGGCTGCCAATATTAGAAGACTCTTTGGAAGGAACAGACAGTGTTACAGTTAGATCTGAGCTTTGTCAAGACAAAGCAGCATCCTTTTGTCGGGCACCTTCTTGGATTATATTCCCATCCACCCCAGATACCCCTGGAATAGGAATGGCCGGATCAGCGACCCAAACGCCAGAATCCAACTGAAGCCAACCCACCCTAACAAGAGCCTTTGCGGAGACCACAATTCAGTGTCTCTTACCATGAGGGGTTTCAGGGTCCGGGGCAGGAAACTATGTTCTGAGAAACAACAGGGATTGCAGATTTCAAAACTTTGGATCCGGTACCTGGTAGGCCTGAGGGAGATTTAGCCTCAGGCCATTACCTCTTCCTGAAATCTTCTTCGGCCTGCAGTTGGGCCTGTTGGTATTCAGCCATAGCTTCTTGCAACAGTCTTTGTTTTATTTCCAAATGATGTTGCACATCTTCCAACCCGTTAAGTGGGGAACGACCATCCTCCCGCAGACCAATGCTAGCGGTCACTGCAGGTGAAACAAACAGGCTCTGCCTGATTAACTAGGCCGTCTTCTGTCTCAGAGCTGCCGGTGACTTCTGCACCATCTAAAGAGACCACCTGATGCAAGGGTGTCGATATGCTCTGCTGGCCACAGTGAAGGTGCATTCCAGCTGTATCCTTTCCCTTGCGTGAGACCTCCTGGAACTGACTCACAGCCATCCGGTCTCCTCCACTCTCAAGCTCCATCTGAAACACCACACACACTCGGCCGGCTCCACAACACCCACTGCTGACGAGTAGGGGAATTTCTCCGGTGTCCTGGCCAAAATTTCCCCCCATTCACTAAAAATACCACCAACAGCTTAATCTGGTTCAAAGTCAGTTGGCATTTATCTGTATCCCCCTCCCCCGGGTCGTGCCTGAAAATAGGCAGGATAAGTCTAGTGCACTTACCCGGTAAACCCAGCGCAGCCAATCGGAACACGGGCACTTCCAGCAAACCCACTCTGATTGACCAGAACTTTTCTCCTGCTTTTGCCACCTGGCACTTTTTACAAATAGATTTTGGATAGAACTAAGCACATTTCAAGTGTCTAATAGAAGTTAGCAGGTTATACAGACCTGCCACTAGTGGGATTCTTGTTCTTTCATTTAAAAAAAAAAAAGGCTACCCTCTGAAAGACACAGTTGCTTTACTTGCTATATACCTTCCTTCCCACCCTCGAAATCCTCTCGAACCGGATAAGACTTCCCTGAACCATGGGACTGCTGAGAGCCACGCCATTGGCCCCACAGTATCCGTACCACACCCTGATTGGATGCTCTCTTGCCTCCTGCTCGGGGATTGGATCTTGAGCCAACTAAAACTTTGCTCTGCTCGGGGCTGCTGCGCCCATTCATTTCTACGGCAAATGGCCGAAATTTTATGCCCACTCCCCCTCCGACCTTAACTTTATAGACCTTCCTCCACACACCCTGGTAGCTCCGGCCCCCACTCATGCTCCAAACTGTTTTGGGACTCCCCCCATCTTTTAGTTACCACCTCCCACTCCCTGGCTTGCCCGGTCTTCCTGGCTGTAACCTCACTTCCCACTGATCCAGCTACTGCTCTTCCAACCCCTTCTCCTATCCCTGCCATCCTGTCTTAACCCCCTCCCTCCGCCTACCCCAAATCCTACCTTAATCATGCACCTCCACCGTTCTCTACCCCCTATTCTATTTCTTCTTGCCTGTCTTCCTCCCTACTGCATGCCCCAAAAGCCTGCTTTCCCTCCCTCCCTCCCCACAGCTTCCACATTCCTACATCCTTCCTCCACATAGGCATGCTGCACACTGGTCACTGCCCCTTGCCCAGGGTCCATCCTACTGTCATGAAACTGTCTTACATCCACACTGGTCCTAGCCCTCCACTCTGGTCCCCCCCGGTCTACGCTTACCCTCACCCACTATCGTCAATGCTCGGCAATTTCCCGAGATGCTAGCAGGCAAAAGCATTCCCTTAAAGAAATACGCTGCAGCTCCTTGAGGCTAGTCCTCCTCCTCCTCCTCCTAATGCTGTCAGGCAATGTGCACCCAAACCTTGGCCCATTCTGCTCTAAAGCCACTGATCTGAGCAAGCCTTCGGGTGCCCTCTCATTCATATCAATCAACATCTGCAGCCTCCTTCCTAAAATGGATGCCCTACAGGCCTTCACTAGCCAACACTGCCCTGACATCCTGGCAGTTGTCGAAACCTGGCTCATGCCATCAGTATTGGACCATGCAATCAGCCTTATAGGCTACAACGTCTTTAGGCTGGATCGCCTCTCCAAAAGAGGTGGGGGCTGTGCTCTCTACCTAAAAGACTCCATACAGCGGCACCACATCATTACCTCACTCCAACCAACAACTGCTCAGATACTGCCAGTGAGAACCCTCCTTGGAGCCCAAAACACTCTCACTGTTGCCACCGTCTACATCCCTCCCAAAGAACAGGGAACTGGTCTAACAGCCGTTCTTGACTTTATAAAGTCACTCCCACCGTACACCAAATCCATCCTCCTAGGCGACTTCAACATCAACTGGCCTGCGACCGATGCTGGTGCACACAGGGATACCATTGCTGCAGTGAACCTCACACAAATGGTTGACTCATCAACCAGGAAAAATTACAGGACCAGCACACTCTCGGACTGGATCCTTACCAGTCACCCATCATGGATATCTAACACTAATGTCCACCCTGACTCTCTCAGCGACCACTCCCCTGTTAGCTGCACCTGGTCAAATAAATCCATCAAACAACCACCAAAAACTATCACTAGCAGGGTTCTACCCCATGGCCACCTTCCTTGACTCAAATTCCACCTCCTCTGTCAAGACTGGTCCCCTATCTTCAATGCAACCAACGTAAACACTGCCCTTGACCACTTCTAAACATCTTCACTGTGGCCTGTGACACGATGCTCCTATTAAAAACACACAGTCAAATCACTCAGTAACCCTTGGCTCACAGGTGACCTCCTCAGGATGCTAAAAACAAGAGACCACCTATGGGAGCTGGCCAGAAACTCTGGAAGGCAAAACGACATCCAAAACTACAAACGTGCCTGCAATGACTGCACCAAAACCATCCAGCAAACGAAGTCCGCCTACTATAAACATGCCTTCACAAACTCCTGGGACAATGGTCGGGAATTCTGGAAGAACATAAAGGAACTCATTGGGAATCCACCCCCAAAAAAAAACATCAACACTCAACATCAACGGAACCACAACCCTCAACCCAAAAACCATTGCGGATACCTTTAACAAAGACTTTACTGTCCTCAGCACTGTACAACCCCAGGACTACTTCAAAGATGGTGAAGCCCCTCTGTCTGCAATGAACACTACTCCCACCAGCTCCCCCCACTTCTACTTCAAAGCAGTCAAGGCTCACCAAGTACGCAAATATGTTACCAAAGCCCTTGGCAAATCAAGATTCAGTAATGACTCCCTCGATCTCAAAATCCTGTCTCTCACACTTGAAGTACTTAGTCCTCTGACCAGAATTTTCAACCTCTCCCTCTCCCTCAGCCTTAGCCAGTTCCTGGACAGATGGAAATCTGCCATTGTCACCCCAATCCATAAAAGTGGTGATAAAACTGCCCACGATAACTACAGACCTATCTCCCTACTACCCCCACTCTCCAAGGCACTAGAACGCATCATCTCGGACCAGCTCACAGAATACCTGGATACATTCAACATCCTGTGCAAGCAACAACACGGGTTCCGCAAAGGTCACAGCCCTACTTGAATTTACCGGTGCAATCCACAATGCACTTGACTCCAGTGAACTACTAGGCTCAATCTACATTGACTTAACTAAAGCCTTTGACACCATCAATCACCGCCTCCTGCTTGTCCAGCTTCAGAACACTGGGCTGTCAACTGACTCCATTGGCTGGTTTAAGAGCTACCTTGAAGAACGGTCCCAAACAGTGAGAATCACTGATACACTCTTGGACCCTAGACCGATCCACTCGGGAGTCCCCCAGGGCTCCATTCTGGGACCCCTCCTCTTCAGCCTATTCTTAAACTCACTACTGTACAGCTGCCCAGAACAAATAATTCTCTACACCGATGATGCTGTGATCCTCACCTCAGACCCTGATCCAATCCAATTACAAAATAAACTTCAGCGGGCCTTCTCCTCCATCGAATCCTGGTTCCTAAATCATAAACTGCTTCTCAATCAGAAAAAAAACAAGTCTATGGTCTTCTGCAGCCCCCACAACAAAAACAAACAACTCCACCTCTCCATTTCAACTGAACAAGGAGATATCCTAGAGCAAACACAATCATTCAAGTACCTCGGCATCATCCTTGATCCCCACCTCTCATACGCTGTCCATATCAGCAATGTTGCAAAGTCTGCCAATGCGAGGTTAGGCATATTATTCTGGCACAGGAAACACCTATCCCCAGAAGCACTGTCAGTGGCCGTCCAAAGTTCCATCGTCAGCATCATGGACTATGGTCTTATCATATATGGGTCGGCAACTACCACTGCTCTCAAACGTATCACAACCTCCCTGAATAAGGCCTGTCGTCTCATCACTGGCTCACATCGCCATACCCACACATGTGACCTTTATTCCCAATCTGGGTGGCTTCAACTGGACAAACGCATAAAATGCCAAACCTGCATCACAGCCAAGAAAATTATAATGGGGCTTGCCCCACCTGGTGTCTGTGCACTCCTTAAGCCTAGACATAGGAACGCCACTACAAGGAGATCCAATTCCCATCTACTACATATCCCACGATGTTGCACGACCCAAGGACAAAGACCATTCGCCTATCGGGCATCTAACTCTCTTGGCAGCAACATAGTGACCACTCCAACACTCGGCTTCTTCAAGTCCAAGCTGTGCCTCTCACTGCTTGTGTCCTGCGATTGCCCATCTTAACATTTCCACCATTCCAGCGGCACATGCCCCAACACCCAGCACTTACAATCACTCTTTGCACCCCTAGCACCTTACCTGTCATAGTCCCTCGACAAGGCCCCCTGGATGCACTGTCTCCCACTCCTCGCCCACCCTCCCCCATATCTCCATCCTCTCTGCTGCCAACCACCTCCCCGTCCCCTTACCCACTGCTCCTCCTTCCCCTCGATCTCCTACCTCACTTCCCCCACCCATCCCATCCTCCTTCCCTTGTCTTGCTCATAGCGCAAGTCTTTGTACTGGTTGTTACATGTCTGTAAGTCAATGACTGTATGTTTGTAACTAAAAATGATGACTGTTGCACATGCTGATGTGGAACCTTTGTAAAAGAGCATCAGCGCAAAGATACTGTAATCCTAGATTGAAATAAATAAAAATAAATAAATAAAATGGAAGTTAATGGAGAACCATTTTGGTTCTCTAAGGAAGTGGCAATGGTAGTAAAGGAAACAAGGGTGACTTTCAGGAAATACAAGGAAACACAAAGGGGGAGGACAGGGAGCTATGCCTAGTAAAGCACAATGTGGTGAGGAGAGCAGAGCAGAGCTGCAGACAGCAGAAAGAACTGCCAAAGTGGGCACTGAGAGGGATAAGACTTTCTTCAGACACAGAAGTGAGAAGAAGAAAGTAAGGATTAGAAGTGCGGATGGGGGAGTCTGTGCAGAACAAGATCAAGGAAAAGCAGATATCTTAAACAGATACTTCTGCTAGTCTTCATAGTCGAGGGGGCCACTTTGAAGTAACAGAAACAGTGGGGAGTGTGGAGGTGGACACATGTCCATTTTCAGAGGAAAGAGTCCATAAGGGATTTGCAGCTCTGAGGCTGTACAAAGCTATGGCACCAGACAGGATACACCCAAGGATCCTAAAAGAACTCAGGGAGGTGGCAGCTGCCCCACTGACAGCCTTATTCAACACACTGGAAATGGGTGTTGTTCCAGAAGACTGTAGAAGAGCTGACATGATCCCTCTACATACGAGCAGTAGCAGTGAGGAGGCTTGCAACTATAGGATGGTTAGTCTTACTTCTGTGGTGGGGAAATTAATGGAAACCCTACTAAAGGAAGGAATGGTAGAGTATCTTGAATCCAGTGGGCTGCAAGACCACAGGCAGCATGGACCCACATGGGGAGGGGGTCATGCCAAATGAATCTGATAGCTTTCTTTGACTGGTTAGCCAGGAAAATAGATCAAGGGTGGACAGTTTACGTGGCCTATCTGGACTTCAGCAAGGCCTTCGGCACTGTGCCATACAGGAGGCTGATAAAAAAACTGAGCAGCCCAAGGGTGGTATACAAAATTGGGAATTGGGTTAGAAACTGGTGAAGGGATAGGAGATAGAAGGTGGTGGTTAATGGCACTCATCTGTATAATGGAAGAATGACCAGCAGGCCACCACAGGGCTCAGTACTGGGACTGGTCCTCTTCAGTGTCTTCATAGATGACATTGCTGAGGAACTGAAGGGGCAGGTATGCCTTTTTGCAGATAGTACCAAAATCTGCAACAGGGTGGACACTAAGGAGGGGGTGGAGAAAATTCACAGGGAAATTGGAAAAACTAGAGACGTGGTCAACAGCATGGCAGTTGGTGTTTAATGCTGAACAAAAGGCAAAATCATGCACCTAGGGCATAGGTACCTAGGTGCTGAGTATAGGAATGGGGGTTATTGACAGACATTAAACAGGAAAGGGACCTCAGGATTATTATACTTGATGAGGTCAAAGTGGCAGGGCTGTGTGACAAAGCAGTCGGTAGGGCTAGTGGTATGCTGGGGTCTATAGAGAGGGTGATCTCCAGCAGGAGGAGGGAAGTGGTATTGCCACTCTATCACTTGCTGGTTGAGACCACATCTGGAGTACTGTATCCAGTTTTGGAGGCCGCACCTCAGAAAGGACATGGACAGGGTGGAGGCAGTTCAGAGGAGGGCAACTAAAATGGTGCTGCGGTTGCACAAGAAGCCCTATGAGGAGAGACTGAAATGTCTCTGCACGTACACCCTAGAAGAGAGGAGAGTGAGAGATGACATGATAGAGATCTAGAAGTACCTCACAGGGGTTAACAGGGTGCAGGAGGGGAGGCTCTTTCAAATGAGAAAATACACCAGGACCAGAGGATATGTGATAAAGCTGGAGGGGAGGTGGAGTTTAAGAGAGATGTGAGAAAATATTTATTCACTGAAAGGGTGGTAGACAGGCAAAAACAGTAGCAGCTGCTTCAAGCATGTGTGGGATAGACATATGGGTGCAGTAAAAAACAGGCATGGAAGGGGGAGGGTCGCCAGAGACCAGTGAGGGTTCATGGAGACAGATTAGGCAGGGAACATTAGGGCAGACTGTGTGGGGCAAGCGGTCCTTTTTTGCTGACAAATTCTGTTTCTATGTTAAACACTTGTGGGCTCTACTAGAAACACATACACTTGAAACATACAAATGCAGCCCCACTCACCACTACCCATACGTACACATACTGTACAATCCATAATTTATTATTGTCTAATCCTGTCTTATAAAAAAGCATGAAAAAGAAGCAGCAAATCCAAAAAATTCATTGGACAAACAGTACCATGTGACCATTGATTAATGCCTAGCACACTACCAGCTTACATGCTGATCTTGACATGTTGGCACGTAAAGCCTGATGTGGCATAAAGTGCGATCATTGCCTTTACATTTTCCTGCTCAAACAGCCGCCATTTAAAAAAAATACAGAAGCAAGTGACATTTATCAGAAAGAATGCCAAACCAAAACACATCCGATTTCAATATATTTGACATACCAGCTACAGCAAGGTGGCTCAAAAACACATTTTGAAAGTGAGCCATCTACATTTAGTACGTATTACAAATGAAGTGGTTCCTGACTTAGAGCCGTTTTCCACAGCAGTGCTATTACTGAATTTCATCTCGCTGTCGTAACATTTCCAACAGCAGTGCTGTTTTGAAAAGAGTTTACAGTTATTCAACATTACCTACAATGTAAGAAATATTGTTTAGAAGCTTCACCCGTTTCACATATGTATATTCAATGCAGGAGTTTGTTTACTACGGCGGCTTGCAGTTGTGGCTACAAAAGTGAACATTTCCTCACTGTTAAAGTTTTGAAAAGAGTTTATGGTTGTTGCAGATTAATTACTATATATAGAATGTTACTTGCAAGTGTCACCTGTTTCAGACATGTATTTTTGATGCAGGACTTGTTTGTACCGGCGGCATGCAGCTGCAGCATTACTTAGAAAAGCAACAAAGAAAATCCTTGTTTCCTTTTACAATGACATGTAACATCAACATTGGTTCCACATAAAAAAAGAAACACAATTTTGGCATTACATGTATGTTTAATAAAATAAATACAGTTCTACTTAAAAACATATGTAATTTATTTACAATAAGCAAAACATTTAAATGTTCAGTTTTCTTCAATGGAACTACTTTGTTAGGCCAAGTTGCACAGTCTAAATAAAGGACATTTTAATCTATTAATAAAGCTTTGGAGCATTTTTTTAAGATAACAAAGGTGTCATTTTATAAGTGCAATAACCGACTCCAGGCCATGGGTGTATGGGGCATTAGTACACTTCCTGGGTGGTTGGAGGGCACTCGACCTTCGGTCTCATGCCTCACAACACACTTGGGGCATGCATTAATGCCCCCATACACCTATGGCCTGTTGTGGGTTATAGCTTTCTTGTTACACCACTACACACATTGATGCACCACAGCACATACAGGCAGGCTCCACCGCACATAACACACACAAATACACATACAGGCAGGCTCCACCCCACGTAACACACACAAATGCACATACACAGCTGAGTTTTTTCATACAGAGTACAGTGATTGAAGAGTGGCCTATACTGTTGAAGGACATTTTGCACTTTTTTATTACTATGTCTGGGACCTTGTAAATTATGTGATTGCCATAGGCATTCACATTTGTTTTGCTATGGTATTCCTTACTTCCTCAGTTAGGTTATCTTTGTGGCAATATCAAAATCTCATTTTTTTTCTAGTCTGCTATTCTGGTCACATGCAATACATATGATTCAAAGGATAGTCTACTATGCAGGTGCCTTCTTGGGTATTTTGGTAATGGCACTTACTCTATCAGGATTCCCATTTTGCTTAGCAGGATTAATTCAGGACAGTTTTTGTGATATTCCAAATAGGACTACTTTTGGTTCATTGTTATTAAGGTAACATCAGCCAGGCCTGTGGCACTGTAGAATTCATGATGTTTCTAGGCAAAGGACAGCACACCAGTTTGGTATACTTGACGCATACAAAAGACAGATTGCTAACTTTCTTGGGGACAGAAAGCAAAATATTGTGCTGGGCAGACACTATTCCATTGGGCAAGGGTTACTCGGTGATTTCCCTAAGGTATCAGTGCTGCAGTCACTGCTGTTCTACATTTTCATCAGCAACCTGAAATGTGGTAGAAAAGCAGTGCTGCACCCACCAAGCACAGCTAAAGGTGCTACCCTCAAACACAGTACACAGAAACCTGAACTGGACTCAGTAAAAAATAAAGGGTGCACATACCACACGGGATAGGATGCAAAGTATTTTACTGTAAAGAATCTCCCACAACACTGCAGTGTTGGAGGAGATTTAAAGGGTACCTAAACAAGCAGTTTTTTTTAAAACTGCAAACTCCAAAATCTGTCTTCATAGCGAGGTAAAATAAAGGCTGCTGTTTACATTTATGCTAAAACTGCATTTATGTAAATAACATAAATGCAGTTTTATAGCTTTTGAAAAATGTAAACATCAGCCTTTCACTTTCAAGAAACAGCCTTGGTGTCTCCCTAAGATGTCTGCCAAGTGTGTTAAGTGATGAGTCACGATGACATCATCAGAGCCAGAGACAGAGATCCACATATATTCCTATAGTGCTAACTAGTTCTTCTTTCCCTCTTTAGTTTGAATTGTTGTACCAGAATGATCAACACCTTGTATTGACTCATGGATTATTTTGATCAGTACACATGTTAGGCTATGATTTTGTTCATTTTGTTTACTTTAACTTGCGGAAAATGTTTTGCAATCCAGCTGACTCTTTCTGTGGAAAACTGCATTACAGTACAACACTTCAAATACCTGATGATACAGTGGTCATATGATGCACTGAATTTTGTTTTTTGTTAACCAGGAGAGACACAGTAAACTGAAAGCTTGTTTACGGTGTGGCCTGGGAGCACAAGGAAGTTTGGTGACTTGCTCAAGGTCACACAGCAAAGTACCGATCTTGTTCAGTTCCAAAGCTCATGCTCTCTTGTTAATCCAATAATAAGGTCTTTTCTTTTTCCATGTGAACCCCCTGCACCTACTCTGCCTTCTGTTGATCACCCCACCATCCATACCCTGTTCTTAGTACTGCCTGGGACCGCATATAAACTTGCAGTCTCATGAAGAGAATTATCACACTTCAGATTGTGATCTTGTACTTCAGAGAGTTGTGCACACGTGTACTGATACGCATCATCAGCTGGCACTGGTAAAAAATGCCTCCCAAATCACTCTCCAGTCCACATTCTCAATGTTTTACTTCTGCTCCCACAGTAAACATCAAGTGGATCACCACCCTTCTGCACAGTGAAGGTAGTATGTACAGTTCCCTGTTGTGTTTTTTTCCCACCTCAGTAACCAACAACTAGGTCTTCCTGGAGGGTCACTCAATAAGTATCATGATCCGCCAGAAAAACTGCTGTTCATGCCCTCATAAAGGCTGCACTTACAATGGATAACAATATTATTAGCAGGAGAGGCATACTAAAACCTTGAGTGAATCCACTTGACTTCCAATGTCAGTCTATTCCTTTACCTGTGATCTACAGAACCCTGCAGGACAGTTCCCAGCAATTCTTCTTCAGGATTTTTCTGTGCTGTACTCCACAATGCGAGTTGGTTGTCTACCACCCTTCCAAAACTTGAATGAGCTATACACAACTCCTTCAATACTGTCCTAACAAACGTCAACATCCCCTCTCCCCCCACCTGAGGGTAATCTCCCTACAGTGAATTCAAGTAACAGTTTAGGTTCAGCCCTGCCTCTCTGAGTAGTTGTCATCACTGGCTACTCTCATCCACAGTCAGGTAGTGATCATGATGCTGGGAGCCCCACATTTCAGATCTCACAGTGATCTGTTCAGCGTCCTCCTTCATGTCTTAAACTAACCTGAATATAGCTGTACCCTGCTGGAAATGCCTCTTCAGTCCCTCTCTGGCATTCATTCTTCTCACCTGCTCCCCACACCAAAAACTGGTGAGTTCACTACCCTTCCGCATCATGAATGTGTTTAGTACAGTCCCCCGTGTTACATTTACATATTAATAATAAACATGATCTTCTGGTAAGCCAGGCTGATAGCAGCATGGCACAAGTGGAAAAATAGGATTTCCTACCCACCTAAGATCAAGGCTACCTATGATTAGGCACTATTAAATGATGTGCATAATGATGTGCACACCCATCATTTAACAGTTCCTAATCAAAGGTAGCCTAGATCTTTTAAGGATAGGAACGCCTATCATTCCCCTTGTTCCTTGCTGCTATGAGCCTGACTTACTGGAAATATATGTTTATATTGATATGTCAAAATAAAACAGGGACTGTACTACTTGCATTCATGATGCGGAAGGGTGATGAGCCCACCAGTTTTCAGTTTGAGGAGGGATAGTGAAGAATGAATACCAGAGGGGGACTGAGAAGGCCACTCTTGCAAGGTGGTGCTATATTCAGGGAATGGGGGAAGACAGAAGGAGAGAAATATGAGCAGATTACTGTGAGAAATAAGATGTGGGGCTGCCAGCACCTTGATCACTACCAGACCCCGTTGTCCTGGCCAATATTCCCCTTTCCATAAAACCAGTTCATGCAATTGTCTAAGGCTGTGTGTGGATATTAATGTATGAAATGACTGCCACTACATGTTCAGTCACTTCACTACCAGTCTAGTATTGCTTGTAAAGCATTTTGGGATACAATGTGTATGAAAAACACTATATAAATGCTGATTCTTCTAATTATTATTTCCCATGGAAAAAGAAGACAAGACAAGCGTATATTTGAGCTTTGAGAAAGTATGAACTCTAACATTGGACTGCACAAGAATTTGCTACAAAAAAGTGGTGGCTCTAAGGGGTGGTGAAGGGTGTGGCTGCAACCACCCCCTCACATAGTAATATACTTGCTTGCTGCTGCTGCTGCATTTCACTTTGTTGAAGAAGTCTGATTTATTTATTGTACACATGTTTACCTTCAAACTATGGATTACATTTGTAGGTTCTGTCAAAAACGTACTAGAAAAGAGTAATAGCAGAAAATATAAAGGTTTAATAAAAATGTTAAAAAGTGCATGTTAAGCATGCACACCACCCCAGCAATCCCACTGTAGCATCCTGGATCCACCATAACCACTATACCACCAGGTTATTCAAGATTTGTAATGCACTGTGGTTTGCCACAGAGAAAGTCAGTTGGATTAAAAGTCATTTTCAGCATGTTAAAGTAAACATAATGAACAGAACCATAGCCTAACATGTGCATTATACAAAATAATACACATGGTTTTGACTATTTAGGTGAAACAATTCTATACAAAGGGAAAAAAGAACTAGTTAGCACTATAAAGAGCCATATATCTCTCTGACTTTGGCTCCAATGATGTCATCATATAACACATTTGGCGGCCATTTTAGGAAGCAGGAAAGACAGTTTTTTTGAAATTGAAAGGCTGATTTTACAATTTTCAAATGCTCTGGAACCACATTTAGGTAAATTATGTAAATGTAGTTTTAGCATTAATGAATTCAGCAGCCTTTCCTTTAGTCACCTACAGAGTCAGATTTTTGAATAGTTTGTTGTCAAAATGTTGTTTAGGTATCCTTTAACAGTAAAATAGTTTGCTTCCTCTCCTGTGTGGTGTGTGTGCCCTTTGTTATTTTTTACTGAACCTGAAAGTTGGGTTCTCTTGCAGAATGCTTTGGTTCACAGATGATGAGCAGATTCGTATACACCCTTGAGGATAGGGACACATTTCAAGATTACCTGCACAAACCAGGCAATTGGCGGACTTGTAGAGTCTCAGTAAATGCGGTAAACAGCAAGGTGTCACAATCTGGTAAACAGTAATAAAGACTGGACCAATACACTGTGTGGGGCTCCTCTTTCTACTGTAGACTGAGGGAGAAAAAGGACCTGGGGTTCATAATGGAGAAGGGACTGTCGCATATAAAAATAGTGTGCAGCTGCAGTAAAAAGAGATAGTAGAATGCTGGGATGCTTAAAAGGCAGGTAACCAGCAGACCAGACAAAGTAATTGTGCCACTTTGCAAGCACCTGCTCGCGCTCCACCTGGAGTACTGCATGCATTTCTGGGCCCCTTAATACAAGGACCCTGAGGCAGTCTCAGAGGAAGCAAGGTAGTTCAACCAAAATGATCAGTGGCATCGGGATACAATAGCAATGAGAGAAGACCAATATCCCTTAACATGGTCATCTTGCAGAAAAAGAAGCTGAGAGGGGATATGATCCAGGCCTTCCACACACTCAAGGGTATCGACGAGGTTAAACAGATGGAGATGTTTGATCTGGTGTTTTCCAACAGGCACTGGGAACATCCCGTAAATTGCAGGGGTGCTAAATTAAGAAATACAGTTACTTCCTAGAGGGTGATAAACCTATGGACTAGCTTACCAGTGGAGAGCATGGATATGAAGAAAATACAAGCCTCAAGGTTAACCTGGACAAATTTCTACTTACTAAGGAAATAAAAGTCAACCTGGTTCGTAGAGTGGGTACAAAATCACTATAAATTACTGTAGTACATGCTGCAAAGTTTACCAGTCCCTCCCTGCTTCTGAAGCAGGAGGGAGACCAAATGAACCTAGAGTCCATTCCAACATTAAATGACAATGTTGCAGTGTTACTATATATGTGCATTTTCGATGAAGTCATAATCCAGATTGAGTTTTCTAACTGCTCAGATGATTGGGATTACTGATGCCGCAGCATCCATTGTTAGGCCCTCATGTGCAGATGAGAATGCAAAATTAAAAGGACCATAACCTACTGTAAATGAGAGTCAGAAGACAAAGCATCAAGCAAGCTATAACCATAATCTCCTGATATTAAACCTGTGCTCTCTGAGACAGCACCTGTGCTCTATCTGCTGGGAGAAAGGCTCTCTTGCTGTGTCCAGGCCAGCTCCTAATAATAGAAGCTGTCTGGTATGGTACAATATCATGCTAGACACGACTTCTTAATATTGAAAAGAACCCTCCCAACCTGACTGCAGTAAGGTTGCTGTTTCCTGAATTGCCTGGATTGCAATCTACTGAGTAGACACTACTATCAGCCATTTATCCAAGTAGGGAAAAAAAATCTGGATCCCCTTCCTTCTGAGGATTGCTGCCAACACGGTGAAATATTGGTAAAGATACTGGAGGCAAGGAAACTTGTGGTAAAACTGCTCCATTTGAAATCTGTGGAATCTGTGGTCCCATAAAATTAGTATACTGAAGTATAATACACGGTATACTGGCATGCTTGGTTAATACTTCAGGTATGCTAGCATGCTTTATACTTGAACCCTTTTATACTTGCTTACATGTGAAATATATTTGTAATATACTGAGTAGATTGACCTCCTATATATTTTTACAAAGTGTGCTGGTACATTTCTATACTGTTTTTTGTTGTATTCTCAATGACAGTAGACTTACTGTACTTGAGTCCTGTCACACATGCCCAAGGTGTGTACCATTTTAAAGTGACTGAGTTCCTGCTCTGGGTAGCTCTGTGAATGTAAATTTTCTTAAATGGTATTTTTGTTACTTGCTGATTTTTCTTACACTGACACCTGTGTTGGCCGTGACACTGGGGAACCTCCCTGACTGTTCTTTGATTAGCACCATGTGATCTTTTACTGCCACCGGAACAGTGGCAAGAGATGGGCAGATGGGACCCCGGTTTAACATCTTAGCCAAAGGATGGCACCTCATTAGTTTTATAACCCCCGTGCTGCACTCCAGTGTCAGTTCAATGTGCTTATGCAGCTTGGTATGATGCATGGATATATGCTTGTGTGACTTAAGATACATTATGGCTGTTTGCCTCTCTATCTGTGGGATATACCACCCTATAGGGGTATGACTGTGAGGAACCCTAGAGGAGGGCTCCACCCCATAGGTGCTGTAGGAATGATTCCCTTGGCTAAAGGTATCTTAGGAAGAAGCCCATAGGAAAGAGAGACATGCCACTGGAGGAGGGGAGGATGGTGGGGCAATGAAGAAACGAATCCTGAAACTATCCAGGAGGAGCAGCCTTTAAAGGCCTGATTGGGGGGGGGGTTGTCGCTCTGCCAATTGAACTACAGGCATAGCCTCTGCAATTCAATGTGCTTACACAGCTTGGTATGATGTACTGTATGCTTGTGTGACTTAGATACATTGTGGCTGTTCGCCTTTCTATCCATGGGATATACCACCCTATAGGGGTACGATGGTGAGGAACCCTAGAGGAGAGTTCCACCCCTATAGGTGCCACGGGAATGATTCCCTTGGCTAAAGGTAGTTTAGGAAGAAGCCCAAAAAAAATACCTAAAAGGGTGACGCGCATCAAAGGAGGTGAGAAGTCAGAAGATATTGAGGCCAGAAATAAAGGTGATAGACATAGATGGGAAGGACCAGAAAGGAATGAGAGATAACAAGGACGAAGAACAAAATGAAAGCTGACAAGATGTAGAAGGGCAGACTTCCTAAGGAGAGAGAGAGAACAGCCGGGGCCACCATCTGACTCCACCCAACAGCGGAACCTAACTACGGAACCTATGAAAGCACTAACCCTGTCTAATATTATGACCATCAGCATGGAGGAGAGGAAAAAAAGCCCTTTGAGGAGGAAACCTCTAGGGATCCAAGGTCTAGGTCACCTTACCTCCAGGATGAATGACATTTTGGTTAATGACGGCTCAGCTACTGCAATTTAGAGTCGATATTAAGGGAAGAGGAAAAGATTCCAATTTAAATAAAGCTCTTGCTCTGTCCTTCTAACAGGAATGCTGTTGAGGGCTGTGAGCGATGTCTCTGCAACTAGACCTCCAAAAGCAAAGGAGGAGAGAAATGACCACTGAGGCAATCAGCCAGCCTACACAAGCCTACGAAACAGACCAGGTGAACCAGAGGCAGTCAGATGGAGAATGGCATAGAGGGTGCCTCCGAATCTGCTCAAGCAGCTCAAGGGTCCCTGATTATGAGAGCCCCATCCCTCACAGCTAGAAGTTGTAAATTCTGCATTCAGAGGTGTCACTGAAACAAGAGACGACTGAGGGTCCACCTGGAGTGAAGACAGTCTCACTATGGGCCAGGGAGAAGGACCCCACTCCGAGCTTCGCATGCTCAAGATATGGACTTCGTGGGTGTAGAGCGAGACCATCGGCTACGGGCTAACCCTGAGTCAAGGAGCAATGGACACAGAAGGCACATCTCTGAGTGGCAAGCAGGTCGAATCGAGGTAGCATAGCACTCATATGAAGGGTATGGTCGAGCAGGTGATGTGAATCAGTAGACCTATAGAGAAGTTGGATTCAGCAAAGGATACCCCGACAAGGGTCTGAAGGAGGCAGGTCACAGTAGCAACCACAGGAGTGCATGTCAGCTGGGTCCATTGAGAAGACAAAATGGAAAGGATCGAACTGCATAATAGTAGAAATGAGAATGGCAGGGCAAAGCCCGCAGCCAACTGTTGAGGTATTTTGGTTCTTCAGTGACTGGGGACCAACTTGGAAAGGATGGAGGCAGTTTGAAAGAGGTGGCCTGCATCCTAATAAGGATAAGGATGGTACATAAGTGTTGGGTAGGAGATTTGCACAGTACATCAAGGAGAGGTAAAATAACAAACTAGGGGTGGCAGCTCTGTTAGGATAAGAAATATAATGACAGCTCAGGAAGGCCCTACTAGCCTCCCCCAGCAAAAGCAGAAACTAAAATTGGGACTGGATAGAAGAAGGAGAAGACGGTGGGTACAAAGGGTACAGGGCAAGGGTAATGTGCACAAATTCCAGATGTCTGTCTCAGAATTACAGGTTTTAGTGGCTGAAAAGCAGCTAAATATGGATACGGTCATTAAAACATGGGTTACACTGAACCACGCCTAAGACATGACCTTTGTAGGCTATGCACTATTCAGGAGGGATAGGGAGAAGGGAAGGGTGGTTGCTATATATAGTACAGAGGAGGGAATAGAGACCACAGAAATGAATAACATAAAGGAGATCAAGGGATTAGAAATCCTATGGATGCAGGCCATAATGGGAAATGAGAAAAAAAGAGTGGTTTACAGATCTCCATCTCAAAACCAGGAGACAGACAGGGAATTGGAGGAGGTCATCAGGAAGACAGCAGAACTGAGGGGAGGCTGCTGCTAGGGGGTTGCAACATGCAGAACATGGACTAGAGTGTCTCAGTGGTAGCAACTGTAAAGAATCAGTTCTGGTGGAGGCATACCAGGAAGCATTTCCGCCACAACTAATTCAGGCCCCTCTAAGGGAGGGCGCTACACTGAACCTGATTCTTACCAATGCGGAAAGGCCTGAAATGTCACAGTGCATGAACTGCTTGGTATACGTGATCACAGCACAGTGTGGATGAAGGTCCCATTACAGATCAGCAGGACCCCTAGCCAGACAAAGGTATGTGATTTCAATAGACCACACCTTTGGAGGATAAGGGAACTATTCAGGGGCAACATGGGGATAACAGAAGTCATGGAGGGATGAAAGGTAAATGGGTAGCCTTTAGGAAGGGGGGTGACAGAAGCTGCAAGACTTTGTATTGGGGGAGGCAAATACTGGGCAGCAAGTGCAGGAAAGCAAAGAAAAATCTGCTGTGGTTTACAAATGGAAATGAGGTATAAAAGGAAGGCATTCAGAAGATACAAGGGAAGCCAAAAGGATGAAGACACAGACATGCACCTAAGGATATCAAGGGAAACCAGTAACTAGGTGACAAAAGTGAAACTCTGGGGTGGAACTGAAAACAGCTTAGGGGCTGAAGCAAGGAGATAAGACATTCTTCCATTATATATGGGAGAAGTATAAAACTAAAGACAAAATTTAGGCTGAGATAGGGAAAGAAAAGGGAAGGAGGAATGGGATATAATAAGGCCAACATGCAGAACCAATACTTTTGTTCGGTTTTCCTAAGGGAAAAAGAGGCCCCATTGCCGGGCTGTGCAATCAGTCTGACAGGAAAAGGGGTAGGAATCAGTGATGCTCCTATCACCAAAGAAAGGGTGCTGGAGGATCTGAGGGCAGTAAAAGTGGAAAATCCTATGTGTTTGGATGGGATGCACCCAAGCGTGCTGAGGGAGAGAGAGAGCACATGTGCTATCAGTAGCACTACTGTACATCTATCTACAGCTGCTCTTTAAATACTGGGAGATACCTAGAGATTGCAACACAGGCGATGTAGTGCACCTGCACAGAAGCAGTAGCAAGAATGATCTGTAGACCAGTCAGTATGATGTCTATAGTGGGGAAAATGCTAGAAGCTATTCTAAAGGAAAGGCTGGTAGGGTGGTGTACACAAACCAATGTACACTCCATAACGGGTCTGTAGCACTGCCTGTTACAGTTCAGTTCAATAGGACCTACAATGTCCCCAACTCACATAGTTCAGATTCCAGTGTGGTCAAAAAACTTGAAGGAAAGTCGATGCCAATACAGAATGCAAAGGACGGTGTATGTACACTCACCTGCACTAGTACTAAACACAAAGACCAACTGTTCCATTTTGGCTCCTGACTTCCTCCGCCACACACGCTTGGCACCAGCAGTCACTCTTGTTTGTCTGTCATTCTGTACAGCAGTGGAACCACCAATGACACTATCAAGACTCCCCCAAGATTTATTCTTTTATTTTAAAGAAAAACACTGATTTCTGTGTTCCATTCTTGCTCCCGACTCCGTCCCCACACATGCTCAACACCAGCAATGTAAATGAAAATCCAGTGTCCATTTTAATTTTAAAACAAGTTTTTCTTTACTTTACTATCATTTGTTGTTGCTATCTCTCAGGAGCTACAAACTGCTAGACTTGAACAACACGCTGGCACGCTGTGAACAAAGATTGGCTTGTTAGCATGTTCAGACTAGTGGTTTGCAGCTGCAGAACAATAGCAACAAAGAATGCAAGTAAAGTAAAAGAAAATTTATTTTGCAGATAATGTATCCCTTTCTTCCTTAACTGTTAGTGAGTTATTAGATTGTGGGATGCACAGGAGTTGAAGTTCAGGGACATAAGGTACAGTCGGCATCACAAAATTAATGAAAACACAATACTGAAAATGGGGATGGCCACTTATTTGGGATGAAATGTCCACCACTAGGGCATCCCGAATAAGCAGCTTCTACTGTATTAATTAATTCATTTAAAAAAACTGCAAATGCTATGAAAAATCTGCATGCTGCCTAAACTATGTAAATGTCAATGGACCACCTCTAAGTCTTGACATCCACAAAACAGTGGGGTGCTTTATGTACTCCACGATAACGTACTGCCATGGCATCTAGTCTTTGATCTAGTTCTGTGACTGTTAGTGCTGATTTGGCAAGAAGATGAATAGGAGAATTGTAGAAGTGATGGCACATGAATGGTAGCAAAGAAATGTAAGACTGTGGACACACTAAGGCCCAAGTCAGCCACCATGCTGAAGATGAGTGCTGTCTCTTCCTCCTCACACCCCAATGACCTCTCGCACTGCAATTGTCCCAGTGCTATAGGCAGAGTTTTTCTGCTGCAGCTTCTTGTGGATTCATTTCACTTTATCCAGTTTGTAAAGAATATATTTGTGCTTCCATTTTAAAAGGAAGCAATAGCTTGTGACAGTGCCTAAGGTAAAAAGATGATGATCCATCTTTCACTTTTGACAACTAACTTTGATAGATGTCAGCTTGTGGAACCCCATTTCTCCACCTCCAGCTGATCTTTGTTAAGTAACATTTGCAAAGATCCTGCTGACTCATTGACTCTGCACTCCATGCTGTGCATATTCTCACGCAAGCTATGCTTCTCCAGTTATGGCCATAGTTTTTTTGCATTGACGGCAGCTCGAACTTTCCATTATAATGTAGCCCAGACAAACGCATATCCCAATCTAGCAGTTTGGACCTCTGTGCAGAGACCAGGGTCTTGTGTCTTCATGAAGAATATAGAGAGTTGAAGAGCCTTTCTTTGACCTCCAGAAGGATATTTGCAGATGGGGTAAGACATTATCTTGTAAGAGTAGCCTATTCAACTCTGCACTACAGACTTGATTTATGATCACTATATGGATAGGAATATGGATGACGTATGGTATGACATCATCTTGTATGGACATTCTCTATAAAATGTGAGCTGCTGGGCAATAACCCACCAGAATAGTTCTGAGATTAACCGTGCTACTTTGTGCTATACTACACTGGCAAGCCTAGTAAAATTAAGTTTTAATACAAACTTACCAGCCTCCGTCTATCATTACATAGTGTCAGAATGGAGCCACCCAATGCTCATGACCTGTAAGAAAATCTGGCTGAGAACTGGCGCAGATTTAAGCAACAGGTTCAAATCTTCATTATAGCCAGTGGTGTTCCTCAGAAACCACAGAAGATTCAGGCTATGACTTTTCTACATGTGGCTGGTCCTGTGGCTCTGAAAGTGTACAAAACTTTCAAATGGGTGACAGAGGAGGATAAGGAAAATTTGTCGAAGTTTATGGACAATATTGAGAGGTACTGCAATCCATACAAGAATGTAACATATAAGAGATGCTTATTTAACATCAGAAACTGGAATCTAGGTGAATCTATTGATGCTTATGTTGCTGATTTGTGACTGAGCTAAATCCTGTGAATTTGGAAGTTTGTGCAATCCCGTAATTTGAGACCACATAGTTTGTGGCATACAGAATGATAAAGTGAGACATCGACTGCTCCGAGAGGTCTATTTGACTCTAAGTGGAGCTATTGATATTTGTAGAGCAGCAGAGCTTAGTGAGAGGCAAATAAAGAGTCTAAATGAGGCAATTTCAGAGTAAAATACTGTGCACGCAGCAGTTCTCAAAAAAGGTGGAGAACATGGCAGCGTGAACAAAGTAGAGAAAGTTTGCCAGCATGAATGCCAAAACTACAGAGATGCAGGAAGTGTGGTCAAGAGCATGAGCCAACAAGGTGTCCAGCACTTGGACAAAGGTGTAGACTCCTGTAATCGAAAAAAGCATTTTGCTAATATGTGTCATACTGAAGATGGTGCGAATGTCCGTGTTATTAAAAAGGAATCAAGTAACGAGAGTGAAAATACCATCAGTATAGAGACTGTAATCGCCAATGCTGTGAAAATTGATCGGAAAGTAATTTTGAATATAAATGGCAGAAATGTGAACTTTAAATTGGACACAGGAGCACAGTGCAATGTCATGCCTCTAAAGATGTACAAGACATTGTCAGGAGAGGTGATTCCAAAATCGAGATCAAGATTGATTTCCTATTCTGGGCAAAGCTGAATGTGCACAGTAAAGTTACTTTAGCCACGTGTTTCAAAAATCAATACCACCTTATTATGTTTCAAGAGGTGAACGCCAATGTAACACCTGTTCTGGGACTGCCGACTTGCCTAGAAATGAGAATGGTTAAAAAAAATGTTTTCAATAACTACTGACTCTCAGAAACCTATGAACACCACTCTAGAAAAATTATCTAGTTATGCCGATGTCTTCCAAGAATTGGTCTGTTTAGAAGGGGAACACCACATAAAGACTGACACTTCAGTGAGCCCTGTAATTCACCCACCAATAAAAATTCCCTTTGCATTAAAGGACAAGGTTAAGGCTGAACTTGAGAAAATGGAGAAGCTGGGAGTTATAGAGAGAGTGGAAAAGCCTATGAGTTGGGTTAATTCGGTGGTTGTGATAGAGAAACCAAATAAAGTGAGAATCTGTATTGTTCCACAGGATTTTAACAATGCAGTTTAAAAGGGAAAACCACCCCATGAAGACAGTGGAGGAAGTAGCCACTAGGCTAGCTGAAGCTAAAGTCTTTTCCATGCTGGATGCTGGTCATGTATTCTGGCACATCTAGTTCAATGAACCCAGTTCAGAACTAGTGACTTTTAATATGCCTTTTGGGCGCTACAAGTTCAAACGCATGCCATTTGGCATTTGTTCAGCGTCAGAGATTTTCCAAAGAAAGACGTCCCAGATTTTTGAGAGACTAGTGGGTATTGAGACTTATATGAATCATATCCTAATTTGGGGTTCTGACATACAAGAGCACAATGAGAGACTAAAGAAAGTACTGCAGAGAGCCTGAGAACGCCATTTAACATTGAATCTAAAAAAAATCCAAAACTGGACTGAGTGAAGTTCCCTCTACTAGCCATAAGCTAAGCAAAGAAGGACTAGTAGCAGATCCTAAGAAAATCAAAGCAATTGTGGACATGCCCACTCCACAATGTAAACCAGACCTGCAGAGATTCATGGGGATGGTAAATTGCTTAACCAAATTCATTCCTAACCTTTTCACCATTAATAAACCCTTAAGGGAACTGTTTGAGAAAGAGACTGCCTGGCATTTGGATGATCACATTGATAAAGTGTTTTCAGAACTTTAAAGGGTCATCACGCACCACCCGGTGCTAGAACACAATGATCTGCACAAACCACTAGTCCTGTCGGTTGATGCACCTCAGAGGGGCTGAGTGCTTGCCTACTGCAAGAGGGTAGACCTGCTACATTTGCCTCACAATCTCTCAACAAAGCAGAGAGAAAGTATGCCCAAATAGAGAAAGAAATTCTGACCATTGTATTTGGTTGCACTAAGTTTCTTCAGTATATCTATGGGGGATGAAGGATGCTAGTGGAAACAGATCATAAGCCATTAGAGAGCCTTTTCAGGATGCCACCATACACAGCCTAACCATGAATTCAGTGTCTGATGTTAAAGCTGCAAAAATATGAATTGCAAGTGGAATACAAAGTGGGACGAGAACTCCATATTGCAGATGCTGTCAGCAGGGCTGTTCAGAAATCACCAATTTCAGAAAGTGATACAGACAAATATAAGATCCATATGATTGACAAGATTCCAGTTAGTGATGAGAAATTAAGATTGTTCCAAGTTGAGACAAATAAAGACTGTTCTGCAGAAACTAAGAGAGACTGTGCTGCAGGGATGGCCTTCAGAAAGATCCCAAGTAGACCCCAACCATTGACCATACCGGTTGCTTTGAGATGAAATTACCACTGAGAATGGATTATTAAAGGGAGAAAGACTCATTGTACCTGCACCACTAAGAAAGGAAATGCTTGCAAAAATACAAAGCAGTCACTTGGGTATAGAAAAGTGCAACAGAAGAGCAAGAGACATTCTCTTTGGGCTTGGTATGAACAGCCACATTAGTGACTTAGTGGCCAAATGTGGCATCCACAACAGTTACAGAAAAGCCCAGCAGAAGAAACCAATGCAACTCCATGAAATTCCAGAGAGACCTTGGCAAAATGTAGAAGCTGACTTGTTCGGATTTGACGGAGAAAACTATTTAGCAATGGCTGACTATTATTCAAAATTCATTGAGATTTCTCGGTTGCAAAATACCACGAGTGATACTGTTATCAATCACATTAAATTGCAGTGCATGAGGAACGGCGTAACTGAAATAATTGTCACAAACAATGGACGTGAATTTGCTAGTTCTGAATTTGAAAATTTTGCGAAGAGTTACGAGTTTAAACATATTATATCACTGCCTATCTCCAGAGCAATGATATGGTGGAAACAGCTATTCAAACCATAAAGATCTTGCTGAAAAAAGTTAAACAGGACTATAGAGATCCTTATCTTGCATTGCTAGATTTGAGAAATACTCCAATAGAAGGCCTAAGGTTGCTGGCTCAGCTACTGAGGGGATGTAGAACAAGAACTTTAATTCCTGCAAGCCCTGAACTTTTGAACCCAAAATTAATAGAGACAAACATTCAAGCAGAATTAACAAAAAATCAAAAGAGACAACAGTTTTATTACAACCAACATGCATGCTCCCTCCTTGACCTGACTCCAAGACAGCCAGTGTATCTACACAGCAATGAAAATGAGTGGATGCCTGCTGTTGTCCTCACGCCTACTCAGGAACCTTGTTCCTATGTCATTGAGGCTAATGGGAAGCAGTACTATTGAAACTGGAGAGACATTTTGGAAGCTCCAGAGTCACAGATCAGATCACCACTACAGGAATAGGACAGTTCTCCTAGCTATAGGGAGAGAGAGAGAGGATGAGAAAGAAAACAAGCAGCACAAGCTTGGGGATGACATGTCTTCAGAAGGAGATGCAGCTATGGCAACACAACAGCTTCAGGACCTACCACCAGTGACATCAACAGTGGCATCAACCACTCAACAGAACATGTGCAGTAAGCCTGCAGTCAGTGGAAGCCCAGCAGTAGTGAGCTGGGTCAGCGGACACAGACTCCAGAAGCCTGCAAGACACCGACAAGAATGGACTTGAAAATTTTGGACTTAGTGTTTGCCATTTCTCAAGTAGGAATTACATATATATTTAAAATAAATGTTTACATTTTGTTTTGGAGAATGACTAACTTACGGGGGGAGATGTAAGGATATGAATTTGGATGACGTACGGTATGTAGTCATCCTGTATGGTCGTTCTCTATTAAACGGGAGTTGACAGGCAATAAATAACCTGCCAGAATAGTTCTGAGACTAACCGTCCTGTGCTGCACTGTGCTGTACTATGCTGGCAAGCCTAGTAAAATTAAGTTTTAAAAGAAACTTACCAGCTTCCTTCTATCATTACAATCACCATGTGACTCTTAACCTGATAAGAGAGAGATATGAAGTATGATGGACAGAAGTGGGGATCCTGAATACTTTTCCTTATTCCCCTCACCCACTGTCTCTCTGCCATTCTTCCTGGCTCACTCTTAGATCACATGCCCTAGGACCGACATGCAGACTGGAACTATGCTGAAAAGAGGGAGAGCACAACTGAGGTTCATTGAAATATTTACAAAATGTTTCTCTTTTTTACCTCTTCACTCCCCCACTCCCCTGCTTCACTATTTTTTCGTGACTCTACTTAATTTATTTTAAATTGTAACCTGGCGCCTTCTCCATGGGGGTGATTGGATAGCTGCTCATGTGAAGCATTGCTGACACTTGCTCTGGGTTCAGGAAGGTGTCCCTGCTGGTAATGGAAAAGTTGACAGATTATTTCTAGAAGACAGCATGAAGGATAATACTTAATCCATTTTTTTTGAATACACTGGCTTATATATTGTTTTATTTTCTCCAAAAGGAGGAAGACCAGGCTGGCGTTTGACAATTTTGTAGATTCTAAATCAGTTTTTGCAGTTCCAGTTTTGGGGGGGTGGAGGAGGAGGAGCGCAAATCTTGTGTTCAGGGGAGAGAACAATTCCTGTGGTGGGGGAGCACAGCTCATGTGGTGGTGGTGGGGGGGGGAACACAGTTCCCATGTTCATGAGGGGGGAGGAAGCACAGCTTCCATGTTCATGTGGGAGCGCAGCTCCCATGTTCTAAAAGAGCACAGCTCCTGTGTTAGTGAAGAGGAAGGGAGTGCAGCTCCAGTATTTGTGAAGGGGGAAGGAGTGCAGCTCCCACGATGATGAGAGGGGAAGGAGTACGACTCTTGTTTTTGTGAGGAAAGGTAGGGAGCGCAGCTCCCGTTTGCCAGGAGTGATCTTTCAACAGTATGGTGTTGCTGGCTCCCTGTGTTGTTTTCACTTGTTCTTTTTAAGTGCCTCCCTTGCTATGTCATAGTCAGTCAGTGTTTTCAGAGGGGAAGTCATCTTGTCATGGCTATTTGGGGCACTGGGTTCACATCACCACCACCTCACACTCCTGAGGCAGTTATAAAAACACAAGATGACTGATCAAACCAGCAACAGCACAGGGCCAGCTAGCTCTTAGAACTGAGCACGCACAATGCCTGATGAGTTTCATCCTCCCCCTCAGCCCTAACCAGCCAATGATATCACTGAATTCCAGTTTCCAACTGATTCCATGAGGTCAATGTCACCAGGCTGCTCTGCCCACTCCCTGCCTGGTATCTGTGGATGCTGGCACCCAATACCATTTTTGGCACTCAGCATCACAGCAAGACGTGTATCTGCAGCATGACTTTATTGGTTGGTCCAGATCCTATCCTGAATGAAGCAACCATTCAAATTATGGCCATGTAGGTGCAGCGACAGCACAGACATTGTAGTCACTGACATCACCCCTCACCTCAACACGCAGCCACATCATTTTAATTACCACATGGAGGCAGCTGATCTGTGGGTGGCTCGTCAATCAATGGGTGGGTAGCAGCAGACTGCAGACAACAATGACACTACTGTCCTGGGACTCTGACCAGCATCGGAGGAAAGTCAGGTTGGTGAGTCAGCCATGAGACAGACAGAGATAGAGAAAGACAGAAAGAGAGAGAGAGAGAGAGAGAGAGCAGCCTGCCTGCCACCACTTAGGGCAGGGGCCTGGGGTAGCTGGGGAATGAGCAGAGGGCAGGGTAGTGTCAGATGGGTCGGCAGGTTGTAGGCAGGTGACAGCAGATCTAGTCTGGTCAGCCATGGGCAGGCCAGCACAGCAAGACAGTCACTGACACTATTTCAGGGAGGGAACTAAGGCCTAGGTTTGACAGGAAAGGTTGGGGTTCACAGCAACTGGAGCATCCGTGAGCAACTGCAGCCAGTAGCCTGCAGCTTCTCTTGAGTAGTTGAGAGTGGGCCCAGTGGTGTAAATTGGAAGGAGGGAGTTGGGGAGTCAAGTGGGACAGAGACTGCTGCTGGACTGAGCAGAGCTGATGAAGGCCCCACCTGTGTTGGGGAGGGGGTGCAGCTCCTGTGTTGGGAGAAGCACAGCTCCTGTGTTGGGTAGTGGAGGAAGCACAGCTGCTCTGCTGGGTGGAGGGGAGTGCAGCTTTTGTGTTGGGTGGGGGGAGCGCAGCTCCTGTTTTGGGTGGGAGGCAGCACATCTCCTGTGTTGGATAGCGGGGAGTGCAGCTGCTGTGTTGGGTCGGAGGAGTGCAGATCCTGTGTTGGGTGGGGGAAGTGCAGCTCCTGTATTGGGTGGGAAGGAGTACAGCTCCTGTTTCATGTCTGTTTTTTTTTTTTTATTTTTCTATCCCTATATCCCTGGTTTCCTTACTCTAACCTTAACTCTGTCTTTTCCTCTAAAACTTCTCTTTCTTTACTCCCATGCTGTAGTGTACCTTTTGTATCTCTCTGCTGTCTATCTCTACTATCGCTCCCATAGTAACCTATTTTTCCCTTTAGTTCAACAGGTTTGGCCAGATGTCAACTGTGTACCTTTTAGATAAGTATCTTGTTTTGTCTAGTTCTAACCCCTAATCTCTCCTCTAGGACCTTCAACCCTTTGTGTCTCCTTAAACTTCTCTGTGCTTTCCTTTTAGGTCCTACTGGAATACCCTAAACCCAGGATACCCCAACTCTGGGCACTGTGACTCGAATGAAGCAGGTAAGTCATATGTAATTACCTAACTGTCCTGTAGGGTGAGAGGCACATAATGGAATGCCCACACCTGTTGTAAAATGTAGCAACTTTATTTATTTATTTTTTGGCTGGGAAACGAGCCCTAGGAAATATTTTCCAGTTTTCAGCCTCATCCCCGCCTTGTGTTGGAGGTCTCTCATTTTACTACTCACCAGGCCTGACACTGTTCAGCTTATTAGATTTGTCAGTACAAGGCTCAAATGTGGTAAGGCTTTAAACACATATTGAAATTCAGAATAGCCCAATAGCCAGCTCCCCCGCACGTATCCACATACACTATCAGTTAGCTGCTCAATAAAGTAGTAGTAGTACTAAACTTTATTGTTCAGTCAAAAACCTTCACATGAGTACATATCTAACAATAAATAAGGGATATTCAGCGGTTCAGTGTGTGATAATGCATTTATCTTGTACAGTTTCCAGTGACCTCAAGTAACCTCACGAGTGCCGAAGGCACGAGTGAGAGTTACGAGAGGTCACTGGAAACTGTACAAAATAAATGCATTATCACACACTGAACCACTGCATATTCCATTTATGCAACAGGTTTAGATGTTGTGTGAACATTTTGATTTTGGTAGGTGTAAATAATTTGTCAAAAAAGGGAAAAGAAAATTGAATTTTATGCTGTTTTTTGCTAATTATAAAAAAACCAAATGGTATCTATATATGAAACACCACTCATTTTGTAGATATTTTTGAGCTGAACATTTTTCGTGCTCACAGTACCATGCTATCATTTTTGTTTTAAAGTTATTTATATTTGTTTGTCAAAAAGTAAACAAAAATTACATTTTCTTCTGTTTTCTTGCTAACCATATACAATATACAGGGTTTATGTAAATGAAACAGTATTCATTTTGTAGATAATTTTGTGCTGAACAATTTTCGTGCTCACAGTACCATGTTATCTTTTTTCGTTTGTAAGTTACTGACATTTAAATATGGTTAGTACTGGTTCTGAGCGAACATTCTAAATGAATTCTGAAGAGAACTGTGTAGATAAATGAGCTAGTGATGTAGTTACTGTGTGGATAAATGGGTGATGATGTAGTTACTATGTGGATAAATAAATTTATTACCATAGTAGCGAAGATAAATGGTTTTATACTACAGTTTTTATCCTGACCCCTGTTGCATAAATACTTATTTAAAAAATGTATTATAATTCAGACATTTAAAATTGAATCTTATAATAAAAATAAAATGGTAGGTGCAAATATATTCATTTTACAATGTGTATCAACAATTGAGAATATGCATACATACTAAAATAATAATGTTCATCATACATATACATAGATAAAAGTGCTACTTATGCTTTCTGCGAATAGCAGCAGCTGCTCTAAGAAACCTCGTCACTTTCTGAATAACTCCGGCATCTTCCATAGTAAACATAATGTTTAACAGCACATTTTTATCCTTAGTATTGATTCCTTTCCAAACTGGTTCTAACCAGAGCGTCCTGAGTTTGATACACCATGAGTGGCCAAACATAACATGGACCATATCCCCTCTGTCTTGATTGTTACAATTACACAAAACGTCCTTAGGCTCAATTGATTTCTTGTATCTTGCTGTGAGAACAACACTTGGGAATTGTTCCATGCGCTATGTAGTGAACAATTTTCTGAGTTCTGGGTCTACAGGAGTGTCCAGATAATATCTAAATTTAGACGGATTATCATTTTGAACAAGCCATGGTGCAATTTTAAGCCAAGAGATAGTTTCAGTCTTTTGCCCTACAATAATTTAGAATTTTCTTAGTGTAGTATGCCTTATATTTTGAACTAATGGTAGTGCCTTTTTCCACATAATTTTGTAAATAGGCAAGATCATACTTTAAGAGGATTGCATCAAGGTTTTTAAGCCAGTTTGATTTTTTTACAACCCATCATGTCCCCTTTTTTTTTCTCTTTAAGACATTTTTGTGGTAATCTTTTAGGGTTCATTCGGGAAACATTTATCCAGTAGCCAACCACTCTAGCTATACATTGTACATCAAGACTCGGTAGGCCTATTTCAGCCCATACCATAGGGGCAGAGGTTGAATTGTCTACGGCAAGAGTTGTGCATAAGAGTTTATTTAAGGGAAGTTCCAAGGTACTGACTTTATTAGGTCCTCAAATTTCACCTAGGTACAAGGCTTGGGACACGTATTTAGCTTGGATTGCCTTCATCAATGGTATAACTGAATTACCCCGTACATATTGTTGAATTTTACTAGGGCTCTGGCAGTTAGTTTTAATTTAGTCAAGTGTGTTTTAACATGCTGTGTCCAATAACCATTATTTGCTAATGTTAGGCCAAGGTAGGTACAGGTTTTGACTGTTCTTAATACTTGTTTTCCCACCAACCAGGTGCTGTTCAATAGCGCATGAAGGCACCTGTGAGTGGGAGAGAGTGGCCAGTGTTGTGTGTCGCTGATGATGCTAGAATAAATTGATTTCTGCATAGTTTCATCAGTGACACACACCAGTCTGCCGCCTTTGTAAAGGGCATAAAGACTGATGTGTCAGTGTAGTGGTTGTAATCCTGGAGACATTGGTTCATCAATGAGTCAGAGTCTTTGAGCGCCATCCGTTGGAGGAGTATTGAGCATACCACTGGACGCCTTCCTCCAGGTAGCGAGGATCACTGCCTTGACTGTACTAATACTGAGGTACTCCAAGGAGGGGGATGCTTGGCCTAACCCTACATCAGACATGCCTTGTATGATTCAAGCTCCTTGCATATCAGGTGTCCCAGCAGCCAAAAAAAAGGAAGAAAGCAGTTTAAGACTGTATAATTTGGTTGCTTTGGTTATGCCATGGTAGAAGGTTTTATTTAAAAAACAAAACAGCAAGTATGATGTGAATACATGTTTACAGCCTTGGAGCTTTGTGTTCAATCACTAAACCAGGTGGAAAAAAATATTGAAGACACAATACCTCTCTCCTGAAACACTTGGCCAAGCCACACCCACACAAGCCCCAGCGCTTTGAGGATAACTCCTGTTCCTCAGTGGGCAGAACTAAAACCAAAGAACCCCGGTGCATGCAGGATGTTTCTGGTGTGGTCAGGTCTTGCCTCTAACCATAGGCCACTCCTCCACCAGATACTTGTCCTGCCCCAGCACCCATGAATGGGGCAAGCAATACTACCTGGCTGTGGTCAGGTCTTGCCATGGGAGAGAGGCATGGGAGTACTGGAGGAGGTAAGCACTGGGGATGTGTCAGCACCAGAGACAGTGGGGCTGGGGAGGTGAAATACTCTAAGTCACCAGTCGATGGTCCTGCTTTTATCCTGAGGCTAGGTATACCTAGCATCTGGTAACAAATGATATTGATCCAGGGAAGCTGGCTTGATAAACCCAATAATGATTTTAAAACACAAAAAACTAAAAATGTTCTTTATACACTGAAGTGCAAATTATGGGCCAGTACATGGATGTAACCCTTTAATTTTCTGGCTAATAAATTAATGACAGGCAACATGCACCTGTTGTAGCATGTAAAGAGGAATGTCTACCCCTGAAAGCCCCACACCTCAGTGTGGAGCTGCCCCTGGTTAGCAAGTGCAAAACAAACGTTTTAGCTTGGCTGGTTGCTGAGATATTGATTTTTATCTGGTTGGTATGCCATCCCTCAGCTCAACTTTCACATATGGTGCAGCTTGGGGTGCATCCCAGAATTCCCACAGCTAATGTGATAGCTGTGGATCAGTCATGGAAGATTCACTTAGTTCCCCCTCTTAACAAACCTGTGGGACAGGCAGCTGGCAAAATTGAGCTGTGATAACAAGGTGAGCTAATTGCATCTTCCACATGTGATCAGAAGCTATGATGTCAGCCATGGGGAATTCACAGAGTGGCACTGGATCTGAACTGTTGGTCCAGCAGGGCAACAGGATCTACAGGATGAAAATAAATATTTTAACAATCAGCCAAGGTAAAATTTGCACTTAGGGTAGCCCCACATTGTGGAGTGAGGCTTTTAATGATGAATGTTCCCCTTTACTTAACCTCCTCAGTATTTGTACTGAGGCATGTTGATTAGAATGCAGTCTTGGGAGCAAGGAAAACTAGGTTCAAACACCACTAGAGCCACTTACTGGAAATATTCTGTCCCATCCACAATGCTTACTAAAGTGCTTAAAGGATCTAGGGGAAATGTTTTGTATAAAGGAGGAAATGCCATAGGGCTGCCTCTGCTCTCAGTGGAAGGGCATTGTGGAAGACCTAGAATAGGGAGGCAGACAGAGTGAGTCCCTGCTTGCTTTATGGCACAGAGGTGGACATATTCATGTTGACACTTTCTGACTCTGGGAGAGGACACTTGTTGTACTGCTCCTGCATTGACCACTGGTGTGCTGAGGAGAATTTTAGTTGTGTGCATATCCCTGCTTCATCAGTAGGGATATAGTAGACTCTGGGTGGCCACGGTTCTGATGGGAAAGGTGGGCCAGAGGCTGGCATTGTGTCTGTCAAGTTTGCAAGTGTATTTCACACCAGTGGCTTCCAGACAGCTCATGAATGGAGGAAAAAGAAACTAGTGACTCCAATCCCACCTTCCACTAACTGTGAGCCCCCCCCCCACAGGGTGTCGCCGAATTGGGAAGAACCACCACTGAGAGTATGCCATGTGGACCTATAGCAAAAAAGATGTATTGACGCTTGCTGGACAGGATAAGCCTGAAGGAGCAGGAGGTCACTGCCTTATCTTGAAGTAACAGTTACAAGGAAGTCATACCATCAGCATTTAGTGTCTGTGGCTTAGTCATGGTTATTTTCCTCTTCCTTGGCATTCTCTGCTGGTTCCTTGAAGTGGCAAAGTTTGATCTTCATTGGCAAGCATACTGTGTGTGTGATGGCTTTGTTTTACATTAATTTGTTTTTTTTTTTAGTGATGGCTTATCTCAGTCAACTCTGCCCTGCGGCTGTGGGTGAAGTTGCTGCTCTCTGATGCAGGCACTGTGCTTCCATGGTAAATAAGTCTACATTTTAATCTTTTAAATGACCCACCCGGTTATTTTCCTTGTCTCACCTTATTCCCCCCCTCCACACACACATTTTATGGAGGATTGTTGGCTGTTAGGGTATGGGCAGTAGATCTTCCAGTCCTCATCAAGTCCCACTTATGGTCATGGAGAAAGACTGTGTATTTGCACTAGTGCCCCTTGAATTCCAGACTCCTCTGACAATGACCTTCAAAGTCCCTCAGCCATGGTGGATTTCCCCTCCTCTACCTGGCCAATGTATATTTAAGGGAGAGAGGAGTTTCTTCCTGTTATTGCCTTACCCACCTTCCTATGTGAACAGGCGCATACTCAGGTTTCCCTGTTGGGTGCAGACACTGCATAGTCACCCAGAGACTCAGTGGCACTGCAGCCTGGCCTCTTTAGGTGAGCTGAGTGAGCAGTGCCAGAAAATCTTCTCACCCTGTGAGAAAAATGCCCGTAAGTATAATTTATATTATACATTGGCAAAAAAGAATGCTGGTCTCCAATTGGTCAGACTGGGACTGGAACCGGAATGTTATACCAGCATAACATCCCGGCTCTAGTCCCAGCACACCAATGACCGCATTAAATATTTTACAAAAATCACTCCTCAGCCATCCTGATGATTGCCTCTCACACTCCCTGCTCTGCTCAAAATGTACGCTCCCTGTCCTGCTCAGAAACTCCGATCAGCACCAATGGTAAACACACTGAAGATGTGCTCTACTTACTTTTAATCTCCCGGTACAAGTACAAAACACGCAACAAGTGTACTGCTAGAAGCACAATACCACTGTGAATTTCCGGCATAAGAATAAGGAAAAAAAGAATCTCTTAAAATGCCCCAAAAAAACTGCCTACAAAAAGTATATGAGGTCAATGTATAATTGCACTATACCACTCCAGGGCCTCATGACCAAACAACACCAGGCATGGGTAAATCCCAGCATAACCCACACCCTGTCATGGTATATTGCTTAAACAACATATGTTCTCAGAATTATGCTGGAGTACCATTTGGAAGAGGTCTATAAGTGGCTCTTTATACATGCCTACCCTGGCCTTATTATTTGACATTATCTATTTCAGGTTTAACTTTTATACACAGTATTACAATTTGTGTTGGTTTTAATTTATATCACATTTTAATTGTTCATATAGTGAAGTGCTTCAGGTTAAGAACAGTGGTATGTAAGCAATAACCCACAACAGGGCATGCGTTTCTCAAGAGTTAATGCATGACCTGGGTAAATTAGAAGACACAAGACTAATGAGCGACATCAAGAAGTGCTTTAATTCTCAAGAAACCCATGCCCTGGAGTGCGTTATTGTGCTTATAAAATGGATTTTTCTAATAGAAAACTTTTTATTTTCAGTTAGGTTGTTGCTGGGTAGAATAGGTGAGTTTGGTGCTTTTGAATGAACCCGGAAACTGCATTTATACAACATGTGTGGGTCTCTTTTCATGAAGATAAAAGAAATATCTCACTGACCACATGTGAGATATCATTTATATCTTCATAGTTGGGTGTGTCACAATGGATATTTTGGCCAGTTGGGTATGTCACAAAAGGTTTGGAACTCATTTAGAATGTTCAGCCTCAGTAAAAGTACTAACTGTATTCAAATGCAAATAACTTTAAAACAAAAAAATATAGCATTGCACTGTGAGCACAAAAGTTGTTCAGTACAAAAAGATCTACAAAATGAGTGATGTTTCATTTATTTTTAGGTATTTTTTATAATTAACAAAACAAGCATTTGTCAATGCCGAATGTTTGCTTGCTGGCATTGGCAGTGGTAATGTAGAAGTTACAGAGCTGCGTAATAGGAATGGCAGTGAAGTATTGAACTGAAGCCAACCCCACCACCACCCTGCAGAGAGTGACAGGCATTGGGGTGTGCATTTGGGTCGTCAGGCATAACGGCCTCGCCATTTCACCACACCCCACCCTGCAGACACTGACAAGTGTCACGGTGTTCCTTGGAGTCTTTGGCCCTTATGCGCACCCCATTTCATTAGGAAATGCGGTGAGATGGGTGCGATATAGGAGAATGGGGTGAACTTTGAGGCTGAAGAGTCCAAGGCATACCTCGATGCCTCTCACTGGCTGCAGGGTGTGGAATGGTATGAGCATTACAGGCAAGAATCCCAAGTCACACCCCTGATGCCTGTCATTCTCTACAGGGTTGGGCGTTATGGTTGGAAACCCTAATACCTCAGGCATTCGTTGGTATTTTCACTCCAAATTTTCAACATGTTTTTGTGACCCCACCTCATGAACAGGGGGAATATCAGTTTGTTAGCCGAAAGCTGCTTATGCACAGCGACTACGGCATTTAGCACCACAGGTGCAAAAACATTCTGAACAGGATGTAAAAAATGACAGCTGTACTGTTCATGGGGAGGTGTAAAAAATGGCAATGTTGCAAATCTGCAGTAAAAATATTTAAAAAAATGGTGAAGTCATGAGCGTACATAGAAACTGTGCAACGCACACCTGTAATATAATTAGGTTGGGGATATTTTTCCAGCAGATTGTCAACTCAGGCATTTTGGTGCCTCCGATCATGAACAGTGTCACTGTGATTTTCTTTATCTGTGCCGAACAATGATTTCCCACAGCAACCATGCATCTCAGCGCTGAAAGTGTGAAAACACACTTCAGCCATGTTGGGAAAAATGACAGCTGTACTGTTCATAAGGAAGTGTGAAAAATGCCACTGGTGAAAATCTGGACTGAAAATATTACAAAGTCATGAACTTACGAGGGTGCGTGGAAACTGCGCATTGCTCACTCGTAACACAGTCATTTTATGGACTTTTGTCACCAAATTTTCAACATAGCCATTTTAAGACCTCTGCTCATGAACAGTGTAACTGTGATTTTCTTAATCTGTCCTAAACATTGCTTTCGCACACCAACAGCACCATTGTGCGCTACATGTGCGAAAACACATTTTGGGCGACATATGAAAAATGGCAGCTGTACTGTTCATTAGGAAGTGTAATAAAATGGCAATGTTGAAAATCTGGAGTGGAAATATTAAATTTGCAAACTTACGAGCATGCATAGGAACTGCGCAACGCACGCTAGTAAAACAGTCATTTTTAGGAATTTTTTCACCAAATTTTCAACATAGCCATTTTAAGACCTCTGCTCATGAACAGTGTCACTGTGATTTTCTTAATGTGTCCCATACATTGATTTTGCACATACTACGCCATTGTGCTACATGGGTGGAAACACATTTTGGGCAAGATGTGAAAAATGACAGCTATACTGCTCATAAGGAGGTGTGGTAAAATGGCAATGTTGAAAATCTGGAGTGAAAATATTGAAAATTCGCGAACTTACGAGTGTGCGTAGGAACTGCACAATGCACCCTCGTAAAACAGTCATTTTTAGGAATTTTTTCACCAAATTTTCAACATAGCCATTTTAAGACCTTTGCTCATGAACAGTGTCACTGTGACTTTCTTAATTTGTCCCATACATTGATTTCGCACACCGACTGTGCCATTGTGCGCTACATGGGCGGAAACACGTTTTGGGTGAGATGTGAAAAATGACAGCTATACTACTCATAAGAAGGTGTGGTAAAATGGCAATGTTGAAAATCTGGAGTGAAAATATTGAAAATTCGCGAACTTACGAGTGTGCGTAGGAACTGTACAACGCACACTCATAAAACAGTCATTTTTTGGAATTTTTTCACCAAATTTTCAACATAGCCATTTTAATACCTGAGCTCATGAACAGTGTCACTGTGATTTTCTTAATTTGTCCCATACATTGATCTCGCACACCGACTGCGCCATTGTGTGCTACATGAGCAGAAACACATTTTGGGTGACATGTGAAAAATGGCAGCTGTACTACTCATAAGAAGGTGTGGTAAAATGGCAATGTTGAAAATCTGGAGTGAAAATATTGAAATTTCGCGAACTTACAAGCCTGCATAGGAACTGTGCAACGCACGCTCGTAAAACAGTCATTTTTTGGAATTTTGGCACCAAATTTTCAACATGGGGTTTTTGGGACCCCTTCTCATGAATGATGTCACTGTCATGGTGGTATTTGGGCCCAAGGTGATTTGCAGTCACTGCCGCGAAATCACCCTTCAGGCCGAATAACGCCATGACAGTGACATAATTCATGAGAAGGGGTCCCAAACCCCATGTTGAAAATTTTGTGCAAAATTCCAAAAATGCCGAGATATGCAATAAGTTGAAACCCCTATGTAACCCATTATACAGCTTACCGGCATTTCCTCAGTTCGCGTTGGCTTTGAAGAGTGCAGAGCGTGTTCCGGTCCACGAAGATCGTCGCGCCAGAGTCTGGAGGTAAGTATGGGGTGAGGGGTGTGGGAAGGCTGGGTGCGCAGTGGGTGGAGTGCGGGTTGTGGGAGGGTTGGGAGGCACGCCGCGGAACAGTTTTATTTTACAGGTTTAAAAAAAAAAAAAGAGCGTTGTGGGATGTTTGCCATGCTGGGGTGGGCTCCCAGCATGGCACAAGGACTGGGGGCGTTCAGCCGACAGGGATTGGGCACCCCGCGGCCAAAGGACTACAGTGCTTGCCATGCTGGGGTGGGCTCCCAGCGTGGCACCTACAACTGGGGGGGGTTGGGGACACAGCTCAGCAACTGGGGAGGGACGCAGCTCAGCCGACGGGGATTGGGCACCCTGTCGGCTATACAGTACGGGGGCACGCACGTCTGTCTGTGCGTGGGAGGGAGGCTGCGCGTGAGCAGCCGATATCTTATCGGTGCTCAATCAAGCGTAGCTCCCCCTTTCAACTGTATGCCACTGCATTTTGGAGCATGTTATAGACAGCTCCAAAATGCATTGGCTTACAGGGGCTGCGCCTGCCAGCCCACTGACTGAATTGGAGGAGGAGGTGACACACCTCCGAAATCTCCGATGAAGGCACTATGTTTCTTGCACATGCATGCAAGCAAACATAAAAATAGCAGAAAATGTTTTTCCTTTTCACTTTTTCGACAAACAAATGCAAATAACTTTAATATGAAAAATGATAGCATAGTACTGTGAACACAAATGTTCAGCGTAAAAAGATCTACAAAATGGGTGGTGTTTCATTTACCAGATACCTTGTTTTTTTATAATTGGCAAAAAACAGCACAAAATCCACTTTGTTTCACTTTTTGCAACAAACACATGTAAATAACTTTAAAACCGAAAAAAGAGAGACCCACAATTGTTGTATAAATCGAATATGATATGGTGGCAGTGGGACAGTAGAAATATCTCCACTCGCTGTCACTGAACTCTAGGTATCCTACTCGTGGCTTCGCCACTCGTGGAATATCAAGAGTTTATGGCAGCTCGTGGAGATATTTCTGCTATCTCACTCTCACCCATGCCATATCCCAAATTTATTTAGAAGAAACCTATGCCCTGTTGCGGTTTATTGTGTTTAAAAAGTGGAAACCATTTTCATTTTAGTGGAAAAAGGGTTTTAGTTAGGTTGTTGCTAGGTAGATTAAGAAGGTTGGTTATGAACTGTGCAGTTTCTAGGTAAATAATTGATGGTCAGGTGTTGTGTTTTAACCAAGGAAGTTTATACCACATTTTATAACAGGAATGGACAAAGGGGATATAACTGCTGCCATTTTCATTGACCTGGCGAAAGCCTTCGACACGGTCTCCCATCCCCTGCTGCTGGCCAAACTTACCCAAGCAGGACTGTCAAATAATGCAGTTAACTGGTTCCACTCCTACCTGACCGACAGGTCCCAATTAGTCCGCATCGGCTCGGCCATATCCTCCTCACTCCCTGTTACCAGTGGTGTCCCTCAAGGATCTGTACTCGGCCCGCTGCTGTTCTCTATTTTCCTCAATGACCTGCCTGCAGCATGCCTACAAGCATCTATCCACATGTATGCAGACAACATGGTGCTGTTCACCTCTGGTCCTTCCTCGAGCGCCGTGCCAGCCTGTCTACAGCAGGATTTCGACTCTATCCAACGTTGGTTCTCCTTAAACCAGCTATACCTTAACCCAAAAAAACCAGTCTCCCTCACCTTCGGATCCCAGTCCAAAATAGCACAGCTTCCTGCACCTCCTACATTCTACACTCTGAATAAATCCCCACTAGAGGCCTGCACCGCTTATCGTTGTCTTGGGGTCTGGCTAGACCAGCATCTTGACTTTTCAGTGCATATTGATGCTCTACACAAAAAATTGCACCCTATGTTGTCAGCTCTCTACCGTAATAAAAATTGCATCCCTCTACAAACTAGACAAGCAATAGTGCAAAAAATTATCCTGCCTATTATTGATTACGGGGATGTCATCTACTGTGCCACCCCCAAAACTGCCCTAGCTAGGCTGGATCCCCTTTTCAACTCTTTTTGCCGTTTCTCGCTCAACCTCCCTCCCAATACCCACCACTGTGTCCTCTACCAATCCCTGGACCTCCCATCTCTTCACAGCAGAAGACTGCTCCACTGCACTAAAACCTCCATTAAGTTCTGGTCACATACCCTCCCTTCCTCCCTATCTTCCTCCTTAACCACACTCACCCCTCCTACTTATGCTCTTCGAAATATTGACGCGAGGCTACTACTTATCCCCCACAGATCCACCCGGTCAGGTCAGGCTGCTTTCAGCTTCAGCTTGCCCAAGCTGTGGAACTCTCTGTCAGCTGATATTAGACATTCCACAAGCACTTCTGAACTAAATGCTCTTCTCAAACTGCACTTCGCTACCAACTGTAACTGTAACCTCCCCCCATAGTCCTCCCCCTCGACTCCATAATCCTCCCAGCGGTGCTGCAACTTGTCTGCTACTAAATTGTAGCACTGCTCGCTACACATGTCTGGTGTTACATTCTAGTTGAAGTAGTTAAGTATCTATGTAACTCTATGTAACTGTACTAGAACTGTCTCAACTACTGTCTGTAATCTGCCAATTGTATTGCTCTTGTTCATGTACTAGAACTGTCTCACCTACTGCCTGTCATCTGCCAAATGTATGTTCTTGTGTTTCTCTTGCTGTAATCCCCCTACCCCCAGGGCGCATCTGGAATTGAGCGGTTCTCTGCTCAGTATGCCTTCCTGGTAGATCTCTTAAATAAAGAAAGAAAGAAAGAAAGCAAAAGAAGTAGAACAATTTCAGCTTTTTGTTTCTACTGACTCATATATTTAGCTTAAACTATTATTTTTTTTTTTGCAGATTTCATAACTTTGAAGTCCACAGGCAAAGTATGAGCCCAGATAAAAGCAAGACTGGTGGACATTCTGAAGCCATACACAACAAAACTGCAAACTGATAAACACTGATCATTACTTAGGTTACAGGACCTGTGTGTAAACCCCCCATCCCCATGTCTAGGGGTATGGAAGATGGTAATATTGGGGAGGGGGGCCCACAACAGCAGAAAACACATACAGGCCATTTATTCAGTTCTTACCATGAGCTGGCTGAGCTGAAAGGGTCCTTCCATCAGCTGCCAAGGAGGTGCCATACTGGGTTGTAGGCTGCACGTGAACTTCCAGGTCAGCACATTAGAACACTCAAACCTTTAAATATATGAATATCCACACTGGTATAGAGCTGGAATGGGGGATCCCATCTTTAATTGATTTTAAATATTGGCAGTTCATAACTATTACAAAATTTGATCCTCTGGACTCATGAGTCCACAATGAAGTTACTTGTGGTGGTTTTTTGAGGTCCAGCTGACCCTCCACCATTTTTTACTTTTCTCTGGGCCAGGTGGCCACAACTGGGGTTTCAGGCAGCAGCACAGTTTCCATGGGGCCAGGTGACTATTAAATCCTTGGCAGCAGCATCTCTCCCATTACTGTCTCAAACTGGCTCTACACCACTTTTTAAGGCAGGCTCCTTTCCCTCACCAATGCACAAGGTGACAGGCCGGAGAAATCCTTGACATCAGGTTCCATCCCTCACTCTCCCTCCTCCTCAATTATTCATCTCTCTTCTAGCACTGGTGGCTGAACCTCCCCCTAAAACACCAGGGAAGACATCCCCACCAGTAGATGCCTCTGCGCTAACAGCATGACTGGGACTGGCAGCATCTATTTTCACTACCACTTCATGGCTATGCACTCTGGATCTGTGGCTTCAATCCTGGACCAGTACCCACTTATATTTACTGCCCGCCATAATTGCTTTCAATACCCCTCCAACCCTCCTTACCTCGGGGCTACAGGCTCGAATCCCCCTACCCCATGGAGTCAGTTGACTCATCAACGGCCACCACCACGTCAACTCACCACTGCTATCACTTGGACCACCCAATTAGCTGCAAAGAAGATGCAGAAGCAGGCAACTGTCCCAGCTCCCACAACTCCACCACACACACTTCCACAGCGTGGGAACTGAACCCCAAAGGCACACCAAAAATCCTTATTCATGGTCACAGCGCCAGGGAGGCCTCCGACCCATATAAATATTAATTAATTAATTAGGTCAAACTTGAACAGGGAATAAATTAGTATACCCCATCCTCGAGGTGGGTTACATCTTCCCCTGCCTAAAATGCTCACTGTCCCAGTGAGCACCCCTTACCCAGCCACCACGGCAACTGCACTGCAGTGGGGTATGCACACTCCCCCACAGAGTACAGCTGCACATGACACACTGGCACACCACCAAAACGGTGGGTTCCAAACTTGTCAAACTTCATGGGACCTAAAACTGGGTGTCCCCACCCATGCACAAAATCCTTTAGGGACCTAAAATAGGGGGTCCCCAAACCCCAAAACTACTGGACCAATTATGGGCCATCCCCACCCCCATTTGATATCGACATGCCAACTGCAATGCACAGAGCATCTTACTTGGCACCACAGAGGCAGTATCCCAAGCCTCTATTCTAATCTACGGTTCAATACCAGCTGCTGCTACGGTTCAAAACCAGCTGCTGCCTACAATTTGCTGAGCCCATTAAACAAATCACTACCCTTTCAAAACAATAAGCAATACAACATTTAAACATTTTAAACATTAGCTGCAAAATAACAATCAGCACGGTTTCCCCCCACTTTAACAGAACCGAAGTGTAGACCCACAAACTGTTACTTAAACTAGATGCAGCAATTCAAAACAATTTTAACATTAGCTGCAAAAATCAAATACAGAATGTCACAAACCTACTCCTGTGGGTCAGGTCCACTGAGCTCACAGTGCCCACCCCTAAGTGTAACAGTACCTACCCCTCAGTGTAATCCGTGACAGGGAGGGGAAAGCAGGGGATACCCTGTTCATGTCCTTCTATAGTGCTCACTGAATTCATAACTGAACACTCACCACAAAGTTCCAGGGTCCCCTCTTTACACTGGAATAGAGTACAATTATGGTCTCGAGTCTTGTAGCCAAATATGAACCCTTCTTGGTTGTTACACAAAGGGGGAAGATCCAGGCTTTACAACCTTTTCGGAGTAGCGTTTTATTCCTGATTCTGCCTTCTCCCACAAGGCATGCAATAACCTGGTTCAAATCCTTACAGACTCTTCCTTGAGTCTTTAGTATTCCCCCTTATCTTTATCCAGACTTTCCCTTTCCAAACCCTTGTTCGTTTGGTAACTTATGATGGCAGCCCTTAGCAATAACAGTTTAGTCACAGATTATTACTGAAACATCCCACAATTCACACACAATATAAAAAAAATCTTGTTCAGGTAGGTTTTCTTTAAAAAAAATGTTTTTACTAGATAATTAAATAATTATCATACACTGCAACAAAAAGGTTTGATCAATTTGATCACAGAATAACACAAATAAAAAGTGGACATGTGCATACAAAAAAAAACCCACCTTAAAACTGTTAGCTAAATTCTACCTTAAGTTCGTAGTGGACTGAAGTCCAGGAAAAGTAAATGAAAGTTTCAGTTTCCTTAGATAGCAGTCTTACTTCTTGTGTCTCAGGAGAAGAGTGTCCCTTGAAGATGCTCAGCAAAATGAGAGAGAGAGACCCTGGTTTTCAAGCTCTTTATATAGTGTCAAAATCCCTGGTCAGTCACAACTTTTAGGCCAGTAGATGTCACTCTTGCACTTTCCCAATAACACAATTTTCCAGCTACCTTGTGATGTCATACTTCCCTGACAATTATGACACCTGTAAGAGAATTTGCAATTGCCTGCCAGAATGGACGTTTCTGTCCTTTCCTTTATCTCATCAATGGCAATATACCATGACAGTTCCCTGGGACCAAAGTATCCTGCCTTTGAGGTGAAAATAGGCTACCTCCTTTTATTTACCACTGTTTCCCTCAGTTAGTTAACCAGGGAAATACCCTTTAATCAGCTACCCCCAAGCCTCTAACAAGTAATTGTCAGCTTCCTGGCAAGCAAGCTGGTTCCTCTCAGGTCAGAAGAAGGTCAAACATTTTAAAATAAATCCAGTCTCTCTCACTATCCTATGAGACCTTTTCATCCATTTTCCTTGTGGCAGTTTAAACACACACAAAATATAACAGAATATAACACCATATATCTGTACATCAGACTGGCAGCAATTCAAAACAATTCTTACATTAGCTGCAAAAATCAAATACAGAACAATAATCATCACCCCCCCCCCACCACCCTCATTAGCTGCACCATGGTGCAGCGGCCCAGTCTATGGCTTGTACTAGAAGCAGTACTTTAAGATGAAAGCTAAATGTTCACATGACAGCCACATGCTGTTTGTTCATTATAGCATAGTCTCTGCAACCACTTTTGCATAAAAATGAGGTAGCAAGAAAAATGGGTTAATCTCACCCATTTAAGGCAGTGTCAGTTTAAGGTCCATCTTTAAAGTGTTTCATCAGGGGGAAGATAGGAACACAGCAGACCAAACGCCCTCACATCCTGCAAAAGTAGTAACCAGGCAGGGATTTGGTGGTAGCCTGGCTGAAGGAGTCCACTCCATCCACAAAACCGTTATCCTCTTGCCTAGCAGATCTTGGGCCAGGGTGTACATCTTGAATAAATTTAGACCTTCCCATGTGTAGCTAGAACACTTAGATTTGGTGATGTTTTGAATCCTCTGGAGGGCATAATTTATGCTGCCAGGGCCTAGATGGTGTTTCTTATATACAATAACTTGTCCAGGGTACCCCAAAATACCCAGTCTTGACGATTTTCTTCTATGATATCCCACAATCTCTCAGGGAGGTAGGGGTAAACAAATTGTGGATAGTCTTGGTGGATCTTTTCTTGGATAATATGCTCCATTTGGCTCCATTTTGGCAGTTGTCTAACACTGGAATCAGGGGCCTGCCCATCCGGCAGCCACACTCCCTCCCTCCCTATACCTCCTCACATTGGAGTCTCCATTCTTTATGCCCTCATACAGCTCTCTCTGCCAACGACACTCATCTGCAAGGCTAGACCGATCTTGCCATGGAGTGAGGTATAGCAACTCGTGCTGAGTCGGAATGTCCCTGTCAGTCTCCACTGCTAACATAACTGGCTCCCTCTAACAGCACTAATCAGTGGACACTGTGCCAGGCTTTTCCAGTGTGGATATGGGAGAAATTAGTTCCTCTGGCTCTTCAGCTGGCTAAACTGGGGCTGAAGCAGCTGCACCTATGGTTTCTGGGGGCATAGAAGGGGAACGCTGAACTGGTTCAGAAAAGTCCTTGGGGGTGGGCAACCTTATACGGGCACCGCACCCACGACCATGTCCATGGCCGTTGGGGGAAAAATTCAAGACTGAAGCTTCGTCTTTCTCCAGAGCCACCCCACTAGGTCTCTCAGCTTCTTGCCTGGCACTCAACAAGGGGTGGGCGTCTGAGCTGGTTATAGTAGCAGTCACAGTTCCCAGCTCATCCCAGCTCTCCAAAGCTGACTCTGTAGATATCATGGATCCCCCTAGCCCACTCAGCCAGGGGAAATACTCCAGGTCAGCAGCAGCAGCACCACAGGTCCTCCTTTGGCAGGAAGTGCAGATCGGTAGTAGGGTCAGCCCTGGACCCTCGAATTGGCAGATCACATATTTGGAGCCTGTCAATCTCTCCACAATGCTCCAAAGCCATTTGAGCATTGCTGATAGCACATTCACATTGAGTGTATCAGGAGCACTCACCATTGCCATCTTTCCACTGAAAACATGCAAAAGCTTAAGTTCTAGATGAAAATAGACTGCTCGATGCAAACAGTTCCAACAGTCTTTCCTGCAAAATCTGCTGCCACACCAGCTCAACCAGACCCCAACATGCCAGTCAGCCAACCACTGACCAATAAGCTTGCACCCCCAGGGCAATTAGCATATTTATCACATGTACTGCCCTGCAGCCAGCTCAGCTCCACAGACCTCTTTGTGCCACAGTGTCCTAAAACGCGTAACATTTTTTTCATACTGTGCCATCATTTCCATTCTTCACTTAAAGCAAAGTCAAACTTTTTTAATTCCTATTTTTGTGCCCAGTGCAGGCAAATTCAGTCCATGGCACCCCAAAAAATGAATCCTGGACAGGCCCCTACATTTGTAAATCCCCCATCCCCATGTCTAGGTGTATGCCAGGTGGTAATATCAAGGAAGGGGACCCACAACAGAAGAAAACTTATACAGGCCATTTACACGGTTCCTACCATGAGCTGGCTGCATTAAAAGGGTCCTTCTGATGCCAGTGGGGTGCCATACCGGATGCTGGGTTGCAAGGGAACTTCCAGGTTAACACATTAGAACAGTCAAACCTTTAAATAGCTGAAGGTCCACACTGGTATAGCTGGAATGGGGGATCCCATCATTAACTTATTTTAAACACTGGCCAGCTCATAACTATATACAGAACTTGATCCTCCAGACCCGTTGATTCCACAATGGAGTTACTTGTGGTGGTTCTTCGTGGTCAAGCTGAGCCTCCACCATTTTTTACTTTTCCCTGGGCTGTGTGGCCATAATTGGGGTTTTGGGAAGCAGCATAGTTTCTGAGGGGCTGGGTGACCCCTAAATCCTAGGCAGTGGCATCTGTTCCTTTCCTGTCTCAAACCGACTCAATTCCAATTTTTAAGGCAGGCTCCTTTTCCTCAAAAATGCACAAGGTGGCAGGCCGGAGAAACCCTCGACAGTGGGTTCCATCCCTCACTGTCCTGCCTCCTCAATTCTCCATCTCTCTTCTGGCACTGGCAGCCAACCTTTCCCCTAAAACACTGGGAAAGACGTCCCTACCAATAGACGCACTGGCAGCATGATTGGGACTGGCGGCATCTATCTTCACTGCCACTTCACAGTTATGCACTCTGGATTGCTGGCTTCGATCCCAGACCAGTAACCACTTACATTCCCTGGCCACTATAACTGCTCTCGATACCCCTGCAACCCTCCTTATCTCAGGGTTGCAGGTTCAAATTCCCCTACTCCACAGAGCCGGTTGACTTATCCACAGCCGCCGCCACATCAACTCACTGCTGCTATCACTTGGACCACCCAACTAGCTGCAAAGAAGACACAGGAGCAGGCAGCCACCCCTGTCCCTGCAACCCCACCACTGCACACTTCCATGGCACAGAAACCAAGCCCCCAAGACGTGCCAAAATCCCCTTTTGTTGCGTGCACCAGGGTGGCCTCCGACCCCACCAGTAGGAGGATTCCATAAATACTGTATTTATTAATTAATTAGGACAAACTTGAACAGGGGAGAAATTAGTATTCCCAACCCACAGGGGTGGGTTACATGTACTTAACTGCAGGAGTTTTACAAGGCAAGCTTTCATCAGTGTGTCAGGAGGATAACAGTAGACAGCTCTGGAACTCATTCTAATTGATTATTCCCCCCACTGCTGACCCACAACACTGACATCGGCTATGGGAGATTTTTGAATGTTGCTGGAGTGACTTTGTTGATGTAACCCCTAGGTGGCGCTATCCCAAGGGCTACTACCCCTGCCTGTGTGACTAGTGACAGGTTAAGGGGCCTAGGTCCAATGACGGGTGCCTCCACCCAGAGGTCAGGGTTGGTAGTGGTTAAACTAGCTCGAGTACAGCCCTCTGGGACACTGTGATGCCCCCTTTGTTCCCACTAGTGGCCCACACAATACACGGGAGTTACCTTCCCAATACCCCACAAATGCACACTTCTTACACATACAGTAACACTTACCCTCAGGACTGATTCTGGCAGCACGTCTCTGAGGACCCCCCTGTAAAACAAGGTTAGATAATACACACAGCCACAATGCAATGCTTATTTTACATGTACTGACCCCAAAGACAGAATTTAGTTCAATAACAACAAATCTGATTTATTAGAGGGGCAGTAACAAGGAGGGTGGTAATCAGGTTGATTTGGCTTGGAAATATTCAAATCACAGTACTGTGCATGCATATAGGGTCCAAAAATGTCACACTCTCTGGGTGCCCAGGATGGGGGGAGCTAGCCAGGTCCATTGCTCAAGGTTGGCCAGCTGGTGCGATGGATGGGGCCCTGCAGGAAGAAAATATATGCACAACACACACTTGTAATCCAGAGCCAGATGGCTCAGTTCGTAGAATGAAAACATAAAGCAACCAGATGGAACACTTTTGATTTTTAAATGTTGCAGGGTGTTGCCCTGATTTGTACTCACGATACCCAGAGCTGACAGTAGGATGGAGAATGTTCATTCTGGATTGCCAGACGAGCAGGGTATGAAGACAAGGCCCTCGTGACAGGGTCCAATTGCATTTGAAACAGGCGGATTCAGTCCGAATCAAGCTGGGTTCTGCTTCCAGTTTCAGTACACAAGTCACAGTACAGGGGAAATAAGATTGCAGATTCCCCACAAGCACCAAGCACATTCATGTGTAAAGGAAATTACTATGCCAGGCCAGCTGCTCCTCGAACCCCGATCGCAAAACACTGCAAAACCTGGGAGCACTCACAGCAGCTTCAGTTCCTGACAGGCCGATTGCACTTCAGCAAATCTTCGGTCTTCTACAGGGTAAGCCTGGTTCTGCACTTCTGCTTCTTTTTCCAAAAGCTCGGATTCCATCCAATTTAGCTGTACTAACGGCTGCAGACCGACTTGGGGTCTACACATGCGCTTCCCACGTGAACTATTCACCGTACTAGCAACTGAACTCCTTCTCCTTTCACAGCCACCTCGAATCTGTCTTCCCAGCAACAGTGCAGGGCATTTCCTTTAGGATCACACAAGTTCAGTTGATTGGTTCAGCTGTCAATCACAGCAGGGCTCCCTCTGTTGGTGCAAAAAGGTACCAAGGTCCAAACTACAACTCCCAAAAGCACCTGCCATACAGCCTTATTATAACAGGCTCCAGATGAGAGTCCAAGTACTGATTGGTCCAATGCAGGCTCCATTTTAAAGGTCCCCTCACACTGATTGGTCCAATTCGATAGTTCAGGTCCAACATGAAGGGGCAAAACACACAGAGTTCAAGCTGCAAGAAAGGCAGGTTAGACAAACTGCATTTTCACTAACACTAAATGATTTCAGGCAAACAGTTACATCTTTCAATTAGGCTTCCTCTGCGTTCTTATCGACTGCAGAAATGGAGCGATTAGGCAGCAGCTCGGGTGGGATTCGAGCATTAAAACACACAGTCCCCCCCATTCAAACTAATTAAGTCTGCAAGCAGACAGCTCTTAAAGAGACAGTACTTGGAGGCTTTTATAGCACTCCCTGCGCCCACATTGAAACGGCATTTCACCGAATGCCACCCAAACTTGGAGCACTCAGTCAAGCTCCTGAAAGACTTCTGGGAACCCCCATTTGCAGGGCGGTTACATTGACATAATGGGGTAGGAGGTGGCAGCTCAGCTAGACAGAAGTGAAACACATGCAGGCAAGTGAGTAAAGTGTTATGCACTGAGAAACTCTAATCAAAGCAGGGTAGACCCACACCTTAGACTGAGGACTTGGATGTCAGACACTCTTCTTTAAAGATCATGTGCAAAGCCTTTTTTCCGAAATTCACCAAAAGTCAAAATAAACATCAATTCCTTACCTATTTCTGGTGTGTTTTTTTATTGTCCATGTGTAGTGTGCTGGAGTCTCTTATTTTGTTGTATTTTGTGTGATTTTTAAAATGAAGTCCTGCCTGTCACGCTCGTGATCTCCTCAGCTCCTTAGTCCCAGCCCCTTCTTCCCTGACGTCATTGTGGAGCTGCAGGTAATTCAATCTATTTAACCTGCTGCAGCTGCTGCCAAACTTCTTCTATTCACGCGGACACAGATTCCATTCTAACCATTCCAGAATGTCTTCTGAAGAGAATAACGATCTTGAAAACATTTGTAGGTACATACCCATTGAGCCCTACTCATATGAGCCACTGATAAGCCAGTCCCAAAATGCTCATGAAGACGAACTGTCTCACAGCAGCGAGACTAGTGATGAGGAGCCTTGCACCAATCTGAACATGTGGTAAAATTCATTTTCATTTATTTACTGTGCTCCCCATTCAGCTCTCCCCACCCTTTACACCCTTACCTCATTACACCCTTTTTTCATATAAATCTCTTCTCCCCATTCATCTGTTCCCATTGTTGGATGGGACTAGGTTTCACATTCAGCACTCCCAACTTTCGCATCACACACTCACTCCCTGTACCAATTACTGATACAGCCATAGCAGTTACCTATGCAGCCTTAGCTGGACCACGTTTGATGCCGATTGCATGGGACCTCATATCTCCCTTCTATGGAAACCCCTTTCTCCATTCCATCGTCCACTCCTCTATGTTGACCCATTATCACTCATTCTGTTTTCCCATTGGTTCCCCTTGCCCATTGTGTGTTGTGGTTTGGGGTGATGGGAGGGATGTACGGTCAACCATCTAAGACTGTCTTCTTCACTGTTTCAACCTGAGCCCTGTCTGACCTGTGTATCTCTTCCCAGAACAGTTTTGGTCCATAGTGTTCATTCTCTCAGTTTTCTCAAGGCCAGCATGCATGTTTCCACATCAGGCTCTTCTCCACATTCAGCTGTTGCCATTGTTTTCAGCTGTCGCCATTGTTTTATCAGACACTACACCACATTCCACTCTCTCCACTTTTGAAATTGGATGCTGGATGCCCCAGACAAAAGCCCTCACACCTATGCCAGTCACCGAGGCTTCCTTAGCTGTTCAGTGTCTTTGAGGTTGTGGGAGTGCACCCACACACCTCCCCATTAGGTAACCCTATTTCTCCATCCACATTCCACCCACTATGCTGAGCTGTACTCACTTAATCTGCCTGCCAGGGATAGCCTTGCGAATGGTGGGTGAGGGTTGTAGGGTGTGTTCTACATGGGCACAGAATTGCAGCACGTCACTCTGCTACCGCTCGGTTGACAAAAGAGTCAGCGCATGATGATGCTGACCTGACAGCACTGTAGCAGTGTAACACTCTTCAATGTTTACATTGCAGTTTATTTCCCATTACTCTGTGAGGTTGGTGCGAGACATGTCTAGTGAAACTCAAGACAGGAGTCCTGCCAACATTCAATTGCCACCCTCCCCCATTACTGATGGGAGAATCCCATGAACTGGCATCCCGGATGCCAACAGCTGCACAACTCAACTACCAAACCCCACCCCACCCCAACCTGCCAACCTCATCAATCGGCTTGGCCATGTTTTGAACCTGTGCCCTGCTTGCTATTTTTTTCACCGACACTCTTTGTTCTTGACTGCATCACTGGACCTCTACTGGCTGTTTCCTCTGCAAACACACGTCTGTCAACCTACGGCTCTTCTACCAACATTTAGTTCTCCCCTTTGCTGGAGCCTGCTGTATACCCAATTTGGCCCTTTCCATCACCAGATAGGATAGTATGTCCCACTACTAGACACGTTTGTTATGTACCACCCAATTTCTACATCTCTACATCAACCTCAGTATGTGGAATTGTCATGAGATGATCTGCCTGCCTTGTGTCCCCTTGCTGATGGTTGATGGTTTGGGGGTAGGTGGTGTTTATGTTGTATCCACACTTTCCAGGAGTTTGGCTGACTGGTCCTTAGCATGATGAGGCAGTGCATGCTGATGCTCCCTTTACAGCTTTTTCACTGTTACCCACTGTGCACGTATGATCTCATGATACTTTGCACATTGCCACACTCTTAGAAGTGTATGCATTAGATCATACACTGCAAGTGATGACAGACATGCACAGGGCATCCGATCACTTCTGAGGAGCCCACAGCCCTGTTGAACATTTCCTTCCTCTGTCCACTTTACTTCTGGTCAGTTGCACTTGATCTCTACTTGTTTTTCCATTCTAAGCTCACCTGTTTTAACCCAGTACCACTCTCCACATTCTGCTGTCCCTCTTCCTTGATGGTGCACTATACTGCATTCTGTTATCCACACTACCGGATCATTTGCAGTATACCTGTCCTAAGCACTGTTTGTATGTAACCCCTCTCAACACCCTTAGATCTCCTGCAGTATTCTGCTGGGAACTAAATCAAGCTGCATGTGCCCGATTGCCTTGCTTATGGTGTGGTGGAGGTTTGTGTGTGAGGGGGGATGGGGGGGGCACAGCCTTGCAGGATGTCAGATGCCTGCTACTTAGGCTGAGAATCCAATGCATGCTGATGCTCCCATAACATAGAAACACAGAATTTGACGGCAGATAAGGACCGCTTGGCCCACCCAGTCTGCCCATTTCCCTACCTACTGGATAAGCTGCAGATCCTAGTTAACCAGCAGCCTACTTCTTCCTACCCCCAACCCCTAGAATTGCCTTATGACTATCCCATGCATGCTTGAATTCCACCACTGATTTTGACTCCACAACCTCCTCCGGAAGGCCATTCCATGCATCCACAACCCTCTCTGTAACAGCGTTCCTGCATTGACAATGTGCCACTAGCACTTTGTAATATTTTTCAGGTTTACCACCTTTCAAAATGGCAGCAAATACATCATACATTGCAATGCAGGATAACACTACAGTGGCTGTCCCATTACTTCTGAGCAACCACTGTGCTCTGTTTGACATGTGTCCCATGATCCTATCTTTTTTCATGCCTGCGGTACTTGATTTGGCAGTTATTTATCAGCTCAAATCATGCAGGTTTCCACATACAGCTCTACTCTACATTTAGCTATTCCTGTTTCTATATCGGGCACTATACCCCATGCGTTCCACCACAGTTATGGGTAGGATACTATATCCTGTTTTCCAGAACACAGTTTGTATGTAACCCCCTTTATACATCCATTTGTTTAGCCCTGTGTGCCGATGGGTGTTGAATCAAGCTTCCTGCTCCTTATCCCCTATGCTGATGGTTGGGGGCAGGGGTGGGGGCATAGCATTGTTCTAGTAAGAAGCCAATTCTGGTGGCTAATGAACCTGTGCTTGCTGATGTTCCCGCTAATATATTTCACAGTTATGGCACTACAATGGAAGGCACAAACAGAGAGGTGGTTTGACCACTTTAGATCCCACATCACAGGCAGCAACCGAGGGAAATGATGAATTGTGATACCTTTCTCCGCTCCTAATACTTCATCTCGGTTTTTCAACAATATTGCTCAGAGTTCCCTTTCATTGTAGTCTAATCTATGATCGCAGAATCCAAGATAACAATGAGAGTCAGCAGTTCTGCTGCTTTCACACTGTGCACCTGGGACAATGTGATCAGCAGTTGAAGTGCGGCTTCAGTCTGTCGCAGGCTGACCGCTCTTAGAGAAGGTACTCCCATTGTTCCATCTCATGCAAATACCAGTGCTTCTGTCTGCTTCTGGGTGCTGTGCATGTGACAGGCTCACTGGCAGTAAATGATGTGGCAGACAAGGAGCAGTGCCAGCCTGTTATGTCATTTGCAGGGCATCTCTTTATTGGAATTTGTTTTCCCTCCCTACCAACCTGCTCTCATAAGGCACGATTGTGTCTTCAGTTCTGATATACCTGATTAAGCAGATGGAGACAGTCATAAAATATGACTATGGGAACCGTGCTGTAACAAGGCATGTGCTTGAGGGTCATCACTGTACTGGGTGGTGGCCCCTATCCAGTAGAATGTTTCTCTGTGTGTCTCTCTTACACAGACATACACAGACCAACCCTGACCCATCCATGCCCACAGCCACAAGAACGCACAGGCAAATGCACGCTGCACACACACACTGGCACACAGATGCTTGCATGTGCACACACACTAACACACACACATACACCTATCTGCCGACATTTGTTTGAATACTTCTTTTGTTTATGTATAGTTGCTGCAAAGTGATTCCGCTTCCATCTGGTTAGTATAGTGGGTGTGCATTTTTTTCTATTACATTAGTAGGTTCCATGGTTCAACTTCATTCTGCACATGCATAGATATTACATATAGGAACATTGAAGAATAGAAATGCATGGGATATAATGACCACTGCAGGGTTTTAAATAATTGATTAGCAGTTTTTTTTCTTGGAACAATACTAACTATACAGAAAGCATTTATATAGGTTTTCTAGAAGTGTTATGTTTGTTAAGCACAGTGAGGCAAGTGATATGCATTTTCACAATGTTTTAGAACTTTTATGAGCAAAATGCTAATCAATTTTTAGAGTTAAATAAAACCCTGCACTGGCACACCCATAGGCCCTCCGAAAGCCACATACCTTCCTTTATCATAGTCTCTACCTTTTCGTTCCTATTGCTAGCATTCCCCTATGAATGTGACATGCTTTTCTGAATTTCCCCACTATGCCCCCCCCCCACACACACACACCAACACCACTGTGAGTGTATTCCATGCATCCACCACCCTTTGGGCAGAAAATGGCAATTACAAGCCCACATCATCATCACTGTCTTGGTCTACCCTTTCCCTTCTACCCCAGCCTCTAAAAAACAGATGATGTCCCAAATGGGACAAATGTAGTATCAACCTAGCTATGTATTTTGTTTTGTTTTTTTTACCTTTTCTGGAATGAAAGTAGGTGAAGGGTTCAGTCAGTGTACATGGGTGGTCGGACAGGGGCTGTGCTGGGCTATGGATACTGACTGTACTGGAATTCCTTAGTGGGTCTAGCTGATCATAGGTAATGAACCCTTTCATAATCCAGTGTGTACAAAGGGTGCTATATAAAGTCACCACATTACTCTCATTTGTGGGTGCAGTGGGATTTGAACAAATACAACACAAGGCTGGCCTGCCATGAAAGGACCGGTACTTGGCAGAATGCAAGACCAGTAAAAAATGATTATAAAATATGTGCCCCTCTGGTTGCCATCAATTGCTTTCTCTGTAGTGTTCTTTGAGACTTAGCATTGTTGGCTCAATGTTGCTATTGGCCAGTGAATAAATAAAGTGCAAGACTGTATGTGTCTGTGAGTTGGGAAGGAGTGTTCGAGGCTTAGAAATGACACATCACAATACAAATTTCCAGCTGTTGGACCAATCATTTTAATCGCTGTATGACAGAAAATCATGCCAACTTCTGGTTATCATCACAACTTCCGACTGAACAGGAAAAGTACCGCAGTGAGTTCTGTCACCTTGTCATAACCAGGTACGCTAGCAACCTTGCCAGGCTCCACAGCCCAGCACAGCTTAGCATGCCTTTACAGTCCAGTCATAATAAAGAGGTGAGAATCTAGCAGCATCGGGACAGCACAGTACATGGAATGGAACATTATGCTGTCCAGTGAGTAATGCAGAGACTGTAGGATTGAGTATATTTCCATAGGTCACGCATGGGATTGTGATGACAGGAACCCATGCATAAGGCAATGGAGACGTGCAGGTGGATGATGATCCAAGACCACTCAATGCGACCTAAGAGGAACATATAACATATCCAGAATGTTGCCCAGCACATAAGAGCAGCAGAGCAGGAGTTTATATGGTAATTTTGAGGTTCAATCTAGAGTCCACTTACTTTGGGTGTATTTGTGACTCAGGCAGAAGAGTTTGCTATGCCCAAAATCATACAAATTGCAGCACCAAGTGTAGCGAGGCAATAGGACTGAAGTTATAGTCCCCACTTGCAAAGGTGAAATAACTAAACACCAGGCTCTAATCACAAGCAATTGCATGTTTGCCTCTGCTGCAGTGGGAAATTATAACTGTGGAGGACATTGCAGTGAGCTCTAGGTGTGCAGGTCGATCTTGTGGAATATGCCCTATCCAATCTGCAGTACTGTGAGCAGCAAACACTGACAATTATGGAACATAGGATAACTAGTGGCTTTTATAAATTGCTGGCATGCATTGCCAGAGTACTTTGAGTTTATGGCCAAGGAGTGTATATTATTCAAGTGTTTGGGTTTCTGGGAAAGAACACATCTGTCAAGATTTTATTGCCAATTATGAGGATTTTTGGATATGGAGATGTGTTGATGAGAGTGCATAGTCTCATGTTAATCAAATGATGGAACACAGAGAATAGGCACATTCAGAGTAGTAGACATTTCATTTCTCGTGGTAGTGATGCCAATACAACTACACTGGTAATACACTCATCGAACAAACAGCAACAGTGGAAGGCTGAGGGTCAAAGTCACTGTGAGCAGGAGGGTCAGTTATTTCTTCATTTTTCTAGAATGGACACAGTTTTACAAAGTTAAAAAAATTTGATTGTTTCTATAGAGTGGCATTAAAAAATGAATTGTTTCACTTCGATGTGTTTCACTATTCACAAAGTCTGCAGCATAGCTTCAAATGTCAGGAAAGAGTACTTTTAGCAGTTTTGGGCAGTTAGTGCATGCCACTGCATACATTTCACAGTCTGGAGACTCTACATCACACTAAACAGTACAGAAAAAAACATTCAGAATGGTAACAAACAGTGCATACAGCACAGGCTCCTCAGTCGCCAACTCTACAATCTCATCACCGCTGAACATGCCCCACTTGCAGGCGCAGTGTCAGCGTGTGGCTTCTCAAATCAGAACGGAACAGATGAAAAAGGAGAATAAAACAAAATACTGACAGAAAATGAGTAAAACTGTACAGATTAACTGTCACTGACACTGTGCTAGATATGGTGGTGTTTATTCAGGAAAACAATCCTTTGCACATGATCTTTAAAGCAAATGAAATGTTGCATAACTCCACCATCTCTGACCCTGTTGCTGTTGCCTCCTCCTTAAATATCCTTTTCCCCTTCTGCACTTGCTCCCACTGTAGTAAACCTCTCTCATCCCTTTTTGCCGCCCTCACCTACATTTCCAGTTGTCTAGTTGAAGGTCCTTTTATCTCTAAATGCCCTCAAGGTCAAAACCTCAATGGCCTTGACTCTAAGTTCCTTCAGCTCTGCTCTTGCCATTGCTATTCCTCTAATGGTACAATCTCCATCCGGTGACACTATTACAGCGAACACGTTGATGACAACAGCATCTACAGTTCATTGTAATAGTCTGCCCAAGACCCCGACACTCTTTCCCCAGGTCCTGCACCCCCTCCCCGAATCAACTCGGAGTTGATAATCTTTAAGTTTGGGGGTACGGGGGCAGAGCCCCCACATGGGGGGTTCAGGGGGTGAAGCCCCCCGATAGAAAAGGAACTAGTTCCTTCTCTGGATTTATGTCAACCACAACTCTCCCCCTTATGTGACTCCTCTTCACTCTTCACCCCTTTCCAGCCTGGCTTCCAGGAGTCCACTCAACTTCCACCTCCATCCTATCCGGAATGGACCAGGGCCTGATTACATCTGTAAATGTTTGTTGACCTGGCCAAGTATTTTGACATTGGTGCACACCCACTCTTCTGGACAAGCTCAAAAGGGCAGGGCTCTCTGACTTTACAGTTAGATAGCTCTATTCTTACCTTGAGGGCAGACCCCAAGCTATCCTTATTGGAGACACACACACACACACACACACACACACAGACACTCCCTAGCAGCTTAAGATATGCCCCCAAGGCTTTGCCCTGGGCCCACTCCTCTTCTTCATTTTCTTAAAAGGTCTCCCAAAAGCCTGTACTTCTCCGACCATCCACATGTGCACAGATGGTACTGCGCACTATACCTCTGGTGCCTAAGCCCCTGACCTGGCTTCTCAGCTCCAACTGAATTTCTTCAATATCCAGCATTGATTCTGGGCTAATCAACTGTCCTTCAATGCCACCAACATGGTCTCTATGACTTACAGCACCTGACAGAGGCTGGCTAGACTCTCACTGTCCGCTCCTCCCGTACCCTTGATGGTGTGGTGATTGAGGATATATATCTTCCATCAACTACCTTAGGAAATGGTTGGACCATCACTTAGATTTCTACCTACTTGTGGACACTGTCCACCCAGAAGCTTCACTATAGACTACTTGGTGCTGTCTCAGGGGTGGTGTGGGAGTCCCTTCTGCACGTGGGTACCCCCCCTCGCAACCCCGTTGGACTTGGACTCTCGCTGTGTGGAGTTGAGGTGCGAGTTCTTCAGTTGTAGACCTCGTGAACCTCCCCTGCGACCACCTTTAAATAACTTTCCCCTGCTTTTCAGCAGGAGCTGAACCTACTGCTGATCATTGGACAATTCGTTTGGGGGAAAAAGGAAACTTTTATATTTTTGTACCTGCTAAAATCCTGATCACTGCTTGTGTGGACCCAGGGATTCAAGGGGAAAAGTTTCTAGAGTGCATGGCTTACTGGCGAGGAACCTTGGACTCAGGACTGTTTGGGCACCAAAATTGAAAGTCTGGACTGTGTCTGATTGGTGCTCCCATGTCATGACACAGCTAGATCAGAGCCTTATCTTCATATTCTGAGCCCCGCAACTCATACAGGACTATTTGCTGCTGTCTCAGGGGTGGTGTGGGAGTCCCCTCTGCACGTTGGTACCCCCCCCACAACCCCATTGGACTTGGACTCTCGCTGTTAGAGGTTGAGGCGACCGGTTCTTCAGTCGCGGACCGGGTGACCCTCCCCTGCTACCGCCTTTAAGTAACTTTCCCCTGCTTTTCAGCAGGAGCTGAACCTACTGCTGGACAATTCGTTTGGGGGAAAAAAGGAAAATTATATATTTTTGTACCTGCTAAAATCCTGATCACTGTCTGTGTGGTCCCAGGGATTTAAAGGGAAAAGTTTCTAGGGTGCATGGCTTACTGCATGGAACCTTGGACTCGGGACTGTTTGGGCGCCAAAATTGAAAATCTGGACTGTGTCTGATTGGAGCTCCCGTGTCGTGACATAGCTGAATCAGAGCCTTATCTTTGTATTCTGAGCCCCGAGGCTCATAGGCTCATAAAGAACTACTTGCTGCTGTCTCAGGGGTGGTGTGGGAGTCCCCTCTGCACGTGGGTACCCCCCCCCCGCAACCCCATCGGACTTGGACTCTCGCTATGTGAGGTTGAGGTGCCAGTTCTTCAGTCACAGACTGGGTGAACCTCCCCTGTGACCGTCTTTAAGTAACTTTCTGCAGCTTTTTAGCAGGAGCGGAACCAGCTGCCGATCACTGGACAATTCGTTTGGGGGGAAAAAAGGAAACTTATTTATTTTTGTACCTGCTAAAATCCTAATCACTTTTTGGGTGGACCCGAGGATTCAAGAGGAAAAGTTTCCCGCTCACCAGCCCTGTTCCCTCCTCCCCTTAAATGCTCTCTGGCCACGCACCTGGCCTGATCAAGCTTAGTGGTGATCCCTACTTTCTGCCCTGGTTCAGGCTGCCTCACTTCTCTCAAATGGGGTGGTAGGCTGAGACTGCACTATCTGTAATTTCACCTAACCCAATTCCCTGGTGGTGCTTATCCTGTTGTGTATCTTGTGGGGCACTGATCTGTGCATATTTACTACCAATTGCACAGTTCTGCTGTGCTGTAGTTGGCCCTGCATCCTAGGAGGGACATTTTACTACTGCCTATGCTGTTGGGGCATAAGGTATGACCTATACTGTGGGGTTACTATGTGTTTTACGTGATTTACTCTTCTCATCCCCTTCTCAGGCCATAACCTAGAATATCTCACCATGAGTGGAATTGGCCTTTTCTCATTTTTGTGGTCAGGAAACTGTACATATAACTACTGCCTGCTTGATCAGTCTCGGCATCTTATTCTAGGTATAATTATTTAACGTTGCAAGGTATGGTCCCTGCTATAGTTTCTGTTGGGGATCTGCTCATATAACTCAGTCCTCCTTTTTAGTGGCTATTGCTGTCCTCTTATATAAGTGAGAGTACTATACTGGCCGCAATCTACACTCTCACTAAGGGGGAGTGATTCATTTACTGTGGTGGTGGTGGCGGCAGCTGTTGGTCCTACACCTCCTTGTTGCCCTCTAGGAAGTTCGGGGGGGGGGGCAGTCTTGTTAGTGCTTCTAATTCCTCCTCCCGAGGTCCTCTCATTGCTGTCTGGCTTGACGCTTGGCCTAAGCCCAGACACTGGTATGGCAGTCCCCGTGCCTCTCTTAAAGGGGGCTATACCCATCATACTCACTTGCTCCCTCACCATTTGTCTGCTTACTGTACTATGCCTCCCTCTACCCACTGGTGGTGGCACCCCTCCCACGGGTGGCCCCTGGATCCCCCAACGTCCAGCATGAGGAGTTGGATTTCACCTTCTCCAACTTAATAGCCTGTGCCGTACAGCCTTCCCTGACATTCTGCTGTCTTGATCTCAGGTTCTTCCTGGATCTTGTCACTATAACCAGGTGGTCTGGCCACAAGCCTTCTGCCAGGGCTGGCCCCCCACCTCTAAGACACCTCCTATGGCTCTTTCTGGTGACGCTTGCCCTGGCAGAAGATGTTGAGTCTAACCCTGGCCCTCTCTATCAAGTCTCACCCTCGCCAGAGGGCTGGATGTCTGGCAAAGGGCTGAAAATTGCCCACCTAAACATCCATAGTCTCCTGCCTAACCAGGCTGAACTCCTTGCTTGGATAACTCACCATAGGCCTGACATCTTTGGAGTTACTTAAACCTGGCTGAAACCATCAATCTCGGACTCGGCATGTGTGCTTCCTGGCTATGGCCTTTTCAGGCTGGACTGGCAGGTAAAAAAGAGGGGGGTGGCATTCTGGTCTACTACAGAAGCCACCTCAACCTGTCGGTTCTGTCCAGACAACAGCCACTGCAGTCTCCCTGTGAACTATTACACACAGTACTGTTACTTGGGAATACAAAGAGGCTTCATATTATATATATGTATAATCCCCCAATGGGGGTTACGTCGGGATTGTCCTCCCTCCTTGATTCTGTTGGATCAATGGCTGGGGACAATGAGCTATTGATCCTAGGTGACCTCAACCTAAACTGGCTTGGTGGGAATACGAAGTCATATGAGCCCTTGCTTGCAGGTCTCTCAATGTCTCAGCTCATCAAGGATCCAACCAGGTTGTCCACCACTGGAGGTTCAGGCTCCTTCCTAGATTGGGTCCTGTCCAACAGGCCTGAGAGGATTAGCTCGATGGGTATCCATCCTGACTCCATCTCTGACCACTCACTCTGAGTAGGGAGGTTGACACCAGTCCATTTACAGAAAAAAGAGTCCTGAAAGAACTCCTAATACTCAAGGTGGACAAAGCAATGGGGCCTGACAGGATTCACCCCAGAATCCTAAAAGAACGAAGGGAGGACCTAGTGACACCACTGACCACACTTTTTAACAAATCATGGGAGGATGGGGTGGTACCTGAGGACTGGAGGAGGGCAGATGTGATTCCCCTTCACAAAAGTGGGAGCAAGGCAGAAGCAGGAAACTACAGACCTGTAAGTTTGACCTCATTGGTAGGGAAAATGATGGAATCACTTCTGAAAGAAAGAATTGTTGAGTAGCTAGAGGCCAGCGGGGCACAGGAACAAAAGCAGCATGGATTTATAGCAGGAAGGTCATGTCAGATGAATCTAGTAGATTTCTTTGACTAGGTGAACAAAGTAATAGACCAGGGAAGGGCTGTGGATATGGCCTTCCTAGACTTTAGCAAGGCATTTGACACAGTCCCACACAAAAGATTGATAATCAAGTTAGCCAGCCTGGGAGTGGGTCCCAGGGTGGTAGCTTGGGTAGCAAACTGGCTGTACAACAGGACACTGAAGGTAATAGTGAATGGAACACATTCCAAAGAAGGAGGGGTCACTAGTGGAGTACCTCAGGGCTCAGTACTAGTTCCAGTCCTCTTTAATATCTTTATGGTGACATTGCAGTGGGTCTGGAGGGAAAGGTATGCCTCTTTGCAGATGACACAAAGATCTGTAACAGAGTTGATACACAAGGCGGGGTAGAAAGGATGAGAAGGGACTTGGCAAGGTTGGAGGAATGGTCAGACATATGGCAACTTAGATTTAATGCAAAGAAGTGCAAAGTAATGCACGTGGGAAACAAAAACTCAGGAGAAGAGTACACAATTGCAGGGGAGGTAATAACAACAACAAAAATGGAAAGGGACCTGGGGTAGTCATATCAGATGATCTAAAGGTGGGTAAGCAATTGTGAGAAGTCAGTAAGGAGAGCCAGTGGGATACTGGGATGCATAGGAAGGGGCATCACAAGTAGAAAAAGTGAAGTGGTTATCCCTCTGTACAGACAGTTGGTGAGACCCCATCTGGAGTACTGTGTGCAGTTTTGGAGACCTCATCTACACAAGGGCATAGACAGGATGGAAGTAGTCCAGAGGAGGGCAACTAAAATGGTGCAGGGTCTGCATCAGAAACCATATGAAGAGAGACTGAGAGGGCTTAATATGTATACCCTTGATGAAAGGAGGGACAGGTGGGACATGATAGAAATGTTCAAGTACCTCAAGGGAATCAACAAAGTCCAGGAGGGTAGCATCTTTCAGAAAAAGAGATGTGTAAGAACAAGGGGGCACAATTTAAAGATAGATGGGGGGGATGGTTCAGGGGTAATGTGAGGACATTTTTTTTTACGGGGAGAGTGATGGACGCATGGAACCGCCTTCCTGCAGAGGCTGTGGGGTCTAAAACTGTGGAGGAATTCAAACATGCATGGGACAGACATAAGGCAATTATAGTGGGGGGTTGCAGGAAGTAGGGTGTTGGTTAACTAAAATCTGTAGGTTATCCAGTAGGTAGGGAAATGGGCAGACTGGGTAGGCCAAGTGGTCCTTATCTGTCGTCAAAGTCTATGTTTCTATGTTTCTATGCTACTGTGTGTGGAAGACCCCTCCCTGAAAGTTTCCTCATAAAATCATTCAGGTTAGAGATTTCTCCAAGTTTGACCTCAGCTCATTTCATGATGATCTCCTGCATACTGACTAGGCCGAGGTGTGGAATGCCCAGGACTCCTCCACAGCAGCGGGTCACTTTCTCAGTGCCTTCGGGGCCCTGCAGAATAAACATGCCCCTCTCATCAGGAGGAGGAGGGTTAGGGGGTCTGCTACCAAGTGGTTGCATGGTAGCCTTCTTACCCTCATGAGGTCCAGAGACAAGTGCTGGGTCAATTTCAAGGCCACAATGGACCAGGCCATATTCCAGCAGTACAGGGGACTCAGAAATTAGTGTAAAAAAGCAATACGTACTGCCAAAAGTGAATTCTGCAAAGCTGTTCTGCTGAGTTCGGCTAAAGACCCCGGGAGTTTCTGGAGGAATATTAAAGACATTGTCAGTGGCTCCTCATCTTCTGAGGCTACCGACATACTCATCGATGGTGCTAGCTGCAACAATCCCCTTACCATCGTAAATGCATTTAACTTGTATTTCTCTGACTTGTCTGCCTTTACCTCTCCATCCTCCTTGACTGATCATGATAGCTGTAACCCAGTTACTGCCCAATCACTGGCTCGTGGCTCATGCCTGCTCCTCTACTTTTGGGCTGTGACAGTCCAAGAGATGCAGAGAGTGCTCTCTGGTCTCTCCCCATTCTCCAGTGCTGGCCACGATATTGTGGAACCTAAGCTCCTCCATCTTGGCACCTTGTACATTGCCTCCCTGTTAGCTCATATATTTAACCTGTCCCTAACAACTGGGATTATCCCAGACATATGGAAGGTATCCAGGGTGGTCACTGTACTAAAGCAGGGCAACCCTAAAATTCTTGACAACTACCGTCCGATAACCATATTGTCTGCAGTCAGTAAACTTCTGGAGAAAGTGGTGGCTGGGCAACTCTCGGAGTATATTCAGTGCCACAAGCTGCTGTCTCCTGTGCAGCATGGATTTCAGAAAGAGCATAGTACATCCTCTGCCCTAGTCTCGGTCTCCACCGGAATCAGAACAGCTATGTACCAGGGTAAACTCTCTGGGGCTGTATTCATAGACCTATCCAAGGCCTTTGACCTTGTGGACCACACCCTGCTGTGCTCTCAGCTCGGGTCCTTTGGGATGTCCCCCTGGTCCATCTCTGGTTCTCCAGTTACCTACATGGTAGACAGCAGCTGGTCAAATACAACAAGGTGTTCTCGGGCACCACTACTGTATCCATAGGAGTTCCCCAGGGCTCAGTACTGGGGCCCCTGCTCTTCTCCATTTTTGTCAACGCCCTTCCCTCTTCCACTGTCCACTGCAGTGCCACCCTGTATGCAGATGATCTGGTCATCCTTACTCACCCACCTCCAACTGAGTGAGGATTTCAGGAACATCCAATCCTGGGTGTCATCCCACAAGCTGATTCTCAACCTTAAAAAAACTCAGGCCTTGCTTTTTGGGTCCCTAGCCAAGAGCAAGGCCTCCCCTGCTCCTATGCACATCACTGGAATCGATGGTGCTCCGGTCCTTGTCACTGGTACCTTTAAATACCTTGGAGTGTCACTTGACCCTCAGCTTCACCTTGGGCATCACATCCAGAATGTCTGTAAAGCTGTAAACTGCAAACTGGGTATGGCTTATAGAGCTAAGAGCAACCTTACCCCCGCTGCAAGACTGGCGCTGGCTCGAGGTGTGTTCCTCCCCTTCCTCTGCTACGGGCTTCTTCTGTTTGCCTGTACCTCCAAAGCTCTCCTCTCAAGGTGGACTGTTTCCTACAATAATATTTGCCATTTCGCACTTGCGGCCCCTCGACTCACCCATCACTGTGACCTGTACAACAAGCTGAACTGGCTCTCCCCATCTAATTACTTAGACTTTGGCCTGGGGTGCTTCACGGGCAAGGCACTCCACACCGACACCCTGCCCCCCGGGCTGGCAGAGCTCCTCATACCGGCTGCCTCCTCACACTATTCCCTTAGGTCCCTGGGTCCTGCTGTCCTCAAGATGCCTGCCACTCGCACCCAGATGGGTGACAGAGATTTTACCTCATGTGTGCCCAGGTTATGGAACTCTTTTCCTGTCCAGGTTCGCTCCTCCCTCTCACAGGATTGCCTTAGATCCTCCCTTTGGAATCACCTTAAGCTTGCCTCAGCGTGTGCAGCTCTGGAGACCCAATCTCCGTAAGGACATAGACAAAATGGAAGCTGTTTAGAGGAGGGCAACTAAAATGGTGCAGGGTCTGCACCAGAAGACATATGAAGAGAGACTAAAGGAGCTTAATATGAATAGCCTCGAGGAAAGGAGGGAGAGGGGGGACATGATAGAAACTTTCAAGTACCTCAAGGGAATCAACAAAGTCCAAGAGGGTAGCATCTTTCAAAAAAAGAGGTGTGCAAGAACAAGGGGGCACAATTTGAAGATAGAGGGGCGCTCAGAGGTAATTTAAGGAAGTATTTTTTCACAGAGAGGGTTGTGGATACATGAAACGGCCTTCCGGAGGAGGTTGTGGAGTCAAAAACAGTGGTTGAATTCAAGCATGCATGGGACAGCCATAAGGCAATTCTAGGGGGTGGGGGTAGAAAGAAGTAGGCTGCTGGTTAACTAGGATCTGCAGCTTATCCATTAGGTAGGGAAATGGGCAGACTGGATGGGCCAAGCGGTCCTTATCTGCTGTCAAATTCTATGTTTTTATGTTTCTATAATACTCACCTGTCCCCTGGCACCATTTCCCCTCCTCTCTTCTAGACTTGCCAAACCATCTGGAGTTTGGCTCAGTTTGTAATTCCCTCCACCCGATGTTCTAAGTATGCTCTGACTGGCTTCACTTCTATGGGGTCCTGTAGTGTGCATAACTGTTTATATTTGCACTTTAAACTGTATATATTGTATGCTCATATCTATGCATTTTGTACCACTGTATGTACCTTATCTGGGCATGTAATGTTTTACCTGACTCTGTTAATCTGATTGTATCTGTACTATGTTGTCCTTTGTATCTGAATCGTACTTTCCTGTACTCTCCAGGGTCGTTCCTCTAAATAGGCAAATGTCTTGTCTAGTGTACTGACCCGGTTATCCAAAGCTAAATAAATAAAGAAACCTCTGGGCGTCGTACAGGAATAAAGCATACATCCCACTTCCTGTTCAGAGAAATCTCTTGAAGATGATCCAGTATTCAATTTCTGTATACAGTGCAGCTTTGAAGCCCACACTTGCCAGACTGGACCCCCTCTTTCTGCCTCTTCACCCTGGACTGTCCTCCTTGTACACAGCTCTGTTACCATTACTCTTCTCTACCATCCTTTGATGCCAGGTGGCTCTCCTACTGTGCTCCTTAACTCTAAATTCTAGAGTGGCTTCCTCCCCCTAACGTTGAATTGTAGTGAGGCTTCCTCTCCCCAGTGTTGAATTTTAGCATGGCTCCCTCCCTCTAAAGCTGAATTCTACTCTGGCTCCATCATCCTAACTTCTCTCTCCCATGAAATTCTCTTCTGGCCAAGCTGCTTTCTCCTTCCATTTCCTAAGTTCTGATCCTCCCCACCCCCCACACACACACTTTCTGCTCCAGCTCATACCTCTATTCCCTTAAATCCCTCCTTCTAGACTTTACAATAAACTCCTGTAATTGCCCTCAACTCCACAAAGTATACTCCTGGCATCCATCCCACCTTCTACCCCCATTACATCTTCTGTACATATGTCCACAGCCTAGCCACTGGTTTTGTACTTTGTGCTAGTGCTGAGTCTGTCAATCTGTTCCATTGGTCATGGCAACTGTATGTTTATTCTGGATGTATATTGGCTTTTTGCACAGCAACTGTCACTTTTTTTTGCCACCTTTTTCTGAGTTGTATTATCCACACCTTTCTCCCCCCTTCCCCCAGAATACATCTGGAAACAAGCTTTTACCTGCTCAGTATGTCTTTCCTGGTAAACATTTTTAAATAAAAAACAAATGTTTTATTTTTATTCACTTTTAGAATCAAACAATGAAGTTGTTAAAAATCAAAATGCTTTAGGATATTTATTTAATATCGGATACTGTCCATTCAAAGTATACAAAGGAAACAAATTCATTACCTTACACTTCTAGTATTATATAATTACAGTACAACAATTGTTACTGATAGTTCAACCACACAATAAGTATATTTTCAGTGCAATGATACTGATGGCATACTTAAAGTACAATTATCACGTTTCAGTGGTACAGTATGTAGTCAGTCTAACAACTGTATACTGATTATAGACTGTAAGCAAAAAAATCCTATGCAGATTGAATATTTTCAGTACAATAAACCTATGCAGATAGCCAGATAGTATTCGGTATAACAATCCTATGTCAATAATATACTTTTGGTGCAGTAATCATATAATGATAGTACATTTTGTGCTACAAAAATCATGAATTGATACTATACTTTTAGTACTATAATCCCTATACTGATGTTATACATTCAGTGTAGTACTCATATACTGCTTAGTAAACTCAAGCGTACTAAATTAGGCCAAAATAGGGCAAAATAAGTCTAAATGAGTATTAAATAAGTATTAAAAGTAGTATTTTAAAACATTAAGTATAAAATAAGTTATATACTTGATATATATTTAAGATATTAACTTTAAAATTATACTTCAGTATGAATTACATGTTTAGTATACTGAAGTTTACTTAGTATCAAATAAGTATACTCATTTTTCATAAGGGGTGACAGGGACAGCTTGTGATGCCAATGCAGTAGATAAATATATTTAACATACTAACTTCAAAAGTATACTTCAGTATGAATTACATGTTCAGTATACTGAAGTTTACTTAAGTATCAAATAAGTATACTAATTTTTCATAAGGGGTGATAGGGACAGCTTGTGATGCCAATACAGTAGACATCCTACATGTCTTACCATACCAGCCAGTGCACTCAGAAAAGGAAGAATAAGACTTTGGGATGTGAGACTATTCTAAATATATCCATTGGTTCAGCTGTCACATCTAGAATGGGAAACAAATATTGTTTTCTTTGAAATCATGAAGTGTTCAATATTTTCACTGATGACCTGGTGTCAGTGATCTCTAGTAAGGTGATTAGCTTATAACACAGACTTAATATGTGTGTAAGACTCCAGATAAGAGGTCATCTGCCTGCAAAGCAACATAAATGGAGGATATGTGATGACTGGCCATTGAATACACAATTTATCTGAATGAGTGGAGAGTTACCTCGGGTAACCTCAAAAGTGGCAGAGTGTAGCAGTGCCACCAGAGATGGTTCATGAGGTCACTCTCCACGATTTCATATAAACAGTGTATTCAGTGGCCGCCCATCACATTTTCAATTTATACAATAGGGTCCCCTGTTGTTGGGGGTGGTTCATGCAAAAGTAACCATTAACGCGGAATAGCATGGTTTGCATGGCCATGCAATACATGTTCAATAGTATTCAATAGCACTATTCCATGCTAACAGTGACATTTTGCGCAGACCATTGAATAAATGTCATTTATTCCACTGCAGTGAAAATACATGTTTTTATTCAATGAGTTATTTGCTCACCCCTATTGTATAATTGTACTAAGGGACTGAGCCAACAAATGGGAATGATATTCATGGGGTAAGGTGGAGGGAGAGTTTCCCAAAATATGGCAAATTACCGAAAACTACATTTGCCAGACAATGGTGAGCAGCTTGTTTATAAGGAGCATAGCTTCCATATGAAAAAAATGTTTTCATCCAGTTTTGAAGTTCATCATTTATCCTGCATATGCTTTTCAAGTTGTAAATACTGTATGCTATAAAAATAGGAGGGTTTTGATAACCTACACTCTGAGCTGTTTTGAGCACTGGGTGTGAGAACAAGTCTGCATAATATCAAATAATAAATGTTGCAATTTTTTGACTTTATAGGACCACATACCTTGAAAAATCTGTTTTGATAAGAGCAAATCGTTGGGGCATTGTTTATGCAGCGGTGGAACTCTTTGTAATGGAAAACTTACTTGGTTTTATTATGAAAGGGCTATCACTCTCAGATTTGTTCATGTGGATATAGTGAGGAGGAAGAGAGTGGGAGAGAGATACAGAGAGGGAGAGTATGAGTGAGAGAGATACAATAGTGTATGGATAACCATACTCAGCAAGACTGAGTTCCTGACAAAGGGCTGTAATGACATTATAGTGACCTCAACAGTGAAGCTTCATAGGTCCTATGATGTCACTACAACCCTGAGATGGGAACAGAACCAACTTGTGCATGGTTGCTCATATGCTGTCATGTATAATGTATGGTTTCTCAAATAACAGAAACAGAATTAATTTGAAGAGTCTTACCAGGCAACATGTAAAGTGCAAGGGAGTGCTAACACAAGTAGCAGCAACACCCTGGGTGCTGATCATGCCCACATCTCCATGGCCGTAGAGCCAATCAGTATTCCACGCTGTCCCACCCCCATGGACACATCAGTGGAGGTGTGGAGCTAAACAAACAAGCAAAGCTTTCTCTTTAGTGATGATAGCACCTGATCCTTGCCACAGGCACTTTAAGAACACTGCCACAGCCATTCCTACAGATCATGAGTAAACAAGTGAAACTAAAAGCTGACTGCGAGTACAGCTGGCATGAGTATTTTTTATGTCAAAGTTATTGTACCAAAGTTGTGATGTCACAGGTATGGTACAACATGTTTTTTGAGATTATGGATTTCCATACACAATAGACCCTAACCATACACTTTAGATATACTACATAGACAGACAGACAGAGTTACTTGGATCAACATTAACTGTGTTAAGCAGTTACACTGCCGGCTGGCTACATACCTTGTCTGATAGGTGCACGTCGCCAGTCTTCACCAAGATTATCCCTTAGGATCCGACCCTGATAGTACATCTGCTCTCTTCCTGCCACTGATGTTGACTAAAAGAGACAAATAGGGGGAATGATGATATTAGTTTGAATCAGAAAGATGGAAACCTCCTTTTTCAGAACTACAACGAACAGGTCTCTTTTTTTCTCTACAGTTCTCAGCAGTGGGTCCCAAACTCCAAAAACAGGCACTCTCTGGTTGTCCAATGAAATCACCCTTCTTAGCCCAGTACTTCTATGTGCATCCTAGGGGGGAACAGCCCCATGTGCATCCTGATTCCCTCTGTGTCACTGCGCAGTGAATGGAGCTGTCTGGCACCCTCTACATTTTAGGCAGGGGGCATTGCAAAAGTACTGCATACACCACACTGGCAGGAGTTGGCTGTGTAAATGACACAGGATGACATTTACGTGCCAACCCCACCTTTACATGCACCAGCGCACTTTGATATGCGCTGGCGTGTAAGGTGTGTTCCCCCCGAGCATAGCACAGGTGTCCCGCATGTAAGGGATTGGCACTAAATCATGCTGCAGTGATTTAGAGCTGGTCCCATGCTACCAGAAATTGGACCCTGGTAGGTTAGATTCAGATTTACTTTGTAACATTTTAGTGTAGTCAAAATTATCTTCACAGCAGTTGGACGTCACGGGGTCATAATGTCACAGGACATTATGCCGCATGGCAAAATCGCGCTGGCAATACAGCACGATTCTTGCCATGCAGCATATCTATTTTTCTGTGGGGGGCTCTGCTCGTGCCCCCTGAACCTCCCAATATAGATTCTCACAACTGGGGTCAAGTCAGGAGCGACAAAGTTTAAAAATTTAAAGTTTGGGGACCGAATCAAACCTGTCCCAGAACCACTGCCTGTTCTTCGCCGCTGTGGCTCAGTCTGTTGAGCCACAGCAGTTGGTTGGCAGAACCCACTCCCAGCAGATGTGTTATCCTCTGCCTGGGAGAGTGAGAATGGTGCAATACCGTGTACAGCAGTATACGCTGTATTGCACCATTCGTTCACTGGTGCACCGCTGTACTGGGTTAGCCATAATGTTGTATGCTATTAAGCATGCAACATTATGACCCAATACCAAGATGGACATCAAACAGGCAATAGTCATCATCATTCTGCATGCTATGAAAACTTTGAATATCTTAGGCAAATGATTTATTACCATATTTGGAAAGAAAAAAAAGGCTCTCTATTTAGCAAGCAGTGCTAGTATGGGTGGTAATTAAATAAGCACTAAAAATATTTCAGAGAAATGGCACATAGAAACAGAGACAATGACAGCATAAAAAGACCAAGGGTCCATCCTGTTTGCCCAGGTTCCATATTTAGCTCTGGGATCTACTGTTCCTCCAGGGTCTTAACTCTCCCCACTCCTTTGTTAGGCAGTTTAGTGTAGTGGTTAAGGACACTGAGCTGTAAACCTGGAGACCTGGATTTTAATCCCACAGCCCTCATCTGCATGTTGTGTAATGCTGAGCAAGTCATTTAACTCCTTGTGCTCTCAGGTTGCACCTGGAAACAAGCTTCAGCTTAGTGTGCCTTTCCTGGTTAAACAATTTCCCCTTTCCCTTTCCTATCCATCCCCCCGCATTCCCCTCCCAGTTTCTGCCCCCCCCAATGAGCAACCACCATATCCTGCATTATATCCCAACCTTGTTTGAATCCACCAACAGTTTTAAAACCCACCACTTCAGCAGGAGACTATATTATGGCTCCATCACACTTTCTGTAAAATAATACTTCCTCATGTTCCTTCTGAGCCTCTCTCATGTCAGTTTCCACTCGTGTCCACATGACTGTAAACTAGAATTCAAGCTAAATATTTTCTGGCAGTTCATCTGATTAATTACTTTTAGTAACTTGAAGGTCTCTATTATATCTCCCCTCTCCCTTCTGATCTCCAGTCAGTACATGTTTAGTGCCTTGAGGTGACCCTCAAAGGACCTGCCCTGTTGCCCCAAATCATTTTTGTAACCCTGCACTGCACTGTCTCCAGCCTATATCTAGCCTTCCTGAGGTGAGGGCATCAGAACTGGATACAGTACTCCAGGTGTGGCCTCACTAAGGACCTATATAGGGGAAGTATTACCTCTTCCCTTCAGCTATCAATACCACTCTCGATACAGCCCAGCATCCTACTTACTTTGCTATATGCCTTGTTGCACAGACTTCATTGTTTGAGGGAGTCACCGATGATAACTCCAAGGTCCCATTACTAAGCCATAGTGCTAAGTCTCACCCCATCCATCCAGTACTCTGTCCTGGAGTTCTTGTTCCCTAGGTGCATTATCTTGCACTTTTTGGGTTGAATTTCAACTGCCAAACCTTAGACCAAACCCCTCTAGCTTTCATATGTCAATCCACATTTCCCTGACTTCCTTGTCACTATCCACCCCCACACAGAGCTTAATGTCATCTGTGAAGAGACACAGCCTGCCCCAGATACCCTCACCAATGTTGCTAATGAACATATTTAAGAGGACCAATCCCAGAAATGATTCCTGTGTTACCCTGCTCATGGCCTCCTTCTCTGCTGACTTGACCCCATTGACTACGACCCTCTGTTGCCTCCCTTTTAGCCAGTTCCTTGCCCAGTTTACTATGATCTTAGCTGCACCTAGATCCTCCATCTTCTTCAGCAAGCATCTGTGAGGCACCAAATCGAAAGCCTTGTTGAAGTACAGCAAATCCACAGCTTGGCCCCTATCCAATTCCCTCATCACACAGTCAAAGAAAAGCATCAGGTTAGTCTGACAAGATCTTCCTACTGCAAATAGATGCTGTTAACCATCCTGGAGCCCATTGTTTTCCAAGTAGCTCACAAGGCCCTCTTTGAACATTGACTCCATTAGCTTCCCTACAATAAAGGTAAGACTGACAGGTCTATAGTTCCCTGCATGTTCCTTGTTCCACCCTCCCCCCCCCATGGAGAGGAACTATGTTCACCACCCTCCAATCCTTCAGAACTACTCCCCGTCCTTAGAGAGCTGTTGAACAGACCTACGAGGGGTTCAGCCAGTTCTGCTGCCAGCTCCATGAGTAACTTCAGATGCAACCCATCTGGTCCCAGGGCCTAATCTGTTTTTAGTGATGCCAGCCCTTTCTAGATCCTTTCACTTTTAAATATTGGCTGCCTCATCTCCAGGACTCCCTTAGTGACCACTTTGATGCCACTCTCTAGTAAGGGTCCACCATTCTCCTTAGTAAAAACTGAGCTGACGTAATCATTAAGGATGGCAGCCTATTGCCCATCCTCCTCTATCATCCTATCCCCCTCTATTAACCTTCATGATTTCCCTTCCTTTCCTCCTTTTTTCTAATATTTCAGAAGAACTGTTTTTTTCCACTCTTGACTCCCCCCCCACCCACAATACGCAGCTCTGTGTCTGCTTTCGCCCTCTTTGCCTTCTTATTTTTCAGTGTGTAATCTCCCTATTCTTCCTCCACTTGCTTTTCTTTATACTTGTAGAAGGCCTTTTTCTTTGCCCTCATCTCTTCCTGAACTCTTGCTGAGAACCATAACAGTCTCTTGCACTTGTTCTTTTTGGATATCATTTTCATGCATAACTCAGATGTTTCAAAAACTGCTTCCTTAATTGCCCCATCTCACTTCCACCCCACCATGTTGTTCACCCCAACTAATATTTTCCTGACCAGCTCCCCCAGCCTGTTGAAGTCCTCATCATATTGAAAATCATATTACTCTTGCTTATAAAATGGGCTTAAGAAATCCAAGTCTCTGACTGGCTACTACATCAACAGAGCTGTGTCCTTATCAGATGATATAGTAGCCAGCCAGGACTACTGCTCACCAAGATGCCCCATGACAACAAGGAATCAGTGAGCTCTGCCAAGCGTAAACAGAAACGTTAACTGGCAGAGCTCACTGAAGCAGCATCAATCCAGCACAATGGCTGGCACAGCTCACAACAGGGAAATGGCAGCCTCTCTGAAAAAAATAAATCTCCTGTTATGCTGCTCCCCTCCCCTGACCAAGCTCAAAGTACATTGAACCACAATAAAAAATTAACAAAACAAACTCTAACCTCTCCTCCCCACGTTAAAAAAATATGTGGCTCGAAATCTCCACTGTCCCAACAGCCGCCCATGATCCACTGAGCATCTCGAGTGCTGAAAAGAAATGGCTTTCACCGCTAAATCATACTCTCGATCCCAATCTAACAAGAGTGCCTCCCATAGCTTTCAAACCCACTTCAACAGCACATTTGAAATAAATCCAGTCCTAATACTCAGCCCATAATTCTCTCCATTTCTCACTTTAAACAAACCCAGAATCTACAGGTTTAAAATCACGAACAAGGAAATAACTATGTATGGCAGCCACAAAGGGACACGCTCGCTCCCAATCAGCCAGTCATCAGCTCCTAAAAAAAAAGAAGCAAAAACGAATTCAAACACAAAAGTGAATAAAGAAATAACCCCCCTGCCAAAAAAAACAACAACTTGCTTTTGTTTTCTTAGCGCCGCCGGAGGGGGGCAACAAATATCACAGCAAGTGCTACACATACCCAGTCCTGCTGTAAATAAAAAAAACAAAGTAACTCCATATTAAACAAATGAAACAAAAAATGATTTGACCATTTCTCTGGTGAGTAGGTGGGTTGCAGACACACAAGCACTAGCCTTTTATAGTGACATTTCCATTAACAAGCTACATTCCAATAGAAAAACAGGGACTACTTTTTCTTATTTTCTACTAATATAAAATCTTTCACTCTTTCTATGTACACTTTTTATGGAAATTTTTTAAGATAACTTCTTTACAGGGGAGCCCATTTTACAAGCACAATAACACTCCGCGGTGTCGGTTATCACCTGATAAGAGCACACCCAGGGGCATAAGGCACTCGGTGCAAGCGCCTCGTGCCGTAGTACACCCCTGGGCATGCTCTTATCAGGCAAAAACCCGCACCTCGTCATATGTTATTCCTTGCATAAACTACTCACATGTTTGTATAACATTAATGTTAAAATATGTTGCCCTTTGGTTCAGTCCAATGCTAATGGAAAACAGTTTTAGCACAGATGATTATACAGACAGACCTGCACTGTGTCCGCAGGACCTGGAGGTACATCTCATCCTAGCATCAATGACTCCACCAGGAGGGGGCATTTTCTTAGGAATGTTGTTGTAATATGGATGTTCCATTACATCCCCATCTTCCTCTGCTGAGGGTACTTCTTCTAAGCTTAATGCTCTGGAAAAATTTCATAAGAATTCTGAATTATTTATTTATGTCTTTGGTGACTGGGTAGGTGCACTGATCCAGAGGACCATTTTCAGTCATGACCTGGGCCACACGGTGGCAAAAAATAGGTACAGGTACAAACAGTCAATTACAAGATACAATATGTGCACACCTAACAGCTGGCAGCGAGGGTGGAGAGAGAAACAGTGATAATGCAATGACAATGTGCAGACAGGGTAGACAGGTAATACTATATCAGTATGTACCTAACCATAGCCAAAATACAGACAGTGCAAGACACAAGCAGTAATGGTATACAGGTACATGGTCCAGTTCATGTACAAGTGAGAAAAAGCAGTTGCTGTAATAAAAATTCAAATAGAAAAACAATCACAGTTCATAACATGAAAGGGGCAAGACAGGAGGAAAGGAGGGCAGGGGTAGACTTAGGGGTGGGGCAGGAAGGAGAGAGGTGAGAAAAGGGGTAGACTAGTGGGGGCAGGGAGGATACAAGTGCTGTAGGGCATCAGGTGAAAGTCTGAGTGCTATTAGAGCATAGTAGAGTTGTAGACCCTAGCATTGCTGTATGGAACAGAGACATTCTGCAGCAGTGAGGAACCAGGTCTTCAGGTTATGTTTAAAAGCTAGGAGTGGGACACATGAACAAACAGGGGGAGCTTGTTCCACAAGGAGGGTGCTACGACTGAGAAAGCTCAGGTTCCCATGGTGGTGGAGCACGGGGTACTTCTAGCGGGGGGATTGAAGATGCCCTGACATTCCAATGGACCACTCTACCTGTCAAGAGGGGTGAGTAAGGGGACATATGTTGGTTCCTGAGGGAGTTGTCTACCAGACAGCCCATCGCATAGTCTAAGTGACCTTGTAGGGTGAGCCACCCAAGTGACTGGTACAGCGAGCAGTGGTAGGAGCTGTAAGGAGCTTGAAGGATGAATCGACAGGTAGAGTTATATGCCGAGTTTAGCCGCTTGTGCAGGGTGCTGGATAGGGACGAGTAAACTGGGGAGCAGTAGTCAAGGAGGGGAAGTAGGTTGCCACATGCAATGGCCAGATGCACTTCGGCACATAGGTAATGTTTGTGGTGGTACACGGCGCCTAGCTTCTGGTGGATCCGGTGCACCATATGGTTGACATGTTCTGAGAAAGAAAGGGAGGGAGGGGTCAAGGGTAACACCTAGATATTTGATGGATGTGATAATTTCAAGGGGAGGACCAGCAGGGGTGAGAACTATGAGGGAGGAGTTGGCTTTGGTGGCTTTGTATAAGAATAGGCTTCCATTATCCTGGTTCTAACAAGTGTGGTGATTATTAGTTACCCATGCTGGTGATCATTGTCATGTATTTTGGATTTGAAATAATAAAACCCCATCAGTTTTGAATCTTCCTGAAAATTCTCATATTGCAGATATTTGGATTGTATTACAGGAAAATACAAGTATAATACATAAGCTATTCTCTAACACCTGCAAACACCCGAATCAAGCTGCCTTAGCTTTAGCAGCACATTTAACCATACAGGTGTGCCCAGACCAAACCCACAGTATGCACAGCAACAATTAGAAAGCCTCTACTAGAAAAACAGATATTTAGGGCCAGGGACTTTACCAGTGTTACATGTATAACCCAGTGGTAAGGTTAACAAGGCAAAGGTGTATCAGTATTTTCTAACCATGGCTGAGATTGTCATATGGATGCAATCACTTTTTTGAGTTCTTCATCATTTGCTGTATACAGTTGATCAGGGGAAAAAGAGACTGAGCAAAAATTAATCTTTTTTGTAAAATCCCACCCCTATGTCTAACACTAAACACTGAAGGCCCTGCAGGGACTGTTCTATGGGGCTGGCAGCACAGAAGGGTCCACAGTGGTATTTATCCACAGCTGCTAGTCATATACTCCACATAGCACACCCTAACCCTGTCTCAATATATGCCCTCAGAGGTTCGTTGACTAGACAGCTCCACAGCCATCTCTCCTTTAGAGTTTGAATTCTTTTGTTTCATTTGTTCTTTTCTGTGTTATATAACAACTGGGGCCTGATATGGGCTTGTCAACCTATCTTACTGCGTTTTCAAAAGAAAACACTGACTTGTTCCAGAAGTGGTGTTAACCCCTTGCATGTGACACTGCTGAATGGCACAAAAATATTTTTATTGTAATATATGATCAAGAAAGGTACACTGAGCTGAGGCCCTGTGAGAAAACTCCCCCACTCTTCTTCAACAAGTGCCAAAGGATCTTTAACTTCTGCCTGGAAAGTAATTAGACCAGGGACTATCTCAAGTGTCCCTCCAGAAGACTGCAGCTGAAATTATGTTTCTTGTCGAGTCAGACAGGACCACAGGGTGACATACAGCCTAGGATGCCTGTCTATTCACACACTTTGAAAGAGGAGTCAGCAACTGAACTTTGGGCAGGACTCCACAGCTGTGAGGAGGCTGTCCAGAGATCCAAACTTTTAGAAGATCCTGCACCCGTCTGGCAGGAGGAGATGTGTACAGTCTGATGGCAAGGAGAGAACCTGCTACAGTTTATCATCTTTGAGATACTGTGTTTCCCTGAGGGCTTTGCATTTTTCATTTTCTGCTGAAATTTTCCGTGGGACTGCCAAGTACATCTTGGTCTGGCAGCTCACTAGCAGTCTGATCCATGAGTGAGGGTTTGGTGGGGAAAGAGGGAAACTAGCATTCCACCATAAACTGACTTTGCTGATGCCTCCCTAAAGTTTCTCTACCGGGAAGTGGGTAACCCACTCAGTGGCAGTGAGCAGATGTTTTCCACCATGTGGTTGTTGGAGAATCAATATTCTTTGCATAAGGTCTGAACTAGTACAGTGTGCCACTGGTGAATGCTTCTTGGATTTCAGCTTTCTTTGAATTGTTGGCACCTGCTTCTGTCATAGTTTCAAATCATAATGTATTGGGATATTTTGCATATTTTTTATCTGTCTCTCTGTCTATCTATCTATCTATTATTCGGACAACACCTTTGAGCACAAATGCTCTTTTACAAAGGTTGCACGTCAGTACAGGAACAAATAGGTACATTACAAATGAGCGCTAGCTCCAGGGCAGCCTGGTCAGGTATAGTAAATACATTCACCAGCTCCATAAGTTGCTTGGTCAGGTACAGTACAGGAAGTTCATGAGGACATCACAGCAGGGTCTGCCCACCAGAGTCAGCTCAACAAGGCATCTTGCGGCTGTACACTCTGCACCCCAGCAGTGAGTAGGCAGGCCAGGAAAAGAGTAGTAGATGAATATGCATGACAGTCACAATCGACCATCTCCATCAACAAGCAACCTGATGTATGAAGTTCAGCACCAGAGAGGCAGACATTGGACAAAAGATGGGATGATGAGGAAGGTGGGACTGTTTGGTAGGTACTAACTTATCAGAAGTATGGCCATATCTGCTAGTAGTCTCATCTTCAATTTATTTGTGCCATTCCATCCTGTTATCATATTAGTGTCCCCTTGTCTGTCTTCTCCCATGGCCACTCATCCTTCAATCTATGCCTTACAATAATTGGGCCAGAAAATATGGATGCCTGCATAATTCAGCGCACCTTTTGTGTTTTGTTTTCCCCCTGTATGCCACTGTGTGATGGAGTGGCAGTACTGCCAGTGACTGTTGCATCCAATTCTGCATTGCTTAAAAAAAATTTTTTTTTTCATTTGCCTTTTTATTTCACAGTTATAGCGCACGACAGTAATACTCAGTGCAGTATTAATTATTTATATTGATTATTGCTATATGATGTAAATGTAGACTGCAAAGTGCCCAAAAAACATTGCACAGGCAGCGAACTGCCAGTGTTACTGAGGTCAGCACCTTAAAGAGCTAGTGTACTGCCTAAAACTAATATTAGATTTTAAAAGCAGACAACCATAACCTTTTATATCTGAGGTACTTTTTCTTTTCCCTTTAATTAGAAGATTGTTTACCTGATGTTAGCAGGTGTGATGTAACAGCTCTTAGCCTGGTAGTTGACATATCTTGCTCTGCTGCCCCACACTACATCATCAGGATTGTGACCTCACTGACTGTGACATCACTGCTACTTAGGAACAGCAAGTGAGTGACTGCCAGGTCATTCACCTGTGATGTCACAGTCAGTGAGGTCACAATGCTGATGATGTAGTGTGGGGCAGTAGAGTCAGATATGTCAGCTGCCAGGCTAAGGGCTGTTCCATACATCCAGCACAATATTATCACATTTCTGATGAGCAAAAGGAAAAAGAAAAATATTTCAGAAAAAAAAAGATACAACTGACTACTACTTAAAATTTGTATAATTTTCCTGTTTGTCAGATTTGGCTCCACTAGCTCTTTAAAAGTGTAACTCAAATGCATAAGGATCTATAAGTTATTCGATAGGGACAAAGTTATTTTTATTGATAAGAACATGTAAAACAGTGAAACAAAGCTATGCACATCAAAAGCAGAATACTAGTTGAGTGCAAAGTGGCTAAATCTAAAGCCAAACTTGTGAAATCAACATTGCTTGTTTCAAACATTTAAACAGCCAAAATAACAAACCTGTGACCCTTCGACATGCCATCATCAAGTTACACTTACATATTGACCCTACTGGTCATCCTCAGAGTGCTTTGAAATGAGCAATGTTGATTTCACAAGTCTGACTTTAGATCTAGCTGATTTGCTGACTATGTCCGAAGATGCTCTGCTGTCAGAACCTACACACAACACTCAACTAATATTTGAAGTGGCAAGTTTTCTCTGTGATGCTTTGCTACACACTGTTCTCTACTTTTGATGTGGGTGAGCTTTGTTTCACTGTTTTACATGTTCTTCTAAATAAAAAATAAGTTGGGCACTATTGAATGATTTATAAGTCCTTATGCCTTTGAGTTAGACTATTAAGGTGCTGACCTCAATAACACTGGCAGTTTGCTGCCTGTGCAATGTTTTTTGGATATTTGAATAATGTTCTAAGTTAGGTATCATGAAGGTGCAAAGTAACTAAGTCTGTATGTACATAATACATACAAGGTACTTGCACAATAAAAAAAATATATATATATGAAATAGATAAACCACTCTGAGGTGTGCAGTCACGCTCTGATATACGTACACCTTGGTGTGCATCAACCGCCCAAGGCGTGCATATATTAGAGCGTGACCACATACCTCAGAGTGGTTTATCTATCTTATTAGATGTCAAAATTGTTTTTTAGGGAGGTGAAAGTGCAGAAGTGCGGTCACGCTCTGATATACGCACGGTCACCTGATGGTGTTTATTCAATGATGTTGCTTTAATTGACCATTTATGTATCACCCATTTTATAAATATATATGAGAGTGAGGTTACCCGAGGTCAAACAGCACTTGTGTAGATAAATCATTTATCTGACAGCTCACCATTGTATATCCCTTATGTATAACACAAAAGGAAATGAATTGTAAATAAGTATTGTTTAAATCATGTGATATTTGTTGCTTTTTGCAGCCTCTTCTGTCTTAACCATAGGGAATTGTCTATGTCTAGTTATTATTGTAGTATTCGGTTACCAAGGCAGCAGCCAACAAACATTAATAATATTCTATCATAATGCAGTGGAGACAAATTTTATGAGCAATGTTCATTTTATCAGTCACTGGTAGTTTAGTGTCCTCCACCTAACCTGACCCACATTACATCAATCACCTTGTTCAATTTGTTTTGGTAGTAGTGCAACAACTGCCTCCTGCTACTGTGAACAGTACAAGTGGTATTAGAATATATGTTTACTACTACTGGGTTTATCATAATTACATTTTTTTTCTTCCATCAACTTTTTTCTTGTCATTTTTCTGACTGAGTGCTGTCACTCATATTAGACCCACCCAACCCACCTGCGAAAAACTCTCCTTTGAGGTAAAGGTATATTTGGTTGGTATCACCCTTCGAGGTTATGCCTATGGTTTACCACCACCTCTCTCCCTCCCCTCCCTCCAGAGTGCACCGAAGGTTGAGCGGGCCCCCATCCTCTATAATCTTACAGAGCAGTTGGGAGATTTAAGGGTGCTGGCATGTGCATAAACATGCATGCATGATGTGTTTTTTTATTCTTCCTATACTTCCTTTCTGGTTTCTCGCTCCCCTGGACATGGTGGTGTTTTCAAAGACAGAGGTAGGGATAGTGTGTGTGTGTGTCGTGTGTGTGTGTGTGTGTAACCCATCCACACATGCACAATGCTCCAGACCTTGTACATCTACACCATATGTTGCCCAAATCAGAGCCATACCAATACCAAGGTGTCTCTACTGGTGGCACTGCAACATATGCCTGTCCAGTGGCATGGTGAGTAGAGACACTTATTAAATGAGAGCAGTCCACTGGATGAGTTATCCTTACTCCCTATGGACTGGACACACATGATAAACCTGAATGTGCTAGTGGAGCAACACCACATTCCTTTTTGCTGTTGTGGAGACTGCGGAGATTATAGTATCATTTATAGCACTGAGCCACTTTACCATCACTATTAGACTTTTTTTTTCATTTGGTATTACAGTGTGGAACATTCAGCAATATATGAACCACATATTCATACACATACATATGCTGAGAGGTTGGAGGACCTGGGGATGTACACTCTGGAGGAGAGGAGGCAGAGAGGAGATATGATTGAGACGTTCAGGTACGTGAGGGGAATTAACAGAGTGGACGTCGAGAGCCTATTCAATAAAAGGGCCAACACCACCACCACCAGAGGGCACAACCTAAAACTGGTGGGGGGTAGATTCTGGAGGGATGTAAGGAAGCACTTTTTTACAGAAAGAGTGGTGACAGCATGGAATGTGCTGCCACAGGAGGTGGTGGAGTTGAAGTCAGTGGGAGCCGTCAAAAGAGCCTGGGACAAGCTTGTCAGGTGGCCCCATAATGGGAAAGACAGGAAAATTTGGGGTGGGGGGTTAGACACAGATGTAAACTGATGGCCAGAATCAATCCTTATTATTTTGAGCAGACCCAACAGACCGAGAGGTCTCCTTCAGCTAGCTATTTTTTTATGTTCTTATACTCAAGTGGGGCTTGCCCATCTGTAATTCACTTTGTCTGTCCAAAAATCATTGGTTTTACTGATTATTGTTTACTGGAGTATAATAAGTATAGTAGACTGTTGTATAAAGCAAATTCTGATGATTTCTGTGATTATATTTCTTGGTGACTGTGCTTAGTTTTCTGCCTGAGGAGTTGGACAGTAAGAGAAGCACACAAAGGTTGAGAGACTATTGTGTGCTGCATTCTATTGAATATCATGGTGGGGCACCCCAGCTCTGAGATGTCCACTGCAAGACTATGCTATATTTTTTCCATGAAATGTCATCTTGGAACTTTGCAGAATCAGCAGAATGACTACTGTATATACAATACCGCAGTAAACAGTAATAACAAATAAGTCTTCTGCACAGAGTGAAAATAGTCACACACCAGTGTGTGAGGCTATTAGTGCTGAGTGTAACGGACTAGTCCTCTGATTGAAGTTTAGTAGTCTATACATGCCCCTACCTCCATCAAACTAATGTCCCCTTACTCAGCAATGTATTGAGTCACCTGTATACATTGTAATCATTGAAAAAAATCTTAACAGTAGCAATACAGGAGACATGGTTACACTGATTGATGCAATCTTAGATTGGATGAGGGAGGGTTGAAGTGAGGGAAGGCAGGACACTAGACTATCATTGACAGTGAAGTGGTCAGTGCATTGAGATAAATGTTGATGAAGTTCTTTACACTGTCTTTGACAGTCAGCCATGTTTTCTGTTACAAAATGAGTGCAAAATTCCCATTACTTGTTGAATGTCAACTGTGGTGGATTTGACAAGGTGGCTGATTAAACCACTGTGTAGTACAAGTAACAACCCATGTTGTCTGGAGTTCAGCCAATTGTTCTGTTATGATCTGTGGTGCGTAAGGTTGGTGTGATTGTAGCAGTCTCCACTCTGACATGTTTCATGTTTTTCAGATGTGTGGAGGCTGCTTTATCTTCAGCATAAACATTGAGTAGTATTGTATGAAAGTACTGATGCTATTATTGTTGACTTGCTCCCTCTTCCCCTTCCCCCATCACATCTGTAAATTAGATTGCTTTTATAGCTCTGTATATCCACCTGGTGAAACACTTTATATAAAGGTTGATTTCTTTACTGTGGGTTTTTTTTTGTGGCTTTTCAGAATTGATATCACTCCAGTATCAATTGTTATTACAGCAGCTAGCATTAAAGACACATGTTAGTGTTGGTGATATACTGGACACATTAGGCTACTGGTTTAGCTGTAGTTCAATAATGTGTGTTGCTGCATGCATTTCCCTTTGACTTTTTTGAAATATTCCTTGATCTTGATCTTCTTTATTATATATGCAAGCACAGCTCATTCCAAATTTACTGTACCTTAAATGCAAATACTTAACTGCACAATCTGGTGATACGTTTTCTGACTCACTGTGCCAGTTTAAGTCATTAATTAATGTTGAAGACCAAATATCTTCTCTTACTAGGCAGGTGTTTCCTTATACCTGTCAGGTTTGCCTAGTCCAATGTGTATGACAGAAAGCATAGATGGGGTGGTGGTATTGCCATATTCATTTCAGATAGTATTAAGGTGGCAGACGTTACAACAAAAATCAAAAAGCTGCAATTGAAACATTATGGCTGCAGTAAAACCCAAACACTTCAGGGGCATTTATCATAGGTCTGTGCTACAGACCACCCAATATTAAGGAAGACACACATACCATACTGTTAGAAGAGATAACTGAGGCAGCTGAAATGGAATAGTTAGTTCTGGCAGGTGATTTTAACCTAAACATTATTGACTGGAAACAATATACAGCAAAAAGCAAATAGAGTGAGACATTTCTACAAACCTGCGTAGAACAGAACTTGGCGCAACATGCAAATAAACCCACACAGGATAAAAACTTGCTGGATCTAGTTTTAACTACCGAAAACTTAAACATCACTGATTGTAACGTGACCACACCACTGGGAAACAGCAACCACTTATGTATATACGTTACTTTGCAGTGTACCCTGAGAAGAGTAAAAGGTTGCACAGAACTATATTTATACAAAACAGTGAAATAAGAAAGAATGAACCTAAAGATTACTAATATTGACTGGCATAAACTTCTTAAAAATAAAACAGGGGAAGAATGTTGGCAAATAATAAAGCAAACAATATTACATGTAAGTGAAAAGCATATTAAGCGTATTAAAAAATACAACAGAAAAGGTATCGAACCAAAATGGTTAAGCAATAAAATCATAAAACTAAATAAACAAAAAACAGAAGATACGCTACTTTTAAGCAAACTAACACAGTAGAAAACTGGAACAAATTCAAACAAACTCAAAAAATATGTAAAACTGCAATCAATAAGTCAAAAAGGAGCATGGAATTGAAAATGGCAAAAACTGCAACAAAAGGTAACAGCAAACAGATCTATGGATACATTAACTCACTTCAAAAATCAGATTCTGGATTAACTACCATTACTGAACAAAATGAAGTAATTGGAGATCCAGTGCATATGGCCAATACCTTTAATAAATATTTCTGTTCAGTCTATTCAGTTTTAAGCTCACTAACCATTCAGAACACCAACACCACCCCTGTACAATTCTGTACAAAAGAGGAAATCAAAACAAAAATAGACAGTTTAAAAAAATATAGTGCACCTGGCATAGACAACATTACCCCTCAAATGCTGATAATAACAAGAGATGGAATTTGTGTCCCTCTGGAAATACTATTCAATATACTGCTGCGTACAGGCAAAGTACCAGTGGAGTGGAAATCTGCTAAAATCACCCCTATCCATTAAAAAGGACCAAAATATGACATCCAGAACTATAGACCAATAACTTTAACATCAGTCCCTGGGAAAATCCTTGAATCAATAATTAAAGATAGGCTTTCCCAACATATAAAAACAACAGTGTCAATTTTAACCAGCATGGATTCTTTTCAGACCAGTCCTGTCTTACAAATCTCATTTGTTTTTATGAGAATTTTAGCAAACTTTTGAACAGGGTTATACCAGCAGATGTGATTCTGCTGGATTTTACTAGAGTGTTTGACACTGTACCGCACTAGGCAATAACAAGTAAAAGTAAAAAAAAACTAGAATTAGATTATCATCTACTAAGATGGGTAGGTAATTGGTTGCTGGGCAGAACCCAGAGAGAGACTATAAATGGTTATTTGTCCACTGAGGGAAGTGTGTCAAGTGGGGTCCTGCAGGGCTCAGTTTTGGGCCCTGTATTGTTTCAGTTATTTATTGCTGATTTAGGCAACTATCTGAACAATAAAATAATTAAATTTGTGGACAACACTAAAATAGGAGGCCCATGTGGGACACATGAGGAAGTCAAATCTAATTAGGTAGGCTTGGACCAAATAACAGACTGGGCCTTTAAATGGGGGATGTGGTTTAACACTGATAAATGCTGTGTACTACACTTGGGTAAAAACAATGTGCAATCAAAATACATACTAAGCAGCTTAACTCTGAAACCAACATACACTGAAAAAACCTAGGCATGTTAATAGACAACAACTTAGACTTCAGTGAACAATGTACATATGAAATCTCAAAGGCAAACAGAGTAGCAAGCTCATTTAAAAGAAGCATCAAGAGTAGAAGGGCAGATGTGATATTACCACTCTATGGATCTTACGTTAGGCTCTAGCTTGATTATTGCAGTCAACTGTGGAATCCGCACAAAAAAAACAGACATACTGTACAGAGAATTGAGAGGATACAGCGTAACATAACCAGAATCGTAACAGGTGTCAAAGACCTCCCATAGACAGAAAGAACCACAAGCTGAAACTATATATCCTAAAGGAGAGAAGGATGAGAGGGGACTTGTTGCTATTTTATTATGTAATCAAAGACCCCATTCTTGTGAAAGAAATGAACATGACATTCAAAGACCCTACCTTCCAAACCAGGGGACATGCTTTATGAGTTCAGGGAAGCAGAATTCGGAGTAACAAATGAAAGTTTGTTCTTTACTGAGAGACTGGTTAACCTGTGGACTGGGTTGCCGGAGAATATAGTCTCAAGTGAAAGCAAAGAAACCTTTAAAAGAAGGTTAGACAAATTATTGTTGGAAAGTGGAAGACTGAAGTATTATTTCAACTCAAAGGAGCTCCTTTGGGCCTTGGCCTTTTTTGCTTCTTCACAATAGTGAGTAATAGTGAACAATAGTATAATCAAAGTCCATTGACCTATTGGGTGCTATACCGTTGGATAAACCATCTGTGGATGTCACTGTCAAGGTATACAGTATATGCATCTATGACTATGTTACATACACAAATGTATATTTTTACCAGGAATGTTGGCTGATTGATAACAATGGAACAGGAAACCTTTGGTTGTGTTAAATAGTTACTAGAAATTGTTATACTGCATGATGTCACTGAGTGGTTTTTAAATCGTTACATGGTAATTGTTGAAATATATCAGCTATATGATGATGTTAATGTTTCTGTATGTTTGTTAATTATCAAATATTTATTATATGTACCAAATGAAAAAAATTATGCATGGGATGTCACTGTAAATGAAAATAACAGTTCACATGACAAAATATCATCCTATTTATTGCTATTAATAAATGAAAATTGATTAGAAATTAAATTCCAGATTTTCCACACTATTCCTTTTCAGACTCTTGTAAAACATCTTCTCTTTCTTGACTAGTCAGTTCTTTCAAGCCTGCACCAGCCAGTTCTCTTGTCTCAAGCCAGGCCCATCTCCAGCCAGTAATCTGGTCTATGGCACCAGTGTAGAGTCCATGATGATAGCCACCCACCAGTCCTCTCAAGCCAGCCCAAGCCAGCACCAGACTCTAACCCAGACTCTTGGGCCAGCATAGCAGCTGGTCAATGCTGGCAATGACTCATGAAGGCAGCCACCAGCCAGTCAAAACCAGCAACCTCCAAGCCATAGCAAGCCAGCCATCCTCCAGCACCAGCCAGCACCAGACTTGACCCAGACTTCTGAACCAGCGTATCAATCAGTCAGTGCTGACAACCACTAAAAAATCCAGCCACCAGCCAGCCAAAGCCAGTCACTCATCCTCTAGCCTACAGCACCAGCCAGCATCAGACTCTAACCCAGACACTTGGGCCAGTGTAGCAGCTGGTCAGTGCTGGCAACCACTCAAAAAGTGAGCCACCAACAATCCCAAGACTGCCACCCATCCTTCAGCCTCCAGCATGAGCCAGCACCATATTTCAACCAAGACTCTTGGTCCAGCATAGCAAATGGTGAATGTTGGCAACCATTCAGAAAGCCAGACACCAGCCAGCCAAAGCCCACCAACCTACAAAAATGAACTTTTCTCCAGCATCATGGCCTTTTAAGTCAGGGTAACACACTTCCCACTTTCCCACCGACAGCGAGCCAGACATGGAAAATAAACTGTTTGACAGAAACAAGGTGCCTTGTGCTGAACAGCACCTTAAACACCAGCAAACCAGTACCAAATCCTTTTACTCCGGCTCCAACGCATCATCCTCAAGCACTGCAAACAAACTCAGCATCTAGTGCCATCATAGCCACCAGCAGAACAAACCAGCCAACAAGCCAGCACCAAGACCTCCTCCTGCACTAGACTTTACCCTGATAGGCATGTTCTTTGTCCATTGAGTTGGTGAGTATCTGAAAGAATAGCCAGTACACTTAGCCAGTGCCACTAAAGTCTGTTTCCATCCACAGGCATATCTTGGCAGTACTTCTGGCTGTAAGTGCCCCTGGACTAAAATGGTCTTTTCCTGTATCTTTGTGTCTCCCTATTGTGCAGGTATAACCACTGACAGTGGCAACACCAGCACCATCAAGCCTTCTCCACCACCAAAGCCTCCTCCTCCAGCACTAGGATATACCCAATGCTGCCTTGTTCATTCACTGTTATGATGAGTGTCTCACACGGGGAGACGGGGGGCAGAGCGGCAAGATGGCCACGTTGCTGCTCCGCTCCGTGCTGCACCTTCCTTACTACTTGCTTTTCAATTTTTTAGAGTTTTACTTCAGCTGCTATGAATGAAACTCACATTATTTTAATCTATAGTCCCTGGATATGTGTTCTTTTCAGAGCTGCCACTGAATGTCCATGTTGGTCAACCATCGATTTTTGGTGCCTGATGAATATCGTCTGAGTTGGAGTAAGAGAAAAAAAGAACTCTTGCTTAAAACCTTGTTACCACTGCAGTTTTTAGAACTCTAAATTGACTGCAGACCATCATGATTAAAATGGCCAGGTTATATCCGGAGATTCTGGAACCGCCGAGGTGCCTGTGAACTGGGACCTGGGAGCGTTTGTTTGCCAGAAACTTTTGCTGTTTGTACTCAGCACTTCTGCCTGCAGTCTGGCTGGCTCAAGAACAGGAGAAAACGGTGTCTGTATAGAGGGTTACCTGCACTGTAAAGTGCCGAAAAGCGCAAATGAGATTAAATAAAGGTATGCCATCTATGTCAGTGGTGTGGAGAAATTCAGTGTTGGATATCATTTACTACACTCAGAAGAGCGATTTATGCTTTTTTGCGGATATTGATTGAAGAAGCAAAGCAAAGCAATAATGCAACAAGCCAGACCTGGTGGTGGTTAACAGGTGAGAAGGTACAACTGTTCAGCAGGAGAGGACAGATGATCTCTCGGTTTAAAAGAAGACAGCCAAGTTTGTTTTTACCTGTGGTAACATTTCTTTGTAAAACCTTTATAAGGACGCTGCTTCAGCGACAGGAGGAGGACGGCTATGGGGTAATTCCCCTAAGAGGTACTGAGTTGTATTTATTTCCAGTTGCTATTTTAATGCCCAGTTGAACTTTAAGGTTGATGTAACTGGGTAATTGATTGCCTCAGCAATACTGCATTTGGTTTTTAAAGTTGGTAAAAACTAAAGTTCAAGTGCTGTTAAAGCTATTATACCTTTATTGGGCATATGGTTACTGCCTAATGGACCAAAATAGTGCTTTTTGTGCCTAATGGACATCTTATTTGTACACCTTTGAGGCCTAGGTCACTTTGGATGACAAATATATTGTTAATATCGATGGGAGCAATGAAATTATGCTTTTGGCATCTTGTGCGTCCGCACCTTGCTGCAAAATGTACTATGCTCTAACACTGACAAAAGAACATATTGCCCTGGATGAACTGATTTCCCAGGTTCACAAATAAACTTATAGAAGCCATTTGATGCTGCATCATGTGTGTGTAGATACTGGTCATTTTCATGGTACCTCTCGGCCTTTATTTGCTGATAAATTGATGGACTCCTGAACATGAATGGAGCCTTCCTGATTTTTATATATAAGTCTATAGACTCCTGATTTAATGAAGCCCTGAACATTGGTTTAAAAATGAATGGACTTCAGAGTACAAAGGAGCTATAACTTGATTCACTAGAAATTTATTTTAATATTTTATGCTATGGAATTATTAGCTAACAGCTTGTCACAGTTTAAATGTGTAGGTTGACAACTCTTGAATAGCAATAGTTAAGCTTTTTAAGATAAAGCATATATTTTCTGTATTATATAGCTTTTAAGTGTCTATTTGTAGGATGTTTTGAGCTGTCATAATGAATAATTGAGTCTGGATAGCCAGTTAGAGTAATGAATGTTTTGAGTACGCATTTTAAAAGTACCCATACTATAGGAAGGTAATGAAAAGGTTAATCTGAATTGATAGTGTATGATTTCATATCTTTAAGACCATATAATTAATGAAAGGTTAGGACTGTTTTGCTATCCAAGACGTACGTAGATATTTTAAATAGTGTGACCAGTCTATATTTTAATATATTGCTATAACAGTTTTTTAAAGTATTGTGTATGTATATGGAAACTCTCTTGAAAATGTTTTGTTTTGTATATGTTGTGTTACATTGTAATGGCCTAAATGGCTGAACAATAAACCATTGAAATGAATTGAATTGAATGTCTCACACAGTAAGTCGGCACATTTAGCTGCTAATGTTCATTTTCCTCCACAGGTATGTCATGGCAGTCCTAAAGACCCTTAGTGCCCCATGGCTAAAACTGTCTTTTCCTGACCCCTTGTGTCTCCATGTCCTGCAGGTATAGCAATTGCCAGTGGGGCACCAGCACCAAAGACTCCGGCTCCCGCGCCTGACCAAGGCCTCCTCCTCCAGTATGAAAGCTGCCTCCTCCTCCAACACCAAAACTTCCTCCTCCTCCAGTGCAAAATCCCAGTCTCTTCCTCCACCATGGTGCCCAGCACAGCCAACCAAAGCCTCCTCCTGCATTAGGATGTACCCTGATGGGCATGTTCTTTGTCAACTGTGATGGTGATTATCTCAAAGTGAGCCAGCACACTTAGCCAGTGCCACTAATGTTTGTTTCCATTCACAGGCATAACATGGCAGTACTCCAGGCTGTAAGTGCCCCATGACTAAAATGGGCTTTTCCTGTCCCCTTGTGCCTCCCTATTGCACAGGTATAATTATTGACAGTGGTAACACCAGCACCACCAAGCCTTCTCTGGCACCAAGGCCTCCTCCTCCAGCACCAGGGTATACCTGGTGCCCTTTTCGTTCTCTGCAATGGTGAGTGTCTCACACAGTGAGCCAGCACACTTAGCTAATAATAGCTGTTTCCTCTCCACAGGTATGTCATGGCAATCATACAATCTCTTAATGCCCCCTGACTAGAACTGTCTTTTTTGTCACCTTGTGTCTCCCTCTCCTGCAGGTACAACCATTGACAGTGGCAACCAAAGCGAGCATCTGACAGTACCAAAGCAGCCTCCTCAAGCATTAAAGCATTCTCGTCCAGCAACAAAGCATCCTGCTTGAGCAGTGCAAACAAATCCAGCCTCTTGTACCAGCATAGATACTGGCAGAACAGCAGGCATACAGCACCAAAGTAAGTTGTTTGAAAGAAAAGTGTATCAAAGCAGCGGTGGTACTAGTTCAATAACAGTGCAACTCATGAAGGTAGAAAGCAGTATCCACCAACTGTAGTCTTAATGCTCAGGTGCAAGAAATGAATTTGTACTCATTAAAAATTAAACCTCTAACTTCCTTTATTGTGGTACATCTTCATTTTAAAACTTGCAGTTCATAAAAACCTCAGAGGCACACATGAGTGAGGGGGGCCTCTGATGAGATGGCTATCCTGTCCCAATTCCTCAAACTAACCTTTCGCTCTGTCCCCAGAGGGATTTAGTTCCTCTGTATCATTCCCATGCATTTATGTTCTTTCAACTGCATATTATGAAGGCTGAAAGAAATTCATGACTTTGTCTACTGTTGATGTAAAGTGAGTACTAAATTACCAGAGCCCTCAAGGACTTTGTCTATAATCTCCCTGCATCATCTTGTGGCAGTTGTCGATATACCCTTTGTATATTGTGCCTCTGTACTTTTATTGGCTCTGTATTTTATTTATGTATGTATGTAGGTATGTACGTATTCTAGAAAAACATAAAGTGAACTTACACGCTTAAATGGGAAGACTGGGTGGGCCATAAGCCCTTATCTGCCGACAGTGTCTATGTATGTATGTATTTATTTTGTAAAGGTTTGATGACTGGGAAAGGCACACTGAGCTGAGTCTCATTTCTAGGTGTGGCCTGGGGGTGGGGGGAATGTGAGTAGGCATACAGTCAAATAAAATTATGAGAAGAGCAATAAGGGCAAATGCAAGTGCAAAAATACAACAGACAACGATATAGAACAGAGGATGTTTCTGTTTTGTTTTTTTTGCTTTGTTTTTTTACCTATAGCTCTAATGGAATTGCCTGTATTTGTATTTCCTTGTTGTTTCCCCATCCTCCCTCCCCGACATCGCGGCTTGAAACAAGTCCTTTTGGGCTCTGCTTGCTTACCTTGTAAAATATGTTACAAATCAATAAACTATTGAAAAAAAAATAGTATTTCTATTGATATTTATTGTTTGTACAGCTATGAAGAGTTAACATAGCAATAGATAAGTGTTCGATCAAAAACATTTATACTGTATCAATATACAAAGAATATATCTTTAAATGTCTTATTGGTAGAAAACATTTCTATTAATTAATTAATTTATTTATTTTACAACATTTGGCCAGGAAGGCACTATTACTTGAAATAGCATGTTTCAAGATGTATCCTAGTGGATCGGGTAAAGGATACAATTCAAAAAATAAGAATAAAAATTAGAGTACAATAAATACAACATAGTTTATTACATAAAAATATGGTCTGCTAGTGAAAAGTACAAATATTGTAGGTACATAGGTACACAGGTTTGGTGAGATGATTTAAGACTGTGTGGCATATCAACTTTACCTCCCTGTTATCCTAAGAGTGATAACCTGAAATGCCCTTTCCCTTCAGACAGCTATTGAGCCCAGTCTTGCAATTCTGAACAGTATCTGCACTTATCACCTCCTCTGGTGATCCATTCCACAATGCTGTTGCTCTCTCAGTAAATGAAAAGGTTTCCTTGCATCCCTCCTGTCTTCTGACCGTTTCTCCCTTTACCTTGAACTCATGCCCCCTGATTTTGCTATCCTCAGTTCTGCCAAACAGTCTGTTATGCTTGGTTTGTGTATACCCTTTCATGATTTGGAATACTTTAATCAGCCCAGGTGAATAGGTAAATAATCAATTATTGTTTTGAAGGTCAGTCACGACTGATAATTAAGCAATAAGGGACGACAAGGTGTGTGTTATCGTGTATTAACGCTACTCCTGGGGTGGGCTGGAAGACAGGCAAAGCTGAAAGGTTTCCACCCACCCCAGGAGTGACATTATTACACGATAACACACACCTTGGAGTGCCTTATTGCAATTATACAATGGCTCAATGTTATAGAAAACAAAAAATAAAAATTAAAATGTTTTTAGTACATTTTTAGTGAGGCAGTGTATCTTTGTTTCTGAAAAAAAAAAAGTAGCTTCAAAAAATCCATACAGTGATGTTATTGTGTAATAACATCACTGTCTCAGGCACACATTGACCAATCAGAGTCCAGAAAATTTTCTTGCCATTGTATAATTGTTAATCATCAACTGTCACCATATGATCATCAAGGGAAACCATGATCTAAGTTCATCATATACTGTAGATCATGATTTAATCATTAAAATCTAACTTTCGAATCACCAGCTGAGGATTATTTATTATTGTTGTAAGCTTAAATCAGCATGATGGTTTTTGATGATCTGTGGATGATCAATTGATGATTATTTCAGTGCTGTATTGTAAGTCATGAGTAATATTTAACAACATTTTATGTGTTACTTATATGAAAATATGAATGTCAAAAAGCAAAGGCAAATTAATTATAAATCAAGTGAAGTCAAGTTTTAATCCCTTTAGGAAGAGTACATGCTATGTTAGGTATAGTACATACATTTGCAAAATTAATTTGCATATTTAAAAAGCACAGTTTATGGACCAGAACAGTGGTGATTTCTATTTTTAAAATTATGGTAAGTTCGATTTTTTAAATAATTTTACCTTGATAGTATTAGTTTGCAGACTGTAAGGAAAGATTTTTGAGTACAAACCAGGTACCTCTAGAAACTCACCACAACCATAAAAGGAGCCCCTGACTAGAGCTATATGATCTACATAAGCCTTTGTAATTATAACATGAGTAAAACATGGTGTAAGAGTGTAAAATTTGAAAGTACTGAGTTTGTATAGAAGATGCATCACAACTGATGATTCCAACAAAGATGTCTAAATAGAAGAAAGATAAATTCCACAAGTACAGAAAAAAGATACATTAATTTGCTTTTTTAATTTATTGCAGTGATCTTGACCATGGGCAATCATGAAAAATCATAATGACAAGATCATCATTAATCACAATACTCATTTCCATAACACCATGGTTTTTGATTAGAAACCATTTAAGGTTCATGTTTATTGTTAGTTATCATTACAATGATGTTTTTTATAAGACTGAACTTGATCTATGAACATAATTGATAATGATCATTTAGGATACATCATTATAACTTTTTTATCTTTCCAGTTGGCATATCTCCTCTTAATCTCCTTTTTTTCTGGATACAAAATAAACAGGTTCTCCAGCTTTTCTTTGTATTGTATGTTTTCTAGCGTCCTAGACATCATTGTAACCCTATGCTGTACTTTTTTACAGCTCCTTTATTTCCTTTTTTATAATAAATGAAAATTAATTTATCCTCAGTAGGCATCAGCAGAGCATTACAGAGTATGTAATATAAAAATTGGGTATCAGAATGGGGGTAAAGAGAGAGAGAGAGAGAGAGAGAGAGAGAGAGGAGAAATAGGGAGAAGGGGAAAAGATGTAGAGGAGGAAAAACCAAGGGAATGGTAGAGGTGGAGATGGTTTTAAATGCGAACAGACCTGCACAAAGTACTATAGTAATGAAGTAGGAGATTTGGGGCAGAAGGATAAGAGGCAGAGAAGGAAGAGAGGGAAGGGGGACTGGATCATAGATGGGGAAGTCTGTAGGAGAAAGAACGCTGCCCAGTAGTGGTCTTGGAGAAGGGGAGGCAGGAAAAAACAATAGTCTGAGTTTCTAAGTAATAAAAAGGAGGGGAGGGGTAAGAATGGAGATAGTCACCTGTCTTGAAGAGTAGGAAGCTTCGAGGGGCATTGTAGATATTGCTTAAATCGAAGCTCAAATGCTTGTCCTATTGTGCTGATAACATCCTGAGCCAGACCATCACAGCATTCTAGAATATGACATGCTGTAAGAAACATAAACAGTAGATTGTTCTTTATGGATTTAATGCAAGGTATTTAGGCATTAAAATGCATCTATATAACTGAGGTCAGGGCCATCCAGAAGCAGGACTGCATGGCATGGCTTGCAAGCATTTATATATGACTCACATCAGCATAAGCAAATACTGAATGCTGTCTCTCAGGAATTCTGCAAAGATCACTTCTGCTTTACTTAAAGATGTAAATGCAGACACATTTCTGTTCATTCTATGCCCTTCCACAACACTGTTGTAATTAGTATTATCATTTATTTTCATGATCTTCTATTTAGGTGGTTACATTGACTACAGATAAACCCTAATACTGGCTAGCATGTTACTCTTGTGAAAATGGTGATGTAAATGTTAAGAGAAGAACTGCATGGGTGGGTGCAGTACTGTGGTCCTCAAAATTAGCACTGCAGTGAAAGAACACTTTACTAGGGATGGAGTTCTCCATCATCATCAAGAGGTCCTGCATTTTTAGCTGGCTCACCAACACAGCAGTAGCAGTACTGCTTGTGACGCTGGTGACCTGGGTTTGGGAAGATGGTCGGCTGAGGGGGGGAGGTAGAATGAGCATCCGCATGACTGCTCTCCTCCTGTGGGGGGGGGCTAGGCTGCAGGTCTCAGTATAAGTGCGACTCCCAGTGGAGGCTAGTAGTACAGTGCCAGCCTGAGACATGCAGTTGGAAGGAGATATTGATGGATGTCTGTAGGGTACATGTGAGAGCATGAAAATACAAAAAAGAAAGCAGCAATAGACACAGGAGACTTCAGGGCAGAAATGTATTCAAAAACAAATGACAGACTTGTTGGGGAACAAATCTGTCATTTGTTTTTGAATAAATTTCTGCCCTGGAGTCTCCTGTGTCTATCGTTGCTTTTTTTTTTGTATTTTCCTTCTGGTGTGCCGATCTTTTTAGCAGCAGATCCACAAGATATGGCTGGGAGTGCTTATCTTTCTGTATCAAATTACATGTGAGAGCATGCATGCCCCACACTGACATCGTTGCATGTCTGTGTCTCCAGAGGCAACTTAAGCAGAACCCTGTAGCAACCACACAATGATACCAGGGCTCTTGCAAGCAGCACCTCTAGACTGCTCTGGGTGATGTCAGGGGGACCAGATTAGCATCTTGGTCCTCCCCTTGGTGTCTGGGGGGAGGAATCCCAACCATGGGGGGCAAGCCACGGTCTCCAGATTTCCCCAGTGGGTCCCCAGAGCTGGCACAGAACAGAGACGAACCTGAAAGAGGCACATTGGCAGATATAGGTATATTTCTAGCCTTATCCAGGGGCATAAATACAGCCAATGAAAAAAAAACTGTTCTGCATTTTTGAGAAAATGGCAAAAGGAGAAGGCAAGAGGCCCTGGGTAGAACTAGATGGAGTAATAGCTTTCAAAGCCTGTTCCAAGTGATGTTTTTTGAAGAGGTGCCTAGGATACAGGATTGTTAAAGAGCTACAGTGGTAGCACCAAAAATAGCAGGTAGAAAATGTTAGTAATTTTTTAAAAGTAGTCCTATATTGTTAAGGGGGGGGTGCAGCTGCAAACTAGGGGTGTTGGCTGCACACTTGAACAGACTTAGATAGACCGGGTGGTCTGTTTCTGCTGGCACATTTGTATGTTCGTATTGTTACATTTTTCTATGTTGTTCATTAGATAGTTTTTATACCTTATATTGTTGTGTGTGATATGAGATACAGTACTTTACCTGGAAGCAGACATACAATATTTAGTTCTGTTCCTCCCACTACCTCATCAGTATGTTACCTCACTCATATCACAAACCCTCATGCCTGACTGGCAACATGTGCCACAAGCTACAAATCATGCAGCAGAAGATTGGCTCATCTTGGTTCCTAGGGATGTCACAGTCAGTGAGGTCACAATGCAGATGATGTATAGGGAGGAACAGAAGTGACTACTGCATGTCAGCCTTCAGGTAGAGTGCTGTTCCACACATCACACCTAGTACTGTCAGGTAGAAAATCTTTCAATTATCAAAACTGAAAAGGAAAAAAAAAACTTAAGATATAAGAAGTGATCGCTGACTACTTCTGAAAGTTACTATTGTTTCCAAGCAGTACACTAGCTCTTTAAGCACATGAATATTTACTTTATTTGCAAACCAGAATATTTACCATCGAACAAAGCTCATGTATTATGGTGGCACCAGTATGTGATAAAAACAAAACCAAAAGGCTATAGCTTGCCTAAGAGATGTTTACAACATTAGTGTACAAAAAGTGAAGATAGCAATGTAAACAAAACACACATCGGCTAATCAGTCTGCAGGATTTGTTTCACTGCTTACCATAGGTGCATGGGTGTCCTGAAGGGTCAGTGAGGAACTGGGGCAGTCACGGTGTACATCTGAAATGAGTTCCCTAAGGGCTCTGTTCTCAAAAGATTGTTGCCAGTTACACTGGGTGCCCTGCAGGTAGAACTACAAGATGCCCTAATATGCAGGTGATGGATCACTATGCAAGTGACCCATGTTCAACCTTAACATTGACTCCCTACAGCCAGGGACACTGCTTCCTGACTCAAGTAATGTGGGTGGCACCTACATCATGCTGCAGTGGCTCTTTGCCTGTAGTTCCACTGGCCCTCCAGTTTGATTTGTGTGCAAGAATAAGACACACAGGCATAACACATGGGCATGAAAAGGTCAGAGGCGACATGTATTGGGATGCAAGCCCTTGTGACTTCTACTGTGTCCAGTGTCTTGGGGATGAGGACAAAAGGTACATTTCTTGGGCTGGACCTCTGAGACATGTCCACTTGCCACTTAGATTCTGCCTGACTTATCCATTTCCACATCCTGCTGCTTAGCCCCTGCATAGTGGGTTTCATTGTGGAGGTCAGCAACTGAGGAACATGTCGAGTAAGGGTTAATTTGGGGAGGGAGGGACACTAAAGGCAAAAGCCCTGTGGAGTAGCAGGAGTATAAATAAAAGTGTTGCAATTGACTATACATGCAAGGAACCCTTCTGAGGATATGGTCCTAAAAGATTGCATGTGCTTCAGTCTAGAGGACAAGAGTGGTCTTGGCTGCACATAGATACACAGATAGACAGACACTGAAAGCAGAAAAAGGCTGTTCGCTTATCCAGTCTGCCCACCCTACCTAACTAGTTTGCCTTGCCCTAGTGGCATTCCTTTCCTTTTTTACTGTCCTCCTTTTTTATAACTAAACCTACATTGGCATCCCCAGGATCAAACCCACTTTTAAAGCACTCTGCACTATGCTGCAGCAGACCTACTGAATAAAGCAATGTAATTTCAATGGCAATTAGTCCCTTTTGTCATGCAGGAAACTGTGGCATTCACTTCATCCTGGCAATGTCACAATTTCCTGAATGACAAAAGGGACTAATTGCCATTGAAATTACATTGCTTTATTCAGTAGGTCTGCTGCAGAATTCTGCAGAGTGCTGCAAAATGCTGCAGAAATGGGTTTCATCCTGGGGGATGCCACTTCGGCCTGCCTCATCCCTGTTTGAAACTATCGATTGCCTTGCTATAAGTTTAAGTTGAAAAAGTCAAGTGTCTTTTGGTGTATAGTTGAGTAACGGAATAGTACCAGATTAAGAACTGTGCTTCAGTAATCCATGAACAGTGCCCATGAAAATGGTCGATCAGGATTTTCACTTATACTGCTACCACCACCTATTTAAACTTCCAGTAACAGGGCAGCATACAGTATGTAGTTTGTGGGAAGTAAATCTGACCTGGCCTCTTTTATTCTATTATAGTTTTCATATAGCTATCATTTATATGACATTCCCTCTCTTCCAATATTTAAAGCAGTAGTATTTGTTAGTTGGCAAAAATTTTATTTTATTCTTTTTTTGGCAATAATACGTTTGGCAAAATATTAATATACCCATTTTTCTTTTCATACTGTCTCATTCCCCAACTGAGATATGTGATTCTGAAGTATTTAAATGTTGCTGCTCTCTTTCCATGCCCACAGTAACAAAATGAAACATCTTGGTGTGCGGTTCAGCTGTTTGCTATCAGAAGCATCTGCTAGCACCTTTCTACTACATTCACAGGATGTATCTAGTTTGCTTAGTTTAGTTTAGTTTAGTTTAGTTTGGCTTATTTGGTTACCCAGGTGAGCTCACTGGAACACGTTCCTTTTTTAGGCACAACCTGGGCTAGTTAGTGCAAGGAACAAATAAAAGGAACAATATATAATAAAAATTAATAATAATCATAATACAACTACAGATTTTCAGGATTTCAAAGTACATGTCAGCCTAGGCCACAGCACACTATAACATGCAGCAAATGATATCTGTACTAGTTGCCTTACTGTGATATAAAAAATGTTTTCCTGCAACCCTATCTTGATTATTTGCACCTCTCTCTGCACATACATTGCTGCTCAAGCTGTCTTATGGCTGCACATCTTGTATCATGCAACTGTCTTGTGCCTGCATTTGTGTTTTTATTGAATGCACTGACTGATCTACTTATCATGTATTATGACCTCATGTTGGGGTGTGCATTCCCTTGTACTCATGTGTTGTATTTCTACTGCTTCCTGTATCCGTTCATTGTATTTCTGTTGTTATTTGTTGCCTGCCACTGTGTGGCCCGTGTTGTAACTGAAAATGGTCCTTTGGATCAGTTCACTTACCCGGTTACCAAAGACATACATACATACATAAATGTCAAAAGCTAGTATAATTAACAGGGGCCAGCAACAGTCTCCTAAGCTCCAAGATAAATGAGTTAGGTGACGAAAGGGCTCTAAGTGATGGGGAGAAATTATTCCAAACAGGAGATGCTATGTGCCCAGAAGAACACTATGCACTGTCAAATTGCAATTTCAACGTAAAGCATTTTAAAAATGTTTTTAATGGGAGGTCATATTTATTAATTTGCATCATTAATTACAAAACTAGTAATAAAAGAGGTTTAAAAATATCTGCAGAAATTAAAAAAATACACTGATGATATAGTTAAGGATGTCAGAAATATACGTGACTGCTAAACAAAGCTACTGCCTTAAGTTGCTCCTCTGAAATATAGTAACACTGAAGTTGTTGGCAGAAAAGTACTGCTTGGCCCATCCAGTCTTATCAGATGTTTCCTGCCTAATCTGTCTCCACAGACTCTAACTAGCAACCCTCCCACCCCCTGCCTGTTTTCTAATATACCTCTATATTTATCCCATGCATGCTTGAAGCCCCCTGTTTTCACCTGCACCACTTCTGCTAGTAGTCTGTTCCAGGTATCTGCTGCCATTTCAGTGAAGTATTTCCTTACATTTCTCTCCTCACATCTCTCTTAAACTTTCCCACACCATCTTCATTTCATGCACCCTGGTCCTGGTGCTCTTACTGTACTCATTTGAAAGAGATTCCACTCCTACTCCCTGTTCACCCCTGTGAGGCACTTGTAGGTCTTTATCATGGCACATCTCACTCTCCTCTCTTTCACGGTATATATATTGAGATCCTTCAGTCTCTCCTGGTAGGGCTTCTAGTGCAACCTCTGCACCATTTTAGTTGCCCTCCTCTGAACTGTCTCCACCCTGTCTATATCCTTTCTGAGGTGTGGCTTCCAAAACTGCGCACCGTACTCCAGGTGGGGCCTCACCAGCGAGTGATTCAGTGGCAATGCCACCTCCCTCCTCCTGCTGGAGATACCTCTCCCTATGCATCCCAGCATCCCACTGGCCAATCCACTGACATGTCACACTGCCCTGTCACTTTGAGGTCATCAGACATGAATACCCCAGGGTCCCTTGCCTGTTTAGTGTCTGTCAGCACCCACCCATCCCATACTCAGCTACTCAGTTCCTATGCCCTAGATGCATGATTTTGTACTTTTTGGAACTGAACTCCAACTACCACGCTCTTGACTACTTCTCGAGTTTCCCAAGATCCCTACGTATTTTCTCCACCCTCTCTTGAGTATCCACCCTATTGCAGATTTTGGTATCATCTGCAAAAAAGCATGCCTTCCCTTGTAGCTCTTCTGAAGTGTCACTTATGAAGACATTGAAGAGAACTGGTCCCAGTACTGATCCCTGTGGCATTACTGGTCACTCTCCCATCATTTGAGTTAGTGCCTTGGTTTATCTGCCTCTGCCCCACTTCCCTGTTTGATACTTGACATTGGTTTCCACACAGTGACCATATCAGGCACAGCCAACATAGTTCAGATGCCCATGCTGCTATACATTGTTCTAGTGGGTGTGGCAAAAGAGCTGGAGTCAGAAAATAAAGAAGCATACATTGACAACATATCTCAGCAGTATTCGGAAAAGCAAATTTAAGTGGTACACTTTTGTTTTAGTAATTGACTGATTTTTTTTTGGTTTTACCAGGAAAGCACTATTAAGTTTATACTCTTCTACAAGGACATCCTGAAATGTGTAGCTGTCAACAGCCTCTTTATTAAAAAAAAAAAAGAAAGAAAGAAAAAATAAATGTAGCACTGCTGCTTCATATAACACAGTACTGCCCCCTACTGTCAGATAGTCACTGTTGGAAATGGATAAAATTAACTGGAGGAACACACTTTGACATTATATACTGCACTTGTATGTTTTATTTAGTCAGTTGTATGCCTTTTTGGGCATATTTTACATAGGAGCAGTCTTTCCCCATTTTGCTCCAGGAACTGAGTTACTCTCTTCTTTTTACTCTCCTAGAACTGAGTTCCCCTATGCCCCCCACCACCACCACCACCACCAACACACACGCACACACACATTTTCCACCACTGGAAATATTGTTTTGTTCTCACCTCTGCGATTTACAGGATCCTTTGCTACGTATGCAACATAGTCCGTGGTATCCTGCAATACATCAGTTAAAGAAGAGAACATGATAGGCACCTTCAGGTTTCCACTGCAGGTTACATCATCATAACAACTACAGCACACACCAACATTTATAAAGTCATGAATTAAAAAAAAAATGCTAAGGCTGAAAGTAACGATATCGAGGATACTAAGAAAGCTTAAACCAAGGCTTTTTTCTTAGATGATTTAACATGGAGAAATGTTATTCACTTCCCAAAAATGTACATACAGTGCTGTTAAAGAGACCTTAATATCAGGAAATCTTTAAAAAAATTAGATTTTAGGCTGGATCATTAGCGCAGCAGTTGTGCTATGACTCTCAATGCTGGCAATCCTGATTTGGAAGCGAGTTTGGATTCTCAGTGGCCAGCCAAAGGGAGGAGGGTAGCATTCCAGAGGGCACTCTGCTCCTCTGAGGAGGGGGAGTTGTCAGCTCCAGGGTAATACTGCCACCTAGGTGACTACAGGTTGCACGACACACATAGCAGAAGAGAAAGTCGGGGGAACGCCAACATTGATGCACTCTGCACATTTGCATGCATCTGAGGTTGCACATGCTAGTGTGGGCGTCCCACAGGTGAAAAAAGCAGTAAATCCCTGATCAGCAGTGCAAAGCCAGTCTGACCCTGCGCAGGCCTGCACAGGCAATGGAATCTCTTTCTGCAGCAGCATGGCAACCCCTGCCATAAGGGGAAATCCATGTGGATGAAGGGGTTTAGAAGGTAAGTGCACAGAAAACCAGGTGATGGGGCTGTGGGGAGAACAAATCAACAAAAGAAAAATAAACATGAATTTTTAGACACAAATCGGTTAATATTTCACATAATTCTCTGCATCAAGCTTCCCATTTTTATGTTTGTTTGCACGCAGTGCACAAGAAACATATTGAGGTTAGTAGAGCATTGCAGAGGCATGGCAGTGTTGTGGCCAATGCAGGGGATGCTTTAATGGGCGTGTCCCTCAGCCACCAATCAACAGGGAAACTGCCGATGATAGCAGTTTCAGAGCAAGTGCCAGACTTGAAAGAAATCTGCCACTCCAATCACAAACAGTTTCATCATTGCAGCAGCAGATCTCTTCCCCCCTCCTTCCCTGCAACCAGACACATTCCAGCCATATGCATTACAGTGCATGGTAATGCACATGATTGCACATACGTGCAACTCATTTGCTCAGTGTGCATTTTCCGGTGAACATATCTTTTGCTGACAACAGGGTGCTCAGTCCCCATGTCAGCATGCCCCCCACCCCCACTATTGTGGCACACTGGGAGCCCACCCCAGTGTGCCAAAGTAATTCTTTATATTTTCTGACACTGGGATGCCCACTCCCAGTGTTGGATGTGCCCCCATGCTCTTTTTTTCAGCCAAGCTCAGGGTGTCCAATCCCTGGGTCAGCATTGATCCCCTCCTCACTAGTCTGGCACACTGGGAGCTCACACCAGTGTGCCGAAATTTATTTTCATACTATTTCACCTATAAAAAAGTGAACTGTCCCCCAATGTATTTTTTTTTAAACCTAAAGAAAAAGAAAACAGTCCCTCATCATCCTCGCCACCCTCCCAATCCCACCCTCCTCTGTGCACCCCTCCTCCTTGCACCATCCTCACCCATACTTACCTCTGGAGATTCAATACTACAATCTTCTGTGGACCGGGAACACGTCTGCACTCTTCAAAAGTTGACCACACGCTGAAGAAAATCATGGTAAGCCCTATAATGGCAATCAATGGGGGGTTTCAACTTAGGTTGATATCTCAGCCATTTTTGGGAGTTTTGGTCCGAAATTTTCAACATGGGGTTCTTGGGACCCCACCTCATGAACATTGGCACTGTCATTTCATTTCTTGTTTCTGAAATGTGATTTTGTGGTTGCTGCATGGAATAACCTTTCAGGACTGATTAACAAAACAATAGTGCCACTGTTCATGAGGTGGTGTCCCAAAAAGCCCAAGTTGCAAGTTTGGTGAAAAAAATCCCAAAAATGACTGTGTTTTGGGTGTGCATTGCGCAGTTTGTACACATGCTCAAACTTCATCAATTTTTTTGTATTTTCACTCCAAATTTCCAACATTGCCATTTTTTCATACCCCTTATGAACAGTACAGCTGTCATTTTTTGCATCCTTCCTGAAATGTGTTTTTACACCTGTGATGCAGAATGGCATGGTCGCTGTGCGAAATCAACTTTTGGGACAGGTTAATGAAATCACAGTGCCACTGTTAATGAGGGGAGGTCCCTGAAAGGCCATATTGAAAATCTGGTGAAAACATTCCAAAAAATGGCTGTGTTATGAGCGTATGTTGCACAGTTTCTACACACACTCGTTACTTTTGTCACTTTTTCATATTTTCACTCCAGATTTTCAACATTGCTGTTTCTTCACACCTCCTCATGAACAGTATAGCTGTCATTTTTCATATCCTGCCTGGAAATGTGTTTTCACACCTGTGGTGCTGTGTGGCACACTCACTGTGCAAAATCACCTTTTGGGATTGAGTAACGAAATGATACTGCCACTGTTCATGAGGTGGGATCCCAAAAAGCCCATGTTGAAAATTTGGAGCGAAAATACCAACAAACACCCAGGGCATTAGGGTTTCCAACCATAACGCCCCACCCTGTACAGACTGACAGGTGCCGGGGGAGTGGCTTGGGGTCATCGGCCGTAATGCTCACGCCATTCCACCCCCACCCTGCAGTCACTGATAGGCATTGAGGTGTGCCTTGGGGTCTTTGGCCCTAACATTCACCTCATTCTCTTATAACTGCACCCATCTCAGTTTATTTCCTTATGGAATGGGGTGAGCATAAGGGCCTAAGACCCCAAGGCACACCGTGACACCTGTCGGTGTCTGCAGGGAGGGTTGAGGTGAAATGGCATGAGCGTTATGGCCAATGACCCAAAGGCACATACCAACATCTGTCAGTCTCTGCAGGGTGGGGGTGGGGGTTGGCATTAGTTCAATACTTCACTGCCATTCCTAGTATGCATCTCTCTAACTCCTGCAGTAGCAATGCCAATACCAGCAAGCAAACATTCAGCATTGACAAATGCTTGTTCTTTATAGGTTTGCAAATTGCAAATGAACATGAAATTGGGGTCACTGTCACCAAGGTTTTATCTGCTCTGGATACTTTTCTATATCTGACATCATTATCCTCTGTTTGTGACATCATAATAATTTCCACAGCAACTGTTTGTGATGTCACAAGCAGAGGATTGCAATGTTAAGTGTAGACAAGCAGCCAAAGCAGATGAAGTCTAGGGAACCAGGATAAAGTTGTCTAAAAATGAATGTTTTTGAGCTGTTTTCACAAGTGCTGGAATTATACTTTATGAGTTTTGGGAGCTATGGGGACCATGGGGCCTATGTCTTTAAAAGTGCCACCTTCCCATTATAGGTTAATGATAGTGATTCAGCAGCCATAAGGGCTTACTTCACAGCTGTGGGGGCCAACCCTGGAAAGCCCCCCTGAAATTCCAACACTGGTTTTCCTTTGACACCAGGGACTCTTTAAATCCCAGTTTGGTTCTTTGTTGTTGTTTTTAGTTTAATATTTGCATTGGCAGGCTCCAACAAATAACTTCAACATTTTGGTGCAGTGAGGGGGGTAACCATAATGTAGTATCTCTTCTAAAGCATTCTTAATGTGCAGTGGCTTACATCTACCTTGGGAATACCCTGAGTTGGCCAACAACATGGGCATAGCCATCTGCAGACAGACTGATTTAGATATATAGCTAAGCAACCAACAATCCAGACAAACAGGAGGATGGATGGAATCAATTTGAAAACGTTAAGCTTGGTTTAAAATGGCCTACTGTAGCATTCATCAAATCAGTTATAAAATTATCAAAGTTCTTTGACACTTTCCATTTCAGTCATTTAACAGGAGAGGATGTGTGGCTGTCTGTCAGCAGTTTACCAGAGAAGAGCTTTATGGCAACAATCAGCTGGGGCTTATTAAATAAGAAAAAGAAGCTGTCATGCTCATCGCTCCGCTTTAGTGTGATGAGTTATAAATCCTGACTTAATATAAAAAAACAAACAAACAAAAACAACAAATTCAGGAAATAGCTTACCGGATCACCACCAGATGCAAAGGAAATGGACTGCATATGATGATTTGCGATAATCTGTTTGGGTCAAAGTCAAAAACAAATCAGTCAGCAGCTAACTATACCAGGGATACCTTTAACCAGTGAGGCTTAACTGGGTGACTTAAGCCATATGCAAAGTGTTAAATCCTACAAGAACCCATGCTCTGGATGGAGTACCTTATTGCCATTATAAAATTGCACCCTTCAGAATTTGTAGAAAGTTTTTTTGTTTTTTTTTTGTTTTTTGTTTTTTAATGCTCCTACCCAGCTGTATACTAGGAATTCACTACTGAAGGAGTCACTAATATTAAGACTGTCCTCCCCATCCTCCCATAACCTGTTCTTTTCTTTTTAAAGTAAAACATATGTTTACCATCCTCCCCTCCCCCTCAGTAGGGAGGGCTATCTGTATTCAAATCTTCTCCCCCCCCACCCCCCACCGCTATGGAAGGTATTTATAAGCAATCTCAGGCATCATTACAAAGCAAAGAAGTCATTTTTTTCATAATTTATTTACTCTGAATGACCCAGCCGAGTTGCCACATCTGGTTTCCAGTGGGGTCCTGCTTCTACTGATTCCCCCATCTGGGTGGACTAGAGCACTGGGATGTTAAGTGGCTGCAACCATATTGCAAGCACAATTATGGGGTGGCTAAACTGAAATGTCCTCATGGATTTGCTGGAAATTATCAAGCTTTTTGAACTCACATCCTGGTGCCCTGCTTGTGCTGTGCTTTCCTGTTAAAACGAAGGAGCATAAGAAAAAACAAAAGGGGCCACCGACTCGAGACTAAGGTATGAGCGGTAACTGAGAAAAATGCCAGAAAACAAATAAATGCGCACTCAGAGGATGCACAGCACCAAGATTATTGCTACATAAAGGTTTTAATACGCCAATACACAAAGTGAGACCATACTGACATTTCACTACACTTTGAAAAAGCACTATGGTTTTCTGCTTTCTGAAGGAGCTTAAGGACAAGAAAGTGCATACCAGGGACTGAAAATGGCCAGTTTTTATTAGGCTTTGCATTCTGCCACAGAACCCCACCAGATATGGTTGCTAGCTATCCTCATTCAATGAGCAGAGGTTTGACATTGGCAGTGCGTCTGTCAGAGGCCGAGTAGCAATTTTAGCAGCAGTTTTGGCCATAGTCGAATGAGGTAAATTATCTGGGTTCTGGTCAATAATATCAGGCATTTCTGTGTGTTGAAGGAAGGTGAAGGCTTTTGTTTGGCCAAATTACTTTTGTAGGTGGCCTCGTACTCATCTGTCTTTTTCATATAGGCCTCTGTCTTGTCACCAAAAAGAGAACTGTTCTCCACAGAAAAGTCCATGACTTTCATTTGGGTATCCTGTGTGAGGTTTGTAGCCCTGACCCATGCAAATCATCTGAGGGCTATGGTAAGGGCCATCCACCTGGCAGTAGTGTCATTAGCATCCACTGCCATCTGGAATTGGTACTTTGCAGCCTCCAGGCCAAACCTGGCAGTTTCAGGTAGGTCAGCTGAGAGACCAGATGGAGCCTTTTCAGACATGGCTAAGACTGACTGCCACAGTGATTTTTGATACTGTGCAGCATAGGCCTGATAATAAGCCTGTCTTATAGCCAAAGAGGCAGAAAGATAGCCTTTCTTGGCCATGCTGTCTATTTTTCTAGAGTCCTTCTCAGGAGGGTGCAATGCCAAAGGCACCTTTGCTCTATCACAGTCTGTTATCTGGACGACACCCTGGTGGTCAGGGTGAGTAAGCAAGAACTCAGCCCCTTCCCTATCCAGATAATACTTTTGTCCGCCCTCTTGTCCAGAGGTGGGACAGAGTTTGGTGTCTGCAGAATCTTCAACATGTCTTTTTTAAAGAATTTGGTGATTGGGAGCAACAACTTCTTAGAAGGTGTTAACCCCATAAGTTTGAGGTACTCAACCTCTTCTCCATCTTCTACCACTTCAGTTGTGGCTATGTCCAAGGTATCTACCATTTTTCTCACAAAGGAGAAATGGGAAGAAAAGTTTTCAGTTGCTCTGGGTGGAGACCCAAACTCCCGTTTAGGGGAAACTTCGGGTTCAATGGGTTCCGCTTCCTCTTCCTCATACTCCTCATAATCCTCATACTCCATTTGTTCTTGGAGTGAGGTATGAACCAAGGTAGGTGTTTACTGACCCTGGGTTTGAACCAGTGTCTGGGGAGCTGGGACCACTACCAGCCCCTGTAAAATCTGGATAACTCTGAAAGCCTGAGCAATTGCCTCAGGTGAAGGCACACTTGAAGGCACAGCAGAAGTTACCTTAGGCTTTTCAGCAGGGGGTTCAGTGAGTTTGGTTCTCTTAAGTTTTTTTGCAGGAACCGGAGATTCAACTGGTTCACCAGTTCTTTTACAGGTTGAAGAATCGCCCTTATCAGGGGTGGTTTGCTTTGGTTCAGCAGTTTCATTCGTATTTTTTGAGAACGTAGGCTGATCAGAGCCTGAAGCACCTTTTCCCAACTTTTTACGCAGTCTTTCCCAACATTTTTCAATCATCTTTTGAGGGAAAGACTTGCAGATCTCTCACTCAGAGGAGACGTGTTCTTCACCCAGGCAGACCACACATAAACCATGTTTGTCAGCCTTGGCAAACACATCCCGACACTTAATACAGTTTTTAAACCATGGAGGCCCGTCTTTTTTTCTTAGGTTTTTCTGACGTTTTAAAAAGGAAAAACCACAACAACAACCATAAGCTGAAGTTTAAATTTGGATATTTATAGCGGTTGCAGGCAGTTCAGGAACCGAGCTAGGTTCCGATCAGAACCGGGATCCAGGGAAAAAGAACCGGAAAAGAACCAAATTTATCAGTTCCTCAGAAACCAAGAAAAACTATACCAAGTATAAAGCTATACAATTAAAAACAGAGTTTTCTGTCAAAAAGCTTCAAATAAACTAACAAAACCCTGGTTCCTCAGCAGTTATCCTGAACCAAGAGGAACCGAGAAAAAAATTTAAATTCTACTCTAACTAGCGATTTAGTAAAATAAAAGATAATAAAGGCAGCAAATGAAATTTCAAAGTCAAGACTGAGGACTGACTGTGAAGAGAAGTCTCCAAGGCATCTAGACTTGATAGGTGGAGAAAGAAATCTGAGGCGTTAATAGAACGCAGCAGTTGATAAGGGCAGCATTTGAATAAGTGGCATGAGCCAATGATGGTTCCATCATTAGCATAACGTTCTATCTTCAGGCAGTTCTACTTTAAAGGCTGACTGCAAGAGTTAGGAATATTGGAGAATTCCTGGGTGAGAAGAAGGGAAACTTCAACAGAGTCCAGTAAGGGAGTATATTGGGGCCCCAGTCAAGTCCAGCTCCACTGTGTTTGTCAGAAAATCTTCAGTTAAAGTCTCAGAGCCTCCACTGCCTGATTTTAATAAACTGATAGGACCCTCCACTGAAACCACAGTCACCATCAACAGAGTGTCCGCCCATGCCATTTTAGACAGTGGCTCCCAAGTGACCATCATTTTCCAAAAGTTGGTATGACCCGGCATCTAGCACACCTGGCATTGCAACCATTAGAAGGTGGCTGGACAGGGAGGTGGGTAGGTACATCATCCCAGGGGGTTGTACTACTCAAACACCTGGACCACTGTTATTTTACTCTGGGTAGAGGCACTGCACTATTTGTCACCACTTTTGGAAAAGAACCCCCAACCACCATCAGAACAGAACTCAGGCCCCTTAACCTGTATGGTAGTCAGCGGGCAAGGGTAGTAGCCTACTGGCATACGGCACTTGGGCTAAAAGTAGGGTACTTCAATCATGGGTGGGGATAGACATAAGGGTATATTAGAAGAGAGGCAGGAAGGTAGGAGGATCACCAGAGATCAGACAGGGTCTGCGGAATCAGATTAGTCTGGGAACCATCTAGGCTGACAGGGTGGGCCAAATGGTCCTTTTCTGCCAACAAATTCTCTACTTCTATAGTTTACAATTTGAATAAACTGGGCCTTTCCCAAGTTGCCATGCGAGGACAGTATTGTGTACAGTGTACAGTGTACAGTGTAAAGTGCAGAGCGATATTTATTTTTTAAACCGCATAGGTGGCCGCAATTTTTCCCAGGTCCTAAAGGAGTTAATTAACAATAATGATGAGGACAGCAAAGAACAGAAGGAAGAAGAGGAAAATCCTTACAACCAAGATGAACCCAAACAGGGGAGAAAGCCATTCATGGACCCAGACCATGCTGACAAGCTAGGTGGTGGGATAGCCATGGATCGTTCCAGCAGACAGGAGGTGACCTTAAAAGAAAGACGGTAAGCAGTTCCTCTGAAGGGCACAGTTAGTCAGGATGGCCAAGCAAGACTAAGATGGCATATGGGGACTTTATAGTCGCATTGTTCAAGCCATGCCTTTAGGGTTGCAGTCTAAGTGCTAGGCCTGGAAAAGTATCAAAGGGCACAGGGGTGACTCCAAGAGAGAGTTTCCACCCTATATCCCTAGACATGGGAGTTGCCCTTGAGGTCATCTCCCACACCACCTCACCACTGTAGGGCCTTGATGGTGCCCAAGGAGGAGGGAGAAAAGGGACCCAGTGTTAAAAAAGTAAACTTGCATCTGACATAGAACAGAGGTTAGATGTACCTGGAGTGACAAGGGTGTTCCTATGGCCAAGAGGCCATGCAGGGTATGAGCAAGATCCTGTAGTAGGGTAAGAGAGGTGCAGCTCCAACTGAGTTAAACAGAGAAACATTAACATCTGCAGAAAAGGACCACTGGTCCATCCAGCCGGCCCAGTTTTACCCCACCCTACCTACCCAACTCAATGACCTATTGTCTAGATGGGGTTCTTGCACACACGCCCCTTTGGTCCCTGCCTTACTGCTACCCCCTGTGTAACTACAGTATTAAGCTCTTTACTCTGTCACAGCCATGGTTGAATGCATTAGTGCTATTTGAGGCCACCACCATTGCCAGTAGGCTGTTCCATGGCTGAACCACTCTCTCTCTGTAAAGTAAAACTTTCTTATAAACCTCCTGAATCTCCCCCATCAGTCTTCACTAATGTCCCCTTGTGTTTGACCCACCATTCCTGCTGAATACTTCCTAGCAGTTTACCTTACTTATTCCTTTCATGAACTTGAAGGTTTCTATCATGTTGTCCCTCTCCTTTCTGGCCTCTGGTGACAATATGTTCAGTGACCTGTGTCGATCCTCATAGGATCTGCCCTGTTGGCTAGCTATCATTTTGATTACTCTATGCTGCACCATCCCCAGCCTGTCTCTGTCTTTCCTCAGGTGGGTTCTCCAGAACAGGGCACAGTTTTCCAGATGCGGTCTCTCCAGCGATCTATAGAGAGATAGCATTACCAGTTTCCTCCTGCTATTGAAACCCCTTCCAATACACCCCCACATTCGGGTTGCCTTGCTGTAGGCCCTGTTACACTGGCTAGTTTGTTTTAGGGAGTCACTTAGGAAGGATCCCAAGTCTCTTTCTTCTGAAGTAGAGCCTAGCTTAACTCCTCCAATCCAGTATTCTGTCATGGAGTTTTTGTTCATGATGTGCATTGCCTTGCACTTTTTGGCACTGAATTTCAACTGCCAAACCCTAGACCTCCTCTCCAAACTTTGAAGGTCCCTCTGCAACTTTCTTACCCCCTCCTTGCTGTCAACCATGCCACAGAACTTAGAGTCATCTGCGAAGAGACACATCTTGCTCTATAGTTCTACTCATATGTCACTGATGAACATATTGAAAAGGACTGCTCCCAGCACTGACCCCAGCAGTACTCATTTCATGACCTCCCTTCCGCCAATTTAACCCATTTACCACCACCCTCTGCTGTCTCTCCCCTCACCACCTTCCCACCCATCCAATAAGGTTCTTTGCTGCTTCTAAATCCAGTAATTTCTTCAGCAACTTTCTGTGTGGCACTGAGTCAAATGTCTTGCTGAAGTCAAAGAAGAAAAAGTCTTCTGCTTGTCCCATACGCACCGCCCCTGTTACCCAGTCAAAGAATACTATCATGCTGGTCTGGCAAGACCTTCCTGCCACTAACCCATGCTGCTTACTATCTCTGAATACATTTCTCTCCATGTAGTCCATTAGGTCCTCTTTGTCTAGTGTCTTCATCAGTTTTCCCAGTTTCTCCCTGTCCCCTCCCTTGTGGAGTGGCACCACATCTGCAATCCCCCTGTTTCTCAGAACTACCCCTGACTTAGTTAGCTATTGAATAGCCCTGTCAGGGGTTCAGCCAGTTCTGGTGCCAATTCCCTGTGTACCCCAGGTGCATCCCATCTGGCCTTGGAGCCTTATCTATTTTCAGAGCTTCAAGTCCTTTTCTAACCCTTTAGCCTGGAAGAACAACCTGCTCCATTTCTGGGATCCTCTTATAGCAGCCTTTATGCCACTTTCTGGCAGATGTCTGCAGTCCTGTACTCTGAATAGAAGCATAGAAACGCAGAATTTGATGACAGATAAGGACCGTATGGCTCACCTAGTCTGCCCATTTTTCCCTACCTACTGTATCACTGCAGACCCTAATTGATCTCTGGCTTATCACCCCTTGTCTGATCACTAAGGTTCCCTTATGCTTATCCCATGCTTTCTTGAACCCCGTTACAGTTTTTGCCCCCACCACTTCTGCTGGGAGGCTGTTCTAGGCATTCACCACCCTCTCCATGAAGAAGTACTTCCTCAGATCTACCATGAGTCTACCCCCCCAGCTTCATAACATGACCCCTTATCCTTGAGCATCTCTTTTTCTGAAAGATGCTTCCCTCCTGAAATTTATTTATACTTGTGAGGTTTTTTTAAAGTTTCTATCACATCCCCCCTCTCCCTCTGTTCCGCAAGTGTATATATATATATATATATATATATATATATATATATATATATACTGTATATATATATATATATATATATATATATATATTTAGGTCCTTCAGACTTTCCTCATAGGGCTTTTGATGCAGACCCTATACCATTTTGGTTGCCCTTGTGTGGATTGCCTCCACTCTTTCTATGTCCTTCCGGAAGAGATGAGGTCTTCAGAACTGGACACAATACTCCAGGTGAGGTCTCACCAGTGATCTATACAGGAGTAACATCACAACTCCCTTTCTGCTGGTGATCCCACTCACTATGCATCCCAGCATCCTGCTAGCTCTCCCAACTGCCTTGTCACACTGTCTAGACACCTTTAGGTCATCAGATATGATGACTTCCAGGTCGCTTTCCTATTTGGTGGTCATAAATACCTCTCCTCCCATTTGTATTCATTCCCTGTGTTTCTGGGCCCCAAGTGCATGATTCTGCACTTTTTTGCATTGAAGCAAAGTTGTCATACCCTTGACCACTCCTTCTAACCTTTTCAGATCCCCTGTCACTCCCCGACCCACCCCCCCACCCCAGAGTGTCTACCCTGTTGTAGATTTTAGTGTCATCTGTGAGCAGGTAGACTTTTCCCTCCATCCCCTCTGCAATGTCGCTAATAAAGACTTTAAAGAGGACCGGTCCCAGTACAGATCCCTGAGGTACCCTACTGGTCACCCTTCCTTTCTCAGAGTGAACTCCACTTACCACCACCCTCTGTCTCCTCTCCCTTAGCCAATTTCTTACCCAGTTTATCACCTTTGGTCCCACTCTTAGGCTACCCAGCTTGCTTACTAATCTCCTATGTGGGACGGTGTCAAAGGCCTTGCTGAAATCCAGGAAGGCCACATCCAATGCTCCTCCCTGATCCAATTCCCTGGACACCCACTAGTCAAAGAAATCTATTAGATTCGTTTGACAAGACCTCTCCCCGTGAATCCATGCTGTCTCGTGCTCTATAATCCGTAAGCCACTGGATTCAAGATATTCCACTATCCTTTCCTTCAGTGATTCTGAGTAAAAGTAGTTGTTAAGAATGACTGCCTCCAGCTCATCTTTCTCTAGTTCCCTGCCTCTCCATCAAGCTAACAATTCCCCCTCTTATCTTCCTTTTCCCCCTATTGTACCTGAGAAACTGTTTTCCCTCCCTTGACCCTCCCCACTAGAAATATAGACAGTGTTGGTAGAAAATGACCACTGGTCCATCTAGACTGCCTGTTTGTGTTGTAACTAGGCTGATGGCAGTAGATAGAGTATGCAAGCCAGTTCAGCCCAACCACCTAGGCTGGCTTGGGTGGTGTTGTGACCATGAGTAACAGTGTTAAGAAACTTGGCAAGGTCCATAAAGATAGCAGAGGGAATGCCCGGCATATTAAGCTTTGGGTTTTGACCTTACTGAGACAATGTCTGTTGGAGAGGGGTCATTATCATTCCACTAGAAAAAATGCTAGTTTACAATGAAATGTCTTGACTTGGGCCTCTTAAAAGGAGGCAACACTAGACCCCTCAAATATCCTGCATTTCTTAGGAGCTCTGAATATCCATTCCCTGGAGTAGTGTGGGCTGAATTTTATTACAAAGAGCATGCTTCTTTTGTATTTTACATCAAAGTACTATATTCAGGGCACACCGGCACTGGTACACTTGTGGAGAAATATTTTTCCTACACGTGACCACAAATGAGGAGACTGACCCCTCTTTATAACAATCAGGCCAGGACTTCAGTCTTCGGTACCTGTCACAGCTGTATGAGCTGCTATCAGCCCAGTTATAATTCAGCCGTGATTAAATGTTGCTTGCCCATCTTGTATTCTATGATAGAATGAATAATCACAACAAGATCTACCTGTTTGGTATCTGGTGTCATCAGGTTGAGGCTGGTGGTGGAAATGTTTAATGTGATGCTCATTCCGGCAAACTGAAGATTGCTCTTGCCTAAAACACTGGCCAAAGCTTTGCTTGGTGGCTGTGGAGAAAAGCATATTGATCTTCCTTCAATTATCATATGAATTAATCCCCATTCAAATTAATAGGTAATCGCAAGGAACACTCGTGTAGGCTCATGCAACATTACATAAATAGAAATAAATGTCAAGCAAATTACAAATTCGGCATGCTGCCATATTAAGGATTTATTAATTGCAAGCAATTACATAACACTAAAACAAAGGCAACAGGAGATCCATTTAGTATGCTAGTTTCTCCTTGTTATTGTGTATAGTTTTGTTTGTGGTGGCTGCCTGTCCAATGCAAAGCAGATGGTTTCAGCAGTGAGCATCACTGGGAAATACTGACATATATCAACAGCAATTGTTGTTTTAGATTTTGAAGATACCTTTCTTTTCTTAAATGCTCCTTTGGTACCTGGTACAGCTTCACACACTCGGCTAATAGCTTCTCTGCAAGAAGTGAAGAAAAAGTTCATGAGGAAATGTTGCCTCAGGGAATACAGACCCACCATTTGATTAAATGTTTTCATAAAATGGATAAGAGAAATCCTGTACTGTGATTGGAGGAATCCAGTCACATGACCATGCAGTTAAAATACCACAGCCACACAGGTCTATTAAAATTTCTTTCCTTTTGTGGGGTGGGGCAGTAACCATTTTATAAACATGATATCACAATCCAGCATGTTTTTTATGCTGTGCAAACCACAGTTCCAGGTAGGGTGAATTGCTTGGGTTCCTGCCTCAGAACTCACTTGAAGCATGTGGTTATTATAGCATACCTGCGCACCCTTTTTTGTGTGTTATCACTTACATAACAGATGGCCCAATACAGTAGGAGCTGCTGCAAAATACAGACATGTACATACTGCCTGTATAGTGTAAAGAGGGAACTGGTTAAAATTGATTCTGTAGCACTTTGACTTCCAAAGTTAACTGCAACATAGAGTGCACTTCACCTAGGAGTCCCAAAGGATGAAACTTGTGTCTGTAATATGTTACTCTCAGTCTAAACCAGAACAAATGCAAAAATCTGTTTTGGGACAACTTTTATTTTGATGAAGCTTTGTCGGCCTTTCCTACAGAAGGATTTTGTTACTGCTATGCATAATGATTTGCACCCGGGTCTGAGGTTTGTAGAGTGTTTGTTACATTTGCAGACTCAAGTAAGCAATATTTGCTTTTTCTTTTACAGATCCATCCCAAAGCAGACTACACATTCCCACTGTCTTGCAATAACTGCCCCCAGGGCACTCTCTGGTCACACTGAAATGGGACACCAAGGACTCTCACCTGCTCAGGCCAAAATGAGTTGGTTTCAGCTTTAGTGGCTACCTGGTTCCTGAAATCCAGACACGTGCTGCAGGTATATAGTTCATTTAATAACTGCTCCTCTGCCTCATCTCCCTTGCAACGCTGAATCTCTGAGTGATACCTTGTTCATTCTATGTATTTTGATTCAGCCAGCAGGTGTCTCTATACACACATCTTGCTGAGCACTCCCTACTGCCACAGTCCTGACCTGCTTTTTGCTAGAGATTGTGTTTTAAAATTGCATATGTAAATTCTATATTTAAAGGGCACCATTATGCTTGTCATCTGTATATTTTTACATGTGAGAGTGAATATATTTACTGTGTATCTCTATGTTTCTACTTCTGTTGTCCCGTTCCCCTCCCCCCAGATCATAATTGAAAACACTCCCAAACACTGTTTTTTTTTATTAACTTTTTATTGAAAATGGAGAGAAAAGCCCGCCCAGTGGCGTGGAGGGCTGAGGCATCATGCCTTACCTCCTGCCACACTGGTGACCCGTGTTCGTGGTACGAGCGGATCACCGGGGGTCAGCTGGGGTGGGAGAGGATCGAGCATCTGGAGGACATCTCTTCTCTCCCAGGGAGGGAGGGACATGGAGGCTGGTGCATCTCTGACACCTAGCAATGGCTGGGTGTCGCAGCACCTGGGTCCTGTACATAGGGATGTGGCGAAGTAGTTGACTGGCATGCTGTGGGTGGCAGCACACATAGCTTGGTCACTGCTGGCACTAACATTGCTCTGCCTCGGGGGAGGCGGTAGAGAGAACAACCAGGAGGAGAAAATGTCCTGGGTGTGGCTGGATGAATGCCGACCCCTACAGGCGCAGCTCCCGTGAATGACAGGCACCTCCTGAATTGGATCCATTTTCAGCGGGTTGAGGGATCCCCACTGCCCCACCTTGGGGGTAAGCTGTGGAGAAAGAATGGAGGTGCTCTGCGAGTGGGGTACAGGGCTGGGGGGCTGGCGAGATGGAGGGCCGGCCAAGAACAGAGGATAAAAGAAAGTATAAAAAAAAAAATGGAGTGAAACAGAGACAACAGTACATATCCAACAATCACAATGAAAAACAGCAGACTGGATGGGCCAAGTGGCCCTTATCTGCCATCAGTTTGTATGTTTCTATATTCAGTGTATAATAGAGATGATAGTTTCATAAAACGTGACAGTCAATAACAAAAAAACTAAACTTATTCTGACTGCTGGTAGTAATAACACTGGTGATTAACCACTGTGGTCAGATATTGCTGTTCAGTTTATATGAAAAAAAGGGGGAACAAGCATTTGTCAATGCTGAGTGTTCCCCGTGTGCACTGGCGTCATAGGGGGTGTGTGGTACTGATACCTCTGAAAGTGACATTGAAAGTTGCTTCAGTTAAGGAATCATTTTATTAACAGTTATGAAAGCAAAGTAGAAGTGATGATGTTGGGCAGTGTAACTGTCTTGTTTGTTGTTATTTGTACCTCAAATTTTCAACTTACCCTTCTTATGACCCACCTCATGAACAAAGGTAGACAAAAATTTCAACCCCTGCCCAAAAGGTGATTTCAAGCCGAGACTGCAAAATCACCTTTCAGGATGCAAAAATAAACATTTTGGACAGGATCTGAAAAATGACAGCTGTCACATTCATGAGGTGCTGTGAAGAAATGGCTATATTGGAAATTTGGGGTCGAAATATTGAAAATTGCCAAAATAACGAGCCTGCATTCACAAATTTCAATGCAGGCTTATAACTTCATTATTCCTTTAATATTTTAACATCAAATTTTCAACACAGTTTTCAATGGTACAATAATTTTCAATGATTTAGGAGGCAGTATAGTGCAGTGGTCTAAGGCTCTGAGCTGCAAATCTGTTGACATCCAGCAGACCAGACCTGGGTTTGAATCCAACAGCTTCCACTTGCATACTGTGTGACCCTGAGCAAATTACTTAACCTCCTTGTGCTCCCAGGTCGCTCCTATAAAGAAGCTTTCAGCTTAGTGTGCTATACCTGGTTAAACAACTAAATAAAAAAAAAAAAATGTTCAACTCCGGCCTGAAAGGTGATTTCGCACAGTGACCATGAAATCACCTTTTGGGATAGATTTACCTAACATCACTTGCATTGTTCATGAGGTGGGATCCCAAAAAATGTATGTTTAAAATTTGGGGCAAAAATATGAAAAAATAGCCAAGTTATGCCACTAAGTTGAAAACTCCATTGAAATACATTGAAGCTGAAAACCCCATTGAGATACATTGAATCGCTTACCTCAGTTTGTGGTTGGGCTTTGAAGAGTGAAGACATGTCTCTGGTGTAAGGAAGATTATAGGGATAGACCTCCGGTTGGTAAGGATGGGGTGTGGGAGTGAGAAGTTCTGAGTGGGAGGGTCGGTGGGGGGGGTGGGTAAGAGCACAGTAGACAATAATGGATGGTTTTCCTTTTTCAGGTAAAGAAAAAATGACGAGGGACAGTTTTCTTTATTTCAGGGACAGGACATTGGGGGACAGTACTGCAACAGTTGAGGACACTGGGAGATTGGGTACCCCCAGTGTCACTGACTTATGTTTGGGGGGGGGCACAACAGATGTCAATGGATGGTTTTCTTCTTTGCAGGGGAAAAAAATGACGAGGAACAGTTTTAGACACTGGGGGATTGAGCACCCTCAGTGTCACTACTGTGTGTGTGGGGAGGGAAGGGGTGCTGACAGGGAGGGTTGGGTTTGGGGGACAATTAGAGCCACCAGCAACAGACATCGAGGGACAGTTTTCTTTGTTGCAGGCACACATTCCAAGCTGACCATGACAGATCAGCCTGACTTGCTGGGTGGCGCAGATCAAAGGGGTGACATCTACTGTTGAAGTTGGTGCCGTCCCCGCCCAGCAAGCCAGAAACTCTGTCATTGTCAGCCTGAGTGCTAATTGATCTGACACTGTCACACCTTGCAACACTGCTCTGCATTGGGCGGACAGTGTCACACCCCTCAAAGGGTACTCTCATACCAACGTGTTCACTTGCGCGCACAGCGAACACAATAAGGATGGTAACTCTTGCAGTTACTACCACTGAGTAGTGGGGACAGTTAACATGGGCTTATGCCTTCTACTGTCCTAAATCCACAGTATAATAAGACCACAACAATAAAACATACCAAATCAAACAAGCTATGTGATAATTTCAGTATCAAAACAAAATACATCAATAGATCCCTTTGAGGCCACTTATCCAGTATGTTAAGGTATGAAAGCTGGGTCTATAGGTGATACATAAAGGACCCAAGTATGCCAAAGAGCTAAGAACAGGGGAAGGTGGTTATGGAAGGAATACACCATTTTTTTCATCTGATAAATTTTATGCACTATAACCAATCATTGCTCCCGAGTAGAAGAGCCTTTGTGTAACCATACTCTAGCTATCATTTTACAAGCTGCTAATAATAAAGTAGACAACAGGAGAGACGAATGACCTCTAGCCCTAAACCCTTCGAGTGGAATGCGAAACAGTACCAATAAGGAGGCTAAGGAAGGTAATTGTGAAAAAATAGGACAGCGGTGAGTTTTTATATCTTCCCAAAAATACATAAATTTTGGGCAGCTCCAAAATAAATGTACCTGATCTTCATAGCATTCATATTTTCTCCAGCATAATCCCCATGCCTCACTCATAGAAGTTGCTTGCACTGCTGGCTTCTTAAAGTAGTGACTCCAGCACTTCCAAAAAAGTTCTCTCTACATCTCCTAAAAATTGCTTCCTGGAGGTCCCTATTCCATCTCTGAAGAATGAGCGTAGTATCTGGATGCTCTGGCTCTCATACAGCACAAAAGGAATTACCAATCAGATGGTCCCAGTGGTCTCTCCTGAGTACCCCCATAAACATTCCACTAAGCAAAAGTGGGTGGTCTGGAAGGTTGGCTCTTTCTCTGCCCTGCTTTAAAAAGTATGTACAAATCTGAAGATAGCAAAAAATTCTCCCTATTAATTAGGTCGTATTTCTCCTACAGGGCCCTCAAAAGGCAATATACCTTGTATGTCCAAAAATTGAAAGCCACGACTAAGGCCCAGTCTCCAACACCAACAAAATTTAATGTCCAGAGTTGTGGAAACAAAGCTAGTATCATATTTAAAATCACAGCAGAGGAACATAACCTGCCCAAAATGCAATGCAGAGACCACCTTATACCATACTTGTAATGTATTAGCTTTGTAATCTTGGAAGTGCCTTGGCGGGACAACCTCAATGGGTGAGAAAAAAAGGTACTTTGCAATATCATGTAGGTCTTTTAAATTAAATTCTCTGTTTCCATGCAGAACCTTTATTATTAGAAAGCCAATAATATAAAATGGGTAAATGCAATGCAAGTGCATATTGCTTAAGGTTGGGAAAATTAAGCCCAGCATATTCCCTTGACAACTGCAATATGGAATACCCAACTGTCAAATGAAATGCAAAATAAGTTTATTACATGAATGAAAATAATGACAGGAGGGCATGAAGGGGAGGGTTTGTAGAAAGTATAATACTCTGGGTAAAAAAAAATTATCCTGATAGTGCCGCCCTTGCAAAGAGCTCCAGTGATAAGTTAGTCCACGTCTCTAGATGTGATGTTAATTGTTGCATGGGGGGGTCTAGATTAAGCAATTCTAAGTTATCTAAATTGAGAGGTATAAGTACCCCCAGGTACTTAATAAATGTTCTATGGCATCTGAAAGGAAACCCTGATTGTACTAAAAGGCCAGGAGTATAATCAAATCGTAGTAGCTCAAGCTTTCTGAAGGTTTTGTTTAAAACAAGACACCTCCTCAAAGTGATCTAGAACCTCCCAGACTGCCGGGAGGGACTCCTTCAGGAACAACAGAGTAAGTAAAATGTCATCCACATAGAATGTAAGCTAGAACTCTTCTCCCTCTACAGGGATGCCCTCTATCCCACTGGACTGATCAACTCTCACCATTAGTGGCTTGATAGAAAGAGCAAATAATAGTGGGGAGAGAAGGCAGCCCTGCTGAGTGCATCTTTCCAGATATATGGGGTGGGAAAGGGAGCCATTAATCCAGACCCAAGCCTGTGGGGTTGAATATAAATTCTTCAACATTTCAATAAAAGGCTCTGGGAGGCCGAAGTTTGACAGGGTGTCCCACAAAAAAGGCCAGAACACCCTGTTGAATGCCTTCTATGCATCCTAAGTTAATACTACTACTGCTAGTAGGGCTTACTAGTGGATATAATCAAGGAGGAGAAGAAGAGTGCTCCACGTATCAAAGGTTTGACATGCCCTAATAACTCTTTATTTATCTTTTTTTAATAAGAGTAGGTAAGATGACATCCAGCCGGCATGCCCACTCTGCTGCAAAAAGTTTATAATAGGTATTTAAAACTGATATAGGCCGATTTGAAGATGGCATACAGGGGTCCTTACCTGGTTTCAAAACGGTCAAAATAGTGGCCCAATACCACAAAGGTGGGGGTTGTTTTTCTGCCAGCAGCTCCCTAAAGGTTTGAGATAACAGAGTGAGCAAAACAGGAGAATAAACTATAAAAACTCTGTGGGATAGCCATCAGGTCCCAGGCATTTAGTGTTTTTTGCATCACAGGGGACATTTAAAATCTCCACCCCTTGAGCTGAAGCCCATAAAGGCTACATCTGGGCTTCTCCCAAGGTAGGTAGTGTGAGATGGCTTAGAAATTGAGAGGGGGGAGACTTCCCAGGAAGGGGCACTGTACAGATCTTGGTAATAATCCCGCATAAGGGTTTCAGTATGATGAGAGAGATGTGTGGAATGGCCCAAAGTGGAATCATAAAGCCGGGAAATACAGGCAGTTTTTCTTTTGGCCCTTAGCTGTCAAGCAAAATGTGGCCACTGGGCCTCTCCTTCATAATAATGCTGTTTTAAGTAACCCAGAGAGAATTACACTTTCTGATCAAGGAAGTTCTGAATCTGAGGCTTCACCTTTCTAATCGGATCATCCATCCCTTTATCCCCCTGCCTTCGCAACTGCTGCAGTGTGGAAAGAGTGTTCTCTAAGGAATGGAGTTGCCTGTTTATGTTTTTAACCCTCTGAGCTGAGTAAGAGATAATAGTGCCCCGGATCACCACCTTGAGAAAGTCCAACAACACTGCATCTGCAACCTCCCCAGTCATTCAAAGTGAGAAAATTAGTTAATTGCTCACGTATCATAACCTTCAAAGTTTCTTCCCCCAACAGGGAGGTATTAAATCTCCAAGTGGTATCATTATTAACATTCCCCAAATCAAGTTCCAGAGAACAGGGAAATGGTTAGATAAAAGTCGAGGTTCATGTTGAATAGACAAGATATCTTGGGCTATTGTCCCTTCTTCCTATGAGCTTCTTCTGTGTATGCTTTCCTTCCCATCCATTTTTCCTATTTTCATTGGAGGCATCTACGATTCCCCCCAAAGTCAAAACTCTTCCTGATATCCGCTCTTCCCTCTCCTCTCTCTCTCTCTGCCTCAGTTGTGCTTCTGATTCTTGGGGACCTAAATGTAAACTGGCTCTCCACTTTGGTTAAAAAATACTACCAACATGACTGAACCCCTAAACCACACATAGCTTATCACTGAGCCCGTCCGACTGAACCCACACTCCTCTAAACACTCTCTTATCATCTGGGTACTATCCTTTCACCCCACCATATTCTGTTCTCTAGCAACCTCTAGGATGTTTTCAGTGACTATCGCAAGGTTTACTGTGACCATAAATTCTGTCAGCCCATAGTCTCCCCCCCACCACACTCATCTGGACGAGGTCATTAAGATCCCTCGACCGCTCCTCCCTTCTTGATGACCTCTGTAACACTGACTGGTTCCCTCTCTCTATATCCATTGGTATGGATGATGCACTGCCTTTTTTCAAACTAAAATCATTGCAAATTGTGGCAAATGTGCGCCTCTCGGAAGTTCTTGTGTTTGTGGGTCCGTCCTTCACTGGATTTCTGCAGAACTAATTTATTTATTCAGACCTTAAGACTCTGCGTGGTTTCTCCACAAGACTTTAGATTCTCCTGAAAACTTGCTAAGGTACAAACAGCTCTGCAATTATAACACTCAGGCCACCAGGGAGGTATATCTCAGGGAGGCCCTAGCGGGGGGGAGAGAAGGGGGGGGGGGGTTGAGGGGCAATGGACTCGTCTAAAAGGAGCCATTGTGGAGGCAACAAACCTTTGTATTCAGGAAATAGAGAAAGGCAAAAGGAAAAGAAAACCACTATGGTTCTCATAGGAAGTAGCCAGGAAAGTAAGGGCCAAAAAGTTGTCTTTCAGGAAATATAAAGAGACACAGAAGGAAGAGGACAAAAGCAGAGCGAGGCAAGGAAGGCAGTCAGGGGCACTAAGGCAGACACAGAAAAATAATGTGCAGTGTTGGCAAACAGAAGAGGCATGTTTTTTCGGTAAAACAATCTTCATAGACATGACTGATATGTACATATGTGACATATTGTATTTTACTGTACTAAGCATGTTTGTCTGAATTCATATTGCTTATGTATACCTCAATAAAACAAGCATTTGTCAATGCCGAATGTTGTCTTGCTGATATTGGCATTGGTAGTGCAGGAGTTAGACAGATACATAAAAGGAATGGCAGTGAAGTACGGAAGTGACGCCAACCCCACACCACCCTGAAGAGACTGACAGGCACGGAAGTGTGCCTTTGGGTGTCGGCCATAACGCTCATGCAATTTCACCTCACCCTGCCCTGCAAAGTCTGACAAGTATCGCGTTCTGCCTTGGGATTTTTGGGCCTTACGCTCACCCCATTCCATATGGAAATACGTTGAGATGGGTGCAGTATAGGAGAATGGGGTGAACTTTGGGGCCAAAGAGTGCAAGGCACAGTTCGATGCCTGTCAGTGGCTGCAGGGTGGGGGTGGGGGTGGAATGGTGTGAGCATTAGAAATGACAGTCTAAACTCACACCCCTGATGCCAGTTAGTCTCTACAGGGTGGGAAGTTATGGGTAGAAACCCTAACGCCCCGGGCATTTGTTGGTATTTGCACTCCAAATTTTCAACATGGGATTTTTCTCACCCCACCTCGTGAAAGCATTTGGAACCTCTGCTTATGAACAGTGGCACTGTGATTTTGTTAATCTGTCCCGAACGTTGATGTCCCACAGTGATTGCACCATTCTGAGCCAGTAGCTTGAAACCACATTTTGGGCAGGATGTGAGAAATGACAACTGTACTGTTCTTAAGGAAGTATACAAAAATGGCAATGTGGAAAATCTGGAGTGAAAATATTAAAAATTCTCCAAGTTATGAGTGTGCATGGAAACTGTGCAATGCATACTCGTAACACAGTTATTCTGTGGAATTTTCTCACCAAATTTTCAACATAGGCATTTTGGGACCTCCACTCATGAACACTGTCACAGTGATTTTCTAAATCTGTCCCGAACATTGATTTCCTACAGTGACCGCGCCATTGTGCACCACATGTGCAAAACCACATTTTGCGCAGCATGTGAAAAATAACAACTGTACTGTTCTTAAGGAGGTGTGCAAAAATGGCAATGTTGAAAATCTGGAGTGAAAATATTAACAATTCTTGAACTTACAAGTGTGCGTGGAAACTGCACAACGCATGCTCATAAAATAGGAATTTTGTGGAATTTTGTCACCAAATTTTCAACATATGCATTCTGGGACCTCCATTCATGGACAGTGTAACTGTGATTTTCTTAATCTGTCCAGAACATTGATTTCACACACCGACCACGCCATTGTGTGCCACATGTGCGAAAACACATTTCAGGCAAGATGTGAAAAATGACAGCTGTACTGTTCATAAGGAGGTGTGGTAAAATGGCAATACTGAAAATCTGGAGTGAAAATATTAAAAATTTTTGAACTTCCTGACTTATAGGAACTACACAACACATGCTCATCGCGCCCAGTCAGTTTTGGGAATTTTCACCAGAATTTGCAACATAGGGTTTTGGGAGCCTACCTCATGAACATGACACTGTCATTTTGTTGTCGGTCCCGAAAGGTGGTTCTGCACAGTGACCACGAAAATCACATTCACGGGACCGAATAACAAATGACAGTGACTGAGTTCATGAGGTGGGGACCCAAGAACCCCATGTTGAAAATGTGGTGAAAGAATTCCCCAAAATGGCCGAGATATCCACCAAAGTTGAAAAAACCCTATTTATGCCATTATACAGCTTACCGGCATTTCTTCAGTTTGCAGTCGGCTTTGAAGAGTGCAGACGTGTTCCTGGCCCACCGAAGATCATCATGCCAGCCTCTGGAGGTAAGTATGGGGTGAGGGGAGATGTGGGGAGGTGGGTGCGGGTTGGGGGGCACGAGAGACCGCGAGGGACCGTTTTCTGTTTTTACAGGGGGGAAAAAAACAGCAACATGGGACGTTTTGGGCACGCTGGGGTGGGTTCCCAGCATGCCGGCGTATCTGGGTGTTTATTTGAGGGGGGCTGGAGCCCATGGGGATTGGTCACCCTGTCGGCCACACAGTGTGCTGGGGGGGCATGAGAACACTGGGTGGGCTCCCAGTGTGCCACCTGGCTTTTTATTTTGAGGGTGAGCTGGAGCCGACGGGGATTGGACACCCCTGTCAGCTGCACGGTGTGCTTTTGGGGGGGCAGCATGAGCCAAGGGGGATTGGGCAACGCCTCGGCACACAACAAATTTTTTTTGGGGGGACATTATGCCAATGGGGATTGGGCTACCCCATCGGCAAATGAACTGGTGAGGGCAAATGCCAACTGGGGGATTGGGCACCCCCGATGTCAGCTGTTATGGGGACTGCGAGAGGTGGATGGCTCCACAATGTTTATAGAAATGTTACACCAGGGAAGGCACCCCCTGCAATGAGGGGGCACTCCCTCTTTGCAGCGGCTAAATCCTTTCAAGGTGGTGGCACTGTTTTGCACTGTTGTCATAGACAGCGTCCTATGTAATTCGTGCCACAGAGCCCAGTCCGAAAAAGCAGTGGTGCCACTGGCCACTACAGGACCGCACCTCCAAAACCTGCTATTCCAAGTTACCGCAATATGTTTCTTGCGCATGTGCAAGACAACATAAAAAGACCTGTCACTCAGGGTTCCATTCATAGCCCCATTCACTTGTCAACTTCTTAGAATCATCTCCCTATGGTCTGAGTCTACTAACACATCGACATGCATGTAGATAACACAGTATTCTTCAATTCCAGAGCCTCAGTCTCTAAGCTGGAATCATCACTTCAGTGGGGCTTTTGACAGTATCCAATGCTGATTCCACGCAAACCAACTTTGCTCAATACCAAACAGGTTGTCTCTATGACATCTGGCACAAAGCAGAGGGTACAGCAGCTAAGCTCCAACACACACTAGTTTTCAGGACTCTAAACGGCACCACACATGAAGTTGTAACTCACTTTAAGTATCCTGGAGTGCACCTGGACTGTAGCTTCTCCACCCACATCAGAGCCATGCATATAAAACTCAACCCCCAAACTAGGCATGCTGTACCACAACAAATCCTACCTGCCACTCCCAGTCAGCCATGAGGTTATCCTCAAGATGATCTTGCCAGTGTCTGGCTATGCAAACGTGATTTTGAAGTGCTGCTCTGCCCCTTTATTCTGGCCAGACTGGACCATCTTTTCCATTGCTTCTGTCATTTTACCCAAATGGCCCCACCCCTTACCCATCACTGTTCCCATTATCTTATCCCACCCCTTGAAGCCTGACATCTCTCCCACTGCTCCTCTTTCCTATCTAAATATTAGTTCCCTACCATCAAGGCTCCTTGTTTTTTGCAGTTCTGTGGCACCTACGGACTGCTGCAGAAATCAAGGCCAGCTGCAGAATGTTGGGCAGGGCCACAGAATTTGGGTCTGGCCACAAGAACTACACAGATATGCTCAAATAAGTTAGACAAAGACTACCCCCACTCCTTTCTGTCCATTACGCTGCCTGTATGTATCATTATAAAAAATGCACTTCACCCCTAACCATTTCAGCCCCTCAAACCCTCCCTACCAGCCCTGAGTGCCCCCTTGAGTCACCCCGTTTCTTATAAGGGCACCCTTTTCGGGGTGAAGGTAGCTCTACGATCCATGGTGTTTTTCCTGTCACTGCTAACGGGCCAGAATGCTTGCTCCTCGTCACAGTAGGGCCTTCTGGGACCCACACAGAACTGTACTGGACATGAATCCAGCATCTGAGCCCAGCAGTAATAGAAAGCAGTAGAAGATCATCTGCAGTGCTAGACCAAAAAAGTGAACCAATATAAAAAACAGAGTGACTCGATGAGGCTCAAAGTGGAGTATATTTTGTGGCTAAAACATGCAGGGTAGGTTTTTCTTGTTTGATGAGGGGGCAGAGTAATTTCTCAGAGGAGATCGTATGATACTTTTATGTGAGGAAGAGGCAGATGGTCACTGTACAGTGTTGAACTGGATAATGACAAATTTAAAACTACAAGGCCACTTAATGGTACTCTCAAGGTTATTTAGGAAGGTAGTGGGGCTGAGGTGGGCAGCAGTGGGATTTACCTGTTTTAAAACTATCACAGGGAAAGTGCTTGCTGGGGCAGTTGGCAGAGGGTAATTTGCAATCCTTTTGGGGTTAAGCATAAGAGGTGGTAGTGCATGGGGCTGGAAGGTTGCTAACCTGATGGATCAGCTCTGGAGCCTGGGGGAGAAATGTGTGAATCATAGAAAAAGAAAGCAAAGGAACAGCTAAGTAGACAAAATTGTTGGGACAGGAAAAGAATGAGAGAATACTGGATAGACTGAAGAAATTAAGAAGAGGAAGCCAAGGTAAGAAAAGTGAAAAGCCAAAGATTATTTATGCAGAATATGAAAATTAAATAAGGGAACAGAGAAACAGTGAAAAGAATCACAGTGACTCTGCAGACGATACATTTTTAAACACTTACATGTTGCTTCAGGACAATATTATATTGGTATCGGTACAAAATGGAAGGGTGGGTAAGGGATGTGTGGGTAAGACAGTTTTAAGCTCACTGCATCTTAACTAAAAATGTTGCTATGGGGCAAGTCGGTTTACCCAAAGAGTGCCAATGCTGCTTTAAAGTTTTTTTAAAAAGCATACGTAACTTGACCTTTCAATACAGTAGTCAAAGTAATCAAATAATTATTTGAAGATGGGACTTACTCAAGTGAATGAATCAAATGTTGGCTCTGTGTAATTGATGACCCTAGCTCTTACACTTCCCTAGTCTGATGGCCAACCCCATTATGTCAACCATCTGTGATAAAATTATTTGGCAACGACTGCAAATACCATCCTTTTCCTTCCTGGGGTGGGGGGGCTATGATGGGTGGTGGTGGCTACACTGGATTTTAAAAACTGGGATCATGCCAAGCTGTTGATGGGAGGTGCAGGATCACGTAAGGGAGAGGATAGAGAATCTTGCTGCCATTAGCTCTGGAGCGGGGTAGGTTGCAGGCAGCATTACTACCATTAAGGGGAAGGTGAAGGAGAGAGAGCATTGCTGCCATTAGGTCTGCGGAAAGAAACATAGAAACTGACGGCAGATATGGGACACTGGGCCCACCCAGTCTGCCCATTTTTATTATTTTCAATGTTTGCTGCAGACCCTACTTGATCCACAGCACTGTCCCTTCTCTTCCCCCACCCCACCCCCACTTACTTACCCCTACGATTCCCATCTGCCTATCCCAGGCATTTTCTAACCCCACCACTGTTTTTGCCCCCACTACCTCCATTGGAAGGCTGTTTCAGGAATCCTCACATCTCTCCTGAATCTACTTCCCTCCATCATTATATCATGTCTCCTTGTTCTAGAGCACCTCTTTCTCTGAAAAATACCCCCACCCCACTGTACTTTATTAATCCATGTGAGGTATTTAAAGGATTTTGTCATATGCCTCCTCTCCCTCCTCTCCTCCAGGATGTACATATTGAGCTCATTTAGTCTCTCCTCTAGGGCTTTTGATGCAGACCCTGCACCATTTTGGTAGCCCTCTTCTGGATCACCTACACTCTGTGTCTTACATGAGATGAGGTCTTAAGAACTGGACACAATACTCAAGGTGGGGTCTTAGCAGTGATCTATATAGGGGCAACACCACCTCCCCCTTCCTCCTGGTGATACCCATACATATGCACCCTAGTATCCCACTAGCCCTCCTGACTGCCTCGTCCCACTTTCTGACCACTTTTAGGTCATCTGATATGATTACCACAAGGTCTCTTTCCTGCTTGGTTGTTGCCAGTATCACGCCCCCACTTTGTACTTCGTCAATGGCCAAAATGCATTATTTTGCACTTTTTTTACATTAAAACCAGCTGCCATACCCATGACCACTCCTCCAGTTTTTCAGATCCCTGCCCATCCCCCCCCAAGTGTCCATTCTGTTACAGATCTTGGTGTCATTCGAAAAAGAAGCAGACCTTCTCTTACAGCTCCTCTGCTATGTCACTTATAAAGACATTAAAAAGGACTGGTCTTAGCACTGACCCCTTAGGTATCCCGTTGGTCACTCTCCCTTCTTCAGAGCAAGCTCCAGTTACCACTACCCTCTGTCTCCTATCCCCCAACAGTTTCTTACCCAGGTTACCACCTTATTGCCCACCCTCAAGCTACGCAACTTGCTTACCAGTCTTCTGTGTGGAACGGTGTTGAAAAACCTTGCTGAAATCCAGGTAGGCCATGTCCACCCCTCCTCCCTAATCTGACTCTTTGGTCACCCAGCCACAGAAATCTATCAGATTTGTTTGGCATGACCATCCCCCTGTGAATCCATGCTGCCTCAGGTCCTGTAACCCGTTGGATTCAAGTTATTCCACAATCCTTTCCTTTAGTAGTGTTTGCATTAAGTTATCCATCCCTGAGGTCAGACTGACAGGCCCATAATTGCCCACCTCTTCCTTGCTACCACTTTTGTGAAGTGTGACTACATCTGCCCTTCTCCAGTCCTCAGTGACCACTCTGGTCTCTAGTAATCTGTTAAATATGGCTGTCAGAGGTGCAGCTAGTACCTCCCTGTGCTCCCTCAGCACCCTTGGGTACTAGAAGTATTTGCCCAAAGTGTCTGTCTTTTCTTGATCCCTCTCCATACCCAACCCCCTCGATAAAGAGAAGAGAAGAGAGAGCGTTGCTGCCATTAGGTAGGTGGGGTGGGGGTTGGGGGAAGAGAAAGCTTGTCTTTTACTAAGTTGGAGTGAAGGAGAAAAGAGAGCAGAGAGCATTTCAGCCCTTTGGTCTGGAGTGGAGGAGATAGCTTTGCTGCCATTATCGTGGGTTGTCACTCTGTGGTTGCATAGTGACCTGCTTGCATCTTTTAAATCTACAGATAAATCCTGGGCAGGATATGAAGTTTCTAAGTCTCCTTCTGACTGAATGGATTATAGAAGACAAAGAAATGGATGCAAAAAAGCTATATGGTCTGCAAAGAGTAATTACTATAAACAGCCTCTCATGGCATCTGTGTCTGACCCCTTCAGATTTTGGTATCACATAAGGCGTTTTATGAGGAAGTTTGCTAGTACCACCATCTCTGATGTGACTCTGGATGGTACTGATTGTAATAATATGGCAACCATCGCAGAAGCTTTCAATTCTCATTTCTAAGATCTCTCCAAATATAGTAAAATGACCTGCAGAGTCTCCAATCTAAGTACTTCTGGTGAACAACAAATCCCCCCCCCCCACTTTTATTCTCAGAACTATCGCTCAAAGAGAAATAATAACGTCTCTTGATGTCTGACTCTATCTATGGAAGTGCTAGCTATGATGGTTTTGTACCCAGGTCCCTTAAAACTGCTGCCCATCTGCTAGATAGCCCTGTAACTACATTTTTAACCTGTCCTTCTCCTCTGGGGTAGTGCCTAAGCCCTGGAAGGTTGCCAAAGTGGTGCCTATCCATAAGACAAGCATTTGTCAATGTCGAATGTTTGCTTGCTGGTATTGGCATTGGTACTGCATGAGTTAGAGAGATGCATGATAGGAATGGCAGTGAAGTATTGAACTAGCGCCAACCTCCACCCCTACCCTGCACAGACAGACAAGCATTGGGGTGTGCCTTTGGGCTGTGAGCCATAACGCTCACACCATTCCACCTCATTCCATGCTGCAGACACTGACAGGTATCATGGTGTGCCTTGGGGTCTTTGGCCCTTATGCTCACCCCATTCAATAAGGAAATAAGCTGAGATGGGTGCAGCATAGGAGAATGGGGTGAACGTTAGGGCTGAAGACCACAAGGCACACCTCGATGCTTGTCAGTGGCTGCAGGGTGGGGGTTGGGGTGGAATGGCGTGAGCATTATGGCCGATGACCCCAAGCCACACCCCCGACACCTGTCAGTCCGTACAGGTTGGGGTGTCATGGTTGGAAACCCTAAAGCCCCGGGTGTTTGTTGGTATTTTCACTCCAAAATTTTCAACATGGGCTTTTTGGGATCCCGCCTCATGAACAGTGGCACTATCATTTTGTTACTCAATTCTGAAAGGTGATTTTGCACAGGAAATGCTCCATTCGGCACAACAGGTGCGAAAAGAATTTTGGGCAGGATGTGACAAATGACATCTGTACTCTTTATGAGGAGGTGTGAAAAAATGGCAATGTTGAAAATCTGGAGTGAAAATATGAAAAAGTGGCAAAGTTACAAGCATGCGTAGAAATTGCGTAACACATACTCGTAACGCAGTCATTTTTTGGAATTGTTTCACCAAATTTTAACATGGCCTTTTTGGGACCTCCCCTCATGAACAGTGGCACTGTGATTTCATTAATCTGTACAAAAAGTTGATTTTGCACAGCAACTGCGCCATTCTGCGCCACAAGTGCAATAACATGTTTCAGGCAGGATGCAAAAAATGACAGCTGTACTGTTCATAATGAGTAGTGAAAAAATGGCAATGTTGGAAATTTGGGTGAAAATTAAAAATTGTCAAAGTTCACAGGCGTGCGCCTAAACTGTGCAATGCTGCAATCAAAAATCAGTCATTTTTGGGAGTTTTTCATAGACTTACAACATGGGCTTTTTGGGACCCCACCTCATGAACAATGGCACTGTTGTTTCGTTACTCGGTCCCGACAGGTGATTCCGTGCAGTGACTGCGAAATCACCTTTCAAGACCAAATAATGAAATGACAGTGTCAGTGTTTACAAGGTGGGGTCCCAAGAACTCAATGTTGAAAACTTGGGACCAAAACTCCAAAACTTGGCTGAGATATCAACCTAAATTGACCCCCCCTCTCCCCCCATTCACTGCCATTTTAGGACTTACTGTCATTTCTTCATTTCCCAGTCGGTCTCTGAAGAGTGCAGACATGTTCCCGGTCCACAGAAGATCACTGCTTCCAACCTCCAGAGGCAAGTATGGGTGGGGAGGGTGTGGGGAAGGTGAGTGCTTGAGATGGAGGGTGCTGGCAGGAACTCTGAGGGACCTTTTCTTTTTTCAGGTTAAAAAATATGTTGTGGGACTGTTTTCTTTTACAGGTGAAATATTAAAAGCAGTTTGGCACACTGGGGTGGAAACCTAGTGTGCCAGACTAGTGGGGGATCAATGCCGACCGACTGAAAAAAGGGGGCATGGGGGCACATTCTACACCAGGGTGAGCATCCCAATGTCGTAAAAAGATATTTTTGGGCTGGGGGGGCATGCCGACACAGGGATTGTGCACCCCGATGTCGGCTTTGTGGGGAGTGTGTGGTGGACAGCAGGAGCCACCAATTATGCAAAGCAGCGGTGCGGATCATTTATTCATTTCACTGGGAAAGCACACTGAGCAAATGAGTTGCTCATAACTCCAGCCATGTGCATTACTGTGCACTGTAATGTGCATGGTTGGAATGTGCCTGGTTGCCAGGAGGGGGGTTGGGGAGAGATCTGCTGCTGCAGTGACAAAACTGTTCGTGATTGAAGCAGCAGATTTCTTTCAAGTCAGGTGCTTGCTCTGAAACTGTCATCATCGGCAGCTTCCCTGTTGATTGGTGCCTGAATGACATGCCCCGGAAAGCATTCGCTGGGTTGGCCAAACACTGCCACGCCACTGCAATACTCTACTAACCTCAATATGTTTCTTGTGCACTGTGCGTGCAAGCAAACATAAAAATTGGAAGGACTAGCTTCTGAAAAGGCCAAATATTTCCAGTCAGCACTTGATTCATCTAAAAACAATGCTGCCAAATTCTGGCAAGTCCTAAGGGAAGTCGAAGCACACAAGCCACCATCGTCCCTCCCAGCTAAAATAGTTTCAGGGGCCACTACCTTTACAAGTAACCACGATATATTAGAGCAACTAAATAATCATTATGCCATTGCTGGGCTAGCTTTCAACTCCTCTCCCGCTAGTAAGCTACTCCCTCAGCCCCTCATTGGTGACCCACTGTGCTTACTAAGGTCCAGCATCCCCCCACTCAATTCAGCTTCAGGCCAGTTACCCTCAAACAGGTCAAGGACCTCCTAATTGCTCTGGATGTCAAAAAAAGTGCTGGAGCTGATAAGTTTGAACTCTGTTTCTTAAAATTAAGCTATTATTTCCTGTCCCCACCTATCACTCACCTCTTCAACTTGTCCCTCACTCAAGGTGCACTACCCTCTGACTGGAAAATAGCACGTTATTCCACTATTCAAATCTGGTGACCCTAGTGATCTTAACAACTGGTCAATTTCCTTGCTACCTATCTTATCCAAACATTTGAAAAAAATAGTTAATATAGAACTCAGAAAGCACCTGGAAACTACAAACTTATAGAACCCCCTCCAGTCTGGGTTAAGGCCCAAACATTACACAGTATCTGCTCTGGCCAAAGTCACTAATGACTGGCACATTTCCCTTGATGCCAAAAATCATGTCTGTGCTCTTTTTTTTTGAACTTGAGTAAGGCATTCAACACTGTGGACCATCATTATTAACCATGCTAAATAACCTTTGGTTAGATTACACCGCTATAAAATGGTTCTCCTGCTACCTCATGGGCAGACAGCAACAGGTAAAAGTCCATGGCGCCTTTTCTCCCCTTAAAACACTACAGAGAGGAATACCACAGGGGTCCATCTTGGGACCATTGATATTTGCTATATACATCAATGACATTGATTTTAACATCAGCTCTGCAAGCGTCCACCTCTTTGCGGATGCCACCATGCTCTATGTTGCTAGGCCCTCCCCGTAACTCACCTGCCTTGAACTACAGTACGAATTCGACCACCTCCAACAAAATCTGCTCCATTTGAAACTGCTACTCAATGCAAAAAAACAAAACAAAGTTATGCTCCTTCCCCCTCAATCTAAAGAATCAATACCCAACCAATTCAGTAACAATTACCAGATCAGGACCATCCTGGGAGAGCTACTCGAACCAGTACAGATATTTAAATACCTAGGCTTCTGGCTTGACTATAAACTTTCATTTGTCACCCACATCAAGGAAGTAGCCAAAAAACTACGTCAAAGACTCTGACTTTTTTATCATGCATCTGGCCGCCAGGCTGGGCGTTCTGCAAGTAGCTCTCTGCTATTGAATTTGCATGTCTGTTGAATTTGTTTATTTTGTCATTTTATTCTGCTTGTTTTATTTTGTTTGTTTTATATTTGATCAGTCCCGCTATAGTTCTGCTATCGCTACCGCTCAGACAATACGAGATTTAAATCTCTCGTTAACATCGCATAGCTTATGTTGGCATGGACTGGAACTGATTGGATTTAAATTCACTGCCTTTTGCTGCCTTTGCTGCTCATTATGTGACCATGAACTTGAAGAGAGAGCAAGATTCACTGGGAAGAAGCTACGTTGAGGAGCGGAGTTTGTGGAGTGGAGTGGAGCTTGAAACCGGCCAAGAGTGTGATTTTCGGGCTGTTTGTGAGATCTAACCCGAGCGCTGGAGCAGGGCCTGAGTCATGGGCTCTGAATTGGACTTCAGTGTGGTCAGCTGTGGGGTTGTGAGGGTGCATGACATCGTCCGATGGCTAATAGCCGGATTTGCTGCAACACGGGGGTATCAGATTCTTGCTCAGCTAAGGAGCGGGCTGGTGAGCCCGTAGTTCTCCTAGTTTCTCAGGGGTTGGCCATTGGGTGCCACCACCCGGGAATCAAAGTGGGGCTATGAATATTTCTGGCAGTGGCCTCCGTGGATGGTGTTTTGCGGGCCCCTGACTACTACTAATTGCTGACCCAGAATCTGGCCATTTTCGACTGAATTGTGCTTTCCATTTGGATTATTCGGATTATTTCTTATCCTGAACTGGACAGCAAGAGTGTTTTTGTAGCTTTCCTGGTGGTGAGAGGACCTGGGTGTCCACATTTCATTCCTTCTGAAAGAAAATGCTTGGACTTCTAAAATTGTTCTATTTAATTTAATTTAATTTGATTAGACTTATTGTTTATTCAAACTGCAAGCACTATTTTTTTTTTTATTTTTTTTTATTTTGCATTGATGTTTGAAGGAGGCAGTGAGAGGGCCTCGTTCTGCATAATAGCAAGGTGGATGGTGAAAGCTCCTCCTTTGCACTGCAAATATTTTCTTTGATTCTCTGGCAAATTTGTTTTTGTATCGAACATTATAATCACATGGACAACAAATGACTGAAGATATTTGTTCGACTGGTTTGGGTTTAGTGAATTATTGTTAAGTTATCAATGTGTTAAGTTGAATATTTTATTAATATTTTAGGGCCCATAAGTGGGAGTTGTGGAGTGGGGTTTATTTTATTTTTGTGTGTAGATTGGCAACTGGGTAGTCACTGCCCGGGAACTGATGTGGGGCTGCGTTTGTAGATTGTGATTAATGTGTTGGGAAGGCTTAAGGATGGTCAGACAGTATTCCCCTACTAGGCTCAGGGAGTTGAATCCATTTAATTGCCCCTCTTTACCAGCAGAAACATATATATGCTGTCGGTCTGTTGGAATTGCTAGGAGGAATGGGAAGAGGTGCCGGCCTGGGCCTGGTGGTGGAATACAGGAAAGGGGGGGATGTATTGCGGTGGTGGGGACCAGGTGATGCCCTGGGGTGAAATGGTGCTGAGACAGGGGTAATTCCTGTCTTGTTCCCATACCCGAGGGCCAGGAGTCGAGGTCTTCTCTAGCATCTCATATAACCCAGGCGGTGTTATGTAATGCTAGGTCTATCAAAAACAAGATGGCTATTATAGCTGATCTTGTTGAAATGGTAGACCTGGCATGCATCACTGAGACCTGGCTGGATGATAATGTGGGCCCAGTATTGGCTTCTGCAGTTCCAGCCAGGTTCTCGGTGATTCACCACCCGAGGATGGATCATATGGGTGGGGGTATAGCCATCTTTTTTAAGACTGAACTGGGCCTTGTGGATGTTCCAGTGGGGACTACTAGATCCTTTGAGTGTGTTATGGGTGAGGGTGTAGGTTGCAGGATACTCCTCGTCTACCGTCCACCAGGTGATGGGGATGTATTCCTGCAGGAGATTGCGGACTTCGTCGTCGACATGGTGCTGGAATTCCCCAGATGGATAATTCTGGGGGATTTCAATGCCTGGGTCGATGACAAACTCTCATAATTTGGTCACAATCTCCTCCAGCTAATGACAACGCTGGGTCTGACACAGGTTGTTACCTCCTCTACCCATATAGGAGGCCACTCACTGGATCTTCTATTCCTCCTGGGGATGGAGATCACTGATTTGGGGGTGGAACCAGTCAGTTGGTCTGAACATCACACCACAGGGTTCAGTTTTGGGGCTCATCCCCTTTGGAGATGGTTCGGTACCGCCCCTTGAGCGGAGTTACCCCAGATGGTCTATCGGCGTGCTGGACCTATCGGGATTGCTGGATGAAAGCACAAGTCCTGGGGATCTACTACTTCCCTATAATAAGGTGGTGGGAGATGCCCTGGACTTGATTGCTCCTGTTCGTGTTCAACCACTCACTCTTCACCCAAGGTCCTCTTGGTTTGATTGGTCCTTGAAGGAGTTGAGGCGAAGTGGTCGAAGGCTAGAGAGAGCATGGCGGAAGTCCAGCCTGGATGCTGACAGGCTCAGATTGATGGAGCATTATGATGGCTATCAATCAGAAATCACCCGTAAGAAGGCAGAGTTCCTGTCCAGGGAGATTTCTGCTACACAGACCCGACCAGCTCAACTCTTTCATACCGTGGACAGATTGTGCAATCCAATCTGTCTGCAGTCTGGAAGAGTTTTTCACAAATTAAGTGTGATGAACTAGCTCAGTTATTCGTGGATAAGGTTGCCAGCATCAGGTCCGGAATCGGCAAGGCTCATTCCATGAGGGGTTGTGGAGGTTGATGGGAAGTGGTGAGCACCCGGTCTTTCTGGACGGATTTTGGCTGACCGGAATTCATGGACATTGTGAAGATTGTCCAGACTTTGCATTCAACCTGTTGTAGTTTGGATCCAGGCCCTACCTCCCTTTTGGTGGGATGTGTAGATGTTATCTTCCCGATCCTTGTTGAAATTGTATGGTGATCCTTGGAGAGGGGAACCTTTCCGGATCCCTTAAAGGAGGCAGTCATTAGACCACTCTTGAAAAAAACCTCCTTTGATCCCGTTGATCCAGCTAACTACTGACCTGTCTCTAACCTCCCCTTTGTGAGGAAGGTTATTGAGAAGGTAGTTGCATTGCAACTTGACAATCACCTGGAAACTCACGGTGTCTATGAAGCTCTCCAGTCTGGACTTAGGAAGAGGCATAGCAAGGAGACTGCCCTTGTCTGGGTACTAAATGATCTCCTGATGGCGAGAGATCAAAAGACTCATACCATCTTGGTCCTTCTCGATCTCTCTGCAGCTTTTGACACGGTGGACCATGGGGTCCTTTTGGAGACCCTGCGGGTCCTTTGTGGCCTGTCAGGTACAGTCCTAAAATGGTTTCGATCATTCCTAACAGGCAGGTCTCAGAGGGTGGTCACTGGAATTTATTCCTCTGATGCCCTCCCCCTGTCCTGTGGGCTACTGCAGGGCTCCATATTGGCTCCCATGTTGTTTGCAGTGTATATGCTGCCCTTAGGAGATATCAGTAGGTGATACGGCTTGAGTTTTCACTGCTATGCAGATGATACTTAGCTGTATATGTCCTTTGTGCCCGGACAGGTTGATGCAGTTTGCATGCTAAACAGCTGCCTTTCTGAGATCAAAGACTGGATGAACTCGAGTTGGCTGAGATTAAATCCGGATAAGACTGAGGTGCTGGTTGTGGAACTGGGCCGCCCGGGGGTGGGTTTTAGTGCTGGGCACATGTTGGGCCTTTGGTATGATGGTGTCCAGCTTATTACCTCAGATCGGGTGCATAACCTGGGTGTTGTTTTTGATGATGGCTTGACCTTGAAGTGTCAAGTGTCAGTTGTGGTCAAATCCTCATTTTACCATCTGAGGAACATTGCCCAGGTGAAACACCTGACTCCCCCGGGTGACCCTCCAACACTGGTCCACACCTTCATTACTACCCATCAAGACTACTGCAATGCCCTCTACCTAGGGCTGTCTGGGGTTGAGATCTGTCACTTGCAGCTGGTGTAGAATGCTGCAGCCAAATTACTGACTGGTAATCCTAGGTCCAGTCATATTACTCCTGTTCTGTGCGAACTGCACTGGCTGCCAGTTCAGTGGCAGATCACCTATAAGGTAGGCTTGCTTACCTTTAAAGCCCTACATGAACAGGGACCTGCCTACCTAAAAGATCTCCTGATTCCCTACTCCCCTAATCGCCCTCTCCGATCCACCGACGAGGGATTGCTAGAGATTCCCAGGGTTCGTCTTAAAACATCTGGCATGCATGCTTTTTCATTTGCAGCACCGACCCTGTAGAATTCTCTACCTCATCGGTTAAGAGAATGCCTGACCATTACAAGTATTAAATCAATGTTGAAAACATATTTGTTTTCATTAGCCTTCCCTGATCAACTGAATTGGACTGTGTTGATTTTAATACTTTTATATTCTGTTTTAATGTATTTATAAGCTGTGAAGCACCTTGGTTTTGAAAGCCGCTATAAAAATAAAGACTGATTTGATTTGATTTGATCTATGAAGCTAAATTAAGATTGGTCCAAACAACCTTCCTTCCCTTAATTGACTACACAGACTTCCTTTACAGTCACTGTCCGAAATCAGTCTTAAGTACTCTGGACACACTTTACCACAGAGCATTATGATTTATCACAAATTCCCCATTTAATACACACTATTGTTCCCTTTATTCACAGATTGGCTGGCCCTCCCTCAGTACTAGGAGATGGCGTAATGCCTTCCTCTGGATGTACAGAGCCATTACTAAGAAACTCCCTCCCTGTATCTGTAACTTTTTCAAATGAACCCCCTGTGCGTATGCTCTCAGAAAATTCTCATACGTCACATTTGATATCCCTAGGATAAGAACCCACTATGATTCCTCATCGATAAGCCATGCCTTACCCATCCTATGGATTACCCCTACAGAATACACTTAAGCTCACACATACTGTCGGGATGTATACCTTTAAATCTCTGATTAGACTCACTCTGAAGGACAAGTGTAATTGCTATTCAAACCTTCACCTGCCTCAATAAGGATACCGTTCCCATGATCGTTGCCTTGCACTTACTCGCCACCTTGGCTTGCTGTTTTTTGTGTTCTGTTTGTATTTAGTCTCCTTACAATGATCCCTCCAGATTCCCTTCTTACTCTTTTACTGCCACTATATATCTGATTCGATGCAACAACTTCCTTATATTCTGTACCCCTATCTCCCAGCCTTTTTTGCTCCCTCTACTGCTTCACCTCTTCCCTCTCTCTGCTCCCTTCCACCAACCCTACTACATACCTTGTCTCATTTAACTCTAACCCCTCACCTTCCATGGGTCCTACTGTATATATTGTGTTGAAGGAGAGAAGGAACGAGGGGGATATGATAGAGGTCTTCAAATATCTCAAAGAAATAAACAGAGTAAGCCTTGAGGCAGTGCTTCAGCTGAGGGAGGTGGGAGCCACCAGGGGTCACTCAATGAAGCTGGATGGGGGAGACTGAGGGAGGAAACAAGGAGACGCTACTTCACTGAGAGGGTGGTGGAACCCTAGAATGCACTGCCAGGGGAATTGGTGGCTGCTGCAACTGTGGAGGGGTTCAAGAAAGGCTGAGACAGGTAATGGGGGAGGATGAAACCCAGAGCCCCGCTGAGGGGTGGGGGACCTTGTAGGGAGGGAGGGGGAAGGGCAAATAACAGTGCCCTGGGAAGGCACTGATTATCGAGCAGACTTGATAGACCATAAGGCCTAATCTACTGGCTTCATAGTATGTTAGTATATTATGTATATAGTGTGCTGCATTATTTGATGACTTCACATTGCTTTGTTATTCTCTGCTACTTCATGTGTTGTATATTTTGCTCTGTAATGTTTACTGACTCCAAATTGTTGTTTCATTGCTGACCTATGCGTACCTTACCCAGGTCCACTTTGTAAATGAGTTCTTCTCAATGGTGTTTCGCCTGGTAAAATAAAGATTAATTGATCTTAATTAAGATCTCACAGTGATAAAGAAACTTGGATACAGGCTTTGTTCCTGTAAAGTACTGTGCACTAAGTTTATTTATATTTAACTACCAAGTTAATCCATAAGCAGAATACCCATTTGCAAAGATGAACAGGGACTCGGTACAAGGAATTCAAACAGAGAATGGATTTTCTTGTGGCAGGAGAAGACAAAGTGATAATCTAACCAGATGCCAAAGTACTTAAAGGAGGTAACCTCCTCCAATGTGCACTATCCAGGGTTGTGAAAGATTTACGAGGACAGAAGTTTAAGTTGAGTTTTATTTCACATAAAACCCTTTAGGTGGTACCTATTTAAAATGTTTTAGAGTCGGGTACAACAAAAGTTGCACAAGTCAAGTACCACACAATGCCTGGTGCCCAAGGCTATGAAAGCTGTCTTCTTAGTATTTGGTTTGAGCTGGTTAGAATGGAACCAGTATTGGTCATTTAAGCAATAATACCACAATATGGTGTGAGTGATGACAGGATTTACCCACGGGTGGTGTGGTTTGCTCACGAGGCGCAGCCGAGTAAGAAAACCACACCAGAAGTGGGTAGTCTTGCCATTACCCACACCATATCATGGCATATTGTTATTATAAAATGTAGAAATAAATGTGAGGGAAGTTTTCATTTTTTTTTTTTTTCACGGTTCCCGGTTACGAGAAAAAAAATATGGTGGCCAGCGGCTTTGAAGTCTGGTATTCAGATTGGCTGACACCTGTACCATGGGGTGATGGCAGGATTTACATGTTGTAAATCATGCCAGCCAGCTCGTTGGCACTGAGGGCTGAGGCGCTGGATGCCTTACCTCCCGCTACGCCAGCAACCCATGTTCGGGGAATGAGCACGGCCCGCCGGGGGTTGGCAGAGGAGGAGAAGGATTAAGCATCCGAAGGACTGCTCTCCTTCTCTGGGGAGGGGATACAAGAGTGGTCGGCACTTGACTGCCCCCTAGCGGAGGCTGGGGGGCAGTGCGCTGATGCTGCAGAAGTGGAGCAGAGATGGGGCAGATGCCTGGAGGAGTGCATGCAGATGCATGCAAGCTCCCTCCGCTGGCATCATTGCATGCCCCACTCACACAAGAGAGAAAATGGAAAAACACAGGAGTCCACCACTGCAGGATGACGATTGTCCCCCCGCAGTGCTGCCGGGAGGGCACCTCCCCGGAACTGGATCAGGTCTGGTGGGTTGGGGGTCTCCCCACCCCCTGCCATGAGGAGTAATTCATGGGGGCTGAAGGTGAGGGGTTCCATACCCGGTCGGCACACTGGGGGACATCAGATGGCAAGGGCGGGGACTCCAGGGGAGAAAAAGGACAACAACAAAAAAGTAAATTGTGTCAGCCAGCCAATCAGGAACCAGCATTTGCTTGCCCATTGTATAATTGTAAAGTGCCCCTAGGCAAGTAGCTAGTCCTGTGGCAAAGAGCACATTGTCATCCACGTACATGTTTATTATGTTCAAGGAGACACACGCTTTAGGGAGATCACTGAGGAAAATTAAGAACAGGATAGGGCCGAGAACAGAGGCTTGGAGGCACCTGAACTGACTGGTGTGGGGCAGGGAGAGAAGAGGGTATCACCTATGCAGCTAGCAGATAGCTATGACCTACCCTCAAGGTAGGAGCCAAACCATGTAATTACAAGTGAATACAGACCAGCTCCCTCAAGCTTCTCTTGGAGAATGGGGTGGGCGATAGTGTTGTAGACTTTGGTTGTATCAACAAAAATGATATGAGGAAAGCAGGCCTTATTCCATCCACTAAGCAAATCCATGCATGACTGAATCAGTGAACCTGAAGTGTAAGGGTATTGTGGGATGGGACTTCCTAAATGAGATGGGGCGAGTAAGGAGGAGTCCAGGAACAGAGAGTTGGGAGAGAACCAGTTATTCTCTGAGACTGGCCAAGGCAGACAGGACAGAGATAGGGTGGTGGTTCCCTGGGATCAAGAAGTCCCCTTCTTTAGGGAGGGGAATAAAACTAGTCCTCTTCCACTTGTCAGTCACTGTGCCCAAGAGGAAATAGAGATTTAGGAGGTCAGTAATGGGATGGCACAGATGAAGCAGACAGATAAAGCAGCTTTGGGATCAAATGTAGCAGGGCTATGACTTCTGTGAGGCTTCAGAATGCATAAGGTAGCTAGGTTGGTGGCTATAGTAATGGAGAAGAAGGGGGGGCATAAGTGGCAAGGAAGTTTTTAAAAGGGTAAGCAAATTCACCGTGTCTGTAATTGCAGACATCCCTAGTTTCAGGACAGGGGTACGGGGAGGGGAAGGTTTGAAAAGGGCATGAAAATGACCTTTCAGAATTAGGAAGGACAGTGATTGCGGTTCTGAAGGGTGGAAGCAAAATACTTTGCTGTGGCAAGCCTGACAACTTTATTGCATTAACATCAAGTACCTTGCAAGGTCCTTTGTAGAGTCAGAGGCCTTGTGGGTGCACCAGACTGAGTTTTAAGTCAGGCAAACAACTCAGCTGGGGATCAAGCAAAGTAGGAGCCCTTGACCCTGACACTCTTAAGGACATACACACAGTACTGCAGCTACAGTGGTGGCAGGAGAAGCACCTGCCCCCTTGGACCCATAGCTGAAAAACTAGACTTGTTCTGACTTCCACCATCTCTCTGAGATCATTTAAGGGAGAACTATAGTCAGCATTTGCAAAAACATATGTTGTGCAGTGTGTTTTAATGTTGTATTTAGTTCTAGTGTGTTCTTTCCTTTGTTTCCTTTTTGGAGTTCATTTCTAAATTTGCCTACTAGTTTTATGGCCCCTTTGAATCTTCATGTTTGAATTTTTTATTGATCTTTTTCCTACAATGCCTCCTGCCACATGTGGCAGTGATGCATTTGTGACCTTTGATTCAATAGCCCTGTTTACACCACCTACTTTGCAGCGCATCAACCCATGCAAACTAGTTGATGCACTGCAAAGTGGGTGTGTGGACACATTCTGGAGCACTGCAAGTATGGCTGCAATCAATTTTCTACACCAACTCCATTGTCGGTACCCCTATCAGAGCAAGCGCAGCAACCGGTGGTGTACACATTTTGCTGCAATCGCTCCACGTCTTTCCCCATGTCTCTATGCATCCCTCATAACATTCGCAGGCCCTCCTCAGTTTGACCTGCAGCACTGTGAGGGTGGGCTGTGTAAATGGTGTAAATGGAGGATTGCATTCTGAGCAGCCACCACAGCGGGAAGGGAGCAGCGTAAATGTCGGAGTGCTGCCGCCGTGTAAACATGGCTAATGAGTGATAGCTGCTATAGCATGCTATTAGGAGTCTGATATTCTGGTCTCAACTAAATAACTTTTTCTAATACAAAATTTTTGTTTTCTAGGTATGCGTCTAGTCAGCAGGGGTAAAACAAAATTTTTGTTTGTAAAGCTTTACTTTACCAGACTAAGCAAAGCCATAAAAAAATACAAATTACTCCAGGACACCAATGCTATAATTAGTGAAGACTCAAGCTGTCTCCTTTCAGAATATCCCTCTCAATTATACCTCAGGTGTTCACTCTCTGTAAATATAGCCTTCATTAGTGCTCACTGGATATGGAAAGTTACTTAAAATCACAGCTCTACTGCTTTAAACTTGACACACACACAAAAAAGCTCTTGCTGAATCAGTGATCACAAATGTATCAATGTCACAAGGCACAGAAGGCACTACAAAAAAAAAGAAAAAATAAAAATAAAAAATGCAAACATGGAGATCCCCAGGGGCCATAAAAAAGCAGGCAAATTCAGAAAAATCTCCTTACAGCAAACAAAGTGAAGAACAAACTATGACTACACCCACGAATCAAAACACTCTGCACAATTTTTTTTTTTGTTAATAAATTTGGACTGCAGTTCCCACTGCTGTGTTTACCCTCTAGATGGCATGTAACAGAGCATACTGCCCATATCTGTAAAAACACAACAGGGGGCAGACAAGGTAGCCGTAGGTTCATGCGAACAAAAAAATGACACTTACAGACAGGTCAGGCTGCCTTTTTTTTTTAAATGAAAAGGGGCTTCTTTGGCTGGTTACCCAGTGATGTGGATTAAGGGTTCCTTTCAGCCGCTATCCCTGGCCCAACTACTCAAAAATGTGCATCTGTCACTAGGCTCTCTAACTCCATTTAATCCCCTGTCCCGCTGTCAAATGACACGTCTTGAATTCGGCACTCAATTTGTATGCTGCTGGGAGCAGAGAGAGAGGAGATACTTAACCACAACTCCTGTAGGTCCCACTCCTCCTTCGGATGAGGCACTGAACCGAGATTCTGTCTGCCTGTTCAAGATCCCATGAAATGGGAAATTTTCCCAGTGCCTGGGCCACAGGAGTAGTGTCAGTGGTTCTGAATGGTGCACGTGCACCATATTTGCCTCTTCTATCATTGTACACCACCAAATCTAGCCTGCTTCTTTAGTTACAAAATTCTGTGTTCCTATACTGCAATATTTTGGTTTGCATTCTACAGTGGGTGCAGCACCTTAAGCTGGAGACAGGAATTGGACAGTCAGTTGTAACTTGCAACAAGTAAATAACTAGTGCATGACCACACACATCCCATTCTCTCTCATGCATCAGTCAGCAGATTTTCTGTCAATGGGGTATGCTGCCAATGCTCTTTTTCCATGCCCATTTGATTCCCTTTTTTTTTTAGTAGACAAATACTACTGCACCCAATCAGTGCCAGTGGAAGGAGCTCAGTGGACATAGGAAATCTCCAAGTTCCAACACTGGGCTGACTGAATGGACCATGAGTATGACCATAAACATCTATATATCTACATAACTGCTTGATTGATCATTATACAGTATGTACATGTAACCCCTAGGTGGCGCTATCCCAAGAGCTACTACCCCTGCCTGCTTGGCTAGTTGCAGGTTAAGGGGCCTGGGTACTGAAACAGGTGCCTCCACCCAGAGGTCAGGGTTGTTAGTGGTCAAGCTAACCTTGGCACAGTCCTCCAGGACACTGTAACCCCCCTCTGTCCCTTCTAGTGGCCAGAACAATATACAATAATCACTTTCACAATGACCCTTATTCATCATGCAATTACCCACACTGTTTGCATTTACCACCAGGGCTGGTTCCTCTAGCTCGGCCCTGGGGACCCCCTGTAAAACAAGGTTATGCACAGCAAATAGCAACAGTACAGTACTCTTGGCACAAACTGGAACCACAGTCAGGTTAAACGCAAAAAGAGTTAGATCTGATTTATTCAGGGGACTTGAACAAGGGAGGTGCGTAATCAGGTTGATTGACTTAAATGCTAAATCAATCAGACAGTTATGCATGCACTTCAGAGTCCCTACACAGTCACACACTCTGGGTACCCAGGAAGGAAAATGGTGGGCTAGCCAGAAACGTTGCCTGGGGTAGGCCGGCATCGCAGCTGGTTGGGGCCCTGTGATAGAAGAAAGCAACATGCACAACACACACTATTTGTAATCCGGAGCCAGAGGGCTCAGTTCATGAAAGAAAAAGCAACAAGACCATCAGATGACACCACTTTAGATTTAGCTGTTGTTGCAGGGAGCTACCCTGATGTTTACTCATGATACACGATACTGGACACAGGCAGGATGAAATCGAGAGTGCAGGTTGTTGAGCTGGAATGCCAGGAGAAGCAGGGCCCACACGAATCACCGAGGCGTCGTTCCTGTTCAAGGCATTGAGCAGAGGGCTGATCCCCCGGCAGATCTCTTGTCAATGACTTTCTCTGTGTAGCAAGTATTCTGGCTGGGTCAGTGTGGCAAAGCCCATGCCAAATGGAGATGAATACGGATTTCAGTCCATGGAGCTGGATGCAGCTTCCAGCAAGCAAAACACAGTTCAGACACACAGTGGGGAACCAAATCACGACCCACTACCAGCATACAGCACATTCACTTGTAAGGAAATTCCACTGTACCAGTCAAATGGCTCTCCGGTTGCAATTACTGAGTCTCTGCACAATCCGGGAGTTCAGAGATAGCTGGAAATCCTGACAGGTCGATCGTATTCAGCAAATCTTCGGTCTTCTTCAGGTAGGAGCCTGGTCACAATTCAGTGGCTTAATTCATTCTCCCAACTCGGATTCAGCCCAAAAAAGGCACAGTTTCCCTCTCAGGGACAGCAGGCAGGCATGCAGGCCAAATCTCAGGCCTCTCCACAGTTCTCCCACGTGAAACTAAGCAGGTCTGCTGCTCGACTAATTTGAGCTGTTACTCCTTCTCTTCCTAGCTCAGATCTGACTTCTTGCTCATCATGCCCATACTTTGGGGCACAACGAAATGACTCAGAGACTTGGTCCGAATTAAAGCTTCTCTTATCTCTCCATTCGAGAGAGTTGAAGGCAGGCAGGCAGGCCAGACTCAGCCTTCCCGCCAAGTCCCCACGCTACTCTGTGGAGCAGCAGCTCCTCGAGCTGGAGCTGCTCACTCTTTCAGCTCTAACACACTTCTGACCTCTTGCTACAGGCAGCATGGGAATTTCCCTTCGATCCAACAGGTTTGGTTGGCTGATTCCTCTGTCTGTCAGTTATAGGGCTCCCCCTCCAGGTCCTTTTAGGCGCCAAAAGCCCCAAACCACGATTCCTACTGAATTTTGCTCCCACAAAGTGCCTGGGGACAGGCTCCATTTTAGAGTCCCCCAAAGGTACTGATTGGCCCATTTCGGCAGTCCTGGGCCAAGATGGTGGTGACAAACAGAAACTGTCCATGCTGCAAAGAAGGTAGGTGAGACAAACTACAATATCTTTATCACTCTAATAGATATTCAGCAAACAGTTACATCCTCTGAGAAAGCTCCCTCTGTGCAAATGGCGATGGCAGAAACAGAGCAATTATCTGGCACCCGGGCGGGACTCGAGCATGAAAACAGTCAGACCCCCTCCCAGATTAATTACAACTGCAAGAAGGCAGCTCTTAAAGAGACAATACACAGAGGCTATACAGGCACTCTCTGGCAATAACGTTTAAACTGCTAAAACGAGGACACCAGCCTAACACTGAGCATTTAGGCAAGCTCAAGGAAGACTTTTCGGGAACCCCCATTTATGGGGGAGGTTACACCCTTCCCTGCCTGGAGAAAACTTGGCATCCGCGTCAAGTCTGTACCATCACAATATCAAAAATACCATATAAATGAAACATATATATCATTAGCTTGTTACATCACTATACATTTTAATACACTTCACATTACTAAATCCATATTGACAATACTTATGCATATTTCATACAGGTAATACTGATTCCACTATGATTAACATATTAGTAACATCACAATACTGATTCATGTAATAACTTCTTGTACATTAAACAATGTAAGAGGGGGCCCTTCCCTATCAGCTAACTTGGGGCTGGATAGGGCAGGGGCACCATACCGAGAAGGAAGAACAATCAACCTGGAATTGGCCCTTAAGCTCAGTTTGGGTAGTGAGTTCTGAGAAACATAAACACCTTTATGAACCACATTGAGAGGAAAATCCACTGGCCTCCCAGGAGAATCATAACTGAAGCGCAATACTGGCTTGACAGCTCGGCCAGTCTTTCTGGAGGGAACAACCACAGTCTCTGTACTTTCAGCACTAGTCTTGGAGCTTTTGTCACTTGTGAGGGGTGCCTCTGCATGGATGAGAATGTCCAAACTTGGAGCATTGTCAGCTCCTTGTTCTGTAGGCTCTGGTTCCACAACACTTGGCTCATTTTGAAGAGATTCAGGCACAATTAGGCTTTGGGGAACTGAAAGGGGGCTGTCAGCACTCTCATACTGTTCTTCAAGTTCTGGTGTGTCACCAGAGAGACTCAGACCATCAGCCCCTTCTTCGGGCAATTCACACAGTTCCACAAAACACAGGAAGTCCGCAGCCTCAGACGTAATACTTTGCACTTCACTTTCAGGGAGCATTGGCTCCAAGGACGAAGCTGGGGGGGGTTAGGCAGTCCAGAAGGCCCAGCTTCATCCCCAGGATTCAGCATAGGATTTCCTCAAAACAGCTGACTCAGTTCATATGAAGGATAATAAGCATCACCATAGTCACCTTCATCTGATGTGGATTTAAAGTCACTATCATTCTGGGTCTGGGGTAGGTTGACTCTGCAGCATGAGTCACCGACCCAGGGAAGGCAATGTCTGCTGGCTCAGTATCAATAGTAACTTGACCAATGGGTAGTAAGTGGTTATGTTGCATGGTCTTGACAGCTTTGGAGTTATTCTCTGGGTGCACCTTGTACACTGGCAAATCATCCAAATTTCCAGCTACTACATGAGGAAGATGGTGCCACCTATCAGCAATTTTGTGCTTGCCACGTAGTCCCAAATTGCGTAACAACACACAGTCTCCGGGCCGTAGCTCTTGAGCTATTACTTTCTTTTCATGCCTCTCTTTGTTAGCGAGATTTCTCTTGGCAGACATTGTCTGGGCCAGTTGATAGGCATGGTTCAATTCAGCTTTCAGTTTTGTACATACTGCAGGTAGTTTTTGGCTCTGACCCCATCTGGAGAAACCCCAAAGCAGACATCAACTGGCAGTCGGGCCTCCCTCCCGAACATGAGACCGTAGGAGGAGAACCCAGTAGTGTCATTTTTGGTGCAATTGTGTGTGTGTATCAAGGTGCTAATCTGCTGGCTCCATTTATGCTTCTCTTTTGGATGGAGGGTGCCCAGCATGTCTAGAAGACTGCGGTTAAAACATTATGGTTGAGGGTCCCCCTGTGGGTGATCAGGGGTGGTTCTGGACTTCTGCACCCCCCATAAAGAGAACATTTCTTTGATTAGTCGACTTTCAAAGTCACTGCCTTGGTCAGAGTGGATCCGCTGGGGGGCACCATAGTGGACGAAGAACTTTTCCACTAGCACCTTGGCCATGGTAGAGGCCTTTTGATCTTTAGTTGGAAAAGCTTGTGCATACCATGTGAAATGATTCGTAACCACTAACACATTGCCAGTATTCCGCTGATCAGGTTCTAAACACAAAAAGTCTATGCAGACCAGTTCCATGGGTGAGCTGGTAGTAATATTAGCAAGGGGGGGCAGCTCTCTGAGGCAGGGCTTTCCTTTGCAGGCAACGACTGCAAGTCTTTACATATTGCTCAACATCAGCCCCAATCTTAGGCCAGTAGAATCGAGATTGTACTAGTTCGAGAGTCCTGTCAATACCGAGGTACCCCATGTGATTGTGGAGGGACCTCAGTACCAAATCTTTAAAGGCCATGGGCAGGACCAATTGTTGCTTGTCTACTTGACCACTATGATCCACTGTCTCTCTGTATAACAACTGATTGAGTAACTTCAACCTGGGGCCTTCTTTAAAAAGCAGGGCAGTTCGCAAGTCAGGGGAACGCAACTTAGACACATCTTTCCCCGCACACAGGGCATCAAGTGCTGGCTGAATCATAGGATCTTGGGATTGAGCCCACTTAATGTTGTCATTGTCAAATTGAAGTAGTGCACTAATATCTAGAGCAGAGAAATGGCAATAGGCAGCCGGTATGCAGGTGTTAGGAGGGCCCAAGCAATCTACTAAACAGTCCACTGTGTCCGCAGACATCTGTTCATCTCTATCAAACTTTTGGTACAATGTTCGGATGTCAGGTTCAGACAGTCTCACCCAATCACTCTTGGAAGCTGGCCTTCGTGACAGGGCCTCAGCATCAATATGGTTCAGTCCCAGTCTGTATTTGACAGCACAATCATAGGTTGATAATACAGAAAGCCACCGGTGCCCAGTGGCATCTAACTTAGCTGAAGTCTATACATAGGTTAACAGGTTATTGTCGGTCTTCACCAATATCTTTGCCCTATAGAGTTATTCATGAAACTGGTCAATGATGGCCCATTTTAGCACAAGGAACTCCAGCTTGTGCACAGGGTAGTTTCACTCTGACGGGGTAAAGCTCCTACTGGTGAAAGCCACTGGTCTTAAACCATCCTCATGGTCTTGATACAGCACAGCTCCTAGACCCTGTAGATTAGTGTCAGTATGCAGCACATAGAGCTTGGTGGGGTCAGCATAGGTGAGAATGGGGGCATGGGTGAGCTGGTATATGACTTCGTCGAAAGCTGCTTCACAGTCGGGTGTCCAGTAGGGCCCGAAAAGTTCACCCGTGATTAAGTATACTTTCTCTGGTTCTTTTGATGGACCCTTTTTTGTATTTATGATTGGTAGGAGGGTAACCCTGAGTAAGATTCAAGAGCTGGCAAATCACCTTGGAATAGTCTTTTATGAACCTGCGGTAGTAGCCACAGAACCTCAGGAAACGTTGTAGTTCTTTCGAGTTATGGGGCTGGGGCCAAGTAGTCAGTGATTCAACCTTACTGGGATTGGTCTCAATCCCTTCTGCAGATAATATGTGCCCCACATACTTCATGGAGGTTTGGAAAAACTGGCACTTGTCAATGGACAGCTTGAGGCCGAAGTCTTCCAGTCAGTCTAGGACCTTAAACAGTCAGGTCTTATGTTTCTCTAATGTGCACACAAACAAAATGACATTGTCTAAGTACACCAGACATTCCAGAAAGTTCATATCTCCCACCGCACGTTCTATCAGTCGCTAAAAGGTAGCTGGGGTGCCCGATATCCCTTGTGGCATTCTCAGAAATTCGTAGAACCCCAAAGGACAGATGAAGGCTGTTTTCTCATGGTCCTCTGGGGCCATCGGAATTTGGTAATATCCGCTGCCAAGATCCAATACCAAGAACCATTTGCTCCCATTCAAGCAATCCAGGGCGTCTTGTATTTGGGGCATGGTGTATTGATCAGGGATGGTCCGCCGGTTCAGGGTTCGATAATCAGCACACATCCTCAATGACCCATTTTTCTTATGCACAGCCATGATGGGAGAGACATATGGGCTCTTTGATTCTTGTATCATGCCAGCAGCGAGCATGTCCTGCAGGTGTCTCCCCACATCATCTATGTCCGCTGGGGCAAGGCATCGGGATTTCTCTTGAAATGGCCGGTCATCATGCAGGCGTATGTGATGCTCTGCACCCTGGACACACCCCACATCCCATTCTTTTAATGAAAACACTTGGTCTCTCTGGGTGATTTTCTTGCTAATTCTAGCCTTCCATTCAGCGGGCAACAGGGAATCACCAAAGTCAAATAATTCTGGGGTCACTCTCTCCTTCTTGCCAGAGCACTTGTTGCTGGGTAATACAGCAGTATCTGCACAGTGTACTGTAGCTAAGGTGCACCCTCTGTTCACCCGGATCTCCCGATCTGACACATTCTGAATCTGAACCATCACTTGTTGTGCATAGGTGTGGGCACGAGCAGGGAAGATGCTGGGTTTAACCAATAATCCCTCTTGCAACTTTCCGTCGCCTGGTGCATCCAACATCAGTATTTTGATTGTGACCACTTTCCAGAGGCGGACCTCCCCATGAATGTTACACTTAGCATTGGGGGCCAGTACCATTGAGTCGGGATCCTTCTTCCACATAATCCCCACAGGCTCATCCTGGTCTACTTCCTCGGATTTCCGTTGCAGGTCATAGGCCCTCTTGATCAGAGCCAGAATTCTTAGGGCCCACCTAGTTCATTGCCCTTGTTTCTCGTGACAGAGTTGCGTCAGTCTCACAAACATATGGACATTTGTCCCAATTAACAGGGGGACCCCATCATATAGTCCAGTGGGGGGACACACTAAGGCCAGGGTCTCTACTTGTTCATCCACTCCAGCCACTGAAGTGGGAAAAAACAGCCAGATCTGAATATACCCTGAGTACGGATAAGACTTCTCGCTCAACCCCCACACATGTAAGCCTTCCAAGGGTTGTAGGGACACATCAGGCAGGTGCTTTCAATACCAGTCTTGGAACTCTATAGTAACTTGAGACCCACTGTCAAGCACGGCCCGGGTGGACACACCGTTCACCATCACTGTACTCTCCATTGAAGGGCCCACCACCTCAAACCATTTAGGTGACGCAGGCTTGGATGTTGACTTGACAGTGGCCTTTGAAGAGTAACTTTTTTGAGCAGCTCCACCTGGCAGCCGGTTATTGTTCTGTCAAATTAAAGCTAGTAGCCTAATGGTAAACTTTTTCAGGTTCTCCGGTGAGTGACAAGTCAAATGGGTGTGCCTATCCTCCCCGCAGTGGTAGCAAAAATTGGGTTCTCTAGAGTCTCTGAGTGGTGGTGGGCCTTCTCCCTGCTTGGGTACATCTGGGGCACCTCGGGGCCCTTCTTTGACTTGTGACTTGCGCTCTTGATCCCTGTATTTCCACCCAGGTTATTGGTCTGTGTGGCTTGTATTAAATCCCCACCAGGACTATCAATCCTCGTACTTCCTCCAATTGGTTACCCTCAGTCCGGGTTTGTGAAGAGACAACATGCATCCCCACTCCACTAGGCGGGGCCTCACTTTTTAACTCAGGAGGTGCCTGATAGAGGTTAAGCTCGCTGGCCACCTCAGTGGCTTGCTTGCTGACCCTCAACTCTGTCAGTTCTTTAATCAGCTCTGTCATCTGCTGTGCCTCATCTTCGTCACTTTTATCAGGGGTCTGGCAGGTACGGACAATGCCAGCATAGGGTTCCCATCCCTCTTCATCATTCTGTGCTTCACGAATCTCTTTCATGAGGTGACAATACTCAGGAGGATTAGCCTTCCTATCTTGCAACTTAAGTTTTAGCATCATCACACTAGAGTACCTGGCTGACTTGAGAATATGGCCCCACCTGACCAGATTCAGTTCACTTGCAGGCACTCTTCCTTTTCTGTGAGCCCTCTGAAGAGCCCTCTCGATTCTGGTAACAAACATAGACAACTTCTCATTTTTCCATTGCTTGGCAGACTTGAATTTCCACAGTAAATCATCCCCTGACTCAGTGCTTCCAAAAACCCCTTCCAATGCAGAGAGGTATTCAGCCACCGTAGCCTCCGGGCTAGTGGCTCATAGGAAGTGAATGGCTTCCAGTGCAGGGCCCCTCAAACTTTCCATGAGTCTTTTTCTTTTCTCCCCCTCAGAGCACAGCCACTCCTGGACCAAGGGGGGTAGCATAGTCCATCCAGGTCATCCTCCCTTATGAGCACTTCACTTCAACTTTCACCAAACACTTAATGTGCTCCACAGCTTCTATAATAACAGCATTAGTAGTCCCTAATGGGACATCCATTAACAGGAGGGCCTGTTTGGGGTCGACTCCCTCAGCCTCACTCCACCCCATCATTCGATGTACTAACAGCTTATGGGGGGTGATTTTGAGCTTAGGCGTAGTAAGCTCCTCCATTTTGCCACCAGTTCTGAACGTAATGGGGTAATTCCCACCTCTGGTCACTAGAGGATGCTAATCCCAGCGGTGCCTCCAAGATGTAACCCATAGGTGGCACTATCCCAAGGGCTACTACCCCTGCCTGCTTGACTAGTTGCAGGTTAAGGGGCCTGGGTACTGAAACAGGTGCCTCCACCCAGAGGTCAGGGTTGTTAGTGGTCAAGCTAACCTTGGCACAGCCTTCTGGGACACTGTAACCCCCCTCTGTCCCTTCTAGTGGCCAGAACAATATACAATAATCACTTTCACAATGACCCTTATTCACCATGCAATTACCCACACTGTTTGCACTTATCACTAGGACTGGTTCCTCTAGCTCGACCCTGGGGACGACCCTGTAAATCAAGGTTATGCACAGCAAATAGCAACAGTACAGTACTCTTGGCACAAACTGGAACCACAGTCAGGTTAAATGCAAAAAGAGTTAGATCTGATTTATTCAGTGGACTTGAACAAGGGAGGGGTGTAATCACGTTGATTGGCTTAAATGCTAAATCAATCAGACAGTTATGGATGCACTTCAGAGTCCCTACACAGTCACACACTCTGGGTACCCAGGAAGGAAAATGGTGGGCTAGCCAGGAACGTTGCCCAGGATAAGCTGGCATTGCAGATGGTTGGGGCCCTGTGATGGAAGACAGCAACATGCACAACACACACTATTTGTAATCCGGAGCCAGAGGGCTCAGTTCGTGTAAGAAAAAGCAACAAGACAATCAGATGACACCACTTTAGATTTAGCTGTTGTTGCAGGGAACTACTCTGATGTTTACTCATGATACCCCATACTGGACACAGGCAGGATGAAATCGAGACTGCAGGTTGTTGAGCTAGAATGCCAGGAGAAGCCGGGCCCACACGAATCACCGAGGCATTGTTCCTGTTCAAGGCGTTGATCAGAGAGCTGATCCCCAGGCAGATCTCTCGTCAATGACTTTCTCTGTGTAGCAGGTATTCTGGCTGGGCCAGTGTGGCAAAGCCCAGGCCAAAAGGAGATGAATATGGATTTCAGTCCGTGGAGCTGGAAGCAGCTTCCAGCAAGCAAAACACAGTTCAGACACACCGCCATAATGTAAACACAACTGGAGTAGTGCAGTGTCGTTTCACGTGCTCAGTGTGGTTCCAACTGTATTTAGATTACAGCGGATATATTATAAAATGGTATCCAGTGAACTCAGCTAGCCTCAAGTGGGCGCCTACCAAAACGTCGACCCACTTGTGGCGCAGGTAGGACAGGGCAAGGGTGTGAGGAAGGCGGCGAATTTCTTTCAAGTTGGTGGCACGCTTCTCAACTGCTGTCATAGACAGCGTGCTCATTCATTGGTGCCACGGAGATAAGCCCAAAAAAGCAGTGGTGGCATTGGCCACAACACTGCCACACCTCCACAACCTGCTACTCCAGCAAGCTGCCTCAAAATGTTTCTTACGCATGCACGTAAGCAAACATAAAAAGTGATACAAAGTGTGTGGAAAACTACCATCCTATAGGCATCCGGTCTGTACTAGATAAACTACTGAAGAAATGTATTGCTTCTCCGGTAATGGAGTATTTTCAAAAATGTAATCCATTATCCCCAGCACAGCATGGTTTTAGGCAAGATCAGAGAACATCTACTCTCCTCATCCAACTTACAAATGATGTTAAAGTCAATAGGGACAAAGGTATGCTCACAGGTGCTGTTTTCATCAATCTAACCAAAGCTTTTGACCTTTGTCAACCACTCCATTCTTACATCAAAATTATATAGCCTTGGTTTCTCATCCTCTGGTATTTCCTGGTTCTTGAGCTACCTTAATGAGCGTTTGCAGTTTGTACATACAAATAAAGTTTGAGCTAAACACTCCCCTAGTAACATTGGTGTCCCACAAAGATCTATACTTGATCCACTGCTCTTTACGTTATTTATCAATAATCCGAAACAGGAATATAGAACGTGATGGCAGAAGAAGACCGAGGGTCCATCGTCTGCCCAAAGTTGTCCAGGACCTAGTATCAATCCGGGGACCTACCCACTCCCCTACAGCTCTTCTTTCTTTACTCCCATACTTGCAGTAGAGCTCATTTTTTGTGTCCTATCTCTGTCCCACCCATGCCTGAAACCCTCTATGGTCTTGGCATCCACCACCTCAGTGGGTAGACAGTTCCATGGCTCTACCACCCTCTCAGTAAAGTAGTACTTCCTCAAATCCCTTCAAAGCTCTCTCCATCCCTCCCCTCAGTTTCCATTCATGCCTGCATGTTGCTGAGCTGGTGATCCTATTGAATAGCTCTGTGTGGGGTACTTTATTTATGCCCTTCGGGAATTTGAAAGTCTCAATCATGTTCTCCCTCTCCTTTCTGGCCTCCAGTGACTACATGATCAGCATTCTCAGCTGCTTCTCGTTGGAGTCCCCCGGAGGCCCTGTATCATCTTTGTTGACCTTCTTTGCACTGCCTCCAGCCTGTACTTATCCTTTCTGAGGTGTGGGCTCCAGAACTGGTCACAGTATTCCAGGTGTGGCCTCACCAAGGCTTGATAAAGGGGGAGGATCACCTCCTTCCCTCCTTCTATCTATACACCTCCCTATACCTATCCAGCATCCTGCTTTCTTTGGTGTAGGCTTGGTTGCACTGGCTTGACTATTTTAGGGTGTCACAGATAATGACTCCCAGGTCCCGTTCTTCTGAAGTGGTACTTAGTTTAACCCCATTTAGCCAGTACTCTGTCTGTGGGTTCCTTTTCCCCGGGTACATTACCTTACACTTCTCTGCACTGAACTTCACCTGCCACACAGTTGACCATCTCTCTAGCCTTTGGAGGTTGTGTTGCAGTTCCCTAACTCCCTCAATGCTAGCCATCCTTCCACAAAGTTTAGTGTCATCAGCAAAGAGGGCAAGTTTACCCTGGATTCCTTCACCAATGTCACTAATGAACATGTTGAAAAGTACCAGGCCCAGGACTGATCCCTGTGGTACCCCACTTGTGAGTTCCCCTTCCACTGACTTAACCCCATTGACCATGACCCTTTATTGCTTACCCTCGAGCCAATTTCCCACCCATCTGACTATATCCTTTGCCATCCCAAGGTCCTCCAATTTCTTCAGCAGACACCTGTGCGGCACTGAGTCGAATGCCTTACTGAAATCTAAGTAAAGAAGATCCACTGCATGGCCCCTATCCAACTCCCTTGTTACCCAGTCAAAGACGACAATAAAGTTGGTCTTGCATGACCTTCCTGCCATGAACCCATGCTGCTTACTATCCTGAAGACCATTTTTTTTCCAGGTAGTCCACGAGATCTTTTTTGATTAGAGTCTCCTTCAGTTTACCTACAATAGACGTGAGACTAACCAGCCTATAGTTTCCCACCCTACCCCCCATAGAGTGGTACCATGTCAGCCATTCTCCTGTCTCTGGGTACTACCCCTGACTGCAGTGAGTTGTTGAACACATACACTAGAGGATCAGCCAGCTCTTCTTCCAGCTCCGTCAGCACTCTTGGATGCATCCCATCTGGACCTGGGGCCTTATCTATCTTGAGGGATGCCAGCCCTTTCAGGACCCTCTCCTTGGTGAATACAGGGGTTTCCATCCCTGGGATTCCCTTAGCAGCTACACTTATGCCACTTTCAGGTAGAGGGCCTGCACCCTCCCTGGTGAAAACAAAGCAGAAGTAGTTCTTAAGGATGGTGGCCTTCTGTCCATCATCCTCAATTACCTTACAATCATCTACCAACCTAACGATCCCCCCTTCCTTCTTTCTTCTTTCCCTAATGTAATGGAAGAAATGTTTTTCCCCAGATTTGATCCCTTCGGCTATCTGCAGCTCCATAGCTGCCTTTGCCTCCCTTACTGCCCTCTTTGCTTCTCTATTTTTTTTTATGCATTCCTCCCACTCCTCCTCCTCCCCCCGACTCCTTTTAAACCTATAGAATGCTTTTCCTTTTGATAGTGACCGCTTCCCTATCCTTTGCACAGAACCATATGGGTCTCTTGTACTTATTTCTTTTAACAACTGACTTCACACAGAGTTTTGTAGCCTCGAGGATGGCCTCTTTTATAAACCTCCACATGTCTTCCACACCTGCTATATCCCTCACTTTGGCTAGTTTATTACGCATAAGCATTTTCATTTTGTCAAAGTCTAACCCTTTAAATTGCAGGACCTCCATCCTTGAGTGGGTTCTTTTATCCTCTAGGGTCAACTCAAACCAGACGGAATTACAGTCACTGTTCGCTAGTAGTTCCCTTATTCTTACTGCTGTTACTACTTCTGAATTTGTGAGAACCACATCCAGAATTGACCCCCTGCCTGGTAGGACCCATTACTAGTTGGGTCAGCAGGCAGTCTCGGAGGGTTTCTAACATAGCTTGACTTATAGAACTTATTGCTCCTGGAACATCCCAGTCCACATCTGGCAGGTTCAAATCACTGACTACCACTACCTCCCCACTTTTTAATTTTCTCTTCTAGCTCCCTGTCCTCCCCTCACCTTGTCCTGGAGGTCGGTACAGCACCCCCAGGCAAAGCTTTTGCCCGATGCCACTGCGAGCTGCAAACACAGTGACTTGACTTCTTCAGTTCTACTCTTGAATCTTCCCTTTTCCACTATTTCATTATCCTCAGGAACAGAAAAGGTTACCCCCCCCACCTACCCTCCTGACTCTTCTGAAAAGTGAGTATCCTGGTACTGTAAGGACTCAGTCATTGTTGTCCGTAGCCCAGGTTTCTGTGATGGCAACAAGGTCCATCTTAGTATCTGCCACCAATGTCTGTAACTCACACACTGTGTTGCCTAGCTCCTGGCATTGAGGCAAACCCTCTTCCAGGTACCACCTAAACATTTTTTGTTGTGAGTTTGGAGTTCTTCCTTAGCCCCCCCCCCAGTCCTCTCTGTCCTGTGCTATATGCAGCACTCTCTTTGTATCTCCTGTGTGCTACCACTTGCCTTACCTTAGCCTTGATCGTGATGGTATGTTCGCATCCAATTTTTCTGTTTTCAACCTCCATTTGTGGAGAGAGTGCCAGCTAGGTTCCTTCCCCCACCCCCATTAGTCATGATGGTCCTCCTAGCCTCAGACTCCCCCTCAGTGAGTTTAAACATCCAATATAGACATCAAACTTCTACCTGAAGGCTGGCCCAGTGGCGTAGAGGACAGAGGTGCTATGCCCCTTACCTATCGCCATGCCGGCGACCCATGTTCGGGAACGAGGTTGGGTTGCCAGGGGTCGGTGGGGGAAGGAGAGGATCGAGCATCCAATAGACTGCTCTCCTCTCCCAGAGTGGGTGGTTCTTCTGTCTCGCTCATTGGCTGCCATCTGGTGGAGGCCGGGTGGCAGCACCAGAGTCCAAGCTGCAAATGGTTATTTATTTATTTAAATATTTTACCAGGAAAGGCATACTGAGCAGTGAAATGCTCATTTCCAGATGCATCCTGGGAGGGAGGAGAACAGGGAATGAACAGTAAATGCAGAGTATAATGCATATACAGATAACATAATTTAGGTGAGAGAATACAATCAAGCATCAGGATGACAGAATGAAAATAACAGTAAATGTAACCTAACAGCAATGAGCTAGAGCGATATTAAACAATCAAATAAAATAATTAACATGTATCTAGGTAAGTGCTTACATGAGTAGCTGTGGAGAGGACTAGGAGGGGGTTGGAAATCAAATGCAAGTGCAGCAGAGGGCGAAATGGTCCTTTAGGAGAAAGAAGAGGATCCGAGGGGAAGCAGCATGGTGGATGGTCGGGTGGAGGGAGTTCCACATTTTTGGGAAGCAGTGTAAGAATGCTGCCTGGCCTGATGAGGTGGACCCAGGGGTATGGATAAGGTATGGTGGTCAAGGGGGTATGGATAAGGTATGGTGGTCAAGGGGGTATGGATAAGGTATGGTGGTCAAGGTTAAATAGGGTCCTTGGCTACATAGCACGTGCACACCTCCATGCACATGCACTTACAGGTGCCGTAGCATGGGGAGAAAAAGTGGAAGGAAATGGCGATCATGGGCTACATGAAGCCCTGCCTGCCTGCCCTTGTCCTGCTCTGTTGCCAGCTTGCCGATTCCCCAGTATGGATTCTGGTTTTCTGGTTGGGGGGAGAAAAGCTCTCCCCTTCCCAGCCCCACCACAGGAGGAAATCCATGGGGGAATGGGGCTTGGCCGAGTCAGAGAGATGATGAGCAGACTTGGGAAGTAGAGACAGGGCTGAACTCAGCTGCCCACCCACAGTGCACCTGGAGGGTACAACCTATATGAAAAAAAACTTCTGCCTAACACCACTGCCTCTTGCTCCACCTTGCTCTATGCAGATGACATTGTATTATATACTAGCTCAAAGAATATATCGGGTATCAGCGCAAGGCTTAATGATGACTATGGGAATGTTCAGTCATGGTTAGCTTATAACAGGCTTCTGAACACTAATAAAACTCATGCTTTGCTTTTTGGTTCTTTACCTAGAGTTAGGTCTAGCTCCTCTGTCCTAGCTATTTATTGCTGAGATGGGTCCTCCCTTACTGCTGTTCACTCCTTCAAATACCTTGGCATCACCTTGGACCCCTCCCTTGATTTTAGTCTGCATATATCTACAGTCTGTAAGACTGTAAACTTAAAGCTAGGACTTACTTATAAGATTAAGCATGCTCTGACTCCTGCCACTAGATTGGGTATAGCCCAAGGTGTCTTGCGGCCTAGTCTCACTTATGGTCTGGTATCCTTCTTGGAGACTAACATATGTATAATGAATAAATGGAACACCTGCTATAATAATTTATTAGCTTTTGGTAACCGGGTAAATGCGTTTGGCAATAGCCCTGCCTATTTTCAGGCACAACCCAGGAGAGTACAAAATACATTAGTTTAAACAGTACAAGATTTACAACATGTAACATACATACAATCCTGGACAGCATACAACAGTTATCCACACAGGGATAGTCAGGGATTATACATAAAAGAACAAACCAACCACATAGGGCTGGAGAAGTCAAAACAAAGACAAGGCAGGAGATACACAGTAGATCCAGAGCTCACAGTAGTCATGACAAGTAGAAGGCAAGAGCAGAAAGCTAAGCACAAATTGAGCATCTGCACAAATACCAAGTGCATAAAGGTGAGAGAACAGTGCCTTCTTTAATATCTGTTGCTTTGTCCTATCTGTGCCCCGGTTGACCCACCATTGCTTCCTTTACTCAAGCCTAGGCTGGCTCTCATCATCCTCTTCTTGTCTTCTCACCATTGGCTGTACTATTGACAAAATCTTCAGAACAGGTACACCTGTTACTCTTGTTAGCATGTTCAATCAAACAGAGCAGTCTTACCTCTTACAGTCCAAAGACATAGTGCTGGTTGTACCAATATGCATTTCAAAAATGGGAGAGCAGGCTTTTTCAATCTTTGACCCTAAACTCTGGAATTCACTACCACTGAGTCTCAGGATTTCACAGACTCACCTAGTTTTTAAAAATGAGCTTCACAAGTTTCTCCTGTCACTGGATAAGTGTTTCTGTAATTGACTCCTATTTCTGCCAAATTTTTCTGTGCATCGTGTTTGCCTCTTTGTAATCTGTAACTCCAATTTTAAAGTAGTAGTAAAATATTTTTATTCATGATTTATATGAACAAAGGATAAGCTTGACTGAACTAGGCTAATTTACAACGAGGTCCTAGGTGAAAGCAGCAATGTAACAAATTCATAAAATAGATAACACTACACATACAAATATTATGTACAATGAATTATAACTTATAACAACGTAAGTGTTCAGTTTAGGAACATATATTAATCATAAATGTAGCACAGGCACCATCTACCTGTGGGCTACTACCCCTGCCTATTGGCCCTCTAACAGGTTAGGAGGCCTGGGTCCTGTTACGGTGGTGATCGGGGGTTCTGTCTCAAAGATAATACAAATAACGTGGTGCCTCCACCCAAAGAAAGTTATAAGTGGGTCAGGTGACCGGCTGGCACAGCCCCCTGGGATGCTGCACCTACCCACCTCCCCTACTAACCTCCCCACTCTCTGAATACCCAACCGTTCAATAACACCATAAACCATGAACAGTAATGATCTGACAGACTCATAGAATTCCTGCACACACAATTTCAAATGATAAATCACAGCTTTATTGGGGGTAAGGACTAGGGAAGGGATACCGGGACAAGGGATGGCTGTGAATAAAAAGATGGTTAGAGAGAACTAGTAACAATAACCATAGGGGCACGAAGGCCAAGCCCACCCATGGAAGCCCACCACCACTGGTACTAGTCTCTTCCCTGGTAGTCCCTAGGGGTACCTACAAGGTGTAGGCCTGTTCATTGTCACAGGTTGGCCGGCTGTTGGGGTGTTGATGAAATAGAACAATTATATGAGGAAGCAATTAAATCCCCTTTTACACTCCCTTGCTTGATTTCTGAGAATTAGGTCCCAGGTACTCATGGTTTTGCAAAACTCAACTATGCTTGGGATGATTGCCTCCAGATGTCCAGGAACATGGAGCTCCGTGCTGCAATAAGCGGATGGAATCTTGCTCGAGGATCTGGCAGCTTGTCCCCTTGATTGGAGGTCTGGCCACTTGTCACCTTCAGCCACTTCTGGCCTGTTGCAGAGCTCTGTTGCTGGACCACACCAGCCCCAAAAGGCCCAGACCCAGGAGTGGCTCCACAGCCTGGCTCCCCACAATGGATCACAGGTGCCCTAGGACCTCAGCAAGCACCAGTGACCTCCTAAGTCAGTGAGTCCCACTTGGAAGGGGTTATCTGACTGATTCAACTCCCTGGCTCTGGGTGAGAACTCCCAAACAGTGGGGGTCCTCTGCAGTCCCTGCACTGAGTTCAAAACAAGCAGAAATCACAGGCAGTCGCTCAAGTAAAGTCCAGTGCCAGTTAACAGTGGGTGCTAGTCCTATATCAGATGAAGCACAGGTGCAAGCCACAGGGGGACCCAAGCACAACAAACCCCTGCACACCAGTCCACACTTTCCAGTCAGACACTGTTCACAATCCTTTCTTCAGCTGCAGCTAGGACACAGCTCTCAGTCACTTCAGTCAGTTCACTCAGGAAAAGTACCCCACCACCTCCACTAGCAGTCTGTTCCATGGATCCATCAACTTCTCAGTGAAGTAGAACTTCATACATTTTCCCCCTAAATTTGCTCCTAACCAACCTCCGGTCATGACTCCTACTGACTGAATCCCTATTTCTTACAAATAGGTTCTCACTGTTTTACCTTGTTTATACCCCTGAAAAACCTATATGGTTCAATCATGACCCCCCCCCCAGCTCCCGCCAGGTCTCTAACAAATACATGTTTAGGGCCTGTAGCAGTTGCTCAAAGAATGAATCTACCCTGCAGGCCCTGGATCATCATGGGGACACTTCACTGTACCGACTCTAGTCCGTCAATGTCCGTCCTCAGGTGAGGGCTTCCAGAACTGAAATCTTCCTCTCCCTGTTCATCCCTCATCCTCACTTTCCTCTCTTGAGCCACTCCTATTTGCTCATCTCTGCCTACCCTGCTCCTGAAGCAAGACACTCACACCAGTTTGGGATGCTGCATTGCCTTCCCTGGGCATCATTGCACTCCCACACTGCTCTACTTCTTTAATGATTTTTTTTGTCATTTACTCTGTACATTTTTGCAGATTTGGACAACTACTTTAATATGTCCACTACGTAGATGATTTAATGATTTATTACCATTAACACTGTAAATTTTTGTAATTTTGCACATTTTTGTAACTTGCAACACCTGATAGTGTGAGTTCTTATACTACACATCACTTTCTGCACTGCACATTTTTGCAAGTTTGTAAATGTTGGCCCTTGTGCTATCTGATATTCTGTATTGAACACACTGGTCACCTTATTCAGTACTGTACTTTGCATTGCCACTTTTGCTTATTGTACTGTTATGACTTCGTAACCACCACCTCCCCCCCCACCCCATGCCTTGATTGTACTTGAAATGAACTCCAGCTCAGCATGCCTCTGCTGGTCAACAATTTCTAACAAGTACATAATAGTGTTGATGCTGCTTCTCACTGGTGCAGAGTGGGCAGATGTTCCCCAAATAACTATCAATGGTCACCCACTGCCTACTCCTATGGCCCGTGCAACCTTGCAGTCACTCATTTCCTCCCAAAGGTAGTAAATTGTAAATTATACAGTGTAAATCGTTGTTTACTCACATATCCACGTTCCGTGCCTATTATTGTTTATACTGCAGTAACCTTTCCACATTTGAATTTAGTGCTGTTGAATTGTCTTCCCTTGTAACCCCCGGACACCTCTGGAAACAAGCTAGTATGGCTCACTAGGCCTTTCTTGGTAACCCTCTTTCAATAAATAAATGTTAGGAGGTTTGATTTAACTTCCTGCTATGGTTTATGTTGTTCTTACTGTATATCCCAGTCCCTCCCCTGCAACCCATCGGTAAGTGAGAGTGCTGTTTATCTCTAGATGTTTTCTCCTGGCATAAATAATTTAATAAATAAAAATTCAATGCATAAAACTGGTAAAAAAATTCCTTTTTCACGGTAAAAGGTTAGACACCTACCTTATAGTATTCTGCTATTATAAAGTAAAAACTAGCCCATGAATCTTTCCACCCACGGGAGCTTTGCCTTTCTGTATTCCTAATCCTACTGAGTTTGGAAAAGGTGTTTAACGGAGCACATCAATTAAGAGGGTTTGTTTAAAAATAGATTAAATTAAAAAGCAAAAAAGTAGGCAATTCTGTCATTCTGTGAAGATAAAAAAATCACGATGGAATTAAATATAGCACTGGCAATGCTCTTTTCTCTCGTTTCAGCCTAAATCGCATTAGAGATGTGCATTTTTCAAATCACTCATCCCACAGTCAGTGTCAAGATGTTTCTTTTTTCCAAAATTATATTTATGTCTTATAAAATGCAATACGTATGTGCCCATTTCACAGATTAATCTTGTTTTCTGTTCCCAGCATTCCTTTCAGGCTGAGTGGGGGACATTTTAATTCTTTGGTACCCAGGTAAAGCCCACTGAGCAAAAGATCCATTTACAAGGGTTCCCGGGAGCACAGGGCAGTTAAGTGACTTGCTGTAGATCATGCAATATACAGGTGAGGTTGTGGGAATCAAACCCAGATTTGCAGAATGTACCCAACTCATTCTCAGCTCATTCGTCTAACCTCTAGGCTATACTTCTTTCTACCTATATATTCCTTTACTGCTATGACCAGAAAGGATACTGCTGCATTTTAGTCTGTTTATCTTGCATAATTTGATTTCATTACATAGAAACAAGAAACATAGAAATCAGACTGCAGAATCTGGCTTTACCCCATCCCCATATGTACCCTAGACCCAACTCCTTTTACCCCTTCCCTGAGCCACCATCTCCCCAGGAGACTCCAGTCCCCTCTTATTTTCCAGGTTTATCCCCTTCCCTCTTCCGATTAATTTCATGTAGTTATCCCATGACCTCTTAAACTCCCCTACCATTTTGGCTCCCACCACCTCTTCTAGAAGGCTGTTCCAGGGAGCCACCACCCTCTCCGAGAAGTCGCTTCCTCTCCTATTACTGCTGAACTTTCCTCCTTCCAACTTCAAGCTGTACCCCCTAGCTTTCGGACTTTCTTTCCTCCTAAAGACACTCCCTTCCCTCTCTTCGTTTATCCCTTTCAAATATTTAAATGTCTCGATCATATCCCCTCTCTCCCCCCTAATTTCTAGTAGATACAGATCAAGCTCCTCCAACCTCTCCTCATAGGGCCTCTGATGCATGCCAGGTACTACTTTGGTTGCCCTACTCTGGACTCTCTCCACCCTATCTGTATCCTTACATAAGTGAGGTCTCCAGAATTGGACCCTATACTCTAGGTGGAGTCTCACCATAGACCTGTATAGGAGCATTAAGATATCCCTCCTTCTACTTGTTTTACCCCTCCCTATGCATGGCAGCATTCTGGTTGCCCTGCCTACTGCTTTGTTGCTCTGGTTTGTCTCCTTTAGATTGTCTGAAATGATAATCCCCAGCTCTCTCTCTTGTTCTGTTACTATAACCCCTTCACCTCCCAGTGTGTGCGTGGCCTTTGGGGTTTTGTGCCCTATGTGCATTATTTTGCACTTCTTCACATAATAGTGTTTACATTCAAGCATAATCTGCTTTCAGCCTGGTTCTTTCGACTTTCATTGTGTCGGGAGAGCATGCACCTGTAGCCTCAGTGCACACACCTGGGTGATTGCTCTATTATGACATCTGAGATTTCTACAGTACAGCTAACTGAGATGGGTCTATGGATAACTCAGATGAGGGCATAGATAACTTGTGATCTCAAGTTCTCATGTGCCCATCCCCACCAGTCAAAGACAGTCTAGTATAATTCATAGAAATGCAAATATATAGACTTCATGTTTCTCCCCCATTTTCTCCCATTATTAAAACTGTCCCCAACCCCAATTATGGTGCATGCCACAGTGCCTTCACCATTCATCCAGTTGGGAGGGAGTGTGCACATATGCCAGTACAGCTCCCTGGTTGGCCAGAACAGGTGCATGAATGCTAAGTGGCCCGTGCCTAGCCTCCATGGCAGCAAAGTGCCTCACCTTCAGGGCATGCTCGACTCCAAGATAGCCCCTGTGTGGGATTCTAAGTTCGCACGGGAACCTTGGTCACCCAGGTGGCAATAAACTGTGCTGGCACCCCACCACCACACTGGCTGATAAATGCTTCATAAGTACTTTTTTTAAACTAGATATTTTAGAAGGCAGTGTTGGATCTGTAGCTCAAGATTCTGGAGAAGGTCTCTTTTCTTACTTTGCTTCTTATGACCCCAGACTTGATGACTGAATTCCAGGTCCCACACTTTTGCTGTCTGCTCTGAGGACTAGCCCATACAATGGAGCCCCTTTAGGGATATGAATCCATTTTCTGGGTTAAAGAGGTTGGCGGTGACAACCCTGTGGCCTTTACAGATTTCCAGGTGTTTTTTCCTAAAATGTTCCACACATCTTCACTACATCATAGGTCTGGCTCTATTTTGTCCCCACTGAACAGTTACACCCACCCTCACTTCATTGTAGATCTGGTTCCAGTTTGTCCTCTGTGAAGAGTTACACCCACCCTCCCTACATCATAGGTCTGGTTCCATTTTTGTCCCCTCTGAACAGTTACACCCACCTCCCTTACATCAAAGGTCTGGATCTATTTTTCACTCTGAAAAATTACACAGACGATCCTACCTCCACATCATAGGTCTGGCTCCATTTTTGTCCCCTCTCAAAAGTTATACCCACCATCCCTCCATGGTAGGTCTGGCTCCACTTTGTCCCCTCTAAAACATTACACCCATCCTCCCTACATCATAAGTCTGGCTCTATTTTATCCCCTCTGTAATAGATAATCGTCCCTCCCTCCCTCCCTACATCACACCAACAGCACCTTAATAAACCAAAGGATCCTCTCTGCCTCTCTTCCATCAACAAGAATGTATTGAATGATGTGCAGCTGAACAGTTGTGTCCCCCTACCCCAGCCCCCACCTCTCACCCTGTGCCAGCAACAAGTCAAGTTGAGGAATTACCTTAAATAAATCATGCCTCTGAACCATTTGCTCGGTGGCCTAACAGTGGCACTTTGTTAACTCTCTGAGTCACCTCCTTGAACTTTAGCAGCCAGGTGAGCAGGCGAGGACTGGCCATCGACACACTGCCATGATGCCACTACAACCAAGGCCCAGCACAGGGAGAGTTCACCACCTCTGTCTGACCACAAGCTGACTCCCAAGAACCAGTAGGCAGAACAGCAGGAGTTATGGAACAGGTTGGGTGAGCGAGAGAAAGAGAGAGAGAGAGAGAGAGAACAAGACTCATGATGGTGGGGGCTGGGGACACTGCAGTCTCCAGCTCTTCTTCTCCTCAGCTCATGCTCTGTTCCATCTACTCTTCTACAGCTAGACTCCGGCATGTGGTTGGTCACTCACAACATTTGCTCTGGACCCACCAAGCATATCCCCTACCTTACCACTCCATACTGCACAATACAGACATTTCTTTTCTATGAGTGGGCAGTGCAGGCCAGCAGGGGTCCATGGCAAGTGCTCATGGACTCTCCCCCCTCCTCCCCCCCCAGCATAAGTATTAAAAAATGGCCTAGAGTTCTTTGGACTACTGCAGAAGGATTATACATTTTTTTTTTACTTTAAGAAAAATAATGCTGGCTTCTGGGAGAATTTGTTGCAGGGCAAATGCCCCCTTGAGCCCTTATGGGCATGATGCCACCGGACCTAACAAAAACTACAAGCATCTTAAACTCAGCAACTTCCTACTTCTGTATTGGTTCTTCTGACTGACTGCACAACCACCACTACTAATGTTGAAAGCCATGGTAAGGAGCAAACATTCTTAACAGTACTCCAGGAAGAAAAGACTGCTGTGGATACACCACTTAGCCAAAGAATCTTGACAGAAAATGGGTGGCAACCCTGAAAGAAGATACACTGTAAGCCACTTAACAGATTTGTAATTTACATGTTACTTGCAGTCAGACTTCTAACTTTTTCAATGGAATATGTATTAAATATAGATTACTGTGTCAATAATCTCTCTGCTGAAAATTATTAAGTAATAAGGCCCAACAAGAGGTTACATTAGCCTATTAATGCCCCTCTAGGGTTGCCTTATGCCACATTCCTCTAAGGGTGATTAACTGACTAATAATGGAACCCCTGGGAGTGCTTTATTGCTATTATGAAAACTGGTTGAATAACAAAATTATTTACTTTTTAATTCAGAAAGTCATTTCATGTTTTTTGTGCCATAGAGCTCTGAGTGTATACACAAGTTTAATGTAAAGCTCTTGGAATGTGAGAAACCAATCAGGAGGCTGTATTCTATAGCCTCTTTTCATAGGGGATACATAATGGCCTGACTCAATATATGCAATTATTTCCAAGAATGAGGGGGCAAGACTATAACTCACAAGAGGCAAAGCCACTTGTGAGTTATGAATGTCTTGTCCCCTTACAAATGGAGATAAACTATATTTAAAGTCAATCCATTGTGTACAAACAGTTAGAACTTTATAAATCAGCTTTTTGTGATTTTACTGTTTTTTAATTATTTGAATTGCCTGGCTTCAGTGCTGCACAGGCTTATTATGATGTCATCAGCACTGTGACAGCTGCTCTCTGATTGGTTCTGTTTTGTGCAAAGGTCAAGGAAAGTGATTGTGACACATCTAACCTCTAGATAAATGTTTATCTGGAGGTTAGATTGCATGATAAATAAATTTATCAGGGAAAGTTTATCACCAGTGGTGTTGTACAAGTAAGCAATAAGACACAATGGATTGTGCATTATACTGATCTAACTTCACACCCAGGGGCAAACTGAGGCACCATGCTGCAGGCCGAGTAACTTCAGCCTGTAGAAGTGTGATTAGATCAGCATAATGCACAACCCCAAAATGTCTTATTGTACTCATAAAATGGGTAAATTGAGAAACTTAAACAACAAGAAAATGTCAGCTTTTTTAATTAAAAGCAGGTTTTCTTTTACTAAAAGTAACTAGTAAACAGCAGTTCCTCCCCAGCTGTCAAGCATCTACCAGCTACCCTCCCCACCATCTCTCTTCCTCCCTTCCCTCCATTAGATGCCAGCTGAAACTGTTTCCCCTTCCCTTGCTCCTGCTAACCCTCTTCTGGAATCCTTCCATACCCTTCCCTGGCATTTGAGCACCCCACACCTCTCCCTCCCCCTAACCTCATAGTGCTGGCAGGTTTGTTGAAGTTTATCAACTTGTTTTGACTCCTCCTCCTCCTCCTCTCAGTACCAGCTCAGCCTCTATTTATACTGACTCTATATACCTTTTTTAGCTTGACCAATTGCACAAATGATTTGCATGTTAATTTATTTGACCTCCATATACATTCTTCTGCCATTTTGTCTGTATTGCACTCAGAGCTCAAGATAAGAATTTTTGGAATGAGTACTGTACACCTCATTTTTAAAGTGAGGTGAGTAAAACCAAATTCAGATGCGTACAGGTGTCTGGATGGAGTGGAGTGAGGAGTACAATTTTTAAAAGCAATGTAGTTTTTTTTTCTAGATAAGAATTGATAAAGTGCCAACAATGCTGCAGACAATGTTGGCAGGTAGAAGAGATTTACTCACCAGTTTTTAAATATAGTGAGTGAAACAAAATTGAGATGGGTATGAGTGCTGTAAATCTGGGAAAATGGCTCCTTTTGAATCACCAGTTATGTTATGAAGCACTATTATTTGGAGCGTGGAGTATTTACAGATGTTGTGTGAGTAAGTATTGGTACTCATTAAAAAAAATTTCTGAAGAGTATTTCCTAAAATGAGGTGAGTAAAATAGGTTGGTACTCCCCTTACCTGGAGCCCTGACTGCACTAAACTTTTGCATTTTATGTCATCATCACTGTAAGCACATCACCTGACTGACTGTAGTCATTTGCAATTGTGTTCTCCTCTTCCCCTTCCCTCTGGGTTGCACTTGGAAATGAACCTCGGCTCAAGTATGCCTCTTACAGTTCCCAATTTTTCAATAAATAAAATAAATAATCAGTCTTTCCACATATTCAATAGATGGAATACTTGTTTAGCATGAAATGCAGGAATTCAAACTCCTGCAGAATTCTGCTGGCTGAATGTTCACCTCTCCCCACACAAACACACCCAATGGAAAGCCTCAGTAAAGCCAGGGATTTAATTTTATCTGGACGGGACATGCATCAAAGACTTCCCTGGTAGGTAGGCAGGTAGGGATGAAGGATCTATAGTCAGAAAAGAAGCTCCAAAAATTAAACTAAGTGGCACAAGATTTTTGTAATTCTTGTGTATGAGTAGGGAGAGAAATATAAAAGAAAAAAAATTATAATTAATTAATTTATTCTTTTTTTGAAGGAGCTTTATTTTTAGGGCCTAGATGATTTTTCTAGTACGTAAATGTGGCAGCCATGTTTGTAAAGGCAATTGGAAATTTTTGAAAAAGTCATTGATACTATTAGTGTGCTATGTCCTGATTGCCAGCAGTTCTTCTTAACTAGTGCATTAGATTGATCTGAGACATAGGTGCCAACCAATCAGAACACAGGATTTTTCCTACCCATGTTATAAATAATGTTATAAGAATACTACTGTGGTGTGAACTTGTGATCTTCGGGGGAGTGTGTGTGGCATATTGTACTGGATCAAAGCAATGTAGTGAATCTGCTAAGAATTACTAACTGGGGGGGGGTGGCTAGCCGCCGGCAAAGTGGCAGCCTAAAATCCCAGTTGCAGCTCTCCATTAGAAGAATCCCTCTACATCTATTCAGAACTGAGCTATATGTCATTTTTCTGTGTTCCATCCTACTGGGCCTCGCTCCAGTGCACCCAGCGAGCTCTCCCTTTTCTGCCTCTGAGCCATAGCTACACTGCAGGACAACTTTAACAGGACGGCGCTCTCAAATTCTCATTTCCACCTTGAAAGTGAAAGTGCTGTGCAGTCTTGCCACAGACTGGTTGGGCTCATCTTGAACTCTGTACACAGCTCAGCATGGCTTCTCCAGCAACAGCGACTTCAGATATGACCCACATATCTGCTATGTTGAGCCAGATACTAAAAGATACAGTGTTCAAGGTGGCCACCATAAAGACTAAGAGAGATTTGGCTGCAATGTGTGCACAAGCAGACAGCAGTGAATGCTGTATAGCACAGATCATAGAGCAGAGGGACAACCTACAAGCCAGTCTCTGAGAGCAGGACAGGTCTCTCAGGTACCTGCTCTCGAAGGTCAACAATCTAGAAAACAGAGCTAGATGTAATTATCTATTTATTTATTTATTGTTTATTGATTTCAGTTTCGGATTAACACTTTTGAGCTACAGAGCTCATTTACAAAGGTTCCAAGTCAACACCTAATATAGGACAAGACATTTTATTGAAAAGTTTTACCAGGAAAGGCACACTGAGCAACAAGTTCCTCATCTCCCAGTGCATCCTGGGGGAAGGAGATAGGATTTACATATCATCACAAATACTTTTGATAAGGTCAGTATATAACAGTATGAACAGTACATAATACATAGAATATAGTACATAACAGAACATGTACACTGGTCCTTAGCCACCAGTCTAAACCAGAGAACTGCCAAAGGCCTATCCTGATGAAGCTGTTGAGGTATATAATAAAGGCCAGGGAGAGGGGCCTGCTCTAATGGAACGACACTAAATAAAATTTTTCCAGGACTTTGACCCTGACCTCTCTCATTGCTGTAGGGCCTATGCTAACATCAAGTAAAAACTGCATCATTTGGGTATCCAGACTGTGCTCCACTACCCAGCCCTGCTCTATGCACACAAGAACAGGGCCCTTTATCAGTTGGATTCTCCTGCAGTTATGGAGGACTTTATTTATAAGCATTGGCTGGACTATAAGTTTCCAGTGATCCCTCATGACATCGAGGATGACCCAGATTCCCCTCCTCTCATTGACACTTCAGCACCCCCATAAGGCTGAGGGGAGCACTGCAGCCCACTCCACTCAAGATGACAATACTCAATGGGTACAACAGTGTCACGAAGAGGCAGAAAGTGCAGAAGGCAGATATTTGCATGTCTGAACTATGGTCTACATGCTGCTCTCACAGTCATGGCCACAATTCTCCTTCTTCAGCTTCTTCTACCAGTTCCTCGGTCCTGACCTCCTTACAAATGCAGAACTGCTTCAAGGCACTCAGAACTAAATCAGCATTGGCATCCTCACCAGCCAAAAATGCCTCAACTGCCTCTCCAACAGATCCCCGGACCCAATATCAGGGCTTCCCTCTGTCCAACTGCCTGTGGCACCATAGTGGACTGAGAGGGCTGCTACTCCTCTAGCACTACCACCCCCATTCAGCTTCTCCCAAACCAGGTCTTACAACCAAAACCCCAGCACTCTCAGCAGAAACACCCAGGAAGACGAGTGGGAGGTGTATGGACTGTGATACAGTACTTTATAATGCTAACCAAAGTAAACTGAAATGTTGGATTTATCATGGCCATGGTAGTGTCCATGCAGCTGCCATCACAGGGTCAGTCCCCAGCCTCTCCTGTTTGAGCCAATTGCTTTCTTTTGGCTCTGGGTTGGGGCTATGTCAGCCATTCTCTCTTCCCTGGGGATATTTCTCTACTTGAGCCAGGTTGGATTATGTGACTGTATCCAGGATGGCAATAAAATGGCTTCAGTCACAAAGTCTTACACCCTGAACTTCAACATCATGCCTCTCACACTTCAGAACTGTGGCTCCTCTGACCAGCATGGTAGGGACTCCTTTTCTACTTGACTTTGGCTTCCATCTTGGCCACACTTTTGGAGCTGGTTCTGTGGTTACATGGGTCCTGGACTTTATGTGGCACCCCTGGTTGTCATTTATTGAATGTACTGTTTGGTTTCAAGTGTTCATATTTTTAACAGTTTAAGGGTTTACATAGCTATATTTGGATCAGTGGGCAATGCCCCACTGCATTGAGGATTCTCCCCCTCCTCCTTTCCAGTGACCTAAACTACTTTGAGACCTAGGAAGGCTTCATGTTTCCTCTCCATTCCCACCTGTCTTTACCTGGAAACCTGTGTCTCCCATCTCCCCATTTTTATATTGGCTTGCACACATGCGCAAGCAATATATTGGGGTAGTAGCACTTTCAGAGGTTTGTCAGTGTTGTGGCGAATCCAGGGGATGCTTTTTTGGTGTGTCCCTCAGCCGCCAACCAGTGAGCATGCTGCCAATGACAGCAGTTTCAGAGAGTGCCACCAACCTGAAATGAATCTGCCACTGCAATCAGAGACAGGCTTGTCATTGCAGCGGCAGATCTGACATGCCTCCATTCCATGCCTTTCCTGGTGAAACATTTAAATACATATGGTGGCTCCTGCTGTCCGCTGCACAATCCTGACATTGGGGTGCCCAATCCCCATGTTAGCATCCCCCCTCTTAGCGTGTCTTTCCTGGTTAAACAGCTTCCCTTTTCCGACACCGGGATGCCCAGTCCCAGTGTTGGATGCAGCCCTCCACCCAATCCGTCTATTCAGCTTGCCGACATCAGGGTGCAGGTGCCCAATCCCTGTGTCGGTATCCCCCCAATTGTGGCACACTGGAAGCCCATCCCAGTGTGCCAATTTTATGGGTGTGTGAAAGCGCCATGCTGTCGAACCTGTAAATAAAGAAACCTTCCTTACGGTCTGTTTTTTTCCTTGCAAAGCAGAAAATGGTCCACCAATGTCTCCCTCGTCCCGTCCTCCATCCCACCCTCCTCTTTGCACCCCCCTCACCGCACCCCCCTCACCCATACTTACCCTCTGGAGGTTGGGAGCCGCGATCTTCTCTGAAGCGGGACACGTCTGCACTCTTCAAAGCTGAACTGCAAACTGAAGAAATGACAGTAAGCTTTATAGTGGGGGGTTTCAACTTAGGTTGATATCTCAGCCATTTTTAGGAATTTTGGCCCCAAATTTTCAACATGGGGTTCTTGGGACCCTAGATCATGAACTTGTAACTGTCATTTCATTTCTCTGTCTCAAAAGGTGATTTCTCCATCGCTGCGAGGAATCACCTTTTGGAACTGATTAATGAAACAACAATGCCACTGCTCATGAGGGGACATCCCAAAAAGCCCATGTTGCAAATTTGGTGAATAAATTCCAAAAAATGACTGCATTACCAGCATGCATTGCTCAGTTTCTACACACGCTTGTAACTTCACCAATTTTTAATATTTTCTCTCTAGATTTTCAACATTGCCATTTTTTCACACCTCCTTATGAACGGTACAGCTGTCATTTTTCATATCCTGCCCGAAACATGTTTTCGCACCTGTGGCACACAATAGGCGTGGTCACTGTGTAAAATCAACTTTTGGGACAGACTAACAAAATCACTGTGCCACTTTTCATGAGGATAGGTCCCAAAATGCCCATTTTGAAAATTTGGTGAAAAAATTCCCCAAAATTAATCTCGTTACGGGTGTGCATTGCCCAACATCTATGCACACTCATAAGTTAGCAAATTTTTCACATTTTCTCTCCAGATTTTCAACATTGCCATTTTTTCACACCTCCTCATGAACAGTAGAGCTGTCATTTTTTGCATCCTGCCCGAAATGTATTTCCGCACCTGTGGCTCTCAATGGCGCAGTTGCTGTGCAAAATCACCTTTCAGGATTAACGAAATGATAGTGCCACTCTTCATGAGGTGGGGTCCCAAAAAGTCGATGTTGAAAATTTGGAGTGAAAATACGAACAAACGCCCAAGGCTTTAAGGTTTCCAACCATACACCCACCTTGCAAAGACTGACAGGCGTCGGGGGCGTAACTTGGGTTCGTCAGCTGTAATGTTCACAGCATTCTACCCCCCCCACCCTACAGCCACTGACAGGCATTGAGAAGTGCCTTGGGTTCTGTCATCTACGTTCACCCCATTCTTCTATATTGCACCCATCTCAGCTTATTCCCTTATGGAATGGAGTAAGCATAAAAGGCGAAGACCCCAAAGCACACCACGACGCCTGTTGGTTTCTGCAGGTGGGGTGAGGTGGAATAAGTAATGTGGCCAACGACCCAAAGCTACACTTCCAACACCTTTCAGTCTTTGTGGGGTGGGTTGGCATTAGTTCAGTACTTCACTGCCACTACTGTTATGCATCTCTAACTCCTACACTACCAATGGCATTGCCAGCAAGCCAACATTCGGAATTGACAAATGCTTGTTCCTTATTGCTTTCTCCCTTTCAACCTCTCCCCTGTAGTTTTTTCATTGCCCCAAACACTGTCTTATGGATCTCAGTAGTCCATCCTCATTAAGAGGTTTTCTCCACTCTGACCTTTATCTTTTCATCAGATGGTCATTTTAAGGCTAGGATGTGAGGGCCAGCAGATTGGAGAGGGGCAGAGGGTCTTGAACTGGTGTCATGGTATGTCAGACTGCAGGAAAATCTCCTGACAAGCTCCCTTCCTCACTGAGGCCTTCTACTGGGCCAGCTGATGAGGCAAGGGTTTTTTCCTCAAAATCCATAGCCTGAATACCTGGTCAGTCTCCACCTCCCAACCCTTCCCCCACCCCGCACACACACTTCTGTACCTGCTCACTGAGAGCCAAAAACACATCAGCAGTGCTTTATGTCTGCTACTTCCTGAATTCAGTGCATGTATAGCCTGACAAGGTATAGCCCTTGCATCGCTTCTACAGATACAGTCCATCCTCTTCCTGCTCTCCCCCTCCCACACCCCACCCTGGTGCCATGTAAGGGAACCCCAGATTTTAGGTTTCTTGGTAACCCCCTTCTCCTCTAACCCTACCCCTACCCCTACCCCCCAGCTCTTCAGTTCATGCTGCCATGTCCCTCTCCCCATGATGGTCCACATCTCTCCGTTTCTCAGGAAACCCAACCACTCTATTAATATGCATGTTTCATAATTATACTGTGGTATCACTGAGAGGGATTCCCCCAGAGCTTAGCTGTGCCCTTTTATGTGCAATAGTTCCTGATTCCTAGCCTAGGTAATGCTTTGCATGTTACACCATCAGGCCGGACTGTGACACTGGAGGCTCTGTGGCCTTCTGTCATTTCAGGCTGGACAGATACTGCCAGGTGCTCACCAGAGCCTTGGATGTTGACAAGGTTATTGACCTTCTGTTATGTTTCCAGTCACATGTGACTCTGATTTCTGTTTTTTTGTGTCTGTTCACTGTATACATATAATGATCTTTGCTTGTAGCTCTAGTGACATGCAGATGAAGTACTTGTTTTGGATGGTACCAGTCTGTATAATAGGTGCGGGATTTGAGAAGCCCCTTATTGGGTTTGTTTTCGCAGCTAACTGTCAATGTATGACCTCTAGCAGACTGTCCTACGTAATGATACCTATATGGTGTCTTTAAAGTGTATGACCCGGAATGTCAGGGGACTGAATTTGCCAATCAAAAGAAAGTGAATTCACACCAGGTTGAAATCCATGACAGTCTGGGTTGCTCTGTTACAGACTAAGTTTACCAAAGAGAAAGCTTCCAAGTTGTGCGAGGATTGGATAGGATTGGAGGTACATAGCTGTGCCCCCTCCTTCTAAGGTAGAGGTTTTGATTTCTGATGCACAAACTATGCTGGAAACTAGCACACAGTGCCTAGGATGCTAATGGGAGGTGGGTCGTAGCAGAATTTGTTACTCCTAAAGGTCCTATTCTGATAGCCAATACATGGATAAGCCTCTCTGTTTACTGAGCTTATCCAAATCTTGTCTAATTTATGGGACCCCTTAATATCATTCTGGACTAGAGGTGATCTCAACCTTATGTTGGATGCCAGTTTGGATAGGAACTCTGGTAACCCTGAACCACACATGAATGCAATTGCTGCTCTCCAGGATATGATCTCTGTGTTCTCACTTAGGGATATCTAGTGCCCGTAACACCCTCAGGAGCTGGATTACACATGATTTTCAGCTATGCACTCCACTTCTAATCGGTTTGATCTATAGCAGACTTCGCCAGAGGCTTCTCAAGTGGTTATAGCTTCCTGTATTGCTCCCCTCTATCTTTCAGACTGTGCCCCCTTGGAAATGACTGTTTTGTGGGGACCAGTCTCCCACAGATCTGCCTCCTGGAGGCTAGAACCCCCTGCTGTTGCAGGATCAAACTTTCTGCCACTGGATTTCGGAAGAAGCTACCTCCTTTTTTACGTTACATGATACTGGAGACACCAGTGCTGCTGCAATGTGGGAGGCATTTAAAGCCATTTATTGAAGGCCTTGTCCCTGGGTTCCTTTTAATTCCCTTTTATTCTTTTTCTTTTTGAGGGGAAGACCTCACTTGAATCATGTAATACACATTATTCATAATGTGAGGTGCTCTATCCAGATAAACACTGTAGACAATACTTCCTTTATCTTTAATATATTGCAGTAAAAGATAACGGAAGTATTGTCTACAGTATTTTTCTGGGTAGAGCAGAGTTTCACATTCAGAATAATTTGGCATTTAAAGCCAGCATGCATGGCCGAATCATAGGCTATGCTGCCTCTCGCAGAAAGGAGAAGGAGGCTAAGCAAAAAGGAGTTGGAAGTACAACTTCTAGCTAAACAGAAGCTTTACAATGTGGACAGAATGAGTCAGCAAAGACCCTTTGTTGCGACAGATCAGGAATCTTCGTTTCCAGCTTAACACTCTAGCCACTAGGAAGTCTGAATTAGCTGTCGTTCAGCTGCAGTGTAAGTATTGGTATGGGGGGAAGGCAGGAAAATTGCTGTCCTATCATCTATGCAAACAAAAAGCAGATAGATCTTATCCATGGGTTGTGGGATGAAGGGGCCCTCTTCGCACAAGATCATGCAGGAATTCTACCAGAAATGATATGCCTACCAAGGTCCATTGGATCAGGTTCAACTGGATCCTTTCTCAACAGGCTCCCCTCCAAACCCACACCTCCTCTTTAAAAAACAAGCCCTGAAAGTCCTACTCACTGCTCAAGAAGAGCAGGCAGTGATCTGCAGCCTGTCCTCTCATAAATCCCCAGGCAGTGATAGCTTCCCAGTGGATTTTTACCAGCTCTTACAAGAAGTTGTCTCGCCCGTTCTACACCAGGTCTTAATTGTGGCGCACCAGCTCTCACTCCCCGCCAAGGAGGAATGCTATTATAATGGTCCTCCCCAAAGAAGGTAAGGATGGAGCATTACTGGCCAGCTATAGGCCCATATTGTTGATTAATGCAGATGACAACATTTTGAGAAAGGCATTAGCCTTGAGATTGGAACTCATCCTACCCTCTCTGATTCACCCATCCCAAGTAGGCTCTGTTAAGGGCCATTTCAGCACAGACCACCTTATGTCTCTGCTATCTCTCATGGCAGTTGCCAGTTCCACCCCCACTCCAGCTGTGGCTTTGGCAATTGATTTTGAAAAAGTCTTTGACTCAGTGGAGTGGGGGTACCTGCACGTAATCATGTCCAGGCTAGGTTTTGGACCAATATTTAGGGTTGATCAAAACTTTGTATACCCAGCCTACTGCCAGGGTTCTTCCCGATTCAGTTTTATCATCCCAATTGTCCTTGCAGAGGTGAATGTTCCAAGGATGTCCCCCGCTCACCTTTGCCTTTTATGCTAGTGATAGAACCCTTGGCAGTGGCTATAAGGCACCACCCAGCACCCAGTGGTATCTAGGTAGGAGCCCTAGAATTTTGGACCAGGCTTTATGATGATGACTGCCTGGTGTTTTTCTTAGATGCCCCATCCAGTATATCCCATCTTCTTGTGCTGATGAGAGCATTCCAGGATATCTCCGGGCTTAAAACCAATCCCAACTAAAAGTACAGTTACATAAGAACTTATCGTAACAGTAGATCATCGAGAGACGCTCTTGCAGAAGGCCACACTGGTAGGACTAAGCCATCAAATGCCAGGACCACACAGAAAACTTCTAGGTAGCAGTCTACCAAAGTGGACCGCCCACTGCCGTCAGTCAGCTGATGTCAGCCTAGCCTATAAAGGTGGGCGGTCCCTCACACCTAACTCAGTTCTCCCGCCGGAGACTCCAAACAGGCAGTGAATGGAGAACCAAGAAGGTTTCCAGAGAGCCAAAAGAAAAGCAGAAATAGTGCTAGAGAAAAAAAAGAGCAGCAGGGGGAAGGATGGAGGGAAAGCAGCGCCTGCTGCAAGAGCTTTTCTCAAAGAGCTACTGTTATGGTAAGTTCTTATGTAACTGTAATATCTTACTTCGAGGAAGGCTCTTGCAGCAAGCCACACCAGTAGGACTGAGTCCCTAACAGTGTCAGACAGCACCAAAAAAAGACCACCAGTAGGAGGACAGATCAGCAACCAAGAGCTCAGGAGAGAAGGACCTGAAGGACTGTGAGACCGAAATTGGCCCTGCACTGAGCAGCAGTGTCCAAGTTGTAATGTTTGGTGAAGGTGTGAACTGAACTTTAGGTGACAGCTGCACAGATGTCAGCAGCAGACACATTTCTGAAAGAAGCCATTGAGGCGGCCATATCTCTGGTGGAATGGCCCTTGACCACTCCCAAAAGGGGTTTGTTGTACTTGTGGCAGCAATAAACAATGCAATTCGCTTACCACTTAGAAAAACACTGTTTGGAAACAGGAGCACCCTCTGTCTTGGGGGTGAACAAATCAAACAACTGGTCAGATTTCCGGAAAGGATTTGTGGGGTTCGTGTAGTACTGCAAAATCCTATGTACATGCAAAGTATGGAGCAAGGCATCCCCCTGATTCAAATACCCAGGAAAATAAATTGGACGGTGGATGGACTGATTCAAAGCAAACTCCAACACCGTTTTAGGTAAAAACTTAGGATTATTACACAAAGACACCCTATCTTTGTGAAAAAACAAATAAGGCTCCTTACACATAAGAGTCTGGAGCTTGGAAATCCTTCGAGGAGAAATAACAGCAACTAAAATTAGCACTTTTTATGACAAAAAGTGCAGCTCGCAACTAGCGGCCGGTTCAAAGGGAGGTAAAGTGAGTTTCTCCAACATAAAAGTCTGGGTCCCAAATGGGAGGTTTCAGATGCAAAATACCCTGCAGGTATGTGCGGGACATTTCGAGCTAGGCAACAGCTTTGCCCTCGATAGGTGCATGGTATGCAGAAATGGCGGAAAATTGCACCTTGAGTGAGGCGTACCGCAAGCTTGAATCCAAAAGGGAAAGAAGGTACTTCAACACCTGATTCACCGAGCAGGTGAAAGGATGAAAATGGTAAGCAGCAGCCCAAAGGGTGAAATGCTTCCATTTCATAGCATAAGTGGCTCTGGTGGAGGGTTTTCTAGCAGCCATCAGGACGTCTGTCACCCTAGAGGGCAATAGCTAGGTCCGCAGGAACCACACATGGAGATGCAGGGACTTTAGGTCCAGATGGACCAGGTTGCCCTGGTCCTGGGAGAGCAAGTCAGTGCACAGAGGCAAGAGCACAAGAGGTTCCACTGCCAGCTGTTGCAGCAAGGAGAACCAAATCTAATGCAGCCAGAAGGGGGCTATGAGAATCATCTCTGCCCCTTCCAATTGGAGCTTGAGCAGAACCCTCTGTAGGAGCGAGAAGGGAAGGAAGGCATACAGAAACCTCCCCTTCTAGGAGAGGGACAATGCATCTCACCAAAAAACTCCAGGCCCAGGATCGAGCGAGCAGAAAAGCAGCAGTTTTGTGTTGAGTGGGGATGTAAAGAGGTCCAACTGTGGATGATCTCAGCTGTCGAAGAGATCTTCGACCACCAGCGTTAGAAACTCCCACTCATAGGCCCGCAACCTGGAGTGGCTGAGACTGTCGGCCAAGACATTTTGAACATCTGGAAAAGGTAGGCCAAGAACTCCAGACCATGCTCGATGGCCCAATTCCAGACTCTCATTACCTCCCAACACAGGGGTTAAGAATGGGTCCCCCACTGTTTGTTGATGTAATACACCACAAACATGTCTGTCTGCACCAGCAGTGGACTGGGGAGGAAATGAGTCTGAAAGGCCTGCACAGCATAAAGGATCACCCACATCTCCAGAACGTTAATATGGAGACCCTGTTCTATGTCCATACAGGTACCCTGGGTCTGGTGATTGACCAGATGAGCACCCCATCCCAGGCTAGAAGCATCTGTTGTGAGAATCTGATTGGGGGCTGATAGCTGAGGGGAGAGACTCCGCGAAGGAGGTTGGTCAGATCCAGCCACCATGACAGAACACTCCACACCAGATCGGTGACCAGGACCAACTGGTTCAAGTCGTCCGTACGTTAGTCCCACTGGACTCTAAAGGTCCACTGAGGAACCCGCATATGCAGACAGGCCAGGGGAACCATGGCAATAGCTGCTGCCATATGGCCCAGAAGATGCAGGAAAACCCTGGTGGGGACCTGCCAGCTGGAGGAAACCCGACTAGCCTGCTCTATCAGTCGCTCCACCTGGTCCTCAGGCAAAAAGGTCTTGCCCTGGCTGGTGTCCAGGATTGCGCCTATGTATTGAAGGCACTGGCAAGGGTAGGGGCAGGACTTCAGTAGACTGACAGTGAGCCCTAAGGCCAGAAAAAGTTGGAACGTGTAGTTCAGAGTCTGAACCAGGTGATCCCTTGAGGGGGCTACAGGCAGCCAATCGTCTAAGTAGGGGACCACAAAGAAGCCCTGCCTCCTCAAAGCAGCTGCCACTGCTGCCAGGTACTTGATAAATACCGGGCAGGGAGGGTGAAGAAAGGCCAAAAGGGAGGGCCCAAATTGAAAATGGTCTCCCTGAAAGTGGAAGCAGAGGAAGCGACGATGGGTAAGAAAAATTTGGATGTGCAGGTAAGCATCCTGCATGTCCAGAGAACAAAGCCAGTCCCCTGATGCAAACGAGGTAACAGCCCCTGGAGATTGACTATGCAGAAGTGCTTGTACTCAATGTACAGATTCAGATGGCTCAGGTCCAGCATGGGCCGCAGATCCCCAGTATTTAGAGGACAAGAAAGAAGTGGAAGTAAAAACCCCTTCCCCACTGAGCTGGAGGGGCGGTATCTATGGCTCTTTTTTGGAGGACAGCCTGCATTTCCTCCCAAACTAGAGATAGGTGGGTGAGAGGGTAAGTGGAATTTACCAAGGGATTTTCTGGAGGCCACTCTGGAAACTCCAATGTATGACCATGCTCTATTATCTGAAGCACCCAGTTGTCTGTGATCACCCCCCTCCACCCTTCTTGGTGGAGGGAGAACTGACCCCTGACCACCTCCCTTGGATCCTCAGCCAGAAGGGGGGGCAGTTAAGGAATCAGGAGGTGGGGCGGGTGCTGGAAGGGGGGTCTGCTGGGCCCTTGGGGCTCTGGTGGTGGCAGCAGCAGGGGCTGCTGTGGCCTTAAACTTATGTTGGCCCTTAGCAGGCTGGTTCCTAGACTGCTTATGGGAGGACCTGTGAAAGGACTGACATTGGCCTGGTTAGGACGGACAAATTGGGTGCCCCATCACTCGGTGCTCTCCAACATATTACCTCCATAAACCATATGAAAACTACAAACAAGTATCTGCCTCTATCTCCAAAATCAAACAAAGGGGCAGAGGACACTGCAGAGCAGGACAGTGCAGCACAGGAGCTAGCACAACAAAACTCTCCCAAAACAGGAACCAAAGCAAAGAGGAAATCCAAAAAACTTCTGATCATCCATGATTCAGGGAGTTGATATGTATCTCCAGGCAGGAGTAATAGTCAGATGTCTCCCAGGTACATCAGCGTGGAGAGACACTGACCGCATTGTTAAAATTGTTCAGGAAGCAGGAGAAAACATTGATGTCCTGGTACACATAGGGACTAACGATCTCACCAGCTGGTCAGTTGTGGAGACCAAGGAACACCTGACCAGGCTGGGTGACAAACTATCATCCATTTCATCTGGCATCTCCTTCTCTGAGATCCTGCCGGTCTGGGAGAGGGGGACAGATGGATGGAAGGTCAGAGAAGAGGAGACAGGGGAGCTAAACATGTGGCTCAAGGGCTGGTGCCAGGAAAAAGGACACAAATTTGTAGGGAACTGGCAACAGTTTTTGGAGCTAAAGTTCTTTAAATTTGACGGACTGCATCTGACTAAGGAGGGAGTCAGTGCATTGGGGCAGAAGTTTGACATCATTGCAGAATATTTAAACCAGTAAATGGGGAAAGAGGTGCAGCACCCCATACGTCGAATGGGAAGAACACCCCTTCCCCCTCAGCTAGTGGTCAAACAGGAGTTCAGCAAGTTTGTAGTTCATTTGCATCACTGGGTAAAAAAAAAGGTCCGGCTCCCTATACGACACACAAGGGAAACGCCGGACCTCGCCCAACAACTAACACACCAAAATCTGGACGATGGAAAATCATGTACACGAATGCTCGCAGTCTGGGAAACAAGATCCCAGACCTGCAGGCAATAATGACAGAGGCTAAACTGGACATAGTAGCCATTACTGAGACGTTTACCAGTAACCACACTTGGGAGACTTTAGTACCTGGCTATGTACTGTTCAGAAGAGACTGAGATGCAAAAAGGGGGGTGGAGTGGCCCTTTATGTCAATGAAAATATAAAAGCTACAGAAATTCAGAATACACATAAGGAGCCAGAAGAACTGTGGGTCACCCTGGAAACAGGAAATGGGACAGCCATACAAACTGGGGTTGTGTACAGGCCTCCAGACCAGGGGAAGGACATATACATGTTACTGTTAAAAGATATACAAAACATGACAGCTAAAGGGGAGGTTCTGATAATGGGAGACTTCAACATGCCAGATACAGATTAGTCAATACCAGCAGGAACATCTGCCAGAACTAGACACATGATGGATTCCCTGCAGGGGGAAGGCCTCAAACAACTGGTACAACAACCCACAAGAGACAGGGCTATCCTAGATCTAGTACTGACTAACAGGGAAAGGATCACAGATCTCCAGGTAGAAGGTCACCTGAGTGCCAGTGACTATCACGTTGTATGGTTCAGTTTGGCCACTAGAACAAAATCATCCCATTTCAAGACAAAAATATGGGACTTCAGAGGAGCTGACTTTGATAAGATGGCAAACAGAGTTAAGCTAGCCTTGGCAAAAAGAAATACAGGTGAGGGGGTACAGGCAAAGTGGGCAAGCATTAAAGATGCAATACTTGAAGCAACATCCCACTGTGTTAGTGAGAAAAGGAAGTGCAAAAGAAGAAGGAAACCACTTTGGTTCTCAAACACAGTAGCAGAAAAGGACAGAGCCAAAAGGCTGGCCTTCAGGAAATATAAGGGAACGAAGCAGGGTGAAGATAGGAGGGCATACCAAACTTCCCTAAGGGAAGCAGGGAAGGCAGTAAGGCAGGCAAAGGCCCAAATTGAGGAAACACTAGCACAAACAGTAAAAGAAGGTGACAAGACTTTCTATAGATACATTAGTGAAAGGAGAAAGTCCAGAAGGGGTTTGTCCGATATCTTGAACTATCTAATGAGCACTTGAGATTCAAGGTCAACTGGAGTACAAAAATAATTAATTTTCTTGACCTTACCATAATAAAAAATCATGATGGTACTTTAAATACTGATCTGTACATCAAACCAACAGATAAAGATAGTTTTCTACATGCTGCCAGTTGCCATCCACCACATGATATAAATAATTTACCTAGGGGACAATATATTAGGACTAGAGGAATGGTTCAAACAATGAGGACTGTTACAAGATCAAATGAGCTTACACAGAAATTGAAGAAGGGATTTAGATGTCTTTGCTTGAGAATGATAGTGAAAAGTGACTGAAATTCAAGAAATTCTACTGCCTTCTAAAATAAGAAAAAGAAACAAACATCTTATGGAGGGGGCAGTAGACAGCTTATACAAATTGTTCATAGAAATTTACAAATGCTGAGGGGTGTCCCGTTATTGAAAGACATCCTTGCCCAGCCTGTAAGAATCTCCTATAGAAGAGGCAGAAATCTTGGTGTTACTTTAACTAATAGTTATTAAACAGCACCAAATGTTAACAAGAAATTGAATATTCAGGGCAGTAAACCATGTGGGTTTTGTAAAACCTGCCAGTATATGGAAAACAGAAGTGTTTTCCTTAATCCTAAAACTGGTATGACAGAAAAGGTGAAAGGTCAAATTGACTGCAATACAGAAATGTTTATCTGCTTTCATGTACTTGTGGCAGCTATTATGTTGGCAGAACTAAAAGAAAACTAAAATTTAGAGTTAATGAACATATTGCTGCAATTAAGAAGAAAAACGTAGATTATGCTATGGCTGTACATGTGAATAGCAATACGACTATTGTACATAAAGTTTCTGCTATGGGTATTGAGGTCATCTCCAAAAATGTAAGAGGAAGTGATTTGGAGAATGTACTTAATTGTAAGGAACAACAGTGGATTTTTAAATTAGGGGCTTTAAAACCCCCAGGGCTGAACAGTAAATTTGAATTAGCTCCCTTTTTGAAAAGAAAAACAAATAAAAAATAAATGGATGTAGTCTTCTAATCATTACTCTTCTCTTGTTTCTTTTTCTTTTTTTTTCTCCCCCTCTCTTTTTTTCCTCCCCCCCCACCCCATTCAACTCTTCCTTCAGTCTAGATATAGCCTAGTAGTCCAATAATAAAGTAAATGAATCAAGTAATGGGTATTCTGTTTTGATAACATGTGATGTTTAATATATGTATATTCTGTATAAACTATGATGGCAATTGGATAATTTGGATGTTTTTCTATATCTACTGTTTATTATATCTACTGTATTTTAAAATTGCAGGTTCCAAGAAGAAAATGATCAAATGAAATTTCAATCAATCGATCAAAATCTTTATTTATCCAGGTGAACATCATTGAGCAGAGCTCTTTTACAAGATGGACCTGGTTAGAACAGGGTCAGGTAATATTCATCATAAAAACATATAAATACATGTAAATAAGTATATAAACACAAACACAATGGTGCAGTAATATGGGAGTCAAATGATAAAAGGAAGACAAGGCAAGCCATAATAGAGGAGGATTCAATACAAGGGGGCAGGTCCACCACTGAACCATGCAACTGTATATAAACCATGTTCTCTATATAGAAGTACCAGTTAGTTAATTTACCAGGGGCAGTCACTAGTACTAGCCATGAAAATGGCTTGGAGAACCACTAACTAATGGCAGATGGGGTACCAGGAGGGTATGTAATATGTAGCGAAGGATAAACATTGTGAAGTGAAGTCCCAAGGATAGGTCGGTGAGAACTGATGCGGCAGTGGGGCCACGGGAGAGGGAAGGAGTTAGGGCCTTTATAGTATGATTGCGTGTAGATTGTGGATGAGTGTAGTATAGAGTTGTGAAAAGAAGGCTGGAGAAAGCTGGAACATAGACCAGTATCAAAGGGAGGACAGAGGCATCAAGGTGTTACATGAAAGCATGATGACAGACTAGGGCCAAGGAGGAGACAAGCACTAGAAGTAATTCATTCATGGTTAAATGGTACAGGTTAGCATGATGACAATTCATGGTCATGGGGAAACAATTGCACTGATCATTTCTGAGATGTGAATATAAGAGATTGAAAGATGAGATGCTGATGGGTGACCTCAGTTTCAGTTTTTTTGCAATTTATTCCACAAGGAGGACAGTGTAAAGCTTATAGCAGCCCTGCCAAAGTGAGAGTTAACTTTGGGAACCATCAGTAGGAGAGATTTGCAACTTCTCAGGGTATAATTGCCTATTGGTTTTATAGGAAGACAGTCTATAATGTATTGGGGCAGTTTTTTGGAGATGTTTCTCAGGGTTCTTAAGGCTGCATTTTTATCATGCCTGAATTGAAGAGAACTCCACCCCACTGATTGATATATAGGGAGCAAGTGGTGAGTGGAATAAGGCAGGCCTGTGATGAACCTCAAAGTTCTAATGATATAATGTGTCAAGTTTGGTGAGGTAGGAAATGGGACAGTGACTGTAGAGGATGTCAGCATAATCTATCAAGGCTAGAAAGGTTGATTGTACCAGCTGTAGTTTGGCATCTCTAGTTAAGAAGTGGGCTATCCTAAAGAACAGGCCAAGTCTCTGTCGTAATTTTTTGAGTAATTCTTCAACGTGCTCTATAAAGGAGAGCCTGTGGTCCAGCCATACTCCCAGGTATTTGAATTTAGGGACAAATTCCAACTTCTCGCCAAGAATTGTAGTAATCTGCGGCACAGGATCTGATAGGGCTTAATTTACCATTTGGGCAGAGGGAGAAGAGAGCATTGCTTTTGTTTTCTTGGCGTTAAGTAATAGTTTTTTGTTTAGTTGTTGGTGTTGCAGCAGGTTGAACTCAGATTGAAGGTCATAACATGCAGATTGTAATGACGGGCGGCTTATGTAAAGAACTGTGTTGTCTGCAAACAGATGAATGTTGGCCTTAGTTATGCTTTCATCAATATTGTTGATGTATATTACAAATAAGATCAGTCCTAAGATAGAACCCTGGGGAACACCTCTTAGGAGAGGTTTGAGAGTTGAGAGATCTCCTTCCACTTTCACCTGCTGGAAACGATCAGAGAGGTAGTTGTTGAACCACTGTAAAGATAATGGGTCAGCACTTAGTGAGGTCAGGGAAGAGAGTAGCAGAGAATGGTCAACAGTGTTGAAGGCCTTGCTCAGGTCCAAGAATACGGTGCAGGTGTAATTCCTGTTGTCTAGCTCTCTTTGCCAGTCATTAGTCACTTTGGCAAGTGCTGTGATGGTGCTATGTTTAGCTCTAAACCCTGATTGGACTGGATTAAGCAGGTTATTAGCTTCTAGATACTGCCTCAGCTGATTACTTATGACTTTTTACATTAATTTTGACAAGACCGGGAGAATGAAAATTGGTCTGTAATTATTTAGATCACAGGGATTTCTGGACTTGAACAGGGGTATGATGTGTGCTGTTTTCCATATTGAAGGAATGGATCCTTGAGTTAATGACAGGTAAAATAAATGGGCTATGGGGCGCAGCTAACTTATGGATGGCCACCTAAAAATATGGAGTAATTCGCATTCAGCACTTTTTTTACATCCAGTTTTAGCAATAGGTCTTCAACTTCTTTCAGAGTAGTAGGACAGAAAGAGAAGACTGAATCGGTGATGCTAGGATCTGCACCTTGATTATCCACCTGAGAGCGTATCAAATTCACTGGGGAATTGTCGAAGGCTAAGCCTGCAGTCGCAAAGTGATTATTGAAGGCATCCAGGACTTCCAGTCTGTCATTAATGGTGTTATTGTTTAAGGAGATTTCATCAGGTAGTGAGTCACCGGACGTGTGACCAGACAAGTCCTTGACGGTTTTCCAAAATTTTGTAGGATTTTTGGAGGCAGAGAGAAATTCAGAATGATAGTATGCAGCTTTTGTATCTCTAATCATTCTAGTACATGAGTTTTGTGCCATTTTGAACTTGCACCAGTCCGCAGCAGACTGGGTTTTGCATGCTTTTTTCCATAGGTTATCTCTTTCAGTCAATGCAGATTTTAATAATGGTGTGAACCATCTATATGCATTTTTTGCTATTCGCACCTTAACTATAGGGGCATATTTATTTAGGGCGTCTAGGATAATTTTGCTGAATATGTCAAATGCTGATTGCATGTTTTTTTGCCAAATAGAACTCTTGCCAATACAAGGAGTGTTTCAGTTCGTTTATGTAGGCAGTGAGATCAAAGTTCCGTCTAGATCTCTTGGCAGCAAACTTTGGTGAAGTAGTAGGTTTGTTGCTGGATCTTATGCAAGCAATAAATGAGTGATCACTGATATCACTGAAGAAGGTGCCGGCAATGGAGAAGAGATGTGGTTTATTCACTAGGATAACATCTAGCAGAGAGCTGTTATCCACATTCTTTTTATTTACTCATGTTGGTTCGACAATGAGTTGCGATAATCCGTGGGTGTCACAGAAAGCTATGAGAGGAGCGGCAGTTTTAGATAACCAATCTAAATTAAGATCCCCAAGAATAATTATTTCTGAGGATTGTTGTTCGATGATATTACTCAGATGACGTAACAATTGTAGATCGGCAGAAGGAGGTCTATGGCACCCTATGATACATAATGTTGAAGTGTGCGAGATGGTGACTTGAAGAGACAGACATTCATAAGCATTGGCAACAGATAAAGCACTCAGACAGGATGCCGTATACCTATCCTTGACATAGATGGCAACCCCTCCACCCCTGGAGTGTCTGTCTGCTCTAAATAGTAAATAGTTAGGGATATTGACTTCCCTGTCAGAGGTGGGCGGTCTAAGCCAGGTTTCTGAAACCACTAGGATGTCTGGTCGAGTATGGAGGACCCAGGCCTGGATCATGGAGAACTTGTTTAACAGACTGCATACATTAATGTGGAGGAAACTCATGCCTTTCAGTGTGGCAAGGCGAGAGGGCGATGTGATTGCAGCTGGGCATTTAGGAAGCCCAGGAAGACATTATAGTAAACCCCAATTTCTAGGGGGTTACAGTTCAATCAATCAATCCATAAAAATATAAATGTGGTTGTTGACCGTTTTTAAATTCACTAGGTGGTGGGTTGTTGTAATTTTCTGGTTACTAATAAATTACTAAATCAATATCTGTTTACAGGAAGTTAAGGGCAAGTATAGCTTTAAAAGAAAAATAAAGATGTATTATTGAATTGTCAACACCTGCTGCTTAATAAGGAAGACACTCTGATAGGCTGTAGCTATTTGAAATGTAATTGGGAAGTGTATTTAACACTAGGTGAACTCTTTGTAATTAGCTCTGATGAAGCCCCAATGGTGGGGTGAAACGTAAGCCAGGCAGACAGGTTTGCCCTGTGCTGCTAGTACCTGTATTTTCTATTTCCTTCTAAATGCAGCTTTAATAAACCAAGCATGGACTGAAAATGGTTTATTTTTCATTCTTGGTTGAATGGTGTGAGCATCCTCCTTATTTTAAGTCCAGAGGGGGTATTGCTAAGATCAAAGGAGATAAGGGGGCGTGTGAGGAGGAGGACCATGTAAAAGCATCTATCCTAAATAGATACTTCTGCTCAGTATTTACTGATGAGAAGGTAGGGCAGGGCCCACAGCTCAGCACCATGGACAGAAGGGCGAGGGAGGTGTGCACTAGTCCCTTCACAAAAGAAAGGGTCCTACAAGAGCTCGATAAGCTCAAGGTGGACAAGGCAATGGGACCTGATGGCATACATCCCAGGGTACTAAAGGAGCTAAGGGTGGAACTGGCAGAGCCATTATCAGAACTGTTTAGTGAGTCTCTGAGCACAGGAGAGGTCCCAGAAGACTGGAGAAGGGCTCATGTGATCCCGCTCCACAAAAGTGGTAGCAGGGAGGAGGCAGGGAACTACAGGCCAGTCAGTCTTATCTCAGTAGTGGGCAAGATTATGGAGACACTCCTTAAGGAAAGGATAGTGCAACACCTGGAATCCATAGGAGCACAGGATCCAAGACAGCAGGGGTTTATAAAAGGAAGGTTCTGTCAAACTAATCTCATAGATTTCTTTGACTGGGTAACCAGAGTGGTAGACCAAGGGGGAGCAGTTGATGTCGCCTACCTTGACGTCAGCAAAGCTTTTGATACTGTTCCACATAGAAGATTCATTAATAATCTGGGTAGGCTCGGGGTGGGTCAGACATTGGTCAACTGGGTGGCAAACTGGTTGAAGGGCAGAAAACAGAGAGTGGTGGTAAAGAGTATACAGTCAGAAGAGATGCAAGTCACAAGTGGGGTACCTCAAGGATCAGTCCTGGGGCCAGTCCTCTTCAATATCTTCATCAGTGACATTGCAGATGAACTGGAGGGTAAGGTTTGTCTGTTTGCAGATGACACCAAGATCTGCAACAGAGTAGATGATCCAGATGGGGTGGGCAGAATGAGAAGAGATCTGGATAAACTAGCAAAATGGTCAGAAGAGTGGCAACTGGGGTTTGACGCAAAGAAGTGCAAGATCATGCACGTAGGGAAGAGAAACCCTGAAGCCACCTATAGGTTGGGAGGGGAGTTGCTGGCAGTCACAAGGGAAGAAAGAGACTTGGGCGTCATCATCACAGATGACCTGAAATCATCCAAGCAGACCACTAAAGCAGTAAGTAAGGCTAGAGGAATGTTGGGGTGTATTAGTAGGGGTATCACAAGTCGGAAGAGGGAGGTAATACTTCCTCTTTACAAGACACTGGTTAGGCCCCTTCTGAAGTACTGTGTCCAGTTCTGGAGGCCATATCTTCACAAGGACAATAACCAAATTGAGGCAGTCCAGAGAAGGGCAACCAAAATGGTGCAGGGACTGCATCAGAAAACATATAGGACAGATTGACTGAGATCAATATGTATACCCTAGAGCAAAGGAGGGAGAGAGGTGATATGATTGAAACATTCAAAGACCTTAAGGGTATTAACAAGGTGAAAGACTCTAACATGTTTCAATATAAGAAAAATAGCAGGGCAAGAGGACACAGCATGAGATTAGAGGGAGGCCAATTAAGGGGTAATGTGAGGAAGTTCTTTTTCACAGAAAGGGTGGTGGATGCATGGAACAGCCTACCTCAGGAAGTGGTGGATATGAATACAGTGCAGGGCTTCAGACAGGCATGGGATGGGTATAAGGGAGCAATACAGATGAGTATGAATTGATAGGCCATTGACAGAGCAAAGGCCGATGGCACATTCATAAGGTAGAAAAAGAAATGGGCAGACTGGATGGGCCTTGCGGTCCTTATCTGCCGTCGACTTCTGTGTTTCTATGTTTCTTTCAAAGATCTCCTGACCTAATGACTTTCCCCTTGAAAATGTCCAACTGAGTTTTGAAGCCCGATATAGTCCAGTGTTGATCACATTACTGGGTTGACTGCTCCATCTATCCACCTCCTGCTCAGTGAAGAAATACTTTCAGTTGTCCTTCTTGAATTTCTAGCATTCCAGCTGAAAGTTACTTATGCCCCCTGGTGGTTGGCTGTTTCTCAATTTAAATACCTTTGTGAAGATCAGCCTATTATAGCCCTGCATGCTCCAGAGAGTACATATAGAAGACTGTCGTAGTCTGCCCTAATAAGTCTTTCCCTGCTTCCCCCACATCACTGTCATAGCTCTCCACCGAATTGTCTATAGCCTGTCCTTGTCCTTCCTCAGGTTTCAAAATTGCTTGCTTTTCCATATGCCATGCTAAATTGAGAAGAGGCTTTCAAGCTATTGTCAGTTATCAAACCCAGGTCCTTTTACTCCTTTGAGTGCTGTATCTTGACCCCACTGATGCAATAGTCTGTCGATTGATTTTTGTTACAGATGTGAATCACTTTACATTTTTTGGCACTCATTTTCGGTTGGCCAGATTCTGGACCCACTGCTTCAGCCCTTCCGCATACTTTTTCAGTGCTACTAGTTCCCTCCTTGTCTTCCACTTTCTCGCAGAGTTTTATGTAGTCTGCAGGCAAACTTACCTTACCCTGACCCCTCCCATGTCGCTGAGAAACACATTAAAAAGTACTGGCCTCAGAAGATCCCCTTGGCACCCCACTAAGGACCCCTTCCCCTGACATCAGAGAGCCCTTTCTGGCTGCTAGTTCCTAATGCACCTAACTAGCACTTTTACTATTCATCAGTTCCATCCCTTCTGTATTAGCCTCATGTGCAGCACCAAATCAAAGGCTGTGCTGGACTGCAATACAGACATAGAAACACTGCTGAGGAGGGTACCACCCCAGAGGTGCCATAGGGATGAGGTCCCCTTTAGGACCAGACTTAAAGTAGCAGTATGTGTTATTTTGTAAAAAATATGTAATTTTAACAAAAATGTATTTCTTTTTTTCCCCTCTCATGCCAGGCTAGCCCAATCTGCCCCTGCAGTTCCTCCATCCTCATCACCCGCCATCTCGGGGACTAATCCCGAGGACCCACCTGTTCCTTCACAACTCTCCCTGTGGTTTGGCCCCCAGAGGTTCCTCAAGCCCCCTCTGGATGGCTTTGCTTGGTGCAGTGGACCCTGTGCCCAGTAGGCAATGTGGGGTCTGTGAGGAGCCGTGGGCTTTATCCTACTTACAGCCAGCAGTGTTTCCTGTTTTCCTTCCCCAACCCATGGATGTTCTGCAGAGATGATAGCTTGACATGTGCATGTCATTGGAGGTGCTGACTTCTTCCATCGAGAGCATTCCCCTCCCTGAACTGCTACTCCTAGTCGCATTGTCACCTATGATCACTGGGTCCAGGTCAATATGGCGCCAACAAAACACTGCAGTAAATTATCATGCAGAGAAAATGCTGACACCAATAATAGCACATCGGCAATGCAGCGCAAAGTAATCGCCGCGCAAGGACCGGGGCAACTTACTATCTGAGGGGAGACATCTCGGGAGTCAGGGAGGGGGATTTACTATTCCAAACTCTAGGGGTGCAACTCGGGGAAGAAAGTCGGTGGGGGATTTACTATTCAAAAATCTGGGGATGCAACTCGGGGCACAATTGAAGTGGCATCGTCAAAAAGAAATTAAGCAAGCAATAATACCCGACAGAGTGGGTGGTATTGGGCAATACCGGACCGCCCAGGTGCATAATGAGGCCCAACACCGCAGGCGGAGGGCCTTACAGCCCCTGGAAGGTTCGGTATTGCCCATACCGCGCACCCTGGAGGGTATTATTGCGCTTAGAAAATGGGAACTATAAAAAAAAAACAGTTTAATAAAACAAGTTTATAAAAAATTAGTTCAAAATAACTTTTTTAACAAAATAGTTCCTCCTTCTGTATTGCTATGATGTGTTTTGTCCCATGTCAGCTTCTGTACTGTCTATTGTGGTTAGTTGTCATGGTTACCCTCCCCCCCACACACACACAGGGCTTACAGTTTCTAACACAATCTTTTTTAAAAAAAATGTTTATGTTTTTGTATATATTGTCTGCATTCTGCTTTTTTATGTGTGTTAATGTACTAGCCAGATCCTGGTGAAATGTAGCCGTCACCTCATGCACATGCCGTTATATACGGAAGTACAATAAGAAAGGATGGCATGGGTCGGCAAACCTAAATATTTATTTATTTTTTGTTTTCCTCTTTGATTTATTTTTTTGTGCAGTAAGTGCATTGTGCAATTGGGGAATGAGCCGAATGTGCGCTGAGTGGGATTTTGGCAGCACGCCGACAGGGACATCAGGAGTGTTGGCAGCGAGTGGGAGTTTGGCAGCACGCCGACAGGGACCTCAGGAGCATTGGCAGTGATGACCTGGCCAGACACATTAGGTAGTTTTAAAGAAGCTGTTTAACTTAATTCAGTTTGCTGTCAAGGAGCAGGGATGTTCAGTAGTTTACTCTGCCAGACTACCTGTATCATGCCCGAACCCTTGCCAGCAGTCTGTTTTGTGACCGCCATGTCTATCTTGCCATGATTTTTTTTCTTTTTTTAATTAAATTCTATTGGTTTTTAGCAACCAAGCTGGATTTTGGTGCAGGGTTACATTTTTGAAATAAATAAATGGATGTGGAGTTGTGGGAGGGTTTTGTGTAACAGTTGCAGGGGTCATGGTCCGTTTTTCATCTCGCTTAGCGAGGGTAAAAAAATGGCGTCAGGTAGAGTTGCAAAATACTGGCACTGTGATTTAGGTAATGAGATCCATTGGCACAGGTACTTGTTTTAGGTGGGCATCTGTTGTCTGATAGATGCCCACCTAGACAAGTCTCTCAGCCAGTCAGAAGCCTCAAATATTTTTACCCATTTTCTTAACAACAACAATCAATCAAGCAATCAAAATCTTTATTTAACCAGGCGAACACCATTGAGCAGAGCTCCTTTTCAAGGTGGACCTGGGTGAACACAAATACAAGATAATAGGGTAATACATAGAAATAATGATACACAGGCATAATCAAAAACGAACATGGATAATACATTGTAAGGAAAATGCAGGATAAGTGCTATAAATGTTTTCAGATAAGCAGTTGGGCTAACAACAGTAATAGAGATGTCAGTAACAGTGAAAAGATGGGGTGACAGAAGCCAAAGGGAAGGGACTGGGGACCCTGAAGCACCATGGAGAATAAATGGGACCTGGAGCACAGGTCAGGAGATAGAGTAGGGCAGTAGGGCGGGGAAGGGGAAGAAGGCAAATAGATCAGAGGCAAGTTGAGGGGAGTATGAACCGGGGGTGCAGAGGTAAATGAGGAACCTGATGAATGGGAATAGACAGGGGGTGCAGGGGACAGGGGGAAGGGAGAGTGGGTATATTACTGGGACAAGAGCAGTGGATAGCCGAAAGTAGGAGAGAAGAGAGGATGAAGGAGAGAAGCGAGGGTGAAGTAGAAGGGAGAGGACCAGACAAAGGCTGGGATCAGCGAAGGACTGGGGGGTAAAGAGGAGGAGGGAGGAGAGAGGCAACAGAAGAGGGAATGGAGGGGTGGAGAGGGCCATGCACCAGCTCAGATCAGAATCTAGGATGAAGCCAAGACAAGAATGATAAGGGGATGGTTTAGTCAGGGTTAGCAGGCACAGGATCCCTTATTGTGTTGAAGATAGAGTGCTTTGAAGGCTGAGATGCTGACTTTAGATTTCAATTTCAGGGTTTTTTACAGGTTATTCCATAGCTGGGGAAGTGCGTGGCTAATGGATGCCCGGCCAAAGCTGATCTGACCTTTTTTACCATTAAGGTAATATAGGAGGCACTTCTCAGTGCAAATCTGCTTAGAGTACAAGGTGGCAGGCAGACCGAGATTTAGTTGGGCAGTTTATTGATAATAGCTTTGTATGTCCAGATGGCGGTGTCTCTTTGTCATCTGAGGGTAAGAGAAGACCAGCCTACAGCAGTATACAACAAACAATGGTGGGTGGAGTAAGGAAGATCTGTTATGAACCTTAGAGCTCTATGACAGAGTGTGTCAAGTTTTGAAAGTGCGCAGACTGATCTGTGGCCATAAAGGAAGTCTGCGTAGTCTAGTAGGGGTAGAAAGGTAGTTTGGACTAGTCTCGTCCTTGCATCTGGTGGGAGGAGATTTATTATCCTAAAGAATAGGCCAAGCCTTTGACGAAGCTTCTTTGTCAATTGTTCTATATGCTTTATGAAGGAGAGTCTATTGTCAAGCCTGATATACCCAGGTATTTGAAGCGGGCTGCGTACTCCAACTGTTCGCCCAGGGCAGTGGATATCGAGGAGAGAGACCCAGCTGAGGCTGGGTTAGGTAAGTTGGGAAAGGGTGAGAAGAGCATAGCTTTTGTTTTCTTGGCATTCAAAAGCATCTTTTGATTTATGAGCTGGTATTGCAACAAGTTAAAGTCATTCTGGAGGGCTATACATGCCACCTCTGGTGAGTGGCCACTGGTATAAAGCACAGTGTCATCCGTAAAGAGGTGTATTTGGGATTTTTTGATGGTGGCATCTATTCTGTTTATATAGATAGTGAATAGCAGTGGCCCCAGGATGGAACCTTGAGGTATGCCCCTCAGGAGGAGTTTTAAAGGAGAGACTTCACCTTCTGCTTTTACCTGCTGATAGCGGCCTGTGAGATTGCTCTCAAACCAACTAGTAGCTAGATAGTCCAAGCCAATATACCAGAGGACTGAGAGGAGCAGGTCGTGATCAATGGTATCGAAGGCTTTGCTTAGATCCAAGAACACTGCACATATGAAATTCTTCCTGTCCAGTTCACTCTGCCAGTCATTTGTGACCTTAGCCAGGGCCGAGATTGTACTATGTTGCGCTCTAAAGCCTGACTGTAGTGGATTAAGCAAATTTACTGATTCCAGGTAGTTTCTGAGCTGAGTGTTCACAATTTTTTCTAGTAGTTTGGACAGAGTTGGTAGTATGGAGATTGGCCTGTAATTATTCAGGTCACTGGGGTCTCCCGATTTGAACAGAGGGATAACATGTGCTGTCTTCCAAATAGTGGGAAGGTCACCCTGTGAGAGGGAAAGTTGAACAAATGGGTGATGGGCACTGCAAGGACATGGAAGCCTAACTTTAGGAGGTAGGGCTCAATAAGGTCTGCACCAGCGCTTTTCCTAACATCTAACTGGAGCAGAAGGTCCTCGACTTCCTTCAGGGTTGTGGGTTAGAATGAGAAGGATGTGTTTGAGAAGAAGGTATCTTGATTATTGACCCCCAGCTGCGAACAGAGTGAACTTGCTGGGGAAGTGTCAAAGGCGAGCCCTGCAGTGGCAAAGTGATTGTTGAAGGCATCAAGCATTAACGGTTTATCGGTGAGAATATTGGCACCAGTTGAAATTTGTGATGGCAAGGTGGCACTAGAGGGATGACCTTCAATGTCTAATTAATTTCCAGAATTTTGAGGAGCATTTAGCTGATTGGTCAAATTGGGTGCGGTAAAACTTAGCCTTCGTTTCTCTGGCCATTGTGGTGCAGAGGTTCCTAGCCTTCTTAAAGAGGGTCCAGTCGTTTGGAAGTTTGGATTTACGAGCTTTTTTCCACAGCATATCTCTGTTATGCATAGCCTCCTTTAACTCAGTGGTGAACCACTGGCAGGACTTATTCCTAATGCGAGTTTTCACAAGGGGTGCATGCCTATTGATGGCGCCTAATACTATGCCTTGGAATATATCGTAGGCAGTGGACACTGAGTTAGCTAAGTAAAAATCAGTCCAGAGCACAGAGTGAGATAGCTCTGATGCATATGCACAGGGGTCAAGGTATCAGAGGCACCTTTTGAGGGAGAATTTAGATGAACCAGAGGTAGTGTGATTAGACCTCACACAGACAATGAAGCAGTGGTCACTAATGTCAGAGAAAAAGACACCAGCATGGGTGAATAGGTAGGGCTTGCTGACAAGAATAATATCCAACAAGGTGCTATTAGAAGAATTTGATTTGTTAGGGCGTGTAGGTTCACTGATGAGTTGTGTCAGCCCGAGAAAATCGCAGAGGGTTTTTAAGGGAGAGGAAGCACTGGACAACCAATCTAGGTTGAAGTCACCTAATAATATAGACTCAGATGACCTTTGCTCCAGGATAAGGCTTAAATGATTTAGAAGTTGCAACCCTGCGGACGGGGGCCTATAACAGCCTAATACACAAAGTGATATTCCAGGTGCAATCTGTACCTGCAGTGTGAGACTTTCAAACTCGTATGGGACCGAGGCTGAGTTGATGATAGAGACCACAAATTTGTCTTTGACATAAATAGCCACCCCACCACCTCTAGTTTGCCTATCGGTACGAAACAGAGTTAGAGGAGCGGTTTATTTCATTATTACTGGTCGCTGGGTGTAGCCAGGACTCAGTAACAACCAATATGTCTGGGGCAGTGTGACATATCCAAGCCTGGATAGTGGTAATTTTTTTTTAACAAGCTGCATGCATTAACATGCATAAAACTTAACCCTTTAAGGCTAGGTAGGTCAGTCGGAGAACCAATAGATACTGGTGGGCCTAGGTTTAATTCAACATTTCCTGAACATAGTAATAGGAGGAGCAGAAGCTTCCTAGATAGTCCTAAGAGTATTCTAAAAGTTTGGTGCATTCCTGCTTGAGGGGAACATGAGTATGGCATGGAGGAGCCCTAAGGTTAAGACCTAAGTGATGTAAAGCAACATATAACAATACCTTGCCAGCAAAGTGCAGTGTATGATGGGTAAGGCGCGGAGACGAATAGGAGGAGTTTGGGGAGTATCTGGGCTCAGGGTGGTGAAGCCGAATACCCCTATGAGGTAGTTGCTGGTTTCCAGGATGTCGTCAATATCCCAATCGTGGATGATCTCCTCAGTCTTGGTGGGAAGCGGATGAAGTTGTACAGTTTGATAAGAATGAAGAGAGCTCTATCAAGGCCAGATAGAATAGTGCCCACAGCCTCCATGTTACTAAACCAGGAACCATGATACAGTGGTAAGAAGAGCCAAATTCCTCTAGACGATGCAAAAAGTGAAAGCCTGGGAGTAGGGAAGGGTAAAAGCTATGTATATATGTGGGAGTAAAATTCTTTGTTATCGTCATTAATTCCCCTGGTGAAATGGACAGAAAGTTAAGATATCCAGGACTTACTGATAAGGTGTCTAACAATAGTAATAAAACACAGAAGTGGTAACACTCGAACCTAGGCCTGCTACATGACACCAGGCACTTGGGTTAAATCCCAATACTGACACTGTGGTACAGCATGAGGGGGGTGCTGCACTCCTGAGGTGCCATCTTTCGGATGAGATGTTAAACCAAGGTCCCATCTGCCTGTTCTGGTGGTAGTTCAGGTGGATGTCAAAGATCCCATGGCACTTCTCGAAAAGAGATGGGGAAGTTTCCCCGGTGTCTTGGCCAAATTTACCCCATTCACTAAAAATACCACCAACAACTTAATCTGGTTCAAGGTCAGCTGGCATTCATCTGTATCCCCCTTCCCCGGGTCATGCCTGAAAATAGGCAGAATTTGTCTAGTGCACTTACCTGGTTAACAAAAACTAAATAAATAACTAAATGAAGAAGCCCATTCACAGTGTGTGACTCTAACCTCTATGCTACGACAGAGCACACTTCCATGCCACATATTGGCGGACTTCAACACAAGAACTCTGGGGGGTAGGGGACCTGTTTGAGTCAGAAATATGCTATAAATAGACATGCTATTTTATCCACTGCACGATTCCGACTCATGCTACAAATGGCATGCGCATTTGCCTATGTTTATATTCCTATGCCCTTCTGACAGGATGCCATGGTCACCTAGGTGGTAATGTTGAGGCAGAGCAGGCTGCCCTCCATCCCCCGGAGAAAGACAGCATCCGCTTGGATGCTCAGTCTTCCCCCAGCCAATACCCAAGTGGCCCAGGTTCGTCCCTGAACCTGGGTCACCGGTGTGATGGCAGGTGAGGCATGGGTGCCTTAGCCTTCTATGCCACCGAGCTGGAGATAGCAAAAATGTGTTTATGACATCCTTAGATTCATCCTCAGTGTACTTCTAATTATCTCAGATATTCTTAAAAGAGTTTATTTAGCTAGTATTGTAATTAATAACTCAAGTCATTAAAGATGGCTGCAAACTAGGAGGTTACCTAGGGTGCCCATTCTAAGAGAGTGCCAAAAAGAAATGCATATAGCGTTTTTTTTTTTTTTGACATATTTTTCTTTCTGTGGGTTTGTGTTTGACTTTTTTTTTATACAAACAGTGGAGAGAAAGAATTAAGTGCCTCCACTGGGACTTGAACCCAGGCTGTCCAGCATACCATTCCGGTCGCGCTAACCGGCTGCGCCACGCATATGTATGTGTTCCATAAATTTGCACACCACACCCACATGTTTGAAAATAAGGTAATTATTTGTGCAGTACCAGGCTGTGCATTGGAGAAGAGTAATGTGTGCTCCAGGATGGCCCAGGTTCCAGGGTAGCAGCCAGGAAGAGTGCTACTATATAGGCGTGGGATGGTGAGCGAGGATCGAAGAGCGGATGCCTAAAGGGTGACCGCCCAGTTGCCTTGGTGGTGCAACTGGTTAACGTGACTGAAATGGTATTACGGGTGGCCTGGGTTCAAGTCCCAGCTGAGACACTTACTTCTTTCTCCCCTCTGTTTGTATGTGTTCCATAAATATGGACCCATATGATTGAAAATGAAGGTTTCTATATAAATATATACAAACATAGTCTGTGGTAAATGTCTGGAAGGGGGGGAGGATGAGGTTTCTTGACTATGAGCGGCAACACTGACAAACATGTCCATGCGTGGCTGGGAGTAACAGCATCTTTTTTTTTTTTTCATTTTCTTTTTTCTGCTGCTGCAGCCACATCTAACATTGCCAACCACCACAATCTCATATCCAGGTAGACAGCTGGACAAACTGTGGCAAGCCTATTGCTAGGGGAGTGATGCCTATCTATGCTCTGCGAGCCTCTTAGCAAGGTGCTTTATCTCATTAATTGAGCTGTGACTGTCTCGCTCCTAACTGTTAGCTTTCAGAGTTTTGGCACCATTTCCATGCTACTGCAGGCTGCACTGCAGAGTGACAAGACAACGACATGAGAGTGAGTGACACTTATTGAGATTCCTGGACAGCTGGCACCAGGCACCAGGCACAGAGCTGCTGTGATACCATCCATCCTTTTGGTCCAGAGCAGCACAGCTGTACTCGACCTCAGCCCCTGGTGGTATTAACGAATTTTTGATCAACCACCAACCCTCTTCACACATAAGACACTTTTATCAGTCCTCTACTATTCAGTCCACACAGTCATACTATCTGATCTGATCTGATCTCTAATTGATCTGTAATCTTTATCTGGCCATTCCCACATCCCTTACCAGACCCAAATTCCAGCCACTGGGCAAAGTGGTAGCGAATTAAATATCTGAGTTAAAATTAAAACAATTTACTGTTTGCCTGCTAAATAAATGCACTGCCATTGACGACCAAACAAGACAGACCTGAGGTGGGGGGAGGGCAGGCAAGCAACACAAGTGGGAGCTCTGAGTTGAGCAATTTGCAAACAACACATTGATATGGTTAAAACATTTTCAGAATTAAATTATATGACTCAGTATCACATATTTCGAAATATGGCAAGTGGGAGGGGCAATTTAAATTCTTTTAATCCCGTCCCCAAGGTGCCATGCCTGTCGATGCCTGACAAAAAACATTTGCATTAAAGAAAAGACAGTGGGGTAGCACGGTCAGATGGGCAGAGGCTGATAGTGACTGAGTATTGAATTGTCCTGGTACCAGGCATGCAGGGTGCAATCCAAAGATCATCCATAAGTCACCTGTTGTAGCACTAGGGGTCTCCGATCCTGGATCAGCCAGCTGGTGTGGTACTATGGGGCTCCAGTTTATAGATGCCTGGTCTAGTATGAAACATGAAAAATGAACCTGGTAATATCAGAAGAAGGACGTGCTCATGGAGCCGTGATTATCAGCCTGTGATCAAGGGGACCAGTTATTGTGGCGAAGGAGATTTGGACTGGTTCAGGGAAGATCTTGGATTATTGGCCGTGGACTATCTCTGGACTGTTGGCAGCTCACCTGAGGTTTTCCAAAGTAGTGGGCATAACCGGATAAGCTTTGATTTGGTGCAGGGAGTTGGTGTTTTGATCCTGCCAGTGGGCTGACTGCAGTGTGTGGCTGAGCGGGGGTCCCAGTCTTTTTTGTCGGGTAGTCGGCAATTTTGACTGGTGTACTTCTAGGATTCTCCATGGGGCCTGCTAGTAAGTAGGCCTGGGTGGAGATCCATAGCAGTGGCCATAGGCTTGCAATCTGGTGCTCTCTTGCTGGATTTATTGGGACCTACTAATGCTTCAGAGTAATATCTTTTGAAGTGGATTATTTCTAATCTTTTTTCTTCAAGATACGGTCAGACCTTTTTATACTTCATGTTTAAATTCTGTAGAAGGCAGTGAGAGTGCCCTCTTACCCTTTAGTCTTGGAATTGTGCGAGGGTTCCAAGACAGAAAAGGCTTTGGCTATCACCAGCAAAGTCCCCTGGTAGTGAGAGTACTTTGGGGAATGGAGAAGTAACTGAGTTTTAATCATTTATCCTCCTAGGATGTGGGAGTCTTTGGGGGAATTTATTGGTTTCCTCAGATGGTGAGACATCCATCGGGGTTGAAGAACTCTGATTTCTCCTTGCTATTGGATTTACATGGACTCTAGTTTTTTTATTTCCTGACGGTGTTTTCTTTCTTATTTGAGAGCCGAGGGAGTTTTATGTTTTAATTTTGTTTTAGTTTGTTAATTCCTTTTTATTTTATTTTATGAGTATAATTTAGTGAATTGTTTGATTTTCTCTGGAGTTTTACTGTGGTTATTAAAATGTGTTGGAGGCTGCCCCCACAGTCGTGCGCTGTTCATCCTCTGCCCTTCGTGCTCTCTGCCCCTTTATCTCCCCCCCCCCATTGCAGTTTAACACCTACCAGTGCTGTAGAGCACTGGTTATTGCTCGTCATGTGGGGGAGAGGAGTCGTGAGGTGCAAACAGTGGAGGATGAACGAACGGAGCCATCACATCGGGGTCATGAGATCTAGGAGACACCCTGGGGCGAAATGGAACCTGGATCGTGGTTTTCCATGTCTGGTTTCCATACCCAAGGGCACCACCAATGTTGGTGGGCAGGTGGCCGGGATGGCCCTGGAAGCTCATCCAACTCGTGCGGTGTTATATAATGCCAGGTCCATTAAAAACAAGACTGTAATTATAGCAGATCTTGTTGGTACAGTGGACCTGGCATGCATCACTGAGACCTGGCTGGATGAGAACTCTGGTCCTGTACTGGAGGCTGCAATTCCAGCCAGGTACTCGGTGATTCGCCGCCCAAGATTGGATCGCGGGGGGGGGGGGGTCTGTTTCAAGACCGAACTGGGCCTCACGAGTGTGCCAGTGGAGGACACTCACTCATTTGAATGTACTGTGGTAGCAGGTGTAGGTTGTAAGAATGCCCTCATCTACCATCCACCCGGTGATGAGAAGCGGTTCCTTCAGGAAGTGGCAGATTTTGTGATTGACATGGCATCTGAGTCCCCAGGCTGATGGTCCTGGGTGACTTTAACACCTGGGTCGATGATGAACTCTCACAATTTAGTCAGCACTTCCTCCAATTAATGTCATCTCTGGGCCTTACACAGATTGTTTCCACTGCTACCCATAAACACGGTCATTCTCTTGATTTGGTTTTCCTCCTGGGGGTTGAAGTCTCTGATTTGGGGGTGGAACCAGTCGGATGGTCCGACCATTACATAGAAACATAGAAACATAGAATTTGATGGCAGATAAGGACCACTTGGCCCACCCAGTCTGCCCATTTCCCTACCTACTGGATAAGCTGCAGATCCTAGTTAACCAGCAGCCTACTTCTTCCTACCCCCACCCCCTAGAATTGCCTTATGACTGTCCCATGCATGCTTGAATTCCACCACTGATTTTGACTCCACAACCTCCTCTGGAAGGCCGTTCCATGCATCCACAACCCTCTCTGTGAAAAAATACTTCCTTAAATTACCTCTGAGCTGCCCCCTCTATCTTCAAATTGTGCCCTCTTGTTCTTGCACACCTCTTTTTTTGAAAGATGCTACCCTCTTGGACTTTGTTGATTCCCTTGAGGTACTTGAACGTTTCTATCATGTCCCCCCTCTCCCTCCTTTCCTCAAGGCTATACATATTAAGCTTCTTTCGTCTCTCTTCATATGTCTTCCGGTGCAGACCCTGCACCATTTTAGTTGCCCTCCTCTGAACAGCTTCCATCCTGTCTATGTCTTTGCGGAGATTGGGTCTCCAGAACTGCACACAATACTCCAGATGGGATCTCACCAGCTGTCTGTACAGAGGGATAATAACTTCCTGTTTTCTACTGGTGATGTCTCTCCCTATGCATTACACCGTGCATTTCAGTTTTTGCACCCCCCTTCGTGGGCCTGCCCCTATGGAGATTATCAGGCACCGCCCTTTACGAGACGTAAGCTCTGAAGGCCTGGTGGCGGTGCTTGACCTATTGGCCCTTCCATTGGCAACCAATGACCCAGAAGCCCTTGTTGTGGAATATAACAAAGCCGTAACTTCGGCATTGGATGTCATTGCTCCTGTCCACATTCGTCCTCTCTCCCGTCACCCTCGGTCCACTTGGTTTGATGGATCTTTGAGGGAGATACGGTGACTAGGACGAAGGTTAGAGCATTGCTGATGGAAATCTGTCCTTGATGCCGATCACCTTAGACTAATGGACCATTATCAAGCCTATCAATCCGCAATCACCCGTAAGAAGGCAGAGTTCCTGTCTGGGGAGATTGTGGCCGCACTGAACTAACCAGCTCAGCTTTTTTGATCTGTGGACAGACTGTGCAACACAGCCTGTTTAGAGGTTCGAAGAGCATTTTCACAAGTTGAGTGCGTGGAGTTTTTCTCGATTCCTTGCAGCTAAGGTGACCGACATCAGGGCGGAACTCCTACCGACACACTCTGGCATTGCCCTAGGCCAGCATTCGGTCACTGTTCCTCGGTTTTCTTGGAATACCTTCAACCAGCCGGAGCTTATGGATATCATGCGGATTGTCCAGGGTATGCGCCCTACGTGCTGTAGTTTGGACCCAGGACCAACTACCCTGATTTTGGGTTGTAGTGATTATCTTGGCCCGGTCCTTGCACAGATAGTCTGGTGCTCCTTGGAAACAAGTGAGTTTCCTAGCTCCCTGAAAGAGGCGGTGGTGTTACCCCACCTGAAGAAAGCTTCTTTAGACCCAGACTGTCATGCGAACTACAGACCAATCTCGAACCTCCCCTTTATGGGGAAGTTGATTGAGAAAGTAGTTGCCATACAACTGGAGGACCAGTTGACATCCATGATATCTATGAGTCTCTCCAGTCCGGTTTTCGAAAGAGGCATAGTACTGAGACAGCGCTGGTTCAGGTGCTCAATGATCTCTTGATGGCTAGAGATCGGAAGAACCGTTCCATCTTGGTCCTTCTTGATCTCTCTTCAGCATTTGACACTGTGGACCATGGGGTCCTGCTCGATCATTTGAGGTTCATCTGCGGCCTGTCAGGTATGATCCTCAGGTGGTTTTCATCTTTCCTCACCGGAAGAACTCAGATGGTGGTGTCAGGGATTTATTCCTCTGACCCAGTTCCATTGTCGTGTGGTGTTTCTCAGGGATTGGTGTTGTCCCCCATGTTGTTTGCAGTGTACATGCTACCCCTCGGAGACATTGTAAGAAGGTATGGGCTGAGGTTTCATTGCTATGCCGATGATATCCAGCTTTACCTTTCTTTCATACCCAATCAGGATAGAGCTCTCACAGTATTTAATAACTGCTTCGTAGAAATCCAGGAGTGGATGATTGCGAGCTGGTTGAGGTTGAACTCGGTAAAGACTGAGGTGTTGGTGGTGGACCCGAGTCACTGGATAGAGGGGTTGGGGGTGGAGTCACCCTCGGGACTTTTTCTTGGGGGTGTCCTGCTCCCAACCTTTGAGCAGGTGTGAAACCTGGGGGTAATTTTTGATGATTGTTTGACACCTCATTCGCAGGTGTCGCCCATCGTTAAATCCTCTTTTTACCATCTGAGAAATACCTCCAGAGTTAAGCACCTTGTGCCATCCAGTGACCTTCCTACACTGGTCCATGCCTTCATGTCCTCTCGCCTGGATTATTGCAATGCCCTTTACCTAGGGCTTCCAGGGGTTGATATTTTCCGCCTGCAGCTGGTGCAGAATGCCGCAGCCCGGTAATTGGCGGGAACCCTTGGTCCTGCCATATTTCCCTGGTGCTGCGTGAACTGCACTGGCTGCCGGTACAGTGGTGAATCACCTTCAAAGTCGGACTTCTGACTTATAAAGCCCTACATGGACAGGGTCCGGACTACCTGAAAGAGCTTCTGGTCCCTTACTGCCCTGGGCGATCGCTCCACTCGACTGATGAAGGGTTGCTAGAGATTCCAAGGGTTTGTTTAAAATCTTCTGGGGCCCGTGCATTTATGCACATGGCCCCCACCCTTTGGAATTCTCTACCCTGTTGGTTACGTGAGTGCCCGACCATGGAGGAATTTAAACAGGCCCTTAAAACTGTTTTATGGACTTGTGTTTTTGGGGATTGATTTAACATTGTTGATTGTCTGTTGTCATTTTATACTATTTATAATGTATGTAATTTTATGAAGAAGCTGTTTTAATTGTTGTAAGGCACCTTGATATTCAAAAGGCGCCATATAAATAAAATTGGATTGGGTTGGATTGTTACCTCCGGCCACACAGGTGACCCGTGTCTGGGTATGGATGCGAGTTGCCGGGGAGAGAGGATTGAGTGTCTGGAGGATAGCTCTCCTCCCTTGGTGGAGGGAAGATCGGTGGTCTGCCACTCTATCACCACCAGGAGGAATCCAGGTGGAGGTGCATGCAGCCACACAATGTGGGTGACCCCATATCCAGAGCATTGGGGGCATCCTCACAGAGGCAAAGCTCACACAACATGTTTATTGCACGTTCATGGCTGGTCAGGGAGAAAATTAGGAGGAAAACAAGGAGGATGGGCTAAATGACGCTTTGTCTATCCAGCCACCAGCCTGCTGTGCCGCTCTGGTTCTCTGGCACATCTGGATGTGTCTGCAGAGGGAGGGGAGAGGACAGCCCTCCCCTCCTGGCCCTGCCACAGGGAGGGGGAACCTGCAGAGGATACTGTCTGGAGGTGGTGGAGATGGCTGTGGTGGACAGGAACTGGGGATGGATGTAGCACCCATCCTGCCCAGGAGGAGGATAAACACCCTGTATTTGGAAAAAAAGAAAAAGAAGAAAGATCATGTTGCAGCTTTGTGTTGTGCATTGGTCACTGTGCTGCATTTAAGGTCATTTTGACATTAATTCAGACTGAAATGATCTCAGTACAGTGGAAAAGCAATCATCCCTACAAATGCTAAAGGCTGGAAGACTCTTTTCATGAGTTTGTAGGGGAGTTTCCCTTTCAAACAAATGAAAAGATAAGCTATTATGCAATATGCTAGCCAGCATCTTATTGATCAGTTGGCTCAGTTTAAGAGGGAAGGGGTTGGTCGCCAGGTGGGTCTTTGGGTTTCCACTTGTCGAGGGGGGGGTTACAAATCTTTTGTCTGTAGGGTAGTGCCATTTTCATGTTTGCCTAGGGGCACCACATACTCTAAAGCTGGCCCTGGACCCCTTAGACCAAAGGTACATTAAGGAAGAAAAGCCCAAAAGAGCAATTGAACAGAATATACAGATACACTTTTTATGTTGATTACGCGCATGCGCAAGAAATATGTTGCGTCAGCTTTCTCCACAAGCAGGTTGTGGAGGCATGGCACTGTTGTGCCCAATACCCCCACAGCCTACAAAGGCTTGTCCCCCATCCCCCAACGCCGTGGAACGCTGCTGCTGACACTAGTTCAGCCAGCTTGCCACAACCTTCTAAAAAATCAGCCACTGCAATCAGGGGCCAACTCATCATTGCAGCGTCAGCCATCTGCTACAATGAGGGAGTGACCCGTCATTGCAGGCGGGATATAAGATATATCTGATATTGTTTGTGAACATGGCGGCTTGCCATTCTAAACAATATCTACCCTCAAATGTGTATTTGCCGATGAGGAAGCCCACTCCCGTCGGCATACTGTAACCCCTCCATTTTATTGTCTGTCGACTGGTGCCCAATCCCCGGCGGCAGAAAGGAATCCTCTTGTTGTTGTGTGGATGGGTGCCCAGTTCGCCGACAGAAATGAATTCCACCCCTTTTGTTGTTTGCCGACAGGTGCCCAATCCCGTCGGCAGAAACGGAATCCCCTGCTTTGTTTGCCGATGGGGTGCCCAAACCCCCATTGGCTACAGCCTCACCCAAGCAAGACTCGGTGGCACGACATGCCCCTAGAAAGGTAAAACGGTCCCACTCACGTTTTTTCCCCTGAAAAAGGAAACGGTCCCTCATAGTCTCTGGGCCCCTCCCACAACCCGCACCCACCCACTGCGCCCTGCCTCCCCACACCCCCTTACCCCATACTTACCTCCAGAGCTCGAGGCGATGATCTTCTGTGGACTGGGAACACGTCTGCACTCTTCAAAACCGACCGCGAACTGAGGAAATGCCGGTAAGCTGTATAATGTAATGAATAGGGTTTTTTCAACTTTAGTGCATATCTCGGGCATTTTTGGGAATTTGTTCACCAAATTTTCAATATGGGGTTTTTGGGACCCCTCCTCATGAATTCTTGAACTGTCATGGCATTAATTGGCCCCAAAAGGCAGTTTCGCAGTCACTGTGTGGAATCACCCTTCGAGGCTGATTAATGAAACGACAGTGCCAGTGTTCATGAGGTGAGCTCTCAAAAAGCCTATGTTGCAAATTTGGTTGAAAAAATCCAAAAAATGACTGTTTTACAAGCGTGCGTTGTGCAGTTGCTGCGTACGCTCGTAACTTCGCGAATTTACAATATTTTCACGCCAGATTTTCAACATTGGCATTTTGTCACACCTTCTTGTGAGCAGTACAGCTGTCAATGTTGACATCCTGGCCGAAATGTGTTTTTGCACTTCCAGCGCAGAATAGCGTGGTCGCTGTGGGAAATCAGTGTTCAGGACAGATTAAGAAAATAACAGTGACACTGTTCATGAGTAGAGGTCCTAAAATGCCTATGTTGAAAATTTGGTAATGATACTTCATAAAATGACTGTGTTACGAGCGTGCATTGCGCAGTTGGCACGCACGCTCATAGCTTCATGAATTTATATTTTCACTCCAGATTTTCAACATTGCCATTTTCCCAGACCTACTTATGAACGGTGCAGCTGTCATTTTTCCCATCCTGGCCGAAATGTGTTTTCGCACTTCTGGCGCAGAATAGAGCGGTCGCTGTGGGAAATCACTGTTCAGAACAGATTAAGAAAATGACAATGATACTGTTCATGAGCAGAGGTCCTAAAATGCCTATGTTGAAAAGTTGCTGATGATAGCCCATCAATTGACTGTGGTACAAGTGTCGTTAGCGCATTCCATGCACCACTTAATAACCGCCCAGATTTGTAATACTGTCACACCAGATTTTCAACAGTGCCATTTTCCACACTTTATAAGCAGTACAGCTGTCATTTTTCACATCCTGACCGAAATGTGTTTTCACAGTTCCAGCGCAGAATAACGTGGTCACTGTGGGAAGTCAGTGTTCGAGACAGATTAAGAAAATGACAGTGGCACTGTTCATGAGCAGAGGTCCTAAAATCCCTATGTTGAAAATTTGGTGATGAAACTCCATAACATGACTGTGTTACAAGCGTGCGTTGAACTGTTTCCACGCACCCTTGTAACTTCGAAAATTTGTAATATTGTCACGCCACATTTTCAACAGTGGCATTTTTTCACAACTCCCTATGAACACTACAGCTGTCATTTTTCACATCCTGGCTAAAATATGTTTTACTCCTGCCGAACAATAACGGTCACTCTGGGAAATCAGTGTTTGGGACAGATTAAGATCGACCGAGTGACAGGGGGAGTGACCGAGCTCAACTGAGCTCTGTCGGGACAGCTGTGGATTTCTTTGTGGACAGACAAAGGTGCCAACGCAGCCAGGAGCCCCATACAAAAGCGCAGTCTGCGGCACCAAGAGACACAGAACGAGCGAGTGACAGAGCGGTAGTGAGCGACCTCAACGGAGTTCAAGTGTGACTGCTGCAGATTTCTTTGTGGGCAGAAAATGTGGCAACGCAGGCAGGAGCCCAGTACAAAAGGCCAGCTTGCATCGCCGGCAGAAACGGAATGCGAGAGTGACAGAGGGGAAGTGAGTGAGCTCAGCAGAGCTGTGACGGGACTGCTTCAGATTTCTTTCTGGCCAGAAAAAGCCGCCAATGCAAGCAGGAGCCCAGTACAAAAGGGCAGCCTGCAGCGCCAGGAGACACAGAACGAGCAAGTGAGGGAGGGGGAGTCGGTGAGCTCAACGGGGCTCTGTTGGGACTGCTGTAGATTTGTTTGTGGGCAGAAAAAGGCAGCAATGCATGCAGGGGCCCAGTACAAAAGGGCAGCCTGCAGTGACAGGAAAACCAGTATGAGTGAGTGAGTGAGCTCAACAGAGCTGCATTGTAACTGCTGCAGATTTCTTTGTGGGCATAAGAAGGCAGCAACGCAGGCAGGAGCCCAGTAGAAAAGGGCAGCCTGCAGTGCTGGCAGAACAGAATGAGCGAGTGAGAGAAGGGCAGTGAGCAAGCTCAACACAGCTTTGTCGGGACTGCTGCAAATTTCTTTGTGGGCAGAAAAAGGCACCAACAGAGGCAGGAGCCCAGTACAAAAGGGCAGCCTGCAGCACCAGGAGAACCAGACTGAGTGAGTGAGACAAGGGGAGTGAGCAACCTCAACGGAGCTCTGTCGGGATAGCTGTGGATTTCTTTGTCGGTAGAAAAAGCCACCAACACAGGCAGGAACCCAGTACAAAAGGGCAGCCTGCAGCACCAGGAGAAACAGAATAAGCGAGTGAGATAGGGGGAGTGAGCCACCTCAATGGAGCTCTGTCAGAACAGCTGCGGATTTCTTCCTCAGCAGAACAAGGTGCCAACACAGGCAGCAGCCCAGTACAAAAGAGCAGCCTGCAGCACCAGGACAAACAGACTGAGCCAGTGACAGAGGGCCACTGAACGAGCTCAACAGACCAACGCAATCAACATTCGGCATTGACAAATGCTTGTTTCCTGTAAGAAAAGAAAAGACACAGCTTGAAGGTTTCTCTAGAAAGAGAAGCCACCATTAAGGATTTGTAGAACCACCATCTAGACAAAACTCTTGATGGAAATATATCGTTTAAACATTTATGACTCTCAGCATCAAATAGAAGAAAACTCCCCAGAGGGGAAAACCTCTGGGGATCCATGGTCTTAGGTCACCATACTTCCAGGCTTAAGTCTACTCAATTGTGAATTAGATTATATTAGGGGTTCCAAGATTCCAGACCTCACACATGCTGCCTCATAAATTATGGATATTTGTAATCTTCTGTCTTATTGAGATTATGCACCCTTGCCAAGGTGTTACAGGACTTGGCCCTGCAACCAGTGCAGTCCCTGCAAGTTCGGATGCCACCCTCAGAGTGAGAGGTGCCTGTGGGGCAAGCCTGGAACTAAAGGAGCCTGGGGTTCTTGAATAAACCCCCAGAAGAAAACATTCCAAACAGCTGCATCAGGCTTTCCTGCCCAGTCCTCTCTTCTGAGTACAAAACTCATGGGTGTATTATTGCAACCAATCCCCTTGGGGCAGGGGGGGCATGCTAGCCCTTAAGGGGTTGTTGGAGCCAGATCCTTAAGAAAATCCTGCTCGCTTATCTATGTATCATTTTGTCCCCACAAATGATTACCTAGTAAAAGAAGTAATCAAAAATCCTGTTTTTAAATATCTTGGACACGTTGAATCTTGGATAGTCTCACTTGTGGGGGCAGTGTACTGCTTTATTTAAATACATTATATGAATAAAATTATGAAAAAAATAAACTTTTCAGTCTTTTATTTCAGCACTGAAAGAAGAGTGCATTTTTTTTCTGGGGGGGATCTTGACCAATCACCACTTAGAGATGCGTGGAGATTGGAGATCATCACGCTCTGTTCAGTTAGTGCTGTGACCAGGTTCAAACAAGGCCCCAGTAGTAGAGACCTATATACTCAGTGTAGTTATTCTCATGGCATCACACAGTCTCTAAGGGGGTTCAGAATACAAGAAACAACAGTAGAACTCTCTCTCTCTCTCTCTCTTTCTTTTCTTAGTGAGGTCAGTGCTTGCACAGTAAAGCAATTAATTCTCATATGCAGTCTTCAGACATTGGCCCGAGCCGATAGCCAGAAGGGAGAGAGAAAAGACAAATCTAAATGAATCCCATACATATGGTAAGTCAAGGCAGAATATTTAATACAGTAACCCACTTTTGATAAAAGATGACACACTGAGGACTGATGTAGATTTAAATTTAGAAGTCATAACTCATGTCATAACTGGGACAGTCTCTTTATAGATACAGCATATGGTCCATTTAGTTACTAGGTATTGCCAGTATGTTTTGCTTTTAGGATGTCCTTGGAAAGGAAATGTAGGCTATTCCAAAACCTCTTCCTAGCAACTCTGCTCAAACAATGAAGCATGCATATCAGAAGTATCTTCAGAATGGGGAGGCAAGGCATTGCTCGGATTTTTGTAGCTGTTTTCAAGTCATCTAAGTTTCCAATCGCAGAGGAAGAAGGGCCATTGAAGTTCTGAGGTAGCCACATTTACACTCTGCCATTTTTTTATGCAAGTGGAATTTTCAATTGGTCATTAGAGTCTGTATGGTCATCTGGAGCGTGTAGAATCTGCAGCTTTTTTTCTCCATGTAAATTACCTAAACAGCACATTACTTGAAATAAAAGGAACCACACCTTTAACTTAATTGGTGTGTATAGTTGGTACTGCTGATGTCTCAACATATAAACATTCATGCAAATATACAAATGAGCCAGCAGAGCAAGGCATTATGGTCTGTCTAGTCTGCTTGAGTGTGCAGTTCCCACTGTGTTTACAGAAGGAACTGCACCCCCCCCCCATATCCCCCGGACCCTCTCAAATACCCCATCTGCCCCTCTCTCCCCATATACCTGCAACGTTCCCCCTCACCCTGTCCCAACCTCTCTTGAAGCTGTCCACCATTTTTAGGGATATCGCCTTCTCCTCATCCGGCAACTCATTCCACCTAACTACCACTCTCTCAGTGAAAAAGTGCCTCCTCATCTCCCTCCTACACCTTCCCCCACCAGCTTTAGGCTGTTACTTCTAGTGGTCTTGTTTCCACTAAGGCTGAAGAGGCCCTTGGTGCTTATCCTGTTTATACCTTTAAGGTACTTGAAGGTCTCAATCATGCCCCCCCCCCCTCCTTCTTTCCTCAAGAGAGTACATGTTGAGTCCCCTGAGCCTCTGCTCATAGGTGTTGCCTTGCTGGCGCTAGATCATCTTAGGTGCCCTTCTCTGGAACATTTCCAGCAAGCTGATATCCTTCTCAATATAAGGGCACAAATATTCACACTGTACTCTAGGGGCACTCCCACTAGAGACCAGTACAGCAGCAGAATGACCTCCACCCTCCTGCTGGTAATTCCTTTGGTTATACAGCCCAGCATCTGATTTGCTCTGGCCGCAGCTTTCCTGAAGTGTGCTGAGTGTTTCAGGTCACTCATTATAATTACACCCAGGTCCTTTTCTTCCTCTGACCTGGTTTCCTGCACACCACCCAACCAGTATTTGGTCCCTGGGTTTTTTACCCTCAAGTGCATAACTTTACACATTTTAGCATTGAACCCCAGCTGCCAGATGCCAGACCACTTCCCAAGCCTAGCCAGGTCTTCCCTGAGTTCTCTTCTCCCCTCCTCCATGTCCACCCTCCCACAGAGCTTTGTGTTGTCCAGGAACTGGCGGATCTTAATCAAATCAAGGCAGATCAAGAGCTGTAGTTCACTGTAGTGGCCATATGCATACAGAGCAAACCCAGCATAACTATGAGGGTTAGTTACAGAGTGCAATAGGTTTCAGGTACAGATCCTTGAAAGCTACTGTACATTGTATAAACAGTTTAGCTGACATGCACATGACACAATATCATATTCATACATCTCCTATGCTAACACTCTCTGAGACATACTTACACATGCACTCATTCCAGAACAAGACTTATGGTCAAAGCATCAGTTCTAACTCTATTTTCTATTTCCAGGATACATGTAATCTAACTGTAACCCCCTACAAATTGGGGTTTACTATAATGTCTTCCTGGGCTCCCTAAATGCCCACTGTCAGGCTGGTGTCCTGTCTGCAGTAGTTCTATTTGAATGAGTGAGAGTGCCCTAGCGAGCCTCCGTACCTGTCTCTTTAAGAACTTAACTGAGCTGTGTTAGAAATTAGTCTGGGCTGGGTCCGAGTGATGTAAGGCTTGTGACCGGCCAGACAGTCTGTTACTATGCTCCATTCCGCAGTCGCTACTTGAGCAGTAGGAGCCCTCTTACGAAATGTGATTGTTTATTGCTAATTTGCTGTTATAGTAAAGATAGAGAAGTTTGTCTAACCTGCTTTTATTGCAGCTCGAATATTTGGATGTGAGCCACCATGTTAGGTTCTGGACTTCCAGCATTTAGACCAATCGAATTACTGTGGACCTAAAATGGAGACTGTCCCTAGGAGTCTTGTGGGAAGAAAATTCTGTAGTTTTTGTAGTTTTAAGTGTTGGCGCCCAAATGGACCTGGAGAGGGCGCCCTTGCTGTGACTGACAGTTCCCTCAGCCAACCGAACCTTTTGGATCACAAAGGAATAGTCAGAATTGCCTGAAGCAGTGGATTAGTCAGAGTTGGAGGTTGAAGAGTGAACAGCTCGAGCTGTCAAGTACCTGCTCCCAGAAGGAGCATAGGGGAATCGGCGGGAAGGCTCTGCTGGCCTACCTGCCACGTTCTGCTGCCAGTGAACTGCCTTTTGCAGAAGTTGGATCTGGTTCCAATTTTCCACGTGTGGAATCTGCAGCAGAAGAAAGAAGTCTGCTGTTGCAACTTGGGATTTGGACTGAAGACTTGCTCCAGAAGCGATCGGCCTATCTGATGATAGAAATAGCCTTGGATTGAAAGGTTTGCACAGTGAAGCTGTAATTTGCAACCGGACGGTATTCGAATTGTGGCTTAGAGAAGTAATTGATTTAAATGTGCTGAATGTGTTTCATGGGTCGCAATTTGGTTCCCCATAGAAGAATCATGTACGCCAGCTGGAGGCTTCACCAGCAGAGAATCACAAACTGTTGCAGACCTGTTCATCCTGCCTGGACCCTGCCATCTCAGCCTAGCCCGCTACTCCTGCTTCAGAGACCATCTCAGCGAAAGACCAGCTTGGGGATTCGACACCCCTGCCCAACGCCATCGAGCAGGTAGTGACCACCTGGCTGTGAATAGTGTCAGCCCTGCTTCCCCTGGCCTTCCAGATCAACACCATGAGGTCTTCATCTTGCCTGTCCTGCATCCAAGTTCTGGTAGCACAAGTACAATTCAGGGTAGTTCCCTGCGACAACATCCACAATCATTGTGCACCATCTAATTGTTTGTTTTGGGTTATTGCAAAGGACTAAGCCATCTGGCTCAGGATCACAAATATTTGAGCTGTGTGCATGTTAACTGTTTTCTTTAATAAGGGCCCCAACAACAGCTGCAACACCATCACCCCGGGGCAATGTTTCAGGCTAGCCTGCATGACATACTGGGTACCCAGGGTTGTGGAACTGTTTGAAAGGGACTTACAGTGCATGTTTAACCAACCTGAATTTAATCAGAGTGCCAATCATTCTGCTAGATTCACGCCCCTCCCTTGTTCACTTCCCCTAATAAACCTGATTGTCTTTTTTCACGTTTAACCTGGCTAGTGTGCATATTATTAGTTGAGTTACAGTGGTAATATTGCATTGCTGCATTGCTGATCTTATTTTCCAAGGGGTCTCCAGGGCAGTTGCAACAGATCCAGCCCCAGTGGTAAGTGAAAGGGGTGTGAGTATATTATTACTGCTATCTACTGAATGTGAATGTACCATTGTGTTACTGTTTAGGCCACTAGAAGAGTTGGTGAGTGGTTATAGCATCCCGGGGGGGGCTATACCAAAGCAGTTAAGCTACTCCAATACCATTCCTCCAGGTGGAGGCACCCATTCACAGAACTCAGGCCCCTCAACCTGTGTATTGCCATACAGGCAGGGGCAGTAGCCCTTAGAATAGCGCTACCTAGGGGTTACATAACCCTTTTGTTATGATCGGTTTGCATAATTGATGGCATTTAAGCAATGGCACGATATTGTGTGCATAATTGTGGGATAAAGGCACACCTCAAAAATGAGTCTTGAACTCAGAATAAATGCCATTATCCCACATTATAAAAACTGGTACAGAAAATGTTGCATCCTGATTGGTCAGGAGCCATCCCAGGCATGAGTTTGTAGAGCAGCAACCCTTTTCTGCGCATGATACATAATTCATGTCTGACAGAAAATTTTCAAAAAAATTTCTGGCAGTCATGCTACTGTTGCCAAAAAAAAAGTAAATACCCATAATATGCCCTAACCTCAAAGGTAACATTTCCTGTTAGCATAAAAAGGCCATCCCCCCCACCCCAAGTAAGGAACACATAACACATTAAAAAATGTTTTCACAACAAACCAACTTTCTTTTACAATTTCCTGCCACTTTGTTTTTTTCAGGCCTCTGATCCACAGCTCGGAGTGCTTGGCATCATCTCTGCACTGCAACTCAACCTATACACACTGCCTCCCGCCTTGCTCACACTACCACTGCTATAGCTTCAATTTTAGATGATCCCAGGTCACTGGGCTGCCCGCCTATATCTTCCCCTGGAACTCACACTTTAAAACTTAAATCTGCAAAGCCTCTCTTTGATCTTTTTAAACTCCTGCCACCGTATGCAATTGCTGACAGTTTAAAATGCTGACCACAACATTCTGAGCTGACCTCTAACCCAGAAGCTGCTCACTCACTCGGCGGTCAGCTGTAAGCTGTGTCAGCAATGCATCTCTCCCATATCTGTGCTCAATGTAAATTAATGCCGGACAAAAGTCTTCTTTGAATCAGCACACAGTTAGTGACAGTTTAAAATACAAAAGATTCTGAGCCACATTCTGAGCCAACCACCAACCCCCGAAGTCACTCACTCGGTGGTTGGCTGTAAATAGTGTTTGCAAGCATCCATCCCCCCATCTGTGCTCAGTCTAAATTAAAAGTCTTCTTTGAAATCACAGTCCTAAAGCAACACACACATAACAAATAAAAAAGGTAAAATTAATTCTTGAGCGAGAGGTGGAGGGAGCTACTGCAACCCTATTACTGACCTCTAGTGGCTGAAAAGACTACTTTTCTCCTTTTGTTGTTTATTTTTAACATCTTTTTTACTTGTCTAAATGCAATATTAGTACATTGTTTTTAGAAGGATCCATTTTATAAGTGCAATAAGCCACTCTGCTGTGTGGGTTGTGTTTCTAATAAACATACTCCCCAGGTGCTGAAGGCACTCAGCGCTAGCGCCTCGTGCCTCACTATGCACCCAGGGTCATATGATTATCAGACAGCAACCCACACCCCATCGTGGCTTATTGCTTACATAATGTACACCCTGGAGTAGAACATTGTATTTTGGGTTGGAAAAATGAAAAATCCAAAGTGAACATTATTGGAATTCCATTTGTCTAGGGCCGGGTTATGGTTTTTCCACACACTTTTGCATGAAATATGATCAAAAATGTCCATTTTCACATGAGCACAAAATCTGCGCAAAAATGGGGTTCCACATAATTTTCATGTGTGAACTCATGCAAGACTTGAATCATATGATTTTCATTTGTGTCACTTGGTTTCCTTTTGCAGAGAGAGAGAGAGAGAGAGAGAACATTTTGAAGAGAGTAATATAGAGAGATGTAATTTTGTTTTCAATTTTTTGCCACTTATTTTTTAAGAATCCTTTCTCTCATCTTTACTGAATTTTGATTTTGTATCTACTTTCATTTTTGTTTGAATTAAATTACATTTATTTATCATTGCTCTGCCTCCTCATGATATTTGGAGTGCATTGGAGGTTGCCGAGATGACTGCACAGGTCTACCCGGAGGCATGCTGCCTTTTCAAAGGGAGCACAAAGATGGCACCACTCCATCTCCTTAAGACAGTCTGAGCCAAGATTGCCAAAAGGTTCAGCCAGAAGACTAGTGTCCTGCATGTGGGAGAAGACCCTCCACGGCTGGAAGGACCTTTGCCAGTGCAAGAAGCCACTACTGAACAGAATCATTACAGAGCTGGGAGAATAGCAGCTAGTGGAGACCAGGCTGGTGCTGCTGGTCAAGGGAAGAAAACATTTTTTATGCTAATGTAACCCCCCTACAAATGGGGGTTCCCGAAAAGTCTTCCTCGAGCTTGTCTAAATGCTCACTGCCAGGCTGGTGTCCTGCATTTTAACAGTTTAAATGTGATTGCCAGAGAGTGTCTGTATAGCCTCTGTGTATTGTCTCTTTAAAAGCTGCCTGGATTGTAGTCATAAGTAATCTGAGAGGGAGCTTTGTTGAAAGATGTAACTATTTTCTGAAAATCATTTAGAGTGATAATGATGATGTAGTTTGTCTAACCTGCCTTCTTTGCAGCAAGGACTGTTTTATCTCCACTATCTTGGTCCTGGACTGCGAATTGGACCAATCAGTTCTGGTGGGATCTAAAATGGAGCCGTACTACAGGAGCTGTCTGGAGTCAAAATCTGTAGGAATTGTAGTTTGGGGCTTTTGGTGCATTTTTGCACCTGAAGGGGGAGCCTTTGTTGTGACTGACAGACAGATCAGCCAACCAAACCTTTTGGATTCTGGGGAAAGTCCCTGGCTTGCTGGCAGTTGGGTCAGATCTCGGTTGGGAGCTGAAGAAGCAAAAGCTTGAGACAGCCAAGCAGCCGTCTGAGTAGTTTCACGCGTGAGAACTGTGGAAAGGCCTGAGTTGTGGCCTGCATGTCTGCCTGCTGCCCCTGAGAGGGGGAGAGAAGAAAATTATTTCAGACTAAATCCAAGTTCGTGAGAACGAAGTAAGCCACTGATTTTTTACCAGGCTCATACCTGAAGAAGACCGAAGATTTTGCTGAATGCGATCAGCCTGTCAGGATTTCCAGCTGTTTTTGAATCCCCGGTTTGTGCAGAGACTTTGTGATCATGACCGGAGAGCGGTTTGCCTGGTACAGTAGAATATCTTTACCTGTAAATGTGCTGTGAGTTGTTAGTGGGTCGTGATTTGGTTCCCCACTGTGTTCTGCTTCCTGGAAGCTGTATCCAGCCCAAAACGGACTGAATCCAAATTTGTCTTTGGTTGGCCTGGGCCTTGCCACATTGGCCCAGCCAGACTACCTGCGGCACAGAGAAAGCCATCGATGAGAGACCTGCCTAGGGATCAGCCCCCTGCTCCACGCTTTAACAGGAATGACGCCTCGGCAAATCGTGTGGGCCCTGCTTCTCCTGGCACTCCAGATCGACCACCTGCAGTCTCAATTTTCGTCCAGCCTGTGTCCAGTCTTGGCTATCATGAGTAATCATCAGGGTAGCTCCCTGCAACAACAGTCTAATCTAAAAGTGCATCATCTGATTGTCTTGTTGTTTTCTTTTCACAAACTGAGCCCTCCAACTCCGGATTACAATTAGTGTGTAGTGCATGTTGTTTTCTTCCATCACAGGGCCCCAACCAGCTGCAATGTTCCTGGCTAGCCCACTGTTCTCCATCTGGGTACACAGAGTGTGTGACTGATAATGGACCCTGAAGTGCAGGCATAACTGTTTGATTGATACAGCCTTTAAGCAAATTAACCTGATTACACCCCTCCCTTGTTTAAGTCTCTTAAATCAGATCTAACTCTTTTTTGCATTTACCCTGACTGTGGTTCCAGTTTGTGCAAGAGTACTGTACTGCTGTTATTTGCTGTGTATAACCTTGTTTTACAGGGGATCCCCAGGGTCAAGCCAGAGGAAAGCTCTGGTGATAAGTGCAAACAGTGTGGGTACTTGTGTGATGTATCAGGGGTATTGTGAAAGTGATCATTGTGTATTGTTCTGGCCACTAGTAAGGAAAGAGAGGGGTTACAGTGTCCCGGAGGGCTGTTCCCAGGTTAGCTTGACCACTACCAACCCTGACCTCCGGGTGGAGGCACCCGTTTCAGAACTCAGGCCCCTTAACCTGCTACTAGCCAAGCAGGCAGGGGTAGTAGCCCTTGGGATAGCGCCACCTAGGGGTTACATTAATTTAAAAAGAAATAGCAAGGCTGTGTGTTGGTGTAGTAGCAGGGTGGCTACTAGCAATGCTGGCAACTAGGGTACAGGAATAAGCCTTGCTCAACTGGTGCCAACTGGAAGGAAAGGGATCAAGCATTCTGGTGGATGCCATCCCTCTCTAGGAGGGAGGCTGTGTGACGCTGCCACACTAGTGCCACCTGGGTGACCATAGGTTGCAATACATGCTGGTTCACCTTTGGGGGTGGGGAGATAATGGCTGAAGCTGCACTGACACACACTCAGTGTGTGCCTGTTCACACCATGTCACCATGGCTAGCATCCCAGAGGGAAGGGACTGGAACACAATGAAAATGGCCCCAACACCTGTAGACCCTGAACTGCTGTATATCTAGGTCCCATGCCTTTGCCGCACTGCTGCTTGACAATACAGATGCTGTTCGGGGTACATTCACAATACTCTGATCCCACCAGAGTGGCATGTACAAGGCAGGATGGAGGCAGATGAGTGCAGGGCAGAGAGGTGCGGGGAGTTGAGGTATGCCACGAGGCTTATGAAGGAAGCAAGTGCTGGGGCACAGGCAGGGTAGCAAATTCAGGTTGTGGGAGAGGCACTTCTGGATTTCAATTTAGTTCCTTGTCATCACCACTGGCTAGCCAGTCAGGCTAGGACTGACAGTGCAGCAACCAACAGCAGAGAGATCCCTCAGGTCCAACCCCCATCCCAGCAGCTGGCCACCAGTGGTGACATTTGCTCTGCCGGGAGCTAAACTTCTTAGGATCATGAGGGTACTGCGGAGCCCCACCACCACCCCTGCACTAAAGACTTTAAGACAGCAGAAAAAGACCCATGGTCCATCCAGTTTACCCATATTACGCTATCATATCCTCCAGCATCTATGGTCTTTGCTTACACTGTTCCCCCTTTTGTTATCCATGTTTCCACCTTCCACTTCCTGCTCAGTAGCAAATATTCTCTTGACTCTGTCCCAGCCATGTTTGAAGCCATTTATGGTTTGGAACTCACCACCTCTGCCAGCAGACCATTCCATTGCTCAACCACTCTTTCTGTAAAATGATACTTCCTCACATTCTTTTTAAACTCCCCCTCCCCCCCAACCTCTACTCGTGACCCCTTATCCTATCTTCTCTGTTCCTGGAAAATAGCTCTTCAAAATCCACCTTGCTAATTCCTTTCAGGAACTTGAAGGTCTCTATCAGAACCTAAAGGTCTCTATCATATTCCACCCCCTTGAGTACGTACTGCGTACAAAACCGGTTGGGGTTCTTTGTTCCAGCCGTTACCACTATGGCGGTGGTGCGTTTTTTATTGCAATGAAAGTCCTTACTACTTAACGGAGGAGTGCTGGCGTTTTTTGTTGTGCTCTATCATATTCCCCCTTCTCTTCTGGTTTTGAGTGAATACGTGTCCATTCCTAGAATCTGCCCTCCTGACCCTGAATCATCTTGGACATCCTAGCTTCTCTAACCTGACCTTTTGTAGGTACGGCCTCCAGAACTGGGCACCGTACTCCAGGTGTGGCCTCACCAGCAACCTGTACAGTGGTAATAGTACCTCCTACCTTCTACTTTCGAAATCTCTTCTGTTGAATCCCAGCATCCTGTTAGCCTTACTGAAGACCTTGTTACATTGGCTGGTTTGTTTATGGGAGTCACTAATGGAAACATAGAAACACAGACCATGATGGCAGAAAAAGACCAGAGGTCCATCCAGTCTGCCCATATTCCCTATAATCCCTGAAACCTTGACTGGAACCTATTGTTCCTCCAGGGTATTAACCACCCTGTCCTGTCCCCATTCTCCTCCCTGGTCTTGTCACCCCGCCAACCACTATTCCCTTCATTCTATCCCATACCTGCTTGAATTCCCTGCGTTGGCACCCATCACCTTGGCCAACAGACTGTTCTAAGGTTCCATCACCATTCCTGTAAAGAAGTACTTTCACATGTCCCTCCTGAACCTCCCTTCTGCTCATTTCTACTCATGACCATGTAACCTCAAGTTGGTATTCAGGGTAAATAATTTGCTGCAGTTTACCTTGTTAATTCCTTTAAAGAACTTGAAGGTTGCTATTATATCTCCCCTCTCCCTTCTGGTTTCCAGTAAGTACATATTTAGTGCCTTGAGGCACTTCTCATAGGTTATGCTGGCCCTGAATCATTTTTACCAACTTATCCCTGTCCTTTCTGAGGTAACGGCTCCAGAACTGGACGCAGTACTCCAGGTGAGGCCTTACCTGGGATCTGTATAGGGGAAGTATTACCTTTTCTTCTGCTACCAATACCCCTCCTGATACATCCCAGCATCCTGTTAGCCTTGCTATAAGCCTTGTTGTACTGGCTCGTCTGTTTAAGGGAGTTACTGATGATAACTTCTAGATCCCATTCCTCTTCTGTAGTGCTAAGTCTCACACCACCCATCCAGTACTCTGTCTTGGGGTTAGTTTTCCCCTAGGGGCATTACCTTGCACTTTTTGGTGTTGAATTTTAATTGCCAGACCTTTAACCACCCCTCTAGTTTTTGTAGGTCCCTCTGCATATCCCTTATTCCTTCATCACTAGCCACATTCCCACATAGTTTTGTGTCATCTGTGACGAGACACACCCTTCCCTGGATTCCCTCACCAATGTCACTAATGAACATTTGGAAGAGGACCTGATCCAGGACAGATCCCTGTGGAACCCAGTTCGTAACCTCCCTTTCCTCTGATTTAGCCTCATTAACCACCACCCTCTGCTGCCTCCCTTCTAGCCAACTACCCACCCAGTTCACTATGGTTTTAGCCACACCCAGATCTTCTACCTTTTTGAGCAACCTTTTGCGTGGTACCGAATCAAAAGCCTTGCTGTAGTCAAAGTACAGCAGATCCACAGCATGGCCCTTGTCTATTTCCTTGGTCACCCAGTCAAAGAAAAAAATCAGGTTAGTCTGATAATACTTACCTGGACCTAAATGAGCCATTGAACAGCCCAACCAGTGGTTCAGCCAGACACCTGCCTCTAATTTCCTAAGTATCCTTAGGTGCAATCCATCTGGTCCTGGGGTCTTATTTATTTTAAGAGCTGCCAGCCCTTTCAGGACCCTCTCACTAGTAAGTATTGGCTGCCTCATTTCTGACCCTTAGCAGCCACTTTGATGGCGCTTCATCACATGGACCCGCAGTCCTCCTTAGTGAATATTGAGCAAAAGGTGCCTTTTAGGACAGCGGCCTTTTGCGTATCCTCCTTTATTACCCAAACCCCCTCAACTAGCCATGTAATGCCCCCCTTTTTTCACCGATACAGCTAAAAAAATACTTTTTCCCCGTTCTTGACCCCCTCCGCGATTCACAGCTCAGTGTCTGCTTTTGCCTCCTTGACGGCCCTATTTGCCTCCCTGTTTTTCTGTAGATAACCCTCCCATTCTGCCTCCCCCTGCTTCTCCTTGTATTTATAGAAGGCCTTCTTTTTGGCACTCATCTCTCCTCTACCCCTCTTGTGTCCACCACCCCTACTAACTTGTGCCTGACCAGTTTCCTCAACCTATCGAAGTCCACCCTTCTAAAGTCAAGAACTTAGGTTCTTGATTGTGGATTGCCAGCCCCGAGGGCCAATTCCCACCACATAGAGTTGCGATCACTATTCCCTAGTGGTTCCCCTACCCACAGCACCCACCATCTCTGAGTTGGTGAGTACCACATCAAAGATTGTGTTCTGTCTGGTAGGTTCCTTAACAAGCTGCTCCAGTAGACAGTCTTGGAAGGTGTCCAATAATGTCTGACTCCTGGCGGTCTTGGCCACTGGGACCTCCCAATCTATGTCAGGCAAGTTCAGGTCACCCACCATCACTACATCCCCCTTTGTAGCCCCTCTTTTAAGTTCCTCCTCAAGTTCTCTGTCCCTTTCCTTCCCTTGCCCTGGAAGCCTATAGATCACCTCTAAGCGCACTTTCCTGCCTGATGCTGCTGTGAGTTGCACCCATACTGACTCAGTCTCACCACTGCTACCCCTAATACTTCCATCTTCTGCCACTTCAATGCCCTCCTTGACAAAAAGGGCAACTCCTCCCCTCTTACCAGTTATTTTATCCCTCCTGAATAGTGAATGCCCAGGGACCGTCATCTTCCAGTCATTTTTATCTGTGGCCCACATTTCCATGATGGACGCCAGGTCCACTTAAGTGTCTGCCATCAGCACCTGGAACTCGCTGAGTTTGTTGCCTAGACTTCTGGTGTTAAGGCATACCCCCATCCATTTGACCCCTGCCCTAACTCTGCTACTGTCCTTTTGTTTTTCATATTTTTGTCCCTCCTTGTTTGTGCTTATACCTTTTGCTTTCCTTCTCCCTAGTATTCCTCCCCTTGATCCTGTAAACCTTATTGCATTCCCTGTACCCTCTTTGCAGTTACTATTACTGAGTTAATGATGACTCCTACATCCCTTATCTCTAATGTTGTGTCCAACTTAACCCATCCCCCCATCCAGTACTCTGCTCTTGGGTTTATGTTCCCTAAGTGCATGACTATGCACTTTTTGGCATTGAATTTCAGCTGCCAGACTTTGGGCCAATTTTCCAGCCATTACAGGTCTCTCTGCAACGTTCTTACCCACTCCATGTTGTCAACCTATCACAAAGTTTAGTGTCATCTGTGAAGTCTGTGAATAGACTCTGGCTACCCTGGATTCCCTCTCCCATGTCACTGATGAATATATTAAAGAGGATTGGGTCCAGAACAGATCCCTGTGGTACTCCACTAGAGATCTCTCTCTGTCCTCTATCTGATCCCATTCACCACAGTTTTCTGCTGCCTACCCTCCAACCAACTCCCTACCCAATCTTATTATTTTCTTAGCTGTCCCCAGATCCCCCATCTTCTTCAGCAGCCTCTGATGTGGTACCAAGTCAAATGCCTTTCTAAAGTCAAAGCAGTGTGTAAATCCCCCTGTGGGGGTTTACCTCATTTTCCTCGACGTCCATGGGACCCCGCACTGTTTTCAGCCCAAAACAAGGCTGCTGGAGTCCAACCATGGGACCGGCAGCCTGGGTTTTGTGCTAAAGAAGGCCCACCAGTCTGTGCATGTGCAGTAGCACAGATATGGGATGCCGCTGATGCAGCACCCATTTAAGTGTCCCCCTGGTGCTCTCAACCCCCTTGCTAAGGTGAATGGGGGTCGGACACCTGGAAGAGACCAGTGAAGTGGTTTGAGCAGTTAGTTGAGGAGTGCTAGGAGTGCTTAAAGATTGGGGGATATTGTCATATTTATGAAGCCTCATGAATATTAATGAGCCTGGCCGCTGCTCCTGGGAACTACAAGCTACAGAGCTAGCGACGAGCAGTAGGAGGGCTCCTGAGAAATAATATTGCAGTCACCTCACAGGGGACAGAGGTGGCTGCAAGACTATGGGGTAGTTATTTTAAAAATCTTAATACTGTGGCTACAGGAACTGTTAATAGATGGGACTCCCTTTGGAATGTGTGTGACTGAATGGGAGCTGCCATGTTTTGTCTCTTTGACCCCCAGATGGACAGCCAGTTTGAATCTTAGGTGCCCAAAACTGTGACAGAGGGCTGATGGGAAGAGGAGTGAGCTATTTTCAGGCACCAAGAGACCTCCCCAATCAATAATCAGAGCAGGCCTATGAAAGTGATTGATGACTGGAGGCAGCCAATCAGAGGGCAGGATTCTCAAAGGAAATCCCAGAGACTTGGGGCAGTGAATTCAGTCTGTAGCTGGGCTCTGATAGAGTCAGGAGGGCTCTGTGCTACAGGAGAAAGCTCCCAAGGCCTTTCACATGGCTTGCTTTGGAGAAGAGCTGAGATTTTAAGAGAAATATTGGAGAAGTGGTCTTGCTGATTGGGAGAAGCTGAGGAATCTGAGTGTAACCCCTAGGTGGTGCCATCCCAAGGGAAACCACCCCTGCCTGCGTGGCTGAGAGCAGGTTGAGGGGCCTGACCTTGTGAAAAAGGTGCCTCCACCCAGAGGACAGGGTTATTGGTAACGTGATTACCCTGGGTACAGCCCTCCGGGACACTGATACCCCCCCCCTTTGCCCTCTAGTGGCCTGATCAGAACAGCAAATACACAATCACAGTTATCACAGTAATACAGTGTTAACCCCACACTTAGTACACTTACCACCAGGGCTGGATCAGCTACAATGGCCCTGGAGACCCCCGGTAAAACAAGGCCTGTAATAGTAAGCAGCAATATCACAATACCTTCAATACATAGGTACACTACAATCAGTTTGGATGCAAAAAGATTTAGATCGGATTTATTAGGGGGATGTCAACAAGAGAGGGGCAGTAATCTAGAGGTTGATTTTAGATCTGATTGATTCAGGCTATAAGGCATGCACTCAAAGGTCCCTGTAATACAGTCTCACACACACTCTGGGTACCCAGTTGGAACTACAGGCTAGCCTGAAGTGTTGCCTGGGTAGGCCGGTATTGCAGCTGTTGGTGGGGCCCTTTGGAGGAAAGAAAACACAACATACACTTTAACCCTTAATTTGTAATCTGGAGCCGGATGGCTCAGTTCAAAAAGATGGGCAACAATTATTAAATCAGTTGACACATTTTGATTTGAGCTTTGTTGCAGGGAGCTAACCTGATGGTTACTCACATTACTCAGTACAGGAGGCAGGATGAACAAAATGGAGACCTCCGGATGAAGAGCTGGATGGCCAGGAGAAGCAGGGCCTACAAGAAGCACGGTGGTGTCATTCTTGTTCGTTGATGTTGAGCAGGGAGCCAAATCCCCTGGCAGGTCTCTCATCAGTTGTTTCTCTGTGGCGTGAGTGGCTGTCTTGGCTGGGTTGGCAAGGCCCAGATTAGGTAAACAAGTTGGATACAGTCTGGTTATACACTGGATGCAGCTTCCAGCAAGCATGACACATTAGGCAAGGTGGGGAACCAAATTGCAACCCACACTCCACAATCAGCACACTTATAGTAAGAGTAGGTAAATACCACAGATTCGGATGACAGTCTGGTTGCAATTCACAGCGTCTTTGAGCAAACCATATTCACTGCAGTCATTTTGGAAGTCCTGACAGGCCGATAGCAGAAAAGCAAGTCTTTGGTCCTCTTCAGGAGAAATGCAATCACAATTCGGTGGTCCAGTCACAATATTCTTTCGGAAGCAGTCCGAGATATTTGCGACAAACATCTTCGCTAGAGAAGATGGTGGCAGGCAGGCCAGACACAACCTTCCCGCCGATTTCCCCTGTGCACCATGCAGGAGCAGCTGCTCGAATCACTCAAGCTGTTCACTCTCTCAACTCCAAACTCGCACTGACTCACTGCTGCAGGCAACTTGGAGCATTCCCAGAGATCCAAATGATTCGGTTGGTTGATCCATCTGTCTGTCACAGCAAGGGTTCCCCCTCCAGGTTCATATAGGTGCCAAAATGTAAAAACTACAATTCCTACAGAAATTCACTCCCACAAGACCCCTGGGGACAGACTCTATTTTAGGGTCCCCCAAAGGTACTGATTGACCCAAGCTGGCAGTCCAGAACCAAGATAGTAGTGCAAAACAGAAATGTCCTTGCTGCAAAGGAAAGCAGGCTAGATAAACTACATTATCATTATTATTAAAACAGATAATCAGCAAACAATCACAGAGTCTAGTAGGGTTCCCTCTACACAATTGGTGATGGCAGAATGAAGCAGCTGTACTGCAGCATGGGCAGGACTCGAGTCTAGAAACACTCAGCCCTCACCCAGATTAATTATAAACTATGAAATAGGCAGCTCTTAAAGAGACAGGCACGGAAGCTAGCTGAGCACTCACATGCAAACTCTTTTAAACCTGCTAGGACACAGAACACCATTCTGGCAGTGGGTATTTAGGCACACCCAAGGAAAACTTTCAGGAACCCCACATTTATGGGGGGGTTACATGAGCTAATGTTCCAGGCATTCTTTTGGAGTTGCTGTGTTCATTGGACACTTTTGCTGCAGCCATCCTGCAACAGTTTGGGACTGAGAGAACAGCTTGAGCTGGGGAGGAGATTTCCCAGGATCTGTGAGTAAGCCAGAGAAAAGCTAGAACCTGATTTAAAGCAGAGAGTGAAAGAGAGACGTTGAGAGAAAGTAAGTAGGTGTGCTAGGCTTCAGGGACCAGTGGCCATTGTTGGAATCCTCTGCTGCTTTAGAGTGGAACTGAGCCTGCTGTTAAGAGGCTGGTCGAGCAGAAAGTGTGGAGAGACTGTTTGGGTTGCACACCGGAGCAGTTGTCTGTTGAAAAAGGAAGAAACCAGAAGATTTCCAGCTAAACCAGAGCCAGGTGGGGAATCTGCTAACCCCCACCAAGTGAGGTCTGCTGGCCGCAGGGGAACACGAGTTTATTCCCAAGTGCTCGGGCACTCTGACCTGTGAGGGAGCCGGGCTGTGGAGCCACTTCTAGATCTGGGACCTCTGTGGTTTGGTGGGCCTTGCGCAGTAGCTCTGCAACAGGCCTGAATAGGCTGAAGGTGACAAGCAGCCAGATCTTCAATCAAAGGGACTAGCAGCCAGACCTTCAATCAAAGGGACTAGCGATCAGATCTTCAATCAAAGGGAATAGCGGCCAGACCTTCAATCAAAGGGACTAGCGGCCAGACCTTCAATCAAGGGGACAAGCAGCCAGATCTTCAATCAAAGGGGACAAGCAGCCAGACCTTCAATCAAAGGGACTAGCGGCCAGATCTTCAATCAAAGGGACTAGCGACCAGACCTTCAATCAAGCTCAGGTCTTCAGGATACCTTCTGCTGCCCATTTGTCTGCCCTCCTTTAAACGAAGACCCCCTAATTCAGACTGGTGAAAGCCCTCTGCACCAGGAACTCTTCAGATCTCCAGGAATGTGAATACCCAGGGCTTGCTTGTTTAATTGTTACAACCAGTGACATCATTTTGGGGCCCCAATGCCAGTCAATCTGTGGCACTGAGCAGGCCTGCAACTCCTGGGTACCCAGAAAGGACAGAGGGTAACACTGGTACCAGTGGGGGTGTGCCCCTGGGGTGGTTTGGCCTACAGGTTTATATGTTACTAATTGTTGTGAGCAAATTTTTTAACTATTCCTCCCTCCACAGCTATCCCGGTCCCAGGTACCCCAATCCTAGCCCTTTCCCCTAATAAAGCTGTGTTTGTTGTTTGGAATTGCTGTGTGAAGCGTGTTTTGTAGGAATCAGCTAACAAGTGTATGTGGTATATGGTACTGGGAAACTGTTTGGCATCTGGTGTGTGGGGCAGTTGAAAGGGAGGTGGGTAGGTACGGCATCCCAGGGGGTTGTACCAGTCACACACCTGGCCCACTGCAACTTACTCTGGGTGCAGGCACTGTGCTATTTTCATTCACTTTCTGGGACAGAACCCCCAAATACCACTGTAGCAGGACCCAGGCCCCCCTAAACTGTGTGCCAGTCAACAAGCAGGTAGTAGCCCACTGGCTTACAGTTCCTGGGCTACAAGTGTAAATCTACAGCATGGCTCTTATCAACTACCTTGGTTACCCAGTCAAAGAATACTATCAGGTTGATCTGACAAGACCTCCCTGTCACCAGTCCGTTCTGCTTACTAACAAGAAGTCCATTTTTCTCCAGATATTCCACCAGATCTTCTTTGGCTAGTGTCTTCATTAGTTTCCCTACCATGGTGGTAGATGGATCTATGGTTTCCTGGCTGCTCTGGGACACCATTGGTCCCAGGATTTAAAGAACATCAAAGAAGGTGTTAACTGGAGCATCTGGAGCAGGTAGAGGATTCTCCTTAATACTGTATGTTTATCTGAACTACTTCCACTCTGGAACAGAATGCCAGTGGTAGTGGGGTCCATGTATGGAGATCTGCCTGCAGCTGTTTCATGGGTTCCAGACTGATAAATTCAAGATGATCTAGGTGTTGGGGTATGTAGATGTCGAGATACTGTAGATTACTCTAGATCAGCCTACTAGTTATACCTTGTTCAGTTAGTATCTTTCAGCCAAGCAACCTTTTGTCTAGTTATTATTCTATTTTTTGAATTTGGTGTATCATCTACTACTAATCTGGCATTGCGTTTTGAAATAACGTTGTTGGAGCTGGCCCAGTGGCACAGAGGGCTGAGACACTGTGGCGCCATACCGATCACCATGCCAGTGACCCAAGTTCAGGAATGTGCTCGAGTTGACAGGGGTCAGCGGGGGGTGAGGAGGACTGAATGAGGATTGAGTGGCCACTAGGCAGCTCTTCTCTTCCAAATCAAGGTGGTGTGTTATACTGGCTGTTGCCTGCCAGCAGGGGGAGGCCTGGTTGTAGCATTCATGCTTGGGAGGTAGACTTGGGTCATGGTGGGTGGAAGGGGCCGCGGTTCTGGAGTGCATGCAGCTTCTATGCACGTGTCCTCTGTGCCACCACTGCATTGGGAAATAAGGAGAGAAAATGGAAAAGGTGATGGTGGGGGCTTAATCAAGCCCTGCCACCTACTTCCAACCTGCGCTGCAGACTGGGCTACCTGATCCGACCTGGACTTGTGGACTGGAGTGGGGATGGCCCTCTCCTCTCTGGCCCCACCATGGAGGGCATGCTGTGGGAGGACTCACAGACAAGGTAGGCCCAGGGGCAGCAGACGCCAGTTGGAAGGAGGTGATACAGGGCTGAACAGCCACCCCAACAATCAGTGGAGGAAAAGCTCTCTAGAAAATAACAGAAATGACATTGTTGGACATAGCTTTTCTTGCATCATCGTGTTTTTCTTAATTTCAGAGTGCTACTAACTCTATCATCATTTTGCTAGCATATATAAGGGATATGCGACGTGGGGCCTGTTGGATAAGCAAGTTATTTGTACAGTAGTATGTGACCTCGAGTAACCTCATGAGTGGCGAAATCACAAGTGAGGTTAACGAGAGGTCACAGGCTACTGTTCAAATAACTTGCTTATCCAACAGGCGCCCGCATATTTTATTTATGCAACAGGAGTTTTGTTTTTTTGTTTTAGTTTTGTGATATTTTCTTTTTTTAAAAGAGTTTTGATCCCCATTTCCTTCTCTGTGGTTGCTGTGATAAGTTACTATGTGACGTTACGGCATAGTCCGTGATTGGTGGAGTGAGTGGACTTTCAAAAATGGAAAGGAGATATGGCAGTCCCATTTAGTGAGTGCGACTGGTTACATGTTCGGCTACGAAGCTGGAGAAAGCTCATTTGCAGTGCTTTAGAAGTTACAGTGCTTCAGTTAAAAAAAGGTACAGTTTATTGTTATGAAGGCTGGAGTCAAAAGCAGAAACAGAGGAGTGAAGCGGGAGAATGAGATTGCAGGAGCGGGGGTTTGGGAGGTGACCCTAAATATGACAATACCCCCCAATATTTAAGTGCTCCTAGCGCTCCTCAACTAACTGCTCAAACCACTTCACTGGTCTTCCCCAGGTGTCCGACCCCCATTCTCCTTAGTAAGGGGGTGGAGAACACCAGGAGGGACACTTAAATGGCCGCTGCATCAGTGGCACCCATACCTGGGCTATTGCACATGCGTGGACTGGTGGGCCTTCTTTAGCACAAAACCCAGGCTGCCAGTCCCATAGTTGGACCCCAGCAGCCCTGTTTTGGGGCTGAAAACAGCACAGGATCCCACGGACAGTGAGAAAAATGAGGTAAGCCCCCACAGGGAGGTTACACTTCCCCTTAAATACTTGCCATCCCCGCCAAACCTATGGGTAGGACCCTGAAAGAAGTAAAACAGTACTTTAACACTTAACATAGGCCAAAAAATGGAAGTTTAGTTTGCACATGTTTGTTGATGAAGAGTGGGGACATTGAAATTAATCCAGGTCCTAAGAATGTTGGAAGTACTACCTTATACCATGAGAGTGCAATAAGTATTGTACATAAAATAGATGAATTTAGAGTTTGGGTATCAAACAAGAAATATGATTTAATTGCAATATCAGAAACATGGTTTCATTTGGGAATTGGAAACGATGAGATTAATTTAAAAGGGTATAGATTAGAGAGAACAGATAGGAAAAAGAGTGGTGGAGGGGTAATGATATATTTAAAAGATAATCTTGGTCCCTATAAGGTGTCATTAACAGAAAATTATGAAGGAATAGATTGTTTAATGATTGATTTGCTTAAAATTAAATTGACTGTGGGGGTGTTTTATGCTCCCCTAAAACAAAACTTAAATATTTTGATACCTTTTGCAGATTTTCTCATGGATAAAATAAAAGACAAAAAGGTTGTTTTTACAGGTGATTTTAATGCAGACTGGAAACAGGCTAGAGGTATTAGCTAAGAAAGGGTTTTGAGTGTTTGGGATTGAAACAGTTAATTGAAAAGCCAACCAGAACCACTTATTAAAACAACCAGGGAACTATTTTAGATCTTTTGTTTGTTTCCCTGGATCTGGATATTGAGTACTGGGATGTATTGCCTATAAATCTTGGTGACCACAATCTTATAATATGTAATGTAGGGAATCAGGTCTTATATGTTCAACATGAGAATATCTATTGGGAGAGAGACTACAGAAGGTTTAATGAGACTTAATTTAGAGATGCACTTAGAAATTTTAATTGGAATAGATTATTCCTATTATTCATTTAACTGTACAGGAATTTAATGATTCTTTATTAATGATGATATATAAACATGCCCCTATAGTACAAAGAAGGAGGAAAAATAGAGAAGACCCATGGATAACAGATAAATTTAAAAAGGAAATAAGAATTAGAAATAGAATATGGCAAAAAGCTAGGCAAACAAAGAAGTTAGAGGATTGGGAAAGCTTTAAAATATGGAGAAATAAATGTAAAAAGAATATTAGGATAGCAAAGAGTAAATAACACCTGACTAGATTAAAGAAAGTAAAAGATTCAAAAATGTTTTGGAAATTTATTTCTGATTGAAAATATTGTGATAAAAGTACCAAGGTGAAAAGCTTGTTACAGGAGGGATGTATAATTGAAGACCCTGCAAAAATTGCTACCATATTAAACTCCTATTTTCTCAATCTACCTGATTTGAATATTCCTTTACCAAAAGAACAAACAGCTGATATATCTCTAACGGAATTGATTGACGAACTAAAAGATAAATATGAGATGCAGCAAGCTGTTAGGTTTAGTTTCAGATCCTTGAGTATAAATGAAGTACAAATACAGCTTCAAAACCTAAATGTAAGTAAGGCAGGTGGTTTAGACGGAGTTGAGGCAAGATTTCTCAAGGTTGGTGCTGATATTTTAGCACCAATAGTAACCTATCTTCTAAATTGGAGTCTTACTAGTTCAGTAGTCCCTGATGTGTGGAAAATGGGTAAAGTGATACCAATTCATAAAGGAGGAGATGGTATTGTACCCTCTAATTATAGACCAATTATGATACTCCCAATATTATCAAAAATCTTAGAACATAGTGTTCATTCCCAAATTAGTCATTACATGGAATCCAATACAATTTTCATAGACAAACAACATGGGTTTAGATTGGGAAGATCCACGAACACCACCCTACTGGATTTCCACAACCAGGTAATAACATCACTGGATCAGAGAAAAAGCACTGGGGCGGTGTTCGTGGACCTTAGTAAAGCTTTTGATTTTGTTCAGCATAGAAAATTGTTAGAAAGACTTTGGTTGGTTGGGGTAGAGGAAGGACCATTAACATGGATGGCATTATATTTAGCAAATCGCAGACAGTGTGTCATCAATGGGGACTCGGTATTGAGCCTTGAGGAAATAAATCATGGTGTCCCTCAGGGATCAATACTCAGCCCGTTGATGTTTAACATCTATGTAAATGAACTGGTGCAAACAATAAAACATGGGGAGATCAGATTATATGCAGACAATACAGTTCTACTGGTCTCGGCAGATAATGTGGGAACTGTAGAACAACAGTTGCAGAGGGATTTAATTCTATTGGAGAAGCGGATGGGCAACTCTGGTCTTCTACTTAATGTGAGAAAAACTCAGTGTATGAAGTTTTGCTTAGGGCATAAGCTGAAAACTTAGCCTCAGTTACACATCCACTTAACTAATAGTGTACAAATTGAGGAAGTAAAAGGTTACAGATATTTTGGATTGTATATAGATTCTGGTATGACATTTGAAAATCATGTTGATATACAGATAAAAAAAAGTTAACCAAAGATTGGGTGCCCTCAGAAGATTAACAGGTGTTTTGCCTCAATTATCTAGACAGAAACTTGTTAAGCAAATGCTAATACCGGTACCTGAATATGGTGCGTTGATTTATATGAGTTCCTCTCAGAGAGTGTTAAAGAAAGTTAATCAAATAGTTTATAGATTAGGTAAATTTATTGTTAAGGGTGAATATAAAATGCATTGTTGCAAGTTATATGATCAATAAAATTGGTTGCATCCTGAGGCTCAAAGAAATTATGTATGGTTAATTAATTGTCACAAGATTATATATGCAAAAAGCACTCATCCTTTAGCTAAGTATGTTATGTTACAGTTTTCGGACAATCATAGTCTTTGTACAAGAAATTCAGAAAATATAATTCCAATACTTAAATATTGTAGTAATATAGGGGAATGAAGCTACAAAATAGTTATGCATCTTCTTGGAATAAATTGCCTAAATACCTACAAAATATAGTTAGCCTGTCTAGTTTTAAAGGTAAATTATTTGAATATTTGCAGAATGCATGTGTATGTTATGGATAATGTTAATTATTATGTCAATGTTGTTTGTAATGTAATTTGTTGATGTTTATTTATGGAATTATCCCACAGGACCAGATTGTAAACAGTGTCTTTGGTGCTAATCATTTGTTCCTGTATAAAAATAAAGTTTTAAACAAAAAACAAACAAAACAGTTCTGCTTAGACACCTGGTTCCTATCTACTCAGGTATCAAACAATTAGAAACATGAAACACACTATTTACAATTATAAGTTGAAATACCACTCCCTATTGATAGATATCCAATACCAAAGTGTGCATAGCACTCTTTCTGGCATCCCTTTAGTCATTCAAAAACCCATGTACTCAAACCCACATAGGTAATACCATTTTTACCATTTGTATCCCCTGGATGCTCTTTCTCTTCCCCCTCTTTCTCTTTGCCACCTTCCCTCTGGGCCTGGGGGGGAGTTAGCACTAGCGGGACACATGTAAACCTTGGTAATGGCCTGGGGGTGACATATATATCCTTATGAACCATGAATAGGAGCAGGTCGGTTGGTGCCCCGAGGTTTCATAGGACAACTTGAGTATGGGTTTAACAGTCCTCCCTGACCTTCTTGGAGTTTCTTGCACCTCAGTTCTAGTGGTGTCACAACATCCCCTTACTCTCTCTGCTCAATGAGACTCTTGTGGCCATTCAGAGGGCCCAGTCAGACCAGTATTCAAGTCCAAAGTGGACTCTCGAAAAGGTATTGATTCGGGGGAGCTGCTCTGGAACCACTCAAAAGGCTCAACCGGACTAGTGCTCAGGTTCAGGGTGGTCCCTTCAAGGGGGAGTAGTGACAGCAGCTTCCAATTCAGCACCCTGCTCCACAGGCATAGGCGAGCGTTGGTCACAGGGCATCAGCGCCTACGTGGTTCAACCAGGGACGATATTCAACACAGTAGTTATAGGTGGAAAAGGCTAACAACCACCAATGACCAACTGCATCCAGTTTGGCTGAAGTCTGTATGTATGTAAGAGGGTTGTTATTAGTCTTTATGGTAATCTTTGCTCCATACAGATAATCATGGAATTGGTCCACAATAGCCCATTTCAATGCCAGGAATTCTGGCTTGTGCACCAGGCATCTACATTCTGCAGGATTCAGACTCCAGCTTGCATAGGCCACTGGACACATACCCTCCTGATATTCCTGATATAGAACCACCCACAGACCACTGAAACTTGCATCTGTATGTAGGACATAGGGATTCTGTGTGTCTGAATAAGCCATAACTGGAGCATAGGTCAGGCAGTATATGATGTCCTCGAAAGCCTGGTCACATTCTTCAGTCTACCTGGGGCCAAATGGTTTGGATGGTCAGAAGTACTTGGGTGACTCAGTGAAGGCCCCAGGGGGTGGAGTGTTTTTTTGCTTTTGTTGATTGGAGATATCCCTGTAACAAGTTCAGAAGTGGTCTAACCACCCTGGTGTAGTCCTTAATGAACTTCATGTAGTACCCACAGAATCCCAACAGTCACTGCAGTTCCTTCAGATTCTTAGGTTTTGGCAAGGTGGTAAGTGCTTCAACCTTGCTGGGGTCCTTCTGAATGCCTTTGCTGAAACTATGTGCCTGACGTACTTAACTGATGCCTGGAAGAATTGGCACTTGTCGATGGAGAGGTTTAGGCCAAATTCCTCCAGACCATCCAACACTTTTAGCAGCTGTGCTTCCTGGTCTTCCAAAGTCTTCCCAAAGACAGTGATGTCATCAAGATACATCAAGCACTCCAGCAGATTCATGTCCCCAACTGCCTTTTACATGAGGCTTTAAAATGTAGCGGGGTGAACAAAATGCCCTGGGGCATCCTCAGAAACTCATAAAATCCATAGGAACTTCTAGATTCCTGAATCATGCCCACGGCTATCATCTCTTGAAGATGCCTCCTCACATTTTCTAGGTCTGCCAGGTGAAGACATCTGGGTCTCTTTCTGAATGGATGCTCATCCGTGAGCCTTATGTGATGCTGTTCCCCCTGTGACACATCCGACATCCCACTCGTGTAGGGAAAATACCTTCGGTCCTGGTGGACAGTTTCTTCCTGACTCATTCCTTCCACTCCTTGGGGATGGGGGAGTTTCTCAGGTCAGACAAGGCAGGATCAATACCAGGTGGGACACCTCCTCCTGAAGCTGCAGGCTACACCACCATGTCAGCACAGAAGACTCGTGCTAAAGTATGGCCCTTCCTGACAACCACGTCTCTGTCAGCCACATTCCCCACATGCACCATTACTCTTCTGATGTAAGCGTGTACCCGCGCCAGTATGACACTGGGCTTTTCCAGTAGGCCGGCCAGCAACCCAAGTTCCTCTGGGGCATCCCAATATTTGGTTCTTCACCTCCTTCCTCAGCTGTACTACCCTACTAATATTGCACTCCACGTTGGGTGGCAATAATACTTCTTCTGCATCCTGCCTCCAGACTGTACCCACCGATTCATCCAATTCTTCAGTGGGGGGTTGCCCCTACTTCCAGTAAGCCTCTTTAATTGCTGGGTGGTTGGGCAGCTCTTTCCCTTGTTGTTCAGCCTCTCATGCCTTGCAAAGCTGGGCAAGTTATCCAAACATGTGGGCATTTGTACCCACAACACAGGCAACCCATCGTATATACCAGTCTTGGGACAGATTAAAGTCAGGGTTTCAAATGCATCTCCCGCTCCAGCCACTTTGGTCAGGAACGTCATCCATACTTTGACATACCCTAAACAGGGGTAGGACTTCTCACTGAGCCCCCACACATGTAATCCCTCCAATGGCTGCAACTCTAAGTGGGGCAGATGTTTGTTATACCAGGACCTGAAGATTACTGTTACCTGGGAGCCACTATCCAGGATGGCACAGGTGGCTATTCTGTTTATGGTGACAGTGGTCTCTGTTGAGGGCCACACCAGCTTGCCCATGTTGAGGGGTGCAGACGCAGTGGCTTTTACTGAAGACTTTCTCACATGAACTGTGGCGCTGGGCTTGTCGGGGGCGCCAGTATGCTCCTTTACCAGGCCCCATTGAAGTTTCCCTGTGGCTTTTTTTCTCTCCCCAGTAGTCTGTCTCTCACTCAAGTGGGGTCAGCCTTGGATCGGCACCCTTTTTGGAAATATCCGTCCTCCCCACACCTGTAGCAAAAATTATCTTCTCTTGTGGATTGTGTTGGATAGTAGGTTGTGGGAGCCGGCCAGGGCTCTGGATAACTTGGAGGCCCCAAATACACTAAGGGAGCTGGAGTGGAAGCTGAAGCAATTACTTGGGCCATAGCCACCCTTTGTTCAGGGTCCCCTGCCCTTAGCATCTCCTGGATATTTAACTCACTAATGGCATGACACAGTTCTTCAAGGCAAGTTTCAATCTGGGAAACCACAGGGGGTAACTGGGCAGGTAACCCCAGACCCATTACTGGGAGGGTGGCTGGGGATGACTGAGTGAGCTGACCAGAGGGAACTTCAGGGGCCCTGATAGAACCAGTATTAACTGTATCCAATGCTTCCCTGCATTCTTTTAACAACATTTTGATCTCGGAGGGCTCAGAGGCGGGAGTGACTTCCTCAACCTGAGTTGTGGCTACTACTGTGGGATGGGGTCCCCACTGAACATCCCTTTACTCCACCTCCCTCACTTCCCTGAGGAGAACCCAGAGGGAGGGTGGATTACCCAACTTGTCTTTCAGGCCTAACTTCGACAATAATGTTTCTGAGTGACTAACGCCCCTCAGCACCTGTTCCAGCCTGGTCTTGTTTAGATCAGTGGCCCGTATCCCCCTCCCTTTTCTGTACACCTTTTGCAGGGTTTTCTCCAACCTCTGCACATATTCAGATAGGGGCTCCCCCTTTTGTTGGCAGGTCGCCTTGAACCCCCACCACAAATCTTTAGCATGTCTCAGTGCTACCAAAAACATTGTCCAGTGCAGCTATATAATCTGCTACATTGGCCTTGGGATCCATGGTCCAGAGGGACCAAATAGCATCAAGGGGAAGGGTCTCGCAAACTCTCCATCAACCTTTTACATATTTCCCCCATACCACACCTTACAACGCACCTGAGGCATGCCGATATCCTATGATAAAGTACATCCTGTCGTGTGTTATTGCTTAAATACAAGCCACATCACAATGGTCACTAATATCATTGCAAAATAATGAACAAATGATACTTAGGAGGTGTGATAGTAATGAGGGGTCTAGCATATTTCAATTTAAATTGCCCCTGAGTGAAAATTCTAATTTAGTAAACCAAGCAATTAAAGTACTATTCAGACTGGGCAAAAAGAAGGCTGATAGCATGCTGCTAAATACAAGTTTGAATTAGCTGAGAAAGAAATCTGAAGAATTAAAAGATCCAGTTGTTTACTTATTGATTTGGCCACTTTAACTTTTAAATTAATGTTGTTTTTAAGGTAAACCACAACCCCCACCCCTGAAGGACCTATCTTGTCTAAACACATTATAAGCCAGAAACAGTTTTCTGAAACTATAAGAGCATCAGTATTAGTAGTCGTAACCCAAGATATCAAATGATCTAGTTTAGGAATCAAACTCCTAGCAATAATATGCATAAGATCCAATGCATTACGATTACAAAAATCATCAAAAGAAAATTTAGGAGAACATTTAGGGCCAGGATTTGCCTTATATGGGAAAATTCAGCTATAAAAGCCCTACACCCAAGTGTGGGGCTAGTCCCAGTTTCCACTTAGTGTGCAAAAACCTTTTTTTTAACTGTTTGCATTATTTTTTTTACTGTTTACTGCAGTGTAGTAGCTTTCATCATACTAATCCTGTTGACTTCCAAACTGACAATTTCTGAAACTACAAATCCCAGAATCCCCTGCAGCTCACATCAGAACAGGGCTGCAGCAGTGGGAGATTCAATAGCCTGCATTGTGTGTTTGTAATTTTATAAGCTTTGATTATTTGTTTGCTGATCCTGCTGTCCTCCTTGGGCTAAGTACAATCACAGAAGACTGTACTTAGCCCTTGAAGAACAGTGGGACCAGCAAACATCTGAACTAAGTAAGCACCAGCAGAGTGAGGTTATAAATCCAGACATGTTAAACTAGCTACACACAGATAAAATATAAAAACAAAGTTAAAAATAAAAAAAAACCTGTTTTTTATAGGCTCCCCATGCTACACTCCCCATGATTCCCACCACTCCTGCAGAAGCTATCCACACGAAGAGTGGCTTGGAGCAGCTTCGCTTTGAAGTGGGGCTATGCCAGCCCAATACAGATGTGCCAAAGTTTTAATTCACTAGTGAAGTTACCGTTAAGTGGCTGTAATTCACATCAGCTGAGTTTCGTGATGTTTTCCCTGCCCTCAGCAATTTTGACTTTGCCTGAAGTTGTGAAGTTTTCCATGTGAATGGTAGAATTCCACCTGCGAAGTGCAGACTTTTGCCTGCAAATGGCTGAATTTCACTCGTGAATGGTGAAATTATGCCATTTTCAGGCAAAATTTTGACTTTTGTGGGCCAAATTCCTCACTTCGCAGGCCAAACTCCACCATTTGAAGAAAAAAAATGTTGTAGGTGCCGTATTGGTACTTTTAAGAACAGATCCAGAAACAAATTATTTGATACGTTTTATTGGACCAACATGGATGTTACAGAAAAGAACAAAGTGCTCTAGCTTTTGAACCAACCTGGTCCTTCTTCAGAAGCTTTGTGGCAGTTTTTTCAAATATCACATACTATTAACACCAGATTATATAGAAAAAGCAGAAATAATTCTCATTGGTTTAACATATACATTTAAAACATAATAGAAGATTACGTCAGAGAAGCTAATTAACACCAGTATGCCTTTAACTGAGGAGCCTCAGAAGGGCAAAGGTTATCAAGAATTCTCTACAGCCAGAGAGTTCTTGTCACATAAATTTTAAAATTTAACACTACTCACTTCCTGCATAAACTTTCTGGTTTTGAGGACTTACCACCTGATACCCTTTTAGCCATGATGGATGTAACCTCCCTCTACTCTAATATTCCACACACAGATGGCATTTCAGCCTGCCTCAAATACCTGCATGACAAAGAATTGGACCCCAACATTGACCCTGGAGTTGTGGGTAAACTCACTGAATTCATTCTGACGCATAGCTTCAGCTTCAATGGTAAACATTATGTTCAAACTATGGGAACCGCAATGGGAACCAGGATGGCTCCTCAGTATGCTAATCTTTTTATGGCGAATTTGGAGAGGATTTTCTAAGGCACTGTACACATAAACCACTCGCTTATTTCTGATACATTGATGATTTGTTTATAATTTGGACAGAGGGCACTGACACACTTAAAGATTTTCACCAGGAACTTAATAACTTCCACCCAACTATAAAGCTTTCCCTAGAATATTCTGCCACAAGTGTACATTTTCTGGATACCACTGCCACTATTAAGGATGGTACCCTACATACCTGACTTTACAGCAAACCAACAGACAGACAGAGATACTTACACAAGAAAAGTAATCAACCGAGCCACACAAAGAAATTGGTTATATATAGTCAAGCACTTCGGTATCACCACCTCTGTTCAAATGAGGAAGACAGAGACACACATCTGGCGATGTTGAAAAACACCTTTATTGAGCAGGGACACTTGTCCAGAGAAATTGACAGAGCAGTGGAACATGCAACACAGGTCCTGAGAGAACAGCTACTGCAATATAAGGAACGGATGACTACCAACAGAATACCCTTAGTAGTCACATACCATCCTGACCTTGAACTCCTACGTAAGATTATTAAGGATCTCCATCCAATAATTAGTGAGGATGAAACCCTTAACTGTATTTTTCAAGAACTACCACTACTATCTTTTAAACAACCACCTAATTTAGCCAGCCTGATTATTAGGAGTCAACTTGAACCAGAACAGAATGACATGACATCATATGGTACACGACCCTGTCATCAACGCACATGTAAGACATGTAACCTCATTTCCACTTCAGACTGTGTGGTTACATCACAAAACAGACTATTCAGGATACAGGGGAATTATACATGTACATCAAGTAATGTGGTCTATTTTATCCAATGCAAGAAATGTCCTCGCACAGGTTATGTGGGGGAGACAAGCCAACAACTCCGCACTAGAATGAATTCACATAGACATTCTATTAATCACAAGATGATTGAGAAACCAGTAGCCCAACACTTTTCCCAGGATGACCACTCAATCTCAGATATGTCTGTGATGGTCTTAAAAGGACATTTCAACAATACACAACAGAGACGGGCTTCTGAAATTAGACTTATTTTACTTCTCAATATGGTGGCAGATGGATTGAACATTGATGTTGGTTACATGACACATTATTCCACTTAAACTTACACAGACCTTTACTTTAAAAGATGGACATAAACACTTTAGTTCTTCAGCGGGCCTTTGATTTTGTAAGTTTATGGTTAGCTACATTGTTGACTTCTCACCTTAACACTGTGGTGAGTGCGTTTGAGTGTGTGTGTGTGTATACTGATGTATGTATGTATGTGTGTGTTTTGTGTGCGTTTGGTGTGTGTTGTGTTTTTGTGTGTTGTGGGTATAGTGTGTGTGTGTGTGTTTTATTTGTTGTGCGTGGTGTGGTGTGGTGTATGTGGAATGTGTTTTGTTATATTTGTTGTGTGTTGTGGTTGTGTGGGGTGTGCAGGTGTGTGCACGTGTGTGTGTGTGTGTGGGGTGTGTGGTGTGGTGTATGTACACACATATGTGTGGGTGGATCATGGCATGGGGTAATTGTTATGTGGCTAGGACACTTAGTTTTCACATATAGTGTGCATTTATTTCCTTCTATTAGTTGTCAGCGGTTGGATTACACACTGTCACATTTTTAACTGCTCATATTAAGATGCATATCTCATTTACTTGGGGGTTCATAAAAGGTGTAATTCCTTTGGGTTTTCATTTAGATTGCTTAGACTGATTCTGTGCATTTTTGTTATACACAGACTCTGTGTTGAAATCTGCATTTATCAGGCTCATGGTCTCATTTTCTTGGGGGTCCTTGACAAGTATTTTTTTACTTGACACTTACAAGTGATACTTTCATGCATCATGTTCATATGTGTAGGTGAATTTGAGGCTTGTTTTCAACTTGCAGTTATACCTAATTTCAGGATTTTGTCTCTCATTATCTGTCCTTTAATATACCAGGACAATTAGAATGTAAGTTGTAAGCTCATCTTACATATATTAGAGAGAATGCCACTCCAAGGTTTTTTTTTATCACTAGAATGCTTTCTTGGCATACTGAGACATTTTAAAATGTATGTGACAAGAACTCTCTGGCTGTAGAGAATTCTTGATAACCTTTGCCCTTCTGAGGCTCCTCAGTTAAAGGCATACTGGTGTTAATTAGCTTCTCTGACGTAATTTTCTATTATGTTTTAAATGTATATGTTAAACCAATGAGAATTATTTCTGCTTTTTCTATATAATCTGGTGTTAATAGTATGGGATATTTGAAAAATCTGCCACAAAGCTTCTGAAGAAGGACCAGGTTGGTTCGAAAGTTAGAGCACTTTGTTTTTTTCTGTAACATCCATGATGGTCCAATAAAAAGGTATCAAATCATTTGCTTCTGGAACCATTCGAAGTGAAATTCCACACTTCGTGGATCGAGCTACACTTTGCGAATTGCGTTAAATTCACAGATTAATTCGCAGAGCAAAGTTAGGCAACTTTGTCCATCTCTACTGCCCAACACTGATGTCACCCCTCCTGGTCCCATAAGCCTCCAGTCACTTACCAGACACCAGATGTGGGCAACTGATGGAAACAAGCAGGTGCAGGTCAGTTCATGGGAGAGAGAGCAAAAGAGCAGGGATAGTCCTAAGATGCAGCAATGTTGTCTCCTACAATTCCCCCCTGATATAAAATGGATCAGCTGTTTAGCATGTTTGGAGCAGCTCTGCTTTGAAGTGCAGCTAAGCCCGCCCCCGCTGACATACCCATCCCTGTTCCTGTTTTGCTGCCTAACTATATAGTCATGAAAATCTTTTGTGATATGACTACATGGGTAGCTGATATTCATACTTTTATATCAAACTGGTAAGAAGTGTTCTTAACTTTTTTTGTAATGGCAATTTTCAGGACATATAAGTTTCTTAAACTTGAAGAGAAGATCGTCAGCAGAGAGAAGGGATGAATCAGACCTCCCCATGCAAGGTCCTCTTGAGTTATTGTCTTGTGTAACATTCTTATCAGGCTATTCTGTATACCTCCTGGGACCAAGCACCTTGCCCAGACATGCCCATTGTGGTGGAATGTCAGTGTGCAGTGTCTGACTCATACTACAGTTTATAAAATGGATTGAAAATTTCCTGCTTCCTGATTGGCCAAATAAGTTCCAAGACCCATATGTTAATTCCCCCGAAATGCACAGATTGGAACAGGTTCAGGTATTATGATTTTGAATTTGGGCCAGTCACATACAAAATTCATGAGCCACTTAACTCATCCCTGAGTGCCATCATAAACATGGTTGCCACCTTTACTCACTGAAAACCTTCAATAAGGCCCTAAAAAGCAAACTTTAAAAAATTAAATATTTCATAAAACCCTCTTTACACACATAAATAAATGAAAAAATGAAGTATTATTATTCATAGTTTTAATTCCTGGTGTTTCTTTGGTCAGTATGAGAAATCCCCCTATTATCTTTAGCAGCTTGCCAGGGCAATCTCTGCTGCTTGCCTGTCACAAAAAAAAAATAAAAACTGAAACCCATATAAGGCCTTCTGTTGTGCATGAAGGGATAAGCATTCTGCCCAAGGAATGCTGCAGAAGTTTGAATTCCTATATTCCACAATAAAAAAAATTTCATCTATTGAATGTGTGGAAAGACATGATTGACATTTGAGGATGAACTACTTTTTGAAAGATGTAATACTTTTAGCATAATAAAAATGCCATTTTTTTATTTTTCTTGGTTCTCCTTTCACTTGTTTTATAAGCATGATAAGACACTCAATGCCATTGGTTTTCTTGGTTTAATGCACTTCCAGGTGCTAAAGACAATCGGTGCAAGTGCCTTGTACTTTGTTATGTATTGGGCATGCATTAATCCCAGACAACAAATGCAGCGTCATGTCATATTGCTTACTATACCTCCCATACTGGAGTTTTATGAGCTTCACCGCACTGGTATCCAGTTTGCTCCCTTTCATGCCGATTGAGTAGCATAACAGCAGATAACTGACATGAGGGAACAAGTGGGACCAGAAGGGGAACAAGGATGAGATATGATGGCAGATATATTTTATGTGGATCTACAAAATAATACACTGGAGCCTTGAAAAAGTAAGATTTGCTAAAAGTAGGAAACCCTGTTCTTCAGGCATCAAAGAGCAGTCAAATAGACCCCGTCCCTAAAAAATGCAGATTTCATGAGACTGAGTTAGACTAAATGGTGTGAAACATCCATTATTTATGGGGGTTGTGTGAGTAACATTACATGAATTACTGCTATAAATGTGAAATTGAACTTTTTTTCAGGGAAGAGGGAAACATGTTTGATAACTTACCTGATAAAATGTTAACAAAATGGATAATTTATATTGGTCGGTCTGTCTGCCTACATTAGTGCTGTATGTGGATGTTCTGACCAAAAAAGTCTTACCTTGTAATTTGTGTTCTAGTGTTGAAGTCGAGGGATCTCATGGACCTCAAAACTTCTATACATCCCAGATACTACAACCAGAACAAAAGCAGCAATGTTAGCATGACTACATATGAAGTGTCAGGTGATCTGAGAAAAAAGTTTCTTTTTACAGGGCTGGTACAGTACTACAGTAAAAACCCCAATAATGATTATGCCTTATCATATGGTACTGCATAAAGCTTTATTCTGACTGGCTATTACCTGTTGGTAGATGGCACTACTACTAACTAGTACGAACAAGTGCCAGATATGGTGCCCAATCACATAAGCACAGTATCACTGTGCCACACATTCACAAAATTCAAAATTGCTGCCATTATTTTCCCCCACTTGAAGGTGAACTGAAACAACAGCTGATTATGATGTGCAGGCACTGGTCACTCGTTCATGAATGAGTCTGTCATTTTTCAACTATTATCAGACATGAGAATTTATTGAAGGAATGTGATGTCCTGAGTTTAGCAAAGTTGATTCAAAATGAAAATAAGCATTTACCATTGTTAAATTCTGCTTTGAAAAGTAAAGTTATGACTCTGCACATGCCTAGAGTCATGGCTTTACTTTTCAACATCTGATTTAACAATGTTACAACACTTCTTTTCATTTTGGATCAACTTTGCTAAGCTGAGGACTCTACATTCTTACAATAAATCCTCAGTTCTGATAGTAGTTGAAAAATGACTAACTCTTTCATGGAAAATGTAATAGTCCTCCTCCCATGTTCCAACTTCATGAATGCAAACACCAGTGTGCCTACCCCCGGTGCCACCAAACATCTGTGATACTAGGGTGCCAATCCTTAGTGTTATTATGTGCATGTAAACTAAAAATGGTCCCTCGTAGCCTTTTTTTTTTTAAAGTAAATATAACCTGAAAAGCGAAAAACATCCATCAATGATTTTTGCTGGCAACCCCCAGCCACCACCACACCCCGACCCCCACTCCAGACCCACCCTCCACCCCCAACAACTCCTCACACCTGAACATGTCCCATGACGTAGATCTACTCTCTGATTGAAGACACATCTTGCTACTGGAAGTGGTGACTGCAATATGAGAAAATAAGGTAAGTCTGGTTTAATATATTTCAATGGGGTTTGAACTTTTATTCATAACGTCATTTTTCAAAATTTTCACACCAGATTTTCAACATGGCTTATTTGAGACCCCGCCTCATGAACAAGGGTGGTGAAATTATTCAGCTCCATCCCAGAAGGTGATTTTATAGTCACTTTGAAAAATCATCTTTTGGGCAGGATTTGAAAATGTTCACCACTCTTGTTCATGAGGTGGTGTTATCAGTGTACACTGACATTTTTCAGCACTCACTCATGATTTTAGTAATTTTCAATATCTTGATTCCAAATTTTCAACATAGCCATTTTTTCACACCACCTCATGAACGTGAAAGCTGTCCTTTTCAAATCCTGTCCAAAACATGTTTTCACACTTGTGGCATAAAATGCCATTTCAGCTGGGATTTGAACATTTTCGCCTATTGGGTTCATGATATGGGGTCATAAGAAAGCTATGTTGAAAAGTGGAGTAAAAATGTAAAAATTAAAACAAAGTCATGAGTTTAGGTTGAAAGTTTTCAAAGCACACTCATAACTTTGGAAATTTTCAATATTTTGACCCAAAAAGTTCAACATAGAAATTTTTTCACACCACCTCATGAACATGACAGCTGTAATTTTTCAAGCCTTGGCCAAAATATGTTTTCACACTTGTAGAGCAAAATGGCGTTTCGGACAGGATCTGAAAAATTTCACCTTCTGGATTTATGAGTTGGGATCATAAGAAGGAAGTGCTGAGAATTTGGTGTAAAAATATTACACAACAGGGTTATAAGCATTCATCGTTGGGCCTATTTTCTTCAAAATAATGATATTTGATAAAAAAAAAAATAAACTAGTTTGATGCTTAAAACTCATTTTTTTGTGTCCATTACTTTATTTTAATAATCATTGCTATATGATAAGTGCAATAAGACACTCCAGGGTGTGGGTAGTAGTGTGATCGTTGCCCTTCCAGGGGCAATAAGGCACAAGGCTGTACACCCCTGGTCGTGCAGTGATCACACTACTACCCACACCCTGTCACATTTTACTGCTTACCTGTAAACAGTCTGCAACTGTAGTGCTGGAAAGAACACCTGCTAACATCTACAGAACCCTTGTAACTCTTTTAATTCCGTAGTAGTAGTAGTAGTCTTTATTTCTATCTGGAACCCTTCCCCGGAGGCCCAGGGTGCCATTACAGTAAACGAATAAACACAATCACTAATCCATATCAATATCAAATAAATACAAAATAACTACCTTATTCCATTTAAACAACATAAAACACACTAAAACGCAATACAACTACAAAATGTGCTCTGCATCCATGCATTATAGAACTTCTTCAAAAACTTGTTGAAATAAATAAGTCTTGAGTCCCTTTTTAAAAGCATCCACTGAGGGGGCCTCCCTCAAGGTCATAAGCAAAGAATTCCAAAGAGATGGGCCTGTTACCTCAAAGGTCCGATGACCTGAATTCTTCAACCTGGCCCTCAGGACCACCAGGAGGCCTTCTCCGGGAGATCAGAATGAGCGAACTGGGGTGTGCAGGTGCAGGAGCTCTGCCAGATAGGCTGGGCCCAGTCCATGTAGGGCTTTATAGGTTAATAAACCTAACTTACATGAGATACGCCACTTCACCAGCAGCCAGTGCAAATCATGCAGTGCTGGAGATACATGGCATGATCTTGGTAAGCCTTTAAGTAACTGAGCAACTGCATTCTGCAACATCTGCAGGCGTCATAGCACACCCCCACTATCCCCAAGGTACAGAGTGTTACAACAGTCCAACCTAGACATCATGAATGCATGGATGAGTGTGTCCAGGTCCTGGAGGGGAATAAGGGATCTGATCTGGCAGAAATTCCAAAGCCATTCTGGACAACAGCAGACACGTGGGCCTCCACTGTCAAACCTTCATCCATGACTCCCAGATGCTTCACTCTAGGGCCATCTAATAGTCCAGAGTTACCAAGTTGAAGTCCAGTCACTCCTGCATCAGCTGCCAATCCCCCCTTTTGGCCTGGCTCAACCACTAGAACCTCAGTTTTCTCAGGAGTCAGTCTCAGTCAGCTAGAAGCCATCCAGTTCTGGATCTTGGCCAGGCACTTATTAAACATGTCAACTGCACTCTGAGTCCCAGGAGCAAATGACATATAGAGCTGGGTATCATCTGCATAGCAGTGGTGAAACCCCAGCCCAAACCATCTAATTACCTTGCCCAGGAGTAACATATAAGCTGCGAAGAACATTGGTGACAGCACCAAACCCTGGGGTACGCCACAGGACATAACTACCAGGTCCGAGGAAAAATTTTCTAAAACTACCTTCTAGGTTCTATCCCATGAAAACAACTCAAACCAGCAAATAATAGTGCCGGTGAGTCCAGTGTACCCCTTGAGACAGTCCAAAAGTACGCGATGGTCCACAGTATCACATGCAGAAGAGAGATCAAGGAGAAGGATAATCGATCTCTCTCCTCTATCACCCTGAGCAGATCACTAAGTACCCTGACTAGTGCCATCTCCCTGTTGTGCCTGGCTCTAAAACCTGAATGGAATGGCACATAAATGTTAGAGGATGCCAGGTGCTCCTCAAGTTGCAGTGCAACAACTTTCTCAATAACTTTCCCCAAAAAGGGAAGGTTAGAGACTGGACAATAGTTCACCAAACCATTCGGGTCCAAAGATGTTTTTTTCAGAAGGGGCTTTACCAGTATACATTTAAGTGCTACTGGAACCAGCCCCTCCAACAGAGAGCACCAGATGATTTCGGGTGAGCACCCAGCCCAGATGATTGACACAGCTCACTAAGAGTCGTGTCAGGCCCAGGTCCAAATTACATTACGTTGGCCACAGTTCTGAGACCACCCAGCAGAACTCTTGCACTGTTACTGGTCAAAACCTGCCCCAGAAACACCTAATGTATTCCTGGCTCACAGGCTGACCACTGCTGAACTCAGAAGGCTCTGTTGGAGTGATTCTGGCCCTGATGGAGGATGCCCTGTCTGAGAAGAACTGAGCAAACTCCTATTTTGTGTGTGTAACTGCTCACATGGGCTTCAGGCAAGATGTAGTAGCCTGTTTACAGTCCAAAAGAGCTGAGCTGGTCGGTTCCTCCTGGTGGCAATTTCTCTTGACAGAAATTCTGCCTTCTTCTGAGTGATTCCCTTCTGAAATTCCTTGTAATGAGAAATCAAAACTAGTTTGTCCTCCCAAGCCTTAGACTTCTTCCAATGATGCTCCAACTCCTGATCACTGGTTTTAAGCGCCCTCAGCTCACCGTCAAACCATGGCGAGCCAAAACGTGATATCAGGGGACATACACGGACCAGAGCTAGAAGGTCAAAGGCTCCAGTGATAACCCTATTATAGACTACCACTTCTGTCTCTACATCTTCAGCGCATGCTGCCAACATTTCCAAGGTGTCCAATATAGATATCAGTCTTAGAAACATAGAATTTTATGGCAGATAAGGACTGCTTGGCCCTCCTAGTCTGTCCATTTCCCTACCTAATGGATAAGCTGCAGATCCGAGTTAACCAACAGCCTGCTTCCTCCTACCCCCCACTAGAACTGCTTTATGTCTATCCCATGCATTCTTGAATTCCCCTACTGTTTTTGACTCCACTACCTCCTCAGGAAGGCCGTTCCATGCATCCACAACCTTCTCTCTAAAAAAAATACTTCCTCACATTACCTCTGAGCCATCCCCATCTATCTTCAAATAGTGTCCCCTTGTTCTTGCACATTTCTTTTTCTGAAAGATGCTACCCTCTTGAACTTTGTTGATTCCCTTGAGGTACTTGAAAGTTTCTATCATGTCCCCCCTCTCCCTCCTTTCCTCAAGGGTATACATATTAAGCTCCTTTAATCTCTCGTTGTATGTCTTCTGGTGCACACCCTGCACCATTTTAGTTGCCCTCTTCTGGACAGCCTCCATCCTGTCTATGTCCTTGTGGAGATGGGGTCTCCAGAACTGCACGCAGTACTCTAGATTGGGTCTCACCAACTGTCTGTACAGAGGGATAACAACTTTCTGTTTTCTACTGGTGATGCCTCTCCCTATGCATCCTAGTATCCCGCCAGCCCTCCTTACTGCCGTCTCACATTGCTTGCCCACCTTTAGGTCATCTGCTATGACTAACCCCAGGTCCCTTTCTATTTTTGTTGCTGTTAGTATCTCACCCCCTGTTGTGTACTCTTTCCCTGGGTTTTTGTTTCCCAGGTGCATTACGTTGCACTTCTTTGCATTGAATCTAAGCTGCCATACATTGACAATTCCTCCAACCTTGCCTTCCTTCAGAGGGCTAGTCCTTCAGGCCCTAGCCCTCTCGAAGGTCAGTACTGAACCATCTCCACAAGGGATGGACTACAAGGAGAAGCCCTGAAACAAAACCTGATAACGCAATGATTCAAATAACTGACCAGATCAATCTCAAGCCTATTCACTTCAAGCCCAGGTAGACTGTCTGGTCCAAGACGTGTCCATGTTGATGTGTTTCAGTGGTAATAACCTGTGCAATGCCCAGAACTTCCATAGTTTGGAGGAAATCTCTACAGAAATGTGAACTTTTATCATCTACCCAGACACTGAAGTTGCTCAGGATAAGCCACCTAGGCGACTCCAAGAGCAGGTCAGCAACAAAGGATGAGATTTCCTGCAGAAACTCCCCCTCATGACCTGGAGGCTGGTACATGGCAGAAACTCCCCCTCGTGACCTGGAGACCAGTACACAAAGAGGATTCTGCAGCCTGCACCCAGACCACCACGCACGGCCATGCACTCAAAAGACCCAGTATCTGCTGGCCCAGTGGCATGGAGGGCTGATGGGTTCACCACCTTACCTCCTGCCACACCAGTGACCCAGATTGAGGAACAGACATGGGTCGTTTAAGGAATGGTCAGTGGAGGGATGATCGAGCTTCCTTAGTACAGCTCTCCTCCCTCAGGGAAGGGGGGATTGTGTGACCCACTGCTTGTCTGCCACCTGGAGATGTCCAGGTGGTAGCACAATCTGAACACACTAGCAACAGCCAATCATAGACGTTTAAGGACGTATCCACGCCATTGCATATGGGTGGTTTTGGGGAAAAAAACACAGAGGAAAAAAATCTCTGGCCAGAGGATGATATCCAGGACTTCACAGGCCCCACACTGGTGACTGAGCACCCCACCGTAAGTCCTGCAAGCAGGAAGATGTCAGGCAAGAAGATAAGTCCCAGGGAAATTGGATGACACTGCTGGGGGGACCAGACAGAAGGCGGCAGGCCAGAGGAGACAAGGGGCACAAAGTACTGATAAAAAAAAGACCCAGTATCCCCTACTGTGTGTGCCACCAGGCTCAGTTCAGTTCCAAAACAAATACCCCCCTTCCCCTGCGATCCCTTCTCGGGCAGTGCACCACTGAGAAACCAGCCTACTGTGCCACACCTGTCAATTTGCAATTTGTTGTACACAACATTTGAATCACATTGTCCTTTACTCTCAATTTGTTGTTTCCCCTGGTATATGCTACGTAAACAAGATGCCACCACTTCATAGGACTATCCCAGAAGTTACAGGCTGGAGACAGTGCAGCAGAGGTCAACCAAGATGATTCTGGGACAACAGGGCAGATCCTATGAGGACCAGTTTACATCACGGCACATGTACTCACTGGAGGCCAGAAGGGAGCTGGTGAAGGGGGAGATTCAGGAGTGATATGAGTAAATTTTATTTTACAAAGAGAGTAGTTGAGCCATTTAACAGTCTACCGGCACAGATGATGGCGCAAAAAAACATTAATGGTTTCAAGCATAGCTGGGACAGAGTGATGGGCTTAATAGTTTACTTGGGGGGGGTATGAGATAGACAGGAGTCAAGGAGGGGGAGGCAAGAGCAAACACCCTGTCTAGACAATAAGTCTTGGGCCAGGATGGGTATAACTGAGCAGAATGAATGGACCAATGGTCTTGTTCTGTTGGCATTGTCTAGGATTCTATGTTTCTCTACAGGATTTTAATTTTCAGTAAGAGGTGCTTGGTGTGTGCACTGTTCTGTCAGAACAACAATCCGCATAGAACTCCAGCATCCATATTCAGAGTCTATATTCCCAGATCATGAATCATTTGAGTGGTTTGTCCTGTATAAACCAGATTATTAGAACAGATAATGACCTGATCCTGGCCACAAACATCCACTGTCCAGGGTATCCAGTGAATGCCATGGATTATCAAAGTAACTCTACTGTCAATGCCAGCAGGTCATTAGGCAACTTCCATTACAGCTCACATTCAGGGAAGTGAGGCTTATCTATTGGCCTGTTGTTGCTTTGCGCATGTCAAGTAAGTCTATCCAGAAGTAGACATCTACTGATATGATGTGAAGAAGGCCTCATGCAGCCCGAGTCTCTGTATCTGACTTTGTACACCCTGAGGCAACCATTCTTTTGTAATAACACTGCAAATGGGACGGGGTGTATATATGTGTATTTGTGTTTGAATTGTGTATATGTGTGTGTTAACAGAAGCTCTGCCTGCAGCTGTAATACTGACAAGCTGTACTTGTACCTTTTCCTGCTAATAATTTTTTTGTCCTCCATGCCTCCTCCACCCCAAGACGCATCAGCCCACAAAGTCCAGTGCCCCCCAATCCCAATTGCCGAAGTCTGTAGTTCCCTAGTCTGCCTAATGGTTAGTCCAGCTCTGGCTTTCTTAATTTAGTAAATATGTATTCATGGGTTAAAACTTGTAAATAAACATATTTAACTCTTCCTTTTAACAGTACCAGAATTTAATTTCTTCGGTTTTGCTACCAAGGAGTTTGATGTAGATTATTGAAAGTGACAGCTACCAGCAAGTTCTGGTGGCTGAACTTTGTGGCCATCAAGACTGCAGGCTTCAGAAGCACTCACTAATCAAGACATCCACGACCTCTTAGATCTCACACATTTGCACCTGTGTCAGCATGTTTCAAACATTCATTTACAACTGATACTTCATGTAGGAAAAAGAGACAAGTAAGGGCCAGTGAGAAAGAAAATGTACTATTTCCAGAAGGGGGTCAACACTGAACATAATGAGCAATATGGAGTATTAAGTAGTTAAATACAGACATCAGTGATCTGGGGAAGGTAGTGAAGGAGAGAGCAGAAGCAGTACCCTTCTCTGAGGTGCTACTGCGACCATGTCTGAATGAGAGAAAGCACTTCAATCTGTTTCAATTCAGTGTCTGGCCAAAGGGCTGGTGTGGGGAGTAAAGATTTCAGTTCCTTGGGGACTGGGTCTTGATTTGGAGGGATAGAAACAGAATTTGTCAGCAGAAAAGGACCACTTGGACCACCGCTAAGCTCAGGGTGGACAAGGCAATGGGACCTGATTGCATACATCCCAGAGTACTAAAGGAGCTAAGGGTGGAACTAGCAGAGCCATTAGCAGAACTGTTTAGTGAGTCTCTGAGCACAGGAGAGGTCCCAGAAGACTGGAAAAGGGCTCATGTGATCCCGCTCCACAAGAGTGGTAGTAGGGAGGAGGCAGGGAACTACAGACCAGTCAGTTTTACCTCAGTAGTGGGCAAGATTATGGAGGCACTCCTTAAGTAAAGGATAGTGCAACACCTGGAATCCATAGGAATACAGGATCCAAGACAGCATGGGTTTACAACAGAAAGATCCTGTCAAACTAATCTCATATATTTCTTTGACTGGGTAACCAGAGTGGTGGACCAAGGGGGTGCAGCTGATGTTGCCTACCTTGACTTCAGCAAAGCTTTTGATACTGTTCCACACAGAAGATTGATTAATAAGCTGGGTAGGCTCGGGGTGGGTCAGAGGTTGGTTAACTGGGTGGCAAACTGGTTGGTGGGCAGAAAACAAAGAGGGGTCATAAATGGTATACAGACAGAAGAGATGCAAGTCACAGGTGGGGTACCTCAGGGATCAGTCCTGGGCCAGTCTTCTTCAATATCTTCATCAGTGACATTGCAGATGGACTGGAGGGTAAGGTTTTTCTGTTTGCAGATGACACCAAGACCTGCAACAGAGTAGATGATCCAGATGGGATGGGCAGAATGAGGAGAGATCTGGATAAACTGGCAAAGCGGTTGGAAGAGTGGCAACTGGGGTTTAACACAAAGAAGTGTAAGATTATGCACATAGGGAAGAGAAACCCTGAAGCAACCTATAGGTTGGGAGGGAGGGGAGTTGCTGGCAATCACAAGGGAAGAAAGAGACTTGGGCATCATCATCACAGAGAACCTGAAATCAACCAAGCAGACCACTAAAGCAGTAGGTAAGGTTAGAGGGATGTTGGGATGTATTAGTAGGGGTATAGCAAGTCTTAAGAAGGAGGTAATAATCCCTCTTTACAAGACATCTGGAGTACTGCTTGCAGTACTACAGGCCACACCTGCACAAGGACATTAACAAAATGGAAGCAGTCCAGAGAAGGGCAACCAAAATGGTGCAGGAACTGCATCAGAAAACATATGAGGACAGATTAACGAATTTTGGAGGCAGTATAGCGCAGTGGTTTAAGGCTCTGAGCTGCAAACCTGGAGACCAAGGTTTGAATCCCACAGCTTCCACTTGCATACTGTGTGACCCTGAGCAAGTCACTTAGCTTCCTTGTGCTCCCAGGTTGCACCTGGAAACAAGCTTCGGCTTAGAGTGCCTTTCCTGGTTAAACAATTTCCCCTTTCCCTTTCCCCTAACGGAGCTTAATATGTATACCCTAGAGCAAAGTGGGGAGAGAGGTGATATGATCGAAACATTCAAACATCTTAAGGGCATTAACAAGGTGAAAGAGTCCAACATGTTTCAATACAAGAAATATAGCAGGACAAGAGGACACAGCATGAGATTAGAGGGAGGCTGATTAAGGGGTAATGTGAGGAAGTTCTTTTTCACAGCAAGGGTGGTGGATGCACGGAATGGCCTACCTCAGGAAGTGGTGGATATGAATACAGTGCAGGACTTCAAACAGGTATGGGATAGGCACACGGGAGCAATACAGATGAGTATGAATATATAGGCCATTGACAAAGTAAAGGTCGATGGCACATTCATAAGGTAGAAAAAATGGGCAGATTGGATGGGCCTTGCAGTCCTTATCTGCCGTCAACTTCTGTGTTTCTATGTTTCTACTCAGTCTGCTCAGATGTTCCCTAACTAATCTGCCTCCACAGATTCTATCTGGTCTCTGGCGACCCTCCCAACCCCCTGCCTCTTTTCTAATATACCCCTACATCTAATTTTCAACACATGCTCATAGCTTTGGTAGTTTTCAATATTCTGACCCCACATTTTCAGCATAACCATTTTTTGTCACCAGCTCATGAATGTGAAAGCTGTAATTTTTCAAATCCTGGCCAAAACTTGTTTTTGCACTTGTGGCACAAAATTACCTTTTGGGCAGGATTTGAAAATTTCCACCAACTCTGTTCATGAGGTGTGGTCATAAGAAGGCTATGTTGAAAAACAGCAAAATTATGAGCATACATTGAAAGTGTTCAATGTACACTCATAACTTGAAATCTAGATTTAGTAGTTGCCGTATTGGTCCTTGCAAGAATAGATCCAGAAGCAAATGATTTGATATTTTATTGGATCAATCATAGATAACTTTAGTTGATCAGTTTTTTCATATATGCTGTTTAGAAAATACAATTGTAAATAATTATTGTATTTTCTAAACAACTGCCATGAGCTTCTGAAGAAGGACTGGTTGGTCCGAAAGCTAGAGCACTTTGTTCTTGTTGTTACATCTATGTTGGTCCATTAAAAGGTATCAAATCATTTGCTTCTGGATCCACTCATAACTTGGTAATTTTCAACATTTTGACTCCAGATTCTCAAAATTGTCATTTTTTTCACACCACCCCACGAATGTAACAGCGGTCCTTTAAAGAGGCAGTATAGCATAGTGGTTAAAGGCATTGAGCTGCAAACCTGAAGACCTGGGTTTGAATCCCATAGCCCCCACTTGCATACTGTGTGACCCTGAGCAAGTCACTTAACTTCTTTGTGCTCCCAGGTCGCACCAGGAAACAAGCTCCAGCTTAGTGTGCCTTTCCTGGTTAAACAATTTCCCAATTCCCATCCTCATTCCCCATTTTTCAAATCCTGACCAAAATGTGCTTTCACACTTGTGGCTCAAAATGAAGTTACGGCTGCTATTTTATAAATGACACCTGTCATGTTCAGAAGAAGTGGTCATAAAAAGACTGTTGAAAATTTGGGGTCAAAATGTGAAAAGGAACTAAGCTACAGTATGAAGAAAAGTTGAATTTTTCTAACATTTACTCATAACTTCATTTTTGTAGATTTTGGCCCCTAATGTTCAACATATGCGTTGTGTTACCCCACCTCCTGAACATGACAGGAGTCATTTTTCAAATCCTCTCCAAATCTTGTTTCTGCAGTCACACTATAAAATCACCTTTCAGATAGGATTTAAAAAATTCCACCTGTCTTGATCATAACATCAAGTCACAGAAATATTGCTGGAAATCTGGAGTCAAAATGTGAGAGCCCACTGAATATAAGACATTGCCTCTCAGCTCATCTGGCCTATCCTGGGTAAATACAATCTAAAAATGTGTACACACAGGACACCACTGAAAAACCAAGATACTGAATCTCATCTGGTCTACCCTGGGTAGTAAAAATGTGTACAAGCAAGACCTGGTACAACAAGCGATGCAAGCGGTGAACATTCGGGATTGACAAACACTTGCTTATTCTGTGACGGTCTAGGTTGGACACTAGACCCATCAGCAGTTGGGGGGGGGCAGAATTTTTGTATTTCCTTATGGGTCAGGTTGGGCATCTGACCTGTCAGGTAATTTGTGGGGAGAGAGCGAGACAGATTTTTTTGCTGGGCTTGGGATATGTCAGGCTGTTGAGTGGAGGGGGGCAGAATTTTTTATTCCCTGATGGTCCAGGACTGGTTCTGGACTCATCAGGTAATTTGGTGGATGAGATGGGACAGATTTTTTTTTATTATTATTATTCTCTAACAGATTATGTTGGGCACTGGACCCATTAGGTAGTTGGGGGAGGGAGGCCAGATTTTTTTAATTTCCTGACAGGCCAGGTTGGGCACCAGACCTGTCAGGTTGTTGAGGAGGGAAACAGTTTTTTTAATTTTTTATTCCTTGATGGGCCTAGTTGTGCACTAGATATGTCATGTTGTTGGAGGGGGGCATTTTTGTTATTCACTGACAGGCTGGATTGCACCCAAACCCATCAGACAGTTTGGGAGAGAGGAAGATATGTTTTTTAATTCCCTGATGGGCTGGATCAGACCAGTCAGGTAGTTGAGGGAGCAGAGGGCCATAGATATAGATATTTATACATATAGGGGATATGCGATGAGGGGGCTGTTGTATAAACAATTTATTTTCACATGTTTCTGGTGACCTCGGGTAACCTCATGAGTGGCGGAGCATAGCATAGCCACAAGTGATTTACTCGAGGTCACTGGGAATGAGTGGAAATAAATTGCTTATATGACAGTAACCCCCATCATATATTCAATTTATGCAATAGGGACCCTTTTTTCTGCCAAGTTTTTTTTTTTAAATCTTTTGTGGATTTAATTACTTTTTTATTTGTTTTGTGGGACTTCTTTTTGAGTTTCCAATATGGACAGCTTGAGACCTGCCTTTAGGTAGGAGCAGAATCAGCTGATTGAGGAGGCAGAGAGCCCTGCTGTCTTAAGCTTCTCTGGGGTGGGGCAGGGTGACACAGTGTCAAAGGCTTTGGCCAAGTTGACAAAGATAGTAGAAATAATTAGTCCCTGTCTCGGACAGGATGGAGTCAGTGAGCCAGAGGAGAAAGCTAGATGTAGAGTGTGACTTCCTGAAACCAGACTTGAAAAGAGTGAAAAAGTTGGAGGAGTCAAATAATTAGGGGAGTTGTGAGAAGACAAGATAGTCCTGAAGCTTGGCCAGTGTGGAGAGGAAGGAAATGGGACAACATTTTCCAGCAGAGGAAGGTTCACACCTTTTGTGAGGAGGATGACAGTAGCCTGCTTCCACGCAACAGGGACAGAAGCTGAGGAGAAGCAGACGTTAAAGAGGCGGGATATAGGAAAGGCTATGGCTGGTGCAGGGAGGTACAGACATTTGGGGTCAAGACCATCTGGGCTCATACCTTGTGGGGGTTAAGAGCTAGAAAGGCCTTAAGAGAGGCCAAGGGAGTGGTAGAGGAGAAGGCGTGTAAGGGAAGAGAGAAAGGTGGAGAGGAGGAGAAGAGATAGGGAGCAGGTGGTGAAGAAGGAGTTGAAAGAAGCAGCAATAGCAGCAGGGTCAGTGGTGTAGGAGTTGCCAGCCTTGAGGATGGACTGGGAAAACTGGGTTGGAGGGTAGAAGAGGAAGTGGATAACTTTCTAGAACTTAGAGACATGATTAAGGTTGTTCTGAGGGTGGATGTGAAGTAATCTGATTTCACAAGCCTGGTGATTTTGATGAAAGAATTGTGAAGGGTCCAATAATTTAACAGGGTGGCAGGGGAACCAGTGGTCTTATAGGACCGCCAGGCCAGATCACGAGCTTGAAGGCAGGCCAGCAACTAAGGGGAGGTGAAAACCTTTGACTCTGGTTTTCCTTAGGGGGTGTGTTAGTCCCACACAGCCATAAATTTGTTATGGAAGAAGTCGAGGGCCAAGCTAATCTCAGTGGCTGTAAAGTTGTGGGACCACTCAGTGGCCAACAGGTCTGCATGGAAGGAGGATAAATCCAGCAACTTGAACAACTGCAGAAGCATGACTTTAGGGGGAGCTTTGGGGTTATGAATCTTATGCACACAGTAGATCATGTGAAGGTCACTGACCAAGTCTGGGAGGATACCTGCATCCACAATACAGTGGGGGTTACAGGAGAGTACCCAGTCTAGTAGAGTAGTTTGAGGATTTATGATGAAGACGGGTGGGGGTCTGAAATTAGTTGGAATAGCTGGAGAGATTTAACATTCCAGCTAAGTCTGTGCACCGAGGGGAGAGCCAGTTAGTGTTAAAATCCCCAAGTATCAGCAAACAGCAACTCACTAGAGGAGAAGGGGGAGCAGATGGAGAAGGATTTCAGTGACTGGAGTAGGGGATAGGCCAGAGCAGCAGCACACTCCTGCAAAAAAAAGTGGGACTCTGGGAAAGGGATATTTTGAGGAGTAGTAGCTCCTAGGCAGAGGGGGAAGAGACAGACAGCAGAGGCACGAATTTGATGACAGAGATGAGCTAGATTTCAACACCTCCACCTCTCTTTGGGCAATCCTGTCTAGCTATGGAGTAACCGGGTATGGGCACTGTAGATCTTGGACATTGAGGGAGAGCCAAAACTCCAAGATAACAAGAACATCTGGCTGGAGGTTGACCATGAGGGGTTGCAACAGATAAACTGTTTTTTTTTTTTTTTTTGGTGAGACTGTCACAAAAAGTAAATACCACAGCAACGCTTGCATAGGTAGGGCGTAACTCAACCCTGTATGACACAAGATTATTCAAATCATGAGGAACACCACACCACCAATTTGCTACTGTTCCAGAGAGTTTCAAACCTAATTTTTCATTTCCTTACTTTGTACAATTTGCATTTCAACCTTAATAAATGCAAGAATGTAGTTTTATGCAATCAAGAAATAACTATAGAAACCCTGTACTGAAACAACATTACAAATCATGATATGCAGGCATTTAGCCTACTCCGAGTCATCTCTTCAGACGGGTATATACCTCTCATCTACTATGAATTTTACATAGCGGTATGATTTTTACACTTAGATTTACCCTTGCTCCGCAAAGGTTTACTGATGTTCTTCAAAACACAGAATTTGTTGGCTTGGCCCACCCAAGGCTTCCCTGCCTATTCTACATCCGCAGACCCTATCTGGTCTCTGGTGATCCTCCCCCCTCACTGTCTCTGCACTATTTATTTATCGAATTTCATTGACCAGATGAGCCCACTGAGACTAGAAGTCCTTAATATACCCTTATGTTTATCCCATGCATGTCAGAAGTTCCCAACCATTTCAGCCTCCACCACTTTGTTTTTGCAGTCTATTCCAGGTGTCTATACCACCCTTTCAGTGAATAATAATTTCCTTACATCTTTCCTGAACTTCCCCTTCTCTAGCTTCATCACATGCCCCCTAGTTCTGGTGCTCATCGTCATTTGAAAGGCTCCCCTCCTGCACTCTATTCACTCCTGTGAGGTACTTGTAGGTCTCAGTCATGTCACTTCTCTTTCTCTCTCTCCTCTCTTCTAGGGTGTACATATTGAGATCTCTTGGTCTCTCCTGGTAGGGCTTCCATTACAAACCCTGCACCATTTTAGTTGCACTCCTCTGGACCACCTCCACTTTGTCTGTGTTCTCTCTGAGGAGCACTCTCCAGAACTGGACACAGTAGTGTAGGAGGGGGCATACCAGGGAGCAATACAGTGGCAACACAACATCCCTCCTCCTGCTGGAGATACCCTCCCTATGCACCCCAGCATCCTACTAGCCCTGCCCAAGACCTTGTTACACTGCGTGCCACCTTGAGGCCCTCTGATATAAAAATCCCAAGGTCCCTTTCCTGTCTAGTTACTGTCAGTCCCTCCCCAATACTATACTTGGCATCAGGGTTTTGGCAATGAACCTTACTGCCATGTCCTTGACCATTTCTCAAGTTTCCCTATATCCCTACGCATTTTCTCCACCTCTCCTGAGTGTCCACCCCACTGCAGATTTTGGTGTCATCTGCAAAAAGGCATACCTTCCTTCCCTTCCAGCTCTTCTGCAATGCCCCCTATGAAGACATTGAAAAGGACTGGTCCCAGCACCGAACCCTGTAGTATACTGCTGGTCACTCCCCTGTCCTTAGATTGAGTACCATTAATCACCACCCTCTGCCTCCTATCCGTTAACCAGTTTTTGAACCCAGTTTACCAGTTTGGACCCCACTCCTAAGCTCACCAACTTCTTAATTAACCTCCTGTGTGGCACAGTGTCAAAGGCCTTGCTGAAGTCCAGCTTAACTAAGTTCACTGTCCTCCTCTGGTCTATTTTCCTGGTAACCCGTGTATTAGATTTTTTGGCATGACACCCCCCAGCCCCCACCCAAATCCATGCAGCCTTTGGTCCTGCTGTACCCATTGGATTCTAGATGCTTAACCAGCCTGTCTTTCAGAAGGGTTTCCACTAATTTCCCCAACACTGAAATTAGACTGACTGGCCTACAATTGCTAGATTCCTCCCTGATGCAGCTCTTCTGTAGAGAGACAATTCCTGCCCTTCTCTGGTCCTCTGGAACCACACCTGTTTCCAGTGAGCTGTTGAACAAGGCTTTCAGTGGGGCAGCTACCACTTCCCTGTCTTCTTTCAATACCCTGGCGTGTATTCCATCTGGCCCTATAGCCTTATCCATTTTCAGGGCTGCGAGTTCTTTATGAACTCTTTCCTCTAAAAATGGACTTGTGTCCACCTTCCCTTAACCCTTGTTCTTGCTTCTCCCTGGTGGTCCATCCCCTCTTCCCTCTACAATGAAGACTAAGTAGAAATGTCTGTTTAAAATGCTTGCTTTGTCTTGATCCTTCTACACAGTCTTCCCCTTCTGCCCTTCTAATCCTCACTGTCTCTCCCACTGTTTTTTTCTTCTTACTTACGTACCTGAAAAAAATTGTATCCTCTTCAGCCACCTCACTAGTGTTCCTTTCTTCTGTGTGCAACTTTGCTTCCCTAACCTCCTTTCCTGCTTCCTTCTGCCTTGCTTAATACACCTCCCTGTCCTCCTCCCTCTGCATTTTTTGTATCTCTTGAATGCCACCCTTTTTCTTTCACCACCCTTCCCACTTCCTTGGAGAACCATAACAGTCTCCTTTTCTTTCTGCTTTTGTTTACATTTTTCGTGTAGAGGTTTGCTGCCCTAATTATGCCCTCCCTTATTCTTCCTCATTGTGCCTCTTCTCCTACTCCCTGGCAATCCCCTCTTCAAGACAATTCATAAGGCACGCTCCCATTTCTATAAAATCCACCCTCCTGAATTCCAGGATCCTTGTCCTCATGTGGCTTACCTCTGCTCCTTTCCATATGTTGAACCCAACTGTATGGTGATCACTGGTACCCAGGGGACTACCCACTGCAACGTCTGCAATGCTTTCCTGGTTTATTAGCAGCAGGTTCACACACTGCCCAATCCCCAGTAAGTTCTTTAAGAAGCTGCCTGAGAAAAGCCCCTTGTAGGGAATCAAGGACAGCCCTGCTTCATGCCGAAGCTGCGGCTGGAAGGTTCCACTCCATATGCGGCAGATTGACATCTCCAACTAGCAGCACCTCCCCTCTTACTTGCCATCCTGATGATGGCCTCCCCTAGTGCCTTCTTCATCTCTGTCTTCATATTTTTGGAGCTATTTTTTGGAAATACTAACTATTAAAGCATTGAACTACATTGACAGAAACATTCCTTAACACTGAACATTTGGGGCCCACTATTCTTAGACATGTTATACTTTAAAATAAGAAAGTGCTGCACATTCTGGCCATTTGCTCTTAATTTTGAAGGTGAGTGCTATGCATTTTAATGCCGAGAGGTTGAGAGGTAGGAGCAGGTGTACTCATCCTTTACACCTAAAGATGGGTCTTATGGTCTCCAGGCTTGCATGCTATCGTTTTTAATGTTGGCCCAGTAAACAGCAGCGCACTCTCATCCTGGTATTTATCCATATTTCAAGACCCAACATAGCAACAAACTCTTTGTGTAGCTGCCAGTAAATGCTATTTGAGTGTAAATGCAATTTTGCACAAGCAACTGTGACAACTAAATGGATTTAGAGGGCACGCACAAAGCTTAGCAGCTCACATCCAGTCCACATGAGTTCAATATTTCCCAGCAGCCACTTAAAAAAATCAATCATCATGACTATTGAATAGTACTAAGAGGTCACTGCCTCCCCAACTGTATGCAAGTTTTGTTGTTTCCTTTCTATCAAATTTTTGTTGAACCGTTTCTTGTTTTCTGCATGTTGGATTTCTAAAATGTGTAGCACCATTGCAGCAGGGGTTTGCAAGTGTATGCAGGCCCATTACATATGTTTGCATTCTCCGTGGTACGCCAAGGCAGTGCAGTTTGGACCTATACACAGTAGACTTTTTCTACTCAGAATGGGAATATTGCTTATGAATTTAAAACATCCACAAGGCATTTGTTTAATTAACTGAAAAAAACTATGTTAATGCATCAGTTAGGATTTAAGCCCAAAGTGTAAAAAGTAAGGTAATGTGATGTTAGTGTAACCCCCACCCAGGTATACCGTTTCCATTTTGACAGCAATACCAGGTGGGCTGAGTTCGGGGAGGAATATGTCATTTGGCACATTGGCTAGGTTTGGTTACTCTGCAACAGGGGCACCCAAGTAACTCCGGACACAGGAAACAATAACTGTAATGTCCAATACCAGAAGTGGGATTCTAAAGTGTGGCTTTTATTCACATCCAACAGAATAAACAAAGCATAGATAGACCCCCACGGGGCTACACTCCTGGTAATGCAGATTTATGGAGATCAGAACACATCCTCATTCACTTTAGCCCTCAGGCTCTGAAACACACGGGGCACACAGCCCGAACTTGTACGCTGCTCTCGGTTTTCCCTGGCTCGGCTCCCTTGCCAGCCCTTTGGATACTTTCCATATAGCATGGAAACATTTACTGGTGGCTCCCTAAACCACCTATGAGCACTGCTGCTCCATAAGGGAATCTTCCTCATCAATCCCACGTCTTAGGTACTTTTCTCAGGCACTGGCCAAGTACCTGAGAGAAAGCAACAGGTGTCCCAAAGTATAGCCGTAGAGGTAAATTTGGTTACTACTGATGGGGGGTCTCCCACCTCTCGCTCCCATAATTCATACCCGGCCATTTCTCTGGACTGTAACACCTCATCCTTTAAAATACTTTGCTGTCTAGATTCTTTTTAAATGTATTCACATTCAGTCTACTGTCTTTACATCCCATTTGTGCTGAACTGGAACATACTTAAATAAGTGGCTGTGTCCATTACTCTAGACCCCCCACAGTTAAGCAGTCCAATCCCCACATCTTCCAAACTGTACTTGACTGTCAATTTCCTGACCCCACAGTAACAGTCACTTTAGTTTCATTTTGTTTCAGGTGAAAACACATAGGCCCTTTAGCAGAGCGAACTCACCCCTTGTTTGCAGGTGCCCCCACAGGCGTTTTCTCCTCAAAGGAAATCTCGTCCAGAACTTCTGGTGCCTCAGCATGAACTTAAATCAGACAGCTTCTTTTTTCCCTAGCCGGACCAGGGGGGGTTACCCCTGGAAGCAGGCTGATTCCTTCCCCCCATCCCCGCAGGGATGGGGCCCTGAACCACTGAAAGCGGTCTCTACCACTTCAATGTGTTCTTCTTGTGTTCCTCTTCAGGTGAGAACACACACCTATACCAAAAAATAGCTCTTTGACAGAGCTTAGAGCTCTGTGGGCCTGCCTACAGCTGAGCACCTCTACTACAGACTGCCACAGACTCTACTGAACTAACTTCAGATTCCCCAACGTTCTACTCCAACCTCCAACTGCAACATTCCAGTGTGGCTTATGCAGCTGCGACAGTTCTAAAATGATGTCATCCCTCAGTCTCATCTGAGACTGAGAACAGAGTGAGACAGTGTGAAATCCATTTAACTGGAGTTTCACAAGCTGCCTTCCCTGCCTACCACTAGGTCTTACTGGGATTCTAGTAACCCCGGATAACAAGGGGGTTACATTAGGGTAAAATGTTCCCTGAGTCTAGTTGGTGACTCAGAGGTACGATCTTTCTTGGGGTCTAACCAGTCATGTGACATGTTGTGATCTTAGGATAAAAACAGCTTATTCTTTATTTCCATGTCATTTTTGAAAATAGGCATCCTTTTGCCTAGTTCAGTCAAATGGTAAACAAAAACAAACAAATACATACAGTACATATGTAAATAAGTAAATAAATAAATAAGAACTTTTTTGAGTATGGCTAAATCTGAGGCATGGTTTTCCTCGAGGTTTAAACAATCACGTGACACATTGCTGGCATTGCCCTATGTACAGCACTGCCAGTCCAAGCACAGAAAAACAGTCACACACCAATGCATGGAGAGAATGTGCCAAAGTCAAGGCAATGGCAATACTGTGTCATGTGATTGTTCACACCCTGAGAAAACCATTCCTCAGATTCAGCAAGACTCAGGAAACATTTTATCCTAATATCGCAACACATCACGTGATTGGTCAAAATCCAATGGAGCACCAAACCTCAGTTTCACAAAGATTCAGAAACTTTTTATCCTAACATCGCTTTTCCTTCTTTTTACACTTTGCATTTGAACCCTAACTGATGCATTAATATTTTGTTTTGCAATTAATGTCCTTACTTTTTGAACAAGCTGTTTAAAGCATGTTACCCAATCACATTACCCTGAGCCTATAGTGGGCTTTGAGACTGACCCACACTAGACCTGTCACAAGCTGCCTGGGGATGGTAGAGAACTTGCAAGTGACCTTCACCTGACCTGTCACACAATGCCCCAGGGCTATAGCGTGTTTTGCAAATGGCCCACCCCTGATCTGTCACACACCACCCCAGGACTATAAAGTGCTTTGCAAGTGGCTAGCACCTGACCTATAACACACTGCCTGGGGACTATAGAGCACTTCCGCTTGACCGCACCTGACTTGTCACTCACTGCCTGGTGACTATAGAGTGCTTGCAAGTGGTCCGCACCTGATCTGTCACACACTGCCCCGGGACTATAACATGCTTTGCAATGGCTCAAACCTGACCTGTCACACACTACTCCAGGACTACAGCGTGTTTTGTAAATGACCCACACTTGATCTGTCACACACTACCCCAGTACTATAGCATGCTTTACAAATGGCCCGCACCTGACCTGTCACACACCACCCCAGGACTATAGCATGCATTGCAAATGGCCTGCTCTTGACCTGTCACACACCACCCCAGGACTATAAAATGCTGCAAATGGCCAGCACCTGATCTGTAACACACTACCCAGGGACTATAAAGCACTTGGAAGTGCTCTCATCTGACCTGCCACACACTGCCCGGGGACTTCAGTATGCTTTCCAAATGGCCTTCTAAAAGTAATCTGGCCAAGTGGGATGTCATCTATTATAACATCTGCTGCTTTGTCCTTCCTACCAATCATCTCACCCACATGTCTTTTATACTCTAGTTTGGGCTGGCTATCCCCTGCTGCTAAGTGCTCTTTTGCCCTTAATTGCTTTATTAATAAACTATCAAGATCACAAGTGCCTGCTTCCTTGGCTGATTTGCTTAGGTTCTCCTTGTGTACCTACTGTACCCTCACAGATCCAGTGACAAGTCATCTCAATTTGTTCTAGTGTTCCACTAAAATGGGGCAGCAGGTCTTCTCCTCCTTTGCTCCCATTTATTGAATTTTTCTCCTCTGGGATTATATAATGTCTCTTCATTTGTTCTTCAGGAATGAACTAAGAAAATATTTTGACACATTAAATGCCTGTTTTTGCACAGGATTTTATAATTTATGCTTTAATGATTATACATTGCTATTTTCTATAACTGCTGTATCTTTGAGGCATTTTCTGTAATTCTCTTTATTGTACAATTGCGCTGTACTTGCCATGTTTTACAACCCTGCATTTGTCATGTAGTTAGTATTCTCCCAGGTTGTGCTTGAAAATAGGCATTGTATGTCTAGTACACTTAACTGCTTAACAAAAATTAAAGAAATAAATTAAAAAAGGTCTTAAAACAGCAGTCCCCATGTAATTATTTCCCATGTAATTTTTTAGAAATAATGTTTTTTCTTGCAAAAACATCAGTATACCCATTTTTATGTTCACTGTGCACAAGCACAAGTGAACATATCAATCAGTCAATCAATCAATATCTTTATTTATCCAGGTGGACATCATTGAGCAAGCTCATTTAAAAGGTGGACCTGCAACATACATGCAATAATACATTTAAGAAATGAATACATTCAAAGGATCACAGGTTAATTACAATAGTCAGAAAGTAACATTTGAACAGAATATGGAACAGCAGACCTTAATAATCAATGAGGACCAGTCCATTAGTAGAAGACAGCGGTCAGCCAGGAGACAGGGAATAGTGCAAGTGCATAGTTTAGTAAAGAGGCAAGCAGGACAATGCAGGTAATAATCGAATATTGGTGATGGACAGGAGTGAGAATTAGAGATGCGGTCACAGGTGGAATATGGAAGTGCTAAAAAAAGTTTTAGTGGTAAGGGCTATTAGGGACGTGCACAGCAGATGCATTTTTCAGTGATGACATTTCAATATAGCTTTTTAAATGTGTCAAGGCTAATAGGGGATCTTAGTTTTAAGGATTTCTGGAGTTTGTTTCAGAGAGAAGGGAGTGTGAAACCTATAGCAGCTGTCCCGAAGTGAGTGTGCGCCCTAGGTGTTCACAGGGAAATTAGGAAACAGCTTCTAAAGGCATAGCTTCCAGCGACAATAGGGGTTAGGCAATCAGCAATATAGTGGGGAAGTTTGCCTGTAATAGATCTAAATGTCCAGAGTGCTGAATTCATGTCATGCCTATATTATAATGAGGTTAGGAGAGCGGGTTTTGAGAGGTGTGTAACTGTGGTCCAGTGCAGAGCAGTCTGTTAGGGGCTCGTCAGTGTCACACCAATAATCAGCCATGCTGATCATGACACTCTTCTGGCTTGGGCGGAAACTTTGTGTACTTCAAAGAAGAAAGTTGGCCCAATCATAGAGCGTCTCTTTCCTTGCATCATGATCAGCCTGCTGTGGTCCCTCCCCCAAACATAAACTGAAATAGAGAAAAGTGACCCATAATCCGTCCCAAGGCAAAAAAAATTAAAAAAACACTGCTGCATGGAAAAATCAAAATAAAGCTCCCTGAAGTGCAGTGCATGTGCCCTGACACTAGGCAAGACACCAAAGAAAGTGAATCCTCAGTCAGTTCAGTGCCAAAGCTAGTGTGTGTGTGCATGTGTGCGTGTGTGCGTGTGTGTGTGTGTGTGTGTATCTCTCTCTCTTTAGGCTTTCATTTTCGGTGTATTCTTGTTGCTGCTCTTAGTAAACCTCATGTCTGTAGGTGGGGGAAGGACACAACTTCCTCCCTGTCTGTCTGGGTCACACTACTCTTTCCTGTCCCTCAGTCTCCCCCAACCCTTTTGCCTCTCTTTCCAACACCAGGGTGCCCAATCCCTGATGCCGGTTAGTACTCCCCATCCTGCCCATTTTCATTGTGTGACACCAGAGAGCCCACCCCCAGTGCCTCCAATCATAACACTGACACTCGGATGCCCGATCTCCAGTGTTGTTATCTGAAATAAAGAAAACTATCCCTCAAAATTTGTCTTTTTTTAATACACCCTGCAAATAAGAAAACCATTCATCAGTATCTGTTGATGCCGCTACCATTGCTCTCCCCCCAACCGACCCTCCCACTCAGCATCCCCCCCAAATCCCTTACTTACCTACGGGGGATCCAACACTATAATCTTCTCTAGACCAGAGACATATTTTCACTTTTCAATACCAGACTATGAATTGAAGAAATCAGGTATGCAGTTCAGTGTATTTCAATGGCTTTTGAACTTGTCATCGTAACTTAGTAATTCTTTAAGATTTTTCCTCTAAATTTTCAAATTGGCTTTTTTGGGACCCCTCCTCATGAACAATGGCAGTGAAATTAACTATTAACCAAATCCTCATACCTCAAACCAAGGCACTGGTGGCCAACAGTTTCTTTTTGCCACTCATCGACTACAGATCTATTATTTACTACCCTTCTACTTCCCAAAAAAAAACTCAGTAGGCCAAGTGCAATATATAATAACATCCATCAGGTTTGTCGCTGGCCTCCCTAGAAGTACCTATCACTGCAACCTTTATAAGGCTGCTAATTGGTTATCATTGGAGGACAGACTTAACAGTAGAATCCAGACTTTTTTCTACAAAGTCCTGCCTGGCCACCTACCCAATAGCAATGTCTCCATTTTCCAGAGGCCCACCAACACTCGATCCATTAGATTCACTTCTGATCACATCTTCACTGTCCCTTTCTGTCATACCTCACAAGGCCAGCACTCCATCTCCTTCAAGGGTGCTAAACATTTCAATAGCCTGCCCCAACCTCTTCTCCAGTGTACCTCCCTTGGTTTATTCAAACGTCAGCTAAAGCAAAACTTTCTAGACAATTCTCATTGCAATTGCTCATAAAATAATGTTATTTGTACCTCAACTATCTACTTGTTGAATACGTGGCCTAAATATTCGGTATTTTGTTATAGTATATGGTTATGGCTTATTGTGACTAGAAAGCAGTGGCTTTCAAAATCTTGTTGTAGGACAGTTCAAAGGTCAAAAAAGTTGTTGTACTATCGTTCTGACATCGCATCGATAGTACAACAACTTTTCTGACTTGCTCTACCACCTGATTGGCTGATTCACACTGGGGATTCAAAAAACGCTGGAGAAAATGGTGGCGTCACTTAGCGAGCGGTCAGGCGAGTAGCTCATAAACACAGTTTGGACATGGACTATATTGTCAGCTCCGTGTGCCCAAACTGTCAGTTTTCGGTATTTTTAATTTTTTAAATCTACTGGCACAGTTACCGATGCCAAAGCAGAGTGGGATTTTCAGCGAGGAGTCGGGAGAACCGGTAACTTCTGGGGCAGGACCGCATCGTGGAGGACTGCAATCTTTAGGTAGGGAACTGCAAAGAATGACAAAATGCCAAGTTTTGATGTGGGAATGTGAACACAAGGTATAAACCTTGTTAAATGTTGAGGAACCATATACTTTATAAAATAGTGGATGGTTAACCATCCACAACAAAAGCCGTGTTTCCATCTCGGGAGTCGATGGCATCATAGAAACCTCTCGAGCTTCGCTCTCGAGGTTTCTGTGATACCATCGACTCCCTTGATGGAAACACAGCCTTGTTGTGGATGGTCAACCATCCACTATTCTATATATGTTACCCCTTGCATTACTTTCTATACAACCCGCTTACCCCAAGTAATTACTGTATTTTTGTATGTAATTTATGTATTTACTGATGTCTTGTCACTGGACGCTTGTGAAAACGGTCGGTTTTGCTCACATGCCTTTCCAGTATAAACAATAAAAATTAAAATGAAATTATGCAAATTCACCACAAAAGATGATTTTACAGTCGCTGCATGAAATCTCCTTTTGGGCAGGATTTGAAAATGTTCTATGCCCTTGTTCATGCAGTGGGGTCATAATAAGGCTATATTGAAAATGTGGGTTAAAAATATTAAGAAACATTAAAGTTACGGCCTACATTGAAATTTATGAATGCACACTCATAACTTTGATAATTTTCAGTATTTTGAGCGCAACTTTTCAACATAGCCATTTTTTCACACCACCTCATGAATGTAACAGCTGTCATTTTTCAAAATTCTGGCCAAAATGTGTTTTCACACTTGTGGCTTGAAATCACCTCTCAGGTAGGATTTGAAAATGTCCTCCACCCTTGTTCATGAGGTGGGGCCATAAGAAGGTTATGTGGGGTCATAACAAGGCTATGTTAAACATTTGAGGTAAACATATGAAAAAAACAAAACAGTTATGAGCCTACATTGAAATATTTCAACGCATGCTCATAACGTTGGTAGTTTTCAATATTTTGACCCCAACTTTTCAACATAGCCATTTTTTCACACCACCTTATGAATGTGACAGCTGTCATTGTGCAGATCCTGGCCAAAATGTGTTTTTACACTCATAGCATGAAAATCACCTTTTAGGCAGGATTTAAACATTTTCTCTGCCCTTGTTCATGGGGGGGCATGTAGCCAGGGCCACAGGGAAGTAGTCCGACATCCTGAATTACAAACGAGCCAGGAATAACTATACCAGAACCATCTGAATAGCCAAAAACTTATACTACAAGGAGGTCCTAGCCAAGAATTGGAATGATGGTCATAAATTCTGGGCAAACCTAAAAGAGGTCACCGGACGTGAGCACAAAACGGCCCCCACCATGCTCAGCATTGATGGATCCCCCATCCTTGATCCCAAATCTATAGCCAACACCTTCAACCTTGCTTTCACCAACCTCCACAATGTCCTCCCTACCGACTTCTTCTCCCTCACCAACCCTGCTGTTCCTTCACAGACCCCAGTGCATCCCCCTTTTCACTTCAAGACTAGTGCTATCGGGGAAGCCAGGAAATACCTGCGTAAGGTGCTTGGTAAGGTGAGATACAGTGGAGATAACCTCAATCTGAAACTAATCTCGCTCTCTGTGAAAGAAATCCTGTCTCCCCTTACCCATATCTCCAACCTATCACTCCAGTTCGCAGTATTCTCTCAAAAATGGAAAGCCGCATCAGGTACCTCTGTGTACAACAGCGGGGATCGGGCCATGCCCGAGAACTATAGACCCATCTCAATACTTCCACCACTCTCGAAGGCCCTGGAATGAATCATGGCAGACCAACTTGTTGAATAGTGAAGTCCAACACGGCAGTAGTGCGCTAAAGAACCACAGTGCACTATAGTTGCTAGTATCAAGCAAAACTTTACTTGACTATTAAAAAAGGTGCACAGAGAAAAATACCCAGGCAGGCATTCAGTACAATACCCCTAGCGCCTCGACCAAACAAGTCTTCAAGGGGTATTTTACTGAACTCCTGCCTGGTTATTTTTCTATGTGCACCTTTTTAAATACCCAAGTAAAGTTTTGCTTGATACTAGAAACTATAGTGCACTGTGGTTCTTTTGCACACTACTGCCATGTTGGACTTCAGTATTGCAGAGGTTAGCCACCTCAGTTTGTGGTGCAGCATCAATATCTATGTGGAAACACGGTGAAGCTTTGTGTTTTTTATGGTCAACTTGTCGAATACCTGGACAAACATAAGCTCCTATGCCCTGAGCAGCATGGTTTTAGGGCAGGGCACATCACCACTACAGCCCTCCTGGAATTCACGGGCTTCATCCATAAATCTCTTGATCTCAGACAGCTTGCTGGGGCAATCTATATTCATCTAACAAAGGCCTTTGATACGGTCAACCATGCCCTCCTAATTGACCACCTCACTGCTACAGGCCTTGCCCCCGAGGCAGTTGCATGGTTCCGCAGTTACCAGCACTGCTGCTCCCAGCAAGTCCTCTCAGACAGCAAACCTGTCTGCTCAGGTGTTCCACAGGGGTCAATACTGGGTCTCCTCCTGTTCAGCTTATTTTTGAATTGCCTCCCCCAAGCCAGTCAAGGCTACATCCTCCTTTATGGAGATGATGCGGTTGTCTTCTCAAATGGCTCAGACTCCAGTGTCATTGAGCAGCAACTACAGAGTGACTTCACCAGTGTAGAGACGTGGTTCAAAGATCATAAATTGATAATGAACTACAAGAAAACAAAAACCATGCTGTTTTCCAGCTGTCTAAACAAAAACAAAAACTACCCACTATCAATATGCAATAGTGACAGGGTTTCCCTTGAACTTGTTTAACACTTTAAATACCTCGGTATCACTATTGACAACTCACTCTCCTGTACTCTCCACTTTGACAACACGGCCAAAGCTATCAACAAGCGCATAGGGTTACTTTATCATCACAAGCATAGCCTCTCCCCTGAAGCCCTCAGCATAGCTGTTCACAGTTCTGTGGGTTCCCTGGTGAACTATGGACTGCTTATATATGGTTCTGCCACAGATACTGCTCTCCGGTGCATAAAAACTGCACTCAACAAAGCCTGCTGGCTCACCTTAGGTGCACACTGGCTGACTCACACCTGTGATCTCTATGCCAGGGCACACTGGCTCATGCTCAAAGGCCGACTAAAATATCAATCCTGCCTTCTGGCCAAAAAGATCTGCCTTTGTCAGCTACCGCCAGGGGTCCAACAACTTCTGGTTCCAGCAACAATCCACGGCATACCCATAACTCTGAACACCAGTCCTTCCTAACTCCAAAATGTCGAACATGTCAAGGACAAAGGTCCTTTGCTTACCGTGCATCACTGTGGTTCAAGCTCCCTCCAGGAGAATATTGTGCACCTGCCCACACTGGGTACTTTCAAAACGAACTTGAAGCTACTTATGATATGCGAATCTCGATGTGCCTGCCATCACTAGCACCACCTTTCCACCCCCCCATCACTACTTCCATCTTCTGCTCCCTCAACCATTCCCTCCCTCTCCCTTGAGTAGGCCCTACTGCTCCAGCCACACACCTAGCACCCTCTCCCTCTGCCTCCAGTCTAGTCACCTCCCTTCGATCCCTACTGCTATACTGATATATTACGGTCTCCTTTTGCACATTGGACTTGGGCTCCTCCCCTTCACCCCCCTTTTTTGTTTTTTTCTTTAGCACTTAGCAACGGTCCAAACAACCTCTTGCTTGCTGACAACTGACTGGTTTCACCGTTGGGCACTGTAAATTGTCTGCTTTTCTTGTGACCTGTACTGTGTTTGATATGTAATCCTGTTTGTTTACCTTTGTATTTCTGCAATCCTTTGTATAATTTCACCTATCTGTTGTGCTGAAATGTCCTGACGTGGAACCTATGTAAAGAGCTCTGAGCTCAAATGGTTTTCCATGTACTGAAATAAATATAAATAAGAAGGTTACGTGGGGTCATAAGAAGGCTATGTTGAAAATTTGGGGTAAAAATATTTAAAAAAAAAAAAAAAACAAAGTTATGAGTGTACACTGAAATGTTTCAATGTACACTCATAACTTAATTTTCAGTATTTTGATCCCAGAATTTCCACACAGTCATTTTTTACACCACCTTATGAATGTGACAGCTGTCATTTCTCAAATCCTAGCCAAATGTGTTTTCACATTTGCAGCGCAAAATTACGTTTTCACCACTGTTTTGTAAATGGTCTCTCTCCCTGGCTACACCCTCTACCGGCTGGACCGGGTCGGTAGGAGAGGTGGGGGTTGTGCCAGCTACTTAAAGGACCCGCTCACTGGACTAGCCCTCCCTCCCCCAGACCTTGACCATCATGCCCAGGCACTAACAATCAAACTATCTCCTGACCCCTCTGGGGTCCTATCTTCCTTACTCGGCCTACATACCTCCCAAAACCAATCTCAGGCACTGGGCCCACTAATTGACTACATTACCTCCCTACCCAACCCCTCTGACAAAATTCTGGTGGGTGACCTGAGCGTTAATTGGCTTTGCCCCTCAGCCTCTTCCGCCATGAGGCCTTTGCTGCAATTGATATAGCAAACTAGTCTCCAGCCCACTAGAATCAACCCCGAATGGGGCACTAGCACTCTCCTGGATGTGGTCCTTACTAACAGGTCAAGCCGGGTCCACAATGTCAAATCCTCCTGACTGTCTTAGTGACCACTCTCCTGTTCTCTTCAGCTGGGTAACCTCTCAGCCCACACCTCAGTCAAAACCACCTCTCGGCGGCTTAGACCCGGGGGTTTGAATGACCTAAAGAATTACCTTGCTCACACAGACTGGTCCCCACTGATAAACGCAACTAACGTTGACATGGCCCTGTCCTTCTTTATCAACACTTTCAACTTTGCCTGTGATATCTTCGCTCCTATAACTGCCCATAGGTCCAAAGTAAGATATGCTCCTTGGCTCACCCCTGCACTGAGGTGGCTTTTTAAGCAGCGGGATAATCTGTGGCACCTTGCTGTTGCCTCTGGCAGACCATCTGACAGGCAGACCTATGCTGCAGCTAGAAACCAGTGCACCTGGGCTATCCATAAAGCAAAGGTGGATTACTACCAAGCCTCCCTTACCTCCTCTTGGGGGAACCCTAGGTCTTTCTGGGACAACGTCAAGCAGCTGAATGGTCACTCCCGGTCCCCCTCTCCCACACTTCTTAACATCAATGGTACTGTCTCCACTGACCCTACCCTCATTGCCACCCACCTCAATAACTCCTTTACCGACCTTAGCTCAGTACTCCCTAGTAACTTCTTCAGTTCTCCACCCCTAGTTCCGCCCTCCCATCACACACCCCTTGTTCCACCTCGCTGTGTCACCTTACAAAAACTAGACCATATCTCCTTAAGGCCCTTAAAAGATGCGCCATAGGTAATGATTCCTTGATCCCTGCCTCCCTACGTCAGGTCCTGGATCAGGTCCTCGCCCTATCATGCATCTTTAACAAATCCTTTGCCTTGGGCAATTTCTGCTGCCTGGAGGTTGCTACAGTTACTCCTGTCCACAAAGGTGGCGACAGGACTCTGCCTGGTAATTACCGACCCATCTCAATCCCCCAAAGCCCTGGAGAAAATTGTTGCCACTCAAGTCTCCGACTACCTCTCAAAGTACAATGTTCTTTGCCCTGAGCAACATGGGTTCAGAGCTGGTCATAGTACCATCTGCTCTCCTGGGTTTGCCAACTTCCTCCACACCTCCTTGGACACTGGTGCCCTGGCTGGAGTGGTATTCATTGACCTGTCTAAAGCTTTTGATACCGTATCGCACCCACTCTTGTTAACTACCCTGGACCACATAGGCTTTGCCACTGGACTAGTCTCCTGGTGCTCCAGCTATCTCTCAGCCCGCTCCCAATGTGTGAAAGTTAGTGGAAACCTCTCCAGCACCTGCCCTATTCACTCTGGAGTCCCTCAGGGCTCTATTCTTGGACCTCTACTCTTCTCCCTTTTCCTCAACTCGCTACCCAGTGCCTGCACGGGCAAGATCCTGCTATATGCTGACGATGCTGTACTCCTTGCCTCTGATAGTAATCCTACGCTGCTTCAGAGGTCTCTCCAACTTGCGTTTGATTCCGCTGAAACCTGGTTCTCTGAGCATCGACTCATAATCAACCTAAAGAAAACAAAAGCAATGCTCTTCTCCCACCCCCAAAACAAGCTCAGCAAATTTCCCCTCACTGTTCATTCCACCCTCTAAATCCCCATCGAACCTGTGCAATCCTATAAATACCTGGGAATTGTCTTTGACCCTGCCCTCTCCTTCCATGACCATATCTCCTCCTTGAACACTGCCGCCAACCTGCGGCTGGGCATTCTCTACCGGCACAAAAAATGTCTCCCTGTGGATGCCCTCCGCCTTGCTGTCACCTCTTCTGTCATATCTCTCATCGACTATGGCCTCCGGTCTATGGGTCAGCTGATCAGACAGCGCTCAGCAAGGTCCGCCTTACACTTAACAAAGCCTGCAGACTTATCACCAGTGCACCTAGACATACGCATACATGTCAGCTGTATGCCTTGGCTACCCTACTCAACCTGGATGAGCGGCTCATGTATCAAACCTGCCAGCTCACCTTTAAAGTACTGCATGGCCTATCTCCAACTGGCCTAACTGGCTCTATTCGCCGGACTGCACCAGCTGTGAACACCCGCAGCTCGTCCAAAACAGCTCTGTTCATACCAAGGGCTAGGACCTCACAAGGCCAAAGGGCATTCCCCTACAGAGCACCTACCTGGTATAACTCACTCCCTACCTGTATCTCTGACTCTCCCACATTAGCAAGCTTTAAACTCAGCCTCAGAAACCACCTGTTCATCTCACACAGGTGTTGCTGCTGAGAAGAAGAAGCAGGGAAAAAAAAAGGTGTTCTGACAATGCTCGCTGAGCAGCACTCCCCCCCCGCTCCTGCTTTCCTCCTCCCTTTAACATCCTCCCTCCCTCTCCTCTCTCCTCTCTCCTCCCCATCCCTTCTCCCTCTTACCATCCCCTCCTATCCTCACCTCACAAACATATGTATTTTGCCTACTGTAACCCTGAATTGTAACTTGCTTGAATCTGTATTAACTGTTGTTTATTGTTCTGCTGTCTGTTGTCCTCTATGTGACGAGGTACCTTTGTAAATGAGCCTCTGGCTCAAAGGTTATTAAACTGATGTTTAAATAAATAAATAAATAAATGACATTTGTCATATTCACAGGGAGTGCTCATAAAAAACTATGTTGAAAATTTGGGATAAAAATGTGAAAAAAACAACTAAGTTATGAGGAAACTTTGAATTGTTCCAATGTTCACTCATCACTTTATTTTTGCAGATTTTGGCCCCTAATGTTCAACATATCCCTTGTGTTATGCCACCTCCTGAACATGGCAGGTGTCATTTTTCTAAACCCCTCTGAAACCTGTTTTAACAGTCGCACTGTGAAATCACCTTTCGGACGGGATTTTAAAAATTCCACCTGTCTTGATCATAATGTCAGGTCATAATTTAAAGAGTGTTGGAAATTTGTGGTAAAACTGTGGGAGCCAACTGAAAGGGAAACATTGCCTTTCAGCTGCCTCATTCTGGGAAACTCAGTCTAACAATGTGTAAAAGCAGGACACCACTGAAAATGAGATACTGCATCTCATCTGTTCTATCCTGGGTAAATACAATATATAGTAAAAATGTGTACAAGCAAGACTGGGTACAACAGCAATGCAAGGGGTGAACACTTGGCATTGACAAATTCTTGTTCTTTTTGTTTTCTTACATTTCTGAAGTAAGATATGGCATTTTTACAATTTTAGAATCCCCACCCCCCATGCCTTGCTGCCCACTATGAAAACAGTTTAGTATCTTGGTACAGTGCTGTGCCGTTTACCATCAAAACTGCGTGGTAGCACCTTCCTAATACATCCACAGTATGAATGTAGTATGCAAATTCAAGAGGTGACTTCAACAGAAGAGATTTTTGAAAATTGCGAGTAGTGGCCATTTTTAATGACTTGAGTCACTGATAACAAAATCTGCTATAAAAGCTGTTTTAAAAATAACTAAGAAAATTGAAAATCCACTGAGGATGAATCCAAGAATGTCAGAAATACAGTTGTGCTAAAAAACGCTATGTGATGAAATATTTTGCCACCTAACAAATATTGCTGCATTAAAAAGTCTATTTTTAATGTTTTTAACCCTGTACAACTTTCAATCCACCAAACCAACCATTACCACACTTTCAGGAGTCATAGATCCTATGCCTGAGAATGCACGTGATAAAGTTCAAGTTATTCTGTACAAGGATGACCATAGTATTAAGTCGCAAAAATCAGGGTTAAAGGACGAGGAAGAGTCTTTGTGTCTGGAAGTGCCATGGTTTACTCACTGCCCACAGCAACGGAGAATTATACTTTTTCAGAAAAAAGAGGCAAATTTTGAAGCAATACAGTGGAGTGTATCTTCATTTATTGAAACCACAGTACCTAAAGGGTTTATCCTTTTCTGCAAAATCAAATCCAGGTTGCTTATGGAGACACGAAAAGTGGAGCTGCTTTTAGATGCAAAACAATATTTTTATTATTGTGCAGCAGATAGCTATAGTTATAAAACAAGCAACAGAGACCAGTAATGCTGAACTATGCTGAGTGCTGGCTAACTGCCCCCACGCTGCACTAATTGGAGCTTTGTCAAGCCCCCACCATTTGTCATGTCTCTACGAATGCACCCGATTTTGTTTTTACTTGTTCCTGACTGAGGGGTGGCTTTCTCCTCCTGATGCACAGCGGATCCTGGCTCCAGCTTGCACAGACCCTTTTGTTTGTTTGTATTTATCCTTTATTGTAGCCTACTTGAGTTTCCTGGATCCAGATTTATAACATGGAAGTCCCTTATCAACCTTAACTATACTACATTAATTAATAAACCTATGACATTTGACTAGGCAGTTTGGTGTAGTGGTTAGAGTACAGAACTGTGAAGATGCAAACTCAAGTTTCAGGGGCATCATTTAGGGGTAGGCAGGGGTTGTGGATGAGACCCTTATGATTTCTTGGCAATCTCTGTGATGTCTACTGCAACCCAATGAAACAAGGGTTCCCTAGTAGTATTTGTTTACATAACATTTGATGAGTGGAAGAGCTTTGCAACCCCTATGACTCTGCCGAAGTGGAACTTTGCAACCCCTATGACACTGGTGTATGATGCTACTGTCAGGTTTAAATCCCACAACTGCCCCTTACTCACAGTGTGACCCTGAGTAAGTCATATAACCTTCCTGTTCTTAACTTCCTTGATTGTAGCCTCTTTCTAGTGTACTGTATCTTTGTGCTTTTAGAATATCAGCAAACCATGCAACGTCACACTCAAAATAAAAATGGAAACATAGGTGCTGGGCTTATACTTCAGTAACTCTCTAGCACATTGTGGGCCTGCACCTTTTGGCTCTAAGCCCAGCACCTAAGCATGTTTTTATTGTGAGTATAATAAATATCATTTTTTTTTTTTTTTGCTGACTTCTTCTGTTGTGGGTCTTACCTTTTGCCACTGGCACTGTGAGTGTGAGGTTTTATGGTTCGCTGCTTTTTGGCAATTACCTTACGCACCACTTAACCCAAGGGCGCCCCTCACCCGTTTGTTCTTGGACTGTCCTTGTGTACTTAAAATGATAGTAGTATTCTCTTTCTTCCCTCCATTGGATTGCAAAGTATATACTTTAGAATACAGTTTGCATGAAAGACACTATATAAAATCAATAAACCAAATCCCTTTACTAATCAACTTAAGGAGCAAGTACAACAAACAGTGATTTTCCATTTTCTTTCAAAACAATGACAGCTGGCATCTGCAGGATTCACATCTCATAACATTCTCAAAAGTGTGAATTTCAGGACACTGCATTCTTTTGGGCCGAGTACTTACTACCTGTGAAGCAGGTGTCTGATTGGGGAAGGAGATAAACAGGTCTAGTGCATTCTGGCAGGGTTCACTGGCTTATCAGTCAGACATTGAGCAAGCCATCAGTTCAAGTGATGAACTGTTATGAGGCAAATGTAACAGAGTTGGCTGAAGTGGAAGTTGATCTGAACTGGAGTGGGCTAGGGGCTAACTAATATTACTTAAAAAAAACAAAAAAACTTTATATTTATTGGTTTCAGTAATGCAGCATTACAAGAAAGTTACATATGTCTTACAAACCAGACTGAGTATCATAATTGGAGGAAAAATTCCCTTTATACATGGCATGCACCAGGCATATTTTGATACTCATATGAAGAGATTACTAAAATGATACAGTTTCTATACATGTCCATTATCATATTGCTGTACATGCACCCCATAACTGCATGCTACAAAAAATATTATAGAGATTTTTCTAAACAAAATGTCCCAAACTCCAGGCTCCAGATGGAGTTCTGGTATGCATATTATCTCTAAGGCAGTGTAAAAAGGAACAATTTAAGCGTGTTAACAAAGTGGTCTAAGAATAAACATTTGGCTACAATAAAACTTAGGTGAGAAATGAAAATATTCAATATTAACACTTAATTGCAGTGCCATATTGCTTGCAAGCTATACTCTGTAATTCCAAAAACTGCACCAGCCCAATACAGAAACATCCCGGCAGCCTAATAAAAGTGCAGTTATTTTATAGGCACAGAACATCTGCTAATAGGAATTATATAAGTGCACCAACAAGGAACACTATACAAAACAGACTACTACTAGTCTCCAAAAGGCCTATCATCTATATATGTCTCTCAGGTCTCTTCCCCTTCAGATTCAGTGGCCTCTAGGCCTTTTCTTGACACTGCATTTCAGCCAAGGTCTTATCAACCAACCATCCAGAAGAAACAGAGACAATGTAAATAAGCACTTGTCCACTGTGAACCACTTGCAGCTTCACAAGGAAAATATTGCTGTGGCTGAACCCTGCTTCCCATCATTTCTGCCAAACCCTATCAAAACATTGCATCCTGGGGGCGTGGTTTTGGTGGCAAGAAAGAGGGACACCTAAGCTGAGTTCTCCGCTCCCCAGCAAGCGACAGTCAGCAATATCTGCAGCAAGTCGGGGGTTCTTGGATCACCAAAGTACTTCTGCTGACTCCCCAAGCCCATGGGACAAGCGAGGTGGTGTTTTTATTCGCCAATAACAGCAGCTCTGTGCTGGCAGTGGTGCGACTCGTGCTGAGCGAGAGACAAAATGTAGGCCACGTTTTCGGCACCTGGTCGGTTAATGGTCACAATACAGTGCTATTCCCTGCCTGCCAGACAGTTTCATATGGAGTACACGGGGCAAATCATAGTCAGGGACCCTGGGCACAAAGCGACAACTGCCTCTGGCCTGGTTAGAGACATTAATCTAAGCAAGGATGGATCCATTACTGAATCAGACATTGTCTCTCTCTCTCAGTCTCCCGAAAAACCTGCTGCGCAATCAGTGGATGTCGGGGCCTCTCTCCAACATATTACCTCTATGCTGGAAACCCTCCTTACCAGGGTAGACTCAATAACCAACACATTATCCGGTACAGTTTTGGAAGTTAAGGGGCTTAGTGACAAAATGAACGTGGTGGAGCAGTGATTAAAGGATCTTGAGACGAATAATAATAATATCTGGCACAAATTAAGGGAACATGAGGAGAGACTGACTACTTTCTGGCGGACAGCTGAGGATCAGGAGAACAGAGGGAGACAAAACAATATCAGGATTCTTGGCTTTCCTGAAGGGGCTGAGGGAAAAAACACTGAAAAGTTTTTAAATGAAGAAATCCCCCAAATTTTAGAAGATAGATGGTCTGGGCCCATGGAAGCAGAGCAAGCTCATCGGGTCCCAAGCAAGGCCAGGCACTGACAGGGACCACCTTGGCCTATTATAGCCTACATTCTGCGGTATTCTGTGAAAGAGAAAATTCTCAGTGCAGCCAGAAATAAAGGGGACTTGGTGTGGCATGGGGCTCACATCTCCTTCTTTAGAGACTTTTCAGCAGAGGTAGCTGTCCAAAGAAGAGCCTTTCTACTACTTAAAAAGTTGTTAGCGGAGAAAGGTTTTCAATATGGCTACAGGAACCTGGCCTGCCTTTATGTCTCTATGGAAGGCAGAGACATTATTGCAGAAACTCCCTGGGAAGTTGAGCAGTGGATTCATAAATACTGGCCCCAGTTGAGTTTTCAAACTGCAACTCCCAAGAGGCTCTGGGTGCCTGGCCCTTGTCATGAACCTGGGGCTCAGCAGAACAAAAACATAAAGGATGTACCAGGGGAGGAGAGGAAGGCAGATCGGGCAGTGCTGCGATCAGATGTTTCCTCTAGATCTTCTTCACCGCCTTGTAGCTGGGCAGGAGGCACTGCTGCTCATAGAATGCAAACTGATATTGATGCTTACACCAATACCTCAGTAGCTGTACCCCAGAGAGGCGCACCTCAACTCAGCAGAGTGCGGCAACACTCCCTCAGTGAATGGGACTCTTCTACAAAGGATCCTAAGGGTGCACCACCAGCCAAGTACAGCAGAGAGGATCCTCCTTGCACCAGCAGCTCGATCAAGATTCCGGATGACATGATAATTGAAGCGACCGCGGAGGGTTCATGGGTGGAGACCGTACCGGATATGGGATGCAAGCAGCACCTAATGGATTACCCGGTGCGACCTGGACTGTCGACTTATGCAGCTATGGCATCTGGGGATGCACATCCATTGATTCATTGGGAGGACACTACTGTTAATGGTTGAGGCCCTTGTTATATATGGTTTCAGTCTGGAGTGTACAGGCTACATGCCCCATGTTTTTTCCCTCACTAGAGGGGCAATATCATTTAGCTTCATAGTTGTCTTTTGTACCCTATGTTAGTGCCCCACCAAGCTCTGCCCACACGAAAGAATGGGTGCTGTTACCCACCCTTCTTTCTGGGTAGCTGACCTACTGGATCATTGCAGATGTTTGAGGTCCACAGCTTCCAGCCTTAAGGCCTAAGTGTGCGAGGAGGGAGGATTGCTCTGGGGATAGACTCTGCTAGATATTCTCGGGATCTGGACGGAGGCGGGGAAGGTATGATTACTTTGTATGGTGAGGTAACTGTTCAGTCCTTCCCAAATTTATTCCCTTTTCCCTTCTTCCACTAACTCCCCTCCCCCCATCTGCCCCTTTTACCGATGGGTACCTAATTACCCCTTGACGACTCTCCTAAGTCGTGTTTTGCTGGGGATGGAGAGGACAGTTATCTGGTTGTTTCTCTCTCTCTAACCCCCTCTCTTAGTGACAGGTCAGTGCGGCTGACTGCCTTTCCATAGTGATTGGTGCTTCGCACATACACCTTCTCACTGTTAAATTAGTGTGTTATTTTGTATAAAAAAACAAATAAAAAAAGTTTTGGATTGTTATAACGGTTGGTTGTCCATTTACTGGGTAACTTTTCTGAGGGTACAACTCTTTTTCGGGGGTACCAGCCTATAGTAATTGTACAGTTAATAGTGCTAACATAATTGTTTGTGTTTGCATACTAGGCTGTTACTGGGAGCTGCATTATAGAACAGAGCTTCCTCTTCCTTAATCTTCTTGTCAGTCTTTCACTTCTACATCAGTGCCTTTTTTCTGCTGTTTTCCTTTAATTTACCCGGACTCAGAGGGTGAGTACTAACCTCTTTTTTAACAGCAGGAGGATGGCACAGAACACACAGGGGAGTATTAATTTGGTATCTTAGAACGTTAAAAGGCCTAAATCACCCAGTTAAAAGGAATATGGTCCTTAGGCACTTGCACTCCTTACAGGCGGACATTGCTCTAGTCCAGGAGATACATCTCACTGCAAGAACTGCACAATGGCTTAAGAAGGCATGGGTGGGCAGTGTATTAGCAAGCTCAGCTGCCAACAAGTCCAAAGGGGTGGCAATTCTCGTTAAAAAGTCAGGCTCATGGGTTCAGGAACAAATGATCACCAATAACCAGGGTGGCTGGATTGCGGTAAGGTTTGCTTTTCCAGGGGGACGGGTGATATTGGTCAACCTGTATGGCCCCAACACGGATCAGCCAGAGGTCCTGCTGGATCTCAACAAAGCCATAGAATCCCTGGCAATTGAATACTCACAGATTCCAATACTCTGGGGTGGGGATTTTAACTTTGTTCTGGACGCTTGCCTTGATAAATCAAAAGTGACCCCGCAATCACATCCTAAGGCATGGAGGGCCTTACAGAACATTATAGATGAGTGGGGTTTGCAGGATGTGTGATGCAAAGATCACCCGTCTGGCCAAGATTACTCATTCTTCTCCACAGTCCATACTACCTCCAGCAGGATTGACTTCTGGCTGGCCAATTCTGCTGCGGCTCAGGATACCTCTGATGTCAAAATACACAACATCCTGGTATCGGACCATGCTTTGGTCACCTGCTGTTATACACCATCGGGCCAGGGAGGGACAAGCACCAGATGGAGGTGCAACCCTCTCCTGCTTCGTGACCCTGATTTTTGTGCCCAAATGAGAAAGGTCACCAAAGACTATTTTACCGTTAATCATGCGGCTGACACCTCTGCAGCTGCAGTTTGGGAGGCTTTTAAAGCAGTTTTACGAGGGCACATAATAGCCTACTCCACCCCTTGAAACAAGCTGAGACAAGCAGAACTAGATGAACTGCAAAGGGAGCTGACAGTACTTGAGGCTAGGTTTAGAGGCTCAGGGGGATTGGGGAAGGACCCCAATCTGTTAAGAGATATTGTGGGATTAAAATACCGTATTAACGCCATACTATATCAGAAGGCAGAGTGGGCACTCTTTAGGTCGAAGCACCTCCACTGGGAAGGAGGTGAGAAGGGGGGGAAACTTTTGGCGTTTCAATTGAGGAAGCAGCAGGCTTCCTCCAGGATACAGGCCCTTAGAGATCCAAAGGCGGTGGTGATTTCTTCACCTCAGAAAATCAATGCTTGTATGCAGAGCTTTTATGAGCAGCTTTATCAAACGCAGTCCACCTTACGGCCTAGTCAACTAGTGACACAGATTGGTGACTTGTACACCAAAGCCGATACTCCTCAGTTACCGGGTGACATGCAGAAGGAATTGGATCAGCCGTTCACAGAGGGAGAGGTGTTGGCAGCCTTGTCCCAACTGTCCCCCGGCAAGTCTCCAGGGCCAGATGGGATGACTGCGGAGCTTTATCAAATTTTGGGTGAGGGGATCAGTGCTCCCTTGCTTGCTGTACTACAAGAGGCGCATGGGGCAGCATCCTCCCACCTTCTATGAGGGAGGTTCTGATCACCATCCTGCCGAAAAAGACAGACAATCCCCTCAACTGTGCCAACTATCGGCCAATCTCCCTAATCTCAGTGGACAGTAAGATAGCGGCCAAAGTGCTTGCCATGAGGCTAACAAAGGCACTGCCCTCTGTTATTCACTCCTCTCAGGTAGGGTTCACGAAGGGGTGAAGTGCAGCTGACAATATTAGGCTGGTTTTGAACTTGAAGTGGGTTGCCATGCACTCCAAAGACCTTATGGCGGCATTAGCGGTGGACTTCACCAAAGCATTTGACTCAGTCAAACGGCCCTACCTGCACGAGGTTTTGAGTTACTATGGGTTTGGCCACTATTTTCGTCAATGGGTCAAGGTGCTATATAATGCCCCTTCGGCTAAGATATTGACCAACAAGGATATCTCTCCCTTCATTCTCTTGCAAAAGGACACCCGACAGGGTTGTCCATTATCCCCCGTTATTTTTGGTGGCTCTAGACCCACTTGTCCGAACATTCCAGATTACAGAAGGGATTAAGGGCATAAAGGTGGGTCGGGAGGAGTATCTCACAGCCACTTATGCGGATGATCTATTGTTAACTCTGACACATCCTCACGACTCCCTCCCTAAAGCTCTTGAGGTACTGGATGAGTTTGCACAACTATCTGGGCTGCAAATTAATCAGGGCAAAACCAGTGTAACGCCCCTCAATGCAGCCTGCACAAGGCCAGACCTGCAAGACCTTATACTGGCTTGGGCTCCCACTGGCTTTGCTTACCTGGGCATTCAGATTCTGGCCCAATGGAACAATCTTATTTCGGAGAACTTTAACCCCCTGATCTTACTCTCGGTGGAGGTTGGCTGATGGAAGCACCTTAATCTCTTCCTCCCCGGTAAGGTGGCGACAGTTCATATGCTACAGCTACCAAGGATAGCATATTTGCTTAATAACCTCCCAATTGCTTTACCCTGTCAGGTATTTTGCAAATTAGACAAGATAATGGTCGATTTTATATGGGAGAGTAAGACTCCCCGGTGGAGTCGCAGAAAGCTACAAGTGCACTGGACCAAGGGTGGCCTTGGGCTTCCTTGGCTACAGGGGTATCATTGGGCCTATACCTCTGTTCAGGCCACAAAATGGTTTGTCCCCTCCCACATCACCCCTCCACAGTGGGTGTCATTAGAAACCCAGGTAATGGCCAAAACCCCCTTGGGGTTGTTTCTGACTGGTGCAGGCAAGATTGCTACTCGACTTACGCCAGTCATGGCTGAAACAAGAAGGGCGTGATTCAGTATTATGGCTGCTTCCAATACTCCGCAGATAGCTAGATTTATGCCCTATCGTTACCAAGCCCTCTGGCATAATCCACTGCTTATGGTGGATCATAAAATGCTCCACTGGAAGGAAAGGGAAAATAAGGGGATATGCCTTATTCAAGACCTGTATATGGACAATTCCAGTGACTTGATGTCCTTCACACAGCTGAGGGCTACATACTCCTTACCATCCACAGATTTCTGGAGGTATTTGTAGATCCGAAGCGCAATCCATGCAACCAAGGCAATGTCCACAAGAGATCCAAAATGGGACTGGCTGGTGCAACTGCGTAACAAAACGTCTTTAAGAGGTATGGTCGGTAAATTTTAAAATACTTGGAGGGATGCGCAGCCAGACCATACTGATTCTTGCAGGAAGGCCTGGAGTGAGGAACTTCATTTTACTATTACCAAGGAACTGTGGTCCAAATGTCTCCATCTAGCTCACTCGGCATACCAAGATGTCAGGAGTCAGCAGATTCAACTTAAAATTTTGCTCAGGTGGTGTCGTACACCTGCAACCCTCCAGTCGTGGGGTATTTTACCACATGCTCACTGTTGGAGGTGTGGGGGTAGCCCAGCAAACTTGCTACATATCATGTGGGAATGTCCACATCTGCAGAATTTTTGGCATGCCATAGTATCTGATTGCTTTGGAATTCTAAGGGTCCCCATCGACATCTCTAACCCACTTCTTCTATTGGGGGATCCATCCTCCATAGGCCCTCTACCGAAGCCTCACCTAAGATGGCTCCTGGCCGTTCTGCTGGAAGCAAAGAGGCTGCTGCATTTATCCTGGAGACAAACACAACCCCCACCCCATTCCCCACTGGCACTCTGCTGTAGCAAGGTTGGCCACATTTGAAAGGCTTACATATGCCAGTAAAGACAGACTACTCTCTTACTATTCGAAATGGGGATTGTTCTTGAACTCTACATAATGCAATGTCTCCCTTCCGCCACCAGGTAACCCACCTACTATTTGCAGGTGTGCAATGCCTGAGGACTGAAATGGCAGAGCTTGGGAGGCTAAGCGTGAGGTATATATCATCGGTTGGGAAAACAGTTTTTCTCTCTTGCTAATTCTTCTCTTACCCACTTCCTAGCTAGTCTCTTACTTCTCCTGCTTCTGTGGCACCTGTCACTCAGGACTCTGTTTGACTATTAGTAATAGTACTAATTTTTCACAGTATGTACATGAGTTTTTTTGAAAAAGGATAATTATGAGCGAGGAAAATAGCAATCACGACTGAATATAATGGAACATTTTCTCATTAGGTGACCTGCAGACTGGTACAAGCATCCTTGTAATACAAATTGGTAGTATATCTGTCAACCTGAGATGTGCACTGTATCAATGAGACTGATGTAGAAGTGATAATGTGATGTAAACTGTTTGTTCAATGAAAATTCAATAAAACATATCAGTGATAAAAAAACAAAACATTGCATCCTTTGTCCTGTGTTATAACTAATATTGGGAAACAAATAAACATATGTCCTTCATAAAGTAGTGTAGTGTTCCTCCTTGCCACTTGCAGTATAGTCTCTCTTTCCAAAGACCTCAGTTATCCAAAACAAATATAAAGACTGGGCACACAAATAACAATCAGTATCTTCAGATGCTAAAAGCGTGCTGCCCAACAATGATTTCCCCAGACCATGCTTGTACACCATAACTTATCCAAACAGCACTGGCACTGTTGCGCCAAAAGACATAGGAGCACAACAATCATGCAAGCCTACAACAAGCTCAAATCCTTTCTCCTACAAATTCTCTTTATGCTGCTCCTGCTCTCAGGAAATGTTCACCCCAATCCAGGACCACCTGGGCAGTCAGCGGAGGCATCAAAAAGGAGGACAGGGGACCCTCACTCTGGCATCTATCAATGCCTGCAGCATCCTCAACAAGCTTGATTCCCTCCAAACATAGATCCAACAACACAAACCTGATGTCCTCTCAGTTGTTGCAACATGGCTAAACCCTAGGATCCCCGACACCTCAGTTTCAGTCCCTGGCTACTCCATATTCAGGCAAGACAGGATTACTAAACGGGGTGGGGGCTGTGCTATCTATCTTAGGAATACCTTTACGGGTCATATCATCCCATCCCCTAACCTGGGCAACTCTTCTCAGGTCCTCGCCATCAAAGTCCTCCTTGGAGTACATAATAAGGAAATCACTGCTGTCTCAGTTTACCTACCCCCAAGGGACCAGGCCTCTGGCTTCAATAGCATCATGGAATATTTAAGGGTCCAGCATCATAACTCCGAAGCCATAATTATGGGTGATTTTAATGTCAACTGGCTCTCGCCTGAGGCTTCTACCTGTAGGGATGCAGTCACGGCACAGCACCTCACTCAGCTTGTCCACGCCCCCACCAGATGTAACTATAGGACAGGTTCTTTCACACTACTAGATTGGATTCTGTCTAACCACCCTGAACGTATTTCTAATGTTTCTGTACTCCAGGATACAATAAGTGACCACTCGCCTGTCATCTGCTCCTGGACTAACAAATTCCACAAGCCTCCTCCCAAGCTAATCTACACAAGGGTTATTAAACAGGAGCAACTTCAGCTGCTAAAATCCCATCTAACCAGACTGAACTGGGCAGTGACTGACACACTCAGTGACACTAACAAAGCCTTGGACCTGTTTATCAAATGCTTTAACAAAGCCTGTGACATCTATGTGCCGGTGAAAAAGTTGAAGGTCAAAGGACAGACCAACCCTTGGGTTACTACTGACCTTTTAACACAACTCAAGCAGAGGGACCACCTCTGGCACTGTGCTCGTGCAACTCCGACGCAAGCAAACATACAAAAATGCAAAGCAGCCAGAAACGATTGCACTCAAAAGATACGGAATACTAAAAGCATTTATTACAAGGAGGCTCTGACCAACTCCTGGGTGATGGGAAAAACTTCTGGAACAACCTGAAAGAACTCACAGGCAAGGATCCTAAGGCACCACCCACTATGCTCAACATTCATGGTACTCCAACGCTCGACCTCGGTATCATCACCAATACCTCTAATAATGCATTTACCAACCTGGATAGTGTCCTTCCTCCTAATTTCTTCAACGACTTCCACTCCAGCGCCTCCCACGTGACCCCCCACATGAACATACAAATCCACAGTTTTTCTTCAAAGAGGTTCCACCACAAGTAGCTAGTAAGTATATTCACAAAGCCATCCGCAAACAAGGGTACAGTGGAGACTCCCTTGAAACTGCTGGCACAAATTCTTGATGAAATCCTCGAACCTCTGACAAAGATCTTCAATCTCTCACTTAGATTGGGCCAAATCCCCACACTCTGGAAGAAAGCCACTGTCACACCGGCACACAAAAGTGGTAACAGGACACGCCACACAAATTACAGACCTATCTCACTCCTCCCCCCGTTATCTAAGGCACTGGAACGTATAGTTTCAGACCAATTAGTTGAATTCCTGGATAAGTACGAAGTCCAGTGCCCAGAACAGCATGGCTTCAGAAAAGGACACAGCACCACCATTTCTCTGCTGGAATTTACAACTTTCATCCACGCCATGCTCGATCAAGGAAACTGTGGGGGACAGTATTTATAGACCTGATGAAGGCCTTCGATACTGTTAATCACCCTCTGCTACTCAGGCAACTGTCTTCCATTGGGATCTCCAATGATGACCTTCCATGGTTTGCTAGCTACCTTGATAATCGGATCCAATGTGTGAGGATAGCAGGCATCTCATCTAATGAAAAGCCAGACTTCGCCGTAGTCCCCCAGGGGTCTATTTTGGGCTCTTTACTCTTCTCCCTCTTCCTCAACAGACTGCCTAGTGTCTGCCACCAAAAAATATTACTATACGTGGATGATGCAGTCCTGTTTTCCAGCCACCATGACATTATAGTCCTTGAATACCAGCTACAGCTCAACTTCAGGAGTCTTGAAGACTGGTTCAGCTCTCATAAACTTGTCCTGAACCACAGCAAGACCAAAGTCATGACCTTCTGTAACTCACAGAGCAGGCACAAATCTCTGTCCCTCACCATCAAGAACCACTCTGGGAACTCACTCGAACATGTCCAAGTACCTTGGTATCATGCTGGATAGTAGCCTCTCCTACACTCAACATATAGACACTGTTGCCAAGGCCGACGATATACGGATTGGTCTGTTACACAAACATAAGCACTGTATGTCTGTGGATGCCCTTAAACTAGCCATCTACAGCTCTGTCACATCTATCATTGACTACGGTCTTGCCTTCTACGACTCTGCCTCTACAACTTCCATCCACAGGATCTCAGTTTCACTCAACAAAGCCAGCAGGCTATTAACAGGTGCGGCCTGCCAAACACACACCTGTGACCTCTACGCACAGGCTGGCTGGCTACCTCTACTCAGCAGAATACAATACCAGACCTGCCTGCTCACCAAAAAGTTTCTCCTTGGACTCATGCCCCCTGGTGTTGGCACGCTCCTTACTGCCTTCAGTGGCATTCAGCATACTCGCAGTGCCCAATATCAAACCTTCCAGGTTCCCAGATGTCGTACCTCCATGGGTCAGCGGTCCTTCACCCACAGAGCTCCATTACGGTTCAATACCCTCAATAAAAAAGCACTTTCCTCTGCTACGCTAGGACCCTTTAAAAGGAATCTCAGACTTTACCTCACCTCTACCACTCAATGTGACTATTTCTCCTAAAAGGTCTGCTCCAAACACCACCCATTTGCTCATATCCAGCAGTCCGCCCCCTTCCCGAGTTTAATTCCCTCTGGTCCCTGACCTTCCTCGTAACCCCTTTTCTGCTCCTCTTCTCCCTGGTACAAAACACCCTTCCCCTTGCCATCCCACTGACAGTGGGCCCTTAGCCTGCCTACTTCCTTCTCTTCCCCTCCTACCCTATCACACACCTAAAGTCTGATTGCTTCTTAAGTTCTCTATCTCTTAATGTTACCTCAGCCAGCTGCCTACTTAAGTTGCTCGCTAGTATGCATATTACTTCTAAAGTGTGTCGTAACTGTAGGAAAAAAAAAAAAAGACATTGTCAACCTTGATTTTTGTTATGATTGTACATTCTTTGACAACCTTTGTATGTATGTTGCCCCTCATCCTCTGACATGGAACCTTTGTAAACGAGCAGTTCCTGCTCAAAGGTATTTGTAATCCTAGGCCCAGATATTCAGAAGGGTTGAGCATGGTGATATTCAAAGGGGGACTGAGCCTGGCACAAATCCCGATGTGCTGAAGAGCATCAGTAGTGTATCCATCTGTGCAAGTGGGCGTGCCCATGCATACTCCACACATCCCGATATTCAGACTGGGATGTGCTGAGCCCATGCATGCACAACCCCTACCTGCGCTGCACACAGTTGAGCCAAAAAAAAAGGAGCAATAGCTGGCCATCCACAGGTGAGCTGCCATATTGCAGGGCGCAACATGACAGCTGCCACCTGTGGGTGGCCACCCGAGCTCTGGATGCACCTTCATGGGGGTGCCCCCCCCCTTGCCTGATCACAGGCATACATAGAAAAAGGAAAGTCCTATATCCCTGGTTGTCCAGTGGACCGCTCGCGGCCCGATCACGGGCATTTGTTATACAAAATGACATCCCAATCAAACCCTGGTGGTCCAGCGGTACCCCCTCCCACCCGCCCACTGAGCCCCCCCGCCCCCAGTCAGTGGTGGGCAGCTCCCCCCTGCTTGCCGCCCGCGCCGCCGACTGACACTGTGCATTGTAGGGCTGTACGCCTTTGGTCCACAGTGAGCTAATGGCAAGGCAGCCTGAAATTGCATTGCACAGTTCAGATATGTGAATAATTGCTTTTCCCCACATTTAGAGGTCCAGATTGATTTTAGTGGTATTTCCTCCATTGTGGACCAGCTTAACTTTTGAATATCCCTAAATTGTTTTTGAATGTAGTCCCTCATCTGCAAAAAAGGGATATGATCAGAGGGGCTGCAAGCAAACTTTTGCCAGGTCTGTTCAAAAATAATAATATTCTCATTATTTAACATTTGCCAAGGAGTGAAAAGTACTTTGATTGTTTGCTTTTCGTACCAGTCGTCAATCCTGGCTGGGGTGAATTGTGGTTCATACACCCACCAGCTGTATTTCCATAATTGTATTTGAACTGTTTTATGTCTAGTTCCCATCTCCATTCCTCAAAAATACACACTACTATTTCTAACAGTGTGGTTTACGAGAGAGAATGGAAGTGTATTTGAAGGACTGCCAGGGCTGTATGATGTATACCAACCTGCCTGCAGAGCACAAGGAGCAGTACATGTGAAGCAGTACAGCGCAGTGGTTTAAGGCTCTGAGTTGCAAATTTGGAGACCTGTGTTTGAATCCCACAGCCCCCACTTGCATACTGTGTGACCCTGAGCAAGTCACTTAACTTCCCTGTGCTCCCAGGTCGCACCTGGAAACAAGCTTTCATCTTAGTGTGCTACTCCTGGTTAAACAATTGGAAGTCACTCTGAAATGGTTACTGCACTGGGAAGGCATGTTACTGGGATGAAATGGCAACTGGCCATGCCATGGTGGCACAAGAAAGATGAATGGCAGCTGGGGGCCTGGGGTAAGGGAGAACAAGTTAGTGTCCAGGACACCAGAAGGGAAGCACATCTTGTGCATTGCCAGTGCTGTGCAATGAACACCTTCCTGCCTATCTGCGGCCAATGTGGGATGGTCAGCATTCTCAGGAGATACATTGCTAGACTTGAGTGGAAGATACAGGCACCAAAGAGGAACAGGGATGTGAGCAGACAGCTGCTGAAGCTGGAGGAGTGCAGACTAGGGACTGTGGCATTAGGCCATGGGGGCAGTTGGTAGGGACAGGTAGGGCTATGAGTAACATGGCTGGAACTGTGATCTCTAGTGGAAGGGATAACAGATGGATCAGAGCGAAGATGGGAAGACACATGGTGGAGCACCATCACCAGTGGTCATGTGCAACCAGGTATTAACTTCTGGCTGAACAGGTTCAGGGGGCATCAACATGTGACTGAAGCTGGTGGAGACAATTCAGGCAACAGGACACCTGACCTGCCCAGGAGGAGCAATTAAAAGGAGGGGTAAGGGAAAGAAGGTAGTAGTCATTTAGGACTTAATTGTCAAGGCACTGGGTGAGGTGGAGAGGACACTGCTGGACCAGAGCAGTAGCTCAGGCAAGGTAGTGTGCCCGCCTGCAGCACTGTTTGAACAAATGCTATCTATGACCAAGCAACAGAGCTGGGAGGAGAAGCAGACAGTTGCCTATGTCGGCATGAATTACATAGGATGCACAAGTCCTGAGGATGTGAGGGGGTCATTCATAGAAATGGGCATGTTCTTGAAGGAAAAGGTATCTATTCCCAATCCTGAGGGCTAATGAGGATGGTAGCATATCACTAAGCAGGCTAATACTTGACTAAAGATCTGGTCCAAGAGGTTGTTTTTTTCCAGCACACTATGGGGCATTAGTGGGCAAGGGGCATCTGCATGACCAGGATGGGCTGCACATGAGCTAAGAAGGAGTGCATGCAAACTAATATGAGAAGCACACTCAGCTAAGTGGACAAGCTTGACGGCCTAATGCACTTTAAATGCCAACACATAGTAGTTCTCTTGATCAGGAATGGTGTCACTGTGAAGGACAAGGAGGATATCAGTGGGGCAAACTGTGACATAGAGTCCATCTGTGTCAAACTACAGGCAAAGTAGGAAAAAGAGTCAATCTGGGGGAGTGCTCTGAGTTCCCAAATAGTGCACCAGAGCATGATGCACAGCTAGTTGAGAAACCTATGTGAGCAACCTGATCCAATGAGGTGGTGTTCCTGAGGGGCTTCGATCTCCCAGGTATAAGATAGCATTTTGAGAGCGCTAATGGCAGGGCTGAGACAGTTCCTGTCCACCTATAGCAAAAGGACTTCTTCCTAGAACAACATGTTAAACAAGGCACTAGGTCTGAGGTCACATATGCCCCTGTCCTCTGCTGTGGGGATAAAGTCATCTCCAGTGTGAACATCAAGAAACTGATGGGTGGCAGTAAGCACAGCTGGGTAATCTTGTCCCTGGTGACAGGAAAGACTAACCAGGTCTCAGCCACCAGGAGACTGAATTTCAGGAAAGCAGACTTTGCCAAGATGAGAGACCTGGTGTCCAAGGATCAGGAGCAACTGCATGAGACTGTTAATGCAGAGTGCATGTGGAATTTGTTGATGAGTGTGCAGAGGCCTTCATCTTTGTGAGAAATAAGGGGAAATGGCCAGAAATTCCCCTCTGTTTCAATGTAACTGATTCCAAACAAGAAGACAATTTATGACTGCAGGAAAGTAGCGGGTTGTCTCCAGACCATAGAGCAGCACAGAGAGACTGCAAGGCTAGAATGAGAAAGTCAAAGAGGACTGGAAGCTACAATAGCAGTAGGCACTGCAGACAACATCAAAGCCATCTTTCAGTGCATCCATGGAAAGAGGAATGTGAAAGAGAGGATTGGGCCTCTAAAAATAGGGGATATGGAGATGAAACAGTAAGAGAGCCAGGGATGATTTCTGAGATGCTGATTAAAAAGTACTTTGCTTTGGTGCTCAACATGGGGCCTCTGGTGGAGAGAGAGTGCCAACTGGGAGAGCACATGGCATCAGGATTAGCCATGATGCAGTCTGCAGACATCACACCTGTCCTGGTACATGATTAACTGTGAAGATCAAGACAGGTAATATAAAGTCACCTAAAACCATGATTTCGCCAGAATAACCTGGATATCATGGCAGTCACAGAAACATGGTTCTCAGAGAACCATGACTGGGATGTCAACATACCAGGGTACACAATCTACAAGAGGGACAGGGAGGGTAAAAGAGGGGGAGGAGTATCTCTCTACAAAAGGGAAGGGATCAAAGCAATGGAACTAAAGGTAACAGGGAGGAGAGGAGGCACTGTGAGTCACCTTGAAGACAGGAAATGGCACCACAATCCGCACGGGGTTGTATACAGACCTTCCCTTTCCTCACTCTCCTTCCTTTCCCCTTGCTCTCCCACTCCTAATACTTCCCACAGCCCACTGCCAACCCCTTTTTCCCCATTCCCCCACTGTCCTCTCTCACACCCATCAGTCTCCCCTATCGTCTCCCACTACACTCTCTCTCACCCCTCAGTCTTCCCTCTCATCTCCCACTACACTCCCTGATAATGTCAGATTTCTTGACAGCGTCACTCCCAGCTGTTTCCCCCTAGGGCACCTCTCTAATCCCCAAAACCTACTGAACTTCTGGCTGTAAGCTGAGTGTAAAATTTAACCTGATTTAAATTTTCTGCTATAACCTGAATGTTAACACTTTTCACCTGATTGTAACTTTTATTTCGGATTGTAATCCCAACTCCATGTATCACGTATTCCACTTGCTATGTATTTAATTATCTGCTGTGTTTGCCTTCATTCTGACGTGGAACCTCTGTAAAAGAATCATTGACTCAAATGTACTGTAATCCGAGATATGAATAAATAAATAAATCAACAAACAAAAGTCACTCAGTCAATCAGTCTATTGGAATTGTCAGCGCCAGGATAACCATATGTGAATCACCTATAAAGAGGGCCCCAGGTAGACAATGAAACAGCAGCATGGAGTGGTTACAGTTACAGTCCACTGCTATTCTATAAGGTTGAAACAATGCATACAATAATTTTTATATTAGCAATAAAAAATACAGTTATAGGTATGCCACTGATGATATCAGAATGTCTTACAACTGAATCAATACAATTTTACTTATCTGTGATTTGACACCCCACTTTCTTTGGGAAAGTAAGTAGTGACCTGCTTTAACATGTCAATTATTATCTTTATACAACAAAATGTATAAAAATTCAAATTACCAACAACAGTACCTATTAAAGTGCTATATTTATAACTAGGTTGTGCCAGGTATTTATTATCCCCATGTGTTTCTTCAGGCATGCAAATTATATGTAAATAAAGAGACAGTGTGTAATAATAAACGGAAAGTGGAAATTGTTTAAACAGAAAAGGCACACTAAGCCGAAGCTTGTTTCCAGGTGCGACCTGGGAGCACAAGGAAGTTAAGTGACTTGCTCACGGTCATTCAGTATGCAAGCAGGGGCTGTGGGATTCAAACCCAGGTCTCCAGGTTTGCAGCTCAGTGCCCCAAAGCACAGTGCTGTACTGCCTCCTATAACTGCCAAAAACAGCATCAGTATTGCAAAAGATGTCACCAAAGTTACCACCTTTGGAGGCAGGAATTCTGAATCAGAGTCTGAGAGAATTTCTACAGTAAGACCTCCTGAGAGTCCAGTTGAGTAGCAGAGAAGGTGAGCACGTCCATCTAGCTTCCCACACTGGAGATAGCAAAGATGATGCCAGTGTCACAGATTGAAAGTCGATCTGAACTGAGTCCAACCTTCTAGCCTCAGCGGGACCATCAACTTGCATCTTCAGTGCCCTGATTTGCTATGCTCACTTGGACATGGGCAGATAGTCATGGTAGTGAGTGACATCGTGATCTGGCCTAGGCATCCTAGACATACCCTGGGAGTATCCTTGGCTCTGAACATATTAACCACAAATGCAGGTGGAAAAAGGTTACTCTTTTTGGATGAACTCACTCATGAAATGCTCAGATGACCCCATTTTGCAAGAGACTGGAAGGCCTACTTATCATTGTTGTCTAATAGACACTTGAGTTGTTTCTAACCAGCATATCACAAGTGTTGTTGGGACACAGCAGCAAAATATGTTTCTGTAACTGAGAATGCTGTAAGACTACAACCATCAAAAGTAAAACAAAAGTTATCAATCACTTTCTATCTGACAGACAAACCTTGACACACATGCACTCACGCACACACAGACACACGGCTGCCTGTCTGATTGTCTGTCTGTCACTTTTTGAACACTTGTTCAGTATTTTTTGTTAGTGTTTTAGCTTATAACTGACTTTCTTTTCATTGTAAACTTTGGCTCTCTTGGCTATTCTCCCAATTTCAGATTCAGGAGAAAAAGGCAAAGGCAGAAATGAAAGGGATGGGGCTAAAAGGGGTAAAGCCATCAAAAAATGAAGGGTGATGAGTACCAATGCCCATAGTCTGGGTAACAAGCTTCCCGAACTAGTGGCCTTGATGGAAGAGGGATGCCTGGATATTGTGGCAGTCACAGAAACATGGTTCACAGAGAGCCATGACAGGGATATCAACATACCAGGGTACACAATCTACAGGAGGGACAGAGAGGGTAAAAGAGGGGGTGAAGTGGCTCTCTATGTAAGGGAAGGGATCAAAGCAATGGAACTAAAGGGTAAACAGGGAGGAGAGGAGGTACTGTGACTCACCTTTAAGACAGGAAATGGCATCACAATCCACACGGGTGTTGTATACAGCCCCCCCATCTCAGGGGAAGGAAATGGACAAGGGAATGATAGAAGGCATCTTTAGAATGGCAGAAAAAGGGGAGATATTGTTGATGGAGGATCTGAATATGCCAGATGTTAACAGGAGCACATTTTCTGCAACCACATCCAAGAGCAGGGTCATTCTTGATGCCCTACAGTGGGCATGCCTCAGACAGATAGTGTTGGAACCCACTCAGGAGGGAGCAATCTTAGTCCTGGTACTCTCAAATGGGATGGAGAAAGGATCTTAGATTTAGAAGTGGGTAGTCATCTGGGAACAAGCGACCACCACACAGTGTGGTTCACAGTAAACAGCCGTAGAGACAAGCCACACAAAAGCGAGGGTACTGGACTTTCAGAGGGCTGACTTTGGCAAAATGGGAGCATGCCTAAGGAATGCATTAGCAAATGGGCAGGAAGGAAGGGTGGAGGAACAATGGGGTAAAAACAAAACTGCCATCACATTGGCAACAAGCCTTTGTGTAAAGGAAATAAAACAAAACAAAGGAGAAAAACACTTTGATTATCAAAAGAGGTGATGGAGAAGGTTAAGGAGAAAAAGATAGCATTCAGGAAGTATGAAGAATCACAGAAGGAGCAAGACAGAGAACTGTATCAGTTAAAGCAAAAGGAAGCGGGGAAGGCAGTCAGAATAGCAAAGGCCCAAACCAAGGAAAAGATAGCCATCTCAGTTAAGAAGGGGAATAAAACCTTGTATAGGTGCATTAGGGAGCAAAGAAAGACCAAGGGAGGGATGGTGGGGCTTAATAAGGGGGAGAGGGGTGGGCAGAGGGTGACAGTGAAAAGGCAGGGATACTGAACAAATACTTTTGCTCAGTATTCACAAAAGAAGAGGAGGGGGATATATCTAAACCAAACAATAGAAGCACTCTGGATAGGGAGGTAGATACCAGTCCATTCACAGAACAAAAGGGTCCTGCAAGAACTCCTAAAACTGAAGGTGGATAAAGCAATGGGCCTGACGTGATTCACCCGATAATTCTAAAAGAACTAAGGGGAAAACTAGTGACACCACTGACTACCCTTTTTAACAAATCATGGGAGCATGGTGTGGTACCTGAGGACTGGAGGAGGGTGGATGTGATTCCCTTTCACAAAAGTGGGAACAAGGCAGAAGCAGGAAACTACAGATCTGTTAGTTTGCCCTCAGTGGTAGGAAAAATGATGGAATCACTTCTGAAAGAAAGAATTGTTAAGTACCTGGAGGCCAGCAGGGCATAGGACCCAAGACAGCATGGATTCACAGTGGGAAGGTAATGTCAGACGAATCTAACAGATTTCTTTGACTGAATGACCAAAGTAGTAGACCAGGGAGGGACTGTGGATATGGCCTACCTCGTCTTTAGCAAGACATTTGACACAGTCCCATACAAAAGATTAATAAATAAGTTAGCCAGCCTGGGAGTGGGTTCCTGGGTAGTAGCCTGGGTACAAGATTGCCTGGACAACAGGGTGCAAAGAGTAATAGTAAATGGAGTCCACTCCAAAGAAGAGGGGGGATACTAGCGGGGTACTGCAGGGTTCAGTACTGTGACTGGTCCTCTTTAATATCTTTATAGGTGACATTGCAGAGGGGCTGGAAGGAAAAGTATGCCTCTAAGCAGACAACACAAAGATCTGCAACAGGATTGATACGCAAGGGGGGGATGGAAAGGATGAGAAGGGACGTGACAAGGTTGGAGGAATGGTCAAATGTATGGCAGCTTAGATTCAATGCAAAGAAGGGCAAAGTAATGCACCTGGAAAACAAAAACCCAGGGGAAGAGTACACAATGTTGGGGGTACTAACACCAGGGCTTCCGTTAACTCCATTTGGGGAGTATTTGACTTCCCAAAATAAAGCAAAAACTTCCAAAATAAAGAGGGAGGAAGTCATTGACTTCCAGGTGTAAAATCAAAAATTAGATGACTTCCAAAATTACTGGCATGGAAGTCGGAAAGTATGGATTTTTCTGATTATTCAGCACTATTATATTAACATCCATAAATATGTCCGTTCTAGAATACTGACTTCCAAAAGTGAGATCCTGAAAGTATTTTGACTTCCATAAAATTGGAATGACTTCCAGATTTTGAGTCTTGGAAGTTTTAGACTTCCATTGAAAACAAATTAACTGAACCCTGACTAACAGCAACAAAAATGGAAAGGGAAGTGGGGATAGTCATATCAGATGACCTAAAGGTAGGCAAGCAATGCGAGAAGGCAGTAAGGAGGTCTGGGGGATACTGGTGTAACACCCCTCTTTGAACTTACCTAAATTATCCCTTCATTTCCTGTTTTCCCTGCTTTCCTGTTGTCTCTGTGTGCTCCCCGGTGCTTCACAAGTAATTCCCCACAAAGCCCAGTGTCTTGTTCCAGCCCAAGTTTTGGACTTAAAATGTGAACCACGAGTCACCAGCATGTTCTTGGAGAGCTGGCAACTGCACATGTGCATGTAGTACTTGATCTTGCCAACCATCAGCTTTGTGGTTGATTGGGAAGGAGCACAGCAGGGTACAACAAATTCGATAGCCCAACGTCCCGGACTATCAGATTTCAAGCAGGGACAAGCATTTTTTATGTCCCCTGTAGTCTGCGGACAAGTCCTATCAAAATTACCTGTGGGGCTGCATTTACTGTTTTAGGCAGCAGGATGAGTAGAAGGGGAGCCGCCGAAACAAGTCCTGTGTCTGTCTACGCTGGTTGTCAGGTGATCGATGGAACAGCGAGCAGGTGATGAAGGGCAGTACTGGAAGGCTGTGCAAGCTGGCGCATCGCCGATGTGTGTGAGGACTCGGAGCTGAGAGCGAGCATAGCGAGGGCAGCGGGTGCACCAATCAGAGCAAGAGCTGCTACAGGGAGGACCCGAGAAGACTGACTGGCAGGTCACAGCACTAGTGGTGTGATCTGCCAATGCAGGGGAGGAACATCTATTAGCCATGGCATTGAAGTTGGGGATTGTGCTGTGGCCTGAAGCTCACTTTGCTTCTGAATCTCGAGGAGAGCGGATATGGTGTGTGATCTGAGAGATAGGAATGTGGGGGGAAAAAATGAAAGAGAAATACAATAAAAACTTTTTAGTGTAGTTTAAGTACTTCTTTTGGCAGAGAATATATTTTGGGTGTAAAAAAAAATAAATACAAGTTGGACAGTCACCAGTGAGTGCTGTGGTAGTCAGTAGACAGCGTGCATTGGTGAGCAGGGGGAAGGGAAGTGCAGGAGCCACAAGGAGACATTGGGCTGATAAGAGAGTGGGTCTACAGCACTCTGAAAACAAATTTACAAATTAAGAGACCACAATCTAAATAAAAAGATGAAAAGAAATAAGTTAGCCTAGCCACTTAGCCCAAAAGGTGTTATTAACCTGTTAGGCAGACAGGCAGGCTGAGTGAGGCAGGCAGCATTGGTGATATCTGTACCAACAGGCAGTGGGCGACCCAGGCATAAAAACAGACCTGAGACTAAATAAATAAATAAAAGCAGGTAGAATTGAGGCCACAGAAAGGAATCAGTGTGAGCTGCTGAAGCGATAGTGAGATACTGAGACTGAATGATTCAGACAGTGCAGTACTGAAATGAGTGAGCACTGAGCAAGCAAAATAAATAGAAAAAGAAACCTACTGTAACCTAGCATTTTTAATGCTCTTGTGCTTAGGCCTTAAGGGAAAATAAAGAGGGGGAGAAAAGGAATGACCAGTCCCTCCTCCCTCACCACCGACCGAGAGTGAAGAAGGAGGCTTGAAAGACAAAAAATTTAATACAGAAAATATTTCAAAGAACAAAATAGAAGAGAAATGAGAAGCTTGTGCGTGGGCTGTGAGGAGTCTTAGGCTGGGGATTGTGGGCCTGGGGAAAGCAAAGGGGGTGTGACCGACCTGCACATTGTCCTAGTATGTGCCTGTGGCTGGCTTGAGAAACCCCCCCCCAAAAAGTATTATAAAAAGATTTTAATAAAAAGATAAAATAAGAGAAGCCTTCTAGCGTTAAGTCTGACTGTGTGTGGGGATTGGGGAAGAGTGAAGGGGTGACCAGTGGCAGCCCCCTGCCCAGTCTACGACTTACGGCTCACAGACACAGGCTTGTGAAAGAAAGCCCAAAAAAAAAAGAAGAAAGCAAATAAAAAAAAAGGTTGTGAAGAAAATAATATAAGAAAAGGCAGCCTAATTTGGGCTGTTGTTGGTAGAGGAGATTGCTGTAAGAAAAGGAATGAATGGGTGACCTTTCTTGACCTGCCCAGTGTCCTGCTGCTGGCTGGTAGCTTGCGAAGGCAGATACACAAAAAAACAGCTAGTAAAAAAATAAAAGATTGTAAAGAAAATAAAAACATAAGAGAGGAGAAGAGCCTTCAGCCTAACTGTGTGGGCTCAGCTGTTGGAAGCTAGGAGGACGGAGATTATGTGGAAAGGAGTGAAGGGGTGACACAGCGGACACCCACGGCACGTGCAGTGTGTCCTAAGGCCGGCTGACTTGTGAAAGTCAAAGACAAAAAAATAAAAGAAAGCTTGTAAAAAAGGTTGTAAAGAAAATTAAATAAGAGGAGCAGTGTTGCTGTGTGTGGGTCCGGGCTAGTGTTGGGAGATAGGAGATAGCATGGAAAGAAAACTAAGGAGTGAAGTCAATGGGTGACTGACCCACCCAGTGTCTTGTGGCTGGCTGGCTTGTGACAGGACTTGTGGTGTTTAAAAAAACAAATACAAATAAATAAAGTATAAACAGTATGCACTAAGCACCAAGCAATACATTCATCTACACTACACTGTCTGTCTGCGTCTGTCTGTCCGTGACTGACTGGCTCACTGTCAATATATTTCTTCCCACTTCCCACTTCCTAGTCAGCTCATCCCATCCAATCCCATTCCACTACCTGTTGCCTTTCTGTTATTCCCTTTGTGTGCTTTGCTTAATTTAAGCAGTCTATAGAAAGTACTGTAGAACTATTGAGCATATAACAACCTAATAGCTAATATCTGCCTATCCCGTCCCATGATTGCACTGCAATGACCCACCAGTGAAAAAAAGATACACACAGTGTTTTGAATACAAAATAAGTTTATTAGTTCCATTGACACACTTAAAAAAAGTGACCAATTCATACAGACAATATGCAGAAGAGCAAAGCCAAGCAACAAAGTCTCTTACCTCTCTGGTCAGCAGCAGTAACAACATCCTTTTATATTACGAGACAAACACAGTCTACTACTATTACTACTACTTCCACAGATAAAAGTCATGAAACTGAATCTGCATCTGTGGCGCAGGATATAACTGCTGATCAGGCACTTGTTGTAAACAGAGAAGACATAGCCTTATCTGAAAAAGCCCGTGTCACTTGCTAAGAAACGCAGTTTACTGCTTGATGATGAGGTGGAAGTCGGGAGAAGTAAAGACAAGAAATATGACCAAGAAAAAAGGGCCAGACTACTTCAGTGCCATTGGTTGTCCACTTATAAATGGTTGAGATACGATGATAAACAAGCATTTGTCAATGCCGAATGTTTGCTTGCTGGCGTTGGCAGTGGTAGTGTAGAAGTTACAGAGCTGCGTAATAGGAATGGCAGTGAAGTATTGAACTGAAGCCAACCCCACCACCACCCTGCAGAGAGTGACAGGCATTGGGGTGTGCCTTTGGGTCGTCAGGCATAATGGCCATGCCATTTCACCACACCCCACCCTGCAGACACTGACAAGTGTCACGGTGTGCCTTGGGGTCTTTGGCCCTTATGCGCACCCCATTCCATCAGGAAATACGGTGAGATGGGTGCGGTATAGGAGAATAGGGTGAACTTTGGGGCCGAAGAGTCCAAGGTATACCTCGATGCCTCTCACTGGCTGCAGGGTGTGGAATGGTATGAGCATTACAGGCAAGAATCCCAAGTCACACCCCGATGCCTGTCATTCTCTACAGGGTTGGCCGTTATGGTTGGAAACCCTAATACCTCAGGCATTCGTTGGTATTTTCACTCCAAATTTTCAACATGGTTTTTTTGTGACCCCCACCTCATGAACAGGGGGAATATCAGTTTGTTAGCCGAAAGCTGCTTATGCACAGCGACTACGGTATTTAGCACCACAGGTGCAAAAACATTCCGAACAGGATGTAAAAAATGACAGCTGTACTGTTCATGGGGAGGTGTAAAAAATGGCGATGTTGCAAATCTGCAGTAAAAATACTAAAAAAACTGGTGAAGTCACGACCGTGCATAGAAACTGTGCAACGCACACCCGTAATGTAATTAGTTTGGGGATTTTTTACAGCAGATTGTCAACACAGGCATTTTGGGACCTCCGATCATGAACAGTGTCAGTGTGATTTTCTTTATCTGTCCCGAACAATGATTTCCCACAGCGACCACGCATCTCTGCGCTGAAAATGTGAAAACAAATTTTGGCTACGTTGTGAAAAATGACAGCTGCACTGTTCATAAGGAAGTGTGGAAAAATGCTACTGGTGAAAATCTGGACTGAAAATATTACAAAGTCATGAACTTAACGAGGGTGCGTGGAAACTGCGCAATACTCACTCGTCACACAGTCATTTTATGGACTTTTGTCACCAAATTTTCAACATAGCCATTTTAAGACCTCTGCTCATGAACAATGTAACTGTGATTTTCTTAATCTGTCCCAAACATTGCTTTCGCACACCGACTGCATCATTGTGCGCTACATGTGCGAAAACACATTTTGGGCGACATGTGAAAAATGGCAGCTGTACTGTTCATAAGGAAGTGTAATAAAATTGCAATGTTGAAAATCTGGAGGAAAATATTGAAAATTCAAGAACTCACGAGCGCATGAGGAACCGCGCAATCTATCGCTGTAAACAGCGTCATTTTAGGATTTCACCAAATTTTCAACATAGCCATTTTAAGACCTCTGCTCATGAACAGTGTAACTGTGACTTTCTTAGTGTGTCCCATACATTGATTTTGCACACTGACTGCGCCATTGTGCGCTACATGGGCGGAAACATGTTTTGGGCAAGATGTGACAAATGACAGCTGTACTACTCATAAGGAAGTGTAATAAAATGGTAATGTTGAAAATCTGGGTTGAAAATATTGAAAATTCACAAACTTACGAGCGTGCGTAGGAACTGCGCAACGCATGCCCGTAAAACAGTCATTTTTAGGAATTTTTCCACCAAATTTTCAACATATGCTTTTTGAGAGCCCACCTTATGAACAGTGGCAGTGTCATTTTGTTACTTGGTCCTGAAAGGTGATTTTGCACAGTGACTGCAAAATCACCCTTCGGGCCCTATTCACGCCATGACAGTGACAGCATTCATGAGAAGGGGTCCCAAAAACCATATGTTGAAAATTTGGTGCAAAAATTCCAAAAAATGCCTGAGATATGCAGCAAAGTTAAAAAAACCCTATCTATCCCATCATATAGATTACCGGCATTTCCTCAGTTCGCGGTCGGCTTTGAAGAGTGCAGACTTGTTCCCGGTCCACCGAAGATCGTCGCACCGAGGTCCAGAGGTAAGTATGGGGTGAGGGGGTGGGGAGGCAGGGTGTGCAGTGGGTGGTGGTGCGGGTTGTGGTAGGGTCACCACCTGTCCCTATTTTTGCAGGACAGTCCTGATTTGGGCAGCTGTGTCCTGCAGAAAAACATGAAAAATGCTAAATGTCCTGACATTAAAGTAGAAAAAATATTTTCTAGTTTTCCTCTAAATGTTGCAACAAAACTATAATACCATAACTAAAATACCTTAAAATATTAAAAAACACAAGAAACAACTAAAAAACTACAACACTTGGTCTTAATTCTGATTATTTAGAGAAAACATGTCTGTTGCATTGGTCGAGATGACATATTGTCCTGCGTAAAATCCAGTTTCAGTAAGAAATGTCCCACTTTTGGCTTCTTAAAAGGTGGTAACCCTAGTTGTGGGGGGCAGGGAGAAGCTCCAAGGGACAGTTTTTTATTTGCAGGTTTATTTTTTTACTGAGACGACGAGGGACGTTTGCCACGCTGGGGTGGGCTCCCAGCGTGGCAGCTGAAAGGCTGTTTTGGGGGGCTGGAGCCGACGGGGATTGGGCATCCTGTCGGCTATAACATATATTGCCATGCTGGGGTGGGCTCCCAGCATGGCACCTGGACTCTTGTGGGGGGGAGACAGGTGGGCAGCAGAGTTGGGCACCCGGCGGCTATCAGTGTGTGCATGGGGGCAGCACGCAGTATGCGTGCGTGTGTGGAGGGGGAGCGCGCATGAGCAGGCAATATCTTATCGCTGCTCACTGAAGCATAGCTCCCCCTTTCAACTGTACTCCACTGCATTTTGGAGCTGTCATAGACAGCTCGAGCAGGCATTGGAGAACTGTGGCCGCGCCTGCAAACACATTGCCTGAATTGGAAGAGGGCTGCCACACCTCCGAAAACTCGGATGATGGCATTATGTTTCTTGCACATGCGTGCAAGCAAACATAAAAAGGGACTTATGTATTGCACAGTATGTGAAAAGTATTCCACTATTGCAACTCCAGCCTTTTAAAAAAAAAACAAATGTATTTGCCACAGGCTCTATCAACTTTCCCATTGAGCTGCTACATGCACATGAAAAGTCCAATCCACACATGCTATGCCAGAACCAACATATTCTGGAAAGTGGTTGAGTAGTACACTGTAAAATAAGTGAGTCACCACTTTACCAAGCCTTTGCACAGCTAGAAGAGGCCACAAAGGTGAAAATGAGATGTCTGTTTAAAACAGCGTACTCCATTGCCAGAAATCTGCACCCTTACTCAGACATGGAGTGGCTCTGTGAATTACAAGATAAAAATGGCATTGAGCTAGGTTCTAATTATACTAATGATAAGCAAGCCAGGGACTTTTGCAGTGCTATATCAGCAGTTATATCCAGAACCCAGATGCAGACTCTTATTAATATTAAGTACGTGGCAGTTCTTGCTGATGGCAATACTGATTCCAGTATAACTGAGTGGGTAAATGTTTTCCTACAGTTTGTTGAACCGAACTCAAAACAGGTTTGTACACTGCTTATCCAAGCAGTGCCACTGGAACATGTACATGTGGAAGGTGTATTTCATGCAATATCAACTGCATTGGAGTCAGTAATCTTCCCGTCAGTAACCTACAAAATCTTGACAATCCAGGGCCACTACTTATTTCAGCAAATTTCGATGGGGCCAGTGTCATGATGGGTGAAGGAGGAGGAATCATAACAAAGTTGCAGAAACACTGTAAATAATTGCGATGCACTGTATTGCCCACAAACTGGAGTTGGCAGTTCTCGTGTAAAAAAAAATCCATTTGCATCAAAGCTCGAAAGTACTGTCAAGGGAATATTTAAATTTTATCACTATAGCCCCCAAAAAATGAGAGAGCTCCAAGAAATTGCTAACATCATGGATACAGATCTGGCGCACTTTAGAGCAACTAAATAAGTGAGATGGCTTGCCAGTAGGTCACGTTCAGTACATGCAGTTCATGTTAATCTACCTACAATTGTACAACATCTAGAACATGCATCTTCGGCTGCTGGTGATGAAGGTTCAAAAACAAAGGGCATCTTAAAAGAAGTACAGAGTGTGCAGTTTGGAAAAGCTATTCACATATTGCAAGATTTCCTGCCAATACTAAAAAACCTGTCACTGCAGCTTCAACGAGATGACATAATAATACTGGAAGTTCCACAACTTGTTGAGACGTGCCTACTCCAGCTTACAGAGCTGAAAACAGCACCAGGGAAATACATGGCAGCTTTCCTCAGCCATTACAAACCTGAGCAGAAATGTATGGAGTATGTTATGTCAAAGAGGAGAGGGGAGGAGAAGACTCTTTATTTCCCATTCAGAGACAACTTCCCACAAATTAGTTTTCTGACAGATGGACAACTACAGACTTTAATATATGCAGCAATAACGTACATTGACTACAGATTTAAACATTTTTCAGAAGTATCTCTCAAATGGTTCAACTGTTTAGACTTTAAGCAGTTTGATGTGCCAAGAGACCAACTAATGGTGTTTGGGACCTCTGAACAGGCAAACTTGGCTGAATAATTTACTTTTTTCACAGCGGAGCAGCAGGACCATATACAGTCAGAGTATGCTGCATTTAAAACACTACTGCAGTCTGCAGCTGAAAAACTCTATTTGCAGGTGTATACCAGATTACTAAAAGAAAAACCATCCCAGATTATGTACATTCTTGACCTAGTCGAAATACTCATGGCAATGAGTGTATCAACTGTAAAATGTGAAAGAGTGTTTTCTGTTCAGAACCTAATCAAAACAAAAATCAGGACACACCTGGGTGATGATTTACTACAGTCTCTCCTGCAGATAGCAGTAGAAGGTCCTGAACTGCATGACTTTGTTCCTGATCTAGCAATTAACTACTGGCTGCTCTCTGGTACAGGGACTCGGCATGTTTGTGGGCATGCTGCTGCTGCTGCTGCCTCTGCTGGTGCCGCTGTTTCTGCTTCTTTTGCTGATGATCCTGATGCTAGTACCCCTGCTCTAAATGCTCCATCACCTTCTTCCTGGCCTAGTCCTTAATTTTTTTTATCATATTTCTATTTTTCCTCCTCACCAGCGGAGCGGACCTCCACGATCCCTGGCCGATGACACCCATGCTCCCGGCCCGGTCTGGCACCCCCACAGAGCCAACCACTGCCCCTTATGCACTCTGTGGCAGGATCCTCATGGGAACTGGGGGGGGGGGGCGCCGGGCAGGCCATCAGCTGCCAAGATTGCCACCCCAGTATTTTCTGCCAATTTTTTTTGCCTTAGAGAGCCGGACGTGCGATGGCATCTGAGCACATACATGCTGACTCCCACTGCGCTTCCTCCCCACACTTATGCCCACTGCTGTAGTGCAGCTGGCCTCTGCCAGTCACCGCTACAGTGTGCTGCAGTGCCCCAACCCTCCCCAGAGGAAGGAGAGCAGTCGTGGGATGCTCAATCCTTCCTCTCCCCTGCCAACCCCCGGTGGCCCAGGTCCGTTCCCGAACCCAGGTCGCCGGTGTGGCACAAGGTGTGGTGTCCAGTGCCTCAATCCTCAGTGCAACTGGGCCAGCCCAGGCATAGTCCTTAATGACAATTTTGTGTTCAACTGACAGCCAGTCCTTCTAACTCTGTAAGTCTGTAACATTTCTCCAATCTATTCTAATACAAACTTCAGCCTGTAGTACTACCTTGGAGTAACAAAAAAAACAAGCATTTGTCAATGTCGAACGTTCGCTTGGAGGTATTTCCAGTGGTATTTGGCACTTGGACATGGCTTAAAAAAATCAGTGACAAAGAAGTACAAGCATTTGTCAATGCCGAATGTTGCTTGCTTCTATGTGCTGTTTAGGTATTTGGAAGTCATTGGAGTGCAAATATTGAAAATTCGCGAACTTACGAGCGTGCGTAGGAACTGCGCAATGCACGCTTGTAAAACAGCCATTTTTAGGAATTTTTTCACCAAATTTTCAACATAGCCATTTTAAGACCTCTGCTCATGAACAGTGTTACTGTGATTTTCTTAATGTGTCCCATACATTGATTTCGCACACCGACTGTGCCATTGTGCGCTACATGGGTGGAAACACATTTTGGGCAGGATGTGAAAAATGACAGCTGTACTGCTCATAAGGAGGTGCGGTAAAATGGCAATGTTGAAAATCTGGAGTGAAAATATTGAAAATTTGCGAACTTACGGCGCTGTGTAGCAACTGCGCAACCCACACTGTGAAACAATCATTTTAGGAATTTTTTCACCATATTTTCAACATAGCCATTTTAAGACCTCTGCTCATGAACAGTGTCACTGTGATTTTCTTAATGTGTCCCATACATTGAGTTCGCACACCGACTGCGCCATTGTGCACTACATGGGCGGAAACACGTTTTGGGTGAGATGTGAAAAATGACAGCTGTGCTACTCATAAGAAGGTGTGGTAAAATGGCAATGTTGAAAATCTGGAGTGGAAATATTGAAAATTCGCGAACTTAAGAGCCTGCGTGGAACTGCACATGCACTTCGTAAAACAGTCATTTTTGGAATTTTGCCAAATTTCAACATGGGGTTTTGGGACCTTCTCATGAATGATGTCACTGTCATGGCATTATTTGGGCCACTGCGCAAATCACCCTTCGGGCCCGAATAACGCCATGACAGTGACATCATTCATGAGAAGGGGTCCCAAAACCCCATGTTGAAAATTTGGTGCAAAATTCCCAAAATGCCTGAGATATGCAATAAGTTGAAAACCCTTATCTAGCCCATTATACAGCTTACCGGCATTTCCTCAGTTCACGGTCGGCTTTGAAGAGCGAGACGTGTTCCCGTCCACCAAGATCGTCGCGCCGAGCTCTGGAGGTAAGTATGGGGTGGGGTGGGGGAGGCGGGCGCAGTTGGTGGGTGCGGGTTGTGAGGGGGCCTGGGAGAAGCGCTCTGGGACCGCTTTCAATTTACAGGTTTTAAAAAAAACAGACGACGTGGATCGCTTCACGCTTGGGTGGGCCTCGTGCGGCAGAAGGATGGCTGGGGTTATGTGGTTCAACGGGATTGGCACCCCGCTGGCAGACGACGCTGACGGACGCGTTGCCACGCTGGGTGGGCCTCAGCGTGGCAGAAGGATGGCTGGATTGGGCCTGGAGCCGACGGGATTGGGCACCCCTTCCGCAGACGACGCGGACGCCACACGCTGGGGTGTGCTCCCAGCATGGCAGCAAAGATTTGGGGGAAGTATGATTGCAGGTTAGGCGACAGCGGTGGTTTTCTTTGAAGAGAAGACCACCGCTGTCATACACAGCACTACGTCCAATTGGTGCAGGATTGCCACGCCTGCTCAATGGAGCAGGGATTGCAGGGAGGCACACAAAGTGTCCATTCTTCCCAAGACGCCTTTGGCGATGCCAGTTTAACGTAAAATAGGGAAAACATTGTTTTTCCTGATTTATGAGGTTCTTTTACATCTACATCCATCTTATTACATACTAGTACAATGCAAGCCCTGCCACACCAATTAATTTATTTTTATTAACTTGGTTGAAAATTTCCATTGAAATGCATGGGACTACCACTCGAAACTTGGGGACTACCATTTTGGTCAAGGCCAGTTGTCCTGGACTAGCATGCCATTCTGAAATTTGTCGATCCCTAGAGCACAGCGGTCCCGGTTCCCCCTCCTGAGTCAAATGGGGACCGGTGACCAAAGCAATGCAGCAGAGAAGCCGCTTGAGGGCTAAAAGTTTAAGTTTGAAATCGGGGCTCACACATATTAATTTGCCCTGTATTAATATTAATGAGGAAGTTGATGCTGCCTAAGGGATCAGTATATTGGCGGCAGCAGTAGCAAACATTTTTGGGATAAATACAGAAGTGTGGGTTTGTTTGAAACAGAATAGTTGGGATTACAATACTGTGGGGGAATTATAAGTTGAGAGTATATTTGCTGGTTGTGCCTGATCTTTGAACCATAAGGACTGCATAGAACTGAACGGTTGCTAACATATTGATGGCACTTTAACCCCATACAGGAGCAGATCCCCTTTCTAGGTGCCCAAAACTGAAGTGAAGGACTTCTGAGAGGGGGAGTTTCATTAATTCAGGCACCTAGATCATGCTCCAATGAACGACTAGAAAATATTGATCACTATCGTTATTGATGATTGATTGCCTTGAACAGCTAATCAGGAGGCTGGATTCCTGAAAGAAAATCCAAGGACTTTCTGGAGTTTAATCAGTCTGTTCTGGGGCTCTTTTTCAAGCTAGGAGGATTCTGTGTGAGAGGAAGTGGACTGGCAGAGGCCCTGCTCAGGTCTCCATTGTGGATTGTGCTGTGGAAAGTGAGTTAAAGAAGAAGGAGAATGAGAGACTGGACTGGATTCTGAAACTCTCCAGGCACTTTGAATTGTGCTGCTTTAATTGGAGAAGATATCTGTTGCACAGACCCTGCACTGGCAATCTAACTGTGCTGCTGGACCTGCATTGTCCCATTCCTGAAGTTAATTAGTTGCTGCAAAGGACTTGACTTGCAGACTGGGACTCTGAAAGTGATTCTGAAGAGGCAAATCAACTCTGGTCAGGGTGCTAGCCAGGTTTTGGGATTTTGCTGTGTGGACTGAACTAAGTGGCTGAGAGCTGTGTTCCAGCTGAAGTTGAAAGGAATTTTTTATGGATGTCTAGAGCTGCAAACACTAAAGAGAACAGGGGTTTGACTCGTCGTGGGTCTCACCTGCAGAGTTCTGTCGTCTGAGTGAAAATCGGAAGGCTAGCACCCATTTGGTACACAGGTACTGCTATTTTACTTGAAATCACTGCCTAGTTACCACCTCAGTTCAGGGAATGCAGAGGGCTACTACTGCTTGGAAGTCCTCACCCAGAGCCAGGGAAGGAACTAGTTAACCCCTTCCAAGTGGGACCCTCTGTCTCAGGAGGTCACCGGCACTTGCTGGGGTGCTAGGGCACCTATGACCCTGGTGGGGAGCCAGGCTGTGGAGCCACTCCTGGGTCTGGGCCTTCTGGGGCTGGTGTGGACCTGCCATTGAGCTCTGCAATGGGCCAGAAGTGACTGAAGGTGACAAGCGGCTAGAACTCCAATCAAGGTGACAAGCTGCAAGACCTGCAAGCAAGATCCATCCTGTAAGGGGCCAGAGACCATCCTCTCTTCTGCTCACTGCTGTCTTTATTGATCAGAGCTCCATCCTACAGGGCACCTGTGATTCCAATTTCTGGCTAATGATAAGTTCTGCAAACCATGAGTACCCAGGACCTGGTTCCTGGAGCTATAACAAGGGAGTGTATTTGTAAACTAAACATTTTCCAAGCTTTCAGGGCCCCAACAGCCTGCCAACCCATGGCAATGTCCAGGTCTGCAACTAGTGGGTACCCCAGGGACTTCTCAGGGTATAAACACTGATACCAGTGGGGGTGGCCAGCCAGGGTGGACTGGTCTGTGGGCCTCTAGGATTAATGTTTTGCTATTTGTCACTAACTTTTCTTTTACTTCCACAGCTACTGCTCATCCAGGTACCCCTGTCCTAGCCCTTACGCCCAATAAAGCTGTGAGTTTGATTGTTGAAGCTGCTGTGTCAAGAGAGGTTCTTTGCATTTTGCCTTCTAATTGATTTATGGCATTTGGTGGGAGAGAGTTATTTGGGATCTTGTGTGAAGGGTGGCTGGTCGGGGAGATGGGTAGGTGCAGTATCCCAGGGGGCTGTACCATTCAGTCACCTGACCTGCTTACAGCTTACTCTGTGTGGAGACACCACACTATTATTCATAACTTTAGGAAAGAACCCCCAGCTGTCACTGTAACAGGACGCAGGACCCTTAACCTGTACCAGAGTCAACAGGCGGGGTAGTAGCCCACTGGCACATGGCGCCTGGGCTACACTGGGATGCATAGGGAGAGGCATCACCAGTAGAAAACAGGAAGTTGTTACCCCTCTGTACAGGCAGTTTGTGAGACCCCATCTGGAGTACTGCATGCAGTTGTGGAGACTCCATCTCTGCAATGACAGACGGGATGGAAGTGGTCCAGAGGAGGACAACCAGAATGGTGCAGGGTCTGCCCCAGAAGACATATACGAAGAGAGGCTAAAGGAGCTTAATATGTGTGCCCACGAGGAAAGGAAGGAGAGAGGGAACATGACTGAAACTTTCAAGTACCTCAAGGGGATTCACAAAGTCCAAGAGGTTAGCATCTTTCAGAAAAAGAGATATGCAAGAACAAGGGGGCACAATTTGAAGATAGAGGGGAGACAGCTCAGGGGCAACATGAGGAAGTATTTTTTTCACAGAGAGGGTGGTGGACGCATGGAACAGCCTTTCTGAGGAGGTAGTGTGGTCAAAAATAGTGGAGAAATTCAAGGCTGCATGGGACAGACATAAGGCAGTTCTAGTAGTGGGTAGGAGGAAGTAGGCTGTTGGTTAACTAGGATCTGCAGCTTATCCAATAGGTAGAAAAATAGGCAGACTGGGTGGGCCAAGCGGTCCTTATCTGCCATCAAAGTCTATGTTTTTAAGTGGACATAATGTACTCACAGTGAAAGTAATTTTCCTGTCCCAACTGTTAAAAAAAATAATAGGTTTTATTAACTCAGTATACTCACTGCTGAAGATGTATGTCATATGGTTAGGCCTTTTCCTCCATGTGAAAAACAGATGTTTTATTTCTACATATCACATACTTCTTAATCAAGTATCAAAGTTTATTTGATCAACCATTAGATCATTACAATGTGACAAATAAAAACACATAAAATGTACAATGCAATAACTGTAGCAATACAGGCAATGCAGAGCACCAAGGATAACAGCAGTGATGAAAGGGCAAATAAATAGTACACATCCCTAATTAGTCTATTCATATCAAACATGAATCAATTCAACATGACATGAGTTTGATTCTGGTTCATTTACACTTAATATAATTCTGATTTAAACTACCCATAAGTGCGAAATGGCGTCGGAACCATCCATTGCTTAACCTGACCCAAAATGGTGGCACCAAATAGAATGAGTTTTAAAGTGTAATCCCTGAGCTGCCCAGAATATTTATTATGTCCCCACCAAGACCACCTTCTGTAACAAAAAGGAATACACCTATACAAACATTTCAAACTGACTAGCAAGAGCAAGCTATCAAAACAAAGAGGGTAACACAACAAAATGCCCAATATTCAGGTGAGGGAAACTCCATCAAACCTACTCCTGTTACCTAAACATGAATAACTTTTCTGGTACTTTTCAGGAGCATACTCTGTTGTAAACTATGATGTTCAGTGGTGGGACTCCACCAGTTTTAAAGACCCACTGTATGAAGACAAGAGCAATATCTCTATGGGTCCCCTTTACCACTGGGTAATACTGTACCAAATTAGGCCTGAGTACTAGTCTATCCTGGCTACAAAACCTAGGCTGACATTCCAGTTAAGCCAGTCATGGTCTTGTAGCCCAGGTGCCATGTGCCAGTGGGCTACTACCCCTGCCTGCTAGCCCACTATCAGGTTAAGGGGCCTGGGTCCTGTTATGGTGGTATTTGGAGGTTCTAGCCCAAAGATAATAAAAATAACGTGGTGCCTCCACCCAGAGAGAATTACAAGTGGGTCAGGTGACTGGCTGGTACAGCCCCCGGGATGCTGCACCAACCCACCTTCCCTACCAACCACCCCACATACTGGATTCTCAACAATTCAGTAACACCATAAACCATGAACAGTAATGCTTTGACAGACCAGAGAATTCTTACACACACATAACGTCAAATGGTAAAGCACAGCTTTATTTGGGGTAAGGACTATGGAAGGGATACTGGGACAAAGGACAGCTATGGATAGAAAAACTGGTTAGTGAAATAGGCAAAAACAATAAACATTGGTGCCCCCAGGCAGAACCCACCAACACTTGTACTAGTGTTTCCCTGGATGTTCTTAGCGGTACCCACTAGGTGCAGGCCTGGTACTGTGCTGCATGTTGGCCTCAAAACACAAGAGGATGGAGCCTCATGTTCGGTACAGCAAAGGGCAGAAGAAGGGTCAACCTTGGTCCCTTGGGAAGGATGGACTTGCTTGAAGATCTTGCAGCTGGTCACCTTGATTGTAGTTCTTGCCGCTTGCCACCTTCAGCCACTTCTGGCCTATTGCAGAGCTCTGTGGCAGGACAGCACCAGCCCCAGAAGGCCTAGACCCAGGAGTGGCTCCATAGCCCAGCTCCCCCGGTGAGTTGCAGGTGCTCTAGCACCCCAGCAGGCGTCGGTGACCTCTTGAGACAGTGAGTCCCACTTGGAAGGAGTTAGCAGGTTCCCTCCCTGGCTCTGGGTGAGAACTCCCGAATAGTGGGAGTCCTCCTGCAGTCCCTGCACTGAGTTTGAAACAAGAAGAGTCCACAACAGTTATTTTGAACAAAGTCCAGTGCCAATTGGAATGGGTGCTAGCCTTAGTTCCAAGAAGCACATGTGCAATTCAACAGGGGACTCCAAGAACAACAAGCCCCTGCACACCAGTCCGTGCTTTCCAGCTAAACAATGTCCACAACCTTGTTTTCAGCTGCAGCTGGAACTCAGCTCTCAGCCAGCTTTAACCAGTTCACTCAGGACATGTACAGCACCAGGCTAGAACCCTGAGGATCAGAGATGCTTGGCCTCTTCAAAATTACACTTGCAGTCCCCACACAAGCAATCGAACCCTCCGTTGCAACTGTAGCCTTCAGATAATTTGCACAGTCCTCTCAGCCAATCCAGCTAGCTAGTGCAGGGTTTCTGCAGCATCTAATTTCTCTTAGCAATGTTTAAGAAACCCGAGTAACCAGGGTCACAGTTCAGTCTCTTTCTCTCTTTCCTCTTCCCATTCCAACTCTGCAGACAGCAATCTCAAACTACAGCCTGGGAAAAAACCCTGAAGTCCAAAGTCCACCCTCACAGTGTACTCCTGACTCATACAGAGCCTGGGAACAGACTGAACAAATCCCAGAAAGTCCACACAGTTTCAGCCGAGAAACCAGAGTTCTGATTGGCTGAGGAAGCCTATCAATAACTAATAACCATAGAGATCAATATTTCCTGCTTGTTTATTAGGGCATGATCTAGGCACCTAAATTAGTCCCCTCCTTTTCCCAGGAGTCTCTCTCTGTCCAAGTTTTGAGTACCTAGATCACTGATTGGCTGCAGGTAAAGGTCAGCGTGCTATCAACATGTCAGCCCCCAGTCTGTTTAATGCAATACAATCCCACGACTTTCATGTTCTGGTGCAGCCCAACACAATCACTTTACCCAATTAAAAACCCAACCAGTTTGTAGCCTGTTCTGTGCCCTTTCAAATGAGCCCACTTATATAGTAACCCCCAGTAGTTTTTCTGTTGCTGCCTCTGAAAAACTGTACCCCTAGGTGGCAGGCAACCTCTTCATTAATATTCATGAGGGCTTAATTATTTATTCATAACCTTCCTAACTGCCCCATGTCAGAACTATTTTTTTAAACAATAAGGAAGGGTTTCATGTCATGACAGCCCAGTCCCAAAGGCGAGTGCAACATGGGCCCATGGACAACAGTGAATGGCGATGCGGCACAGCGGCAAGGACAACAGAAGTCAGAACCATGAATAGCACTTTAAAAAAAAAGTGACCATCACCACCAGCATCAGGAGACATACAGGGGACTGGGAAGGAATGCTGGACATGGGGGGGGTGCAGTGTAAGGGGAACACCCAGGAGCAGGGAGGTGACTCGTCAGGTGCCGCACATATGCACAGTGGGTGCAGACATGCACAGCCGAGCTGTGGGGGTGCTGGGCACAAGGACAGTAGTAACAGTGGAGGGGCAGTGTGACACTGGCGAAACAGAAAGAGGACACCGCAGTTAGGCAGATGTTGTTGAGGTGTCGGTGTGCAGGGGTGTCACAGGCACAACCAGCAGACCAGTGGAGGAAGCAGCCAGCTGTCAATGCACGGGGGCCACACATACAGGATAAGGGGAAATGTGTGGGTAAGGCAGAAACAGCCAGAGATGGGACGGCAATGGCACAGGAGGCAGTGGGGCCAGGACCGCACAGGTGCCAGGTGCTGCCGCAGCGTTGGCTGACAAGGTACGCATGGCTGTTCCACGAAACCAGCAGGATGACATGCAGCAGCCGGGAGGGGCAGGGACACAGCAAGCAACAACTGGCCAGCTACACCTGGAGCTGGAGGTTGTAGGCGAGTCCCCTTAGGTAATAATGTCAAAAGAACAAAGAAAAGTGTGATAATTTTGCCTAGCAGTTAAACATTGCGAAAAATAAACCATAAACTGAAGAATTATCACAATCCATGATATATAAAGGTGCACCCACAAAAGAAATATCGTATAGCCTTTCATAAAAAACGGCCAAAAAAAGGGGGTCTTATGCAAATGTAACAAAATTAACCAAGTTATAGTGCCCACCAACTGGGTGGGCACAATATCCATCAACAGACCAGCGGGCACAATATCTATCAACAGACCAGAACAACAACAAATATTTCAAAAACATGTTCGAGCTCCCCAGGTAGGGAGCTGGCTGTGCATCACAGTTCCTTGGTAACTTTAAAAAATAGATTAATGCTACAGGGGGTAGAATACGGCTTAGCCAGAGGCCTTCAGGTTCCCATGGAACCAAGTACAACACAGACAGAGCAATAGTACCAAGGTAATCAAGGCGGAAACAGCCTTTGACTCTGTGGAATAACATCATGAAATGAATAGTGGGCAAAGATTTATTTATTTATTGAATTTTGTTGACCAGGTAGGCCCACTGAGACTAGAAGTCCTTTTTCAGGAATGAGCCTGTGGACGGGATACAGATGGTAACCAGCTAAAACTGAACCAGATTAAGCTATTGGTGGAATTTTTTTGAGTGAATGGGGGAAAACTGGCCAGGAATTGGGGAAATTCCCCTACTCTTCCTGTAGGGGTGAACCTGTGGCTGTGATGGCCACTCCTGGTGAGACAGAGGAGAGGATGGATGTGAAGGAGGCTGGGGAGCGGGTCTCCTCTCCTGCCTTGCTTTTGTTAGAGACTGAGCAATTCTTTGACGCTGAAGGAATGAAGGATACAGACACCAATATTACTGTTGAGCGTGAAATGGAAGTCACACCTCTACAGCACCGAGAAAACTTTCTTGAAAATGAACAAGCTGCCCTGACATTGCAACCCGTGACAAAACCGCAACAGATAGCAGAAACTGACCCAATGCACCTTCAAGCCTTGTTGATTGCAGAAGAAAGATTTTTACAAAGAAAACTGGAACTAACAAATGCTACTGCAAAGGTTCAAACCAGTGTAACAGACAATTCCTCTTAGGGCCTCTCTGACAACCGAGCCCTGATGTCAAGTAATGACACAGGAACATCAAAAGGAACCCCATGTCTACACCTGCTGCAGGGCTGTCAAAAACTAAACAAGACTTGTCAAACTCTGCTGCAGCTTCTTCCGCACAGAAACAGACCACAGGAGTATTTATTTTCTCTGCCTCCTTTCAGACTGGGGCTCTGTCAGGAATGACACAAACAGATGATTTGCAGCCCAGCCTTAGACAGACCCCTTCTACTGAAAAAAACAGCTGCTGAATCGAGTCCTTGGACAGTGCAGTCTGCATTGCTGGCTGCAAGATTGGGAAACGCCCTGACTACAGGAGAATGGATTTCCGGCTCTTCCCCCATCCAAGTCCCGATGACTGAGAAACATGAGTCTGTATTATCATCAGGTAATTTGCCTCCTTCACAGAACAATATTTTGGCTGATGCTAATGACTGCTCTAATATTGCCACGGATGTTACTACAGAACCTAAGTCCTCTTTAAACTTACCAGCCGAATTTAACTCAACCAAAATCAGTTCGAACCTCCCTGGGACTGATGCCCCCCATTTTTCACAACTGACATGGCTGGTGCCAACAGTACTATACAGCAAGACCAAATGCCTTCCAAACCCCATTCCTGAGACTTTGAACCCTACAGCTGTTAACAATGCTCCAACAGAAACTGCAAACAGATCTAATTCAAGGCCTTATGCTTCCTTTTTTCATACCCCCATTTATCCAGCCACGATACATACTGCTGTGAGACTGCTGTACAAGGGAGCCATGGAAAACTTCCTAGACAGAATTTTCATAGCAAAAATACTACTTAAAAACACTATGCACTTTCATGGCGCTGAAATATATGCCTTAATACATGTCTCTGGTGAGACCACCATTGATTTTATTTATCAAGTCTAGGATTACAAATACCTTTGAGCCAAGGCTCTTTTACAAAGGTTCCACGTCAAAGAAATACAAATTATGAGGAACATCAAGACAGACATTACAACAATGTGGACATTGCAAACAGATTACAGATTAATACAATTCAAGGGTAACATTGTAACCAAGGCAGCCAGCGGCATTTGTCAGAGAAAATAGACAAGAGATAAGAAGTGCCAGAGTCATAGGGAGAGGGAAGAGGGGAGGGGGGAAGAAGGAATGTAGGTAGGGAAGGGAGAGGGTGAAAAGTGCAGCATTGGGTATACCAAGATGTGAAGGTAGAATCCAGTGAGGATGGGAGGGGGGACCACTAGAGCAGGCAGGGAAGTGGAGAAACAAGGTTAAGTTAGGCAGTCACAGGAGCTGTTGGTAGTGAGATAGTCCCGGAGCCTAGTTTTAAACATACCAATTGTTGGGGCAGAGGAGATGGTGGGTCTGAGGCTACTGAACCAGAGTGGTGCTCGATAAGCAAAAGAGCGTTGTCCCTGTGAAGTGTGACAGTGGGGGACTTTCAGTAGCTGTAGCGTGGATCTCCGAAGGCACCGTTTGTTGGTTCTGTGTTGTAACAGAGTTGAGACCCCAGAAGGTGCAAGGCCAAGGTAGATTTTTTTTGCCATGGAGCAGGTGAGAAACTTTATGCAGTTTGATAGCTGGAGACAGCCGGTCTGGGTGTACAGGTCACATGTGTGGGTGAGATGGTGAGCACCAGCGATGAGCCGACATGCCTTATTTAAGGCAGTTGAGAGGTGTCTAAGGGTTGTGGTTGTGGCCGAGCCATAAATGATCAGACCATAGTCTATTACAGAGATCACATAGCTCAGGACTACAATCTTCAAAGCTTCTGGCGTGAGGTGTTGTCTGTGTTTGTAGAGGAGACCAAGCCGTGTATTAGCAGCTCTAGCTACATTATCTATGTGAGATCCATAGGAGAGATTAGGGTCAAGCTGTATCCCTAAGTATTTGAAGGACCCCACCTGATCGAGAGTGTTCCCCTGGCTGGTGGAGATAGCCAAGTGGTGTAGCTTGTGTGGGTTATGAGAGCTGCAGAAGATCATAGATTTGGTTTTCTTGTCATTGAGGACCAGTTTATGATTAAGAAACCATGTCTCTACAGAACTGAAACCAAGTTAAAGGTTGTGTTGAAGAGTTGCATAATCTTTGTGAGTGGAGAATACAACAGCCATCATCAGCATATAGTATGATCTGCTAAGAGCAGTGGTAAGGAAGGGAGTTTAAGAAAAGGCTAAAAAGGAGGGGCCAGTATGTGGATCCTGTAGGACACGACGAACAGGCAGGGTGTGAAAGAGCATCAACAATTTTTACTCTGCGACCGGTTTTCTAAGTAGCTTTTAAACCAGAGAGAACAGTCATGTGATAGCCCGCCATTCAGTAGTTGGTCAATTAGTAGTCCATGGTGTACTGTATCGAAGGCCTTGGAGAGGTTGACAAAAACAGCCCCTGTGAGAAGGCCGTTGTCAAGGGATTTGTGCAAAGCTCCAGTGAACTCAAGAAGGGCTGTGGTGGTGCTGTGACCTGTCCGGAAACTGTGTTGTTGTGGACAAGGTTTATTGTATTTATCCAAGTGGTCAGTAAGTTTATCAGCCACGATGCGCTCAAGTGCCTTAGAGAGTGGGGGCAGTATGGAGATAGGGTGATAATTTGAGTGATTCATCTTATTCCCACTTTTATGGACAGGTGTCACGGTGGCTGTTTTCCATAAGTCCAGGAATTTTCCATAGCTGAGAGATTTAGAATTTTTGTTAATGGATGAATTACCTCATCGAGCATGAGCAACAGAAGCTTAAAGTCTAGAGTGTCGCTACTAGATCTAGATTTAGAGATAGCTGTAGTAATATAGCAGCGAGCTTCATTCAGCCTTACCTCTCTGAAGTAGAAGAGGGAATGGTTAGACTGTGGGGCTGAGGTATTTGTGGAGTAAGCCCTGTTTTCAAAAAAGTCATGGGGTAGGACAGCACTACGGTCTGAAAAAGCCGTGTTAAAGATGTTTGCAATCACCTTGGGGTTGAGGGTTGAGGATCCATCAACCATTAACATGGTCAGAGAGGTTTTTGGCTGCTTCCCCATGACATCCTTGATATTGTCCCAGAAAGTACGACCATTTCCCCATGTCATACCTCTCAACTGTCCCTGATTTTCAGGGACGTGATTTGTCTAAAAATTTTACTCTGCCCTCCTAAAATTGTGTTTCTGTGACTAAACAGTGGGGTTATAAGTACAAAATAATATCAAACATAAAAGTTACAGACTTGTTCTTTCTTAGTTGATTTTTTTAAGCCTTGTCCCTGATTTACAATGGGAGGTTGAGAGGTATGCCCCATGTATTGGTGAGAGCGTCTTTGTAATAGGTGGATTTCATGAGCCGGATGGCTTTTGTGCAGGCATTTCATGCTTGTTTGTAATTTTGGATGTCCAGTTGTTTGCCAGTGGCCCTGGCAACTGCCCAGAGGTGGTCCCTTAGTTTCAGCTGTGAGAGAAGAGCCGCAGTGAGCCATGGGTTAGAGAGAGATTTTGTTTTGCGTCTTTTAACAGGGGCAAAGAGGTCGCAGACTTTGCTGAAAATTGAGATGAAGTGATCAAGAACCAAGTTAACATCCGTTGCTTCGTAGATGGGTAGCCAGTGTTGTAGAAGCAGGTATTGTTTGAGATGTGAAAGTTTTCCACGAGGAAGGACTCCGTTAGCAATAATTTTGGGAGGGGGTTTGAGGAATTTGTTAGACTATGCACATATGACTGGGGAGTGGTCACTGAGAGTGTCTGGGAGAACGGTCGTATGAGAAATCCTTGTGGGGTGAGAGGTGAGGACCCAATCCAGGAGGGTACTGGTGCCAGTCTTGTAGTTAATCCTAGTAGGGGAGTTTACCATTTGCGTGAGGTTAGCAGCTGTGATGGAGTCTTTATAGGCACTGGCGCCCGATGCTAACCAGTTAATGTTGAAATCCCCTAGTAGAATAAGTTCAGCTTCAGCAGGATGAAAGTTGATAACGTTTAGGATGTCGTTGAAGCCAAGTTTAGGGTCCCTGGGTGGGATGTATATGGAGACAATAGTCAGGGCTTTATGGTTGGGACCTAGGATGATTTTTATTGGCAGAATCTGGGCCGAGGCAGAAAGTGATGGAGTTGCTACAAGGTGCCATGACAGGGAGTCTTTGATATAGATTGCGCAACAACCACCTTTTTTGGATATCCGGTCCAGTCTGTGGACATTGTAGTCCTGTAATGTTATTGCTGAGTCAAGAACTTTAGGCGTCAGCCAAGTTACCACCACTGCAAGGATGTCAGGGTTGTGTTGGCATATGAAGGCTTGCAGTGCATCCAGCTTTGGTAGTAGGCTGCAGATATTAATGGTTGCAAGGATAAGGGCACCTGGAGTTTGTGTGTGTGTGGCCTAAGCTTCTAGGGCCAGGATTGGGATGGACGCTGCCTGAGATGAGAAGGAGGAGGAGTAGGAGTTTTAAGGAGCAGAGTCCCAGCTCTTTGAGAGATAGTTTTGATAGTTGTTTCCGGGAGTAGAGGCTGCAAGTTTCCAGGCAGTATCCCATATGGACTGCAAGGTGGTACAGTGTAGAGAAGTGGCCACACTTGTTGAGAGTAGTGGTTGGGGTAAGTAACCAGTAATATGCAAACAGTGGACCAAGCACAAGTCTCGAGTGGAAGTGGAGGGTTCCCTTGGAGTAGCAGTGGAAACCAAGTAGAGGGTGGCGGGGGCTGGTGGTGGGTGGGGGTGGCTAGGACCAGGGAGAGAGAAGAGGGGGCAAGGTGGAGGAGGGGTAGAGGTGAGCGAAGGCAGAGAGAAACCGCATGGCTTGCCTACTAGCACAGTAAGGGTGGGAAGCAAGCTGAATGGGAGGAGTAACTAGGCTAGCAGGAGGCAGATAGAAGAGATTCAGAAAGGAGCACCTCAATCAGTAAGTAGTACGTGGGAGGTGGGTATCTAAGAGGGAAGGCGGGGTTAGAGGTCTATTAAAGTAAGGTAGGAGGGAGGTAGGGGGGTGGGTGAAATTTTGTGGCAAAACTAATGCAGTCAATGGGCACAGTGCCCGGAGAGCAAAGCAAGGCAGTGAAGACAGGGCCGGCCAATCAGCTGCCGTTCGAGGGGTGTGTTTACAGATGGTGGGAGAGCATCTGCGTTTAACCCCTGTAGATAGACAGGAGCTAGAAGCACAGTTGGTTAGAGGTGAGAGTGGATGGCAGAAAAAGGGCTTATCTAGTTTTTAAGAAGGGAGAGAGAGAGGGAAAGGAGAGCCCACTGAGAAGGGAGCATTGTGATGATAAAAGAACAGAGTGTGTGATGCGCCAGATAGGATAGGAGCTACTACCAGAGATAAAGCCCTCTAGTGGTGAGAGGATATAATCTGCTAATGGAAAAGTCTCAGTCAGTGGCCTAGTCAAGGCTCGCTGGATCCCTGAAATAAAGTAGAAAAAACGGCTTTTTAAAGGCTGGAAGAGGAGGCTTGTTACATCAGAACAAAGAGAATAAAAGAGGTGGGCAGAGTCAGAGAGCACAGCAGACTGTTTGGGGGTTGGGGTGGAGACTGGTTGCAGACCAGAGAGCAGAAGAAGGATTTACACAGTCAAGGCACGAAATTCACTTCCAATATCAACTCAGAACTTAAAATGACTGTAAGGATTAAACAAATTATTAAACCCTGCCACATAAATTCAATTGGAGACACAGAGGGAGATACAGTAGTTAGAGATACAGTATGTTCAGCAGGAGATAGTGTGGGCCACTTGGAAATCAGCTTCCACTGGTACCAAATCCAAAAGTGTGGCCTAGTACCTTGCAGAATCAGCTGAGCTGTAGCTCATGGAGGATTTCTGAACCACTGTTTAGGTTCAAGAAATTGTGGGGTCTCTGGCCTAGTCAAGGCTCGCTGGATCCCTTGCAGAAACAGCTGAGCTGTAGCTCATGGAGGATTTCTGAACCACCGTTTAGGTTCAAGAAATTGAGGGGTCCCTGGCCTAGTCAAGGCTCGCTGGATCCCTTGCAGAATCAGCTGAGCTGTAGCTCATGGAGGATTTCTGAACCACTGTTTAGGTTCAAGAAATTGAGGGGTCCCTGGCCTAGTCAAGGCTCGCTGGATCCCTTGCAGAATCAGCTGAGCTGTAGCTCATGGAGGATTTCTGAACCACTGTTTGGGTTCAAAGAAATGAGGGTCCTTGGCCTAGTCAAGGCTCGCTGGATCCCTTGCAGAATCAGCTGAGCTGTAGCTCATGGAGGATTTCTGGACCACTGTTTAGGTTCAAGAAATTGAGGGGTCCCTGGCCTAGTTAAGGATCGCTGGATCCTTGTTGATGTCAATTTCAAACTGAATAGCGGACTGCAGAAATTCTGGAACAAATACCAATCTTTGGATACCTTTCAAAGTAATACCACTTACCAAACCTGCACATAAAACAATAACTGTTTTGTACCGGAATGAAGGTATCAGTGTCATGGATCTGGTTTTCTGGCTGAAACAACATTGTACTGTCCTCAGCAACCAAGAAGCTGTTTTTGATACAGAGAACATTTGGACTTGGGGTTGGACACTATGAGTTCTGTTGCACTCTACTGACACTGGCTTAAAACACCTGCCTAATTGTTTTTCTTTTCCTGGGAAGGGACAGGGGAGTTTTGTTCTATGTTGGCCAGCCAAAAGCTTGCTATAAATGTGGATCCACATAGAGTTTAAGTAGTATTTGGGATCAGTTAAAGTGTATTCTGTGTAATTTCTTAGGACATACTAGCAGACATGGTATAAGTGAGTCTTTATGTAACCTTTGTGATACCAGAGGACACTCTTACCAGAATTACCCCTGGCAGCGCATAATCAGGCTGACCCATCGGATAATGAACAAAGGTTACTGGAAACCCTGGCACAAAGGGTTAATTGTACGCCAACTTTGCCTATTGTTAAAGCAGCTCCACCCCATCATCTTCATGGCATTTATCCAAAACAGAGAGAACAAGAGCCAAATCCCCAAACTTCAGGTCAAGAGGACACACCCATTGTGCCAAACCCAGCTCTTCAGACCACAGACAAGCACATCCCTCCTCCCCCACAGGCATCAACTTCCACTGACCTTGGAGTTATGACCCCTCCCTCCCCAACCCACAGAGCAGCACAAGAGGAGAATGGTCACCCAGCACAGGCAGGACTGGACACAACCTGTTCAAAAAGTCCCCAAAACTACACAAGTGTCCCTTACTAACAGATTCGAGGCATTACAAAATACCTCTGAAATTTCTGATAATGACTCAGAGGACTCCTCCACTGGGTCCTTGCAGCAAGACCCAGTTATTGACACTGAAATGAGTGACCCTGGCTCCAAGAAATCCTCCACAAAAAAAAAATCTGCTAAACCATCAGAGAAGAAGAAATGCATGGGACCCTCTAAGTAAACAATGACATTAACACCTTAGGGCTGTGGATCAGTTTAAAAGTCCCCCCCCCTTCTTTAATTCATGACACTCCCCTTACCACTATGTACAATTAATGTGAATAGTATCAAGAACAATAAGAGGAGGAGTGGCATATTTTCAAATCTACTTTCAGATAAGACAGACATTATTCTTCTACAAGATACCAGACTGCATACCATACCAGAATTAACACAAGCAACTGGTATGTTGGACCGTCCTATTGGTTGATTGGTACTGACACTTGTTCAGGAGTGGGTATTCTTTTTAACAAAACTGACATACAGGTGATTAAACTTATAGATTTAGTTCCAGGCAGAGCTTTAATCCTAGATACCTGGGGCCAGATATTCAAAACTGTGCTCCGGGGCTAAATTAGCACTGCCTGGCTGGCAAAGTTAGCCCGGAGCACAAAGCAAGCTATATTCAAAAGGAATAGCCCAGGGCAAACAGCGTCTGAATATAGCATGGGAATGAGGCCGGGCAAACTGGGCTGGGAGTGCAGGGCAAAAGTAGCCTTGTAATATGACAGCTCTGAATATAGCAACCAGGAAGTGCAGACCACAACAGCAACACAGTGCACAGCGATGTGACGGTAGGTAGAGGCGACCTATGTGGCCAAGGTGTGTTCCAGCAAATGCGTGGATCTAGTACAGCTGCAGGGAGCAGCCTATGGGACAGTACAGTGTGCAAAATAGTATAATATTCCCCGAACCGTTTGCGCGGACCTAACGCGTTTGCACAGGATTAGCGCAGAGCTAAGCTGTTTGCCCGGCGCTAAATTTTGCCATATTCAAAAGTGGCATGCAAATGAGCCTACTTACATAGTCTCTGGGCAAACAGCCACATTAGCATCTCATTATGCCCTGATTTGCATGCAGTTTGCCCAGCATTACTGCAGGGTCCCACAGCTCCACCTGTAGGTCAGTCTGGAAGTACAGGGGCTGGCCAGGTCCGACCGCAGCTCCACCTTTAGGTCAGTCAGGCAGTGCATGATGATAGCTGCAGGCTACACGCAAACAGTACAGCACAGCATAGTATATCGTACCCCAGGGGACTATACAGCATAGGTACAGGTGGTGGTGGTGGTGTTGCATGCAACCATCACACTGTAGGTCATGCTACAGTGCACAGCAGACACTACAGTAGCAAGGGGGCTGCTAGCTTGAGGGACATGGCAATGCCTATGGTATGTAGGGCAGTGATGACCACTGCACTGTACACAGTGACAGGCCCAGCTTGTAAGTGATTACTGACAGTGGACAGTACTGTTATGCTGTTGTGTGATCCACAGATACTGCACCTGTGGCATGGGATGCTCACAGTGACATATACATGGCTGGCTGTGTGTGCTGTGGCATCTGTACAGTTGTGTGGTATGCGGCTGGGGGGCACGTAAGTTCCAACAGGCACACAGGTGGTGGGGTATTCTCACTACTGGCCCATGTGCACTGCATGATGTGTCCCAGCCTTGTGGCCACACCTGGGCTGTGATGAGGTCTGGTCACCTGTACACCCTCCCCTCAATGGCCACCATGCCCACAGTGCTGCATGTGTGTGCTGGTATCTGTTGGTCACCACAGAAGTATGGTCTGCAGATGTGTGCTGTATGGCCACACTACCATGATGTCCCCTGTGGGCCAGACCACCCCTTACTGCCTGGCATGGCTGGGACTGGTGGCAACTGTTGGCATCATGGTGGTGCCATCACTGAGCAGCACGTGTCCTCCATGTCTGGCATTTTCTAAGTGTCATACTAATATGTTAGGGTCGCGCAAGCCACGCAAATCCCATGCAAACACCGCGGAAAGCACAAATGTCGTGCAAAGCTGTTTGCCCAGGAGTTAAGACCAACTTTTCTTGGGCAGTAATTTGTACCGCGCTAAGGGTCGTGCTAAGTCATGCTAAACACCTTAGTGCGGCGCTAGCCGATGAATATCCCATAGCGCCTGTATTCATGTTCAGTGTGGCCCTTGCATAAAATTATGGTTGCCCGGCACTAATGCGATTTGCGCATGCTATTTGGCCTTTTGAATATAGCAGACCCACGCTAATCCCATGCTAAACCCATGCAAATGGTTTACACACCATGCAAAGCTTTGACTATCTGGGCCCAAATGTCAAAATATCTGTTTTAGGTTCAGTACTATTTATGCTCTCCAAACTAAGTTTGAGAGAATTAATCTATTTCAACATATTCAGCCATACCATTTTTCTTTCCACAACATTGTTCTAGGTGGTGATTTTGTGGCCTCTCTCTAAAGGACAGAGGTCAGCATACAACAACTGAAAAAATATACTGTGGTATGACATGTCTTGGTAAAATTATAAAACATTCAAATCTCATTGATGCATACTACTCAGCTGTTAAACAAACAGACCCTACTTTTCACAAAGGCAACCTAGCTACTACGACATATTTATTTTTTGTTACCAAAACTATTCAGATCTATGCTGCAAAAGTAGAGGCAGTGGAATGCTCAGACCATAATGAACTGCAGCAACACACAGGCAATGTGAACTCTTCTGACCACGGCCCTGGCCTATGGAAATTTAATTCTTCCCTATTAGCTCACAATGATAAAATACAAGACATTCAGTACTTCATAACTGCTACAAAATTGTTTTTTGTGATGTATGGTGATACCTCACTTTAGTGGGAAGACACAAAATCAGACTTAAAAAATCTCTTAAAATCCATCACTAAAGTTCATAGAAATAACTAGTACTTACAATATTTACAGAACAATAAACAATTACAAAAACTGATAACCTAAGCCCAGAATACCAAATAAGATTTTACAAATCAAATAAAAATAATTAAGCAAGCCGTGTTGCAGTTCCATGAGAAACAAGCCAATGGGCTGAAACAACAACAATTTTCATGTTTCCATGAGGTGAGGTAAAAAAAAAAAAAACTATTGAAATGTTTTGGCAAAAATCTGTAAAAATAACAATGTTATGAGTACACACTGGAGAAATTCTGTATTTCTTCATAACTTTGCTGTTTTTATGACATTTTGACCCCAACATAGTCTTTTCTTGTGACCCCAAGTGATGATCAAAAGAAGCGATATTTTTAAAGTTCCGTCTAAAAGGTGATTTCCCAGAGCAACTGCGAAAACATCTTTCAGAAGGGATTTCAAAAATACCTGCCATGTTCATGAGGTGGGGTAACACAAGGGCTATGTTTAAAATGTGGGGCCAAACTCTGCAAAAACCACAAAGTTATGAGTGAACACTGAAAAAAATTCAAATGATAGCATGTGCCATGTGTCAGTCTCTGTAGCTAAAGGAGATCCCCCACAAAGGAGGTCCAACTCTCAAAGCATGAAATGAGGAGAGCAGTGACTGCTTAAGGCTAGCACCCAGCCTCAGGATCACAAGGAGGCCTAAACTTGACATGAAACTAAAGGGGATAGGGAATGAGACCAGGTGGACTCAAGCACACACAGGGAGAATAGATTTCAGAGGTGCTGCTGACGTCATCTGCACAGCAAAATGAAACCATGTAGGACTAAGGTGCCATTCTCTGGTAGCTGAAGATTTAAATGCTATGCCATGAGGTGCCACTGACCACAGGTCTGCACAGCTAAAGCTTTCCCAGGAGTGTTCGACCTTACTACCTGGTCAGATGGCCGGGAGGCGTCGCAGCAGACAAGCGACCTACAGAGAAGGACCCTTGCCAAAGACAAGAGACTCACCCTCAAGATACAGACTTCAAGAGGAAGGAGTGAGTGAGCATGTCTAGCCACAGGGCAAGCCCTGAGGGCAAGATTCTAGGAATATGATCATGGCCAGTGTAAATGCATTCATACAGCCCAATGGCATGGAGGCAGAATTGACTGACTGAATGATGACAGCTGAAGGATCAACTTATAATTGAGACTGACTGACTGACTGACTGAATGATGATTGCTGAAAGGAACAACTGATGCAGAGTAAAATGAATGAAAAGGTACCGATAATATGAAGGCACATCAAAGGCAAAAATCATAGGCAAAAATCAACTACAGGCTGGAAAAGCTGTAAGTTGTATTCAAGACTGAGGGGTAGTGTTGTTCAGATAGTATCCTATAAATTAGGATACCAACAGATACCTCCCATTTGGCCAGATAGTTGCTGTGGTAGGATAGTAGTACTGTCTGACCATGGACCCTGCCCGCTATGATCCAGCTTGGATCCTAGCCATCTGACGTAGGATCCCTGGATCTGACCTAGGATCCATCACTATCTGACCCCAGATCCTAACTATCTGACCTAGGATCCATCACTATCTGACATGAGATCCTAACTATCTGACCTAGGATCCATCACTATCTGACATCAGATCTTAACTATCTGACCTATGATCCCTGGATCCTAACCAGGATCCATCACTATCTGACTCCGGATCCTAACTATTTGACCTAGAATATCTGGATCCTAACTAGGATCCATCACTATTTGTCCTTGGATCCTACATCTGTCTTTGGTAGAATTTCTGGTAGGATCCAAGGTAGGATACCAGCACTATCTGACAGATAGAGGTAGGATCCACAAAAGCACTATCTGAGCAACATAACTGTGGGGATAATGCTGAAGCAGACTGACTGACTGTGTAAGACTGACTGAAATGACTAACTATGAGTGGGAGCAGCTACCTCTTTAGAAGCCAAGTGAAATTACTGTGGAGGAATGCAGTAAAACTGAAAGGAACATTTGCATGTGACTTGGTATGGACGGCACATAGAAGAGACAGAGACAACACAAGCTAGTTACAGCAAAATTACATTGATAGGACATAGAAACTGTAAGCACACCAAAAACCAAAACTGAATAAGTAAACATGGGTGTTAAATGAGGACATGAGTACAGCATGAGTAACTGGCATCGAAAATATAAGGAAGCACAATGCTACAGCCTGGGAAGGCAGAAAGGAAAAATACTAATGTAGAAAGCTGCTGAAAGCACAAACCAAATAGAAAGCCAAAAACTAAAAAGGAAAGCAGCAGCACAAACACAGGGGAAGGGATAACCAGAGCTCCCAAAAAGCCTCAGACTGCAGCAGACAAATAGAGCTTCTGAATCAGGCTGGTGGAAGCTGGTTTTAAATAGCCCTGATGGGGAGAGTTGTTGGTTGCTCCCACCCATCAAACTGCAAGCATAACCATTTAACTACTGTGTTATCAAGTAAATAAATCAGAAAACAAAATTCACGATGATGTTCATTTGGCTTTTCCTACTGATTTACTATACACTTGAGTATAATTTTTATCCCATTACCCATAGCCCGGTTTTAGGCATCAGCGAACCCTGCGGTTGCTGGGAGCCCCTCCTCCTGGGGGCCCCCAACCAGAGAAGTTTACCTTATTCATTTTTAAACATTTTTTTTATCTTAATATATTTTTAAAACATCAGTAAAGGACTGTGCAAATCCTTCTGGTTCTGTCATGAAACACCTCAACAAGCTATGATCCAGTCAGTATCAGGTGGATAGGCAGCAATGGATGGGATGGGAAGAACAGCCAAGAGAACTGACACTGCTGTGTCCTCCTATAAAATTTTTAAAATACTACTGGTTATACTAAAGCTATACATAGAAACAAAAGAAATATAAAATTTGCTGGCAGATAACTACTGCTTAGCTCACCTAGTCTGCCATTTTTCTCTGCCTATAGTATCACCACAAATAAAATCTTGCACTTATGGGCTACAGTAAAACACATGGGCTAAAGGTGGGCCAAGTAGAGGGGCCCCGTGACTTCACTAATTCTGCTGGGGGCCCCCAAAACCGGCCCTGCCATTACCCTAGTTTGCACTGTGAATACTACCTCTCAGGGGTTTAAAATGGTTTAACTGATTCTTGTGTGAGGCAGAGTAAAAGGATACTCTACACAGTGCAAACTCGAATTGAGGGAGGGGTGTTAATTGCTTTTAATTTGCTGACAAAGCAACCTGATTTATAAGCTTTTTGTGTGGGGCTGGGGTTAAGGAAGGTCAAGAGGAAGGACGGAATTGTGGACAGGTGAGGGGTTTTGCTAAAGAAAAATCAATCCTAGCTGCCCATTTTATTAAGTCCCACAGGTCTAAGTGACCCCCCACATGACTGATCCTGAAGAGGAAGGAACACAAAGGAGTACATGGGTGTGAGAAGGGGGTTCACAGGGAACTCTTCCCAGAAAACCCCAAGACTAAGGTAGGATCTACCAGGGTTACACCAACCAAGGGTGGATGCCTGTAAATCATCCATTGACTGACAGGGCCGCAGTCTGATAACTAGGCAAGCTTGGGCAGTTAGATTAGCCGATAGGTCCTTTTCTGCCAATATGTTCTATGTGTCTTTTTTTTATGTTTTTGTTATAACAGGACTGTGCTAGATACATGGTAGTGATGACAAGTCCCAAACTGTGATAGAGTAACACTGTGAATACTACTATAGCAGACTCACTACAGATGCAGTGGGTAACTCCAAAAGTATGTACTTTCAGTGAGATATTCTTAACCTGTGGTTGTATTGTATTAAGTCAAGTTATATGAAGGCTGGAGCAGGTCCCTTTCTAGGTTAGAGTAATATATGCATTCCCTAAGCTTACTGAAGTAGATCGCAGAAAGGGCAAGCAAGAACAGCCTCAAATCAGGTTAGTATGCCAAGCACAGTCAGGCCTTGAGGTGGGGGGAGGTTGGCAAGCTCTGGAGGCTGTGGTGCAACTGTGTTCCAGGATCTGCTCTGGGAACATGGGGGCTGCCCAGTCTGCAGATGGTTCAGTGCACTAGCTGAGGAAATAGCTACTGCAAGCACTGAAATTTTGCTCATGAAAGACAGTTATGTGCAGAAAGAACAGGCTTTTTGTTCAGCTGCCATAGTGGGCACATAGCAGCCACAATGGAGAGTGGACAAGGGTGCATGGGGAAAGGCAGGATGTGGGGGTGGGGAAGGGAAGGGAGGGGAAAACTCCAGGTTATGACCAGTAACTGCTTCAGTACTCTGACTGAAGTGGTATAGGCCAAACAACCATGTGGAACTTTGATGAGCAATCCACATGGAGGGTTGGATTTATTCAAAATTGATGCACTATAGGTGAAGGTGGTAGACAAGAACAGGGGGAACAGGTGGAGAGTGCAGATAGAGGACTCTGTTATTATATAGACAGAGAAGATGATGTGTTCTTCCTTCCTTGAGGAGAGAGAGAGAGAGAGGGTGGTGGGTTGCTGCCCTAGAGCAAAAGTGGACAGAATTGTCCAAGGGTTAGGAATTTCACTAGGGACAGGGAAGGGAAGCCATATGTGATAGTCCACCTAGTGACATGCAATCTGGATCTGAGGGATTTAGGATCAGTAAGAGAAAAATTCAGGATGTTAGGCAGGATGCTCAAGGCAGACACAGCTATAGTAACCTTCTCTGAGATCCTTCTAGTGTCAAATGTATGAGTAGGCAGTTTAAAAATCATTTAACATGTGGCTAAAGGTCTGGTGCAGGGTAAAGAGCTTCCATTTCCTGGAGGACTGGGGTCCTTCGGGATAGCAGACTGTGTAAGAGGAATAGCCTACACCCCCGGACAAAATAGCTACAGTACTTGAACAGAGAATAGCAGTATTCATAGGTAGGAATTTAAACTAGGAGAGGGGGAAGGAAGGGACATGTTTCAGTCAGTGTATGTGTGTGTATGAATGCATGTGTCTGTGTTTATGACTACACGTCTATGAGATTTTTCCACTGTGATTGTTCATGTGTGTGTGTGTGTGTGTGTGTGTGTGTGAGTCTGTGTAAATTCTGCACCCCCAAGCCCTATGCCGCTTGGGGGGATATACAAATATCGCATCCAGCACTTGTGGGAGCGTGGCACTTGCCAACTCACATTTTCTGTCTCACAGCTGTCCAGTCACAGAAGTGTTTTTTGTTATCACAACTCTTTCACAAAGACAAGGTAAGGCGAGTTTTATTTAAAAGATGCCCAATCCCGGAGGCTCTGGGCGCCATACAACAATAAAACACAGCATGAATAATGGCATACTAATACAACAATAAATAGTAAAAAACAAAAAATAATAAAAATAACTAACTAAAGAAACACAAAAGGTCAGGAACAATTCTTTATGGCGGTCAGGCAAAAGATGTTATACAGCATAATCAGGGAAAGCCTGAGTGAACAGGAAGGCCTTGAGGCAGGCCTTAAATACCTCAACTGAAGGGGCCACCCTTACTGATGGTGTAAGCAAATTCCACAGGACAGGGCTGGCGACACTTGAAGCTCTGTCGCCGGCTGTTTTTAGCCTCGCCAGTAGGCCGCTAGAGAAGGAACGTAGGGAGCGGACTGAGGTGGCCAGTGCAAGAAGATCTGCCAGGTAGCCAGGGACCAATCCATGTAGGGCCCTAAAGGTGAGAAAACCCACCAGGACTACTTAATATTCGTTTTTTTATTTTTTTTATTTTAAGCAAAAGTACACAAAATAATATTTAACACCAGAAATGTCATAGGATATCCCCTCCCATCTCACCTCTGTCCCACTCAGCTAAGGGCTTTCACTTTTCTTCCATCACTCTTCAGGAAACCTTCATTGCGCTTTCCTCCCTTAACACTTTTAAGTCCAGCCAAGATGGAAAGGAACCTAAACTCCTCCGCCTCTCTGCACCCCTGCACAGAGGGGTGACCCCACCTTATCTGGTAACTTCTGGCCTGTCTCCCTCCTGCCCTCTCTTGCAAAGCTTCAGGAGAAGCTTGCCTACTTCAAGCTTGCTGACTTCCTCTCCTCCTCCAACTTCCTCTCCCCTTCCAGTCTGGGTTTTGGAAGCAACACTCCATTGTTTCCTCCCTGCTGTGTGTCTCCGACTCCATCTTCATTGGGATGGATCTGGGACATATCACTGTAGCTATCTTCATCGATCTGACCAAAGCTCTCGATTTGGTGTCCTGCCCTTTTCTCCTGGACAAGTTGCTCCAGCCCTACGGCAGCGGCCATGGAGGGCCTGCTCCAGCAAGACTTCCACAATGTACTGAGCTAGTTCCATGCCAGCTAACTCCAGGTCAACATGAAGAAAAAAATGTTGATGACCTTTGCCACCTGCCAGAAACTGGCCAGGCTCTCACCCTTTCCCATCTTCTCCAAGCTGGATGATATCCCTCTTGAAGTAGTCCCTACCTTCAATTATCTTTGTGTGTTTAAATCGCAGGCTGGACTTCTCTGCCCACACTGCTGCCATACACTTCTAACTCCACCCCAAACTTGGTGCTCTGTGCCACAGTAAAGACTGCCTGCTCCCCAGGTCTGCCAGGAGCTGGTCATCAACATGATTCACCCAGCCATCAGCTGTGCAGATGAGGTCTATAGCACTGCCCCCTCTTCTTCCCTCACCAGACTGTGTACCCTCTGCAATGCTTTCTGTCATTTTGCTTCTAGCTCACTCTCCCACAATCATCACTGCTCCCTTTCCCCTCATGTCACCAGTCCCACTGTGCTTCTTTCATCTCTAAATACTATTTGGGTCCTTCCCTTCTTACCCATCCTCACTTCTCTGTCCCATCCCCTTCCCTCTTCCTCCTATTCCCTCCACTCCAGAAATCACAGCACCTAATCCCTTCCTCACCCTCACTCCTTTGCTGGGCAGTCTGCCTTCTCCTATCATCTCCCCTCCCTCTGAAATCTACTCCCCTCATTCCTCCACCTCTCCTCATCACTCCCAGCCCTTAGACATCAGCTAAGGCTTCTCCCTGCTCCCTCCTGCTCCTGGCAATCCTCCTCCTGAGCCTTCCCCTAGTTCCTGACCTCCCCTCCAGCATATGACGCCTACACCCCATGATGTTGGGTCCTGCCTGTAAAATGAAACTACCTGTTTTACTCATCTGTACCTCCATAGCACTGTCACTTTTTAACAAGCTCTGTGCACTTTATTTAGGTCTTGTCTTCTTTCTACACTGCCCTGTAAGCTAATTTTATGGTCCATTTAACGTGGTGTGTTTTCACCTGCTTATTCTGTATTCTGTTATTGCACTTCATATTTTATCACTGCAACTGCATTTTGTGGTTTGATGTGATTTTGCATTCTGTACTCCCCTTTCCCTTTCCCCCGGGTCACACATGGAAATGAGTTTTGGCTCAGAGTGCCTTTTCCGATTACCAATTTTTAAATAAATAAATCCTGAAATAATAAATACAACAGCCTTAAAGAGTCTGTGAATAATCCAGTGCTCTTGGTATATCTTTCTACCCACTATTGCCTTATCAAAGAGACCTACTCCTGTTACCCTGAGGTGCAGTAGTTCAGATGAAGGAACCAAACAACCATGCTGAGCAGATCTGAACATCACAGAAATCAAACAGCTCAATGCACCAATGCTCCCGCACATCATATGTGTAGCTATACAGGGAGTCCAGTCTCAGGGTACAAACAACATCCTCCTGGTCTCCCAACACTAATGCCCAAACCAAACTGTAAAGCTATTACACACACTCCTAGATACCTGTCCATCTGTGGTACAAGTGGTCAGGTGTGGTCTTCTGTGCCATACTTCTAAAACTGTCCCTGATTTTCAAGGATTTCCTGATTCTGCTCCAAACATTTCCTTGACCCCCTCCTATGTTGTCATTACTGTTACTGAAGAGTAAGGACTTAAATCAGAAGGCAATGCCAGGTATTACTGCTACAGTCTTGTTTCCTTCAGAAAACGCTTTTTACAAAACCGCATACCAGTATTACAACAGTTTCTTGTGCTACCATATTCTTAAAGATGTCTCCCTGATTTTCACTGTTCATCCCTGTTTTTTCAGCCTTGTCCCTGATTTAGGAAGCAGAGGTTGAGAGGTACTGTATATTAAGTGCTTGGCCTGCTCATAATGACTTCAGGACAACTCTCTGCCTTCCCCCATGCCTCTCCATCTTTTAATATTGTCTGCCAAAGTTAAGAGGGCATCTTCCAACATTCACTCCTATTCCAGCATGCCACTTGGGTCATAGCTAATCCCCTGGCCAGGATGACTGGAAAACAACTTCCCTTTGGGCATAATACAGCAGGGGGATGAACTTGGGCCTCCTTCCCTTCTTAAATTCATCTAACCCATGCCCCAAATCCAAAGCCAATACCACTCCATGGCTCAGCTGGCAATTTATGTGTCCTTCCTATAACTGCCCCACTTATTCCCCTCCTCCAGCCCAACCCAAGTCAGCTCCCAAACTCTGAGCTCCCAAATGAAGGCACAGTCCACTGCAACCCATTCAACAGATACAGTATGTGGGATCTTTTTCACATCACTGAATGGAATGAATGGTGCCAGAATGTCTCCCATTTTAGATCACACTCTTTGGGCCACCCTCAGTCTGATTATGAACATAATCACCAAATTTATTAATGTCTGTAGTAGAAGTAATAGTAGTAGTAGGTTTTATTTATATAGGTGCCCTTCCCCAGAGGCCCAGGGCGCCTTACAAACAGTGAAAAATAATACTAACATAATTTTAAATAAAACAATACATAATGCATGCATTAGGCAGTTTACAAGTCCATGCCATGACACACAAAACTCAGCAGGGATGACAATTAACAAGCAATAAATCAATCCACAAAGGTTCATTGACAAAAAAACATTTTCTGACCCCCCAGGTCTTCACCGTTGGGGCCTCTCTGAGGGCCCTTGGGAAGGAGTTGCTCAAGACTAGGCCAGCCACCTCAAAGGCCCAGTTGACTGAGGTTATAGTCTGGCCCTTAGTACAGCTAGGCTGCCCACCTTAGTGCAGCGAAGAAAGCATGAGAGCATGTAACAAAGAGCCAGGACCCAACCCATGTAGGACCTTATAAGCTAGAAGTCCAACTTTAAAGGATATGTCATTTCACCAGCAGCCAGTGCAGTTCATGCAGTGCCATGGAGACATGGCTTGCTCTAGAAAGGTCAGTCAGCAAACTAGCAGCTGCATCCTGCACCAACTGTAGGAACTGCAGCATACTTCTACTGACCCTGAAGTATACAGCGTTAGAGCAATCAAGCTGGGGCATCAAATGTGTCAGTGTTCCTAGGTCTTCATAGGTCTCCATGGAGTCTAATCTGGCTGATGTCTGCAGATGAGAAAAGCCACTCCAGATGACTGATGACATCTGAGTCTCAGATATCAGCACTTTGTCCAGGATGACCCCCAGATTTCTCACCTTAGTGGCAACCCTAAGCTTAGAGGAGCTGAGTCAAAGCCCAATCTCAGTCCCAGCAGATGACACTTTGTCCTTGTAGCCCAGTTTGATCATCAGTACCTCAGTCTTGTGAGAGCTGAGCCTTAACCAGTTTAATGAAATCCAATCCTGAATCTCAGACAAGCACTTATTAAGCATGTCAACTGCACCCACTGTCCTGATGCAAAAGACAAAAATAGCTGGGTGTCACCTGCCTAACAGTGAAATCCCAGCATATATCATCTAACGAGCCTACCCAGGGGGCAGCATATACAATGCAAACAACATGAGTAAGGGGACCGAGCTCTGGAGAACACCACAGGGCAGTAACACTGGGAATGAAGAGACATTTCCCAACATAGTCCTCTGTGACCTGTCCCTGAGGTAAGATTCAAATCAGCAGATGACTCAGTCAGTAAGATCTATATATTCCTTCAGCTGGTCCAGCAACAACCCATGGTCTACACGTGCCAAAAGCTGAGAAGAACAAGAACTGACCATTCACCTCTATCTCTCACCCTGAGAAGGTCATGATGCACCCTGTCCAGAGTGGTAACAGTGCTATGCTTGGCACTAAATCCCAACTGGAGAGACTAATAGATGTCAAAGGTTAAGAGGTGTGCCTCAATATGCCTTGACAAAAGCGGACTATTTCTACTACTTACAAATCAGGCATTTTTTTTATGGCAAAGTTGGGCCCCCTTACAGAATATAATAAATTACACCCACTTATTACATTGCTGCAGGCTACACAAACCCAAGGGCTTCCTCTGCATTACATCTCTTTAACCTACAAAGCTATTATTGCCCCACCAAAAATGGCATTTAGCACCATCAAAATAAAATGGGAGCAAGAGTTAACTATACGTATTCACCCAGAAAATGGGGCAAAATATATCAACAACAGCACAAAGTTTCCTTCTCTGATAGTTGGAAAGCGTCTATGTGGAAAACTGTTATGCGATATTTATTAACTCCAACAGTAATGGTAAAATGTAATTGATCCCTAGGTTCTGATTTCTGGATGTGTTGCAGCAGCCAGTCTGCTCATCAAGCGCACATATTTTGGTCATGTCCCAAACTGACACAATTTTGGTCAAATTTAGACATAGAGATACATGTCCTCTGCCCTACCTTCCCTCCTTTAACAGCAACTACAGTCCTGTTATTGGACTATCCATCTAAGCTCCTAAATAAGCACCAGAAATACCTTTTCAGTATAGCCCTTACTATAGCTAAGAGAGCTATTACTACTCGCTGGTTATCGCAAGTACCTCCAGATATAGACCATTGGAGAGACCTAATGATCAAGGTATATTAGTTAGAAAACCTAAGTCTTAAGTTACAAAATCAACTTGATTTATTCAATAACAGGTGGACTGGATGGGTAATGCACATAATGACAAAACAGAATGATTTTATGCCATAAACACAACAACATGGAAATTAGTAGCCAGAGATATTTTGATGCATACTTATACAGGGTTGTTATTTGAAAAGCTGTATATGACAGGTTTATTTTTCTTTTTAATTCAATGCAATATAATATATGCAAACTACCCACTCTTAGTCATGTAGTACTGAAATGAATTTATGGTGGAACTAATTGATGTACAAAACTTACTGTAAACAAGTGTAGATTGCCATGTACTATTTTTTTTATTATAATAAAAATAAAGTTAAAAAAGAGGTGTGCCTCAAGCTGTGACACTACTACCTTCTCAGTAACTTTGCCAAAAAGGGAAGGTTAAAGACTGGATGGTAATTCTAGGTCGTCAGGGTCTAAAGATGGCTTTTTCAGAAGAGGCCTTACCAATGCATTTTTCAATGCACCCAGAAGGAGACCCTCCATCACGGAACACTGGACAATCCTGGTGAACATTAAGCCCAGTTCATCCATCACAACTCACCAGTAATCGTGTGAGAACTAGATCCAGCTCACAGCATGTTGGCTGCAGCTCCAAACTCACCTCACTAACCTCCTCTATCATCGCTGATCTAAACTCTCTCCATGACAGCTGAGTGTCACTGTGCAGTGCCAGCTCAACTCCACTGGGTTGCCACAGCCCTTTGCAAAGTTCAGAAAGGAACAAAGCAGAGGCAAGTGGGCAGGGCATACAATACCTCTTAATGATATTTTAGACCTTAATAGCATGTCTGAAGCAGTCATATATAGCTTACAGTGTCTGCAGTGTGAAACAAGCTCTGGTAATAAAGGGTTTCTTAACAGAGGATGTCACAGATTTTACAGCAAATTAACAATTATGAACCAATTATCTAATTATTCCTCTTGAACTATGTGCACTATACACTTTCAAAAAAACAGTTTTTGCCAAAAAAAGCAATCCTAAGAAAACAATCACGCTGTGACATTTTAGGGACTGAATAGTTCACTTATACACTGTTTCACAGAAACAGCACATTCTAGAAAGTGTGTGTGTGTGTGTGTGTGTGTGTGTGTGTGTGTGTGTGATATCTGCCCTGAAGTACATTACTGGCATGTGACAGGAAAAATTAAATGTTGATAGAAAATTATTTAATAATTTTTTGTGTCTTTTAATTTTACTTTTATTAACTCAGGATAGCCCAGATGAGATGCAATATCTTGTCTCCAGTGTTGTTTTGCTTCTATCCGTTTCCACAGTTGGGTGGGCTAAGAGGTTAACTGGCTCTAGCAGGGTTTGAACGTGTTATCTTCTGGTTCCCAAGCTGGTGCTCTAAACATTGGGTGTCACTGCCTCCAGCACTGAATGTAGATCTACTTATTATCCTCCAATCCCGGTTTCTAAGTGTTCCATAAAACAAATATAATATAATATATATGGGGTGTCCATATTATTAACTGAAATCAAACAGATTTCAACCTTGTTGTGCCATTGTTATGACATCACTGTGTTGTTAACCCTTCTTGAGTATGTCATATCAATGGTATAACAAAACAGAATGCTCACAACAATCAATGTTCTGTAAAGTAATTCAGTAAAGTAATTCAACCCGGGATTACACAGTCTTGGTAACCCATACACTATAAAATATAATGTATGATCTTTGGTTAACAACCGCACTGAAAACACTTCTCGAGGTTGCCATGACATCTGAAAACCTCTTGAGCTGTGCTCTCGAGGTTTACAACGATGTCATGGCAACCTCTTGAAGTGTTTAGACTCTAGTGTGGTTATTAACCAAAGGCCACGTAATATCCTCTGTATGTTCTTAATAGCTTACAACTGTTACCCAATAACCTAATATGTTTTCCCTTGTGTCATTTGGCTCATCACCCTACTGCTGCATCCTTGCTGACAGATTAGTTATTTGTTTCAGTGAATGTAATTACTGACTTGCTACCTTTATATTTGTTTACCTGCTTATTGCATTTGGGAAGTGTTTTGTGAGGCCCTGCATGAAAGACACTATGAAAAAATAAGTTGTGTTGCATAGTATTACATTATATTATATACAGCATATTCACATTCACACACATGGCCCTTGGTTAAGAGAACAGAAAAAGATAACCTCTTGGTAAGACATTCTAGAACAAGGTGCATGTTATGACACAAATAATTTGCTTAGAACTTCACAAAAGGCAAAGAATACTAATACTATGATGAGCTGTAATGTTGCTTTACCTAGACTTGTGTCTGGGTTGTATGAGACATTGTACTCCGGGGCTAGAAATTTAGTTTTAAGTTTGGTGTTTCAGATGGATTATCAAAATTCTTATTTTGTTATTCCGTCCAAACTACTGGTATACTACCACAGGCTAAATAGATTTCACTGTGCATTTACATATATTGCAGAAATATTTTCTCTCAAAACCTGATATTCAAAATGGAATACCAGTAGACCAACATTGGTATTGGGCCCCCAATGTTTGTTATGCACAGAGCACCAAACACATGTATAATTTCAGCCCTTGGCCTGTACTCTGTTCAGAGAAATAAAGCTCTGTTCTACAGAAGCAGCGAGGTACTTGTGTACTGTTTATTAGTCTGTATCTATTTATCAGTATGGATTTTGAAGCCTTTTTTAGTATCTAATCAGCTACATTAAAGCTCATAAAATCAGCCTTGGTGCAATGCTGTCATATGTAATAAAATGTGATTTTTTTTTAGTCCAATGAGAGGGTCTACTAAAACACATACTTATTACAGGCATGTTTCACTGACGTAAGATTTCACTAGTATGTTACCTGGTCCCTTCTATGAGTCCAGCCTGCAAAACAGATCAATTAAGATAATCTGCAGCAGAAAATGCATCTTCTTCTGTGTTATAACTTAGAAGATACAGTCCAGCTTTATTTATAACAAAATCATCTTGATCAAATAAAATGAATGATGAATTGCATCATTTTGTCCCTGCTTTCTCTGCCCCAAGCTCTCAGTTACATTCTGTGGGAGGTAACATGATGTCATTCAAGACACAGTCCAATTTTCCTTTTGCTAAAAGCTGGCAAACTGACCCCCCACCCTTTGGCATATAACACAGTCCCTCCAGTCACTTTCAGTTTATATCTATCTGAAAGAGCTTCTGATCCCTTACTGCCCTGGTCAATCACCCTGCTCGGCTGATGAGGGGTTGCTAGAGATTCCAAGGGTGAATTTGAAGTCATCTGGTGCAAGAGCTTTTGCTTATGCAGCCCCCACCCTTTGGAATTCTCTACCCCGTCGGTTACAGGAGTGTGCAACCATGGAGGAATTTAAACAGGGCTTAAAAACCTATTTGTGGCAGCAAGCCTTCTTAGCCAACTGATAGTTTGTAATTGATTTATTGTTATGTGATTTTAACTGAATTGAACTGTTTGATGTTGTATGATTTTGTTCTTTTTATATTGTTAGGCACCTTGTCAATGGAAAGGCGCCATATAAGTAATTTTATTATTATTATTATATACTATCCAGATGGGGGGGGACAGTTTGTTTGTGCCTGTTAATATTGTTTGTCAGCTGTCCATCTTTGTTCTTGCTTGTTAATTTTTCCTGTTTTTTGAGTGTTGGAAATCCAATAAAGTATATTTAATTAAAAAAAAAAGATAACATTTCGACTGGCCCGCTGATTCAGCAGTAGAGCCACGGCCTGCGTTGCCAATGTCCCGGGTTCGGGAGTAAGCCTAGGATGTCAGTAGGTTGGCTGGAAGAGGACTGAGCATCTGAAGAACTTCTTTCCTCCCTCAGGGAAGGGAGGTCAGGTGTTCCAATAGGTAGCTGCCACCAGCTTGAGATCAGGTGGCAGTGCAGTTGGGAGCCTTGTATGGGGAGGGCCATCCTCAATGCTGCCTCAGATGTTTGCAGAGACATGTACATGCAAGTTGTGTCCTTGCACATTGCTGGTCCAGGGGCAGTACAGGGAGGAAAACACCCCCAAGGCAGCATAATCGACCCGCCTGCCTCAGGCTCTGCACCACTTAGCAGGCTCTACTCCATTTCTGGATGTGTGTTTCCGAGGGAGGATGGCCCTCCCTCCTTCCCCTGACCCTACCTTGGGTGGGGGAATCCGTAGGAATCTGAAAGCAGGCAAGTCCTTGGGAAGGTGTGTAATGGGGCTGGAAGGACTGGTGGGGAAGGGGGCTGTCAGATGACAAGGTAATTAAAAAATGATAACTTTTCCTAAAGGCCTGGGAATAAAAATGATTAGACACTGCTAACCTGCATGACTTCATCAGCATGGTGACACCTGAGAGATCAGAAAAGGGCAACGAATAATAAAAAACTAAAAAAAGCACACTGACACAGCTGTTCAGCAAGCCTGAACAATTGTGCTATAATAGAAATATTACATTATGACTAGAACATGCTACCAGTAACGTTAAAATAACATGCATGATAAATTGCTTTTTATAATTAAAAACAGAGTAAGAACTGTCTGCATAGAAGTTGAGATTTCCTGCTGAAATAAAGGTGTCATCAGCTGTGATTACAATGAAAAAAGAAAACTGGGTTTATTTTGGAATGGGGGGCTTTGAGAAATGATGTTAAAAGTGGGGGCTATAGTATCCTACAAGTGTTAAATTGCATGAACACATTCTGAGGGCGTTTGTAGCGGAGTTACTAATGGTTGTCACCTTCTGCAGCTTATGTGAGGCACTGCCTTCATTTAAACATCACAACTCCAAGACCTTGGGTGAAATCAAATGTGTTTTTAGCCCAAACCTTTCAAGTACGGTGCTGTAATCTACAAACATGAGGAGCGATGATGACATGGAGAAATGAATAAAAAAATGAAGACTTTGATATGCCTTAACAAAAGAGCTCAGTAACATTTCATCAGGGTGTCAGCATTCCATTTATTTGGGTTTTCCTAAAATAAAAAACGAGAGCTTGGCTAACAGCATGCATGCTTCTTTTTTGACTCACTACATTCACAGCAAATGCTGAGTTTGTCTGAGCCAATTAATCAAGGAAACTACAAGATGAAATGGTATCCACACAGTCATCTGGAGCAGCAGTCCTTTTAAGCCTATGGAATAATCTGAGTTAAACAAGTAACCCTTCCAGTCCTTTGTGTTTGTTGCTTCAACCAATCTGGAGAATCCAAAGGGAGTCGCAAAAAATTAGGAGTAATATTTTTTTTTTGGAAATAATGACCTATGGCCTACCTGACCAAGAAACAGATAATTAAAAATAATAGTAAGTGTTATAAAAGGAGTTCTGAGGGATGACTGCACTGCATAACACCAACCATACATTATGTTTGCCTTATTTAACAAATGGACATGCAGAGAGTAGGGTGAGGCACATGTCACTAATGGAACATACTACAGAAAAGCTACCCCCTCAGTCTATAGCCAAGGGGTATCCCAGGAATGCATTCCCACAATGTGTTTATGTACATTATCTGAGTATTGATTTGATGTTTCCAATCAACTGTAGCCTGGGGGCCAGCAGTAGAGTTTCATAGTGTGGGAATGGTACTTCTATCATTACTTACTTTAATATAGCAGTTGTTGACAAACATGAACAGGTTGCCAAAGAAGAGGAATATTGAGAAAAAAATTGAAACATACACATTTTTTGGGTATTACCCACTTGCTTTGTTGCTTGTGCTTCAGCCTACAGTTTGTTCATAATGTTAGGAAATATGTGTTCAGCTTAGAAATCTTACTGTGCACCCTGTACAGGAAATATGTATTCTGAAATCACAGTGCTGTCCTGTTCCTCTGTCTTTGCATGTTTAGCCTCTGATCAAAACATTATAATTAACATATGAATATGTCAGTGTAGCCCAGAGTACATGAAAAGAAGAGGCAGTATTTGAAAATTATAAGGCAGGAACTGATGAGGAAGACTTTTCATTTTATATCAAGATACCTTTCTCTTTGAGCAATCTGTTTTATCATACGTATTATCTACTGCAAGAAAAAATCTATTTCATGGTAAAAGTAACCAAGAAAGCTTAAAACATTCAAAAGTAGAGCAAATGGCTCTGTTAGTTTAAAATGAAAAAAAAGCACATAGGCACTGAAAACAAAACCTGACCAAAATACCCTTGATTCATGAATTCAAATCATCTAGCCAAAAATTAGCTGCAGCCCCTTAGGTGAGAGTGATGCAGAGTATAAAAAATGTAACCCAACCACTAAAGGCGGAAACAGTAAAGATCTAAAGGCACTGAGGAGAAATTCTTTCTGCAGCTAGAATAGATCTATTTTCTTTCACTTCCAGTACACATTAGCACACAACAACCTCAGTCACATTCAAATGGGAAAGACACAAGTAGGTCTAATGCAGATCCAAACCACCGTTCTAGTCTTAACACCTGGCACAAAATGAAAGACTTACCACATGGCAAATTTGGTGTACATGGTACTGCTAACTAAAAGTGCAATCTAAATGGCTGTTACAGTGAATCATATGCAGTTATTAAGGCTGTGAGCTGGAAAGCAAGAAGTCATGCAGCAAAGGTAGCTAAGAAAAAAAATAATGTAAACAGAAACATTTACAATGGAAAAAAAAAGAAGGAAAATGGCGTAGGCAAAATACAGTTCATTGGAGTGTGACAATTTTAAACATATGTAAATTACATAAAGTAACAAAACAGTAAATAAATAAATACACCAGTACGTTTCATTTTTTACATGTTCACACTTTTTCACAGCTGAGCACTATTGGGCTCATTCTGTTCGGACAAAGCTGAAGGGTGATCCTTATGAAATATACAGTTTTATCCAATTAGATAAATGTTCTACCAGCAAGTACTGTACAAAAAAGGGATTTTTTTTTAAACTGTGTTGCAGATCAATTTGAGATATTCACATATACAATCAGATGAAGTGGCGTCAATTCATTTCCACTTTAGGGTTCGAGAAACGATGCATAAGGAATTCTTTATAACAAACACACCTGTGTTTTAGGGTGAAATGCTGCAATAATTGCAAATACAGAAGAAAATAGATCTAATGTATGTATTTAAAGTAAATGGAGTAAATGCAGCACTGTTCCATAAAGCAATAACACCCTCCTGCACAGAATGAAAAAAAAAACCTCCTTGAATGGTATGTTACCTGTCAATGAGTCTTCTAGGGCTCTAATATGCTTTACAAATAAAATGTTTATGCCATCATTACCTGCATTTAAAATAATTTTCTGCAGCAGAACAGATTTTAAATGCTCACGCTGCTTGAAATGTAATTACCTAGAAAATGATAAATTTATCTGAGATGTAAAATGAGTACTTGTTACTTGAAAATGGAAAAAGATCTGCCTGGGCTGCCTTGATCGTCTGCTAACTCTGCTTTGAAATGTTAAGCATGTCATCCTCACTTGGATATCATTTTTACCAACATGTTTATTAGAAAACTACAAATGTGTGTACTTTATGTGGTGCTACAACCATTCCTTTCACTTAGTTAAAACAAATTATGCTTTGTGCTGTGCTGTGGCATAAACAGAAATTGTTGAGCCACAGCTGTCTCTCTCTTAATCATTTATGTTCATCACAGAGGAAAAGACATGCCTATTCAAATCCTTTCATTATTACAGGACTGTCATCCAAAACCAGCAGAGAACATTTTCATTGATGAAAAACAGAGAATGGAAGTAAGCAGACCAACCTTCACAGTGTACGTCACACCAGGTCCCAGGATCTTCTCATTCGAGTGAAGCCATCCTCGGGAGGGCTTATTGACGAAGCTGCCACTGTGATTCCAGTCCTCACCTCCCAGGTGCATTTCCTCTGACCTCGTCTTTTTTCCCGTGCTCATCTTGCTCACGTCCTGCTGAGAACATGGAATGGTAGAGACAAGGTTACATGCGTTGTCTGAAGCTCCTGCTGCTGAGGTAGAAGCACTTGAGCTGCCTTGCAGCTTGGAGACAGCCAGCTCCTTCACTGCAGATGACAGGTGTTTGATCCCTAGAAGGCTCCCAGTGCTGGTGAGTTTCAGGTGGGACACTTTGTGGATGAAGGTGCAAAGGGTGGTGGGTCCATCCTCTTGATCCTTGCTGAGAACCTCAGCTGAGGTCGTGTAAGTGGGCACAGCAGAGGTCGTGGCAACTGCCGAGACCTTGCCGCTCATGGACAGGTTGTGAATAAGATCATCGACTGATGTCACGGAATCATTCCTGAAGCGGTTATACTTTGTACGGTGAAGCATGCCCTTCTATCTGCTTTCCTGCATATGTTCTGGCAAAGCTGATGCCAACCTGAGAAGCACCTGTTCTATCATAACAGATGTTTCATTATACTGAGGACAAATACTGAAAAATCAGATAAAAATAGAGATATTATATCTATATATGTATATATATATATATATATATATATATATATATCGCTGATGTTTCCACATTTACTGATGGAAAAGTCGGCTGAAGTAACAATTTTCTCTGAGATAGATCCCACTCCTGCTTAGAGCTGCCAAGTCGCTTACAGCAAAAGCATGACTCACACAAATGAGAAGACCCTTTTCAACAAAAGGCTCACTGAACACTGCAAATCACTTCCTGTTGCAAAAAAAAAAAAACATCCACCCACTTACAGCACACCAGAACCAATCAATTCTCAAATTTCCCTTTCCGATCTCCACAAACGGATATTTCCTCCCAACCTCTGATTTCTTATTCTGTGTGTGGGGGGCAGGAAAGTAAGCAGTTACAATCAGATTCATTTTCATCTGTATTTTGTTGCTTCATCTGTTTACTTAGACTCTGCTGAAATTTAGTAGCCCATTAAATCTTTTGCATTGCTGCATTTAGCTGTGGTATAGATTCTGTCAAAACTCCACACATGTGCCTCAGAGGATTAAATGACATGCTAAACCAATGCAGTAAAAATAAATAATCCTAACAGAAGGGCAGTGAGCAATACTCTACCCACACACTAATGAGAGAAAGGGAGGGGGTCTTGCTTTATCTGCTTTCCCTTATAAATGTTGCTGTGAAACCTTTTTAGGAAATTGTGATCCTTTTGCCAATAATCTAGCATTGGCACTGTCCTCACTCTTATTGACAACAATTTCCCCACAGAAAGGGTGATGACTGGCTTTCATTTGGCAAACCTCTGCATGGATCTGCTCTATCTTCCCTGTTCACTGACATGTTTATGCCTGCCATCCTCAAGATCTGGGGCTGTAATGAGCAAGGAAGTGTAAAATACAGCTCCCTGGTTGTGAATCAGAAAGGGATACTGCAACAGATCTCAAAGGTTCTCTGCATCTTTCGTGCACAGTACAGCCAGAGCGAACAGCACAATGTCCATAGTTGTTCAGTGTAGACACACTGTTCATTTGCTCACTGAAGATGCTTTGGGGCTGCGGGGCAATGGAAGTTAATCCTACCCCCTCTCGCAGGTGCAGCTGCAGGGGGGAACAAATCCAGCCAAGTGAATTATCGCCATCAAGGGTAGGGATTAAGATCCTCAGCTTGCAAATTAGGCTTCTGGTTTCTGTCAAACACCCATCAAAGGTCCCCCCCCTCTGCAGAAATTCTTACAATATCAGCAGTAAATGAAAGAAAAAGCATGCAGTACAGGTTTTAAACAAACTTGAAAATCTCATTCCCATTCACAAACAGTTTCCATTCCTCTGTAAATATTATTTTAGCCACTAGATAGAAAATCCCCTCTCTTCTGTCCACACAAACCTTCAAGGACTGCTGAGAGTGATGGCAAAGTACACCATAACTACTTTAAACAGAACAGCATTATAAAGGATCATTTTAAGGCACATGAAAGTAAGTGAGTGAGCAGCACCTTGAATCCTAGTTCGGGAGGAATAATGGAAATGTCCTGGTCAGCACAAGACTGGGTTCCTAATCATCTGTAGAACAGCATCCCTTCCTCGTCATCATCACACTGTAAAGCTGTTTCAGCAGCTACACTGCCTTCCTTCCTATTATCTGCCCTTGCAGCCCAGCAACAAAAGCAACAGCAAAAAATTAAACAAAAAAAAGCAGTACCACCACTTGTAAATTTTGCTTCATCCTACCAAGACACAAGAACATCGGCTCAGGACCGGCTCCCTTCATTAGTGCAACTGTGAAATATGAATGAAATTCTATCTGTGTGAATGGAAGGGCTGGCTGGCAAGCCTGTGTTTCTGTGAATGAAGCAGGGCCTTGCAGCCTCTGCCAAGCAATCTCTTGGGTGCTAAGGGTCTTATCCAATCAGAAAGAACCTGGATGAGTCATTCAGGGGTGGCTGGCTGAATAGTGGAAGATTCCATTTCAGGTCATAGGCAGTGTATGTCTTTAGTGCAAAAGCAAAATTATAGCATTTCATTTGATATGGTACATCCACTTTGTTAGGGAGAGACAAAAAATGTCCCTCAGCAGAAAACAGAGTGATAGGTTTCAAATGCAAGAATGTAAAACATTAGGTTTGCTGTCCATGAGTTTTACCCTGGCTTAGTCAATCAGCTGCTCCATTCACTTGGGGAGGGTGGGGGACAACACGAAGGTGTACATTTTCTTTGGCATTTTGAGTATTTTGAATGTCAGTTGGCGAATTCATAATTAAAACAGGTTTATTTTCAATACAATTTTCATTAGCTAGCAGGCAATCCTGGGATTGGAGTGCATGAGAAAACAGAAAGCTTGCATCATTTAACCCTTTGTGCATCTTAACCCTTTGCAGTCAGGCTACTTTGTAACATAAGTAGCCAAGCAAAAAAAAAGTCACATCTGACTTTTGAAAAACAAGTATGGATGCCTATTGTATTCTGTCAATGTCTAGCTTGAAAAATGTAGTTTCTGCTTACAAATCATGATAAAATGTCAAACAGATTGGGCCTCTCTAACTCTTTGATCTACTGGTTTCCTAGTTCTCTTTCAGACCCATTTATTCTGAGGGCCAGGGATGCCTCTGTATAGTATATCCTGCTCTTTTCCAGTTGCTGCCTCTGCCTCAGTTATCTATTTATCATAAAGAAGTGCAGATAAGAGGCTTAGGGAGACTATGACTATGCACTTCTGAATTCTAAAAGAGGTTGAAGGGGTAGAAAATACACAAATGTCTGAGCTGGTGAGTGTAAACAGTGTTGGAGGACATTCATTCACCTGGGGGCAGGATAATGGGAACATCAGAAGCATTACTTTACACAGAGGGTGACCAGCTTATGGAACAGCATACCCGTGAGGTACTTGGAGCTAGTGGAGTTCAGGCTTTCACAACAAGACTAGACAGATTCCATAGAGAGAGTAGCATTGAGGGTTACACAGCATGAACTGAGCTAGGACATGCGTCAGTATTTAAATTGGAACATACAGTAGTCTCACCATGCAGCAGTATACTAATTTACATCAATTTTGCACCTCAAGTTTGACATTAAAAATGTAACCATTTTTGCAGTGAATTTTGACTTTGATGCTGATGTATTGCTCCTACGTGCACCATTCCTGTGTTTTCTGCCAAGCACAATTACTTTCAGCAGCCTGCACCACCGACTGGAATTCGAGCACTTCAGCTGTGTGCTGCATGAAAAAGATGGACACTAAGTCCTTTCAACAGCCACAGTGCTGGGTTACTATGAATGTTACACTGGAACTTCTACCTGCTGGGTTCGGTTTGGCTTCTTCAGTAACCTGTTTCCAGAGGATGTTGAAAACATTCACCATTAAGAGTGTAGGGATGTACAGAGTGGAGTACCACAGGGGGTTGCACTGGGTCCACTGCTCATTAACATATTCATGAATGACCTGAAAGAAGGAATCAGTAGCAGGCTAGGAGCTTGTGAGGAGCAACAGGTGACCATTGTGCTGGCTGATGTTTGGTTAAGAGTCTGGTGCAAGATGTAGTGTTTACTTTTTCTGGCCAACAGGAGGGTCTTCTGGGCAAGGGACACCTCTATATCCAGGGTGGGCTGCACCTGAATCTAAAGAGAGATGGGGTACTGGCTAGGAGAATGGATAGGGGGATGTAAACGTGAGAATAGGGAGATGGGGTGGGTACAGGAGATATCCAAGGACAGGAGGCATGTGCAGGGAATCATCAATGGAAGGACAGCAGAGCAGAGGAGTAACAGGAGAGCAAACCTCCACAGGAGAGGTGCTTGGAGCACAGAGGAACAGCTTATGAGAAGCGTACACTGCAAACTGTGTGAGCTCAAGAGCCTGATGCACTTCAAAGGCCAGGAATTAGGGGCATTCATAGAGATCTGGTGGGAGAAGAGAATGATTGGGATGGACATCAGCAAAGAGGGATACAGACTATGCTGAAGGGATGGACCTAGCAGGAGAGGGTGGGGTGACTAACTATAAAGTAGGGAGTCACTGTGGAAGAAAAGGAGGACCTCATGGGGCAAATAGTTCCACAGAGGCTGCCAGGATCAAGCTAAGGAAAAGAGGGGGCAAAAGAGTCACTTGATGTCTACAACAGGCCTCCAAACAGCTTAGTGGAGCATGATGCCAAACAGCTTGGCAAATTACAGTACAGGCCAAACCAAATGCAGTGGTGATCCTGGGGGACTTCAATGTTATGGGCATAGATTGGCATCTGGAGAGGCCCGGTGGCAAGGCTGAGACTGAGTTCCTACCCCTCTTAGACTTTTTCTTATAGCAGCATGTCCAACAGGGGACTAGGTTGGAGGCCACCTTTGACCATGTTCTAAACAGTTGAGATGGGGTCATTTCCACTGTGAATGTAAAGGAAAAATAAGAGGCAGTGACCACAACCAGGTAACCTTCTCCCTTTTGACAAGGAATATTTATCAATATTTACTCAATACCTTAATGTATCATTGAAGCTGAATCACATTTAGGAGATACAATGGAGTTTAAAACTTTTAAATTTCAGATATTCATGAGTGGTCATAGTTATTAAATTGTTGATACTTGTTTGAGGGTGCGTGAATGTAAACTGAATTTGCAGTGCTTGAGTATTTGTGTGTTTAGCATAGTGTTGAGGTTTTTGAGGTGGGCTGTATGAATTTGGAGTGTGAGAATTTAAAAAAAGTGTTTACGTATAAGTTTTACTAGATATTCTTCTAGCAGACTTACACAGCTGTGTACATTTCGAGACTGAGTGCCAGTTTTGCAGGAAGATATCCTGAAGCTATGCCAGCAGTTGGGTATTTTAAAGAGAAAAAGGAGCAGTAGAGTCTGGGCAGCAAGGAGGAGGGGGAAAAGGAGACATTGTTTGGATAGGTGTCTTCCCTGCTGCCTCAAGATCCCGTTCTCCATTTGTAGTCTGACTCTGGGGGTTGGGGGATTGCAAGGTGACCTTCCCATCCCTGCAGTGGCAATATTATTAAATGCTAGGTCAGCAGTTAATAAAACCATGATTTTAAATGTTTTATTTAATTTAGAGAAGGCTGACCTTGTATTTATAACAGAGACCTGGCTGGACGATAATGCTGCTCCTATGTTATCAGGTCTGGCTCTACAAGGTTGTTCCGTGACTCACTTCCCTCGCATTGGATTCGGTGGGGGGGGGTGGAGTGGTTGTCATCTCAGGACTGCATACGAAATATGTTAGATTTCCGATGGAGTTGTCTGACTCATTTGAAGCAGTGGCTTTCACCTTTTTGGCAATTGTGGATCATACATTTTTGCTGGTTTCTAAAATATCTACTGATCCAGTTGTCTGGTCTGATCATTTCATGTTATAAAGCTTATAAGGTAGCCATCCATGCTATGGCTGACTCCCTGGCACCAGTCCACCTCCGTCCACATCTCAGATGTCGCAGCTCTTCTTGGTTTGAGGATGAACAGAGGGAACTGAAAAGATGTGGGAAGAGGCTTGAGATATGGTGAAGATTTGGCCTGCTTGCCAGCCCAGTGGCACTGAGGGTTGAGGTGCTGGATGCCACACCTCGCGCTGCACTGGCGACCTAGGTTCAAGAACAAGCCCAGGTCATCAGGGGTTGGCGGGGGGTTGGGAGGAGCTGAATTAAGCCACTATCAGGCAGCTCTCCTCTCCAGAGGAGGGTTGGGCACCGATCTGACCAGCAGATGGTGTCAAGCGGGGAGGGCGCTGTGAAATGCTTGGTGGAAGCCATGTCACAGTACGGCTTCCCACCTGGATCTTGGTCCTTCGTGCCAGTGCCTGGGGGGGTAGGGCTTCCCGTAGCTACTTCTCTAACCATGGAGAAATCCATACCCCCTGCTGTGCCCTGTGATCCCCGTAAGGGGGGATGGAGCGGATGGTCAGTACACCACCACCACCGAGCCTCGCCGGCAGTCAGGGAAAAATGTCCTCTTTAAAAAAAAAAAAGATCTGACCTGCTCTCTGAGACACCTGTCCTGATTCCACATTGTTAACATTATCAGAAGGCAATGACTGGTGTGAAGAAAAACTTTTATTCCTCCCTTATTGCAGCCAGGAAGAACAGACCCACAGCTTTCTTCAGACTAGTTGATAAAATTCTGAATCCAGACTGTCTTGGCTCTCAGTCAGAGCCAAGTTCAGTGGAAAGATGCCAGCAGTTTTCTGATTTCTTCATGGCCAAGCCTGCAGAGATAAGGTGTGCAGTCTCCTCCACTGGTGCTGGTCTCCAGGGCAGTGCTCATGGAGATGAGGTGACTGACTCTCGGGTGCTGTGGTTGGACTTTGAGCCAGTTGATTAGATAGAAATCTGCCAGGTGCTGTCAACAATACACCAGTCCACTTGCATTCTAGACCTTGCTCCCTTTCAGCTGGTAAAGACAGGCTGGCAGATGCTAGTGCCTGTGTTTACAGGGACTGTGAATTCTTCCTTGAGAGATGGTGTTTTTCCTGACCCCCTTAAAGGGGCCATTGTAAAGCCCATCCATAAGAAGACAAATTTAGATCCAGATGATCTCTCAAACTATAGGCCTATCTCTAACCTTCCTTTTGTTGGGAAGGTGACAGAGAAAGTGGTGGCAATTTGTCTGACAGAACACATGGAGAAATTTGAACTCTACAAGCTTCTCTAATCTGGTTTCCATTCATACCACAGCATGGAGACTGCCTTGGTCTGGGTTATGAATGATCTGCTCCTGGCAAGGGATAAGGGAGAGCTTTCTGCTCTGGTTCTCGATGACCTGTCATCAGCATCTGATACTGTGGATCATGGGGAGCTGACTGAGCACCTGAGGATCTTCTGTGGATTGGCTTGCACCATGTTAAACTGGTTAAGATCTTTCCTGGAAAATCACAACCAGACCAAGGTGTTGGGAACTTGTCAGTCTGCCCCTTCACCGGTCATGTTTGGCATCCCTCATGGTTCTCCCCTACTCTCCCCTTTGTTATTCACGGTATATGGGCCTCCACTGAGAGAAGTGATCCAAAGGTATGGCTTGAGTTTTCACTGCTACACAGAGGACACTCAGCTTTACCTTTCATTTAGAGCTGGTCAGGGGGATCTGACGCACATGGCTGAGAAGGCCATCACAGAGATCAAGTTTTGGATGAGTGCTACCTGGAGGAAACTCAACCCCAGCAAGACCAAGTTGCCTATGGTGGGTTCAGATCACTTGGAGTCTGCAGCAAAAGAATATATTGTTCCCCCTGTATGTGATGGGGCAATGTTGCAGATCATGGAGGAATTTCACAACCTGGGGGGTAATTTTTGACAGCCAATTGGATTTTATATCTTAGATCTTTAGAGTTATTAGGAGTGTTTTTTTACCACTTTAAAAATGTAGCCAGGTTGCATTCCTTCCTGGATGATAACAATATGCACACACTAGTGCAAACTTTCATCACCTCATGATATTATTACTGATATGCACTCTATTATGGCCTTCCAAATATTCAGCTTCACCATCTTCAGCTACTTCAGAATTCGGCAGCCAGATTGTTAACTGGTATTTCCAGATTCAGTCACATTACTCCCGCATAGCAGGTGTTGCTTTGTCTGCCAATGAGATGGCGATCTGAATTTAAAATTCTATTGCTGGCTTATAAGGTCACAAATGGACTGGGCCCCTTCTACATTTGTGAACTACTGGCAACCCACCAGGAGAATTGTCGGGGCACCAGAGTTGTCCACTCAGATACTCAGGGGCTTTTGCTAGTTTCATTTTTTTGGTTCTCAAAAACAGTAGCAGAAAAGGTCAGAGCCAAAAGACTGGCCTTCAGGAAATATAAGGGAACACAGCGGGATGAAGATAGGGAGGCATACCAAACTTCCCTAAAGGAAGTAGGGAAGGCAGTAAGGCAGGCAAAGTCCCAAACCAGGGAAACACTAGCACAGACAGTAAAAGAAGGTGACAAGACATTCTATAGATACATTAGTGAAATAAGAAAGTCCAGAGGGGGTATTGCTAAGATCAAAGGAGATAAGGGGGCATGTGAGGAGGAGGACCATGTAAAAGCATCTATCCTAAATAGATACTTCTGCTCAGTATTTACTGAAGAGAAGGTAGGGCAGGGCCCACAGCTCAGCACCATGGACACGGGGGAGGTGAGCACTAGTCCCTTCACAAAAGAAAGGGTCCTACAAGAGCTTGATAAGCTCAGGGTGGACAAGGCAATGGGACTTGATGGCATACATCCCAGGGTACTAAAGGAGCTAAGGGTGGAACTAGCAGAGCCATTATCAGAACTGTTTAGTGAGTCTCTGAGCACAGGAGAGGTCCCAGAAGCACTGGAGAAGGGCTCATGTGATCCCGCTTCACAAAAGTGGTAGCAGGGAGGAGGCAGGGAACTACAGACCAGTCAGTCTTACCTCAGTAGTGGGCAAGATTATGGAGGCACTCCTTATGGAAAGGATAGTGCAACACCTGGAATCCATAGGAGCACAGGATCCAAAACAGCATGGATTTACAAAAGGGAGGTCCTGTCAAACTAATGTCATAGATTTCTTTGACTGGGTAACCAGAGTGGTGGACCAAAGGGGAGCAGTTGATGTCACCTAACTTGACTTCAGCAAAGCTTTCGATACTGTTTCACATAGAAGATTGATTAATAAGCTGGGTAGGCTCGGGGTGGGTCAGAAGTTGGTCAACTGGGTGGCAAACTGGTTGACGGGCAAAAAACAGAGAGTGGTGGTAAATGGTATACAGTCAGAAGAGATGCAAGTCACAAGTGGGGTACCTCAGGGATCAGTCCTGGGCCAGTCCTCTTCAACATCTTCATTAGTGACATTGCAGATGGACTAGAGGTAAGGTTTGTCTGTTTGCAGATGACACCAAGATCTGCAACAGAGTAGATGATCTAGATGGGTGGGCAGAATGAGAAAAGATCTGGATAAACTAGCAAAATGGTCAGAAGAGTGGCAACTGGGGTTTAATGCAAAGAAGTGCAAGATCATGCATATAGAGAAGAGAAACCCTGAAGCCACCTATAGGCAGGGAGGGGAGTTGCTGGCAGTCACAAGGGAAGAAAGAGACTTGGGCGTCATCATCACCGATGACATGAAATCATCCAAGCAGACCACTAAAGCAGTAGGTAACGCTAGGAGGATGTTAGGGTGTATTAGTAGGGGTATCAGAAGTTGGAAGAGAGAGGTAATAATCCCTCTTTACAAGACACTGATTAGGCCCCATCTGGAGTACTGCATGCAGTACTGGAGGCCACACCTTCACAAGGACATTAACCAAATTGAGGCAGTCCAGAGAAGGGCAACCAAAATGGTGCAGGGACTGCATTAGAACACATATGAGGGCAGATTAATGGAGCTCAATATGTATACCCTAGAGCCAAGGAGGGAGAGAGGTGATATGATCGAAACATTCCTAACAAACCTTAAGGGCATTAACAAGGTGAAACAGTCTATCATGTTTCGATATAAGAAAAATAGCAGGACAAGAGGACACAGCATGAGATTAGAGGGAGGCCAATTAAGGGGTAATGTGAGGAAGTTCTTTTTCACAGAAAGGGTGGTGGATGCATGGCCTACCTCAGGAAATGGTGGATATGAATACTGTGCAGGGCTTCAAACAGGCATGGGATAGGCATAAGGGAGCAATACAGATGAGTATGAATAGATAGGCCATTGACAGAGCAAAGGCTGATGGCACATTTATAAGCTAGAAAAAGAAATGGGCAGACTGAATGGGCCTTGCAGCCTTATCTGCCGTCAACTTCTATGTTTCTATGGAGACTGAGCATTTTGTGTAGCTGCAGGATGACAGTGGAACATTATCCCCAAATCCATCCATTCTGCCTCCTCAGTGGAAAGTTTTAAATCACAATTAAAGACCTGACTGTTTAGGCAGGCATTTCTAGGAGACTGATAGCTCTAACTAAATAGTGGTAGTACACATGAGTGTAATCATAATCCTGTACTTGTGTTTTAGGTATTTATAAGTTTTATTTATAATTTCTATTAATATTTTATGGTGCTTTGAACTCTGGAAGGGCACTATATAAATAAAGATCCTATCCTCTCTTAGCAGGCTTTAGCCACCAGGTCCTGGAATGTCAGAAAGATTAATTTTGGCATGGTGAGGTACTGGATGGTCAAGATTCTGGATCAGTTGAATGAGACTGGTAATGTAGAACACATGTGCCCATTTAAGGGCTCTGACTCAGCCATAGAGGTTTGTATCCCTGTAAGCAATGAAGGAAAAAGTGCTAAGTGGACCCTCGGCTCAACAGGGACATTCTGTATGGCAACTTATCCTAAACAAAAAGTTCTGTGACTGCTGGAAAGAGACGAGTTGCCTCTTGGCCAGAGAGGAATATAGAGTAGCAATGACAGGGACTGAAAGACTACAGTTTGGGGTACAAAAGTGATCAAGAGAGGCTGGTGGCCCTAAACATGTTTACCCTAGTGAAAAGAAAGTTGAGGGGGGGACAAGATCTCAGCCATCAGCATACAAAAGCATATAGACAAAAATGAATAGACAGATGTTTGGATCTAGTGAGTTCTAACAGGATGCAGAGGTACACCATAAAGTTCTGAGATGGTAAATGCAGGAGTACTATTAGGAGACACTGCTTTGCCTAGAGGAAGGTGAACCTTCTTCATCTTGGGGCTGGCAGTACAGCCTAGAGGTTAGAGTAACAAGTATTGCATGAGCTTGGTTCATCCACCAGACAGACCTGGGTTTAAGTCCCTGTGACAGGATTGAATATGGCCCTGTCCCAGTTGTTATGGATATAGAGATTAAATGCAAGGATCTGTTCTATTCTCTCCTTTTCTGTCTCTTTTCTGAATGGTTGTTCAACCAGATTTTCTCATGAGACCTAGGACTTGATCACCCCGACGGTCTTGCAATTCTCTGCCTCTCGCTGTCTCTCTACCCTTGCTTGCTGTTTCTGTCTTTTCTTCCCCCTTGCATATCTGCAAGTATAAAAATATATGTGATTCTTTTTGTGGAAATGTAATTGATACTGGGATCCCTTTGTTTAAAACTGTATATAGTTATACTGTTGAAATGATTGCAAAGCTATTTAGAACTCACGGGGTTAACCTGAGATGCAATTTTTAAGCCATTTTCAGAAGATGTAAACAAGAGGTCAGTTCTGGGTCACAATGTTCTTTTTGTGGCACCTGCTGAAACTGACAAGAACATTAGAAACTTACAAGAACACTGTGTGAGAAGCATCCTATTTTTTAATGAGCTCCTGCAGACTTATACAAGCTATGGTCAGAGCCAATATGACTGTGAAGAGCTTTTGGAATGCTTTCACCAATTATTTCTAATGAATTGCACAATGCAGATATGTGGAGAGGCAGTTTCAATGTGATTTTCCTTTTACATATTTTTACAATGTGTTTTCCTGGAATATGCCTGCTTATTGCTGTACATTTAGCCTGGATAGTTCACAGAAGAAATGTCATCTTATTTTCAGTGGGGCTCTACATCTACACAATATTATGCTGCATTGTGTAAAATCAGAATGCTCTAAAAACAATATTTTTACATCTGGGGGATATATTAAGTGACGGATTGATGCACGAGCAGAAAGATGCGTTGCACAAAGAGGGTGCGCTCGTTGGCACTGATACGATATTCAAAGAAAATGCACCACCGGTACAGGGTGTGCATACAGTGAAGCCCACGAGGATGATGTGCAGCACTACAGAATTCTGCAGTAGAGTTACTGCAGCAAACAATGCAGTTTCAAAGGGAGTTAATCCCTTTTGTCATGCAGTAAATCTGTGACACTGCACTTCATCCTGGCAGGTTTCATTGTTCCTGTTGAAAATGTGACCCTGGATGGGAGTCGCAGTGCAGGTGGCCACCAAGTCAGGTGCATCCAGGGTGACCCCGACTGAATACCTTCCAGGGGAAATGCGTGGCACATACCAGTATGCACCGCAGCCCCCATGGGCGATATTCAGCCCAGGAATACAAATGAACTAATTGAGCATGCAGGGTGCAACGGGGCCTTATGCATGCTCATTACCAGCCCATTTGTATGTTGGCATGGGGATAAATGTGCAGGAACATCTCTCGTCCCCAAGTCCTGACCCTGATCGCTCCCATGTGGGACAGGCCCTGAAGTCTCTGGTGGTATAGTGACACCCCCCCACCTGTTCCACCAGCCCTGATTGTACTGGAGTCTAGGCTCTATTGGTTCCATATTGTAGAGACCCCATTGCCATCCCTAATTGCACCTGAATACACCTACAGTCCATGTCCATATTGTAGTGGCCCCTGCTCCCCCTCAACCAGTGCACAGAAACCCCTCCCTTCCCCTGCCCATCCCATTGCGACTACTGGCTCTGTAATTGGATTATATCACTCTATCCGGGGGTGGCACAGCACTCGCAGTAGGATGCTGGAATGTGTTATATGTAGGCACGAGCTGTGTGTGGGTGATAACATGCAGCTGCCATACTCCTCAGGCACTGGCATGCATAGCCATCATACTGGTGCCATTGCACTGCTCAGTGTGGGTGATGGCCAATGCTATACCCACATACACTGGTTTCAAAACAGGCATGTTACAGCTGACCTCCCATTTGTTTGTGCAATAGGGGAACTGTGGATGAACTATTTATAGCCTGAAGCATACACTGCAAATGACATTACAGGATACCACAGCCCATGGCACCTGGGATACTTCAGCAGTCCGGAGGGTGGCCTGTTACACAGGGAAACAGGGGACAGTGTAGACTTGCAGCAGTGTATGACAGCAGGAAGATACAGTATCAGCAAGGCATGCATTGGAGGTATGTAAATTCCCTCTTCAGTTTGCCACGGACGTACATATGGCTGCATGCACTGGTGGATCCGCAGCTTGTATGGTGCTCCAATGCACAGTACAGCCAGTTGGGTCATTCCAGAGAGCAGGTCCCCAACCCGGGTTCAGTGCAGTCAATGGCTAGCCATGGCAGGATGTGGAGGGCAGTGCCAGTCTTTGCAACAGGTTTGGTATGGGGGGGTGAGGGTGTCTGTGTACAGGGGCAGTGGATGGGAGTCCTCTAGACTATGGATAAGGACCATGGTTTCCTCTGGTGCAATCGGGTCTGGGGGGGCCCTACACTATGGAGCTGTTCCGGGATGGAGTTGGCTAGATTGGGGATTGAAAGTGGGTACCTCTAGCCCACCAGGGTTACCTGGGTGCACATCTGCAGCCTGCCTGTGGGTGACTGGCTGGGTTGGGCCAGCTAATTGTGGCCTAACTGTGGGCCGCAGTGCTCTGGACTGTGAGGGGCACATCCCCACTGAATATGCTGCAGCATGGCATATGCATGGGATTGCCCCTTTGACTTGAATGGCATACCATTTGTGTGTGCCCTGTCCCATTCCCTTGCAGCCGGTGCATCCCACACATTTGAATATCGCACTGGTGTGCATTGTTGAGTTGTGCGGCACACCTCTCTTTTCCACTGGGATGTGCTGTCTATCTCCTTTGAGTATGGGGGCCCTGGACTAGGTAGCCTGAATAAATACATTATAAAAATGGTAAAGTCATGACCCCACTGAAAACAAGATATTGCATCTAATCTGGGACAGCCTGAGTAAACACAGTGCAAACATGTGTAAATGAACATCCCTGTAACAATGAGATGTAGCATCTCTGCTGCCCTATCCAGGATACAAAATATAGGATAAGAAATATTCAGTGCTTCTAGATCCAAATAACCATTACTGTGTAAGAAACCCTCATTTTCCCTGTGTTTTCCCCACAAACGCAGAATCAAATCCCTGTATAAATCCCTGTAGATTTTTCCATAAGCCACTGGTTCCTTATTTATGACTTTGTTCTTTATTTATTATATCAGCAGCCTTTTATTAGGAAAAGAGCTCTGATTTGCTGCTCGGTATTAATATTATATGTTACAATGGCCTTGGAATGATTTGGATTTATATGCTATGCATAAGGCATATTGGGGGACTATATGAAATAACAAATATCAAGCTCATTATTTCATGACCTTTACTCAAAATTAGTAATCACAAGCCAGACAATCTTTCTAAAGATACTAGCAATGCCTGTAAACACATTTATTGCAAATAGAGACATATATACTGTGTGTATATATATATATATATATATATGTATATACTGTATATAAGCCATGTGCCTGTCACCAAGCCTAGCTTTTTGCCAGTCGAGCTGCCTTCATAATGACAAAGTCTAACCACACGACTGCTCTGCTACCTGGGACCATTAATATGTCTTTGTTACCTACTTACCATTTAGCCAACACTCTGTTTCAGGCCACCCCCAGGCCCCCCATTCTATGTGCACTGCCATTCTCAGTGGACAATCACCCCCCCTGTCCTCCAGATGACTACATTAATAGAACACTGTAACTATTTTTTCGCACTTGTACTGTAACTGTACTTAATACTGCATTATACTGTCTATGACAACTAGTGCACCACTCTAAGTGAACTCTGTAACTATGATTTATTGTATTCTCAGTGTGTTAACTGTGTTCAATGTACTGTATGTTATTGTCCATTGTTTCTTAATGTGAAGCCTTTGGAAAGAAGTCCTTGACTCAAAGGTTTGTAACTCTAATACCTTCAAATAAAAAAAATATATATATATATATATATATATATATATATATGGGATACATGATGGGCATGAGTGTGCTATGGCAAATATTGTCACTCCTGCAGAGTGAGCTCTGGATATCTCACGAGTGCCCGAAGGCACGAGTGAGATATCCAAGCTCACGATGCAGGAGTGACAATATTTGCCATAGCACACGATATGCCCATCATGTATTCGATATATACAATAGGGCCAAGAGTTTCAGAAGTTTTGTTATGCTGTCTTGTGTTCTGTTCCTGTTAATGTGTTTGCTCATTCTGTGTGTGAGCTTTTCTGAATGGGCTGGCAGTGTTATAAAGTTTGAGATACACATGAGTGTGTTTTGCAATGCTAAATGAGTTAGTTTTAGATAGGAATGAGAAACATACTTTTGTGAAGCTGTATTGTTTAGCAGTCTGGCTGCAGTGAAGTTAAATGCATCACAGTAATTGTAATGAACTGAGAGGCAGAGTGTCAGAACAGCTGATACTGTTTTCAGTGGTAATTAAGTTAGCTGCAGGCAGAGTGCAGAGTGTTCTGTGAAATTGTGCTCTTTAGGATTCTGGCTGCAGTGAAGTTGAAATTGTCACAGTAATTGGGTGAGAATCAAAGTCTGAGGAACAAGTGAGAGTGTGTTTCAGTGGTAGTTGAGTTAGCTGCAGGCAGTAATTTAGACTGTTCTGTGAAGCTGCGCTGTTTGGAATTCTGGCTGCATCAAGTTGAGAGCATCACAGTAATGAGCTGGAAGTTGGGGGGATAGGTGTGTTTGTACTGCTCACTGAGTTAGCTGTGGGCAGCAGTGAGACCTCTCAGGTAGTTCTGCATTTGTGTCTATGGTAACAGCACAGGTGTTTCTTTCATGCTGAGGGAAAGCTGCCTAGGTGATGATATCAGTGACCTTTGTGACCTGTGTGTGTAAATGTCTCATATTATCACAGTAGAGCAGAGGGTAAAATATCACACTGCAGTGGATGATACACTGTTTTATCTCACTCATTTACCACTCACCCCTATTGTGTGTATATATATATATATATATATATATATATACAAATGCTATTTTTGCATCTTATAGTTGTTAGTTTTCAGACAAATTCTTAGAGACTTTTTTTTTGTCCACCTGATGGAATCTGGAATGAGTTAAGCAAATGTTACTATTTTATCAAGGCCCTGGTCCAGCAACTCAGTACATACACACTCAGTATATCATATTATAAAATGACAAAAACAGTCTTCTGTTTGCAGTTGTTTGAACAGGAATTTTATAAATAGCGTAAGTTTGTTTTTGTTACATCTATGTTTTTCCAATAAAAGGTATCAGATCATTTGCTTCTGTATCACTCATGGTTTGTCAGTAGTTAATTCATTAGATGAGGTCTCCCTTGCTAGAGTTGGTAGAATTTGACTGTTTCTCCACCCCTTCCCCAAACACATACACACACACACACACACACACTCTTACTATAAGATATCTCAGTAGCTTTTATCTGTTATGTTTGGGAAGCAGGCCACAACCCTTTTTGTCAAAAAGAAATTAATGTATTTAGTCTGGATAGTTCACTGAAGACCTGGCATTTCATTAGCTAGGTCTTGAAACAGTGTAAATGTTTACAACATTTGCTGGGAAAGGGTAACATTTATGAGGTATGAATCTTTCTTGAAAGATATTCATCCCCAACTGAAGTTAGTAGCAAAAAATGTTTAAATGCTAATCATTTAAATGTGCAAGTTGTTGCATTTCAGAGGGGGTAAACAAATCTGCAGTTTAATAGGCAACCAACATTTAACAAGCTGTTTCAGTTCCCTAATGGCCATCAGATAAGCAGCTTGGAGTTATGTCTCCAACATTCTAAACAGAAAGAGGGGATTACTTTATTTTAGTTGTCATAGTGATTTGTAGATGTGGAAGGATACATTGAAAAGTACAAAAAATGTGCTCCACTAAACTCCATTTTCAAGCTACATATAGCAAAATGGCTGTAGGCTCCACCCACAGCCATAAAAAAGGAGCTGCAATGTTTTGCACAAGAGAGAGACAGAGACCAAGAGACTGAGATTGGAAATTGAGAAGAAAAAGGACTCTGTTCTTATATTTCTACTGCCATTGTAAATAGTTATTCTGAGCAATTTTATTTTATTTTACTATTAGTAATAATAAAAAGTCTTGTTGCGAATTTTACAACTAAAAAAATTAATGGCAGTAGAAAAATAAAAACAGAGTCCTTCTTAGTTTTTCTTCTCAATTTCCAATCTCTGTCTCTCAGTCTCTGTCTCTCTCTTTTGCAAAACACTGCAGCTCTTTTTTATAAGTCTGTGCAGGAGCTCATTAAGAAAATAGCATGCTTCTCAAACAGTGTTCTTGTAAGTTCCCAATGTTCTTGTCCGTTTCAGCACATGCAACAAAAAGAACATTGTGACCCAGAACTGACCTCTTGTTTACATCTTCTGCAAAAGGCTTAAAAAATGCATCTCAGGCTAACCCCTTGCATTCCAAATAGTTTTGCAATCATTTCAACACTATAACTATATACAGTTTTAAACAAAGGGATCCCAGAATCAATTACATTTCAACAAAAAGATTCACATATATTTTTATACCTACAGATATGCAAGGGGGCAGAAAAGTCAGAAACAGCAAGTGAGGGTAGAGAGACAGCGAGAGGCAGAGAACTGCAAGACCATCAGGGTGATCAAGTCCTAGGTCTCACGAGAAAATCTGGTTGCGCAACCAGACAGAAAAGGAGAGAATAGAACAAATCCTTGCGTTTAATCTCTTTCCCCATAACAACTGGGACAGGGCCATATTCAACCCTGTCACAGTCTCACAACTTCCACATGCATATTGTGCGACTCTGAGCAAGTCACTTAATCTCCCCAGTGCTCCAGGGTCACCCCTGAAAACAGGCACCTATGCCTAGTGGGCCTTACCTGGTTAACAAAGAAGAAAATAAACCTGTGGAACAGCCTATGTGCAGAGACAGAGGATAAAAAGGCCGTACAGCCCTTCAAGATAAGGCTGGACCAATTTCTGAATACGAGGGAAATTACAAGGTACCCTGGATAGCAGAGTGAGTGGGAAATTTATGTAATTCAGTGTACTTACTTGCATAGTATACCTATTAATAGATTTTTGTGTTTTATGGCTGGACCTGATAAAAGTAGGGTCTCTTCTAATTTTAATTCATTATGCTACTATGTTAGACTGCGTAAGACTACTTATAACACTAAATTGGCCAAATAGAATCACAGAATCACAGAATCATAGAAATTTGTCAACAGAAATGGACCCCATTGGCCCATCTAGTCTGCCCTTCTACACCCACTTCCTTGTCTCCCCAACTCTCCCCCGTATATTCCCAGTTCATATTTACCATCAGGGTATCTATTCTTCCTTCTCTTGTTTAAACCCATGTACAGTATTTATCCTATGCACTCTTGAATCCCCCAATTGTTGATGACTCCAACACCCACTCAGGAAGCCTATTTCAGGGACAAACCACCCTCTTAGTGAAGTAGTGTCCTCTCTTATTACCCCTGAATTGCCCACCCTACAGTTTCAAGCTATGCCCCCTGATTCTTGTATTGTTCTTTAACTTGAATATACTCCATTTCCTCGCCTTGTTAATGCCCTTCAGGTATTTAAAAGTTTTGATCATATCCCCTCTCTCTTCTTAATTCCAGTGGATATACTGTAGGTCAAGCTCCTCCAACCTCTCTTCATAAGTCTTCTTTTGCATTCCATGCACTGTTTTTGTCACTCTCCTCTGGACTCTCTCTAACCTATCAATATCACTCTTGAGGTGAGGTCTCGAGAACTGTACCCCATGCTCCAGGTGTGGATGGACCATTGAACAGTGAATCGCTGAATAGTGAACACAACAGAGAAAGAGGATGTGCTTCTAAGGGACGTGCACAACACTGAGTAAGTGGACAGAAGGGGTCTTAGGATTAATGAGAGAATGTGTAAGGTATGTCACCTAGGGGTAAGGAATCTGGGTCACGCAGCCACACTGTGTGGGCAGCACAACCAAAGGAAATAACTTACAAGTTACTATGGACAGTGAGTTGAAGCCAGACAGGCTGTGTGCTGCCATAGTCCAAGAATGCAAACACAATGTTAGGATGCATTAAGTGGAGAGAAGGAGCCAATCAGGGGAGATAATCTCTCCATGCACAAGGCCTTGATTTGACCTCACCTGGAGCACTGTGTGCAGTTAGGAGGCAGTATAGCATAGAGGGTTAAAGCACCGAGCTGAGACCCAGCAGACCTGGGTATGAAACCCACAACTGCTGCTTGCAAGGTTTTTAACCTCACTATGCTCCCAGGAGACACCTGAAAATGAGCTTTGGCTCAGTGTGTCTTTCTAGGCTAAACAATTCTAAAAAATAAAAAAAGTTCAGATCACCATAGTACAGAAAGGGCATTGTGGAGCATGAGAGAATCCAGTACTGGGTTACCAAGCTGATAAATGCTTAGGGGACAAGAGCTATAAGGAAATAAATATGTAAGCAGGAACACCTATTGCACAGTGTATGTTCATAATGGAATATACAGATGCCTTGGGTGCATTGTAAGGCATGAGGCAAAATCAGCTGCCTTCAACCTCCTGAAAAGATCATATCTCCCAGTACAAACATAGAAACATAGAATTTGATGGCAGATAAGGACCACTTGGCCCACCTAGTCTGCCCATTTCTCTACCTAACAGATAAGCTGCAGATCCTAGTTAACCAACAGCCTATTTCCTCCTACCCCCCCACTAGAATTTCCTTATGTCTGTCCCTTGTATTCTTGAATTCCCCCACTGTTTTTGACTCTACGACATCCTCAGGAAGGCTGTTCCATGTATCCACAACCCTCTCTGTGAAGAAATACTTCCTCACATTACCTCCTCGCCATCCCCTCTCTATCTTCAAATTGTGCCCCCTTGTCCTTGTACATCTCTTTTTCTGAAAGATGCTACCCTCTTGGACTTTGTTGATCCCCTTGTGGTATTTGACAGTTTCTATCATGTCCCCCGTCTCCCTTCTTTCCTAGAGGTATACATCTTAAGCTCCTTTAGTCTTTCTTCATCTGTCTTCTGGTGCAGACCCCACACCATTTTGGTTGCCCTCCTCTGGACAGCCTCCACCTTGTCTATGTCTTTGTGGAGATGGGGTCTCCAGAACTGTACACAGTACTCCATGTGTGGTCTTACCAACTGTCTGTACAGAGGGACAAAAACTTCCTGTTTTCTACTAGTGATGCCTCTCCCTATGCATCCCAGTATCCCCCCAGCCCTCCTTACTGCCTTCTCACATTTCTGGCCACCTTTAGGTCGTGTGATATGACTACCCCAGGTCCCTTTCCTTTTTTTGTTGTTGTCAGTATCTCACCCCCATTGTGTACTTTCCCCTGGGTTTTTGTTTCCCAGGTGCATTACTTTGCACTTTTTTTCATTGAATGTAAGCTGCCGTACATTTGACCATTCCTACAACCTTGCCAAGTCCCTTTTCATCCTTTCCACCCCACCTTGCATATCAACCCTGTTGCAGATCTTTGTGTCATCTGCAAAGAAACATACCTTTCCTTCCAGTCCCTCTGCAATGTCACTTATAAAGGCATTAAAAAGGACCAGCACCAGTACTGAACCCTGCAGTACCCCACTAGTAACCCCCCTTTCTTCACTGTGGACTCCATTTACTATTACCCTCTGTGTCCTGTTGTCCAGCCAGTGTTTTACCCAGGCTACCACCCTGGGACCCACTCTCAGGCTGGCTAATTTATTTATTAATCTTTTGTGTGGGACTGTGTCAACTGTCTTGCCAAAGTCTAGGTAGGCCATGTCCACAACCCCTCCCTGGTCTACTACTTTGGTCACCCAGTCAAAGAAATCAATTAGATTTGTCTAACATGACCTTCCTGCTGTGAACCCATGCTTCCTTGGGTCCTGTGCCCCACTGGCCTCTAGGTACTCAACAATTCTTTCCTTCAGAAGTGATTCCATCATTTTCCCTACCACTGAAGTCGAACTGACAGGCCTGTAGTTTCCTTCCTCTGTCTTGCTCCCACTTTTGTGAAGGGGAATCACATCCACCCTCCTCCAGTCCTCAGGTACCACACCATCCTCCCATGATTTATTAAAAAGGGTAGTCAGTGGTGTTACCAGTTCTTCCCTTAGTTCTTTTACAATTCTGGGGTGAATCCCATCAGGCCCCATTGCTTTATCCACCTTCAGTTTTAAGAGTTATTTCAGAACCCTTTCTTCTGTGAAAGGACTTATATCAACCCCTCTATCCAGAGTGCTTCTATTGACTGGATTAGGTATCTCCCCTCCTTTTCCATTGTGACTACTGAGCAGAAGTATTCATTCAGTATCCCTGCTTTTTCACTGGTGCTCTCTGCCCAACCACCTTCATCTTTATTCAGCCTCAGTATCCCTGCCGTAGTCTTTTTTTGCTCCCTAATGTACCTATAAAAGGTTTTATCCCCCTTCTTAACTGAGTTGGCTATCTTTTCCTCAGTTTGGGCCTTTACTATTCTGACTGCCTTCCCCACTTCCTTCTGCTTTAACTGGTACAGTTCTCTGTCCTGTTCCTTCTGTGTTTCCTTATACTTCCTGAGTGCTATCTTTTTCTTCCTTACCTTCCCCGCCACTTCTTTTGAGAACCATAGTGTTTTTTCTTTCATTTTGATTTCTTTATTTGCGTCACACAAAGGCTTGTTGCCTCTGTGATGGTGGTTTTGATGTTTCCCCATTGTTGCTCCACCCCTCCTTCTTGCCTGTTTATTAGTGCTTATTGTTCTGTGGGGGACTCAGCCACCCCACACCCCCTGTTAAGGGGAGCTGCGCCCCCGGACCCCCCACTAAAGATTCCAACTCCAGGGGGGGTCTAACTCAGAGAGCACACAGGTCCAGGTTTTGCCATAATGCTGTACGCTATTAAGCATACGACATTATGACCCAGTGTGGCATAGAGGAACCATGCTCCACCAGAGTGGTGAATGAATTGTGGAGAGGCACAACTGGAGGGATGTGCTTCTGTTCCTCACCCTCCCTGAGCTCATCATGGTCCAACCACTCCTCTTTCTTGGCAACCTCTGAGATAATGGCAGTGGCCTGGGTGGGGGGGGCAGGGTTCTCGAATCCTTGCCAGGTCAGCATGGAGACAAAAAACCTCCTCCCTCAGACCAGAGAGGTGCCTGCAAATAGGGCAGCAATGTAGTCTCTAGAATGTCTCCTGGAAGACTACTGCTCCACAGCCAGTGCATTGCACCACTCCCCACTTGTCTGTGTCCCGTCCTGTTACAGATGCTTTTCCTTTTTTTTTTTGTTCTTGTTTTAGTGTGCAGGCTTGTGAGTGTCTCTACCCCCTATTCAGTGTGCTGTGCCTTTAAGGATATGAACAGGTGTATGTTGTTAGCAGTTTTGGAGAAGTGATGTCAGAATCCCTGCTATAAAGGAAGTTATGCGCTTGGGGTGGGTGGGGTGAGGGGCAGCGTGGGTGGGTGGGAGTAAACCTATGCCGTCCAGAAACAATCAACTACAACTCTGACCCTCCACCCAGAGGAGTGCCTTCCTTTCAGACACCTATTTCACAGAGGTTAAGTTACAGGTCTAGTCACAAATGACTGCAAATATCTCCCAGCTACAGTTCCTCCCTGGAAAATTAAAGTTAAACTAAGAAAAGTCAACCCCAAAAACAGAATCAATACTAGTTACTTACACAGGTCCAGAAGGTGCTAATTAAATTCAGTGTAGTCTAGAAAATAACCTCCTTGATTTAAGGAAGCTTTGGCTGCTTTCTCTCTCTCTCTCTCTCTCTCTGTCTCAGCACATATACAATGGAGCATGTTATTACACATGTAAAAAGATATTTGAAAGAAAAACATTGATAAAACAGATAGGACCCCATATTCAGAACTGGCTGGCTGTGCACACAAACAGGTGCACCACATGAAAAAATAGGTCTGGCTAGCTCTGGCACCATATTCAAACAGATAATGCAATCTGAACTGACTGCGCTATTTGTTTGAATATCAGACCATGATAGCACTGCACACAGCAAGCAGTCACCTTGTTTGACACAGCACTACCAGAGCCCTGGGCTGAAGACTGCCCATAGGGGTATTGCGTGGTCCACACTGGGTAGTGCCACAGCCCCCATGGGCAATGTTCAGCCCAAACAATCAGACAAGCCCATTGAACATGCACAGTGCTATGCTTTTATGCCCATTATGGGCTCATCTGCATGTCAGTGCTGCGGCCAAGTGCAACAGGCCAGGTCCCCCCCAAGCCCCAATCCCTGTGTATAATATAAATGAAAGAAACATTTGGCCCTGGTGGTCTATCGGTTCCCCCCATGCCCCAATATCTGTGCATAATAGAAATAAAAGAATCATTCAGCCCTGGTAGACTAGCAGTTCCCCCCTCCCATGCATTGATCCCCATGTATAATAAAAATGAAAGAAACATTCAGCCCTGGTAGTCCAGCGGTCTCTCTCTCTCTCTCTCTCTGTCGCTCTCTCCCCATGCCCCAATCTCCGATCCCCGTGTATAATAAAAACACAGAAACATTCAGCCCTGGTAGTCTAGCAGTCCCTGCCCAGCCCTGATCGCCATGTATAACAATGTTGAAACATTCAGTCCTGGTGGTCTAGTGGTCCCTCACCTCTCCCCCATTCTCTGATCGTCGGCCCCATTTCATAAAAATAAATATCCAGTGGTCCCGTCCCAGTTCTCCGATGGTCCAATGGTCCCCTTCCCCATTCTCCAATCACTGTCCCTGTTTAATACAAATACATCCCCAGTGGTCCAGTGGTTCTTACCCCCTTCCCCATTCTCCAATCGCTGTCCTGAGGTCACCTATGATACCCTGGAAGTCTAATGGACCCCCACCCCGGCAGGTAGTGACCCACCACCCTGCGCCATCCCCAACCCAACCTGAGCCAGCGACTGGCACAGCTCACCTTACACTGCCATGGTCAGCCACTGACTGAACTGTCTGTGAGAGTGTATAGTAGACAGTACATGCTCACTGGTTGGCTGGTCAACCAGTGAGCATGTACTGTCTATTATACGTGCTCACTGACAGTTCAGTCAGCAGCTGGCCATGGTGGTGTGAGGTAGGCTGTGCTGGTCACTGGCTCAGATCAGGTTGGGGGGCACGGGGTGGTGGGTCACTACCTGCCGGGGTGGGGTCCATTAGACTTCCAGGGTATCATATGAAGTGCCATATGTTGTTGAGTGCAGTGTTAGGTTACTGTGATGTCCACGAGTGATGTCGTGCTGCCGGTTCAGTGAGCTCTGCAAGTCAACATTTCTGTTAGTGCTTGGCAGAGCTCATTAATTTTTTGGGTCATTTGGCTTCTTGGTGGGCAGTAGTACCTGTTGGCTACAATATCATCTGATAAGGACACGGCTCAGATGATGTTGTAGCCAATCAGTGCTTTGGGATTTCCAAGCCCATTTTATAATGACACATAATATCTAGTAAGTAATAAGATAGGTCAGTGTGATACAAAACAGAAACATGAATTCAGTGACTAGTATTGACACGTAGTTATCAGACAACTAGTTTTAGAGCAGTTTTAGCACCAAAACAAAAACAAAATGAGACCTAAGTGCCTAATGACATAACTAGATGGGCTTTGCAGAGGGCAGTTTGCAGCAGAGGTGAAAGGTGGGAGAGTACAAAATGTCAGTTCAAGGGGGTTTGAAGCAAACACAGGTGACTTGGCTAAAGAGGAAAGACCAACATTTACTTTTGAACTGGGCATGACTAGGGGCAAGGCGAACATCAAGAGGCAAGGAGTTCCAGAGTTTGGCCACTGAGTGTGAGGAAGCAAGGGTTCTTTTGTTAGATTTACATCTTGGTATCTGCAGCAGCAATTTATCGGATGAGTGTAGGCCGTGATAGGAAGGCACCGGAGTTAGAAGGGAGGCCAGCGAGATGGGGATTCCTGTTCTAATAACATTATCCGCTAGGGAGGCAAGAGCAAGAGTACGATTAGCAGTGGGAGGTAGCCAGTTTATATCAGCATAGAGCTGACACCAGTGTTTAGACCAGGGAGAGGCCGAGGCGTACCTACGGATGCTGTTATAAGTCGAATCCCACTTCCTGAGGAGAGTCATGGATGTGTTAAGATATGTGGCTACCAAATAGCATAGTGACGGGAGCAAGATGCCACGGGCTACAGCTAATCTAGCTGACTGTGTAAGGATGTAGCTGGTTTTGTAGGCTACACCAATTTTAGCACTAACTGATTTACAGGTAGTCATTATGTGCATATCAAAGTTAAGATTTTCTTCAAGGAGTACTCCAAGATACTTAAAAGAGCAAACTGGTTCAAGGACCATCCATTACTTATTATAAAATGGGTTTGAATTGAAACATCCAAAACCAGCCAGCTGCTGACTAAAATGCCCATCTAAAATGCTTTTTTTTTAAACAAGTAGAAATGTTTTAAAAGAGGTATAAATAGGGGATATGTAATGGGTTGACTCAAAATATGCAATTTATCATCAAGTGTAAGAATCAGGACCATAACTAATGAATGGTGGAGTCACTCATGCCATTGTATATTCAACATATACAACAGTAGTTTACATGGTATAGCTTTTAAATCATCAGTTCGAAGATTTCACTGTTTTTCTTTTATTTTAACAGCTGACTTCAGTACTGCACTAGGCATTGTGATGTCATCAGCATTGTGAAAGCTGCTCCCTAATTGGTTCAGTATTCCACTGTGATGACAGTAACCTTAAAAATATCCATTGTGACAAACAACAATGCATTTTTGTTATGTTGTTATTACTGATGTCACTAAGATATTTTTTATCTTGTTATTTTTACCCCCAATCAGTCGTGTATATTAGCAATAAAGAAAGCCCCTCAAACAGTGATAGACAAAAATTACAGCACCACACCACCCACAGGCTGCCATAGCAACAGATCAGAAATTTCAAATGACAAGAATAATATAAAAAAAACAAGAGAAGTGCAGTCCAGTGTATTATGCAAATAGCAGTGTTGGGTAAGTTACTTTTTCTATTACTTTCTATTACGTTTGGAAACTTGTTCCAGGAAGCTCTGTGCAATCACTAGCAAGGATGGAGAAGTACTAGAAAAAGTAATACACCTTACAATTATAGTTACTTATTTCTTTTTCTACAAAAATAATAAATAACTATAACAGATACATTTTTTTGAAAGCAGTAGGTTAGTGACTAGTTACTTTCAAATAAATATAATCGGTTACAGTTACTTATTTCTTTTGTATAAAAAGACATAAGTAATTATAACTGTAAGGTGTATTACTTTTTCCACTACTTCTCCATTCTTGCTAGTGACTGCACAGAGCTTTCTGGAACAAGCTTCCAAAAGTAATAGAAAGTAATAGAAAAAGTAACTTACCCAACACTGGCAAATAGAGAAACATTATGTTCAATAAACAAATACCCACCAAAGTAACCAAAAAAACTCAGAAATGTTACCCAAGTCTTCAAAATCAGAAACCACAAAGACACACACACACACACACACACACACACATATTGTTAAAAAATGTATAAATAAAATGAACTACATTAGAATTGATTAATCACAAGCCAGCCCAGTGGTGTAGAGGGCTGAGGCACTATGTGCCTTACCTCTCATCATGCCAGCAACCCGTGTTGGGAAATGAGCGTGGGTTCCTGGAGGTTGGGGGGGGAGGATCGAGCATCCGATGGACTGCTCTCCTCTCCCAGGGCAGGGGGATTCGCTGTCTCACTCCTTAACTGCCATCTGGTGGAGGTCAGGTGGCAGTTCCATAGCTGAGCAGCACAGTTTTGGGTGCAGTTACATAGTGTGTACGTACCTCCATGTGCTCATACTTATGGCTGCTGTGGCATGGGGAGAAAAAGAAGAGGGAAAAATAGTGGTCTTGGGCTCCATGAAGCCCTGCCTGCCCTCATCACGCTCTGTTGCCAACTCGCGATCCCCAGTCTGGATGCAGGAACATTGGGTGGGGGGAAGATGACCCTCCCCTTCCTGACCCCACTACAGGGGGAAATCTGTGGGAAACAGGGGCTCAGAGGACCAGAGAGACAGTATCTGGGTGGGGGATGTAGGGACAGGGCTGAACACAGCCACCCGAGGTGAGCTCGGAGGATAAAAACTGATATGAAAAAAGAATTGCTTAATCACAGAAGAAATGTGGTGACCACCCTGACCCTCCAATCAACATTTGTATTTGTTTATTTATTTATTTATTTAGCTTTTGTTAACCGGGTAAGTACACTAGACAAGTATTATGCCTATTTTCAGGAATGACCCGGGAGAGTACAACAAGATATGACAAAGACAATAAGTACAATGTACATTATGACAGAGTGTCTACATAATGCGACAGGGAAGAGATTTACAGCCAGTAGGAAGCAAAATGGTGCAGGATACAATCAAATTTTCAGCAAGTGCAACTGGGTCATTCAACACATTTCAGTGAGCAAGATGTAGTGAATAGGACAGGACAAAGAAGTCAAAGGTACAGAAATCAATACAGTCACATTTACAGCAAGTGCAAGCAGGACAACTGACACATTTCTATGAGCAAGATGTGGTATCTGAGACTGAACAAGGAGTACAGTGGCCATTGACCCTGGGGTAGAAGACACAGCTGAGATGCTAGGCAGCCCTGAGAGGGCAACTGGACACTGATAATTAGGGAGCAAAACTCAATTTCTGTGTGGTTGGGCAAATAGACATGCTGAGACTTGTTTCAAGTAGCCCCACAGGGATGTGCGAAAGCAGTGATGGGAGGGGGCAAGGCGAACCAATTCCGGGAGAGAGTTCCAGAGTCTGGGGGCACACACAGTAAAGTCTCTTACACCCATGAGAGTTCTGGTGACAGGTACTTTGAGCATACTCTGGGCCTGGGACCTCAGGGAGTAAGGGGAAATGTCAGCTGGTGGTAGGCGCTGGGCCAGACCGAAGGAATGCCCATTTTAATCAGCTTACTCGTTAGACATCCTACCCCAAATTCTAAGTATCTGGCGGGGAGAGCCAATTTAGGTGATTGTAGAGTTCTAGCGATGAGCAAGGTGGGGAGCAGCTAGGGCAAAGCGACAGATGCTGTTGTATGCAGTGTGCCACCTACTGAGATGAGTCATAGGAGAAAAGGCAAAAAGATGCGAGGCATAGCTAATGGAGGGAAGGAGTACTCCTCTCACAAGAGCAAGTCTGGCTGCTGGAGTGAGGTTATACTTGGCCCAATAGGCCAGGCCCAGTTTGCAATTCATGGCTTTGCAGACATTGGCAATGTGATTCCCCATATTAAGCTGGGGGTCAAGGATGACTCCTAAATACTTGATTGTGCTCACCGTTGGGAGGGAGGGACCGTCTGGAGTGGTGATGGTCAGGGTGGGTGCAGAGGCTTTGATTTTAGCAGTTGAGCCAAATAACATGGTCTGGGTTTTCTTCAGGTTCAGGACCAGTTTGTGACTCGTTATCCAGGTCTGGACTTTGTTAAAGTCATCAGTTAGCCATTTGGCAAGGGAGCTGACGTCATTGGAGTGGGCCATTAGTACCAAGTCATCAGCATATAGGGTGGGAATGCAATAAGTTGTCACCTGAGGCAGTTGGTTAATGAAGAGGGAAAAAAGAAGTGGACCCAGGACGGAGCCTTGAGATACGCCTGTGGTGACTGGTAGTGGGCGGGACAGGACCTTATTGAAGCAGGTCCACTGCGTTCTGCCAAATAGGTAATCAGAGAACCATCTCATGGCCTGGGGGGAGAAGTCAAGTCCCCACAGCTGTTGACACAGCAGTAAGTGGTCAATGAGGTCGAAGGCTTTAGACAAGTCAATGAATGTAGCACCAGTGAGTTTGCCCTGGTCCATAGCCGTCCTGATGCTAGAGATAACAGTGAGCAGGGCTGTGGTAGTGCTATGCCCCTTACGGAAGCCATGCTGGGCTGGGGAGAGCAAGTTTAGGCACTGTACATGCTCAGAGAGTTGTTCAGCTACCACTTTTTCTAGGGTTTTGCCAAGTGCCGATAGGATAGTGATCGGCCAATAGTTGTCCGCCATTTTTGGGTTGCCCTGCTTTAGGACAGGGACAACTCTCGCCTCTTTCCATATATCTGGGATGGACCCCTGGGCAAGGGATAGGTTGAAAATATGGGCAACTGGGGAGGCAATATGGGGAGCCCCAAGTTTTAGGAGCTTGGGCTCCAGATTGTCTGAGCCAGGACTGGAGTACTGCAAGAGACCAGCTAGGCGTTTCTGGATGTCAGGAGACGATACTGCTCTGATATTAAAAGATTGTCGTAAGGGAAGGTCCATCTCTCCAACAGGGGAAGGAGAAGGGGACATGAGGGCTCCAGGTGGGAAACTCGCAGTGAGGGCCGTGAGATCAGTGAAATTCGAGTTTAGGGAGTTGGCAATGGTAAGGGGATTGTTACAGGAGACCCCTTAATAGTCATGTCAGATACATCCTGACGAGATGAGCCACCGACCAGTGTATTTATGTTTCTCCAGAACCTCCTGGGGTCCGAGGCAGAGTTGATTAGGGCGGATTTACAAAAGTCACTTTTAGCAGCTCTGACTGCTCTTTTGCACTCATTTCTGAGTTGTCTGTACTTTTGGTGGATGGCAGGATCCAGGGAGGATCTATATTCAGACCAGCACCTGTCTCTTTCCGCATTAGTGCCAAGAGATTGCCATGTAGCCAAGGGTGGCAGACCCTTCACCCTCGGGTTATCAGAGGAGCATGCCTGTCTTGCAGGGCCCCAAAAATATTGATAAAGTGGGAGGCTGCAGCAGAGGGTCACTGGATCTCAGCACGGAGACCAGTCAACAAGCCCTAGGTCCACCAGGAACTCACCGGGATTAAACCTGGCAAAGTTCCTTACTCGTAAGATCTTGGGTGGGACTTTTGGTGAGGGAATTTTCCATACACAATATACCGGGGAGTGATCAGAGATGGCATCGGACAGGGTACCCGCTGAGGAGATTCTATCTGGATGGTTTGACAGAACCCAATCTAGGAGGGAGCTAGAGGAACCACTGGCCGAGCGCCTTGTTGGCTCCTGTATTAACTGAGTCAGGGTAAGACCAGCAAGCAGAGACTCGTACTGCTTGTCATTCCCATCCTTCCAGTTAAGATTAAGGTCTCCCATGATTATGAGCTCGTTGTCCCCAATGCTAGGGCCTACTAGATCAAGAAGATGAGTCAGCCCCAGTAGTCCACCTTTTGGTGGGTTATACGTACAAACCAGGTGCAGCTTCTTGGTATTGCCTAGCAGGAGAAGGGAATGTAGCACCTCACACTGGGATAATGAAGGTTGTTGAGGGACTACTAGGGAGACCTTTAGGTGACTCTTGAAGTAAATCAGGATGCCACCCCCCCTTTTAGCCCCTGCTCTATCCTGCCATATGAAGTCATACCCTGGAAGGGCACAGGCTGAGTTCGGGGTCGAGGGTTTGAGCCAAGTCTCGGTAACTCCAAGGATGTCAGGATTGTAGAGTGCAGTCCACGTAATGAGTTTGTCACGATTTGGCAGTAGGCTTCTTATATTTAGGTGAGCCATTTTTATGCCCTTACCCAATCCCCAGCCTGGGGGGGTCGTTTGACACAAGGCAGGGGGCCCTGGGTTTATTTCAATATCCCCAGATAGTAGTAGCATTACTAGGAAAATCCAGGGGAGACAACATCTCCTAGGGGTAAGTCCCCCTGTGCGATGTTGCTCACAAAGTCGTTTGACTCTGATGGTGTACACTAGTCCCCTGAAGTTTAGATAGCAGGAGGGACAGAAGGGGACATACGCGGATGCGAGGATGTTTGAGAAGGTGTAATCTGGTGCCCCAAGAGGAGAAGCTTTCTCCCGGTGCCCCAGAGCTGCCTGAGGGGTGATGAAAACGTAGAGCAGGGTGAGACCAAATACAAGGCAGGTTAGGTACAGTGACCTATTCATGGCAGACACAGTTACCATCACCCTATTATAGGGGGTCCCCGATCCTCCTTGGGCTGGGGGTGGAGGAACATTGTCCGCACCAGGGCAGGGGTACCTAAAGTATAATAGGTATGGACCAGTGGAGGATGGAGAGTGTAGCTGCTGGTTAGAGGAGGAGGGTACAGGCCCCTGAGTAGGGCAGAGTCAGACAGTGCGTAACCAGTAAGGCAGTAAGGGGCAGCTGACTAACCATTGACCAGGGCTAGGCTAAGCACAATTATATAAAGTACATTACTCCCCTTGGTTAGACTAGCTACAGCTAAGCACAGTTATTGGTTAGACTGACTACAGCTAAGCACAATCATATAAAGTACATTATTCCCCTTGGTTAGAATGACTACAGCTAAGCACAATTTTAGACAGTACGTTTCTCCCTCTGGCGGACAGTACAATGCTCCCCCTGATTAGGCTATCTTCAAACAGAGTATAGAAAAACACAGTACAGTAGTCCCTAGGAGTTAAACAATAGGAACTGTGGTTACAATGCAGGACTAGCACTCAGATTAAGTCCAAATAGACCTTGTGTCGGGGGGGCTTAGTGAAAAAACTAGTATGACAGCTGGGAGTTGTTTTAGAGTCAGCACAAAATAATCAGACCCACCAGGGTGCCAGATGACAGCAAGATTATATGTACAAGGGACAGCTCACAGGATGAAATATGAGGAGTGCAAAACTCCTTATGAACAGTACTGACCCACCCCTGACATCTGATTTGTCAGTCTCGAGTTACGAGGCAGGGTCAGTGAGCATTTAATGGGAGGAGGGAACGGGGTGGGTGGCTGGGCCGAAAAAACGGCTCCAGTACAGATGTATGTCGCTGCGAAGGTCCGGTGATCGTTGCAGGTAATGGCAGAGTGCTTTGACTCAGGTCGCCGAGGAGGCCCGCCGGGGCTGCTAAACGCTCCCGGCACCTCTGCACTCGGTTACAGGTGGGGAACTGATGATGGAGAGTGCCCGAGGGGGGGACCTCACTAGGGCTGGTCACCTCGCCTCCCACTTTCTCTCAGGACTGGCTGGGTAACACAGTGGGACTGGCTCTCCCTTGTGAGAGGACAGAGGAGCATCACCACCTCCTGGGGTCCAATGGGCATGGGCGCTTTCGCCAAGATTCAATTTGTGATTTGAAAGCCAGGTGCTTTCAGCATCAGTTCAGCAGATTAAAAGTCAGAAAAAATGTCCTTGGGCTTTGTTGCTCCTCTCTGTCTCCCCGTGGTCTCTCTCCACCAGCCAAACGAAAAAACGGCTCCAGTACAGATGTATGTCGCTGCGCAGGTCCGGCCATCATTGCAGGTAATGGCAGAGCACTTTGACTCAGGTGGCCGAGGAGGCCCGCCAGGGCTGCTAAACGCACCCGGTACCACTGCACTCGGTTACAGGCGGGAAACTGATGATGGAGAGTGCCCGGGTGGGGGCCTCACTAGGGCTGGTCACCCTCGCCTCCCCACTTTCTCGCAGGACTCCTTTTTCTCTCTCCCTGGCTGGCTTCTCTCCCATCCACCACCACCACCCCAGCCCTGCCAGCTGGCATCTCCTGGACTTACATGGCTTGCCCCACATGGCGGGGTAATGGAGAGCCATCACTTGACCCACTGGGCAGGATTCGGTGGGGGCTATGCCAGATCACTGCTGTGTGTCCTCTGAGGGGTCAGAGAATCATCCCGCCAGCCAGGGTACTTTTTCTTCCCCCCCCTTTCCCATGGTGCAGAGGAGCAGGTGTGCAATGATGCCAATGGCTGAGCTACATGCACTTTCATATGCAGAACACCTGGCATCTGCCCCACCTCTGCCCCCCGTGTGCAGTCCCAGTGGTCTGGCCCAAGCTGCCACTAGGGGCCAGGCTAACACCTGGCACCACTCCAGCCTCACCTGGAGGAAGACAGCAGTCCACAGGATGCTTTATCCTCCTCCTCCTCCCAGCAGAACCTTCAATGACCTAGGCTCACAGTGCGAACCTGAACCTGGGTCACTGGCACTGCAAGCGTTAGTCCAACTGCTGTGCCAATGAGCTGGCTTCCCAACCAACATTTAACATACAAAGCTTACATCCTGGAGGCAATAATGTCCTCTTTCACAATCACCTAAATTGGCATTCAAGATAAGTATATTAAATTTCAAAAATAATTAATTCTGCACTTAGCTCTGGGAGCACCTCACAAACACAGCCACTGTTGCTGCCAGAATGTTAGAATTTCATTTGCATTAATTTGAAGCAGCAGTGCAATAAAATTGGTCTCTTCCTTTTTTTTAACTATAAAAGATTCTGTGCACCTACCAGTTTTATTTTGTGGTAAACGTTTCTAGTTCCACCAGCTTTTGAGAATTTTATGTTTTAATTTCATTTGTTCTCAAGAAAAAAAGATGACCACCACATTTGGCTTATAAATACCATTGTAAACCTGGTAAGGGTTAAGATTGATAAAATAAAATAGAAACGTATGGTGCACAGTACAGGGGTACCTAGAAAAGTAGATTTGGACATTTGTAGCTGAAATTGGCTTTTTTGGAAAAAAGCATTTTTCATTGCACTGTTGCTTAAATTACTTAGAGGGAATTTTCTAGATTTCTGCAAAACATTACAAATGGCATCGGAAGGGCCCAAATCTCAAGAGATCCCCCCAAATTTTAATTTCTGGACAGTCCATTCTTTATAACTTAAGAAATGTGCATGAAAACAGGTGCTTGGTTGCTGATACTTCATATGTCCCCATTGCTTATCCGGCTTTGAAGTCACAGTCCTTTGTTGTTGACCTCAGAATCCCTTCCATAGAAACAGGTTGCCATGTCACAAGCAGAAGATTATGATTTCACAGCAGGTATATACTATGGGAACAAATGGAGTCTACAGGAAACAATTGTGTCTTAATGTCTTCACTAATAAAGAATGGAAAGCTGTTAAACTCAAATTTTGAGGGTGTGTTTGCATAGCTGAGCTCTGCTGATGACAGCAGTCACTTTTCTTTACTAAAAACTGGTAAATCTCTTTAACTGTTTTCTTTTAGTTCACAGTAAGAGAAAAAATTACTTACCATAGTAATCTTGTTTCTTTCTAGGGAATCTTTACTGTATTCTGACATGTGCAGTTAGCCATCACCATTCAACTGCCCCGGAGGGGATACAGTTAAAGAACCAAGCACTATCACAGCACTGCTAGAATTCACTAGTTTCATTCACCAATCTTTGGATCAAGGTAGATTGGTGGGTGCGGCCTTCATAGACCTCACAAAGGCCTTTGATACAGTGAACCATGCTCTACTTCTCAAGCAACTGCCCTCAATTGGCCTCTCAGCAGATACTGTGTCCTGGTTCAAAAGCTATCTTGTAGGCCGCTCCCAATGGGTGAAGATAGCTAATATCACCTCTGACCATCAACATGTATGCTCTGGAGTATCAAAGGGCTCCATACTGGGTCCACTTCTCTTTAGCATCTTTCTTAACAATCTCCCTTGCTCCTGTCACCAGCAGATCCTCCTCTATATGGATGACGCGGTCATATACACTAGCAACACTGACCCTGAACCACTAGAACACCAACTTCAACTCAGCTTTGAGGAAGTGGAGGACTGGTTCAGGAAACACAAGCTGATTCTAAACTACAAAAAAACTAAAGTCATGTTGTTCAGCAGTGTTTGCAGCAAACACAGATCCAGTGCCCTAACCATCAGGAACTCCTCTGGCATCCTGCTTGAACAAATTCAACATTTCAAGTATCTAGAGGTAACTGTGGATAGCTCACTATCATATGCCCAGCATTTTGAGAATGTTGCCAGGTCTGCCAGTCTCAAAATAGGGTTACTCCACAGACATAAACACAATCTAACACCTGAAGCCCTTATACTAGCTATCTATAGCTCCATAGTATCCATTGTTTACTATGGTCTGGTTATCTATGGCTCAGTGTCCACCACTATCTTCCGCAAAATATCAGTGGCACTCAATAAAGCATGCTATCTTCTTACTGGAGCAGCACACCTTTCCCACACATGTGAACTGAATGCGTAAACAGGTTGGCTTCAGCTAAATGGGAGGATTCACTATAAAAACCCGCTTGCTAACTAAAAAGGCACTTCTCAGGCTCCTGCCTTCTGGTGTTACAAACTTACTCAACTCCTCTTGCAGCTCCCAGCACACGCATAGCTCAGTCAACCAACTCTTCTCTGTCCCACAATGCCAGACTACACAAGGGCAACGATCATTTGCATATAGAACACCACTATGGTTTAATGTGCTGCCCAGTAATATCTCTTCCTTACCAAAATTGGGACCATTTAAAGGCACTCTTCATCAGCATCCTACAGCTAACAGTTCCCGTAACTGTTTCAACTGACATGGTACTACCTCAGCAGTGTTGACACATCCTTGTGTACTCACTTCCTCCCCTTTCTCTGTGAATGACCACTTTCACCCTAACTGCTCTACCCTATTTCCTGCCTCCTTTCCCGATCCTTCTTTCACCTCACCCCTCTCACCCGCCACCTTCTTTCCACTGTTTATCTTCACTTACCTGAACTTTGTTCATCCAAATCTACCTATACCTATTTGACAAAGCACCTTCGGCTGCCTCCTTTTATCAGGTTATTTTTGATTTGCTACTGATTCATAGTTTTAATTTTAGTTGCAATGTTAATGTCACATTGTCATTTTAAAAACTTGTCAAAATGTTTATGTACTACTATCCATTGTATGTCTGTCATCCTTCCCACTGACGTGGAACTTTTGTAAAAGAGCTGTTATGTGCTCAAAGGTATTGTTATCCGAGAAAGAATAAATAAACAAAAATAAATAAAACCTATGCAAATAGTTAAATGTTTGAGGAATAGCAATAAGGAGAGATGGAGTATATAGCGCTTGTGTTACTTGTAGTGCTTTTTGTGGCTTTACTCTATTCCCACCCTTGAGTAGTAGGTAGGTAGGTAGGTAGTAATTTGTAGGGACTAGAAGGCCCATGAGCAAGGGTGAGAAGAGTGCCGGAGAAAGAGGAGGAGGGGATGGTGGTGGATGAAAACACTCCCTAAGCAAGGGAGGTGTGTTAGAGGAGGGCTTATGTAGAGGTTGTGGGAGAGGCTATTCCCCACATTGAACCAAGGGTAAGCCCTCCCGTAGAACGTTGATAGGCTTGAGCTCGGTTTTCAAACTGCTGTCCCTGGTACATTCTATGTAACTGTCAGATTCTTATGAAGCGTGTACAAAAGAAATTATCTATGCTATCCTAAGGAACTAATTCTCTCCAAGAACTATAAACCTCCCTTTGAATAGGGCTTCTGAAGAGACTGAAGTCACAGATGCCCAAGAACAACCAACCTAAACAAGTTTCAACAACAAAACATGAACAGCTGAAGTGTAGTGCCCACCAGGTTCTAGTAGGGGAGGTAGGTTGGGAGCTCAGAATACATTAAGGATTCCCTTGGAAGAAACAAGATTACTATGGTAAGTAATTTTTTCTTCAAACCCCAGGAAATCTTTACTGTATTCTGACATAAGCAGACTACCAAGCAGTACCTTTGGAGGTGGGCATAGAACCTATTTAGGAAACAAGATCTGCAGTACTGCTGTGCCAAACCTGGCATCACTTCTAGCTTGGGTGTTCAGGCAATAGTGTTTAATAAAAGTATGAACAGTTTTCCAGGTGGCTGTTCTGCAAATTTCCAACAAAGGAATGTCTCTGGCAGCTGCTATAGAAGTAGCTGTACCCCTGGTGGAATGATCCCTGAGGCCCACGGGGGGGTCCTTGCCCAGTTTGCTGTAACAAAACTGAATAACGGCAACAATCCAGCGTGCAATAGTCTTTTTTGAAGCTGACTTGCCTTTCCCCACTTCTCCATAGGTTGGGAAGAGCTGAGTATTACCCTGTCTATGTCCTTTTGTATGGTCCAAATAATAGCTGATAGCCCTCTTAACATCTAGGTTATGCAGCCTATGTTCCCCTGAACTTAAATGATCAGTGAAAAAGACAGGTAGGGTAATAGACTGGTTGAGGTGAAAGTCAGATACCACTTTGGGGAGGAACTTCCTATTGGTTCTGAGTACTACCTTATCCCTATGGACTGAAATGTAATTTGGCTCTGTGGACAAAGCCTGGAGCTCACTAATCCTTCTGGCTGAAGTAATTGCCACTAAAAATACTGTTTTCTAAGTCACGTACTTGAGATCTGTTGTGGACGTGGGCTCAAATGGGGGTTGCATTAGCTGTTCAATGCATACATTCAGGTCTCAAAAGGGACTTGCTCCCTGTGTAGGGGGTGCAAGTGAAGCAATCCTTTGAAGAACTTTCTGAAAATTGGATTAGAGGAAAAAGAGAATCTCTTACCTCCCTGAAAGATAGGCAGAGGCAGCTGCCAAGTGTACCTTGAAAGTAGATGGTTTAAGACCTAGGGAATGATGATGGGCTAAATAGTCCAACAGGACAGTGAATCCAGCCTGATAAGGATCTATGACCTTCTGTTGGCACCAAATGGAGAACCTTTTCCATTTAGAGGTGTAAGTTTTCCTGGTAGAGGGTTTCTGAGAGACTTCAAGGACACTTTCAAAAAGGTGCAGATTAGCATACTATAAATCCTCAAGAAACAGGCCATGAGCCTGTGGGAATGGAGGTTGGGGTAGAGGATCCTCCCCTGGGAGGATGTCAGCAGGTTGTACCTCCTGCAGAGGCAAATCGGTCTGGAGACTGTCAGGGACAAGAGCAAGGAGAAGCAAGGTTGCCTGTCCCAATCTGGAGCTATGAGGATCATTGTTGCTGGCTGGGACTTGAGCTTGTTCAGCACCCTGAGTAACAGAGGGAATGGAGGGAAGGTGTACAGTCAGGAACTTTCCTGTCCAATCCAGCATGAATGCATCCAGTGGCACTGTGCCCACTGCCGGAGGCCTGCAACAAAACTGTGGCAACTGGTGATTGTCTGGGGCTGCAAAGAGATCTGTCTCTGGAGTGCCCCACCTTCTGAAGACAGTTTGCAGGATCTGACTGTTCACACACCACTCATGGTAGTTTTGATTGTTCCTGCTTAGTGCATCTTCTAGGACGTTGTCCTTCCCTGGAAGATGGACTGCTGAGAGACAGACCCTGAGGGAATATGTCAGACCCCAAATTTTCATAGCCTCTGTGCACAGCAAGTTGGACCTTGTGCCCCTTGGCTAATTTACGTAATATATGCTTGTGGTGTTGTCTGTTCTGACTTGCACCACCTTGTCCTGAACCAATGAGGTGAATGACTGGAAGGCCAAAAAGACTGCCCTGAGCTCCAACAGGTTTATATGCAGTACTGACTCCTGTTGTGACCATGTACCATGTAGAGTGTGCTCTCCCAGATGGACTCCCCATCCTAGAAGGGAGGCATCTGTCGTCAACACAACTGTTGGGGACTCCTGCTGAAATGGTACCCCTTCCCTGAGGTTGTCCCTTTCCTGCCACCACTGCAGTGCTTGAATGAGAGTCCCTGTGAATGGTACTAGCTTTGACAAGGAATCCTTTTTCTGGGACCAATGGGACCTGAGATGGAACTGGATGTCTCTCATCTGGATCCTGGCTCCTGGCACTGTTGCTGTTGAGACTGCCATGTGGCCCAACAGTTGCAGGAAATGTCTTGCTGGTCAGGTGTATGAAGTTGGAAGGAGCTTGCCAACTGTACCAGGATGTCCACTCTTCCCTGAGGAAGGAATGCTTTCCCTCTTTGACTGTCCAGCTCCACTCCTATGAAAGCCAAAAGCTGGACCAGCTGCAGGATTGACTTTTTCATGCTCACCAGGAACTCAAGAGACTGCAGAGTAGCCTGTGTGAGGACTATAGCATCCCTCACCTGTTGAGAGGACTGCCCTATGATTAGCCAGTCATCTAGGTAAGGGAATACTGTTATCCCCTGCCTTCTCAAATGTGGCACTACCACAGCTACTAGGCACTTTGTGAACACCTTTGGGGCAGAGGTGAGATCAAAAGGCAGAGCGCTGAACTGGTAATGGCCTGAATGCAAGCTAAACCTGAGGTACTTTCTGTGAGATTGTCTGATGTGAATATGGAAACAGGCACCCTTGAGGTCTAAGGATGCCAGCCAGTCTCCCTGCTTGAGAGTGGGGAGAATCATTGTCAAGATGACCATCTTGAACTTTGGCTTTGTCAGATATCTGTTTAGGGTTCTGAGGTCCAATATGGGTTGCCGCTCTCCATTCTTCTTTAGGGTTAGGAAATACCTTGAGTAAAATCCTTTTCCCCTCTGAGAGATTGGGACAGGCTCCACCGCAGTTGACAGTAGAAGGCTGGCTACCTCCAATTCCAGTAAGGCTTTTTCTACTGGGGTTGCAGGTTTGAACAGCCTTGCTCTCAATTCTGGTATGCTCTTAAAGCTGAGAGCAAGACCCTGGCTCACTACTTGCAGGACCCACTTGTCTGTGGTGATGGCTTGCCATGCCTGGAAATAGTGAGGCAATCTGCCACCTACTGGTACTGGGGAGGTGACCCTGACAAGCATGTCAGGGGTTCTGCTTTGCTTGTGTCCTGGGCTGAGGACTGGGGTCAGAGCATCTGCTGCCCCTGCCTCTAAAGTAGCCACACTGCTTTGGTAGTCTGGGAGAGCCTGAGCCTCATAAAAAGGCCTGGAATAGGGTCTCCCCTACCTCCCCTATTTTGGTGCTTCTGGGGAGTGAATGACTTCTCTTTGGCAGAAGCACTCTTGTAAGCAGTCTTGTACTCATCCATTTTTTTCATGTAAGCTTCTGTTTGCTCACCAAACAGAGAAATCTATTCACAAGGGAAATCCAATGCCTTATGTAACCCCCTAGGTGGCACTATTCCAAGGGCTACTACCCCTACCTGCTTGGCTAGTAGCAGGTTAAGGGGCCTGAGTTCTGAAATGGGTGCCTCCACCCGGAGGTCAGGGTTGGTAGTGGTCAAGCTAACCTGGGCACAGCCCTCCGGGACACTGTAACCCCCCTCTTTCCCCTCTAATGGCCTGAGCACTGTACAATAATCACTTTCACAATACCCCTGGTACACCACACAAGTACCCACACTGTTTGCACTTACCTCCAGGGCTGGTTCCTCAGGCTTGACCCTGGGGACCCCCTGTAAAACAAGGTTAAGCACAGCAAATAGCAACAGTACAGTACTTTGAGCACAAACTGGAACCACAGTCAGATTATATGCAGAAAAAATTAGATCTGATTTATTCAGGGGACTTGAACAAGGGAGGGGCAAAATCAGGTTAATTAGCTTAAAGGTTATATCAAGTCAAGCAGTTATGCATGCACTTTGAGTCCCCCCACACAGTCCACCTCTGGGTACCCAGGTAGAGAAGAGATGAGCTAGCCAGGACAGTTGCCTGGGGTTGCAGCTGGTTGGGGCCCTGTGATGGAAAACACAACATGCACAGTACACAATATTTGTAATCTAGAGCCAGAGGGCTCAGTTCGTAAAGGAAACGAAACAAGACACTCAGATGACACACTCAGATTAAGCTGTTGTTGTAGGGAGCTACCCTGGTATTTACTCACGATACCCAAGACTGGACACAGGCTGGACGAAAATCGAGACTGCAGGTGGTTGATCTGGAATGCCAGGAGAAGCAGGGCCCACACAAGTCGCAGAGGCGTCATTCCTGTTCAAGCATGGAGCAGGGGGCTGATCCCCAGGCAGGTCTCTTGTCGATAGCTTCTCTGTGCAGTGGGTAGTATGGCTGGGCCAGTCTTGCAAATCTCAGACCGCATGGAGACAAGTTCGGAAGCAGTCCGTTTTGGGCTGGATACAGCTTCCAGCAAGCAGAACACAGTTCACACAGTGACAAACTAACTCACAACCCACTAGCAGCTCATAGCACATTTACATGTATGGGAATTCTACTGTACCAGGCAAAGCGCTCCCCGGGCACAATCGCAAAGTCTCTGCACACACTGGGAGCTTAGGGGTAGCTGGAACTCCTGACAGGCGATCACATTCAGCAAAAATATTCGGTCTTCTTCAGATTTAGCCTGGCCCACTTCAGTAGCTTACTTTAGTCACATAAACTTGGATTTAATCCAAAATAATTCTCTTCTCTCCCTCTCAGGAGCAGCACACCGGCATGCAGGCCAAAAACGTATCCTTTTCAGAGTTCTCCCATGCAAATCCACTCAGGATAGCTGCTCAGAAACACTTCAGCTCCTTCTTGTTCAGCTTCCAGCTTAGTTCTAACTGAAAAACTGCAAGCAGCCCGGGACTTCCCCAAGATCCTGAAGATTTGGTTGGCTGACTTGGCTGTCAGTCAAAGCAAGAGCTCCTCCTTCAGTTGCGAAAAAGGCACAAAAACTCAAACCACAGTTCCTATAGATTTTGAATTCAGACAGCTCCTGTAGTCTGGCTACATTTAGGTCCCACCAGAACTGATTGGTCCAATTTGCAGTCCAGGACCAAGATAGTGGAGACAAACAAAACAGTCCTTGCTACAAAGCAAGCAGGTTAGACAAACTACATTATCATTATCATTCTAAAGGCTTTCAGCAAACAGTACATCTTTCAACAGAGCTCCATCTCAGATTACTCATGCTGCAATTAGGCAGCTCTTAAAGAGACAGTACACAGAGGCTATACAAGCTCTGGTAATTACATTTAAACTTCTAAAATGAAGGACACCAGTCTGGCAGTGAGCATTTAGGCAAGCCCAAGGGAAGACTTTTTGGGAACCCCCATTTGTAGGGGGGGTTACAACCTTCCTTGCCTGGGAAAACTTGGCGTCCGCATCAAGTCTGTACCATCATAACATTGAAAATGCAACATATACAAGATATTTATACCATTAGCATGCAATACAAGTACAATCTGATTCATCAATTGGCATAACTTGTCACTTTACTCTACATTTCAATGTACTCCACTATATCATTTCCATTCTGACAATACATTATGCATATTTCACACAGGTAAATTGAACATTACTATACAGAATCATGTAATAACTTCTTGTACTCTAAACAATGCAAGAGGGGGCCCTTCCCTATCAGCTAACTTGGGGCTAGATGGGGCAGGGGCACCATGGTGAGAGGGCAGAACAAGTAACCTGGAATGGGCTATAAGCTCAATTTGGGCAGTGAGCTCTGAGAGATATAAATACCTTTGTGGACTACATTGAGAGGTAAATCCACTGGCCTCCCGGGGGAATTGTAACTGAAGTGCACCACTGACTTGACAGCTCAGCCAGTCTTTCTGGGGTGAACAACCACAGTCTCTGTACTTTCAGCAATGGTCTTGGAGCTTTCATCACTTGTGACGGGTGCCTCTGCATGAAGGGGAATGTCCAAGCTGGTAGCACTGTCAGCCCCTTGCTCTGTAGTCTCTGTTTCTGCAACACTTGGCTCATTTTGAAGACACTCTGGCACTGAAGGGGGGGTGTCAGCACTCTCATAGTGTTCCTCAGGTTCTGGCATGTCACCAGAAAGACTCATACCATCAGCCTCTCCTTCAGGCAAATCATGCAGTTCCACGATACACAAAGAATCAGCATCCTCAGTTGTGATACTTTGCACTTCACCTTCAGGGAGCATTGGCTCCAAGGATGATGCCGGGGTGTTAGGCAGTCCAGAAGGCCCAGCTTCATCCCTATAATTCAACATAGGATTTCCATGAAACAACTGACTCAATTCATATAAGGGGTAATAGGCATTATCACACTCACTGTCATCCGAGTTAGACTGGCAGTCACTATCATTCTGGGCCTGCTGCGGGGAAAGTCTTAAATCAGCAACCACGGGGGCAGGCTGACTCTGTTTCTTTCTTGCAGCAGCATGAGTCACTGGTCCGGAGCAATCAATGGGTTCAGCCTCAATTATAACTTTACCAATAGGTAGTAAGTGGTTACGGTGCATGGTCTTGACAGCATTGGAGTTATTCTCTGGGTGCACTTTGTACACTGGCAAATCATCCAGCTTTCCAACTATGACATGGGGAAGATGGTGCCATCGATCAGCAATTTTGTGTTTACCATGCAATCCTAAATTTCACAACAACACACGTTCTCCAGGCCTAAGCTCTTGAGCCTTTACTTTTCTATCATGTCTCTCTTTGTTGGCTAGATTTCTTTTGGCAGCCATTGTCTGGGCCAGTTGATAGGCATGGTTTAATTGAGCTTTAAGTTTTGTACATATTGCAGGTAATCTTAGAAGCTCGTACCCCCATTGGGAGAAACCCCAAAACAGACATCAACAGGCAGCCGGCCTCTCTCCTGAACATGAGGCGGTGAGGAGAGAACCGGTAGCATCATTCTTTAGTGCAATTGTATGCGTGTACCAAGGTGCTAATCTACTGGCTCCATTTATGCTTATCTTTTGGGTGGAGGGTGCCTAGCATGTCTAGTAGGGTGCGGTTAAAGCATTCAGGTTGAGGATCCCCTTGCTGGTGATAAGGGGTGGTTCTTGACTTTCGCACCCCCCATAGAGAGAGCATTTCTTTGATTAGCCGACTCTCAAAATCCCGGCCCTGATCAGAGTGAATTCACTGGGGGCATCATAGTGGACAAAGAAATTTTCCACTAGCACCTTGGCCACGGTACATGCTTTTTGATCTTTGGTGGGAAAAGCTTGTGCATACCGTGTGAAATGGTCCATAACCACTAACACATTGCCAATGTTTCGATGATCAGGCTCTAAACTCAAGAAGTCTATGCAGACTAGTTCCATTGGGGTGCTGGTAGTAATGTTGACAAGGGGGGCAGCCCTCTGAGTCATGGCTTTTCTCTGCAGGCAGTGACTACAAGTCCTCACATGGTGCTCAACATCGGCTCCCATCTTGGGTCAGTAGAATTGAGATCGTACTAGGTCAAGGGTCCGTTCGATACCGAGGTGGCCCATATGATTGTGGAGGGACCTCAGTACCAAATCTTTGAAGGCTATGGGCAGGACCAATTGTTGCTTGTCTACTTGGCCAACCCAATCTACAGTCTCTCTATACAACAATTAATTAAGCAGCTTCAACCTGGAGCCTTCCTTAAACAATAAAGCGGTTCTCAGATCAGAGGAACGAAACCTGGACACATCTTTTCCTGCACGAAGGGCATCAAGTGCTGGCTGAATCATAGAACCTCGGGATTGAGCCCGTTGAATGCTGTCATTGTCAAACTGAGGTAGTGCACTAATATCTAGAGCAGAAAAGTGGCAATATGCAGCCGGTATGCAGGTGTTAGAGGGGCCCAAGCAATCTGCTAAGCAGTCCACTGTGTCCGTAGACATCTGTTCATTTCTATCAAACTTTTGGCACACTGCTCGGATGTCAGGTTCAGACAGTCTGACCCAGTCGCTTTTGGAAATGGGCCTCCGGGATAGGGCATCAGCATCAATATGATTCAGGCCTGGTCTGTATTCGACAACATAATCTTATGTTGACAGTGCAGAAAGCCACCGGTGTCCTGTGACGTCTAACTTAGCTGAAGTCTGTACATAGGTCAATGGGTTATTGTCAGTCCTCACCAATATTTTTGCCCCATAGAGGTAATCATGAAACTGGTCAACAATGGCCCATTTTAACGCAAGGAACTCCAACTTGTGCACAGGATAGTTTCGCTCTGACGGGGTCAAGCTCCTACTGGCGAATGCAACTGGTCTCAAACCATCCTCATGGTCTTGATACAGTACATCTCCTAGACCCTGCAGACTGGCATCAGTATGCAGCTCATAGGGTTTGGTGGGATCAGCATAAGCGAGGATGGGGGCGTGGGTGAGCTGGTATATGACTTTGTGGAAAGCTGCTTCACAGTCAGACATCCAACGGGACCTGAAAAGTTCACCTGGGTGGAAATATGCTTTGTCTGGTTCTTTGACTAACCCTTCTTTGTATTTCCGATTGGTAGGAGGGTAACCCTGGGTAAGATTCAAGAGTGGCCGAATCACTTTGGAATAGTCCTTTATGAACCGGTGGTAGTAGCCACAGAATCCCAGGAAATGTTGTAGTTCTTTCAAATTGTGGGGCTGGGGCCAAGTAGTCAAGATTTCAGCTTTACTAGGATCAGTCTGTATTCCCTCTGTAGACACTATGTGCCCCACATACTTCACAGAGGTTAGGAAAAACTGGCACTTGTCGATGGACAGCTTGAGGCCGAAATCTTCCAGTGGGTCTAGTACTTTGAACAGTCAACTCTCATGTTCCTCTAGGGAGCTCCCTAACACAATGACATCATCCAAGTACACCAGGCATTCCAGCAAATTCATGTCTGTCACCGCTCGTTCCATCAGTCACTGGAAGGTGGCTGGGACAGCCGATATCCCCTGTGGCATTTTCAGGAATTCGTAGAACCCCAAAGGACAGATGAAGGCTGTCTTCTCATGGTCCTCCAGAGCCATCGGAATCTGGTAATATCCACTGCGAAGATCGAGCACTGAGAACCATTTGCTCCCATTCAAACAATCCAGAGCATCTTGTATATGGGGTAAGGTGTATTGATCGGGGATGGTCCGCCGATTCAGAGTTCGATAATCAACACACATTCTCACAGATCCATTCTTCTTATGCACAACCACAATGGGAGAAGCATATGGGCTCCTGGATTCTTGTATCACACCAGCAACGAGCATTTCCTGCAAGTGTCTTCTCACATTGTCTATGTCTGCAGGGGCTAGGCGTCGAGACCTCTCTCGAAATGGCCGTTCATCGTGCAGACGTATGTGATGCTCCACACCCTGGACACATCCCATGTCCCATTTCTTCAAGGAAAACACTTGATCTTTCTGGGCAAGTTTCTGGCTAATTCTAGTCTTCCATTCAGCTGGCAATGGGGAATCACCAAAATCAAACAAGTCGGGAGTCACTCTATCTGTCTTGCCAGGGTGCTTGTTGCTGGGCAACACTGCAGTGTCTGCGCAGTGTAGCGTAGCTAGGGTGCATCCTCTGTTCACTCGGATCTCCCGATCTGACACATTATGAATCTGGACCATCACTCATCATGCATAGGCATGAGCACGAGCTGGCAAGATGCTGGGCTTAACCAATAGTCCTTCTGGCAATTTTCCATCGCCTGGCGCATCCAACATTAGTATTTTGTTCTTGACATCTTTGCGGAGGCGGACCTCCCCTTGAACTGTACACTGGGCATTAGGGGCCAATACCATTGAATTGGGATCCTTCTTCTATACAACCCCTACTGGTTCATCCTGGTCCACTCCCTTGGGGTTCTGTTGCAGTCCTAGGCCCTCTTGATCAGAGCGGGAATTCTTAGGGCCCTCCCAGTCCGTCGCCCTTGTTTCTTGCGACAGAGTTGTGCCAGTCTCCCAAACATATGGGCGTTGGTTCCAATTAACAGGGGAACCCCATCATACAGTCCAGTAGGGGGACACACTAAGGCCAGTGTCTCAACTTGCTCCTCTACACCAGTTACAGCTGCAGGAAATGACAACCAGAGGCAGACATATCCTAGGTAGGGATAAGACTTGTCGCTCAGCCCCCACACATGTAGACTTCCAGGGATTGTAAGGGCACAGCAGATAAGTGTTTGTCATACCAGTCCTTAAATACAATGGTCACTTGAGACCCACTGTCCAGCACAGCCCGAGTAGGAATACCATTCACAGCCACCATAGTCTCCATTGAAGGGCCCACTATTTTGGACCAGTCTGGAGGGACAGCAGCAGGGGCTTGGAAAGATGATTTAGCTACATAGGAATTTGAGTTACTACTTCTTGAACCCTCACTGCGGTCATTTGGGGTACTCCTTGACCACTGATTCATTCTCCAAAGCTCTCCTTGAAGCCTGTATACAACTTTATCTAGGTCTTTTGTGGAGTTAGGTACTAATTCCCTCCGACTATTATCCCGATGTTTGAAATCCCGCCCTCTAATTCCCGAAAACAGCATTGCCCAAACACCGATATTCCCTTTAATGAAATTCCTGACACGATTCAGAATGCGGGTAATGCACTGCACTTGGTCACAAACCAAATATTTTAGAGCAGATTGCTGAAAATTAAAATGATAGAACATTTCCTTAGAAACACATCGAATAGCTCCTAGGAGGTAAAGTTGTCCTTCTTTCTACAGTACTTTTCTTTAGTAGAAACTAAAAAAGGTGCCAATATAGTCCACACAAAGCCTGATACTGTGGCTATAAGAAACAAAGTGCATTTTCATTATTAAAATCTGAATTCAAATGAATGGAAACCAACGATTTCTGAGTTTGTCCAAAATATTTTTAAATACATAATGGCCATAGTTTACTTTAGATTGTACTGTAGATGTATTTGTCTCCTAGGGAAACATCACATACAGAGATTAAAAGATAAACATTCTGGACTGTACCTCATGTGACTATCGGGCCACCACAGTAGTATACAGTAAGATAACGTTGCAAAGCAGAAATGTGTTACATGGATATGCTGTGTTTACATAGCCCTTACAATAGCTGATTAACCTAAGTTGAATAGTTTAAAGCCAAGGTCAGCTATAAATCATATTGCCTAAGGGAGTCATTTAGTTTAGGTCTGTTTTGCGGAGTTACATACTTAAAATGGGTATCCGTACTAAATCCCGTCGCTCTTGACACCAACTGACAACCCCGGTTTGAGAATGTGTCTAAGCCATTGTGGAAGTAGTGGTAGACAGGTGGGAACAGAATGCCGTAACGGGAGGCGGGAAATTATGATTCGGGATTTGAATCAATCGGGATTTAGCAATTACGGCATTTTGGTCTCGGGATTTTGGTAGGCGGGAAATCGGTCGGTGGGATTTAGTACGGATACCCTTTTGTGGACCAGCATTCTCTCTTCATGTGCCCATCCTTCCCACAATTATGGCAAAATATGTTTTCTGGGATTTGGGGTGGCCGAGGCATCACACTGGAAGCCGAGGCGGTGGTACTACCAACTGAAAACCTTGGTGCCATCTCTGTCTGCTGTGTGGTGAACATTTGGAGACATCTCATCAATTCTCTTACTTGCATAGTCAAGGCATCGTGTTTCGAGCTGCTGTCAGCAGGAGATGCCCTGGTGGACACCCCCAACCCCATAGCAGATGCAGTTTGATAAGGGTCAATGCCTGTACTTGCAGGAGCGGTCTTCATAAAGAGACTGTTTTTTGTTTCCCTGAACTCCCTCAGCAGTTCATCCCATGGCAGCACACACTCATTGGTCCCCACTTCGGAAGGGACTTCCGATGCCGTGATCACTTGGGCTGCACTCACCCTAGAATTACAATCCCCCTCTTTATCTTCAGCCTCCAGGAGTTCTTTTATCAAGTCACAATAGTCCGGTGGGTTACCCCTTCTATCTGGGAGCCTTAATTGAAGAAGTTGCAATTTAGAATGTTTTGCATGTTGCAGTATGTGCCCCAACTTCACATGGTTTAAGTCATTGGCGGCTACCCCACCTTTTCAGTAAGCCTTCTGCAGCTCTCTTTCCAGACGAGTAAGATATACAGACAAACTTTCCCCTGGCCATTGTTTTGTACCTCAAAATTTCCACATCAAGTTCTCCCCTGACTCAATGCTCCCAAAATTGCTTTTGAGTGCAGATAGGTACTTCTGGGCAGATGCATCAGGGTTTGTGGACCTCATAAATGTAATGGTCTCTAGGGCGAGACCCCTCAAACTTTCTATGATCCTTTTCCATTTCTCAGCCTCCGCCCACTGCTATTCAGGTACCAAAGGGGCAACACAATCTATCCAGGTCTCCCAATCATCCTCCCTTTGGGGGGTTGGGAGGGTGCCGGAGAAGATTCTCAACCTTCGGTAACAGTCGTGACTAATGGCAGGTACAGACATAGAAGCCAGCATTGGCACAGGCACAGAAGGAGGGGCAATAAAGGGTGCTGGAGCGGGAGGGGTGGTTGGGGGAGGAACACCCCCAGGTGGCAGGAATAGTTTCTTTAAGTCCTCCACAGTTTTCCACTTCCTCCAGCAACAACTTAGCAAATTTCTCCTCAAAAGTCTCAGATAGTGGGGGGGCTCATTCTCCCCGGGGTCTTTACCGTCTTTAGTTATCACTCTCCAGGCAGTGAGGGCTCCTTCGGGGTGATAGTCTGTGGCACTTTGGAACTGTCTACTGGGTCCTTATACTCTACTAATGCCATTAAACTTTGTCTGGCAGATTAGCCTGTCGACCCACCACCACAGGGTTTTGTAAACATTCAACCTTGGATTGTATTCCCTCTATAGTGTCCTTATTGGTACCCATAGGAATATCAGTATAAGTATAGCATTTAGGGGTCAATCTCCTGCCCAGTACAGCACCACAACAGGTGTACAGCCATTTTCTGTTGGGGTAGCCATTTATGTTTGACAATAATTCGTAGTTTCGTCCACTAGAAGACAAAAATCCCAGCGGTGAGCCTCCAAGATGTAACCCCTAGGTGGCGCTATCCCAAGGGCTACTACCCCTGCCTGCTTGGCTTGTAGCAGGTTAAGGAGCCTGAGTTCTGAAACGGATGCCTCCACCCAGAGGTCAGGGTTGGTAGTGGTCAAGCTAACCTGGGCACAGCCCTCCGGGACACTGTAACCCCCCCCTTTCCCCTCTAGTGGTCTGAACACTGTACAATAATCACTTTCACAATACCCCTGGTACACCACACAAGTACCCACACTGTTTTCACTTACCACCAGTGCTGGTTCCTCTGTCTCGACCCTGGGGACCCCCTTTAAAACAAGGTTAAGCACAGCAAATAGCAACAGTACAGTACTTTGAGCACAAACTGGAACCACAGTCAGATTACATGCAGAAAAGTTAGATCTGATTTATTCAGGGGACTTGAACAAGGGAGGGGCAAAATCAGGTTAATTAGCTTAAATGTTATATCAATCAAGCAGTTATACGTGCGCTTTGAGTCCCCCAACCAGTCTACCTCTGGGTACTCAGATAGAGAAGAGATGGACTAGCCAGGACAGTTGCCCGGGGTTGCAGCTGGTTTGGGCCCTGTAATGGAAAACACAACATGCACAGTACACAATATTTGTAATCTAGAGCCAGAGGGCTCAGTTAGTAATGGAAGCGAAACAAGACAAACAGATGACACACTCAGATTAAACTGTTGTTGTAGGAGCTACCTGGTATTTACTCACGATACAAAGACTGGACACTGGCTGAACAAAAATTGAGACTGCAGGTGGTTGATCTGGAATGCCAGGAGAAGCAGAGCCCACACAAGTCGCAGGCGTCGTTCCTGTTCAAGCGTGGAGCAGGGGGCTGATCCCAGGCAGGTCTCGTCGATGGCTTCTCTGTGCAGTGGGTAGTCTGGCTGGGCCAGTCTGGCAAAGCCAGACCGCATGGAGACAAGTTCGGAGCAGTCCGTTTCAGGCTGGATACAGCTTCCAGCAAGCAGAACACAGTTCACACAGTGGGGAACTAACTCACAACCCACTAGCAGCTCATAGCACATTTACATGTATGGGAATTCTACTGTACCAGGCAAAGCGCTTCCTGGGCACAATCGCAAAGTCTCTGCACACACTGGGAGCTTAGGGGTAGCAGGAACTCCTGACAGGCTGATCGCATTCAGCAAAAATATTCGGTCTTCTTCAGGTTGAGCCTGGCCCACTTCAGTAGCTTACTTTAGTCACACAAACTTGGATTTAGTCCAAAATAAATCTCTTCTCTCCCTCTCAGGAGCAGCACACCGGCATGCAGGCCAAAAACGTAGCCTTTTCAGAGTTCTCCCATGCGAAACCACTCAGGATAGCTGCTCAGAAACACTTCGGCTCCTTCTTGCTCAGCTTCCAGCTTAGTTCTAACTGAAAAACTGCAAGCAGCCCGGGACTTCCCCAAGATCCAAAAGATTTGGTTGGCTGATTTGGCTGTCAGTCAAAGCAAGAGCTCCTCCTTCAGTTGCAAAAAAGGCACAAAAACTCAAACCACAGTTCCTATAGATTTTGAATTCAGACAGCTCCTGTAGTCCGGCTACATTTTAGGTCCCACCAGAACTGATTGGTCCAGTTTGCAGTCCAGGACCAAGACAGTGGAGACAAACAAAACAGTCCTTGCTACAAAAGCAGGTTAGACAAACTACATTATCATTATCATTCTAAATGGCTTTCAGCAAACAGTCACATCTTTCAACAGAGCTCCATCTCAGATTACTCATGCTGCAATTAGGCAGCTCTTAAAAGACAGTACACAGAGACTATACAAGCTCTGTTAATCACATTAAACTGCTAAGCGCAGGACACCAGCCTGGCAGTGAGCATTAGGGAAACTCAAGGAAGACTTTTGGGAACCCCATTTGCATGGGGTCACACTTAGTTTGGGTGTCCTGAGAAAGGTTATTGGCCCTGAGCCAAACAAACCTTCTTAGAGACACTGTGGTTGCCATAAGCCTCACAGCAGTGTCATTGGCATCCACTGCCATGTGGAACTGGTATTTGGAAGCCTCAATACAACATCTGGCAGTCTCTTCCAGATCAGCTGCTAGTGCAGGAGAAGCTTTGCTGGTCAGTTCCAACACCGAGTTCTAGAGCCCTTTTTTGATATCTGGACACATAAGCCATATAATTGGCCTGTCTGATGGCCAATGAAGCCCCCAAGTAGCCTTTTCTGGCCATAGATTCAGTTTTTTGATAGTCCTTGTCAGGGGTGTGAGATGACAATGGCACACTTGATCTGTCACAGGCAGCTGCCTGTACCAACCTCTCATGGCTGGGGTGAATGAAGAGGAATTCAGCCCCACTCCTAGCCAAGTGATATTTTCTTTCCACTTTCTTGTCCACTGGAAGGATAGAAGTGGGGTTTTGTAAGATTTTTAGAACTTGCCTCTTTAATGACTTGAGGATGGGGAGCAGCAAACGTTTAGTGGCTACCAAGTCCATAATCTCCATATAATCCGGTTCCTCCTTCTACTCAGTGGTCTCCTGAGTGGGAAGGTTCAGAGTCTCTGCCATTGGTCTCATAAAAGAAAAGTGGGAAGAGAACTCTTCAGGATGTTGAGGGAAGGACTCGAACTCCTGCTGCTCTGGCGAGGGCCTCGGGTTCAATTGGTTCCCTAAGGTCATCCTCCTCCTACTCATCCACTTCATAGTAGGGATCTGGTTCAGCGAACTGGGATCCGAGAAAAACACTGGGATAAAGGATGATTAAACCAGAGTTTGAACCAGTGGTTGCTGAGATGCTTGCTGAGGAACCGGTGAGCTCTGCAGCAACTGTATAATACGAATAGCGTTTGCTATTTCTTCAGCTGTTGGAGTTCCTTCTCTGTATGTTTCTCCTTTTACACTTTTTGGCAGGGGCCGGTTCAGTGGCCATTTCTGCACTTCTCTTAGACTTTGAGGAGGTTTCGCCCTTGTCAGAGGGGGTTTCCTCCACTTCCTTAGTTTTTTCTTTGCTAGAGGAAGGAATCAATTGTTCAAGAGCTGGGTCAGCAGCTTTTTCTGACATTTATTTCTCTCAATCTGTTACGGCGCCCATACCTCTCAACTGTACCACATTACGAGGAACGTTCCTCATTTTACTTCAAAAAGCTCCATGTTCCACATTGTAAGGACTTGTTCCACATTCAAAGTCAACATTTTAAAGCAAAATCCATAGTAAACGATGGAACAAATAAATTATTCAATTAATAACAGACTTTCTGAACATAAATGCAACATTTTAACAGTGTTTTGAGCTTCTTAGGTAAATATTTGATTAAGTGTTCCACATTTTGCCCATTTGTTCCACATTTTGACAGGCAATGTTCCACATTCGGGGGACAAAAGGTTGAGAGGTATGATGGCACCTATCAAGCGTAGCCTGAGGAAAAGCTTTACAAATTTCACAGTCTGCTTTCAGGTGGTCAAACCCTAAGCAGACAACACAAGTTGTGTGGGATCAGCCTTAGCAAATGGTTCACCACACATGCAGCAGTGCTGAAAACCAGTAGGGTCAGTTTTTTGGGCTTCTGTGACATAACCTTTACAGAAAATTGCCAGTTCAGTGCCAACTAGTAAATAATAATAGCACTAGTGTAACTGCCCCACAAATTTTGGTTTACCTTAATGTCTTCCTGGGCTCCTTTAATGCCCACTGCCAGGCTGATGTCCTTTAAAGGTAATGGATCCCTGGGTATCTGCCTGCTTCTGTTCATTTATGTGTGAGTGCCATGCTGTGCCTCCATGTCTGTCCCTTTAAGAGTCTAGCTAATCTGTGTATAGTGAATGGTCTGAGCTGGATCCAAGAGATTCATGGCTTGCGACCAGACAAACACTGCTCTGATTTGCTCCACTCTGCACTCGATAATAGTGCAGAGGGAGCCTGACTGGGAATTGTACTTACTTACTGCTTACATGCTGTTATATTTGAATCAGAGAAGTTTGTCTAACCTGCTTTCCTTGCAGTTTGCCTTTTGAAATGGAAGCCACCACGTTAGGTCTGAGACTTCCAGTATTTGGAACAATCAGACTCTGGGGATCTCAAAGGGTTTTTAGCCCCCACTGTCTCGTGGGAACGAAAAACAGTAGTTTTTAGGTTGGAGCCCAAACTGACCTGAAGGGAGAGTCCCAACTGTGACTGACAGCTTCCCCAGCCAATCTGAATCCTGGAATCCAAGGGAAATGCCCAGCCTTGTAAGAGACAGTGGATCAGCTGGAGTTGGAGCTTGGAGAAATTGGCAGGAAGAGGCCTAACTTGTTTTCCTGCCCCTGCTTCTCCTGCCTTGGACTGCCTGATTTCAGAAGTCAGACTTGTTCCGATTTAAGATTGGACCTGTGGTGGTATTTAGGGGTGCAGGTCTCGACCTCTTTGCCTAGACTGTTTGATATCAATTATAACAAACTATGGAATGATATGCAAAGAGACATGGCTAGATGGACTTTGTTACCGCTGTCGTTGGCTGGTAGGGAAGACGCAGTAAAAATGATTCTTCTTCCAAGATTTTTGTTTCTTTTTTCTATGTTGCCTCTGCCAATTCCAGCCAGCTATTGGTCCAAAATCAAAGCAGGTATTAGTAAATTTTGTGGGGGAGACATAGACATTGGGTAGTTTTGAAGATTCTACAACAGTACAAAACCTAGGGAGGCCTAGGGTTGCCAGATCTGTATAGGTATTACTTGGTCAGTCAGATGATACCAGTCTGTACCTGGGTAAAACAGCATAGGGACTCTGGGTGGTATGAGATTGAAGAAGGGGAAGGGCTCCCTCAGCCCCTTTTCACTCTGGCCTGCTCAGACCTTCCTGAACACCTTCATAATTTGATCTCCAATCCCTGGGTGAAACGTACCCTTAAAATATTACATCAGGTAAGGCATATGCTAGGGTCAGATGGCCAATTAGGCCCATTATCCTTGATCTGGTATCACTAAGATTTTGTGCCTCCCAGACTGGATTTGGGATATGCTTTTTGGGAAATGAGGGGTCTTACAAGGTTTTCACAACTAATGGAGAGGGGGTCCTGCATGTCCTTTCAGCAGTTACAGGCTAAGTTCCACCGTCTGTGCAGATTTTTTTGTTATTTGCAAGTAAGGCATTTTATTAAAAGCACAGACCATGAGACCCATGTAATCAGACAGCGATCTCTTTGGGAGGACTTTTGTTTATGGGATAATGACACTAAATGTCAAAGTAAGATATATCTTGGAACTACATGGCAAGATGGGTGATATAATCCCCTCACCCTTACAAAAGATTAAAGCAGCCTGGGAGAGGGAGACCTCTGAACAGATTTCTGGGGAGGACTAGGTGAGGCGGTTGGAGGTGGGTTGGAGAGTCATCTCTTCACCAGGATGGAGAGTATTTCACAGGAAAGTTTTAGTTAGACATTTTTGTACACCCACCATAACAAAACATTTCCTTGCATCCAACACAGATAAGTGCTGGTGGAATTGTGGGGCTGTTGGATTACACCATCATTTATTTTGGTTATGCCCAGTTATTCAGGGATTCTGGACCATGTTACAGAGTTCAGTAAAAGCAGTTCTGCAGGTAGGCATCCCAAATGAGTTTACAGAATGGGTCATTTGGTTCCGCACGGTGGTTAACCTCCCTCACTCTTGTAGAAAGCTACTACTTAATTTTATAGTGCCAGCGGTTAAATGTTTAACTTTCCGATGGTTAAAGGCTGATCCCCCCACCCAAACAGAATGGGTTAACAGGGTGAATAATATTTGTGAAATGGAATGCCTCATGGCCTGCCTACATCTCTGAGAAGAGAGACATATTGACCTATGGAATCCTTGGTTGTAGTGGATTGGAACTGTACCACAGGGGGAATCCCAACTAGACTGGCTTGGTGGGCTGTTTTGATAGGCTCTGCAATTACATTTTTAAATCTTAGTCTGGATCGCCTTCCCTCCCTCCCTTTTTTTTGCTTTGCTCCTCCCTTGTTTCCCTTTGGGACCACCACCATGGATAACTCTTTTGATGGCTTTTAGAATAGAAAAGGAAATATCCATTCTCTACCTTATCCCCCAACTGATTCATAATAGAAGTATATTCAATCTACCTTTTCTCCTCTTGTTTTTTCATGTAACATCAAGGCGATTTGTTTTGTTTTCTAAGTTGTTTTTATTAATTGATGTTAATGGAGGAACTGATTGTTCACTGACAACCTTCTCTCAGTGATTAATTCCAGAGTGTTTCAGGACATGTTTCAGACACAGAAATCTATAACAAACTCTTTATGGGATGTGTTATCTACATGTATATGATGTTTGAGGATGTATTAGGAGATTGTTTGAATTGAATGCTCTCACTGAGGTGGAAAGTATGTCTTTTCTTCTAATCCTCTAATAAAGCTGAGTTGCAAAAAAAAAAGATTGGACATGCTGCAGCAGCAAGTATCAAAGAGTTTGAAAGCACTGTTTGCGTTTTGGACCAAAGAATTGCTCCTGCGAAGCGATTGGCCCAACTAGTGTGCAAGATGAATTTTGGATCGAGAGGTTTGCTCAGTGAATCTATTGCAATAGCAACCAGACTGTATCTGAACTGTAGAAAGTTGAAGCTGTTTGATTTAAATGTGCCGAATGTTTCTTGTGGGTTGAGACCTGCCTGTCCGCGACCCAACCTGTTACACTAGCTGGAGGCTTCACCAGGAAACAAAACAAACTCTGCCAATGTGCTCATCATGCCTGGACTTTGCCAACCCAACCCAGACCAATTGCTCTGCACCAGAGATGATCTTCGGTGAGAGACCGGCTTCAGGGATCCAGCCCCTGCTCAGAAACAACTCACAGGTTGCGGTCACCTGGCAGGAAAGACCATGAAGAGGAGGTGTGTCATGTCAGCCCTGCTTTCCCATGCTCATCAGTGAACACCAAGAGGTCTCCATATCGCCTGCAATTCCACAGCAATTGGGAAGCATGAGTACAATCAGGGTAGCTCTCTGCAATGAGTCAAATAATTATCTTTGGTACGATCTGATTTCTTTTCAAATTTCTGGGTTTCAAGAGACTGGGTCAACCAGCCAGGATTACAAATAATTATTTTATTGTGCATGCTAACTGCCTTTTCTTTCCATCAAGGGCTCCAACATCAGCTGCAATGCCGGCTACCCCCGAGCACACCTCTGGCTAGCCAGCTTTCCATCCTGGGTACCCAGTGTTGTGGAACTTTTTGCTTGGGACTTAACAGTGCATGCCAAGTACCTGAATTTAATCAGAGTACCAATCATTTAACTAAATTCACACCCCTTCCTTGTTCACGTCCCTTAAATAAATCAAATTGTTGTTTCATGTTTAACCTGGCTGTTGTGCATATTATTAGTTGGGTTACAGCATTGAAAGTGTGCCATTGTCTTGCTAACCTTATTTTACAGGAGGTCTCCAGGGAAACTGCTGAAAGTCCAACCCTGGCGGTAAGTGAGAAGGGTGTGTGCATATTATCACTGCTATATACTAACTGTGTGTTAACCACTGTTAAAGGTTCCAAGCCACTACGAGGGTTAGTGGGTGGTTGTAGCTTCCTAGGGGGCTATAACAGGCTAGACAGACACCCCCATTACTGTTACTCTGGGTGGAGGCACCTTAATACAGAATCCAGGCCCCTCAACCTGTGCTTAGAAATACAGGCAGGGGTAGTAACCTTAGGGATAGTGCCACCTAGGGGTTACACTAGTAAGAAATCATGGAAGAACTGAGAAACCCTAGTCCAAAACTGAGATAAATGAGGCAAGAACTGGAGTATGATTTACTAATAATTATTACAAAAATTAAAAACTTTTACCTCAAGAAGTGGGGAAAATATGTTGGTTCTTTACAGGTTCAGAGAACAGATGAAGAACCGCAAACTTACCAAACTGAAGCTAAACCTATACTAGTCTACCTGTATAAACCAAGGACAGTACTTTGAATTAATGGAGAAATAAAATAAATGAATCGGTAACTTGAAAAACCAAAGAACTACAGTAAAATCTTCAAGGAGCAATCTCAGAGGCATCTAGCTTTGGCAGGCGGAGTAAAGAATCTGACAGTTACATAGAATGTACCATGGACAGTAGTTTGAAAACCGAGCTCGAGCCTATCAACATTCTACAATTTGCATAGGTTCTTTAACTCTATCTTCTCTGGGGCAGTTGAATGATAAAGGCTAACTGCATATGTCAGAATACAGTAAAGATTTTCTGGGGTTTGAAATAAACCCTATGAGATACAGGGAAAATGTAACCATCCAAGTTAGTAACCTACTATATCTATAAATAAACAATAAAAATGCATAACTTTAACCCCCTTCCCAAAGTGTACCAACAAGGGTGACATGATGAATGTCTTTTTTTATGTATCTGAAACCTAAAAACTGCAAAAGAAAAATAGAATAAAAAACTTTCAGGTTAGTGCAGATTGGTTGACCACAAAGAAAATCAATAATCATTAATCTGTAATCAGAATTTTACACCAAAATGGTTCTGTACAAACATCTTGCACTCCCTTAGCTCTCAACCTGGCAAACATACGTGGACACTTCTTGCATTGTTTTCTCTTTCACTGAAATGTATTACTTGTACTGTGATTATATTGTACATGTTTCTTTACCTATTGTTGTTACTTTGTTAGTGTTGTTTCACTCCTACTGTATCCCTTCCCCCGGGTCACACATGGAAACAGGCCCTGACTCAAAGTGCCTACCCAGTCACTAAATTTTAAATAAATAAATAGTGTAAAAATGTGCCCCTAAAACACCTTGCATCAGCAAATGCCACGGTTGTGATTGCAATGATAAGAAGAATGACCCAACTGAGATAAAAATCAATTCCATTCCCAACGGAAAATGTCAGCTTGGATGTTCATTGGCTGGATCCTAGGTTGGATACCAGCACTATCCGACAGAGGACAGTCAGATCCACAAAAGCACTACCTCAGCAACTCTAAATTTATTTTACTGTATTTATATTATTGAATTTTGTTGACCAGGTAAGCCCACTGGGCCTAGAAGTCCCTTTTTCAGGGGCGACCGGGGGGGGAGGGGGATACAGATGGTAAGCAACAGAAATTGAACCAGATTAAGCTGTTGGTGGTATTTTTAGTGAATAGGAGAAATTTGCCAGGACACCGGGAAATTCCCTACTCTTTTCAATAAGTGCCATGGGATCTTTAGCATCCCCTGAACTACCACCAATCCAGGCAGATGGGACCTCAGTTTAACATCTCAGCAAAAGGCGGCACCTCAGAGTGCAGTACCTCCCTCATGCTGCAGTACAGTGTCAGTATTGGGATATTAACCCAAGTGCCAGATGTGGGAACTGAACCCACAGCCCTCCGATCTCTCGGCCTCAGAGGCGAGTGTGCTACCAACTGAGCCACTGACACTGGAAAATGTCTCTCTAATCAGCAGTACTCTCTCTTCACACCATCAGAGTAAAACTCTAACAAGCAGAAATTTAATAGGGAAAAAAGAGAAACTAGCCCACCTCTCTGCTTTGGCTTACTTCCAATACACTAATCAGTCTCCCAAGATGGTCTGTGGGGGCTATTTCCTGTAGGGAGGAAGAATATTCATTAAACAAGTTATTAAAAAGCAAAACAAAAATGTAAATGTAACAAAATCTGACCTAATTTTTTCTTTATTTTTCTCTAATTGTTGACTTTAATTTTTTCCAAAGGGTCCCTCACATAATTGCAACAATTCAACTTAGGGTGTGGACTGTTATGGGATTTATCCACTTCTGGTGTTGTTTTCATCATTCAGCCTGTGGCCTCATGACACAGCACACCAAGCATGGGTAAATTTCACAATAACGCATATCCTGTCATGGATTATTCCTTAAGTAAATCCAGCCGTGGCAGTACCCACTGAGAAAAGGCTTGCAATGTTGCCCACTTTATATAGATTAAGAGCGCACGTATTGTCGCTTTATGCCACTTCCCCCAACCCTGCTTGGTGATACCAAAAATCCATTAACCATGTTACTGTCCTGAAAGAAGGCTACATTAATTTCTGAGCTAAGTTGACCCAGAAAGTGTTACTGTTACTATAACTACAGTCAAAAATAAATGTTGCATAGTCTCTGGCCATTGTCCACAAGTATGTGGTAAACACTCCTAATCTTGAACGCATTTGTATTTATGATTGTCCCCAACATTCATTTTTCATGGCAACAAGCCCATGAGAGTGTGGTAGCTAAGATTAAATGCAAAGAAGTGCAAAATCATGCATTTGGGGTGCAGAAATCCAAGGGAGGATTACAAGATGGGGGGAGAGGTACTGACAACCACCAGTAAAGAAAAGGAAAGGGGGTATTCATATCTAATTACCTAAAAGTAACCAAACAATGTGAGAAGGCTGTGGGGAAAGCCAGAGGGATGCTAGGGCACATAGGGAGAGGTATCACCACTGGAAAAAAAGGATGTGGTTAAGCCACTGTACAGATCACTAGTGAGACCTCATCTAGAGTACTGTGTCCGGTTCTGGAGGCCACATCTCCAGAAGGACATAAACAAAATAGAGGCAGTCCAGAGAAGGGCATCAAAAATGGTGCAAGGACTGCACCAAAAGTCATATGAGGAAAGATTAGAGGACCTCAATATGTATTCCCTGGAGGAGAGGAGAGAAAGAAGGGGGCTATGATACAAACATTCAGGTACCTCAGGGGATATAAACAAGGTACAGGAGGGCTGCATCTTTCAGAAAAGAAGTTGTATAAGAACAAGGGGGCATGATATGAGACTAGAGAGGGGTAGGCTCAGGGGCAATGTGAGAAAGTACTTTTTCACAGAAAGAGTGGTGGATGCTTGGCATAGCCTCCCTGCAGAGGTGGTGGGGGCAAAATGGCAGGGGAATTCAAGAATGCTTGGGATAGACACAATAGAACACAATAGTGCTCTTGTAATGGGGATGAGAGAGTAAGCCGCAGATCAGCTAGGGTTTGCAGCAATGCATTAGGCAGAAAAAAGGGTCAGACTCAGTGGGCCACACGGTCCTTATCTGCCATCACCTTCTATGTATCTATGTATATAGGTGTCTATGAATGACCCACATTTTAAGAGGCATTCAAAATTCTATCAAGGTTTCTATTACAACCTTCTCCAGTATCCTCCTAATAAGTTGCCACTGCCTGATTTTCAGAAAGCATTCCCTGATACAGGACGGCAGTGCTCCTAGTTCCTTTGTAGGAATGTGTAGTGTTCCTCATGACCACCAGAGTATGATGGGATTACTCCATTCCAAGAGCAACCCAAACCTTTAAGATGGGGTACCTTGCAAAACTGGGGAGATGTTGAACTTCATAAAAATACTAAAGAAAAAAAAATGTGGGATTAATCATTCCAGTCCACCTTCTTTTGTTGGTCTATAAGTGTGATGTTAACTACACTTAGCTGCTCAGAGGGCCCCCTGAAAATCAGGAGCCCTACTCACAGGCATAGTTTGCATTATAGTAAATCTGTCCCAGTGTGACATCTTTTTATAGCATTTAACTTGCTTGCAAATAATAGACTAAAGAAAAACCCATACCGCCTTGTTTGTAGGGAAGCTGGTGGTGGAAAAACTTATGCAACGTACCAGAAAAGTAGGAGTTTGAAAGTCTTGATTAGATAAATCCTCTTCTTCCTAGTCATAGCTGGTCATAGGCCAATTTCTCTATCAACTTTGTTTTCTGCTTGATTTAATTTCAATTGCCAATTTTCTGTAGTCATGTCCCTCGTTCCAAACACATCTCTAGTACTTCAATATGATCCAAAAACATTTGTGTCCCTGAAATGTCATGAGGGATCTGCTCTCCCATGTTAAAGCCCTTGCTTTTCATTTTATTAGTTTTAGCCCTGATAAGTTGGAAAATTGATTTGATCTTCCAAAGCCACTCTGCCAGATACTGTTTGTTTTTTTTATCTAAGAGAACAACATTGTCAGAGTAGGCCACAGTTTTTCTTACTGTCCTAGCTTTAATACCAGCAAGATTTTCCAGTCTCCTGAAGACAAGGTTGACACAAAAAACAAATAAAAGGTGGCTAAAGGGATAACCCTGTCTGACCCCGCATTTTATTTCACAAAATCCCCCACTCCACCTGTTCACCATGAGAAGCACCACATTTTAATGTTTCCTTGCACGCATGTGCAAGAAACATAATGCCACCATACGAGTTTTCGTAGGTGTACCTCCCCCACTTCCAATTCCCTGCTCCCTTTTGCAGGCACGGCTGCACCACGCCAATGAATGTCCAAGTTGTCTATGACAGCATTCAGATGCAGTGGCATACAATTCTAAGGAAAACACCGCCACAGGCAATTTGCGGCAGTATGCAAATTGCCTACATAAACACTACATCTGAACTGTCATAGACAGTTCATCCCCCCATGAACACATATGTGCGGCACAGGGTACCCTAAGCGTGCTCGCCACTCCCCGTACACCGTCTGGCCGGCGGGGTGCCCAACCCGTTGGCTCCGCCCACCCTCAAACACACTTCCATGTGCCATGCTGGGAGCCCACCCCAGCGTAGCAATGTCCAGATGGCTGACGGGGGTGCTCAACTTCACGCCCACTGTCCCCTGCCCCCCAAAAAAAAACATGACTTCCAGTTACCATGCTGGGAGCCCACCCCAGCGTGGCAAAAGTTGGTTTGGCCAATATGGGTGCTCAATCCCCCATCGGCTCCACTGCCGCCCCCCAAAAATACAATTTCAGCTGCCATGCTGCAAGCCCTCCCCAGAGTGGCAAAAGTCCCGCGTCGTCTGCCTGCAGAAGGAAAAAAAATAAACTGTAAAAAAATAACTGCCCTCGTTGACTATCTTGCCCCCTCTCCCCCAAAACCTGCGCCCACCCTCTGTGCACCCACCTCCCCACACACCCCCATACTTACCTCCGGTGCCCAGCGCGACGATCTTCAGTGGATCGGGAACACGTCTGCACTCTTCAAAGCCAGCTGCGAACTGAAGAAATGCCAGTAAGCTGTATAACAGCATAATTTTTTTTTTTCAACTTTGGTGCATATCTCAGCCATTTTGGGGAATTTGTTCACGAAATTTTCCACATGGGGTTTTTGGGGTCCTACCTCATGAACTCAGTCACTGTCATTTTGTTATTCGGTCCTGAAAGGTGATTTCATGGTCTCTTTCAGGACTGAGTAATGAAATGACAGTGGCACAGTTCATAAGGTAGGCCCCCAAAACCCTAAGTTGAATATTTGGTGAAAAAATTCCCAAAAATGGCTGTGTTACAAGCGTGCATTGCGCAGTTCATACGCACACCGTAAGTTCAAATTTTATTATTTTCACTCCAGATTTTCAACATTGCCGGTTTTACCACACCTCCGTGATAGTACTACAGCTGTTATTTTTCACATCTTGCCCAAAATGTGTTTTCACGCATTTAGCACACAATGGCGCAGTCGGTATGCAAAATCAATGTTTGGGACACATTAAGAAAATCACAGTGACACTGTTCATGAGCAGAGGTCTTAAAATGGCTATGTTAAAAATTTGGTGACAAAAGTCCATAAAATGACTGTGTTACGAGCGAGCATTGCGCAGTTTCCTCGCACCCTCATAAGTTCATGAATTTGTAGTATTTTCAGTCCAGCTTTTCAACACAGGCATTTTTTCACACCTTCTTATGAACAGTACAGCTGTCATTTTTCACACCCTGGCTGACGTGTTTTCGCACTTCAGCGCAGAAATGCTTGGTCGCTGTGGGAAATCAGTGTTCGGGACAGATTAAGAAAATCACAGTGACACTGTTCATGAGCAGAGGTCCCAAAATGCCTGTGTTGACAATCTGCTATAAAAAATCCCCAAACTAATTACATTATGGGTGTGCGTTGCGCAGTTTCTACGCACGCTCTTGACTTCACCAGTTTTTATATTTCACTGCAGATTTTCAACATTGCTATTTTTACACCTCCCATGAACAGTACAGCTGGCATTTTTCACATCCTGTTTGAAATGTGTTTTGCACCAGTGGTGCCAAATGGCGAGTCGCTGTGCAAAATCATCTTTCCACTAACAAACTGATATTGCCACTGTTCATGAGGTGGGGTTCACAAAACCCATGTTGAAAATTTGGAGTGAAAATACAACGCAATATAGAAACATAGATTTTGACGGCAGATAAGGACCGCTATGGCCACACAGTCTGCCCATTTCCCTACTTAATGGATAAGCTGCAGATCCTAGTTAACCAGCAGCCTACTTCTTCCTACCCCCAACCCCTAGAATTGCCTTATGACTGTCCCATGCATGCTTGAATTCCACCACTGATTTTGACTCCACGACCTCCTCCGGAAGGCCGTTCCATGCATCCACAACCCTCTCTGTGAAAAAATACTTCCTTAAGTTACCTCTGAGCCGCCCCCTTCTATCTTCAGATTGTGCCCCCTTGTTCTTGCATACCTCTTTTTTTGAAAGATGCTACCCTCTTGGACTTTGTTGATTCCCTTGAGGTACTTGAAAGTTTCTATCATGCCCCCTCTCCCTCCTTTCCTCGAGGCTATACATATTAAGCTCCTTAAGTCTCTCTTCATATGTCTTCCGGTGCAGACCCTGCACCATTTTAGTTCCCTCCTCTGGACAGCTTCCATCCTGTCTATGTCTTTGTGGAGACTGGGTCTCCAGAACTGTCATGAGTACTCCAGATGGGGTCTCACCAACTGTCTGTACAGAGGGATAATAACTTCCTGTTTTCTACTGGTGATGCCTCTCCCTATGCATACCAGTATCCCCCCAGCCCTCCTTGCTGCCCTCTCACATTGCTTGCCCACCTTTAGGTCATCTGATATGACTACCCCAGGTCCCTTTCCATTTTTGTTGTTGTTAGTATCTCACGCCTAGAACGCCTGGGACATTAGGGTTTCCGACCATAATGCCCCACCCTGTAGAGACTGACAGGCATCAGGGGTGTGACTTGGGATTGTCATCTGTAATACTCCTGCCATTCCACCCCCACCCACACCCTGCAGCCAGTGACAGGCATCGAGGTGTGCCTTGGACTCTTCAGCCCAAATTTAACCCCATTATCCTATACTGCACCCATCTCACAGTATTTCTTATGGAATGGGGTGAGCATAAAACCAAAGACTCCAAGGCACACCGTGACACTTGTCGGTGTCTGCAGGGTAGGGTGTGGTGAAATGGCATGGCCGTTATGCCTGATGACCCAAAGGCACACCCCAATGCCTGTCAGTCTCTGCAGGGTGGTGGTGGGGTTGGCTTCAGTTCAATACTTCACTGCCATTCCTATTATGCATCTCTCTAACTCCTACACTACCAATGCCAATGCCAGCAAGCAAACATTCGGCATTGACAAATGCTTGTTGTATAACATCTTAATACTCTTTAGAAACTCATCTGGCATCCCATATGCTTTCAATGCTGCCCATAAATAATTATGTGTCACTGAGTCAAAATCATGATCTTGACCCAGTGTTAACACACAGCCTGTCAAATCTCCCCAATTCCCTCTCTCTACAATTTCCTGACTATATGTTAAGTTATTCTGGCTCTTCCTTCCTGGTATCAAGCAGGTCTGTGACAGGGATATTAGGTGCCCTGCCACTGCTGCCAGTCTATGACCTAGAACCTTCATAAAAATCTTTAAATCATTGTTCAAAAGACAAAATGGATGCCAGTTGGTGATTTCTGCTGCACCTCCTTTTTATATAAGGAAAATAGGATTCTCTGATTCATACTGGTACACAATTGCCCTTATTCCTTAAATCAGTAAAAAGAAGTGTTAGTTCTGGTACTATGGAAGAGGACAGAACTGTCCTGGTAATCCATCCAGCCCTGGTGCAGTTCCAGAGGATAGGTTGGCTATAGTTTGTGTTATCTTCCTAGATTTGGCAGTGGTAGGATGGATAAAAGCCCCAGGCCTTGTTCTGCCATAACTGGAGTCCCAAAAGAAACTGTAAGATGCTTCTCAACAACTTTAGTTATTTTTGACAATTCTGAATGTGGTACACTATTCTGATCTTTTAACTTAGAAAAAACAATATTTTTTTACTCTATCCCTGCAACTCTTACATAGGTTTGCCTGCATTCTTGTGCCCTATGTCCCAAATTTTTGCTCTAAAAATAATGTACGTGCCTTATCATATTGTAAGGAGCACCTTTCTGACTTTATATTTTTTTATTTGCTACAAAAAAGTCCTCTGTAGTATCACAGGATAGTAAATATTTGTCTCATAAGTTGAGACCTACAGGACAAATATGTAAAATATTTCTCCCTCTTCTGTCTTTCTGACTGTTGCTGGAAGAACTTCCATATGTCACTTTTTGGTCCTCCCAAAATTCCTTTAAATCATCATACATAATCATCACTGATTTCCTAGCTGTTATGAGTTCAGAAAGCCTCTTCCTCACTTCTTGGTTATCTAATTGTGCAACATTAAGCCTCCAAATTCCTGGATCTATCTTTTTGCTCTGGATGATTCCTAATGCATATGTTCTGCGGTTTCTAAGGGAAGTGTTCTTATTTTTGTTAAGGGCAACCCTGGGGACAGAAACAAAAAAAAATCTAGATTAAATTAACCCTTTATAAAAGGTGTGTTCTTTTTTCAGGGTGAATCTGCTATAGGCATTTGAGTTCCCCGCTGAGAGGATGTGCACATTAATGCAGCCCGTGATGCTTTGCATTGTGGGGGCATGTGTGATTTTGTATTTTCTTGAAACTTGGCTTCCCAGCCAAATGCCCTTTGGGGTAACCCTTGCCTCAGTGTTTACGCATAGAGGTTCTTTGCTTTTAAATAGTTTTTTTATTTTAATGGGTTCACCACAATATATCCCAGGCACACTGCCTTAGGGGTAGCTGGTCCATTCCACTGGGGTGTCAAACAGACAGGCATACTGATGAGTCCTGGTAGGACGAAACACGTGTCTATGTCTTCTGTTAGCACCCTTTGCAAACTGTGTGAGAGGCCTTTCCGCACCATGCAATTCTGCTTAAAGTTGGACCAGCATAACATTCTGTGGTGATTTGCATATGTAGCCCATGATGCTTTGCATTGTGGGGGCATGTGTGATTTTGTATTTTCTTTAATGTGGGTATATGCATATTAATAACGCACACCCAGCATGACATAACTACCTTTTGAATACCTTATATAAACAAGTTGGCAAGCTATAACCCACCAGAATTACACTGTACTGGATACTGGATGCATCCATGTGTGCCTAGATGGCAATTGATAGGAAAGCATTGCAAACCAAGCTTACCAGGCTCCAAGTTTCATTACATGGTGTCAGAAGATGGAGCAGTTATCGTCACCTCATGCACTTGATCTGAATGGCAATTTGGCTGAAAACTGGTGTCGCTTCAAGCAGCAGATTGAAATTTTCTTTGTTGCCACAGGTGTTGCTGAGAAATCCCAGAGGATATGGGCTATGACATTCTTGCACATTGCTGGACCTACAGCCTTGGAGGTGTACAATATTTTCAACTGAGGGAGACAAGAAGACAAGGAGAACTTGTCCAAAGTCATGGAGTAATTTGAGAGGTACTGCAACCCATGCAAGAACTTGACATATGAGATGCATTTGTTTAACATCAGGAATCAAAATTCAGGTGAATCTACTGATGCCTGTATTACAGATTTGTGCATGAGAGCTCAGTCTTGTGAGTTTGGCACGCTGAGTGAGTCACTGATCAGAGACAGAATTATTTGTGGTATCCTTAATGATCATGTGCTGACTATCCTGACTGCTCTGAGAAGCAGATTTAGCACTTGTTAAAACTATTGATATCTTTAGAGTGGCTGAATTCAGTGAGAAGTAAATTAAAAGCACGAGGGAGCCCCTGGGAAGGAGACTGTAGTCAATATGGCAATTCTCAAAAGAGGGTGAGAATGAGAGACTGTGCACAAAGTAAGAGGGAGCTTGCCAGCAAGAGAACCAAGAATGCAGAGATGTAGGAAATGTGGTCGCAAGCATGGGCCAAATAGGTCCCCCAGCATATGCACAAAATCATTTTGCCAGAACGTGCAATGCTGAGCAAGGTGTGAAAGTGCATGTTGTTAATGAAGAGACCAGTAGTAAAAGTGAGACTATCTTTACAACTGAGACGCTCACAGATAACCCTGGGGGCACTGACTGGGAAGTGACTTTGAATATAAATGGGAAATTTGTGACTTTTAAGCTGGACACTGGAGCTCAGTGTAATATTATGCCTTTGAACACGTATTAAGCTATGTCTAGAGAGACTATCCAGAAATCTAAAGCAAAGCTGGTCTCATATTCAGGCCACCAGTCAAATGTATGCTGGAAAGTTACACTGACTGGGTTTTAAAAATCAGTACCATGTTGTAACGTTTCAAGTGGTGGATGCCAGTGTAACTCCAGTGTTGGGACTACCTACTTGTCTAGAGATGTGACTTGTAAAGAAAATGTTCTCAGTAAATGCTGATAAGGACATAACTGAAAAGATACTGTCCAGCTTTACTGATGTATTTCAAGAGTTGGGGTGTTTAGGGGGAGAATACCAAATCAAAATAGACACTTCGGTGAGCCTAGTAATTCATCCACCCAGGAAGATACCATTTTCCTTAAAAGACAAGGTAAAAGTTGAACTTGATAACATGAAGATGTTGGGTGTTACTGAAAAAGCAGAGAGGCCCACAAATTGGGTTAATTCAATGGTCGTAATAGACAAGCCTAATAAAATAAGAATATGCATTGACCCCAGAGATTTGAATAAAGCAGTTAAGAGAGAGCATTACCCTATGAAAACCACAGAAGAAGTATCCGCCAGGCTTGTTGGTGCCAAAATCTTCTCAGTGTTAGATGCTGGTCATGACTTTTGGCAAGTCAAGCTTGATGAGCCCAGCTCAGAATTAGTGACCTTTAACACACTGTTTGTGCGCTATAAGTTTAAGCGTATGCCATTTGGAATTTGATCAGCCCCAGAAGTTTTCCAAAGAAAGATATAACAAATCTTTGAAGGTTTAGATGGTGTTGAGACTTACGTGGATGATAGACTTGTAGCCCAGACACCGTGTGCCAGTGAGCTATTACCCTGCCTGTTGACTACCACACAGGTTAAGGGGTCTGGGTTCTGTTTCAATGGTGATTGAGGGTTCTTTCCCAGAATAGAAATAAAATAGTGTGGTGCCTCCACCCACAGTAAGATAACAGTGCGCTTGGTGTTTGAGTAGTACAACCCCTGGGATGCAGAACTACCCACCTCCCTTCTAGTCACCCCACACACAGAATACCATGTTGCTTGCCAACACAGATATATACATATACTTAACAGCAGTAGCTAATAATATGCTCACCACACAGGAATTGCAAATAAGGAAACATAGCTTTATTTTTAGGGGTAGGGCTAGGGAAGGGGTATCAGGACAAATGATTGCTGTTAGGAAAGAGAAAGTTTGATTGGGTTAACAGGGTCTGTAGGCCAGAACATCAACAGTGCCCACACCCACTGGTACCAGTGCAAACACCCCTTTTGCCCTGTCTGTCCATACTGGGTACCCAGATTTAACACAGGCCTGCTAGATGCCATGGGTTGGCCTGTGTTGGGGCCCTTGGAGTCATTTTTTTTTACCAAAATAGCTAGCTGCTCTAAATTACTCCACTTTCGCAGGGCAAGCCCCGGGTTACTCACAATTCAGATGAAACTGAGGTTCGGGTACTGGCACCATGGGTTTGGGCAAGCTAGGAATAACTGCTCTGAGGGTCAGCAAGCCAAGGGAAGAGAATACTGATCTGGAAACTGAAGCAATGGCTAGAATCTGGTCAACCTTGGACTTGCTTGATGAGTCTTGCAGCTTGTCACCTTCTGACTTGATGATTCTTGCAGCTTGTCACCTTCAGCCCACCAAGCAGGCCAGATTACAGAGCACAAATGCAAGGCCTACTAGGCCACAAGGAACTCAGACCCAGGAGTGACCCTATGGCCCAGCTCCCCTAATGGATCCAGAGTGCCCTAGCACTCAGGCACTCACCCATGGCCCCCAGCCGCAAAGTCTGCCTCACTTGATAGGGGATTGCAGTTTCCCTACCTGGCTCCAAGTAGCAGCTGGCAAAATTGCAGTTTTTGACTTTTTCCCTGAGCAGAAGCAAACAGCTCCGGTGTGCAACAACAAGTCCTCCAAATTGCACCTTGCCAGTGACTTTTTGCTAGTAATGTGCAGTCTCTGGAGTGGACCTCCACCTTTCTGCCACTGGATTTCAGTAAAACTAATAGGTTCCTGAGCTCTGGATACCTGTAAACCAAGACCCTGATGTGTTTAAGGTACTTGTTTTCCAGCCACCAAATACAACAAACTGGTGACAAGGGATAGTGCAAATTATCATAGCTCCAGCTTACTGAATTACACCATTTTGTGACTTTCCGCATTGGACACAAGTAAGCAATTTGGAACTGTACAGTATTATGGCAACTTCAGCCAGCTTTGAGATTTTGCAGGAATAGACTGGGATACATGGTCCAGATGGTTTGATCAGTGGTTATTACTTAATCGTGCCATACAGCTGCTAAAATAAACAGCAGGGTGAGCTTATTCGAGTTGCTTTTTGTACTTACTTGGAGAGTGAAATCTTCAAACTTTTATGCAGTCTGTCACGGACTGGCCAGAGGATTTGTCATATTAAGAGCTAAAGGCTAAATTGAATGCACAATACAGTTTACCAACTTTCCCAAGAGCTGAACGTTATAAATTCTACAGTTACCAGCAGAAACCAGGTCAGTCATTACAATCTTATTTGGCTGAGATCAAAAGCTTAGCTCTCACATGTGAGTGGAGCAGGGAGCATCTTGAATCTAATTTAGCTGATAAGTTAGTTATGGGGTTGAATAATGAACATCGTATTAAGCAATTACTTTCTGTAAGTGTTAAGAAGTCTGCTGATGAACGTTTACCGATGGCACTAATGTATGAGGCTGCAGAAAATGAGGCACATGCTAAGATGAACACTAAAAATGAGGTACAAGTAACTGCAGTAAACTCCAAATTGAAACAGCTCAAACCTAAGTCTAAGCCACTGTTTTCAAAGAAAGATTCAACCACTCCACCCCAACTGCATGGCCAGTACAAATGTGCATCATGTGGGTCTTCTCAGCATAGCAGGGACCAGTGCAAATTCAGAGAAGTTCAGTGTCATGGCTGTAAACATCAGGGTCATATTGTTAAAGTTTGCAGGAGCAGGAGAACTGCAGTGATCAGTTCAGAGAGCACAGACAGTGCAGTGGTTCCTATTGCACCACAAATGCAGACTAAAGATGTTCCTCCTTCCTATGTGTTACTTCAATTGCCACAACTGAGGCGTCAGTTGTGTTTAATGGTAGATTCTTCTTCCCAGTTACTTTTATTAACCATCAGACATGGTCTGATCTGGATAAGCCACCACTGTCTCCTTGTAATAAGTTGCTGCATGCATTTGAAGGGCAACCAATTCAGCCACTGGGCTTGTTTACCACTTTGGTATGCAGGACTGATTCTCCTAGTACACCTTTAACTTTTCTGGTTTCAAAAAAGGGTGTCAACATTTTGGGCAGAAATGCTCAGGTTCTTCTAAACATTCATATTGATCCAGCAAATTTGGCCTACTTGCTGCAGACCAGATACCACAAAGCAGTAACCCGTTAAAGCTTGGGGAGATTTTAGACTTGTATCCAGAGCTGTGGAAAGACCTAGGATGTTGCACAACAGCTAAAGCAAAGCTAGTTACAAAACCTAGTGCAGTCCCTAAGTTTTGCAAACCACAGAAACTTCCTTTTGCCTTAAAACCAGTGATTGGGGCAGAATTGGACAGACTGGAAAAAGTGGGTGTGCTGGAAAAGGTTTCAAGTTCAGATTGGGCTACCCCAATTGTGGTGGTATCTAAACCAGATGGTAAGGTTCGAATATGTGAAGATTTCAAGGTGGAGCTTAATCCAGTACTTAGCACAGATGTATTTCCTTTACCCTTGCCAGAGGAACTTTTTCATAGACTGAACTGTGGTGTGGGGTTCTCTAAACTGGACCTCACTGATGCATACCTTCAAGTGGAGTGGGATACAGACTCTCAGAAACTGGTAGTGACTAATACATACCAAAGACTATACAAGTACAAATGGTTATGTTTTGGCCTTAGTTCTGTGCCTGCTATTTTTCAAAAAGTGATTGAGCAAACGGTGAGTGATATACCAGGTGTTGCTTGTTATTTGGTTGACATCACTGTCATGGGCAAGACAGAAGCAGAACATTTACTTAACTTACAAAAGACTCTAGAGAGATTGCAACAGAGTGGATTCAGACTCAGGAGAGAAAAATGCCAATTTTGTCTACCAAGTGTCATGTACTTAGGTCACACTATTGACAAAGATGGAATTTGTCTGAATGACGAAAAAGTGGAAGCCATTGTGCACATGCCTGAACCACAGAATGTTTCAGAGTTGCACTCATTCTTGGGTATGGTGCATTACTATGACCGTTTTATACTTGGCTTAGCCACTAAATGTGCTATCCTGAATGAACCGTTACATAAAGGTACTCCATGGAAGTGGACCAAGGGCCACAGTAAGGCAGTGCAAGTCATCAAGCTCTCTCTAACCGATGTGAATAATTTAACTCACTATGACCCTAACTTACCTATCACATGGGCCTGTGATGCTAGTCCTGTGGGTATAGGAGCTGTCCTTTTCCATACAGATCTAGAAGGAGTGGAAAAGCCAATAGCCCATGTGTCACACAAACTCACTGCAGCTGAAATGAATTATGCCCAGATTCAAAGAGAGGCATTATCAATTGTGTTTGGAGTCCAGAAGTTTTGCCAATACTTGCTAGGTCGCAAGTTTCACCTAAAGATGGATCACAAGCCACTAGTGACAATTTTCAGTCCAGAAAAAGGAATTCCAGAGACAACTGCTAGCCGACTTCAATGATGGGCATTCATTTTGTCTGCCTATAATTTCAAGGTCACATACCAACCAATGGACCAGCATGGAAATGCAGATGCCTTGTTGAGGTTACCAATATCCAGAGAAATGGAGTTTGATACGGGACTTAAAGAGGAGCCATTAATATGCCAGGTGGAGCCAGATAGTTTTCCAGTGCAATTCAAAGTTATGGAGGACTGTACTGTTGTGTGTGTAATGGAGGCGACAACAGTTAGATCAGCTTCCAGTACTAGCCAAGGACATTGCAAAAGTGACTAGTCAAGCTGCAATTTTGAAACAAGTGCATCAGTATACACTTGAGGGTTGGCACGAAGGCACTATTTGTTCAGCTGAACTACAACCTTACCATACAAAGGGACAGCAATTGTCCATTGCTGAGGGGTGTCTTCTATGAGGATTGCGTGTCACAGTACCCCAATGTTATCACTCAAATGTGTTGACTCTTTTGCATGCGGGCCATCAAGGTATTGCTAAAATGAAATCCCTGACCAGACTTCACATATGGTGGCCTTCCATTGACAGAGACATATACCAGGTTGTGCAAAGATGCGAAGGTTGTGCTGTATCAATGGGAAATCTGGCAAGAACTCCAGTTCACTATTGGGAATGACCTGAAAAACCTTGGCAAAAGTTGCATATTGATTTTGCAGCACCCTATTTAAAGTCTATGTTGTTACTCTTAACTGATGCTTATAGTAAATGACCAGAAATTCATCAAATGTCTTCAACAACTACTGAGAGTACCATCAAAGTGTTGAAATCTATCTTTGCTACCCATGGTTTTCCATAAGTGATTGTCTCAGATAATGGACCACAGTTCACGTCTGTTGAATTCCAAGCATTTTGCCAGCAACGTGTTATCTGCCATATTTTCTCACCTCCCTACCATCCAAGTTCAAATGGCGAAGCCGAATGCCTAGTTCAGACTTTTAAAAAGAGTATGGACAAAGCTAATCCTACTACACCGACGGCAATACAAATATCCCTTTTTGACTTTCTTGAAATGTATCGAACAACACCACATTATGTCACTGGAATATCCCCTGCAGAATTGTTGTTTGGACGTCAGATTCAAACTCAGTTGGACCTTCTTCACTCTCTAGGCTATAAATCAGGAACTGAAATGCTTCCTTAGACCAGATCCTTCAAACCCAATGATCTTGTGTGGGTCAGGATGTATGTAGGCCCGAAGAGATGGATAGAAGGCGTGGTAGAAAAAAGTTTGGAAACGTTGTCTATACTGCTCGACTGACTAACCAAAGGAGAGTGAACAAACATGTGGACCAATTACGTACTAGAATTGAGACAGGACAAAAAAAGGATACTCAGAGTCGGGATAGTTATCCAGCATTAGTTCTTCCAGAACAAGAACAGGAAGAGATAGTGGAACCACAGCATTTGCGACGAGATGTGGCTGATGCTAATCAGATTCCAGAGCAACAGCCTCCAGTCCTACTATCTCAGTCAGGACGTGTAAGACATCCGCCAAAGAGAATGGACTTGTAGAGATATAACCTAATGACATTATTAAATAAAAGGGACATTGCAGTAATAACTTTGATAGTTTCATACTATTTTCTGAATTATTGACTTACGTACTTTCTCTCTAAGACAGGAGGGATTGTTATGTGTAGTGCAGCTTTAAGAAATGTTGGCCAGTACAGCTTTGGGGAATGCATTTACTGTAACTCTTCCTGTGTGTGTTTAAATAACTGTTCCCCCTGTGTCTGAGCTGAATAGATGTAAACAGAGAAGGCCTAAATTTCTGTGGTGCATGTTTTTCTTTCTACCAAGACCCTGATGTGTTTAAGGTACTTATTTTCAGCCACCAACTACAACACTGTTAAGCCATTTTGCCTGTGTTTGGGACTGCGATTTGAATTCTGAAGGGGCAGAGCACCTCTGGTTGTCAAGCAGGGGTGCCAAGTTTTGAAAAAAATTGTGGGTGCTCAGAGAATTTATAAAAGGTCGAGGATCTGGGAGCCACCTACATCCCAAGAAGCTACAGAATTTTTCATGCTTGGTGGTGCATTTTGGGGGGTATTTTGATACATTTTAGAATGCATATGCACCACCACCACTACTCCACTGCAGAGGATGCAAGGGTGCCTTTGGGGGCTCTTTGAGGCCTGGCAAGGTGCTAAGACCCATAGGAGAGTGTTTTGGAGGGAATTTTGATGCCCCGAGTGTTGTCAGCATGCCCCAAATGTGGATTTCAGGTTACAGTACCACCACCCCACAAGGTGTAAGAGTGTCCTGGAGGGCTCTTTGATGTCCCAAGGTGCCAAGGACCATAGAAGAGTGCACTGGAAGGCTCTTTGATGCCCCCAGGGGCTGCAAGGATGCTCTGAATAGAAATTTTAGGTTACAGTGCTACCTCCCCCACAGGGTGTAAGAGTGTCCAAGCTTCAAGCTCAGATGGCTCTGTTGTCTGTTCTTGTCATTCCTTAAAACTTACAGACTGAGTTTCATTAGGTAGCAAGCAACCGAACCCCAGTAAACACTGCCTGCCATCGCCTCACACACAAACACAGACAGATTGCCAGTTTTATTTCCTTTTATTTAATGTTTAATTATTCTAAGTTTCCTTTAGTTTTTTTTTGGGGGGTGGACACTTCTGACTGGACGGGACAGTCAGAATACACACTGACAAGTTCAGAAGTCAGCTTTTTGCTTTCCCCCCCAACAGCTCACACACTCATAGACAGATCAAACTAGGAGGACTAAACTTTTTGGTAGCGCCCTCCCTACTCTGTCCTAGGCAGTGACCGACTTTGACTGGACTGGAGAAAGACTAACAACAGGCAGCGTCCTGTGAGTCAGAAAACACACTGCTCTTCCTCTCCCCCACTGCTGAAACACTCACACAGAATGTTATTGATTTCTTAAGATCAAAGAGCTGCAGCAAAGAGAAGGTAGGGAACTACAGGCCAGTAAATCTCACTTCAGTGGTGGGTAGGATCATGGAGACACTCCTTAAGGACATTGTGGAACACCTGGAATCATGGGAGTGCAAGATCTTAGGCAACATGGATTCCGTCAGAAGATCCTGCCAAACAAAATCTAATCAATTTATTTGACTGGGTAACAAAGGTAGTGGATCAAGGGGCGTGGTGGATGTAGCCTACACCTAGATTTCTGCAAATTGGACTTCAATACCATTTCACATAGAAGGCTGGTCAAAAGCTGAGTAGTCTGGTATTGTGCCACAAGGTGGTGAACTGGGTTAGTAACTGGCTCAGGGATAAAAGGCAGAGGATAGTAGTAAATGGAACTCAGTCTGAGGAAACGGAGGTGACCAGTGGAGTACCCCAGGGTTCAGTTTTGGGGCCAGTCCTCTTCAGTGTCTTAATCAGCAACATTGCAGAAGGTCTGGAGGGGAAGGTTTGCCTGTTTGCAGATGACACCAAAATCTGCAACGGGGCTGATAAACCAGAGGGAGTGGTAAGAATGAGAAAAGACCTAGAGAAGTTGGAAAGATGGCCTGTGGTGTGGCAACCAAAATTCAGTGCTAAAAAATGTAAGATCACTCACGTGGGGAATGGAAACCCCAGGAGAAAACTACGAGATGGGGAGCTGCTGTTAGTCACCACCAGTAGTCTACTACTGAGGATGCAATGGTGCCTTTGAGGGCTCTTTGCTGCTGCCAAGTGCTGCAATCATGAATGGAGTAGGGATTTTCCTTTTTTTATCCCCTAATCTTAGAGTTTCTATAAGTTGTATTTATTTTTTCGTTTGGTGGACAAGAGGACCTCCCAAGACAGCATGACACAAACATTTCAAGTTCAGGCAGCTTCCCTCCCTCCCACATGTCCTCGACTTTGCTTCTGCCTGTCGTCTCACAGAGTCAGACCACCAACTAAAATGTTTATTTGCAAGGAGGATAAGCAGTGACTTGCTCAGCCCTCAGGGTCACACAGTATGCAAGCAAGTGGAAGTTGCTGGAATTAAACTCAGGCATGCTTGATGTACCAAGCTCTGTGTCTGTGCAGTGCAGCTCTGACCATGTGGTTCCTTAAACCTCACAGAGGTTCTCTAGGCAGCAGAAAATCCCTTCCCTCACACACTGCCTGTCCAAGTCTCTCCAAGGCTGCCAAAAGTGCAAATTAATTTTCCTTTTTTAAATACTTCCCTTAATCCTGAGTTTCTTTAGGATTTATTTTATTTTTTTAAAGTGGACAGGAGGACAAGTGACCACACCAAGACAGCGGGGTATGACCTGTATCAAACACTTCAAGTCCAGGCAGCAGCCCTTCCCATCCATCCACAGCCCACACTGCTCTTTCAGGATTCTGAATACACTGGTTGTTACCTGTTACCACCCTTTGCTGTTAATTATTTCTCCTTAACAGCAAATTATAGGTTTTGAAGTCAGTTCCACACTGTTTATCACTACCCCCAAACACATATGTTTGTTTTTTCTAGGCTACAGGGTTTTAAATAATTGAGTAGCAGTTTTTTCTTGGGACAATGCTAACTGTACATAAAGTATTTATATAGGTTTTCTAGAAGTGTTATGTTTGTTAAACACAGTGAGGCAAGTGCTATGCATTTTCACAATGTTTTAGCACTTTTATGAAACAAACGCTAATCAATTTTTGGAGTTAAATAAATCCCTGGGCCAGCTTCCCCAACCCACACACACACACACACACACACACACACACACACACACAAATCAACAGTTTTTTTCTTTTATTTGCTTTTTGGAACAGATTAACAACAGCCACCTCATTCTTTAATTTTGAGCTCCCTGGCCCAGTTACCCCCCCCACACACACACACACACACACTACAAAATACCTGTAAGCTTGCTTAGCTGTGTTCCAATATATTTGCTGTCACTGGTATATTTGGAACTTCCATACCAGTAACAGGCTGTCAGGCTAACAGCAAATATATTAACTTGTCAGCTCCACACTGCTTGTTTCTAGTTCGTGGCCTTCCAGTCACCAAAATTGTTCCTTTCTTCTAGCAGCAAGTTTGGTTTTCTGTCTAGCCCTGTGCCCATCCATCACCAAAGTCATATTCCACAAATCAGCAGAAGCCCTGGGCATTTTGTAGACACAGCAGCCTGCTGCTTTTATAAGTTTGGCCTTCCTGACCCAGTTAACCAGCTCTGGTAACCCCCCCCCACCCCAAACAAAGGCTGTAGAATACTGCACATCAAAATGTGGAACAAATGGCCAAATGTGGAACATCTCATCATATCACAAAATAAAACTCAGAATATTGTTTAAATGTGTGTACTAATGTTTATGTTCACAAAGTTTTTTGTGTATTGAGCAACACATTTTTACATTCACTGTTTGGATTTCTGTTGTAAATTTTACCTTAAAATGCTGGACAGTACACACTCAAATCTCAATATGGAACTTACAGAGGGCTTTCCTGATTAAATGGTAGTTTACTCACCTGGTATAGGTGATTATAGGACACCTTCTTGCAGCACTCCGAATCTCAACACATAAGTAGCGCTCTTCTCATAGGCTGATGCACAAAGGAATCCCAAAATTTCGAAATCCGATCCCTCTCCTATCCTTGCTGTTCCCAGAATCCTCAGTATGATATCTTCCAAAGTTCGTTTCTCTCCTGAAAGTAAACTGTTAGGCAACCAAGAAAAAACAGAGGGCACCCTGCTTTCCGGGTGGAATAATACGCAACACGGTGATGTTATAGTCTAAAGCAAATGTTTACTACATACTGTTGTTAGAAACATTTGACACCTTGTTACACAGCTACTGACTGTGTGGATGTATGTGCTATAACTGTATACATTTGGAAAGCGAAAGTTTCAGATACATTCTTAGATGTCTCACTCTATATGTTTACTTTAACTGTATCACTATATATATATATATATATATATATATATATATATATATATATATAGATATACACATATTCCTCCGCAATGGGTGGGATACGGAGTGCTGTAAGAAGGTGCTCCTATAATCACCTTTACCAGGTGAGTAAACTACCATTATCTATCGCACCTTCTTACAGCACTCAGAGTCTCAACACATGGGAAGATTGTACAGCAGTATTAGACTTTGTCCTGGGTGGGAGGAGGAACTGGGATCAATGCTGTCTGAAGCACTCTGCGACCAAACTCTGAGTTACCCATTAGTCCTGTGTCTAACCGGTAGTACCTGAGAAAGGTGTGCTGGGACTCCCAGGTTGCTGCCTGGCAAATCTCTCTGACCCAGCGCGAGTTGCGTTCACCAAGATGTGGCTACTGCTCCAGTGAGTGGGCCTGGATGTTAGCTGGAGGGGTGTTACCTCCACTCCTGTAGGCTCCTCGCCATGGCTTCCTGTAGCCATCTAGCAATAGTGGATCTGGAAGCTGTCAAACCTTGTTTATTGCCTTGAGTAGAACAGACAACCTGTCTGTCCGACGGAGATTCTCCATCCTGGTCAGGTAGGTCTGAATTGCTCGGGCTGGGTCTAACCGAGTAGGATTTCCCGTGAGGGTCCCTAACTGGTGGTTGAAGGTAGGGACTGAGATCTCTTGGGACGTGTGGTAGGCGTTGGCCACCTTCGGGATAAAAAGGCGGGATGGGTGAGATCACGACCCTGTCAGAAAAAAGCAGATAAGGCTCTCTACAAGATAAAGCCTGTAATTCGCTAGTTCTCTTGGCTGATGAGATAGCTACTAGGAATACGGTCTTCATCGTAAGTACGGATAAGGGGATGGACTCAATGGGCTCAAAAGGTGGGATGGTGAGAGCGTCAAGTACCAAACTGAGGTGCCATGGAGCTGTCAGGGGTCTTGGGGTGTGGTTGATAAGAGTTGCGGCTTTTAGGAAAGCTTGAACCAAGGGGTGGGCTCCAGGCAAATGTCCATCGGTTTCTCCCCTTATGGCCCCTATTGAGGCCATCTGTACCTGCAGAGATGAGGCTGATAACCCCTTTTCCAACCCTTTTTGCAGAAACTCTAATACGTTCATAATACTACATTGCGAAGTCTTCAAGTCCTGGCTCTTGCACCATGAAGCAAACGCCCACCAATGTTTGTTATAGGTCCTGTTGGTGGAATCCCTTCTTGCTTGTACCAAGGTGTCTACCACCGTACCTGATACCCCTAGTCCTAACAGTCTAGCCCTTTGAGTGGCCAAGCCGTCAGTTTCAGCAGTAGAGGGTTTTCGTGCCAGATCGGGCCTTGCCTGAGTAAATTGTGTTGGCGAGGTAACCTCATGGGATTGTCCGTTAGCATTTGTCTGATTAGGGTGTACCAGGTTCTCCTCAGCCAGTCTGGGGCTATGAGAACTACATTGCTGCCTGTGCTTCGGATTTTGTGTAGCACTGCAGGTAGCATGGCTATTGGGGAAATACATACGCCTTTCTGAATGTCCATGGGTCGATATGGCATCCACCCTATTGCTCTCTTGTCTTTGAATCTGGACATATAGTTCAGGAGTTGGGTGTTGTCGCTGAGGCCATGAGGTTGATGCTCGAAGGGCCCCATTTTCTGGAGTTCATGGAAAATTTCTGGATGAAGTTGCCATTCCCCCTGTTGTAGCATTTGCCTGCTCAGCCAGTCTGCCCTTGTGTTTAGGTTGCCTGCTAGGTGGACTGCTGTGAGACTGAGTAGGTTCTTTTCTGCCCATCGCAGTAGTATGTCTGCCTCTTAAGCCATGGCTCTGCTTCTTGTTCCTCCCTGTTTGTTGATATATGCCATTGCTACTCGGCTGTCGGTGTGCACTTTTACGTGGTGTCTTTGGAGTTGACCTTTGAAATGTATGAGGGCCAGCTGGATGGCTCTTGTCTCTAGTATGTTGATTGGGAGTTTTGCCTCCCTGTTTGACCATTTCCCTTGGATGGACTGTCTGTCCAGAACAGCACCCCAGCCTAGCAGGTTTGAGTCTGTTTCGAGGGTTCTTGTTGTATCTCTCTCCAATTGTGCCCCTTGTGAGAAGGTGTGTGGGTGCCTGCCCACGTAAGGAATTTCCACCACCGTGGAATAGTTACTTCTGACTGTAATTCTGTTGACTGTAATTCCAGTTGTCTAGGAGTAGTCGTTGTAACTGTCTCATGTGTAATCTGGCCCAGTCATGTAGGTCTATGCATGCTGCCATGACCCCCAGTAGCTGCATGAGGTGCCAAATGGTTGTTGACTTCTTCTACATAACTGTCTGGCAGTGTGCTGTTAATGTGTGGATGCGTGTCTGAGATGGTCTTACTGTGCCAGTCACTGTGTTGAACGTTGCCCCCAAGTGGTCTAATACTGTGGGCAGAGTCAGGTGGCTCTTTGCTTTGTTGATGAGCCACCCGTGTTCGATCAGTAACTGTTGGGCTATGCGTGTTGCTGTCCTTGACTGTTGCACTGTTCTCGCCGTATCAACCAGTCGTCCAGGTATGGGATCACATGAATGCCCTCCATGTGTAATTTTGCCACTAGGGGTGCCATCACCTTGGTGAACAGTCGCGGGGCCGATGCCAATCCGAATGGCAGGCATTGGTATTGGAAGTGGTATCCCAGAATGCTGAATTGGAGGAACCTTTGGTGGGAAGGTCTGATAGGTATGTGTAGATAGGCATCCTTCAGGTCTATTGAGGTTAAGACGTTTCCCTTGTGTATCGCTGTGATGGTGGATCTTAGGGTTTCCATCTTGAACCTCTGGTACCGGACAAAGTTGTTCACAAATTTTAGGTCCAGGATGGTCTGAGGTCTCTGGTCTTCTTTGGGACTAGAAAGAATACGGAGTAGATGCCTGAGAATCTCTCTTGAATTGGGACGGGCTTTATGGCTCTGCTGTGTAGCAGTTGGTGAAGGATGGTCCGTACTTGCTGCGAGGTCACTTTGTCCCTGGAAACGTGAGATTCTATATATCTGTCCCTTCTTGGGACTGAGTTGAATTCTATGGCATAGCCCTGCGAGATGATCTCCCTGACACATTCGTCGCTGATTGATTTGGTCCAGGTTGTTGCGAACTGCTGTAGTCTTCCTCCCACCGCATCCGTTTTGCCCTGGACCAGCGGATTCTCATTGGCGGAAACCTCTCTTCGATTTGGCTGTCCTGAACCCTTGCTTCCCATTGAAGTGGGAGCCTCTGCCCCTGTTGCCTTGAAAGTTCTGTCTGTTGCTGAAAAAATTTGGTTTGAATCCAAAGGAACGTCTATCCTGTCCCTGGTGGCCTTGCCCCCTTTTGGGTCTGCCTGAGAAATGTCGGAATTTATTGTTTCGAAAAGACAGTAGAGTGGTTCACCCTCCTTGATCCCTGTCATCCCCTTTCTTTACTGTGAACTCCTCTATTCGGGTCCGAACACCTTGTCTCCAGAGGAATTGCAGTTTCATGACCCTAGACTTGGACTCTTGATCTGCATTCCACAGCTTCAGCCATACCTGGCTCTATTGATGGAAGCTGCTGACCTGGATGCCATCTTAAAGCTGTCGATTATGGCATCGGCTATGTATTTCATTGCTTGGATGGCATAGTCCATGGTGGCTTCATGGGCACTGGTTTTGGGGATGTCAGGTTGGACTGCCTCTAGCCATCTGAGTACGGCCCTTGCTGAATAAGTGGCGGCCATGGATGCTCTCATGTTCATGATCATCATATCATGAACCTTTCTCCTAATTTCATTGACCTTTCTATCCATGGGTCTTTTAGGGCGAGGCTGATTCTGAGGGCAAAACGGTCTTGTTGCTAAGGGACGCGACCTCTGCATCCACTCGGGGGCAGTTGCCCAGAGTTTCTCTCTGTCCACTGGAAGTGGGTACCGTCTCTTGAAGGTCCCCTTCTCCCTAGTCTTAATGGGATCTGGTGCATCCCATTCCTTAGCTAGTATGCTCTCTAATGCTTGGCATACTGGGAAGAAAGTGGAGGATTGCTTCCTCTCCCTAACCAGGGGATCCAATCTGTTGTCCGGCTGTTCCACCAGCTCATCCATTCTGAGCATTTGACATACGACTCTAATGAGTTCGGGAATGCTTCAAAGGGGCATAGACATGCGGCCATATCCTCCTCTTGTTCCTTCTCCTCTTCGTCAGAGTGCTCATCTTCTGACACCTCTGGCGAGTCATGTGAGGTAGGTTCGCCCCTGGGGCACTTAGGAAGGAGGGTGTTGCTGGGTGACCTGGGTCTTTTGTTTGTTCCCAGGGAGTCAATTCTATCCAGGAGTTTTTGGAATAATTGCATCACGACGCCTTGGGAAGTGGTGGATACGTTATCGTTTAGGGGATCTTCGTCTGTAGAGGCCGAGTTGTGGGTGAACTCCCTAGGCTCAGAGTCCACCATGCGTAGAGAGCATAGTTCTCCCCGGTCCGAGGTGAGTAAGATGTTGGGGCACTTTCTGCACAATCGTCTTAAGGTGGACATGGTTCTGGAAAACATAAAGTTATTGGATTTGTTCAGGGGATGTGTGGCTAAAAGTCATAATCAACTGATCAAATACAGAAAAAAGTGACTTTGTTCCCCTTGGTGGGCCCTTTAAGAATACTGAGGGTAACATCCAACTTAGTTCTTTAAATACCAGACCCTTATTAATTTATGGAGTGAGCAGGCAAAAGACAGGCAAAACTCTCATAAAATCGGATATCTGGCCCTTTAATAGTGTCCACTAGTTAACCTGTGGGTCATTTGCCTTTAAAATTGGCTTTGTACTGTGTAGTCAACAGTAGCTGTCACTGTGCCTTTAAGAGGAGAGTGGCCAGTTGCGGGCGCCATTTTGAAATGGGGAGGATGACGCCGCCATTTTGAGAAGGTCTTCCTTCTCTAAAGCTCCCTCGTGAAGGCGCGAGATTTCGGGAGGAAATCTCGCGATGTTTCCTGGCAAAGATGGCAATGGGGAAGGCAGGGGAGCTCAGGGGACACATCAGGGAGCTTGAGGGATTACCAGGGACTCCGAGAAGCAGATCCCATAGTCAGAGCACGAGGAGATCAGAGGGTTCCCTCTGAATGTCAGGTGAGCCCTCATCGCATGTTGCCACAAACGGCTGCAATTCTTGCACTCAGGCACTACAAAACACTTCTTACATAGTTGGGAAGGCCCGAGAGGTGGTGCTGTTTGAACAAGGTGAACCGCGACCCCCTGGGCACACAAAAAGCACCTTTGCAGCGTTTGGAAGGTTCTAGAGGCGGTCACGGGTTGAACAAGGTAAACCGCGACTGGCAATTGAGCACCCCCATCGGCAATGCAGGCAGTTCAAACCTTTGTCGGCTGAATGAGATAAACCGACAAGAGGGAGGCTCCGCTACTATGGACAAGTGCACTTACCTTCCCTCCTCAGCTGAACAAGGTGAACTGAGGGGGAGGATTACTGCATAGCCATGACTAAGGATTCTCTGTTTTAAAACAAACACAGGAACAAGCAACAACAGTAAAACTTTGGCTACTTCTAGGCCCTCGCCTCGGAGACTGCTGTGTCTAACAGAGCATAGTTTTGTAAATTCAACAGGTTTAGTGGTCCCTTTACTAAAAGGGACCTGTAAGGATAACTGTATGCCTTGCCAGGCACTCTGGGATTTCAATTACAACTGTAAAAAAATGAGAAATAGTAAGCTTACCTTAGGGCTTGGCACAGAGCCAGATGAAAACGTGACCAGCCTGGGAAGATGCACAAAGAAAAACTGAGGATTCTGGGAACAGCAAGGATAGGAGAGGGATCGGATTTCGAAATTTTGGGATTCCTTTGTGCATCAGCCTATGAGAAGAGCGCTAAATACCCATGTGTTGAGACTCGGAGTGCTGTAAGAAGGTGCGATAGATAATGAAGAATTATTCCTCGCAATGTGGTACAGTTGAGAGGTATGCCCCCCACCCCCTCACAAAACTACTCCCCAAGTCCCAACCATGTCTGGACCAGCCAGAAGTATAAAAAAATGCTGATACAAAAATACCGATGCAGTTGGTATCTGAGTCCACTCCATCACCGGGTCTCCGCTGTTTCAGAATTCCGTGCAAGGGAAGGACTAACTGACGCATGATGATGACAGGTTGAGTCAGAGCGCACCGACTAATTGCAGCACGACCAGTAAGAGCACAGCAAGTGCTGAGGAGCGCCAAGCGAAGCTTCAATAAGGGTGAGTTAGCGTCAGTCTGGTGGGTGGGGCCAGCGTGCAAGAGGAGGAGACAAAGCAAGAAAGAGCCTATGAGTATAGCTTTTCACAATCAGGGTCAGCCCACTGGGTGGGGCTAGGGCGAGAGGTGGAAACGGAGTGAGGTGCCCTTTTTAAAGTGACTATATGGAGGGTCTCCTTGGATGCCGAGAGGGCGTTTGATAGAGTTCACTGGTCCTATCTTTACCAAGTTATGTTAAAGGTAGGTTTTCCTGACCAGTTTGTCAGTTGGATTAAGGCCTTGTATTCAAATCCACTTCTGCCAGAGTGACCTGTAATGGTGTTATTTCTGATCCCTTGTGTTAAGGGCTGGAACAAGGCAGGGTTGTCCCTTATCTCCTTACTTTTTAATCTTTATTTAGAACCCCTTATTAGGTACATTGTTTGTAAAGACACGATTTTTGGGATCAAGGTGAGTAACCAGACCATTAAGGTCACCGCTTTACGGATGATCTCTTGATTTACTTATCAGATCCGGTCTCTACTGTTCCTGTCCTGTTAAACGTCATTAAGGAATTTAATTTAGTGTCCAATTATAAGTTAAACCAAGACAAGACGGTAGTGTTCCTCTTTCTAACGGGTTTTCAGAAAGACATCATTGAAATGGGTCTGGGTTGGAATTCTAAATCTCTCAACTATCTGGGGCTCTCCCTATCTTTAAATCCTGATCGTCTTCGGCACCTCAATCTGGATTCCCTAGTTCGTAATATCGATCTGGATATGAAAGGTGGGCCCAATTTTCCCTATCACTCTGGGGCAGGATTAGCATAGTAAAAATGAATATTTTTCCCAGGCTTTTCTATCCATTAACTATGTTAAATATTCAGCTTCCGATGGTCTGGTTCAGCAGAATACATAAACTAATAGCCAATTTTATCTGGAATTTTAAGAGGGCAAGGATGTGGTATAATAAGCTGGCTGACTAAAACTCATAGGGCCTTGGCTTCCCCATTTGCCCTATATTATTGGGCACACAGATTAATAAATAACGCAGGTGGCTGGGCTCCTCTACTTCTGTTGGACATAATGTATATGTTCCTCTCTGGTATGACATAGAACTCTCTAGTATTAAAGGACTGGGTCTTAACCAAGAAGCCTTGCTGTTTTCTCCCCAGACTAGTTCCTCTATCACGAGTTTCCCCTAGAATTGTTGCCATCAGGATTCATGATCAAGTTTGCAGTTTCTTGAAATACAAGTATAGGTTAGATGGGTCTCAACACGCTCATAGGCAGTCCATTTTGGTTGATTGGAGGAAGCCGATTGGGTGCAGATAGTTACCCGGCTTAGGATATTGGGTTGGGAAATTTTTTCGATGAAGATGGCAAGCTCTACATGACTCCCCAGATACTTACCAGGTTGAATCTACCGTGGGTGAGTGTTTTAAGGTTTATCAGGTGCGCACCTCATAGTTCAGAAGCTGGGATTAAATGGCTTTAAACCTCCTAAGATAAATTTTGGGATACTATCAGGCCTTTGGTGGGCACTCCACATGCAATATCCAAAATATATGCTGCACTTCTGAACTGGGCTTTTCCTGATGGTTTTCTCCTCCATCAGTTTGGAGTAGTGCTTTTCCTAAGCTGGAGCTAGATTGGGTTCAGATATGGTCTAATTGTCATAGGTTTTGAAACAGAACCTCTCAAATTAACCCAGTTTAAGATTTTACATAATATCTATTATTCTCCCCAAAAACTGCACAATTTAAAATTGTTATCAGACTCTTGTTGCTTCAGGTGTGGATCAGAGGGAGGAGATCTACTGCATATATTTTGGTATTGTACTAAGATTGCTCAGCTATGGTCAGTCATTAAAGAAAATGTGAACCCCCTTCTGGGCCTAAAGGAACTGTTTAAACCAGAGATTTGCATATTAGGGTATATGCCAGAAGTCCATGTCACACAGAGAAAATTTCATATTTTTTTTATTTCTATTTCAGTTAAGAGACTAGTGCTTAGGCATTGGAAGGAATCCAATATAATCCATTATTCTGAATGTTATCAGAGTTATTAGCCTTACTTAGGATTGAGAGCAGATTGCAATATTGAGCGATCAGCTCCACAAATTTGAGAAAATCTGGTCTCCATTAGTCTGTGCCTATTCATGACTATTATGTATCAATTTTTTCTGTTTGTACCTGCTTTGTCTGCTAAGGTTCTTGCTTTATTTTACTTAATGTGTCCGAAGTGCAGGTGTTGAGAGGTCTCAGGGGAGGGAGGGTGGGGGAGGAGGCGTTTACTTTAAGAGGTGCTCATTCACTCTTGTATGTCTACATTCATGTAAACTATGCTGTGTCATACCTTGTGAGACATTGTATATCTAGGTTTCGCCTCTGTTCATCCTAAAGGTTAATAAAAGTGAATGGCAAAAAAAAAAAAGTGACTATAGGAGTTTTTTGTTGGTATAAAATGACTTTGTGGGTGCTGGGGCACCTAAGCACCCATGCAGTCGGCACCCCTGTTGTCAGGAGTGCTAGCAGAAGCTGTGTGAGTCCTGTGTTAACTGGTTAAAGTGGTTGAGAGCTGAATCCCAGCTGCAGCGAAAAAAGGCGGGCACTGTTAAACTGAAAAGCATGGACTGGTGTGCAGGAGTTGTCATTCCTGAGCCCTCCTACTGAATTGCACTTGTGCTTATTGAACCGAGGCTAGCACCCTACTAGTTGGCACTGAACTTTAGTGGAGAAACTGCCTAAGAACTTTTCTTTTCTGAGCTCAGTACAGGGACTGCAGGAGGACCCCACGCTAGGGAGTCTCACTCAGAGCCAGGCAGAGAACTTGCTAACCCTTCCAAGTGGGACTCACTATCTCAGGAGGTCACGGTGCTTGCTGGGGTGATAGAGCATCTGTGAACTATCATGGGAGCCGGGCTGTGGAGCCACTCCCAGGCCTTGGCCTTCTGGGGCTGGTGTTGTCCTGCCACAGTGCACTGCAATGGGCCAGGAGCGGCTGAAGGCGACAAGTGGCCAGAACTACAGTCAAGGTGACCAACTGCAAGATCCTCGAGCAAGTTCCATCCAGACAGAGGGATCCTGGCTGGCCTGTTTCCCGCTTTGCTGCACTAATTCAAGGAGCTCCATTTCCCCTGGTGCTGAGATCGACTCACCGTGAGTACCCAGGACCTGACTCCTGGGAGGAAAGAGGAATTGTTTGTTATTCATTCTACATGTTTTCTAAAAATATTTCAGGGCCCCAATAGCCAGCCAACCCATGGCACTGATCAGACCTGCACCTAATGGTTACCCTTAGTGACAGTATAGGGACACTGGCACCAGTGGGGGAGGGTTTGGCCTGCAGGCCCACATGTTGAAATTGCTTAATTCACTAACCTTTCTTTTGCCTTCACAGCTACGTTATGTCCCGGTATCCCCACCCCTACTCCTTATCCCATGAATAAAGCTGTGAATTTGTTGTTTGAACTTGCTGTTGTAACCCCTAGGTGGTGTTATCCCAAGTGCTACTACTCCTGCCTGCTTGGCTAGTTGCAGGTTAAGGGGCCTAGGCACTGAAACGGATGCTTCCACCTGGAGGGCAGGGTTGTTAGTAGCAAGGCTAACCTGGGTACAGCCCTCCGGGACACTGTAACCTCCCTCTTTCCCCTCTAGTGGCCTAGACAGTATGCAACAAACACTTTCACAGTAGCCCCTATTCAGCATACAAATCCCTACACTGTTTGCACTTACCACCAGGGCTGGTTCCACCATTTCGACCTTGGAGACCCCCTGTAAAACAAGGTTAGGCACAGCAAATAACAACAGTACAGTGCTTTTAGTACAAACTGGAACCACAGTCAGAGTAAATGCAAAAAGAGTTAGATCTGATTTATTCAGGGGACTTGAACAAGGGAGGGGCGTAATCAGGTTGACTGATTCTAAAACTGATCTAGTCAGGCAATTATGCATGCACTTTTAGTCCCTGCACAGTCCCAGGTGGCAGGAATAGTTTCTTTAAGTCCTCCACAGTTTTCCACTTCCTCCAGCAACAACTTAGCAAATTTCTCCTCAAAAGTCTCAGATAGTGGGGGGGCTCATTCTCCCCGGGGTCTTTACCGTCTTTAGTTATCACTCTCCAGGCAGTGAGGGCTCCTTCGGGGGTGATAGTCTGTGGCACTTTGGAACTGTCTACTGGGTCCTTATACTCTACTAATGCCATTAAACTTTGTGCGAGCAGATTAGCCTGTCGACCCACCACCACAGGGTTTTGTAAACATTCAACCTTGGATTGTATTCCCTCTATAGTGTCCTTATTGGTACCCATGGGAATATCCAGTATAAGTATAGCATTTTGGGGGTCAATCTCCTGCCCAGTACAGCACCCCACCAACAGGTGTACAGCCATTTCTGTTGGGGTAGCCATTTATGTTTGACAATAATTCGTAGTTTCGTCCACTAGAAGACAAAAATCCCAGCGGTGAGCCTCCAAGATGTAACCCCTAGGTGGCGCTATCCCAAGGGCTACTACCCCTGCCTGCTTGGCTTGTAGCAGGTTAAGGAGCCTGAGTTCTGAAACGGATGCCTCCACCCAGAGGTCAGGGTTGGTAGTGGTCAAGCTAACCTGGGCACAGCCCTCCGGGACACTGTAACCCCCTTTCCCCTCTAGTGGTCTGAACACTGTACAATAATCACTTTCACAATACCCTGGTACACCACACAAGTACCCACACTGTTTTCACTTACCACCAGTGCTGGTTCCTCTGTCTCGACCCTGGGGACCCCTTTAAAACAAGGTTAAGCACAGCAAATAGCAACAGTACAGTACTTTGAGCACAAACTGGAACCACAGTCAGATTACATGCAGAAAGTTAGATCTGATTTATTCAGGGGACTTGAACAAGGGAGGGCAAAATCAGGTTAATTAGCTTAAATGTTATATCAATCAAGCAGTTATATGGCGCTTTGAGTCCCCACCAGTCTACCTCTGGGTACTCAGATAGAGAAGAGATGGACTAGCCAGGACAGTTGCCCGGGGTTGCAGCTGGTTTGGGCCCTGTAATGGAAAACACAACATGCACAGTACACAATATTTGTAATCTAGAGCCAGAGGGCTCAGTTCGTAATGGAAACGAAACAAGACAAACAGATGACACACTCAGATTAAACTGTTGTTGTAGGGAGCTACCCTGGTATTTACTCACGATACAAAAGACTGGACACTGGCTGAACAAAAATTGAGACTGCAGGTGGTTGATCTGGAATGCCAGGAGAAGCAGAGCCCACACAAGTCGCAGAGGCGTCGTTCCTGTTCAAGCGTGGAGCAGGGGGCTGATCCCCAGGCAGGTCTCTCGTCGATGGCTTCTCTGTGCAGTGGGTAGTCTGGCTGGGCCAGTCTGGCAAAGCCCAGACCGCATGGAGACAAGTTCGGAAGCAGTCCGTTTCAGGCTGGATACAGCTTCCAGCAAGCAGAACACAGTTCACACAGTGGGGAACTAACTCACAACCCACTAGCAGCTCATAGCACATTTACATGTATGGGAATTCTACTGTACCAGGCAAAGCCTCCCTGGGCACAATCGCAAAGTCTCTGCACACACTGGAGCTTAGGGTAGCAGGAACTCTGACAGGCTGATCGCATTCAGCAAAAATATTCGGTCTCTTCAGGTTGAGCCTGGCCCACTTCAGTAGCTTACTTTAGTCACACAAACTTGGATTTAGTCCAAAATAAATCTCTTCTCTCCCTCTCAGGAGCAGCACACCGGCATGCAGGCCAAAAACGTAGCCTTTTCAGAGTTCTCCCATGCGAAACCACTCAGGATAGCTGCTCAGAAACACTTCGGCTCCTTCTTGCTCAGCTTCCAGCTTAGTTCTAACTGAAAAACTGCAAGCAGCCCGGGACTTCCCCAAGATCCAAAAGATTTGGTTGGCTGATTTGGCTGTCAGTCAAAGCAAGAGCTCCTCCTTCAGTTGCAAAAAAGGCACAAAAACTCAAACCACAGTTCCTATAGATTTTGAATTCAGACAGCTCCTGTAGTCCGGCTACATTTTAGGTCCCACCAGAACTGATTGGTCCAGTTTGCAGTCCAGGACCAAGACAGTGGAGACAAACAAAACAGTCCTTGCTACAAAGAAAGCAGGTTAGACAAACTACATTATCATTATCATTCTAAATGGCTTTCAGCAAACAGTCACATCTTTCAACAGAGCTCCATCTCAGATTACTCATGCTGCAATTAGGCAGCTCTTAAAGAGACAGTACACAGAGACTATACAAGCTCTGTTAATCACATTTAAACTGCTAAAACGCAGGACACCAGCCTGGCAGTGAGCATTTAGGGAAACTCAAGGAAGACTTTTTGGGAACCCCCATTTGTACGGGGGTCACACTTAGTTTGGGTGTCCTGAGAAAGGTTATTGGCCCTGAGCCAAACAAACCTTCTTAGAGACACTGTGGTTGCCATAAGCCTCACAGCAGTGTCATTGGCATCCACTGCCATGTGGAACTGGTATTTGGAAGCCTCAATACAACATCTGGCAGTCTCTTCCAGATCAGCTGCTAGTGCAGGAGAAGCTTTGCTGGTCAGTTCCAACACTCGAGTTCTAGAGCCCTTTTTGATATCTGGACACATAAGCCATATAATTGGCCTGTCTGATGGCCAATGAAGCCCCCAAGTAGCCTTTTCTGGCCATAGATTCAGTTTTTTGATAGTCCTTGTCAGGGGTGTGAGATGACAATGGCACACTTGATCTGTCACAGGCAGCTGCCTGTACCACCCTCTCATGGCTGGGGTGAATGAAGAGGAATTCAGCCCCACTCCTAGCCAAGTGATATTTTCTTTCCACTTTCTTGTCCACTGGAAGGATAGAAGTGGGGTTTTGTAAGATTTTTAGAACTTGCCTCTTTAATGACTTGAGGATGGGGAGCAGCAAACGTTTAGTGGCTACCAAGTCCATAATCTCCATATAATCCGGTTCCTCCTTCTACTCAGTGGTCTCCTGAGTGGGAAGGTTCAGAGTCTCTGCCATTGGTCTCATAAAAGAAAAGTGGGAAGAGAACTCTTCAGGATGTTGAGGGAGGGACTCGAACTCCTGCTGCTCTGGCGAGGCCTCGGGTTCAATTGGTTCCCTAAGGTCATCCTCCTCCTACTCATCCACTTCATAGTAGGGATCTGGTTCAGCCGAACTGGGATCCGAGAAAGAAACACTGGGATAAAGGATGATTAAACCAGAGTTTGAACCAGTGGTTGCTGAGATGCTTGCTGAGGAACCGGTGAGCTCTGCAGCAACTGTATAATACGAATAGCGTTTGCTATTTCTTCAGCTGTTGGAGTTCCTTCTCTGTATGTTTCTCCTTTTACACTTTTTGGCAGGGGCCGGTTCAGTGGCCATTTCTGCACTTCTCTTAGACTTTGAGGAGGTTTCGCCCTTGTCAGAGGGGGTTTCCTCCACTTCCTTAGTTTTTTCTTTGCTAGAGGAAGGAATCAATTGTTCAAGAGCTGGGTCAGCAGCTTTTTCTGACATTTATTTCTCTCAATCTGTTACGGCGCCCATACCTCTCAACTGTACCACATTACGAGGAACGTTCCTCATTTTACTTCAAAAAAGCTCCATGTTCCACATTGTAAGGACTTGTTCCACATTCAAAGTCAACATTTTAAAGCAAAAATCCATAGTAAACGATGGAACAAATAAATTATTCAATTAATAACAGACTTTCTGAACATAAATGCAACATTTTAACAGTGTTTTGAGCTTCTTAGGTAAATATTTGATTAAGTGTTCCACATTTTGCCCATTTGTTCCACATTTTGACAGGCAATGTTCCACATTCGGGGGACAAAAGGTTGAGAGGTATGATGGCACCTATCAAGCGTAGCCTGAGGAAAAGCTTTACAAATTTCACAGTCTGCTTTCAGGTGGTCAAACCCTAAGCAGACAACACAAGTTGTGTGGGGATCAGCCTTAGCAAATGGTTCACCACACATGCAGCAGTGCTGAAAACCAGTAGGGTCAGTTTTCTTTTTGGGCTTCTGTGACATAACCTTTTACAGAAAATTGCCAGTTCAGTGCCAACTAGTAAATAATAATAGCACTAGTGTAACTGCCCCCACAAATTTTGGTTTACCTTAATGTCTTCCTGGGCTCCTTTAATGCCCACTGCCAGGCTGATGTCCTTTAAAGGTAATGGATCCCTGGGTATCTGCCTGCTTCTGTTCATTTATGTGTGAGTGCCATGCTGTGCCTCCATGTCTGTCCCTTTAAGAGTCTAGCTAATCTGTGTATAGTGAATGGTCTGAGCTGGATCCAAGAGATTCATGGCTTGCGACCAGCCAAACACTGCTTTGATTTGTCCACTCTGCACTCGATAATAGTGCAGAGGAGCCTGACTGGGAATTGTACTTACTTACCGCTTACATGCTGTTATATTTGAATCAGAGAAGTTTGTCTAACCTGCTTTCCTTGCAGTTTGCCTTTTGAAATGGAAGCCACCACGTTAGGTCTGAGACTTCCAGTATTTGGAACAATCAGACTCTGGGATCTCAAAGGGTTTTAGCCCCACTGTCTCGTGGGGAACGAAAACAGTAGTTTTAGGTTGGAGCCTAAACTGACCTGAAGGAGAGTCCCAACTGTGACTGACAGCTTCCCCAGCCAATCTGAATCCTGGAATCCAAGGGAAATGCCCAGCCTTGTAAGAGACAGTGGATCAGCTGGAGTTGGAGCTTGGAGAAATTGGCAGGAAGAGGCCTAACTTGTTTTCCTGCCCCTGCTTCTCCTGCCTTGGACTGCCTGATTTCAGAAGTCAGACTTGTTCCGATTTAAGATTGGACCTGTGGTGGTATTTAGGGGTGCAGGTCTCGACCTCTTTGCCTAGACTGTTTGATATCAATTATAACAAACTATGGAATGATATGCAAAGAGACATGGCTAGATGGACTTTGTTACCGCTGTCGTTGTCTGGTAGGGAAGACGCAGTAAAAATGATTCTTCTTCCAAGATTTTTGTTTCTTTTTTCTATGTTGCCTCTGCCAATTCCAGCCAGCTATTGGTCCAAAATCAAAGCAGGTATTAGTAAATTTTGTGGGGGAGACATAGACATTGGGTAGTTTTGAAGATTCTACAACAGTACAAAACCTAGGGAGGCCTAGGGTTGCCAGATCTGTATAGGTATTACTTGGTCAGTCAGATGATACCAGTCTGTACCTGGGTAAAACAGCATAGGGACTCTGGGTGGTATGAGATTGAAGAAGGGGAGGGGCTCCCTCAGCCCCTTTTCACTCTGGCCTGCTCAGACCTTCCTGAACACCTTCATAATTTGATCTCCAATCCCTGGGTGAAACGTACCCTTAAAATATTACATCAGGTAAGGCATATGCTAGGGTCAGATGGCCAATTAGGCCCATTATCCTTGATCTGGTATCACTAAGATTTTGTGCCTCCCAGACTGGATTTGGGATATGCTTTTTGGGAAATGAGGGGTCTTACAAGGTTTTCACAACTAATGGAGAGGGGGTCCTGCATGTCCTTTCAGCAGTTACAGGCTAAGTTCCACCGTCTCGTGCAGATTTTTTTTGTTATTTGCAAGTAAGGCATTTTATTAAAAGCACAGACCATGAGACCCATGTAATCAGACAGCGATCTCTTTGGGAGGACTTTTGTTTATGGGATAATGACACTAAATGTCAAAGTAAGATATATCTTGGAACTACATGGCAAGATGGGTGATATAATCCCCTCACCCTTACAAAAGATTAAAGCAGCCTGGGAGAGGGAGACCTCTGAACAGATTTCTGGGGAGGACTAGGTGAGGCGGTTGGAGGTGGGTTGAGAGTCATCTCTTCACCAGGATGGAGAGTATTTCACAGGAAAGTTTTAGTTAGACATTTTTGTACACCCACCATAACAAAACATTTCCTTGCATCCAACACAGATAAGTGCTGGTGGAATTGTGGGGCTGTTGGATTACACCATCATTTATTTTGGTTATGCCCAGTTATTCAGGGATTCTGGACCATGTTACAGAGTTCAGTAAAAGCAGTTCTGCAGGTAGGCATCCCAAATGAGTTTACAGAATGGGTCATTTGGTTCCGCACGGTGGTTAACCTCCCTCACTCTTGTAGAAAGCTACTACTTATTTTTATAGTGCCAGCGGTTAAATGTTTAACTTTCCGATGGTTAAAGGCTGATCCCCCACCCAAACAGAATGGGTTAACAGGGTGAATAATATTTGTGAAATGGAATGCCTCATGGCCTGCCTACATCTCTGAGAGAAGAGAGACATATTGACCTATGGAATCCTTGGTTGTAGTGGATTGGAACTGTACCACAGGGGAATCCCAACTAGACTGGCTTGGTGGGCTGTTTTGATAGGCTCTGCAATTACATTTTTAAATCTTAGTCTGGATCGCCTTCCCTCCCTCCCTTTTTTTTGCTTTGCTCCTCCCTTGTTTCCCTTTGGGACCACCACCATGGATAACTCTTTTGATGGCTTTTAGAATAGAAAAAGGAAATATCCATTCTCTACCCCTTATCCCCCCAACTGATTCATAATAGAAGATATATTCAATCTACCTTTTTCTCCTCTTGTTTTTTCATGTAACATCAAGGCGATTTGTTTTGTTTTCTAAGTTGTTTTTTTATTAATTGATGTTAATGGAGGAACTGATTGTTCACTGACAACCTTCTCTCAGTGATTAATTCCAGAGTGTTTCAGGACATGTTTCAGACACAGAAATCTATAACAAACTCTTTATGGGATGTGTTATCTACATGTATATGATGTTTGAGGATGTATTAGGAGATTGTTTGAATTGAATGCTCTCACTGAGGTGGAAAGTATGTCTTTTCTTCTAATCCTCTAATAAAGCTGAGTTGCAAAAAAAGATTGGACATGCTGCAGCAGCAAGTATCAAAGAGTTTGAAAGCACTGTTTTATGCTTTGGACTAAAGAATTGCTCCTGCGAAGCGATTGGCCCAACTAGTGTGCAAGATGAATTTTGGATCGAGAGGTTTGCTCAGTGAATCTATTGCAATAGCAACCAGACTGTATCTGAACTGTAGAAAGTTGAAGCTGTTTGATTTAAATGTGCCGAATGTTTCTTGTGGGTTGAGACCTGCCTGTCCGCGACCCAACCTGTTACACTAGCTGGAGGCTTCACCAGGAAACAAAACAAACTCTGCCAATGTGCTCATCATGCCTGGACTTTTGCCAACCCAACCCAGACCAATTGCTCTGCACCAGAGATGATCTTCGGTGAGAGACCGGCTTCAGGGATCCAGCCCCTGCTCAGAAACAACTCACAGGTTGCGGTCACCTGGCAGGAAAGACCATGAAGAGGAGGTGTGTCATGTCAGCCCTGCTTTCCCATGCTCATCAGTGAACACCAAGAGGTCTCCATATCGCCTGCAATTCCACAGCAATTGGGAAGCATGAGTACAATCAGGGTAGCTCTCTGCAATGAGTCAAATAATTATCTTTGGTACGATCTGATTTCTTTCAAATTTCTGTTTCAAGAGACTGGGCCAACCAGCCAGGATTACAAATAATTATTTTATTGTGCATGCTAACTGCCTTTCTTTCCATCAAGGGCTCCAACATCAGCTGCAATGCCGGCTACCCCCGAGCACACCTCTGGCTAGCCAGCTTTCCATCCTGGGTACCCAGTGTTGTGGAACTTTTTGCTTGGGACTTAACAGTGCATGCCAAGTACCTGAATTTAATCAGAGTACCAATCATTTAACTAAATTCACACCCCTTCCTTGTTCACGTCCCTTAAATAAATCAAATTGTTGTTTCATGTTTAACCTGGCTGTTGTGCATATTATTAGTTGGTTACAGCATTGAAAGTGTGCCATTGTCTTGCTAACCTTATTTTACAGGAGGTCTCCAGGAAACTGCTGAAAGTCCAACCCAGGTGTAAGTGAGAAGGGTGTGTGCATATTATCACTGCTATATACTAACTGTGTGTTAACCACTGTTAAAGGTTCCAAGCCACTACGAGGGTTAGTGGGTGGTTGTAGCTTCTAGGGGCTATAACAGGCTAGACAGACACCCCCATACTGTTACTCTGGGTGGAGGCACCTTAATACAGAATCCAGGCCCTCAACCTGTGCTTAGAAATACAGGCAGGGTAGTAACCTTAGGGATAGTGCCACCTAGGGGTTACACTAGTAAGAAATCATGGAAGAACTGAGAAACCCTAGTCCAAAACTGAGATAAATGAGGCAAGAACTGGAGTATGATTTACTAATAATTATTACAAAATAAAAACTTTTACCTCAAGAAGTGGGGAAAATATGTTGGTTCTTTACAGGTTCAGAGAACAGATGAAGAACCGCAAACTTACCAAACTAAGCTAAACCTATACTAGTCTACCTGTATAAACCAAGGACAGTACTTTGAATTAATGGAGAAATAAAATAAATGAATCGGTAACTTGAAAACCAAAGAACTACAGTAAAATCTTCAAGGAGCAATCTCAGAGGCATCTAGCTTTGGCAGGCGGAGTAAAGAATCTGACAGTTACATAGAATGTACCATGGACAGTAGTTTGAAAACCGAGCTCGAGCCTATCAACATTCTACAATTTGCATAGGTTCTTTAACTCTATCTTCTCTGGGGCAGTTGAATGATAAAGGCTAACTGCATATGTCAGAACAGTAAAGATTTTCTGGGGTTTGAAATAAACCCTATGAGATACAGGGAAATGTAACCATCCAAGTTAGTAACCTACTATATCTATAAATAAACAATAAAATGCATAACTTTAACCCCTTCCCCAAAGTGTACCAACAAGGGTGACATGATGAATGTCTTTTTTTATGTATCTGAAACCTAAAAACTGCAAAAGAAAAATAGAATAAAAAACTTTCAGGTTAGTGCAGATTGGTTGACCACAAAGAAAATCAATAATCATTAATCTGTAATCAGAATTTTACACCAAAATGGTTCTGTACAAACATCTTGCACTCCCTTAGCTCTCAACCTGGCAACCGACATACGTGGACACTTCTTGCATTGTTTTTCTCTTTCACTGAAATGTATTACTTGTACTGTGATTATATTGTACATGTTTCTTTACCTATTGTTGTTACTTTGTTAGTGTTGTTTCACTCCCTGCTGTATCCCTTCCCCCGGGTCACACATGGAAACAGGCCCTGACTCAAAGTGCCTACCCAGTCACTAAATTTTAAATAAATAAATAGTGTAAAATGTGCCCCTAAAACACCTTGCATCAGCAAATGCCACGGTTGTGATTGCAATGATAAGAAGAATGACCCAACTGAGATAAAAATCAATTCCATTCCCAACGGAAAATGTCAGCTTGATGTTCATTGGCTGGATCCTAGGTTGGATACCAGCACTATCCGACAGAGGACAGTCAGATCCACAAAAGCACTACCTCAGCAACTCTAAATTTATTTTACTGTATTTATATTATTGAATTTTGTTGACCAGGTAAGCCCACTGGGCCTAGAAGTCCCTTTTTCAGGGGCGACCGGGGGGGGAGGGGGATACAGATGGTAAGCAACAGAAATTGAACCAGATTAAGCTGTTGGTGGTATTTTTAGTGAATAGGAGAAATTTGGCCAGGACACCGGGGAAATTCCCCTACTCTTTTCCAATAAGTGCCATGGGATCTTTAGCATCCCCTGAACTACCACCAATCCAGGCAGATGGGACCTCAGTTTAACATCTCAACCAAAAGACGGCACCTCAGAAGTGCAGTACCTCCCTCATGCTGCAGTACAGTGTCAGTATTGGGATATTAACCCAAGTGCCAGATGTGGGAACTGAACCCACAGCCCTCCGATCTCTCGGCCTCAGAGGCGAGTGTGCTACCAACTGAGCCACTGACACTGGAAAATGTCTCTCTAATCAGCAGTACTCTCTCTTCACACCATCAGAGTAAAACTCTAACAAGCAGAAATTTAATAGGGAAAAAAGAGAAACTAGCCCACCTCTCTGCTTTGGCTTACTTCAATACACTAATCAGTCTCCCAAGATGGTCTGTGGGGGCTATTTCCTGTAGGGAGGAAGAATATTCATTAAACAAGTTATTAAAAAGCAAAACAAAAATGTAAATGTAACAAAATCTGACCTAATTTTTTCTTTATTTTTCTCTAATTGTTGACTTTAATTTTTTCCAAAGGGTCCCTCACATAATTGCAACAATTCAACTTAGGGTGTGGACTGTTATGGGATTTATCCACTTCTGGTGTTGTTTTCATCATTCGGCCTGTGGCCTCATGACACAGCACACCAAGCATGGGTAAATTTCACAATAACGCATATCCTGTCATGGATTATTCCTTAAGTAAATCCAGCCGTGGCAGTACCCACTGAGAAAAGGCTTGCAATGTTGCCCACTTTATATAGATTAAGAGCGCACGTATTGTCGCTTTATGCCACTTCCCCCAACCCTGCTTGGTGATACCAAAAATCCATTAACCATGTTACTGTCCTGAAAGAAGGCTACATTAATTTCTGAGCTAAGTTGACCCAGAAAGTGTTACTGTTACTATAACTACAGTCAAAAAATAAATGTTGCATAGTCTCTGGCCATTGTCCACAAGTATGTGGTAAACACTCCTAATCTTGAACGCATTTGTATTTATGATTGTCCCCAACATTCATTTTTTCATGGCAACAAGCCCATGAGAGTGTGGTAGCTAAGATTAAATGCAAAGAAGTGCAAAATCATGCATTTGGGATGCAGAAATCCAAGGGAGGATTACAAGATGGGGGGAGAGGTACTGACAACCACCAGTAAAGAAAAGGAAAGGGGTATTCATATCTAATTACCTAAAAGTAACCAAACAATGTGAGAAGGCTGTGGGGAAAGCCAGAGGGATGCTAGGCACATAGGAGAGAGTATCACCACTGGAAAAAAGGATGTGGTTAAGCCACTGTACAGATCACTAGTGAGACCTCATCTAGAGTACTGTGTCCGGTTCTGGAGGCCACATCTCCAGAAGGACATAAACAAAATAGAGGCAGTCCAGAGAAGGGCATCAAAAATGGTGCAAGGACTGCACCAAAAGTCATATGAGGAAAGATTAGAGGACCTCAATATGTATTCCCTGGAGGAGAGGAGAGAAAGAAGGGGGCTATGATACAAACATTCAGGTACCTCAGGGGATATAAACAAGGTACAGGAGGGCTGCATCTTTCAGAAAAGAAGTTGTATAAGAACAAGGGGGCATGATATGAGACTAGAGAGGGGTAGGCTCAGGGGCAATGTGAGGAAGTACTTTTTCACAGAAAGAGTGGTGGATGCTTGCATAGCCTCCTGCAGAGGTGGTGGGGCAAAATGGCAGGGGAATTCAAGAATGCTTGGGATAGACACAATAGAACACAATAGTGCTCTTGTAATGGGGATGAGAGAGTAAGCCGCAGATCAGCTAGGGTTTGCAGCAATGCATTAGGCAGAAAAAAGGGTCAGACTCAGTGGGCCACACGGTCCTTATCTGCCATCACCTTCTATGTATCTATGTATATAGGTGTCTATGAATGACCCACATTTTAAGAGGCATTCAAAATTCTATCAAGGTTTCTATTACAACCTTCTCCAGTATCCTCCTAATAAGTTGCCACTGCCTGATTTTCAGAAAGCATTCCCTGATACAGGACGGCAGTGCTCCTAGTTCCTTTGTAGGAATGTGTAGTGTTCCTCATGACCACCAGAGTATGATGGGATTACTCCATTCCAAGAGCAACCCAAACCTTTAAGATGGGGTACCTTGCAAAACTGGGGAGATGTTGAACTTCATAAAAATACTAAAGAAAAAAATGTGGATTAATCATTCCAGTCCACCTTCTTTTGTTGGTCTATAAGTGTGATGTTAACTACACTTAGCTGCTCAGAGGGCCCCCTGAAAATCAGGAGCCCTACTCACAGGCATAGTTTGCATTATAGTAAATCTGTCCCAGTGTGACATCTTTTTATAGCATTTAACTTGCTTGCAAATAATAGACTAAAGAAAAACCCATACCGCCTTGTTTGTAGGGAAGCTGGTGGTGGAAAAACTTATGCAACGTACCAGAAAAAGTAGGAGTTTGAAAGTCTTGATTAGATAAATCCTCTTCTTCCTAGTCATAGCTGGTCATAGGCCAATTTCTCTATCAACTTTGTTTTCTGCTTGATTTAATTTCAATTGCCAATTTTCTGTAGTCATGTCCCTCGTTCCAAACACATCTCTAGTACTTCAATATGATCCAAAAACATTTGTGTCCCTGAAATGTCATGAGGGATCTGCTCTCCCATGTTAAAGCCCTTGCTTTTCATTTTATTAGTTTTAGCCCCTGATAAGTTGGAAAATTGATTTCGATCTTCCAAAGCCACTCTGCCAGATACTGTTTGTTTTTTTTATCTAAGAGAACAACATTGTCAGAGTAGGCCACAGTTTTTCTTACTGTCCTAGCTTTAATACCAGCAAGATTTTCCAGTCTCCTGAAGACAAGGTTGACACAAAAAACAAATAAAAGGTGGCTAAAGGGATAACCCTGTCTGACCCCGCATTTTATTTCTCACAAAATCCCCACCCACCTGTTCACCATGAGAAGCACCACATTTTAATGTTTCCTTGCACGCATGTGCAAGAAACATAATGCCACCATACGAGTTTTCGTAGGTGTACCTCCCCCACTTCCAATTCCCTGCTCCCTTTTGCAGGCACGGCTGCACCACGCCAATGAATGTCCAAGTTGTCTATGACAGCATTCAGATGCAGTGGCATACAATTCTAAGGAAAACACCGCCACAGGCAATTTGCGGCAGTATGCAAATTGCCTACATAGGCACTGCATCTGAACTGTCATAGACAGTTCATCCCCCCATGAACACATATGTGCGGCACAGGGTACCCTAAGCGTGCTCGTCACGCTTCCCCATTACACCGTCTGGCGGCAGGATTTTAACCCGTTGGCTCCGCTTCACCCTCAAACACACTTCCATGTGCCATGCTGGGAGCCCACCCCAGCTGTAGGCAATGTCTCCAGATGGCTGACGGGGTGCTCAACTTCACGGCCCACTGTCCCCTGCCCCCCAAAAAAAAACATGACTTCCAGTTACCATGCTGGGAGCCCACCCCAGCGTGGCAAAAGTTGGTTTGGCCAATATGGGTGCTCAATCCCCCATCGGCTCCACTGCCGCCCACCAAAAATACAATTTCAGCTGCCATGCTGCAAGCCCTCCCCAGAGTGGCAAAAGTCCCGCGTCGTCTGCCTGCAGAAGGAAAAAAAATAAACTGTAAAAAAATAACTGCCCTCGTGACTATCTTGCCCCTCTCCCCAAAACCTGCGCCCACCCTCTGTGCACCCACCTCCCCACACACCCCCATACTTACCTCCGTGCCCAGCGACGATCTTCAGTGGATCGGGAACACGCCTGCACTCTTCAAAGCCAGCTGCGTAACTGAAGAAATGCCAGTAAGCTGTATAACAGCATAATTTTTTTTTCAACTTTGGTGCATATCTCAGCCATTTTGGGGAATTTGTTCACGAAATTTCCACATGGGGTTTTGGGGTCCCACCCCTGAACTCAGTCACTGTCATTTTGTTATTCGGTCCTGAAAGGTGATTTCATGGTCTCTTTCAGGACTGAGTAATGAAATGACAGTGGCACAGTTCATAAGGTAGGCCCCCAAAACCCTAAGTTGAATATTTGGTGAAAAAATTCCCAAAAATGGCTGTGTTACAAGCGTGCATTGCGCAGTTCATACGCACACTCGTAAGTTCGCAAATTTTTATTATTTTCACTCCAGATTTTCAACATTGCCGTTTTACCACACCTCCGTATGAGTACTACAGCTGTTATTTTTCACATCTTGCCCAAAATGTGTTTTCACGCATTTAGCACACAATGGCGCAGTCGGTATGCAAAATCAATGTTTGGGACACATTAAGAAAATCACAGTGACACTGTTCATGAGCAGAGGTCTTAAAATGGCTATGTTAAAAATTTGGTGACAAAAGTCCATAAATGACTGTGTTAATGAGCATGCATGCGCAGTTTCCTCGCACCCTCATAAGTTCATGAATTTGTAGTATTTTCAGTCCAGTCAACACAGGCATTTTTTCACACCTTCTTATGAACAGTACAGCTGTCATTTTTCACACCCTGGCTGACTGTGTTTTCGCACTTCAGCGCAGAAATGCTTGGTCGCTGTGGGAAATCAGTGTTCGGGACAGATTAAGAAAATCACAGTGACACTGTTCATGAGCAGAGGTCCCAAAATGCCTGTGTTGACAATCTGCTATAAAAAATCCCCAAACTAATTACATTATGGGTGTGCGTTGTGCAGTTTCTACGCACGCTCTTGACTTCACCAGTTTTTTTATATTTTCACTGCAGATTTTCAACATTGTTATTTTTTACACCTCCCCATGAACAGTACAGCTGGCATTTTTCACATCCTGTTTGAAATGTGTTTTTGCACCAGTGGTGCCAAATGGCGTAGTCGCTGTGCAAAATCATCTTTCCACTAACAAACTGATATTGCCACTGTTCATGAGGTGGGGTTCACAAAAACCCATGTTGAAAATTTGGAGTGAAAATACCAACGAACATAGAAACATAGATTTTGACGGCAGATAAGGACCGCTTGGCCCACACAGTCTGCCCATTTCCCTACTTAATGGATAAGCTGCAGATCCTAGTTAACCAGCAGCCTACTTCTTCCCCCCACCCCCTAGAATTGCCTTATGACTGTCCCATGCATGCTTGAATTCCACCACTGATTTTGACTCCACGACCTTCCTCCGAAGGCCGCTCCATGCATCCACAACCCTCTGTGAAAAATACTTCCTTGTTACCTCTGAGCCGCCTCTTCTATCTTCAGATTGTGCCCTTGTTCTTGCATACCTCTTTTTGAAAGATGCTACCTCTTGGACTTTGTTGATTCCTTGAGGTACTTGAAAGTTTCTATCATGCCCCCTCTCCCTCCTTTCCTCGAGGCTATACATATTTAGCTCCTTAAGTCTCTCTTCATATGTCTTCCGTGCAGACCCTGCACCATTTTAGTTGCCTCCTCTGGACAGCTTCCATCCTGTCTATGTCTTTGTGGAGACTGGGTCTCCAGAACTGCACGCAGTACTCCAGATGGGGTCTCACCAACTGTCTGTACAGAGGGATAATAACTTCCTGTTTTCTACTGGTGATGCCTCTCCCTATGCATACCAGTATCCCCCCAGCCCTCCTTGCTGCCCTCTCACATTGCTTGCCCACCTTTAGGTCATCTGATATGACTACCCCAGGTCCCTTTCCATTTTTGTTGTTGTTAGTATCTCACGCCTAGAACGCCTGGGACATTAGGGTTTCCGACCATAATGCCCCACCCTGTAGAGACTGACAGGCATCAGGGGTGTGACTTGGGATTGTCATCTGTAATACTCCTGCCATTCCACCCCCACCCACACCCTGCAGCCAGTGACAGGCATCGAGGTGTGCCTTGGACTCTTCAGCCCCAAATTTAACCCCATTATCCTATACTGCACCCATCTCACCGTATTTCTTATGGAATGGGGTGAGCATAAGGCCCAAAGACCCCAAGGCACACTGTGACACTTGTTGGTGTCTGCAGAGTAGGGTGTGGTGAAATGGCATGGCCGTTATGCCTGATGACCCAAAGGCACACCCCAATGCCTGTCAGTCTCTGCAGGGTGGTGGTGGGGTTGGCTTCAGTTCAATACTTCACTGCCATTCCTATTATGCATCTCTCTAACTCCTACACTACCAATGCCAATGCCAGCAAGCAAACATTCGGCATTGACAAATGCTTGTTGTATAACATCTTAATACTCTTTAGAAACTCATCTGGCATCCCATATGCTTTCAATGCTGCCTATAATAATTATGTGTCACTGAGTCAAAATCATGATCTTGACCCAGTGTTAACACACAGCCTGTCAAATCTCCCAATTCCCTCTCTACAATTTCCTGACTATATGTTAAGTTATTCTGGCTCTTCCTTCCTGGTATCAGCAGGTCTGTGACAGGGATATTAGGTGCCCTGCCACTGCTGCCAGTCTATGACCTAGAACCTTCATAAAAATCTTTAAATCATTGTTCAAAAGACAAAATGGATGCCAGTTGGTGATTTCTGCTGCACCTCCTTTTTATATAAGGAAAATAGGATTCTCTGATTCATACTGGTACACAATTGCCCCTTATTCCTTAAATCAGTAAAAAGAAGTGTTAGTTCTGGTACTATGGAAGAGGACAGAACTGTCCTGGTAATCCATCCAGCCCTGGTGCAGTTCCAGAGGATAGGTTGGCTATAGTTTGTGTTATCTTCCTAGATTTGGCAGTGGTAGGATGGATAAAAGCCCCAGGCCTTGTTCTGCCATAACTGGAGTCCCAAAAGAAACTGTAAGATGCTTCTCAACAACTTTAGTTATTTTTGACAATTCTGAATGTGGTACACTATTCTGATCTTTTAACTTAGAAAAAACAATATTTTTTTACTCTATCCTGCAACTCTTACATAGGTTTGCCTGCATTCTTGTGCCCTATGTCCCAAATTTTGCTCTAAAATAATGTACGTGCTTTTATCATATTGTAAGGAGCACCTTTCTGACTTTATATTTTTTATTTGCTACAAAAAGTCCTCTGTAGTATCACAGGATAGTAAATATTTGTCTCATAAGTTGAGACCTACAGGACAAATATGTAAAATATTTCTCCTCTTCTGTCTTTCTGACTGTTGCTGGAAGAACTTCCATATGTCACTTTTGGTCCTCCCAAAATTCCTTTTAAATCATCATACATAATCATCACTGATTTCCTAGCTGTTATGAGTTCAGAAAGCCTCTTCCTCACTTCTTGGTTATCTAATTGTGCAACATTAAGCCTCCAAATTCCTGGATCTATCTTTTTGCTCTGGATGATTCCTAATGCATATGTTCTGCGGTTTCTAAGGGAAGTGTTCTTATTTTTGTTAAGGGCAACCCTGGGGACAGAAACAAAAAAAAAAAAATCTAGATTAAATTAACCCTTTATAAAAGGTGTGTTCTTTTTTCAGGGTGAATCTGCTATAGGCATTTGAGTTCCCCGCTGAGAGGATGTGCACATTAATGCAGCCCGTGATGCTTTGCATTGTGGGGGCATGTGTGATTTTGTATTTTCTTGAAACTTGGCTTCCCAGCCAAATGCCCTTTGGGGTAACCCTTGCCTCAGTGTTTACGCATAGAGGTTCTTTGCTTTTAAATAGTTTTTTTATTTTAATGGGTTCACCACAATATATCCCAGGCACACTGCCTTAGGGGTAGCTGGTCCATTCCACTGGGGTGTCAAACAGACGAGGCATACTGATGAGTCCTGGTAGGACGAAACACGTGTCTATGTCTTCTGTTAGCACCCTTTGCAAACTGTGTGAGAGGGCCTTTCGCACCATGCAATTCTGCTTAAAGTTGGACCAGCATAACATTCTGTGGTGATTTGCATATGTAGCCTATGATGCTTTGCATTGTGGGGGTATGTGTGATTTTATTTTTTAATGTGGGTATATGCATATTAATAACGCACACCCAGCATGACATAACTACCTTTTGAATACCTTATATAAACAAGTTGGCAAGCTATAACCCACCAGAATTACACTGTACTGGATACTGGATGCATCCATGTGTGCCTAGATGGCAATTGATAGGAAAGCATTGCAAACCAAGCTTACCAGGCTCCAAGTTTCATTACATGGTGTCAGAAGATGGAGCAGTTATCGTCACCTCATGCACTTGATCTGAATGGCAATTTGGCTGAAAACTGGTGTCGCTTCAAGCAGCAGATTGAAATTTTCTTTGTTGCCACAGGTGTTGCTGAGAAATCCCAGAGGATATGGGCTATGACATTCTTGCACATTGCTGGACCTACAGCCTTGGAGGTGTACAATATTTTCAACTGAGGGAGACAAGAAGACAAGGAGAACTTGTCCAAAGTCATGGAGTAATTTGAGAGGTACTGCAACCCATGCAAGAACTTGACATATGAGATGCATTTGTTTAACATCAGGAATCAAAATTCAGGTGAATCTACTGATGCCTGTATTACAGATTTGTGCATGAGAGCTCAGTCTTGTGAGTTTGGCACGCTGAGTGAGTCACTGATCAGAGACAGAATTATTTGTGGTATCCTTAATGATCATGTGCTGACTATCCTGACTGCTCTGAGAAGCAGATTTAGCACTTGTTAAAACTATTGATATCTTTAGAGTGGCTGAATTCAGTGAGAAGTAAATTAAAAGCACGAGGGAGCCCCTGGGAAGGAGACTGTAGTCAATATGGCAATTCTCAAAAGAGGGTGAGAATGAGAGACTGTGCACAAAGTAAGAGGGAGCTTGCCAGCAAGAGAACCAAGAATGCAGAGATGTAGGAAATGTGGTCGCAAGCATGGGCCAAATAGGTCCCCCAGCATATGCACAAAATCATTTTCCAGAACGTAATGCTGAGCAAGGTGTGAAAGTGCATGTTGTTAATGAAGAGACCAGTAGTAAAAGTGAGACTATCTTTACAACTGAGACGCTCACAGATAACCCTGGGGACTGACTGGGAAGTGACTTGAATATAAATGGGAAATTTGTGACTTTTAAGCTGGACACTGGAGCTCAGTGTAATATTATGCCTTTGAACACGTATTAAGCTATGTCTAGAGAGACTATCCAGAAATCTAAAGCAAAGCTGGTCTCATATTCAGGCCACCAGTCAAATGTATGCTGGAAAGTTACACTGACTGGGTTTTAAAAATCAGTACCATGTTGTAACGTTTCAAGTGGTGGATGCCAGTGTAACTCCAGTGTTGGGACTACCTACTTGTCTAGAGATGTGACTTGTAAAGAAAATGTTCTCAGTAAATGCTGATAAGGACATAACTGAAAAGATACTGTCCAGCTTTACTGATGTATTTCAAGAGTTAGGGTGTTTAGGGAGAATACCAAATCAAAATAGACACTTGGTGAGCCTAGTAATTCATCCACCCAGGAAGATACCATTTTCCTTAAAAGACAAGGTAAAAGTTGAACTTGATAACATGAAGATGTTGGGTGTTACTGAAAAAGCAGAGAGGCCCACAAATTGGGTTAATTCAATGGTCGTAATAGACAAGCCTAATAAAATAAGAATATGCATTGACCCCAGAGATTTGAATAAAGCAGTTAAGAGAGAGCATTACCCTATGAAAACCACAGAAGAAGTATCCGCCAGGCTTGTTGGTGCCAAAATCTTCTCAGTGTTAGATGCTGGTCATGACTTTTGGCAAGTCAAGCTTGATGAGCCCAGCTCAGAATTAGTGACCTTTAACACACTGTTTGTGCGCTATAAGTTTGCGTATGCCATTTGGAATTTGATCAGCCCCAGAAGTTTTCCAAAGAAAGATATAACAAATCTTTGAAGGTTTAGATGGTGTTGAGACTTACGTGGATGATAGACTTGTAGCCCAGACACCGTGTGCCAGTGAGCTATTACCCCTGCCTGTTGACTACCACACAGGTTAAGGGGTCTGGGTTCTGTTTCAATGGTGATTGAGGGTTCTTTCCCAGAATAGAAATAAAATAGTGTGGTGCCTCCACCCACAGTAAGATAACAGTGCGCTTGGTGTTTGAGTAGTACAACCCCCTGGGATGCCGTAGCTACCCACCTCCCCTTCTAGTCACCCCACACACAGAATACCATGTTGCTTGCCAACACAGATATATACATATACTTAACAGCTGTAGCTAATAATATGCTCACCACACAGGAATTGCAAATAAGGAAACATAGCTTTATTTTTAGGGGTAGGGCTAGGGAAGGGGTATCAGGACAAATGATTGCTGTTAGGGAAAGAGAAAGTTTGATTGGGTTAACAGGGTCTGTAGGCCAGAACATCAACAGTGCCCACACCCACTGGTACCAGTGCAAACACCCCTTTTGCCCTGTCTGTCCATACTGGGTACCCAGATTTAACACAGGCCTGCTAGATGCCATGGGTTGGCCTGTGTTGGGGCCCTTGGAGTCATTTTTTTTTACCAAAATAGCTAGCTGCTCTAAATTACTCCACTTTCGCAGGGCAAGCCCCGGTTACTCCACAATTCAGATGAAACTGAGGTTCGGGTACTGGCACCATGGGTTTGGGCAAGCTAGGAATAACTGCTCTGAGGGTCAGCAAGCCAAGGGAAGAGAATACTGATCTGGAAACTGAAGCAATGGCTAGAATCTGGTCAACCTTGGACTTGCTTGATGAGTCTTGCAGCTTGTCACCTTCTGACTTGATGATTCTTGCAGCTTGTCACCTTCAGCCCACCAAGCAGGCCAGATTACAGAGCACAAATGCAAGGCCTACTAGGCCACAAGGAACTCAGACCCAGGAGTGACCCTATGGCCCAGCTCCCCTAATGGATCCAGAGTGCCCTAGCACTCAGGCACTCACCCATGGCCCCAGCCGCAAAGTCTGCCTCACTTGATAGGGATTGCAGTTTCCCTACCTGGCTCCAAGTAGCAGCTGGCAAATTGCAGTTTTTGACTTTTTCCCTGAGCAGAAGCAAACAGCTCCGGTGTGCAACAACAAGTCCTCCAAATTGCACCTTGCCAGTGACTTTTTGCTAGTAATGTGCAGTCTCTGGAGTGGACCTCCACCTTTCTGCCACTGGATTTCAGTAAAACTAATAGGTTCCTGAGCTCTGGATACCTGTAAACCAAGACCCTGATGTGTTTAAGGTACTTGTTTTCAGCCACCAAATACAACAAACTGGTGACAAGGGATAGTGCAAATTATCATAGCTCCAGCTTACTGAATTACACCATTTTGTGACTTTCCGCATTGGACACAAGTAAGCAATTTGGAACTGTACAGTATTATGGCAACTTCAGCCAGCTTTGAGATTTTTGCAGGAATAGACTGGGATACATGGTCCAGATGGTTTGATCAGTGGTTATTACTTAATCGTGCCATACACGCTGCTAAAAATAAACAGCAGGGTGAGCTTATTCGAGTTGCTTTTTGTACTTACTTGGAGAGTGAAATCTTCAAACTTTTATGCAGTCTGTGTGCACCGGACTGGCCAGAGGATTTGTCATATTAAGAGCTAAAGGCTAAATTGAATGCACAATACAGTTTACCAACTTTCCCAAGAGCTGAACGTTATAAATTCTACAGTTACCAGCAGAAACCAGGTCAGTCATTACAATCTTATTTGGCTGAGATCAAAAGCTTAGCTCTCACATGTGAGTGGAGCAGGGAGCATCTTGAATCTAATTTAGCTGATAAGTTAGTTATGGGGTTGAATAATGAACATCGTGATAAGCAATTACTTTCTGTAAGTGTTAAGAAGTCTGCTGATGAACGCTTCGATGGCACTAATGTATGAGGCTGCAGAAAATGAGGCACATGCTAAGATGAACACTAAAAATGAGGTACAAGTAACTGCAGTAAACTCCAAATTGAAACAGCTCAAACCTAAGTCTAAGCCACTGTTTTCAAAGAAAGATTCAACCACTCCACCCCAACTGCATGGCCAGTACAAATGTGCATCATGTGGGTCTTCTCAGCATAGCAGGGACCAGTGCAAATTCAGAGAAGTTCAGTGTCATGGCTGTAAACATCAGGGTCATATTGTTAAAGTTTGCAGGAGCAGGAGAACTGCAGTGATCAGTTCAGAGAGCACAGACAGTGCAGTGGTTCCTATTGCACCACAAATGCAGACTAAAGATGTTCCTCCTTCCTATGTGTTACTTAATTGCCACAACTGAGGCGCCAGTTGTGTTTAATGGTAGATTCTTCTTCCCAGTTACTTTTATTAACCATCAGACATGGTCTGATCTGGATAAGCCACCACTGTCTCCTTGTAATAAGTTGCTGCATGCATTTGAAGGGCAACCAATTCAGCCACTGGGCTCTGTTTACCACTTTGGTATGCAGGACTGATTCTCCTAGTACACCTTTAACTTTTCTGGTTTCAAAAAGGGTGTCAACATTTTGGGCAGAAATGCTCAGGTTCTTCTAAACATTCATATTGATCCAGCAAATTTGGCCTACTTGCTGCAGACCAGATACCACAAAGCAGTAACCGTTAAAGCTTGGGAGATTTTAGAACTTGTATCCAGAGCTGTGGAAAGACCTAGGATGTTGCACAACAGCTAAAGCAAAGCTAGTTACAAAACCTAGTGCAGTCCCTAAGTTTTGCAAACCACAGAAACTTCCTTTTGCCTTAAAACCAGTGATTGGGGCAGAATTGGACAGACTGGAAAAAGTGGGTGTGCTGGAAAAGGTTTCAAGTTCAGATTGGGCTACTCCAATTGTGGTGGTATCTAAACCAGATGGTAAGGTTCGAATATGTGAAGATTTCAAGGTGGAGCTTAATCCAGTACTTAGCACAGATGTATTTCCTTTACCCTTGCCAGAGGAACTTTTTCATAGACTGAACTGTGGTGTGGGGTTCTCTAAACTGGACCTCACTGATGCATACCTTCAAGTGGAGTGGGATACAGACTCTCAGAAACTGGTAGTGACTAATACATACCAAAGACTATACAAGTACAAATGGTTATGTTTTGGCCTTAGTTCTGTGCCTGCTATTTTCAAAAAGTGATTGAGCAAACGGTGAGTGATATACCAGGTGTTGCTTGTTATTTGGTTGACATCACTGTCATGGGCAAGACAGAAGCAGAACATTTACTTAACTTACAAAAGACTCTAGAGAGATTGCAACAGAGTGGATTCAGACTCAGGAGAGAAAAATGCCAATTTTGTCTACCAAGTGTCATGTACTTAGGTCACACTATTGACAAAGATGGAATTTGTCTGAATGACGAAAAAGTGGAAGCCATTGTGCACATGCCTGAACCACAGAATGTTTCAGAGTTGCACTCATTCTTGGGTATGGTGCATTACTATGACCGTTTTATACTTGGCTTAGCCACTAAATGTGCTATCCTGAATGAACCGTTACATAAAGGTACTCCATGGAAGTGGACCAAGGGCCACAGTAAGGCAGTGCAAGTCATCAAGCTCTCTCTAACCGATGTGAATAATTTAACTCACTATGACCCTAACTTACCTATCACATGGGCCTGTGATGCTAGTCCTGTGGGTATAGGAGCTGTCCTTTTCCATACAGATCTAGAAGGAGTGGAAAAGCCAATAGCCCATGTGTCACACAAACTCACTGCAGCTGAAATGAATTATGCCCAGATTCAAAGAGAGGCATTATCAATTGTGTTTGGAGTCCAGAAGTTTTGCCAATACTTGCTAGGTCGCAAGTTTCACCTAAAGATGGATCACAAGCCACTAGTGACAATTTTCAGTCCAGAAAAGGAATTCCAGAGACAACTGCTAGCCGACTTCAATGATGGGCATTCATTTTGTCTGCCTATAATTTCAAGGTCACATACCAACCAATGGACCAGCATGGAAATGCAGATGCCTTGTTGAGGTTACCAATATCCAGAGAAATGGAGTTTGATACGGGACTTAAAGAGGAGCCATTAATATGCCAGGTGGAGCCAGATAGTTTTCCAGTGCAATTCAAAGTTATGGAGGACTGTACTGTTGTGTGTGTAATGGAGCGACAACAGTTAGATCAGCTTCCAGTACTAGCCAAGGACATTGCAAAAGTGACTAGTCAAGCTGCAATTTTGAAACAAGTGCATCAGTATACACTTGAGGGTTGGCCGCAAGGCACTATTTGTTCAGCTGAACTACAACCTTACCATACAAAGGGACAGCAATTGTCCATTGCTGAGGGGTGTCTTCTATGAGGATTGCGTGTCACAGTACCCCAATGTTATCACTCAAATGTGTTGACTCTTTTGCATGCGGGCCATCAAGGTATTGCTAAATGAAATCCTGACCAGACTTCACATATGGTGGCCTTCCATTGACAGAGACATATATACCAGGTTGTGCAAAGATGCTAAGGTTGTGCTGTATCAATGGGAAATCTGGCAAGAACTCCAGTTCACTATTGGGAATGACCTGAAAACCTTGGCAAAAGTTGCATATTGATTTTGCAGCACCCTATTTAAAGTCTATGTTGTTACTCTTAACTGATGCTTATAGTAAATGACCAGAAATTCATCAAATGTCTTCAACAACTACTGAGAGTACCATCAAAGTGTTGAAATCTATCTTTGCTACCCATGGTTTTCCATAAGTGATTGTCTCAGATAATGGACCACAGTTCACGTCTGTTGAATTCCAAGCATTTTGCCAGCAACGTGTTATCTGCCATATTTTCTCACCTCCCTACCATCCAAGTTCAAATGGCGAGTCGAATGCCTAGTTCAGACTTTTAAAAGAGTATGGCAAAGCTAATCCTACTACACCGACGGCAATACAAATATCCCTTTGACTTTCTTGAAATGTATCGAACAACACCACATTATGTCACTGGAATATCCCTGCAGAATTGTTGTTTGGACGTCAGATTCAAACTCAGTTGGACCTTCTTCACTTCTAGGCTATAAATCAGGAACTGAAATGCTTCCTTAGACCAGATCCTTCAAACCCAATGATCTTGTGTGGGTCAGGATGTATGTAGGCCCGAAGAGATGGATAGAAGGCGTGGTAGAAAAAAGTTTGGAAACGTTGTCTATACTGCTCGACTGACTAACCAAAGGAGAGTGAACAAACATGTGGACCAATTACGTACTAGAATTGAGACAGGACAAAAAAAGGATACTCAGAGTCGGGATAGTTATCCAGCATTAGTTCTTCCAGAACAAGAACAGGAAGAGATAGTGGAACCACAGCATTTCGTGACGAGATGTGGCTGATGCTAATCAGATTCCAGAGCAACAGCCTCCAGTCCTACTATCTCAGTCAGGACGTAAGACATCCGCCAAAGAGAATGGACTTGTAGAGATATAACCTAATGACATTATTAAATAAAAGGACATTGCAGTAATAACTTTGATAGTTTCATACTATTTTCTGAATTATTGACTTACGTACTTTCTCTCTAAGACAGGAGGGATTGTTATGTGTAGTGCAGCTTTAAGAAATGTTGGCCAGTACAGCTTTGGGGAATGCATTTACTGTAACTCTTCCTGTGTGTGTTTAAATAACTGTTCCCCTGTGTCTGAGCTGAATAGATGTAAACAGAGAAGGCCTAATACTGTGGTGCATGTTTTTCTTTCTACCAAGACCCTGATGTGTTTAAGGTACTTATTTTCAGCCACCAACTACAACACTGTTAAGCCATTTTGCCTGTGTTTGGGACTGCGATTTGAATTCTGAAGGGGCAGAGCACCTCTGGTTGTCAAGCAGGGGTGCCAAGTTTTGAAAAAAATTGTGGGTGCTCAGAGAATTTATAAAAGGTCGAGGATCTGGGAGCCACCTACATCCCAAGAAGCTACAGAATTTTTCATGCTTGGTGGTGCATTTGGGGGTATTTTGATACATTTTAGAATGCATATGCACCACCACCACTACTCCACTGCAGAGGATGCAAGGGTGCCTTTGGGGCTCTTTGAGGCCTGGCAAGGTGCTAAGACCCATAGGAGAGTGTTTGGAGGATTTTTGATGCCCGAGTGTTGTCAGCATGCCCCAAATGTGGATTTCAGGTTACAGTACCACCACCCCACAAGGTGTAAGAGTGTCCTGGAGGGCTCTTTGATGTCCCAAGGTGCCAAGGACCATAGAAGAGTGCACTGGAAGGCTTTTGATGCCCTCTAGGGCTGCAAGGATGCTCTGAATAGAAATTTTAGGTTACAGTGCTACCCCCACAGGGTGTGAGAGTGTCCAAGCTTCAAGCTCAGATGGCTCTGTTGTCTGTTCTTGTCATTCCTTAAAACTTACAGACTGAGTTTCATTAGGTAGCAAGCAACCGAACCCAGTAAACACTGCCTGCCATCGCCTCACACAAACACAGACAGATTGCCAGTTTTATTTCCTTTTATTTAATGTTTAATTATTCTAAGTTTCCTTTAGTTTTTTTGGGGTGGACACTTCTGACTGGACGGGACAGTCAGAATACACACTGACAAGTTCAGAAGTCAGCTTTTTGCTTTCCCCCAACAGCTCACACACTCATAGACAGATCAAACTAGGAGGACTAAACTTTTTGGTAGCGCCCTCCCTACTCTGTCCTAGGCAGTGACCGACTTTGACTGACTGGAGAAAGACTAACAACAGGCAGCGTCCTGTGAGTCAGAAAACACACTGCTCTTCCTCTCCCCCACTGCTGAAACACTCACACAGAATGTTATTGATTTCTTAAGATCAAAGAGCTGCAGCAAAGAGAAGGTAGGGAACTACAGGCCAGTAAATCTCACTTCAGTGGTGGGTAGGATCATGGAGACACTCCTTAAGGAACGAATTGTGGAACACCTGGAATCATGGGAGTGCAAGATCTTAGGCAACATGGATTCACGTCAGGAAGATCCTGCCAAACAAATCTAATCAATTTATTTGACTGGGTAACAAAGGTAGTGGATCAAGGGGGCGTGGTGGATGTCGCCTACCTAGATTTCTGCAAATTGGACTTCAATACCATTTCACATAGAAGGCTGGTCAAAAAGCTGAGTAGTCTGGTATTGTGCCACAAGGTGGTGAACTGGGTTAGTAACTGGCTCAGGGATAAAAGGCAGAGGATAGTAGTAAATGGAACTCAGTCTGAGGAAACGGAGGTGACCAGTGGAGTACCCCAGGGTTCAGTTTTGGGGCCAGTCCTCTTCAGTGTCTTAATCAGCAACATTGCAGAAGGTCTGGAGGGAAGGTTTGCCTGTTTGCAGATGACACCAAAATCTGCAACGGGCTGATAAACCAGAGGAGTGGTAAGAATGAGAAAAGACCTAGAGAAGTTGGAAGATGGCCTGTGGTGTGGCAACCAAAATTCAGTGCTAAAATGTAAGATCACTCACGGGGAATGGAAACCCCAGGAGAAAACTACTTGGATGGGGAGCTGCTGTTAGTCACCACCAGTACTCTACTACTGAGGATGCAATGGTGCCTTTGAGGGCTCTTTGCTGCTGCCAAGTGCTGCAATCATGAATGGAGTAGGGATTTTCCTTTTTTTATCCCCTAATCTTAGAGTTTCTATAAGTTGTATTTATTTTTTCGTTTGGTGGACAAGAGGACCTCCCAAGACAGCATGACACAAACATTTCAAGTTCAGGCAGCTTCCCCTCCCCTCCCCACATGTCCTGCGCTTGCTTCTGCCTGCCTCGTCTCACAACAGAGTCAGACCACCAACTAAAAATGTTTATTTGCAAGGAGGATAAGCAGTGACTTGCTCAGCCCTCAGGGTCACACAGTATGCAAGCAAGTGGAAGTTGCTGGAATTAAACTCAGGCATGCTCGATGTACCAAGCTCTGTGTCTGTGCAGTGCAGCTCTGACCATGTGGTTCCTTAAACCTCACAGAGGTTCTCTAGGCAGCAGAAAATCCCTTCCCTCACACACTGCCTGTCCAAGTCTCCAAGGCTGCCAAAAGTGCAAATTAATTTTCCTTTTTTAAATACTTCCCTTAATCCTGAGTTTCTTTAGGATTTATTTTATTTTTTTAGAGTGGACAGGAGGACAAGTGACCACACCAAGACAGCGGGGTATGACCTGTATCAAACACTTCAAGTCCAGGCAGCAGCCCTTCCCATCCATCCACAGCCCACACTGCTCTTTCAGGATTCTGAATACACTGGTTGTTACCTGCTACCACCCTTTGCTGTTAATTGACCCCCCTTAACAGCAAATTATAGGTTTTGAAGTCAGTTCCACACTGTTTATCACTACCCCCAAACACATATGTTTGTTTTTTTCTAGGCTACAGGGTTTTAAATAATTGAGTAGCAGTTTTTTTCTTGGGACAATGCTAACTGTACATAAAGTATTTATATAGGTTTTCTAGAAGTGTTATGTTTGTTAAACACAGTGAGGCAAGTGCTATGCATTTTTCACAATGTTTTAGCACTTTTATGAGCAAAACGCTAATCAATTTTTGGAGTTAAATAAATCCCTGGGCCAGCTTCCCCAACCCCACACACACACACACACACACACACACACACACACACACAAATCAACAGTTTTTTTTTTTATTTGCTTTTGGAACAGATTAACAACAGCCACTCTTATTCTTTAATTTTATGCCCCTGGCCCAGTTACCCCCCACACACACACACACACCCTACAAAATACCTGTAAGCTTGCTTAGCTGTGTTCCAATATATTTGCTGTCACTGGTATATTTGGAACTTCCATACCAGTAACAGGCTGTCAGGCTAACAGCAAATATATTAACTTGTCAGCTCCACACTGCTTGTTTTCTAGTTACGTGGCCTTCCAGTCACCAAAATTGTTCCTTTCTTCTAGCAGCAAGTTTGGTTTTCTGTCTAGCCCCTGTGCCCATCCATCACCAAAGTCATATTCCACAAATCAGCAGAAGCCCTGGGCATTTTGTAGACACAGCAGCCTGCTGCTTTTATAAGTTTGGCCTTCCTGACCCAGTTAACCAGCTCTGGTAACCCCCCCCCACCCCAAACAAAGGCTGTAGAATACTGCACATCAAAATGTGGAACAAATGGCCAAATGTGGAACATCTCATCATATCACAAAATAAAACTCAGAATATTGTTTAAATGTGTGTACTAATGTTTATGTTCACAAAGTTTTTTTTGTGTATTGAGCAACACATTTTTTACATTCACTGTTTGGATTTCTGTTGTAAAATTTTACCTTAAAATGCTGGACAGTACACACTCAAATCTCAATATGGAACTTACAGAGGGCTTTCCTGATTAAATGGTAGTTTACTCACCTGGTATAGGTGATTATAGGAGCACCTTCTTGCAGCACTCCGAATCTCAACACATAAGTAGCGCTCTTCTCATAGGCTGATGCACAAAGGAATCCCAAAATTTCGAAATCCGATCCCTCTCCTATCCTTGCTGTTCCCAGAATCCTCAGTATGATATCTTCCAAAGTTCGTTTCTCCTGAAAGTAAACTGTTAGGCAACCAAGAAAACAGAGGGCACCCTGCTTTCCGGTGGAATAATACGCAACACGGTGATGTTAGTAGTTGAAGCAAATGTTTACTACATACTGTTGTTAGAAACATTTGACACCTTGTTACACAGCTACTGACTGTGTGGATGTATGTGCTATAACTGTATACATTTGAAAGTAAAGTTTCAGATACATTCTTAGATGTCTCACTCTATATGTTTACTTTAACTGTATCACTATATATATATATATATATATATATATATATATATATATATATATATACACATATTCCTCCATAATGGGTGGGATACGAGTGCTGTAAGAAGGTGCTCTATAATCACCTTTACCAGGTGAGTAAACTACCATTATCTCTCGTCCTTCTTACAGCACTCAGAGTCTCAACACATGGGAAGATTGTACAGCAGTATTAGACTTTGTCCTGGGTGGGAGGAGGAACTGGGATCAATGCTGTCTGAAGCACTTCAAGACCAAACTCTGAGTTACCCATTAGTCCTGTGTCTAACGGTAGTACCTGAGAAAGGTGTGCTGGGACTCCCAGGTTGCTGCCTGGCAAATCTCTCTGACCGACGAGAGTTGCATGCCCCAAGATGTGGCTACTGCTCCAGTGGAGTGGGCTCTGATGTTAGCTGGAGGGGTGTTACCTCCACTCCTGTAGGCCCTCGCTATGGCTTCCTGTAGCCATCTAGCAATAGTGGATCTGGAAGCTGTCAAACCTTGTTTATTGCCTTGGAGTAGAACAGACAACCTGTCTGTCCGACGGAGATTCTCCATCCTGGTCAGGTAGGTCTGAATTGCTCGGGCTGGGTCTAAGCCGAGTAGGATTTCCCTGTGAGGGTCCCCTAACTGGTGGTTGAAGGTAGGGACTGAGATCTCTTGGGACGTGTGGTAGGCGTTGGCCACCTTCGGGATAAAAGACGGGATGGGTCGGAGTACGACCCTGTCAGGGAAAAAGCAGATAAAGGGCTCTCTACAAGATAAAGCCTGTAATTCGCTAGTTCTCTTGGCTGATGAGATAGCTACTAGGAATACGGTCTTCATCGTAAGTACGGATAAGGGGATGGACTCAATGGGCTCAAAAGGTGGGATGGTGAGAGCGTCAAGTACCAAACTGAGGTGCCATGGAGCTGTCAGGGGTCTTGGGGTGTGGTTGATAAGAGTTGCGGCTTTTAGGAAAGCTTGAACCAAGGGGTGGGCTCCAGGCAAATGTCCATCGGTTTCTCCCCTTATGGCCCCTATTGCGGCCATCTGTACCTGCAGAGATGAGGCTGATAACCCCTTTTCCAACCCTTTTTGCAGAAACTCTAATACGTTCATAATACTACATTGCGAAGTCTTCAAGTCCTGGCTCTTGCACCATGAAGCAAACGCCCACCAATGTTTGTTATAGGTCCTGTTGGTGGAATCCCTTCTTGCTTGTACCAAGGTGTCTACCACCGTACCTGATACCCCTAGTCCTAACAGTCTAGCCCTTTAGGTGGCCAAGCCGTCAGTTTCAGCAGTAGAGGGTTTTCGGTGCCAGATCGGGCCTTGCCTGAGTAAATTGTGTTGGCGAGGTAACCTCCTGGGATTGTCCGTTAGCATTTGTCTGATTAGGGTGTACCAGGTTCTCCTCAGCCAGTCTGGGGCTATGAGAACTACATTGCTGCCTGTGCTTCGGATTTTGTGTAGCACTGCAGGTAGCATGGCTATTGGGGGAAATACATACGCCTTTCTGAATGTCCATGGGGTCGATATGGCATCCACCCCTATTGCTCTCTTGTCTTTGAATCTGGACATATAGTTCAGGAGTTGGGTGTTGGTCGCTGAGGCCATGAGGTTGATGTCGAAGGGGCCCCATTTTTTCTGGAGTTCATGGAAAATTTCTGATGAAGTTGCCATTCCCCTGTTGTAGCATTTGCCTGCTCAGCCAGTCTGCCCTTGTGTTTAGGTTGCCTGCTAGGTGGACTGCTGTGGACTGAGTAGGTTCTTTTCTGCCCATCGCAGTAGTATGTCTGCCTCTTAAGCCATGGCTCTGCTTGTTCCTCCCTGTTTGTTGATATATGCCATTGCTACTCGGCTGTCGGTGTGCACTTTTACGTGGTGTCTTTGGAGTTGACCTTTGAAATGTATGAGGGCCAGCGGATGGCTCTTGTCTCTAGTATGTTGATTGGGAGTTTTGCCTCCCTGTTTGACCATTTCCCTTGGATGGACTGTCTGTCCAGAACAGCACCCCAGCCTAGCAGGTTTCAGTCTGTTTGAGGGTTCTTGTTGTATCTCTCCATTGTGCCCCTTGTGAGAAGGTGTGTGGGTGCCTGCAACTGTCAGTGAATTTCCACTGCCGGTGGAATAGTTACTCTCTGACTGTAATTCTGTTGACTGTAATTCCAGTTGTCTAGGAGTAGTCGTTGTAACTGTCTCATGTGTAATCTGGCCCAGTCATGTAGGTCTATGCATGCTGCCATGACCCCCAGTAGCTGCATGAGGTGCCAAATGGTTGTTGACTTCTTCTACATAACTGTCTGGCAGTGTGCTGTTAATGTGTGGATGCGTGTCTGAGATGGTCTTACTGTGCCAGTCACTGTGTTGAACGTTGCCCCCAAGTGGTCTAATACTGTGGGCAGAGTCAGGTGGCTCTTTGCTTTGTTGATGAGCCACCCGTGTTCGGTCAGTAACTGTTGAGCTCTACGTGTTGCTGTCCTTGACTGTTGCACTGTTCTCGCCCGTATCAACCAGTCGTCCAGGTATGGGATCACATGAATGCCCTCCATGTGTAATTTTGCCACTAGGGGTGCCATCACCTTGGTGAACAGTCGCGGGGCCGATGCCAATCCGAATGGCAGGCATTGGTATTGGAAGTGGTATCCCAGAATGCTGAATTGGAGGAACCTTTGGTGAAGGTCTGATAGGTATGTGTAGATAGGCATCCTTCAGGTCTATTGAGGTTAAGACGTTTCCCTTGTGTATCGCTGTGATGGTGGATCTTAGGGTTTCCATCTTGAACCTCTGGTACCGGACAAAGTTGTTCACAAATTTTAGGTCCAGGATGGGTCTGAGGTCTCTGGTCTTCTTTGGGACTAGAAAGAATACGGAGTAGATGCCTGAGAATCTCTCTTGAATTGGGACGGGCTTTATGGCTCTGCTGTGTAGCAGTTGGTGAAGGATGGTCCGTACTTGCTGCGAGGTCACTTTGTCCCTGGAAACGTGAGATTCTATATATCTGTCCCTTCTTGGGACTGAGTTGAATTCTATGGCATAGCCCTGCGAGATGATCTCCTGACACATTCGTGGCTGATTGATTTGGTCCAGGTTGTTGCGAACTGCTTGTAGTCTTCCTCCCACCGCATCCGCTTTGCCCTGGACCAGCGGATTCTCATTAGCGGAACCTCTCTTCGATTTGGCTGTCCTGAACCCTTGCTTCCCATTGAAGTGGGAGCCTCTGCCCCTGTTGCCTTGAAAGTTCTGTCTGTTGCTGAAAAAATTTGGTTTGAATCCAAAGGAACGTCTATCCTGTCCCTGGTGGCCTTGCCCCCTTTTGGGTCTGCCTGAGAAATGTCGGAATTTATTGTTTCGAAAAGACAGTAGAGTGGTTCACCCTCCTTGATCCCTGTCATCCCCTTTCTTTACTGTGAACTCCTCTATTCCGGGTCCGAACACCTTGTCTCCAGAGAATTGCAGTTTCATGACCCTAGACTTGGACTCTTGATCTGCATTCCACAGCTTCAGCCATACCTGGCTCTATTGATGGAAGCTGCTGACCTGGATGCCATCTTAAAGCTGTCGATTATGGCATCGGCTATGTATTTCATTGCTTGGATGGCATAGTCCATGGTGGCTTCATGGGCACTGGTTTTGGGGATGTCAGGTTGGACTGCCTCTAGCCATCTGAGTACGGCCCTTGCTGAATAAGTGGCGGCCATGGATGCTCTCATGTTCATGATCATCATATCATGAACCTTTCTCACAATTTCATTGACCTTTCTATCCATGGGGTCTTTTAGGGCCGAGGCTGATTCTGAGGGCAAAACGGTCTTGTTGCTAAGGGACGCGACCTCTGCATCCACTCGGGGGCAGTTGCCCAGAGTTTCTCTCTGTCCACTGGAAGTGGGTACCGTCTCTTGAAGGTCCCCTTCTCCCTAGTCTTAATGGGATCTGGTGCATCCCATTCCTTAGCTAGTATGCTCTCTAATGCTTGGCATACTGGGAAGAAAGTGGAGGATTGCTTCCTCTCCTAACCAGGGATCCAATCTGTTGTCCGCTGTTCCACCAGCTCATCCATTCTGAGCATTTGACATACTGACTCTAATGAGTTCGGGAATGCTTCAAAGGGCATAGACATGCGCCATATCCTCCTCTTGTTCCTTCTCCTCTTACGTCAGAGTGCTCATCTTCTGACACCTCTGGCAGTCATGTGAGGTAGGTTCGCCCTGGGGCACTTAGGAAGGAGGTGTTGCTGGGTGACCTGGGTCTTTTGTTTGTTCCCAGGGAGTCAATTCTATCCAGGAGTTTTTGAATAATTGCATCGACGCCTTGGGAAGTGGTGGATACGTTATCGTTTAGGATCTTAGCCTGTAGAGGCCGAGTTGTGGGTGAACTCCTAGGCTCAGAGTCCACATGCGAGAGCATAGTTCTCCCGGTCCGAGGTGAGTAAGATGTTGGGGCACTTTCTGCACAATCGCCTTAAGGTGGACATGGTTCTGGAAAACATAAAGTTATTGGATTTGTTCAGGGGATGTGTGGCTAAAAGTCATAATCAACTGATCAAATACAGAAAAAAGTGACTTTGTTCCCCTTGGTGGGCCCTTTAAGAATACTGAGGGTAACATCCACCTTAGTTCTTTAAATACCAGACCCTTATTAATTTATGGAGTGAGCAGGCAAAAAGACAGGCAAAACTCTCATAAAATGCGGATATCTGGCCCTTTAATAGTGTCCACTAGTTAACCTGTGGGTCATTTGCCTTTAAAATTGGCTTTGTACTGTGTAGTCAACAGTAGCTGTCACTGTGCCTTTAAGAGGAGAGTGGCCAGTTGCGGGCGCCATTTTGAAATGGGGAGGATGACGCCTCCATTTTGAGAAGGTCTTCCTTCTCTAAAGCTCCCTCGTGAAGGCGCGAGATTTCGGGAGGAAATCTCGCGATGTTTCCTGGCAAAGATGGCAATGGGGAAGGCAGGGGAGCTCAGGGGACACATCAGGGAGCTTCTGAGGGATTACCAGGGACTCCGGAGAAGCAGATCCCATAGTCAGAGCACGAGGAGATCCAGAGGGTTCCTCTGAATGTCAGGTGAGCCCCTCATCGCATGTTGCCACAAACGGCTGCAATTCTTGCACTCAGGCACTACAAAACACTTCTTACATAGTTGGGAAGGCCCGAGAGGTGGCGTGTTTGAACAAGGTGAACCGCGACTCCCTGGGCACACAAAAAAGCACCTTTGTAGCGTTTCGAAGGTTTCTAGAGGCGGTCACGGGTTGAACAAGGTAAACCGCGACTGGCAATTGAGCACCCCCATCGGCAATGCAGGCAGTTAAACCTTTGTCGGGTTGAATGAGATAAACCGACAAGGGAGGGGGAGGCTCCGGCTACTTTGCGGACAAGTGCACTACCTTCCCCTCCTCAGCTGAACAAGGTGAACTGAGGGGGGAGGATTACTGTATAGCCATGACTAAGGATTCTTTTTCTGTTTTAAAAACAAACACAGGAACAAGCAACAACAGTAAAACTTTGGCTACTTCTAGGCCCTACGCCTCGGAGACTGCTGTGTCTAACAGAGCATAGTTTTGTAAATTCAACAGGTTTAGTGGTCCCTTTACTAAAAGGGACCTGTAAGGATAACTGTATGCCTTGCCAGGCACTCTGGGATTTCAATTACAACTGTAAAAAATGAGAAATAGTAAGCTTACTTGGGCACAGAGCCAGATGAAAACGTGACCAGCCTGGGAAGATGCACAAAGAAAAACTGAGGATTCTGGGAACAGCAAGGATAGGAGAGGGATCGGATTTCGAAATTTTGGGATTCCTTTGTGCATCAGCCTATGAGAAGAGCGCTAAATACCCATGTGTTGAGACTCGGAGTGCTGTAAGAAGGTGCGATAGATAATGAAGAATTATTCCTCTCAATGTGGTACAGTTGAGAGGTATGCCCCCCACCCCCTCACAAAACTACTCCCTGTCCCAACCATGTCTGGACCAGCCAGAAGTATAAAAAATGCTGATACAAAATACCGATGCAGTTGGTATCTGAGTCCACTCCATCACCGGTCTCCGCTGTTTCAGAATTCGCAAGGGAAGGACTAACTGACGATGATGATGACAGGTTGAGTCAGAGCGCACCGACCAATTGCAGCACGACTCAGTAAGAGCACAGCAAGTGCTGAGGAGCGCTAAGCTCATCAAGGGTGAGTTAGCGCCAGTCTGGTGGGTGGGGCCAGCGTGCAAGAGGAGGAGACAAAGCAAGAAAGAGCCTATGAGTATAGCTTTTCACAATCAGGGTCAGCCCACTGGGTGGGGCTAGGGCGAGAGGTGGAAACGGAGTGAGGTGCCCTTTTTAAAGTGACTATATGGAGGGTCTCCTTGGATGCCGAGAGGGCGTTTGATAGAGTTCACTGGTCCTATCTTTACCAAGTTATGTTAAAGGTAGGTTTTCCTGACCAGTTTGTCAGTTGGATTAAGGCCTTGTATTCAAATCCGACGGCTAGAGTGACCTGTAATGGTGTTATTTCTGATCCCTTTGTGTTAAGGGCTGGAACAAGGCAGGGTTGTCCCTTATCTCCTTACTTTTTAATCTTTATTTAGAACCCCTTATTAGGTACATTGTTTGTAAAGACACGATTTGGGATCAAGGTGAGTAACCAGACCATTAAGGTCACCGCTTTATGGATGATCTCTTGATTTACTTATCAGATCCGGTCTCTACTGTTCCTGTCCTGTTAAACGTCATTAAGGAATTTAATTTAGTGTCCAATTATAAGTTAAACCAAGACAAGACGGTAGTGTTCCTCTTTCTAACGGGTTTTTCAGAAAGACATCATTGAAATGGGTCTGGTTGGAATTCTAAATCTCTCAACTATCTGGGGCTCTCCTATCTTTAAATCCTGATACGTCTTCGCACCTCAATCTGGATTCCCTAGTTCGTATATCGATCTGGATATGAAAGGTGGGCCCAATTTTCCCTATCACTTGGGGCAGGATTAGCATAGTAAAATGAATATTTTTCCCAGGCTTTTCTATCCATTAACTATGTTAAATATTCAGCTTCCGATGGTCTGGTTCAGCAGAATACATAAACTAATAGCCAATTTTATCTGGAATTTTAAGAGGGCAAGGATGTCGTATAATAAGCTGGCGGCCTTAAAACTCATGGGGCCTTCGGCTTCCCCATTTTGGCCCTATATTAGGGACACAGATTAATAAATAATGCAGGTGGCTGGCTCCTCTACTTCTGTTGGACATAATGTATATGTTCCTCTCTGGTATGACATAGAACTCTCTAGTATTAAAGGACTGGGTCTTAACCAAGAAGCCTTGCTTTTTCTCCCCAGACTAGTTCCTCTATCACGAGTTTCCTATGGATGTTGCCATCAGGATTCATGATCAAGTTTGCAGTTTCTTGAAATACAAGTATAGGTTAGATGGGTCTCAACACGCTCATAGGCAGTCCATTTTGGTTGATTGGAGGAAGCCGATTGGGTGCAGATAGTTACCCGGCTTAGGATATTGGGTTGGGAAATTTTTTCGATGAAGATGGCAAGCTACATGACTCCCCAGATACTTACCAGGTTGAATCTACCGTGTGGTGAGGTGTTTTAAGGTTTATCAGGTGCGTCACCTCATAGTTCAGAAGCTGGGATTAAATGGCTTTAAACCTCCTAAGATAAATTTTTGGATACTATCAGGCCTTTGGTGGGCACTCCACATGCAATATCCAAAATATATGCTGCACTTCTGAACTGGGCTTTTCTGATGGTTTTTCTCCTCCATCAGTTTGGAGTAGTGCTTTTCCTAAGCTGGAGCTAGATTGGGTTCAGATATGGTCTAATTGTCATAGGTTTTGAAACAGAACCTCTCAAATTAACCCAGTTTAAGATTTTACATAATATCTATTATTCTCCCAAAACTGCACAATTTAAAATTGTTATCAGACTCTTGTTGCTTCAGGTGGATCAGAGGAGGAGATCTACTGCATATATTTTGGTATTGTACTAAGATTGCTCAGCTATGGTCAGTCATTAAAGAAAATGTGAACCCCTTCTGGGCCTAAAGGAACTGTTTAAACCAGAGATTTGCATATATTAGGGTATATGCCAGAAGTCCATGTCACACAGAGAAAATTTCATATTTTTTTTATTTCTATTTCAGTTAAGAGACTAGTGCTTAGGCATTGGAAGGAATCCAATATAATCCATTATTCTGAATGGTTATCAGAGTTGTTAGCCTTACTTAGGATTGAGAGACGGATTGCAATATTGAACGATCAGCTCCACAAATTTGAGAAAATCTGGTCTCCATTAGTCTGTGCCTATTCATGACTATTATGTATCAATTTTTTCTGTTTGTACCTGCTTGTCTGCTAAGGTTCTTGCTTTATTTTACTTAATGTGTCCGGGGGCAGGTGTTGAGAGGTCTCAGGGGAGGGAGGGGGGGTGGGGAGGGGAGGCGTTTACTTTAAGAGGTGCTCATTCACTCTTGTATGTCTACATTCATGTAAACTATGCTGTGTCATGCACCTTGTGAGACATTGTATATCTAGAGTTTCGCCTCTGTTCATCCTTAAAGGTTAATAAAAAGTGAATGGCAAAAAAAAAAAAGTGACTATATGGAGGTTTTTTTTGTTGTTGCCCAAAATGACTTTGTGGGTGCTGGGGCACCTAAGCACCCATGCAGTCGGCACCCCTGTTGTCAGGAGTGCTAGCAGAAGCTGTGTGAGTCCTGTGTTAACTGGTTAAAGTGGTTGAGAGCTGAATCCCAGCTGCAGCCGAAAAAAAGGCGGGCACTGTTAAACTGGAAAAGCATGGACTGGTGTGCAGGGAGTTGTCATTCCTGAGCCCTCCTACTGAATTGCACTTGTGCTTATTGAACCCGAGGCTAGCACCCCTACTAGTTGGCACTGAACTTTAGTGGAGAAACTGCCTAAGAACTTTTCTTTTCTGAGAGCTCAGTACAGGGACTGCAGGAGGACCCCCACCGCTAGGGAGTCCTCACTCAGAGCCAGGCAGAGAACTTGCTAACCCCTTCCAAGTGGGACTCACTATCTCAGGAGGTCACCGGTGCTTGCTGGGGTGATAGAGCATCTGTGAACTATCATGGGAGCCGGGCTGTGGAGCCACTCCCAGGCCTTGGCCTTCTGGGGCTGGTGTTGTCCTGCCACAGTGCACTGCAATGGGCCAGGAGCGGCTGAAGGCGACAAGTGGCCAGAACTACAGTCAAGGTGACCAACTGCAAGATCCTCGAGCAAGTTCCATCCAGACAGAGGGATCCTGGCTGGCCTGTTTCCCGCTTTGCTGCACTAATTCAAGGAGCTCCATTTCCCCTGGTGCTGAGATCGACTCACCGTGAGTACCCAGGACCTGACTCCTGGGAGGGAAAAGAGGAATTGTTTGTTATTCATTCTACATGTTTTCTAAAAATATTTCAGGGCCCCAATAGCCAGCCAACCCATGGCACTGATCAGACCTGCACCTAATGGTTACCCTTAGTGACAGTATAGGGACACTGGCACCAGTGGGGGAGGGTTTGGCCTGCAGGCCCACATGTTGAAATTGCTTAATTCACTAACCTTTCTTTTGCCTTCACAGCTACGTTATGTCCCGTATCCCACCCCTACTCCTTATCCCATGAATAAAGCTGTGAATTTGTTGTTTGAACTTGCTGTTGTAACCCCTAGGTGGTGTTATCCCAAGTGCTACTACTCCTTGCCTGCTTACGGCTGCAGGTTAAGGGGCCTAGGCACTGAAACGGATGCTTCACCTGGAGGGCAGGGTTGCTAGTAGCAAGGCTAACCTGGGTACAGCCTCCGGGACACTGTAACCTCCTTCCCCCAGTGGCCTAGACAGTATGCAACAAACACTTTCACAGTAGCCCCTATTCAGCATACAAATCCCACACTGTTTGCACTTACCACCAGGGCTGGTTCCACCATTTCACCTTTGAAGACCCCTGTAAAAACAAGGTTAGGCACAGCAAATAACAACAGTACAGTGCTTTAGTACAAACTGGAACCACAGTCAGAGTAAATGCAAAAAGAGTTAGATCTGATTTATTCAGGGGACTTGAACAAGGGAGGGGCGTAATCAGGTTGACTGATTCTAAAACTGATCTAGTCAGGCAATTATGCATGCACTTTTAGTCCCTGCACAGTCACACGCTCTGGGTACCCAGTTGGAAGTAAGGTGGGCTAGCCTGGAACGTTGCCCGGGGTAGGCTGGTTTCACAGCTGGTTGGGGCCCTGTGATGAAAAGAAAAGGCATGCACAACCACACACAATTTGTAATCCGGATCCAGGAGGCTCAGTTCATGATGATTAGGCAAAACAATTAAATCAGATGACACTTTGATTGAGCTGTTTTTGCACGGAGCTACCCTGGTATTTACTCATGCAACCCAGTACAGGACACAGGATGGATGAAATGGAGACTGCAGGATGACTTGCTAGTTTGCCAGGAGAAGCAGGGCCCACACGATTCACCGTGGTGTCGTTCCTGTTCGTGATGTTGAGCAGGGGGCTGATACCCAGGCAGGTCTGTTGTCGATGGTGTTCTCTGCACCTGAAGTAGCTGGCAGGGCCAGTGTGGTAGGGCCCAGGCCAGGTAAAACAGTTCGCAAATCAGTCTGGGAAGGCTGGATGCAGCTTCCAGCAAGCGTAGCACAATTAAACAGTGGGGAACCAAATTGCGACCCACTAACAGCACACAGCACATTTATAGTAAAGCAATCACCATACCACAAAGCGGATAGTAGTCCGGCAACAATATCAGTGTCTCTGAGCAAAACCAGGAGTTCTATGGTGAATGGATGTTCTGACAGGCCGATCGCATACAGCATGTCTTCGGTCTTCTTCAGGTTCAAGCCTGGTCACACTCCAGTGGCTTTTCTCTCACTCAATTCAGATACAGTCCAGATTATTCACAGATTTCCTCTCCAGGGACAGCAGGCAGATAAGCCAAACTCAGCCTTTCCACTAGTCTCCCGAGTGAACTATGCAGTAGCAGAGTGTTCAAATCTCTCGAGCTGTTTACTCTTTCAACTCCTCACATGGACTGACTCCTGCAGCAGGCAGCTTGGGAATTTCCCTTCGGTCCAAAAGGTTTGATTCATTGATTCATCTGTCCGTCAAAGCAAGGGCTCCCCCTCCAGGTGCATTTAGGCGCCAAAGTCTCAAAACTACAATTCCCACAGAAATCCACTCCCACAAGACCCCTGGGGGCAGACTCCACTCTAGGGCCCCCAAAGGCACCGACTGGTCCAAATAAGCAGTCCAGAGCCAAGATGGTGGTGATAAACAGAGCTGTCCATGCTGCAAAGAAGGCAGGTAAGACAAACTACAATATCATTACTATTATAATAGATAATCAGAAAATAAGTACAGCTTCTAACAGAGATCCCTCTACGCAAATAGCGATGGCAGAAAGGAGCAATTATCTGGCAGCCCGGCCGGGACTCAAGCCTGAAACTACTCAGCCCCTACCCAGATTAGTTTTACACCACAAATAGGCAGCTCTTAAAGAGGCAGAGCACAGAGGCATTAAGGCACTCTCATACAAACACTTTTAAAACACTAAGACATGGGATACCTGCCTGGCAATGGGCATTTAGGCAAGCCCAAGCAAGACTTTCGGGAACCCCCATTTGTAGGGGCATTACACTGTGTTAGTAAAATGCATTGCATGTGCTCATTACTGAGATATATATAGTTTATGGTGGAATAAGGTATTGGGGGACACAGTGTGCAGAGTGGTTGGTTAGGGGGGTAGGTAGGCACAGTATTCCAGGGAGCTATGCCAAGCAGATATCTGGCTCACTGATACTTTACTCTAGGTGGAAGCACCGTACCTATTTGGGAACCCTGAAACCTGTGAGGACCTCATGTGAAAGTTCAAAACCACTAGGCAGTGGGAGTGGGAACTGTTGTCTGCTTTCCTGGCCAGGGTTGAGAGGGCCTTGCAGAAGGTGTTCCAGAAAGAGGGGAAGCGACCCAAGATCTAAATTGGATCAGGTTGGAGCACATAGTGAAGGCCACTTGTTATTCCCTGTTACTAGTGTTACAGTTGCATTTAGCAGACAGGAAAAATAACCCCCTCCATACTGGGTTTTGGTAAGGGAGATCAGGGAGGTTGAAGAGGAGCAGGGTCACTTGGGGATGCACGGGGTATCCACGGCCATGATGCAGGTGGAACGAGAGGTGCCCCCTGGTGAGGTACAGGAATTAAGGACTTTATTAAGGGAATACAAGGATGTAGTCACTTCGGCTAAGTTAGTTGTGGATTCAGGTTCTGCTGAAGCTCTCGGGATGAGTAGTATTGTCCATAATGTAGGCCCAACCATGTTGGGCACTGGACTCCCTGTCCAGGCACCCCTTTTGACATAGGGGTTAAGGTTCAAGTGGAAGAATTGGTATGGAGCAGGAGTTCTCAAATGGTGAGGCACGCCTCCCAAGGGAGGTGCATTCCTGTTTCAGGGGAGGCGCGGGATGTTTTGAAAAAAAAAAGTGCAGCTGCACTATGTGCACCTCCCAATTCCCTTTCCTGACCGGCCACATCACTAACACACCTCCTCCACCGCGCTCCATTCGCCGCATTTGTGCAATTACCATCCTCCCCCACAATCTCCTGCTGGCAAGAGGTTGTGCTGCAATGCCCAGCTCTGTACACTCCCCTGCCCCAAACTGTTTAAACCTAGCGGGGCTAGGAAGGGATCCACAGCTGGCCAAACAAAATGCAGAAAACGTCTGTATCAGACCAATAGGGAATAGGTCTGTATCAGACCAATAGGGAACAAGATTGTTTTGGTCAATCAGTGGACAAACTTAGCTAGCCAATCATCGGCTGGCTTTCACGGGCTTTCTCGGCCAATCAAAGGCCAGCTCAGGACAGTGTCGTCATCGCTTCCGGCAATAAAGCATGGCACAAAGTTGAGGAGTTTCAACTTTTGCAGAGATTGCAATTGCCTGCCCAAAGCCGCCAACTTGGACCGCCTGCCTAAAGCTGCTGATTTGATCCACCGCCAGCTGCCGTCTCAGACCTTCACGCTTTGCCGCTGCCACCTGGGACCCACACTTGACTGCTGCCTAGTACCTGCATCTCTGCCCACCTTAGCTGTTTCCTGGAAGTTCTCCCTCATTGTGGCTTCCACCTCCCAGCTGTAGCTGCTGCCTCGGACCTCCTGAGCTCCAAACCGGGCCATCTTCTGCCTTCCAGACTTCTCCCGGACCCACTCTGTAAAGGGCTGGTAAGGACTTGTTCTGTACTGCATAAATGTTTTGTTTGTATGCCCAAGGGGTTTAAAATGGTGGCAGTTGGGGGAGAAAGGTTGAAATGGCACACTGTTTTTTGGGGGGGCATATATGGTGTCTCTGTCCTGAAACAGAGAATTGGCTCACTGTTTGTTTTGGATGGCTGGGGGGTCATATATGGGTTCGCTGTTCTGAAAGAGAGCTGAAATGGGACACTGATTTTGGTGGCCGGTGGGGGCTCACATATGGTGTCTCTGTCCTGAAAGAGAGAGTTGGTTCACTGTTTGTTTTTGATGGCGGGGGGCATATATGGTGTCTCTGTTTGTACTAAAAGAGAGAGTTGAAACTGCTCACTGTTTGCTTTTGATAGCTGGGGGGTCATATATGGTGTCGCTGTTTGTGCTGAGAGAGTTGAAACAACACACTATTTTTGATGACTGAAGGGTAGGAGTCTTTTACAGATCTTTAGGAGGACCCTGCCTGTGCTGGCTTCACATATGATGGTTTCTATGGGGTACATTTTGGGCGAAGGGCCTTCTGGTGTGGCTTGAGGGAGTAGGTGTATTCTGCAGGTCTAAAGCCCAGGAGCACCCCCCCCCCGGCACTTCACTTCAAAAGCAGCAAAACCTGTCTGTTGGATTCAAATGAATGGAAGTTTACAAAGTGCCAATGTGTTATTCATTATTACAGGTAGCTGGCAAGTGCACAGTGGTAACCATGCAAAAGTTGACCAGAAATCTGATTTAGTGCATATACATGCGGTGCGCTAATGAGCACTTCTTACACAATTACCGCAGTATGTAAATATGTATGTAAATGAGGTCACGACACATGGGGAGGCCTGACATTTTTTCAGGCCCAGTAAGGGAGGCTCACCATGGCAAGGTCTGAGAACCCTTGGTATGGAGGGTGGCTGAGTTAGAGAGAGTGGAGGTGCCAGTTGCTGCCAAGGGAAATGAGTGGGTTGTAGAAAGGAATCATGCATCTCAGAGTGCTCCAGTGGGAATGCCTGGGGCTCATCTGGCACTACCAGATTGGCTGTGGCCCCAGGAACCTGTTATTTGTTATAGGTGTGGGGGCAAGGGCCATATACAGAGGGGGTGTAGGACGCCTTTAAACCACTCATCTAATAGAGTCATGGCACCCGCTAACACAGCCCGCAAGCAGGGAAACTAAAGAGGAGCCTGATAAAGGAGTGCACCAGGACCCCTGGCAGGTCCAGCTCCATGGCTCACACAAGCGTCTCATCTGGCAGAACCAACATGACAGCAGCAGTAGATATGTGAAAGTTAGTGGGGCCAACAACTGAGATTAAGATCACCATCAACAGAGTCCCCACCCGGGGTGTTTTGGATAGTGGCTCCCAGGTTACCATCATCCTTAAATCCTGGTATGATCAACATTTATCCGACATGGAAATACAGCCGCTTGAGGGACTGCATGTGTGGGGTCTCAGTGAAAGGTATACCCCTGTCTCGACTATGTCAAGTGGCTAAAGTGGCTGGAGTGAGTGAAGCTGTAGAGACCTTAGCTTTGATTTGCCCTGAAGTTATCATCTTCAGTGAAGTGCTGGTATTGGTTGGCACAAATGCCCGTATGTTTGGACATCTGGCCCAGCTATGTCATGCTAGAGTGGCTGAACAAAGAGAAGAGAAATACCCATTACACCCCCTGGTCCAGAAGGCCTACCGAAGGAAAGGGCAGTCCCTTGTTGAGGAGTCTGACGATCCGGTGTGAATAGTGTGGAGAAGGGATAGAGATGAAATTGTGCTCCCGCCAAACGCAGAATGCAATATTGCAGGTGTGGTCAGACTAAAGAAGGATGTCAAGAATCAGATATTGATGTTGGATGCCCTGGATGAACATGGATTGCCAGTGGGACTGTTAGTCAAGTCCAGTGTTCTGCCAACCAAAGTGCATGCATATGTTCGAAGAGTGAATGTGCAAGTGAAGAACATCATTGATAAAGAGGCAGTGGTGCAAAAAGGATGGACATTGGCTCAGATATACTGTGCCAACACAGCAGTGCACACCACTACAGCGGGCAGAGGCACATCTGTGGGACTTGATCCAGAATTGTTCGATCTGAGTGACTCCCCCATCCCAGAGGAATGGAAAAAGAGAGTGCAGGAGAAACTGGCTGCTTGGGTGAATGTTTTCTCCCTGTACGAATGGGATGTAGGGTGTGTGAGTGGAGAACAGCATTGGATATGACTCACAGATGACAAGCCTTTTCGGGAGAGGTCCAGGCGGTTGGTCCTGGTGGATATTGATGATGTCCAGCAGCATTTGCAGGAGATGTTTGCCACAGGGATTATCCAGGAGTCCAGGAGCCCCTACATGTTGCCCATTGTGGTGGTGAGAAAGAGGAGTGGGGTTATGCGAATGTGCACAGACTATCACACCCTGAATAAGCAGATGGTGTCGGATCAATACTCTCTGCCCAGGGTGCAGGATGCACTGGACTGTTTAAATGGAAGCCAGTGGATTTTGGTTTTAGGTCTTCGGAGTGGCTACTACCAGATTCTGATGGCTCCTCAGGACTGGGAGAAGATGGCTTTTATCTGTCTCCTCGGATTTTATGAGTTTCTGAAGATGCCCCAAGGGCTCTCTGGCACCCCTGCCACCTTTCAGCGCCTGATGAAAAAAGCCGTCAGCGATATGAACTTGCTAAAGTGTTTGGTCTACCTGGATGACATCATTGTGTTTGGAAAATCCCTGGAGGAGTACGAAGCCCAGCTGATGAAGGTGTTGGACCACTTGGAAGAGTTTGGACTGAAGCTGTCCATCGACAAATGCCAGTTCTTCCAGACTTCATCAAGTATGTGGGGCACATCATCTCATAGAAAAGTATACAGACTGATCCCAGCAAGGCTGAGACTCTTACCACTTGGCCTAAGTCACGCACTCTGAAGGATTTACAGCAGTTATTTGGTTTCTGTGGCTATTACAGAAGATTCATAAAGGACAACACCCGAGTGGTGCAGCCCCTTATGAACCTGCTACAGGGGTACCCTGCCACTAACAAAAGCAAGAAAACTGCCGTGCTTGGGGACTCTGCAAAGCCAGCCGGCTATTTCCGCCCATCTGAACCATTCAGCGAGAGGTGGAATGGGGACTGTGATAGAGCTTTTGAGGACATCGTCTATTGTGTGACCCACCAACATGCACCCCTTGGAGTTGGTAACGCGCAGGGGGTGCAGGGGCCTCTGCCCCACAAAAACACTAAGTGTTCCCAGAAGTGGGGTCGCCAAGAATTGTATATCGCCGATATGCTTTTTGGAAATATACACACACCATAATAGCGATCACTATTATGACATGGAACCGCTGGACGTAGCTGGTCATGGGTAGCTGTCAGCCTTGTCCACCTATGACTACTGCGTGGAGTACCACCCGGGCCTGAACCACATAAATGCGCATGCTTTGTCCAGGTGGTCCCAAACCTGTAACAATGAGAGTTCAACCTGGGTATGCATCTTGGAGCAAGTTGTAAAGGCCTTGTGTAAGAAGCATGACGGCGAAGAGATTTTTTCCACTGAAGACGCCTATTGTTTTGTAGACTGTCTGGTGGTTTCAGGGGATTGTCTTCCAGTTGCCTATTGTCGGCTGGCCACCCTGGATGTCAGATCCCTCCCGCAATTAACTTCTCAAGACCTACAATGGGATCAAAGGGCCAGCCCAGTCACTAGGCAGACCGTGCAAGTGCTGAGACGGCAGGGGAGCCAGGAACAAGTGGACATCCTTATTCCTCAGGCATGGCTACTGCTACGTGAATGGCCTAAGCAACGAATAAAGAAGGGATTGCTGTACCAAGAGACCCAGGACCAGCAGAAGGCCTCACGAGAGCAATTGGTTCTCCTGGAGAAGCATGTTAAGACTGTGCTGAAGGCTTTGCATGATGATATGGGGCACTTGGGTGCTAAACACACTTTGGACCTAGTCAAGAGTCGATTTTATTGGCCAAAGAAGGGGGCAGATGTAGAGGCATATTGCAAGAGCTGCATGAGATGTAAAAAGCGGAAGGTGCTTCCCCAGAGGGCTGCTCCATTAGTCAACATCAAAACTAGTGGCCCTATGAAATTGATATGCATAGATTTCCTTAAGCTGGAGCCTGACTCATGCAATATTTACAATGTTTTAGTTGTTACTGACCATTTCACCCAGTATGTTCAAGCTTACCCCACCAAGGATCAGCGAGCTTCCACTGTGGCCAAAATAACAGTAGAGAAGTTTTTCATGCACTATGGCACCCCTCCAGAGGATCCACTCAGATCAGGGCTGTGATTTTGAGAGCCGGCTCATCAAAGAACTGTTGTCGTTGCATCACATCAGGAAGTCCTGGACCATGCTTTACCATCCCCAAGGTGATCTCCAACCTGAAAGATTCAACAGGACCCTGTTAGATATCCTGGGCACCTTGGATCCCCAGGACAAGCGCACATGGAGTCAGTGGGTGAGCACTCTGGTCCATGCCTACAACTGCACAAGAAGTGACGCTATGGGATTCTCTCCCTACCAGCTCATGTTTGGGAGGGAAGCCCATCTGCCGGATCTGTATTATGTAATCTCCTCGGATGGACTGGGAGCAGACGACTGTCTGCAGTATATGGAAAATGTGAAACAACAACTAGATGATGCATATCGTCTCACTTCAGAAATGGCCACAAAGAGGAACGCGGCGAATAAGGAATGCTATGATAAAAAAGTGTGAGCCCAAGACTTGGAGGTATGCGACAGAGTGCTGCTACGCAGGCTGGGCATACCAGGAAGGCACAAGATAGCTGACAGATGGGGAGACACCCCATATGTTATAATGGAGAAGCTTGTAGAAGATTCAGCCTGAAGGAGAGACTCAAGGGCATAAGGCTATTTATCATAACCACCTGCTCCCTATTGGTGACAAAGTAGTGAACGTCGAAGACATTGTGGAAGATCCTTCATCACCCCCCACCACTCAAGTTGCTGCACGCAGAAGACAGAGATGGAGAGACAGTGATGCCATGGGGGCTGGGCGTGCCCAGGGTGGGGAGGTCTCAGGTGAAGGAGACACTAAAGATGAGTCTGAGGAGGGGGAATGGAGAGACCCACATATTCATTACCCTACCCTGGAGTTGACCAGGTTGTTTCAGGGATTGCCCCGATCAGGGATATGCCTAGAAGACAGCATAGGGTCGGGGAGTCTGTTCCAGCCATGCCCCTCAGGGGGACCACTCCAGACTTGAATACTGGTCCAGCTGAGCCACTTGAGTGATACCAGTACAGCTCTCCTGCAGATACCCCCAGGGAATGGTTACAGGGTGGCTCTGAGGAGCAGGACGGTGAGGGGGAAGATGCGTCTTTTGGAAGGTCCACATCAGAACTGAACACTGATCCGACTGTGCCCTTTGAAAGAGCCCAGGTTAGTTCCACTAGAGCTGTGCCTGATAGTGGTGAAGTGTTGGAGTCGTTCACTCCACTAGCTGAGGGACAGGAGAAGGGTGAAGAGGAAGAGGAACTCACCACTGACCCAGGGGCCGTTGGGGGTGCAGGTATTCAGGAGACTCCCGCGTAGGACAGGGAGGATGACAAGGCCTATCCTTAAATTGACTTATGATGCCCCTGGGGTTCCTACATACTTATCTTTGTTTGTAGTACATAAGGGAATGTATACTACTCCTAGGTCCCTACAGATGGTGGTTGTGTACCCTGCTGATGCAAAACCCCCTATGCAGGTGACCAGAAGAAGAAAATCGAGGTTAACAGGGTACCTAGCAGGGTTGAGAAAAAGAAGTGCACTCTATGGGACTTTAGTATCCTATGTCTGATGGGTCAATCTGATGGGTGCCACTTTTTATGTGGCAAAAGGACTCAACAGCGGAAAGAGTTTGCTAAGATTTATGTAATGTTCTGTGTTTGAATGTTCTTATGATTATTACATGCTAGATAGGAACCAGGTGTATAGATTTTATTTATTTATTTATTGAAGTTTCAGAATTATAAACCTTTGAGTCAGAGACTCTTACAACAGTGCAAAAGTCAAATACAATAGTAAAACAGTACAAAAGGAACAATCAAGACAGGAAGAATACAATCAAGTGCAGTACAATTTACAATGGAAAAAATGGTACAATTGGAACAAACAGGAACAATATGCAACCTAAATTAAGTGGGAGGGAAAAAAAAAGGAGTAAAGGGTTCACAGGGATTATAGTAATAGTAAAAAATAAGAATGAAGATGGAGATATTTACCTAATTGGGAGGACAAGGGGACTGAGCAGTGCTGCTGGAGAGGGTAGAAAGAGGAACACAGCAGGGGGGCCTAAGGACACAGGGCAGGGGAAGGGCCCAGGCTAAAACATGGTATGAAGTGGAGGTGGCTGTCCGGAGGACATTGTCAGAGAGCCATGGGGGTGAAAAGGAGCAAGAAGGCATAGGTGAAAGATTACATGAATTGGGCAAAGGTCAGATGAGGGGGACAGAAAAGAGAGGGGTAGAGAGAACGGGGGGAGGGGGGAGGAGGGAGACTGAGCAGCCATGAGAAACAGACACACCCGGGAGGTAAGGAGAGAGTAAACAGAGAGAGACAGGAGGTCAGAGAGGGTTGGAGACAGGAGGTCAGAGAGGGTTGGAAGAGTACAAGAGAAGAATTAGGAGCAGTCACAGAAATTTAATGAGAGGAGATGCCGCCGGGAGTTTATCTTTAAAAGGGCCAAGCTTTTCAGTGGAAAGAATGTCTTGAGGCAAATCATTTAACCAAGCAAGAGCCCTATACATGAAGGAGCACTGGCCTAGAGCAGTTTTGCAGAAAGGAACAAGGAAAAGTAGATAGAAATGTTGTTAATGTTTGATGCTTACTTTTGGTATTTTCCCCTTACACTTGTCGTGGAAGCCAAGCGTTTCCTGTAGTTGCCCCATTGTCTCTGGCGTTTCTGAGGCCCTGGGTCCTTTCCCCTGTTTTCCCTGGCAGCCTGCTGTTTTCGGCCCCTTTGGGGCATAACTCCTTGAATTCAAGCTGCCAGCATGCAAATTCATCCAGCACTCGCGTAAGCACATTGGAGAGCTTTGATGTTACCGACCGCCGTTGTGGTCTAGGAACAGGGAGATTGTCCATGGTTCTGGTGCCCCAACTATACTCTACAGGAACTGGAGACTAGAAGGGGATTGGGCAGAAGCCCATAGCTGGCGCATAAGAGGAGTTTGAGCAGTGGGGCCGCGTGGGGGGCTCATGAATATTAATGAGCTGCCGCCATGTATATTAATGAGTGTGTCTGCCACCTAGGGGCACGGTGTTGCAGCAGCAGTGACAGCCGAACTGCTGGCGGCAATCTGACAAGAGTGGGCTCGTTTAACAGAGCGGCAGTCTGGGCTGTGATCCAGTGGGGTGTTGGTGTGGATCCAGTAATATGTTGGGCTGCAGCAGAACTGGGAAGGGGAGAAACTGTATTGAACTAAATGGACTCCCTGTAAACAAATTAGAGCTGACATATTTGTGACACTTAACCTCAGTGCTGCAGCCAATCATTGATCTAGAAGCCAAAACTAGACACCACCAAGGGACTCCTGGGAAAAGGAGGAGACTAATTTTGGTGCCTAGATCATGCCCCAATAAACAAGCAGGAAATATTGATCACTATGGATATTGATTATTGAAAGGCTTCATTGTCAGATGGGGCATTCAGGAAAATAATTCCTCCTCCTTTTAACTTAGTATCTAGAAGTGTAAAAGTGGTTTAATGGAATTATCAGTTTGGGGCACAATAAGCTTGAAACCTATGGTGTGGCAGAACAATATATCTTAATGGCATACTTGGTTTGTATTAATTGACCTGACTAATGTACTCAAGACATCTGCAAACTGTCAATAAAATTAAAGTTAAAAAAAAAAAAAAGAAAGGCTTCATTGTCGACTGAAATAGTGCGGACTTTCTGGGATTGAGTCAGTCTATGATTGGGCTCTGTATGAGTTAGGACTGTGCTGAGAAAGTGGGCCTTGCACTTCAAGGGCTTCCTCAGACCCCCCCCATTTGGAGAGCTGTGTGTCAGCGGAAGTGGACTAGAAAGGGGACAGCAGGAAGAAAGATTGCAGAGAGGTTCTGGTTCCCCAGGTACTTGCTGCTGGACTGACTGAGAAGGGGAAAGAGAGAAAGAGACTGGACAGTGATTCCCCACTTATGGAGAAGTTACTGGTGGTTAATGAGAGAGACTGAATGCTGTAGAAAACCTGCACTGAAAAGTTAAAATTGCTGAAAGGGCTGTGCAGATTGGCAGAGTGCCACAGCCAGGACTGATAAGCTATTTTGCCTGTGTTTGAGACTGCAATTTTAATTCTGAAGGAGCAGAGTGACTCTGGTTGTCGGGGTGCTGGCAGAAGCTGTGTGTGAGTCTTGTGTGAACTGGTTAAAGTGGTTGAGAGCTGAGTCCCAGCTGCAGCCAAAGAAAAGATGGGCACTGTTAAACTGGAAATGTGTGGATTGGTGTGCAGGGGTTTGTTATTCCTGAGCCCCCGCTGAATTGCACTTGCACTTATTGAACCTGAGGCTAGCACCCCTACTAGTTGGCATTGGACTTTTCTTTTCTGAGAGCTCAGTACAGGGACTGCAGGAGGATCCCCACCATTACAGAGTCCTCACTCAGAGCCAGGGAGGGAACTTGCTAACCCCTTCCAAGTGGAACTCACTATCTCAGGAGGTCACCGATGCTTGCTGGGGTGCTAGGACATCTGTGACCCATCGTGGCAGCCGGGCTGTGGAGCCACTCCCAGGTCTGGGCCTTCTGGGGCTGATGTTGTCCTGCCACAGTGCTTTGCAATGGGCCAGAAGTGGCTGAAGTTGACAAGTGGCCAGAACTACAACCAAGGTTACCAGCTGCAAGATCCTTGAGCAAGCCCATCCTGACAGAGGGATCCTGGCCAGCCTGTTTCACGCTTTGCTGCACTAAGGAGCTCCATTTCACCTGGTGCTGAGATCGACTAACCGTGAGTACCCAGGACCTGGCTCCTGGGAGGGAAAAGGGGAATTGTTTGTTATTCATTCTACAAAGTTTCTAAAAATATTTCAGAGCCCCAACAGCCAGCCAACCCACAGCACTGATCAGGCCTGCACCTAGTGGGTGCCCCTAGGGACAGTATAGGGACACTGGTTCCAGTGGGGGAGGGCATGGCCTGCGGGCCCAAATGTTGAAATTGCTTAATTCACTAACCTTTCTTTTGCCTTCACAGCTACCTTATGTCCCGGTATCCCCTTCCCTACTTCTCACACCATGAATAAAACTGTGAATTTGTTGTTTGAACTTGCTGTGTTAATGAAATTTATTGCATGCGCTCATTACTGAGACATATGGTTTATGGTGGAACAATGTATTGGGGGACACAGAATGCAGAGTGGTTGGTTGGGGAGGTGGGTAGGCACAGTATCACTGGGGGCTGTGCCAAGCAGATATCTGGCCCACTGACACTTTTCTCTGGATGGAGGCACCATGCTATTTTCCATATTTCTGGGAACGAACGCCCAGTTGTCACCATAGCATGTCCCAGACCCCTTGCCCGGTATCAGAGACAGTTGGCAAAGGGGAGGTAGCCCATTGGCATACGGCGTCGGGACTAACGTTCAACACAGGATTTTGTGTAAATTCAGATGTGGTGTTTACTTCTAAATTAAAGTCATTTCCAAGCTGTTTCCCCCCTCCTCCCTAGATCCACTGTTAGAATTAAGGGACTGACCTGCTTGATTTGAAAATGGTGTCTCTCCTTTAATCCCAGCCAGAGCCATCTTCATTTCTTTTTGAGCCACCCTTTATAAGGCCTGCTGTACTGACAGAGTAGATAGTGGAGGGTCTGGTTTTGCCCTTTGCAACCTCCTTCTGCTGTGCTGGAAACCGTGGTCTTGTTGATGCTTATTTGCTCCTTATAGTCTCTGTCAGTAATCACTGCTCCCTCCAGCCTTCTGTTCCGATTTTCTAAACTTTATTTGATCCGAGGTCCCAAACCTCAGCTGGATACGTGGACCTGTTTCAGCTGCTCTGCCTGCAGGATGCTCTCTCCAGTCTGCATGTTTGCCATCCTCACTGACAGTGTGGCTGCAGTTGTGATGACTGCAGCACAGCTGATCTCTTCCTCTTCTCTCAGGATGTCAGAGCTCCTGGCAGTATCTCCTTCATTCAGCACAATATTTGCACTTGTCTCTTTTTCCACCATGTCATGCACGTCTTGAACTCTCACTTTCTGCAGCATATCTGGCGTCTTCCATTGTAGTTTTGTTAATTTTAGCAAGCTGCGGTTCTCCTCTAGTCTCACAGTGTGCTGCTGTTATCATTTCTCGTTTATTTCTTCCTCCAGAAGGCTCTCGGCCAAATTCAAAACTGCACTATTCTACCAAAAGGCCCTGGAGGCCAGACCCAGTCAATAAGCATCAGAAACAGGTAGAAACTGCCAAACAACTCCCATCATTGACATGTGGCAGTACCTCATGATTGATGTTTATGACATGGAAAAATACATTTAAAGTCTCTCAAGCCCTTCCTAAGTTTGAGTTGTGATGGAGAAAGTGAGTGATGTACATTACATTAAACAGAACAGATTTTATCCCTTGAATAGGGCTAAGCTAGCTATCCTAAAGGTGTATACATCTATCATATATTCCACATTTAGCATGTCATCTTAAGCATACTATGTAACTGTATTTGTAACTCAGCAGATACTATGGTAGGTTATCATTTCAAATCAGCAACTTTGTTATTGTTGTCTTGTTTGATGCTTTGTTTTAAAAGAAAAATGTAAATAAAAAGTAATAAAAAAACAAGAAACTGCCAAACAGTTTCCAAAGGTGTTCCACTCATAGCTTCCTCAGTGCTTTGTGTGGGAAGGGAAGGGAAGCGACTTCCTCCACCCAGGCTGCCATTCTGCCATGCTCCTCGCCATCCTCCTCCATCTCAGACAGTAAGCTAACAGTGCCCCTTGACAGAGAGGAGGGAATTGTGTATTAAGAAATCAAAAACTGGGGAGGGGGTGACTTGAACCCCAACAAGATGGCAGTCTGATTCTTTTCTCTCTCCACCACTCAGACCCCTATCCTTAGCCATTCACCTTAGTCAAAGCTCCTTTCTTGGCCAAAACCTCTCTAGTGGCATAAATTAAGTCCTGCCAAATGGTTGCTGCAAAAATTTTAACATCCAGCTTTTCCGGTTGGTCCAGATGGGTGAGTGGTCTCAGTGCCATCTGTGAGGCCTAGACCTGGGGCAAAGAGTTGAACATGGCAATGGGCATGAAGCCACCTCTAGATCTGAGCTTCATCAAGGTAATGTTTAACAGACTCCTACAAGACATGGAAAAAATGACGGCAACATCGATGCAGACCATGCAAGTGATCATCAAACTAGACTCCTGCCTCCTGCAAACTGAGCACCAAACTGATAGCCATGACAAGGAGCTTCAGGAACTCCAGGCCACCACACAGGAACAAAGCCACATTATCCATGCCCTGCAAAACAAGGTGGATGACCTGGAAAACTGCAGCTGCAGGAACAATCTGCAGATCCTCGGTTTTGTGGTGAGGGTTGAAATGAAAGATGCAGCAGCTTTTCTGCAACTCATCCTGTCTGTGGATGTGGGGGCAAAAACAGTGATGGGGTTCAAGAATGCATGGGGAATGCATAAGGGAACCTGAGGGAAAAGAAATCGGAGCAGGGAAAAAGAGCCAGAGATCTAGTAGGGTCATAGAAACATAGAAAGTGACAGCAGAAGGGGGCCGTGCGGCCCATCTAGTCTGCCTGTAATCCTACCCCTTCCTTTAACTGCTTTTCAGTGTTATGATGCCCTTGTATCTATCCCATGCCTTCTTGAAAGTCTCCACTGGTTTTGCCTCCACTGCCTCCTGTGGAAAGCAGTTCCATGGATCAACCACTCTCTCGGTGAAGAAGAACTTGCGTGTGTCGCCTCTGAATCTGCCCCCTCTCTAGCTTCATGTTGTGCCCTCTGGTTCTTGAGTGATTTTTGATATGGAACAGGTCCTGGACCTGCACTTTGTTTATTCCTTTTAGGAATTTGAAGTTCTCAATCATGTCTCCTCTCTCCTGCCGCTGCTCAGGGGAGTACATGTTTAATTTATGCAGCTTATGATTTGTTATGCAATCCATGAATCATTTTAGTAGCCCTCCTCTGCACCGTTTCCAGTCTGGTAATATCCTTCTTAAGTTGTGGTCTCCAGAATTGTACACTGTACTCCAGGTGTGGCCTCACCATTGATCTATAGCGTGGATGGATGACCTCCTTTTTTCTGCTGGTAATCCTCCTGCTTATGCATCCCAACATACCATTTGCCCTCAGTGCTGCTTTCTCACATTGTTTGGTCATTTTTAGGTCATCTGCTATAATTATTCCCAGATCCCTTTCCTGTTTAGAGGTTTCCAGTTTGTCTCCCCCTAGGTAGCAATCCACTCTTGGGTTATTCCTTCCGAGGGTCTACGGTGATATTGTAGGTAGGGAAAAATGGGCAGACTGGGTGGGCCAAGCAGTCCTTACCTGCCAACAAATTCTATGTTTCTGTGTTTCTGACTGTCAAGGAGATCAGTACTATGACACTGAGCCATCTGACCACTCACTCACCCTGCCACCTACACAGAGTCAGTGGCCGCTTCCCATTTTGGTGCATATTCTTCATTTTCCAAAGAAGGAGGCCATCTAATGAAAGTTGTGTGAGCTGGGCACTTTGGAGTGGCAAGGCCACAAAATACACATTTACCAAGACTTCTCTAAAGACTTGACAAATAAATATCGGGCCTACATGGACGCTCGACACATCATACACAAGCCGGGCTTGCAGTTCTTCCTCCAGTACTCAGCTACCATGAGGGTAGTATATAAGGGTGCCCCCCTATACTTCCCCACTCTAGATGCGGTTATAGACTTACTGGGAAAATATTTGCTGGCTGAGATGAAACAGCCTACCATGCCTCACAACCCACTGCTGCTCCAGACCACAATGAGATAGATATCCAGAAACGAGGGCAGAGAATGACTCGTAGTCCCTCACACCTAGGAGTCACAGATGGCTAACCAACTGCCAAAGACCAAAAATGGACTCACTCCTCCCTCCACTTCGATCATGCAGGAACAGCAGGGGAGATGAGTCAAAGGGTTCCTTGATGTTATGGCTCTCCAGGCAAACAATTGGTTTGCTCCCCTCTGGCCTTCTCCACCCTCCACCAAGCCCGCAGAGTAATGAAATTCCACTAGGGCACCATCAGAACCACTAGCTTACCCATTCAGCATGTCCAACCTGCCAAAGCCACCAGAGGAGCCAACTGAGCAGTCCTGGTTCCTTTATCACACTCCGGTTCATCAAAATGCTTCCCAGGATAAGACTGCCCCAGCTGCTGTCACCACTCCAGCCCATCCACTGGCCAGTAAATGAAAGGACCGTTGCGGAGCCGGAAGTAACCTTGTTAAATGTTCTTCATATCTGAGGTCAGGATGCAGGTGTGGATACTGGTGATGGGAGAGAGCTGCGGTCTAACATCTGGGGCTCTGAGGCTGCCCTGACTATGCTACCAAAGGATACTTTCTCTCTCCCATCCCCCATTTACACTCACCCATCCTCTGCTTGTACTTTGCCTCAGGACATCTCCACAAGACCCTGGTTTAATCTGGGCTTGGGGACTGTACTCTTCCTGGATTACTTCTTCCTTTTGCTCCACTATGGACTTGGACAGATGAGAATAGAAGACTTTTGTGATTAAAGGCTTTGCCCGACCCCAACCCCTGCATCATGTCAGTCTCAGCTGATCCCTGGCAGTAATGAACTAGGGGATGGACTGTGGGAACAGTAACTGTAAGGAGAGGGAGGACCTAGTGATGCTTCAGGGGCATGAACCACAGTACTGCCCTGACACCTACACCCACTGACCACATAGTCTCTAACCCCATGCTTCTCCATGCTTCTTCTAAGAGACAACTACCCTACAGGTTCATTCAACCCTCCTCCAGATAAGCTTGCTTCTGGTTCAGGTCCCTTGCCTACTCAGGGGTTATCTTCGAAACCTGTCAGGTTGATGTGCTGGGTATATCCCCCTGTCCTTCTACAGGTACTGGAATATATTTTGGGCCTCCCCCCCCCCACTCTGCTAACCACCAGGGTTTTCCAGGACTTCTGGGATGGGCAGATGGGGTTAGCTCTTCCCTTCTGGGCCAATGAAGTTTTTAGCCCTGGGCAGCAGCCCCCTACATTTCCCCTTTTCCTGGGACACTATGTTTCAGGGGTGCCAAACTGAGATGTTGCCTGCCTAAGCATCCCAGATAAATTGACACAGGGGCACAACCTGGTGAATGACTCCAATGATGTCTGAGCCCTGTTTTCTCACCTCCCCCTGGATACATGCGGGGGGGACCATTTATTGTTTTTTTTTTTTGTTTAACTATTTTTATCTCCTCAGCTTTGACATAAGGGATGCACCCCCTCTTCAGTGCCCAGACCTTACACCCAGCACCCCTAGGCTGCCCGACTGGGAGGCCGGCAGCTTGCCCTCTGCAGCAGGGCTCCCTGAGAGGAGGGACCAAGATTTACCTGAGGCCCCAGCTGAGAGTTACACCAGGGGTGTCATTTGGGCAGAGGTTCGGAGGCTCAATGGTGCAGCCGGCACAGGGGGTTTCTTCCTGAGTTTCCCCAGATGCGTGGGCATGCAATGACATCAGTGCAGGTCAGGTGTGTGGAAATGCTTCTGCACTCGACCTTCAGACATCTGCCTTCACCTCCCCACAGCAAAGAGGCCCCAGCTGTAGCACAACCAGCCTCCACTGGGTGTTGCTGATATGCAGGGGAGCAACAACCCTCCATCCCGGAGGAGGAGAGCTGTCCATGGGACACTCATCCTACCTCCCCCTGGCCAACACTCTGACACACCGTGCTTATTCCCGAATGCAGGTCATCTGCGCCACAGGTGGTAATGCTACTGCTGTGCCTGCTGGCTGCCTGTGGCCATTTATTGTTACAGTGTTAATCAGTGAACTAGCTGCTGTGTTTCAAATGTTATCTTTGAAAATATTTGTTGTTCTTTTCACTACATGGGGTTCAGAGGGGGGGTTTCTCTTGTGGCTGTGATTTATTTTTCAGACTCCACTTACTGTTGCATAGTTAACACCTATACCATGCCCTCACAATGGAGCTGGAGAGCTTTGTATATCTGTCTGGAACCATCCCAGTCCCTCTCCACCCCATGCAGTATTTGATTTACCTTTGTTGATTCTGTTCTTGCTTTTATACTCAGAGGTTGTTTTGCGCATGTTGCCCCACTATGGTACTGTTGTACTCCTGTATTCTCTTGGGCTCTCCCCCTTCCTGCTTTGCCTGGCCTGTTAGGAACTTGGCTGCAGCAGGAGTGGTTAGTGTATAGTTCATGCACCCATTGCATGTGTCCACCTGTGCCTTCACCTCACACCTTCAGACTGCCTCTTTGCCTGTTTGCAGTATGAGGGGTGATACTGTATATCACAAATGGAATTTGCAAGTACTCAACTCCCCAATCAAGCACAAACAGGCCTTATCCCACTTGAGGCGACTGTGCTCCAACATTGCCTTTCCGCAGGAGAAAAAACTCCTGTCCCTGGATGGGTCCCAGCTTCAGAAGGACAGAGTGGGTCTGGAACTTCATGCCTCTGCCACAGTTAAAAATCACAGCGTAGTAATCATAAATCCCTCAAGTGGTTGGCCCATGCTGTAGAGTGCGACAACCAAGGCTGGTGGCTACTGGCTCTGATGGACACCTCAGCTGGTCCTATCCTTTTGGTCAATGTTTACTCTCCAAAAGAAGAGCATCCTGAGTTTTTCTATAATCTATCTCACACAGTAAGCCAGGTCACCACACTGTCCATTCCCACCCTAATAGGTGATTTTAATCTTACCCTAGAGCCCACAGCAGACAGGAGCCACTCACACACAGATGTCCACCTCAAAGGTGCAGAAGCTATAAAACTGCATATGCAGCATCAAGCCACGTCAGACATATGGCGGCTCATACACCCCAGGTACTGGGACTTCACATGCCACGCAACAGCTCATGGCACATGCAGTCATCTGGATTTTTGACTGCCCTCCCTTTCCCTCAACACTGCTATGGTAGATGTGACCATTCTACCATTTCTGATCATGCTCCAGTCTGCCAACATATCATCTGGAGCTCTTCAGAGCCCCACACCCCCTCCTGGCAGCAGAACCCCCTCCTCCTTCTGGAGCCAAGTTCACAAGCTGAGTTTGCAGTACTTCATATCCCTTTCCCCTTTTCACCTGCCTTAATGTTGTTAGGCCTAACAACTGAAGTGCTGTACATCTCGGCTGAGGGGCACCTCTGGCTGGCACAGCTCTGTTTTCAGGCCAAACACCTCATCATTTGTAGATGGAGCTCAGCAGATGTACTCATTTATCAGGAACTCCTTTCCATCCCATCCTGGACTGCTTCCTTAGACCGACTGTTGCACTTAGCTGCAGGGATCCTTCAGAAATATGACAGATGTTGGCAACCCATTCTCTTCTACCATATGCCCGAGTCAGGCTCCTGAAGGAGGCTCAAATGGGATCAAACCAACACCATACAGTAGCCCACTACAAACCAGCCCAGAGTACACAGACCTGTCATGTTTTTTTTACCTCTGAGTAGTTGTTATGTGTGCTGTCCTGTTTAACTGCGATGTATGCTTTGTTGCTGTTTAAGAGGGGCCATTGCTCATCTGGCAGTACCATATATTACAGCCCTAGTAGGCACATGATATGGTGATACCACAATGTAAATGCTTTCTGCTGTGTTTCTATGCAACTGATGTCAAATGCTGGTCGGGCACTGTCATACTTGTTCTATTTTTAAAAACTTAATTAAACAATTAATTACACAAGAAATCAAAAAACATAAGTACATTACAGTAAAAGCAATAAAAAACTCAAACTGTGTAACTTAAACAAAGGAAGCTAAAAAAACTAAACATTAAAACCACCCATATCCCAATAAGTAATAAAATTAATGAACATCAAAGAAAACAAACAAGAAATCTGTAACAACAATTACTATATACATTTTATGAGTTTAGTGAAAAAAAAAAAGAAAAAGTAGAACTGACATTGATTACCCTGAAAAGATCTGGGACAAATTTTTCCAATATTTCATTCTCAATGTAGTGAAAACAGTCTCCCAGTCTTGACGGTAAACCCCTAAAAGTGCCACTCTTGCCAGGCTTCAGTCTTTAAGTCACATAAATGTTTTTGATATTAAATGAACTGACACCTTGATTGCCAAGTAAAAAAGTTTAATTATGGTGAACCATACAACCACTTTGCTGTGAATATATTTTTTCCAACCACCCCTCAGTAAACTAAAAAATAATTTGTTATGGACTCTATTCACTATGGTGTGGGTTGCCTAGGCAGAGGCATGGAGGCAACCCTAAGTCAGAATCCTGTCCAGCAGATCCTCGGCAACATCTGCAGTATATGTGCGAGCCCCTATCACACTTGATCCCTGTCCGCCTGCGCAGTCATGTGCCACGAGTGGTCTGGGGGGAATGTTGGAATGGTGTCACACAAAGTGCCAGGCACAAGGGGGGCACAGGTTATGGCAGTGGGGACCCTGCCATACCTATAGTGCATGGCCCCACCAAAGATACCTGTCAGCTCTGGTGGCATGTTAACCGATAGCTGTGCATGTTTGGTATGCTGCCGCTAGCTCCATCTCATGTATAGTAATCCATAGGGCAGCCTACAGTGTGCTTTGAATCTTTGTTATGATTTGTATATTGTCGTTCCATATATAATATGTTGTTATGTACTACCATGTTGGTAGGAGGGCTGGGTCATCATGGTGGGGGTAGCCATGTCCCTTGTTTAATCTGAGGGCATCGTATTAACTCCCAGAAATTTGTAGTACCCTCACAGGGGACATCCTTAACTGGAGCTGCAGACATCCCCACATGTTGATTTACCCTCTGTCTAATACGATCAGGGTCCTAAATTATGTTGCCCTGAAAATCTAGTAAATCTAATATGTGTTTGTATTCCAGTAGAATTCACCACAGGATTAACAGCTGGTAACTTACCCCCTGATCCAAACCTCTATTCTGCTCCCAAAATTATGCAATTAGTCATATAAAGATATAGTTGTAGTAGCTGGAATAATTCAGTTCTTTTTTATTTTACCTGAGGGCCATAGATATAAATAAATCTTAAGTGTTGTGAATCAATTTTGCATCTAATAGCAGGCTCGACCAGGGTCTAATTCAATTTGTGAATTTTAACTGAAATATCTAGAAATTCTACTCCCAACTCAGAACACTCATCCTCCCCAATGACCAAAAAACAGCACCACACAAGTTTTTTGTCTGATTAATGTCAGCTGCTGACCAGAAATGTGTGTCATGAAAATAATACACATTGTTGTTAATGTCCCGTAAAGTGGAAAAAGTAGTTATCCTCCTCCTCCTTGCATTCCTCCTTATACTGCTAGCATTAACTGTAGAGCACTTAAAATGGAAATCAGATATCATTAGGAGGAGGAGAACAGCAGCAACACCCATCATTATGATTGTTCAGATCGGCTTCGACTCCTGGTACTCATTCTATTTTTTCCTTTATTTTTTTGCTGTGGTGGCTTCAGATATCCTGAGTCTCAGACGGCATGGACTTCTGGGAAGCAGTTACAGAGAAAGCATCTGACTCTTCCACTTCAGAGTCACCACCACTTGTCACGTGTTGCAGAGGTTCAAATTTGTTACTCAAAAAGATGGGGTCAGTACGCTGGAGCTTTGATTTAGGTTGTCATTCACCTGGACAGAGTTTCCAAATGGGGAGGCATTACTGGATTCACATTGACCTGAGCCATCTCGATTACTTCAAACTGGACAGGTATCCCTGAGGATGTGGAGGTTCCTGCTTTGGTGAGTTTCAGACTAACCTCTGTTATCAGCATTTCTTCAGTCTCCTCAGAAGGGGCGGGAGGAGCCCAGACAGGGGTGGGGCCGGGCTCAACCAAGGACTCCAGTGTCTGTGCAGGGGGGGTGGACTGTGTAGGTACAGGGTTTACAGCCACAGACTGATGATGATAAATTTCCCAAGAGTGTATGTGAAGGATCCAGTTTGGATTTCCAGTGTTCTGGGCATAGTTTGGGAGAGCATCTTTGTTCATGATATCCTGACAGTTGTGAGCTGCCCAGGGACAGTTACTGAAAATGTGCCCCCTTTCATTACATCACTTACACTTTAGTACATGTCTGAGTAGTTATTTGGCCGTGTGTACTAATTTACAAAGTAAGGAGAATGGGGTAATGGATAAGAACAAAGTTGTAGGTGAAACTAATTCAAAGTACATTTTGGATGAACTACTCACCTTGGCTACAACTAAATCACCAGGACCAGGTGGCATGGGATCAAGGTTATTAAGAGAAATTGCTACAGAAATATCAGAACCTTTAACGTACATTTACAATAAATCATTAGGGGGTGGTGAGGTACCCAGAGATGGAAAACAGCCATAGTGGTCCCAATATACAACAAGCATTTGTCAATGCCAAATGTTGTCTTGCTGGCATTGGCATTGGTAGTGCAGGAGTTAGAGAGAGATGCATAATAGGAATGACAGTGAAGTATTGAACTAACGTCAACTCCACCCCCACCCTGCAGAGACTGACAGGCATTGAGGTGTGCCTTTTGGGTCATCAGCCATAACGCTCATGTCATTTCATTTCACCCAACCCTGCAGATACCAACAAGTGTCGCAGTGTGCCTTGGGGACTTTGGGCCTTACGCTCACCCCATTCCATAAGGAAATACACTGAGATGGGTGCAGTATAGGAGAACGGGGTGAACTTTGGGATGAAGAGTCCAAGGGACACCTCAGTGCCTGTCACTGGCTGCAGGGTTGGGGTGGGGGTGGAATGGTGTGAGCATTACAGCCGACAATCCCAAGTCACACCCCTGACACCTGTCAGTCTCTACAGGGTGGGAAGTTACAGTTGAAACCCTAACGACCCAGGCATTTTTGGTATTTTCACTCCAAATTTTCAACATGGGTTTTAGCTGATACCTAAATTGGACAGTGGCACTATCAGTTCATTAGCCAAAAGGTGATTTTTCATGACCGCGCCATTTAGCGCCACAGGTGCGAAAACACATTTCAGGCAGGATGTGAAAAAATGACAGCTATACAGTTCATAAGAAGGTGTAAAAAAATGGCAATGTTGAAAATCTGGAGTGAAAATATGAAAAATTAGTGAAGTCACAAGCGTGCGTAGAAACTGTGCAATACATGCCTGTAACGCAATTATTTTGGAGATTTGTTTAACCAGATTTTCAACATAGGCATTTTGGGACCTCCATGCATGAACAGGGGCACTGTGATTTTGTTAATCTGTCCCGAAAGTTTATTTCCTACAGCGACCACACCACTGTGCGCCACATGTGCAAAAACACATTTCAGGCAGGATGTGAAAAATGACAGCTGTACTGTTCATAAGGAGGTGTGAAAAAATGGCAATGTTGAAAATCTGGAGCGAAAATATTAAGACTAGTCGAAGTTATGAGCGTGCAAGGAAACTGCACAATGCAGGCTCATAACACAGTCATTTTTGGGACTTTTTTCACCAAATATGCAACATAGGCTTTTTGGGACCCCAATTCATGAACAGTGGCACTGTCATTTCATTGATAAGCCCTCAAAGGTGATTCCGCGCAGTGACCGTGAAATCACTTTTCAGGGCAGACTAACGAAATGACAGTGCATGTGTTCATGAAGTGGGGTCCCAAGAACCCTATGTTGAAAATTTAGAGCAAAATACAAAAATGGCTGAGGTATCCACCTAAGTTGAACCTCCATTGATGCCATTTGTAGCTTACTGGCATTTCTTCATTTTGCAGTTCGGCTTTGAAGAGTCTAGAGTGTTCCCGCTCACGAAGATCCTGCGCCATCCTCCAGAAGTAAGTATGGGCGAAGGGGTGGAGAGGGTGGGGTGCGAGAGGGTGGGTGTTGGTTGGGGAGGGGGGCGCCAGAACAGCGAGGTACCATTTTCTTGTTTTCAGGAAAAAAACGGATAATGTGGACGTTTGTTGGCCACACTGGGGTGGGCTCCCAGTGTGCTACACAAGGGGGGTGGGGGAAGAACATGCCAACACGGTCAACTTTGTGTGACCGGCGGCACACTGGGGTAGGCTCCCAGTGTGCCACACAATGTGGGGGGGTGGAGGACATGTTGACACAGGGATTGCACCCCCAGTGTTGGTTTGTTTGCAGATTGTGTGGCAGCAGCAGGAGCCGCTGCCATGTTTATTGAAATGTTTCACCAGGAAAGGCAGGTACTGGAGGCGTGTCATCTCTGCTGCTGCAGGACAAGCTTGTCTCTGATTGCAGCGGCAGATTTCTTTCAAGTTGGTGGCACTTTACATATTTTTTGTATCAGCGCAAGCATGGTGGCTAATTGGGGAATGAGGGACGCACCTACTAAAGCATGCCCTGCATTCGGCAACACTGACACACCCGTCACTGTGCTAATACTACCGCAAGATGTTGCTTGCGTGTGCACAAGACAACATAAAAAGGGCCCAAAATGGGATCCTCAGAATTATAGACCCATTAAGCTAACTAGTATATTATAAAAAATAATGGAGAGCTTTATTAAAGATATGTTGAATCTACAGATTGAACAACTAAATTTGATAGACAAGCAACAGCATGGATTTACAAGTGGGAAGTCATGTTCAACCAATTTACTATGTTACTATGAGAATGGTAGTAACAATTTGGATAATGGATTACCCTCAGATGTTATTCACTTGGATTTTAGGAATGTATTTGATATCGTTCCCCCATGAGCAACTCTTAGAAAAATTAAAGGCATTTAAAATTAGCAATTATCTGATGAACTGGATCGAGGAATGGTTAACCGACGGGGAACAGAGGGTTGAAATAAACAGATGCCTGTCTAAGGTAATCAAAGTGACTAGCGGGGTGCTGCAGGGCTCAATATTGGGCCCAATATTATTTAAACTGTACATATCTGATATTGGGATTGGGTTAAGGCCATGGTACAGTTTATTTGCAGATGACACCAAGCTGGGAGGAAGGGCTGATACAGTAGAGCACCATGAGGCCCTGCAGACTGACCTTGATTGGTTGGCAACTTGGACACAGAGATAGGGCATGCCATTAAACATAAACAAATGTAAGGTGATGCATTTTGGTAAAAATAACCCACGATATAAGTACTACATATTTAACAAATTGTTAGAGGAAACAATCAGGGAAAAAGACAGATATAATTATAACTTATGACTTTAAGTGACAAGGTCAGTGCTCCAAAGTATTCAGAAGAGCAAACTATTAACCCTTAGGCTGCCAACAGAATTAGAACATATGGGAATTCTGGACTGATACATCAGTCCATGTCACAGCAAGGGTTAAATGTCACCAATAAGAGTTTTGTGAGTAAAGCAAGAGAATTGAGACTTTCTCTTTACAATACTTATGTGAGACCACACTTAGATTATGGCTCCCAGTTTTGGGGTGCATTAATTATTGAAAGGCACAAATTGCAGCATGTTCAAAGAAGGGCGACAAAGTCAATAAGAGGGCTGGAAGGTCAAACTTATGAACGGCAACTAGCTTCTCTTAGACTTAACACGCTCCACAATGGATGTATTAGAGGGGACATTCTGTTAATGTACAGAATTAACAACGATAATGAACTAATAGAAGGAATGAACCTCAAATTTAGAGCTCAAAATAACTTAAGAGGGCATAAGAAACAAATACAGTCTACCAACTTTAAAACAGAGAAGCATAAAAGATACTTTATGCAAAAATTATGAAATGGGTAGCAAAAATCCTTGCTCCCAATTCGCCAAGAGCTGCTTTCAACTGGGCCTCTATCCCAGCACAACAGCCCAGGTGAAAGTAGCTCCCAGCAAAATGGACTCTGGACTTGCCAAACACCCCATGCTCAACTGCCAGCTGCATGTCCCTGCACAACATGTACCCCAAAGAGCAAAGCCGTTAAACCGGTCTTCCCTCTCACGCACATCCTCCAGTCCCGCTCTCAAGAAATCTCTCCAGTATGTGTTTTTTTGGTGTGTTTTTTTACTCTGTTGACCGCGAGCGCTACTTCCTCTCTCTTCAATCGGCTCCATCTTGCAGACCACACACGAGATGGACCGCAGAAGAAATTTTTTCCTTTTTTCATTTAAACAAACAAAAAAATAATAATAAAACCAGGCTGGCTACAGACTGAGAGGCTCCGTGAAGTTTCCGCTGCTCCCTCCAATCCGACTAGCAGCCTCGGTACTGAACAACGGTATGGTGGCTGTGTCTACCCCAGTGCCAAACAGTAAATTTAAGATCTAATTCAAAACACGGTACCTCTCCTGGTGCCCCCCCAATATGAAGCCACTGCCTGCCCTAATCCAAGATGCAGTCTCTCTCCTGAGGCCCCACTAATGTGAAGCTACTGCCTGCTTGCCCTTAGCCCTTAGTAGACAGCTGCTTATATGCAGCATTAGCGCCACCTATTGAGCAGTAAGTTGGAACTATTTTTTTCTGTGGAACCTTATTTGAGAAAAAAAAAGAGTTTTAAATAATATGAATAGCAAAAGTAAAAAAAAAAATTCTATTTACTAATAAGGACCCATTTCATAATCATAATACGGCACTCCGGGGGGGGGGCATTATGGTGGGATAATGGCCCTTCTCGGGTGGTGGAAGCACCCTGCTTCACCTCATGCTTAAACCCACCCACAATAATGCCCTCCCATGCCTTATTGCTTAAATAGTTAATATCTGGAATGGGTTACCATCAGAGGTGTTGGACAGCCTGAATTCTGAGTCATTCAAGATAAGGTTGGACAAATGTCTAGCTGGTCAGGGTTTGCTGAATTACATAGAAACATAGAAACATAGAATTTGACGGCAGATAAGGACCGCTTGGCCCACCTAGTCTGCCCATTTTCCTACCTAACAGATAAGCTGCAGATCCTAGTTAACCAACAGCTTACTTCCTCCTACCCCCCACTAGGACTGCCTTATGTCTGTCCCATACATTCTTGAATTCCCCCACTGTTCTTGACTCCACAACCTCCTCAGGGAGGTTGTTCCATGCATCCACAACCCTCTCTGTGAAAAAATACTTCCTCACATTACCTCTGAGCCGTCCCTCTTCTATCTTCAAATTGTGCCCCCTTGTTCTTGCACATCTCTTTTTCTGAAAGATGCTACCCTCTTGGACTTTGTTGATTCCCTTGAGGTACTTGAAAGTTTCTATCATGTCCCTCTCTCCCTTCTTTCCTCAAGGGTATACATATTAAGCTCCTTTAGTCTTTCTTCATATGTCTTCTGGTGCAGACCCTGCACCATTTTGGTTGCCCTCCTCTGGACAGCCTCCACTCTGTCTATGTCTTTGAAGAGATGGGGTCTCCAGAACTGCACACAGTACTCCAGATGGGGTCTCACCAACTGTCTGTACAGAGGGATAACAACTTCCTGTTTTCTACTATTGATGCCTCTCCCTTTGCATCCCAGTATCCCCCCAGCCTTCCTTATTGCCTTCTTACATTGCTTGCCCACCTTTAGGTCATCTGATATAATTACTCCCAGGTCCCTTTCCATTTTTACTGTTGTCAGTATCTCACCCCCCACTGTGTACTCTTCCCCTGGGTTTTTGTTTCCCAGGTGCATTACCTTGCACTTCTTTGCATTGAATCTGAGCTGCCATACATTTGACCATTCCTCCAACCTTGTCAAGTCCCTTCTCATCCTTTCCACTCCATCTTGTGTATCAACCCTGTTGCAGATCTTTGTGTCGTCTGCAAAGAGACATACTTTTCATTCCATAGAAACATAGAAACATAATATTATTAAAATGGGACAGCACATACAGGCTATGCCTTCTGCTGCCTCAAAACTTCAAAGTGAAATCAAATTGGAAGTACAGTTAGCACTCACATGTTCGAACTGAGAACATACCCCACACCACATCTCATCACAGAGTTTCTCAAATGGGCTTATGAACCACATTTATAGAATGTGGCCGAAGATGAGGCAGGGCCTGTAGCGGCAGAACAGGCAGGGAAAAGAGGGGCAGACAAGTCGGGCCATGCAGTCCTTATCTGCCAACAAATTCTATGTTTCTATAGCAAGCTTCAGCTGGCTAGGGTAAAACAGAATACCGCTACCCCCCGCCCATAAGCAAACTACTGAGCAAATGCACAGTTACAGAATCTGTCTGGTGCAGCTTCACTCTGAATTTCCATCCTTCTGTCCATATTAATTCAGTCTAGAATAGGCTGTGTTCTTGCCTGAACCTCATATTTTTGCTGTAGCCGATATATTATGTCGGCCACATTCACCCCTTCATTCCTAAATAACACTGTTATCACTCCGTAGGAAGGCTTGGCAAGCAGACTGCCAACAAATGGACACCATAATGGGGTGTTATTTAGTTTGTTGTAGTTCCTCCAAAATCTGTCTAAAAGGTGATTTTTTTAAAACCTGTAATAAAGAAAATGGTCCCTTGCCAATCTGACCCCCACAACCCCCAATCCACCCCACCCCAACCTCACACTCAGCACCTACTCCTCACACTCCCCATACACCCTCACTTGCCTGAACATGTCCTATGGCGTAGGTCCACTCTCCGAGCGAAGACACATCTTGCTGCCGGAACCAGTGACTGTGGCATGAGAGACTCAGGTAAGTGCGGTTTAATGTATTTCAACAGGGTTTTCAACTTTGATTCATAACTTTATCAATTGTTAGTATTTTTACACCATATTTTCAATATGTCCTTTTCGGGACCCTCCTTACAATCAATGGCAGTGGAATTATGCAACTCTAGCTTGATAGACAATTTTGCAGTCACATTGCAAAATCACCTTTTGGTCAGGATTTGGAAAATTTCACTTCCTTGCTGATGAGGTGGAGTCATAAGAAGGCTATGTTGAAAATTTGAGCTTGAAATATGTAAAAACAACAAAGTTATGAGCATATAGTGAAACATTTCTATGCTCACTATACAAACCCCAACAGCAGTCATATAGATACACTTGAAAGCTCTGCGCATAAATGTCCTGACCCAGCTGGACTATCAACACCAGGAGGAGATTTAGATTAATAATCAACACAATCTAATTCATATCTAAAGGAGAAGGTAACCTGGATGCTGGCTTCTAGCTACTGGTAGAGTGGCGTAAGGAGCTCAGCTTCCTGTTACATCCCCAGGATAGAGGAGTCGCATGGGCAACCTGAAGTGTGCACTTAATAAACCTGGCACCATTACCCCACCACGCAAATCTTATGTGAAGACCACCACTTTAAATGCATTATCAACAAGAAAGGAAACAGGATACCATGCCCCCAGTCCCTCCAATGCTTTACTTTAACAGCACAAAGAATATTATAGTTATGCCTTGCATCCCATAATGTAGAAGACTATTCAATAGTCTGAAGTACAATTACAACGCCTCACTCCATAAAGATCTTGTCCCTGACAGGGAAAAGAAGGGAGTACCTTCTAGAACCCTGAAATACACCTTGGCTCACATCCCCAATGGAACAAAAGGCACTAAAGATACATTTTGTTTCACAGTTAAAATAAATCGGTCGTGAGCCACACAGGAAGAGGGAGATCTCCACTGCAGTACTCACAGAGCATCTGTTAAAGAGGAAGGCACATCAGGTGATCACTCATTAACTGCCTCAGGATCCAGATTGACAATATTAGTGCCATTCATCTCCCTGTCTATGTGGTAAGCCAATTGTTCAGCCTCCCTCCCTTCCTAAACAAATAAGAGTGACTATTCCATATGATCTTGAGCTTCACCAGTAGCTGGTGTTGTAACTCTAGAGCACGAAGTGTCCCACGGATCCAGTCAAAGGCTTTCCATCTCTGTCTGGTGGAATATGGAAGATCAGGAAATAATGAAAGAGAGGCATCACCATACCATAAGTCTTTTTTACGTTTGGCCAAAGAAAGTAGTTGGTCCCGTACACCCACTCCATTGCAAAGGATGAGTAGGGGTCAGGGACCCGCTTCTGCTGTCACAGCTCTCCTAGGAGTTATCCGGTATGCCTTTTCTAACCGAGGATCACATTCTTCCACTGAAATCCCCAATATCTGAGGGAGCAGTGTTAAAATAAAATAAAGTTGAGCGTCCCCTTCGGCTGGCTGTGGCAGTCCCACGAGCCTCAATCTGCATTCTCTGGTTTGATTTTCGACTGTCTCCAAGCATTGCTGAAGTAGGGTATTTTCCTTGATCAGTTTGGCAGTTGATCCACTGACTGTAATACCAATCCATCCATCCTTTGCATTGATTGTTCGGCAGAGTCTATATGCATTTTAAGGGTGGACACCCTTGGAGATAAGGCATCCAATTTTCTATCCATGTCCTGCATGGTTCTGACTAGCTGCATCAGAGTGGAGTTAATGGTACCAAGAGACACATCTTCGGCTCCTGTGCTATCACCACCCATGGCTCCAGCTTGCAGTGGCAGAACAGCACTTCGTGTCTTGGAAGATCTTGGTTGGAAAAAGTCAGCTGTCGGAGCTGCATATTTTGGCTTGCCCATATTTCTTTATCAGAAGATATTCACTCTACTAAAATGAAGGCGCTAGCAAGTAAAAAGTGTTCTTAAATAATATTTTAGTTGATAAATTGCTCTGTTCCTCGGGAGCTCTATTAGAACACGTCTGCCCCTCTCTGCTGCTAAGCTACGTCCTATCTATCTGGAGATTTGATGAGACACCTGCAGCTGATCTGGAATATTACAGCCCAACTGATAGTGGTTTTCTCACGGCGTGACCATATCATGACAGTCTTGCATGCACTGCACTGACTGCCTATGCAATGGCACATCACCTTCAAGATTTGCTTGTTAACCTACAAGGCCCTACACAGTTTGGGATCAGACTACTTGAAAGAGAGCCTTGTTCCCTATCACCCAGTTGACTGCCTCCACTCCACCTATGTGGGCCTGCTTGTTGTCCCTCCTTCCAGCTAAGACTTTCATGGGACAGAGCATTTGGAATGGCTGCTCCAGTTTTGTTGAATGCATTACCTGTATATATATATATATATATATATATATATATATATATATATTTGCATGACCAACACAGTTGAAGCCTTTAAAGCCTCTCTTAGGACCTTTTTGTTTGAACAGGCATTTCTTAGTTTATTATCTGTACCTTGCACCATTTGGTTGTATTCAATTGTATTTTAAAGTGTTGGTTTGATTTAGTTTTTGTTTAGAATTTTACATATGAACTGTGTACTGTGCTCAGAGCCTGCAGAATCTGGGCGCTTCATAAATAAAGATTGCCTCACCTTGCCTCTGCCTGGCCCTGACCAATCTCTGATCCCGCCAGCCAATGAGAAGTTCCTACCCTCAGGTATTCTCCCTTACTCAAAGGGCTGAGGGAACCTGTTACACTCAGGGTGAGCCAGTTCCTCCCTCTGAAAGAGCTTGGTACTCTGACCCATAAGTGGGAATCAATTGTGAAGACTGATTGCTGGAAGATATGACAATTACGTCCTTACCATAATTGTTGATCTTAAAGAATATCTTCATTATTGATTACCACACCCTGCCCATCATGCCCCACTTAGACAGAGTCAGGGACTCTGGGCATACTCACCCTGCAGGTGCTGGCAGCACCATAAGTACACTAGCTGCGCAACTCCTCAGTCACACTCAATGGGGGGGGGTCTCCCTTATTCTTCTTAGAAGGAAAATACATGAAGAGAACTAGATACTCTTCTGATATCCACTCTCACAAAAAAAAACTGGGGTGAGGGTCCTTTGGGGCCTTCACACAAACTCCCAAAAATAACATATAAATGGTTTTGCAGCAGGTGGTTCCTTCCTTCTTTTTTCTTTCTTGTCCTCCTTCTCCCTCCCTGGGGTATATCCCTTCTGTGGGTATATCCCTGTTAGTTGCTACATGCAATGTGTGCTCCTGGACACTATCCAGTCTAACTCCACTTGACAGCTGTACTGCATGTGGTGGTTCTTGCACCTTTTGGATCAACTACACTAGCACCTATGCAGGGTACATCCCTGTAGTTGCAGGAGAAGCAGGTGATTTATTTGATGGAACTATTCTTCTATTTCAGACTTTTTTGGCTGATATGCCCTTTTCTTCTTTATGTATTTGGGCCCTTAGCCCACTACCCTTGAGGGTGTTTGGACAGATGTATACATCTCGACTGCCTTGAACTGTCCAGTCCTGCAACTCCAGATGCACCTTGGTCCCCCCTTTTTTCTTCCCTGATGTAAGAAAAGAGGGACATGGTTAAATCACGACTTCAATCAATTCTGTATCTGGTTCATGGAGTTGCACCTTTTTTTCAGCAGTCTATCTGTCCCTTTCCTTTTTCTGGCACATTGTGCCAGCTTATTTGCAAGGGTGTCCGATTCATGGGCATCCACCTCTTGATCCTGCCAGAGACACATGCTCAGGGCTGCTGCCCTATTTTTTAACCACTATACACCTTCTATCTGGCTAGTGGTGTGAGACTCTGGTTCTTTAGACCCTACTACCCCTTGTGCCATCTAGTGTGCCCTGTTCTTATTCTAAGTTGGTAGTCATGTCTTATTTTATTAATTTTGGTTCCTAGATCCTTTCCTTATCCTACTGGGACAGTACGTATCTAACCCTCTCTTTATTTCTCTCCATTTTGTTTCTCTCCTGGTGAATAGAACTGAGGTGCGTGAGGGAACCAGTGACAGCTATTGGCTGGTGCACACAGCACCACATGAGGTGCACAGGCACCATTAGTAGATGATGTCAGCTCCCTCCCTGCAAAACATGTGCTCCCCTGGGGTCCTACTGGCTCCAGCCCCAGAACTATCAGTAGTAATCAATGGTAAAGATATTCTGAAAGATCAACAGTTACGGTAAGTACATAATTTTCATTCTAGTCACTGTCATGTCTACCATAGCTAAGTGTTTTATCTGTAAATACCCATAGAAGTCTCTTTGCTCCAGACCAAATTGTTCTTTTAGTTCAGTAAGATGGTTTTTAATTCCAGTTGTTTCCCCATTAGAGTTTCATTTGCAGAACTGGACCAGGACAGAGTGCTGTTTCATGGAGAAAGTCCCTGAGAATAGTTTATATGGAAGACTATCATTGACCATTAGCATCCTCTATGATGACTGGGAACCAGAGAAAGTGTTTGTATATTCTCTTGTGTATAATAACTACCTTTAGGAAGCAATTAAATCTACTTTTATCATGTTAATCCCTTCAATTGTTTGGGAGATAGCCTAGGATTTCCATGGCAAGAAATTGACTATGCTTATTCTGCAAATCACTCAGACATTCCACAGCATGACGGGAACAGGCAGAGGCAACATTCTTGAAATTAAAACAAATGATCCATAATATTTACATTTAAATGAAATATATAGTCCATCTGCATTCATTTGCAATGGGCAGAACACACAGTAATATTTATCCCCATCTGGATTTCTCGCTGCTTAAAAAAACTTGACTGTTAGTAGCAGCTTTTCTAATGAACTGGGGAAGTTGCTGCAAAAATTACAGAAATCAGCTGGAGCCGATCATTGCTAAGCAACCAAGGTATACAACCAGAATACAGAAAGCTGAACGACAGCAGAACAGCCATTAGAAACAGTATTAAGCAATGATAAATGGGACAACAGTTTTGGATAAAGTCGCCTTTTTTGTTTTATAAGCACACCTAACCTTACTTTCTTTTACTTTTGGTTGATACACAACATGCATGCCTTAATGCATTGAACAGGTTTTGTTTCTTTTGTTCTGTCTAATTGGCCTTTAGATTCCATGTAAGTGACAGTTCCAGACTACGAGGAAATTCTCACTGCATAATGATCTCTGATGAAGCTATGTTTCCTACAGTATCTGAATGTAGGGTTCATAACAACAGCCTGATGTAATTCTTTTCGGATCATTCACAATGCAGAGGGTATCCACTATAATCAGCTGCTAAAAAATATGAAAATAAAAGCATACCTTTTTAAAGCAAAAGATTTCAATTTTAAATAAAAGCCCCAACACTGTAGCCCTGTAGTCTCCTAAGAGAAACCTAGGAAGGCAGTGTAATATATGAGTAAGAACAATCCACTGTGGGTTTCAGGAGATCAAAGACTGAGTCCTACTACAGCCACTGGCTTACTTTGTAACCATATATAACCCCTCCCAACCCATAGTGATGGGGATTACCTGGTTTCTAAGAGCCCCAGCTGTCACTGCCACAAGCTGTCTGCTCTCTCCGGCACCCGAAGATGTGGACTTTGTGCTGGGGGACCAGAGCAGAGCTGCATGATAAAAGAAGTGCTGGATTCCTCGGTGCCTTCTGCACTATGACAACACTACTCATTGCCACATTTCTAGTACTCAGCTGCAGCTGACAAATAGTGCATCATCATTCTGGACTGTTATGTGGATTCTCCAGTGTATATCCTGACTGACTCAGATAGTAGAGCATAAGTGGGCACAACAGGAAGGAGGCACAGCATAATTATTTAAGGTCAGGTGCCCTATTAAATTAAGGCTGTTCCCGGCCCAGTGGTGAAGAGGGCTAAGGCTTCTGGCATGCTTTACCTTTTCCAACAGCAGGAATGAGCTCAGGTCACCAGGGGTTGGCTGGAGGGAGAGGACTGAGCATACAATGGATAGCTCTCCTCTCCCAGTGTGGGGATGTCTGCCATCTCGCTCCTTGGCTACCACCTCATGGAGGCTGGGTGGCAGCTCCAGAATTTGAGCAATGTGGAAAGGGAGGGGCCACTGTTCTGTAGTGTGTGTGCACCTCCATGCGCATATGAACTACGTGGCAAGGTGAGTCGGGGTGGTGTATGCCAGGCAGGGGTGGCAGGGACAGGGCTGAACAGCCTGCCAGACACCACCCAAGGGAGAAAAAGATCTATGATAAAAAATAAAACATGAAGACTGCTGTCCCTTCACTACTGTGGTCAGTGCCCCAAGGGGCACTGCCATAGTAGTGCTCACTAACCACCACCACCACGGCACATTAACACCACTATAATACTGCACCCTGACCCCACCACCACAGCAACAGGGGTCAGGTCTGCACACCAGACAATCCAGCTGCAGAGTCTGGAAGGCAAGCCACAAATGACTCCTGGAACACAGGATGACTGCAGGAATACTGGAGTACATTTCTGGCCCATAATCCACTAATGGATCTCCTAGAGTGTCTGACAGCTCAGTGAACCAACTGAAAGCAGACATACCCCAGTGAGCAGCAGGGACTGTGCCAAAAGACAGTCAGTCTGCGTGTATCTACAGCAAGTGGTGCCTCTGTAAAGCTTCTGGAGGAGACATGACAAACCAGAGGTCTGTCTGAGAGAGTGGTTGAATCTGGAGAGAAACAGCTCTGCTGCAGATACAGAACAAGGTCACTACATGCTAGCTCAGCACAAATTGAAGAATGCAGCTGCCTTTTAAAAGACTTTGATGTGTTATGGCCAGAGACAGCTGAACTGTGATTGCAGCTTGTCCAGAAAGCCATGTAGCCAGTGCCAGGGTGTGGTGCTGGTTACCACAGCACACTACAGACTGGATGCCAGGACATGGTATGTTGGAAGGGTAGGATCAGGTTTTCACAGGCTGAACTGCCCAGTATGCTATGAAAGGAGTGCAGAGTGCAGAAGTCAAGAGAGGCCTGACTAGGATAAAAAAAACAGCCATTTAGCAATTGGATTCAAAGATGTAAGAGAAAAAGAGAGAGAGAGAGAGAGAGAGACCAGTGAGAGAGAGAGAAAGAAACACTGCAAACTGTGCTACCACCCCTATACATCCAGGGAGATTCTCTGGTCTTAGAGAACTATGAGTAGCTTAGAGCTTGTCCTGCAATAACCATTATTATATCATAGTTATTGGCAAAGCATTGAATGGACTGTGCTATCTGGCCAGGATTAAGAAATACCCCTTGTTGGGTAAGTGCCTTTGTGCTGGGGTCTAACAAAGCAGTGATCAACCACATGCAGGATTATCAAGCATGTACCATTTCCATGGCTTTGTACCCAATGAACCAGGAGCTCCCTAGTAGTATCTAAAGGGTTTAACACTGGTACCAGTGGGGAGAGGGTAATGCCCACCAGTACAGTCGGGCAACAGCAAAAAGTACTGTGCATGTGCAGTTTTGGGCAGGCTGCTTTATTTTGGACTCAGCCTGGAAGGGCACTTGAAGCACAGCCACAGGTTAATGGAGCGTGGCTGCACATAGAAGGGCAATTGAAGAGTAGCACCATGTATTTGGGATGGGCCTGGATGAGAACTGAAGAGCCAGCAGAATCTATACATATTATCTCAAATGGTCTAATCCTCTTTCCTTTTTTAGTACCTGAGACCTGACCCCAAATAAAGGCCTTGTATTGCAGTCTGTGGAGAACTGTTATTGCACTGCACTGGTTCATGAGTGGGCAGATCCTGTGGGGAGGAGGGGAAGTACTGTATCCCACAGGGTTGTGCAGTGCTTACACCAGGCCTACTTAAAGCTTTCTCTGGATGGAGGCACTACACAGTTTACTTCTTTGCATATGAACCCCCAATCAGGAGTTTAATGACCCAGGTCCATCAATCTTGTTTGAGCCCACAAGGCAGGGTTAGTAACAGACAAAATTCATGGCAACCAGGTTACACATGGGCAAGTATCTCGGCCTCCCTGTGATTCAGCTCTCCCAACTGTAAACTGTAGTCACAGGACCACACTCAAAAATGCAAATCTGGAAGGCATTCTGGGAGATTTTGATGGCTGTACGCTAATTGCTGAGCTCCACTACAGAATTGCATTTTGCGTTGAATTTTGAACGAATGGCTTCAGTTATGAGAGCCAAGATTGTGAAAGAAGTGGCTGAAGGCAAAGTAGCTCTAATTAAGAAATTCCTTACCCCGCAACAGGGGAAAGCAACTCTGACATGGGGGTTGTCGAAGCTCCCTGCTCAGGAGGAGAAATGACTTCCCCGGTAACTGGGCGTCCTGATCAGGGTGCAAAACCGAAACAGCCCACAAAGCCCTAACTGTTATCAATACAGAATACAATTCTTGAATTTCAACAAAAGATGTGAATATCCTTAGATAAGGTGAATTTTACCTTGGGGAACATTTTGAACCGCTACCTACAAATCGAAGAAAAAATCTCCACAGTGGAGGAGCGGATGGAAAATGCAGAAAAGTAACAGAAAAGCGCTTTGCTTGAACCCCGACCTCAGAGAGTGCTTTGAATGCGGTATTACATGAGCAACTCGCAGCAATGACTAAAACAGAAAAGAGAGAAAATACCCTGCTTTTGAAAAATCTGCGTATTATCGGCCTCTCAGCTGACTTTGCTTTTTCAGATTTGAAAGTCTACATCGAAAACTTACTAAATGTTGTGATGTCATTTGAACAGCCTCTGACGGTGGATTCATTTATTTGACCGCAATCAAGGGTGGAGTAACAGAGAAGTACTACAGCTGTACGATATGTAATTTGTACATTTCTGTCAATTTCTGACAGAAACAAAGTCCTCAGCTTTGCCAGACAACAAAAAGGAATTATCTACAAAGGATCTAAGTTGCATTTCTACCCTGATTTCTCAATGATTACACAGCGCCGGAGGAAAAGATTCCTGAATATAAAAGCAGAGTTTATAGAGGCCGGAATACCAGTAGTTCTGCATTCACCTGCGAAACTAAGGGTTACTTTCCGGGGAAAGTCAATTTTTTCCTTGACGTGGATAAAGCTAAAGAATTCTATGATAAGGATGTAGCACTCCCGACAGACACCGGTTCAGACTTGGAAGACGAAAAGGCAGATGAAACCCAATATACGCCAGTGGCTACATAAATGTTCTCAAAAGAGTGGATCATTTTTTCTTTCTGTTAATTTTTTCTTTCCTTGTGGACTTTCACAATTGTTTCATTTTAGGGGTTGTGGGTCTGGTTTTTGGTTTAAGGATTTACTGTATAAAAAAAGTGCTTTGATTAGGGTGTTAAAGCTTGGCGCCAACAGCCATTAAAACTATTCAAAATAATGAAAATAGACTCCTATGAAATTCAACTTAAGTTAATACTATTTGACCCCTCGAAAATAAAATTATGCCTTCAGATTTTATTTTACTATTTCAAGAAGTACTGATATTTTTATTCTATGTTGTAAATGAAAGTGAATCTCTCTCTGAATAAAAATAAAGTATAAAAAAAAAATGCAAATCTGAGTTGGGCTACCAACTGATTGCCAGCTGGTGCCAAGTGTACTGAACCCCCATTCACTCATTACTGTCCACAGTAGCTTTATGAAAGAGAAAACTAGCCTTGTTGAATAGTGTGATACTTTTTATTGGGCCAGCATAGATATTGTATGTAACTGTTATAGTGAAAAAGCTTCTCAGGCAACACTGGTCCTTCAATCAGGTCCCCTGGCAGCATGAGCAGAGGAAGCAGACTGTATATCTAAATGCACTGGACTATGTGTAAGTCAGTGAGATGCATACAATGCAGTGTTAATGGGCAGATATTACCCTTCTTCATTTTACCCTTTGTTCCCACACAGCAGCAACCCTTCCTCACTTCTTCCAAAAATTGCATTCCAGTGTGTTTCTGCCTATTGACATCACTGGCACAAATCACTGACCCAGAGGATTCTGTTATGTCATTTAAGCAATGCACTCAATTGTAGAAGATTTTGTGGAAGCACAGTGCAGGCAGTGGAAGTTAAGGGCTCGTGCCACAATCAAGGTCCTTCAACAGCAACTCTGTAGTTCAGCACGTACTTTCATAAATAAGATGTTTCAGCTATTACAATCTACTAGAGATTGTATTTTATTTTAATTTTCAGTGTTCCTTTCCAAGGTTTACAGCACATCTTGGTAGTCTTATCTAGAAAGTCTGTATACAAAACATTTGTTTCTCTCCTGTTAAAGGAAAAGTGCACCATCATATCTTGCAAATTGTAGATGTTTCCTTGTCAACAGACAACTCTTTTCCTGTAGCTGTTGGGGATATACATATTTGCTGTAGTTTGTTTTCACTGTTCATGTTAGTCCCTGTAACTGTCCTGGGGGAGGTCTCCATTTTATGGTTGTTGAAATCTCAATGTCCATGAGAGCTGCATTAGCATATAAGAACACGATGTCACAGCACCTATTAATGCTATGTATCTCTATGCTGAAAGTACAAATATCCTGAGAAAAACTCTGTGGGAACACATTAATTGAATGCGTTCTAAAGGGAAACCCTGCATTACAACTCAGACAGTTTGCATGGCTCAATGAAGGTAAATGTTGCATGTCACACCTTGCTGCAGCTTGTTTTGTTGAACTCTAATTAAGCAGACAGGCATACCGTGGAGTCTACAGGGTGCTGACACAAGGGGCAGGATTTTCAAAAGGACCCTATATCAATACAGGCTGTGGCAAAAGGCAGCTTGCGTCAAAGCCCGGTGTGCCAGGGGACCCTGCACCAGATTCTGGTACATGAACAGTCTTGGTGCCAAACTCCCCAAACTTGCCACAGCTGCTCCTGTGTGCCAAACAACTGGCACATGGGAGGGGACTGACACAGGCTGCCCCAACCCTTGTCCCCTGATAAGATGGCCCACAATGGTGGAGACAACAGTGTGCTACCCTGGAACAGTGCAGGGACCTCCACCACCACTGCCAGACAGTACCCACCGAAGCTGGGGAGGGGTTTGGCGCTGTGCCACAGTATGTCAGACCAGGTATATGCAGGGAGGGATGGGTGATGGAGACAGGCTGGAGGGTCAGGGAATCCACAGTGTGGTTAGTGTGTGGCTGCAGCCCACGTGCCTGTGGCCACCTACCAAGGTACTGTGTACTGGCAGGCAACCTGCATGGCTTGGCAGTGCACAACAGGCAAGGGAAGGTGCATGGCATCCGTCCCAGTGACAGGGGCAGTGATAGACCATGCAGACAGCATGCAAGCCACAGGGAATGCAGGACAATGACCTGTGGCAGAGACCGGTATGTCTGCCAACATGGGCACCCGTTTTGCAGCTGCAAGTGTATGGCCAGGGAGCATGGAGGCTAGACAGGTGTGCACAGAGGGCACCCCCCGATGTGGCTATAAGCTGTAGGCTATAGGCAGGATAAGGTGGCATGCTGCCAGGGTCGACATCCTGCACTGTTGAGGGATGGGTATGGTCTGGACTTAAGGACTGCCAATACAGGCTGCCATGCAGCTATGCTGACTGGGGAATTCTCGTTTGGGAAGCAGGTGATAGATACATACATAGATACATAGATGCTGTCAACAGATAAGGACCACTAGGCCCATCCAGCCTACCCTTTAGGCATCACTCAGTTCCTGGCAACCACCAGGCACTGTCAGCCTGCAGAACCACACCACAATGCCATAGAATGCAGCCATACAACCACTCTTCCAGCCACACTAGTCCTCCGAGGAGCCATTTGTACATCATCACTACCACCCTACTGCACAGTCCAGTGATGAGGTGGCATGGGATGTCCCACTAAGACACACTCCATCCCCAGAAGAAACACTGTACAGGGCATACCTGGTGGTCTCAGTGTATCCACACAAACAGTCATCTGCGGCACAGTCCTATTAGCATCCCTGTACTGGCCAGTGGTTCTGTTGCTGTGCAGTAGACTATGTTTGGGATGTGTGTGCCATGACCTGTGCCGTACCTCCCTTCTTGTAGTTGTGCACACATGGGGTACACAGGAACCCATCCTCACAGTCTACAATGCACCCCCCCCACTGCCTACTGTCACTGCTGCCAGCACACTGTGATCGTCACTGGAAGTACTGTCCCATACCTGCTACAGGCACTACCCCCTATTACAGTTCAGGTCATGGCATCGCACTCTGATCCTCAATGGTATGTCTCCATACATCTACAACTGTGTGGCTCTTGGCAAGACTCTCCCTACTCTGCCACAGTCTGTTTCCAGCACTCCTGTAGCCCCTTGGACTTGGCTACGTCCTCTACTGCTGCCTGGTATCCTTTGTGAATGCTGCACACACATATCCCCTTCCCCATGTTCTGCCAGTGGTGGCACAGGGGGCTGTTAGACCATATGTGGCTGGTCTGAGCCTCAGCATGATATGCAGTATTCAGGGGGCTCTAAAAATCCCAATGTGGGGGATCATGTTGCTGCAAGTTGGCGCAAGTCCCCGTCTGCCATGGTGCAGCTGTGTGGCTGCCACAAGGATGGTACAAGAATGGTGCAAGCCCCGCTAGTGCAGGCGGCCCTCCATCTAGCACTGGCTGTGATGGAAAACAAGGAATGGTGCACGGTGTGATCAAGGGGCCCCTTGCATCAATCCTTTTTGGCACAAACACCGTGTGCCATTTCCAGGGCTTTGAAAATTGAGCCCATCATGTTTTCATATGCTAATGCAGCTCTGAAGGACAATGAGAATTCAGCACCCAGAAAATGGAGACCAGCAGAACAGTTACAGAGACTAGTATGAACAGGGAAAATAAACTAAAGCAATCACATCTGGCTCTTCAGCTACAAGAAAAGAGCTGTCTGTTGACATGGAAACAAAATTTACAAGATATGAAAGCGCAGTTTTCCTTTAACCTGACAGCGTCTTTGTTTATTACATCATAATGCTCAGTATGACAACAGACTGTGATGTTACAAACAGCAATTGTGCAGTTCGCAAAGAAGAGTCAGATACATTTTGAAAAGATAGTGAAATAAGCACTGCATTATTTACAATATTTAGTGGACCAACAACAGGCAAAAGAAAAAAAAATGAAATAAATAACTAGAAATCGATAACGTTAAAACACAATTGGTGTAAATCTAGTACTTTAAGCGTTTTTCTTATAGTAGAGAGTTGCTCTTTAATGATCCCTTATGGCGTCATGGCAACTGGTTAGGACCTAAGTCCACTGAATAAAAGGCATATTGCTTTAGTAAACTGACCAGCTACTAAACTGATGAAAAACAAAAAAACACATGTAATAGACAACAAAAAAAACAACTGAACCCTGATGTTCTAAATCAGCAGGCTGCTAAAACATAAAGCTAAATTTTTTAGGAACATAAAGCCAAACGGATTGATTATCGACCAATAAAATTTTTTAAAACTAGGTTTATTACTTCTCCTAAATCTGTCAGATGTCACAAATACCAAATAGATCAGTCAATTTAAGCATTGCCATAGTCATAAGTCTGTTTGTGCAAAGGTGATTCTTCACTGGCCAAGAAGAGGATGTTGCATTTACGTAGCACTTTTCATATGCACTACATCCTGAAGTACTTTACCAGCAATGACAGAAGCTGGTACTGGTTGCTTGCGAAGTTAAGGTAAGCATGCAGTGGCAGCTAGACTTTATTTAATTTACAAGGGTCAGTGAAGCAGTGAGGGCCAAGAAAAGGGCCTTCTACAGATGTAAAGGAGAGCAGGGGGAGAAAAAATGGGGAGAAAATTAACTGAAAAATAGAGAGGCAAAGAGGGTGGTTAGGGAGGCAAAAGCAAACACACAGCTGTGTATTGCAGAGGGGGTCAAGAGCAGAGAAAAATAGTTTTTCGGGTATATTAATGAAAAAAGGAAGAAAGGGGGAGAAATGAGAGGCTAACAGAAGAGTACAGGGTGAATGAGGCAGACAAGCAAAAGGCTGCCATCCTTAATGATTACTTTTGCTCAGTTTTCACAAGGTGGGCCCTTGTCAGAGAGCGACATCAAAGCGGCCAATAAAGGGATCCCAGACATGAGGCAGCCAGCATTTACTACTGAAAGGGTCTTGAAAGGGCTGGCAGCCCTAAAGATTAATAAGGCCCCAGGACCAGATAGGTTGCATCCAAAGATACTCAGGGCAATGGCAGCAGAACTGGCTGATCCACTGGTAGATTTACTCAAACGCTCTCTATGTACAGGGTAGTCCCAAAGATTGAGAGTGGCAGATACAGTTCTGCTCCATGGGGGCAAGGAACAAGCAGGGAACTAGAGACCTGTCAGTTGTACTTCTATCACAGGAAAACTGATGGAGTCATTGGTCAAAGAGAATCTCGTGGACTACTTGGAGAACAACAGTCTCCAAGATAGTAAGCAGCATGGATTCTTGGCAGGGAGGTTTTGTCAGACTAACCTGATAGTTTTCTTTGATTGAGTGAAGAGACAATTGGATAGGGGCCATGCTGTAGACTTGATCTACTTTGACTTCAGCAAGGTTTTCGACTCGGTACCCTACAGATGCTTGCTGAAGAAGATGGAGGATCTGGGTGCAACTAAGGTCATAGTAAACTGGGTAGGTAACTGGTTAAAGGGGAAGCAGCAGAGGGTAGTGGTCAATGGGGTCATGTCGGAAGAGAGGGAGCTCAAGAGCAGGGTTTCACAGGCATCTGTCCTGGATCTAGTTCTCTTTAACATCTTCATCAATGACAATGGTGAGAGGATACAGGGCAGGCTGTGTCTCTTCGTAGATGACACTAAACTCTGCGAGAGGGTGGAGAGTGATGAAAGAATAAAGGACAAGCAGAGGGACTTGCAAAAGCTTGAGGAGTGGTCAAGGATTGGCAATTGAAATTTGGTGCCAAAAAGTGCAAAGTGATGCACCTAGGGAACAAGAACCCCAGTACAGAGTACAGGATGGAAGGGGAGAGACTCAGTACTATGGCTGAGGAATGAGACCTTGCAGTTATGATCAGCAATTCCCTAAAGCAATTGAATCAGTGCAACAAGGCTTATAGCTACACAGATAGGATGCTTGGATGTATGGGGAGGAGTACTGATAGCAGGAAAAGGGAGGTAATACTTCCCTGTATAAGGCCGCTCCTGGAGTACTGCATCCAGTTCTGGGGTCCTCACCTCAGGAAGGATAGGCTTAGGCTTGAGACAGTGCGCTGCAGGGTAACAAAAATGACTCAGGACCAGCAGGGCATGTCCTATGAGGAGCGCCTCAAGGCACTGAACCTGTACTCGCTGGAGACCAGAAGGGAGAGGTGAGACGCGATAGACAGCTTCAATTTCCTAAAAGGAATTAACAGGGTGAACTGCAGGGAACTATTTAATTTGAATATGAGCTTGTGGTCATGTGGCCATGAGTGGAACCTTACAGGAGGGAGTTTCCGTAGGGATGTGAAGAAATACTGTTTTACAGAAAAGGTGGTAGAGAGGTGGAACAGACTGTCAGACAAGGTGGTGGATGCAAATACTGTTAGTGGCTTCCAACATGGCTGGGATAGAATGAAGGGTATAGTGGTTGCTCAGGCATCAGAATCGTGGAGGAGAATGGGGGTGGGGAGGTTAGGACCCTGGAGGAACAGTAGGCCCCAGAGCTAAATAGAGAACTTGGGCAGACTGGATGGACCTTTTGTCTTTTTCTTCCATCATTGTCTATACTTCTATGTTTCTATGTAATCCATGCTAGCTTCATTTTATGGATGGCCCCATGGAAATTTATATCACTCCCTGTAACCACTAAGCCACCAGCTGAAGAAAGTTTTAATGCAGGAAGCTGGTGAATGAAACCCAGGTATGCACAAAGACAAGTGAGGATTTTGGACTCAGGAGTACCAACCTATTGGGATTTATGGGTTCATTTTTAAAGACTGTTTCCAGGGGCATACAAGTCCATAAAGAGCTTGCATTTGCCCCAGTAAATGGTCTCCTGTGAATCAGGGCTAGTCCAAGCCATGTATTCATTTCTTTGCCCATGAACATAGCCTAAAATAAGTCTATTAATCCCAATTGGCCGATACATGGGGTAGGGTGCAAATTTAGTCCCTTGTGCGCAAGCAAAGCCCTCCTAGTAGAATAGGCTCACATGTTTACTCGTGATCAGGAAAGGAGACTCCAACATCAACCCTACACAAGTGGGGTTAATTATCAGGTGGCCCCCAGCACAAACATATTTCTGCTTGAGCTGCAGGATATTCTTGCAAAATCAGGCCCTTAGCTGATAACCAGAATACTTTTTCTAATGGGAATGTCTCAGACACTAGGTCAGCTAGCGCAGCAGTGGTACTACTTTTCCTTCCAGATGACCCGGGGTTCCTGCTCCAAGCCTGTGACATCTGGTGCAGAACAGTGAGTCAAGGTTCTGGTGTTCTCCTTACATGCCTCCTGCCTCTGGGAGGGAGGGCACCTCTTTCCATTGCATGACCACTGCCTGGTAGCCATGGGGAAAGGGGTGTTATGTGGTGGTCCCTTACAGAGTGGCCATACATCAGTATGCACCTGCTGGCTTGGCATGTAATGTGTAGACATTACTAGACCATAGCCGGGCCAGCAGGGGAGTTCTGCAGGAATGGAGGGGCTCATTTGTTGCTCCTAAGGAAAGTTGTTTCACAGGAGCATGCCCTGTGGGAGGGATAGAGGTGTTTCTATGGGGTGAAAAATAAGGGGTGGACTTGGGACAGATGAAGTCCCATCATCCCACCATGCCCAACTGTTTACCAGCTCCTCCCACTGGCATTCCAGGCTTGTCAAGCAAAGTATTCTCCTCGCAGGCTTGTTCTCCCTCCAAGGTCCCAACTGTGAGGGACAAGGCTCAAGTTATATGCTCAGGTAACAGAGTTGGGAGTAAGCAATGGCAGGAATGGAGTGTTGAACTCAAGGTTTCCACCAGTGGGAAATGAGGCACTAAGGCTGATGGAAGGAGATTCCCAGGTCAGGCCAGGAGTGCTAGAGGTTCCCAGGATAGGCCGGGAGAGCTAGAAAAAGAAAGCATTACAAAAACGAATGTCTCAGAAAATAAAGATGTATCAGAGTTCACCAGGTATAAATATTTCAGTAAACAGGCTATACTGTACAATAATGCAGTGTATTTATCTTATTCAGTATTCTCACTGAGCTGATGGGAGGAAAGAAATCCTTGGGCCAATGGTCTACTTTCATTTTAAACTTACATTTCAATTGTGCTTACGCAACTGGATGAGATGTATGCTTGTGTGACTTCGAAACATTGTGGCTATTCGCCTCTCTATCCATGGAATATACCACCCGGGAGGGGTACAATGCAAGGAACCTTAGAGGAGGGTTCCCCCCCTATAGGTGCCATGGAAATTATTCCCTTGGCCAAAGGTAACTTAGGAAGAAGCCCACAGGTAAGAGAGATGAGCCGCTGAAGAAGGAGGGGTGGATGGTGGGGCAACGAAGAGACGAATCCTGGAATGGTCCAGGAGGAGTGGCCTTTTAAGGCCTGATGGGGGAGTGACATAGTTGCTCCGCCCATTGAACCTCAGGCTTAAAGCCTTCCCATTCAATTGTGCTTACGCAACTGAATGAGAAGTATGCTTGTGTGACTTTGATACATTGTGGCTATTCGTCTCTCTATCTGTGGGATATACCACCCCATAGGGGTACGATGCAAGGAACACTAGAGAAGGGTTCCCCCCTACAGGTGCCGTGGGAATGATTCCCTTGGCTAACGGTAGCTTAGGAAGAAGCCAAAAAGGAATACCCCAAAAGGGTGTCTAGCATCGAAGAGGCAAGAAATCAGAAGATAGCTAAACTGGAAATAATTGTAATGGACATAGACAGGAAAGACAGGAGAAGAACGAGAAAAGGCGAGGACAATGAAGGAAAAGAAATTAACAAGATACAGAAGGGTGACTTCCTAAGGAGAGAGGGAACAGCCAGGGCCACCATCCAACTCCATCCAACAGCAGAACCTAACTAAGGAACCTAGGAAAGCACTAACAGTGACTAATATTATGACCATTGGCACGGAGAAAAGGAAAAAACCCATTTGAGGAGGAAACCTCTGGGGATCCAAGGCCTAGGTCACCTTCCCTCCAGGCTGAAGGATGTGTTGATTAGGGACGGCACCACTACTGCAAATTAAAGTAGAGATCGAGGAAGAAAGAAAAAGTCTAATTTTAGAGGAATCTCTCGCTCTGTCCTTCTAAATGGACAGCAGTCAATGTATGTGAGCGATGTCTGCAATTAGACATTCAAAAGCAAGAGAGGAAGTGTGATGATGGAAAGAAGCCTTGAAGGCCTGGATAGTGGAAGGTGAAACATGAAATGAATGATGTACAATGATGGAGATGAAGCCTGCCGGCCCCTAGCAAAAGGGCAATAGACATGGAGGCATGTCTCCGTGTGGAGAGCAGGTCAAGTCAATGTAGCATGGACCCAAGAGGGTTATGCTCAAGTAGTCGATGTGAAGGAGTAGACCCACATAGTCGTCGGATGAGCAAAGGATACCCAGATGCGGGCATGAGAAGACTGATGGTGATAACGCAGGATTGCAGCGGTTCGATGAGGTAGCATAGGACCAAATGAGAGGTATGCTTGATTAAGCAATAGAAATGAGTAGACCCTGAGGTCAGACTTGTGCGAAGCAGAACTAGGTGCAAGCACCTACAGTAGATATCATCTGGATGAACATAAGAGGAGGATACGAACAGGAAGGTGATGGCAGGATAGGGAAAAACCCCAAAAGAAAGTAAAGGTCAGAGAAGGAGCAGAATGGAAGAGCAAAGGTCAGGGAAGGAATGGAGGGTGGAGGGAACAGGAGGAGGGGGCAACAAGTGGAGTCCATGGGGGTACACACCTCCGATATAGCGGAGAGAGAGGTAGAGAGAAGGACCGAGGCAAGCAACCAAGGTCGATGACAGAACAGGTGTCTCAACCACGAAGGGTTCCAACAGCAGGACTTAACACCTGGAGCAGGATGCGATTATGCAAGTGTCAGCCCAGAGACCTCGACCACTCCGCAAGAGAGGAGACAACATGCACAGGACAAATTAACAGGAGTTCAGACGGGGTGAACAACAGAGGAGGTGGGCACACTGAGGGGGGGAATAGTAAAGCTGCAGTTAGTGAACTTGAAAAGCTTCACAGTACTGAACGGAACCTGTCATTTAATATAATAATGGTAGAAACGGACAGTGAAGAAATGACAGGTCCCAAGGAGACTATGGGTCTTGAAAGCCCCGGTTTGTGGTCTGGAATAGTGGAACAATCGGGAAAAATGGTCGAAACAAGCTGAAGAATGCTCAGTTGGTTTGGTAGATTGGGTACAAATGAGATTTTGTATTGAATTTTGTTGTTTATTGGATTACACGAATACCAGCAAACAGGGGTAACAGAGGTGCACAGAGCAAGACAGCATTCGGAGCAGGCAGGAAAGTCCAAAGGATGGGCCACACAGGAGCCCAATTGTGACACATACAGGCACACAGGCGAGTGAGGAAGGTGGAGAGGTATGGTCGAGATGCCGGGCACCGAAACACCAGGAAGGAAGGGCGACAGGACTGAAGGAATGTCACCCAAAGAGGCCAGAAACCCAAAGGCAAGCAGCAGGAGGAATGACAGAAGTTAAGGCAGACGCAGGCCGCTAGGAAGGCTGCAAGGGAGCGGGAGCGAGAGCTCTGGGCGGGGGCGAGGTTGGGAAACAGCCACCGATGAGGACTCAGTAGCACAGAGGAACAGCAGGGACTGGCCAAACTAGAAGACAACGCGCCCAGAAGAAGAGACAAGCAGTGAGTGGTGGCTCCAAGAGAAATGACGGGCAAGATGAAAGACACTCCAAGGGGTCGGAATGCAGGAGATGAGGTACGGGGAGGGAGAACCGGCAAAGAGGTGATGCAGTACACCTAACCAGAAAAGGAGGGAGATGCACAAGGGACAAGGTATGCAGGGGAGGAAAAACGAACACCAGGCTGGAAGAGAAGGGGGGGGAGAGAGAGAGCAGCACGCCAGTGGTGGCAGGAGGTAGTGAGGAGTGAGCTGCAGGATGAAGAGAAGGGGAAATGGAGCGGAGCCAGTGGCCAGAGTTGATACCAAATACGGGAAGTGAAGAACAGGCTAAAGAAACAGGACAGAGGCAGGAGGAGTGGCGCCTCCAGCCGCAATGAAGAGACGAATCCTGGAATGGTCCAGGAGGAGTGGCCTTTTAAGGCCTGATGGGGGAGTGACATAGTTGCTCCAGCCATTGAACCTCAGGCTTAAAGCTTTCCCAATATATACCTGTATGTATGCACTATGTATGATTAAAGTTCAGATTTGAAAAACCAAAATGTTAACACGGAATTCAGCTTTCTATTTAAACTGAGTACATACTGAAGGGGTCATGCAATGGTAACCACACACCTCTGAAACAAAAGGAAAATCTATATTCCCTTGTATTCTGTATAAGTTTAAGCAACAGTATCCATCAGTCAGCAGTCTTCAGCCAAATGATACAAAGTCCTAAATGTCTTAATCAGTTAATTCTACTCAGTGTTCACAATTGAGGACGATGGACCTCTACCTTAAATGGGGATCGAGGTAGCCACATGGGGGTTCAGAAAATGGAGAGGATTGTATCTCAGCTGACTGAGTAGGGAAGGAGTTAACAACCTTTAAGGTGGACAAGGTACTGGACCCAGATTGTCGGTACCTGAGGGTACTTAGCAAACTTGCTTCAGAGCTGTCAGGGTCCTTGTACCAGACCTTTAACAACTCACTGGAGTTGAGGACAGTGCCAGCAGATCGATATAAGTGGATTTTGTCCCATTCCAAAAGGGGAGGGGGGAGAGGATCCAGATAATTACCGACTGGTAAGCCTTGCCTCCATTATGGGTAAACTCATGGAGACATTTCTGAAGGAAAGCTTAGTAGCCTACTTAGAGGATAACAACCTGCAAGATAACAAGCAGCATGGGTTGTGTCAGGAAGATCATGGCAAACCAAGCTGATAATGTTTTTTAACCTGGTCACTAAGGCAGTGGACAGAGGCCAGATAGTGGATTTGCTCTACTTTGACTTCAGCAAAGCCTTTGAGTCTGTGCTGCAGAGAAGGCTTCTAAAAAGCTGGAAGATTCAAAAGCAATGAAGGGATTAGTCAAGTGGGTGGGAATGGGAACATGGTAATGGGGAAAGCAGAAGAGGGTGGTGGTCAATGGGGTCAAATCTGGGGATGGGGAAACATGAGTGGGGCGCTACAGAGATCAGTTTTGGGACATGTCCTATTTAATATGTTCATTAGTGACATTGGAGAATGTAGCCAAGGTAAGATGTGTCTCTTTGCTGATGACACAAAGCTCTGCAGCAGGGTGGACAGTGAGGAAGGGATGAGGGAGTTTCAGAGGGATCTAGAAAGGCTTGAGAGGGGGTCAAAGATCTGGTAGTTGAGATTCATTGCCAGTAAGTACAAGATGATGCAGCTGGCCCAGTGGCGCTGAGGGTTGAGGCGCTGGACACCACACCTCACACCACACCAGCGACCCAAGTTCAGGAATGAACTCGGACGCTGGGGGTCAGCAGGGGAGGGAATAGGATCGAGCATCTGATGGACTGCTCTCCTCTCCCTGGGTAGGGATCCAGGGTGTCTTCAGCACAGTAGTGACCCCCGGTGGAGACCGGAGGCACAGCTAGTGCTCAGAACAGTCAAGGGGAAGAATGCGACAGATGTTTACAGCATTGCTGTGCAGGGGTTATTGCACGCCTGCACTCCTAGGGTCAACCAAGTTTGAAAAATCCCTCAATCCCAGGATAGGTGACAGCTCTCCTCTGAGCCACGCCGCCACATGCCCAACACCAGGCCTTGTTTCCATTCCCCAGCCTGCTCCTCCACCACCTCGGCCAGCACACTCAATTGTAGATAGCGCACCAGAGTGGAGGCAGCCCTACCCCAGGGAGCTTAGAGCTGGGGAGTACGCCAGCTGGAGGATGGCAGAGGGCAGTTGGAGATAGGGGATCAGGTGAGTAGTAGAGTAGTGTCAGGCCTGCAGAAGCAGCCTGAGAGTTCCTGGGATGGGGTGTAAATAGAAGAAAAAAAAAAAAAGTACAAGATGATGCACATAGGGAATAGAAACCAGCACATGGAGTATTGGATGGTATGGGTCAAGTTGGTCACTTTAGCAGGGGAGAGGGATCTGGGAGTCCTCATCAGCAACTCTCTCAAGCAAACCAGCCAGTGCAAAAAGGCCTATAGCAAGGCATCTAGGATGCTGTGGCGTATAGGAAGGGGTTTCGATAGTAGATGGGGCAGGTGATACTACAATCTTTCGGGACCCCTCTACGGATCATTGGTAAGGCCTCACCTGAAATACTGTGGCCAGTTTTGGAGTCCTTATCTGGGAAAGGACACTGATTGGCTATAGTTAGTGCACCAAAGGGTCACAAAAATTAGTCTGGACCAGCAGGGCAGATCTTTCAAGGAACAGCTTAAAGACCTGACTATATACTCACTGGAGGCCGAATGGGACAGGGGGACATGACAGAGACTTACAAGTTCCTAAGGGGTATAAATAGGCTAAATTGTGAAGATCTGTTTGTTAAAAATAGAGATGTAGTCATGAGGAGGCAAACTTGGAGACTGGTGGAGGACAAATTCAAGAAGGATGTGAGAATGTTTTCTTCACTGAAAGGGTGGTAAAAGTCCAGTTAAATCCTTGCTCCATGCAGACACAGATCAGATCAGCTCCCACCCTTGGTGCATTACAATCAATCTTAATGTGACAGGATAGAATAGGACCCTGTCCCAGTTGTTAGAGAAAGTGTTTAAAATGCAAGGATCTATTCAGTCCTTTTCTATTTCTCTGTCTGGTTGTGCAACCACATTTTCCTGTGAGACTTCGGATTTGATCACCCCGACAATCTCGCAGTTCTTTGCCTCTCACTGTCTCTGTTTTCTCTTGCTGTCTGTTTTTTCTCCCTTGCATATCATCTGATATAAAAATATGTGCGAATCATTGTATGAAAATGTAACTGATAATGGGATCACTTTTATTTAGAAAATGCATAGCACTACTGTTGAAATGTATATAATTATATTTTGAGATGACTGCAGAAAGCTAGTGTAAACGCTAGAGGTTACTTGACTGTAAATCTTCCAGCCTTTTGCAAAAGCTGTGGAAATGGGGCCTCTCAGCTCAGGCGCACTGTTTTAAGATGCACCTGCCTGATAGTTACAAAAACAGGATGCTTGCTAAGAATGAGGGTTGAAAAAACTTATTTATAAAAGAGCTAAGCTGCAACTACAAGGAAGATTAGGATAACAAGGGACACAGAGACTGAAAGAAAACTCTATTTTGCCTCTATACATGGTTATTATGAACAAGTTTATTTTATGATACTGCTAGTGTAAATAAATAATTTTTGGTGAATTTTACAACTGCTCCTGGTTTTTCCTATTCTTCCTGACCTGTGCCTCAACGACACTTAATCCACCCTTCAGCCAGAGTTTACATAGCAGAAATATCTCCTACTTTTCCCTGAGCGTAGTATCATTGGGATGGCATCAACATTTAAAAGCAAAGCTCCCAGGAAAAGCACTTATAATGGTCGACCTCCACCGTATGGGATCAAAGCACAAGCCAGTCACAATCAGCCCAGTTAGAGTTGGCCAGCGGCATCAAAGAGGATGATGGTGAATAAACTTTCACCACCACCTCCAAAAGACTCTTTTTTGAGCAGCAAAAGTTGGGGGTCTCCATGGAGAAAATCTAAACTATGCTGGCAGAAACAATGCAGAACCTGCAAGATGTACAGCAGTGCACAGCCAATTTGGAGACAGGTCTGACATAAGCTTCGGTAGTAATACATCAGCACACCACAGCCCTCAGGTTCCTGTATCACCAGGAACAAGAGCTCACCAAGAAAACTGATGACCTCAAGCTCCACTCCCAGCACAACAAAAATTCTCTGAGGACACAGAGAGCAGGGATTTCATTTTATTCATGGACACATTCATCAGACAATTCCTGAGCTGGCCCAAACAAAAAGTCCTCAATAAAAAATGGGTGCATTGGGCCCTGGCCCCTCAATCATCAGACCCCAAAGCCAGTCCCAGGTCAGTTATAATGAAGTTTTCAGACTATAGGACCAAAACCACAGTCCTCCTGATGGCCTGGGGCAGAAAAGAGATTATTTTTGGGGATACTCATCTGTTTTTGATCGTGACTTCATCCCACTTACTCTGATGAAGTGCAAAACGCTTCTAGCAATCAGTAAAGACTCGTTGTCCAAAAACATAAAGTTGCAGCTTATTGCACCAGCACAATTCAAGTTCTTTACCAAGAAGGGGACAGCTTTTCCTGCACCCTAGCTGAAGCCAAGCCACTTTTGAAAAAACTAGAGGTCCCCCAGACCTCATCGCTCCTCCTAACCCAGCCTTAGAGAACCTCCCAGTCTTGATATGTGGTGCACAATTCAAGGGAACGAGAAGACAGTCACCCACTTCACCTCACAGTTCTCAGATTCAGCCGGCTAAAGGGCAACACAATAGCCAAACTGTGACTAAAGTGACTGCCTCAGAATCCCAGTGCAACCACATCTGAAGGGACATGAACTGAGTAACCCTTACTCATTAAACATATCCTGTGTGATAAAATGCTAAAGCGCTGTAATATTGTAAATAAGTTAGAAATGGGGAAATCTAGGCTGTGGCTTTACTGAAACAGTAGCCATTTACAGACATGGGCTACTAGGGGATGTTGGGGGGGGGGTGCCAGACAAGCAAAGGATTAGAAGAACTGTTCAGAGGTAATGGCAGTTGGCCTACCATAGACTTAACATTCCGTGAAAGCCTCTTAAATCCTTGCTGATGCATGTGTCTGGTCCTCTGCCCTACCCTGCCCTCATCCAACAGGGAGGTGGTCTGACGACTAAGGGGAAAGAAGAAATGATCTTTAAATGTACTGATCGGCTGGTGCGTGGGACTGTCATTACCTTGGACAGAAAGTGAGTTAAGGCTGGGGGGGTGGCCAACTCCATGGCTGGTGGCAAGATGGTGCACTAGAGGGAGGGAGGTGTTTTGAATCACCTGGGGGGGGCAGGGGGTGCTCAAGGCCAATAATTACCTGCATAAAAACAAAATGTAATGGTGTACTTGTGGGACTGGCAATGTAACAATGGAAGGGTCAGGGTGGTCTGTGAGTGGGGGAAATGGCAACCCCCTGAAATGGTCATCTAGAACTGAGATTGTATCGTGTGTCCCAAGCCATAGGCGACATTACTCTATGACTCCTTATGGACTTGAGGTAATGGCCCTTTACTTGTGGAAAGAAGCCCACCTAATATGATTAATGGCAGAAACTATGGGGTTCTGGGGCAGCCAAGGTTGGCAGAGGTTATGGAGGCAATGATGGGGAAGACTCTCAGCCCTTCTCCATGGCAATACTCTCAGGCACACTAGAGCCTAATGACTCTGGAGACTGCAGGAGCACAGCCAGTGCACATAATTTAGTATCGAGCTGCTGACTAGAACCATGATGGGGGTGGTTCAGAACCACAGTCTAGCACAGCACATTGATGCTAACTTCACATTACTATACAGTAAGTCAATGGTAAAAACACTGCTCAAACAGAACAACACCAGCTCAATATGTGAAGGTGGAACCGGTGGGTGGAACCTCGGTGGAAGTGGACAAAAACTGCAGCACACCTTGGGGCACTGATGTTGCTTTTAAAGATGAAGAGAGATGTGCATTGAGACAGAGCTAGCTACACTAGTGTCAGGGTGCTGAGAGTGCTGGGGGGGGGCCCTCTTTGTGATTCGGTGCTCCACTGTCAGGGTCCACCCACTTTGTCCCACTATATTTTTCACGGATTGCCCCACAATGACAAGCAAGACCTGGGCTGGCATAGAAACAGAAACATAGAATTTGATGGTAGATAAGGACCGCTTGGCCCACCCAGTCTGCCCATTCTTCCTGCCTACAGTATCACCGCAGACCCTAATCAGTCTCTCGCTGTCTCTTCCTCTCCCCCTTCCTTTACACTAAGATACATTTATGCCTATCCCATGCATTCTTGAACCACACACACACACACACACACACTGACTTCATCTCCACCACCTCCACTAGAAGGCTGTTTCAGGACTTCACCACTCTTTCTGTGAAGAAGTATAGTACTTCCTCACATCTTTCCTGAATCTACTCACCTCCAGCTTCATAGCATGTCCCCTGGTTCTTGAGCTCATTTTTTTCTGAAAAATACTTCCCTCCTATACCTTATTTACTCCCATGAGGTATTTAAAGGTCTCTATCAAATCCCCCCTCTCCCTCCTCTCTTCCAGAGTGTACATACTGAGGTCCTTTAGTCTCTCCTCTTAGGGCCTTTGACACAGACATTGCACCATTTTAGTTTCCCTCCTCTGGACTGCCTCCACTCTGTCTATGTCCTTCCAAAGATGTGATCTCCAGAACTGGATAAAGTATTCAAGGTGGGATCTTACCAGTGATATACAGGGGTAACACCACCTCCCTCTTTCTGCTGGTGATATCCCTTCCTATGAACCCTGGCATCCACTAGCCCTCCCAACTGTCTTGTCATACTGTCTGGTTACCTTTAGGTCATCCGATATGATTACTCCCAGGTCTCGTTCCTGCCTGCTTGTAGTCAATACCACTCCAAACATTTTGTACGCCACTCCCAGGTTTCTGTGCCCTAAGTGCATTATTTTGCAATGTTTCACATTGAAACCCAGTTGCCATACCCTTGACCACTCCTCCAGTTTTCTCAGGTCTCTGCTCATCATTTCCACACACATACACAACCCCAAAGTATCCACCCTGCTGCAGATTTTGGTGTCATCCCCAAAGAGGCAAACCTCTTCTAGCTCCTTTACAATGTCACTTATAAAGATATTAAAAAGGACTGTTCTCAGTACTGATCCCTGAGGTATCCCACTGGTCACCTCCCTTCTCAGAGCGAACTCCGTTTACCACTGCCCTCTGTCGCTTATCCCCTAACCAATTTCTTACCCAGTTTACCACCTTTTTTGGTGTACTCCTAAGTTACTCAGCTTGCTTACTAGTCTCCTATATGGAACAGCATCAAAAGCCTTACTGAAGTCTAGGTAGGCTACATCCACTACTCCACCCCGATCTAATTCCTTGGCTACCCAGTCAGTGAAATCTATCAGGTTAGTTTGACATGGCCCCCATCCATGAATCCATGCTACCTTAGGTCTTGTAACCTGCTGGATTCAAGATGATCCACAATCCTTTCCTTCAGCAGTGTTTCCATTAACTTTCCCACCACTGATATCAGGCTGACTGGCCTATAACTGCCAGCCTCCTCCTTGCTACCACTTTTGTGAAGTGAGACAACATCTGCCCTTCTCCAGTCCTCTGGAACCACTCTGGTTCAGTGATCTGGTAAACAGGATTATCAGAGGTGCGGGCAGTACCTCCCTGAACTCCCTCAACACCCTTGGATGCACCTCGTCTGGTTCCATTGTTTGGTCCATTTTCAGATTAGCGAGTCCTTTCAAGACTCGCTCCTCCATAAAAGGACAGGTGTCCACCTCCCCCCTTTAAGGCTTCAGTTACATTTTTGTGGTTCCTTCCCTTCTCCTTCCACTGTGAACACTGAACAAAAGTATTTGTTCAGGATGTCTGCCTTTTCCTGGTCCCCCTCCTGCACAGCCCCCTCCTCTTCCCTTTTTAGTCTTACAATCCCTCCCTTGATCTTTCCTTTTTCGCTCACATGCCTATGGAATGTCTTGTCCTCTTTTGTTACCACCTGGGCAATTCTCTCTTCAGTTTGCACCTTTGTGCTCCTTACTGCTTTCCCTGCTTCCCTGTGTTTTCCCTGACACACCTTCCTCTCCTCCTGCCTCTGCGTCTCCTTGTACCTTCTGAATGCAACCCTTTTAACCTTTACCTCTTCTGCCACTTTTTTTGAGAACCGTAGTGGTCTCTTTTTCCTCCTGCTTTTGCTCACTTGCTTGATGCAGAGGTCTGTTGCCTTCACTATGCCCCCATTTAGCTTTGCCCACTGTTCCTCCACCCCCTCCAGGTCATCCCCACCTGCCAGTTCATCCCTGAGGCAGCTACCCTTCTTTATAAACTCTGCCCTCCTGAAGTCCAGGACCCTCACCCATGTGTGGTTTGATTCTGCAGCCATCATTATATTGAATCACACTGTATGGTGATCACTGGTCCCTAGGTGGCTTCCGCACCTTGATGTCTGCAACACTGTCCCTGTTAATGAGTACCTGATCCAGTATTGCCCCATCATGAGTGGGTTCACTGACTAGTTGCCTGAAGAACACCCCCTGCAGGGAGTGCAGGATGTCCCTGATTCTGGCTGAAGCTGCAGCTGTTTGGAGGCTCCAATACACATCTTGCAGACTGAAGTCCCCCACCAGTAGTACCTCCCTTTTTCTGCCATTTTTCCAGTGGCTTGTACCAGCACCTTATCTAACACCTCCCCTTGTGCTGGAGGTCTGTAGATCATGCCAGTGTGAATAGTGGCTCCGTTCCCCGATTCCAGGGTGACCCACAGTACCTTTCCCCCCCCCCATATTTCCTATATCTCTGTCGCCTTTACACCTTCCCTTCACGTAAAGTACCACACACCCTCCTTTCCTTCCCACCCAGTCCTTCCTGAATAGAGTAGGGCCTGGCATGGCCATGTCTCAGTCATGGTTTTCAGTGCTCAACGACACAGTAATGTTCACAATATTCAGGTCGGCCTGTGCCGTGATGGCCTTTTGTCTGAAATCTTATATCCTAGACTTCTAGCGTTCACACACATGGCCTTCCAGATTTTATTAGCCCTCTGCTTGTTACCCCTTTTTTTTCCTTTCTGACCCCTCTTCCCCCCTCTCTTTTTTTAAGGTTCCTGTTCCCCTCTCCTTTTGTTTCTATCACCCTACTTCACTGATTAATTTGCACCCCACGGTTTCTTCTCCCCTCGGATTCTCCCTTCTCTCAACTTCAGCCTTTGGGGCAGTTTCTTCCTCCCCGATTCCTTCTGCCACCCCCCACAGTTAGTTAAATGTTCATCGAAGTAACATTTAAACTATCCACTGAGGACTGTGGTTCCCTTCCCAAATGGATGCAGGCCATCACCCCTGTATAGGCCCTCATCCTCCTGGGTGGGCCCCAGTTGCTAGTATAGTTGAACCCCTCTTCTCTGCATCATTCCCTCAGCCATGAGTTGAAGCTCTTGGTGCGGAGAGCCCGCTCTTCCCCCCTGTCGTAGATAGACTAGAGTAAGCCACTGAGTGCACTACCTGTCTAAAACCACTCCCTACCACTGGTATTTTTACACCAAACTGTTGTTTTCTTTCTATCTGGTTTGTCTTTTGCGTGTGTTGCCTCTTTCTTATTTTTACAAGCACACACAATGTGCCCTCTTTTATTTCAATGTGAGCATATCAGGTCTTTGCACCAACACTCAAATTCAAAATGACCAGTCTTTCCGCAACAGTAGCAATTTTGGCTGCCTGCCCTTTTATTTGTTCTCTCTCTCCATTCACTTTATGCACTTTAGTAGATGCACTTAACTCTTAAGCTTCCTTTGTAGCCAGTTCGGTAGAAACTGAAATTTCTATAGCCTTTTGTAACATGAGATTAGCCTCTGTCAGCAAGCGTTTCTGTATTGCCTCGCTGCGTAACCCATACACCAGCCTGCCTCACAGAGTATCCTTTAGCACTTCACCAAAGTCACATTGCTCGGCTAGCTTTTTTAAAACTGCCATAAACTGGAGACTGTTTCTCCTTCTCCTTCTTCTTGATTTCTTTTATGAAAGTGAAACATCTCTGCAATTACTAATGGCTTTGGGAAGAAGGCTTTGGGTGCTTGTAGTAATCACACTATTTCTTCATAAGATTTTGTGCCGAGTTTATCAGGCTGCACCAAACTGCAAAGTAAATTCAAAGTTTTTCCTCCCATTACACTCAAAAAAGTGGCTACCTTTTTATCCTCTGCAATAGCGTTTGCAACTACATAATACTCAAAATACTCAGTACACGAGCTCCGCTGTTCTATATTTTTATCAAAAAATCCCATAGGTCCTATTATCATGCCCATTTTTTCACTTTTAATTAGGTTACTCAATATATTCCACTGATAACTCAGTCTTTTCTTCAAAGTTCACTTACAACACAAGGTTGCTACGCTCTCCCCCTTCCAAATTCTCGCTCATAAAATGGAGACTCAGACAGCATCTTTTCTTTTACTTTCTCCATTTGCATAAAACAGTCTCAAACAAACAAAGACAGCTCTTACTTATTTTCTCTTGAGCAGTGGTGTTAGCGGAGGTATTCCATCCTCATCGCTAGTTTTGTTGTGTATGCGGGCTGTTGTGAGAGACACTGTTTTTCCTATATTTACGAAGGAGCTCAGACGAGGGGCTTGTTACCAGACATGATTTAATTTTTTTATTATCCTCACTCTTATGACACAATCATGCCACTAGAGGGCTTTCAAACCACACAAATAACTCCACAATATACATAACAGACAGCAGGTTTATTATGACAACATTATATACCACTAAAACATTATATCAAAAACCCAAAAGAGCAATGAGCTTGGCTTGATGGTATTTATGGACACTGAAAAGGCACTCAACTTGGTGAATTGGGGATCCCTGCACAGGATGTTGGGGGAGGTGGGGCTGGAGGAGACCTTCCTCAGTGGCTACAAAGAAATCTGAGCTACCCCCACAGAATACATTGCAAGTCAATGGCCTCTAATCAAAAACATTCTTCCTGACCCAGGGGACCAGGCAGAGATGCCCTGCCCCTTGTCCCCCTTGCTTTTGGCTCTCTGCATTGAGCCTCTGGCTCAGGCCATCTGCCAAAATCTGGATATAAAGAGGGTCCAGGGAGACAATTAGGAACATAACATTTCCTTGTATGTGGATGAGTCCCTCTTCTTTCTTACCAAACCAGAAACATCAATACCAGCTATGCTAACAATGCTGGGGAGAACAGGACCATCTCAGGTTATGAAATTAACTACAAAAAGTCTGAGGTACTCAGACTGAACATTATGTGTCTGTGTCCCCCTGCTCTGAGGGATGCTTTGCCCTTTGTCTGGGCACCCCAAAACACAGTACGTTACTTGGGAATCAGGGTCTCTCCAAGATTACAAACTCTTTTTATGCTTGACTATGAAAAGCTCTTTAATGAGATTAAAGCAGATATCAATCAATGGACCCTATTGCTGTTGAGCCTGGGGAAGGATATTGACTTTCAAGATGTTATCCTTCCCAGGTGTATGTTTTTGTTTCAGGCGCTACTGCTCCAGATCCAGGAGAGATACTGGCGCCAAGTGCAGAAAACAATCCTGCAGTTTGTTTGGCCTCCCATAAACACAGAATAGGAAAAAAGCTGCTTACCTTCCCCAAAGAGGTCGGAGGCCTAGCCATGCCAGACCTCAAGCTTTAATACCTCTCTGTCCAGCGTAACCCCATAATTACCTGGACAAAACAAAAGGGCAGTTCCAGTTGGCTAGACCTGGAGGCAAGTCCTGACATGACAGTCCCACCCCCCACCCGTATGCCCTACCCCACGTGCAGCTAACTAAACCCATACTGGCAAACATTTCCAATTCATAGACTCACACACTTAGAATGCTCCTTAAAGCCAATTGGATAACTAACATACCTAATGAGATTTGTCCCTGACAGTACTCATTGGTGACCCAGGGTTCACCCCCCAAAAAGTGATAGAGGCTTCTGGTGCTAAAACCAGTTGTTCCTCACCCAATACTGACACTTCCTTGCTGATGGCACCTGCATGACCTTCACTGATCTCCAACAGAAATATGGCTGCCTAGGCAAGATTTCTTTCATTTCTTGCAGGTGAGGCATTATCTAGTGATGGGAACCCACTTACAGTTTGATGGCAGAAACCTCACCCCACTGGAAAATGTCTTATATCGGGCTGACAAACTAACATATTCACTACATATAAGGCATTACAAGGCTTTAACCACCCTGAATTCACCAAGCTAAGAGTATCTTGGGAGAACAATGCCCATTCCACTATCCCAGAGGAAGAGTGAGGTTGGCTATGTGAACCAGGCTGGAGAACTACACCTTTACCAAACTGGCGAGAATTCAGATGGAACTGCCTCTCCCACTACTTCCATACACAGACTACTACCAAACACTTTGCAGGGGGAGGTGGTTCAGACCTATGCTGGAGGGGAGTGGGAACTCACAGTCACATATTTTAGAGCTGCCTCAAGGCACAAGACAACTGAAAAGTGGAATAGGTTCATCAAGTGCTAGAGCAAATCTGGGGCATAACAATTCCCTTTACCTTTGAACATTTAGTATTAGGAACATGGGTCCCTGGGGTGGGCCCCAGACTGCAACAAATGATCCTCTGAACTCTTTGCACAGTGACAATAAAGGGGATTCCTCTCAGATAGTTAACTGCAGAACAAACCTCAGTAAATGTTTGGAAGGCCAACGTGAGGGAGTTACAGGGGATGGAGTGGATCATTGCTGCATTCCGGTTAACCCTAGAGAAACACATGGGGACTTGGGGTCAATGGGATATGTATGAATTGAGCCAGGGGGATCATGGGGCAGGGGACATAATCTACTTCACAAAGGAAAGAAGCAAGCTCCAGTAATACTCAAATGATCAGCGGAAGGATAACCACTGAAAGATAAGAAGTGCACAATATACGTCTGTACTAAGGGTAGAGAGAGGAAGCAAGACAACGATACCTTCACTTCACAAGTAAAACACATAAATCCACCACTCACAAAAGGCCAATAGCTGTATAAATAAAGGACAAGCAGCCAAGATTATGGTACTGAAAGTTTATTATACGTTATGCAAAGTTGTGTTTCTGTTGCAGTTCTGACATTTGCCTACAGTGATTCTCTGACATTGACCTTTGGCAACATGGACTCTCACATACAAAATGAAGAAGGAATGAACTTTGACAGCTTTATGGACTTCTGAATTCAGAAACCTTCAAAACACAGCACTGTCTGCATATACTTCATGTACATGGTATAAAATATGCTTTACTACTTTGCAGAAATCAACAAGAAAACTAAGTTAAAAAAAGGGTGGTGGAGACTTGCAACAGATTACTGGCAGAGGTTGTGGGGGCAAGGACCATTAATGGTTTCAAACATGGATAAGACAAGGTCAGAGGATGCATAATCCCACTCGGGGAAACCAGGAAGGGGCAGGAAGTGGAAAGAGGATGGGGTTGAATAACTCACCGTGGCACTAGGCCAGGGGTGAGGTAATAACAACAATGTGTGGATTTGCTGGGCCATTGTTCTCCTTATGCTGTCAGATTCTATGTTTCCGTGTCAAGTAATGAATGAATATGGACATGGGAAACCAATTATTTCCCTACCCCTGGGAGGCTGGCCTATCAATGCCATGGCTAAGAGTGGGGAAGAGGGGGTTCTCAGATGCCCTTGCCAATATTATACTGGTCCTGTGACTACAGAGAAAAGTTCAGTAACCAGAATTTTCATCTTTTATGTGAATTTGTCAGAAAGGTAAAACTGCATAGAAATCCAACAGTCAGGAATTCTGGTGTCAAAATCAAACAGAAAGAGAGTACGCTCACTGCTTTACAGAGCTTGGATGCAGTTACATGGGTAAGTCAGCCTGAACAAAACACGCAGAACCAGCGAATAACTGCCCTCCCGGCTCATGTCCCACTTGCACCAGTACACTAAAACCAAAGTCCAGAAGTAAAAATGATGTCCAGATGTGGAGTGGGTGCTGAGAGAAAGTGTTGATGACAGCAACACTTCCCAGCCTAGGGAGGGTATGGGACCATGTCTGGCACCACAGTGACACCTATGGTGATCCAAAGAGTTCTCTCCCCACAAAGGGACTGCCACAATAACCAAGGCCAATACTAGGCACTGTGACAACATCATGTGAATACAAGAAGGAGTGTGAATGAAAAAAACAGTGGAACAAAGCACAGTGACGGATGGAGATACTCACTGCCCTGTACCACAGGGGCTTCCATGGCAGGGACAATGGGATAACGGCAAGACTCAGAGGTTTCAAAGAGTCATTCAGTCCTGCCCCGAGGACTGGTAGGTCTGCAAAAACATCTGGGTTGTTCAGAAGTCCCTCTAAGGGGCTGATGCTGTTCTTCTGCAGGTGAGAAGGACTTCATAAACCAGTCAGTATGCCTTTTAAAAAAGAAGACGAGTCTCCCATTAACTGCAAATAGTTTGATTTTTTTTTTTTACTTTGGACTTTCTGGCCCGGAAAGGCACATTGTGCTGAAGCTCATTTTCAGGTGAATCCCAGCAGCATAATAAGGTTAAATGATGTGCTCAGGGTCACACAGTATGCAAGTAGCAGCTGTGGGATTCAAACCCAGGTCTGCTGGCTCTTCCAGCTCACAGCTTGGTGCTCTACCCTCTAAGCTATACTGCCCCCCAAAATAGTTTTATTTTCCTTTCAGTTGCCACCTTAAGTTCCCTGGAATTTCCTGGACCCCGCCACTTATTCACCAATGGTGGTTTGACAGTCTTGTGCACATACAGTGTACTTCTTTGTAGTTCACTTCAAATGCTGTACACAACCATCATGCTTGTGTTGACTTACTCTGCCCTGTTTCACCATTTACGGGGGTTGAGTGCCTCCATAAAACAACATTCAGTTCTGTGTTTAGCAAAAACTCAAAATATATTGTTATTTTGTAAAGAAAAAAAAATAGTGGCACCACTTCAGTGTGTTTCCATACAAATACAGTATAGCAAGCCAAGTCGACAGAACTGAATATGTCATTATTGCTGGGGTGGAAACTATGTACTGTAGTTCCACAATTTAATTAAATGAAGGCAATCAAATTTTTTGTCAGCTGACCTTGATTTTAGCTACAAAGGGTCAAATTCAGCTTATGGGAGGTTGACGGTGCAACAGTAATATACAACAGGGTGTGGAATATCATGGATATTGTCACATCCTCCACCTTCAGAAACCCAAGAAGTGATGCTATACAGTGATACATCATACCCTAGAGTATATCACTGTGTCTATTATTAAATGATCCACTATTGCTTGTATATTAATGTGACTGACCTGGGTAGTTTTCTCTGACCCATGATGCAATACTGAAATACCATCATGGGTCAGATATTGTTTCAGTCAATCAGCTTTCAGAATCTCATAGATACATAGATACATAGACAGTGTCGGCAGATAAGGGCCTATGGCCCACCCAGTCTGCCCATTTGAGATTGTAAGTTCAGTTTATGTTTTCCTAGAAGTCTGTTGCCCCTTACCCCTGACCTCCAGAATTCCTTTATGTCTATCCCATGCATTCTTAAATCCTGTGATTGTTTCTCTCCCACCACTTCCTCTGGCAGGGTGTTCCACTTGTCCACCACCCGTTCTGTGAAGAAATTCTTCCTCATGTTTCCTCTGAATCGTCCTCCCTCCAACTTCATCCCATGCCCTCTAGTCCTGGAACATCTTTTTCGCTTAAAATAGTGTATTAGTGCACTTGTTCCTCCCTGTAAGATACTTGTATGTCTCTATCATATCCCCTCTTCCTCCTCTCCTCCAGGGAGTACATGTTCAGTTCCTTCAACCTGTCCTCATAGGACTTGTGATGCAATCCATGCACCATCTTTGTTGCCCTCCTCTGAACCTTCTCTACCCTGTCTATGTCCTTACGTAGGTAAGGTCTCCAGAACTGTACACTGTACTCCAGGTGGGGCCTCACTAGTATCTTGTATAGCGGAATTATGATCTCCCTTTTCCTGCTGGTGATGCCCCTGCCTATGCATCCCAGCAACCTATTTGCTTTACCTGCTGCCTTGTCACACTGTTTCTACCTTGAGGTCATCAGAGATGATAACCCCAAGATCCCTTTCCTGCTTGGTGCATGCTATATCCTCACCCCCAACTGATATATTGTGCCAGGGTTTTGTGCCCATATGCATTATCTTGCACTTTGCATTGAATTTCAACTGCCAAACCCTCTGACCATTCTTCAAGTTTCTGCAGGTCCCTTCTCATTCTGTCTACACCCTCTGGTGTGTCGACTCTGTTACAGAGCTTTGTGTCATCAGCAAACAGTGAAATTCTGTCTTCTAGGTCCTGCGCAATGTCACTGATGAAGATGTTGAATAGGACCGGTCCCAGCACTGATCCCTGTGGTACCCACTGGTCACTCTTCCCTCTGTGGTGACAGCAGTTATCACCACCACCCTCTGTGTCCTGCCGCCCAGCTAGTTACCTACCCACCACACTACTGTCCTGCCTGTCCCATATTCCCCAGTTTGTGTATTAGTCTCTATGTGGCACAGTGTCAAAGGCCTATTGAAGTCCAGATAGACCATGTCCACTGCCCTCCCCTGATCCACCTCCCTAGTCACCCAGTCAAAAGTTCAAGAGGTTGGTCTGACATGACCTCCCCTGGTGAAACCATGCCTTGGGTCCTGTAGTCCATTGACAACCAGATGTTCCACCAATCTCTCCTTCAGTAGTGCTTCCATGATCTTCCCACTACCGAGGTGAGAGGCTGACTGGTCTGTAGTTCCCGCTTCCTCTTTGTTCCCACTTTTGTATAAGGGGACTACATCTGCTATCCTCCAGTCTTTGGGTGCCTCCCTGTTTCCAGTGATCAGCTAAACAGGATAGCTAGAGGTTCAGCCACCACATTTCTTAGTTCTTTATGACCCTGGGTGCCCCTCATCTGGCCCCATTGCTTTATCAACTCTTATTACTTCCAGTTCCTTCAGGACCCTTTCTCGTGTAAAGGGACTTGTGTCCATTTCTGCACCATTCTCACCCCTTGTACTCCCTTCAGACCCATTACCCTCCTCTTCCTCAGTAAAGACTGAGCAGAAATACCTGCCTATTTGATAATTAAGCAATAATACACAACAGGGTGTGGTATATCATGAGACATCATCACATCTTGGGTGCGTTGCAAGGCACAAGGCAATGTCGAGTGCCTTCAACCACCCAAGAAATGGCAATATGTCATGATATACCATACCCTGGAGTATAATACTGTGATTATAAAATGGCCCTAAAGTGTAAGTAAATGGCTGATCTTGGTAATCAGTTTTGGACTGTGATGATATTCTGAGATATCGTCACGGGTCAAAGACTGCTTCAAGTCAATCAACTTCCAGAATTTCTCCTCTCCACTTTATAATTACTCTTAAGCAAGAATTTAAGGAAAGGGCTATGATCCACACAAACATGATTGTCACAGGTGAGTTCTAGCAGCTCTCTCAGTGATACTTTAGTACATGCAGTCCTTCCTTAAGTCCACCTCCTATTATTCATGGTTGGGATCCAAGCATTTCCACTCAGTGACTGAATTTGTATGCTGAAGGTAATTTTAAGGTATGCAAATCTATGAGGGAGGTAGTTTATCAAGGTTTATATCAGAAAAGCTAAAGCATACAACCTAGTAAAAAACCTGGAATGTGCTAAAAAATAATAAATTATAATTCACTTGCATGATTGCAAGGATTCACATTCATTAATAAAGCCAGTAATTAAATCCATCTTCCTTTATTTCAGCACCCTGTGTTTTTATGATTGATTGGAATGCCCAAATATACTGGCAGCATTTAGTAACACAGAAAGATAGAAAAGTGAGAGACAGAAAAAGACCTGAACAGTCCATATAGTTTATCCAAATATTCTATATTTAGAGATGTTCCAGTCTCCCTCCTCCCTCCCAGTCTCTCTTTCTCCCCTTTTACTTCCCATCTGATAACTCCTTAGTATGTGTCCTACTTCCTCTTGAGTCCTGCTAGTGTCTCTGCCTCCACAACCTTGTCAGGAACTTTGTTCTACCCATCCAGCACCTTTTCCATGAAGCAATACTTCCTAATATCCTTCATGAACCTTCCTCCTCCAGCTTGAGCACATACTCCCAGTGAACACATGGTTCCTTAATTTGAGCAAATCTGCCGCGTCCACTCTGTTGAACCCTTTCATAAACTTGAGTCTCTGTTATGTCCCCCTTTCCCTTCTGTCCTCTAGTAAACACATGTTCAGACTATTCAGTCTGTCATCATACACCTTGCCCCGCTGAGTATGGAACATCTCTGTAGTCTTTCGCTGAACTGTGTTTAATCTATCCCTGTCCTTCCTGAGGTGCGGGATCCAGAATTGGACACAGCAATCCAGAAGCAGCCTCACCAGTGATCTATATATACTGAGGCAATAGTACCTCCTTTCTCCTGCAAGTAATCCCTCTCCCTTTGCTCCCCAGCATTCTGTCAGTCTCCCCATATACCCTGCTGCACTGAGCAGCCTGTTTTAGGATATTGTTGACAACCACTCACAGACCCCTCTCCTCCTCCATGCTCTCTGCTGGTATCCCATCAATATAGTACAATATTCTCAGGTTTGTCCCTCTTACGTGCATGACCTCACACTTTTTGGCATTAAATTTCAACTGCAAAATACTGACCCACTTCTCCAGTCTCCTCACACCTGTCTCATAATGTTAATTCCTTCTTCACTGCAGTAGGTATCATCTGCAAATCAGCTCATCTTGACCTGGATACCCTTTCCTTAGTCACAAAAATACATATTTAAACAGGAGTAGTCCCTCCCTGTACTGACACCTGTGGTATCTGCTGCCCTGCCTTCAGATTAGGACCATCCTCTGGGCTCTGTCAGCCAATCTTTGACCCATCTAGTTATTTTTCCCCCATCCCCAAATCGATCACCTTCTTAACCAGTCTCCTATGTGGCACTGAGTCAAAGGCTTTGCTAAAACCAGGTAGAAGTATGTATACTGCCTGGCCACTGTCTGCCATTTGTGTCACTACAATAAAAAAGTCAATTGAGTTAGTCTGACATGACTGGCCCTTAGTGAATCCATGTTTGTTCCCATCCATAAGCCTTCTCCTCTTAAGAATGCAACTCCCCCCTCTTTTATCATTGTCTCTAGAAGTTTTCCCACTATCGATGTCAGTCTCACTCACCTCTAGTTTCCTTAATGTTTTTCTGTCACCCTCTTTGTAGAAGTTAACCACATTTGCCACTGTCATGTTGTCAGGCAGTATATCTTTTGCAATTGATTCTCCAAAAAGGACTACCAGAGGTTCCACTAGAACCTTCCCAGTTCCTTCAGCACCTTAGGGTGAATCCCATCTGGCCCTGGTGATTTATTGTTATTTTTGTTCTCCAGTCCCTTTAGTACCTGTTTCCTCCCTTGTTATCTTTCCCATCTCAAATCTATCCCCTGCATCCCTCTTGAATTTTCTCCTGCTGTTAGGGACTGGGTCTGCCTTCTCAACTGTGAACAACAAACAAAAGTATCCATTCTGTATTTCTGCCTTCTCCACATCGTCCCCTGTACTAGACCCAGACCTTATCCTTTCTAGGTCATACCTTGCCTTTTCTTTTCATTAATGTATGGAAAGTATTTGTTGTTCTCATTGATCCTTTCAGCTAGCATCATGTCTGCCTATGCCTTCCTTCTTTGATGAGCTGTTTACTTATACCCAGTTTATCCTTATTATGTAGATTGCGCGAAAGCGCACGAAACATGTTGCGGCAGCTAGCTGCAGAAGCAGGTTGTGGAGGTGTGGCAGTGTTGTGGCCAATGCCCTCACTGCCTTTTGAGGCTTGTCCCGCTTTCCCCAATGGGATGGCACACTGCTGCTGACACTAGTTCAGCCAGCATGCCACCACCTTGAAATGTTTTAACCGCTGCAATCAGGGGCCACCTCATCATCACAGCATCAGCCATTCCGCTGCAATGAGGGAGCAACCGATCATTGCAGGGCGGTCCCCATGCCCGTGACCCAGTTTGCTGACGGGGATCCCAGTCCCCATCTACGTAATCTCCCACCACCACATTTCTGCTGTATGCCGGTGCCCAATCCCCTCGGCATCATCGCCTCCGTCTTTACTTGCCAATGGGGTGCCCAATCCCGGCTTTGGTTCCCCTTCCTGGCTGAATTTGCCCTAGCAGGGGGCCACTCCCCATTGGCATCAATGTATACTCCCCAAAATGTAGTGTCTGCCGAGGGGTGCCAATCCCCCTCAGCTTGTCCACCACTCCCGTAAGTGCCGACGGGGTGCTCAATCCCCCATCGGCTACAGCCCCCCCCCAAAAAAACACTCAGGTGGCATGCTGGGAGCCCACCTCAGAGTGCCAAATGTCCCTGTAAAAAGAAAAACCATCCCGTAATGTGTTTCTTTTTTAACCACTGTAAACAAGAAAACAGTCCCTCGTCGAGTCCGGTGGCCCCTCCCCCATCCCATGACCACCCTCTGTGCACCCTGCCTCCCCACACTCCCCCACCCCATACTTACCACGGAGTCTGGCGCGACAATCTTCGGTGGACCGGGAACACGTCTGCACTCTTCAAAGCCAACCGCGAACTGAGGAAATGCCGGTAAGCTGTATAATGGCATAAATAGGGGTTTTCCAACACTGGTGCATATCTCAAGCATTTTTTGGAATTTTGGCACCAAATTTTCAACATGGGGTTTTTGGGACCCCTCCTCATAAATTCAGCCACTGTCATGACATTACTTGGTCCGGAAAGGTGATTTCGCAGTCACTGCACGGAATCACCTTTTGGGACTGATTAACGAAATGACAGTGCCAGTGTTAATGAGGTGGGCTCTCAAAAAGCCTATGTTGCAAATTTGGTGGAAAAATCAAGAAAATAACTGTTTTACAAGGCGGCGTTGCGCAGTTGCTACGCATGTTGTAACTGCAAATTTGCAATATTTTCACTCCAGATTTTCAACACTGGCATTTTCCTGCACCTCCTTATGAACAGTACAGCTGTCATTTTTCACATCCTGGCCAAAATGTGTTTTCGCACTTCCGGCGCAGAATAGCACGGTTGCTGTGGGAAATCAGTGTTTGGGACACATTAAGAAAATCACAGTGACCCAGTTCATGAGCAGAGGTCCTAAAATGCCTATGCTGAAAATTTTGTGATGACAGTCCATCAAATGACTGTGTTATTTAATCAAGGCTATGCAGCTGTGCACCACCAGTAACTTTCAAATTTATAATATTTTCACCCAGATTTTCAACATTGCCATTTTTCCACACCTACTTATGAACAGTACAGCTGTCATTTTACACAACCTGGCCAAAATGTGTTTTCACACTTCTGGTGCTGAATAGCGCAGTCGCTGTGGGAAATCAGTTTTTGGGATAGACTGAGAAAATGACAGTGACACTGTTCATGAGCAGAGGTCCTAAAATGCCTATGTTGAAAATGTGGTGACAAAAGTCCATAAAATAACTGTTACAACTGTGCTTTGCACGGTTTCCATGCACCCCTGTAACTTTGCAAATGTGTAATATTTTCACGCCAGATTTTCAACACTGGCACTTTTTCCCACCTCCTTATGAACAGTATAGCTGTCATTTTTTCACATCCTGGCCAAAATGTGTTTTTGCGCTTCCAGTGCAGAATAGCGTAGTCGCTTTGGGAAATCAGTGTTTGAGACAGATTAAGATCGAGCAAGTGAGAGAGGGGGAGTAACCAAGCTCAACTGAGCTCTGTTGAGATTGCTGCAGATTTCTTTGTGGGCAGAAAAAGGCATCAATGCAGGCAGAGGCCCAGTACAAAAGGGCAGCCTGCAGCAGTGGGAGAAATAGAACGAGCTAGTGAGAGAGGGGGAGTGAATGAGCTCAATGGAGCTCTATTGAGACTGCTGCAGAGGTCTTTGTGGGCAGAAAAAGGCATCAACGGAGTCAGGAGCCCAGCACAAAAAGGCAGCCTGCAGCGCCAGGAGAAACAGAATGAGCGAGTGACAGAGGGGGAGTCAGTGACCTAAATGGAGCTCTGTCGGGACACCTGCGAACTTCTTTGTGGGCAGAAAAAGGTGCCAATGCAGGCAGGAGCTCAGTACAAAAGGGCAGTCTGCAGCTCTGGGAGAAACAGAATGAGCGAGTGAGAGAGGGGGAGTGAGCGAGCTTAACGGAGCTCTGTCGGAACTGCTGCAGATTTCTTTGTGGCCAGAAAAAGGCGCCAACGGAGGCAGGAGCCCAGTACAAAAGGGCAGTCTGCAGCGCCAGGAGAAACAGAATGAGCGAGTGAGAGAGATGGAGTGAGCGACCTCAACGGAGTCTTTTAATATCCTTGGGTGTGTGCCATCTGGTTCCATCGCTTTGTCCACCTCCAATTTACTCACCTTCTGCAGGATTCTTCTGTCTGTGAATGGACTACTGTCCACCTTGTCACGCCTTTGCAACTGCTGTACTGCTGTGGCCCTTGCCCCTCCCCCCTTCTGTGAATACTGAACAGAAAGACACAGTGGATGTCTTGGGGGGGGGAGCACATGACAGTTCTTAGGCATGGTACTTTCACTTCCAAATACCTAACCAGCACATATAAGCAATCAACATTCGGCATTGACAAATGCTTGTATCTCTCTTGCCTTGCCTCACTCTGTTCCTTCTTATAAGTCCTAAATGCACCATGTTTGTCCCTAATAGCCTGTCTTACCTGCCAGTCTAAGCATATGCGTTTTGTATATTTTTGGACTTTTTTTTAGTTCTGATGCAATCTTGGATGGCCACTGTAATGGCTTCCTTTCATCCAGCCCACCTCCCCAACACCCCCTTGATCTTATGAAAGTTCTTGAGTTGTGCCTGCATTTTCTCCCACATTTTCCAAAAACCCACTTTCCTAAAGCCTAGCACCTGTATGTCAATGGCCATTTGTAACAACCACAGCTTTATCAGGAAGAAAAGGACCTGGATGTAATTATCACGAGTGACCTGAAACTCTCAGCACACTGCAGGAAAGCTGCTGTCAAAGCAAATTGGACGCTGGGCTGCATAGCATAGCCAGGGGAATTACCAGCAGGAAGGTGGAGATCATTGTGCCACTGTACAGGTCTCCAGTGAGACCACACCTAGAATACAGCATGCACTATTGATGCTCTTATCTTAAGAAAGATATCAGCTTGCTAGAAATGGTCCAGAGAAGGGTAACCAAAATGATATGGGTCAGCAAGGCAATACCTATGAGGAGAGGCTAAGGGGCTCAACATGTACTCTCTTGAGGACAGAAGGATGAGTGGGGCATGATTGAGGCCTTCAAGTACCTTGAAGGTATAAACAGGGTAAGCACCAAGGGCCTCCTCAGCCTTTAAAGCTGGTGGGGGGGGGCAGGTTCAGGTGGGAGATGAAGAGGCACTTTTTAACCAAGAAGGTTGTGGCTAAGTAGAATTTGTTGCCAAAGGAGGTGGTATCCTTTAAAATGGTGGACCGCTTCAAGAGAGGTTGGGAAAGTGTGAGGGGAAAAGTTGCAGGTGGGGGGGAGAGAATGGGAAGGGAGTATATGAGAGGAGTCAAGGGGGATATGGGGAGAAGGGGCAGTTCCCTTTGTAAATGCAGTGAGAACTGCACATTCCAGCAGGCTAGACAGACCATAAGAACGTTATCTGCTGGCACATTTGTATGTTCATATGAATTTCATTGTGTAATGGTTACTCTGAACAATTGGGCCTCCACTTTAATGTCCCAAATAATGGTCTGATTAGACATCACCAAGTCTATTACTGCCTCCCCCCTTGTAGCCTAATTCACCAACTGTGTCAGGAAGCAGTCCTGGGTAATATCCACAAATTTTTGCCATTTCTGACTCCTAGCCACTGTCATCCCCCAGTCAGTGTCTGGAAGGTCGAAGTCACCCATTAACGCAATTTCTCCAAATCCTGCCACTTTATGTATCTCCCTCTCCAGATCTTCCCCCATCAGTCATATAATCTGGTGGCCTGTATACTACCCCTACCATGTGCTACTTTCCCTCCGTCACATGTATCCACGGTGACTCTACCCCTCTCCTTCCTTGAATGCTCTATCTTCAGACACCCTAATATCTTCCTTGACATATACTGCCACCTCTTCCCCACTTCTGTTTTCCCTGTCCTTCCTCAAGAGCATGTAACCTGGACTATTTAGGTCCAAGCAGTTGTTCAGGTTAGCCCAAATATTTTAGCAATGACCAGCCATGACTCCCAGATATGTTTTTTCCTGTAACTTCAGGACAATTTTTCTGTGTTTCCCTGTATGTTACATTATTTCCTATTAAAGCTCAATTTCTCTGTTATTCTTTATACCCAGTGCAAGCCTATGGGAACAGTTTCTACCCAGAATGCTCAATTTCCCTGTAAAATACAGGAATCCCCACAAATCTGGAGAGCCTACATGTCTATTCCCTCTGCAGCCATCACCACCTGCATGTCATCCATTTTGTTGCCCAGACTCCTGGCATATATCTACAACATCTTCCATGAGTCCTCCCCACATCTAGGATCCCATCCTTTCTCCCTTTTGCTTTATACCATGACTTTTCTTTTTTCTCTCCATCCCCTAGTAATTTCTATCATCCTGCTTTTTTGCGGTGAGGAGGAACTAGGCTCCCACAGTTATTCCATTCTGGTCCCTATACCCTACTGCAGTCCTCATCTAGCTTAAACTCCTAAAGAAAAATGATAACTTCTGCCCCAGCATGTTGGTGGCCCTTCTGCTGAAATGCAGACAGTTGCTGCTGAGCAGCCTGTCATCATTCCAGAAGGAAACCTAGCCCCCTACAATCCTGAACCCCCTCCTCTCCACACCAACCTTTTAGCCACATGTTAAACTCCACAATCCTGGCCTTTCTACCTTTTTCCTTATTTATTTAGTTTTTGTTTATCGGGTAAGGTGTACTAGGCAAGCCGGCACAGTGGCATGGAGAGCTGAGGCGCTGGACGCCCTACTTCCTCCCATGCTGGCAACCCGGGTTTGGTAACAGCCTGAGTCACCAGGGGTCGGCCAGGGGGGGAGGGTGAGGAGCTGGATTGAGCTACCACAAGGCAGTTTTCCTCTCCCAAGAAAGGATGTGGGCTTCCCTGGCTCTTAGCTGCCACCTGGTGGAGGCTAAGTGGTAGTGCCAAGCCGATCAGGGAGCCAGGCATTAGGCCGTGTGGGAGGAAAGGGCCGTCACTGGAACCATGGAGTGCATGCTCGACTGTGTTCTGGGGTCCTGGGATAATGGGGGGGAATGGAAAATGGGGCACCGGGGCAGGCTCGTTGAAGCCCTGTGAGCAGGGTTGATTGAGATCCTCTGCAGGACTGCAGCTTGCCTGCCCCAGAAACCTGATGGTAAAATGCTATATAGAAAAGAAGGTGCATTAGGCAAACATTTGCCTATTTTCAGGCATGACCCAATAATATAAATTCAAAAATCCAAAGAAAAAATTTGCTCCAAGTCAAGAATTACTGAAAATTTGTTTTCACATGAAAAAAGTATTTTGTACTTGCTACTAATTAATTTGCTTACTTAGAGAAAATCTATTATGCAACTATACTAATAAAGTCATGGGAGTTGAGCATTGCCATTGTGGACTGCTATACAGTGTTTTCTAATCCCATCAACCTTTTGCAGTTCCTACTGTATAGAGAAATGTGTTGAAATTGTGCTGGTGAAAATTCTATTTTGTAGGAAAAAAACAAGATCCTCACAAAAAAAAAAAAATATTCCAGGAGACTGCTCCACTTGTTATTGAAATGAACTACAGCACTGATGGGGTTAACCTGCTGAGTCGTGACTACTTATAACTGTCACATTCTCTTCAAGGATAAATAATTAAAGCTGCAGGAAGAATGAGCACATGGGAGACAGCGGAGATTGGACAGATGTAGGTGTTGAGGGCATTCATTTTCATCCAATAGCTGAACAAAGAGTACAATATTCATGCAATCTTGCTCATTCACTGCTACGTGACCTGCACCACAATGGGTACTGCAGCATCCAGCTCTGAAGTGAGAGAGAGAGAGAGAGCTGCATTACAGAAATCAGACGACATAACTGTTAGTGTATTGGCACATTATTTCAATGGCAAGGTGGAAGAAAACACACACACACACACATATATATATATATATACTGTATATTTTTGGTCTAGACATCCTTTGCAGCTTACAGTATATAAAGAACCTCAGGGCTGGTTTGCCAACAGAGTAATATTCCCCAATACTGATGGCGAGCTTGAGTCTTAAACAGTACAATAAGGAGGGTGCTTGTGTGCAGCTCAGTTTAAAGCAAACACCTTACTCACAGATTTGATAGCAGGATGCAAACAGAACTATTATGCTGGCATTTTCTAGCAAACTCTTGGCAACAAATTGGAAACCTACACAAATGAAGCGCAAAGTAAGGTTTGCATACACTAATGTGTGACATGTCTGGTATATTCAAACAGTGGCAATATGATGTTAGTAGTCAGAGAGGTATTCAAATCTATGTCACTGCATAAACAGTGCATGCCACACAGCACTGGCTCACAATACTGTATATCAACCACAAATAGAAGCATATTTGCATACGTGGCATGAGTAGAACTACTAGCACCCAAAATATGGACCAACATGGCATGCCTTAGAGACTGCAATGTCTGTTCCTCCGTTCATTGTTTTTAGCCCTACTGCACTTGTGTGACCCCCTCCCATAGTGTAGGGGCTCACTGGCTCCTCATAGCCCCAACAGCCAATTGTCTGCTCTCTCTTTCTCTCTCTCTGCCCCCTCCCCGAGGACTCAGACTTGGGGGTAGGGGGCTGGAGTAGAGCTGCATGAAGGAGGGTGGCTGCATTTCTTCAGTGCCTCCTATGCCAGCAAGAAGCTGTGGCTCCTGCCACAAATCAAAAAGTGGCCATCTGCTAATGATGAAGTGAGTGACTACATTCGTAAAAGATTGTTGATTCCCCTGACTGGAGCAAGATATTCTTTGAGGGCAGGGGCCCTGTATAAAATAGTTATTTGGGGCCAGCGCCTCCACAGCAAGCCAGGACGCCACCCTCACGTGTGCCATAACCCCAATCACTACAGTAGCAGGGGTTAGGGTTTGCACCATCAAACAATCAGACTGCAGAGCCAGAACAGAAGTCACAAATAGCTCCTGGAACACTGCAGCACTAAGAAATTACAGGCCTGAATTTGGGGCCAATCATCTGTTGTGTGATGGACCACCATCCTAGCCCAAGATTGACTGACAGCTACATGGACCAATGGTGTGCTAACATTCCCCAGTGAATGGCAGGGGCTATGCCAGGGCTTGCTGAGTCTGTATGTGATTGTGGTATTAGACAGACTGTGCCTGTATGTGACTGCAGAGAGAAGGAGACTGGTGTGAGGAGCAGGAGAAGACAAACCACATGTCTGCCAGAGAGAGGAGTGAAACAGGAAGAGAAACAGAACACCTGCTGCTGTCAACTGAGGTTATCACATGTTAGCCCAGTATAACAGCAAGAGCTGCAGCAGGAAGCTGGGTGGGCGACTTTGCTGTGTTGCATCCTAGCACGAAGCTGAAATGGGACTCCAGTTCATCTGGGAAGCCACCTAGACAGTACCACAGCCTGTTGCTGGTGATCACCAAACACTAGGGACTGTATGTCAGGAGATGGTGTGTGGAGCGGCTAGTTTCACTGCCAGAGTCGCCCTATGAAGAGAAAGAGAGAGAGGATCCCTCTACTGAACGTGGAGGTCAGGAGTGGCCTGACTGGGACCAGAGACAACAGCCATCTGTCAGTCAACACCAGAAGTCTGCATCACCAAAGAAGGAGACTGAATGAAACCAACCAGAGATGGACTTGCTGTGAATTGTGCCATTACCCCTGCACATTAAGGGAGTTCCCCTGTTGTGGTAAACCATGAAACAACTCAGGCCCTTGCTCTGCAACCACAGCACTTTTGTAACATAGATTGGGAAGCATTTATTGGACTTGGTCTTCCACCAGGGTTTACAAAGACAGCCTGGGTTTCATGAACATTTGAGTTTAGGGTTTTAATTTAGAAGAATTCCCTTCTTTTTTGCAATAAAAATGTATTGAATTTCATAAGTATACTAAACAAACAAAATATCAACAGAAATGTTAAAATAACAAAAAACATAAATACCTGTAAGCAAAAACAAAACAGAACATTCCATGGGTAAAATAGCATAACCAGATATATACCTACAGCAACTGCAGTACTGGTAATAAAATTAATGTATTATGGTTTTCACACACACTCATTAACAATTAGTGGGGGATCACATTGGGAGGGGGTAATGGTATGCCAGCTGTTCCCCCCACTCTCTTATGGAGAAGAGATGCTGGCCAATTCATCAAGGATCGAGGTGCCGACAGCTTTTCCATATATGTGTTAATGGGAGCCCCCTTGCCTGGTTATTATCTTTAGTGACCCTGAGGTAGGCTATGAGCTTCTCCATACCTTGAAGTTGTTTGCAGATTTGGAGCCAAGACTCTGTGGTGGGTGGTGACTCCTGCAGCCTCATGATAGTTATTGCTTTTGCTGCCACACCCACCAGAAGATTGTATAAGAAAAAATTACTCACCATAGTAATCTTGTTTCTTCCAAGGGAATCTTACTGTATTCTGACTGATGCAGTATGGTCTCACCATAGGACTGCCCTGGAGCCGAAATCGTTAATAGAACCTATGCAAATGATGGAATGCTAGGCTTGAACTCGGTTTTCAAACCACTGTCCTGGTAAACAGTTCTAAACCATCAGATTCTTATGAAGCATGCACCAAAACCTATCTAACGAAGCACTACTACTATTAATAACTAATCCCCTATTTTAATAAACAAACATTTTTTGTCCCCTTAAAGGTTTGAACTGGCAGCACTAAGACTCAAGTCACAGACGCCCAAGAGAAAAAACATACCCACAGGTTTGCAACACACTAGTACAGCTGGAGTGCAGTGACCCTAGGTTCATAGAAGGGGAGGAAGGGAGGGTGCGCAGAATACAGTAAAATTCCCTTGGAAGAAACAAGATTACTATGGTGAGTAATTTTTTCTTCAGTCTTACAGGATTTAGGACACTGTCCTACATGCTGGGCCTTTGGAGATCTTAGAGCTCAGCTCCGGGCAGCATGGGTAGAGATTGCACGCCTCAAATTTCATATTCAAGAGGAAATACATTATAAGAACCACCCACCATTTCCCCAGCATCCAACAGAAAAACCTCGACCGCAGAGGGTAGTTGGTCCAGGAGGTTGGCAGGTGGTTAGGAGGAGCAAATCAGGTGCCCATCACTCTCTGCTGTCCAACATATTACCTCCAAAACCATATAAACACTACAAACAGGTATCTGCCTCTATCTCTGAAATCAAACAAAGAGGCAGAAGACACTGCAGAGCAGGACACTGCAGCACAGGAGCTAGCACAACAAAACTCACCCAAATCGGGAACCAAAACAAAAAAAGCAAAAAGGAAATTCAAAAAACTTCTGATCATAGGAGACTCCATGATTCGAGGAGTTGATACCCATCTCCAGCCAGGGGTAATGGTCAGATGTCTCCCAGGTACATCAGCATGGAGATATACTGACCACATTGCTAAAATTGTTCACAAAGCAGGAGAAAACATTGATGTCCTAGTACACATAGGGACTAATGATCTCGCCAGCCGGTCAGTTGTGGAGACCAAGGAACACCTGACCAGGCTGAGTGACAAACTATCATCTATTTCATCCAGCATCTCCTTCTCTGAGATCCTGCCAGTCTGGGAGAGGAGCAGATGGACGGAAGGTCAGAGAAGGGAGATAGGGGAGCTAAACATGTGGCTCAAGGGCTGGTGCCAGGAAAAGGACACAGATTTGTAAGGAACTGGCAACAGTTCTGGGGTAAAGTTCTTTAAATTTGATGGACTGCATCTGACTAAGGAGGAGTCAGTGCATTGGGGCAGAAGTTTGACATCTTTGCAGAATATTTAAACTAGCAAATGGGAGAGGGTGCAGCACCCCATCGTCGAATGAGAAGAACACCCCTCCCCTCAGCTAGTGGTCAAACAGGGATTCAGCATGTTTGCAGTTCATTGCATCACCAGGTAAGAAAAAGGTTGTCTCCCTCCCCGATCACAGGGGTAATGCCAGACCTCACCCAGCAACTAACACACCAAAATCTGGCCAATGGAAAATCATGTACACAAATGCTCACAGCCTGGGAAATAAGATCCCAGACCTGCAGGCAATAATGTCAGAGGCTAAACTGGACATAGTAGCAATTAGTGAGCGTGGTTTACCAGTAACCCACTTGGAAGACTTCAGTACCTGGCTATGTATTGTTCAGAAGAGACCGAGGTGCAAAGGGGGGAGTGGCCCTGTATGTCAATGAAAATATCAAGCTACAGAAATTCAGAATACACATAAGGAGCCAGAAGAACTGTGGGTCACCCTGGAAACAGGAAATGGGACAGCCATAAGAACTGGGGTTGTCTACAGCCCCCAGACCAGGGAGGACATAGACACATTACTGTTAGAAGATATACAAAACATGACAGCTAAAGGGGAGGTTCTGATAATGGGAGACTTCAACATGCGAGATACAGATTGGTCAATACCAGCAGGAACATCTGCCAGAACTAGACACATAGTGGAATCCCTGCAGGGGGAGGGCCTCAAACAACTGGTACAGCAACCCACAAGAGACAGGGCTATCCTAGATCTAGTACTGACTAACAAGGAAGGGATCACAGATCTCCAGGTAGAAGGTCACCTGGGGACCAGTGACCATCACATGGTATGGTTCAATTTGGCTACTACATCTAAATCATCCATTCCAAGGCAAAAAATGGGACTTCAGAGGAGCTGACTTTGATAAGATGGCCAACAGAGTTAAGCTAGCCTGACAAAAGAAACACAAGTGAGGGGTACAGGCAAAGTGGGCAAGCATTAAGGATGCAATACTTGAGCAACATCCCATTGTGTTAGACAGAAAAGTGCAAAGAAGAGAAACCACTTTGGTTCTCAAATACAGTAGCAGAAAAGGTCAGAGCCAAAGGCTGGCCTTCAGGAAATATAAGGGAACACAGCGGGATGAAGATAGGAGGCATACAAAACTGCCCTAAGGAAGCAGGGAAGCAGTAAGACAGGCAAAGTCCCAAACTGAGGAAACACTAGCACGAACAGTAAAAGAAGGTGACAAGACTTTCTATAGGTACATTAGTGAAAGGAGAAAGTCCAGAGGGGTATTACTAAGCTTAATGGAGAAAAGGGAGCATGTGAGAGGAGGACCCTGTAAAGGCATCTATCCTAAATAGATACTTTTGCTCAGTATTTACTGAAGAGAAGGTAGGGTGGGCCCACAGCTCAGCATCATGGACACAGGGGAGGAGGTGAGCACTACTCCTTCACAAAGAAAGGGTCCTACAAGAGCTTGCTAAGCTCAGGGTGGATAAGGCTATGGGACCTGATGGCATATATCCCAGGGTACTTAAGGAGCTAAAGGTGGAACTAGCAGAGCCATTAGCAGAACTGTTTAGTGAGTCTCTGAGCACAGGAGAGGTCCCAGAAGACTGGAGAAGGGCTCATGTGATCCCGCTCCACAAGAGTGGTAGCAGGGAGGAGGCGGGGAACTACAGACCAGTCAGTCTTACCTCACTAGTGGGCAGGAGTTAGGAGGCACTCCTTAGGGAAAGGATAGTGCAACACCTGGAATCCATAGGGGCACAGGATCCAAGACAGCATGGGTTTACAAAGGAAGGTCCTGTCAAACTAATCTCATAGATTTCTTTGACTGGGTAACCAGAGTGGTGGACCAAGGGGAGCAGTTGATGTCGCCTACCTTGACTTCAGCAAAGCTTTTGACACTGTTCCACATAGAAGATTGATAAATAAGCTGGGTAGGCTCAGGGTGGGTCAGAAGTTGGTCAACTGGGTGCAAACTGGTTGATGGGCAGAAAACAGAGAGTGGTGGTAAATGGTATACAGTCAGAAGAGATGCAAGTCACAAGTGGGTACCTCAGGGATCAGTCCTGGGGCCAGTCCTCTTCAACATCTTCATTAGTGACCTTGCAGATGGACTAGAGGTAAAGGCTTGTCTGTTTGCAGATGACACCAAGATCTGCAACAGAGCAGATGATCCAGATGGGGTGGACAGAATGAGAAGAGATCTGGATAAACTAGCAAAATGGTCAGAAGTGGCAACTAAGTTTAATGCAAAGGTGCAAAATCATGCACATAGGGAAGAAGAAACCCTGAAGCCACCTATAGGCTGGGAGGAGTTGCTAGCTGTCACAAAGGAAGAAAGAGAGACTTGGGCATCATCATCACTGATGACCTGAAATCTTCAAGCAGACCTCTAAAGCAGTAGGTAAGGCTAGAGGGGTGTTAGGGTGTAGTAAGGGGTATCACAAGTCGTAAGGAGGTAATAATCCCTCTTTACCCCGACACTGGTTAGAGCCGCATCTGGGTACTGCATGCAGTATTGGAGGCCACACCTTCACAAGGACATTAACCAAATTGAGGCAGTCCAGAGAAGGGCAACAAAATGGTGCAGGGACTGCATCAGAAGACATATGAGGACAGATTAACAGAGCTCAATATGTATACCCTTGAGCAAAGGAGGGAGAGAGGTGATATGATCGAGGCATTCAAACACCTTAAGGGCATTAACAAGGTGAAAAAGTCTAACATGTTTAAATATAAGAAAAATAGCAGGACAAGAGGACACAGCATGAGATTAGAGGGGGCCGATTAAGGGGGAATGTGAGGAAATTCTTTTTCACAGAAAGGGTGGTGGATGCATGGAATGGCTTACCACAAGAAGTGGTGGCTATGAATACAGTGCAGGGCTTCAAACAGGCATGGGATAGGCATAAGGGAGCAATACAAATGACTATGAATAGATAGGCCACTGACAGAGCAAAGGCCAATGGCACATTTATAAGGTAGAAAAAGAAATGGGCAGACTGGAAGGGCCTTGCGGTCCTTATCTGCCGTCAACTTCTCTGTTTCTATGTTTCTATGTAAACCCCAGGAAATCTTACTGTATTCTGACTTATGCAGACTACCCAAGCAGTACCTTTGGAGGTGGGTGCAACCTATCTAGGAAACAAGCTTTGCAGGACTGCTGTGCCAAACCTGGCATCCCCGCTGGCCTGAACATCCAAGCAATAATGCTTGGTGAAGGTAAGAACCGTTTTCCAAGTAGCTGCTTTGCATATATCAGTTAGGGGGATATCCCTAGCATCTACTAAAGAAGCTGCTGTGCCCCTAGTGGAATGGGCCTTGAGGCCTGCAGGTGGCTACTTCCCACTTTGCTGTAGCAGAACTGAATACAGGGTACAATCCATCTTGCAATGGATCTTTTTGTGGCTGGTTTCCTTTTCCCCACCTCTCCATAGGTGAGGAAGAGCTGAGATTGATCCTATCTATGAGTCTTTGTGTGGTTAAGATAGTAGCTAATTGCCCTTTTTACATCTAGGCTATGCAATCTGTGTTCACCTGGAGCAGAGTGATCAGTGAAAAAGACAGGTAGTGTGATGGACTGGTTAAGGTGGAACTCTGATACCACCTTAGGTAGGAATTTTCTGTTAGTCCTCAGGACAACTTTGTCCCTATGGACGGCAATGTAACCAGGCTCTGTAGACAAGGCCTGAAGCTCACTGATCCTTCTGGCAGAAGTCTTGGCCACTAAGAATACTGTCTTCCAAGTCACATATTTGAGGTCTGCTGAAGACATGAGTTCGAAGGGAGGCTGCATGAGCTGGGCAATGCAAATGCTGAGGTCCCACATAGCAGTTGGTTCCCTATGTGGAGGATGCAAATGCAGCAGTCCCTTAAAAAATTCCTAAATACTGGGTTAGAGGTAGGGAGAACCTCTTACCTGCAGACAAATGAGCCGAAACAGCTGCCAAATGCACTCTCAAAGTAGAGGTCTTTAAACCAGAAGAATGGAGGTGTGCTAAATGTAATGCCCCAAAAGAGGTAATTCCAGAAATTTAAAATAAAATTAAATGAACACAGAATACACAGGTGCTTAGAGTACCTGCTGCAGGGGTAGGCAGCAGGGTACTGTACGAAGGGGCCCCTAGACATAAAAAGTCAACCTCCCTACACACACAAAACACTGTAACTAATAAGAAAAGTGCACCTGTGCACTTACAGCTTGCCAAAAGATAGATTTTGTAAGCATTCCATGTCATAATGGCTTGGATGGAACACTGTGCTGAGCGGCTCATGCACAGCATTCCAATCCAGCCATTCTGGAACTTAGGCAATTTTATCTTTTAAATTAATTCTGTAGTTAGTCAGTTAGTCAGTTGCTGTGGGACTGTGGAGTAGAGAGGATCACAGGAGTGCAACAGGGACTTGTGGCTTACCTGGTGGTTGTGAAACCAGTCCTGTTGACTCCCTGGTGAGTCCCTTCCTCCAGTCCACAGAAGAATCCTGCGCTGCAGCAGTGCGGTCATCCGTGGTGCCATCGGGGCACCAGAAGAAAAGAAAACGCCCGTTTGCTGTGGTTTGGGCTGCGAGCCCCGTCATTTATTTATTTTTACCCCCTCCCCGTATTTTAAAAGTAAGTCCCAGTCCCACGCCGGCGGCAGAGAAGCGCCGCATCTCCATTTCAGCCGTGAGAGGCTCCCGAGTCATTCCCCAGCTGCCTGTCCGGTTTTCCCTCCCACTGCCAGCTCACCTCCCACCTCCCAGTTGCCGAAACGAACCCCGGAGACTGCAGTGCGGTGAGTCGGCAGCAGCACACGTTGTGCTGACCGCCAGTTATTAAAGGGGGACTGAATTTGTTTGAAAAGCGCAGTAGGCGCTTGCAAGAGGTGGCCAAGTGCCGCAGGGAGCATCTGGTCATTAGGACCCGCGTTTTAATATTCATTTGGGGAGGTGGGACTAGCGACGCCCACGGGGAGGGGCTGAGAAGCAAGGCCAGGTAAAAGACCTCTGAATATTGATGAGAGGGCAGAGCGGAGGCAGGCTTTCACCAGATAAATGACAGCAGGCACTGGGAGCCTGAAAATTTAAAGGGGCAATGCCATTTAAAAGGGCAATTCCGGCCCAAATGTAAAGTAGGGCATTAGGCCCAGTATAAAGTGGGGCATCAGGCCCAAAGTGTTGAGGGGCATCAGGCCCATTGTAAATTGGGGCACCAGGCCCAATCTAAGGTGGGGCACCAGGCCCAAGTAACGAGGGGCACCAGGCCCAGTACAAAGTGGGGCACCAGGCCCAGTGCAACGAGGGGCACCAGGCCCATTACAAAATGGGGCACAAGGCCCAGTATTTCGAGGGCAGCAGGCCCATTGTAAAGTGAGGCACCAGGCCCAATCTAAGGTGGGGCGCCAGGCCCAAGCTAACGTAGGGCTTCAGGCCTGAGGTAATGGTAGGGCATTAGGCCCGAGGTAAAGCCTGGTCTAAAGGGAGGCCCCGGCCTAGCGGAATAGGGCAAGCCAGCCTAGTGGTACTATAGGGAGGCCACGGCCTAGCGGAATAGGACAAGCCAGCCTAGTGGTACTAAAGGGAGGCCCCAGCCTAGCGGAATAGGGCAAGCCAGCCTAGTGGTACTAAAGGGAGGCCCCGGCCTAGTGGAATAGGGCAGGCTCAAGCTAACGTAGGGCTTCAGGCCCGAGGTAATGGTAGGGCATTAGGCCCGAAGTAAAGCCTGGTCTAAAGGGAGGCCCTGGCCTAGCAGAATAGGGCAAGCCAGCCTAGTGGTACTAAAGGGAGGCCCCGGCCTAGCGGTATAGGGCAAGCCAGCCTAGTGGTACTAAAGGGAGGCCCTAGCCACAACATACAGTAAGGGATCCTATCCCAGAATACCCTACCTATAGAAACAGGGGTTTTCATTTTAAAGTGTTCTATTTGCCTATACTGTGAATTTACTGTGATTACTGTACTGCTTATGCTGAACTATTGCCCGAAGTACCTGAACTATGGCCCTAAGTACCTGAACTATTGTCCTAAGAACCTGAACTATTGCCCTAAGTACCTGAACTATTGTCCTAAGTACCTGAACTATTGGTCCAAGTACTTGAACTATTGCTCTAAGCACCTGGACATTGGCCCTTATCAGTAACAATTACCCCGGAAGTTATAATTTACCCTCCTCTGGCAAATTATTGTACTATTCCACAGTTCTTTGGGCATTCTTCAGTTATATGTTTACTACTGTACGAAGACAGTCTCAATCTTCTACCACACTGCAGTCTCATAGTGTGGTCTGTAACACCACGTGCTCAGAATCAGTCTCTACTCAGAAGAAGACATCCTTCCAGCATTCTTCACTCCAGGAAGATCATCCATCAACTCATCCCATCCATCTGTGTCGTCCGCGGAAGTCGAGTCCGTCGTCTGTCGTACCAGTCGTTCCCGTCGTTTTCTTGTTTTCACAGCTTGAAAGTACGTCCGCCGAAACACATCACGACAGCCGTGCCAGTGTCGTTCAGTATGGTTCCTGTTCCAGATGTCCCGAAGTTGGTCGCCCTCTACAGAAGAGAGAGAGCTCATCTTGGAGAACCTGTTCTGCGCCCCCACCTGGTCATTCTCCGAAAGTCGAGTCCGTCGAAGCCCAGTCCGGGACGCGTCCGCTGTTTCTTTGTTTTGTGTTAGGTCCTGATCCTAGGATTGCAGAGTCAACCATCACCTCTTCAGATTCTTATGGTTCCTGGTCCTGTCAGAGTTCCTTCCGAGTCCAGCTGGCCCTTGGAGTGCTGCAGCATCAGTCGGATCATGGTAGTCCTCCATTGGATTCATCGCCACGCAGATTTTGGTCTTTCTTCATCCTTGGCAACCCTAGAAGTGGGTTTTGGCCGAGGAACCTCTTGCTTCAGTGTGTGTTATTTCAGGAACCAGTTGCTTTGGTTCTACATTCCGGCAGCCTCGGAGAGAGTGGGCTTTTGCCGAAGATATATGGTCTGTTTACCAAACCTCTCACCACCCCAGTGGCCTTATCTAGGTCCTTGCTGGGAATTGAGATTAGGGTTCTACAGTTCTGTTTTATTTCCCTTGTAGCTACCAACGAAGAACGACGGTGTACACGAAGACGCCGGATCTCTGGACTCTTGTAAAATCTGGACTCTTCTGTAGATGTGTGATGCTGATCACCCTAATGTAGTGCTGAGTAGCCTATGTAACTGGATTCTTGTTTAGAGTATAGAAGTACAGTATAAACTAGTATTAGAATAAGAGTGGCAGTAGGCCTAAAGTTTATGCTTGTAGTGGTAACCGTAAAAGTGGTAGATCAAAAGTATTGCAGTATTTCCCCTGTTCCATTGCCCTATTGTTAATCGGGCATCCCCTACTCCTTCTTGTGACTGTGTCTGTCTACCCCTTGGTACCAAATAAACGCCCTGCGGGCATCAAAATACTAAGTTGACTCCTGCCTCTCCTTGTCTGGATAGCAGTTATCCTATCCGAAATTTTCATTCGGACCTTGGCTGCTCTCTTCTCATAACATCATCTTCTCTAGAGCATCACATAACAAATCTTTGGCGTAGTCGGCAGGATAGAGATAATTTATCCGAGGAGTCCAAAGTTGGAGTGGCTTAGTAGGCAGTACCAATGGAGCCAGGGGGAAGTAGTGAATTGTCCGGAGGAGACTGAGATGGACTTAGAGGGAGTATCCCACCATCTCCCCTAACCATGCCATACTACTTTGGAGCACCATGGCTTCTGCAGTTTTTTCCGGAGAGAAAGATGGGAACGGAACCAGCAACCTGGGAGAATTCCGTTCGAAAATGCAAGCCATGTTCCGGTTGTATCAAATCCCAGAGCCCCAAAAAGTTGAAATTTTGATTGGGCAATTGAAGGGAGCCGCCCACCGTGAAGTCCAATCATGGCCGAGTGGAGAAAAAGCCACAGCAGACCAAATACTCCAGAGGTTGCAGCAGATTTTCAATGCTAGGACTGTGTCCGACCTCAAGATGAAGTTCTTTTCACATACCCAGAAGTCTCAAGAGACCCTGAGGGAGTTTGCACTGAGTCTACAAGAGCTGTTAAGAGCAATAGAGAGAGTAGACGCAGCAGAGGTCCGGGGAAGCAGACAGAGTTCTAGTCGAGAAATTTGTGGAAGGAGTACAAAGCGAGGCCTTGAAAAGAGAACTACGGATGCTGCATTTGCAGAACCCTGAAGTTGACTTTCTGGATTTTAAAGAGAAAGCCATCCAAATATTTGGTTCAGGGCATCCTAGAGAGGAAGCTCCAGCATATCCCCAATTCTCTATGGGAACTCAATGGCCGACCTACACTAACAAGGGTTGGAAAGAAGATCATTCTTGGCAATTAGGCCTCCAACCAGAAGTGTCCTTAAGAAGACGAGAGCCAGGAAGAGAAGCTGTTGCATACCCGAGTCGGCGTTCCAAACATGATCATATACCTGACCCAAGGTCACAGACCCCAATATGCACAGACGGGTGCTCAACACCATTCAGAGCTGACGGAACAGATTGCTATGCTGACCAACCAGATGGCAGAAATGCATAAAGAGATGCAGAGTTGGAAAGCTGGGTGGAAGAACAAGAAAAGCTTCGATCCATCGGAGAAAGAGAGGAAGCATGATCGAATGAACCACTTGAGGAGGAGTGAAGGGAGACACTCCACAGATCGATTTGATGGCCAAGGAGGGCCCAAATGTCGCCGGTGTGGTGTGAGTGGTCATGTCGAACGGAGATGTGGTCAGCAAGTCAATACCACCTTAAGTTTAAACGGGAATTCTTCGGAGATGAGGACCGACCCCCGAAGAATAGCCGAGCAGATCCAGCAGTCCCGCTAGAACAGTCGTGTTTTGTTGGCGACAGCCCCATGATTGCAGTTAAGGTCGATGGCATCGAGCTAATGGCGCTATTGGACACCGGATCGCAAGTCACCACCCTGCAAAGAAGAGAGTTCCGAAGGTACTGGATGCCCAATGATCTGAAGCCACCTCCTAGATCTTGGGTAAAGTTGATCTCAAGCAATGGGGATGAAGTCCCATACTTAGGTTACCTGGAAGCAGATGTACAGCTAGGGGCTAACGTTCAACATAGCACAGGCATCGTTGTGAGCGACATTGAGAGTGATCAGCTACCACCACTCATTCTCAGGATGAACGTTCTACAGAATTGTTTCGGCGAACTAGTGAGCATCCTCCAGCAGCAAGCCAAACACATGCCTCGAGTAGAGAAGCATGCCCTGCAACAGACCATCCACAATTTGAAATGCCACCAAAGATTTGCCAATACTGAGGGTGAAATCAGTAATGTACGGGTGACGGATGCTAGACCTGTAACCTTAAAGCTGGGCACCGAAACCACTTTGTGGTGCAAAGCAAAGGTGGGCCCGAGGGGTCAAGACTATGACGCCCTAGTAGAACCCTACCCAATGAATAAGGAAGAGCCCATAATAGTGGCTAGAAGAGTGGCCACGGTGATCCGAGGTAGGATACCAGTCCGAGTGCTAAATTACGGGACTCATGATGTACAGCTGTACCGGAACCAGCCGGTTGCGCAGATCCACACAGTATGTTTGCAGGATATTGTTGAAGCTGGGGAAGAAATGGAGAAAGTGCCGGAAGGTGGGATGGAAGGTGACCAGAGACCAGAGTGGACCAAGGAGATCAAAGTTGGTAATGCAAAGACCAGCATGAAGCAAAAATGCTGATGTTTTGGAGGTGGTTTTGCACCAGAAAGAAGCTTTCAGCAAACACCCCTTGGATTTTGGGTCAGCTCATGGGATACAACATCACATCAGTACCCATGGACATCCACCTATCCAAGAGAGATTTAGGCCGATTCCACCAGCTATGTACCAGCAGGTCAAAGAGATGATCAAGGAGATGAAAGAGGTGAACATGATAAGAGAAGTCACAGCCATTGGTCAGCGTAGTGTTCTGGTCAAAAAAAGGATGGTAAGATCTGATTCTGTGTGGATTACCACAAGTTGAATGCCATCACTCACAAAGAGCATATCCTCTTGCCTAGGATCGAGGATTCCCTCACGGCTCTTCAGTCAGCAGCCATATTCTCCACTCTAGATCTGACCAGCGGATACTGGCAGGTTCCTGGCTCCCCAGGATCAGGAGAAGACAGCTCATTACTCCCATGGGTTTATTTGAATTCACTAGGATGCCTTTGTTACTTGTGTAATGCACCTGGAACTTTCCAAAGGCTAGTGGAACATGTCTTGGGGCCAGAATTTCGACACCCTGCTGTTGTATTTGGACAATATTATCGATATTCCAAAACGTGATGAAGATCATCTCGCCACCTGGATGAAGTATTCCAAAGTTGATCAGTATGGGCTGAAAATTAAACCATCCAAATGTCACCTGCTGCAGACCAAGTAAGTTACCTGGGACATATAGTCTCCGCCAGATGGGTGACGCCAGACCACAGAGAAGATCGAAGCTGTTAAAAATGGCTGGTCACTACCACCATCAGAGAGAGGTCGGAAATTCTTGGGATTTGTTGGATACTACGAAGATTTATTAAGATTTCTCAAAGATTGCTGTGCCCTTGCACAAACTCCTGAGAGGATCAGCAGAAGGTAGAGTCCTGAAGAATCGCCTGGTTACATGGGGTACCGAGCAACAAGAGGCCTTCGATCAACTAAAGACAATACTTACTGAAGCTCCCATCTTGGCGTATCCAGACTATGCAAAACCATTTCTATTATATACAGACGCCAGCAACAGAGGATTGGGTGTGGTACTCGCACAAGAACAAAATGGTGTGGAAAGGGTAATAGCCTACGCCAGTAGAGGATTAAGAGGCTCCGAACGGAATGATGCCCACTATAGCTCTTTTAAATTGGAGTTTTTGGTGCTAGTCTGGGCCATCCACTGAAAAATTTAGACAATATTTGGCTGCCACCCCTTTCACAGTCTTCACTGACAATAATCCTCTAGCACACCTGAATACTGCAAAGCTAGAAGCCCTCGAGCAAAGGTGGGCTTCTCAGCTCGCAAATTACAGATTTTCCATCAAGTATCACTCAGGTAAATTGAATGTGAATGCTGATGCCTTGTCCCGGATGCCTGAACACGGAGAGGTAGAAATAGATGACACCCCGCTGGAAAATATTGAAATGCCACCTTTTCTACAGGTACCAGACGAGATTGTGCAGGCATGCTGTCTACTTGCTCCTGAGGTTAAAGAGGAAGATCAACCGGAAGTAGATGACATGATTGCTAATCAAAAGAACCTATGGGCGAAACTGCAAAGCCAAGACCCCATAGTGCACCAAGTGAAAGATCTAGTTGCGCAACAGAAGTGCATGAACAGAAAAGAAAGAAGGAAATTGACCAAAGAGATGACAAAACTGTGGAGGCACAGGACCCACTTGACAATAGAAGATGATCGCCTGGTGAAGAAAAGCAGAGATCCCACCACCCACGCAGAGATAATTCAAATTGTAGTTCCAAAGACCAGTGCTTCAGTAGTGTTGGAAGCATACCATGACAACTCAGGACATTTCAGTCATAAGAAAATGGAGGCTATCATCAGAAGGCGATTCTATTGGATAGGAATGCGTAATGATATAGCAAAATAGTGTGAGAAATGTCCAACATGCAACATAAAGCGCAAGAAAAAGGGGAATCAGAGAGCTCCTCTCCATCCAATAGTCAGTAGCGCACCACTGGAACTAGTTGCTCTTGATCACTTAAAATTGGATCCTAGTTCAAATGGACACATTTACATCCTCACTGTGGTGGATCACTTTTCCAAGTTCGTAGTTGCAAGTGCAGTGAAAGATCTATCTGCTCGAACCACTGCTGAAACCTTTATGAGATGTTTTGTTCGACCTTATGGATACCCCACTAAAATCCTAACAGATCAAGGAACATCTTTCGAATCTCAACTCTTTCACGAACTGTGTGCTCTATATGGGACTCATAAGTTAAAGACTACTGCGTACTCATCCCCAAGGAAATGGACTTTGCGAAAGAACAAACCAAATTCTTTTAGAAATGTTGCGAGCTCTACCAGAGTATAAACCTCCTTTCTGGCCAGCTTTACTCCCTGAACTCACGTATTTGTACAATAATACGATTCATTGCTCCACAGGTTATACCCCTCACTATTTGATGTTTGGACGACACGGAAGACTTCCAATGGACTTAGTATTGAAAGTGCCAAAGTGCCACCAGAAGAAGTTAAAGGAAAGAAGCCAGTGACAAATTGGGTCCAAGAACATAATGAACAGTTACAAGAAGCCAGAAGAATCGTTGGAAAACACATGGAACAAGCACGGCAGAAGCAGAAAACCAACTACGATATCAATGCCAAAGCTACTTGTTTACTTATTGGAGAAAGGGTAATGTTGAAAAAGACCCAGAAATGCAGTAAACTTTCTTCAAAGTGGGAATCAGAACCTTATTACATCGTCGAGATACCTTACCCTGAACTGCCGGTCTACAAGATCAAACAAGAATTTGGACATGGCACCAAAATTGTCCATCGCAACCTACTAAAAGCGTGCACTTTCAGAGACACTGTGATTGTTAAAGAACAGGACAGTCCTACGCCGAAAGAGAGGCAGGAGTCCACCAAAGACAAAATATGGAAACCAGAATCACCAACAAATTGGTGTACAGAACCTTGGACTCGTGCTTAGCATGTGCATTCCCTTGACGTTGAACTATGTACCAGTACTAGCTCCAGAAATACGGATTCCTGGAAGGAGAATGTCTTGTTCCAGAACCTATTGACTTCCAACCCCGCAGATCTCAAAGATCGAACGCAGGTATCCCTCCTAGAAGGTATATCACAGAAGTTTCTTAACTCTTACCTTGGTACAACAGGTAGATCTAATTCAAGTAATTTCCCAGACACAGTCACCTTAGGGTAAATTTTTAAAGCAAAAATTTACAGTACAGTAGATGTTTTAAGAATATTTTAGAGATTTTAAGAGTGTTTTATTAACGTAAGACTTCATAGAGTATTAAGTAAGATTTTCATAGAGTATTAAGTAAGATTTTAGAGGTTGATAAGATGATAGATTTTATAGAATGTTAAGGGAATACATGGGGACATGTATTTTTAGGCAGGCCCGAATCTGTAATGCCCCAAAAGTGGTCATTCCAGAAAATTAAAATAAAATTAAATGAACGCAGAATACACAGGTGCTTAGAGTACCTGCTGCAGGGGTAGGCAGCAGGGTACTGTACGAAGGGGCCCCTAGACATAAAAAGTCAACCTCCCTACACACACAAAACACTGTAAATAATAAGAAAAGTGCACCTGTGCACTTACAGCTGGTCAAAAGATAGATTTTGTAAGCATTCCATGTCATAATGGCTTGGATGGAACGCTGTGCTGAGTGGCTCATGCACAGCATTCCAATCCAGCCATTCTAGAACTTAGGCAATTTTATCTTTTAAATTAATTCTATAGTTAGTCAGTTGCTGTGGGACTGTGGAGTAGAGAGGATCACAGGAGTGCAACAGGGACTTGTGGCTTACCTGGTGGTTGTGAAGTAAGTCCTGTTGACTCCCTGGTGAGTCCCCTCCTCCAGTCCACCGAAGAATCCTGCGATGCAGTAGTGCAGTCGTCTGTGGTGCCATCGGGGCACCAGAAGAAAAGAAAATGCCCCGTTTGCTGCGGTTTGGGCTGCGAGCCCCGTCGTTTATTTATTTTTACCCCCTCCCCGTATTTTAAAAGTAAGTCCCAGTCCCACGCCGGCGGCAGAGAAGCACCGGATCTCCCTTTCGGCTGTCGGAGGCCCCTGAGTCATTCCCCAGCTGCCTGTCCGGTTTTCCCTCCCACTGCCAGCTCACCTCCCACCTCCCAGTTGCCAAAACGAACCCCAGAGACTGCAGTGCAGTGAGTCGGCGACAGCACACGTTGTGCTGACCGCCAGTTACTAAAGGGGGACTGAATTTGTTTGAAAAGCACAGTAGGCGCTTGCGAGAGGCGGCCGAGTGCCGCAGGGAGCATCGTATCATTAGGACTCACGTTTTAATATTTATTTGGGGAGGCGGGACTAGCGACGCCCACGGGGAGGGGCTGAGAAGCAAGGCCAGGTAAAAGGCCTCTGAATATTGATGAGAGGGCAGAGCGGAGGCAGGCTTTCGCCAGATAAATGACAGCAGGCACTGGGAGCCTGAAAATTTAAAGGGACAATGCCATTTAAAAGGGCAATTCCGGCCCAAATGTAAAGTAGGGCATTAGGCCCAGTATAAAGTGGGGCATCAGGCCCAAAGTGTTGAGGGGCATCAGGCCCATTGTAAATTGGGGCACCAGGCCCAATCTAAAGGTGGGGCACCAGGCCTAAGGTAATGAGGGGCACCAGGCCCAGTACAAAGTGGGGCACCAGGCCCAATGCAACAAGGGGCACCAGGCCCATTACAAAGTGGGGCACCAGGCCCAGTATTTCGAGGGCAGCAGGCCCATTGTAAAGTGAGGCACCAAGCCCAATCTAAGGTGGGGCACCAGGCCCAAGCTAACGTAGGGCTTCAGGCCCGAGGTAAAGGTAGGGCATTAGGCCCGAGGTAAAGCCTGGTCTAAAGGGAGGCCCCGGCCTAGCGGAATAGGGCAAGCCAGCCTAGTGGTACTATAGGGAGGCCACGGCCTATCGGAATAGGGCAAGCCAGCCTAGTGGTACTAAAGGGAGGCCCCGGCCTAGTGGAATAGGGCAAGCCAGCCTAGTGGTACTAAAAGGAGGCCCTAGCCACAATGTACAGTAAGGGATCCTATCCCAGAATACCCTACCTATAGAAACAGGGGTTCATTTTAGAGTGTTCTATTTGCCTATACTGTGAATTTACTGTGATTACTGTACTGCTTATGCTGAACTATTGTCCGAAGTACCTGAACTATGGCCCTAAGTACCTCAACTATTGTCCTAAGTACCTGATCTATTGTCCTAAGTACCTGAACTATTGGTCCAAGTACCTGAACTATTGCTCTAAGCACCTGGACATTGGCCCTTATCAGTAACAATTACCCCGGAAGTTATAATTTGCCCTCCTCTGGCAAATTATTGTACTATTCCACAGTTCTTTGGGCATTCTTCAGTTATATGTTTACTACTGTACGAAGACAGTCTCAATCTTCTACCACACTGCAGTCTCATAGTGTGGTCTGTAACACCACGTGCTCAGAATCAGTCTCTACTCAGAAGAAGACATCCTTCCAGCATTCTTCACTCTAGGAAGATCATCCATCAACCCATCCCATCCATTTGTGTCATCCGCCAAAGTCGAGTCCGTCGTCTGTCGTACCAGTCGTACCCATCGTTTTCTTGTTTTCACAGTTTGAAATTACGTCCGCCGAAACGCATCACGACAGCTGTGCCAGTGTCGTTCCGTATGGTTCCTGTTCCAGATGTCCCGAAGTTGGTCACCCTCTACAGAAGAGAGAGAGCTCATCTTGAGAACCTGCTCTAGCCCTTCACCTGGTCGCTTCACCGAAAGTCGAGTCCGCTGAAGCTCAGTCCAGACGCCTCGCTGTTTCTTTTTGTTTTGTGTTAGTTCCTGATCCTAGGATTGCAGAGTCAACCATCATCTCTTCAGATTCTTATGGTTTCTGGTCCTGTCAGAGTTCCTTCCGAGTCCAGCTGGCCCTTTGGAGTGCTGCAGCATCAGTCGGATCGTGGTAGTCCTCCATTGGATTCATCGCCACGCAGATCTTGGTCTTTCTTCATCCTTGGCAACCCTAGAAGTGGGTTTTGGCCGAGGAACCTCTTGCTTCAGTGTGTGTTATTTCAGGAACCAGTTGCTTTGGTTCTACATTCCGGCAGCCTCGGAGAGAGTGGGCTTTTGCCGAAGATATATGGTCTGTTTACCAAACCTCTCACCACCCCAGTGGCCTTATCTAGGTCCTTGCTGGGAATTGAGATTAGGGTTCTACAGTTCTGTTTTATTTCCCTTGTAGCTACCAATGAAGAACGACGGTGTACACGAAGTCGCTGGATCTCTGGACTCTTGTAAAATCTGGACTCTTTTGTAGATGTGTGATGCTGATCACCCTAATGTAGTGCTGAGTAGCCTATGTAACTGGATTCTTGTTTAGAGTATAGAAGTACAGTATAAACTAGTATTAGAATAAGAGTGGCAGTAGGCCTAAAGTTTATGCTTGTAGTGGTAACCGTAAAAGTGGTAGATCAAAAGTATTGCAGTATTTCCTGTTCCATTGCCCTATTGTTAATCGAGGCATCCCTACCCTTCTTGTGACTGTGTCTGTCTACCCTCCTTGGTACAAAATAAACGCCCCAGTGGCATCGAATATAAGTTGACTCCTGCCTCTCCTTGTCCGGATAGCAGTTATCCTATCTGAAATTTTCATTTGGACCTTGGCTGCTCTCTTCTCATAACATCATCTTCTCTAGAGCACCACATAAATAATCCAGAACTATAGATAAAGTGGCTTGGTTGTGATCCAGGCCCTTGCCTTGACACCGAATGGAGAATCTTTTCCACTTGGAAGAATAAGTCTTTCTAGTGGAAGACTTTCTGGAAACCCTGATTATATCCATGACCCCTTCTGACAAATGCAGGTCTGCATATTCTAAGTCTTCAAGAGCCAGGCCTTGAGCCTAATGGATTGCAGGTTGGAGTACATGATCCTGCCCTGAGAGGATGACAGTAGGTTGTGCCTCCTGGGGAGGCTGATTGGCTTGGTTACTGACATTGATAGAATCATGGAGTACCAGGGCTGTCTGGCCCAGCCTGGGGCAATGAGAATCATTGTTGCTGGCTGGCTCTGAGTTTGTTCAGCACCCTTAGCAGCAAGGGGAAGGGAGGGAAAGCATACAGAAACCTTCCTGTCCAATCCAGCAAAAGTGCATCCAGAGGGATTGTGCCCTTGATAGGGGATCTGCAGCAGAACTGTGGTAGCTGATGATTGCCTGGAGCTGCAAACAAGTCCACTTCTGGAGTGCCCCACCTCCAGATGACGGTCTCCAGGACCTGCTTGCTCAGTGACCTCTCTTGGTGGTTCTGGTTGATTCTGCTGAGAGCATGTGCCAGAACATTGTCCTTTCCTGGGAAATGGACAGATGAGAGGGAAACCTCCAGGGAATATGCCAAGGTCCAAATTTTCATTGCCTCTGTGCACAGTGGAGTTAACCTTGTGCCCCCTTGTTTGTTTATGTAGTACATGGTGGTTGTATTGTCTGTTCTGACCTGAACCACCTTGCCCTTTACTAGATTGGCAAATGATTGGATACCCAGGAGTACTGCTTTGAGCTCCAGCAAGTTGATGTGCAGGAGTGATTCCTGCTTTGTCCATGTGCCATGTGCTGTGTGATCTCCCAGATGTGCCCCCAACCCAAAAGGGATGCATCTGTGGTTAGTATCAATGAGGAGGCTTACTGCAAGAATGAAACCCCTTGCCTGAGGTTGGCCTGGTCTTGCCACCATTGCAGAGGTTACAGAAATGTTACTGTAACTGGCACTAGCTTTGACAAGGAATCTCTCTTTTGAAGCCAGTGAGCTCTCAGGTGGAAGTGAATCCCTCATTTGGAACCTGGCTCCTGACACTGTTGCTGTGGATGCTGCCGTGTGGCCAGCAGTTGCAGAAAGTGCTTTGCCGGCCTTGGGACGTGCAGTCTGAAGGAATTTACTACCTGAATCAGGTTGCCCACTCTGTCTTGAGGGAGGAAAGCCCTTCCCATGAGTGTGTCCAATTCTGCTCCTATGAATTTGAGCCACTGAACTGGCTCCAGCACAGACTTTTTTAGGTTCACCAGAAATCCCAATGAATGCAGGGTACCCTGTGTGAGTGCCAGTGCCTCTTTCACCTGCTGATGTGATTGACCCACTATCAGCCAGTTGTCCAGATAAGGGAATACTGTTATTCCTTGCCTCCTTAGGTGTGCCACGACCACAGCTAGGCATTTTGTGAACACCCTTGGAGCAGAAGTTAGGCTGAAGGGCATTACCCTGAATTGGTAGTGACCTGATGGCAGTCTGAACCTGAGATACTTTCTGTGAGACCACCTTACAGGAATGTGAAAGTAGGCATCCTTTAGATCTAGGGATGCTAGTCAGTCTCCCTGCCTTAGGGTTGGTAGAATGGTAGTCAGAATCACCATCTTGAATTTTAGTTTTGACAAATGTTTGTTTAGGTGATGGGATCCAAGATGGGTTGTTGCTGCCCTGTTTTCTTTATTGTGATGAAATATCTTGAGTATAGGACTTGAAACTTCCTCTTCCAGCAAGATTGTTTCTGATGGGGAGGATGGTTTGAAGGCTCTTGACCCCAGCCTTGGCTTGAGCTTGAAGCCGAGTACAAGACCCTGGCCCACTACCCCCAGGACCCACTTGTCTGTGGTAACATTTTCCCACTCCTGGAGATAGTGGGCTAGCCTGCCCCCTACTGGTACTGGGGAGGTGACCCGAGCAGGCACCTCAGGGTGTCTGCATGGTCTGTGCTGCTGACTGAACACTGGGGCTAGTACAGCTACTGCCCCTGCCTTTAAAGTATTCCCTCTGCTGCTGGAACTGGGGGAAAGCTTGAGGCTGGAAGAAAGGCCTATAATGAGCTCTTCCCCTGCCACCCCTGGTCTGGTGCTTCTGGGGGGTAGATGCTCTTTCTTTAGCTGCAGCACTCTTCTAGGCCGACTTATATTCATCCATTTTCTTCATATATGCCTCTGTTTGTTCACCAAACAGAGATATAGAGTCATAAGGGAAGTCCATAGCTTTTGTTTCTGAATTCTGCATCAGGTTGGTAGTTCTGAGCCAGGCAAACCTCCTTAGGGACACTGATGCTGTCATCTGTCTGGATGCAGTACATTTGAGTCCACTGCCGTTCTGAACTGTGTTTTTGCAGCCTCAATACCTCTTTTTGCAGCTTCCTCTAGGTCAGCTGCCATGGGAGATGGAACTGATTTAGTTATTTCCATCACTGTGGACCAAAGGTTCTTCTGTTACTGTACCTGGCCATATATGACATGCAGGTAGCTTGCCTAATAGCCAGGGAAGATGCCAGGTACACTTTTTTTGTAATGGCATCCACCCTCCTATAATCTTTGTCTGGAGAGTGAGAGGCCAAGGGGATGCCAGCTTTGTCATAAGCTGAAGCCTGCACTACCCTCCTCATGACTAGTGTGCCCAAAAAGGAACTCAGCACCACTTTTGGCAATCCAGTATTTCTTGTCTGTCTTCTTTTCTGTAGGGGGCACAGAAGTGGGTGTCTGCAAGACTTTAAGTGTCTTTTCTTACGGGATTTGTGGAGTGGCAGCAATAACCTCTTTGATGCTGGCACATCCATCATTTCCCTGTAATCCTCTTCCTCCTCATCCTCTGTGGATTTCTGGGTAGGGAGGTCGAGGGTCTGAGCTATTTGATTCATAAAAGAAAAGTATGAAGTAAAGTCTTCAGTTCCCTTATCAGGAGAATCTGGTCTGTGAGAATCTGGGGAAACCTCTGGATCAACTGGTTCCCCAAAGTCCTCTTCATCATCTTCTTCTTCTTCCTCCTCCTCCTCTTCTTCTGCAAACCATTCCCCACTAAGGTCTGTCAAACCTAGGACCTGAGTTAACCCAAGAGTATGAACCGTTAACCGGAACCGGGGTTTGCAGAGACTGTATAATACGAATCGCATTAGCGATGTCTTCTGCAGAAGGAGCCGCTGATTTCTTCGGTTGTGTTTCCTGATGTTTCTCTTCACGTTTCTTCTTACCCACAATGGCCGGTTCAGCAGTCGTGTCTGCAGTTCTTTTCTTAGTTGAAGAGCTATCGCCCCTTTCAGAGGGCAGCTCCTCCAGTTCGTTCTGAGGATGAACTGATTTTTCAATGGCAGGGTCAGCAGCCTTTTCAGACATTTTTACCTGCAGTCTCTTGAACCGTCTCTTGAACGTGGACTGAGGAAATTGTCTGCAGATCTCACAATCTGTCTTGAAGTGTTCAAACCCCAGACAGAAGACACAAACTCAATGTGGATCTGCCTTAGCAAAAGGTTCCCCGCACTCAGTACAGTACTAGAAACCTGTAGGTCCCATTCTCTTCTTGGCTTTCTGTGACATAACCCAGAAGAAAAACAACTCTAGGGATTCACTCTAAATTTAAACTTTTTTTTCCAGTTACGCTAACTGCTAGAAAAACCAGGAGTTACCCTGGTTAAAATCAATCAAAACCCGACTATACCCGAGTCGGTATAATACAATTTAAATCAGGTAACAAAATAAAGGAAATAAGAGGGGGGAAAAAAACAAAGGAAATCCTGGTTTCCTCCCAGTTGATAACCAAAAGGAAAAAACGGTTACTACCCCCTCCAACACTAAAATCTAAACAAAATCTACCTGAAAACCAAGGACAGTGCTCTAAATACCAAATAAAACAACTTTTTAGTAGGTAAAACTGAGAAAATAAAGAATTTCAAGTGATGAAAGGAGCGCTCTCTGGAGACGTCTTACTGAGGCAAGCGGAGTAAAGAATCTCATGGTTTAGAACTGTTTACCAGGGACAGTGGTTTAAAAAACAAGTTTGAGCCTAGCAGTCCATCATTTGCATAGGTTCTATTAACCATTTTGACTCCGGGTCAGTCCTGTGGTGAGACCATACTGCATAAATCAGAATACAGTAAGATTTCCTGGGGTTTGAAATACTGTAATATTTTATTTTTAGAGATTATGCTCCTTGGTTTCACACCGAACAACAAATGTTTCAATAACAAAGGGCCATCTATCTCTAGGATTTGGCCCATTGCCAAAGCCACCTCTGTCCAGTAATTTGCCAGTTTAGGGCAAGCCCAGAATACATGCACATGATCAGGAACTTGCTCACACTTTCTCCAGCACAGGTCATTCTGAGTTGCCCCAAAATGTTTGGTGATACCAGGCATTCTGTAAAAGCAGACAAGCACCTTCCATCGGTGTTCCCTCTAGGTGTTTGCTGCCCTGACAGATGCAGTTAATTGCTATGCCCCTTCCCATTCCTTCTCTGTGAGGGTTCCCCCCTTCCCTCCCACTTTTCTTGTATTTTTCTTTCTACCTGAAGTGTGATCTGGAGACAAAATATATATGCGGGAGACCAGAGGCTCAATTTTCAAAGTGCGGCGCAGGGTTTGTGTCAAGCCCTGCGCCACGACACTTAGGTTCTGATGGTGCAACGAGCCCTTTTACTGTAACTGCACCTGATTTTCCAATTGTGGTCACAGTTGTGACAGTTTCCACATTTTATGGCAGCTTGCACCAAATGTCTGGTGCAAGCGCCATAAAAATGGCTCCCGGGAATGCCGCAAGCTTGACCAGAAAAAGTTGGTCTAACTTACGGCACCTGGCGCATGGGATCAAAAATCCTGATCACCGGCCTGATGACTGCCGCAAGGCCCGTGCGCCATATCTTTGGCATATCCAGGGCTTGTGGCAATTGGGGGCTTTGAAAATCAAGCTCCAGGTGTCTCATCTCTGGATTCACTGTATATTGCTGCAGGGCTTGTAGTACGGTATCTAAGGGTTGTTTCAGATAAGAGTTCTGGGGTTCTGTTGTCAGAAAGCTTCACAACTGAAGGTAATAGTAAAAGTCCCTTTGCCAAACAGCAAATTCATGTTTTAGGTGGGCGAACTCCTTCACCTGCTCTTGGTGATACAGTTGTCCAAGGCAGTGTAGGCCCCTTCTATTCCATTTGGCAAAAGTTGGGTCCGTCCTACCTGAAAAAAAGTCTAATCATTTTAGTAATTGGCCTCAGTGCACTGATATCAGAGCTTCCCCCAACCTGTTTAACTGCTTGTAACCATTGCTTGGCAGTGTGTCTACCCCACCTGTTTTGAATTCTACCTATTATTCCTGTTTCTTTTTTTAATGCAGGGTATACCCTGGCAGATACGCCTCCCTGGCCTCCAGTCTCCATAGTCGCCCAGCTAAGTGAGTCCTTAGCTAGTGGGTGAGGAAACGTGCTGAATCTGACATATGAGATCTTACCTCTTAAAATCAAGAACCCCCAGTCCTTCTTTGTCTCTCTGTAGCGTCAATATATTCCATTTTAACCTGGGCCTCTGGTCCTTCCCCACACAAACCTGAAGGTAATTTTATGAGTGACTTTCCATGCCGCTGTTGGAATCTTGATGGGCAAGGGGGAGAAGAGATAAAAGAATCTCAGGAGCATGTTCATCCTTAATACCTCTATTTTCCCCATCATTGGGAGGAGTAGATCTTCCATTTTTCCAAATTCTCTCTACGCACTTGTATTAATGGTGCCCTTTGGCTGCAATTCCTGCCCTCTCCAACTTTGCTTCTCACATTTATCTTCATCTTCCACCCTCCCTCCTACTTATCCCTCTGTTACTCTGTGTTCCCATGTATACATTCTACTTATTCTAGCTATTGTATTGATCTACCATTGTAACCTAATATGCTGACCTATTGTTTGTTTTGTTCCTATTTCTGTAAGTTGTATTGTATTTGTTCTCTGACACGGAACCTTGGTAAAAGAGCTTGGCTCAAAGGTACTTGTAATCCTAGTTGTAATAAAATAAAATAAAAATCAAATATTTTTTTCTGATATAGGGTAGTAATATTTTTAGAGATAAAAACTCCCAGATACTTAAAACCTACTATGTTTCATGTAAAGGGACATTGTCTGCCTGCTCACTGGCTAGGACGCACACAGACTTATCTTGATAAATACGGTAGCCTAAGGCTGCACTATATTCTTGCAGGAGCACTAGCACCTCAGGAAATTAATGTTCCAGTTCCCTTATAAATAGAATGGCACCATCTGTATAAAGTGAGATTTTTATTTACTTACCTTCTACAATAATTCCTGGGAGAGTCACCCTTCCTCTTAACAAATCTGCAAGTGGTTCTATGCTGATGGCAAAGATCAAGGGTGATATTGGGTACCCTTGCTGTGTCCCCGTCGGGTGTTAAACCCTTCAGATAGTGTGCCATTGGCTTTAACTCTGGCTGTTGGCTGATGGCATAGGCCTTTAACCCAAACCATACACTTTTTCTCCCACTCTTATTTTTTCTAGGACTGCATTTAGGAAATCCCAGTTTAGGCGATAAAATGCATTTTTTACATCCAATGTAATTATAAGCTGGTGTTCTTTACTGCCCACAGCACCCGACAGCACATTCAACGCCCTTCGAGTCCAGCATTTCCTGTAGCTCTTGTTCTGTGTTAAAAACCTTAACCAATGGAGGAGTTAAGTCTTCCTTAAATTTTATATAAAATTTGGCCACAAAACCATCTGGTTCAGGGGGATTTATTATCAAGGGACTTAATTACTTCTTCCACCTCTTCCTGTGTAATCACTCTGTTCTGTCCCTTCCTCTCTTCATCTGAAAATGTTGGGAGCTAGACTTTGGCAAGAATATTATCTGTCTGGTCTGGATCACCTATTCCCACCTCTGCCTCGTATAAACTGGTATAAAAAGCTTTGAGTGCCTTCATCACTCCTTTTGAAGTTGATACCTTCTATTGGACCAACAAATAGTTTTTACAAATTATTTAAGCTTTCAGACTACAGAGTACTTCATCGGAAACATGGCAGTTAAGCAATGATAACACTTGAAAAGCTCAGACCGGAATTAGTACCCGTCACATCTGGACATGGACATCTTATCGGATAAATAAGATTTAAGGCATAGGCTGAAACCAGAGTACAGGTCAGTCATACACATTCTAACAAAATGGAATGCATTTGACAGCAGAATTCAAAAAAAAAAAAAAAAAAACAACAGAGAGAGAGGGAGTGTGTGTGTGAGTGTGTGTCAAGAAAAGGCCACCACTTGGTTAAGATATACTAATCAGAAGTATTATGAACAGTGTGCATGGGCAGGTAGACTCCTTGCCTTTTGCCTGAGAAAACTGTCAGCAGAAAGATTTATGCCCAAGCTATACAGAAATAACTGTCCACAGGATTGGATGTCATCTTCAGAAGGAAAATATTATTTATTTATTGAATTTTGTTGACCCAGTAAGCCCACTGGGCCTAGAAGTCCCTTTTTCAGGGGCGACCGGGGAGGGGGAATAAAGATGGTAAGCAACTGAAATTGAACCAGATTAAGCTGTTTGTGGTATTTTTAGTGAATGGGAGAAATTTGGCCAGGACACCAGGGAAATGCCCCTACTCTTTTTCAATAAGTGCCATGGGATTTTTAGCATCCACCTGAACTACCACCAATCCAGGTAGATGGGACCTTGGTTTAACGTCTCATCCAAAAGATGGCATCTCAGAAGTGCAGCACCCCCTCATGCTGCCCTACAGTGTCAGTATTGGGATATTAACCCAAGTGCCAGATGTAGGATCTGAACCCACAGCCCTCTGATCTTCTGGCCTCAGAGGCAAGTGTGCTACCTACTTAGCCACTGCCATATTGGTCCTTATACAAAAAGATGAACAAAATGGGTGGTTTGATACCTTTTATTGGACCAACAAATAATTTTTACTAATTGTTTAAGCTTTCAGACTACACAGAGTCCTTCATCAGAAACATGGCAGTTAAGCAATGATAACACTTGAAAAGCTCAGACCAGAATTAGTACCCGTCACATCTGGACATGGACATCTTGACTGATAAACAAGATTTAAGGCATAGGCTGAAACCAGAGTACAGGCCAGTCCTACACATTCTAACAAAATGGAATGCATTTGACAGCAGAATTCAAAAAAAAAAAAAACAGAGAGAGAGAGAGAGAGGTGTGTGTATGTGTGTGTGTGTGTCAAGAAAAGGCCACCACCAACTGGATACACTTGGTTGATACATACAGTCCTGATCTGGAGCCACTGCATAAAATCATTAGGGACCTCCAACCAATATTCAGTGAGGATGACACCTTGAAATGTATCTTCCAAGAACTACCTTTACTGTCTTTCAAACAGCCACCTAAATTTATCTAACTTGATTGTCAGGAGCAAACCTATACCTGACCAAAACAATAGAACACTTAGTGGAACTAAACCTTGCAATAGTCCTAAATGTGAGATGTGAGTACATTTCCATCTCAGATTCTATCAGCATTCCCCAGAATAAAAAATTCAAGATACAGGGGAATTATACATGTACTTCTAGGAACATTGTTTATTACATCCAATGCAAGAAATGTCCACATACAGGTTATGTGGGTGGGAACCGTACAGCTACAGGTTATGTGGGTGGGAACCGGACAGCACCTTCGGACCCGAATGAACTCACATAGACATGACATTTATTTATTTTTATTTCGTTTTTGTTGACTGGGTAAGTGCACTAGACAAATTCTGCCTATTTTCAAGCATGACCCGGGGAAGGGGGATACAGATGAATGCCAACTGAGCTTGAACCAGATTAAGCTGTTGGTATTTTTAGTGAATGGGGGGGGGAATTTGGCCAGGACACCAGGGAAATTCCCCTAGTCTTGGGAAGGGGGTGCTGTTGGCTCACTTCCTGCGATGAGGGAGCCAGGTGCAATGGACTGGACAAAGAAGGAGCAGCACACTGTAATGCCAGGCTCCTCCACTGCTTGTGATAATTTATTTATTTATTTATTTGATATATCGGTTTACAACCTTTGAGCCAGAGGCTCATTTGCAAAGGTACCTCGTCACATGTAAGACAGATGGAAACACAGAGTAGGTATAACAACAATTACATTAAACATGAGATACATGGTATAACAGTGGTTACATTAAGCATGTGTTACAGACATTTGTCACAGACAATATTTACAAGATTTGAAGTAGGTATTTTCTGACATTATTTATAACCTTTGGATGATGATTTACAACATAACAGCAGCGAGGCATTATAAGCTTGAGAAGGCATCTAAACATAGTAGTCAGACCTAATCATGGGTTTGGTGTTAAAGATGGAGGTTGCAATCCATAATGGACTTTGTCAGAGAATATTGGATCAGAGTGGGTAAGAGAGTGAAAGAATTAGAAGCAGTTACAGGAGTGGATATTGAAGAGGTGGTTGTGAAGAGTGGTTTTGAAATGGCCGATCTTGGGTGCACTAGTGATGGTGCTTGGGAGTGCATTAAACCATGTGGGTGCCCTATGGTGGAAAGATCTCTGGGCAAGGGAGGTTTTTTACCCTGGGCACAACCAGAGGAGCTTTCTCTGAATTGCGGGTGAAGATAGTGGGGGTTGCAGGCTGAAGAGAGGCAGTGACCCCAGGGGGGAGAGTCCGAGCAGTATTTTCTTGGAGAGTAAGCAGGTCTGGTAGCAGAGCCTTTCATCAAGGTTGAGAATATTGGCAGAGGTATAGAGCGAGCAGGTGTGAGTGAGCCTAGGTCACCTGTAAGGAGCCTGCAGGCCTTGTTTAGTGTGGCCTGGATTTTCTGGAGTGTGGTGTTATTTGCTGCACCGTATACAGGGCGCCCATAGTCCACTAGGGACAGTGATCGATGAGGTGATGCAGAGCCTAAGCGTGGGGGGGCAGTCCCTGTGTCAGTAAAGGAGTCCAATCCGGGTGTTTGTTGCAGCAAGCCAAGGGTGTTTATGTGGTCATGGAAGGTAAGGGCCGAGTCGAGGGTAAGTCCAAGATATTTGTAGTTGGATACCTGCTCAAGGGGGTGCTGGGTGCTGGGGAGGATGCTGAGCGGTGAGTTCTTAGCTCTGTTTTGGTGGTGAGAGAAGATCATTGACTTCGTCTTTTTTAAGTTGAGGACCAGTCTATGGTCCTTAAACCAGGTTTCGGCCTGGGAGAAGGCAAGTTGGAGGGAGTCCTGAAGGGGTGTGGGTTTATGATGCAAGGTGAAGAGCACTGCATCATCTGCATATAGTAAGATTTTTGTGGAGCAGGCCTTTGGTAAGGAGTTTAGGTAGAGGGAGAAAAGAAGTGGTCCCAGGATAGAGCCCTGGGGCACCCCAGAGCAGATGGGTAGTGTGTCGGATAGACTTCCGTTAATTTTGACGCATTGGGACCGAGTGGAAAGGTAACTGGAGCACCAGGCCAGGTGGCCTGTGGAGAAACCAAGTTGGTGGAGTGAGTCGAGAAGGAGAGGGTGGCAGACTGTGTCAAAGGCCTTGGATAGGTCTATGAACACAGCCCCTGCAATGTTACCGGCGTCTAGGGAGGAGTGCAGGAAGTTGGTGAATTTTAGGAGGGCTGTGGTGGTGCTATGGCCTGAATGGAAGCCATGTTGCTCTGGGCATAGGACGTTATACTTGGCTAGGTATTCAGTAAGTTGGGTGGCCACCACTTTTTCTAGCACTTTAGAGAGGGGGAGAAGAATGGAGATGGGTCGATAGTTATTAGGGGAGGCTTTGTCACCGCTTTTATGGATGGGGGTAACGACAGCTGTTTTCCAGGCACTAGGGAATTGCCCTAGGCATAGGGATTTGTTGAGCAGGTCTGTTAGGGGGACTAGGACCATGTCGAGGACTAGTCAAAGGAGCCTGGCATCTAGGGGATCATTTATAGGGTTATTGATGTTTAGCACTTTTTGTAGGTAAGGATGAGCTGCGTGGGGTGATATTTTGTGCAGGAGGAAACAGGGATGCTGCAGGGTTGGAGGCGGGGATTGGGGCACAGGGTCAAAGAAATCACTAGGGAGAACAGTGCTGAGATCTGAGAAGGTGGTGTTTAGACAGTTTGCTATGGTGAGTGTGTCTGTGGAGGCAGTGCCATTTATGGTGAGCTGGGAGGGAGGTGGGGCGCGAGATTTCCCATTGAGTTCTTTGATGTTATTCCAGAAGGTCCTTGCAGACCCCGTGGTTGTGAGAGTGGATTGATAGTGGTCTGCTTTGGCCTTCTGGATGGCTCGAGTGCATTTATTGTGAGCGGCGTTATAGGAATGTCTGTCCGCCAACCTGCCCGATTCTAGGGCTTTGTGCCAGAGATTATCCCTGTCTCTCAACATTTGAAGTAGGGAGGGGGTTATCCATGGGGCATGTTGCCTTTTGGTGCGGAGTTTGGTGAGTGGAGCATAGAGGTCACAGGCCTTGGTGAAGGCCTATGTAAACAGGGCAAGTGCAATGTTGATGCTGGGGTCTGTATTAATGGGGGACCAATCTATCTGGGTGAGCAGCTGTTTAAGTTTTATTAACCCTCCTGGGCAGAGACGCCTTCTGAAGGTTGTTTGGGCTATGGGTTTGGGTGTGGAGGAGGTCCATTGGAATAGGATGGGTGAGTGGTCACTTAAGGAGTCGGGAAGTACTTGTATATCCTGGATTTTGTGGGGGCGGTTAGAGATAAGGATGTTCAGGAGGGTGTGGGTACCAGTAGATGTGTGGAGTCTAGTAGGTTGGGTAACTAATTGGACCATGTCAATGGCCGAGAATGAGTCCTTAGTTGGTGCTGCAGAGGGGCCAAGCCAGCTGACGTTGAGGTCCCCTACTAGTGTCGGTTCTGCATTGTGTGGGAGGGTAGAGAGGTATTCGGTGAGGGATGTGATGGCAGTCTTTTGGTTCTTAGGGGGTATGTAGGTGACTGTGAGGTATATTGGGGCCCTGGAGAGGTCGGGGTGACTTTTAAGGTGAGGGCTTGTGCTCCGTTTGTGAGTTTGGGGGGTGGGAGCATGTGACCAATAATATTGTTGGTGATGTAGAATGCACAGCCACCCCCATGCTTTCCTACCCTGTCTTCCCAATGTAGGGTGTATCCGGGGAGTGAGACAAAGGCGTCGGGAGTAGATTTGGAGAGCCAGGTCTCCACTAGGGCAATGATGTCTGGTTGGTGAAGAGTTGCCCAACATTGAAGCACTGCAGATTTCTTTGGCAGGCTGTGTATATTCAGCAAGGCAATGCGGAGTCCATTGGATCTGGCAGGTGGAGTGGTAGGGGCAGGGCCTGGATTAACGTGGATATTACCAGAGAGAAGTAGAAGGATGACTAAGGCTCTAATCATAGGGCGGCAGGTTGTTAAAGTTTTGGGGGAACGTTTAGAGGAAGGGGAGGATGTAGTGTGGCAGGGGATGGGCAGGGTTTGGAGGGATTGGTGGATGCAGAAGGGGTGGCACCAGGGGGGCCTGGGTGGGTGCTGGGGTAGGGGCTGCCAGTCGGAGGTGGATGCAGGGGTCCAGTGTGTGATGAAAAGGGGGGGGGGATGGCCAGATCTGGAGAGCTGCAAAGGAGCAGTCCACCAAGGGCATCGGGTGAGGTTTGGCAGGTGGGAGGTGAAACCCAGGGTGGTAATGAGGATGAGGCACATAAGGTGGAATTGAGCAGACATGATGCCTAGATAGCTTTGGAGGAAGAACAAAGAGGTTGTGGGAGGAGCCAGAAAAGCTGTAGTGGCTTTGAGATATGCCACGATACAGTAGCTTGAAAAGATAGCCAAATATGATGGCTGAGTGGCAGTGCTGTTTACTTTGGTAGCAAGGGTGCAGGGTTCAAAGCCTGTAGTAGCACCCAGAAAATTATTTTAGCAGACTATGGGGGTTAGAGTCTTAAAAAATATAGCAAACACTAGTCCGATATGATAGCTGAGTGGTGGAGCTGCTGACTGTGATAGCAAGGGTGCAGGGTTTGATGCCTGCAGTAGCACCAAGAGTAGAAATGCTGGCAGATTGTGGGGGTTAGAAGCTTTGAGAGTCTTAGAGTATAGTTAACACTAAACTGGTAGGATGGCTGAGAGGTAGAGCTGCTGACTGTGGCTATAAATGTGCCTGATTTGAGGCCTGTAGTGGTACCAAGAGAGAAATGGTGAAATGTTTTGGCAGACTAGGGGGGGGTCAGAGATTATGAGAGCCTTAGAAAGTAAGAATAAGATAGCCAGATACAAGGGTTAAGTGGTAGAGCTGCAGACTCTGACAGCAAGGGTACTGGGTTTGAGCGCAGCAGTGGGACAGAGGTTAGGTATTTTTGTTTCTAGGAAGGGTTAAAAGCTTGAAATTAGAGGTAGATATCGGCCTAGTTCGTTGGCTTAGTGGGTGGGCTACAGACTTTGGAGTCAGGAGTACAAGGTTTGAGGCTTGCAAGGGGCCTAGTGGTGGGAAGGAGGGAGTAGAGAAGACAGCAGAAAGAATTAGTAGGGAACTGCAGAGACTTCTAGTGGACAGGGATTGCAATAGTTGTTGAGAGGGAGTGGTTGGAGTGGTGCCAGAGTGGAGAATAATGACTGTATAGATTCTGAAATGGATACTGTGGCGCTGGAGCCACGGAATGATTCTATGGAAACTTCACCCTTGATTACAGATCTGCAAGTATGCTCAAGTGAGATGGCAATGGAGATTGTTGGAAATTTACCTGAGGATCAGGAGCTAGAGGAAAACTTACATTATAGGCAACACCAGCTTGAAGCAGAGATGGAGTGAGCAGCTGATGCCATGTCACAAGATCAGAGGACACAAATGGTTTTGCAAGAACCTTAAAAGGTGCAAAACAGAGGCTAGAGAGGTTTTGCAGGAGTCCAGACCGGAGGGTCCATCCGGGTCTCAAGGAGCGATGTACGTCCCGACAGTGCAAGACACAGAGAAACAAACCTTTAGTCTTAAATCTCCTCATGACTCTGAGCCTGACTGGACTTCAGAAAAGGCATTAAAGGAGAGCTGGATGGCAGCAGGATGTAAAGGGCATATGGATTCCAGATGACTCACCTGCTTTCACAGATGAGTCACTGCAACTATTTCACAGTGAGACCGTTTTGGGTGGCGAGGCTTCTCCACATCTATGAGTGGCAACAGATGTTGGCAGTAAGTGGGACCAGACTGGGGTAAGTCATGTTTCTTGTAACCCAAGTGTTGTGGTTGACCATGATGTTACCGAACATGTTGCCCCAAGAGACGACCCTGCTCCCTTTATTTTTATGGGTCACTTAGCGGGCCCAGGAAGGGCAAAGGACAATTCCAGTCCTGAGTGTGAGAAGACACTGAGGCCAGAAATATTGAAACAGCCCTCTTTAAATGATTCCCAACATTTAGGGGAGACTTTGAAGTCTGGACATATGGATCAAAGGAAGAGGGACACTCAGGTGGCTCCTGAGGCTGAGGCCCTGGTGAGCAAGAGCAGGAACAATTCCATAGTGCAGCCAGCACCAGTGCTGATGAGGATCAGGAGCAGAGGCCTAAGTCTCCCTCACCTCAGAGACCCCATTTCTCAGATCTTTTTGACAGAACACCCAAACTCAGGAGGAATGCAGTACACCTACGATATAGGGGACGGCTGGAACACTTCCCTTATAGGGAATTCGTGGGGCGCACCCTTATAAAGGAGTGTCTGAATTTCTAACCCAGGGGACATCCACGCTCTCATTCATATATCTGGGGAAGAACATTTTGACATTAGCTTTCATACACCTATTGGATTGGAACGCTTTTGGGCTAAATATAATCAGGTCAAATACTCTCCAGTGTGGACACCATTTATTGTCATTCCCCTAACGATGCCACTGACAAAAAGAATAACAGTCATGTTCTGAAATGAAGGGGTCAGTGTAAGTGACACAAACCATTGGCTCCAGAAAAAATGCATGGTTCTCAGCCCCCTAGAACCAATAACTGATTCGGAAAAATTCTGGACTGGAGGGTGGCACTTTCAAGTCAGATTACATCAAACGAATGAAGGCACACAGCACCTACCAAACAGTTTTTTTATTGGGAAAGATCGTGGTGTTTGTTTCTATGTGGGACAACCCAAAGCATGCCACAAATGTGGGGATCACTCACATCTTGCCAGTGCATGTGACAAATTAAGGTGTATATTATGTGGGGAATTTAATCATATTAGTACAGCATGTCCCAATGTGGTCAAGTGCAACTTATGTGACTCAGTGGGTCATGTATTCCAAAAATGCCCCTGGGCTTCCCACAATTGGACGGATGGCTTTGATCAGGATGTCCTTATTAGAGCTGCTCAGACCTCTGCAACATCTCAGGCACAAAAGAAGACAGACTCTGAGCCAGGACCTGCACCTTGCAGGGAGACTAAGGAGCCTCGACCTCAAGAGGTGCAGCACCAAGAACAAGAGGGACAGTCGAGGTCCAGAGAGCCCCAGCATACAACATCACACCATACCCCTCTCCTAAGTCCCTCTCCCCCTGCCACCTCACATGCACATGAGGCTACGAGATCAGAAATGAATGAGCCCCATGATGTTCAGAATATGCCCCCTCCCTTGGCTGAATGGTCTAAACCAGCCCGAAGACATAGCACAAAAATCTGATCAGCCCAAACTCCAGTAGTTCTTACTGAAAATCAGTTTGAGTCTCTTGCTACACATAAGAAATGGGGTGACACCGACTGTGAAGAGTTGGAGTCTGATAACTCAGCACATTCCTTGCCCCTACCTGAGGAAAAGGATGGAAGGAAGAAAAAGAAAAAAAGAAGCATGCAACATTCGAGACTAGATCTCGGAAATAAGTGGTACCTTGAACAAGTTCAGGCTATACTTAACATATCACAATGGAAGTTATCTACATCACATCACTGAATGCTTGTAGCATCAGGAACCAACAGAAAAGGAAAGCATTATTTTCGCATTACATCTGGAGTGAGTGAATATTATCTTTTTGCAGGAAACCTGGATGCAGGATTCCAACCAGATGAACCAAACGAAAAATGACTGAATGTGGGGCCCTTCCTATTGGTCATTTGGACCTGACAAGACAGATGGAGTGGGCATATTATTTTCAAGGACTGGATTTAAACTACAAAAACTTATAGGTTTGATTCCTGGAAGGGTACTGATTTTGGACGGGTTATGGGAAGGGAGGCTGTTCCGACTAATAAATGTCTATGCTCCTTAAGTGAAAAAATACAGGATACATTTACTAGACACAGTTTAACTTTATTTAGCAACTGCTAGAACTGTGATTTTTTTTTTGAGGGGGTTTAATTGTTCCATTGATATCGAAGACAGGAAGAATTCAGGGAAAAAGGTTTATTGCAATTTAAATGCATTGCTCCAGTGTTTAGAGAAAGACGGATTAAAAGATGCTTATGCAGTGAAAGGTATAACCCCAACAAATACTTCTTTAAGAGGAACCTTAGCCACTAGGATGATTTCTTTTTCCTATCCCCTTCCACCCAAATTAAGACACTTAGTTCTCTTCCTTGTGAATTTTCAGACCATTTGCGGTTAGTCTTACAAATATTCTTGATCCAAAATCTACCCCACATAAAAGCAGAAGGCAAGCAAACATGTCCCTATTAACAGATACAAAAATATATAAGGGGCTCTCCAGGGGACTAGCAGCAAGGGCCACTGTCCGCTGTCTATATGATTCAGCTGGGGACTGGTGGGAGGACACAAAAAACATAATTAGGGTATGGCTACAAAAACAAGGAGCATGCAAACAAAATGAGAACTTTTTAAAATATCTGTCGCTCAGAGGCCAATTGCAACATCTAGTTTCCCTGACAACATTGACTGGGAACGGTTATTATGATCAAATCTCACACATTAAAACCCAAATGAAAAACTGTCAATACGATAGGGCAGCCACTCTGGCAGCAGAATTGAGTTTGGGCACAAAAAGCACCCCTAATAGTGATGCCTGTGCAGCCTGTAAAGACTGCATAGACTCCTCACAGTTGACTATACTAAAAGACAGTAAGGGCAAGGAATGCCACAAAAAAGAGGAGATAGAACAAATTATACGAGATTGTTTTACAAATCTATCTGACACTACAATAGGTACTCTACAAGAGTGTTCGGACTATTTAGGGTCCATCTCTGTTTCCCTGAGTAAAGAGGAACAGACAGCATTAACAACTCCTATTTCTCTGGGGGAAATTTGATCGGCCATCACAGGAATGAAAAAGAATAAATCACCAAGGGAGGATGGGTTCCCCATAGAATTTTTTCAATTGTTTGCAAATGAAGTAGCAGGTATGTTATTACAGGTGTTTCAGGAAATCTCCATAGCAGGGAAGATTCACCCAGCTTTTGCAAAGGGACTGCTAAGATTCCTATGTAAATCAGGGGATAAAGCTCAGCTTAAGAATTGGTGACCAATAATTCTTTTAAACACGGATTGGAAAATTTTCACAACACAACAATCTTACATGAAAGATTACAAAAGTGTGTAGCTAAACTGATTCATCCTTCAAAAATCTGTTCAGTACAGGGAGGAAAATCCAGGAAAACGTTTGTGCGATTAGGGATGCTTCAGAATTTTGTAATATGCATAACTTACCAGGGTTTTTGATCGCAATGGATCAAAGTAAGGCCTTTGATCGAGTATCAAATGATTTTTAATGTCAGATTTTGGAACACTATGGGATTCCTAAACAAATGATTAAATGGATTAAGACATTATATGGAGCTGCAACCATAGTACCCTTACTTGGGGGGAGACCTTGGTGAAAACATACAAATTAGATGTGGGGTAAGTCAGGGCTGCCCGCTTAGCCCTCTATTATATGTGTTTTACTTAGACCCATGTATTAGATACATTATTAATAATGGGGACATCATAGGTTTCCAGAACCCTTGTGGCGGCCCTGCTCTTAAAGTATAGGCATATGCAGATGACCTCTTATTGTTCTGTCGAGATGAGCCTAATATAGAACATGCAGTTGATACGGTCACACTTTTTTCCAAAATAGCAGGGGCTAAAATTAACCCAGACAAAAGCAAAGGGGTCAGTTTAGGCAGTACGCAGATGGATTTAACAAGTGCTGAAATTTCTATATAAACTGCTCCCACAAAAATGTTGGGAATATACACAGGCAAAGGGGGATATGGCTTATATGAACTGGCATGAGGCTCTACAGAGATGTGAATGCAAGGTGAATAGATGGAAGGGCTGGTCTCTGTTGAAGGCTAAAAGAATCTTTATTATAAAACAGTTTTTGATCCCTAGTTTGTTGTATACAGCTTGGATTTACTCTATTCCTTTCCGGCTCGAAACAAGAGTCTACAGCGTTTTTTTAAGATGTTATGGGGGAACCGTCTTAACCCAATTAAGAGGGAGTTTACTTATCTGGGGAAACAAAGAGTGGGGTAGGAATGATTCACTCACTGGTATTTTTTCACACTTTATTTTGGTCAGGTACCTCTCAGCTTTTGGCTGCACAAGAACCCTCCTATGGAAAGGATTGGTTCCAAGGGTTAGCACACCACTTCTTGAACAAATGGACAGAGGATCCCTTAAAAATAATTCCATCCTTGCGTTTACCAAATTTCCTAAAATGTTCAGTTAAAAAGATGGGTCAGTGGCAGGTTTCCAAGTCTCAAATTATGACCTGCACAAGGCATCTACTTAATGAAAATATTTTGGCGAAAATAAGACCCCAGATACCAGAATTAAAGGGGAGTCACCCTACTAAAATTCATATTGCGGTGCATCAGCAGACAAATGTTAGAATCCCAGTAAGAATGTGGGACAACCTGTGGGTATGTACATATGGGAAGGTAAACATCTGGGGAAACTGGAAGTACAAGGCGCTTGATGAAAGAATGTGCCCATATTACGAATGTTTAGACCCAGTGGAAACTATGGAGCATTTTTTCCTGGAATGCACATACACAGTACATTTATGGGGGGTTGTTGGCAGCTAGATGGAAGCTTCCATGGTTAATTCAGCTAACTTAGAATCAACTTATCTTAGGGGATTTTTGTGGCAGACTAGGGGGGTATGAACGTAGTACATTAGAGGTCCTGTTTGCCATATTAAAATTTTATTTATAGCAAGCTTGATATAAGTATGTTCTACAACAATTATGGATGCCATACTTATCAGTGGGGAGGTTATGTGAAGCAGCTTGCCAGGAAGTTTACCGTAAAGATTTATGCCATCATAATTGGGCAAAAGTACAAAAATTATGGAGAGGTTTCCTGGGAATCCTTAAGTCATATTAAGTGGTTGTCTTTCTTCTTCTGTCTCTGATATTTTATATAGTATTGCTAAGGGAGGAATGTTTTGATTTGTTTGATTAATTTAATAATCTCACTGGTTTACATAAAGTGAAGGGGAGGCTTTTTTTTCTTTCTCTTTTTTTAGGTTTTAGATACCACTCATTCTCTTTTGTTTGTTAGTTTAATGTTCTTGATTTATTGATTTCTGGTGTTTTACTGTATACTTTGTACTGGAATTTTCTGTCAATAAAAAAATCCTACTCTTTTCTAGAAGTGCCATGGGATCTTTAACATCCATCTGAACTATTACCAGAACAGGCAGATGGGACCTCGGTTTAACGTCTCATCTGAAAGACAGCACCTCAGGAGTGCAGCGCCCCCCCTCATGCTGCACTACAGTGTCAGTATTGGGATTTAACCCAAGTGGCAGGTGTGGAAATGAAAAATACTGTAAAACCAGTAGGACAAAATTTTTTCTCAATCTGATCACTTCATTTCTGACTTGTCTGTCCAAGTTCTTAAGGGGCACTTCTGGAATGCACATGATAGGCAAGTGTATAAGGGTCATATTTATTAACCTTTTTACTACATCTATTTCTGGTATGAATATGGACCTTGGTTTTATAATCCATTACACAATCTGAACTCCAACTGCTGTTTTCTTTTCAGCTTCATACACACAGACACACTGCTGTGCTGACCACACACACACACACACACACACACACACACACATTCTCTCTCTCTCTCTCTCTCTCTCTTTCAGAATTTTGCTGTCAAATGAATTCCATTTTGTTAGAATTTGTAGGACTGGCCTGTAGTCTGGTTTCAGCCTATGCCTTAAATCTTGTTTATCACATAAGATGTCAATGTTCAGATGGGACGGGTACTAATTCTGGTCTGAGCTTTTCAAGTGTTATCATTGCTTAACTGCCATGTTTCTGATGAAGGACTCTGTGTAGTCTGAAAGCTTAAAAAATTAGTAAAAATTATTTGTTGGTCCAATAAAAGGTATCAAACCACCCATTTTGTTCATCTTTTTGTATAAGGACTAATACAGCAACTAATATTTTCCTTTTGAAGTTGACATCCAGTCCTGTGGACAGTTATTTCTTTATAGCTTGGGCATAAATCTTTCTGCTGACAGTTTTCTCAGGCAAAAGGCAAGGAGTCTACCTACCCATGCACACTGTTCATAATACTTCTGATTAGTATATCTTAATTGGTTTTCCACCTTTCTTAATTGTACCTCTGCCACTTCAGCTCTGACCTTTGTTTTTAATTTAGATTTTTGTGGGATTTTTCTGGGTTTTATCCCATATCTCCCCCCGGGCCCTGGCACATGGCTGTACATGCGCATGGAGGTGCGCACACACACACCAGGAGCCAGCTTAGCCCCTTCCTCCCACCCGTATTGCTGCCCTGCCCACCTGCATTACCCCACTGGACTGCTACTTAGTGAGGATGGAACTATGGGAGGGGCGACAACCCACCCCCACCACCCCTGGGAGAGAAGAGCAGCCTGGTGGCTCGCTCAAGCCTGCTCCTCCCTCCTCACTCCCATGCCAGCACCCCAACGACCCAAGGTTGTTCCCGAACCCAGGCCAATGGCGCAGCATGAGGTAAGGCGTCTAGTGCCTCAACCCTCAGCACCACCGGGCTGGCAACTCTGACTTTTTTAATTGCCTGTAGTGTGTGTCCATCTCTAGTGGACTGATGTTGTCTTTCCAGTATCATCAATTTATCTAGTAACTGTTTTTTGATGCACATATGCTGTTTATACTTGTAAAAGGCATATGAGATCAGGTGACCCCTAAGGACTGCCTTTAGTCCATCCCACATGGGCTTAATGTGTGTGTCTTGACCCAAATTTAAATCAGCACAGTCTCTGACTAATTCCTGTACCCTGCTTACCAATGCAGGTGGCTCTTTTATTTGAACTACACTAAGCTTCCAACCAGCAAGACCAGAAGAGTGGTTATAATCAGAGTTGCTGAGGATTGGTCTGACACTGCTGAGTGCCTTGCAGACTGCCCTGCATTGGACCAACAGCGACACACCTCTCAAAATCCACTATCATTCCAATATGTTCACCCATGTACACGCACAAGGGCCAACATAAAAAGGGGAGCCATTTGGATTTCATTTTTTTGTATTTTGCCTACACTTAGCTGTTATCTATTCTAGCAGTGATATTTCTTTTTACAGTTCTCTAACCAGCTCTCATAACCTGGGGGGATTCGAAGCATCCATTTTTGTGTTATGGTTTTTGTTGCTGCAGCTATTAAAATGGTAAATACTTTTGGTTTTTGGATCTAAATCCTTGTGGCAGGAGGCCCTAGATTCTGATTTGTACTTGTTGTGGTGGCTTCATTCCTAGTATGCCCCCAATAGTTTTGGGTACTTCTGCCCAGAAGTGCCCCAACTGGGAGCACCTCCAAAAAATGTTATGGTGGTATGCCTGTGTGTGGCATCCCCTCCAGCATTTTCCTGAATAGGAGGTAGCAAAATGGGCCATTTTGATTTTTGTTATTCTGCCATATTTGAATTACTCAAATTGTAAAGGAAAGGTGAAAGGAAAATGTGTGCCCTCTACTGGGATTTGAACCCAGGCCCCTAGCATTCTGTGGCATGCTCTAACCACCTGAGCTATAGAGGAATTCAGGAGATTAGCAGACCCAGTCATCTCTTTTTCAGACACACTCATTTTTTTCTAGGTATTGCATAAGCCAGCACCGAGGCATATCAGAGACACAAATCAACTTCTTTTCTCAGTGCAGTTAGCCACTGCAAGTCAAATGTGTGTGTCTGAAAAATGAATGACTGGGTCTGCTAATCTCCTGAGTTCCTCTACAGCTCAGGTGGTTAGAGCATGACACGAAATGCCAGGGGCCTGGGTTCAAATCCCAGTAGAGGGAACACATTTTCCTTTCACATTTCCTTCAAGATTTGCCTTGTAGTTGCTAACTGCACTGAGAAAAGAAGTTGATTTGTGTCTCTAACAGCCTGGTTGCTGGCTTACACAATACCTAGAAAGGATTGTGTGTGTTTGAAAAATGAATGACTGGATCAGCTAATCTCCTGAGTTCCTCTATAGCTCAGGTGGTTAGAGCATAGCACTGAATGACAGGGGCATGGGTTCAAATTGCAGTAGAGGGCACATATTTTCCTTTCACATTTCCTTCATGATGTGCCTCGCAGTGGCTAACTACACTGAGAAAAGAAGCTGATTTGTGTCTCAAATTGTAAAGCAATTTGTGACAGGTAAAAAAAAAACATGGTATTTTATTGTAATGACTTCAGGACACAGGAATGTAGAGAAAGTATGTACTATAATAAAAAAGCAAGAAAACTCACATTATAACACCCCTCACAAACACTCCAATAGTAAAACCTATGCCACTGGACCCACCTTCTTCCCTACAAATGTCACAGCAGCACATCCACCCCTACCCACAAATCCCCCAGCAAGAACACCACAGCACATACATTAACTCCCAAAAGCCCTAACAGTAAAGCCCACAATTCTACCCCCAACAAATGCCTCAACAAAACACCAACCCATGCCCCACAGATGCCTGAACAATAAAATCCCAAATAACACATTCACCCTTTCCTACAACTATCCAAACAAGCATACTACCTACCTACCTATACCACACCCATCCTCTCCTCACAAACACCCCAACAATAAAACCCACAATAGCACCCCCACCCACCTCCCCACACATATGACCCAAGAAAAACCCAAACCAGCCACCCCAAAATTCTCCCACAAGAACAGCACAAACCTTCACAAAAGGAGAGCTGCCCCTTTGCAGGTCAGCATCCAGATTAATCCCCCCCCCCAACCACCACCACCACCACAACCTACACACACACAGTCACTGGCAGCCGAAGTAGCTTAGGAGGAATCTTCAACAGGCAGGATGTGGCACAAGCATTAAGATGAGGGTTTTTACATGGTGTTCTGTTCCTGCTGATGTGGCTGTCTGTCTCCCCCCACCCAAGTTACCTTCAATACTATTAATCATTGTACATTATTGCCAAAACTCTCTCTAGCGAGATGTGCTAGAAGGACTAAAGGTTTGATAATATTTTATTTAACAGATTGGACACACTACACCTTGAAAGACAGTCAGAAATCCATAGAATGTGGGGTCCTTGGGGATCTATTCTGTATGTTAATAATGCTGCCTAGACCACTCTTATAGTTGTAAGACTGGTCTCACATGCCTTCTTAGGGTATGGGAACTGTGAATGGAAGGTGAGCGGTTCTGATACCTTAAGGATGTAAGACCACTCTTACAGTTGTAAGAGTGGTCTCGGCAGCAGTATTAATATCTCAAGATTGATCAATAACATGAAAATTTCAAAAAACCTGCCAGGAACATGCCTGTTTTCAGGGCAGCTGGGTATGAGGCAGTCTTCACTGAATAGGAGCACGCCATGCACAGAGGAAAGGAGCGATCTGATTGCCCAGGAGCCCTTTGCCAATCTATAATTGGTGGGTGAGGTGTAGGGGACAAATTCTTCCTGACACAATGGATGATGGACAGCTACACTGTATGTTAATATGTCCCCTGGAGCCACTCTTTGCTGTATAAGAGTGGTTTCATGCACATTTGGCTTGAGCGAGAACAGTGAAGCGAAGCTGAGCTGTTCTGACTCAAGCTGAAGGCAAGTGAAACCACTCTGATACAGCAAAGAGTGGCGATGGGGGCATATTAGTATAATATTGATCAAGTGTGATAGAGCGCAATCAATAGCATAATTTTTTTTTAAAGTTCCCTGAAAGTGCCCATTTCCAAGGCACCTGCACATGAGGCACTCTTCACAGAATAAGAGTGTCTCATGCGTAGAGGAAAGGAGCACTCCAATTGGTCAGGAGCGTTCTCTCGATCTGTAATGCACACATCACTGTAATTGGCTCCTCTCTCTGTTTCTCCACTCCTCCCAAACCACATAAACAGGTGATCCAACTTGGCCCTGAGGATCCTCCAAGATGAGCCTTATCATTTAATGGTGGTGGTTCCTAAGAGTTGTGTGGTTCCAAACAATTTTGATCTGACAACTGGTAATGGAAGGGCTCTTGCCCTGACAGTGGACAGTAAGGTACAGCCTAGAGCAATGGACGAATTTGTAGGCAAGGCAACATAAGCCATGAAATGTGAATAAAAAAATCTTTGAGGAACATATCGGTAATCTTTGGTGTAGAATTCATAGTTATCTTGGTGCATTGTGTCTTGTCAGGCATTGTCTGAGACTGGGATACAGACTGAAAGAGGTTACGAGCATGACATTACTTTTGTTTGACTACAGCAATGGAATTTACACAATGACCACACTTAAAGTATTAAACACATTTGATCCCTTATATGGTCACCATGTTTTGCTTTGAACCTTCCTGAAATGGTGTATACACTGTAACTTAGAAATTTAAGTTCAGAAGAAACTCTGGATCCATCAGGTATATCCACACACTTAGCAAACAAAGGGGCACACACCATGAACCCCTAAGGATGATGTCCATTAATTAAACTTTCACACAAAACAAAAAATGGAGCACTCACCGAAGGGAGAGGTTTGGAAAAGGTTCATGGAGTCAAAAGATCTTCACACTCCTACTTCACAAGCCAGGCTGAATATGTGCATTGGAGCCCACCAGAACGCAAGGCAATACTGCAGTATTCTGCAGCAGAGTTACTGCAGGAAACAAGGCAATACCGAAGGCAGTGTATTCCTTTTGACATGCAGGGATCTATTAAACTGCATCGCATCCTGTCGGGCTACATAGTGTGTTGAACAGACATACTAATTTATTTGTTTTTTGTTTACCAGGTAAGTACACTATACAGCTTAATACCTATTTACAGGTACAGCTTGACAGAGTGTAAAGGAAGGCACTGTTACAAAAAACATTGGGTACGGAGAAGGGAGTACACCTACAGTGAGTGTACAGTGAAGGCATAACCGGTAACATGGTGACATGTGAACAACAATTTCAGTATAGGCAGAGCTGCTATCAAGCATGTTGTATGAATAACTGTGAAAAATGGATGAAGGTAGTTCGGAATAGTACAGAAATTAATTGCAGACTAAATTTATGAGAGAAAGATATTGACTGATACAGAGTGCTGAGCCAACACCGGTGGGATAGTGGGGAAAACCCAACTGCCACCAGGTGGGCAGACTGTGAGGACAAGTTAGGGTTCAGTGCAGTAAGAGCAAAATTTATGTACAGCTGCAGGCAGAAGAAATGAGGCATTGTTTCCTCAGAGCACCTTTAATGAACAGATGTGTGGGTGAACTATTCACTGAGAGGAGAAGGGAGGTCCAAAACCTGCAAAGAAGGAGAAGGCTTGTTCTTCTGTCCTAATGGAACTTTTGGAAATGGTGAGGAGTGAAACATCAGAGGATCTGAGTGAATAGGACTGGAGAGAACTGTGTAATAGGAATATTGAGGAGGCATGGGAGGGGGACCTGAAGAACATGTATAAGAAGTACCCAAGTGAACAGGAGCATACTGCAGTAGTGGATAGCCAGTCCTGGGATGAGTAGAGCATATAGTGGTAGGCTAATCAGGTAGAGAACAAGAAGACTTGGCAGATGTTGTTTTAGGTTACATCCCATTTGTGAATAATTGACTTGGGGGCATGTGAGTAAAATCAACAATCTGTATTGCAAGCAGGGAAGCAGAACTCCTTGAGCTATAACCAGTCTTGCCTTGGGACTGAGGAAGTGGAGGATGCAATAGCCAAGTCCAAGTCTGGTGTTAATAGACCTGCTGATAGCAGAGAAATGATTGACGAAGTCCAGAGTGGAGTTCAGGGTTATTCCTAGGTTTTTAAATTCCTCTGTGAGGGAGAGTTGCAAGCCACTGTTGCAGCAGATGAAGGGAATCAGAGCAGGCTAGAAGTCTAGCCTTCAAATCAAAGAGCTTGTTTTGAGTTTTGGAGGAACTGAGGAGGAATTTATTGTCAATGAGCCAGTTCTGGATCTCTGAGAAATCATGGCTGAACTGAGAGTTTATGTGGGCAATATGGGAACTGCTAAGTAAAGGGTGGTGCCATCACTGAAAATGATAGCGGAACAGGAAGTGTGGATTCCCAACTGATTCTATTCCCCAGGGTACTCTGTGATAAGCAGAAATTTGTCCAAGTTTAATAAATCAAAAGGACTGGGCAGAGGCAAAAGGAACAGGGCAGCAACTGGAACTGCTTATATGCAAATGTATGCTGACTAAGGAAGAAGATGGGAGAATGCATACATAGATGGTCTGGGACAGATTTAGACTTTCATCCATATAGTCTGCCCTGTTATTCTACTTTGTTTAACTATTTCTCATCCACTGACATCCCATAATCTCACTTGTTCCTAGCTCTGTTACTTTTATCGTCAGTTTTTTTTGTTTTTCTTTTTTATTCCTGCATTTTTTGGTCTTCCGAGCCATCTTACCTTTATTTCTTTCTTTAGGTCTTGCTGTGCTTTGTCAGTGATCCCTCAGCCCTGTCAGCCAAAATTCCCTGTGTTCCAGCCTGTGGGGATCTACAGGAAGCAAGGCTCAAGGGTGCCAACAACCATCATATAGATGGCTCAGTGCACATGTTTTTTACTAGTTCTCTCCCCACGAGTCCTGTCCTCCACTCCAGGGTGTGATCAGTGATTACGTCAGCCCAGGCATCACAGAGTCCTGTGGTGAGAGGCATTCTCCCTGGCTAATCCACAGGAGGCCACTGTGGTGCCAAAACCCACTGCCAACCCTCCTTAACTGAGACATACTGTCAAGGGGAAGCTACCTTAGCCAGGCCCATCCCCCAATACAGCAAACTGAGTCCAATCCCAAACTTGGGTCACCTGCATGAGAGTGCGGTATGCTACCGCTGGGCCATAGGCATGGCCCTATCATTTGTTTCTGACCATAAAGTGTCCTGAACCTTAGGGACAGGGCACTATAAAAACAAAAACTGCCATGTGTCTATCCCATTAGATCTTGAAGTCTGTTATATTGCTAGCAGTCATCACTTCCCAGGATAATCTGTTCCACTGGGCCATTGTTATCTCAATAAAGAAAAACGTCCTAAGAGCCTTTTTATACTGTCATCCTGCTGGCTTGCAGTTGTGACCCCTGGTGTCTGTCTGTCCTTTATGTCTCAATAACTTCCTAAAGACAACCCTGCTACCTCCTGCCCAAACTCAAATCTTCATTTCATTTCACTTTATTTACCGGGAAAGCACACTGGTCCAAAGCCCGTTTTCAGGAACGACCCAGAGCCTCACAAAAAGGCTTCAAAGCATGTTACAAATGAATAAATGATATGGTACATACAAACAGAACACACATGCAATACTAACAGCAAGAACACAGTATTAAATGCATTTACAAATAGTTTGTTGTTGCAAATGGTTGAAAAAAACAGCAGCGGGGAGGGAGGGAGGCGAGCACTACTCCCTTCACAAAAGAAAGGGTCCTACAAGAGCTTGCTAAGCTCAGGGTGGACAAGGCAATGGGACCTGATGGCATACATCCCAGGGTACTTAAGAAGCTAAGGGTGGAACTAGCAGAGCCATTAGCAGAACTGTTTAGTGAGTCTCTGAGCACAGGAGAAGTCCCAGAAGACTGGAGAAGGGCTCATGTGATCTCGCTCCACAAGAGTGGTAGCAGGGAAGAGGCAGGGAACTACAGACCAGTCAGTCTTACCTCAGTAGTGAGCAAGATTATGGAGGCACTCCTTAAGGAAAGGATAGTGCAACACCTGGAATCCATAGGGGCACAGCATCCAAGATAGCATGGGTTTACAAAAGGAAGGTCCTGTCAAACTAATATCATAGATTTCTTTGACTGGGTAACCAGAGTGGAGGACCAAGGGGTAGCAGTTGATATTGCCTACCTTGACTTCATCAAAGCTTTTCACACTATTCCACATAGAAGATTGATAAATAAGCTGGGTAGGCTCAGGGTGGGTCAGAAGTTGGTCAACTGGGTGGCAAACTGGTTGTCGGGCAGAAAACAGAGAGTGGTGGTAAATGGTATACAGTCAGAAGAGATGCAGGTCACAAGTGGGGCTCCTCAGGGATCAGTCCTGGGGCCAGTCCTCTTCAATATCTTCATTAGTGACATTGCAGATGGACTAGAGGGTAAGGCTTGTCTGTTTGCAGATGACATCACAATCTGCAACAGAGTAGATGATCCAGATGGGGTGGGCAGAATGAGAAGAGATCTGGATAAACTAGCAAAATGGTCAGAAGAGTGGCAACTGAGATTTAATGCAAAGAAGTGCAAGATCATACACATAGGGAAGAGAAACCCTGAAGCCACCTATAGGCTGGGAGGGGAGTTGCTGGCAGTCATAAAGGAAGAAAGAGACTTGGGCATCATCATCACTGATGACCTGAAATCATCCAAGCAGACCTCTAAAGCAGTAGGTAAGGCTAGGGGGATGTTAGGGTGTATTAGTAGTGGTATCACAAGTCATAAGAGGGAGGTAATAATCCCTCTTTACAAGACACTGGTTAGGCCCCATCTGGAGTACTGCGTGCAGTACTGGTGGCCACACCTTCACAAGGACATTAACTAAATTGAGGCAGTCCAGAGAAGGGCAACCAAAATGGTGCAGGAACTGCATCAGAAGACATATGAGGACAGATTAACGGAGCCAATATGTATACCCTACAGCAAAGGAGGGAGAGAGGTGATATGATCAAGACATTCAAACACGTTAAGGGCATTAACAAGGTGAAAGAGTCTAACATGTTTAAATATAAGAAAAATAGCAGGACAAGAGGACACAGCATGAGATTAGAGGGAGGCCAATTAAGGGGGAATGTGAGGAAATTCTTTTTCACGGAAAGGGTGGTGGATGCATGGAACGGCCCACCTCAGGAAGTGGTGGTTATGAATACAGTGTAGGCCTTCAAACAGGCATGGGACAGGCATAAGGGAGCAATACAGATGAGTATGAATAGATAGGCCACTGACAGAGCAAATTCCTATGGCACATTTACAAGGTAGAAAAAGAAATCGGCAGACTGGATGGGCCTTGTGATCCTTATCTGCCATCAACTTCTATGTAATTAGCCTGGCTATTAATATTTTTACAGTACTGAGGCTAAGAATTCTAGTTTTGAATGCTGAAGTGAAAAAGCCCGCTCCCCCATACAGGTTGTAGTTCTAGGTAAGGCCAAATGAGAAAGGATGGAGGATCGTAGAGTTCTTACTTCTCCCTTTAATTCAATCAAAGTGAAAAAGGGAGACTAATGATCAAGCCTGAGCGTATTATTAAGCAAACAGCCTAAGCTGTATTGAACTTTAGTTTAGGAGGCAACCACCCCAACTCATTATAGAGTATGCAGTGATGAGTTTTATATGGCTTAGCTGGTACAAATCTACATATTGAGTTAAATGTTTTATTAAGTAAATCCAAGTCATTAATTGTTAATTAGTAAAAAAAAAAAAGAGTTATAATATAGAGTTGATAGTAATATATTTTTCGATATAGATTCCCTAGCTTCCATTGTAAGGCAGTCCTTGACCCTGTATAAAGCACCAAGTTTCTGGTTGATAGACTTATCTGTTCTCCTAATATGTCCTGAAAAAGTAAGGTTGGATTCAAAAGTACTCCTAAATACTTCGATTCTGTAACTTGTTGCAGCATCACGCCAGCAAGGTCAAACACTTGCAATGATTGAGACTATTTCAGTTTGGGTTTGGGAACCAAATAAAATACACTGTGGGGTTTTGGGGCATTTAACATTAGCCGATGCCGGTGTAACCATCTATTTAAAGTGAGAAAATCATAATTTAATGAATCATTAATTTCTTCCACAGATGCTGAACTAGAAAATAAAATAATATCATCAGCATAAAGAAGTAATTTTGATTTAGTTGGAATTTTGGAAATTGGGCCAATGTATATAGAAAATAACAAGGGTCCTAATATGGACCCTTGAGGCACTCACTGTTCCAATATCTGTGTCTGGGACATGTTCCCACCAAAACTGACCCTTAAAGGGTGATTTGGTAGGTAGCTTTAGACCCAATCACAAGAGATTTTGGCTAGGCCAACGTCCTTCAGTTTCCAGAGCAGCATCACATGATTTACCAAATCAGAGGCCTTTGATAAGTCAATAAATACTGCACCAGTCAGCTGCCTCAAATCCATAGATCATAAAGTATGGTTGGTAAAGCTCACCAGCACAGTACCTATACTGTAGGACCTTTGAAAGCCATGCCTCTCCGGAGACCGAAGTCCACCAACCTTCACGTATTCAGTCAACAGCCCATTAACAATTTTCTCAAACATTTCACTAAGGGGGGACAAAACTGGTATATGTCTATAATTGTCCGAATCTTGTAGGGAACCAGATTTCGGTAAAGGTTTAATAACTGTCTGCTTCCATTTTTCAAGGAATTCACCTGTTGTCAAAGGAAGGTTGAATATTGTAGTGAGAGGCTGATAAATATAATTAGTAATAAGTTTCAAAAACCTGAGCTCCAGGCCATCTAACCCTGCACTTTCATTTACTGTCATCTGTATTAATAACTTCTGAACTTGCTGTGGACTAATCATACGAAAATGAAAAGAGGACTCTACAAATGGAGTGTTGTCTACATTATTAGAAGAACTAGTGTAACCCTGATAAACTGAAAATGTAGAAAGATCTGTAAATTTGTTTAAAAATAAGTCACAAATATCACTAGGATTTGTTATTAATGAACCATTATCATTAATTGTACTTGTTATTGACTTTTTACAAGGATCAATCAACTTTTTTATTGATGCCCAGAATTTTTTAGAATCACCTAAGGAATCAGTCTGTATTTTTTGAAAATATTCAGATTTATTTTTCCAGATGAGAAGTTTACTTTTATTTCTTAGCATGCAATAAAGGAATAATGCATAACAGGGTGTGTGTCGTGCTGGGATAACGCCACGCCTGGGGGTGGGGTATGAGACAGCAGGCTGAGTGTCCAATGCCCCAGGCGTGGTGTTATCCCAAATGACACACACCCTGGAATGCATTATTCCTATTATACAATGGCTTGTTGTTATATATAAAATAAAAAAATAATTTTAAAGAGTGGTTTTATTAGTGTGGAAAAATATTTTTGTTTCTTAAGAGAAGATGCAAAAAAAGAGCTCTAGGTCCAAAATATCATCAAGTTCATCCAGAAAATCATCTACAGGTTCACAGTGCTGAGACTAGACCTGTGGCGTCTTACTGGGATAACGCCATGGGTCCAGCCCCAAACTGACCAATCACAGTCCAAGATTCTTTCTTACCATTGTATAATATCTATTAAATGCTTAACTACTTTTAGAATTCTTGTACATTCTCCAAAATCTGTCCCTTTCTCAAATTAAATCAACTAGTTCTGGCATAAACCACTTACTATTGGTTCCATTTACCCTCCTTTTTTACTAAAGGGACATGTTTATCTTGAATATAAATTAAAGTCCATACAAAGAAATCCACTGCTGCATTAGGATCAGGAATAACTTCCAGATAAGACCAATTTAAAGCACTTAAGTCCTCAGTTAGCCTATTAAAATCATAAGTCCTATAATTCCTATAGGTAATAATCTTGGAAGGGACCTTAGTTTTAGTACTGTTCCAAATACAGCAGGTAAATGGTCACTGATACTATCAGAAAATGTCCCACATGCAATAACTTTTTCAGTGTTTTTTTGTCAAAATCCAATCAATTAGTGAATGTTGATTACTATACAGATTCATCCTAGTAATATCTGTAATTAATTGTGTAAGTCCTACATTGAACACAAGTAATTCCAAATCTGAATGATCTGTGCTAACCCAATTTAGATTAGTCTCCCAAAATCAAAGCCTGTTTATTTGAAACAGTCTGTTGATAATAATCCAAAAACTTAATTAAACCTTTTTTCCCTGATTTTGGTGGGTTGTACACTGTACAGAGACTACTCTTATTGTATATACCCATTAACAAATCTAAACATAGCCATTCACACCCCGAGGATGATTCCATAGGTGCACCATGAGCCACTACTTCTGTGTTTCCCTCTTGCACTGCCTCTCATCCCTGGGAATGCATGACATTATGGTAAGATGGTTCAACAGCTATCTCTCTGGTAGGTTGCAAAGAATAAAGGCAGTGGTGCCATTTCGGATTCAGTGCCCATCACCAGAGGAGTTCCACAGGGATCCATCTTGGGGCCCCTCCTTTTCACCATTTACATTAACTCACTAGACAGAAATATTCAAAACTCAAAACTGCACTTCTTTGCAGGTGACACAGTTCTGTACACATCCAAGCCATCAATGCATGAAGCTTGCGCTGAACTACAAGCTGATTTCAACCAGCTGCACCACAATCTGGCCAGCTCAAAACTCCTCTTAAATGCCAAAAAGACAAAAGTGATGCTATTCACCTGAGCACACATGGCCTCCTCTCTTACTAACAAGAAACCAGTCCTACCCATCACAACTATATTCGGGGACACTCTCAAGGTCGTGGACCAATTCAAGTACCTGGGCATCTGGTTGGATTCCAAACTATCCTTCATTGCTCACATTGAATGCCTAACTAAACAAGTATTTGTCAATGCCGAATGTTTGCTTGCTGGCATTGGCATTGGTAGTGTAGGGGTTACAGAGCTGCATAATAGGAATGGCAGTGAAGTATTGAACTGAAGCCAACCCCATCACCACCCCGCACTAGTGACAGGCATTAGGGTGTGCCTTTGGGTTGTCAGGTATAACGGCCATGCCATTTCACCACACCCTACCCTGCAGACACCGGCAAGTGTCACGGTGTGCCTTGGGGTCTTTGGCCCTTACGCCTACCCCATTCCATCAGGAAATATGGTGAGATGGGTGTGGTATAGGAGAATGGGGTGAACTTTGGGGCCGAAGAGTCCAAGGCACACCTCAATGCCTCTCAGTGGCTGCAGGGTGTGGGTGGGGGTGGAATGGTATGAGCATTGCAGGCAACAATCCCAAGTCACAGCCTTGATGCCTGTCATTCTGTACAGGGTGGGGCGTTATGATCAGATACCCTAATGCCTCAGGCATTCATTAGTATTTTCACTCCAAATTTTCAATATGTTTTTTTTGTGACCCCCACCTCATGAACAGTGGCAATATCAGTTTGTTAGCGGAAAGCTGCTTTTGTACAGCGACTATGGCATTTGTCACCACAGGTGCAAAAACACATTCCGAACAGGATGTGAAAAATGACAGCTGTACTGTTCATGGGGAGGTGAAAATAGCAATGTTGAAAATCTGCAGTGAAAATATTAAAAACTGGTGAAGTCATGAGCGTATGAAAATGCAACACACACCTGTAATGCAATTAGTTTGGGGATTTTTACAGCAGATTGTCAACACAGGGATTTTTGGAACCTCCGCTCATGAACAGTGTCATTGTGATTTTCTTTATCTGTCCGGAACAATGATTTTCCACAGCGACCACGCGTTCTTGTGCTGAAAATGTGAAAACACATTTTGGCCATGGTGTGAAAAATGACAGCTGTACTGTTCATAAGGAAGTGTGGAAAAATGCCAGGGTGAAAATCTGGACTGAAAATATTAGAAATCCATGAACTTACGAGGGTGCGTGGAAACTGCGCAATGGTCGCTCGTAACACAGTCATTTTATGGACTTTTTTTCACCAAATTTTTAACATAGCCATTTTAACACCTCTGCTCATGAACAGTGTCACTGTGATTTTCTTAATCTGTCCCAAACATTGTTTTCGCACACAGACTGCACCATTGTGCGCTACATGTGCAGAAACATATTTTGGGTGAGATGTGAAAAATGGCAGCTGTACTGCTCATAAGGAAGTGTGGTAAAATGTCAATGTTGAAAATCTGGCATGCAAATATTAAAATTTGCGAACTTACAAGAGTGCGAAGGAACTGCGCAACGTACGGTCGTAAAACAGTCATTTTAAGGAATTTTTTCACCAAATTTTCAACATAGCCATTTTAAGACCTTTGCTCATGAACAGTGTCACTGTGATTTTTTTACTCTGTCCCAAACATTGATTGCACACACCGACTGCGCCATTGTGCGCTACATGCGCAGAAACACATTTTGGGTGAGATGTGAAAAATGACAGCTGTACTGCTCATAAGGAGGTGTGGTAAAAATGGCAATGTTGAAAATCCTGAGTGCAAATATTAAAATTTGTGAACTTAGCGATATTAGGAACTATAACACACTCATAAAACAGTATTTTAGGAATTTTTCACTAAATTTGCAACATAGGCTTTTTGAGAGCCCACCTTATGAATACTGGCACTGTTGTTTCCTTAATCAGTCCCAAAAGGTGATTTCGCGCAGTCACCGTGAAATCACCCTTCAGGCCCGATTAACGCCATGACAGTTCAAGAATTCATGAGGAAGGGTCCCAAAAACCCCATGTTGAAAATTTGGTGCCAAAATTCCAAAAAATGCCTGAGATATGCATCAAAGTTGAAAAAAAAAAAAACTATTTATTACATTCTACAGCTTACCAGCATTTACTCAGTTCGCGGTTGGCTTTGAAGAGTGCAGACGTGTTCCTGGTCCACCGAAGATCATCACGCCTGACTCCGGAGATAAGTAAAGGGTGAGGTGGGGGTGTGGGGAGGCAGAGTGAGCAAAGGATGGGTGCAGGTGGGCAGGGAGACCACCGAGGGAAAGTTTTTTTGTTTACAGGTTGTTTTGTTTTTTCAGGAAGACAACGCAGGACGTTTGCCATGTTGGGGTGGGCTCCCAGCATGGCAGCTGGAAGACTGTTTGGGGGCTGGAGCTGATGGGGGATTGGGCAACCCCATTGGCCATAATCAATTTTTTGCCACGCTGGGGTGGGCTCCCAGCGTGGCACCTGAACTTTTTGGGGCGTGAAGCCGGCGGGGATTGGGCACCCCATCGATCCATACAGTGTGTGCATGGGGCGGGGAGGCGCTTGAGCACGCAGTATGCATGCCATGCAAGGCAGTGTGTGGGGAGCACTGCTCACGCAGTTCCCTTTCAACAGTACGGCACTGCATTTTGGATGATCGCACTATGTTTCTTGCACATGCATGCAAGCAAACATAAAAATTAAACACTAGGCTAGGATTCCTATTCAGGAACAGATCCCTATTCACATTGGACTCTAGGCGTAGATTGGTTCAAGCCACATTATGCCACTACTAGACTATGGTGACATTATCTACAACTGTAGTGCCACAGTCCACACTCATAAATTAGACACTCTATACCATTGGGTGCTGTGCTTCATGCTTAATACACCACCCAGGACACACCACTGTTCCCTCTACTCTGCTTTAGGCTGGATTTCTCTAGCAACTCGGCATAAGTTGCAGATTGGTCAATGGACACTGAAGGTACTGTTGGGAAAGCTTCCTTGTTACATGTGCTCTATGGTCCATATGACACACAACACCTATTCCCTGTGCAACTCTGGCCTGCTCCTATTGGATGTCCCCAGGACATTCACCTAGAAGGGTAGAGGTGCTATTAGTTATGTACTTCCATCAATATGGAACCACCTGCAGAATACATTGAGGATAACAAAGGCTGTTTCACTAAACTGCTTCAAGACCATGGCCAAAAATGCATTCAAGATAGTATGTCATTGTCCTAATAAGTAACCAGAATTCTTGTTAGCTTGCCCACCATCCAGCTATTTGTCACCACCATCCTTTACCGACCCTGTCCCCCAACTTTTTCCTATTTTTTCCCTTTCTTTGCACATCCATCACTAACATTATTGCCCTGACCTCACCCCTACCCACCTGCCAACTATCCTCTAACATTATTGCACTTATCACCATGCTCTTAAACTGTCTTTCCTTCCTCTGACTTGTAGCAGAATTGGAAATGAAAATTGCCAACTAGATTGTATGTTCTCCTATAGTTAGATACTTCCTATGTAGTAGCTTATTAGATCCTACCTATGTATTAGCTTGTATACTGGTCTATTATTCTTGTCCCCCTGTACTTTTACATTGTAATACTGTATACTATGTGCTAATTTATATGTCTGTCAAATGCACATTTGTTTATAATTGTCTTGCCACACCTGGACCTCCTTGTGAATGAGCCCGCTCAATGAACCAATCCTGTAATAAAATTGAATTGAATTGAATGCACCATAATCCCCCCCCCCTTTCTTTTTACTGGCCCTATCTTTCCTAGCAATGTTATACCCCTCGATAATGCAAAAGCTATCCCGTATGGATGGTTTTAACCATGTTTCAGTTATACTGAGTACATCTGGCTTATAAAACTCTACCCAGGCTTCTATTTTAGTTTTCTTATTTAAGAAACTCCCAGTGTAATATGTGCAAACGTTATACCCTTCAAGTTCCAATTTGGGATATCATGAAAAGATGCATTTAGTGGGCCAGAATTTCTTTCTACATCACCAGATATAAAAAAGTAGTATTCTAACAATCAATGAGAATGAATATGCCTGGCCAGAAAAATCCAGAGCATAGATTATCATGTGTTTGGAAAGAAGTACATGCCCAAAATCTGTTATGGATTGTTTTGACAGGCAACTTATTGGAACTGGTTGCTTAGCCCATAAATAGAGGGATATCACTAAAAGATTAGAAAAATCAAAAAGATCACCAATATCATCTTGTCCATCATTTATTACAGGAATGTTAGAAATGCTCAAATCCAAGAATACAAATCCGATCAAAGTGAAAAGCAAGAAGGCCAAAAATGTAACCATTTTCACTGGAACAATTTCCTTAGCTAACTATAATTAAAACCCAGTTACCAGGTTAAAAACAAACAGCACACAGTACTAATATTATGTAGGGTAAACAAACTATCTTACTAAAATTATTGTTTAAGAATGCTCGCGCTAAACGTTAAAGCTAGCCAGCAATGCGGCCTTTTAAAGTAGTTAGCCCTGCCCCCTCACGCCCATGACTGGTAGCCAGCTCTCCCGAGCCCATGTTCCTGGACAACCACATGGATGGAGTACAGAATGATACAACCTGGAGAAGGCTACAGGTAAATAATCAGTTTAGTCTCTGCAGAAGGGATGGTGATACTGTGCAAGAAATGTTCCATTCAGTGTCCCAATGATGGAATGGCAGGGACACACAGCACCTTCTCAGTGCATTTCCAGGTGGGCTGTCAGATGGCGAGAGCATAGGCTTTTAAAATAATTAGCCCCGCCTCCTCATGCTCGTGACTGGTAGCCGGCTCTCCCAAGCCCCCACTCCCTGAACAACCACATGGACGGAGTACAGAATAATACAACTTTGAGAAGGCTTCAGGTATAGATTTCATAATAACCAACTGAATCTAAAATTTACTTACCAGTCAGACACAAAAGAAATGGATTTCTTAGACCTACACCTGACCACAGGGGATAATGTGAGTCTTAATACCGAAGGTTTTCACAAAAGCATAACTAGCAATGCAATACTCTTTGCACAAAGTGCTCATCCAAGAGGACTCATCAATAGTATCCCCTATGGACAGTTTTTCTGTCTTCGACATAATTGTTCAGATGAACTGACATTTGCGCAACAAAGCAGAGACCTGAAACAGCAATTTAGGGCCAGAGGATATAAGGACGATGTACTGAAGAATGCACTAGAAAGAGCAAGAAAACTGAACATGCAGACACATCTGATCCCAAAGAAATCTTTCATAGACATGGTACTACCGGTGACTTTTATAAAAAAGCATAATGGGATTTCAGGGGAAATTGTTAACGTAGTAAGGAATCACTGTCCATTTCTTAAAAATGAGCAAATACTGGCAAAAGAACTCACAGAACTGCCATGAGTCACATATAGCTGTGGCCAAAATTTAATTGATGTTGCCATTTAAAATCGACAAAACAAACCAGGCCAATGAGGTTACATAAACCACCACTAGGCTTTCAGAAGTGTGGGTAGTGCTCAATACATAAATTTACCCACCAGGGAAACATCTTCCAACACCCAGTAAATAACACAACTCTTGAAATTCACTAAGTCATAGCCACATCACCAGTTTTATTTCCGTTCTCTGGTGTCCATATTTGAAGAGATATGTGGGTTGGATCATTCAACCAGTAATAATTCTGATTCAAGAACACATGAGGGACATGTATAACAAAAGATGAAGCACCCTTCTAGGCCAGAATTGTGCTGCCTACCATGAAAGCAAACCAAATGGCTTCCAATTTATGTGAACTGAATGTTGGCATAGACAGCAAAGAGGGGGAGACAGGGTGTGTATTCTCCTCCAGCAAGAAACTCGTTGGATCTTTACCCAGCGTCTAAAACCCATCAGGTTTAAATACTACATACATACTAACATACTAAAATGCCAGCAGAATAGGCCTAACGGTCTTTCGCATCTGCTCATTTGGTCAGCCCCCACCCTGGGAGCTGACCTTGCTGCCCCCCTCGCCTTCTCTGGCTTCTCCCTTCCCAGTTCAGGATATTCTTGCTGCATTGGATTTTGCTTCCAGAACCCTTCCCCTGTACCTGTCCCACCCCCTCTTGAACCCCTCCACCGTCTCTGCCTCCACCAGCCCCTAGGCAGCACATTCCATAGCTCCACCACTCTCTCAGTGAAATAGCACCTCCTCCTTTCTCCCCGAATCTTCTCCCTCAGCTTCCACCCATGCCCTCTAATGGCCCCTCCTCCTTCCTTGAAGCACCTGATTGCTCCTCCCCTATTTACCCCTTCATGTACCTGAAGACCTCTATCATGTCCCCCGGTCCCTTCTCTCTTCCAATGTGTACATATTTAGCTCTTCGAGCCTCTCCTCATAGGTCCTGTCCCCCAAGCCCCAAATCATTTTGGTTGCCCTCCTCTGGACCCTCTCCAGGAGTTTAATGTCCCTCTTTAAGTGTGGCCTCCAAAACTGCATGCAGTACTCAAGGTGTGGCCTCACCAAGCAGTTTTACAGGGGGAGTATCACTTCCCTTCTTCTGGAGGTGATCCCCCCTAGCGATGCATCCCAGCATCCTGTTGGTCTTGGCTGCTGCCCTCCTACAAGTCTCCGAGTTGTTCATCTTGACATCCACCACCACCCCCAGGTCCCTCTCAACCATCGAGACTTGTGGCATTCCCCCGGGTGTACACTTGGCCCAGGATTCTGGCCCCCAGGTGCAGTATCTTGCATTTCCCTGCATTGAACCTCAGCTTCCACTTTCTAGACCATCTTTCCAGAGCCTCCAGGTCCTCCTGTAGGGCCACCCTCCCCTCCTCCCCATCCACCACCACCCCCAGTTTTGAGTCATCCGCAAAGAGACTCATCTCACTCCTGATACCTGTCCTTATGTCAGAGACGTAGGCGTTGAACAGGAGGCGCGAGGACTGATCCTTGTGGGATCCCACTAATGACCTCCTTGGGATGACACTATCCCACCAGCTACGACCCCTGGGTCCAGTCCTGGAGCCAATTGCCTATCCATCTGATCATCTGGTTCCCCACCCCATTTCTCCCAGCTTATCAACAGACCCTCATGAGGAACAGAGTCAAATGCCTTGCTGAAGTCTAAAAGAGGGCGTCCACTGGTCTACCCAGGACCAAGGCACTCGTCACCCAGTCATAGAACTCCACAAGGTTTGTCTGACATGATTTCCCCGGGATGAATCCTTGCTGTCTATCATCCAGGCACCCTGACTTTTCCAGGTCCCCCCCTAGCCTCTCCTTGACAATGCCGTCCATCATCTTGCCCAACATCGATGTCAGGCTGACATGCCTGTAGTTCCCTGCCACTTCCCTTAATCCCCCCTTGTGGATAGGCACTATATGTGCCACCTTCCAGTCCTGGGGTACCCACCCTGTCCTCAGAGAGATGGTGAAAAGCTCCGCCAGGGGTTTCACAGGACATCCATAAGTTCCTTCAGCACTCTGGGATGTAATTTATCCGGTCCCGTGCTTTCTCCGTCTTAAAGGACCTGGGGCTTCCCTCACTCTCTGCTGTGATTTCAACTTCCGCTACCTCTTCTCCCTGCTAGCCTTCCCCCTCCTGCCAGTGATGCCTCCCCTCTCCCCAGACCCGCCCGATCGGTAGGGTCCCCCCCTCTCAGTATCACTTGTCCTCCATGTATGATGCAGCACCCCATTTTTCCATGGTGAAAACTGAGGTGAAGCACTCATTTAGTACCTCAGCCTGCTCCCCTGGGTCTTGTGCCCATCTCTCCCCTGTTTTAATCCTGCTAATCTGCCCCTTCACCCTTTGTTTTTCCCCAATGTATCTAAAGAACCCCTTGTTCCCTCTCCTAATTTCCCTGGCCAGGTTCTACTCCTTCCTTGCCTTAGCCACCCTCACCATCCTTCTAGCCATCAGCTCGTACTCCCCTCGATCCCTTTCACTCCTTGAGCACTTGAACTGCCTATAGGCTGCCTTCTTTCCCCGCACCACCTCCTGGACCTCCCTGGTCCACCAGCAGGGTTTTCGGGCCCTACCGCTTTTTTGTCTTACTTTTGCACAGGTGCTGGTAGCATCCTGCACCCCTCTCCTGATGATTTCCCACCTACTATCAGGCGTCCATGTCTGACCCAATCACATCCAAATGCTCCTTAAGGATCCTTCCCATTTCCTTAAAATCCGCCCCTGAGAGTCAGTTACCTCCATCTTTGTGCAGCCTTCTACCCTCCTAAGTCCAGGCAGAACCAGACCGTGGCATGTACTCCCCGCCAATGGGTCTCTTACCTCAGGCCCCCAATCCTGGTCACTGTCTGCCAGGACCACATCCAGTACCTCGCCTCCCTGGTCAGTTCCCCCACCTGCTTGAGTTAGGCAGCGTCTTGAAAGACATCCAACAACCTCTGTTCTCTGGCCACCGAGGATGTCATAGTCTCCCAGTCTGTTCCTGGCATGTTTAAGTCCCCCAGCACCACCACCCTTCCCCTGCCCAATCTGCAGTGTCTCCCAACATCTGCCACCAGACTCTCCTCCACCTCCTCCGCCACTGCAGGGGGTCTATACACCACTCCTATTTTTACTCTCTTGCCCCCCCTTGTTATTAAGGTGACCCAAATTGCCTCCATGGTTCCCTCTGCCTCCTCTACTCCCCCTATGCCAATGCAGTTTTTGACTATCATTGCTACCCCTCCTCCCCTTCCCTCCCCCTGTTTATAGTGCTATTTCCCCTAATGCATTTATGAATGAGTGTACCCCTATCCTTTTATTTTGAACTCCCATCCTTTTGTAAAACCCCCATGCTTCCCCCCATGTTAAAAGAAGAACCTTGGAGCTGGCCTGGTGGTGCTGAGGGTTGAGGTACTGGACGCCACACCTCATGCCATGCCGGTGACCCTGGGGCGGGAGCAACCTCGGGTTGCCTGGGGTCTGCAGGGGAAGGAGAGGATCAAGTGTCTGAAGGACTGCTCTCCTCTCCCAGGGAGGGAAGGGTTGTTATCCTGCTCCTTGGCTGCTCCCTAGTGGAGGCTGGAGGGCAGCACCGGAGGTCAGGAGACACAGAAGTGTGGTTACGTGACGTACACATGCCTCCACATATGCACGTTCATGCCGCAAGGGGGAGAGGTGTACAGGGAGAAAACGGAAAACAAGAATGGAAAAAAGTAATATAGAAAAAAAAAGCAGAACCTTAGTCTTCAGTACTGTTACAATTACAGCACTCTGGGGGATGCCAAACAGGAAAACAATAAAGGAAAGGTGGCCAAGAGCCACAAAGAAAAGTGCAGAAAGGGAGAAAAAAAGAATTTGGCATCAGAAAAAAAAAACTGGGGAGAAAAATCAAAGGCCCAGTAGGTAGACGATATAAGTAACTCCTATATTGCTTGACAAATGCCCCCATCCATTCAAATATTTATTTGGGGAAACACTGTAGTATATGGTGGAATGTTGTTCTGCATGGAAATCCATGCCTAGAATAGGGTTAAAGTATATGGTTACCCCTTGCTGTGCATGGATTTCCATCCTAGCTAAAAAGCTGGTGTACCACAGTTCAAAGGTTACAGAATGCTGTTGCACCCTTCTGTGGTACAACAGCATTTTTAATCAGAATGGAAACTCATGCTATCTGCTAGTACGGAGTACGGTCAAAACGCCGCAGTATAAATCGTCGTGGTTAAGACGTCGTGGTCTATAAGTCTATAAGACAAACAGTCACCGTCTTTTATGCCGCGGACAATACGGCACACCCGCATCCCACGACGAAAACATTGCCACATTGCTAGTGATTCATTGTAAAACACTTTAGGGTACCATAAGTTAACTTACCCAACGTAGAGTAACTGTACTACCATTGAAAGTCCTTCACTTCCTGCATTTTCAGTTTGTGCATCAATGATTTCGGCCCCAACACCCGCATAAATTTAAAGACACAGTGCAATCTCCTCAATCCTGTATTCACTTGAACCTATTCCCAGTTTCATCTAGAATAAATCAGCACCACTTCCTGGTGTATAAATATTGTGAGTCACTATGATCATTCATTCATTCAAACAACAGCTTGCAATGGAATATGTGCCAGCACAGAAAGGGAAGCAGAAGCTTGCCCTGGACAATTTCCTATACACCAAGGAGAAGGATGGAACAAACAGCAAAATATTTTGGAGATGCGAAATGAGAACTTGCCGTGCACATCTCCATACCCTTGGTGACACTATATCATTACCTCCCTCCAACCACAATCATGCACCCGTACATGGACAAGTAGAGGTGTTAGCGGCTTGAGCTGTCATGAAACAGCGCGCTGCTGAGTCAGAGGAGCCAACAAGAAATGTTGTACACCAGGGGTTGCAACAGGTTTCTGTCACCCATGCCCACCTACTGCCCTCGCAAGAGACACTGCGGTGAGATGTTTGCCAACAACAGCAGCATGGAGGGCACAATGATGTGGATGTGTTGCAGTATGAACTCACTGTAAGTGGGGAACCCTTTCTTAGAGTCAATGATGACAAAATGTTTATATTTGCCAGTGACTCTGATCTTGCAGTGCTTAAACAGGCAAAGCACTGGTTCTGTGATGGGACATTTGCGGTTGCACCAAGAGATGTTGATCAGTTGTACACTATTCATGCACTAGTCAATAGTGTCAACAGGCCATGTGTATACGCTCTTCTACCTGGGCGAAGTGAAAGCGTAGTTCTTTCTGAACTTGGAAGACGTGCTTGGTGCAAAACTAAGTGCAAGCAATGTCATGATGGTTATGACAGACTTTGAACTGGCAGCTATCGACATATTAAAAGAAATGCTACCAAATGCAGAGCTTGTAGGCTGCAATTTCCACTTAGGTCAAGCCATGTAGAGGAGAGTACAGCAGGAGGGGATGTAGAGCCAGTACATACAAGACGAGACTTTCGCGCATAAGGTACGGTGTATTCTGGCACTTGCCTTTGTGCCAGAACACCGCGTCGAAGCGGTCTTCGAAATGTTGCATGATGACACAGACTTTGAGGTTGTACAGTGCCTCATGGACTATTTTGAGGACACATATATTGGACGCTTAACCAGAAATTAAAAAAAGCGTTGTCTGCCTCGGTTCCCAATCAAATTCTGGAACCAATATGAGCGAGTTATTGGTGATTTGCCTCGCAGCAATAATGCCTTTGAGGCATGGCACAGAGCATTTTCACAGACTGTGTCATTAGCACACCCAACCCGTGCTAAGCTCGCCAGAAAACTGTGCCAGGAACAGCATGCTGTATCCCTACTAAGAAGGCAGGTGGAACTGGGACAGCAGGCTCCGAGAAAGCATCTAAAGTATCAACGAGTAAATAAGGTTTTCCACACTATTTGTGAGGATTTTAAAAACAGAACCGAGCTGCAGTATCTACGAGACATTGCAATTGTCATCGAGATAAATGTAGCATAATGACAGCATCTACTATTGCACATATTAGCTTACTTGCCCATATTAGCGTACTTGCATGACAGACTTGTGTAATTTGCACAGCTTTAGACGCACATTAGTTTACTTACTTGCTACATTTGCACAGCTGTATTTGCACACATGATTTAATGCTGCTACTGAAATAAAGGCTATTGCTACATTTGCACATGGAATTGATTTACTCTGCTATGTATTTTTTATGTATATGAATAAAGTTATTGAAAATGATTATTGCGACTATTTGTCCTTTATTCGGCGAATACAGTTCGCCCTTTGTTGCTAGCGACTACTTTTAATTTCGACTGATTGACTGGCACCTTTTGGACTGCGCAACCATTAGTCCGCGACATCTAGTCCTCGACGAGTTGTCCGGCGGCAATTTGTCCGCTCACAGCTAGTACAAATGTATCTAATGTTCCATACTATGTCTCACTACTGTTACTGTAAACTCAAGAACTATGTGCCATCTATATGGCCAAGGTCGTGTCTGAAAATGGTCCCTGGGATCAGTGTACTTACCCAGTAAACAAATAAATAAATAATTTTCCTTCCCCCAACTGACTCACACACACACACACACACATATGCCATCTCCTTGCACGAACTCTTGTTTCATCATTTTAAGAAACAGAAACATACCCCTCACCAGCGTGGGTTCTGAGCAGCTGGATGAGGGTGTTTGTTTGTTTGTTTTCTTGTTAAATAATAAAAAATTAAACTCATGATTTCTTGACAAGAAAAAAGCAAAATATTGTTATTTTATGTTTCTTACCACATACTATACAAAATAACACAAAAGCAACCATACACAACTAGGCTGTGTTTCCATCTTGCATTTCTGATGGCATCCAATACCTCTCGAGCGTCGCTCTCGAGGTCCTTATGATGTAATCAGAACCCCCAACAGAAACACAGCCTTGTTGTGCATGGTTACCCATGCATCATTCTCTATGTTGTAGGACAGATCATAGGCCACTAGAAGTTGTTGTACAGTTCAAAGGTCACAAGACATTGTTGTAATATAGTAGTGATGTCACTCCAACAACTATTAGTTCGAAGTTTGTCCCAACAGTCTCGCCTCGTGATGCTCCCCTGCCCCCACCCTCCACCAAAACACAAATCTGCTATTTATATTTTACATTTTAGATTTTAAAAGTCATAATTTTCCTTGTTTCAACTAAGAACAGGAATACTACAGCCTACTCCATCTTATTTACTGATATACTATAAAACTCATATACTATAGAAAACAATATATGGGCAACCAAATAACCACTTGGCATGTGTTTCCATCTCAGGATTGAGATGACATCAGGGACCTATTGAGCTTTGCTCTCAAGGTCTCTATGATGTCCTCTCAACCTCTTGGTGGAAAAGCAGCCTTTTTGTGTATGGTTACCCATACATTATTCTATATAACAGTGTATAGTGAGGGTTTGTTCTGCATGGATTTCCATGCCAGCTCGAAAGTTTTTGTACCACAGTTCAAAGATCATAGGATGCAGTTGTACCCTTCTGGGGTACAACAATGTTCTAGCTGATCAGAAATCCTCGTGGTAGCTGGTGTTTTACACAGCATTGCCGTGAGCACAGCAACCATTTCATGTTCTAAACTGAAACCACCGACATATTCACTGCTGCCACGGAGCACTGTGAAAATTCTTTCATTTTCAAAAGAAAAACATAAAACTAAAGCAAAAAAACAATACACTATAAAAAATACTGATTGGACAACCACATGCCCAGCCAGCTTTTGCTGCCACCTTGCCTGTCTGATTATACTGGACCTTTCAAGCTTCGCTCTCAAGGTCTGATGTAATCAGAATCCCTCTGTGGCAGCACTGGCTGGTTGTGCATAGTTGCCCAACCAGTATTCTCTATGTTGTGCTGCAGTACTGATATCGACATGTTACCGTACTACATTACTGATGTCACCACTGCAGCACAACAACTTAGAATGCCCCTGCACAGCTGCTTTCCTCTAGCAAATCGAGCTGGAAGCAGTTTTTTTTTGACAATTTGAGAATTACAGAAAAAGCTGTTGCACACTGTCAACATGAAAATTCATCATTTTGTGTGTGCGTGTGTGAGTGTGTGTGTCTTTTTTGGGTGTGTCTGAAGTACCAGGACATTTCTGTTTATCATCTTTTTTTTTTAGACTTTCTTTTTATTGATTTTTTTCCCCATGTTAGCAATACACAATTCACAGTTCTGCAGTTCATATCCTGTAGCTTTTAGTGCATCAACTACTGGTGTTTTACCCTTAATAATAACAATGTTCAAGGCTGTTCATAGTTGGCGAGAAGTACAGTAGGAGATCTCTATGAGTGGGCATTCCATCTCCAAGTCTGAGGAGGATATCCCTATTCATTTTTACAAATTTGAGGGAGGCAAGGCCTATGACCAGGGGCTCTTTTATTTAGGATGGACTGGCCCCGGTCCTGTGTCATTCTACACTTCTCTATCTCTTATGGGAATATGTCTGTTCTATGATCTGAGATATAGAGGAACCAGGCTGTCCACCTGTTCTGTATCTTTTCCCGATTATTATGGATTCTTGCCGTAATGCTTTCCATCTTATATACGTCATATATAGAGATGCAGGGAACTAAAATTCCGCCCACGACGTGGCCACTTCGCATTATCATTCTGGTACACGAAGTGCCCATTTTAAACCCTCACTTCGCATTGTAACTATGACTTTGCGTTGTGCACTCTGCCTTACTCCGCTTTAAGGCAGAGTGAGAATTCACAAGCAGCCCACACACATCACATGACTTACACAGTGTAGGTCACATGCTTCAGGCAGGAAGTGACTCATGCTTGAAAGAGAGTTTCACTTTCACCTTGTAGTAGGAGAAAGGTTGTGTGCTGCTTAGGCAGAGAGTAAAATCTGTTGGAAAAATACTTTAAACCTTTTAATTTTTGTGCTATAGGTGCTTATTTTTAAATATTTGTTGTCTGGATTTGTTTGTGCAGTATTTCAGTTTAGTATTTGTTTATTGTTAATTCTTTTTGTGTGTGTGTCATTTGTGAGAGAGAGTGAGAGAGGGAGGCAGAATGGAGGGAAGAGACTCGGGGTTTTAAATCGATGTGGCCGAGGTCAGTGGGCGTCTTGCGCGCATGCGTGGTGGCAGCCGCGTCTGGACCATAGCACTTATCCTGAGTGTCCCCTCCAAAAGCAAGAGATAGTAGAGTTGGTGCCATAGAAGCACCACCTCCTGTGGCACTGATCAGTGCCCCCCAGTGCCAGCAGCACCTGCTATGGCCCCGTGCCAGTGACTCAGCAGCAGTAGGAAGTCATCAGGAAGGAGGAGGAGGAACCACAGCAGTAGTTGCAGCAGCAGGTTTCTGCACCCCCGGCCCCAACTGTACAGCAGCAGCCCCTGGCTCCAACAACACATGCCTGCCCCCGCCTGTGTCTGGTCCTCCCCGCACCTAATTAGTGTGGGAGTTTTTTACTACAGTGCCTGGGGACAGCAGTGTAGTAAAGTGTACTTTGTGTGGTGTTGAGGTGCGCCGTGGCCTCAGAGGAAGTCACCTTGGCACAGGGGGTCAGCATACCCACATGCATAACCACCACCACCTAGAGTGGCAGGCCAAGGTCACCGAACAGGGCAGTAATGCACCTGCTGGCCCTGCTGGGGAAGAGGGGCTAGAACGGTGTCCACCTGCGTGTGGTGTGAAGCAGGACAGGGCCATGGCAGAACCGTCTGCTCCACCACCACAACGTGCAGCACTTCCTGATGACGGTGGCAACCCTCTCCAGCTGCCTGCCACACAGGCCAATTTGGGCCTGCTGTGGAGTGAGATGGATGCTGCAAACCACTGGCTGGACAATGTTGAGCAGCAGTTGGATCGCATTGAGGGGCACCAACTACAGATCATGGGGATGCTTCAATTGTTGCTATCCCATCACAATATTGATTATTAGTTTTAGTTTGTCCTTGCACCCACCACCATCACTGTCTGTGTGAAAAAATAGTTCACTATGTTGCCTCTGATCCATCCCCCCTTTATCTTGAAATTTTGGTCCCTTCTTCATGCATATCTTTTGTTCTGGATGTGGCTACCCTGTTGTTGAGTCCATCCATTCCAGTACTTGACAGTTTCTATCATGCCCCCTCTTCATTGTGTTTATATGTAATGTCCTTTAGTGTATCTTCATTTGGCTTCATTCTGGTGCATATCCTTCAACATTTTAGTTCCCCTCCTTTGTACAGTCATGTTTTGACTTCATTTTAATGTGATGGTTCCCAGTACATCCCCCAGCCCTCCTTACCTCCTTCTGGCATTTCTCTTGCATACCTTTAGGTCATCTGACACAGGTCACTGTCCATTTTTATTGTTGTTAGTCTCCCCCTCATTGTGCACCGTTATGTGTATAACAATGTTAAGTGTGTGTTCTGTCTTTTATTTGCACAATCTTGTTTACCTCCCAAAAATGGTGAGAACCATGCCCAAAAACAGCTGAAATAAAATAATGTAAAAAAGTGTTGTCCTTGCCCTCATTATATTCCTACATAACAAAGCCAGAAAGCCATAACTCCAGATGAATAAATGCCAATAAAATATGTTCACTGCTAGTGCAAATGTATTTATGGCAAAACAAGACACACAAATGACCCTTGCGCTTTGGTGGTTAGGCCTTCATTAACGTGCCCCTTAATCAAGGCCTAAGCGTCGAATCACAGGGGTTATTTGTGTGGGGCTTGTTTTGCCATCAGTAAAGTTGCACTAGCATTGAACGTTTTTTCTTGGCATGTATTCGTATGGACTGGTCGCTTTGTGGATTTGTCTTGCACTTTTGGAGCTAGCTACTCTGTACCAGCACCCATCCACAGTGTTAGTGCAGCATGCTTCTGGTGGCACTGTTATATTCCTACTTAACAATGTCTGTTTACCATGAAATATTTTTGGTGCCTCAGAAATGTTTCCTTTATGTTGTGGTGGTTTGTTTGTTGAAAAGCAGGAGTGAGCAGTGCAATAATCTGCTAAACAGCATGTGTGCAGTGCACTATCTGGTGCACACAACGGCCAGCCCCCTGAAAACATATATGATAGCTGACTTGTTCCACTGCTGATGGTATAAAGAATATATAATGTAGATTTTATTTGTACCATCATTAACAGTGGACCAACTCTTATAATAAGTTTTCAGAGGGCTCGGTGGGCAGTGTGCACCTGACAGTGCACACATGCTGTTTAGCAGATCATTGCACTGCTCACTCCTGCTTTTCAACAAACCATGACAGAAATGAAATATTGCTGAGGCACCAAAAATATTTCCTGGTAAACAGACATTATTACGTAGGAATATAACAGGTCCAGAACTACGCTGTGATAACACTGGGTCCAGGTGCTGGTGGAGAGCAGCTAACTGCAAAAGTGCAAGACAAAACCAGAAACCCACCACTAGTTGAGTCCAGACAAAAACATGCCAAGAAAAAAATGCTCACTGCTGTACACAAAAATGTAATAGTACAGCTGCTTCAGGCATAAGAGGACCCAGTTCTGGAAATAAGGATGCTAGGGCTAAGCTGACGTCTCTTCAACATGAGGAGAGCACAGAACAGGACCAGAATACATGTGTGTGTTAATACCTCACACCCGCACTCCCTCCAGCAGGAGGAATCCCCAGAACCGAATTTAGCCATGATCTGAGGAGTTCTGAAGTATCAGCTGGTGACCTTCCACCTGAATTCTCTCCATGTGTAAGATCTGGTGACTCAGTGTTGTCTGCCCCATATTATGAGCCATTGATTAGGGGGTCAGATTGAGGGAAAGTTCTGCTTCCCAGTTGGTTTGGACAGTTTCCATTAAAGTAGTATGGGTGTCAGTTTATTTATTTAGCTTTTGTTTACCTGGTAAGTACACTAGACAAGTATTATGCCTATTTTCAGGAACGACCCGGGAGAATACAACATGATGGTACAAAGACAACATTTCAAGTACATGATGACAGCATGGGCAACATATGAGGGAAATACTGAGGACACATCAACATAATGACAGCATAGGCAAGATAAGAGAATACAGTGGGCACATTTTACAGAGGAGTAGAAAGCAATGGTACAGCTTATAGTCATTTAGTTACAAGTATGACAAGTCAATAACATATAATAAGGATGCCAGGTTAAGACAAGACCAGGGTCTGCAAGCCAACAGTTAGATCCAGGTCAGGTAGTGGTAGTGGAGTGGGGCGAACAGCAGTAGTTTCCAGGCAGCCCTGTAAAAGGCAGTGACCCTAGGGAGGCTGGGGCAGTCACATGCTGAGGCTTGTTTCAAGAAGTCCTACATAGATTTTCAGAGGCACTGATGGGAGGGGGCCAAGCAAACAGGCTCTGGGACGGCGTTCCAGAGTTTGGGCGCACACACAATAAAGTCCCTAGCTCCCATGAGAGTTTTTGTGGCAGAAACTTTGAGCATCCCCTGGGCTTGAGACCTTAATGAGTAAGGAGAAATGTCAGCTGGTGGTAGAAGCTGGGCCAGTCCTGATGAGGTACCAGTTCTGATCACCTTGCCCGTAAGGCAACCTATCCCAAAGTCCAGGTATCTGGCTGGGGAGAGCCACCAGAGTTTATTATAAAGCTCACAGTGATGGGTGAGGCGGGGAGCCGCTAGGGCAAAATGGCAGATATTGTTGTATGCCGTGTGCCACCTGGTGAGATGAGTCTTGGTAGAGCAAGCAAAAATGTGCAGACTATAGCTGAGGGAGGGAAGGAGGACTCCTCTCGCTAGGGCAAGCCTAGCCACAGGTGTAAGGTTGTACTTGGCCCTGTAGGCCAGTCCCAGCTTGCAGTTTACTGTTCTGCAGACTTTAGCGATGTGACTCCCCATATCAAGTTGGGGGTCTAATGTGACCCCTAAGTACTTGACCAAGTTCACCACAGGGAGGGAGGAGCCGTCTGGATTGATTATGTTCAGGGGGGATGTTGAGGCTTTGATTTTGGCAGTAGAGCCAAATAACATAGCCTGAGTTTTTTTCAGGTTCAAGACCAGTTTATGATCCGTCACCCAGGTCAGGATCTGATTAAAGTCCCGGACAGGCTCTTGGTAAGAGTGGCCGTGTCACTGGAGTGGGCCGTTATCAACAGGTCATCTACGTATAGGATGGTACTGCAATTTGTTGTCACCGTAGGCAGTTGATTGATGAAGAGGGAGAAAAGGAGGGGACCCAGTACCAAGCCCTGGGGGACACCTGATGTGACCGGCAGGGATTTGGACAGGACTTTATTGAAGCAGGTCTGCTGCATTCTACCTTGTAGATAGTCCAAAATCCATTTCATAGCAGTAGGGGAAAAGCCAAGTGACCCCAACTGTTGACAGAGCAGTGCATGGTCAACAAGGTCAAAGGCTTTGGATAGGTCAATAAATATGGCTCCAGAGAGTTTGCCCTGGTCCATGGCAGTTCTAATGCCTGATGTGACAGTGATCAGGGCTTTGGAGGTGCTATGCCCCCTATGAAAGCCATGCTGGGCCGGGGATAGCAGCTCACGATGCTGTACATACTCTGAGAGCTGCTCAGCCACTACTTTTTCGAGGAGCTTGCTAAGGGATGAAAGGATAGCAATTGGACGATAGTTGTCCGGTATTTTGGGGTTACCCTGCTTCAGGACAGGGACTATCCTTGCTTCCTTCCATATATCTGGGATGGACCCCAGTGCCAGGGATAGGTTAAAGATATGGGCTATTGGAGAGGCAATGTAGGAGGACCCGAGTTTTAGAAGCTTGGGCTCCAAGTTATCTAGGCCAGGGCTGGAGTACTGGAAGAGTCCAGCTAGACGTCTCTGCATGTCAGAGGTTGTCACCGCCCTGATGTGAAATAATTGATGAGGGGGGTGATCCTCCTCCCGGGTAAGGGAAGGGGGAAGGTCATACCTGGATCAGGAGGGAAAAGTGCGGTGAAGGCCGAGAGGTTGGAGAAGTGCGTATTTAGGGAGTTGGCGATGGTGAGGGAATTTTTTCAGGAGACACCTTTTATAATCATATGGGATACCCCTGAGTGGGAGGAGCCACTGACTAGTGTTTTTATATTTCTCCCAAACCTCCTGGGGTCATAGGCGGAGCTTGTTAGGGCAGACCTGCAGAAGTCACTTTTCGCAATCCTGATAGCCTTTTTGCACTCATTTCTGAGGTGTCTGTATCGTTGTAAAATAGCAGGGTCACGGGTCAATCTGAAGTTTGCCCAACACTTGTCTCTGGCCCGCATTTGGGCTAGAAGACTCCCGTGCAACCAGAGGGTGGCTGACCCCCTCACCCTACGGCTGACCATTGGAGCATGTTTGTCTTGCAGGGCCTCAAAGGTGGTTAGGAAGTGGGAGGCTGCCACCGAGGGGTCATTAGCTCTTAACACATCAGACCAGTCGGTGAGCCTTAAGTCCTCAAGAAACTCTCCGGGATCAAACCTGGCAAAGTTCCTGACATGCATGATCTTGTGCAGGATTCTAGGGAAGGGAAATTTCCACACGCAGTAGACCGGAGAGTGGTCAGAGGTTGCATCAGATAGTGTTCCCACAGAGGCAATCCTGTCTGGATGGTTAGTCAGAATCCAGTCCAGAAGGGAGCTGGAGGAACCATTGGCCGATCTCCTGCTTGGCTCCTGTATGAGCTGAGTCAGGGCGAGATTAGCAAGAAGGGGCTCAACCTGCCTTTCATTTTCACCGGTCCAGTTTAGGTTAACGTCTCCCATGATTATGAGTTCATTGTCACCAATGCTAGGACCAACTGAGTCCAGAAGATGGGTCAGCCCTGGGAGCCCACCTCTCGGGGGGTTGTATGTGCAGACCAGATGAAGTTTCTTGGCATCCCGTAGTAGGAGTAGCACATGTAGCACCTCACAGGGGGACACATTGGATTGCTGGAGGACTACTGGGGAGACCTTGAGGTGACACCTGTAGTAGATCAGGATGCCACCCCCCTTCTTAGTCCCTGCTCGGTCCTGTCGTATAAAGTCATAACCAGGAAGAACACAGGCCAAATCAGGGACCTTGGGTTTAAGCCAGGTCTCTGTCACTCCAAGCATATCAGGTTTATAGAGTGCCATCCATGAGACAAGCTCATCCCAGTTGGGTAGTAGACTCCTGATATTTAGATGAGCCACTTTTAGACCCTTGCCGATTTCCCAACCTGGGGGGATTGAGAGGGCTGAAGTATTTGGTCCAGGGTTTGTTTCAACGTCTCCTGATAGTAGTGTTAACACAAGGAGGAGCCAGTACGGACACCATCTCGTAAAAGATAGACCTTTGGCCGGAGTACGGGCACGAAGTCATTTTACCTTGACAGTGTGCATTAGTCCCCTGAGGTTTAAGCAGTAGATGAGGCAGAGGGGGGTGTGGGAGGTCACGAGGATGTTAAAGAAAGTGAAATCGGGCACCTCAGGGAAGGGAGATTTCTCCCGGTGTCCCCCCGAGGTGATCGGGAGAGTGGTGGCCACATAGAGCAGGGTGAGCCCTAGTACCAGACCCACTAGGGCCAGTGTCCTATACATGGCAGGCAGAACACCCTGGACCATCTCACAGGGGGTCCCCCCACCCTTCCTGGGCGTGAAGAAAGGGAGGTCCGGCTAGGTTGTTTTGCCCAGCAGCAGTGGAGGATAAGGCACAGGTGACGGGAGGATGGATAGAATAGCACCTGAAGACTGGTGGATACTGAGCTATCAGTAACAGGCCTGTGGGATTACAAGAATAGTCTATTATTCCACTGAGTGGTACACATTCGATTTTCACAGTGATTAACCTGATTAATCCCCTCTGGGAACATTAAGCTACAGTAGGAGTCAGGTGGACAGTATAATGATAGCCTACGGTTAAGAATTAAACGTTAGCCTCACTTAGTCAGTACTGTTAGACCTCGGTAGACACTATATCTAGTAAGAGTAATGACAGTTTTTAGTGATGACACCACATAATTCAACTCTCTTCACACAAGTTCAGCCCTGGACTAGAGCCAAACAGTGGGGACCAGAGTTTGAAAATTACAGACTAAACATCAATAATTTTTCCGGTACATTACACAGCAGATTAGCCTATCCCCTGCAGTATCAGACACAGCCCATGTGTTGAGACAGAGAAGAGATCACTGGGAGGATTCACAGTGCTGTGCCCAAAATGCGCTGTCAGACCCACTCCACCCCCGCCAGCTGATAGGGTGAGATGGATCCTGATGCAGAGCTAACGGGCATTTAATGGGAGGAGGACAGGGGTGGGCAGGTGGGCTGAAACTCTCTGCACTGGGCAGGGGCAGAAACTTAGTTGAGTTCGCACAGCCACGAGGAGGCCGCTGAGGGCTGCAGATGCACCCGCACCTCAGGACTCGGCCTTGATTACAGTCTAGTGCCCAATGGGGACCTTCCTGGAGCAGGTCACCCTCGCCTCCCCTCTCGCACACAGTCGGGCTTTGGTGTTGTTGGTGGGACTGGCTCTCCCTATGTAGGAGACACAGGGAGCGTCACCACCTGCAGGGAAACCAATCAGCAAGGGCGCTTTTGGCACCAAGATTTAAAACAGCACAGGGGTCTCTATTGTTCCTCGGCAACGGAAAAGAAAAATGTCCCTCAGCCACCCTCCAGTGGAGTAGCCCAACAGCACGATGTCCTCTTTGGCAGTGAGTGTAGAAACAAAAATTGAAGTCCAGCAGTTGAAAGACAGTCTTCTGCACCTGGGCAGGGGCTGGGAAACCTGAGTTGAGTTCCCGCACAGACGCCGAGGAGGCCCGCCAGGGCTGCAGACACACCCGGCACCTCAGAACTCAGCCTTGATTACAGTCGCAAGTGCCCGGGGACCTTCCTGGAGCAGGTCACTCGATGTGGCTTCCTTCTGGACTTGCAGTAATAAGTGAAAGATGGGTGCAATTTTTTGTGGATCTATTGTTAGCCCCAGTGTATTGTTTATAAAATGCCATATTTGTAGGTATCAGTAATGGTCCATATAGGGGAGATTAAATTCGGTCTGTAGTTGTTGAAATGTCTGAAAGATTCCTTCCCTGTAAAACTGAAGAGTCTGTGAAAGGCCCGGTCTCATCCATATTCAGAATTTATGGTCTATTTTTGCCAGTATAAATGTGAGATCATGGGCCAGTACCACTATCCACCTTGCACCTATCCCATTTTATTTTGTAATCAGGAAAGACCTCCAGTGGTGTAGGAGGTTTGCTGTATATAAACAAGGTTCTCCAGTAATGTCTATGCCATCTGGTTGTAAAACCAGGTTTGTAGACAGACTGGCCTTTACTAAGGCATTCTTTACTAAGGCACCTGGATCCATTTTGGGGAATTCTCTTGCGGGCTTAGCCAGTTCTGGATGTGTGTGTGATTAGTGCTGCTGTGAGATAATGGACCAAATTAGGAAGTGCCAGTCCTCCCCTGTGTTTAGGTAATTGAAGTTTTTTTGAGAGAGCTTCTAGGGCGTTGTCCATTCCATAGGAATCTTGATATCTGTCTGTCCCATTTTTTAAATTCCATCTTTTTGGGGAAAGGTGGGATATTTTGATAAAGATAGAGCAGACATGGGAGGATATTCATCTGTACTGTTTGTACTCTAAGTAAAGAGAGCAGTTAAGTGGACCCAGATCTATAAGTCTGTTTTAATTTGGTCATTTAACGGGTTAAAATTCTGTGCCCAAACATTGGCTGGGTCTGGTGTTAAGTAGATTCCCAGGTATTTTATATGGCTTTTGTGCCACTTATAGGGGAATTGTTGTTGTAGTGAAGTGGAAGGGGAGAAATGTACATGTAAGACTTCCGTCTTTTGACTGTTAATATTTTAACCTGAGACTTGTTCTATGCATTGGAGAGTCTGTGTTAATGCTGGCAAAGAGACTTCAGGGTTGGTTATATAAACCAGCAAATTATCTGCGTAATATGCTATTCTATGAAGATGGTCTCACACCCGACACCCATGTATTTGTGTTGATTGTCATAAATACTAGGCTAAAGGTTCTGTATATAGGGTGAACTGATAGGGCGATAGCAGGCATCCCTGTCTAGTGCCATGTGTTAAAGGAAACCGTGGTGAATGTGATCCAAAATTTTTACTGAGGCTTCTGGGTTAGTATAAATGCCCTTAATGACATCCAGGAATCCTGAAGGGAATTTGAATTTAGTTAGTGCATGTTGGAGGAATGACCATAATACCTTGTTGAAGGCTTTTTGGGCATCTAAGCTGAGGATTATCAATGGGGTTTTGGTATAATGGGCATAGTTAATAATGTATAATAACCACTTTATATTGTCTGTGGTTTGTCTTGCTCTAATAAATACTGATTGGTCTGGATGGATTATGTCCATGAGTACTGAATCCAGGCAGTGTGCCAGGATATATATGTATATATTTTGTAATCATGGTTTAGTACTGATATGGGCCTATAGGACTCACAAAGATGAACTGGCTTTTGTAGTTTTAAAAACGGCCAAGATAGCGGCTTGTTGCCACGAGATAGGGTATTTAGCTGTCTCATGGCTTTCCTGTAGTACCCATAGGAGGGGATCTTGAATATATTTTAGCGCAGTTTAATAAAATTCCACCCCATATCCATCTGGGCCCAGACTTTTTTTTAAATGGCGAATTATGGTTAATAATTCCATGGCTGAGATGGGGCTTGTTAGAGCTTGTTGCTGAGCCTCTGTGAGAGTAGGGAAGTGTATCTCTTGTAATAATTTTGTTATAGATTCTTCCAAAGGTGAGGCATCTTCCCCTGTATAGTTGAGCATAATATTCTCTAAATATTTTCAGGATTTCCATGGTAGCTGTAGCCATTCTACCTATTTGAGGATCTTTTATTTTGGATATTGTCATCTGATTGCACTGTTTTCTGATCCGGTAAGCTAATATTTTGGAGGCTGTGGCTCCCCCTTCATAATATTTTGGTTGGGTCCATAAGAGTGCCTTTTCTGTTCAATATGTTAACATTTTCTGAATTTTATTTTGTGTTTGTTGGATTAAAGGGTAGAGCGAATAGTTGCCCTGCATATGCGCCATCTGTAAAAACTTCAACTTTTCCTGGAGTTCCTGTAATTGTGCCTCCCACTTTTTTTTTCTAGAGGCAATTATTATAATTTCATCTCGTAAGACCATTTTTATAGTATCCCACATAAGCTGTGGCGTGATCAATTCCCTAGAGTTCTCTTGTAGTACACAGGAGACAACCTCTTCTAGAAGTTTACAACATTCTGGGTCTTTCAGTAATGAGTTGTTGAACCTCCAGAAGGTCAGCCTTCTTTCCCTTTCCCATTCTAATTGTATTGTTAAGGGGGCATGGTCTGATAAATAAATAATGCCTATATTCCTTGAAGTGACTCAGTGCAATTGCTCCCGGCCCATACAGAAATAATTCAGGTGGGAAAAGTGTTTATGTGCATGGGAATAGAAAGTAAACTGTCTAGTGGTGGAATGGAGGTGTCTCCACACATCCACCAATCCAATTCTTTGAGTATATGTTGGAGATGTTTCTGTCCTAAGGTGGATGGGGGATAATGGTGGCCAAGGTGTCCAAGGCTGGGGACAGCAGACAGTTGAAATCACCCCCTATAATTAGTGTTCCTTTTTTGTGAGATAATATATAGTTCATTAATTGTTGCACTGTAGAAGTATCACTTCCCAGTGGGATACAGATGCTTCAAATTGTGATTTACTGGCCATGTATAGTGCCTATTACCATCGCCAATCTGCCCTTTTTGTCTCTATATTGTTCCTCTAATATGAATTGTGAGTTCTTAGCAATTAATATGGACACCCCCTCTTCACCTGCCATGTCTAAAGTCAGACTCTATCTGTTTATTATCTTTAACTGAGCAGTATGATGTATGTACCACATTAGTAATAATAATTTAATCTTGCTTCTTCTTTCACCACACCTGTCCAGACTCTTGAGTAAAGTAGCCCCCCCCCCCATTGTTTCTTTAGCATCACTATGTTCCTGGGGTGCACACTATATGCCCCTTGGGACTTTGCCTGATATTCAGCAACCAGGGTGGGTGTGATATCCACCAGATGCATTGTTGCTCCCCTTGGTGCCATGAATCCTCCCAATGAGCTGTCTTCCCCCACTGTAAGCCTATCAGTGAACAATGATACAAAGTACTGTATCCATTCAGCATCTCGGCTATCACCTCTGCCTCTCTCACGCTCAACCCCTCTCCTGTTTTTAGGGGCCCAGTTATCTCCTTCATCAACATACTTCCATTTATGCATTGTGAGAAGGCTTTTGCCCCCAGCTCCTACTGCAGTTGTGGCTTCCAACCCCTCCTTGTCTTCCTCAGTTCTAATCTTGAAGTCCATCAGTGCTGCTCTGAATTCCTCTATGCCCAAGAGAAGGCTTTGTCTTAGATCTTCTTTTTAGTCAAGATCCATTTCCTCAGGTCTACATTGAGCCGGGTGGGGCACTATATTGCAGTTTTTCCCTTATTGATTACAGGGATGTGGACTTCTACGGTTGTTTTGAGCAACCTCCTTCAATAAAGCCCACATGTGCTCTGCATTACCAGCCTATTGCAAATGTTCCAGACCCTTGGTCCCCAAATCCTTCATCTTGGCAAAGTCTGCCTTTCTGAAGTTCAGAGTTGTTATAATTAATGGCCCAGCTAGTTTTCCCTGTCCCCATGGAGAGGGTCACCTGGTTGTGACTACTCCCTCCAACTTGTTCTTTGGCATTCACACTGGAGATAATTCTAACCACACTGTTGGGGAAAAGGTAAAAGATGGCCTCAAATCTAATCTCCTGTTGGGCATGCTGTTCGAGTAAGTAGTCCTTGATGATGGACTTAGCCCTGCCATTCTGGGAAATTCAAGTCCTACAGGATAACCCCTATATCTGATTTGTTGGTTTGTTAATTTTCCTAGCAACTGGACATGATGCTTCACTGGGCTGTTTGGGGCCTGTAGCACAGCCCCAGGGGGAATCTTTTGCTTTGTCTCCCTTTTCCAGTAGCTCACTCATGAAGGCTCTGTGGTACTATCTGCCACACTAATGTCCCCTTGCCATCCACAGTGACTGCCTCCCTTAGGAAGAGAGCCACCCCACCCCGTTTCCTGTTAGGCCTATCCCTTCAAAATAGTGGATATTCCTCTGTTCTGTTGCCCAAGTAATCCCCCACCCCAAGCTGGTGTCAACAAGTATCACTAAGTTCTAACCTTCAGCATTGATCAAGCTGTAGAATATTAAGACAACACAGGGTTAATGGTTGAATTTACAGTACTGTTGTTTTAGCTGATTCTACAACCTTTCTGTCCTAAGACTCATTCTAGAATACTGTGTACTCCCGGGTCAAAATGGAAGATCTTACTAGAACCATCCCACAATCATCTGATGATTCCAAGACGATGTCAGAAGGATTCCAGGATATCGTCAGGACGATTATAGAATAACACCAGGTTCAATTTTTGGTGAACGGAGTAGTGCTTGTGTATACATATGAAGTTTGAACTTTGGCCTTTCTCTTTTCCTACCCTTGGTAGGTAAGCCAGGTAGCATGTAGTGATTAGAAGGCCCAGCATCAAGGGTGAGCAGAGTGCCAGAGGAAGAGGAGGCAGGGGAGGATGATGGGTGTTTCACTACGCACTAAACAGGGAACTGCTGAGAGATGCTGGCTTTTATTTGGAAGGTGGGAGGAGCTATTCCCCCACATTGAACCCTGGGCTTCAGCTCTACCATTTGAATGTCTGGTAAATAGAGTAGTGCTTGTGTATACATATGAAGTTTGAACTTTGACTTTTCTCTATTCCTACCTTAGGTAGGAAAGCCGGGTAGCGTGTAGGGAATAGAAGGCCCAAAAAGACTACCTCCTCCAACTCATGGAAAGTGTGACCAGTAGATGCAGGAGAGGAAAAAATCCCTGTAGAGGAAACCTCTGAGGAGCCATGGCTACTGACCCATCCATCCCCAGGGCAAACTAAGAGGAGCTATCCTAAATGCTTGATCAAGTTCTAATTCTAATGTAGGATGTAATGTTCATAGTGTGATGAAGTCCGGCTTCCAAGTCTGTAGACGATGTGTGTTCAGGAATGTCGATTCTTGAGGCTGAAGAAGCAGCTTTAATCCAAATGGAGGTCCAGATCATGAATGTGGATTAAGTCCAGCTGTTAGAGGGAAGGTTGAACAAGATCCAGGATTTATTTGTGGTATTAGGCAATAGTTTTTAAATGGAGGTACATGACCGATGTAAGCATGAGGAGAGCAAGAGTTTGTGGAGATGGGCTGGTGGACTCTGAAATTATGGGATGTATAGTAGGTTATGTGACTTCCTTGAGATAATCTGTCAGACTTTGAAGAAGGTAAGGGCAGGCTAGAATGATCAGCTCCTTTTGAAGGCTGGCAATTTTTACGGATGTTTGCAAGGTTTTAGAAATTGCTTGAAGAAAAGAAATGCAGAAATACAATGAAGGCTAGACAAAACAGCAGAAGAAACCATGATGTTTAAAGTAGTGTCTAATGGCTTCGCATTCAGTAAGTGCACTATGTTTCACTATGGAGGCGTCGGTAGAGAGACAGCAGGAATTCAAATCAATTGAAGCTCTTGGGTACCTGGTAGGAAAGAGTGATTGAAAACTGCATACCAGTAAGGGTGAGGATGAAGTATGTTATAAAGATAGTAAATGGATACCGATAGGTATAGCTGAATTGTTCTACATGATAGTTTCAATGCTTGATGATGAGTTAGAAATGCTAGAAGATGGTTTGTATGAGAACATGTTCAGGAAGGACAGCGATGCACAAGATGATGAATACAGTTCAGGCTTTAGTATAGTAGCTTGGTGGCGGGAGCTAGAATGGTTCACGTGGCATTAACTCGCTGGCAGATTCAATTCCAACATTCTGTGGGTGTGACGAGGATGCCACTAGAGCTTGGATCCTGTGAAGTATCAGGAGGTAATGACTTCCATACGGTTTCAATGCAATAAAATGTCTGAGGAATGATCCTGCAGAGTTGAGCAAGATTAGATTTTCTATATGGTTTGAATCTAATTGGATGCCGAGAAATAATCTGATGCCGAGGAATGATCCTATGGATCTGATCAGGAGGTGAAAGCTTCTATGCGATACGAATTCAATAGGATACCAAGGAATGATCCTGTGGAGATTATCGGGAGGCACCGATGCTTCCGTACTGACTGAGTCCAAATATGCCTTGCGGTTTGAGAGATGCTGCTGGACCAGGGTTTTCTCTCCAGTGAGAGGAACTGATAATCCTTGGAGCACCAGACAGGAGCAGTAATGCCAGCTGAAGTAGCAGTAATGCCAGCTGAAGTGTGGCGAATCAACCAGGAAAAGTAATCGAACAGGTGAGTGAATGCTAGATGGTGGCAAATGTGGAGAAATGCCCAAAAGAAAACATAGGGAAACCAATGTGCCAAAGCCCCGGGCTGCAAAAGCAGCAGAATGGGAGATTCACAATATAACAGGAGTCCATCCAAAGTGTGGTATAGAGATGCTAGAGAGATGGATGAGCAGGAAGCAGCCCAATGATGATTGTAAAACCGAGCATCAAGAGTCAGGGGTTAGGGCCAAAGCATCCAAAGAGTGCAGCAGCAGCGGGGTGATGAGCAATGGGTGCAGAACTGTTATTGGAGGGAGGCAATGCCAAGAGTAGAGGATGATCATGGAGTCGATGAGCTGACGAGGAGCCATAAGAGGTCAGAAAACTGCTGAGGAGCGAGACTGAGATGATTGATCCAACGAGGAGGAAATCAGGCGCAAAAAAATATCTAGGAGAAATCCATTTGATACAGAACAATACAGATGGACAACTGCAGGTTCCTTCTCAGCATATAGAAAAGTGGGATGATGGAAGGCACAGTAGGAGAACACCAAGATGCCAAAGGGGTCCATCATAATCCAAGGGAGCAGGTATAACAAATGGAAGGCTGAAGCCAGGTGGCAGGGGAAGGAATTCAGAATGGATCCTGATGCAGTAGAAGTAGAAAATGAGGAGGAATACAGACAGAGACAAGTCCTGGATGAAAATTCAGAAGTACAGAAACATCTGGAGTATCAATGATGGAGGTCATAACAGCAGGAACTAAAGGGCCAGAGACTGGAAGAGGCTGAGCTGAGAGACAAGCCACAAGCATTGAGATACAGGATTGAAACTGGAAGGCAAGCAGAACCATGAAGTCCAGAACTCCAATGAACAAGGAAGATTCTGGGGACTAACAAGCTGACATGGTCCAATATCCAGAACATAATGAGGCGAAGTAGCTAGGACAATGTACACAAATCCCAGGATCGAACAAAAACCAAGGAGAGGAGAGCCCAGTAAGGGAAGTGCAACTAGTAAGCTAGAATGGTCCAATCTTCTACAGAGTAGTTCAAGACCAAAGCCTGTGGATGGACTGGAGAAGCAGAGGAATAATGCCTGGGTGGCCATGAGGGACTTGCTTCAGAGAATGGAGGCAAGGTAACTGTTGAGATGGCCCTGGTACTGGAGACTGAAGGCTGATGGGGTACAGGGTCCCAGTCCTGAAGGGAGCTGGTGAACCCACATCTTATTCTGTGGGAGCCACATAACCGAGAACAAGGCAGAGGATGTAATGGATGATAACTGGAGGAATTGGCAGAAAATGTGATTGGATAAAACAGACTCCCATCCCTGGTAGACAGGACAAGCCCACCAGTACTTGACACTTCACCAGGTGGAGGCTGACAAATTGCTGGCAGAGAATAGAGGTGGCTGAGACTGTAAATGGATAAAACAGGCTCCCATCCTTGGTAGTCAGGGTAAGCTAACCTTCACTCGATACCTCACCAGGTAGAGGTAGGGACAGAGATTGTCCAAGAGCCAGTATAGGAGGTATAAGCGGTAGATAATGGAAGTAGAAGACATGATTCCCATCCCCTGCAGACAGGGCAAGCCCACCTTCACTCAATACCACATGAGGCACAGTTAGGGGCGGAGACCATCGGATTGCTGTATAGAATGTCGCTGAGTAATGATAGAATTTGAGAAGTCGAACTCCCATCCCCGGAGAATAGGACAAGCCCTCCTTCACTTGATACCTCAAAAGGCAGAGTTAGGGATGGGAACTGAAGACTGCTGGTATGGGCTGCGTGAGAAAGGGAACAGCTGATTTCTGCCTAGTTACATACAGTGTAAGGAAAACAGAAAAGTAGCAGGATGAAGGTGATGGTAGTAAGGAATGGGGTACAGAACAGGAGGAGGATGAGCACACTGCGGGACATGAAACAGATGGAACATAGGAACACCATACAATGGAAAACATCAGACAGACAGCAGGAAGGTGGTAGAACAGCTTGCCAGGAAAAGAGCATTAACATGAAGCAGGACTGAGTAAACTGAGGACATGGAACTAAAAGCTTGGGAGAACAGGTAGAGCAATTTTTTTGTTGTTTTTGTTTTTGTAAAATTGGGGAGGTACAAGGATCACATATGGTAAAATAAACACCAACTGAAGCTGGAAGGCAGAGGTTCATTTTGGATGTTGCTGATTTCAGACTGCAGACTGAAAGGAACTCTAGGTCTCTGCTTTTTTTTTTTTTCTTGTCAAATGAAGCCAGGAACAATTTGAGCATTATTTCCCAGGCTGCAGTTGTTGGGCTTGACTTTTTGTAGTATGATTAAGAAAAACGAGAATGCAGGGAACACATCAGCAAAGGCGCAGTATACACAGGAGATTAGGTTTGCTGCAATGCAGCAATGTATGAGGAGTATAGCCAGGTAAATACTGTAGACAGTATACTGAGTAGAGTGTAGGAATGGTGACACTAAGGAGTAGTGCAAACACGGTAACTTCGTATGAGTAACAGAGGTGATAAAATGCTTCTGTAAGTTAATGTGTGGTAGTTATCAGATCTGACCAAATCTTCAAAGCAGAAAAGATGTGAGATGTCAAATTCAACTGTTCGGAGTTCCAGGTGCCAGATGAGGGTTGAAAGAGATGCAAGGCTGTGATAATATGAACCATCATATTTGAACGGAAGAATGATAGTACGCCCAGGTTGTAATGGTGCAGGTTACAAGAGGCCAAACACCGGGCATGCTCAGCAGTGCTAGGGGAGTGACAGCAACCAAGAAGCCATGACGCAGACAGAACACCAGTATGAGGAGCGAGTGTAGGTATGAGGCATGAGAAAAGCCCAAAAGAAAAATGGGATGGTGAGGGACGAGTGCAGGAATGAGGTACGGTGGGTGGGACAGAGAAGACAGAATGGGGATGATGCGAGGGGGGGTAAGAAATGAGACAGGAGAAATGGGAATGGAGGTGGGGGCACAAAAAGCAATAAACGGAATGAGGGAAAACTGAAAATGAAGAAGGAAGGGGGCAAGGAGCAAACAAAGCAAATGGAAAAGGAAACAGCAGCAAAGCAGGAAAGAAGGCACAGCCCATGAGCCACGCAGGAGCTCAGAGTGTTGAGACACACGGCAGTTCACAATGCACTAAGCGGGGTACTGCTGAGAGATGCTGGCTTTTATTTGGAAAGTGGGAGGAGCTATTCCCTCACATTGACCCTCGGGCTTCAGCCCTCCCAAATGATTCCAAGATGACATCAGGATTGATCCCTGATGACCCTATACAAATTATGGGCTTTGTTTGGCACAGTGGACCATATCTATGCAACCCACTTCAGGCAGCATGGCTACTACTCTGCACTGCTGCCAGGATGGGGGCTGGCATGGCCCGGGATACTCCTGTGTCTAGAGGTATAGATGTTATGTTCACCTGAAGCACCTTGAACTCAATGTTTATTGGTTCACTTATCCTCCTGTAGAAGATGCTGGACATGGGCACCTTTCATGGGTGAACAGAACTCATGGATAAACTGGGCTTCAAGCACTTGACTATCTTTACTAGAGTGTTGGTCAAATTCATGGGTACATTACACTGTTTTCTGGCCCAAGTATTACAGTCATTTTGTTTCTATACAGTTTATTACAGTATTTCCAAAATATTGTCCTGAGCAACACCACCATGGTAGTAAATGTCCATCCCCTCTCTTTGTGGCTTATACTTCAGTTCACTTTCAATTCAATTCAACTTTATTTTTTAAAAAGGCGCTATTCCAAAAGATCATAGCACTTGTACATTAAAATCAATAAATAAATAAGGAGCCATAAAATCCACCAACAGAAACTTAATCAATCAGTGCAATCAGAAAAGGCAAGTGCAAACAGATAAGTTTTTAGAGCAGCTTTAAAGCCCTCCACAGTCTGGCATTCTTGTATCCGGTGAGGTAGAGAGTTCCACAGGGTAGGAGCCACAAATTCAAATGCACGAGCCCCAGATGACTTCAACCCGACCCTGGGATCCTCTAGCAATCCCTTGATGGCAGAACGGAGTGATCAAAGAGGGCAGTAGGGATGAAGGAGCTCTTGCAGGTAGCTCAGACTCTGTCCATATAGGGCTTTATAGGTCAGCAAGCCGACCTTAAAGGTGATCCACCACTGAACTGGCAGCCAGTTCAGTTCATGCAGCACAGGAGTAATATGGCTGGATCGAGACAACCCAGTCAACAACCTGGTCACAGTGTTCTGCACCAGCTGCAAGCGGCGGATATCAACCCCTGGTAGCCCTAGGTACAGGGAGTTACAGTAGTCAAGGCGGGAGGTCACAAAGGCGTGAACCAAAGTTGGAAGGTCACCGGGTGGAACAAGGTGCTTAATTGGGGCAATATTCCTCAGATGGTAAAAAGAGGATTTTACGACGGCTTCCACACCTGCTCAGAAATCTGCAGCTGTTGGCCCCCAAGCCAAAGTCCAGAGGCCAGACCAGCCGCTGACCCCTCCACTCGGTGACCTGGATCTACAACCAAAACCTCAGTCTTGTCAGGATTCAACTTCAGCCAGCTGAAAGTCATCCAGTCCTGGATTTCAGCGAGGCAGTTGTTAAACACAGAAACTGCACTCTCCTGCTCGGGCACAAGAGACAAGTACTGCTGGGTACCATCTGCATAGCAGTTAAAACCCAGCCCATACCATCTTACAACATCCCCTAATGGAGGCATGTACACCGTGAACAACATGGGGGACAGCACCAACCCCTGCGGTACCCCATAAGGCAGAGAGAATGATCCCTAGGAATAAACCCCGGACACCACCCTCTGAGATCTGTCAGTGAGAAAAGAATGGAACTATCTGAGGATCGTACCAGACAGGCCACAGATGAATCACAGTCGCTCGAGCAGCACCCCATGGTCCACAGTGTCAAACACTGCAGTGAGATCGAGAAGAACCAAGATGGAATGGCTCTTCTGATCTCTCACTATCAGTAGATCACTGAGCACTCGAACAAGGGCCATCTCTGTGCTATGCCTCTTCTGAAATCCCGACTGGATTGAATCATAGACATCATGGATGGTTAAATGATTCTCCAGCTGCTGCGTGACCACTTTCTCAATAACCTTCCCCACAAAAGGGAGGTTAGAGACTGGTCTGTAGTTGGCAGGACAGTCTGGGTCGAACAAAGCTTTTTTAAGGATGGGTGTAACCACTGCCTCCTTCAGGGAGTCCGGAAACTCACCTAACTGCAACAAGCACCAGACTGTCTCTGCAAGGACTGGGCAGATGACATCAACACACCCCACTAAGAGGCAAGTTGGACCTGGATCCAAACTACAGCAGGTCGGCCGCACACTCTGGACAATCTGCATGATATCTACAAGATCCAGATGATCAAAGTCACACCAACCAGACTAAGGAGTAGTAACCTCCCACCGACCGCCGCTACCCCCTTTAGAGTGAGCTGCACAGATCTCAGATCTCATGTCGGTAACCTTATCAGCAAAGAATTGAGAAAACTCCTCACACTTTTCCTGTGAAAACACTCTTCAAACCTGGAGACAGGCTGGATTGCACAGTCTGTCCACAGTTTGAAAGAGTTTAGCTGATCAATTCTGTGCTGCGGCAATCTCGCTGGACAGGAATTCTGCCTTCTTATGCGAGATAGCCAATTGATGAATAATCCATCAATCTAAGCCTGTCAGCATCAAGGCCTGACTTCTGCCAGCAACGCTCTATCCTTTGGCCCACTCGCCTCAGCTCCCTCAATGCCTTATAAAACCACGGGGATCGTGGGCAGAGGGTGAGGGGACGAACACAGACAGGAGCAATGGCATCCAGAGCCTCCATCACAGCCTTATTATAGGCCTGCACCAGGTTCTCTGGACCCATGCTTGCACTCGGAAATCCCAATAGGTCAAGTACCACCATTAGGCCATCTGGGGTCACTTCCCTTAAAGAGCTGTACTGCATCATCTCCACAGGGGCAGACCTATTGGGGGGAGCCTGGAAACTGAACTTAACAGTGTGATGGTCAGACCACCCGATGGGTTCCACCACCATGTTGGATGTCTCCATCCCTAGTAGGAAGATCAGGTCCAATGAGTGACCACAATTGTGTGTCGCAGAGGTAACCACTTGTGTGAGACCCAGCGAACTCATAAGCTGGAGGAAGTCCTGCCCAAACTGCGAAATGTCATCATTGACCCAGGCACTGAAGTCACCCAGAATCATCAATCTGGGCAACTCCAACACCATGTTGACAATGAAGTCCGTGACTTCCTGCAGGAATTGCTTCTCGCTCCCGGGTGGATGGTATACGAGAAGAATCCTGTATCCACACCTGCGACCACTGTACACTCAAAGAATCCAGCATCTCCCACTGGAACAGAAAACAGACTGCTACACGCCTGCCCCTGCAAGCTAGTCTCAGGCAGTGTATCACCAAGAACCCAGCCGGAACAGCTGACTCCAGTATGGGGCCAGAATTTTAATCCAGCCAGGTCTCAGTGATGCAAACCAGGTCAGCTGACCCAACAAGATCACCAATAGTAGCCTTCTTGTTCTTAATAGACCTGGCATTGCACAACACCGCCCAAGTAGGATGAGATTCCAAGGCCGGCCGAGTCACCGGCCCGCAAAGATCATGACAAGACTGGATGGACCAAGTGTCTTTTTCAGCCATCATTTCCTAGGTTTCAATGTTACATCAGCATAGTTCCTAGGCTCTTCCTGTCCTTTCATTAGGGAGGGGGGCAGGGGGGCATCTCAGTACCTGGGGCTCTCTATCTGCACCTTCACTAATTTATTTTATTTTATTTATTTAGTTTTTGTTGACAGGGTAAGTGCACTAAACAAATTCTGCCTATTTTCAGGCACAACCCTGGAGAGGGGGATACAGATGAATGCCAACTGACTTTGAACCAGATTAAGCTGTTGGTGGTATTTTAGTGAATGGAGGGAATTTGGCCAGGGCACCAGGGAAATTCCCCTAGTCTTTTCGAGAAGTGCCATGGGATCTTTAACATCCACCTGAACTACCATCAGAACAGGCAGATGGGACCTCAGTTTAATGAATCATCCGAAAGACGGCACCTCAGGAGTGCAGCACCCACCTCATGCTGCACTGCAGTGCCAGTATTGGGATATTAACCCAAGTGCCTAGTGTGGGGCTAGAACCCACAGCCATTCTGACCTCCCAGCCTCAGAGGCGAATGTGCTACCTGCTGAGCCACTGACACTGACAAGAATTTATTTGAAAACTGGTTACCGGGAGAGGCACACTGAGCCAAGGCTTGTTTGCAGGTGCAACCTGGGGGACGTGAACTGGAGAAACAGCAGTACGATACACAAAACAAGTCAATAGAGCAACATTTGGTAAATAAATTGGTACAAAAATAAAATTGTTACAAAAACAATGAAGTGCAGTCACAGCTCAATATGAGATACAAGTTCAAGTGCAAAGTAAAATGACAATACACAGCGTGCAGTTATTAAACTGACAATAGTCGAGTAACCTGTAGATGAACACATGTCTTACCCCGAAGTAGAGGGAAGAGCAGTGGTGGTGAGGAAATGCAACCAGTAGGCAGATAGTGGAGATCAGCCAGAAACCCAATCAAGGATGTTTAAAGGCCGGGAAGGTGTCAGGAGGAAGGATAACAGGAGTAGGTGGGGTGGGGTTAGGGTTTCAATTGGTGCCTGAGGGAGCTAGGGGAGGAAGAGAGGCAGAGGGAGGAGGGGAGTTTGTTTCAGAGTGCGAGAAGTTGATAGGAGAAGGCAGGTTGCCTAAAAAAGAGTGGCGGTGAGGACTGGAGAAAGTGCAATGACCCCTGGAACAGAGGGAGCATGTGGCTGTGGGAGTTGGGAAAGGAAAGAGGAGAGGCAAGAGGGAAGGTAACTAAACCAGTATTTGGATATGAAGGAGATACAGTGAGCCTGGTGATGTGAGGGCAGAGGGAGGATAGGAAGGGAGTAGATGGAGCAGTGATGAGTGCGAATGTGGGAGTTTGTAGCAAAGTAGCAAAAGGAGTTATAGAGGGTGTCCAGTCTGGCAAGGGTGGTGGTAGTGGGGGGGGTGCCATGGACTATATCCATGTAGTTGAAGACAGGGAACACCATTTTGGTAACAAGCTCCCTGTGGACCTGCAAAGATGAGCAGTCTTTGTTGCAGTACAGGGCACCAAGCTTGGGACGGAGTTTGGCATGGATGGCATCAATGCAGCTTGAGAAGTCATGCTTATTGTCTAGCCACACACTGAGGTACTTGAAGGACTCCACTGCTTTGAGGGGAGTGCCATCCAGTGGGGGGGGGGGGTTAGTTTGGCCAGTTTGTGACTGGTGCCAAAGGTCATGGACACATTTTTTTTAGTGTTAACCCAAAGCTGGTTCAATTGGAACTGAAGCAGAACATTACTGAAGTCCTGCTGGAGCAGATCTTTAACAGCTGTGGTAGAGGGACAGGAGGTGAAGATGACTGTGTCATCAGCATACATGTGAATATGTGAGTTGGCACAGGCAGCGGGGATGTCATTCAAGAAGAAGGAGAAGAGGATAGGACTCAAGACGCAGCCCTGTGAGACCCCAGCCTGGATGGGTTGTGGAGTTGACAGGATGCTTCCTACCTGTACAAATTGTTGATGGCCCATGAGGTAGGAATGGAACCATTTACACAGAAACATAAACTTTGATGGCAGATAAGGACAGCTTGGCCAACCCAGTCTGCCCATTTTCCTACCTATTGGATAAGCTGCAGATCCTAGTTAACCAGCAACCTACTTCCTCCTACCCCCAACTAGAATTGCTTTATGTCTGTCCCATACATTTTTGAATTCCCTCACTGTTATTGACCCCACAACCTCCTGAGGAAGGCCATTCCATGCATCCACCATCCTCTCTGTGAAAAAATACTTCCTCATGTTGCCCCTGAGCCATCCCCCCTCTTTCTTCAAATTGTAGCCCCTTGTTCTTGCACATCTCTTTTTCTGAAAGATGCTACACTCTTGGACTTTGTTGATTTCCTTGAGGAACTTAAATGTTTCTATCATGTCCCCCCCTCCCCCTTCCTCGACAGTATACATATTAAGCTCCTTTAGTCTCTCTTCATACAGCTTCTGGTGCAGACCCTACACCATTTTAGTTGCCTTCTTGTAGACTGCCTCCATCCTATCTATGTCCTTGCAGAGATGGGGTCTCCAGAACTGCAGGCAGTATTCCAGATGAGGTCTCACCAACTGTCTGTACAGAGGAATAACAACTTCCCATTTTCTACTGGTGATGCCTCTCCCTATGCATCTCAGTATCCCCCCAGCCCTCCTTACTGCCTTCTCACATTGCTTGCCTACCTTTAGGTCATCTGATATGACTACCCCCAGGACCCTTTCCATTTTTGTTGTTGTTTGTACCTCCCCCAACATTGTGTACTCTTCCCCTGGGTTTTTGTTTCCCAGATGCATATCAGGGGCACCATTTGGGCCCACCCCCCCCGCATTGCAGCCAAGATAGTGTTTAGCCAGGGTAGTGTTTTTTTCTGCTGTTGCGCCTCCATGTTTTTTTTTCTGCTGCCCCTCCTTGCAGCTAGCAGCCAGTATCTTTTTTTTACATAAAGGTGCTGCCTCTGCCTGCACTTGAGTCGGCATTGAAGTCTGAAGGCACTCATCACACACACACACACACACACACACACACACACACACCTGCAGCAAGCAGCAGCAACAGTCGTGTCCTTCCTGCCAAAAAACTCCAAGTCCCAGTGAGCATAGTGCTAGGCAGGACTTGGGGGTACTGCGATTGGCTAGGAAGGCTGACGGGGGCAGGACTAGTTGCGATGTGGTGTACCCAGCGACATCTCTAACTTCTGAGTGGGAGAAGTCTGCCTAGACTGTCTGACATGCCAGATTGCCATTAAGTTTGAGCAGGTTGGGATTCAGAGGCTGGAAACAATGAAGGGACACAGTCAGAGTGCCGGACGGTCCGGGAGAGTCTCAGACAGGGGTGAAGAAGAGTTTCATGTTGCAGACGGGAGACGCACAAAGAACTCGGTGTCTCGGCTCAACATGTTTTTGTTTATTTTGATCGGTCGAGGTGGGCAGCTGGCCTGGGGCCCCTAGACAGTGTGGACAGAGAGGAGGAGTGGAAGGGAGAGTCCGCGCGAGCACTGCAAGCTGTGAGTCCGTGCTGAGAGGAGAGTGAGAGTGGACTTAGAGGGAGGAAGATGAGGGAGGGAACGACAGGTGACTCAAGGCAGCAGCAGCACTGTCATCACAGGAGGGAGGAAGAAGAGCAAGAGACAAAAGCAGGTATGCAGTGGACAGGGTAACTGGCATTGGGGTACACAATGCAAGGGCTAGGGTTGAGGGAGGGTTCCCCACATTTCTGCCTCATCAATGTTTTGTTTTTTCAGTATTATGAAACCAACTGCCAGTGCCAAGCAAGTGCCCACCCTTCTCAGCCACCCCACCCCCGGGCCCCACAACCCCTGAGCAATTATTTTGTATAATACACTCTGCTATTGTAGCCTAGAGAGAGAGAAGGAGAAGAAGACTCAGAAGAGAGATAAATGTGAAAAATTATGGAGGAATATATTATGGCTAGATACAGGATGAAGTTTGGAAGTAGAGACAGACTAATTCAGAAATTTTTAAGTACATTTAGTTCCTGTTATGCGAATGTAACATATTTTGTATTATACTTTGATTAATGGATGCATTAATAAAACACCCACTATGGTTAAAATGGTGGCTACGTGGGAAGGGTGAATGATGAATTATTTAGTTTGATATATTAGCATTTTTGTTGATTTAACTTCATTTTCCTGTTATGAATTTTTTTATCATCTGATCCTTGAAAGATTTTAATAAGTATTCCCCTACTGCCTTAGTAGTGGAAGGATGGGATGAGAGTATGTTGTAATCATTTGTTTCATTTTATTTTCATGTGAATTTAACAAGTTTAGTATTATCATCTGACTTGTGAAAGTCTGAAAAAAATCTGTGACTACTATGGCACTGCAAGAGAAAATTCTGCATGAAGAAAAACCATACCTGTTACAGAAAACAGCACCTGCAAGAACTGCTTCTTTTGTTGCAGAATTCCACTGAGACTGTTATGGCCACAAATGTCAGGGGTGCCCAGCTGCTTGTCAGTGACGCAACAGCATCAAAGACACCGCCTGACAGTGGGCGGGCAAGGTCGCACGCTCAACCAGCTCAGCAAGTTCAGAAGCACCGAGGAACAAGCACAACCACAAAGAGTACAGTAGACACAGAACTAAGGGCTACAGCCCCACTGCAGGACTTGTCTCCAGGCTGGTTATCATCAGGAATAGCACATACAAGCCCCTCGGGGCTTGGCCTAGGACAAAGCTGGACCTCAGCTACAGTAACCCCAGGAGAGGAGGGATGGTTGTTGGAAGAATCCTTGAAGGCTGCAGGATGGGAAAAAAAAGAAATGCGCTGGGCATCAGGATCGTCGCCCATACATATGTCTACAGCACAGGACTTTTCTATGCAAAGTACTGATCCAAGCTTTAATCTACAAGAAAGCCGAGTGACTCAGCTGAATAATGACAAAATTGTAGCGAATGACTTGCTTGAGGTACCTCCAGAGTTGCAACTCACACAAAACCCTATACTGGTTTTAAATAATGCACAACAAAATACCACCTCAAATATAGAGGACGGCACCAGGGAAAACAATATTGACGGTCTAATCACCTTGCCAGAGGCACAACCAAATGATATACCTCAGACAACTTCTGCACAAAGACAGGGTACCCCACGACAACTTTCAAATCAAGGAACACCAAGATCTTATGCCTCCCTATTCCATAGCCCAATTCAACCAGCTAAATGACACAATGCTGCACACCTAAGATATATGGGAGGTATGGAAGAACCCCCTGACAGAATATTTGTAGCAAAAGTACTTTTGAATGACTCAATTAATTTTTTTGCCAACGAAATATATGCTCTTATACATGTGTCAGGAGATATGCACTTTGATGTTAGCTTTAAAACAAGTGGTTTAGAATGTTTTTGGGTGAAGTATAATGCTCTTAAAATGTCTTCTTTATGGGCCACTTTCTCAGCCATACCAGTGACCAAACCAGCCCAGAGAACTATTACAGTTATTTTTAGGAATGAAGGTGTCAGTGTTAATGATTTAGTATACTGGCTAAAGAAAAAATGCACAGTCCTGGGAGAACCAGAGGCCATCTTCGACTCAAAGTATCTGGACAGGGGCTTGGAAAGTTAAGGTTTTGTTACAATCTACAGATACTGGTCCAGCACCAACCTAATAGTTTCTTTTTGAGTAGAGATGGAAGGGTGCTATTTTACCCAGGCCAAGCAAAGGCTTGCTACAAATGTGGGTCGGCTATACACTGGAGTAGCAGATGTGATAAGGCTAGATGCTTTTTGTGCAATGAAACTGGACATGTAAGCATACAATGTGACAAAGCTGGGCAATGTAACCTTCATAAGGAAATAGGGCAACTGTCAATGGGCTGCCCATAACATAACTGACAGGCGGCTAGGGCAGAACAACGCTTATACCTTACACTAGCTCAAAGGAGTAAGATGTTAGAAAAGAAAAAGATAACTACACAAGTTTCCCCTGAGACAGTGCAGGAAGCAGCAGACAATGGCCCTATCTCGACCTCAGAACCACTACCTGAAGCTCCCCCCCATGGACCTACTGACATCAGATAGACCACCAAACATTAACATCCCAGCACATCAGTCAGATACAACAGAAATAGAAATGGCTCCAATGACTGTGGAGTAGGTTAACAGCTTACACCCTGAACAGGAAATGTAGAACAAAGACAATGCGAACTCTTGCACTGTTATGCCCCCCACCCTAAACCCACTACCTGAACGCAGGGTCATGAGTCAAGTGAAGTCAAGTCAATCTTTATTTACATAGCGCCTTTCAATATCAAGGCACTTTACAAAGTATAAACTACAATGTACAAACATACAACAATGTAAAATTTAAAAATTCAGTCTGGGAACGCCAAAGAAAATAAATACATTTTTAACATGGATTTAAAACTGCTGAAGGTCAGGCATTCTCTTAACTGATAAGGTAGAGAATTCCACATGGTTGGTGCTGCAAAGGAAAAAGCATGAGCTCCAGATGTTTTTAGGCGAACCCTGGGAATCTCTAGCAATCCTTCGTTGGCGGATCGGAGAGGACGACTGGGGGTGTAGGGAGTCAGGAGATCTTTCAGGTAGTTGGGTCCCTGTTCATGTAAGGCTTTAAAGGTAAGCAAGCCTACCTTATAGGTGATCTGCCACTGAACTGGCAGCCAGTGCAGTCCGTGCAGCACAGGCGTTATGTGACTGGACCAAGACGTACCAGTCAACAGCCTGTCCACAGCGTTCTTCACCAGTTGCAAGCAGCGGATATCAACCCCAGACAGCCCTAGGTAGAGGGCATTGCAGTAGTCAAGACAGGTGGTAATGAAGGCATGAACCAGTGTTGGAAGGTCACCAGGCGGAACCAGGTGTTTGACCCAGGTGATATTCCTCTGATAATAAAATGAGGACTTAACCACGGCTGACACCTGAGATGTCAGGGTCAGATCGTCATCAAAGATAACACCCAGGTTCCACACCCAATCTGAGGTAGTGAGCTGGACACCATCAAGCCATAGGCCAGACATGTGCCCAGCTCCCAAACCCACCCCGGGTGACTCGGGTCCACAACCAACACCTCAGTCTTATCCGGATTCAATCTCAGCCAACTGGAGCCCATCCAGTCTTTGATCTCAGAGAAGCAGTTATTTAGCACAGAGACTGTGGCAACCTGTCCAGGCACAAAGAATATATACAGCTGAGTATCATCTGCATAACAGTAAAAACTCAAGCGGTTTCACCTGATGATATCTCCCAATGGCAGCATATACACTGCGAACAACATGGGCAGCATTATGGAGCCCTGTCGTACCCCGTAAGACAGAGTGAGGGCATCAGAAGAATAAATTCCAGTGACCACCCTCTGAGATATGCCTGCGAGGAACAATCAAAACCATTCGAGGACTGTACCCGACAATCCACAAAGTAACTGCAGGGTCTCCAAAAGCACTCCATGGTCCACAGTGTCAAAGGCTACTGAGAGATTGAGAAGGACCAAGATGGTACGAGCCTTTCAATTTCTCGCCATTAGGAGATCATTTAGTACCCGAACAAGGACAATCTCCATGCTATGCCTCTTCCTGAAACCAGACTGAAGGGTTTCATAGACATTGTGAGTTATAAGGTGATCGTCCAGCTGCAATGCAACCACCTTCTCAATAACCTTCCCCACAAAGGGAAGGTTAGAGACAGGTCGGTAGTTAGCTGGGTCATCAGGGTTGAAGGAGGGTTTTTTAAGGAGTGGTCGAATAACGGCCTCCTTCAGGGGATCCGGAAAGACCCCCCCTCTCCAAAGATCTCCATACAATTTCAGCTAGGATCAGGCAGATAACATCTACACACCCCACTAAAAGGGGGGTAGGGCCTGGATCCAAACTATAACAGGTTGGGCGCAAAGTCCGGATGATTTTCACAATGTCCATGAATTCTGGTCAGCTAAAGTCTGACCAGACAGACCAGGTGCTCACCACCTCCCATTGACCTTCGCAACCCCTCATAGAGAGAGCTGGGCCGATTCCAGACCTGATGCTGGCAACCTTATCTGTGAAAGAACCAAGCTAGCTCATCACTCTTATTTTGTGAAAAAGCTCTTCTGGACTGGAGACAGACCGGATTGCACAATCTGTCAACGGTCCAGAAAAGTTGAGCCGTCGATTCTGTGCAGAAGAAATCTCCCTGGACAGGAATTCTGCCTTCTTACGGGTGAGTTCTGATTGATAGCCTTTGTAATGTTCTATCAATCTAAGCCTGTCAGCATCCAGGCCGGACTTCTGCCAACTTTGGAAAACAGTGCTGCGTATCGAATTGTGCTTGCCTTACATATATTCCTAAGTGCTTCTTTATTCTTGCATGTGATATTTAAGTAAGGGCAATAAGCTAGGTACTGTGTGACTATCTTACAATTTACACTCCTAAAGCTTCACCCTTTGACACGGGCAACGGAAACCCATTCCCCATCCCTTCACTTGGGCAAGGCAGTTCAGCCTGTGAAAACAGTGCCATACATATAACGGGGTGCTTCTCCTCTTGGCATCTATTCCTAACTCATTAACTGTTTCCACCTGAAGGTAAACAGAGGTACCAACATGTCCCCGGAAAACCACTCATCCAACCTAGGCAACTCGGGCCCTAAGTTCCACTGGTCTTGTAACCCACCGGCCTCTCTCCTAAACAGGAGTGTCTTCCTGGCCCTCTTATACACTTTGTCCTTCCTCAGGGTGGACATGTGCTTACAGCAAGCATGCCAGAACCCTATGATTCTAAATCTCAGGGACCCTATGGGCTGTGGCCATTATTACTGGACCACTCCCACATTTAAGAATGAATGCCTCATAGCACACGAGTTGGGAAAGCGCGATTCCTACTACGTGCTGTTCTACAAAGTATGCAGATGGCTCCACAGCCACTCAAAACCTTCTCTCAGACAAAGGCTAGTACAGTTACTCGCTCTACTACTGCTACGTGGTGGAGATGTTCAGCCTAACCCGGGGCACCCTTTAGACAATTTCCTTGTTTTCTCCCCCCAGGATCCCCATTGGGCATCACCAAAAGGAATAAGGATAGCGCACATGAATGTGTGCAGCCTTAGACCCAAAATCCATGAGGTCCAAGCCTGACTAAACCTCTACAAGCCAGATGTCCTTGCAATCTCGAAGACCTGGCTTAAGGACCACATCCTGGACCATGAGATCATGGTCCCTGGGTATTTAACCTACAGACAGGATAGGGCAGCTAAGAGAGGGGGAGGGGTCCTAATTTATGTGAAAGACACTCTAAATATGAGACAACTAAAGATCAACCCAGTTAGTTGCCAGGATGGGGAGTCAATCTTCATATGTCTTACCCTTGGTAATACCAAACATCTCACTATCGGTTGTGTCTATAACCCTCCTAAGAATGCTCAAACTGCTCTTGAGAGCCTCATCAAACTGGTTGGGAGTGAACTAACTAATTAACTCCTAATATTTGGAGACTTCAATTTGAACTTTGCCTCTGACCCCAACAAAGCCCTAAAAGGAGTTATCCATGATGCAAACCTGGAACAGGTCATCTCTTTTCCTACCAGGCTCAATTACAAAATGGGGAACCATACCACTGTTGACTGGACTCTGTTTTCTAACCCCCTCAACATACAGAAAGCAGGGATACTGGCTGACACTATTAGTGACCATTCTCCTAGTTTCTGTATATGGAAGAACATCGCAACTAAGAGCCCTCCTAGGATACTCAAGGTATGAGACTTCTCCAACTTTACGGCTATAAAGTATAACGACTACCTAGGCAACCTGGACTGGAGCCCGGTCAGGCCCCTCCCGACACTGGATGAGGCCCTGGCCTTTTTCCAAGACTCACTCCTCAAGGCAGCATCCCTATTTGCCCCCTTCAAAAGACTCCTGACAAAAGAAGGCTGCTATAAATGGATCTCCCACTCAGTGAGAGCTCTGATGAAAAAAAGGGATAAGGCCTGGAAGAAATTCAGGCTCTCCCTTCACCTTGTCGACCTGGTTACCTACAAAACCCTAAGAAACACATGTAAGCTTCACCTCAAACGAGCCAAAAAGGAGTACTTGACCCAGCTACAAAGATCCACACTAGGGAACCCTAAGCATTTCTGGTCACAAATCAATGAATTGCTCAAGGGAAATTCCAAGGAGGCACAAGGTCAAATCGAAGTACTTGGACAGTGTACCAGCGATGGCCAGCTCATAGCTACAGCATTCAACCACCACCTTATCAACCTTGATGGGTTCAAGCTGGGGTTTCCTACACCCAGGCCTGTACAGATCTCCATCGAATCCCCCAGTCAGAACCAACCCAAATTTCACCTTAGATTAGTCAAAATGTGCGAGGACCTGCACCTCCTGAAGACCCTCAAACACAAAGGGTCCGGTGGCCCTGATGGAATCAGCCCTAGGCTACTCCAGGAAGGAGCCCGGTCACTAGCCAAATCCTTGACCTGGATCATCAACAGGTCATTACTCAAAGGCTACATCCCATCCCAGTGGAAGGTGACCAATGTGGTCACCATCCTTAAAGGCGGCTCTCGTGAACAAATTGGCAACTACAGGCCCATCTCCCTCCTGTGTACACTGGCCAAACTGCAAGAAAGGTTAGTTTATGGGCAACTGAGAGACTATCTGGAGCTCTACCAAATGCTAGCCCCCTCGCAGCGTGGCTTTTGGGTAAACCATGGCACAGATACAGCGCTCATCCAACTCTCGGTGGACCTATTCAGGGCAATGGATGCTGGGAAGTCGACAGCCGCTATCTTCATAGACCTGTCCAAGGCATTTGACCTCGTGAACCATAATATTCTTCTTACACAGCTGCAATGTATTGGTCTTGATGCCCATGCCCTAGGCTGGTTCAAGAGCTACCTTACAGGTCGCTCCCAGAGGGTCATCTGGAAAGGAGAGCTATCAGCCCCCCTTCCCATAAAGGAGGGCATTCCTCAGGGCTCTATTCTAGGCCCCCTCCTAGTCTCTCCCTTCACAAATGATCTAAACTGTCACTGTGGGGATAGTTCAGTAGTTCAATATGCAGATGATACTGTCATCTACCGTTTCATGTGTTCACCACATGACCTGGGCCCTGTCCTACAAGGGGATCTAAACACACTTGAGGCCTGGCTCACATCCAACATAATGATCCTCAACTCAGCTAAAACAAAGCCATGCTGTCTGGCCCTAGATCCCTCGGCCTGGACAGGGCCAATTCCCTTAAGCTGCCTTCCTTTGATGGGCAACGTATAGAAGTAGTTGACAAAATAAAATACCTCGTGCTAGCAGTCGACCAAGGTCTCACCTTTAAGCTCCACATAGACCAGGTAACAAGGACTATCCATATCAAACTCAGCACCTTGTACTGGCTAAAAAAACAACTAATCCCAGAGGCTAGACGAGCAATTGCCACTAGTGTCCTCCTACCCACATTAACTTATGTCGCCCCAGTACTTCAGGGTATGGCAAAGGGTGAGGTTGGCAGGCTTCAAGTCCTATACAACAAGGTGGCGAGGTCTGCGACAATGTGTCACCCAAGAAACCACCCCTGCATCTCACTAGCTCAGCTGCAATGGCCTTCCTTCATGGCTCAGCTACAGTATCCCATGCTTTGCCTAGCGTACAAACTGCAGAGCCCGGCGTCCCCACCAAGCCTGACAAGAATCATCATGCCCAAGCCTAACCCCCGAATGCTCAGGACCTCGGGTCGGTCCCTACTGGCAATCCCCAGAGTCAAGACTCACACAGGAGGCAAATCTTTTGCTCTTATAGCTCCCAAACTGTGGAAGACCCTCCCACCTTCAGTACAGGAAGCCCCCTCATTGTTCCACTTTCGTACAAGGCTTAAGGCCCATTTGCTCAGGACGAGTTCTTGCCACTGCGAGGGTATAGGATAATTCACCTACGATCCCAATCACAATACTCATCCCTCTCTCCTTGTACCTAACTGGGACCTAACCTTGCCTTGATTTGCTCTGGAGTTGCACTTATGGTCTACTAATTATATAACTGCATGTAAACCGTGTAAACCTTTTGTTACCCTGGATCACCTGACTGCATGTATTCTACTGTTTTCTGTTCCCCGGGTCGCCCCTGAAAAAGGCACCTTCGGGGCCCAGTGGGCCAACCCGGTCATCAAAATTTAGTAAATAAAATAAATAAACTCGCCTCAACTCCTTCAAGGACCCATCTTACCAAGGGGACCTTGGGCGAAGAGTGAGTGGTCGAACAGGAACAGGAGCAATCAAGTTCAGAGCATCTCCCACTGCCTTATTATAGGCTAGTACAAGGTCCCCTGGGCTTGTGCATTCACCCAGCAATTCCGATAGGTCCAGGACCACTGATAGACCATCTGGGGTAACTCCTCTTAAAGGGTGGTACCAGACCATCTCCGGTGACCAAAGTAGTAGACCAGGGAAGGGCTGTGGACATGGCCTACCTAGACTTTAGCAAGCATTTGACACAGTCCCACACAAAAGATTAATAGTCAACTTAACCAGCCTGGGAGTGGGTCCCAGGGTGGTAGCCTGGGTAAAACATTGGCTGGACAACAGGACACAGAAGGTAATTGTAAAAGATCTGCAACAGGGTTGATACTCAAGGAGGCATGGAAAGGATGAGAAGGGACTTGGCAAGGTTGGAGGAATGGTCAGAAGTATGGCAGTTTGGATTCAATGCAAAGAAGTGCAAAATAATGCTCCTGGGAAACAAAAACCCAGGGGAAGATTACACGGGGGGGGGAGGTAGTAACAACAACAAAAATGGAAAGATACCCGGGGATAATCATATCAGACGACCTTAAGTTTAGCAAGCAATGTGAGAAGGCAGTAGGGAGGGCTGGGGGAATACTGGAATGTATAGGGAGAGGCATCACCAGCAGAAAACAGGAAGTTTGTTATCCCTCTGTGCAGACAGTTGGTGAGACCCGATCTGGAGTACTGCATCCGGTTCTGGAGACCCCATCTCAGCAAAGACATAGGATGGAGGCAGTCCAGAGGAGGGAAACTAAAATGGTGCAGGGTCTGCAAGAGAAGCCATACACTGACAGACTAAAGGAGTTTAATATGTATACCCTTGAGGAAAGAAGGGAGAGGGGGGACATGATAAAAACTTTTAAGTACCTCAGTGGAATCAATAAAGTCCAAGAGGGTAGCATCTTTCAGAAAAAGAGATGTGCAAGAACAAGGGGACACAATTTGAAGATAGAGGGGGATGGCTCAGGGGCAATGTGAGTAATTATTTTTTCACAGAGAGGGTGGTGGACGCATGGAACAGCCTTCCTGAGGAGGTTGTGGCATCTAAAACTGTGGGAAAATTCAAGAATGCATGTGACAGACAGAAGGCAATTCTTGTGGGGGGTAGGAAGAAATAGGCTGTTGGTTAACTAGGATCTGCAGCTTATCCTGTAGGTAGGGAACTAGGCAGACTAGGTGGGCCAAGTGGTCCTTATCTGCCATCAAAGTCTATGTTTCTATGTAAGGGGTAGGTCCATTTGGGGGGGCCCCGAAACTGAACCCTATGGTGTGATGGTCAGACCAACTGATTGGTTCCATCCCCAAATCAGAGATCTCCATCCCCAGGAGGAACAGCAGATCCAATGAGTGACCCCCTACATGGGTAGAGGAGGTAACCATCTGTGTGAGGCCCAGCATTGTCTTAAGCTGGAGGAGGTTTTGACCAAATTGAGAGAGTTCATCATTGACCCAGGCATTGAACCCCCCCCCCCAGAATTATCCATCTGGGAGACTCCAGTGCCACATCAATGATGAAGTCCGCAAACTCCTGCAAGAATAAACCCCTCATCCCCTGGTGGACAGTAAATGAGGAGTATCCTGCAACCTACACCCTCTCCCATAATGCACTCAAAGGATCTGGTGGACTCCATTGTAACATCCACAAGGCCCAGTTCAGTCTTAAAAAAGATGGCTACACCCCCACCCCTTCGATCCAGCCTCAGACGGTGAATCACTGAGAACCTAGCTGGAACAGTGGAGGCCAATACTGGGCCTGCATTTTCATCCATCCAGGTCTTGGTGATACATGCCAGATCCACCATTTCAACAAGATGAGCTATAATAGCCATTTTGTTTTTGATGGACCTAGCATTACATAACACTGCCCAAGTTGGATGGGATGCTGAGGAAGACCTCGACTCCTGTCCAGCATCAATTGCTGGGCCCTTGTGTATGGGAACAAGACAGGGATTACCCCTGTCCTGGCACCATTTCACCCCAGGGCATCACCTGGTCCCCACCACCCCAATCTGTCCCCCCTTTCCGTTCTGCCACCAGGACCAGTTCTCATCCCCTTCCTGCACCTTCTAACAATCCCCAAGGATTGACAATGTCTATAAACCTCCACTGGTAAATAAGGGCAGTCAAAGGGATGCAATTCCCTGAGCCTGGTGGGGGAATACTGCCCGACTGTCATTTGGCCTTCCCAGTACATTCTTAAAATAACTAATACACCCAAATTAACAACCCCACCCAAACCAACTAACTATCAATATAAATTATAAATAATAACAAACTCAAATTGCAATAAAATACACTATCCAAAAACACATAAACTTTGTGGTCACAAATTAAGAGGAACAAATCAACTACTGTATGAACTGCAAAGTAATGATCCAGACGACAACAGACAGGCAGCTTCCCCAACCCCAAACTGCAAAAAAATGAGAAGATTCCCTTGCAAAACAAATCTGATGTATTACAAAGCCCTTAAAAAGATTCTGATGAGTCAGACACTTCCTCTCTGGTATCATCACAACCAGAAGCCACTACAGATTCAGAAGGTAAGGTTGACATTGGCTCTCATAAAATAAAACTAAAGAAAAATGGAAACATATGGAAAGCACCAGCAGGAGGGGAAAACCTAGGTGACAACATCTCATAGGATTGAATGTCTTTAACACTTAACATCTGTACTCTAAATGTTAATAGTATTAAGAAACCAGACAAAAGGAACATTGTTTTTTTCTTTACTACAAAACTTCAGTAATGAAGTATTTTTTCTCTAAGATGTCCGTTTCAACTCTCTTCAAGAAACATTAAGGGCACAGAAAGCCTGGTTTCAGGGAACTTCCTTCTGGTCCTTTGGGCAGGAGGAAACCTGATCGGGAGTAGATATTTTATTTAAAATACCAGAAGTGACTATTTTTAAACTTATTGACTTAATTCCTGGGAGGATACTGATTTTAGATACCAAAATACAAAACACTTTAATGTGTTTTATCAATCTACACACTCCACAAACAAAAACAGAAAGATTTGCAATGTTAAAGTTGATACAACCATATCTTTTTTCATCACATCAAGTAACTTTTGGAGCTGATTTTAATTGTACTTTATCAAAACAAGACAAAGGTCACCATACAAAAATGAAAACATTTTCTGTGATTCCAATTTTTTTAAATCATGAACCCCTAGTGCCAGGCTAAAAGGTGCATATCATACACATTCAGGTCTATACACCCCAACTTTCCACAAAGGAATCTTAGTGACTAGGATTGATTTTTTTTTTATATCCAAGCATCTTATAATCCAACAGGCAACAGTCCTGCCTGTAGAATTTACAGACCATAATCTATTAAATATATCTATTGAACAAAGCAGCTCCATGAAAAAGGGCCCAGGCACATGGAAGTTGAATTCATCGCACTTAGATAACGAAGGGATAGTAATGGCTATCCACCAGTTCATAGCAGCTAGGAAAATTGTTCTCATCCTGTATGATGAACCCATTGTATGGTGGGAAGATACGAAACATGACCTAATAAAATTACTAGTTTAAAAAACATGTCATGACTGCCAACATTCTGTAAAGATTGCTGATGTAGCTAGTTGTTTGATTCTGACTCTGTTTTTCTTTAAAAAAGTGAAAAACAGACTGCCCACCATACTGGTGTTACCACACCAAAACAGGTTTGTTTACATTCCTTGATAAGCTCCAGCGGCATCTTTCCTGGACTTGGGTCACCCAAAACACAGGCTAGCCCCTCATGATGCAGTGGGAGTTTAGGAGGCTATTGCATCATGAGTGACTGCACTGTTTGCGGGTGTTTCTAATGCTTAGGAAGTATGCAGTAAAGAACAGATCCAGGATTGTAAACAAAGTTGTTTATAAATATACATTAGCATGCATTACAGTTCTACTAAACAAGGAGACAGACAAAACAAACATGTTAGAGAAAGTAAGCAATCACAAAATGTAGGTTTTTAACTAGAAATAGTATGATGAAAAATAGGTTGACAGTGTCCCTTTAAGCAAATCTACCCATACTGACAGGTACTTACAATACATTAATAAAAGACATCATTTACAAGAATTGTTATCATATACTTATGAAACCAATCAGGATTATTCCAAACAGATTAGTAAATTAAAAAAGGATTTAACAGAGTATCATAGCCAAAAGGCAGCCTACAACAACAACAGCAGTTTGATACCCAAGGAAAAAACAGTACAGTATGTCCTTACGAGAGCTGCTCAAACAGAATAAATAAAAAAGTGATGGATAATTTATTACATGAGCATAATATGGTGCAGAATACCAATAAAAGTTTAATGAAAGTAGTCTTGGGTTACTCCAGGGCAATGCATGATCCACTGACTACTACAAAAGCAGAATTTGAAGAATGTTTTCAGAATATAGCTATATCTAACCTACCTAATACCGCATTACATAGCCTCAGACAAGAAATCCAGGTAGCAGAAACGCAAACGGCAATTTCCTCACTTTTGAAGACCTCTCTAATGAGATATATAAATTAATTAGTCCAGAAATTGCACTTGAATTAACCATAGTGTATAACCAAATTCTGCAATCCAAGACAGTGCCCCTTTATATGAAAATGGGTATTTTTATATACTTGTATAAGAAAGGTGATAAACAGAAAATACAAAACTGGAGACCCATCAGTTTATTGAATACGGCTATCAAACTTCTGTCCAAAATCATAGCCAACAGATTATTAAAAATAGCTTAGCACCTCATTTCAGAAGCACAATCATGTTCAGTACCAGGCTAAAAAATCTCTGATCACCTCATAATTTTGACGGAAATAGTAACAAGAGGCAATAAGAGCACATTAAATGTTTCTTTTTGTTTTCTTTAGACCAAAGAAAAGCTTTTGAAAGTGTCAATCTTGACTTTTTATGGTATACACTACAATATTATCATATTCCCAACACTGTAATAGATTGGATTAAATATCTTTATGCCAGTGCTACGGTCGCCCCGATGGTAAATGGCTGGAAAGGACCCATTATCAGCATTAAGACAGGAGTGAAACAAGAATGTCTGCTAAGCCCTATACTATATGTATTTTTCATAGATCCACTACTAGAAATTTTCAATTCATCACCTTTGTTACGGCCCCTACAAAATAATGAAGGAATTTTTCTACATGTTGCAGTTGCTAACGCAGATGACATTAGTATTATGACACAAAATGACAACTCAATAAAACAAGTCATAAATATGTGTAGATATTTTGAGAGTTCTTTTTTTTTTGGAGTTTCTATTTTCTTGCCTTCCCTCCCACCAGCTCCAAATCCATCAGGAGCACTTAGGAGTCATCCCTCAGCAAACCACCTTACCTGGTCTGCCCCTGTCACCCATGGAGCCTTGGATTATCCCCCAGGCAGGGACGAGGTGGGGCCCAAACACCCCGAATATCTCGTTTCATCAGTCAAGGGGTGCCAGGAAGGTGGCTGCAAATCTAGGGCACGCTCCAATGCTCCGTCTCAATCGGAGCAGGAAGGTATTTCCCTGTTCTGTAAGGGAGTGGCCAGTGCCCTGATGTCAAGGTGTTTTACTGATGTCTGCCACTCCCAACCCTTCTCTATGCTCCAACGCTTGCTATGCCTCCGGCTTCCGCCAGAGGCCAGCCAAGCGTTGAGCAGGAGCCCCCCTCCCTCCCAGGAGAGGAGAGCTGTCCTCCGGATGCTCAATCCTGTCTCTCCCCTGCCTACCCCTGATGACCCGGACTCGTTCCCAAATCCAGGTCACCGGCGTGGCGCGAGGTGTGGTGTCCAGCGCCTCAACCCTCAGCACCACCGGGCCGGCCATTTTGAGAGCTTTTCAGGTGCATCCTTAAATATTGGAAAATGCATGGGTAGAAACCTTAACACTTCTCAGGTGTTGCCTACACTGTTTTCAGGAGTTCCTATACAAACAGAACCAATAACAATTTGGGGTATAAAATTTGGGAACAGGAATTCAGATGCTTTGAATTGGGAACAGAAAATTGAACAAGGAAGGCAAAAAGCTGCACAGTGGAACAAGTGGAAAATGAGGAAAAGAAAATGGTTTATTTAATTAAAGCTTTTTTAATCCCTTTGTTCCTATAGATCAGCTATGTTTTCCCCCTCCAAAGAACCTAGAGACCTCCCTTCTTAGTGTCTTTCTTCAGGCCTTATGAGGTAGCCATCTCAACCCTGTCAAAAGACAAATTACATACCCACCCCTGAAAAAAGGAGACCTTAATATGGTAAACCTGATTTTTTTTTTATAGTATTTTCTTCACGCCCAACCTAAAACCGCTTCTAGTAAATTTAGAAATGGGGTGAGAACCATGGGTATATACACAAGCTTCAAATTATGGTTCCAACAATGGGGAACAGGAACGTTAAAAACTGTTAAGAACGTACGAATGTTGCCTTCATATATGAGGGAAATCTTTCTAAGATTGAGACTGGCAAATAACGAGCCAAATGATTCTTACATTACATATGAAAAACGTATACAACCATGTTTTAGAACACACATGTACTGTAACCGATATATTCCCACACTGTCCACAAATATATAATATCTCATTACAGGAATTCCTGATAAACTCTAGGATACAATCATACATGTGGGATGTCCTCTGGCTCAGCTGCCACAGGAAATTAAACATGAAATCAAATCATAAATGTAAGAAAGTAGAACGATTCTGTAGTAGGACCCAGTGTATAACTGAGATAGAAACTACACAACACCTGTTTTTTTTCACATGCTCTTACATCCTGGGGTTTTGGGCCCACCCTGGGCAACCCTTTACTTTTATAGCTACCTCCTGTCATATGACTAACTGTCTACTTTTCCATTGGCTCCTTATATGGAGCAGCCGCTAGGGGTGTAACCAATAATTATCTCCTCTCAAATAGGCAAATAGACTACTATTACCAGTGTTTTCAACCCTATCTGCAACCTTTTGGACTATATATATCTAGTTCTTCTCAGGTTCATTACTCTAATCTATTGCTAAGTGTGCCTATCGGATTGCCTAACCCTAGCTCTATTTGATCAAAAATTCTGTCTTGCAGCCAGCCCAGTGGTGCAGAGGGCTGAGGCGCTGGATGCCTTACCGAGCACCATGCCAGTGACCCGAGTTCAGGAACGAGCTCAGGCCATCGGAGGCCGGCTGGGGGGGAGGGTACGGAGCTGGTTAGAGCAGCCGAAAGGCAGCTCTCCTCTCCGGGGAGGATCTGGTGCATCCCTCGGTACAGGTCTGCCTCCTGGTGGAGGCCAGGAGCGGAATAGCTGAGGGAGCACACAGGCATTAGGCCATGAGGTGGGCGGAGGGGGCTGTCACCGGGGCCGTAGTACGCATGCGCACCTCCATGCGCATGTATCTCTACTCCTGGAGCTCAAGGTTAACAAGGGAGAAATGGAGGAGAAAAATTCCCCAGCAACTGGATGAAGCCCAAATCTCCCACAGGCACCACTCTCGAGCCAGGCATAAGGTAAGCCCTGGTAATACAGTGAGTCGGAGCTGGAGGGGCCGGTCGGGCTGATGGGGGGCTCCCGGGGTAGGCACACAAAATAAAAATACAAAAAAAAAAAAAACAATTCTGTCTTGCTACCTGTGGGAAAACACATATCTTCCTTTCCATTTTTTACGTTCGCTTGCGTGCATGCGCAAGGAACGTTTTGGGAGAGTAGCACACTTAGAGGTGTGCCTCTCCCACCCAATGCACTGCTCCCTTGAGCAGGTGTGGCAGTCCTGCACCAATGGTGCAGCAGCTCAGTATGACAGCGGTGTTCCTCTGCTTCAAAGAAAACACCGCTGCCATACTGAGCACCGCCCCTCGCGTCCATGCGTTATCTCCTCCGCACGTCCGCTACGCCGCCTCCAAAGCTTTCATGCCATGCTGGGAGCCCACCCAGCGTGGCAAACATTGTTGCCGATGGGGTGCCCAATCCCCGTTGGCTCCACGGCCCCAAAGCCATCCTGCTGCGCTGGAGCCCACCCAGCATGCAAGCGTTTGCTTTATTTGCCGGCGGGGTGCCCAATCCCCATCGGCTCCTCGGCGCCCCAGCGTAGTTTGCCGGCAGGTGCCCAATCCCGTCACGCTCCTCAGCCCCCCAGCCATCTTCTGCCACACTGGGAGCCCACCCCAGCGTGGCAAACATCCACATCGTCTTTTTTTTCAAACCTGTAAAACAAAACTGTCCTGCGCGCATCTCCCAATCCCCACAACTCGCACCCACCCACTGCACATCCAGCCTCCCCACCCCCTCACCCCATACTTACCTCTGGACTCCGCGCAAGATCTTCGGTGGACGGGAACACGTCTGCACTCTTAAAAGGCGACCGCGAACTGAGAAATGCCGGTAAGCTGTATAATGGACTAGATGGGGGTTCAACTTCATTGTATATCTCAGTCATTTTTTATTTTGCACATTTTCAACATGGTTTGTTTGAATGGGTCACTGTCATGGTGTTATTCGGGCGCGGGTGATTTCGCAGGCACTGCGCAGTCACTGCACGAAATCACCCTTCAGCCTCGAATAATGCCATGACATTGACATCATTCATGAAAAGGGATCCCAAAAACCCCATGTTGAAAATTTGGTGCAAAAATTCCAAAAAATGACTGTTTTACGAGTGTGCGTTGCGCAGTTCCTACGCAGGCTCGTAAGTTCGTGAATTTTCAATATTTTCACTCCAGATTTTCAGTGTTGCCATTTTATCACACCTTCTTATGAGTTGCATAGCTTTCATTTTTCACATCTCACCCAAAACGTGTTTCCGCCCATGTAGCGCACAATGGTGCAGTTGGTGTGCGAAATCAATGTATGGAACACATTAAGAAAATCACAGTGACACTGTTCATGAGCAGAGGTCTTAAAATGGCTATGTTGAAAATTTGGTGAAAAAATTCCTAAAAATGACTGTTTTACGAGCGTGCATTGCGCAGTTCCTACGCAAGCTCGTATGTTTGCGAATTTTCAATATTTGCACTCCAGATTTTCAACATTGCCATTTTACCACACCTCCTCATGAGCAGTACAGCTGTCATTTGTCACATCCTGCCCAAAATGTGTTTCTGCCCATGTAGCTGACAATAGCGCAGTCGGTGTGCGAACTTAATGTATGGGACACATTAAGAAAATCACAGTGTCACTGTTCATTAGCAGAGGTTTTAAACTGACAATGTTGACAATTTGGTGAAAAAATTCCTAACAATCACTGTTTTACCAGCGTGCATTGCACAGTTCCCACGCACGCTCCTAGGTTTGCGAATTTTCAGTATTTCCACTCCAGATTTTCAGCATTGCCATTTTACCACACTTCCTTATGAGCAGTACAGCTGTCATTTTTCACATCCTGCCCAAAACGTGTTTCCGCCTATGTAGCACACAATGGGGGTAACAAAAAGGTCATGCTGACAATTTATTGTGCAAATACCAGCAATCGCACAGGGCATTAGGGTAAAGCACCATACATGCCAAACACCACTGCAAACACCTGCAAGCGAACGTTCGGCATTGACAAATGCTTGTTCTATTCCATACTGCTGTTTTCTCTGTTTCTACCCTGTACCTTTATTCTTCTTTTGGCTACCTTGCTCCTCTGCCTAGCCCTCTGTGTGGTAATTACACGCACTTGCATAAACATGGCTCTTCGTAACATGTTAGAGCTGCTCTCTGCACTTCTACTCTTACTATGTCTTAACTGGATTGCAATAACCTTCCTAGAATCCTATCCCTCTAGTTCCTCTAACTCCCTAAATGTTGATTTCTATTTCTCTGACCTAATTGCTGCATCTCAACCTACGCTAGCTCTCAAGGATCTCCTATTCCTTGAGGGTTGCACCTTCTATGCAGTGGCCACACTTTAAAAATGCCTGCTGAGGCATGCAGTTCCTTCACCATTCTGCTATTGAAAACTATGGTTCTTCACCATCTTAGCCATCCTTCTTGTAGGGGATGTAAAAATGAACCCGGATCCACCTGTCTGTTTCTCCCAGCTGACATCTCCGCAATTTCTAGCAAAGGGCTCTTTATTGCCCATATGAACATCAGCGGTCTCTCCTGAAATTTCACTGAACTTGAGGATTGGGTCAGTGTCTACAAGCCTGATGTACTCTGCTTATCTGAAACATGGCTTAAAAAGACTATCCCCAACTGTGTATGCTCCCTGGCTAACTACTCCCTTATCCATAGGGACAGGCTCTCCTCAAAGCATGGCGGAGGAGTTGCCATGTTCTACAAAGATCACCTTAACATCATGGCCATCCCAGCCTCAGCATCCTCCACCTGTAAGTTCCTTCATGCTACTCTCACCCTGGGAGCTAAAAACCCTCCACATTGTCTGTGCCCACAACACCCCAAATGGGGACACTGTAGGGCTGCAAGAATTACTTGAACAGACCTATTTGCACTCCAAACAGAATGAGGTCATTATATTGGGTGACCTTAACCAAAATTGACTGTGAACTGCCTATAGCACACTGCTCTCTCCTGATACAAAATTATAACCTTCACCAGCTGTTATCTGAGCCCACCAGAGTTACTCCTTCACTAAAATTCTCCACCCTTATTGACTGGGTACCGGTAAACCTCCTAGATCATGTATACTCAGCAGGCATCCTGGCTGATGCACTTACTGATCACTTCCCTACTTTCTGCATTTGGAGTCCTAAGGCTGCTCCATCCCCTCCACCATGCTATGTCACCTTCACCAGTTTCACCAGCCTGGATATTGAGGCATTTCGGCATGATGTCTTGAGGATAAACTGCTCTGGAATTTATCTTTCCTGTGATGTTGAGTCTGTACTGAGTATCTTCCTTGATGAATTCCTGGCCATTCAGAACAAGCATGCCCCCAAGGTGACCCGGAGGGTTAGGGGTAAACAAACGAGATGGCTTCACAAAGACTTGCTGAAAAATCTACGTATTAGGGATAAATGCTGGAAGAAGTTCTAAGAGTCAGGACTACAAGCTGACTATGCTACCTACAGAACCCTATGTAACTCCTGTAAAAAAACAGGTCAGAACAGCTAAGAGTGCCTATTGTAAAGACTGCTAAGCTCTGCTGGGAACCATAGAAAATTCTGTGCCCACGTCAAGTCTTTTCTCAGAGCTTCTCAGTCATCTACCCCTAGTGATACGGTATTAAATGGTGTACATTGCAATGATTACCAAAACATAGTTAATTCCTTCAATCGAATGTTCTCAGATCTGTCTCGGTATACCTTTGCCGTCCCATCGTCTCAGGCAGCCTCGCTGCTTTCTACATCAACACAGTCCACTATCCCCTGCTCTCCTTCTTGACAATTGCCTAAAATTCCCCCATTCCACTTCAAGGCAAGCTCAAGGACTGAGGTCTTAAAACTATTATGGATTATCTCTGACAACATTAGCTCCGGGTCAGATACACTTGAGCCTCAGCTCCTGAAACTAGCATCACCATTCATAGCCTCCCCTCTGGTTAAAATCTTCATGATGACCCTCTCCAATAGCTAAGTTCCTGACCTCTGGAAGATTGCCCATGTAACGCCTGCCTTTAAAATAGGTGATCCAAAGGAGATTACTAACTATAGGCCTATACCCATCCTGTCGGTCTTAAGCAAAATCTTGGAAAAACTTATTGCAAATCAAGCCAGTGACTACCTAACAAAGTGTAGCCTTCTCTTTGACACTCAGCATGGCTTCCAGAAAGGTCATAGTACCTCCACAGCTCTTCTCAAACTCACAACTGATGTGCTTACCAATATGGACACTGGCCTGCTGACAGCGGCAGTTTTTATACACCTTACTAAGGCCTTTCAATCAATCAATCAATCAATCAATCAAACTTTATTTAACCAGGCGTAAACACCGTTGAGCAAGCTCATTTTCAAAGTGGTCCTGGACAACAATAAACATATACAATCGCAGATATAATGGACAAAAACAAGGCATTGTACATGTGAGGGATAATTTAGGCCTATACATACAGAACTAACATAGGTAGCATCGGTTGTAAAGATGTAACACATTCTGTTTGTGTGCCACAAAGGTCTTACACCAGCAGTGGAGTTTGGCATGCCTTTTAATCTTGTTGATCACCCCTTGCTCCTCACCACTCTTTGCAATCTGAGCTTTTCTCCCCCAGTTGCTGCCTGGTATGGAAGCTACCTATCAAATAGAACTCAGATTGTGAAATTCAACTCCTCCTTATCTGAAGGCGCTATTATCAATATTCTTTTCTCTCTTTTTATCAATAATATATAGCTGAGGTTTTTCACTCATGCTCGTCTATTCTCTATGCGGACAATCTTGTACTCTATTCAAGCTCTGATAATGTCGCCAGTATAAACGCATCCCTTTCCTCAGGTTTCATGAATGTCCAAAAATGGCTGTCTGCACATAAGCTTGTACTTAATGTTAAGAAAACTCAAGCAATGTTACTTGGATCTGCCCCTAAACTCAGGGCATGCCAAACTCCACTGCTGGTGCAAGTCCTTTGTGGCACACAAACAGAATGTGCTACATCTTTTAAGTACCTGAGAATTCTCTTGGACCAATACCTGGGCTTCAATCTACATATACAATCCACCTGCAAAGCAGTGAACACTAAACTGGGGGTCGCTTACAAGACCAGTTTCATGCTAACTCCCTCTGCTAAACTTGTTATTGCCAGAAGCATATTACTCCCTGCCCTCGTCTATGGCACTACCACCTTTGCTGCTACACATAAAACTATCCTGCATAACTGGGATGTCACTTATAATATCTGTTATTACACCTCCTCGCCACTTCAGCATAAGCACCATTGCCAACTGTATAGAGACCTGGGCTGGTTATCCCCTCTGCCTGCCGACAATACTCTCTTGGCTCCCTGATTGACTCTGTACTCAGAAACCAAACTCCTTCAATGCTCACAGTATTGTTGGTACCTCAGACCTCCTCTTATGGACTGCGACTGGTAGATAAGTCCCTAATGAATGTACCTAGATGTAAAACATCAAAAGGCTCTGGTGCCTTCTATCACTCTGCTCCTAATCTCTGTAACTCTCTCCTCCAAGCACTTTGACAACCTGGATCCCATTACAGCTTCAAAATGGAGCTGTGCCTACATCTTTCTCTTGCTGATCCCTGCACTTGTTTAAATCCTCCCTAACCCCCTCAACCTCCAGCTGCTTCCTTGCCTTACCTTCCACCTCCCTACCCCCTAGCACTACTCACCCTTACTATCTCCCTGAGGGTTAATCCAGCCCCCCTCTTCACACTGAGTCTTGCCTTGTAGGCCTTGATGATGCATCCTGCCCAGTCAGGAATTCGACCTTGCCTTGTTTCACTGCCTCTTGAACTTTCATTGCTGTAACTTATTTAACTAATATTCTTTGCTGCTGTGTTGTTTTATTCCTTGACTGTGAGGGTTATTTTACCCTGAGTCTGTGGGAATTTGATAAATTGTTATGTTTCTGGCTGTATGTATCATTATTACTGACAGTTTTGACCTACACTATATGTAATTTTACTGTACTCATGCTATGTACCTGTCTTTGATTGTTGTACTCTCCTGGGTCGTGCCTGAAAATAGTCATTTCATGGCTAGTCCACCTACCCGGTTAACAAAAACTAAATAAATAAATAAATAAAATAAATTATTAGCACAAGAATGGTCAGAACCACTCTGAAAAAGTCACACAGGAAAACATCATGTATGGACATTTTTCCCAAAAAATGGAATAAATGGAATAAAAGCACCTTGCAAGTGATACTGACTATTAGTAAATGGCATGTATAGCATGCAAGATATTTGTTCACACTGTGGCAAAAACAAATCTCTCACCAGGACCTTTTAAGGAAGATAATGGGGGATATTAGGAAACTGTATTTTGAAGAAAAATGAAAAACTTACACAGACAGGAACTAAATAAATAAGCATTTGTCAGTGCCAAATGTTTGCTTGCTGGGTATTGGCATTGGTACTACATGAGTTAGAGAGATGCATAATAGGAATGGCAGTGAAGTATTGAACTAACACCACCCCCCACCCCCACCCTGCAAAGATTGACAGGCGTTGGGGTGTGCCTTTGGGTCGTTGGCCATAACACACACACCACTCCACCTCACCCCACCCTGCAGACACTGACAGGTGTGACAGTGTGCCTTGGGGTCTTCGGCCCTTACGCTCACCCCATTCCATAAGGAAATAAGCTGAGATGGGTGCAGTATAGTGGAATGGGGTGAATGTTAGGGCTGAAGACCCCAAGGCACACTTTGATGCCTATCAGTGGCTGCAGGGTGGGGATGGGCATGGAATGGCATGAGCATTACGACCGATGACCCCAAGCCGCACCCCCGATGCCTGTCAGTCTGTACAGGGTGGGGCATTATGGTTGGAAACCCTAACACCCCAGGCGTTTGTTGGTATTTTCACTCCAAATTTTCAATATGGGCTTTTTCGGACACCACGTCATGAACAGTGGCACTATCATTTCGTTACTCAATCCTGAAAGGTGATTTCGCACAGCAAATGTGCCATTCAGTGTAACAGGTGCGAAAAGACATTTTGGGCAGGATGTGAAAAATGACATCTGTACTGTTCATGAGGAGGTGTGAAAAAAATGGCAATGTTGAAAATCTGGAGTGAAAATATGAAAAAGTGGCATGTGTAGAAATTGTGTAATGCAGTAATTTTTTGGAATTTGTTCACCAAATTTTCAACACGGCCTTTTTGGGACCACCCCTCATGAACAGTGGCACTGTGATTTCATTAATCTGTCCCAAAAGTTGATTTCGTACAGCGACTGCGCCATTCTGCACCACAGGTGTGAAAACACGTTTCAAGCAGAATACAAAACATGAAAGCTGTACTGTTCATAAGGAGATGTGAAAAAATGGCAATGTTGGAAATTTGGAGTGAAAAATATTAAAAATTGGTGAAGCTGAAAGTTTGCATACAAACTGTGCAACGCACACTCGTAACACAGTTATTTTGGGGAGTTTTTTAACCAAACTTGCAACATAGGGTTTTGGGGACCCCACCACAATGAACAGTGGTACTGTTGTTTCATTAATCGGTCTTGAAAGGTGATTCTGCACAGTGACCATGAAATCACCTTTCTGGACTGAGAAACGAAATGACAGCATCAGTGGTCATGAAGAGGAGTCCCAAGAACCCCATGTTGAAAATTTGGAGCCAAAACTCAAAAAAATGGCTGAGCTATCAACTTAAGTTGACCCCCCCCCGCAACTGACTCCCATTATAGGGCTTGCCATGCTTTTCTTCAGTTTGCGGTCGGCTTTTGAATTGTGCAGATGTGTTCCCAGTCCACAGATTATCGCAGCACTGGACCTCCAGAGGTAAGTATGGGGTGAGAGGTGGTGCAGGGGGGAGGAGTGCAGAGGACGGTCGAGATGGGGGAGGGGGCCACCGCACGACGGGAACCGCTTTCTTTTTTAGGTAAAAAAAAAAACACATTGGGATGTTTTTCTTCTTTTACAGGTGCAATTTTATGAAACATGGATTTTGGCATACTGGGGTGGGCTCCCAGTGTGCCAGACTAGTGGAGGGGGGAACAATGCTAACCCGGGGATTGGGTCCCCCTGAGATCAGCTGAAAAAATGGGGCATGGGGAGGTGCATCTGACAGCAGAAGTGGACATCCTGGTGTCAGAAAAAAATAATTTTTACCATGACACACTGGGGGGGGGGCTCCCAGTGTGCCACAATAGTGGGGGCAGCATGCTGTCACAGGGATTGGGCACCCTGTTGTTGCCAAAAGATAGCTTTGGGGGGGCATGCAACATGGAGATTGGGCACCCCGATGTTGGCTTTGGGGGGAGTGTGTGGTGGGTGGCAGGAGCCGCCAATTATGCAAAGCCACACGACTCATTTTTTATTTCACTGGGAAAGGTACACTGAGCAAATGAGTAAGCAAGTCCAGCCATGCACATTATTGTGCACTGTAATGCACATGGCTGGAATGTTCCTGGTTGCCAGAAAGGGGGGGAGGGGGGAGATCTGCCGCTGCAATAATGAAACTGTCCATGATTGGAGCAGCAGATTTCTCTCAAGTCCTACGCTCGCTCTGAAACTGCCATCATCGGCAGCTTCCCTGTTGATTGGTGGCTGAGGGACGAGCCCCCGAAAGCATTCGCTGGATTGGCCAAACACTGCCACACTTCTGCAATGCTGTGCTCTCCTCAAAATGTTTCTTGTGTGCTGCACACACAAGCAAACATAAAAATGGATAAATCTTCCATGGGTAACCACATCGGATGTACTGATTACTTAAAATTTGGCACCCCTGCAGACATAGGTACTGCAGACAGACAGTGGAATAGCCATGTAGATTGAAAACAATGAAAGGGTTACAGCAAGTATGAGTTTTTATATTTTTGTTTAATCTTTAGGTGACTAAAACCCAAGCCTGGTGTTTTGTTTTAATTTTTGTGTTTTATATATATATTTGTTCCAGGCATTTGAGGACTGATATTATAATAACTGGGTTCTGTTTATTACGACAAACACGCACCGGGTTTCCTTTCTGCTGCGCATGTACCAGCACCAGCCACCACTCTTCCGCATCACCGCAAGCAAAACTAAGGTCAACAGACCAGACAGCCACACTGATTTGGTTGTAAGTAAACTTAAAAAAAAAACGTTGCATTAAACAATTTCAAACTGCCTCCTAACCAAAAAAGAAAAAAGACATGCCTTTCTTCTAGCAGCCGTGTCCAGCCACCCTGCTGAACCCGGTCAGACTGCGGCTGCACGGAGACATCTTCACTTTATTTTATATAATTGCTGTGGTGAAAAAACGAAACCCAGCGATTATATAATATAAAATATGGGTCAATATGTGTAAACTCAAATTTTACACAAACTGACCCATACTTTATTATGTTTGCTTGCGCGCATGCGCAAGAAATATCTTGGGACAATATGACTTGCTGGAGGTGCGTGCCTGTCCTTGCCAATGCAGTTCTCAGTCTGCGTGGTGCATCCTGTATGCACCAATGGAGCCGCAAGCTGTCTATGAGGGCAGATTCAGAGCACTGGTCTTGACTTGAAAGAAAAGGTCAGCTGCAATCAGCGGTGAAAACGTGTCTCCACTTTACATACCTGATGTGCTACGTCTTCCTTTTCTCAGCATGCCCCACCGTGACACCGACACCCAGCGGAGTACACAGCATTTGTTCTGTGGCTGTGCCGTGGTCATCTGCGGCTGAGAGAGAAAACAGTGGGAGACACACAGACTTCCTTTGCTCCCAAACACCCACATACACACACACACACACACAAAGTCCCACAAAAGCCAACCTGGGGGGTAGATTGTAGCTGTATTAAAGTATTTTATAGAGAGAACAAGGAGTGGGAGAGTGGGAGAATGAGAGAGAGAGAGAGAGAGAGAGAGAGAGAGAGAGAGATACACCTCCGAGCCTCCGGACATTGGAACACTGCACCACACAATTTTTTTTTAATTCCCTGTCTTCGCAGGCTGGCACTTGTTTTTTTACAGCTGATTTTAGTTGGAAAAAGCAAACTCAACAGCACTTTTTCTAAGTAAGGAAGGAGCAATGGGAGTGAGGGATAGAGCGAGAGAGAGAGAGAGAGAGAGACAGACACTGCACGTTCACGCGTAAGTTTCAGTGTCTCTCTCTCTCCTCACTAAGGAGGGTATACAGCAGCTTCTCTAATTAATTTTGAATTTTTTGACTGCAAAACAGGAGGAAATCAAAGAACTTTTTCCCTTTATGACCATGCTACTGATTTTCTTTCTTAGAGAGATCAGAATAAAAGGGATCCGTACGATTGGCCGTATCTTAAAATCCCGACAGCTGAATGACCAACTCTGAAATACTGACACATTCAAATTACGGATGCATTGTATTCCCGACTGTTAAAATCCCATGTCCCAAAATACTGACAGAAATAAAGATAGTTACTACATGTGAAATAAAAAACAATACTAAATCTCCATTTTCCGCCAAAATACTCCCTCAAACCTGCAACCTTAAGATATTACTTTTTCTCCATATGTACAAGTTACTGCATGTTTTTTAACTGAAACAAAACTCCATTTTTGGTTGATGTACTCCCTCAAACCTGCAAGCTTGCTACCTGTGCAAATCAGCCTAAACTGCTGCAGCTATGTGGCATTACGACACAAAACAATTAAACACTTGAATAAATGCCACCCCCCACCCCCAATTAACATCATGATGTGCACACCAAACTTCTAGCTGGAGACACCATCTGCCATGACTTCCTCCTCGGTCTTCCAGTAACAGCAAACATCTCTGGTAGGCAAGGTGATGTAAATGTAACATGTTAACTGTTTATGAAATATTGCTGGAGGCTGGATATGCAGGAACTGGAGCTAGATTAAGTGAATCACCTTTCTTTTTTCCAGCAACCATCGGAATGCTTCCAGTCCCCCACTACTGTCTCTCAGAGCTGGCTCGGTCTGACAGCAGCAGTGTGCTGAGTGCTGAAATACTCCCTCAAACATGCAAACCGTCACCGACCCCGTGGCATGGTGCAGCGAGTAAATAAACAAAATGATTGCTACTCCATGCAACGAGAGCTATCACCCCCCTACACTCTGTACTTTAAACACCCTCGCAGCAACTGTCGGTTGTGCATCAGTAAGACCATTGGTATTTTGCAAAATAGGATTTTAGTTGCTGGGTATTCGAGCATCGGTATTATGATTGGAGCGGGATATCAGAGGAAAATGTACCAAACCCGAAAAACAGCAAAACAAGTAGTCAGCCTCATTGAGCACTCATTGGTGGGTACCTTCTAGATTATCGTTCAACAGCTGTCTGTCTCTAACATCATCATCAGTTCATCATGTCATTTCTGTTTTTATTTATGTTTATTACTGCTGCTTTTTGTTGAAAAAAAAACTGTAGGCAACTTTCTCCTAAGTCAGGAGCGAGGGGGGAGAGTGAGAGGGTGTTTGAGAGAGAGAGCGAGAGACTGCACTTATTCTCTTGTACGTTTCAGCAGCTCTCTCTTCTCCACTCTCGAAGTTATATGACAGCTTTTGTAAGGAGTTTTGTATCCTACAAAATAGAGGGAATCAAAGAACTCTTTCCCTCTATGATCAGATCGTGCTACTGTTTTTCTTTCTCGGGGAGATTAGCATAAAAAGCACAATGAGCAGTCAGTCTCAAGGAGCACCCACTTGCTAGATATGCAGTGATTAGGAAAAAGCAGGCGGCCAGGTGAGCTCCGTGGGACACAGAACATCCTCCTCTTTTGACTTATCAGAACCTAAAACAAAGGTTGTGTGCTGCACATCTGTAATGAGCTAATACTTTTCACACATAGTGGGCTCATCGGTCGATGGTCCGCCGTCAACCAGAAGAACACAACACAGCCAGGGGAAGAGGTGGGGTTACTCTGTTTAGTTGGGAAAAAAATGTAAGCACTTTTTCTAGTAGCATTGTGGGTGCTCAACCCCCTAATGCAGAAGTCCTCATCATCCTCCCCTCACCCTACAGTACTGCGCATGCCCCGTTCTGCCCTTACAGTATGATTTCTATTAACAACTCATACCCTGAAAGCTCTGCATAGTTTGCAATTTATTTAAAACAAGTCAGCTGGTGTTACATCGATATCCAGCATTTGTTTGGCAAATTAAAACTTTACAATAAGATCCAAAAGATTAGCTTTAATTGCTTGCCCTTTTCACCTGGTCCAGATGCACCCAGCTGTACAAGCACAGCCTCCTGTTATGTCCTCACTGTTCCACCTCTCCCAAGCATCCATGTAAGCAAACAGGGAATGAACAAATGGGAAATAAACAGACTCGCCAAAGTTTCCTTTGGCGGTGGCAATAGGATGGGTATGGAAGGTTGAGATGACAAGGATCATGGAACATAGCAGGTCCATCATGGTTCATCCATTGCACATTTCTCCTAGCAATCCATTGTCCTGGGAGATGGAGGGGGGAATTAATGAGAAGAGTGGATAGAAAAATAGAAATTGTCGGCAGATAAGAACTGCTAGGCCCATCCAGTCAGCCCATTTTATGGAGAAAAAAAACCCAAAATGTTAGTTCATGTCCCTGCAAATTCTTACTCTTGCATCAGTCTTGTGAGGTACCTGCTAAGTTCCCCCACTCAAGCAAAACTCTGCTTCCCTGCTCTACTGTATGTTATTTTTTTAATTTGCTTTGTTATTACTTAAACAACTTTTTAATCAAATCCTGTTGCTTCCCTGTTCACCAATCGCTAAGCCACCCGCTGCTCCAGTACAGCCTCAGCCCCTGAACGCTGTACTCCCTGTAAAACATAAGGACAATTTACAAAGAACAGCCAAAAGCTCCGTCTGCTTTGCTGGTTGCCTGGTGTTTCTTCTGCTTGCTGCAGTAAGTGCAGACCTTGTCCCTGCAACAGGGCCCTGCAGACTCCTGCTCTTGCCATCAACCTTGTGAGCTACCAGCTAAGTTCCTTCACTCAAGCAAAACTCCATCTGCTTCCCTGGTCTGTACGTTTTTATCTTATTTTTCTTTGTACTTCTTCCTAGCGGCGTGGATCTCCGTGATCTGTGGCCGCCAGCACCGCACCTCCCATGCCCGGTCTGGCACCCTCACAGAGCCGGCCATTATCGCTCACGCACTCTGTGGCAGGATCCTCTCGGGAACCAGGGGGCGCCGGGTGTGGCCATCAACCACCGAGATCATCGCTCTGCCATGTTTCTGCCTTGATTTTGGCCCCTTGCAAAGTGCAGACGTGCAATGACATCTGGGCACAATGTGCTGTCTGCCGCACTCTGCCCCCCTTGCTGCCATCGCTCCGGTAGTGCCCCGGTCGTCACCAGGGGCCGCTACACAGCGGTGGTTCCCTGAATCCCTCCCTCAGATAGGAGAACAGTCCTCCGGATGCTTGATCCTATCCTTCCCCTGCCAACCCCTGGTGGCCCGAGCTCACGTCCAAACCCAGGTCGCCAGCGTGGCGCAAGGTATGGTGTCCAGCACCTCAACACTCAGTGCCACCGAGCCAGCCTACCTGGTCTGCACGTTAAATGTTTTTTTTTTTACTTTGTTATTATTCAAACAACTTTGTGTGATGAGAGCATGGCGAGCATCTGCTATGAGACCCACTCCCACAGAAACAGCCTCTCAAAGCCCAAGAATTACCACCAAGAACCGCGACCGGGCTCATTCTCCACCCACCTGCTGTTACATCGGAGGAACTGGCAACCAGCTGCAGGCGGAAGGCAATGAATAAGACACTGCTTACGTGGTGTACGGCAAGGCAGAGGCAGAAGGTTTCACAGCTGTCTGTCCATGGGCATACACTGTAGATCTCTAATATGATGGGCATCCTGTTTTCCATGGACTAAAACTGCGCTAAAAATCTTCAACAGAACTGGGAGCAAGGAAAGACACAGAGGATGTCCAGAGAAAGCTCCAAACTTAGAAACACATAATTTGATGGCAAATAAGGACCTCTTATCCTACCCAGTCTGCCTATTCTTCTCTCTGCCTATGCTGTCTTGGCAGACTGTACTTTATCACCCCCCCCCCAGTTAATTTGTCAACAATAATGATTTTAAAACATGTGTTTAACGCTGTTAAAAAAAAATAAATAACATTCTGTTACCAGATTCAGCTACAGTGGCTCAGTCCAAATGTGTCATTTTGGCTGTAATATAGGAACTAGCAGTGCGAGCTCAGATGTGTTTCAGCAGTGAAGATTAGTAAAACAATACATACATTTTTTTTTGAACAATGCATTTTTATGTTTGCTTGTGCACATGCACAAAAAACATGTTGTGACAGCTTGCTGGAGTAGCAGGTTGTGGAGGTGCGGCACTGTTGTAGCCAATGTCGCCACTGCTTTTTGGGGCTTGTGTCTGTGGCACCAATGAATAAGCACACTGTCTATGACAGCAGTTCAGAAGCGTGCCACCAACTTGAAAGAAATTCACCACTGCAATGGGGGAGTGCCCCCTCATTGCAGGGCATGCCTTGCCTGGTGTAACATTTCAATAAACATAGCGGCAGCTGTCGCCGTCCACGTCACAGTCCCACAAAAGCCAATGTGTGGGTAGATTGTAGCTGTATTAAAGTATTTTATATTTTATTTCCACTTCTTGTAGGCAGTCAATCTCCAAAACACCAAGCAAAAACTATGATTATGACTATGACTCCATCCAGCACTACTTTTACTGCGAGGATGAGAAGGAGAACTTCTACCTGCAGTAGAGCCTGATGCAGCTGCCGGCTCCCAGCAAAGACTTCTGGGAGAAATTCAAGCTGCTGCCCACTCCTTCATGGTCCCCCAGCCACAGGTTGAGTTTCAGCTTCTTTCCCTCCACTGCCGACCAGCTAGAAATAGTCTCAGAGTTCCTGGGGGTGACCTGGTTAACCAGAGCTTCATCTGCGACCTGGAGGACGACCCCTGCCTCAAGTCCATCATTATCCAGGACTGTATGTGGAGCGACTTCTCAGCCACTGCCAAGCTGGAGAAGGTGTTCTCTGAGAAGCTTGCCTCACTGCAAGCAGCTGGGATGGAGCTGACAATGATGGCGATGCCAGCTCTGACAACAAGCTCTAATAGCTGCTTTCTGCAGGATCTCGTCGGTGGCACGCTCTCAGCATCCGAGTACATCGACCTCTCTGTTGTGTTCCCTTTCCCCCTGAGTGACCCCTCCCACAAACACTACAAGATTCCCCCAACTATTCTAAACATCCTGTGAGTTTCATGGAGTATGACACTCCACCCAATACCAGCAGCAGCAATTCAGGTAAGTTACTGCCTAATTAATTATGCAACCACTTTTTATTACCTTTTGCCAAATGTTTTAGTGGAACGGTCTGTACTTGCGCTTCCTGGGTGGTTGAAGGCCATCGGCTGTACCTCGGGCCTCACAACCCACACAGGGCATGTGGTGGTTGCACTTTTGCTGCACACCCATGGCGTATTATTCTTCACACCATCTTGTAATGACCAGGCTCCCAGATCTACTGAGATTCCCAGGGAAAATGCTATAGTTACCCATACGGTCATACCCTTGAATTAGTCTTGCATGAAAATGGAGCGATTTTGGCCCTCTGTGACATATCATTATACATATTCGTTAGAACATCATGCCTGGGGTTGAAAGTATCAAACATCTGGAAACCTATGACAGGAAAGGGTAAAGCGTTTTAGCTAATTGTACTAGTTTGCAGACATGTCACTGCTTGTATAGATCTTTTCGGTAACTGGGGGGCGGGATTAGTACCCAAACATCAGTGAAGGGTAGGCATGCCAGTGAAAGTGAAAAAGGTAGCAAAGTGTTCACGGCACTCCACTCAATGCCTGCTCTGCAGTCTTCGGGCTGTTGCAGGCGTATCCTATTGCCACGTGGTCTCAGATGCAGAACATAGAAAAAGTATGATCACTAGGGTGTTGCCTTATATGACCTGTTAGAGAAATGCAGTTAAGCAGATGCAGGATTCTACCAGCTCTGTAGAATCGCAAATGCTGTAGTGGGGGGTGTTAAACTGGGTGAAGGAGTGGGGGGGCACTTGAATACATTTATTTCCTTTTAGACGATCTGATTTGGGATTACATTGCCAAAAAATATCAAATTAGAAATGTGCTTGTTCTATTTAAATAGAATCGCTGGGTTATGTTCCTTTATCTGTACTGAGTGTTATGATGTTAACTTGAGGCTGTGACATAAGCATTATCAAAATTGCTGGAGTTGCTCCAGTGTCTATACCGGTGTCCCCTCCCAGAAGTGTTAAATTTCACTCTTGGCTGTCATTTGTGGTTGTGTAACAATTTCTCAAGCTCTTGAAATCTTTCAGTTAGGTAGAGTTCAATGCTGTTACATTATTCTGTATGAACCATATTATGTGTACAGCCCTACAGAACAAAACTGTTTCCATAACACAGTGAGATAACATCATACACCCCAGAGCAGAGCAGGAGCAGTCTCTGATGTCCTCTCACCCAGTGAAGGAAATGTCAGCCTTGTGTGTGATTGTCCAGTCATTCTTTTGTATAGTATGTGTTTTAATTTACTTTCTGTTTTTTTTTTTAATCTGTTTTTACCCCGTTCTCTGCAATGCGGAGGAACTTCTTCAGGGAGCCCTAGGCTGGTATTCCCCTAATCCCTCCCCAGGTACCTCTCGAAGTGTCACTTGGACCCACCTCCATCGTGCCGTGGCCTGCCCCCCTGGGCGGGGAAAAGGGGTTCCCCAATTCCTCATCCAGTCCATTACTAAGTGTCAGGAGATCTGCTGTGGCATCTACCGAGGGCCCAGTTATGGGTTATCTGGAGCAGCCAGATCCCATTTACGTCCATAGCGATGGGGTATTTTCCTTGTTTCTGGCCCACCCCTCAGGGCATCAGCACGCCAGGAGAGCCAAGGGGCAGAGCACATCATGATGTGCAAATGCTCCGGCGCCCAGCCGACATCCTCCCTCCCTCCCTTCCTCCAGCTGTCCCGCTGCACCTCCACCCATGGTCACCCAGGTGGCGGTAGACTGGCGGGACAAGCAGCCCACCCTCCCCAGAGGAGGAGAGCAGCTTCTGGGTGCTCAATCCTCCTCTCCCTGGTTGGCCCTCCAGCCACCCAGGTCCATTCCCAAACCCGGGTCACTGGTACTCCGAGCAGTAATCCTTCCCCTGCGCCGTCGGGCAGGCACATACTTTCTCTGTCTTGAACTGTAGTCCAATAAATGAGAACAAACAGGTTAGGATTAAAAAGGGGTAGTGTGAATTAAAGCAACAGTGCAACAAAACTGGGCAAAAAATTGACCCCACCGTTTTCCGCTGCAAAAGATTCCAGCCATTTTCCAGTTTAATTTGGTACAATTTTTTAATTCTACCAACATTTGATTTTTATAAATGTTTTAATTTATTTTTTTCTTAAAAAAAGATGGCCACCACATTTTCCATAGAAATAACATTGTAGACTTGGCAAGGGTTAGTACAGCAGTAAATAAAAAATGTTTTATGGTACACAGCATAGGAGGTACCTAGACAAGTAAATTTGACAGGTATGCTAATATCATTCTTAATTGTAGCTGAAACTAGCCTTTTTTTTTAATCATTTTTCATTGCTGTGCTGCTTTAAGTAATAGCTCAGTGAGCTGGCAATATTTTATTTGTCAATCATTTAACAAATCACTTTACTTAGGGTGTTTTCAGTCTTGCTGACCTTCCTTATGAGGGACTTGCAGTGTAGCATGATGCATCTACACAGCAGGTCCCTCAGTCAGCTCAATAACCACTTTGTCACTGTAGGCCTCGCATTCACCACGTCACCTGTTAGTAAACTGAGCACCACAAGCACCGCCAGCATAGCTACTAGACCAACCATAGCCCCCCTACCGACCGCCCCCTCTTCAAGTTCCAGCAAGTCTCTGACAAACAGGTGGAGGACCTGCTCCTCTCGCTGGACACCAAAAAGAGTGCTGGTGCTGATTCATTTGAACCCTTTTTCTTAAAAGCAGGTTCTTATTATCTGGCAGCTCCAATTGCCCATCTCTTTAACAGCTCATTATCCCAAGGGGAATTACCGCCTAGTTGGAAAACCGCACACATTATCCCCCTGTTCAAGTCAGGAGACCCCACTGACTTGAACAACTATAGGCCTATTTTATTGTTTCCTGTTTTATCCAAGCTACTTGAAAAAATTATAAACTCTCAATTAAGAGAGTACTTAGATCGTGAGAAAATCCTCAGTTCAGTCCAATCAGGTTTCAGACTCAAGCACAGTACCCTGTCGGCACCAGCACTCTTTTTGGTGTCCAGTGAGAGGAGCAGGTCCCCCACCTGTTAGTAGGAGAATGGCTAGAACTTGAAGAGGGGGCGGTCGGTAGGGGGGCTATGGTTGGTCTAGTAGCTATGCTAGCAGTGCTTGTGGTGCTTAGTTTGCTAACAGGAGACATGTCAAATGCGAGGTTCAAAGGGTGCCTACTGACTAAGGAACTCCTCCTTTGTCCTCCTTAAGTTACCACGAACAATAACATGTCTTGGCTCAACCGCCATTAGCTCCTTTGTACCAGTGCTTTGAATAACATGCAAAAATTACTTAAAATCTCCTTGCTGCCCAGCCATTTTATATTTAGGGGGCTGCTCTATAGAGGCCTGAAAATGGCGTGTGATTGTTTCAGGTAAAGCCTTACCCCACTCAACTGAGTCCCTTAACCTTTGTAATCCTGGGCCGCCTATTTCTCGTGTTGGCCAGCATCCCTTTAGGGCAACCCCCCCACCTCCCTCCTCTCATCAATTAGCTTCGCGGGGGCCTCATTCTATTAGGCTGCCCTATTTTCCCTCTCTACTATGTGTCTGATACCCTTTCTTCCCACTGCCCTTCTCTGTGTCCCTCCTTTCTCTCTTCACTTGTACTCTATAAGCTACAACCTGTATATGCTGCTCTTTAAATGCCTATATTTGCACTTGCTTTACATGTCTGATTCATCCAAGTACTGATTTTGTATATTGTAACTGCCTGTACCGATGTCTACTTTTGTATGAAGTGCTGTCTACTATAAGCAAAAGTGTCCTCTGTGTCCAGGACCATCTTGCAAATGGCTTACTCAATGGTGTAACTGCCTGGTTAAATAAAGTTTGATTGATTGATTGATCTTAATAGACATTAGACGTTGTGTTCTTGTACCATAGTAGTGACATAGCTTCTGTGGTACAACAGCATTCTGACATCACTACTGCAGTACTACAGGATCTTGAAGTTTATAGATTTCCGTACACAACACTAGAACATATACTATAGTGTCAAATGCTATTGTACTACAGCAGTGATGTCCGCATGTTACTATTGTTACTAGCTATGTCACTACTGTGATGCAGGAGCATCAAATCAAATGTTTATTGAGATGCCTCGTGCTACACTGCAAGCCATCTCATAAGGAAGTCATCAGCTGGACTGAAAAACCCAAACTAAACTCCTTTGTGAGAAGATGAACTGCTAGAAATGTTACCAGCTCGTGTAGCTATTAATTTAATCTTTGCTGTTTTCTGTTTGTTTGACCACCGTTCAAGACACAGTTAGACAGAAGATGCATACAATCTATAACAATCTATAACAAGGAATGGAAACCACATGCAATTAGGATGTTTCCATCTCAAGGCGAAATTGCATCATCCCTCTAGAGCATTGCCCTTGGTCTATGATGTCTCACTTCTCAATGAAAACACAACTTTGTATGTGTGGTTGTCCGTACAGAACTTGGTGCAAGTTATGCAAATATCAGCTGACTGGGGTAATCCTAGCAGCTAGACTGTAGCTGCAGGAAAGTTTTGAAGACTATGTGCAGATATGATATGTGGATCTAAGTTGGCAAGCTGGGCTGCTTTTTTCAGGGATGGTTGGGGATCTAAAGAAACCTGCTGGGCGGGGGCTTACTGCTAAGAGTGAGCTAAAACAAATTCAGCACCAACTGTCCCCCCCCCTCCAGAGTCCACACATATGGTCGAGGGGTGGAGTCACTGTTGGGAGGGGGGTTAAACTCTTGAGGGAACAAGTACATGTTGTACAGAGGAGTAGTTTTTATTATAGAATAATGAAAGATGGTTAACTAGTTAGAATGTGGGATTAGGTTATTAATAATATGTAAAATAGTTAACAAGATGTTAGTAATGTTGATTGAATTGCTGACATTTAAGTACTTCTCCTGCTCAATTCTGTCCTGTGTGTGAACTGAGAATAGTGCCATTTCACCTCAACTATTTCCTGGTTTACACAGAGATTCTTGGTTCCCCAGTACTCATTTTGTGGCGTGGGCCCAATGTAAAGTTCATGGTTCAAAAGAACTTAAATCTATTTTTTTCACTGCAGAAGAAGAAGAGGAGAAACAGGATGCTGATGCAGATGATGAGGAGGAGGAGGAAGAAGATGATGATGATGAAGAAATAATTATGGTTGGGATTATTCAGAACATGTTTTCCCCACCCAACAGACATGGGTGTTGCTTGTTCCTGATAGAGAAGTACAATTATAGTAAGTTATGTGACTGGACTCTGAGTTAAATGCCATTACATATACAATAATGGATGAGGAAGTGTGCTTACTGAGAAATTAATGGTGGCCCGAGGTGTGAGATGCTACATAAACCCTGAGGGTAAAACCCGGGGGGTTTATTAAAGCATCCCACAGCAAGGGCAACCATTCATTTTGAGTTTAAGTACACTTCCCATCCCTTATTATTTATAATTGCTGGGCAGCAATTTGTTCTAGCCTTCATCTAGTGTCTGTGACTCCCTGACTTACACACACACACCATTTTTTTTGGGGGGGGAGGTTTGCAGCTGGTTTACTTATTTTTATATTTCATTTGCCTTTGTTTTTGTAGTTATAGATTTGAATGGCAACCACGATCATCCTTACCTCAGTCAGTGAGGTCGGAGCTATTTACGGTGAAAGTGTTTCAATACACCGTCAGAATGGCAGGATAAACTAAATAGATTTTGTTAAGAAAAAAAGATGTGTTCGGGGTGCTGTACTGTTTTTAAAGAAATTAAATAAAAAATGAGAAACAGTCCATGTCTGGCGGGTTCTCGCTGTGCGGGGACAAGGCACCGTCATGTTTCTGATTGCATTTAGCCCGCCCAACAAGAGTGAAGAGCCAATCAGGATGCAGCTCTTGTTTGAGTGATGTGGCGCATATTTGCCGTTATAACCCATGAGTTATAATAGTAAATTATAACTCAGTCAGCCCATTCAAAAAATTGCTGACCAAGCGGCCCAGTGGCGCTGAGGGTTGAGGCACTGGATGCCCACACCTCATGCGCTGGCATCCCGGCTCGGGAATGAGCTTAGGTCATCAGGGGTCAGCGGGGAGAAGAGGATTGAGCATCCGATGGACTGCTCTCCTTCTCAGGGTGGGGGTTTGCAGCTGCCCGGTGTGCTGGTGGCCTCTAGTGGAGGCGGGGGTGATGCTGGCCCAGCACAGGCAGCATAAGAGGCGTGATGAGGCATGGCACCAGGAGGGCGTATGCAGAAGCGTGAGCATTCCATCCACTGGCATCGTGCCGCCCCACATGCAAGGGGACCAGAACAGGGAAAACAGCACCAGGTCACAGTGGCTTGATGGCTGTCTCCATGGGGGCACCCGGCTCCGAGGGCACCGTGGCACATTACTGGATCCGGTCCTAGTGGACGAGCATGGGGGTGCTCTCCACCACCCCACCGCTGGGGGGGAAGCCACAGGGTGTAGAAGCTGCGGGCCTGAATAGGAGCTGGGGTCCTTAGAACGGCAGCCAGAGAACTTAGGATGCTAGGATGCAGGTAGGCAGACCGGGGCCAAGTGAGAAAAAGGACTAATCAAAAAAAAAAAATTGCTGCCCAGTTATTATATAAATAATAACTGAAACTCTATCATGAAGAGCAGTGCGGTAATCTTCAGAGTTCTTTGCTTGACATCCAAATTTCACAAGAGCATTGAAGAATGAGGAAGATTACCACTACCTGTTCATCACAATAGAATAGCAGTCGTTATGTATGTATGTGTGTATTTAGTACCTACCCTGTCAACAAGAAAGTAATAATGCAACTTTTTTGTTTTGCCCGCAGCATGTTTGCCTCAGTGATGGAACTAGGAGGGTTAATCCACAACATGATGCATCCAGGCAAGCACTACAGCTTGGTGATGCATTCTGGAGTGTAAATACAGTGTTAGAATCCTAACAATACTAACCTGTGTTTTTGAGTGACATTACACAAATTCCTGAATGTGGGAAACAAACTGGAGTAGTGGTTTCAAGTTTCTGGTTACTTTACCTTTGAACATGTGGTACATAAGTTGTTTCCTTGCACAGAACAGTATTAGTAGTTTGGTATATGACACAATAAAAGTGAAAATTGATACTTGGATTTTACACTGATTTCTTCACGTACAGCCCTTCTTAATTCTTGAAGTCCTAACAATATGTAGAGGAAAAAAAGATTACCTATAATGTATTTATAGTAACGATGGTACTTTTTTTTTGAGGGGGTAGTAGTCCCCAAGTGCTTCCCTGTTCTGTGGAACTAGATCCCCATGTGCCCTCTTTCTCCCTTCCCCATATTTCTACAGTGTTTTACATTATTATGTTTGCATTGCGTGCATGCGCAAGAAACATTATGTGGCAGCTAAGGAGAGAAGTGGGTTTTTGGAAGTGCAGCACTGTGGTGGCCAATGCCCCCACTGCATCTTGGGGCTTGGCCCTCTTTCCCCAATGCGGTGGCATGCTGCTGCTGACAATAGTTCAGCAAGCATGCCACCAACTTGAAATGAATTTGCTGCTGCAGTGAGTGAGCGACCCATCATTGCAGGGTGGTGCCTTGCCTGGTGTAACATTTTAATGCACATGGCAGCAGCAGTAGCTGTCCACCTCATAGTCCCCATGAAAGCCAATGGGAGAGCCCTGTCCCCCTGTCGGCATGCCCCTTCCCCAGTTCATTTGCCAATGGGAGCCCACTTCTCATTGGCATAATGTCCCACACATTTTGTTTGCCAAGGGGGGTGTCCAATCCCCCTCGGCATCATGTCCCCCCAAACACAGACCCTTTTGTATTTGTCAAAGGGTGCCCAATCCCTCAGCTCCGTCCCCCCAAAAAAAAACATGCCGGTATCTCCCTGTAAAAAAGAAAACCTTTCCACAATGTTTTTATTTATTTATTTTTACCTGAAAAGTACAAAATGGTCCCTCGCTGTTGACGGCCCCTCCCCCAACCCACACCCACTCCCTTCGCTCCCCACCTCCCTTCACCCCGCTCACCCCATTACTTACCTCCAAAGCTGGTGCAACAATCTTCAGTGGACTGGGAACATGTCTGCACTCTTCAAAAGCCGACCACGAACTAAAGAAATGCCGGTAAGCTGTAGAATGGCATAAATGTTTTTTTTCTAACTTAAGTGGATATCTCTTCCATTTCTGCGAATTTTGGCAGCAAATTTTCAACATGGGTTCTTGGGACCCCACATCATGAATTGAGACACTGTTATGTCATTATTCATTCCCGAAAGGTGGTTTCGCAGTCACTGTACAGAGTCACCTTTTGGGACTAAGTAATGAAATGACAGTGTTACTATTCATGAAGTGGGTTCCCAAAAAACCTATGTTGCAAATGTGGTGAAAAAATTCCAAAAAATGATTGTGTTACCAGCATGTGTTGTGCAGTTTCTACGAACGCTCATAACTTCGAGAATATTTAATATTTTCACCCCAGATTTTCAGCATTGCCTTTTTTTACACCTCCTTATGAATGTACAGCTGTCATTTTTCACATCCTGCCCAAAATGTGTTTTTACACATGTGACGCACAATGGTGCGGTCGCAGTAGGAAATCAATGTTCGGGACAGATTAAGAAAATAACAGTGATACTGTTCATGAGCAGAGGTCCCAAAATGCCTATGTTGAAAATTTGGATAGAACATTTTGCAAAATGACTGTGTTACTAGCGTGCGTTGCGCAGTTTCCACGCACGCTTGTAACTTCGAGAATTTTTAATATTTTCACTCCAGATTTTCAACATTGGCATTTTCCCACACCTCCTTATGAACAGTACAGCTGTCATTTTTCACATCCTGGCCAAAATGTGTTTTCACACATCCAGCGCACAATGGCACAATCACTGCGGGAAATCAATGTTTGGGACAAATTAACAAAATGACAGTGACACTGTTCATGAGTGGAGGTCCCAAAATGCCTGTGTTGAAAATTTGGTGACAAAAGTCCACTAAAGCACTATGTTACGAGCGTGCATGGCAGAGTTTCCATGCACACTCATAACTTTGAGATATTTGTAATATTTTCACTCCAGATTTTCAACATTGCCATGTCTTCACACCTCCTTATGAATGCTATAGTTGTCATTTTTCACATCCTGCCCAATCTGTGTTTTCAAACATCTGGCGCAGAATGGCATGGTCGCTGTGGGAAATCAACATTTGAGACAGATTAACAAAAACACAGTGCCATTGTTTATGAGCAGAGGTCCCAAATGCTTTCATGAGGTGGGGGTCACAAAAAGGCCATGCTGAAAATTTGTAGTGCAAATACCAACAAGCGCCAGGGGCGCTAGGGTTTCTAACCAAAACATCCCAACCTGTACAGACTGACAGGAGTCAGGGGTGTGCCTTTCGATTGCTGGCTGTAATGTTCATGCCATTTCACCCCCACCTTGCAGTCAGTGACAGGCATCGAGGTGTGCCTTGCACTCTTTGGCCCCAGAGTTCACCCCATTCCTCCTATACCGCGCCAAATTTCAGCATATGTCCTTATGGACTGGGGTGACTGTAAAGCCAAACACTCCAAGGCACACCTCAACACTTGTCAGTGTCTGCAGAACAGGGTGAGGTGAAATGGCATGAGCATTATGCACAACGACCCAAAGGCATACTCCAATGCCTGTCCATCTCTGCAGGGTGGAGGTGGGGTTGGCATGAAGTTCAATACTTCAATACCATTCCTATTCTGAATCTAACTCCTGCACTTCCAATGCAAATACCAGCAAGCAAACATTCGGCATTGACAAATGCTTGTTCTATTTGTTATTGTGTCCTAAGGAATGTTACAACATTTGTATTAAGAGATGTATCATGACTTGTATTGTTTTTCTTTCTTCCTTAATAAAATTCCCCTACTCTTTTCGAGAAGTGCAATGGCATCTTTAACATCCACCTGAACTACCACCAGAACAGGCAGATGGGACCTTCAAGACTAATAGCCAGTCAAATCTAGTGTAAATGTAATGAGGGGAGGAGTAATGAGTATAAGACCTATGGGTGGGGTGGAGTTGCCTCCAGACATCCGTCAAGACAGCATCTTTAAAAAATACACGTGTAGCTCTCTGCATGGAAGAGAATTTGGGGGGACAAGTGTTTGTATTGTCCCTATGATCTAGAATCATATTAAAATCCCCTCCCAACACCAATATGCCTGACTGGAAAGTCACTAATTTCCTATAAAGCTGCTTCACAAATGAGGCTTCGGTTTTCAACCAAGTAAGCAGCTCACACCATTTCATCCCCTGGCATCTCATCCAATGCACTTCTGCCTACTGAGGATCCAGAAATAGATCTGCGCCACCCTGGTTCTGCCTCACTCTGATGGTGGTCTAATAGAGGAAGGAATGCCTTAATATCCAGACCTGCACAGCCCTGGAACAGTCACCGGCCAAGAACAAATACGAGGATATAAGGTCTCACATAACCTTCAAAAGCCTGTGACCCCCAGCAGCCTAGGGCCTGAATCTTTTTGTCTTTTAACCACTCTGCCTTGGAATGAGTGTTGAAATCCTTCAGGTCAACCCCCAACCTCTGCAAGGTTTTGTGCAAAAAATGTCTGAACAGTAACACCATGACCAGTAACCCATCATCATGCCGAAAACAAACTGACTCGCCTCTTGCTGTCCTCCTGGCTACATAATCATGGACCCATAGGTGGATGTCCCACTGTACACACGAGGGCAATCTCAGGCTGCACCAGCACCCCTGAGCCCTATTGTCTGTCTTGCTCACGTGCAATCTGATGAACACGCTCACTATGGTTACCACTACATCACTGTCCCCCAGTACCACTGGCAAGTCAGCCATCTTGCTCAGCTACACTAATTTAGATACCCAAAATGCCCCACAGAAAGCCACTAAAGGGGCTGTTCTGAACAATACACCTCTAATGGTGATGAGCAAACTATTGGAAGCTCATCCCAGACTTGTTTCAAGAATGCTGGACTGATCAGATGTCAGCCATCTGGCTGCTTGGGAACTGCCCAGCCCATCATTGCAACATCTTGCAAAGGAGGAAGACCCTAGTGATATCAGTGTGCCCCATCATGACCTGTGAGAACCATGGTATGCCCACCAAGTGTTGACTCACCGCTGCCAGCATGGACCCTTCTTGCTTCCTGTGGAGGACATATAAGCAGAGCTGGTCTACTAGGATGGGACAAGCATTTTCCCATCCCTGAGTTTGATGCACCCTCAGAAAGCTCTCTACCCCACTTGTGAAAGATGCCTGTGTGCTGTACACTAATGGAATTACTAAATAACTACCAGGCTTCAGTGTTACCAATTCCCAGAGGTAGGCTGGGACTTCCCTGAGATGCCTCTCCACTTCTGGAACCAGGTCTCAAAATCTCTGCCCCTGCGAATGAGAAAGAGCATCAGCAATACCATTATCAACACCGGGGACATGCACTGCCCTGAAATGGATATTTTAACACAAAGACCCTTATTTTATTTATTTATTTATTTAAATGTTTCACCAGGAAGGCACACTGAGCAATAGGTTGCTTGTCTCCCGGTGTGACCTGGAGGGAAACGGTACAACAGGGATGAGACATTTTGCATTCAAGTTACAAAGATCAGCATAGCATACAATTAATTATGGCAGTTGTTACAAACAGTGTTGCATACATATGTAATTTTTGAGAACAATTAATAAGTGCAATGGTAATAAGTGAACAAGTGTTATTGTGAAATAAGGGGTGAAGGAGAGAGCGGATGAGATGAACAGAGAGTGCAGAGTCATGTCCCGGAGAGACTCCTTCAGGATGCGAGGAACCCTGCAAGGGGACAGGGGACAGGGGACTGGAGATGGGATTAGAGATGGAGAGAGAGAGAGAGAGAGGGAGTAAATGTGACTGACACCTAGGAAGGGAAAATAAGGCCTGACCCAAAAAGAGAACCCTTCAGGGTGCAATGAACCCCGCAAGGGGGCAGGGAAGTTCAGGTGATTGTAAACTCTCCTACGGTTAGGTGTTGTAATTATAAAGGGATAGTGAGAGGGAGGAAATGAGAAATAACACCTGGTACAAGATGAGGCCTGATCCAAGAAACCCTCCAGGATGCTGGGGACCCTACAAGAGGACCAGAAAGGCCAAGATAGATGGGGGAAGTAAAGGTGGCAAGCCTGGGCACTATAGGACCCCTTCAGGATGCTGAGAACCCTGCAAGGGGAGTGTGAAGGCTAGGGAAAAAGGGGGAGAGAGAGTAAGGGAAGGGAGAAAGGTATGAGAACTAGCACCTAGGAGGGGTTAGGATCAGTAGAGGCAGTAGAGTCAATAGAGGCATTAGCTAAATTCCGAAGGAGGACGAACTGTAAAGAGCAAGATGAAGGAAATTAAGGTGGGTTATGACAGGAACAGTTAGGAGCAAGATAGTTGGAGAGGGTAGTGTTGATGGAACAGAGGGAGGAGAAGTATCAGATTTGGGGAGGTAGAGAGTTCCATATTTTATGGAAATGGTGAGAGTACCCAGACTGGCCGGAGAGGGTGTAGCGGTGGAGGATAGTTAGCATGCAAGTGTCGGTAGATCTGAGGGAGTGGGAAGGAGGACGCGGTGTTATAAATGAGGGGGAGAGGTAGGAAGGGAGTTCACCCGGTCAATGTTTAGCGGTGAATTTAACGCAGTGTGAGAGGTGCCTATTTGTAAGGGAGGGGAAGGAAATGGCTCAATAGAGGTCACAGTGGTGGGTGCGAAAGGGAGCATTAAGGGCAAAGCACAGAAGGAGTTGAAGAAAGTGTCCAATTTGGTCAGGGAGTACTTGGGAGCAGCACCATAGACTACATCACAGTAGTCAAAAATGGGGAGGATCACCTTCTGGACAAGCTCATGCCTAGCCGCAGGAGGGATGCAAAAGCTATTCCTGAACAAGGCACCAAGCTTGGGGCGCAATTTTTTCTGGATGGCGCCAATGTGTCCAGAGAAGTTGAGGTATTTGTCTAACCAAACCCCAAGGTATCTGAAGGATGAGGTGTCCTCAAGTAAAGTCCCATCAAGAGTGCGGAAAGTGGGTAGAGAGGGAAGCCTAGAGAGTCTCTGCCTTGTGCCAAAGGTCATGGAGACTGTCTTCTTGGCGTTGAAGAATAATTGATGGTTTGCAAACCAGAGCTGGACCTTGTTGACGTGCTGCAAGCAGGATGTAACCTCAGCTGAGCATGAGCCAGATGCATACAGGACAGTATCATGAGCGTACATGTGTATGTCGGTGGAGGGGGAGCAGACAGATGGCAGGTCATTAAGGAAGATGGAAAATAGATGTGTACCAAGCACGGAGCCCTGAGGGATGCCAGTGCAGATTAGAAGGGGTGGCGAGATGGCAACTGCAATCTTGACTGATTAGGTTCTACCAGTAAGGTAGGCCTTAAACCAGTTAGTGGCAGAAGGGGTTAGACCAGCAGATGGGAGGGAACCAAGGAGAAGGGAGTGGGAAACAGTGTCAAAAGCCTCATGAAGTTGCCCATCGGGTCCTTGCCTTCTAGCTCACCATTTATGGTGCAAACTACCCCAGTAATATCTGCCATACAGATGACAGAACTGTCCTTCAAATGCTCACCCCACACCACCAAGGCCACCCTGATGGGGAAAAATTCCAGTAGGACGATCTGTCAATCTCAATGCCCAAGAAAGAAAGTCTTTTGCATGGGACCTCTGCCTTGTCTTGAGCCAAAGGAATGCCCAGTTTGGCACACACTTCTTGGAAAGCCCCCAAGAGATGTGCACAATGACAGGTACCAGCCTGACCAGCAAATAAAAAGTCATCCAGATAGTGGTCCACTTCTGATTGACCCACCTTGTGTGTGGTGGCCCAGTGCAGAAACGTTGAACTGCTCAAAGACAACACACGCCACTGCACACCCCATGAGCATGTAATTGTTGACATAGTATAGCCCTTCAGATTTCATGCCTAACAAATCCCTATCCTCTGGGTGTACAGGTAATAACCTAAACATGGATTCTATGTCCACCTTACTAAGAAGGCCCCACACCCTGTCCCCTGAACCACCTCTGCTGCACTGTCAAACAGCACATACGACACAGCTGTATGTGCTGGGTCAATATGGTGGTCAACCAAATCCCCCCTCTGAGTATGACAAATGATTTATCATCTGGAATTCCCTTGGCACCTTCAAGGGGGAGCAGGGGACATAGAGGCAATGCAAAGGGCCCACTTACCCGTCTGCTGCAATTTCTTCTGTTAGTTTGGCTCACACGGCCTCTGATCGCTCCCTGTCTGACTTAAAGCTCTCCCCCTTGCAAGCTTGGCATGGATTTTGTATGAAATCTAAAACCCCTCGCTGAAGTCATCTACTATGGTGAAAGTGTTCACTCTGAGTAAGTGGCCAGCCAGCTCTCAATGTGCTCCACCCTTATGGATAATGGAAACCTTGTTGTATCTTTTTCAAAAGGGCCAGAGGGGACCTATCACTCTCCAGCACTGTTGGAAAGGGTGTAGCCTTCCACAAGCCATGCAGTCATGCTTGCATTTGCATGACTCCACTTTGCAAAGCCCCTGTTTGTAATCATAGCAGTGCCACCTCCCCTTTTCCACTGCTGCTTCCCTGAGTACCCTTCCTAGGTGACAGCAGTCACCTGACTAGAAGGCCGCTGTCCATGTGTTGCACCCCCCATCCCCAACCTCCAATATCTATCATTCACAGAAGGGGAATGTCCAACATGATCTATGATCTACTCACCTCATTTTGTTTACATCTCCTAAACCCCTTGTCATACTTCAGCCACCCTCACCCCTCCCCAACAGGTATACTTGCATGCATCATCATAATTCAGCTGACGTAGACCCATAGACCCGCTGCTTTCACTGGGTTACCTTGCATCAACACTCTGATATATATCGCAAAGTCTGCCTCCCAGTTTTCCCATATATGCTGAATTGGCACCTTGCATGTATCTCCACCCCATCATCTTTTTCTTTTTTTTTGTCATTTTTCTCTTCAGGATTTTTAGGCCAGTTGAGTAACATACACACATCCACATACTCCCCATTAATTATCTGCTGCTGGACTGTCTCCAACAAATGCAAATTCACCAGTTCACCCAAGCTCACAAACCCCACATTCACCTGCTGTTGCATCCCTGGCTAGGCTGGAGAGGCTGTCACTGTAACCTTCTAACCTGTGAATCCCTCTGCACGTAGGCCACCTGTGAGGTGTATGGCTGTGTCTGCTCTTGCACAGCAATGAAAGTCAACACTCTGTCAAGCTTTTGCTCTAGCATGGACTGACCTGCCTGGATGGGAAGTGCCAGGGCTGCAGTAGCAGGTATCCTAACCATAACAGATCCACTGACTGAAGTAACCCTGAGATTGGCCACCATGGTGCTGCTGGGGGCTGAGGTAGGGGTATGGGCACAGCCAGGAGCTGTGCTGATGGAACCACTGGAACCTGGTGCTGGGGCAGTGAAGAACCTGGAGGAAGGGGCAGTGGAAACACTGAAACCCAAGACAGCAGCAGTGGCATCAGTGTATCTGGTACGCCCAGGCTCAGAGGTGCCACAGTTGATTTGCCCCACTCTGGAGACCATGGTCGGGCCAGGCCTGAAGTTGCCAGACCCCCTGTACCAAGGGGTGGGTAGTCCCCTGGTTCTGCCAGTTTTGGGGGCCCACCACGCCACAAGACCGCTTAGGCGTAGTCGGCGGGGGATTATTAACAGACTGCCTTAAAAGTGTCCTCAAATCCTCTGAAAACAAGTTATCCAAATCAAGCCTACCTGTTTGAGGTTCTACTGGTGCAGTAATCATCTGCTTAGGCCTCCTGGTCCTGACTTTCTTAGGCGAGGGTGGAAGTACCGGATCCTCTGAGGGTGGAGGTGCTGATCTCACTGGTGGCAGTTTTGTTGCCAATGACTCTGCTCATGGAAGAGCCAAGTCCACTGGTCATAGCTGAGTTTCAGGCCCCAGTGGCTCTGTCCTTGGAGTAGATGGTTCCCTGGCTGCTGCTGTGGTGTAAGCTCCGCTGGGCAGCCCAGCTGTAGCTGTATTATGGCTTCTGATGGGCCTGGTAGTCTGATGCCAACTTGCTCCTGGATTAGAGCTTTCCAACAGATCTTTCCCTTGCCATGCAGAAGAGCTGCCAGCTGCTTCTCTAAATCCATGGCACCAGAATTACCTTCATGTTCCATTGTGCACCACAGCTGAAACTACAACTGCATGACACCACAACAAAACCCTGGCTGTCACTTAAGGCACCTCTATCACCACAACACAGGGTATACTGTTCAGAAAGTGCCCATAGGTATTGTTGCCTGCACAGACTGCCCAAACAAGTTGTCAATGGTATTTTTTGTCTGAAATAATTCTAATAAAGCCTATAGCAGAAACTCCTGATCAGTCTATCCAACAGAATTTCTGTTCGGAGCCTGATGTTGAGCACCATGCCTGGAGGACATTACAGTCAAAAGTATCCCTACTGGCCCTACCTTCAGTACTGCATTCTACCACCAGGTGGCATCAACGCTCCATGTATTGGGAAACTACAGACCATCTATTCCATACAAATCTGTGGGAAAACCATTTGAGATGGCCAGCAAGTGCAGTATTGAAACTTCCGGTCAAATGATACACATTTAAAACCACTAATCTATATGTAATAGTATGTAAAGGGCACATGCAATACAAGTTTATAAGAAACACTGGCAGCATGTCACACATCTGAAATGTCACTGCTGTGAGGGGGTGTCATTTAAGTGAACTGCAAACTATAACCTGCCCAAAGGATTCAGTGATACAATGAGGCTTCTGAGAAAAATCACAAATTTAAATATCTCTATTCTCTTATATTCAAAAGGGTCATTTATCCAGTTGGTATATGCCCTCCGGTTTATATAGTCACTTAGATTGTTCAGGCTTCCCTATTATTATTGCACAGTTATGCTTTTCAGCATTGCACCCCAGGTGTGAGAGACCAATCACTAAAGTTAAGGGGGGGAGGGGACTGCCTGGGAGAAAAGGTTCAATGCTCTCCGATCCCTCCCCTCCCCCGTGGCCACTTGGCATTGGCGTTCTTCTGCCTCCTCACCATCACAATCTGGGCCAGCCTGAAGCAAACCCAGTCAGCACTGAAGGTTTTAATATAGGCAGTTGTAGGAAAAGGAGGACAAAGTTGCTACATTGCTCAATGTCAATGCTGAGCCAACTCTGGCCAAAATGCTTTTGATTGGAATTCTTGACTTCCCAGAATGACAAACACAAAGAACTGCTGCTGGCATTTACAATCTAGTTTTTTTTTTTTTTACTTCTTTTTATCCCGCCTGTCTACCCTCTCCATCCACTCCTTCAGACAGGTCAACCCCTCAATCCATCACCACGGAGTCTGTCCCTAGAGTGCCAGACCTTCTCCATTGTCCCCTTCCTCAAGCTTCATAGGAGAGTCTGAACAGCAGGGTCTGCCCGTGGGTAGGTGACTGGGAGGCATAGATCAGTCATCATCTAGGACTGATGAGGGTTTTTTTCCATTTTTCTCCCCTTTTCCTCCCCGATCCTCCTGAGGACGTCGGCACGCAGGACGAACATCCAGACAGATGGTGTGCTGACATACGCCATAGTCAAGTGCCCACGATGTCCTCCCCACCCTGACTCCGAAGAGCCACCTTTGCCCCGATGCCCGTGTTTCCACAGGCATAGGTGCATCAGGTGCTTATAAGCACCCCAGGAACCCCCCAGGAAGAGGAGAGCATCCATTTGGATGCTCAGTCCTCCTTCCCCCTCCGACCCTAGATGACCCGAGTCCATTCCTGAACCCAGGTCACCAGCATGGCGCGAGGTGTGGCGTCCAGCGCCTCAACCCTCAGTTCCACTGGGCTGGCTACAATCTAGTTTTAATTGCCCTGAAGCACTGAATTATTTAAAGTATGCAAGCACAAGTCACCCTAGGGCTCTCACTCATAGCATGTAAGACTACTAAGAGACCCCTTACTGCACCATCTTGTCTGAACTCACCCTGCCTCTATGTTCAACAGTCAGTGTTGCAGGGTGCCAAACTGCCCCCATAGCCTGTACCTCATCATTGGCGCCCATGGAGCACCAACACCCCCAACTGCACCCGTTAATGTCCTATAACTGATCAGGAATTCAAAGTTTTTATAATTCATGCGTTTTCACATGAAAATACATAAATACACACAAAAGTTGATTCTCCCAGGAGCAGGGGATTCCTGACCAGGCAAGAGGGGGAGCTGCTGGAGCCACCATGTTCAGTGGGCAGCCACGTGGCAATCGGCATTTTTCCCTGACTCCCACAGAGGAAATATACCCCTGCCTACACCAGGTATTCCCCTACAACTTCAAAGAAATTCCTGTTGCCCACATCTCCCGGGAGCAAGCAGCTCCATCAGAGTTCACTGAATACATGATTAGCTGGCCGCTTCACGTGTAAGTAGCACTCCTTTAAATCTCTCTTAGGCTGTTAAACTCAATCCTGCCAATGCGCAACCTAATTCCTCATGTAGAGTGGCTAAAACAGCTACAAAATTACCCCCTCCAGATGACACAAATTAGCAAGTAAAGTTCAGCCTACGTGCAGTAAATAAATGGGGCTCTCCTTGCAGTCAAAATGACTGCCTCCCCCAGTGTTTTTTCCAAAATCCCAGCTAGCTTATCTCACAGTTGTACAAGACCTTACTCTACATTTCCACCTGGAGATGGTTGTTTAAATCTGGAGTGAGCCTCCTGACCAGAGGGAGAGGAGCAAAGAGAGGAAGAACCTCTCAGGTGCTGTTACTTTTTCAGGCTAGGCTCTTCCCCTCCAGCCCTAAGTCAACTGCCCATCCCGGGAACACCTTCCTACCCCCACCCCTGATGGGCAGCTACCTAACTACCTCCCTGCCAGCCAGGTGTCACTCAGAGCTGTGCCCACAGACAAAGCCTTGCCTGTGTCTACAGATTGCAGACTCTTTCATTGTCTGCCTGACTGTGTTTATTGCCCTGTGGGTAGGGTGGAAGAGTGTGGTGAGGGGCATGGTGATGTCAGCTACTGTGTGTGCAGAGCTAGGACTGCTTGAGTGAACATTTACTGTTGTAGGATCCTCTGGTTTGGTGGTGGGGAGCACACAAAGAGTGAAATAGGGGGCCATGGTACAAAACAATGGGGGGTACACTGTGTGTGATTGCATTTCAATCTCTTTTTTTTTTTTTGCTGTGGCAGGAAGCAGTGTGGGAGTAGCATAAATGTGCAATAATCAGAGTATTTCTTGGCTTGCATTCGTTCCTCTGTAAGAAACCAAAATATACCATTATAATTGTGGACTAGTGCAACCATCTGTGGGCTAGTGCAATTGTGAATCAACTTGTCCTGTGAGTTAGTGTGAAAAAAACTTAAGATTGACTCCTGCAAGATGCCATCCTGGAATGCATCAAAGAATGCCTGACTTCTGTTGCTGCAGGCCCTTGGGATGTTCTGATCTACATCAGGAAGATTGAAGTCTCCTGTTTATTTAGTTTTTGTTTACCGGGTAGGTGCACTAGACAAGAGCATTTCCTATTTTCAGGCACGACCCAGGAGCGTTACAGACAACATAAGCATGAATAACAGGTGATACACAGTAGTTGATACAACACAACAAAGCATCAAGCAATGGTCAACCATAATAATCAGTTACCCAAGAACATGGTACCGTAAAGAGCAGGTCAGAGACAAATTAGGCTAAGTACAAGTAGACTTATGGAGAGACGGTAAGGCCAGGTTAAATAGCAGTATGCTGGGTCAGATTACATGAACATTTATCAGAGCTCATGAGGAGTTTACAAAAGTCAGTCTTAAAGATCTGGTGAGACTGAGCGTGACTTAGAGTGGCAGGGAGGAAGTTCCTGAGTTTGGGCACAAATGCAGAGAAAGCTTGCTCACCCATCTTTGTCACACATTTAGGGACATCCAGGAAAGACATATCCGAAGACCTCAAGGGGTATGCCTGTGGGGTGCGTCTTAACATGTTGGCTAGTGTAGATGGTGTGCCAGTTCTTATAATACTAACAACTGTACAGCCTGCAGTGTAAATTCGATAGGAAGATGGGTACAGCCACTCAAGACTAGAGTACAGAATGCAGTGATGGGTATGCCAGGGCACAGATAGGGCAAAGCGGCAAATACTGTTAGAGCATGTATTCCATTTGTTTAGGATCCTCTTATTGGCTTCCAGCTAGATAATAATACCATAGGTAAGGCTCGGCTGCAGGACACCCTGCGCAACAGCCAATCTAGCAATTGTAGTGAAGGTATGTCTAATTTTATAGGTGAGTCCCAGCTTAGTATTTATAGACTTTCAGATATTTGACAGATGGAGGTTGAAGTACAGTGCAGGGTCAAGGGTAATTCCAAGGTACTTAAAGAACCTCACAGCATCGAGTGGTGTACCATGTGGACTTGGGATGGTAAGAGTGGAAGAACAGGCTTTGATTCTAAGTGCAAAGCCAAATAGCATGGCTACCATCTTCTAGAGTTCAAAAGGAGTCTGTTTTGCCTAAGCCAAGATTGTGTGCAATCAAAAGCGCCAGTCAGGTTTGAACTGATGATGGACGATTCTGTGTCTCTGTTGTACAGCACCATAGAGTAAGGCTCACACAGGCCAGCTAGTGTGGGCAACTTGTTGACAAACAGGGAGAAAAGAAAGGGACCTAGTATGGATCCCTGAGGGATGCCAACGTTAGTGGGGGAGAGTTCCAATTTGATTTTATTAATTTGGAAGACTTGTTGTCAACCAGACAGGTAGCTTGCAAACCAAGAGTTAGTAGAAGACAAGAAACCCAGTGTAGTGAGTTTAGCTAATAACAGGGGGTGATACACAAGGTTGAATGTCTTTGTTAGGTCGATGAAAACATCCCCTGTTTTGGGTTACCTGGTATATTGTTTATCCTGGTTACATTGTATATTTCTTTCAACCAGTGTACTGCTCTTATTCTTATGCAAATCTGATCTGGTAAAACTCAATAAAGCTTATTAAATTTGAAAGACAAAAAAAGAAAACTTCCGTTAGCATGCCCTTATCCAAGGCCATCTTTATGTCATTAGAAAACTGGATGAGGGAAGTGGATGTGTTGCATGTGTAACCACCCCTTCCCTTCTACCTGCACACCCACCCACAGGTGGTGCTGTCTCAGGGAATATAGGTTGGCGCCTGGGTTCATGGTTATAATTGGTTGGGCGAGTGGTGCGATGCCTCCACCTACGGGGATCCTTCCAACAGCGTACTACCAGGGTGCTTCCCCACAGGAAATGTAATTCAGCCCCCTCCCTTGGAAACAGGTAAAACAATATACAGTCCCCTCTCCACTTATAACTCTAAGCATGAAATATCACACTACACTATAATGCAATGGCTGCAACTGTTTTCAGAAAATAAACAACAAGGGTTTACTTTGGGGTGGATAAAGAGGTAGAGTGCAGTGGAGCAAATGGAAATAAAATGCATTCAATAATCAGATTCTGAACTCTATGTAAATCAGCAAAGGACAAAACATTGACATTCATAAATAGTACTATGCATTCCAGGATTACCAGCCCCAGTTCTACTCTCCCCACTGGTGCACCAGTTAACCCCACAGTCCCTGGGAGAGCTCTCAATGTTGGTGTGCACACACTGAGCAGTTGCAGGCCTCTGACGTGGAAAAGCTGGGTGCAGCACAGATGAAACACTGAGGTGCTGCAGAGCACAGTACCAACCACACCTGGGGGTGCAGTGAAACAGTTTTATAACTGGCTGTACTAGTTGCTAAGGTCGTTGCTAAGGTCACTGCTAAGGTCGCGCAGGAAGCCCACATGCAAAGCTACCAAGCTAGCTAGCTGAACAGTTAGAAAAGTATTTGTTTGGGTGAAAACTCAGTACTCACGACCTTTGATGAACAGATGCAGGTTGTTGGGGGACGTCTCCCCTTTTTGGGCAACTTGGAAGAACAAGCAGAAAGGGCTTGGAATGCAAGCAATGATCCTCTTCACCACACAGAGGGACTTGTCTTCACCCACCTCGACAGTAGGTGGGCAGCAGCAGATCAAGCAAGCAGGCAGAACCTCAGAGCATAGGTCCTGAGAGGAAAATCAGTCTCTGAACTGGTAAGGAAATGAGGCAGTGGCTTTGGTTACCTCACTCTCCACAGCAGACAAATAATTTCTTCAGCAGGCTTTGGATATTTGTGACACCAAATAGCACAGTTCATTAGGCTGAGGCAAATCCCAGTTCTGTGGGATCCACCAGGATCTTCAGTCACCAGTTCTAGATCTGTACAGAAGGCACCGACAGGATCTTCTATCTGACAGCAGCAGGAGCAGATAAACAATACACCTTCTCATTTAACTGTCACTGGCAAGTCTCACTGACTCTTAGCTTGTGCAGAAGGTACAAAATTGCAGGCTTTGCTATCTGACAGCAGCAGGAGCTGTCCAGAAACACTTCTTCTCACTTCAAACTCTCATTCAAAGACTCCACTGGCAAACTGCAAACTTCAGAATCTTCAGGTTTAAAACTCAGTCTCTGATTGGTCCACACAACTCACGAGCTCTTCGTCCTGATTGGCGGTACTGCAGCTACCAATCGGATCCTACGCTGTTCTCCAGCAACTTCGGCAAAGATGGCCACCATCAAACAGTTCTTCTCAGCTCAGTCACTTTCCCCTTAACTGTAAAATAATATTGGTACACTGTTGGCAGCATTTGGCTGCATGGCTAGCACCCTCCTGGTCCCTTCTGAGGGTCGCTAGGGCCAGGGGGTACATTTTGGGGACAGGAGCCGAGTCACTGGCTCCATTTTAAGGGCTCCCCAGGAGGAGCTGTGTCTCTAAACAGACATCCTCAGCTGTTAAGCATATGGGACATGTAGTCCCTAGCGGTCACCATCTTCTCCCTTACTCCCCTACCCACTGGTGGCATTGGCAGGGTCAGGGAGTGCTTTCAAAAGTTTATTTTTCTTTGTTTCAGTTCCCCCCAGCCCCTTGAGTTGTCTGGTGGGGCTGGGGAGAGGAATCCCCTCCTTGTGGCACTTCTGCCAGCGTCTTGTGGCGCCCTGAAGCTTTAGGCCACACATGCAGCCTTGTTCTGGTGCTCCCATCCCCACTGTGCAGCAGTTCGGGGTGGGGGAGCAACTGCACTGTGCGGCTCACTGGCTGCTTCTATACTGGTGCTGAAGGCACCGGAATTGTGTTTTTTCCGCTCCCCAGCCCCATTTGCAGTTCAGAGCAGCGAGGAGGACCAGGCGGCTCATTGGTCATGAGTAAACAGGTGCAGGAGGTACCGAAGCAAATTACAGCACTCCCCAGCCCTTTTGCAGTCCAGTATCAGGCTGGAGGAGTGAAGAAACAGGCAGCTGCAAGGCGGCAGCAGGAACACAGATACGCTCCCGACTTGGAAGGGGGTTACATGTGCCTTCCTGAAACCATGTTGAGCCAAGAATAATAGGTTTTGTTGAAGCTATTCAGTTACCTGGGTGGCCATGACCTTCTCAAGTAACTTATTCAGAACCGATAGAATGGCAATGGAGTGGTAACTCTCCTTGTTCTTGGTGTCACCTTTTCTGTAGGTAGGTACCACCTGAGCAATTTTCAGAGCAAAGGTGCAGTCCCTGTAGACAGGGATTGTTGAAAAGCCTGGTGACCAGAGCAGCTAGTTGAGGGCTGCAGTTTTTATTAACCTGGGTAGTAGTCCATCTGACCCTGCTGATCCACAAGCTGGGATGGTTTTTAGTAGACAAAGAACCTCAGTTTTGGAGACAGTCCCGAGATTAAAAGGAAAGGAGGCTGATTCTTCAGTGCTAGCTTTAGTAGCAGGTGACTGGCTCGTCTGCTGAGTGTACTCCGAGAGGTCCGAAAAATGGGAGTTGAGGGTGTTTGCAAGCCAGCCAGTGTTGTTGCCGTTAACCCCATCCAGTGTGATATCGGATATTGATGTGCTTTTACCCTGACCCATGAAAGATTTAATGTGGCTCCAAAACCCTCATGAGTCACATACAGATGCTTGGAGAAGTTGTCTGCAATTGGTGCTTTTCGCAGTTCGTATGGCTTGTTTGCATTCTTTTCCAGTCCAATGAAGACTTAGAATGACTGGCTTTAGCCCAGGATTTATTCCTCCTTCTAATGGAAACTAGAAGGTCACTGTGCATCCATCTGGCTACTGTACCTTAACTAATTTCTGTAGGGGGACATGTTTATCTTGCAGAGCCTGTAAAGTGGTTAAGAAAGAAATTAAAAGCTTTCGATGTCCAGTATAGAGGGATCAATCCATATTGTAGAGATCTGCGATAAGGCACCAACATTTAGGTTGGAGAAGTCTCTAAAGAGAATTTCCTTAGGGAATCATCAACTCACGTTGTGCTTCTACCCTTCTGATTTCTCCTACAAGTTCCATGCCTATCCCTCCTTTATAATTTAGGGGCCTATAGATCACCCCCAAGCATGCCTTCCTGCCTACCCCCTTCTGATTTTAGCTGTGTAGGAACTCTATCCATTCTGCTAAAGGGAAATTACCCCTAGCTGGGAGGGAAAACTGTGCCTTTTACTTCAGATATTCTAGATAGTAATTGATTGCTGGTGCAGTATTGGCCACTGTTAAGCTTTTGAAACACAAATTGTAATTAGACAGAAAAAATGTGACCTACAGTAACTAAAAATAGAACTCATGCGCATGCAATACAGTTGTGGTGCTCTACCTGTTGAGCTCAGTTGGCCTGAGTTATGTTCCCAGTTTCAGTTACATTATTTCTATTAACAAGTTGTGTTTAAAATGCTTAGCTGTGGTTATTATAGCACCAATAATCAATTATCTAAAAGTTCCATGCTGCAGGATTTACAATTTGAAATAGAAAGTGATCGCAGGAAGCTCAGACTAGCCAGCTGGCTTAACAGCTCAGATGGTAGAGTTCTGGGACAGTGTTCTGGGTTCTATTCCCAATTAGGTCACATTACTGAATTCATTATAATCTGAAGCACAACCATCAGAGTCTCTCTCTCACTCTGCTGTTGCATCAAAATCTTAGTGTTACATTGTCATAGAACTACTGTACATTTTAACAGTGGTCAGCAAAAGCAGAGACAACTGCTATCAAGGATGTGAGTCTTGAGACTGCTTTTGAAGGCAGTGAGGGAGGAGCAGTTTTGCATGTGATGTGAGGAGGTAATGCATTCCACTGTTGCAGAGAAGTGCAGTTAAAGGATCTTTTTCCACAGAATGTCTGTGCTCTAGGTGCTGATACAAGGAGCTTAAGGAAAATGGGCAAAGGGATCTCCTCAGGGATTTAACCAAGAGTGTGTCCATAAGGTTTGATGGAGGAGCATTCATGGTTTTGAAGGTGTGCAGAGCGATGAGAACTTCAATTTCCCCTCCAGAGAGAGCCAGTTTACGGTAAAAAGGACTGAGAGGTGGTGATCTTGTCTGTTAGCACCAGCTCAAAGCAGCTGATTCAGCTGTAAAGTACAGTATCTTGAGTCTGTTCAGTTCAAACTCCCTTAGGCCAGGGGTACCATACAGTAGAACTGGCAGAAGAGTCTTTGTTTGATACTGCAAGGCAAGCTTCCCTTGCAAGATAGGCCTGAAACCTGCATAGCAGTCCAAGCTTCTGATGCACAACCTTTGTTACACAGTCAATGTGGGGATGAAGTGACAGTTCCTGATCAACGTACACTCCTAGGAACTTAGTGGCGATCACCACCTCAAGGGAGAGTCCTGTACTCTTATAAAATGTAAGGAGTTCATGCATTTTAACTGCAAATGTTCTAGTGCCAAACAGCATTGAAGAGTAAGCTGGCTGGTTGAAATCTAGTTTTCAAGATGTCTGAAATTATGACCAAGGCCAGAATTAATAAAACTAACATTTGTATGGCTGCTGTATAACACAGCATTGTCAGCATACACCAGAACTCTGGACTCTCCATACTTATTGAGCAGCTCACTTATAAATAGGGTGGCTATCAGGGAACCCAGTATGGAACACTTGGGACCCCATCAAAGATAACTCTTGAAGAGGAGGTACTGCCCCTCCACTTTACTGACTGCATATGGCCAGTAGAGCTGGTCAAGGACCAGATTATTAAGTTTTAGGAGGGGAAGTTCATGGTTGACCAGGCCAAACACCTTGGTCAGATCTATGAATATAGCTCCAGTGGCTTAGCCCAATTCCATGGCACTAAAGATAACAAAGGTCTGGTTGCACTGTATCTGTGCCATGCTTCTTTCTTCTTTTATTTATTATTTTATCTCCTTTGCACTTGGCTTCAGAGGAGTACCTGCCATCATATCCTATCTGTGACAGGGTTGAATATGGCCCCATCCCAGTTGTTATGGAGAAAGAATTTAAATGCAAGGATCTGTTCTAGTCTCTCCTTTTCTGTCTCTTCTCTTTCTGGTTGTGTAACCAAATTTTCTCGTGAGACCTAGGACTTGATCACCCCAATGGTCTTGCAATTCTCTGCTTCTCGCTATCTCTCTATCCTCATTTGCTGTTCTGTCTTTTCTTCCCCCCTTGCATATCTGCAGGTATAAAAACACATATGAATCTTTTGTGGAAATGTAATTGATACTGGGATCCCTTTGTTTAAAACTGTATATAGTTATACTGTTGAAGTGATTGCAAAGCTACTTGGAACTCAGGGGGTTGACCTAAGAATACTGGATGCAAAAATCCCTTTGCAGAGCTGTGAGCAGGAGGTCAGTTCTGGGTCACAATGTTCTTTTTGCTGCTCCTGCATGAAATTGACAAGAACATTGGAAACTTACAAGAATACTGTGTGAAAAGCATGCTGTTTTTCTTAACGAGCTCCTGCACAGACTTATAACATGCTCTGGCAGAGCCACTACAGCTGTAAATGCATTAACTAGATAAGGGAGTTTCATGGGCTTAAACATGAACATGAATTGTCGTTGCATACGCTAATTGAATCAAAGTAAGGTACAGTGAGAAAGGGCAGATATAAAAATAATCTCACCATCTGTATTACAGTTACCTATATCTTTCACATTTTATTCTATGCACTGTTATAGCAATCAACTCAACAGAACTAGGCCATCATATATATGAAGGTACTGTACCTTAACTGCAAACACTATATGCTGTGACAAGGTGGAAGATAAACACAATGAGATATGTTTAGGAAGACATTTGATGTGTTTAATTGATTTGTTTAGAGATTGCTATATAGTACACATACACACACACACACACACACACACACAGAGATAGTTAGTATAATATAAAAGTGCATATACCCAAATGTTAATGTAAATCCTATACATTTCATTACAAGTTGTTTTCTTGAAGGAAGATCTTACTGTACAAGGCCTAAAAATGGGCATTAGGTAAAAGTAAACTGGGGTAGGTGTGTTATTGAGGGTACTGCATAGTTTATCTTTTATTGCTACTACACCCCAGGCACACACAATATGAAAATCAACAACCCCTTGATATGAAGCAACAGCAATTAGTACAAAGACAGAAACAAGTAGGAGATTGAGTAAGTGGGCAGACAAGCATAAGAATGGTAAGTCAAATAACATTTCAAAAGTCTCACTATTATAATTAATTTTACAAATGCATCTGCACAGTTGACAATTTTTGTAAAAAGATAATAACAATGGGAGTTATTCTACATAACACATAATTTAATTAACCACCCCCACCGGCCCCCATTGTTCAACTAGCAGGGCTGCTCCTCTCACACAAGGTGCCAACGAGATGGGGGTTATCACTACAACAGTTCTGTTTACCATTACTTCCACTGAGCCTGCCGCCCTCAGACAGGCAAACCAAGTGTGGCAACTACCTGGCTCACACCTGTGGGGACCATTATCATCATGGCCATCAACTTGGGTCCCTGGGAGAAAACGTTTGCTCAGCATTATGCTAGGTTTATACTTCTGGTAAGGGCACCCAAGTAAATCCAGACACAGTGGAAGCAATAACAGTACTGTCCAAACCAGGTTGGGATTCTAGAGTGTGGCTTTTATTCACATACACAGAGAATAATCACAAAGCAAAGATGGACCCCCACAGGGCTACTCCCACTGGTAATGCAGATTACTGAGGTACAGAGCACACACACAGTGAACCCTCAGGTTCTGAATGGAAACAGCGAACACTCTCCGGTTCTGAATGGAGATTGGCACACATGGCCAGACTGGTACACTTCCCTTGACTAGGCACCCTCAGCCAGTACTAGGAGAGTTTCCCATATTTCATGAGGAATTACTGGTGGCACCCCCGACCACCAATGATTACACTAAGGCTCACAGAAAAATCCAAATCCCACATCTGGGTATTTTCTTCAGGCACTGGCCAAGTGCACTGAAAGAAAACAAAGGTGCCCAAACTGAACCTGGATAGGTAAACAAGGTTACTCCAGATGGGGGGGTCTCCCACCTTTTGCTTCCAAATTTATACTCAGCCATTCATCTGGTTAATAACACCCTTCTCAGAAAACTTGTAGATTCTATCTTGAAATGTCTGTAATTGGCAATGTCTCTTCACTAGACCCCCACTTAAGCAGACACTTTTAAATCAGACACGAACTAAAAGTTCTGTACTTGGCAAGTCTCTCTCTGGACCCCATAGTAGGCAGACACTTTTAAACAGAAATACGAGCTAAAAGTTCTGTGCTTGGCAAGTCTCTCTCCAGACCCCATAGTATGCAGACACTTTTAAACAGAAACGGTCTTTGTGACAGAGTCCCTTTATCAGAGAAAAACTCACCACAGCAATGCAGGTGCCCCAGGCCTTTTTCCACACAAACGACTCAGGTACTCACAGAGCAAATGAATCTCAGGCAACTTCAACAGAGTCAGGTTGGATCAGGGATTGTCCCTGAATCCTGAATCCCCCATCCCTCCGGGATGGGGCACTGAAAGCCCTCTTGGAACGGTCTCTACCACTTCACTCTCTGGTCTTCTATGTTCTTCTTCTAGGGTGAGAACAAACTACCCAAACTATGAAGGTAGCTCTCTGTCAGAGCTAAGTCTGAGGAGCTGCCCAGGCAGCAGCCTCCTCCTTCTCGCCACTCTACAGACTACACTCTCTAACTCAACATTCTACAGCTAACCCCTGCAGCTAACATTCTGATGTGGCTTATGCTGCTGCGACAATTCTAAAGTGACATCATCACTCCAGCTCAGCTGAGACTGAAAACAGAGTGGGGCACTGTGAAATCCATTTAACTGGCATTTCACAAGCTGCCTCTCCTGCCTGTCACTGATTCTAAATGGAGTTCTAGTAACCCCTGGAACAAAGGGGTTACATAAGCTAGAAGAATGAATTAATAAAAATAAAACAAAGTGGAATGGAAGAGAAGTAGCTATAAAATGAAGTGGGGGGGGGGGAATGCAGAGCTATTCCAGTGGCAACAGGTGATGTGTTCAATTGCTCTGCATCTCAGGTGGATGCACAGGCAAAAATAACATAATATAACATATATGGTAATAAAGAAAAATAAATAAAATACAGCTCACTGCAGAGCAGATTCACAGCCGCACAAATGTCCGTGGCTGAGACGTTTTTGAGACAAGCAGTAGAAGCAGCCATAATTCTGGTTGAGTGCCCTTTTACTTCCCCCCGGAAGAGGCTTATTGTACGTCTGGTAATAGAAAAAAATGCAGTTTGCCAACCATTTAGACAGGCACTGTTTTGAAACTTCTGTGCTCTGTCTTTTGGATGCAAAGGAAACAAACAACTGATCAGACTTACTAACAACTTTAGTCTGGTTAGTGTAGCAACGCAGAATTCTGTGCACATCCATAGTGTGCAGAAGAGCCTCTCCCTGATTAGAGTACTCATGGAAGAATACCGGCAGTTGAATTGTCTGATTCAGTGTAAACTCAGAAACCACTTTTGGCAAAAATTTAGGGTGTGTAAGCAGAGCCACCCAGTCTCTGTGGAAAATCAAGTAAGGCTCCTTACACACAGGGCCTGAAGCTCTGAAATTCTTCAAGCTCAAGTAATAGCAGTTAAGAAAAGTGCTTTCCAAGACAAATATGCATAGCACAACTTGCTGCTGGTTCAAAAGGAGGCAAAGTAAGTTTTTCCAAAAAAATTCAAGTCCCACGGGGGGGGGGGGACTGGATTACGAATCGGTGGTTTCAGATGGAAAATTCCTTACAGGAAGGTTTTGGAAATCTACAACTGAGCTATAGTTTTGCCATCCATGGGGAGGTGGCAGTCCAAAATGACAGATGGACCTTCAAAGAAGAATAGCTGAGGCTGAGATCTGAAAGATGCAAGAGGTACTCCATGACCTGGGGCACCGGGCAAGAGAAAGGGTCCCAACCCTTGGAGGCTGCCCAAATGGACAATCTTTTCTATTTCATGGCATAAGTAGTTCTGGTAGAAGGCTTTCTGGCTTCTATGAGGACCTGGACCACTAGGGCAGAAACTCCAAAGTGTGAAGCAGCTATGTCCACAGGTGCCACACATGCAGGTGGATAGAGTTGAGGCCTGGATGCACCAGTCTGCTCTGCTCCTGAGTCAGAAGATCGTGGCAGAGAGGCAGAGGTACTGGGGGTTCCATCGATAGCTGTTGAAGCAGAGGGAACCAAACCTGATGAGGCCAAAGAGGGGCTATTAAAAACATGCAAGCCCCTTCTGTCTGTAGCTTCAGAAGAACCCTCTGAAACACTGGGAAGGGAGCAAAGGCATACAAGAACCTCCCTGTCCAGCAAAGAGACAGTATGTCTCACCAGAAAACACCACGCCCAGGAACGAACAAGCAAAAATTGGTTAATTTTGCGTTGGGTGGGGAGATTAAGAGGTCTATCCCCAGCTGACCACACAGGTCGAATAAGCTTTCAACTACCTCTTGATTTAGCTGCCACTCATGAGCCCTGACAGTGGTGCAGCTGCGACTGTCTGCCAGGACGTTGCTGATGCCCGGCACATGGACAGCAGTCAGGCAGAGGTCGTGCTGGACTGTCCAGTACCACACTCACACTGCCTCCCAGAATAGAGGGTACGAGCAAGTGCCTCCCTGTTTGTTCAGGTACCAGACCACAGACATATTGTCGGTCTGAACCAGGAGTGTTCCCAGACATTGAAGAGGCTGGAAGGCCTGGAGGGCATACAGCGCTGCCCTCATTTCTAACACAGTGATATGTAGAGACGCTTCCAGCTGAGACCATGTTCCCTGGGTCAGATGGTCTCCTAGGTGGGCCCTCAGCCTTGACATGAAGCATCCATTGTAAGGGTCATGGTAGGGAGCAGAGGGTTGAAAGGAACCCTGTGGAGAGATTGGACAACTCCTGCTACCAAAAGATCCTTCTTCATGTACCCAGACACTAGGACCTGTGATCCAGGTTGTCTCAGCTGCTGATTCCATTGGACATGAAGAGTCCATTGGGTCACCCTCATATGCAGTCTGGATGGAGGAACTGTAGGGATCGCAGCTGCCATCAGCCGAGAAGGCGGAGAATCAACCGGGCTATGGTCCAGCGTGAGTGTGGCACTAATCTGGTCTGTTCCTGCAGGGTCTCCGCTCTGTCTGACAGGTGGAAGGCCATGCCTGACCATATACAGCACCACCCAAATCAATTGTAGGCACTGGGAGGGGAAAGGTGGGACTTGGAATAGTTGACTGTTATTCCAAGTTTGGAAAAGAGCTCCAGGGTGAAGGAGAGGGTCTCCCTCAGACTGCTCTGTGTTGGGGTTGACAGAAGCCAGTCATCCAGATACAGGCACAATTAGATCCCTCTGTGGCATAGGACCACAGCCACCACTGCTAGGCACTTGGTAAAAACCAGAGGTGCCAAAGATAGGCCAAAAGGGAGAGCCTTGAACTGGTAATGTTCCCTCTGGAAGGTAAACTGAAGAAAGCGATGTGCAGGTAAGCATCCTGCACATCCAGTGCACAAAGCCAATGGCCCTTATGGAGCAGGGGTAGAAGTCCCTGGATGGTGAGCATGCAGAACCTTTTGTGCTCGATGTACAGGTTGAGCATGCAGAGGTCCAAGATGGGTCTTAGGTCGCCCGCCTTTTTGGGCACTAGGAAGAAATAGAAGTAGTACCCTCTTCCTATCTGTGCTGGAGCCACAGGCTCTATGGCTGACTTTGCAGAAGAGCCTGGATCCCATCCCCTATCAAAGACAGGTGCCTAGTAGGATTATGAGAGAGGCCTGGTGAGTTGTCCGGAGGCCTGTCTAGGAACTCCATGGTGTGACCTCTTGCTATTAACTGAAGGACCCAAGAGTCCATGTTATGTCCTATGACCCCGGAAGGTGGAGGGAAAATCTCTCCTCCCCCCATTGGTTCCCTCAGAGGATCTGGAGGTGGAAGGGTGGGTCCCCCCATGAGTCAGAAGACTGAGGGAAGGGAGCCAGAAGCTCCTCCGGGGGGCTTCTGGGACTTGGCAGGGGGAGTAGGGGTTCCTGATGCTGGATACTGGCATTTGGCCTGGGGTTTGGCAGGAGCCTCTTTGGTCTGGCATCTCTGTTGCCGACGAAAAAGCTGTTTTCCTATGTAACCCCCTCGGTACATGAAGCGGACATTTTGTGTTGGATGGCTATCAAGCCGCTAGACCGGGGCTGCCCTTTTCCATGTTCTGTTTGCAGTGGCAGAGCATGCGATGCCGACATTGGCATGCCATGCACGCGTCCACACACAGCATGCCCGCCGGCTGCTCCACCTCTGTGCCCCACTGTACTGAGCCAGGTGTGCCAACACCCAGCCTCCACTAGGTGTCAGGCAATCACCAGCCACTGTTCCCCACCTTTCCCAGGAGAGGAGAACTGTCCTCCAGACGCTCAATCCTTTCCCACCCTGGCCGGACCCTAATGACCCGCTCACACTGAGAACATGGGTCGCCGGCATGGCAAGAGGTAAGGCATCACTGCCTTAGCCCTCCACACCATCAGGCCAGTGCCTGTCTGCCTTTTGAAACAGCAGGAATGGAGGAAGGCTGTTGCGGATAGTGGATGTCAGTTCTTCATGGGGCCCAGTCCAAGGCAGTATATGGGCATAGGAGCTGTGCCAGTCATGTCTAGATGCTCTGCAAGTCTTTTCTATTTTGGATCCTGTTCCTACATAGCCCAGCCACAGGCATTTTGTTTAGTTATGAGTAGTTCTGCAAAGGAAGGGTCCTCTGGAAGGACTTAGGGACTTCTTAGGCTGAGGCTCTATAGGTGTATGCATACCAGAGCTGGAGGATCAGTCAGAGTGAAAGTCAGAAAGGTGCCTATTGGGGTCTGAACCCTTTCCAAAGGAGTGTCCTGGTTTTATCCCTGACCTGGTGTTTAGAGGAGCCTTCTCAGAAAAGGTGGGAATCCACAGGAGAGGCTAATCTAGGGGGTCAGAAAGGAGGCGGAATTAGAGGCCGCCACTGGCTTTCGACGGTCAGGCCCGAGGCTGGTTGAGTCCTGGCCTCCTGAATCAGGGTCTAAAACATTGCCTGGATATCAGCTTGAGGCTGCTGTGGAGGCAGAGGCTGAGGGTGGAGGAGGAGGTGGTGGAGGAGGAGGCTGATACAGTGGATATCCTGGCATCTGATATTGAGGGTATCCATGAGCCCAATAGGAATAGGAAAGCCAGGAGGAGCATACCCTTAATTAGACATAGCCCAGCATCTGGTACCCCCGTTCATAATGGGGTTGATAACAGGCATTGGATACCCCAGTGAAGGGTACATTGGGTACTGTGGGGGCAGATAGCCGGATAGCTATCGGCTGCTAACACACCGGCTGTGGTTCTGTTGACAGAGCACTTTCCAGTAACACGGGCATTCTAACAATCAGTCTCTTATACTTAACCTTACAAAATGATTCCATGCTTCATCAACAATGTTTCATTGCCAGCACATTGAGAGGCTTAGGCTGTTCATTACAGGTATTATAATACAACCCTGTATACAGGCCATTTCTTTTTCTGCCAAGAAGTACATCTCTCAACTGTGTGTTTTTTGATGATAAGACACTATTACAAAGTCCTGTAAAATAGGCTTTGCTGGTTTCTCTCATGACTCATTGACGATACTTCATCGATGGTGTCTGGGTGTCATACTCAATGTTTTATGCCTATACTGGGTTCAGCCACTTATCCCATGCACTTAAGCCCATATGCAAGCTTTTCTGACAGATGCAACTGCTCATCACCACTGATTCTTGAATGGAGAATTGTCTACACGAGGTTCACTTTTCCAACCCTTGTATTGGTCCCTTTTTGATGAGTACCTTGTCTCATCCAAGGTGTTTTGGTTTGATGGTTTGTTTGTTTTTCTGGGACAGAAGAAAAATACTTATCCCTGTATTTGAGTCTCACTGTATAGTTCAACGTCTTGTCGATGGTGGATCATTCCTGAGGCTCTCACTGTCCTATGACTGTATTGCTCATGGGGCCTGCTTATGCAGCCCCATTTGTTTAGCCTAATATGGCAATTTTCGTTGTCTCCGATGCTTCATCTCTGAAAACACGTACAATCCTCAGGCTACGCTGTATTCCAAATCAGCCCTGTGGATAAGCCTTACTCTGGATCAGTAGCCTTGTCATCAACTGCCAATGGCAATAATTATTTCCGGGGCCCCAGAACCATCATGGGCTTGGTACCTCATTTTCCTATCACTACCATCTTATTGGAATAAAATTAAGGCGTAATCCAAAGCAAGTCCTAAAAGGACTTAACCTTGTCAGGGCATGTTGCTCAGAATAGGATTGGGACATGGTCATCATTCCCACTTTTCTTGTTGGTCACTTTATTAGTCAGAACTTTTCAAGCACACTGCTGTTCTTTGTGGATGCTCTGTGAACATCCCCTGACCTTAGAAGCGGTCCCTACGTAGAATCCTGACCTAGCAGACTGGTCTCGACATTTACTAAGAACAAAAATGTCTCTGGGGATGCCTCTCCTTCCCTCCTTTCCCTACTCTAGATGCGAGATCAGTATCCTAGATCTGATTGTTCCTCTACTGAATTCCTTTTTTTTTGGGGGGGGGGGATTCGCCACTTGTATTTCTCACAAAGGCACTCTGCCGACCTCTTGTCTTGAGTCTGCAATACTATATTCTCCGATAAACTTCCTGATGGCCAATCCTTTGGGGACTCCCGTCTACTGTAAGACTACATAACAAGATATTTATGGATTACTCTGCACTGTATGTTCCTCGTGTTAATCTCATATCAAAAAGCTCTTGGTCAACATCCTTGTGGGTTACAGGAAATGCACTTTAGAATGAATTTCTTCTCCTGTACAGGCTACAGCATCTTTATAAATACTGCTGAGCCTGCATCCTGGGTTTGCACCGGTCCTTTTTCCTTCTTGTGTCTGACCCGTCATCATGCCACTTTAGCATGTCTGGGCACTCTATCTCTGCACTTTGCTTATTAAAGTAAACTGCTTTTTATGTTGCTTGCACAGCATGTGCAAGAACCATAGTGCCATCATCGGAGATTTCGGAGTGTGTCACCTCCTCCTCCAATTCAGTCAGTGAGCTGGCAGGCGCGACCTGCAAGCCAATGCATTTTGGAGCTGTCTATGACTACCAAAATGCAGTGGCATGCAGTTGAAGGAGCTACGCTTCAGTGAGCACCGATAAAGCGTAGCTCCCCTCCCTACGCCGCAGCGTGCGCGCCCCGCACCTACTGTGTAGCCGACAGGTGCCCAATCCCGTCGGCTGAGCTGCGTCGTCGTCCCCAGTAGTTGGTGCCACGCTGGGAGCCCACCCCAGCGTGGCAATCAATCCTTTATCCGACGGGGTGCCCAATCCCCCGTCGGCCGAGATAACCCCGTCGCGTGCCTGCGGCTGAGGCCACCCCAGCATGGCAAGCGTCTAGCTCTTTTTTTTTAACCTATAAACCAAAAGCGGTCCCGCAGTGCATCTCCCGACCCCCTCCCACAACCCGCACCCACCCACTGCGCACCCAGCCTCCCCCCCCCTCACCCCATACTTACCTCCGGACTCCGGTGCGATGATCTTGATTGGACGGGAATCCGTCTGCACTCTTCAAAGCCGACCGAACTGAGAAAATGCCCGGTAAGCTGTATAATGGGCTAGATGGAGAGGTTCAACTTTGTGCATATCTCAGGCATTTTGGGAATTTTTGCACAAATTTTCAACATAAGGGTTTTAGGACCCCTTCTCATGAATGATGTCACTGTCATGGCGTTATTCCGGCCCGAAGAAGTGATTCCGCACAATGACTGCGGAAATCACCCTTTGAGCCTGAATACCGCCATGACAGTGACATCATTCTAGAAGGGGTCCCAAAACCCCATGTTGAAATTGGTCCAAAATTCAAAAATGACTATTTCTGGCCGCGTGTTGCGCAGTTCCACGCAGACTTCGTAAGTTCGCGAAATTTCAATATTTCACTCCAGATTTTCAACATTGCCATTTTACCACACCTTCTTATGATTAGTACAGCTGTCATTTTTCATATCTCACCCAAATGTGTTTCCGCCTCTTGTAGCGCAGAATGGCGCAGTCGGTGTCTGAAATCAATGTATGGGACAAATTAAGAAAATCACAGTGACACTGTTCATGAGCAGAGGTCTTAAAATGGTTATGTTGAAATTTGGTGAAAAATTCTAAAAATGACTGTTTTATCTAGTGTGTGTTGCGCAGTTCCTAGGCAGGCTCGTAAGTTCACAAATGTTCAATATTTTCACTCCAGATTTTCAACATTGCCATTTTACCACACCTCCTCATGAGCAGTACAGCTGTCATTTTTCACATCCTGCCCAAAACATGTTTCCGCCCATGTAGCGCACAATGGCGCAGTCGGTGTGCGAACTCAGTGTATAGGACACATTAAGAAAATCACAGTGTCACTGTTCATGAGCAGAGATCTTAAAATGGCAATGTTGAAAATTTGGTGAAAGAATTCTTAAAAATGACTGTTTTATGAGTGTGCATTGCACAGTTCCCATGCAGGCTCGTAGGTTTGTGAATTTTCAATATTTCCTCCAGATTTTCAACATTGCCATTTTACCACACCTCCTTATGAGTAGTACAGCTGTCATTTTTCACATCCTGCCCAAAACATGTTTCCGCCTATGTAGCACACAATGGGCATGATCGGTGTCAGCAAACTCAATGCATGGGACACATTAACAAAATCACAGTGACACTGTTCATTAGCAGAGGTCTTAAAATGGCTATGTTGAAAATTTCATGAAAAATTTCTAACAATGACTGTTTCTACGAGCTTGCGCTAGTTCCTATGCGCGCTCATAAGTTCATAAAATTTTCAATATTTGCACTCCAATGACTTCCAAATACCTAAACAGCACATAGAAGCAAGCAACATTCGGCATTGACAAATGCTTGTTTTACATAAGATTTGATCTTACAAATTAATTTTATCAGAGCCATCGATACAATGGTAACTTCTCCTGAACAAGTCAAAGACTATGTCCAATAGTCCTTGTTCTGTGCATATTACTACAAGGGGAGTAATCTGTTCAAGCTACGGACATCTCCTGATGAATTTGTCAGTGTTAGTGGCTCAGCAGGTAGTACACTCACCTCTGAGGCTGGGAGATCAGAAGGCTGTGGGTTCTATCCCACACCAGGCACTTGGGAAAATATCCCAATACTGACACTGCAGTGCAGCATGGGGGTGCTGCATTCCTGAGGTGCCATCTTCCAGATGAGACGTTAAACCAAGTCCCATCTGCCTGTTCTGGTAGAAGTTCAGGTGGATGCTAAAGATCCCATGGCACTTCTCAAGAGTAGGGGAAGTTTCCGGTGTCCTGGCCCATTTCCCCATTCACTAAAAAATACCACCAACAGCTAATCTGGTTCAAGGTCAGTTGGCATTCATCTGTATCCCCTCCCGGTCGTGCCTGAAAATAGGCATAATTTGTCTAGTGCACTTACCCAGTCAACAAAAACTAAATAAATAATAATAATAAATAACATTGCCCATAGGTCCAGTTGGAAGCAGAGCTGAAGGCCTGGCAGGAGGTGGGACCAAAGACCCAGAAGGAGGTCCAGAAGGAGCAGGCATCGGCCCCATAGGGACATTCAAAGGGGCTGGCACTGGATCAGGCACATGAATGTCCAGTGTTGGAAGATTCAGTGCCTGGGGGGACTGATGGAAGGCCGTCCAGCATTTGAGGAATGGCCAGAGTGACAGACAGACCCTAACCCGGTGAAGGGTCACCTGGTGAAGGGTCACTTGGTGTTGGGGTGTGAGTAGAACCCAATGGAAGACCTGCCATCATCTGGGGAGCCGGAATCCAAGATGGCGGAACCTGGTTGTCCAAGGGTGCTTGAGTTGAGGAGGTCCTGACAGAAGGTCCCTGGAGGGATTAACAATAGACCCAGTGGGCGATCCAGGAAAAGACTGACCCAGCGAAGGAAAGGGGACCTCCAGATTAGTGCCCACCTCCACTCTTGATCTTCAGGCAAGCCCGGAGGGTTCGGATGGGTCAGTGGGAGAGAGGAAGCTTCTAAAGACTGTTGCATGTCTGGCAGCTGGTTCAGCTCAATGTCGGGGGTATCCTGTGACTCTGATGGGAGATCCTCAGCTGTGCGGTCACCAGAGGAACCAGGGAGCCATTTATCAGCCATGGCCATGCAGATGTCAGAAGAGCTAACATCCAACTTATCAGCCTGAGCCATGCAGACAACAGCAGAGCTGGAGTTACCAGCTTACCAGCTGTGACCGTGCGTTCCTCAGTGGGGCCAGGGAGTGACTTATCAACTTGGCTGCTGGCGATAGAACCTGAAAAAGATATGGGCCTAAGGAACACAATAGGGGTTCCATCATCCAAGAAGAGCCCCGACTGCACTGTGAGTAAAGCAGGTAGGGAGGCTGTGGTCTGATCCACCAGAGCGGTAAGACACCTGGCAGTAGGGGTACTTGCCAAAGTGGAGGCCCCTCCGGTGTCAGTGGTACCCGATGGTCACCACCAAGTGGATGGAGACCTATCCCAGTCTCTGTGCCTTTCCTTGTCCTTTTTCTTCTTTTTGGGTTCTGGCATTGGAGAAGGAGATTTTTCCTGCAAATTCTGCACCTCCTTTTCCATCAAAGCTAGGTTCTCCTCCAGCAAGTGGGCTTCAAGCTTTTTCTGGTGCCTAATCCATGTGGCCTAGTTGAAGGATTGGCAGGCCGCAAAGTCCTTGACCCAGTGTTTGGGGCCTAGGTAGATCACACAATGGGAATACTCATCCACATGCAGGATCTGGGTGCCGCAGGACTTGCACATCTTCTTTTCGATGCATCACTCAACTGTTCATGTTCCTGAATTGTACCTCCAACTATATCCCATGTTGTAAATGTGTCACTGTTATTTATTTGCTTCCCCCTTCTTCTGTATATCCCTCAAGATCTCTGTATTAGACCTATTTATGTTAGACCTGTTTATGTTGTATTTTACTATGTAATTGTTTGACCTGATGTTCTGTTCTCTTTTTATGCTTAACTGGATGTTTGCGTAAATGGGCATTTTTGTTCACATAGCTTTCAGTATAAAATAAAGATTGATTGATTAAAAACTGGATTGACAGACCTGAACCACAGCAGTCCTATAAAAATCCATACTGGGTGCAACTTGCACAAATACTGCTGTTTCGGTCACTCTGGCTGCACTGTTCAGTCCGACTTTTATGTATCTGGTCCGCTCCTGTGTTTTTCAACCCTTCCTTGGCATGGTTGAAAACGTAACCATCAGGACCAGACCAGATAGGTAAAGCCAGACCAAATCATCTGGAGGTGGATGCGACCTGATGGGACAGCTTCAGCTGTGCAGTCCCCAGAGGAACCAGGGAGTGACTTATCAGCCATGGCCGTGCAGACATCAGAAGAGCTAACATAGAAACATAGAAACATAGAATTTGACGGCAGATAAGGACCGCTTGGCCCACCCAGTCTGCCCATTTCCCTACCTGATAGATAAGCTGCAGATCCTAGTTAACCAGCAGCCTACTTCTTCCTACCCCAACCCCCTAGAATTGCCTTATGACTGTCCCATGCATGCTTGAATTCCACCACTGTTTTTGACTCCACAACCTCCTCTGAAGGCCGTTCCATACATCCACAACCTCTCTGAAAAAAATACTTCCTTAAATTACCTCTGAGCCGCCCCCTTCTATCTTCAAATTGTGCCCCTTGTTCTTGCACACCTCTTTTGAAAGATGCTACCCTCTTGACTTTGTTGATTCCTTGAGGTACTTGAAAGTTTCTATCATGTCCCCTCTCCCTCCTTTCCTTGAGGCTATACATATTAAGCTCCTTAAGTCTTTCTTCATATGTCTTCGGTGCAGACCCTGCACCATTTTAGTTGCCCTCCTCTGGACAGCTTCCATCCTGTCTATGTCTTTCGGAGATTGGGTCTCCAGAACTGCACGCAGTACTCAGATGTGGTCTCACCAGCTGTCTGTACAGAGGGATAATAACTTGTTTTCTACTGGTGATGCCTCTCCTATGCATCCCAGTATTCCCCAACCCTCCTTGCTGCCCTCTCACATTGCTTGCCCACCTTTAGGTCATCTGATATGACTACCCCAGGTCCCTTTCCATTTTTGTTGTTGTTAGTATCTCACCCCATTGTGTACTCTTCTCCTGGGTTTTTGTTTCCCAGGTGCATTACCTTGCACTTCTTAGCATTGAATCTAAGCTGCCATACATTTGACCATTCCTCTAACCTTGCCAAGTCCCTTCTCATCCTTTCCACCCCACCTTGTGCATCAACTCTGTTGCAGATCTTTGTGTCATCTGCAAAGAGACATACTTTTCCTTCCAGTCCCTCTGCAATGTCGCTTATAAAGACATTGAAGAGGACTGGTCCTAATACTGAACCCTGCGGTACCCCACTACTAACCCCCTTTTTCAGAGTGGACTCCATTTACTATTACTCTCTGTGTCCTATTCTCCAGCCAATTCTTTACCCAGGCTGTCATCTTGGGACCCACTCCCAGGCTGGCTAACTTGTATATTAATCTTTTGTGTGGGACTGTGTCAAATGCCTTGCTAAAGTCTAGGTAGGCCATGTCTAGCCCCTCCCTGGTCAACTACTTTGGTCACCCAGTCAAAGAAATCTATCAGATTTGTCTGGCATGACCTTCCGCTGTGAATCTATGCTGCCTTGGGTCCTGTGCCCCTCTGGCCTCTAGATACTCAACAATTCTTTCCTTCAGAAGTGATTCCATCATTTTCCCTACCACTGAGGTTAAACTAACAGGTCTGTAGTTTCCGGCTTCTGCCTTGCTCCCACTTTTGTGAAGGGGAATCACATCTGCCCTCCTCCAGTCCTCAGGTACCACCCCATCCTCCCATGATTTGTTAAAGAGGGTAGTCAGTGGTGTCACTAGTTCTACCCTTAGTTCTTTTAGAATTCTGGGATGAATCCCATCAGGCCCCATTGCTTTGTCCACCTTCAGTTTTAAGAGTTCTTTCAGAACCCTTTCTTCTGTAAATGGGCTGGTATCAACTTCTGTATCCAGAGTGTTTCTAGTGTTTGTTTTAGGTACCTCCCTCTTCCTTTGTAAATACTGAGCAAAATATTTGTTTAGTATCTCTGCCTTTCACAGTCGCCCTCTGCCCACCCTCCCTCCCTTTATTAAGCCTCACTATCCCTCCCTTGGTCTTCCTTCGCTCCCTGATGTACCTATAAAAGGTTTTATCCCCCTTCTTAACTGAGTTGGCTATCTTTTCCTCGGTTTGGGCCTTTGCTGTTCTGACTGCCTTTCCAGCTTCCTTTTGCTTTAACTGATACTGTTCTCTGTCCTGTTCCTTCTGTGATTCCTTGTACTTCCTGAATGCTTTCTTTTTCTCTTGAACCTTCACTGCCACTTCCTTTGAGAACCATAGTGGTTTCTTACCTCATTTCATTTTGTTTATTTGCTTTACACAAAGGCTTGTTACCTCTGTGATGGCAGTTTTTATTATTCCCCATTGTTCTTCCACCCCTCCTTCCTGCCCATTTGCTAGTGCATTCCTTAGGCACTCACCCATTTTGGCAAAGTCAGCCCTCCTAAAATCCAGTACCTTTGTCTTTGTATGGCTTGACTCTATTGCTGTGTTTATTGTGAACCATACTGTTCGATGGTCGCTAGTTCCCAGATGGCTACCCACTTCTACATCTGTGATCCTTCTTCATCTCCATTTGAGAGAACCAGGTCTAAGATTGCTCCCTCTTGAGTGGGCTCCAATACTAGTTGTCTAAGGCATGCCCCCTGTAAGGCATCTAGAATAACCACACTCTTAGAAGTGGCTGCTGCAACTGCACTCCAGTTAACATCTGGCATATTCAGATGACCCATCAGCAATATCTCCCCTTTATCTGCCATTCTAAGTATACTTTCTATCATTTCCTTGTCCATTTCCTCCCCCTGAGAGGGGGGTCTGTATACAACCCCTGTGCAGATTGTGGTGCCATTGCCTGCCTCCAAATTGACCCACAGTGCTTCTTCTCCTCCCTGTTTACCCTTTTGTTCTGTTGCTTTGACTTCTTCTCTTATGTAGAGAGCTACTCCTCCTCCTTTTACCCTCCCTGTCCCTCCTGTAGATAGTGTATCCTGGTATGTTTACATCCCAGTCATGGTTCTGTGTGTACCATGTTTCTGTGACTGCCACGATATCCAGATCTTCCTCCTCCATCAAGGCCACTAATTCAGGAAGCTTGTTACCCAGACTACGGGCATTGGTACTCATTGCTCTCCATTTTTTGATGGCTTTACCTTCTGTAGCAGCATCCCCCACTGACCTTTCTACCTTGGTCTTTTTCTCATTTAGTACCCTGTTTTGTAGGGGGAAGCTGGGATTTTCCTGCTGCTTATCAGTGCCTCCCCTTGACTAGTTTAAAGGCTTGCCAATGAAGCATTTAAACCCGATTGCCCAAAGACTTGTTCCTTCCTGGACAGATGCAGACCATCCTGCCAGTATAGGCTGGTGTCGCTCAGGTGGAACCCCAGTCCCAATGAAGCCAAGCCCTGTGCTCCACACCATTTTTTCAACCATTTGTTAAACTGCATGGTGCAAAGTACCCTCGCCTCACCCATGCCACTGACAGGCAGTACCTCTGAGAAGGATACTGTGTGTGTGCTACTTGTCTTAAGCCTCTCCCCAACTCTACAAAGTCCTTCTGCACTGCTCTAATCTCATGATGAGCTAAGTCATTTGTCTCTAGGTGGACAATGACGTCCAGCTCAGACTCCCGTGCAACTGTTCTCGTGATCCTAAGGATGCGCTTCCTGTCCCTCCAAGCCATGGCACCAGGCAGGCACCTTACTTCCGTTTTCCCTGCTCCCCCCAGTTCTATCCCCTAATAATTGAGTCCCCCACCAGGAGCTGCTTTCTTTCCCTGTGGTGCCCTCTGCCTCCTTCCTGAGGGCCTCCCTTGTGACAGTTGTCTGCACCCTCCTTAGTCTCCTCTGCGGGTGCATTCATAGGGGAACTATGCTCTCCCAGAATGGTGTATGGATTGTGGAGTGGAACAACTGACTGGGTGTGCCTCTGTTCCACCACCCTTACCCTCCCTGAGCCCACTGTGGTCCAACTGCTGTGCTTTCTTCGCAACCTCTGAGGTAGTGATGGTGGCTCTGGTGATCCCTAGATGGGGGAGGTTCCCTTGCCACTGTCCAGTGCGGCCTGAAGACGGGCAACTTCCTCCCTCAGGGCAGATAGTTGTCTGCAAACAGGGCAGCATGTCAGCCTCCAGAAAGACTCCCGGAAGACTGCTGCCCCACAGCCATTACATTGTACTACTCCTCACATAACTGTCTACCTTGTTTAGTTTTTTTTTTGTGTGTGTGTGTGTGTGTGTGTGTGATTGGTGCGTTATATAGAAATATATGTATTTATATGTGTATGCTTATATTGTCAGTGCAGTGTGCTAGACAGGATATGACAGTGATATGTACCTTGCCCTCTTGAGAAAATGATGTCAGAACCCCAGGTATAAATTAACTATTTCCAGGGATGACATCCAAAATATCGGCCTGGGCCATGCAGACAGCAATGGAGCTGGAGTCCAGCTTACCAGCTGTGACCGTGCATTCCTCTGTGGGACCAGGGAGTGACTAATCAACCTGCCTGCTGGCGATAGACCCTGAAGAAGATATGGGCCTAAGGAGCACAATAGGAGTTCCATTGCCCAAGAAGAGCCCCGACTGCCCCATGAGTAAAGCAGGCAGGGAGACTGTGGTCTGATCCACTGAAGCAGTAGAAGACCTGGCAGTAGGGGTACTTACTGAAGTGGAGGCCCCTCCAGTGTCAGTGGTGCCTGATGGTCACTGCCAAGTGCTGACTACTTTAGAGATCAGCTCAGGCAGCAACACCCCACTACCCCTCTTAACCCCCCAAAGGATGCAATACCACCATTCTACTTAGAGCAGGTCACCAAGTCCGAAACCACCAAGCACATTAAGAGAGTCCTTGGCAAGATCAGGATGGGGGCTGATCTAGAGGATATGAAACTCGTGGGTCTTCTCCTAAATGAATTGGCTGGTCCCCTCTCAATGGTGTTTAATGCATCTCTAAGAACAGGAGTGTTCCCAAAACTCTGGAAGTTAGCCAATGTCATGCCTGTCTTTAAAGCCAGGGACAAAACTCAAATGTCCAACTACAGACCAATATCCATTCTACCACCCCTCTCTAAAGCACTTGAAAGAATGGTCTCGGAGGAGCTTACAGAGTATCTTGATAAATATAATGTACTTTGCCCGCAGCAGCATGGGTTCGAAAAAGCACTCCACACTTACTGCCCTTCTTGATGGCTCTTCCCAGCTTTATGATGCCTTAGATAATGGGGAGACAGTTGGCTCAGTCTTCATTGACCTCACAAAATCCTTTGACTCTGTTAACCACAAACTACTCCTAAACTGCCTCCATTCAACAGGTCTATCCCCAGACACGGTACTGTGGTTGAGAAGCTACCTCACAAACAGATCACAACGAGTCAAAATTGGAGATACCCTATCTTCCGCTAGGGAAGTGTCCATCGGGGTCCCACAGGGCTCTATTCTTGGCCCACTGCTTTTCAGCCTCATCATCAACTCTGCACCATCTGCATGTACAGCACGCACTATTCTCTATGCTAATGATGTAGTGATATTGGTCGCTGGGAAAGATCACAACTACATCACAACCGAAGACAACTTCCTCAGGCTTGAATCATTGGTTCACACAAAACAAACTACTACTAAACCATAAAAAAATGAAAAGTCTACTCTTCTCTACCTCCTAAAGCAAAAAGAAATACCAGCGTTTGCTCATCCAGAACCATAATGGTGAAACACTGGAACAAGTAACAAAGTTCAAATACTTGAGCATCACCTTTGATGATACACTAACCTTCTCTGGCTATATAGACTCAGTCGTCAAGTCAGCGGATACAAAACTTGGGGTCCTCTACCGCCATAGGCACTCTATGACACCAGATGATCTGAAACTTGCCATCAGTAGTTCAGTGATGTCCTCCATAGATTATGGGCTGCCTATCTATGGGGCAGGCACTAAAACTGCCCTAAACAGGGTCAACACACTACTAAATAAAGCCTGTCGACTAGCCATAGGGTTGCCCAGGACACCCACACCTGCACACTCTACACCGAAACTGGGTGGCTCCCACTCCATCTTAAAGCACAATACCAAGCCTGCCTACTTCTGAAAAAAGTGCTTCTTGGGTATTCTCCCCTGCACTGGTTGCCTCTTTACACGGCAGTTCCCACCAAATCAACAAGAAGCACGGCTACAGACAGGTTGGTGATTTCCTTCAAAAGAATGGACTCAGCCAGAACTCCATCCTGTACCAAGGACCAAAATGGTACAATGAGTTACCTGTTACCTTTACAGAATCACTCAAGATTAGTACTTTCAAATCTGGGCACAGATCCCTTCTTGACACAAAAAGAATTGTGCTTGCCTGCACTAATATGGCAGATTTTCATCCACCCAACCCTCTCCTTTCACCCCCTTTTATCTCATAAACCCCCATCCTCTAATGAGGCCCACTCGGCTGACAAACCACATCCACCACCACGATGCCATCCCTGGCTGACCCCCTACCCGCCTTAGGCTAGACTGACCAACTAAATAGTGAACTACAAGGCTGAACCCTATTTACCCTATCCTTTTCAACCTTTAGTTGGATATATAAGATTTCTTTGGTATTTGAATGTCTGTGTAACTGTTTTCTGTTCTCTGTAAAAACTGTTATATTTGTAATGTTTGTTCAACAATGACCTGGAACCTTTGAAAACGAGTCCTGGACTCAAAGGTATTAATCCTAAACTGAAATAAACGGGAAAAAAAAAAGTGGATGGAGCCCTATCCCAGTCTCAGTGCCTCTCCTTGCCCTTTTTCTTCTTTTTGGGCTCTGGCATGGAGAAGAAGACTTTTCCGGAGATTCTGCAGCTCCTTTTCCATCAAAGCTAGGTGCTCCTCCAGCAAGAGGGCTTGAGCTTTTCTGGTGCCTAATCCGTGTGGTCTGGTTGAAGGATTGGCAGGCTGCATAGTCCTTGACCCGGTGTTTTGGGGTCTAGGCAGATTACGCAGCAGGAATGCTCATCCACATGCAGGATCTGGGTGCTGCAGGACTTGCACTTCTTCTTTTCAATGCATAACCCAACTGTTCATGTTCCTGAATTGTACCTCCAACTATATCCCATGCTGTAAATTTGTCACTGTTATTTAGTTGCTTCCCTTTCTTCTGCATATCCCTCAAGATCTCTGTATTAGACCCGTTTATGTTATACCTGTTTATATTGTATTTTACTATGTAATTGTTTGACCTGATGTTCTCTTCTTTTATGCTTAACTGGACATTTGTGTAAATGGGCATTTTTGCTCACGTACCTTTCAGTATAAAATAAAGACTGATTGATTAAAAACTGGACTGATAGACCTGATCCACAGCAGTTCTGTAAAAATCCAAACTGGCCATACTGGGTGCAACTTGTACAAATACTGCTGGTCCGGTCACTCTGGCTGCATTGTTCAGTCCAACTTTTACGTATCTGGTCCACTCCTGGATGTCTGTTTTTCAACCCTTCCTTGGCGTGGTTGTAAACTGAACTGTCAGGAACAGACCAGATAGGCAACACTCAGACCAGATCATCTGGGTAGTGAATCAGCAATATTTGCACAGACTTTGCCCAGTCCAGATTTTACAGCTCTGGTCCGGGTCTGGTGATCTGGTTTTTCCCTATACCCCACTGCATGTGGCTTAGTGACATACTATACAGATGGATGCAGTCTAACCCATTGAAGGTTGAAGTTTCAGAAAACCATTATGCTAAAATACCAGGACTCACTCAAGCCCTGATGATCCCCTACCTCCAAGTCACACTTAGTCCTCTACCAAAGTCATGCTCAAATATTGGTGCCTCTACATCCACACCATTAAGCTTTTAATGCCATCATGCCCCTTCTGCTGCCATGAGCTCCCCATCCATGAAGTGCCCCTTCCCCCCAAATCAGGTAATTTTCCAGGGAGCAGCTCTTTACACCACATCAACTAAATTATTGCTAAACTCCTTATTATTTTTTTATACTCCAGTTTTATTGATATCAAGTTCAATTACACACATTATAAACCAGAACTATTTTTAAACACAAATAAACTCCTTATTTTTAAATATTTTGTTCAGAAATTTTTGTTTCAGTAAATCCATGGTCAGGAAAAATGAATTTGTAATAGAAACCAAAGCCCCCATTTATCAGTTTGTTTAATCACAATACAACATGTTATGAACTGATCAGATGCTATGTGTAACCTAAGTCAAACAAAAAAACTGACACACACATGCCTACCTATTTGCAAGTGAAGCAAATGTGATTACTATCATTCAGTTGTAAACACCTATAGTCACAAATTGCAGGTTAAGAACATTCAGTAGAATATAAACAGTAACCCAGAACTGCCTGCCTGAGAAAATGAAGTTGGTGTATTATTTGGAAATAGGCATCACTGGGACTCTTTGCTATGGAATGTCCTGCAAAGTAGCAGAATGACTGCTCTTAGGATGGTGGTGTCAAATGGCTTAATGAGGTGTTACTAGGGGCTGAGGGCCCAGCAGAGCTTATTTGTTATGCAGAAAGGTCCAGGAAGAGTTTAACCCATTCTACATCCAATAGCTCTGTAGCTTAGTGACACACTGTACAGATGGATGCAGAGTCTAAGCCATTGAAGGTTGAAGTTTCAGAAAACCATTATGCTAAAATACCAAAACTCATTCAATTCCTGATGATCCCCACCCCAAGTCACACTTAGTCCTCTACCAAAGTCATGCTCAAATATTGGTGCTTCTAGATCCACACCATTAAGCTTTTAATGCCATCATGCCTTCTGCTGCCATGAGTTCCCCACCCATGAAGTCCCATTCTGCTTATGGCAGCACCCCACCCCCGCCCCAAAGCCAGGTAATTTTCCAGGGAGCAGCTCTTTACACCACATCAACTAAATTATTGCTAAACTCCTTATTTTTAACATTTTGTTGAGCATTTTTGTTTCAGTATATCCATGGTCAGGTAAAATGAATTTGTAAAAGAAACAAAGCCCCATTTATCAGTTCATTTAATCACAATACAGCATGTTATGAACTGATCAGATTCTATGTGTAACCTAAGTCAAACAAAAATTAGACACACACACATGCCTACCTATTTGCAAGTAAAGCAAATGTGGTTACTATCATTCAGTTGTAAACACCTATAGTCACAAATTGCAGGTTAAGCACATTCAGTAGACTATAAACAGTAACCCAGAACTGCCTGTCTGAGAAAATGAAGTTGGTGTATTATTTGGAAACAGGCATCACTGGGACTCTTTGCTATGGAATGTCCTGCAAAGTAGCAGAATGCTCTTAGGATAGTGGTGTCAAATGGCTTAATGAGGTGTTCCTATAGGCTGAGGGCCCAGCAGAGCTTATTTGTTATGCAGAAAGCTCCAGGAAGTGTTTAACCCATACTACTGCCAATAGCTTTCTATGATGTCTGTACTACCCATTGGTAATCGGACACAGAATGACTGCCAGAAGATGAGGAGTTAACTTTCTGTGGGCTCAATTAACTCCTCAAGCCAGGGGAAAAATAGTGCTCTACAGCTTCCTATACACACACAGGCAGCGAGTAATGAGGCCTCGCAGACAAATCTATTTTTAACACTCTTTATCATGTTGTTTGGTAGGAAAAATGACATTGGCCCTTTTCTGAATGCAAAATGTCTGCTGGGCTACACCCTCAGCTATAAAAAGGAGCTGCAATGTTTTGCAGACACAGAGACTGAGAAAGACTGAGATAGGAAATTGAGAAGAAACCCAGATGGACTTTCTCTGTTTATACTGCCTTTGTAAATAGTTATACTGAACAATTTTATATTTTTATTTTACTGTTATTAATAATAAAACTATTTTTGCAAATTTTACAACTCCTTCTGGTTTTCCTAGGCTTCCTGACCTGTGCCTCAATGACACTATCCTGAGTATCCTCCTAGTCTTGGAGTGCCTGGCGGACATGTATGGGACAGCCCCACTCTTCACCCTGCTGCCAGTGGCAACTGTTTCCCCACTGAACTCCACCCACTTCCTCTGCATTAGTGAGCACACTCACAATGCTCCTGGATGGGGGACACCAAAGTATAGTGAGCTCCCTCACATTGCAAGTGGCACTGCCACTATGCCCCACCAGGTGTGCCACTATGCCCCAGGAGGACCACGTTCATCAGATGCTCTGTCCCTCCCTACTAGCATCTGCACCTGATGTTCTGGGCTCGGGGCAGGAACTGAGTCACCAGCATGCCAAAACAATGCTTTCTACTCAGCACCATGGAGCGTGCTCCCTGCTTCTTTCTAAAGACATGAGAAGCACCTCAGTTAATAGGTAGCATGACTCAAGGCACTCCAGAAACTGATTATAGACTGATCCTTCCTGAATTTTACCCAGAGTGCTCTATATTAAAATTAAATTAGTTGCATTCATTTTAACAGTGAAATAGTGACATTTGTCAAGATTCCGAAATGAAAAGGTTCACGCATAACTTTGTTTTTTTTTTTGTTTGTTTTTTTACCCAGAACCATCAACATACAGTAGTACTTTTTTACCACACTGTATGGACATGACAGAAATCATTATCAAATCTCACCCGAAACGTGATTTTGTGGAATGACCGCAAAAACACCTTTAGGGGGAACTGAAAAATGACAGCTGCCATGTTCGTGAGGTGGGGGAAAAAGACAAAAAACAAACCTGGCAAAAGACTAATAAAACACTGAAGAAAGAAAAAAGAAAGACTGAAACAGACTGATCAATGTTGATATTTCTTCATAACTTCACTGTTTTTTAAAAACGGAAAATGTTTTCCTGAAAACAAAAAGATTAAAAAGACTAAAAAAAGAGTGAAAAATGTCAATCTATGTTGAAAATTTTATGTCAAGCTCTCAAAAAATACCAAAGCTATGAGTAAACGTTGAAACATTTCAACATTTCATATAACTTTCTTTTTGTTGAGATTGTAACGTAAACTTTTCACAGTCCTAGTATTACCCAACCTTCTGATTAAGCTATATATCATTTTTAAAATCCCATCTGAAAGGTGGTTCTGTGGAATGACTACAAAAACATGGGATTTGAAAACTGACACGTCTTGTTCATGAGGTGGGTTAAAAAAAATGTTAAGAATTTGAGGCCAAAATCTTAAAACATGACAAAGATATGGGTAACATACACAAACATAGGAACATAGAATGTGTGGCAGAAAAGGACCGTTAGTCCATCCAGTCTGGCCCTGTTTATCTTATCCTACCAGGGAGCAAATGTCTAGTTGGGGAATCTGCCCTCATCTCCCCTTTACCCTTACCCCCTTGTGTACTGCTTACCCCATGTGAAACTATTAAGCCTTTTACTTGGTCCCAGATGTGTTTGAAACCATAAATGCTTCTTGCACCCACCATATCTGTTGGTAAGTTGTTCCAGTGCTGAACCACTCTAAGAAAAATTCTCATCCCTCCTGAATCTCTCCCCTGCCAGCTTCCACTCATATCCCTGTGTTCTTGAGTCACCACTCCTGCTGAAAATTTAATCGCAAACCATCTTGTTCATTCATTTCAGGAACTTGAAGGTCTTTGTCATACTGCCCTCTCTTTTTCTGGTCTCCAGTGAGTACATGTTCAGGACCTTAAGCCGATCCCCACTGGATCTGCCCTGCTGGTCCTGAATAATTGTGGTTACCCAAGCACAGTCTCCAGCCTGTCTTTGTCTTTCCTTTAGGGGGGACTTCAGAACTGGGCACAGCATTCCAGATGGTGCCTCACCAGTGATCTATACAGAAGAAGTATTATTTCTTTACTTCTGCTGTTGAAACCCATCCCAATACACCCCACCATTCTGGTTGCCTTGTTTTAGGCCGTGTTACCTTGGCTAGATATGTTTTAGGGAATTGCTTATGATGATCCCAGCTCCTTTTCCTCAGAAGTAGTGCCCAGCTTAACCCCTCCCATCCAATATTCCACCTTGGGGTTCTTGTTCCCTATGTGCATCATCTTGCACTTTCTGGGTTGCATTTTTACTGCCAAACTTTGGATCACATCTCTAACCTTTGCAGATTCCTCTGCAGCTCCTTAACCCCTTCCTCTCTGTCTACTCTGCCATAGCTCTTAGTGTCATCTGCAAAAGAGACACATCTTGCCTTGCATTCTTTCTCCTGTGTCACTGATGAACATATCAAAAAGGTTCAGCCCCAGGACTGAACCTTGTGGCACCCCACATGTGACCTTTCTGTCCCCTGACTTGATCCCATTTACCACCACCCTCTGCTGTCTCCACCCAGCCAGCGTCTCACCAATTTAACTAGATTATTTGCTGTTCCCAGTTACTCAAACTTCTTCAGCAAAAGAGGGGAAGGGGAGGTGCCTAATCCAATTAACAGAAGCACTCTGGATAGGGGGGTCGATCCCAGTCCTTTCATAAAGAAAGGGTTCTGAAAGAACTCCTAAAACTGAAGGTGGACAAAGCAATGGGGCCTGACAGATTTCACCCCAGAATTCTAAAAGAATTAAGGAAGAACTAGTGACACCACTGACTACCCTTTTTAACAAATCATGGGACGATGGTGTGGTACCTGAGGACTGGAGGAAGGCAGATGTGATTCCCCTTCACAAAAGTGGGACCAAGACAGAGGCAGGAAACTGCAGACCTGTCAGTTTGACCTCTGTGGTAGGGAAAGTGATGGATTCATTTCTGAAGGAAAGAATTGTTGAGTACCTAGAGGCTAGTGGGGCACAGGACCCAAGGCAGCATGGGTTCACAGCGGGAAGATCATGTCAGATGAATCTAATCGATTTCTTTGACTGGGTGACCAAAGTAGTACACCAGGGAGGGGCTGTGGACATGGCCTACCTAGACTTTAGCAAGGAATTTGACACAGTCCCACACAAAAGATTAACAGTCAAATTAACCAGCCTGGGAGTGGGTCCCAGGGTGGTAGCCTGGATAAAATATTAGCTGGACAACAGGACACAGAAGGTAATTGTAAATAGAGTCCACTCTGAAAAAAGAGAGGTTATTAGTGGGGTACCACAGGGTTCAGTACTGGGTCCAGTCCTTTTTAATGTCAATATAAGTGACATTGTAGAGGGACTGGAAGGAAAAATATGCCTCTTTGCAGATGACACAAAGATCTGCAACAGGGTTGATACACAAAGAGGTATGGAAAGGATGAGAAGGGACTTGGCAAGGTTGGAGGAATGGTCAGAAGTATGGCAGCTTGGATTCAATGCAAAGAAGTGCAAAATAATGCACCTGGGAAACAAAAACCCAGGGGAAGATTACACAATGGGGAGGTAGTAACAACAACAAAAATGGAAAGGGACCTGGGGTAATCATATCAGATGACCTTAAGGTTGGCAAGCAATGTGAGAAGGCAGTAGGGAGGGCTGGGGGATACTGGGATGTATAGGGAGAGGCATCACCAGCAAAAAACAGGAAGTTGTTATCCCCTGTACAGACAGTTGGTGAGACCTCATCTGGAGTACTGTGTCCAGTTCTGGAGACCCCATCTCCGCAAGGACATAGACAGGATGGAGGCAGTTCAGAGGAGGGTAACTAAAATGGCACAGGGTCTGCAAGAGAAACCATATGAGGAGAGACTAAAGGAGCTTAATATGTATACCCTTGAGGAAAGGAGGAGAGGGGGACATAATAGAAATGTTTAAGTACCTCAGTGGAATAAACAAAGTCCAAGAGGGTAGCATCTTTCAGAAAAGAGATGTGCAAGAACAAGGGACACAATTTGAAGATAGAGGGGGATGCTCAGGGCAATGTGAGGAAGTATTATTTCACAGAGAGGGTGGCGGATGTATGGAACAACCTTCCTGAGGACGTTATGGGGTCTAAAACTGTGGGAGAATTCAAGAATGCACGGGACAGACATAAGGCAATTTTTGTGGGTGGTAGGAAGAAATAGGCTGTTGATTAAATAGTATCTGCAGCTTATCCTCTAGGTAGAGAAATGGGCAGACTAGGTGGGCCAAGCGGTCCTTATCTGCCGTCAAAGTCGATGTTTCTGTTGTACTGCCTGTATTTGATATGCTGCTCTGAAGTTCCAGTCAGGATGAATTGTACAAAGTTAGATAGCCCCATGGAGCTGCTTTATTTATTTGTGAAGAATGTGACCCTTGCATTCCTGGGATCATTTGGAGTGCTGGAGCTAAATAAAGAAGCTAGTTGGGAAGAAACTGAGAGTGGACATTATCTTATTTAAGCTGGAATGGGGGTAAAATTAACTAAGACTCTCCCCTCCTTGTGTTTAACTTGTCTCTTAAATTTTAGTTCCTGGAGAGATGCTTTCACTCTACATTGCAGACAGAAAAGGGGCTCGGGGCGCAGGGACTCAGGAGGTTGCAGCTGGGAGTTCCTGGTCTGGTGGTCAGGGTTTGGGTGAGCAAAATCCAATTCTGGAGGTGAGATCGAGAGTGCACTGGTGAATGAAGTCGTCGGAAAGGTAGGAGCACCATTTGCCTATCTTGTATTAGTGTGCGCTGGCTTGGGTTAGTACTTGTAACCATCTTTATGTGCCGCTTGGACCAACTGCAACAAATATTTATGCCCCTAGATGAGAGGGTTGGGGGGTTACACTTGGGGCTCGTCTGGGATGTTCCCCGAACCCCGAAACATTGCTGGACCCTGAGTCTTGCGGTCTGGTGTGTGGTCAGGCCTCTCAGCCTGCTTGGGTCCTGTGGCACAGAGAAAATTAGTTGTGGGGGTAGGCCTGAAAGAGAAATAGGCCTCAGCCTGCCTGGTGTGGTGTGTGCGAGTGACTAACTGATCACATGACACTTAGTTGGGATCTGATTGAATGATGACCAGGGAGGAGCTACAGCAGCTACAAGCAGGAGTGCTATCTTGGGGAGAAAGAGATCAGAGAGTGTAGAGCCGAGAGAGTAGGAGAGAGAAAGCCAGAGAATGAACTAGCGAGAGAACAAATGCACATTCACATTCAAGCAGGGACTGTGCCGCCAAGTAAAGCAGAAGAAAAAAGGGGGGAACAGAAACAACCAAGTGAGTTCTTTGCTGTGGGCACTGGAAGGTACAGAGAGGGGACTGGAGCAGAGAGCCATAGATTGGTGGAGGAGCATGTCTGGCAGGGAGGAAGGTGGAGCAGAAGTGACTCCCCAGGAGGAACCACTGGCCACGGTTCCTGCCTCACTGCTCTCCTGGCTATGGAAAGCTGGGGGAAAAGGATCAGAAAATGAAAGATGTGTGAGGTTTGGCTGTTGGGGGGAATGTGTTGTCAGACTGCCTGTGTGCCAGAGCTGTGCAGGCATGCTGCCAGTTCCAAATTTGGGGATGTTCCCTCCCAGTTCCACTGCAAGCTTCTTTGTACTGTGGTCACCAGCCAGTGGGGATTCAGGAGCCTTTGAGAGATTCTCTCTGGGGGAAAGCACCTGTGCCCAGGGGGAAGAGTCTAGATTTGATTCCCCTGATGTCATAGTGGAAGCTGTAGAAGAGGAAGGTGCAGGGGGAAAAAGCAAAGAGAGAAGGTGATAGGGAGCACAGCCATCTGCCTCACTGCCCCTCACCAGCTACCAACAATCCCTGTGGTAGAGGGAGGGGCAGAGGTCTCAGACAACTGGCAGGTGATCCTTCAGGGACCAGGGGGATCTCTGCCATGGCCCCTGTCCGGTGGTAGCTCACAAGCCCTGTCGTACAAGTCAGAGCCTGCATTGGGAGCCTTGTTTAGAATCCAGCCCAATGGGTTTGGCCCCGAGTCTGTCCCTGCACCAGCAGCAGCAAGAAAGAGTACTGAGCGAAGGGAGCTGGAAGAGTCAGATGAGGAGAAATATATCAGTAGCACCTTTCAGTTCCAGGACTACCAAGTGGTTAGGGCTATCCCCAGGCCTTACCATCGCCCTGTGATCACCTTGATGGACAGTACCCCACAGCTCCCAGTCCAGGCTAAGACCCTCCAGACCCAGATGGATGGGTTGAATCCTAGTGACCTGTTAAACCTTAAGTATTGACAGGGGACATGGTTACCAGTGGGACAGGCCAGGAGGACCAGTGTGAGAGACCTGCAAGAATGGAGCCATGCAGAGAGGTGGGTCTGTAGGAGGTTGCATGTGGAGTATCCCCATATGAACTATCCTTATGTGCCTGAGAGGCTGTGGGACATCATTGAGGAGATGAGGAAAGTAGGGATCTTTAAGACATAGACAGACATAGACTGAGTGGAAGCAATCCTGAGAAAAGCAACAAAAATGATACATGGACTGCACCACATGCCTTATGAGGAAAGACTCAAGGAACTTAACATCTATTCACTGGAAGAGAGAGGGGATATGATAGAGACTTTAAAATACCTTAAATGAATAAACAGGATACAGGAGCGGAGCATATTTCAGAGAAGAAAGTGCATAAGGACAAGGGGACATAACATGATAAAGCTACCAACTGTCCCTATTTTCCCAGGACAGTCCCTATTTTAGGCAGCATGTCCCAGTGTCCCCACAAGTTTTGCAAAATGTCACTTTTGTTGTGGTTTTTGCTTATTTGTCCCATTTGTATCCCTTTTTTTGGCTGACTGCTAATCTATGAGTGACAATTATTTCAGCACCACTGTGGCACTGCTCAGGCTGGACTGTACTTTGCAGCTTCATCCCCTGTGCCTGTGTTGCACCGCAAGCATGTCAGTGAGAGCACAGTAAAGCTTGTTCCTTCCTGTTGGATTAGACTGGGTAGTAGTGCAAACAAGTGCATGTGGACGTCTGCCTGCCAGCAGCCGAGAAGGACTCCAGACAGAGAAGAGACCAGCAGCAGTGAACTAAGACACCCGAACCTGTTCAGCTGTAGGGAAGTGTGTAAAAACAATCTTGTGTGGTGGTGGGAGTCACTGAAGTGAAGTTTGCTCAGCAAATGAGGTGACTGTAAACGGGTTGGATAAGACTGTCAGGAGGAGCAATACATGCAGCTCAAATGTCTGATCACAATTTAACGCAGGTTTGCTTCTAATGAACTTTCTGTACATCATGACTTGGAACTTAACTGCAGCAGAATGATGTATTGTTTTAATCTGGATGTTTGCTACTGGTGTTACTGTGGGGCAGCATGGCCAGAGCAAGCAGCAAAATTTAATTGATTGTGTGCAGTGTTGTCTGCGGTGGTGTCTGTTGGAGTGACACGGTGGGGAGGAGGGGGTCATGGTCAGGATAGACCATCCCAGTTTTTGCCCTCGGAAAGTTGGTAGCTTTATAACATGATGCTGGAGGGAGGGAGGGAGGCTTAGGGGAAATGCTAGGAAGAATTGTTCACAGAGAGGGTGGTGGATACAGGGAATAACCTACCAGCAGAGGTGGTGTAAGCCAAAACAGTAGAGGGATTCAAAAGTGCATGGGATAAGCATAAAGGCACTCTGCTGCACAGCAGAGCGGGAGAAAGGCAGTCCAGATAAGAGTAGGAATTGCCAAACCAAGTAGGGAAATGGGCAGACTAGGTGGGCTATATGGTCCTTATCTGCCAACAGATTCTATGTTTCTATGTTTAAGGAACAGATGGACCACTTAAAGAATCACCCTGGTGGCGGAGGAGTCCATCTCAGCAGTTAATCCAGCAGGCATGGTTGATGTGTCGCACAGGAACTTGGTCTGGCCTGACTTTGTCCAAAAATTTCACCCTGGTCCAGGACTTGGCTGGGACATGAAAAAAGTACTACTTTTGGACTGGGGTTCCTTTGGGGATGTGGCGACCAAGCCAGACCCAGAGTATTATTTCCCTCCTGGAGCCCCCGCTCTGGATCTTAGATTTAGGAACTGTGTAGAGCAGAATTATGATTACTATATACCATCCTTATTCCTGAAAAGGGAAATGTTGGCATTTAAAATTAATGTTTCTAATAATAACATTTTATAATTATGACAAAAAAATGCTGGCATGAAAGTTGAAGGAAAGTGATGGGTGTGTAACCCCCCTGCAAATGGATGTTCCCAAAAGTCTTCCTTGGGCTTGCATAAATGCCCACTGCCAGGCTGGTGTTCTGTATCCTAGCAATTTAAAAGTGGTTGCATGTGGGTTCCCTGTTAGCCTTCGTGCCTGTCTCTTTAAGGGCTTCCTATCTTGTGGCATAAAATTAATCTGGGTAGGGACCGAGTAGTCTCAGGCTCAAGTCCCGCCTAGCCTGCAGTGTTATCGCTCCATTCTGCCATCGCTATTTACGTAGAGGGAGCCCTGCTAGGAGCTGTGCCTGTTTACTGTGTCTCTGTTTTAATAATAATAATGTTGCAGTTTGTCTAACCTGCCTTTCTTTGCAGCATGGACATTTCAGTATTGCCCCATCATCTTGGTTCTGGGCTGCCTGTTGGGACCAATCAGTACCTTTGGGGACTCTAAAATGGTGCCTGTCCTTGGGTTCTTGTGGGAGCAAATTTCAGTAGGAATTGTAGTTTTTGCACTTGGGTGCCTAAATGGACCTGGAGGGGGAGCCCTTGCTTTGACAGACTGATGGATCAACCAACCAGAACCTTTTGGACCGAGGGAACTTCCCAAGCTGTCTGCTGCATTGTGTCAGTTTGGAGTTAAGAGTTTGAAGAGTAAACAGCTCGAGTGATTTGTGCAACTGCTTCTGCATAGTTTTCGCGGGAGATTGGTGGAAAAGCTGTTTGGCCTGTCTGCCTGTTGTTCCTGAAGAGGGAATCATTTGAAAGGCTTATCAATCGGACTGTACCCGATTTGGAGTGAGACAAGGCCACTGAAGAGTGACCAGATTTAAACCTGAAGAAGACCAAAGATTTGCTGTACTCAGTCGGCCTGTCAGGACATCCATTCACCATAGAACTCCTGGTTTTGCTCAGAGACACTGATATTGCGACCGGACTGATAGCCACTTGGTGGAATGGTGATTGCTTACTATAAATGTTCTGTAACCTGCTAGTGGGTTGCGATTTGGTTCCCCACTGTTTAATTGTGTCTTTCTTTGCTGAAAGCTGCATCCAGCACCTACTGGACTGAATCCACATTCATCTCCTATTGGTCTGGGTCTCCACATTTTGGCCCAGCCAGCTACTCACACCACAGAGAAGATGATCGACAAGAGACCTGCCCCCTGCTCAACATTACTAACAGGAATGACAACATGGTGAATCGTGTGGGCCCTACTTCTCCTAGCAAACCAGCAAGTCATCCTGCAGTTTCCATTTCGTTCATCCATTGTCCTGTACTGGGTAGCGTGAGTAAATACTGGGGTAGCTCCCTGCAACAACAGCTCAATCAGAGTGTGTCATCTGATTTAATTGTTTTGTTTAATCATCATGAACTGAGCCTCCTGGCTCTGGATTACAAATTGTGTGTGGTTGTGCATGCCTTTTCATCACAGGGCCCCAGCTAGCTGTGACACAGGCCCACCCCAGGCAACGTTCCAGGCTAGCCCACCTTACTTCCAACTGAGTACCCAGAGCACGTGACTGTGCATGGACTAAAAATGCATCCATAACTGCCTGACTAGATCAGTTTTAGAATCAGTCAACCTGATTACACCCCTCCCTTGTTCAGGTCCCCTAAATAAATTGGATCTAACTCTTTTTGCATTTAATCTGACTGTGGTTCCAGTTTGCACCCAAAGCACTGTACTGTTGTTAGTTGCTGTGCCTAACCTTGTTTTACAGGGGGTCTCCAGGGTCGAACTGGTGGAACCGGTCCTGGTGGTAAGTGCAAACAGTGTGGGGATTTGTATGCTGAATAGGGGCTACTGTGAAAGTGTTTGTTGCATATTGTCTAGGCCACTAGAGGGGAAAGAGGGGGTTACAGAGTCCCGGAGTGCTGTACTCAGGTGAGCCTTGTTACTAACAGCCCTGTCCTCTGGGGGAGGCACCCATTTCAGTACCCAGGCCCCTTAACCTGCAACTAGCCATACAGGCAGCGGTAGTAGCCCTTGGGATAGTGCCACCTACTGTAGGGGTAACAGGTGAATGTGTAAGTGGCTGTGTCAGTGACTGCCTTGGGGATTGTACACAAAGTAATTTGTTTTAATAGGTGGGAGGTATATTGGGGTATAGTTAGATTGTTAGAACATTACCTCATTACTGGTTGAATGTTTAAGACTGAAGTTCAATCATTATGGAATCATGATTAAGGTTATCTATTTTCATAAAGAAATAATGAAGGTTTGTTTTTAAGTACTTAGATTATCTCCTAGCACAGGTAAGTTTTAGGTCATACGGTGTGTTGGGATTAGAGAGGTAGGTTGGGGGTGCCTGTGGCCAGATATGGTGAGTTCCTTTCCAGAAGGCTGGGGAGTGCACATACTCAGTCTGATTGGAGGAGGCCAGCACTGAAGCCTTGCCATCATTCCCAGGAGGGAATGATTTTTTGGGTGGGGGACAAGTGTAAAACCCCCTTGAAAGAGGGGCTTATTCTCCCAGTTTAGGCATCCTCTTTTCCCTCTCCTTACCCCAGAGCTAGGGAATTTAGTAATGCTCTGGGGGTTAATACCTGCTGGATGCCTCAAGGTGGCAGCAGAGAATAGGTTTGAGGAGGTATATAAGGCAAGAACAGGAAGTTTCAGAGTCTTTTCCAGCCCGGGCAGTAGGCCTGGGACTGGAAGTGGGCAACTGGAGGAGCAGAGCAGACAGAGTCATGGGAGCTCGGCCATCGGAAAGGGGGAGAATCTCCACCGAAGTGTCAGATGGGGAAAGTCTCTACAGCATGTGACATCGAGAAGCCAGTAAGGAGGCTCCATGGGAAGGGATGGTTAGTCCAGGTCCTGTGCCGTTGGGGGAAAGGGAGTGTGCAGGTGACAGTTAGGAAGCCAGGATAGGTGGGAGCCCTTAGGAATCCCTGTGAGGTAGTTGCTCAGGCTGCCAGAGCTGTGAGGATGGTGGCAGGGTCCTCACAGGGGAAAGGCAGGTGGCAGAGGTCTTCCCTGGCACCTGGTGTGGCAGGGTGGCCTGAGGGCAATTGGAACCAGTGGCCCTTCACCCAATATTGGGGCCTGCGTGGAGTAGCAGGTCCTGTGGCACCAGCATTGAAGGACCAGGCGGGTCACAGGTCGTAGGACAGACCCTGGAGGGTAGCCACTGGTTGGAGCCTACTGCAAGCCCAGGAGTAATGTGTGACGGATGAGGGTCTGGGCATGAGTTCCCCCCCCCTTAAAATGGGTCTGCTGGAAGTAGAAGACAGGGGAGCTGTTAACAGGATTTTGGGCTGCTCAGGAGGCCTGGGTGGTGGCAGGGCCCAGGGCCTCTCTCATGGCAGGGCAGCTTGAAGTAAAGGTTCAGGTACTGGAGCAGGGTGGGGGAGCCGGACGGTCAAACAGGCTGAGCTGCAAGGAAGTAATGGGTGCTGTGAGAGTGGGAGTGCCTACATGAAGCAGGATTCTTGTAGAGGGAGAATGAGGGGTTGTAGGGCCTGGGTCCCAAGAAAAAATCCTGCTATCCCTGGTGTATTCGGGTGAGGTCCAGGGGCCAGGTGAGGGAGGCAGCACACTTTCCTGCCTCGGAGTTGGGGTGGCGACCAGTGCCAGAGTTTTATGTGCAACCCAGAGTAGGGTAAAGAAAAGGATTTGGCTTACACATCTAGTGAGCCAGGAGACTGTGTTTCTCAGAAGGCAGGTCTTTGGGTAAAGCACCCAAGTAGGGAAAAGTGAAGGAGCCCTGTTGTACTGCCTGTATTTGATGTGCTGCTCTGAAGTTCCGGTCAGAATGAATTGTATAAAATTAGATAGCCCCATGGAGCCACTTTATTTATTTGTGAAGGATGTGACCCCTGCATTCCTGGGATCATTTGGAGTGCTGGAGCTAAATAAAGAAGCCAATCTGGGAAGAAATAGAGAGTGGACATTACCTTATTTAAGCCGGAAGGGGGATAAAATGAACTAAGAATCTCCCCTCCTTGTGTTTAACTTGTTTCATAAGTTTTAATTCCAGGAGAGATGCCGTCACTCTGCATTCCAGACAGAAAAGGAGCTCATGGGCACAAGGACTCAGGAGGCTGCAGGCAGCTTGGAGTTCCTTTTCTGGTGCTCAGTGTTCGAGGGCAAAGTCCAATTGTGGAGGTGAAATCAAGAGTGCACTGGTGAATTAAGTCATCAGAAAGGTAGGGCACCTTTTGCCCATGTTGTATTTGCACTGGATCAAGTTAACACTTGTTGTAGCCTTCTCTATATGCCTCTTGGACCAACTACAATGAAGATTTATACCCCTACACTAGGGCTGGGTGGGGTTACACCTGATTTGCTGTTTAACGTTTAAACTGGCTTATGAGCATATTCTTAGTTGGTGTACAGTATTGAAAGTGCATGCTTGCCTGCTAACATTGTTTTACGGGAGGTTCAAGGGGAGTTGCTGAAGACCAGTCCCTGGTTTGTTAAGTGCAAGGGGTGTGTGCATATCATTAATGCTCATTGTTAACTGTATGGCAACTATTGTAAAGGGTTATCTCCTATTACAAGCTATTTGGTCACTAGGCAGGTTTGTGGGTGGTTAAAGCTTCTCAGAGGGCTTTACCAGGTTAGGTAGTTACCCCACTATAATTACTCTGGATGGAGGCACCATAATACCAAATCCAGGCCCCTCAACCTGTGTTCAGAAGTACAGGCAGGGGTTGTAACCTTGGAGATAGTATCCCCTAGGGGTTACACAGTTCTGCTTTTCCTGTAAGCTGCCCTCTTTTCCCTTATTGTTCTAGCAACTTCCCCAATATGTCAGCTAGGCTGTCTTGCCCCCTTTTTCTTCCCCCTTCATTTTATGCAACTGCTTGTTGTGTTTTGAATGGCTCCCTTAATGTTTCTCTATAGTGTTTCCACCTCCATTCCCTCATCTATTCTCCCTAGTTGCTCCCTAATCATTTCCCTCAATTTGTTAAAGTCTGCTGTCCTGAAGTCCAGCGCCCTAGTCCATGTTGGGATATCTTCCTTGCCCATGTCTATCTTGAACCATATTGAGCTGTGGTCACTTCCACCTAGGGATTCTCTGATGTCCATTTCCTGGACATGCTCCCCATTAGTAAGCACCAGATCCAAGACTGCATCTCCCCTGGTTGGACTCATCATGCAGTGTCATGAAACCATCCTGTATTGCGTTAAGGATCACTTGACTTCTGGCACAGGACATGGCGGGAGTTTCCCAGTCTATTTTGGGCAGGTTATAGCCCCCTGTCACCACTACTTCCTCCCTCCCTGCTGCATCTGTCAACTGCAAGCACAGCACCCTCTCCACCTCTTCGCCCTGGTTGGGTGATCTATATATCACCCCTAACCTAATCTTCCTTCCCCTGTTACTCTGGAGCTGCAGCCACAATGCTTCACTGTTCCCTCTTTCCATCTCCTCCTCCTCCCTCGCACACACTATCCCCTCCCTGATGTATGCTGCACCCCCCCTTTCCTATTTCTCTGTCCCTTCTGTAAAGCTTATATCCTGGGATTCAGAGGTTCCAATCTTGATGGACTGTGGCCCAGGTTTTAGAAATGGCTTCTATGTTCACTTTACCTTTGGTTAAGAGGGCATGTAAATCCTTCATCTTGCTCCCTATACTGCACGTGTTTAGTGATACCACTGTCCAACTTGTCCCTTTAGTGCCTTCTTTTGTTTGTTTATCTGAGTTGTCCTTGTCTATAATGCCTCCCTCCCTTCCTCCTTTATACTAGGATTCATACTAGGATGAAGTTCGATGCACAGAAGGTGAGGCCCAGGCATGTATATCTTCCGCAAACGGACTAGTCCCAACCTAACTGGTTGAACAGATATTGATGTAACTTACTTTAAAAAGCATCAAATGAATTTACATCCACAGTCTCCTTGGGAAGCACATTCCATAAGGGAACTATTCTTTGGGTTAAGTAATTACACCTTAGATTACTCCTGTGGCATGACAACATAAGCTGATAAGAATGACTTCTCAAGGAACTCGTCCTTATGTTAAGAGTTAGACCAAGTTCGTCCCTCAGTACAAGATCTTTTGCAATTCTGAACATTATCTGTAGATCTCCCCCAGTTCTCCTAAATTCTAGTGGGAAGAGCTTTAGGTCACTAAGTCTTTGTTCATAATTCTTGTTCTGGAGTCCATCAACCAATCTGGTTAGTCTTCCTTTGTATCCCCTCCAATTTATTGGAATCCTTGTGGAGGGAGGGGTTCCACAGAGGTGAATAATAATCCAGATGAGGCCGGGCATAAGCCTGATACAATGGTAAGATACAAACCCTATTTCTAGAGGTGAAGGCTCTTTTTATGCACCCAATTATCCCATTGACTTTTAAAACTAATTCTGTACAATGTTTACTAAATTTCAGATTGCTCGTGACCAATATACCCAAGTCCTTTTTTACAAACAAATGTACAGTATTTAGAATCTTTCCGTTTAATGTGTATATATTACATTTGTTCCCTGAGCCAAAATGCATGGCCACACATTTATCAACATTAAACTTCTTGCCATTTGTTTTGGCCCAGTATTCAATCTGTGCAAGATCTCTTTTTAAAGTAATAACCCCTTGATCGGTACTAACATCTGTAGCAATTTTGGTGTCATCAGCGAACTTTATAGGGAAATTATGTACATTTTTATTTAAGTCTGAGATGAACAAGGAGAACAATGTGGGGCCCAAGGCAGATCCCTGGGATACCCCACTGGTCACTGAGGCCTTATCAGAGCTGAAGCCTTTTATTCTCACTCCTTGGGATCTATCACCCAACCAAGCACTAGTCCATTTGATAAAAGCATTACTGATTTCTGACTTGTACATTTTATCAATGTCTTTGGTGAGGGACCTTATCAGGGACACTGGTTTACCATGATTGAGAAAGGGCATATTCCGTTTTGCACATTGTAAAAAACGGTATTGTCACCGGTGTCTGCTAAGTCAAAATCCGGTTTTACTGGTGTTTGGTTTTGTGTACTTTATTTAACAATTTTTAACTCTGCTAACATGAATTTTAGCAATTTTGACCTCCACTATTACACATCCTTCCATCCTTGTACCAATTTAAAGTTATTTTAGGTACAAGATGTGATGGCAGCAGCAACACTACAGTCCCCATCCCTAATGTGTGATGGAAGAAGCACTATGGCCCCATACCTCTGGTGTGATGGCAGCAGCAACAGCACTACGACCTCCCTCCATCAGGTGTGACAGAAGCAGCAGTACTATATTCACCATTCCTCATGTGTGATGGTAGTATCAGCACTATGGCCCCCATCCCTCAGGTGGGACGGCAGCAGTACTACATTCCCCATCCACCAGTGGTGATGGCAGAAGCACTACAGCCCCCACCCCTTCGGTGTGATGGCAGTAGCAGCAATGCAGTCCACATACCTCAGGGGTGATGGCAGTAGTGACAACACTATGATCCCCTTTCTTCAACACCCACATCCCACATGCATAAGTTACAAATTATTTGGTCTCTTTGCTTGTTAGAACTCAGGAGTGAATTAATCTGAACTATCACTGCTAAGGTGGACTACCTTTGTTTTTTTCCCATCTATAATTTAACTGCCTGAATTGGATTTCTGCCTGTGACACCGCTGACCAGGGTTAGGGAACAGATTTGGGTGTTGGAGGGCCAGCTGGTGGGTGAAGGCTTGAGTGCCCAACAACCACTCACCTTCTCCTGGGAGGGAGGGTGGGTCCATGGTTCAGCATTTGCTGGCCCGTGATGGAGGCCAGAGGCATGACAACATGTCAGCCCTCACTGCAGGAGGGAGCATGACGGACGTCGGCTTGTGCCTTGACATCATGTGGCCTGTCACGCTCCCAAGAAAATGGGAAAACAACCGCTGACCAACAAAAGGATGGCTGTTGGCCCCTCCATAAGCCAGAAGCCCCAGACATGTGTCTGGTCTGACCCCTGCCATGCCCAGGATATGCAGGAAGCTCTTTGGGGCAATTCTCTTCCACTGGTAGCCTCCCACAGGGGTAAGGGCCCACTCAATGAAGGGTTACTTTGGGTTACCTGGTAGCACAGCAGTAAGGGTCAGTGTATGGTGGTCAGAACTGAGCAGGTGGTAGGGGGCCTTGGCAGACCTGAAGGAGTGGATGGCCAGAGGGTAGGAGGAGCAAAAAAAAAATTGCTTTAATCTGCTTCTTTGAAATAAAGTGTCTTCACCTAAAAAATCCACAAGTGATTAGTGGAGGACCTTCAAATGGATTCATGCATCTCCCAGACATGTGGATGCTTTTTTTTTTTTACTTGGAGTCCATGAAAAGGGTGTCTTCCAGTTTTCACGTCTTTGTTCAGATGTAAATTGAACACTACTCTGCCCACCAGCATCATACAGCTCCTGGGGTCTTACCTTCTGTATGTCATTGACTGTGCTTTCAAAATCCACTGGCCAAACACAAGTGCTCTTAAATACTTAACATTTGCTTTTTGTTGAAGCAGTGTATCAGAAAACTTTTTGTTGTCACAGAGACTGAAACAGCAGGTGGGGGACAAGGTGTAAATGATCCAATTCACCTAAATGGGGTGCTAACTGTAAAGTCTTTTCATAAGTAGTAAGGCAGTTTCTTCTTCGTGAATATACTTTCATTCAGACTAGTTTTCATTCAAACAACTGAGGATTTTGGGTGGCCCTACTGATTATAAACTTGAATAAGTTAGTTGGTAACAGTGATCCTGCATTTAGCAATCTACAACCTAGATGCTTATATGCAAAGAATACAATAAAAACCTGACTAAAATCTAAAAACAAGCTTATAAAACACATAAAATGTATCTGAACATTTATCTTTACCTATACAAAATCATTGCAGCCCAAGTAAAACTCGGGTAAATTACATGGTACCCTGACTACTATTCTATGATGTAGTAAACACATATTGGTATTTTTTTTATATTCTTTGTAAAGCAGGTAAGGTCCACTAGACAGGGCCGGATTAACCATAGGGCAAAAGGGGCAATTGCCCTGGGCCCCCTAGTTTGAGGAGCCACTGATTTCTTTTCTTTTTTTTTTTACTTTTTTTTTTTTTTCTTCTTCTCTGACCTCCCTCTACTTTCCCACTGTGTGTGTGACTAAACCTTGGGGGGGGGTTGATCATTGACCATTCCTTTGCCCCACCGGGCCCGCCGCCTCAATCGTCCAAACAGCTTGCAGTTTGTGGCATTTCTGTTTCCCCATGGACATTGTCTCTGCAGGTCAGGTGAAGCATAACATGCTAGCTAGTCAATGAAATTGTTCCAATATGGTCCTCCATTGATTTTCACCTGACCCACCTAGACCAGAACCTTTCTGTCCCCCCAGCCCTCAGGTCCATTCGTCACGCATGGTGCATGGTGGTTCTATCACATCTTGCTCACGTGAAGTAAGTTCTACCCGGATCTAGAAAATGGCACCACGCACCAGCCGCCAGCAAACAGAGCTGCCGAATCCTGTCATCATCATCAATAGAGAGAGAGACCATCCCTCCACACTTTGCATCTCAGCATCTGTGGCCTGTCACTAGGCCCATTGTCTGGACTGGCTGTCGACTCGGTCATCAGGTCACGAGGTCTGGAAAACAGCTGAATTATCAGCTAAGGCCAAAGGCAGACTGGCAGTGCACAATGCACACGCTGCCGCCTTGTGTGTGTCAGGGAGACTGTCAAGTAGTAAGAGCTGCCAGCAAGGAGTGCGAGTAGTCAGCAGTGAGGCCAGAGGCTGAGCAGACCCAAATCACCACCAGGCATTTCTGTCCTATTTGCCTTCTCATCTTCTTGACTTTGTCTTTATCTCAGGTAAAAAAAAAAAAATATTTGTTATTTTAAAAAGTTTTAAATAAAATTATGTGACTTGCGAGAAGAGGATCATAGTATAGTAAAAGAGGGAGACAGGGAGTGGGAGAAAAATGTGGCCTTTCATTGCACCAGGCTCCAGCCAGCTTCTCTCACTTCTTAATCTTCTCCCAGTGCTTTGTTTGTCATCATGCCACCAGTCAGTGAAGTTTTGTAAGGCAGCCCCAGCCACAGTTACTCAGGTCTCTTGCTGACTGTGGTTACTACTGTGACCCCTCACCCCAGCAAACATTCACAGTAGCTGCAGCAGGTTTATTGTATCTGAGTTACCTTCCTTGTCCCTCACAGCAGCACCCACCTACCTGCTGCCCAACACAACACCAGGTAGACCTGCCCACTGATCTAAGGATGGCTAACACATTTAAATGGCAGGCTGTCCAGGGCTACTATCTATTCGGGCAGTGAGATGTTGGTGTGGAGGGACCAGTAATGCATGATTGTGTTTGAGTGCTGACACTCAGTGTGAATGTAATCCAGCCATCCAACTTCAAATAATAGCCTTCTATTTCCACCCCAAAAATGGCATTCAGAGTAGCTGGAAAACCCTCCAAATCAATTTTAAGGCAGCAAAAATTGTTCAGCTTTCGGGGTTAAGTCACAGGGGCCCCACAATTCAAAATTGCCCAAGGCACCACAACTTGTTAATCCAGCCCTGCCACTAGGTAGAACTGTCTGTTTTAAGGAGTGACCTAAAAGCACTGGGGAGGTTAAGTGACTTGCTTGGAGTCACACAGTATGCAAGTGGAGGTTGTGAGACTCAAACCAAAGTCTGCTGGATGTACCCAGTTCAATCACCATTTGTTACTCTAACCACTAGGCATGGTTGGTTAAACTGAATGGCTGACTACAACAAAGCAGTGCGGGTCATTTCCTTACTGACTCTATATGCAGCAAAGTAGAAAGAATGCAAAGCACAGCAGCATTCTTTTTAAGATGCTGAAATCTGGGTCAGCCCCAGGTAGCACTATTGCTTGCCTTGCAATGCCAGCAACCCAGGGTCAGAAGCAAACTCGGGTTGCTGGAGGTCTGGCCAAGGGAGTAGGATTGAGCACCTGGGGACTGCTCTCCTCCTCCAGGGAGGGTGGGCTGCAGGTCCTGCATCTTTGCCACCACCTGTGTGACCACGGGTGGTGGTGCAAAGGTGCTGCAGAGTGATCAGGAGGGGAGGACACTAGCCAGGATCTGGAGCAGTGGCATGTCTCTGTGACCTACCTCCTTTGATCCCTAGTGCTGGTGCCCTCAGGGTCAGAGACCAGAAAACTAGGAACAATCACTCCACATCAGCCACTGGCAGAAGGGACCCAGGTGCCCCAGACTTCATAACCAGGTTCCATGAGGGACCCACTGAGCTGCCCGACACACACTAAGTGAGTGTGGAGGGGTGACCTGGGGTCCCCTCCCTTCCCACCTGGGGGGTACAATCCAGGCAGGATAAGAGCAGGCCCACAGAAGCTCCTGAGCATTACCTGGAGATGAAGCTAGGGATACCCAACCTAGGGATCTCTGAAAAGTGGAGACTGATGCTGTGAGAAGGGGACATAGAAAGAGAAAATAAAAAAAAAATTTAAAAAGATACTGAAATCTTAGAGATTCTGTGCAGTGACATGCAATTTCAGTGAGGCACCGGTACAAGAATTCAAAATCCACAAACCAAGCAGGATTCTGTGATTGTTACCGGTGTTACCAGTAAAAATGGAAAACCAGGGTCCCTGGACCTTATCAAAGGCCTTACAGAGATCAAGATAAATAACGTCAACAGACCTCTTGTCATCCAATAACCCACTTTACTCTAGGTTTGTTGACTGTTTCCCTACATCTTCTGCCATTCTTGCCATCATGAGGGGAGGCTTATTGGTCTCTCCTTTTCTGTCTTCCCCCCCATAGCAGTTTAAACCCAGTTCTACTTCCATGTACTCCCCCAGCCTATCCTTTAGTGTTCTTTTCCCTTCCCAGTTAAGGTGTAGTCTGTCGTGGCTATATAGTCCCTTGTTTGACCATTCTTAACCCCCTTTCCCTATAAAACCATATCCCTCCTCTTTGCAGCAACTTGCAAGCCATTCTTTGAATTCACTGGTTCTCCTTTTTTTGTTGTTACTAGCCTTGGGGATTGGGATTATTTCACCTCCTCTTCCTTCCCCAGCTAAGTCGTTGGTACCAAAGTGTAACACCAGGTCTGGCTTTTCCCTCCCTCACTTAACAGTTCTTTGACACAGAGTGGTGTTCTCCTTGCCTCCATCCCCGGCCAGCTAGCTACTATTATCCTTTAATATTAGAGTCTCCGAAGACAATTATTTTTTTTTGTGCTCCTAGCTTGTCCATTCCCTGTTACCTTGTCCTCCCTTCTGATGCTCCTATCTCTTGCCTTTATTTTCTCCTGTTTCTTTACCTCAGTTGTTGTGCACATTTCAGTGCCCCTCCCTGTCTGTGCATCCTTACCCCCTTGTGGTCCCATCCTTCTTTGTGTTCCTCACTTCTACTGCACCTTCCACTGCCTTACTGGGAGGTAATCCTTTGTAATCCAGGCTTTTCTCCTGGTTTCTCCTCCCCTTTGTCTTCCTTGCACTCTCTTTTTCTCTCCTCTTCATTTATGGTTTCTGCCTCCTGATTGACCCCAGGTGCTGTCTGTTCATCCTCCCCTACCCCCACCTTCTCCACTCTATCCTCATTTGATTTTTCTGCCCCATGCCTCCCTTCCTTGAGCATCTCATACCTATTAGAAGTAGGTACCTGAATTAGTGAGCTGCTTTGTGCCTCCTTCATTCTTCTTAAGTTTCTCTGCCCTCTCCCTCCTGCCATTTGCCACTTCTCTTCCCTGACTCTACTTTTTTTTTAAGAATGTTGCTTTGCTGGTTCTTTCTTAGTCCCTATGTAACTCCCTGTCCTCCCTCCCTACTCCTCATTATGTTGCTTCGTTCTTCCTCAGAACCCTTTCCTGGAGTCCTCCAGTAAGCCTATCTACTTGCACCTTGCATGCCCTCTAACAATCCATTAAGCGCTTATTTTGGACCTTCCAGTTTCCACTGACCCCTCTCTTCTCCTACTTCTCCAGTACCTAAGTCACCTACAGCCCCTCTTGTGCTCCTCCTTTCTCCTCTTGCCCCTCTGGACCTCCCCCAGTCCCCATATTTTCTTCCTGTGTTCCCCTCTATCCATGTCCCATATACTCTTGCAGCCCTACCTGTGTTCTCTCTTTCACCCCCTGCACAGCTGATGTTGTCTTTGGACCTCCTCCAGACCACTACCCTGTCCTGCTTAGTGCCCACCTCAACCAACCCACTTCCTCCCTTAGTTGTATGAGCTGTCTGCACACCATGCAACCTCCCCACCTCCAAGCTGTATCCGACACCATGGCCATCCCACACCCACTGCACCCCACCACCCTCCTAAAGATTCCCTGTGCCCTAGTGACCCAGAGACCATACTGACAACCTGCCTGATCCTGATTCAGGCTACCTCTCCAGGTTTGCTGCCTTTTCATTTGAGAACCTTAAGCTTTAAAACTACTGAAAGGATGCTTCATTTGAATAATAGAGTCCCACAGACAGCTAGTACTGTATCCTTCAGTTTCCTTTACTACAGCCCTAGGAGAATCCTTTCCCTATAGAGTACAAAATACATTCTCCCTTTCAGGTTAATACCACTTTAAACTTATTTAGTTTGTCATAAGATGATGTAAATATAAACAAATATAATGACAGAAATATAAAGAAATGTAAGATTTCCCCTAGACACTAAACAGTCAAAAATATAAAACTGTCCGACGGAAATATGAAGAGTCACTTTTTCATTGCTTCACCCTTCCTGTATCTAAAAGAATATGTGGACTACTAGTATTTTTAAGTCCCTGCAAAGTTCAAGGAGCCTATTTAATTAATGGAAGAGGTGGGGCAGGTGAGATGGACTTGTTCTTCCCCCAGCAAACAGTCCCAATGATAAGCGGCTGGGCTTGGCTTTTTATAACCCAGCCACACTTCAAGTCTTGTCACTTTTTTTTGCACCTGCTATGCTTGGCTCCTGCTCTTGCTGGAGCCAACAACTGTTTCAGCTGCTACGGCCACTGGTGTCCTTCTTGTGGCAACAGCCACCAGTCCCCTTAAATGCGGCTATGGCTGCCAGTATCCTTCTTGTGGAAATGGCCGCTAAATCCCATTACTGTGCCCTTCTTACAGCAACTGCCACTGGAAACTCAGGTTTTGCGTCTATGGCTGCCAAATCCCCTCTGGCACACTTCCCCCAGCAAACAGTCCCAATGATAAGCGGCTGGGTTTGGCTTGGCTTTTTATAGCCCAGCCCCACTTCAAATCTTGGTGCTCTTTTTACTCCCGCTCTGATTGGCTCCCCCTCTTGCTGGAGCCAACAAATGTTTCTGTGGCTATGGCCGCTGGTGTCCTTCTTGTGGCAACAGCCACCAATCCCCTTCAATGTGGCTATGGCCACCAGTGTCCTTTTTGCAGCAATAGCCACAAAACCCCTTTAATGTGGCTACAGCCACCAGTGCCCTCCTTGCAGCAACTGCCACTGGAAACTCAGGTTTTGCAGCTACAGCCACCGAATCCCCTTTGGCACACTTCTCCCAGTAACAAGTCTTGATTATAAGCGGCTCTGCTTGGCTTGTTTTTTTATGGCCCAGCTGCACTTCAAATTTTAGAGTGCTTTTTTATACTCACTCTGTTGGCTCCTCTCTTGCTGGAGCCAACAACTGTTTCTGCGGCTGCGGCCGCCGGTGTCCTTGTGGCAATGACCACCAAATCCCTTTAATGTGGCTATGGCCACCAGTGCTCTTCTTGTGGCAGCTGCTGCTGGAAACTCAGGTTTTGTGGCTATAGCCACTAACTCCCCTATGGCACACTTTCCCCAGCAAACAGTCCCGATGATAAGCGGCTGGGCTTGGCTTGACTTTTTATGGCCTAGACGCACTTCAAATCTTGGTGCTCTTTTTTACACCTGGTCTGATTCACTCCTCCTCTTGCTGGAGCCAACAACTGTTTCTGCAGCTATGGCCGCCAATATCCTTCATGTGGCAATGGCCATCAGTCACCTTTAATGCGGCTATGGCCACTGGTGTCCTTCTTGTGGCAACAGCCATCAAACCCAATTACTGCGGCTACAGCCACCGGTGCCCTTATTGTAGCAATTGCCACTGGAAACTCAGGTTTTGCAGCTACAGCTGCTGAATCCCCACTGGCACACTTTCCCCAGCAAACAGTCCTGATGATAAGTGGCTGGACTTGACTTGGCTTTTTATAGCTCAGCCGTACTTCAAATCTTGATGCTTATTTTTATACCCACTCTGACTGGCTCCCCCTCTTGCTGGAGCGAACAACTGTTTCTGCGGCTACAGCCGCCAGTGTCCTTCTTGCAGCAACGGCTGTCAAACCCTGTTACTGCGGCTATGGCTGCTGGTGCCCTTCTTGCAGCAACTGCCGCTGGAAACTCAGGTTTTGCAGCTACGGCCACCGAATCCTCTCTGGCACACTTTCCCCAGCAAACAGTCCCGATGATGACCTTTTGTATGTTTCAAAGGCCGCTGGAACAAAAGAACTGTTAGGCAGTACACTTTAGAAAATAAAATTGGTGACGCAAATGTCTATATTACTCCACCACAGTGGGCCATGCTGGGGTTTCTAATTTTCCTGCTCTAGCCATTTGAGAAAATCTCCAGGGAGGTTGGTACAAACACAGCAGCTCTCAGCCAGGTGATACCCCTAATAAAAATGTCTAAATTCAGAGTGAATCTTTTTTTTTTTTTTACAGTTACAGTTATAGCTCCCTGTATAACCCCCATCTGTGGAGGTTTTTAAGGACCGCCTCAAGGCCTTTCTGTACAATCAGGCCTTCCCGGACTATGTTTTATAGTTCCTGACCTGTCCTTTTAATAAAGATAAATCTGATGTTTATTAGTCTTAGAGACTTTAATTGCAGCTAAAGTCGAGGGTAGTTAATTGTATAGCAAATTCTGTTTTAACTTGTTTAGAGTATTGTATTTAATTGATTATTATTGTGATGTGTTATATTTATTGATTGATGTACGGTGCCCAGAGCCTCGGGGATGGGCATCCTTTTAAATAAAATGTGCCTTGCCTTGCCTTACAACAGGATGTCCAGTACAAATACAAAATAAAAACAAGCAGCTGCAGCATCTTTAGGTGTGTCCAGAGTAACATAACAGGGTATTATTACATACAGTTAGAGCAGTAAGTCATGGGCAGAGACATTATACTTTATATAAGTCATACTTCTATCCGGGTTGGGGGAGAGCTCGGAGAGTGCATGTTTTTTTTTTGGGAGGGGGGCCCAAAGCCTTGGATTCAGTTAAAAGGAGAGGACTGCTTTAAAGGGGTTTTAATAAGTCCTTCTTTCAGTCAGACACAGTGTCTTGACCCCTAGTTTCTATACAATGCAGATAGGGTCTCCACAATAATGTGTACCCTGTACGTTTTGTTGAGAGAAATACAGTAACCTGGAGTAGATTACCAAACATTCCAATGCTTTGTTTCATTCCTCAATCAATGGGGCCTTAGGGGTTCTCCACCTCATAAATTATAACCTTTTGGCTTCTAGCCAGGCCTGCATAAGCCAGTGCCTTTGCTATTTTGTTATTTTTACCCCGGTTGAGGGAAGGCCCAGTAGGAGCAGTGTCGCATTAGGAGGTATGGTAGCTCCCAGAATAGCTCCACTTATTTTCACCACCTGGGCCCAAAAACCTTGGAAATGGGACATTCCCACAGTATATGGAGCAAATTTGCCCCTTCTGAGTTGCATCTCCAACATTGGTCTGTGGACATTAATCCCATCTTTTTAAGGAGTGCTGGGGTCTGATACCAAAAATGTAGTATCTTTTTCTAAATGAGAAATCTCTTTTGATCTTTACAGGCTGTATGTGCTAGTCACCAGCACTCGACCCACTGTTCCTCATTAATGGGTCTGTTCAGTGTCCGCTGCCTTCTGGATTTAGCCTGCAGAGCTAGCATGGTTTTGCTTTATTAACCCTTGTATTTTTCCTGCTAGGCTTTTAGGGCTGGACAGCCAGGAGGATATCAGGAGGGGATGGGGGGATGGGTACTCCCTTTATTATAGGCCTGACACATGCATTTTTGTTTTTGCCAGGTTGCATACACACTTCTCAGCTGGAGGTATTTCCAAAAATCTGCCTTGGGGACACCAAACCTCTTCTGTACATCCCGGAAGGAAATCATGACTTTAATATTTGTGTCTACCAGGTCTCCTGTCTTCCAAATATCCTTTTCCCACGAGGTTTCCCATTGTATGCTCCTGTGTCCGATCGACAAGGAGCCAATCACTGGAAACAGGGAAGGTACCCAAAGACTGGAGGACAGCAGATGTAGTCCCCTTATACAAAAGCGGGAACAAAGAGGAAGCAGGGAACTACAGACCAGTCAGCCTCACCTCGGTAGTGGGAAAGATCATGGAAGCACTTCTGAAGGAGAGATTGGTGGAACATCTGGTTGTCAATGGACTACAGGACCCAAGGCAGCATGGTTTCACCAGGGGGAGGTCATGTCAGACCAATCTCATTGAATTTTTTGACTGGGTGACTAGGGAGGTGGATCAGGGGAGGGCAGTGGACATGGCCTATCTGGACTTCAGCAAGGCCTTTGACACTGTGCCACACAGAAGACTATTACACAAACTGGGGAATATGGGTGTGGGCAGGACAGTAGTGTGGTGGGTAGGTAACTGGCTGGGAGGCAGGACACAGAGGGTGGTGGTAAATGCTTCACTCCACAGAGGAAGAGTGACCAGTGGGGTACCACAGGGATCAGTGCTGGGACCGGTCCTATTCAACATCTTCATCAGTGACATTGCCAGGATCTAGAAGGCAGAATTTCACTGTTCGCTGATGACACAAAGCTCTGTAACAGAGTAGACACACCAGAGGGTGTAGACAGAATGAGAAGGGACCTGAAGAAACTTGAAGAATGGTCAAGGGTTTGGCAGTTGAAATTCAAAGCAAAGAAGTGCAAGATAATGCATATGGGGCACAAAAACCTGGCACAATATATCAGTTGGGGGTGAGGATAGCATCACCAAGCAGGAAAGGGATCTTGGGGTTGTCATCTCTGATGACCTCAAGGTAGGAAACAGTGTGACAAGGCATCAGGTAAAGCAAATAGGATGCTGGGATGTATAGGCAGGGGAATCACCAGCAGGAAAAGGAGGTCATAATTCTGCTATACAAGACACTAGTGAGGCCCCACCTGGAGTACAGTGTACAGTTCTGGAGACCATACCTATAAGGACATAGACAGGGTAGAGAAGGTTCAGAGGAGGGCAACAAAGATGGTGCATGGATTGCATCACAAGTCCTATGAAGACAGGTTGAAGGAACTGAACATGTACTCCCTGGAGGAGAGAAGGAGAGGGGATATGATAGAGACATACAAGTATCTTACAGGGAGAAACAGAGTGCAGGAAAACACTATTTTAGCGAAAAAGATGTTCCAGGACTAGGGCATGGGATGAAGTTGGAGGGAGGCGATTCAGAGGAAACATGAGAAAGAATTTCTTCACAGAACAGGTGGTGGACAAGTGGAACACCCTGCCAGAGGAAGTGGTGGGAGCTGAAACAATCACAGGATTTAAGAATGCATGGGATAGACATAAAGGAATTCTAGAGGTCAGGGGTAAGGGGAAACAGACTTCTAGGAAAACAAACTGAACTTACAAGCTCAAATGGGCAGACTGGGTGGGCCATAGGCCCTTATCTGCCGACACTGTCTATGTATCTATGTATATTTATCCAGATGGGCATATAGGTTCCAGGATGCATACACATATTGGCTAGCCTACCGACTTTCTTAATGGCTATATGAGCAGCTTTTACAGTGAACCACGATGAGAACTGTTTTCGAAGTTGAGAGATGAAGTACACTGCTGGGTGTGTCCATCCTAAGGCTGAGGATTCTACCTGGACCCAGGCCGAATAGTCGCTGGACAGTTCCCTGAACGTTTGAATCGTCCCTGCCATGGTGCTCGACAGTTTAAAGTAATAAAAATCTGGAATGTTCCAACCCCCCCCATCCCTGTGGGCTCTTAACTTCGTCCAGCTAAACCTGGGCCAATTTGGCCCCCAAAGGAATTTCTTAATTATTCTATTACTCTCGTCACACAAACCATATCCTTGCAATTTCTACTAGAAGGTGAGACAGGATGTCTATCATCTTGCTGGCCTCTATCATATACATTAGGGTCAGATTCAGGTGGGTCCATCTTTCTGTTTTTTGTTGCAATGCTTTAAAAAGGGGGTTGAAATTTTCCAGGGTTAGATTATGGAGTCTGTTCGGTATACATATACCGAGGTGTTTAATACCTGTCTTAACCCATGCTAGGCCTGAAGCTATCACATGGGTGGGGGGATACTGTTTAGAGGTAGCATTTTGGTCTTGCTGCCATTCGTGTGCAGGTCTGAAAGTGAAGAAAAGGAGTCCATGAGTTCTGATATTGCCTGGAGGCTTTCTCCTATGTTTTCAGTCAATATCAAGCAGTCATTTGCATACAGCTTGGTATTGTACACCAACTGTCAAATTTAATTCCCTTAATGAGTAGATGGGCCCTGAGGGCTACCGCCAAGGGCTCTATGGATAACACAAAGAGGAGGGGCGATAAAGGGCAGCCCTGTCTTGTCCCTGTGTAAAGGTGGAATGGCTCAGATGAAACATTATTTGTCTGGAGTCTAGCCATAGGAGCCTGATACAGTGTACAGATACATCCTCTGAACTCATTCCCAAAATGTCCCTGCTTCAGGACTGCATGCAAGTACTCCCACTCTACTGAACTGAATGTTTTTTTGAAATCCACTGCTATGGCAGCCGCCATAGTAGGGAGATTGCCTGCAGCCTGAACCAGGGAGATCAGAGCTCTCAGGTGGTCTGTGCTTGCCCTGCCCTTTATGAACTCTACTTGTGCTGGGTGTATCAGCCCTGGGAGGAGATGTTCGAATCTGGACACTAGCACTTTAGCCAAACATTTCGCACCTGCATTAATCAAGGAAATCGGGTGGTAGCTTGCTGGGTTTACAAGGTCCTTGCCCTCTTTAGGAAATACTATTATAATTGCTTCTTTTAAAATGGGTGGCAGGGATTGCTAAGATTCTACAATTAGCTTGTAGCAGTCTGCCAAGTAGCCATCACTCCCAGGGGATTTGTGAGGGGCCATGGCTAGAATGTCTGTCTTGATTTCTGATATAGTGAGGGAGGCGTCTAGTGCTTCCTCTTACTCCTGCGTTAGCTTAGGCAGATGAATGTTCCTTATAGAGTCCCTAAACTTTTGTTTGTCCCGCTTGGCATGTGAAGCATATAGCTCCTTGTAAAACATTGTCATAATCCTGTTAATATCCCTGGGGGTTGTAAATGTTCAGCCAGATTTATCCTTTAGCTGTACGATATACCTCTTAGCTTGCTGCTTCCGCAGCAAATATGCCAGTAATTTACTATTCTTCTCCCTGTCTGCCCAATATTTAATCTGGTTCAAGGTCAGTTGGCATTCATCTGTATCCCACCCCCCCGCGTCATGCCTGAAAATAGGCAGGATTTGTCTAGTGCACTTACCCAGTCAACAAAACTAAATAAAAATAAATAAAATAAAATAAATTTAAATCTGATTTGCTGTAGATGGAGTTCAGCTCTCCTGGTAGCCAGCATATTAAGCTTAATTCTTAGGGAGGTGAGGTCAAATATAAGGGCTGAGTTTTGCAGCTATTTAGGATTGTCTTTGTAAACCTTTTTCTTCTCAGCCAAGGCCCTTTCCAGGCTCCTTACCTCCTTCTCTCTCTGCTTTCTATGATGAGTGGCAAAACTTATTATTTTGACCCTCACAGTGACTTTGATCCCCTCCCATATCCCTGCTGGTGTTTCTGAGCCAGGTGGGTTAGCTACAAAATAATATTGTGATTCAATTTTGAGCCACTCCTGACACTGCTTATCTTGAAGCAGGAGAGGATCTAGCTGCCATTGTGCTGATCTTGGCTGGCTTTGTGCCACCTAGTATTTTAAGGTGATGTGATCGTTAAGAGATTAGTTCTTAGACATTGGACCGACCAATTGACCCTGACCTATCCGGAATGGTTGACTGAGCTCTCGGCTTGTCTTAATGTTGAAAGGCTAACAGCCAGTGTGTGGTGTCGTATGGACCTATTTCAGAAAAGGTGGAGTAAATTATATGCTCTATATTTACACCGGTGACCTCTTGGCTTTCCCTTTGGTGCCCAAAGAAGCTTCTTCCTTTTTCTTATTCGTATCCTTGCCCTCTGCTCTTTGGAGCGGCTCTCTCTTTGGAATATATGTAACTTTATTAGTATTTTTCAGTTATGTGGGTATCTGGCACACTTGGGTTGGGAGGGTGAGGGTGGGGGAGTCATGGGGGATGGGGGTGGGAGGGGGTATGCGGTGGGCGGGAAGTTGGTGGTTTTTTCTTTTCTTATTTTATACCAGGTGTAGACAATTGGTTTAATTCATCCTATGTAAATGCAGTTTTTATTTTGCAAATTTAATAAACTTGAATTTCAAAAAAAAAGGTGATGGGAGCATTGTTGGAGATATAAATTGGGGCAATGGTTATTTCGGGGATGCTGTTGTAATTACTGGGAATTGAGCCAGAAGTCCAGCCTATTAACCATGGCTTTTGCCACTGAGAAGTATGTGTAATTCCTGCCAGCTGGTTGTGCAGTTCTCCACATGTCAGTTAACTGGTGCAGGGACATAAGGTTGTGAAGGGCTACCAAGAATTGAGTATGTGGTTCAGGTTTTGAATTAGACCTGTCCAGAATATAGTCTAGGGTGAGATTAAAGTCGCCCCCTAGAATAATTTCTGGGTCATCATAGGCCATATCTATCAGTGTTTGGGCAACAGTATGCATGAATTCGGGGCTGTCCTGATTAGGGACATACACATTGGTCAGCACTAAAGGGTCCATAGGAGTTGCCAGTTTCACCAACACCCAGCCACCTTTCTTGTCTGATTTAGAGTCCATCACTTTCCATTTAGGGTTCTTATGGCCTAGTAGTGTATGGAAACCCCTCTCTTCGCTGTACCCGAAACATTATGTACCTCCCATTCTACCCATTCCCTCCTCAGCTTGTTCACCTCTTTTTCAATTAATTTGATCTCCTGGAGAAGACAGACGTGTCTTTAACTTCTTTAAATGAGCCAGCACCTTTTTCATTTTTATCGTCGAGTTCATGCCCCTCACATTCCATGAGGTGGTACTTATACTTGTTATGCTAGCCATGTTAACGTTTCCTTGTCACCCCTCCTAGAGAATAAGTTGCTGTTTTATCCAAAAGAGGTATTTCCCCTCCTGTCCCTTGACCCCCCTATTTCCCCTTTGCTCTCTACTTCTGCCTTGTTTGATCTGATCACACCTTTGTAATACACTACTTTGTTCGCTACTCTCGTCTTGTTTGGCCCTCTGCCAGCCTCCATTTTTTTGCCCTGATGCTAGAGCCCCAGTTCTCTTACATTGGGATTCATGAACCCCCCAAACTATATTGCTCCCAATATTTAGAGCTGAGGACCTGCTAGGGCATAACCAAAGATAAGACATAATTGGAAGGCTGGGACTGTAACCAGCTAGCTACTCCCACTTCTTAACCTATATAAGCAGTTCCTCTCAGCCTTCTTCTGAAGCATTTTTTCTTTGTGGCTTTGTCAGTCTGTCCTCCTCTGCTGCTGGCTTGCTTATTTGGTTTCTACTTGTTTCTGCTGGACTTTTGTTGTCTGTTCTCCTGCATTTGGTTTGTATTTTGCCTCCAGCTGTGTGCTTCTTTGTGTTGTTTGTTTCATGTTCCTCTGTGTTTGTCTGTCTTCTGCGTTGCCTCTTTGGGGGGCTTCTGTTTCTAAAACACTTTGTATATTGATAATCCAGAGCGCATGCTACCTGCTCTCATGTACTCACAATGCAGCTGCAATCATTATTTGTGTGTTTCAGCTCAAACCACATAGCTGCTTTCCATGTTCTGCACCTTAATTATTTTCACCTGGTTCAGGCTCACACTAAACCCTAGCTATGCAGCTTAATCCTGCTTTCTCAACTCCTACCACATACCTCATTGCTGCAGTTTCACTGCACTGTCTGAAGTTAGCTGTGTTCAGCATTGCCTTTCTTCAGTCTATGTTCTTTGTATCCTATAACTCAGTTACTCCATACAGATGCTGCTCTCTGTGTTTGTACACTGCTGTTATACTCTTGAGGTCAGCTAGCTCACCATAACCTATGACTCTGTAGGTCATCGGGGGGTATAACCCTGCCTCCACTCCACAGGCTGCTTCACTATACCTATCAATAGCAAGCAAACTCTCACTGTGTCAGTCAAGGGAGGCAGAGATTCCCCAGGATTGCTCACTGAATGAGCTAAAATTGCTCCGTGCTCCTTTCAGATATCTTTCGGTGAGCTATCCTTCCTCCTAGAAGGTAGCACTGGGTCATAACGCGTATACCATCTGCAGTTTTGGCAGCCATTTCAGCTCCCTCCCTGGCCCTGAAACTTGTGCCGCCTTCTAGGCTTTGCCAGGGTACCCCTTATATCTAAGTATGCCAACAAACAGTAATGCATATAATGGGTGGGTAGAAACCAGCTGTATACTTAACAAAATTGACACTTCTTTAACCTTGCACCTGGATTCTTACCCCATCCCACAACCAACATTTGCATTTAAACTTTAACTTAATCTTATGGACCGGCTTATCTTGTGTGCACCTAGGGCATTGCTACTATCCCCCGGAACAGTCAATGGACATTCAGCATATATGAGGAGCCTCTTCTTTACTATCCCTGCTCCTAGCTGCCCTTTGTACAAGCAATGGGATTAGCCGGTTTAGCCATCAGCTGCTGAAGCCATGATCTGGCACTTTAAAAAGTTCTCCCAAAGCAGAAGAGGAGGGTTAGTCATCTTTCTGGGCTATGTCCAGGATCCGATTCCCTGCTGGATTCAACCCACAGAACAATTAGTCCGCAGCTCCACACAAGTGCACAGTGCTCGCCCTTGTGACCTCAAACATGAGAGTTTGTCAGATAGTCCTGCATAGCTATCAGTGTGTGAGTGCTGGGAGTATGCACCATGCGTTTCGCAAAAATTTGTAAGTTACAGTTTCTTAAACCTGGAGGCCCCGGCTACTCCTGTTTTCTCCTGTGTTCTCCCTTGAAGGATGTCAAACCAGGGATTTATTCTGTACCTTCAGACATTGGCTGGGCAGTGGGAGCGATGGTCTAGGGAGGTAGGGGGAAGGCTAACTCCTCTGCATCAATGGCATCTGCCCAGGCCTGTCAAATCAGAGCCCAGTCCTCTTCTCTGGCAGTGGCCAGGGGTTTGGGTATCTTTGTGGGCCCTTTGTCTCTGGAACTAGAAAGGTCTAGCACCCCCAGCATGAGCTGTCTCAGGGGCTCATAGCGATTTGTATGCTTAATTGATGTGTCTACTGGGGAGGAGCTACTAGCTCCCGATAGCCACTGCCTGCTCTGGCGGCTCCTGGAATGCTGTCTTGGCCACAGCTCCCTCAGCATATCTGGGCCCTTGGTTCTTAACATTTAGTGGCACCTCTGGACTTGCTGCCATGCTTCTGTAGGGGTCGGATCACAGCCATTGAGTGGGACAGCCTGTTGAGTGTCCATTGGTGTGGGAGGGGGCACTTGCCAAGCCAGGCTTTTCTGGTACGCTTGGGGGTGGGGGTGAGGAGGGGTTTTCAAGGCAGGTGTCTGCAAGGAATTGTTGAACCTGCCGGGGGTTATCAAACATTAGGAATTCTCTCTTATACTGCACCCGGAGCATGGAGGGGTACCAGAGCGATGCCACAATGCTCCTTCGGTACAGTTCTTGCTTTACTCTTCCATAGTCTCTCCTTTTTTTTTGACAGTGCTTGTGAGTAATCCTGAAAGATTTGTATTCTGTGCCCATCCCACTGCAAGATGCCCCTCTCCCACACCATTTGTAAAAAAAGGTTCTTTACCAGGTATCTGTTGAAGTGGCATAGTATCGGCCGCGGTCTCTACCATTCCCTCGTCTTTGGGGCTAGGGACCTGTGCACCCTCTCCAGCTCTGGATGAGGGATTTTGTTCAGCTGCAGCAGTTCAGGAAGGAAGGAGGACAAAAATTGAATCACATCTGTACCTTCCACTCCTTCAGGGACCCCAACTATTCTCAAATTATTCTATCGGGATCTATTCTCCACGTTATCAACTTTGTTAAGTAAATACTGAATTTGATTGTGATGTCCTCTGATGTGGCAATGATGAGTGTGGAGTACCTCCTCATGTGCCTTTACTGTTTTCTCTGTCCCAGTGACCCTTGTAGCCAGCGCCTGCATCTCTAGTACAGTTTTAGTAGTTGTTTCTTTAAGCTGTGCAATATCTGTTAAAATCCTGTTGAGCCTGTCAGAAATGCTAGCCAGTTCATGAACAATCTTGTTGTCTTTGTCCAGCACCATGGTAGTATGCAGCAGCCTTTCCTGCTTGAGATTGCCAGCTATGCTAGTTGCTGTGCAACAGACTCTAGTCCCTGCATGCTGGGCTTCCTTGGAAGTGCACCGTCGAGGTAAATGTCAAGTTCTTTGAAGTGTTACTGTTTGTCTCTTCCTTTGCTGTCCCTGGAAAGATTGATATCAAATGAAAGGGTTTCTTGTTGGCAGAATGTTAGTCCATAAATCCCAAGCTAGGAGCACAATTTGGACCTAGAATGCAGTAGATAGTCATTCCTGGGGTTTCTCCTCTGTAATTAAGCTGCCACCATCTTGTCAAACAAGCTCCACCCCCTCAAATTGAATCTGATTAGGGAACGGTTAGAGACGCAAGACAGTTCCATGATCACACAGGCTGCCAGCGGTGCTGCTGACACGTGCATGTTGCCCCCCAGAATAAAACAAGATCTAACAAGATGTATGATCAAAAAGTTGAAGAAGATGAAAAACTGTGTAAAATGCTTCATTCAGAGTACTACATTAAAGCAACAATCTTGGACGCACGATACAAATCGAAGCAACTATTGAGTGATGATGATGACACTTGTTTCAAGATAAACAAACAAGAAATAATTGCAGAGGTGCATGCTGTCACGGAACAGAGTACAACAGCAGCACCACATTCAGAATCTTCTTCATGACACAGCACAGCATCAGGTGGCCCATCCTCTACTGTTGCAGCATTTTCCTCCTCTTCCTCCTCACCCAGTGCAGCCGAATCTTCTTCACCACCAGCCAAGCATAGCACTGTCCCACATTCACTAGATTCAGCTTCATGCCTTTGGAGTCACTTAGAAGACATAACTGTAAATCTTCTTCATCTGCCTCTTGTAACACAGCCTCAGCACAAACCATTGTTGAATTGTACCTGGCAGAGCCCAGTATCAGCTGGAATGCTGCTCCTTTGCAATATTGCAAATCCAAACAAAATATGTGGCCTGATTTAGTAAACATTGCAATGAAGTAGATGAATTGCCTTCCGACTAGCGTCTGTTCAGAACGATTGTTTAGTTCAGCTGGTAACATCATTACTGACACAATCCTGTTTGACACCAGAAAATGCTGAGCGCCTCACATTTCTCAGTCAACATTCCTCACTTTAATTTCACATGTGATACCTGAATAAAACATACACTGACTGCTCTGAGCAGGCCCTATCTACAAAACACTTTCAAGAATTTATGTCTGTGGTGAACATCTTTTGTGAATAGGGTCTACTACATAAGGTAGCAATTAATTGTAACAAGTCAGGTCAGGACGGACTAGGCCAGGCCACTGTTACTTGAATGATTATTTATATGAGCAGCACAGAATAGAAAAAAAAATAATAATGTCAGTGGGTTCAGAGTCCAAATACAGCAAGCAACTGCATTTCATGCCACAGACTTACTTGGTGGCACCTGATACCACTATCTGATCTGGAAGGTGGGGTACTGCGGTCTACTACTACTACTACTATCACTTTTTGTCCTCACGAGTCACGACTACTACTTATCATTTTTTGTCCTTACTCCAGTCCTTACTACTACTACTACTTGTCACTATACTGTTTTAATTCTCGTACAGTGCATGGCTTAGCAATTGCCTGAAACCCAGAAACTGAATACTCTTTGTATATTTTTCACATCCCCTGTATTGGGCTGCGAATACGTTACAGAAAAAAATGCTACTAAATTAAAAATTCATATAATTTCTTTATTGTTTGTGTGTGTGTGATATGCTAGCCTGGTTACATCTCACTTACAGTAACTGGGCTGAGATTATTATATTATTATATTTTATTGTTGATACTTAAATTACTTGGCAGTGGCTGGCAGCAATCATGGAACTAGGAAGGATGTAATTGTGTGTACGTCATCAGGTCTTCAGGTGGCAGTGGTAAACTTTTTTATTACTGCACTGCACTTGACAGATGTGATTTGCTACTGGTTGCCTGCCTGGGTGGTGATGATTATTATGTCTTTCATTTTTCTTCTTTAAAGATTCAGCGTGTTGATCAGATTCAGTAGAAGTAGTCATAGTACTAGAAAACCTTACCACCTTTTGGACCAGGTAGTGTACCATATGCCACAGTACTACGAGGGCATGTGAAGCAGTTGCATCATTCACATGGGTAGGAGGGTGGGCTCTCTTAGTGCTGCTCATTTATTCATTCATATTCATTTATTAATTTATTTTTATTTCAATCTCAGATTACAATATGTTTGAGCAGGAAACCACTCATTTACAAATATTACACGTCGTAATGGTGGGAAAACATACAATGGGAGCATAAGAGTCTCTAGCTAAACAGATTAGACACAGATGATGTGAGCATTCAAATACAGTGTGATTAAGTAACAGAGAGGATTTTAACACAAGAATTAACAAATCACAGGAGCAGCCTAGGTGGCAATGTCAGGACAAAAGAAGGGATACTTGTATACCAGAAGGAGAGAAGGTTAGAAAAGTGAGGTGAGGTGAGGGGAGAGGAAGGGAAGGAAGCATAGGTCCTGGGTGAGGAGAAAGGGGGGAGGGGAAAAGTGCTTTTAGGAGGGGTAGAGGTTACTCCAGGAGGGAATGGGACCCTAGAGGGAGGTAGGTGTATAGTGGCATTTGCTTGGGGGAGAACAGACCAGAATCAGGAATTCAGGGAACTGAGTGCATTTAACTGGCACAGTCATAACAACTATTCTTCAGCAGGTGTTGTCGTAATTGGATTTTGACAGGATCCAGTCTTGTTATGGTGAAAAGTTCAGTTCCGAGGTTGTTGAGCCAAAGGGGAGTCCGGTAGGAGTAAGACCACTGACCTTGGGAAGTTCTGCATCTTGGTACAGTGAGAAGCTGATGGTCAGAGTTTCTGGTACGGTGTGAGCCTGAGAATAAGCTTAACAGGTTTGCAACTCCAGGAGGTACCAGACCAAGAAGTGTTTTTTTGGCTAGTAGGCAGGTTTGATAGCGAATCTATTAAGTTGTAGCCATCTAGCTTGCTCATAAAGATCACAGGTGTGCGTAAGTTGGGGGGAACCAGTGAGCAGTCTACAGGCTTTGTTGAGTGTACTGCTATCCTGTGTAGGGAGGTAGGAGGTGCAGAGCTGTAAATGACCGGGTCATAGTCAATAATAGCAACAATTGAGCTATGGATTGCGGTTCTTAGGGCTTCAGGTGTCAGGAACTGCTTGTGTCTGTGTAGGAGCCCTATTCTCAAGTTGACAGTTTTGGCCATTCTCTCAATGTGCTTTGTGTAGGAGATGGAGCAGTCCACCATTACCCCCAGGTATTTGAAATGTTCAACTTGTTCTAGTGGCACACCTGTACAGTTAGAGATTGTGTTTTGTGCTTGCTTCTAGCAGCACTAAACAGCATTACCTTTGTTTTTGTGTGCTCCAAACCATTCCTCGACTTGCTCAAAAGCAAGTTGTAATTGATTTTTGAGGTGGGGAGGGTCCCGATGGGTAGTGTAGATGACTGCATCATCTGCATAGAGTAGGATCTGTTGATTGCAGGAGCAGGGTAGGTCATTTAAAAAAATGCTGAAGAGAAGCGGTCCTAGTATTGATCCCTGAGGTACCCTACAGTAAACTGGTAGTTGTCCAGATGTGGTGTTTCCAATTTTCACCTGCTGGGAGCGGACAGCCAAGTAGCTTTTGAACCAGTTTGTGGCACACTTAGAAAGGCCTATAGAAGTGAGTTGCTGAAGTAGTAGAGAGTGACTGACAGTGTCAAAAGCCTTAGGTTAATCAATGAAAGCTGCACCTACAAGGCTACCCTGGTCAAGTGAGTTCTGTATGTAACTGGTGAATTCCAGCAAAGCAGTGGTGGTGCTGTTCCCTTTTTGAAATCCATGCTGATCCAGGCACTGGATCCTGTATTGATTAAGGTATTCCACAAGCTGATCTGCAACTATACACTCCAGCGCTTTTGAGAGAGGAGGAAGGATAGAAATAGTGCCCGGTTACCACTCTTATGCACAGGCGTTACCAAGGCTGACTTCCAAACATGGGGGAATTGAGCCAATCATAGGGATACGTTCAGCAATTTAGTAAGGGGAACTAAAGTCCCTGCAAGTATTAGGGAGACAATTTTGAGATAGAGGGAGTTGCCGTTTTTCTTTGATTTTCCAAGTACCTTTCGAAGATACTTTCTAGCTTGATTTTGGGGGACTGCTTTGAAATAAGAAAGAGGGGGGATGATTGACTAGGTTCCAAACTTTGGCCTTTGATGGGACTAGATTCCTCAAAAAAGTTGTTTGGGAGAACACTACTCAAATAAGTAAATGCTTTATTAAATGTATCGACAATGGTCAATGGATCAAGACTAGGAACACCATTAATGTTAAGCATACTCTGAGCCTCTGTTTTGTCTTTCCCTGTAACATCCTTTAAGTTGTTCCAAATGTTCTTACTATTGCCCCATGAGTTTTTTAATGCCTCCCAAAAGTGGTTGTTTTTAGCAGAGTGGGTGCAGTCATTCTGTGATCTTCTGTATTCCTGGAGGTCTGATTGCTTGCCAGAGTTCTTTGCCCTGAGCCATGAGTGGTCCCTGTTTTTCATGGGCCGATTAATTCAGGTGTAATCCAAGGGCTGTTTCTTCCTCTGATCTTAGTCTCCTGCACAGGTGCATGGTTGACACAGGCGGCATTGAATTGACTGAAGTGCTCTATATCTTCCGCCATATCAAGAAGGCTCCAGTCAGTGCTGTGAAGTTGCTGTTTAAGGTGCTCAAGGCGACCCCTCTTTAGCATTCTGCTGGAAATTGTCGGGGGGGGGAGCGTGTTAAATTTGTTAGTCCAGTTGCAAGTGATCTGGGAGTGGTCACTGAGTGAGTCCGGGTGAACGGTCATGTAAGAAATATGCTCCGAGTGATTTGTGAGGACCCAGTCCAGTAGGGTGCTTGTTCCAGATTTATAATTAGTTCTGGTGGATGAGTCCACGAGTTGGGTTAGATGTAGTGCAGCAACCATGTCCTTATAGGAGCCAGCTGGAGGTGCTATCCAGTTTACATTGAAGTTGCACAGAATGATAGTTTCAGAGTCTAGATGCTGACATCTAATGACCTCCATAACTTATTTGGCCTGTTCAGCTCTGACTGGAACATCCATCAAAATAATACCCACACAGCACCATTAATAAAAAAAAATCTTAGCAGCCTGGCAGTGCTTGCAGTGCTTGGTGGTGCTATGATATAGGTATTTGCATCTGTCTGTGTGTGTCTCTCTCTCTCTCTCTCCCTCTTCATTTCTCTCTGTCTCTCCCAATACACTCATGCCATGGACCCGAGCAGGGTATGCCACCCCACCATTGTAGGCCAGCCATGAAGGGGCTAGAAATGAGTGATTGTGTTTTTATTTAACAGTTTTACATTAATTTTTAAGCAAATAATCCATTCAATTATTTCCTTTGGGCCTCTGTGTGTCAAATGTGACCAACATTGGCCACTTTTATGCATTTTTTCACATTTTGTTCAAATATTAATGCCAATAAATCAGAACTAATCAGAACAAATCAGAACTTCACTATGTTCCGGTTCTTATTTAATAAGGGTCAGAACTTCACCAATTTCTCCCAGCTCTAATAACTATATACATAGACAAACTTGTCCGAGGCGATGGGGAATAGCCCAGCCAATAAAAGGAGGGCAAAGATTCCCACTCGCACTCCTGAGCTCAGCTTCAGTGGGGGAAACTAGTAATGTTCATCAACATTAGAAATCTGGCTACTCCAGATAAATCTCTGGGGTGTCCAAACCCAAGCTAGTCAGTATAGCAGGAGCCAGTGAGAGTACAGAAGAGACCCAATGGACTGAGAGTTCATCATGGCATCCCCAGCCAGAGTGCTGTTATTCACATAGACAGAAAAGTCTGAGGATAAGGAATGGAGAGAGTTAAACAAATCCACAGCAGGGTGAGTGGAGGGAAGGTGAAGACACTGCCCCCACAGGTCCAGGCATAAGTGGGAGGGAAAGAAATCACCTCTGCTGGAGACTGAAATTATCCAATCGTGCTGGCCCGGTGGTGCTAAGGATTGAGGCACTGGATGCCACACCTCGTGCTATGCCAGTGACCTGGGTTCAGGAACAGACTCAGGCCATTGGGGGTTGGCAGGGAAGGGAGAGGATGGAGCATCCCACGACAGCTTTCCTCTCTCTGGAGTGGGTAAATGGGTTTGCGTTGCTCCACAGCAGCACCTGACATAAGTCGGGGCACTACATGACCAGTGCACAGAAGAGGGTTAGAGCACGACAGACATCGGCATGTAAGTGTGCTGATGACATTGCACTTCTGGCTCCAGGGGCAATAAACCAGGTGGAAAATAGCAGGGCAGTCATGGCAGCTAATGGCCATGCACTGTGCCCCCGTCACCTAGAGAGGTGCGCCCCCAAGTGTTGGCCAGCCTGCATGGAGGAGAGCAAATGGCATACCTGATCCTGGTCCATGGGTGCGGGTGCCAGTGGCCGGATGACTTGCCTGCCCATTCCACAGAGGAGGAGATAAACAGAAATAATAAACAAACAAGAAAGAAATTATCCAATCATGGGACTTATCAGTTGAACACTGAAAACATGGGGATGTAATCTGACTGCCCCCTTTCATTTGCCATAGACATCTGGCAACACCAGAAAAGCCCAAGTGATTTTCTAAACCCAGGCTAGTTGGCATAGGAGAGGCCAGGGCTGTTTGTGGGAGAATAAGGAGACACAGCAGACTGATGGTCCATCACGGTATCCACACCTCTCAACTGCTATGAATTGTGCATAGCGCTATGATTTTCACACTTAAATTTACCCTAGCTCTACATAGGTTTACTGATGTTCCTCATAATGTTAGAGCTATTTCTGGACACACAAACTATTAAATCATTGAACTAAGTTATTAGAAACATTCCTTATCACTAACTATATAGGACCCACTATCTGTAGACATATTATTGCTTAAAACAAGAAAGTGCTAAACATTTTGACCCTTTGCTATGATTTTTGAAGGCAAGTGCTATGATTTTAAAGTCAAATGGACAGGAGGGTCTTAGGGTGAGGTATGAAAAAGGTTTATCAGATCCATAAGATGGGAGTGTAAGGGGAATGATAACACTACATCCAATGATCTGTTTACTGAGATAAAGAGAAGATAATATCCCTACTGCAGAGCAATATTGGCCGATCGGGGGACTTATTTATTTATTTAGCTTTTGTTTACCGGATAGGCACACTAAACAATGAATGTCTATTTTCAGGTGCAACCCGGAAGATTACAGGGAAAAATGTACATACAGTATAACAATAACAAGTAAGCAATGTACAGGCAGTGAACAGCATAACCAAGAACATATACACAGTGGTAAGGACAATCAAACAGTAAAAGGTAATAAACATTTCATGGAAAACAAGTGCACAAGTGCACAGTGGTAAGGACAATTTCACAGTAAAGATAGATAGATAGATAGATAGATAGATAGATAGATAGATAGATAGATAGATAGATAGATAGATAGATAGATAGATAGATAGATATGGACTCCTTGGGCTATCCCCACCAGGATTGACCACCACCATACGCCGCTCTGTCCCACTAGTTCATACTCGGACATCTGGGAAAACCTCTCTTGTTGTCCCTAGAGCTAGGACCTCTCACGGCCAAAGAGCCTTCAGCTTTAGGGCCCCTTCCTGGTTCAACACACTGCCCCCCTCCATCTCCGAAGCTCCAACTATATTGTGCTTCAAAACTTCCTTACATAACCACCTTATTAACACCGATGCTGTAACTGCCACTAGTCAAAGCCGACTCAATACTTATGACAAAGCTTATTACTAAGCTGCTAAGGACAACATAACTCTGGTATTGTTTGCATCCATCCTACCTGTACCAGCTTGTTTGTATCTATGTCTTAATTTACTGTTATACTTATGTGTTGTACTGCTATACTGTGTATTTTGGTTTGTCTTACTGTGACAAGGTACCTTTGTAAATGAGCCTATGGCTCAAAGGTTTTCCAGACTGCTGTTTAAATAAAATAAAATAAAAATAAATAAAAAATAGATAACCCTGTTAGCTTAACATGGTCCATGGCTGTCCTAATTTCAGAGGTCACCTTGGCAAGGGCTGTAACAGTACTATGACCTTTTCGAAAACTGTGCTGTTCGGGGGATAGTAAGGCATAGTTAGTCAAGTAGCTGACAGCTGCTTCTCCACCACCTTTTCCAGTAACTTGCTAACAGCAGACAAGGTGGCGATGGGGCAATAATTTTCTAAACATTTCCAATCAACCTGCTTAAAAACAGACACCACCTACCTATTTTCCAGATAGGTGGGAGAATTCCAGTGGTGAGGGATAAATTAGGAACATGGTAGATAGGTAGAGCAAGCAAGAGGGCACCTATCTTGAGGAATTTAGGTTCTAGGCTGTCATGACCACGGCTAATGTAGGATGAAAGACCAGTAAGCAATTTGTAAGTTTCCCTCACTGTGACCGATTTAAGATAGATAGGAGGGTGGTCCGGTGGTACTGGAAGGGAGGTGCATGTGGGGGCAGGTGTCAGGACATTGTCATTGGTGAACAGGGAGGTAAAAGCCGAAAGGTCGGAGAATTGACTGTTAAAGGCATTGGCGATGGTAGCAGCACTGATGCAGTTTGTGGCACCAACTATCATATCCGCCATGTCACACCTGGTATAGCTGCCAACAATAGATATGATTATGTGCCAGAAGTTCCGTGGATCCCTGGCAGAGGATAGCAGGGTGTTCTTGCAGTATTCACTCTTAGCAACTCTTATGGCTTTCTTGCAGTAATTTCTTAGTCACTGGTATTCATGGTAGCCCAGTAGGTTGCTTGAGGCTTTAAATCTTCCCCAGAATGTATCCGTGACTTTAAAGAGGGAGAGCAGATCACCATGCAGCCACTTTGTAATGGTACCTCTTACTTTCTTTCAGATACGAGAGGCGTGCTTGTCATGTAGAGGGTGGAGGACATTTAGGAGGTGGTCAAAGGCAGCAGTGCTCTGTATAGCTGAGAGTGTTGGGGTCCAGTCAATGAGAGCAAGATCATGAAGAAAGAGTTCAGGGTTAAAGTGGGAGAAGTCTCTCACTTGTATGATTTTGTGAGGCACTTTAAGGGAGCAGACTCTCCAAATGCAGAAAGTGGGGGAATGGTTGGAAATAGAATAAGAGAGGATCCTCGATGCAGAGATCCTGTCAGACCGATTTGTTAGGATCCAGTCAAGCAATTAACTAGTGCCCTTTTGCGGGGAGGAACATGTGGAGGTTCATGTTGGTTCGCTGATGATCTGGGTAAGGCCAGAGGCAGCCAGTAGTGATTCATACCACTTGACATTTGCTCCACACCAATTTAGGTTGACGTCACTGTGACGTGTAAAACCCTTTAATATTATTATTGTATAATATTTGTATTATAAACAAATGTGAATGTCTGTTAATGCACAAAACCAGACTGACTGCTACAGTTAGTGAGAGACTTGACCTTTGACCTCAGGTGTCAGTGTGGCTGACAGCTGCAGGATGTGTCAAATGGACCAGTAAAGAGAAACCATAATTAAAGGTTTCCTGTTCTGTTTTAATTAAAGCTTCTGGCCATCTGCCAGGATATAGGCCTAATAAACTTTCATGATTTCCTGCAGGAACAGGCCATTTCATAATAGCACCGTGTTATAAGTTGTAAACCTTAGATCTTACCTGGGAAAACAACCAGCAGGCAGTCCAAAGAGAGATATTTTGATCAGACTCATTTTTTTAAATTGCTGACTGCTTGATTTCAACAGTAGAAAATTAAAAATCTATGGGAGGATCTAACGGTGACCTCATGGGTAGCATCACTAGGAGGTGGAGAAACTGTCTATTGAATATTGCTTGCAAGAGAAGTTTGAGAGGAGAAGGACTCTGAAACTCAAAAGACAACACAGTCTGTGGACTGGTAACTATGCACTTTAGGCAGGGATAATTCAGCAAGAACTTTTAAGTGTTTGTGGTAGGTGTATTGGTGTTCTGTAACTTCTCATTTATTTTATGTGACTGTAAGTTAGTGATATACTTGTTCTGTGTTTGATTTTACCTGTTTTACAATTTTTAGTAAACACCTTTTCTTTATTATACTGCCTGTGTCTTCTCAGTCCTTTTAGCCTCTGTTTGCTGTACCTGTGTATGAGGCTGACAGCTGTTAACAGCTTGAATGTGTTACTAAGCTTACGTAAAGGTAAGAAAATACCTAGGTCTCATGTAGAGTTGCAAGAGTACATTTTGGAAACCTGGCTTGGTGCTCCTGGGAGAAGGATTGTGCTGCATTCCTGAAGATGGTACATATCTGAGCTTGTAAATTGGGTATGCTAGCATAAGGTTCACATTGGACCCCCAGGACTTGAGACTAGCAAGTAATTCAGACCCAAAACAGACAGGAGGGTTACCCTGTCTGTCACCTGTTCACACTATTGCACTTTGAGGTTGGCACTGTGGGAGCAGAGGGCCTGACCTGAGGAGTACATTTGTCACATTCACCACATAGAAGTACTTTATTTGAGGAGATTTGGGGGCTAATATTATCCAACAGATAGGAGAGGCCTTTGACACCCTGCTTGGGAGGGTTATAGACACAGATGACATGGATATTTTTTGTATTCCCTAGGAGGAGTGGCCCATGCAGGAATTCACAAGTTACTGTGGTGGGGCTGCCTCATATGGGACTAAGGATATATTGAGGTGGTTTTTGTAATACATCATTAAACCACCCCCATGTTTTTTACCATGATGGTCATAACGCAGTAGGCTGAAGTTAGTAACAGCAAGGGCTGAGTCAGGGGTGACAGGTTTCAGTCAAGTTTCTGAGAGGCATAGAACATCAGGGTTGTAGTGGTCAATCCAGACAGTAAGCTCAGCGAGATTGGGAATGAGACTGAGGACATTAAGGTGAGACATTTTGAGACCCTTGAGAGAGGTCCAGGAGGGAGGAGGGGAGGCTGAGTGGCTGGCAAGTAGGGCTACAAGTTCAAGTTCAACATCTCCAGCAAGAAGGATGAGGAGGACTGAGACCAGTAGAAGACAGCTCAGTGGGGCACTTCTGTTACAAGCTTTATGAGGGGGATAGCATGAACATCTTAGTGCACAGCGGGCAAAAAGCAGGGATTCTGACGGGAAGCACCAGAGGGGATATATAGTAGCAGTTTCAGAAGTGATGAGATTCGAGTGAGTAAAATCACGGGAGAGGTGCAATTTCCAGGGACCTATATATAGAGGGAGGTATGTAGCTGTGAGATGGAAGGTCCATAGGGAACAGAGTACACAGGCAAGGAAGTACATCACGGGGTTTTGAGATAATGGGTGTAAATAGGGAAGGGTGATTGAAAGGAGCTGGTCAGAGAGGTAAGCCTGACTAAGTGGAAGCGTAATAGTTAATTGAAGAGGCTGGGTAAGTTTAGAGGATGGGTATCAGGACGTGCACACAAAACACAGTGTGGTCAGAGCAAGCTGGGTGAATTGAGGGAGATAAAGAATTTCAAGATAGAAGGTGAGATGCAGAATAGTAGGTAATTCACCCAGGGCCGGTCGAAAGAGGAAGGCTAATTATTTGAATATGTGTTTTATAACACTGCCCTCTAGAGGTGGCTCAGTATAATCTGCAGATGGGAAATAGCAGTGGGTAACTAAATATGTGAGGACTAGATGTCCCCCCCCCCAGTGATTGGCCAATCCCTCCCCCGCATTTCGGGGTCTGGCCAGCGCTGGGTACTGCGGTAGTATGCAGCAGTGTTATTCATATGTTGCAAGTACATGAGTATAAAGATAACACTGGACACAGTAATTGGATACAACACACCCCACGGTGTGTTTTATTTTATACAAAAATAGAAAAAATAAATAAATGGAAATAAAACAGTTCAAACAGAACAAGAAAATAAACAATAGCTTAAGGTTATATCACCTTACATCAAGTATCTCAAAACAATTCATCAGCTTTCCTGCAAATAGAGATAAAATTCCTGTTCAGGCACAGGTCCTCCTGCTTACCTTCCTTCAGGTAAGTGAGACTGGCTATTCAGCTAATCTGACTCTTGCTGTTTGAGGAGGGTATATATAGCCCTCCCACTTATGGGAAAGTCCCTCCTATAACATCCAATTAGTTCTAGAATGGTCCCTAAATAATAATAATAATAAAAATAGGGAAACTCCCCCTCTTACATAATAAGGTTTTGCCTATGGAAGTTCCTGTAAGAAAATCCCTTCCTTAGGTCAGCACCTTTTGTTTATATATATATATATATATATATATATATCCTGTATGTATATATATATATATATATATATATATATATATATATATATATATATAAACAGTGCAAACATTTATTTAATTTGTACATGTGCTGTATTGTTATAGCATGAACACTAGCCCTTTAATCATCTCAGGGCTCTATACATAATGAGGCTTCTTTAGAGGCCTGCAGTATCTCTTTATTCTTTAATTTGTTTAATTTCTTTATTAGGTTTAGTTTATCTTGCAGCCCTGTCCTTATTCTAAGGGCTTCTCCAACTGTATAGCATTTCTACACACATTGGGATGTTCCTGTCCCTTTAAATCATTTGTTTTCTATGTTGTAGGAGAGCAGCAGACTGCTAGGCAATCATTATCTAGCCGCTCCGCTTTGGGGCTCTGCATAGCTTTGGTAAGCCCCTTTTTATTTCTTTTTTTTTACACTAGGCTGTAGCTTTTATGTCCAGGGACAGCATAGTCCCTTTTTATTTTCAAGCGCTCGCTTTTCAGAACACACAGATTACTCAGGGAAGCCTTCCTCTCTAACAGCCTGGACTCGCTGCGCACATGCCACAGACTCCTCCACAGCTAGCTGGTACAATTCTGCAGTATATTTTATACAAATCCAACAGCTGGGAGTCCTAATAATACAGAGGCATCAGTAATTATTTACACAGATACCGAGCGGCAGCAAAATTAAAAGTTAATGTTTGCTGCTCGCTTTAAACAGTTCCTGCTTTGATGCAGGATTTCTTGTCATAACATTCTACATAACAATGGAGTGGCAGCAAAATTATTTAAACAAGAGAGTCATAATGCCGCTTCATTTATATCTATACTCCACCTATCTAAGTGGACATTATTTTGTATTTAACTTCCATTTTAAACATTTCTAAACATTCCTGCACCATATACATGAAGCCTAAGTATTTTTGCTTCTTCATGTAATTAAGTACTGCCACACTTTAAATGGATAATATGGCACAAAATGTACTCTATGCACTTTATTTATTCTTATGCATTTTATTTAACTATCACCTTATATCTCTTTAAAGGCACTTTATATCTTTGTCATTAAATGCCATAAATGCACCTCATTTCATTCCTGCCAGCTAGCTTTAGCCTGGTGCATGATTTTGGGGAGTTCTTGGTAAGGGATAGATATGTAGAAACTAGAAATAAAAGTAGTAGAAAAAACATGTTAGTGAGAGATAGAAAAGACTGACGTAGGTGGCCAACCTATGCCAAGGGCGGAAAAAGGTAAAGTATAGTATAAGAAGAGACTGTCATACAACAGATTTCAGTAGGGAAAAGAAGAAGATAGAAAAGGCATCCCTCCACCGGGGTTATCAGACTGGTAGAATGCAGTTCTGCTACACTCCTCCCTCTTTAAGGAAAAACCAATAACTCTTACAACAACTGGTTACAGCAACAACCCCCCAAAATGTGCATACATTCTGTACTGATGGGGGTTTTGGTTGGAGCTTCCACCCACCCATGCTTTAGAAGCTCCACCCCAGGGTCCCTTTAAACAATAAACACATTACAGTACAGTCTTTACTGTATGCAACATAATTACTTCATTACCCTGGGGTTTAAACCACATTGCACTATTACCCATCATGGTACATCATTATAACAATTCAATATATACAATCATACTCACGTTTCACTTTTCCTCACTATATCTGCCCCTTGTCATGACAAACAAATCAGCATTTTTGTGTTGACTTCCTGATCTATGTTTTACCACAAAACAATAAGGTTGCAATGTCAGATGCCACTGCATGGTGTGGGCACTTTGATCTTTCATTTGATTTATCCACATAAGTGGACTGTGATCTGTAAGGAGAGTAAACTCTGCACCCCACAAACAAAAGCGCAAGGCTTCTATCACCCACTTAATAGTTGTGAATTGGTACAACCCTAGTGATGTGCTGAAAGCTGTCTTTTCCTTGGAGTCAGACGCTATGCGAAATTGCCAATATCCCTTGGTTAGGTCAAGCGTAGTAATATATCTAGCATTTCCTATGTTATCAATGATTTCATCTACTTTGGACATCAGGTATCCATCAAAATGCAACACATTATTGACTTTCCTAAAGTCCAGGCAAAGTCATATGCCACCTTCCTTTTTAGGGACCACCACTATGGGAGATGACCAGGCACTAGTAGATGGCTCAATAATGCCTAGCTGTTTTAACTTTTCAGTCTCCTGCTTTACCCCTTCTCTGACTTTCTCTGGGAGTCTGTAAGGCTTCTGTCTTATAGGGTCAGAATCAGTGTGGACATAATGTTGCACCCCAACTGCCTTTCCAGGGACACTTGTAAAAATGTGGAAAAGGTATGTACTAACTGTAAGATCCCCTCTCTTTGTTGTGCATCTAACTCATTGTTTATCCTTATTCCAGTGAGGTTTTGCTGTTCCTCTAACCTCTGGTATGCCATTTCTAACTCTGACTCACCCTTCTGTGTGAGTATGTACATAGTCCCTGTAGTTTCCTTTTTCTACACCCATTTTTTTTAGTAAATTGGCATGGCAGACTTTCTTCCCTGGATATTTATCTGGGGTCACCAATTCATATGTTACTGGCCCAGTCTGTCTTAGAATCTTATAGGGTCCTTGCCACTTTGTTAAAAGCTTGTTCTTGGTGGTAGGGAGTAATAAGAGAACCCTGTCTCCAGCCTGTAACTCCTTGGGCTTACAGTTATGGTCATATTACTCCTACTGCTTACTCTGGTAAGAGACGTTGTTTTGGTGAGCTATTTTTGTGTACCCACCCAATCTCTTCCTGAGCTGAATCATACAGTATAGTCAGTAATTTTAGTATGCCCAATGTTGATTTCCTCTTTCCAGTATTCCTTTATCACGTCCAGGGGTCCTTGGAGATTTTCACCATGTAGCAAGGAGAAAGGGTAGTACCCTGTAGCTGCCTGTGGAACTTCTCTATAAGAAAATAGCAAAAGGGGGAGGTACTTATCCCAGTCTTTTCCCTCCTCATGTACAAATTTCTTTAACATATGTTTCAACATCTGGTTAAAATGTTCCACTAGGCCATCAGTTTGTGGGTGGTAGGGTGTAGTTCTGATAAATACTACCCCTAACAAATGGTACAACTCTTAAAGCAAGGCAGCCTGGAAGTTACTGCCCTGGTCTGTTAGCACTTCTTTAGGTATTCCTAGTCTACTGAATACCTTGACTAACATGTCTGCTATTTTGGGAGTAGTGTCAGTGCATAGGGGTATGGCCTCTGGATATCTGGCTGCATAGTCACATATGACTAGTATGCACTTATAACCTCTTGCACTCTTCTGTAAAGAACCAACAATGTCCATTGCCATTCTCTTAAAGTGGGGGCTAACGATAGGTAGGGGCATGAGGGGCACTGTGTCTCTCTTAGTTACCTGGGCCACCCTCTGATACTCTGGGCAAGCTCTACAATATTCAGCAACATTTTCATGTATGCTGGGCCAGCAAAAATGTTGTAACAATCAAGACAGTGTTCTGTTTCTCCCTGCATGACCTGCCCAAGGGAGATCATGTCCCAAATACATTAACTGGGTACTAAGCTTTGCCAGGGACTACCAATTGTTTCACTTGCTCACCCATTCATGCATATTTATATAACCTATACAAAATGTTCTTTTCGCATTTATACCCGGGGGTCCCTTGTGGCTTTTTCTGGTCTCCAAATGGAGGTGTGGGTTCTAATCCTACTTCTAACACCAAATGTCGCAGGTACATGGGTATAGAGATAACACTGGACACAGTAATTGGGTACAACACACCATATGACTGTAGGCCATTTGGGCTCAACCTAGCCCTCAACAACAGGAAACCACCACCAAGCCAATCTCTAAGATGTAAGCTGGGAGGAAAAGGGAGCTTTTCTGACAGTGGGGGCATCTGAGCTCAGGAGAAAGGAATAGGGAAAAAATCAAAAAGATAAATCATTGATTAGGGACCCTTTACATCCCCACCAGCGTCCTACCTATCAGACCTTAGAGCTGAAGTCTTATCAGCTCCTTCCAGAGCTGGGTTAGCCTATCTAACCAGTGCTAAGCAAAAAACAAAACACATTTTAAAACAGCACAATAACACACACACACCAGTCTGATTCATTTTCTAATAGCAGCAGAACTAGAAATGTAAAGCTGCTAGCATGATTTTCATACACTGGGGAGGGGCGAAGAGAGTTAATGACTGAAATAGGATATACCCCCAGTGGATAGTAACCCACCACCTTTTTAAACCATTTGTGCTCGACCAGTCCCAGGTTGAAATGTAATGTGGGTAAAAGCAGCAACTCCAGTGGTGTAGACAAATCAAAGTACAGGTGGGAAAATAGGGGTGCCAGTTATGGAGCTCCACATTACTAAAGACCCAAGTACGGAACTCAGTCAAATGCTTGCAAGGGTGAAAACTGAGAGTGGATCAAAGAAGTAGAGACAATCATCACCCTGGAGCTGGCCAAAGGAGACAGAGCGCCCAGGAACGGTCAGCTGGGTCCAAACTCTATCCATATTATCACTGGTACCACCCCCATACAGTCTTTTTCATCTGCACAGAAGACTGTTAACTGTACAGAAAACCTTGGAGATACAACAGCTTCTGAGGCTGGGTAGCAGTACCAGAAACATGGATCAGGCCATCTAGGATACCAGCCGGGACAGTTCCAAGTATCAACCCATTCAGTTTGTTGGAGGGACTGCAGAATATGCTTGGAGGAACCCCTTCCACATTAGAAACCCTGGGGGAACGTGAGAGCAGGGACTGCAAACCCTGCTGTTGGTATATAGAGATCCCACTATCATTGCTTTGAACCAGGGATATGTTGTGTGAGGGAAAACCATTGTCAGGAGGGGGTATTGGGGGGGGGACAGCAGTCAAGCGCAAAAGTGAAGAACCTGCCGAATGTGCCAGAGAGCTCTCTGGGCACCAGTAGAGAGTACAAAAGAGGTGCTCAAAAATGTAAAATTAGCCCCGTAAGTAGATAGTACAAAAAAAAAAAAAAAAATGCTTAAAGCAGCAGTACTACCTAATCAGGAAGTGATCCATTTCCAGTTGTTGTAGATCTACAGAAAATATGGCGGCTGCCCCAGCTGCCTGTCTTTTATTGCTGCTGTCAACATGGCAGGTGGCAGAAATGTAAACAAAAACAAAGGGAAACCAAGCAAATTATGGGGTGAAAGTACAGTGCCGGCAGGAAAGATTACCAGGTACATGCTCAACACAGCACAGGGATAAACTGTTGAAAAAGTGCAGATTTTTTTTACATAGTACAGCTGCTTTAAAATATCAGTAGCCAGGAGGAACACAAATAATGGCATCTGTTGGAAGGATTTATTTATGGCCAGCAAAAATTATAACTGATCCTGACCTTGTCATAAAAATGCATAGCCACAGCAGTGCCTGGGAGAGCCTGTAAGCAAAAGGCAAGCAGGAAAAATAGGAGCTCAAGCTATGGAGTTTATCAGCATGGCTAGGCCAAGGAGATCTGGGGAGAAGAGCAAGCCGGGGGGGGGGGCATGTATTAAAAGCAACTGGAGAAGAATTGTTTGTTGCAGCCTCCAATTTTTGGGGAAGGTGACTTCTTGTTCAAGCTGGCTGTGACTGAAATCAGAAGCCTGTTCATGTGCCAGAGATGTATACCTGTTGGTAGTATGAAAGGACCAAAGACAGCAATCGTCCACATTTGCTTCATCCTCATTTCCACTGCCACTTCTGGAATGGATGTGCCGATTACTTTTCTCCTTGGATCAACAGAGCTTGTTCCTATTTTGGATTTTAAACATTAAGGCAGGTACCAGGACTCTTCAGGTTGGGCCACCTTAGTGGATTAAGCATTGTAAGTGTAACCCGGGTGCCGGGTATCCAAGGGCTACACTACCCCTGTCTGAATGGCCGCACCAAGGTTGAGGGGCCTGGGTTCCTATTCCTAATATAAACTGGTTCTTTCCCAAGATAACATAAGTGTGCAATACCTCCACCCAGAGTATACCTTTAAGTGGACTAGGATAATACCTAGTACAACCCCTGAGATTCTGTACCCACCCACATTACCATTACATCACACCAAACATGACCCAGTAATTAAAACCCCACATTTCAGACATTTTGAATTATTGACTCACTCTAATAACATGCTCATGACAATAGATATATGCAAAAGCAGTAAACAACAATTTATTTACATGGGGTGAGGGCTAGGAAAGGGAAATTGGAATCAGAGGTTATATTTACATTTAGTTTCATTTGGCATGGAAGATTGGTATTTTTGGCATTGTAATTAAAATAATCACTTTAGAAATGTTTAAAGTCGTGGAGATCACGTGATGCAGAGTGCTGAGTAGCAGCTCCTTCAAGCAGCTCTCACTTCCTGTCTCTTATTTAGCTCGTTTTGGTGCTCTATTTTATTATTTTCTCTCATTTCTAAGTTTTTACGCTGTACAATAGCTGTTGCAATCTAGTCTGGTTATCTTTCGAGTGGATGGAGGCTTATATGAAGAAAGCCCCGCAGAAGCATACCCTTCCAGCAACTCCCGAGAATGCCCCTAAGAAATCCAGGGCCTCGGGTGGTTCTAGCTCTGCTCTTCTGAGCCAAAGTGGTGATCAGGAACCTCTAATGCTGGTCATATTTCTCGAGGAATTCAAACCTTTTGCAGAGGAAATGAAGGATATGGCAATGGACTTGAAGTCGTTATCCAGAAAATTAGATGAGCTCTCATTGTCTGTTTCCGACAATGCAGCCCAAATTGTTTCTATTAAGAAAAGAATTGGTAGTCTTGATCCTGAACTGGTCTCAATGTGCCAGAAAATGTCTCATCCAGAAGCCAAGCTCGAGGACCTAGAGGGTCGGAGCCAAAAAAATAATGTGGTGGTTCTCAGTTTACCGGAGGGAGAGGAAGGCCAAAATGTCAAGGCATTTATTCGGAAATTGGTTGAGCGGGTGGTAGGTCCATCCCCATTTGGCTCTGGCTACATTATTGAGCATTCCCACAGGGCTTTATGGCCTAAGCCACCCCCTGAGGACCCCCACCCCGCTCTATCGTGTGCTGGTTCCTGAATTATCTGGAGAAACAACATTTTCTACAAAAAGTGCATGCTCTGCAAAAGGTTCATTGGGAACATATAAAGCTCAGAATCTCCCAAGATCTACCCATCTTGGTCCGCATGAAATGCAAAGGCGTTTCACCCTATTGTTTCCAAGCTAATTGATGCAGGCCTGAAGTTCAGAATGAGTTATCCGGCTAGACTACAGATTTCAACTAACGGATCCTGAAAAAGCTACGAAGACCCTGAAGAAACCCTGAGGAGCCTTAAGTCCATGTTGCCTGATCTCTTCAAAGACCATGGTGGTGTAGTATCGAGTATTGCACGGAGCCAAGAACTCAAACTTTTGCTTTATCTTTCCTTGGAGAATTCTTGAGAATGTAAAGACCCAGGCGACTGCATAGTTTGCAGTGAACTCGAAGGGGTCACCACAGGCCGCCCCGTTCCTTCTTTTTTTTTTCGTTTCATAATGGGCCCATGGTGGCCTGATGTAAAGGACACTGGGGTCTCGAGCCTTCTTGGGGGGGGTTGCGAGCCAGGGCTTTTTGGTGACAGTTTTTGCTGGGGATTGAAGGGGCCCAGTTTGGTGGTGGGCTAGTTTCTCATTTTTTCCTTGGGGGCTGTTGTTGGGATGGTCCTGGGCTTTCTCTATCTCACCCTTCACTTGGGTTGGGTCTGGGAATTGACCGCTAGAGGGTGCTTCTACCTTTGGAGACTTGCGGGGAAACTCTACTTGTGAGGGTTTTAACAGGGGCATTGATTAGCTGGGAGGCAGCACTCTCAATCTCTCATGGAGGCCTTGTTTACCGGATACTGACTGGAAGTGGAGAAAGGTAGTTTTTATGCCTTTATCCTCTGGTCTATAGTTTCCAGCTTTCCTATTTTAACTCTTGTCTTTAATGCGAGCTGGGGCATTTCTCCCTCCAGGTGTTGCCGAAACCAGCACCTCCGATTTTAATATGGGTTACCACGAGTGAGTGGGCATTGAGATGGCCTTATCATAGCCCCCCTATGGTATTTTCTCTCATACCCATACCTTGGTTGGAATGAGGCGAAGGCCCAGGACTAATCATTCTTTTTGGGGGTACAACTGACAGGGCTCGATTTCTGAAGGTTGTCCTTTGTGTGCAACAGTGCTAAATAGCAAAGCTTAGTATCGGGGGACAGGAGTAGAGGGATTAGAACCAGTACTGTGCTGAATGTAGCTTGTGACAGATTGGGGAGGGGCAGGGGCATGGCTGGGGTGGGGGGTTACAGGGGATGGGTGGTATTCACTTCTGGGTGGGCTAGGGAAGAGGGTGGGCTTTACTGCAGTAACCCTGGGGATATATGTAATGGAGTTTTGCATCTTGTGTGCTGAGTATAATTATTTCAGTTTGATATCTCCTCTGGATGGTAAATGAGTTAACATTTGTGTTTTGGAATGTTAAGGGGATCAGAAAGCAACATAAGCAATTTCAGGTTCTTAAACACTTAAGTTTGTTTAATTCACAGATAACTTTTTTGCAAGAACCCCATTTATTAGAAGAGGAAGCTTTGCAATTAAGGAGGCAACAAGTGGGTTCAATTTACAGTGCCCAGGGTACAACAGTATAGCTGTGGGGTCATGCTCATGATTAACAGGAGTATCCCTTTTTCTCCTACACAAGTGATCAAAGATACAGAGGGAAGGTTTATTTTGGTCAGAGGTACCCTCTGGTCTGTTCCAATTTTATTGGGCTGTGTTTATGGCCCTAATCGGGACGACCCCGGATTTTTTGTGAGACTTATATCTATCATTGTCCCAATGATTCCCATTAAAATTATTTTAGGGGGAGATTTCAATCAAGTATTTGATTCTCATTTAGATAGATTGGGTAGTGGTCCAGGTGTAGTTACCCCCAGACAGAAGGCACTTAGGGAGCTATTAGGTCAATGTGGGCTCTGTGACGTCTGGCACGTCCTACACCCTGATTCCAGAGAGTTTACTTTTAGGTCCATGGCACATGGCTCGCAGTCCCGCATTGACTATATACTTATTTCTTAGTGCCTCCTGCCCGGAGTGAAGACCTCCTCAATTCAACCTGGCCCAATCTCCGACCACTCACTGGTGGTATGCAATTTGGTACTGCTCAATTCATTTAACAGGGAAACTAGATGGAAGCTCAATGATCAACTTCTTAAAGATGCTAAATGCTGTAAACTTATTAGGGAAAAAATAGAATATTTTTCCTCACTAAACCCCTTAGAGGGTGTAAAACCTGATATCTGGTGGGGGGGGCCTTCAAAGCCTTCATGAGAGGGATACTGATTAGCATGGCGGTTGGTAGGAAAAGAGAGCAAGAGGAAGACCTTAAATCCCTATTATACCAAATTAGATCTCTGGAAACAAACCTTCCAACTAATCCTCTAGATGAGGATATTCAGAAACTCCTGAAATTAAAGGCTAAATATCTGGGGTTACTTCAAGAGAAAGCAGAACTAGCTATTATTCGTACCAGATCTAAGTACACAGATCAGGGGGAAAAAGTGGGATGTTTACTGGCATTGCGTATTAAACAGCAGGAGTCAATGAGATTTATCCCGCCTATCAGGTCATCAGCAGACAGAACTCTCAAAGTGTCTCCTAACGAAATAGCCCAGGAATTTGCTGCTTATTATTCTAAATTGTATAGTGACATGGAGCACCCTCCCTGCCCAGAAGATATACAAGGTTATTTAAGAGGTTCCCAGCTGCCCCTTCTCCCTGACAAGTGCGGTGAAACCCTGGTTGTCCCTATTTCCCAGGAGGAGATTTGCTAAGGTTATTAGCGAATTGCAGGCTGACAAGGTCCCTGGTCCAGATGGATTTTCTCCTTTATTCTACAAGGTCTTTCGAGACCTTCTTGTACCAATACTTGGCCGTTTATTTCAACAAATCCTATCTGGGGAGGATACAGATCCATATCTCTACAAGGCCCTGATTGTTCTGCTTCCCAAACCTGATAAAGACCCTGATAAGGTTCAAAGTTATAGACCCATCTCTCTCTTAAACCAAGATGTTAAGATTCTCTCTAAAATACTGGCCAACAGGTTAGCACTGGTTCTTTCTGGGTTAATAGGTACTAACCAGGTTGGATTCATGAAAGGGCGATTATCTTCTGATCATTTACGCACTTTGTTGCATGTCTTCTCGGCTACCAGGGATGCGGGATTCCCAGGGGGCATGGTCTCCTTGGATGCCGAAAAGGCATTTGACCGTGTGAACTGGAATTTCTTGTTTCACACTTTGGAGGCTTTCCATATTCCTTCTCTGTTTATTTCCTGGATTGACGCCCTGTATAAAAAACCCTCAGCAAGGATTTCTGCGAATGGGGCCTTCTCCCACTCTTTTCCACTTCATTCAGGTACTAGACAGGGGTGCCCCCTCTCTCCTTTATTATTTAACTTATATCTGGAACCTCTTATCCAAAACATTCTCAATAATGACTCCATACAAGGAGTTAGAATTGGGCGGCATGAAGTGAAGGTTACCACATATGCTGATGATCTGTTAATACATTTGTCCCATCCGGTATCCTCTGTTCTGGCCTTACTAAGTGAAGTGGCAAGGTTCAGCGCTTTGTCTAACTACAAATTGAATGCCAGTAAGACCCTGTTTTTTCCCTTAAATCACAAAGTCTACAAAACTGATATTAGTCCCTTGGGGCTATGCTGGACTCCCAGGTCTTTTAAGTATCTGGGTATTAAACTTTCACGTAACCCCTTAGTATGGTTCAAGGAAAACCTAGATTCTTTACTGCAGGGAATTACACATGATCTAGAGAGGTGGTCCAAACTCCCTATCTCTCTGTGGGGCCGAATTGATATAATTAAAATGAATGTATTTCCTAGGATTTTTAACCCGTTGTCCCTTCTTAATGCATTTGTTCCCTTAGTCAGGTTCAAAAAGGTTCACTGTATTTTTACTAAATTTATCTGGGCCAATAGGTATCCCCGCCTGGCTCACCATAATCTGGCAGCTCCTAAACTGAAAGGGGGTTGCAAATGCCCCACCTGGCTATATATTATTGGGCTAGTCACCTTGCGAAATGTTTGCAGTGGGTATCTCCCAGCCCAGAGGAAGCGCAATCCATTTGGCTCAAAATAGAACTGGACACAATTAAGGCCAATAATCTGGACCCTCTAGCGTTATTTTTCCTTAAGTTATCTCAAGCAAGTACTGCTGTAGATTGTCCCATAATAAGGACCTCTTTAAAGGTCTATCTACAGATGTGCTCCTTCTTGCAGTATTCTCCCCATCTGAACCTGGCCAGTCTATATGGAACTCTCCATCATTTACTATTAACAAGAATCAAATCTCCCATCTTTGGTTGCCTTAACTCGAAGAGGGGAAGCTCTCAACCTTTACTGATGATAAGGGGCACTGGTTATCAGTGGAGGGGATTGTTACAAAATTTCACATCATGATTTCTTCTTTCTTCAAAGTCCTGCAATTGAGACATCTACTGGTAATCTCCTTGGGGAGTACTCCTTCCTCTCAGAGCATCTCCCCTGTGATACCCGAGATATCCATGCTTTCTGGGTCCTCTGGTGTAATCTCTAAATTATATCAGGTTTTGTTTCACAAAAAGTTTGGGGGCCCCTTTGGGCCATCAAGATTTTGGAGTAACTTTTTCCCCCTTCTGCAGTTAGATTGGCATTCTCTCTGGAAGTCATGTCACAAATTTATCTCTCAGGATAGACTGCATCTCATGCAATATCATGTATTACACAATATATACTATTCCACGGTTAAGCTCCACAAGTGGGGCTACTTAGACTCCAATAAATGTAACAAATGTTTGCAAGACGAGGGCACGCTTTTTCACACTCTTTGGTTTTGCCCAAGTATTTCCACCTTTTGGGTCTCAATTCAAACTTCCTTAGACCCCTTGTTGGGCCTCCAAGAATACTTTATCCCTGAGGTATGTGTGTTGGGGGACCTGTCTTCCATTAGAGTCAAGGTGCGTAAATTTCCATATCCATGAGTCGCCTTGTGGCTAAGAAAATAATTCTCCGTCATTGGAAAGACAGGTCCTCCTTCTTTCAAGGAATGGGCAAAGAAGTTTTATCCAACTTGCACAGAAAAGCAATAGCCAGCCTACATAACAGACTGGCAACTTATGCTAGAATCTGGGATCCCCTTCACTCATTAATCTCTCTGGTTCCAAACTAAGTTTACAATAGGCTCAATGCTTTTATAAAGCCTTTTGATTATAGGCTCGGCATTTATGGGTACTGCGATGGGTTTCTGCAGTAAGGGGAGGTGAGGGAGGCTGCATCTTTTTACTGTGTATCAATGTGTCTCTGTCAGCTTCTTTGTATGCTGCCTTTTATGGTGGAAACTGTGTGAATAAACTTTAAATAAAAAAAAAAGAAATGTTTTTAGTCATGGCATTAATCACAATGGGACCCACCAACCACTGATGGATTTGGATATTAAATGCTGTCTGCAGTAGCTATCTAGCTGCATAACTGGCAGATCATATAGAAAATGTTCACACTGGGTCCAGTCCCCAGGTTGTAGTAGAACGCTGCAATTCTAAAACCTATGTCTAGGTACCCAGTACTAGAGTCCTTAATGGTGCAGGCCTGTTAAGTGGTGCAGTTGTGGTGGCCAGTGTTGCAGCTGAGTTTGGACCCTTAAAAGAAAGCAAGTTAACTTTATCTTTAATTTTGAGACACATCATCCTAACTTGAATGCTGCAGACTTTAAACATTTTTTAAATTAGGTAACTTGGACTCTGGATACTGAACTTGACAACAACTTTAACTACTGTCCCTCCAGATTGTACAGGGCTGTACTCTGCATAGTCACGGTTCTGTAGTCATTATGGCAAAGACGATATCAGCTGTACAAAGTATATTCAGGTGGTCGCAGAATGTGGGCTCCATCACTGGATGCCGAGATGCTGGGCAAAGACTTACAGTGCTGTGTCAGGGTAACTGACTGTCAGGATGATTGTCCGGCTCCCTGACCCAACTCCCTTGGTCATTCTCATGTCGTGGATCTTTGTCTGGACTGTCAGAGAGTGACACCCCTTCCAAACTTTGGCTATATCGGGGTAGAGTCTAGTCGGAGTGGTTATGCATAGTGTGGGCATGTCATGTGAGGAGTCAGGCCTTGCTGTATATCCAGCTACTATTGATCTGTCATTGACTTGACTAACCAGGACCAACTGATTTTCGTGGGCAAAGACAGTGTGTTCATTGTAGTCTATGGCCTAGTCATGTTTGTAGGTACTAACCATTGGACAATAGACCTGACCTAGTTCTTCAAATTTTCTTACTTGTAGTTTGTAATCATCTATGTCCTCATGTCTTGGACAATTCAATATTTTGCATTTGTCCCCTTGTTCAGGATCGATGTTACACCAGCCCAAAAACTTACGTAAAAAGTCTTTGGGTGTCAGCGTGGCTCAGTTGATAGCACATCCGCCTCTGGACCAGAAGGTCATAGGTTCTTGTCCCACACTGGGATTGGATTTGCACCTAAAAATCACTGGCATCCAAGTGCAGTATTGGGGGGTGCTGTCCTGCTGGGGTGTGCTGTCCTTCGGATGAGACGTTAAACCGAGGTCCCTTTTGCCCATCCTGGTGTTGTCCTGGTAGATGTCCAGGTGGAAGTAAAAGAACCCAGGGCACTCTTCGCAAAGAGTAGGGAACATTCCCAGTGTCCTGGCCAACATTCCCCTTCCCATAAACCAGTTCACGCAATTATCCAGGCTGTGTATGGGTGATGATGTGCGATATGGCCGCCACCACACATTCAGTCACTTTACTACCAGTCCAGCATTGCTTGCAAAGCACTTTGGGATACTGTGTATGAAAAGCGCTATATAAATGCTGATTCTTCTTCTTCTTTGCAGTTTAAGTCTACACAATTAACCATATGTATGTAGTCTCTTATTGTAATTTTTGATATGCCCAGATGACTAGTATAATAGTAGTCACATTCTAATTCTGTGTTTGAATGTCTTCTATCTAAGTGTATTCCCCTTAGCTGTGTCAAGGTCAATTGAGAAACAGTACCAGAGAGTTGTGAATTCATGTTTAAAGCAAAAATGTTTTTACTTAAAATTTATAAAATCAGCAATGTATGCAATTTGAACAGCAGTGCAAGCAAAAAATACAAATGTCCCATAGATAAAGACACAAAAGCAGAATAAAAACAAAAATAAAAAGTATGCCAAGCATTTCCTTTCTGTTCCTATGCCAGAGTTAAAGGCAAAGACTCACCGCATCAGTCACCCAGATGTACAAACTTGAGGCTCTAGAGTAGGGGGAATTCTCATCTTCCTCTCCTCCTCCTAACTGGACTGGGATCTCTGTAAGTTTATATAGTTTGTCCAGACAGCTGGCGGTGGGGATAACTTCCACAGTTCTCTCTGTTATGCAGAGTTTATGGGTTTGACTTCTGTATTACTGTAGTAAGTGGCCCTTTGTATCAATATAATGTCAACAAAATGAAAACAGACAATCAGAAAAGACTTTCTGGATAAAAATAAGATGCTTCTATTGGGTGTTAAACATAATTTAGGATCCTGGTCTTCTGTATCAGTAAGAGGGTTTCTGTACCAAAATAATGTCAACAACTTAAGGCATCCAATCAGAAACAGGATTTTTAGATAAAAATAAGATGTTTCTATCTGACATCATGGTACACATTTTAGCATGACCGGGAATTTTAGCTGATTACAAAACAGATGTAGTTTTACAGTACAGCACACTTCTTCATGTAGTGAACTATTTTAGTTACAGTAAGTGGGGGGTGCTGTGGCCTTGAAAGAAATCTGGTGTCTTTGCAGTTAAGCCTTTTACAAGAAAGACATTTGAATTATGATTTACGAGAAAAAGCACTTAATACAATCCTTACTGTAAATGTTTAAAATATTTGATACTTATCAAATAAAAAGATCCACACACAGTAATTATGCTAATAAGTATCAGTACAAATTATAACTGTATTATACCTATTGGTAATTGGTTATTAAAAACCCACATTATATCATAACTATTTATCTGGGCAGAGAAAGGCTGAAGTCCAAGTTATAGGTATCAGTACTTAAGTCTGTTTGCTAGTTTGTTGCAACAGAGGGTGGTATTTTAATTCATCAGAGCAAAGAATATCTTTATAATGTATGGTAAGCGCATATTAACCACCATAATCAGCAGTCACACACCTTTGTTGTGCACTGTTTAGAATTTTAAAAGTTGTTAACCACACTTCAGAACTTCCAAACAGTGGCATAACAAAAACGAATGCACCAGAGTTCCATAATTCTCACACACAGAATGCAAACAGTGTTTTTTTGACCATAAACTATAAAAGATAATGGTAGGGGATCGGGTGATAACCACGCTGAATTCACCTCATGGTTGCTAGGGCTACAGTAAACACTCAGGCTGCGCTCTCGAGGGTTTACCATGTTGCCTATCAACCTCCCAGGTGATTACAGTGTGGTTATCACCGATCCCAACCATTATCCTCTATATTTTGCAGCTTAGAATTCATTTACAATGTTTAGTAAGGGGTCCATAAGCTGATGTATCGGTTGGTTGTCAGAAACAGCAAAACTGGTCATTATTTCTTCAAGCTCCTGGTCAGTTTCTTCATTAGTTAGGGTTGTTGAGACAAGCAGGCCCATTGGGACCTGAAGTGGGTCGCAGATTGAGCAACAGCCATGAACTTCCTTACTGACTGCAGGATCTTACAGCTTTTGCAGCTGGAAAGCATTTCTAGCTTCTTCAGAAGGGACCATCTTTATCGACTGAAATCACCTTCTGGTACAGACCAGGCCGGGACCAGGGAAGGTATGCTTCAACCCCACATCTGGCTATACCTCTCAGGGGGAAGCACATAGGGCAGAGGCAGGAAACTACAGACCTGTTAGTTTGATCTCAGTGATAGGGAAAATAATGGAATTACTTCTGAAGGAAAGAATTGTTGAGTACAGTACAAGTCGCATTAAACTGTTCCACCAATGAGTTGGTTTAGCATTGTTTTTTACAGTTGGAAATGCATTGACAACTCATATTGCATTGTTTTTCAATGATTAACCAGCTCAAGAGCAATGTTTATAAAATGTTTTTGCAGCTCAGTTGGAATGCATCTGTAGTCCAGTCACAATGCAATGCAAAACTGAGTTTTATTTCTTAAGACACAGTTTGTGCAGGGCTTGGTACTAGATCCAGCAACACTTAAGCAACTCAGCCAGAAATGCTAAAACAACTCATTGGAGGAACAGTTTAATGTGACTTGTACTCTACCTGGAGGTCAGAGGGGCACAGGACCCAAGGCAGCATGGACTCACAGTGGGAAGGTCATGTCAGATGACTCTAATAGATTTCTTTGACTGGGTGACCAAAGTAGTAGATCAGGGAGTGTTTGTGGACATGGCCTACCTAGACTTTAGCAAGGCATTTGACACAGTCCCACACAAAAGATTAATATACAAATTAGCCAGCCTTGGAATGGGTCCCAAGATGGTAGCCTGGGTAAAAAATAGCTAGAGAACAGGACACAGAGGGTAATAGTAAATGGAGTCCACTCTGAAGAAAGGGGTTACTAGTAGGGTACCGTAGAGTTCAGTTCTAGGACTGGTCCTCTTCAGTGTCTTTATAAGTGACATTGCAGAGGCACTGGAAGAAAAAGTGTGTCTCTTTGTAGATGACACAAAGATCCGCAACAGGGTTGATGCACAACATGGGGTGTAAAGGATAAGAAGGGGTTTGACAAGGTTGGTGGAATGGTCAGATGTATGGCAGCTTAGATTCAATGCTAAGAAGTACAAAGTAATGCACCTGGGAAACAAAAACCCAGGGGAAGAGTACACAATGAGGGGTGAGATACTAACAACAACAAAAATGGAAAGGGATCTGGGGTAGTCATATCAGATGACCTAAAGGTGGGCAAGCAATGTGAGAGGGCAGTAAGGAGGGCTGGGGGATACTGGGATGTATAGGGAGAGGCATTACTAGTAGAAAACAGGAAGTTGTTATCCCTCTGTAAAGGCAGCTGGTGAGGCCCCATCTGGAGTACTGCATGCAGTTCTGGAGACCCAGTCTCAGCAAGGACATGGACAGGATGGAGGTAGTTCAGAGGAGGGCAACTCAAATGGTGCAGGGTCTGCACCAGAAGACATATGAAGAGAGACTTAAGGAGCTTAATAGGTATAACCTTGAGGAAAGGAGGGATGGGGGACGTGTTAGAAACTTTCAAGTACCTCAAGGGAAATAAACAAAGTCCAAGAGGGTAGCATCTTTCAGAAAAAGAGGTGTGCAAGAACAAGGGGACACAATTTGAAGTTTAGAAGGGAGACAGCTCAGAGGTAATGTGAGGAAGTATTTTTTCATGAAGAGGGTTATAGATGCATGGAATGGCCTTCCCAAGGTGGTTGTGGAGTCAAAAACAGTGGGAGAATTCAAGAATGCATGGGACAGACATAAGGAAATTCTAGAGGGTGAGGGTAGGAGGATGTAGGCTGCTGGCTAACTAGGATCTGCAGCTTATCCATTAGGTAGGCAAATGGGAAGACTGGGTGGGCCAAGCGGTGCTTATCTGTCATCAAATTCTATGTTTCTATGTTTCTATGTAGTAGTCACAATCAATTTAACCATGTGCCAGCATGGCCACCATGGTCCTTTTCAGCTTGCAAGTACAGATATTAATGGCACAGGGCCATAATGCCACAAGCAAAAACCGTGCAGCAATAAATGCCACAAGCAAAACAGCGGCTTCGTCCAAAGTGTTGGGTACAACAGTGCCCAAAAGCAAGAGCACATTCCCATTGAAAACTATGAGATTTCTTTGTTTTTGAGGGTGGCTTCACCTCTTGACCCCCACAACCCTGGACTTAAATTAATCAACTCCAGGGGTCATGGACTTCATTGATGGAGAGAAAATTTGGAGAGAGAGGACCATTTTTTGTTGTTGTAAAAAAACAGTTGCGGCAGGAAACCTAACCAGAATCGAACCATAATCTTCGGTCTCCTGCTGCACCATGTGCTGGTGCCCTAGCCACTCCGCTACAAGAGTGGCTTGCCCAGGCTTCCCAGCACATGGCAACTTGATATTTTCTTGTTTCACATTGAGCAACAGGGGTAGCTGTAATTCCCTGCTGCTATTATACCCCTGTCACGCTAAATCCTTTTGCACTTTGTACAGCACGGTTGCTGCAGTGCTCTTTCTGGTGGGCTGTTTTGACCCGGTACCACTTTAACTGACAGGTGTTTATTTTACCTAAGGCTAGGGTGATCCAGACTCTTACAGTCCATGCAAAGATTCACAGGAGCTTAGCTTGAACCTTTTACATAACACTAGACAGAGCTTGAGGCTTGACTGTACCACTTGAAACACAGACAGAGCTTGAGGTATGGCTCCCCACCATTTTAGCATGCATTACTTGTTAGCAAAACTTCTCTCAAGCTTGAAACACATTATCACAGTCCCTTGTGGCTTCGCTGGCATTTGCAGCTCCAACTTGGACAATCAAACATTTACTGGCCTCCCAGGTACTGTTAGAAAAAGCTCTGTGTGGCTAGGAAATCTCCCTTCCAGTCCTGCAGGAACTTTTCACACAGTCACATTTAGCATTTCACAGACTGGACCATCCACAGTCACTTAATCGGTGGCATCCACCCTTTACAGGCACTGATAAGGTGCAGGAAGCAGACAAACAGTCTAGCGTTTGCTTTCTGGGCTTCTCTGCCCCAATCAGCTCTTTCAATAGCATCACACTTGTAAGTAGAAGTTTACTCACTCAGGCAGATTTATAATACTAAATCTGCCTGAAACAATCAATACTTCAGGGCATAAACAAGGTGCATGTGGGATCTTTTCAATGTAGAAAAGATATCAGAAAGAGGGACACGATATGAAATTGGAGGGTAGATTTAGAGGTTGCATCAGGACATTTTACACAGAGAGGGTGGTGGACGCTTGGACATTCTGCAACAAAAGGTGGTGGGAGCAAGCACAATGGAGGGGTTTGAACATGCCTGGGACAGGCACAAGGGAACATTGGATGGGGTGGGAGTGATGAAAAGCCATTGATCACTTAGGGTCAGTAACTGCATACAAGTATAGGGCTTATGGACAGACTAGATGGGCCTAACAGTCCTTATCTGCCAATAGTTTCTATGTATCTATGTATTTGCAGTATGTAGGTTACATGCTTTCATCAGCATTCTCACTGCTGAGGCAGAAGCATCTTTGCAGCTCTCTCACAACCAGGGCGTTTCTAGCATTTCAGTACATTAGGGCTTGAGCCCACCCACTCACGAGATCCACAACCAATAAGCCAGGGGTCTGGGGCCACTTGGCCCCTAAAGCTTTGGGTTTTATTGCTCTCTGGTATATTCTGAGCAGCAGAGGCAGCAAAAGTCCCAAAGCAACTGAGGCATATTCTATACCAATGTTTCTGATGTGGTGAGTCCAGCCTCCCATTGTCATGGCACTAGTAACTTTGGGCAGTTTTCTGCCCAGTTGAGTAACAGATGTCTCTTTCTAAATGATTTGAAGTCCAAGCCCCAGAGTTTTAACCAGTACTACCACTGAAGCCCTAATGCGTTGTCGTGGTACACTGTTGAGGCTTTAACTCTGCTAGGTACTATTTCTGTATTCTTTATTTGTAATTGCATTAAGTTGTTTTCTAAAGCCTCAGTGCAGTTGGGAAACATTCCCAAAATCCAAGCTGAAGCCATAAATGGAGGAAGGCTCTGTGCCTCTGCAAACAGATCAATCATCAGTGCTCTGAAGCAACCTGACATATTTTGCATCTTGCTTAAGTTGCTTCAGAGCATATTAATTGAAAAACAAGTAAAAGGAAAGTGTAAAAATACAAGGAGAAATCAAAAAAATTGCAGGAAACAGCATTCCAATATTCTACATCAGATTTGAAAGACTTAAAAAGCAGAATGGACAAACTACTTGTGGACAATTAAGAAGAGATTTACTCTTTTTTTTAAATAAGTAAAAGCATCCAATCAAAGGACTATTTATTAGCCATTTTCTCCCAATCCATCATGAGCTCATTATCCTCTAGCCCAAAAGCTGGTGGCTTCTGAATGTGGAGGTCTCTGAGGATCTTACAGTTGTGCCAGTATTACAATGCTTTTTCTTTGAACCTTCACTGCTCACTTCCTTTGAGAACCATAGTGGTTTCTTACATCATTTTGTTTTGTTTATTTGCTTCACACAAAGGCTTGTACCTTCTGTGATGGCAGTTTTATTATTCCCCATTGTTCTTCCACCCTCCTTCCTGCCCATTTGCTAGTGCATTCCTTAGGCACTCACCTATTTTGGCAAAGTCAGCCCTCCTAAAGTCCAGTACCTTTGCCTTTGTATGGCTTGACTCTATTGCTGTGTTTATTAGAACTATACTGTTCGATGGTCGCTAGTTCCCAGATGGCTACCCACTTTCTACATCTGTGATCCCTCTCTCCATCTCCATTTGAGAGAACTCAGGTCTAAGATTGCTCCTCTCAAGTGGGCTCCAATACTAGTTGTCTAAGGCATGCCCTGTAGGGCATCTAGAATAACCCACTCTTCGAAGTGGCTGCTGCAACTGCACTCAGCTAACATCTGGCATATTCAGATCACCCATCAGAATATCTCCCTTTTTCTGCCATTCTAAGTATACTTTCTATCATTTCCTTGTCCATTTCCTCCCCTGAGAAGGGGTCTGTATACAACCCTCTGCGGATTGTGGTGCCATTGCCTGTCTCCAAATTTACCCACAGTGCTTCTTCTCCTCCCTGTTTACCCTTTTGTTCTGTTGCTTGATTCCTTCCCTTATGTAAAGAGCTACTCCTCCTCCTCTTTACCCTCCCTGTCCCTCCTGTAGATAGTGTATCCTGGTATGTTTACGTCCCAGTCATGGTTTTGTGTGTACCATGTTTCTGTGACTGCCACGATATCCAGATGTTCCTCCTCCATCAAGGCCACTAATTCAGGAAGCTTGTTACTCAGACTATGGCATTGGTACTATTGCTCTCCATTTTTTGATGGCTTTACCTTCTGTTGCAGCATCCCCACTGACTTTTCTACCTTGTCTTTTTCTCATTTAGTACCCTGTTTTGTAGGGAGAGGCTGGGATTTTCCTGCTGCTTATCAGTGCCTCCCTTTGACTAGTTTAAAAAGCTTGCCAATGAAGCATTTAAACCGATTGCTCAAAAGACTTGTTCCTTCCTGGACAGATGCAGACCATCCTGCCAGTATAGGCTGGTGTCCTCCAGGTGGAACCCTAGTCCCAATGAAGCCAAACCCCTGTGCTCCACACCATTTTTTCAACCATTCATTAAACTGCATGGTGCAAAGTACCCTCGCCTCACTCATGCCATTGACAGGCAGCACCTCTGAGAAGGATACTGTGTGTGCTACTTGTCTTAGGCCCCTCCCCAACTCTACAAAGTCCTTCTGCACTGCTCTAATCTCATGATGAGCCAAGTCATTTGTCCCTAGGTGGACAATGACGTCCAGCTCAGACTCCCATGCAGCTATTCTCGTGATCCTGAGGATGTGCTTCCTTCCTCAGTCTCCCTCTGCTGGGCATCCATAGGTGAGCTATGCTCCCCAGAATGGTGTGTGGGAGTGAGTGGAACAACTGACTGGTGTGCCTCTGTTCCACCATCCTCACCCTCCCTAGGCCACTGTGGTCCAACTGCTGTGCTTTCTTCACAACCTCTGAGGTAGTGGCGGTGGCTCTGGTGCTTCCTAGATGGGGAGGTTCCCTTCCTACTGTCCAGTGTGGCCTGAAGAAGGGCAACTTCCTCCCTCAGGGCAGAGAGTTGTCTGCAAATAGGGCAGCATCTCAGCCTCCACAAAGACTCCCAGAAGACTGCTGCCCCACAGCCATTACATTGCACTACTCCCCACATGTTTATCTACTTTTTTTTTTGTTTGTGTGTGTGTGTGTGTGTGTGTGTGTGTGTGTGATTGGTTTGTTATATAGAAATATATATATTATACAATGTGTATGCTTATATTGTCAGTGCAGTGTGCTAGAGAGGATATGACAGTGATATGCACTTTGCACTCTTGAGGAAATGATGTCAGAACCCCAGGTACAAAGGAACTATTTCCAGGGGTGGGTGGGGTGAGGGTGGGCAGGGTTGGGCCTAAACTGTGCCCTCACGAAACAATCAGCTAAAAGATCTGACCCACGCTACGATGAGTGCCTTCCTGTCAGCAAGATGCCCTCACACAAAAATTTGACAGAGAAAATACCTGCTAATCAAACAGAGAAAAATCCAGACATCCAAGTCAGACACAGGTAAACCTCCCCAGCCCCAAACAGCCTGGTGGTTTGTTAGCCACAAAGGAAAATCAAATACGCAGTTATTTCAACCCTTCTGAAGATGCTCACAAGATAAGCAGTTTTGAAAACCCCCTTCCTGAATTAAAAACTAAAATAATTAAACACAAAGCAATACCAATGTAAGACTGTAAAGTAAGGAAAACTTCCCTCAGATGTAAGCAAGAGAGAGATTTGTTGCAGATATCTAGTCCAATATAGTATATCCCATGCAGCTTCTCAGTTGTTTCAAAGCACACCCAGTTACACAACTTGGAAGAAGATGGACTTCTGGACTCTGACATGCTTACCCTTGGCCCAGCCCCTGCATCCACCTTTCAGCTCTGTTAAGAGCATGAGAATATTTTTAAACAGTTCAGCATTTCCTTAGAGAGTTTGTCTGGTCTGTTGGTAGTATTTGTGTGGTGCGTGTGCTGCCTGTTTTTTGCTAATCGGTGTATAAGCATTATATTTGGATTGTTGGAGTGTGCTGGAACACTAACAATTAAGGTATTTAATTCATTCTTTACTCTGTATCCCTAAGAAAACATTTTTTTTGCTAAAAGCCTTTTTTGGGGGGCAAATTATAAGTATGTGTTTTCGACTTGCAGGCTTCCTGATTAAAAAACAAATGCCTTGAAGCAAGTCTTTCTCACTGTGCAAGGTAATTGGTCTTGACACAGGTTAGAGCTGTTCTTTTGAAATTTTGGCAGAATACGAAATTAATTAATATGTATACCTGTGGTGGTCTATAAAAATTAGGTGAAACCGTCTCCCAAGGTTGGACCGCGGGGAGGGTTTCGCGGTCTGTTTTAAGACCGAATTAGCTCTCACTAGATGTTCCAGTTGAGGAGACCATCTCTTTTGAATGTGCCGTTGTAGCAGGTGTGGGCTATTGAATTGCTCTTCTACCATCCACCAGGAGATGAGAAGCAATACCTTAAGGAAGTAGCGGACTTCGTTGTCGACCTGGCCTTTGAGTCTCCCAGGCTGATGGTCCTGGACAACTTCAATGCCTGGGTCGACGACGAGCTTTCACAGTTTGGACAACACTTCCTCCAGTTAATGGATCACTGGGCCTAACACAGGTAGTTACCACTGCTACACATATAGGTGGCCATTCTCTTGATTTGGTCTTCCTCCTGGGGATCGAGGCCCTCTGACATGGGGGTGGAACCAGTCAGTTGGTCAGATCACTACACTGTGAGATTCAATTTTGGTGCCCTTCCTACTAGGCCAACCCCTGTGGAGATAGTCAAGTACCGCCCTTTGTGGAATATTTCTGCCAATGGCCTTGCAGCGGTTCTTGACCTATCACAACTCCCTGTACATTGCAATGATCCAGAGGCATTGGTTGTGGCTTATAATACTGCCATTTCCTCTGCCCTGGATTCTACTGCTCCAGTTCGTGTGCATCCTCTCTCCCTTCGACCTCAGGCCCCATGGTTTGATGGGGTCCTAAGGGAGTTGTGGCGACTTGGACGCAGGTTAGAACATTGTTGGCGGAGGTCTGGCTTGGATGCCAACCACCTTAGACTGTTAGAACATTACCAATTCTATCAGTCAGAAATCTCTCGTAAGAAGGCAGAGTTCCTGTCTGGGGAAATTTCTGCCACTCAGAACTGACCAGCTCAGCTTTTCAGAACTGTGGACAGATTGTGCAACCCAACCTGTCTACAGCTCCATAGAGTGCTTTCACAATTACAGTGTGATGAGTTTGCTCGTTCTTTGCTGATAAGGTGGCCGACATTAGGTCAGACATCAGTTTGACATGCTCTATGACGGGATGCAAGTGGCCAGTAGTGGGTCACTACCCTCATTTTCCTGGAGTACCTTTGATCACCCGGAAATCTTGGACGTTATGCGGATTGTCCAAGGACTGCGCCCTACCAGCTGTGGTTTATATCCAGGCTCTACACCCTTAATTTTAGGGTGTGGGGAGCCATTTTACTGGTTCTAGCACAGATAGTTTGTTGTTCCCTTGACACGGGTGAATATCCCGGTTCCTTAAAGAGGCAGTGGTGACACCCCTGTTGAAGAAAGCATCTCTGGACCCAGACTGTCTTGCTAACTACAGACCTATCTCAAACCTTCCCTTTGTGGGAAGGTGATCAAGAAAGGTGGTGGCAGCCCAGTTGGAGAACCACTTGACCATCCATATCATCTCGAACCTCTCCAATCAGGTTTTGAAAGAGGCATAGTACCAAGACTGCGCTGGTTTGGAGTGCAATGATCTCCTGATGGCAGAGATCAGAAATGGTCCATTGTGGTACTATTAGATCTGTCATCAGCATTTGACACCGTTGACCATAGGGTACTACTAGAGTGCCTGAGATGTATTTGTGGACTTTCTGGGATTGTTCTCAGATGGTTCACCTCTTACCTCACCGGAAGAACTCAGAGGGTGGTGTCAGGGGTCTTTTCCTCTGATCCCTTCTATCTACTTTGTGGGGTTCCTCAGGGCTCTATATTGTCCCCCATGTTGTTTGCGGTGTACATGCTCCCCCTCGGAGACATTGTGAGACAGTATGGGCTAGGGTTTCACTGTTATGCAGATGATACCCAGATGTACCTGTCCTTTGCACCTGACCAGGAAGGAGCTATCTCGGTATTTAACAGCTGCCTAAATGAAATCCAGGATTGGATGAGGTCCAGTTGGTTGAGGTTGAACCCTGGGAAGACGGAGGTGTTGGTACTGGATCTGGATCTGGATCGCCGGATAGGGGGACCTATGGCCGGCACCCCATCTGGGGTGCTTTGTGGGGATGTCGAGCTACGGGTCTCTGAACGGGCGCATGATCTGGGGGTGATATTGGACGCAGGGCTGACTCTTTGCTCCCAAGTGTCAGCAGTGGTAAAATCATCCTTTTATCATCTAAGAAACATCACCAGAATCAAGCATCTTGTTCCATCCGGCGATCTGCCAACTTTGATCCATGCCTTTGTGACCTCGCACCTGGACTACTGCAACTCACTTTACCTTGGGCTTCCGGGGGTTGATATCCGCTGCCTGCAGTTGGTGCAGAATTCCGCAGCCAGTATTAATTGGTACCCAAGATCTGCCCATATCACTCCGTGCTGCAGGGAACTTGGCTGCCAGTTCAGTGGCGGATCACCTTCAAAGTTGGATTACTGACTTGCAAAGCCCTCCACGATCTGGGCCCTGATTACCTGAAAGAACTCCTGATCCCTTACCACCCTGTGAGATCGGCTCCATTCAGCCGACGAGGGGTTGCCAGGAGATTCCTAGGGTAATATTAAAATCAGCTGGGGGCCCGAACTGTTATGTTTGTGGCCCCTTCCCTTTGGAATTCTCTACCCCATCGGTTAAGGGAGTGTACAACTGTGGGGAGCTTTAAACAGGCACTCAAATCCTATCTGTGGGAAAAGGCTTATGGTTTGACTGTTTATTAATTTTTTATGTATGTTTTATAATATTTTTTGTACTATTGTTTCTGCATTTGTATTATATCTTTTTATTGGAATGCGCCTTGGTATTTGAAAGACGCAATATAAATAAAAATATTATTATTTATTATTATTCTCTGATTAGGTTATCATTTGGATGTATTGGCAGCATCCCACTCTCACCAACATTATACTTTGGTCCCCTTACTATGGAAAAAAGATGTATTAGTCTGAATATACTGGGACCTTAATAGAGATTTTTGATACAGGTGTGTTCCTCCTGTTTTTCACTGTTTGTACAATTTGTAACTAACAATATTCAATTAATTCTTATACATATTTTCTGTCGGAGGAATTAAGTTTAAAGAATATGTTTCTCTCCTTTTTGTTGATTTCAGATATATTGGCTATCTTACATACAGTGGTGGTTGCATTTTGAAATCCTGTCTAAGGAAGGAACTTTTGTTCTGAAATGTTACATTTTGAATTAAACAAATTCTGTGGAGCATAAAAGAGATATAAAAGATTTACCCACATTGAAGAAGTGGATTGAATAAATAAATAACCACTATGTTTTACATACACCACAGGCCTTCATTGAGTTTTAGTGGCTGAGTGAGAGCTTTCCTTTTGACTATACTGGTGGCTTTCTGATTGGCCCTCACTCCCCAACTTTATATTGCTGTTACTAACTATAATTCTAAAAAAGAACCCTGGGACTCACTGTGTGGAGTTAAAAAAAAAATCCAACCATATCTTTATACACCTAAGTCCGTAATATTTTGGGGGTGGGGGGGATGTATTTTAATGGTATTTTGGCTTTAGGGGATAAAACAGGTGCCACACAAAAATTATATAATGATACAAACTTCCTGAACAGAATGGTCTTTACTGCAGGGTTAAAAGACTAAGCAGCAGAAATGGGTCTTGTTCCGAAACACACTTTTTTTTTAAGGGTAGGCTATCTACCCGCATCAACTTCTTTTTTGCTTCACAATGGATGCCAGTTAACCAGTTTAAGGTGTTTCCCATAGAAACAACTGACCACAAGCTAATTCAGGTTTATTTTGGGTACAGTAAATAAGCCACATTCTAGCACAATATGGACACTAAATATCCTTTATAAGGATCAGGAAACTGGGACGTATTCAGACTGAACTAGAAGTGAGAACATCAGTCTTTGACCTTTATGATAACCCCATTTTTGGTGGCAGGAAACAAAAAGATGTAAAAACTGTTGTAGCACATTAACAAAACAAGTAGCTAGGGAAAAATATATGAACTATCTTAAACTACGGCATCAGTTGCAGATACTAATGTCTCAGGCAATAGAGTCTGAGTTAAACCTAGACTCTCAAATACAGGAAATTAAAAATGAAATGTTTGATTTTCAATGCAACCGAGCGCAAACTTTGTTTGTTGAACAAAATTTTGGGACTCAAGGAAAGGCACAGCAGGTTAATCCATATGACAGCTGTCACCAAAGGATAGAAGCAAATATATGACTGAGCTTAGATTAGATACAGGGACACACAAAAAATTTACAGGAGATGGTAAAACTGGTGGATCAGTATGCCAAGGCCTCTTTGGCACCCCACCCTACCCATGATTCTCTGCAAGAATTTTTGAAAGGCTTAGATATCCCTGATATACTGGAAGGAGAAAGGAAGCAATTGGTCACACCAGTAACAAAAGACGAATCGTTAACTGCAATTTCCAAGTTGAAAATGGAGTACTCCAGGCCCAGATAGGTTACCTGGGGAGTTTTATAAAAAGACAAAAAATATCTTAGTTGATCAGCTGTTGGTGGTCTGTAATGAGATACTTGCTGGAGAGGCCCTGTTTCCAGCTGCTTTAGCAGATAGGTTTTTAATATACCTGTATAAAAAAGGGAGACAGAATGAGTCTTCAAAATTGGAGACCCATAAGCTTAATAAATACGGACTGGGAAATCTTGTGCAAAATTATATGTACTAGATTAACAAATATAGCACAACTCATCATTTCTCCAGTCCAGGTATGTGCGATTCCACATTGGTCCATGAAGGACAATTAGAAAATAATAAAAGTCTTTGTCCTGTAGTAAAGGGGAAGTTAGGGAAACATATTCGAATAATGAGGGGAGTAAGGAAGGGGTGACCTTTGAGCCCCCTGCTTTACGTCTTCTCAAATGACCCCCTATTAAGAAAGTTAAACTCAACAAGATACTTAAAGCATATTTTAGGTCCAGATTCACTGGAATTTCCTGTGGCCCTTGGTTACACAGATGATACTATTATTGTGATAGCAGATAAAGCCTCAGGAGAAAGAGCAATGGAAATAGTAACTGTGTTTTCAGAACACTCTGGTTCATAAATAAATAAACAAAATGTGGAGGGACAGCCATAACAGACCAGACATACAGTTGGAGCTGAAGATCTCAGATAATCAGATGTCCCTAACACCACTTAATTCTAGGAGTTACATTTGGACATTTAGATTCCACAACTTTAAATTGGGAATTGGCAATAGATAAGGCAGAAGAAAAAACTGAACGATGGAAAAATTTCCTATGACAAAAAAGGTTTACATGTTTAAAATCTTTATTATTCCTCTATTCCTATTAATTAGTAATATCTTTCCATTACCTATGAAGTTAGAAGTAAAATGTACAACACTGCCTTCATCTACTGTGGGAAGTAGATTAAACCCTAAAATGGAATGAGACTCATTGGCCAATTAAGAAAGGGAGTTTAGATATGTTGAACCCAGTGATTATTTTCTTTACTCAACTTTATTTTTTCAACAGGTGAACTCACCTGTATGGGTAACCTCCTTAAGAATGAGGTGCTCTTATTTTTCCATAAAATGGGAAACAAACAAATGGGGATCATTCAAAGGTATACCGACAGACACTCCAGGGCACATCTTAGATCTGTTTAAAAAACTCAAATTATGGAAAATAACAGCACAAGAGCTTCAATTTACAAATGGAAAGGAGTTATATAAAAAGACACTGCAGTTAAACTTCCTAACTTCACCTTGTTTCACATTACCAAATAACATTAATATAGAGGACGTTACAGCTCAGTTGATAGAAGGCAAGGTACCACCAAAAGTTTGGGATACTTTATGGCTCTGTTGCCATAATAGATTAAATGTTATGGGGAATCACCATCATAAAGGTATGACAGAATGAACATGTCTCAGATAGGAATGTTTAGGGGTCTATGACATTTCGCTCCTGCTTTTTTGCTCCCTGACTTTTTGCTTCCGACGTCCCACTCCAACATCAGTTTATACCTGCTAGTTTAATCTCCTGACAATTCTTTCCCTGCAACGTTATGCTCCCACTCATAGTTTATTCCCTGTACTGTATTTACATACATAATTGATTGAATCCTTGTATTCAATTATGGATTGGGAGCAGGAATCGTGGGGTACAGGGTGCAGAGCCCCTCAGTTTCCATTACACACTGGAACCACAGTGACACTGTAAGGGACCAAAGGCAAAACAAACAATACAGTTGAAGCGTTCCACAGGGGAATGCAGTCTATTCTATCAATATCACATCCAACCCTGTGAAGTTCATAGATGGCATCAAGGGCATAACAAAAAGATGCTGAAATTGAGCAAATCATTGCTGAAATGCACCAAATCCTCAAAACGGTCTATAAGGATAATGCTTCTCAACTGGAGTATGTGTTTGGTAAATGTGAGGAATGTAGAACAGAGGAATTCTTCCATGTTGTAGCTCACTGCTTTGACTATTGAGCGAACATTGACTGCATTATTTTAAAGTTTTTACCTTAATAAAGTTGTTTTAAGTATTATTATCCTTCAGTATTCCCTGGTTCTGCACTTCATATGGATTACTTCCTTGTTTACTGGCACATAAAGTCACATGACTTGTTCTCAAGGTGACCAGCCAGTTCTTGTGGCAACACATCACGTGATTCAACTCCCCAGATTACATGGTGAGACTGAAGAAAGGTAAAAAACTTTACAATGTTCAGTTGCACAGTGAAATGTTTAGCACTCTATGCCAAAATGTTTTGAATGTCACTGCGGAAAACTAGACAATGGCTGCTCAGTGGAATGTTTAGTAGTTAATGTCACTGCAGGAGTGAATTGATGTGGAGCATTGTGGTGAGAAACAGACAGGAGGAACTGTCGGGAGGTGTTTTCAATGGAGGAAACGCCAGAGCAAATGTCAGTTCTCGATGTTTAGGCATTGTGGAAACAATGACCCACCTCTACTTTGTATGTTCTTTTATGAATCAATTTTGGGTACTTCTAGCAAAAGAATGGGACATTTCCCAGTTCCAAGGTATTTTTATGATACTTTTAATATATGGTCAGTATAGTTGAGAATGGGTTAAGTTTCATAAAGGTACACATAGGGTGATTATGTCTTATGATTAAATGGGTTATCTGGCAGACAGGATGCCAGTTTGTGTTGCAACAGAAAATGATTACACATTTCGAATTATAGGTAAAAGTTCTAAAGAAATTTACAACATTTATGTGAAGGAAAAATCTTCCCTTCCACAGCCAATATTTGATAGCTGGTGGAGGCACATGTCCATATTTGAATCTTTGTTAACAGTTAAGATAGATCTTTTGGAGTACCTTAGGATTAAGGAAATGTAAAGGAGAAGAGTGTTTAAAAATGGAGGGTTAGAGGTTTTGGTTACGTTTATATAGATCTGAAAGTATACAGAATGTGCAGGAGTAGGGGGATTAAAGGTACATAGGTTACACTTGTATGTCTAGTTAAATCATTTTAAGGTAACATTGAATGTTCTTAAGCTAACTGATACTGTTCCATTTTTTATTTCCTCACCTCATTTACTACAACTCTTAGTACAGGATCATGATATAACAAGGATGAGGGTGGTTAATGATGAATATTGTGCACAGTACAACTATCTGGAAACCAGGTAGGGCTAGAGAGAATGATTGCTAATATGAGGATTGAAAATATGTATGCCTAGTTCTTTCAGAAGGCAGAAAAGATTACGCTTTTGAAGTGCTTTGAAATGAGGAATATAGCCCTTTCCTTACTCTATAATACATCTGTATTCATAAAAACCTTTTTAGATACTAAAAGTTGTAGAGAGAAATAGAATTAAGGTGAGAAGGTTTCATGGGATGGACTCAAAATATCCCCAAGTATGAGGGTACCTATGTTGCCTATTAACCACCTGTATGTATTTATAGGCAGTTAAAAGTAAGGAAATTAGGCTTTTTTCTTCGGGGGGGGGGTGGGAATGTATACATGAAATAGAATGAATGGAATTTTATACTGTATTAAGACATGTTATGTAATAATCATAACAATGACAATTTTTAAGGAATTATATGTTTAAAGTACTAAGGTTCATTTTATGACATTGTGTTTTCAAGCATGGGATGAGTTGGGGCTGTGTCCTTTGACTAAGTGTGGAATTTTGGAAGGTATGCCTAGAATACTTATTGAAATTTCTATGCTTTTGAATGAGAAATTATTTTGTATGGTTTAATACTGGTGTTATGATTTTTCAGTTGTTAAAATAAAAATTCCCAACTCTTTTCAAGAAGTGCCGTGGATATTTAACATCCACGTGAACTACCACTGGAATAGGAAGATGGGACCTTGGTTTAACGTCTCATCCAAAGATGGCTCCTCAGGAGTGCAGCACCTCCCTCATACTGCACCACAGTGTCAGTTTTGGGATATTTACCCAGGTGCCTTGTGAGGATAGAACCCACAGTCTTCTGATCTTCCAATTTTAGAGGTGAGTGTGCAACCTACTGAGCCACTGACACTGCTATAGTTCTGTAGTGTATCTTGTCAGTTATCAAAAACCAAATAAATAAGTAAGTAAGTACATACATAAATAAATCTGGCTAGTAGTCAGACCTGTGGTTGTAGGTTGTACAACCAAGTAACTATTGTAAGAGCAAGAATGGACTGGAATCACTAGCTAAACTGTAAAATGAGCCAGTGGGGGAATTACTGTTGGTTCAGCTACCTAATTCTGTATTACGCATTTTTTTTTTTTATCTGTATGTGTATCATGAAATAAAAATTCTCAATAAAATGTTATTCCCCCAAAATGTTTGTACACATGCGCCAGTTTGGACACTTGCACCATTTATATACATTTGTGTCATTTTTTTGTGAGCTTACATCAGTTATACATACTTCGCCATTTTTACTGCCCTTGCATCAGTTTTGTGCATTTTCGTCAGTTTTGATAAAAATGGTACAAAACCCTCAAAAATGAAGCGACTGTGGGGTAAAAATGCTGCAATTGTGTCAAAACATGATGATCAGGAGAAAAAATGTCACAAACACAATTAAACCTCAAGGAGGTGAATAACCCCTTGGAAGAGGTACAGAAGCTCTCAGGGTGAAACAAGGGGCACTCTGAGCAAGCTCGCACTAGGGAAAACAAGCATTTGTCAATGCCGAATGTTCGCTTGCAGGTATTTGCAGTGGTATTTGGCACTTGGACATGGCTTAAAAAAATCAGTGACAAAGAAGTACAAGCATTTGTCAATGCCGAATGTTACTTGCTTCTATGTGCTGTTTAGGTATTTGGAAGTCATTGGAGTGCAAATATTGAAAATTTGCGAACTTACGAGCGTGCGTAGGAACTGCGCAACGCACGCTTGTAAAACAGTCATTTTTAGGAATTTTTTCACCAAATTTTCAACATAGCCATTTTAAGACCTCTGCTAATGAACAGTGTCACTGTGATTTTCTTAATGTGTCCCATACATTGATTTCACACACCGACTGCGCCATTGTGCACTACATGGGCGGAAACACGCTTTGGGTAGGATGTGAAAAATGACAGCTGTACTGCTCATATGGAGGTGTGGTAAAATGGCAATGTTGAAAATCTGGAGTGAAAATATTGAAAATTCACGAACTTACGAGCGCATGAGTAACTGCATAGCAACGTATCAAAACAGTCATTTTAGGAATTTTTTCACCAAATTTTCAACATAGCCATTTTAAGACCTCTGCTAATGAAAAGTGTCACTATGATTTTCTTAATGTGTCCCATACATTGATTTTGCACACCGACTAGCGACTGAGTACTGAAGATGGCGAATGGCGTTGGCCGTCGCCTGTGAGTTGTCTGTGAGCTCTTGACTTTGGCTTGGACTACTTTCGTTATTGTTTCGTTATCGTTTAGTATTTCATTTATTTTTTTTTTTTTTGTTTTGCCATTTAAAAACTGAGTCGTTTTCACAAACACAAAGAAAGTCTAGAGAGACTTGCCTGAGTGGACTTTCTGACTGGTTGGCGTCTGGTTTTGCCGTGGGCTGCTCTTTGTGAGCTGTTTTGTCAGGTGCTGGTCTCCGGTTGCTCTGTCAAGGATTCAGTGGCTGGCCCTGGAAGTTTAGTGGCTGCCCTACCTGGCGTGGCTCTACATGGTGTAGGAAAAAGGAGGAATGATTAGCGGTGGAGTAGTGACGGAGTACCAGTTTCGACTCGGGGGAACAATCTGGCTGGACCGCAGGAGAGGGTTGCTGGTTCCATAGTTTGAGCAGACCTGCTGGAAAGAGGAAGTGGTCTGCAGGATAGCAGGCAGTGAAAATTGCTTACTGATCTCCTCTACAAATTTGTGGGTTCTGATTCCCTGGTCCAGACGGGTGGGGTTTCTCTGCCTCCGGAGGCGGTGGGGTTACTCTGCTCCTAGTTGAGGCAGGGTACCACCGAGGGTGGTCCTGCCTGCCTCTCCACAGCGAGGGTCGGTGGAGTTGGAACCTGCAGTAGAGGTATATTTGATGTTTGTTTGCTTACTGCCTGCAGGATTCTGGTTTTTGGTCTCTGGTCACTGGGAAATTTTGGATGGAAGTTGGAACTGTGTAGACCGCGGTGTGGACTGCTCGAACTGGTGAAGTATATCTGAATTTTTTTTTTTTCTGCTTTAGCCAGCATGTGAGAACTATTGGAAGAACTTAAAACTGAGTTCATTTATAACTGTTTCAGTCTCGTGAGAGGAGACTGATTAAAGTTTGGCCCATGCTGAAGTGGTGAGAGCACATAAGTGTGTACATAAAAAGATTTTGAACTCTTGTTTTGTGTTCGTCTTGGGTAAATGAGGATATTGGTTTTAGGATAACGAGAAAAAAAAAAGCCAATTTTATGTTAGGGGGTTTTGTATAGGTGCAAAGCTCCTTCCCCACGCAGTGGTGAGAGCACTGGGGGTGGGGGGTAGATGGATAAAATGTTCTGATAAATTTAAAGTACAAATATTGACACACTGATAGGGTATAATTTTGTTTATTGTTGTATTTATATTTTGATATTTGAGTGTTGTGTTTTAGTTTTATTTAGAATTTTATATAAGTTTGTGGGGTTTATTATTGTGGATTGTGGTGTTAATTATGTGTCAGAATGAAAATAGGACGGTCGGGTATTACTCCCCCTCTAGGCTCAGGGACCTTCTTCCTTTTTCCTGTCCCCCCCTGTCACCCGGAGTTTATAGAAGATGTAGGGCTTTGGGGATTGTGAGGGGGAGGAAGAGGGCTGGTGCCGGGCCTGGGGGAATGGAAAGGAGCGGGCGGATAGGGTTAGTGAGGTCAAGGAGATGCCCTGGGGTGAAATGGGCACAGGAAAGGGGTTTTCCCTGCTTGGTGCCCATACCCAAGGGTTCTGATTATGATCATCAGGCAAGGCGGTCATCCTTGGAGGCTCATCCTACTCGGGCGGTGTTGTGTAATGCCAGGTCTATCAAAAACAAGACGGCCATTATAGCCGATCTTGTTGGGTCATCTGACCTGGCGTGCATCACCGAGACCTGGCTGGATGGAAATGCTGGGCCAGTTTTAGCAGCAGCAGTTCCAGCCGGGTACTCGGTGATACACCGCCTGAGGCAGGATCGTAGGGGCGGGGGTGTTGCCATATGTTTTAAGTCAGAACTGGGCCTGGTGGAGGTACAGTGGGAGTCACCAGATCCTTTGAATGTGTCTTGGCGAGGGTGTGGGTGCAGGATGCTAGTATACCCGTCCACCAGGTGGCAGAATGTCTTCCTGCAGGAAGTCGCAGACTTCATTGTCGACCTGACATTGGGGTCCCCCAGATGGTTGGTTCTGGGGGACTTCAATTCTTGGGTCGACGATGAACTCTCACACTTTGGTCAAGACTTCCTCCAGTTGATGGTATCACTGGGCTTCACACAGGTTGTTTCCTCCTCGACTCATGTTGGTGGACACTCATTGGACCTGGTATTCCTTCTTGGGATGGGGATATCTGATTTGGTGGTGGAACCACTCGGATGGTCTGACCATCACTCCATTAGGTTCAGTTTTGAGGCCACCCCTATTAGGTCAGCCCCTTCAGAGATGGTACAGTACCTCCCTTTAAGGGGTGTGTCCCCGGATGACCTGATGGCGGTGCTGGACCTATCGGGCCTACCGATGGATTGCTCGGATCCAGGTGACCTGGTACATGCCTATAATAAGGCGGTGATAGGGGCCCTGGACTCTATTGCACCTGTTCGTGTTCGTCCTCTCACTCTTCGCCCCAGGTCTCCATGGTTTGATGAGACCGTGAGGGAGTTGAGGAGGGTTGGACGAAGGCTGGAGAGGCGTTGGCGGAAGTCCGGTCTGGATGATGACAAACTTAGTTTGATGGACCATTATATACGGCCTATCAATCCGCAATCTCTTGTAAGAAGGAAGAATTCCTGTCAGGAGAGATAGCGGCTGCACAGAATAGACCAGCTTAGCTCTTTCGGACTGTGGACAGACTGTGCAATCCAGCCTGTCTTCAGCCCAGAAGAGCCTTTTCTCCAGAACGGTGTGAGGAGTTTGCTCTCTTTTTTGCAGATAAGGTTGCCAAAATCAGATCAGACGTCCGTCCTTCCCTCTCCAATGGGAGCGGTGATGGTAGGCGGCAGATGTCGAACACTCAGTTTGTATGGTCTGACTTCAGCCTCCCCACAATCGATAATATTGTGATGGTCATCCGAGCGCTGCGACCAACCAACTGTGATTTGGACCCTGGCCCCACACGTCTTTTAGTGGATTGTGTGGATAAAATCGGCCTAGTCCTGGCTTTGATAGTCTGGAAGTCTTTAGAGAGGGGGATCTTTCCAGATCCCCTTAAAGAGGCTATAGTTAAGCCTCTTCTAAAGAAATCCTCCTTAGACCCAGACTGTCTAGCAAATTACAGACCAGTCTCTAACTTACCCTTTGTGGGTAAAGTTATTGAGAAGGTGGTCGCAGTACAGTTGGATGATCATCTAACCAACAACAATATTTACGATTCTCTCCAGTCAGGATTTAGGAAAAGGCATAGTACCGAGACAGCACTTGTTCGGGTACTAAATGACCTCCTAATAGCGAGAGATCGTAGGACCCGTTCTATCTTGGTACTTCTCGATCTCTCTGCAGCATTTGACACTGTTGACCATGGTGTGCTGTTGGAGCGTCTGCGGTCCATCTGTGGATTATCTGGTATGGTCCTCAGGTGGTTTCGATCTTACCTCGAGGGTAGGACTCAGAGGGTGGTGTCGGGAATCTTTTCTTCGGCGTCAGTCTCCCTATCCTGCGGGGTACCTCAGGGTTCTATTTTAGCGCCTATGTTGTTTGCGGTGTATATGCTGCCGTTGTGAGCAATTATTAGACGATACGGTTTGGGTTTTCATTGCTATGCAGATGATACCCAGCTGTATATGTCTTTTGTGCCCGACCAGGATGCTGCCTTATCGGTATTTAATAACTGCCTTGCCGAAATCCAGGACTGGATGAATGGGAGCTGGCTGAGGTTAAACCCGGAGAAAACTGAGGTGTTAGTCGTGGATAAAGGTCGCTGTGAGGCGGGTCTGCCGGATGGATCGCCCTCAGGCTTATGGCTTGGGGTGTTCAGCTGACAACCTCAGATCAGGTGCGGAATCTTGGCGTAATAATTGACGACCACTTGACGCTTAAATCCCAGGTGTCAGCGGTGGTCAAAACTTCCTTTTTCCATCTGAGGAATATCGCCAGGTGAAGCACCTGGTTCCTCCAGAGGATCTTCCAATGTTGATCCACGCCATTACTCCCCGCCTTGACTATTGCAACTCCCTGTACCTAGGGCTATCGGGGGTTGAACTTCGCCGTCTGCAGCTTGTGCAGAATGCGGTGGTCAGGTTATTGACTGGATCTTCTAGATCCAGCCATATAATGCCTGTGCTCCACGGACTGCACTGGCTGCCAGTGTTTTGGTGAATCACCTTCAAGGTCGGTTTGCTGACCTATAAAGCCCTACACGACCAGGGACCTACTTACCTGAAAGAGCTCCTTTGCCCCTACTGTCCCTCCCGCCCCCTCCGATCCACTGACGAGGGATTGCTGGAGATTCCCAGGGTTCATTTGAAAACTTCAGGGGCTAGATCATTTAGTTTTATGGCCCCGACCCTGTGGAATTCTCTACCTCGTCAGGTGCGAAATTGCCCGACTGTCCTAAGTTTTAAAGGAGCTTTGAAGACCCACCTTTTTAATATAGCTTTTAATGATTTATAATAATTTTAAATCTTGTTTATTTATTGTTTTATGAAATTGTACAGGCGCTTTGGTTGGAGAAAAGCACCTTTTAAAAATAAAGTTTTGATTGATTTGATTGATTGATTGTGCACTACATGGGCGGAAACATGTTTTGGGCAGGATGTGAAAAATGACAGCTGTACTGCTGATAAGGAGGTGTGGTAAAATGGCAATGTTGAAAATCTGTAGTGAAAATATTTAAAATTCGCAAACTTACGAGCCTGCGTAGGAACTGCGCAATGCACACTCGTAAAACAGTCATTTTAAGGAATTTTTTCACCAAATTTTCAACATAGCCATTTAAAACCTCTGCTAATGAACAGTGTCACTGTGATTTTCTTAATGTGTCCCATACATTGATTTCACACACCGACTGCGCCATTGTGTGCTACATGGGAGACACATTTTGGGCAGGATGTGAAAAATGACAGCTGTACTGCTCATAAGGAGGTGTGGTAAAATGGCAATGTTGAAAATCTGGAGTGAAAATATTGAAAATTAAACTTACGAGCGTGCATAGGAACTGCGCAACGCACACTCGTAAAACAGTCATTTTTAGGAATTTTTTCACCAAATTTTCAACATAGCCATTTTAAGACCTCTGCTCATGAACAGTGTCACTGTGATTTTCTTAATGTGTCCCATACATTGATTTTGCACCGACTCAGCTGTTAATGCGCTACATGGTGAAGCATGTTTTGGGTGAGATGTGAAAAATGACAGCTGTACTGCTCATAAGAAGGCATGGTAAAATGGCAATGTTGAAAATCTGGAGTGGAAATATTGAAAATTACAGAACCTACGATGCGTAGGAACTGCATAACACACGGCAGTAAAACAGTCATTTTGGAATTTTTCACTAAATTTTCAACATAGCCATTTTAAGACCTCTGCAATGAACAGTGTCATGGTGATTTTCTTAATGTGTCCCATACATTGATTTCAAGACACCGACTCGCGCCATTTGCGCTACATGGGCGGAAACATGTTTTGGGCAGGATGTGAAAAATGACAGCTGTACTGCTCATAAGGAGGTGTGGTAAAATGGCAATGTTGAAAATCTGGAGTGAAAATATTGAAAATTCGCGAACTTACGAGCCTGCGTAGGAACTGCGCAATGCACGCTCGTAAAATAGTCATTTTGTGGAATTTTTGCACCAAATTTTCAACATGGGGTTTTTGGGACCCCTTCTCATGAATGATGTCGCTGTCATGGCATTATTCAGGCCCAAAGGGTGATTTCACGCAGTGACTGCGAAATCACCCTTCGGGCCCGAATAACGCCATGACAGTGACATCATTCATGAGAAGGGGTCCCAAAAACCCCATGTTGAAAATTTGGTGCAAAAATTCCAAAAAATGCCTGAGATATGCAATAAAGTTGAAACCCCCCTATCTAGCCCATTATACAGCTTACCGGCATTTCCTCAGTTCGCGGTCGGCTTTGAAGAGTGCAGACGTGTTCCCGGTCCAACAAGATCATCGCGCTGCACTGGAGGTAAGTATGGGATGAAGGGGTGTGGGGAGGCGGGTGCGCAGTGGGTGGGTGCGAGTTGTGGGAGGGGCCTGGGAGAAGCGCCGTGGGACTGTTTTCAATTTACAGGTTTTAAAAAAAAAAAGACTACTTGGGACGCTTTGCCACGCTGGGTGGGCCCCAGCATGGCAGAAGAATGGCTGGGGGCCTGGAGCCGACGGGGATTGGGCACCCCGTCGGCAGATGACACGGATGCTAGCCACGCTGGGTGGGCTCCCCAGCGGCAGCAAAGATTTGGGCGGCGGATGTGGTGCTGTATATGACAGTGGTGGTTTTTGAAGAGAAGACCACTGCTGTCATGCACACAGCACCGCGTCCGATTGGTACAGGATTGCCACGCCTGCTCAATGGAGCAGGGGATTGCAGGGAGGGCACACCTCCAAAGTGTCCCATTCTCCCAAGATGTTCTTAGCATGCAAGTGAACGTAAAAAATAGAGCAGACTGCAGAGTAGGGAGGGAAACTGACTTGTGAGACTTTTTTAAACTTTAAAAATGTATCCAGGCACCAGGCTAAAGTCAGACCACAAAAGCAAGACCTCTTATGCTTACCTGACACCCTTTGAGGAATATAAGCAGAATGGCATAGCATTCAGCCTCTGACAGGAATTTCATGTAGGTAAACATCTAGTTGATAAGGAGTAGTAAGAACCAGGACAAGGTAGATACAAGTAAGGGGGTTGAAAAGGGAAAGTAAGAGACACACTATCTGGGGTAGGGGATCAAATAAGTCTGGGCAAGAGGGTAAGGAGTAGTAGACACACAGATCAAGTTAGGCACAGGTAGTAGGTGCGTTAAAAAGGGAAAACAGAAGAGACACCCTGTCTAGAGCAGCTTAACAGATACATTTCAGACCAGCAAAGGGAGAGGTAGGAATTAATCGAGCATAACAATGAGGCAGTAAGGTACAGTACAGGGATGTTTCAGCTGGCACTACGATAAAGGAAGGAAAGAGCATGAAAGTGGCGCAGGCAGTGGGTGTGGAGTTGTATTCTTTTGGGACACCTTCGGGAGACTGAGGTACTGCCCCATTTGTACTCACCCCTCTGGGTTGAGAGCAGAGGCGGCTAAGATCTGGGCCGAACTGGCAGTGGTGCACAGAAGCTTCTGCCCTGCCCAGGGACCACCAAGTCTGCCACCACTCCCCCAGAGGATGCCAAGGCAGAGGCAGAGCATGGACTTTGGTGGGCTCCAGGAGGGTGGGGGAGGTGGGAAGGTACACACTCCTCAACCTGTATCACGGGACAATTCCTTCACTGTACTGGTAGGACAGGGCAGTTGGGAGGAGGCACCCATAGAAGTAAGAAGGGAGGAAGTTGGGATCCTCAGAATGGGAGGCCCGAAGTAGGGAGGAAAAGGCCCTCAGCCACAGAGGAAGCAGCTGCTGGTGGGAGAGTCTATTGTTATTGGTATAGGCCTGGGAGTGGGGGTAGAAAGGGAGAGGGAGGTGAAGTACCTAAGAGATGCTTCTGCTCGGAGGGATGGAGAGCATATCCAGAGGATCGGTAGGGCAGCAGGAGATGGGAGGAAGCTAGATGTCATTATCCACCTGGGGACAAATGACCTGGCAAATGACCTGGCAAGGGTAGTGCAGGGAGATTTCAGGGATCTGGGCAGGGGCCTCAAGCAGGTGGCACACACAGTGGCTTTGCTGAAGTGTTACCTGTATACTGTCATGAGAAAAGAGGTGCACTGAAGTTGTGGTGGCCTTGCTGAAATGTGAACACAACAAAAGAAAAATGGTCAGCACTCACCCAGCTGTAGTCTATGTGGGGGTTAGAGACTGTTACAGCTGTCTAGCCAGAGATACCCTTCTGATATCTGTACTGGAAGTTTTAAATAATTTGCACCTTATTGTGATGCTGTGTTTTGTACATCAATAAAAGAAGTTGGAAGCACGCTATTCTCGACTAGTGCAATGTCTACAGTTTAAAATATCTATGGACTATAGCTGGTTGAGTATTGCCCATTTTTTTGTTTGTTACGGTATACAGCTGGGGAGAGGATAGGATGCTTTGCACCAGGACTTTTAACAACTGGCTGAAGGCATGGTGCATAGAAGAGTGCTTCTGCTACATTGAGGACTGGGGGCCAACTTGGAAGGATATGGGCCTCTTTGGGAGAGATAGTCTGCATATTTCCAGGAGTGGGGCCACAGTCCATAAAGAACAACTGACGCTTTGGGAAAACTTTGGAAAACATAATATTTATACACAATTCAGCCTGAATTTCATATATCTTCAATAACTTTCTCCTCTGCCTTATTTATTACTGAATATCAGGCTGTTACCAGGCTGCTAAGTATTGGAATACTTTGGCTTATTCAGATCGTACATCTACATCATTTACATTGTTTACTCAGGAAATAGAAAGATTAAATTAATTTAGCTGCTCATGTTACTAATAATATTTAAGATCCTATACTGATAGAATTAAATAACCTTGCCTTTTGAGTCTTGAGTAGATTTTAGACTTGTAGCATTTATGTCTTGTATTTACTATTTTGTACAATAACTTGTGCAATGTCAATAATATGTCCTAGAAATAGATATTTATGTTATTTAATGTTTTTGTATTGTTAAGCATGTTATCCCTGTGTAGAAATATATATATATATATATATATTTATACAACGTATGTTTTGGGATAAATACAAGGATAAAAATGATATCTAGACTGCCCAGTGAAGATAACATTGTTATCTTCATGTTCCTATACGTCATACATTTATCTCCACGTTCTATCGTCATCCTGATGAAAGTGAAAGTGTTTCACTTTTCATCAGACACCTGTCTCTCTTTCCTCTGCCCTGTACAAGTAACTCCCCACCAAAAAAAAAACACATTCTTTTCCATCTGAAGTTGATTAACACAAATAATTAACTTAAAGATTTTGTATTCTCGTCCTTTGTTGATCATAACGCATGTAGCGTGACGAGCCAATAGTTCGTTACTACCAGTCTGTGTGTTAATTGCCGTATCGCCTTTACGATTATATTTACGCGCCGACAACAGTAAGAGAGCGAGTGAGTCGGCACAGAATAGCAGACCAAAGCGCCGAGTGTCAGCTGTCATAGCAACGCATGCCGCACTTTCGCCTGTTAGCTTGAAGCTGTCGATCATCGCCTTCTCTTACTGTTGTCGGCAGCTTCTTCGTTAAAATATAGCCAGTATTAGGAAAGCTGTTATAGTTTTTGAGCAATTTACAGCACAGGCTGTATAATTGAAAGTAACTGAGATTTCATTATTGTTCCGCCTCGGTCACGCTTACATTTCAATGCGCTCTGATCGTGTCAATGGGTGAAAGGAAGTCGAGGATCAACCAGATATGTTTATATTTAATTATTTGTGTTAAGATGTAGGCAGGATCAACCAGATATGTATTATTCAATGAGTTTACTGCAGCAACATGAAACAATTTTATTTAAGATATATGTAATCTGCTCTTTTGAGGGAGGTCTATAGAGAGTTGTATTGGGGTGGTCAGGGCAAGGTAGCCAGAATCCAGACACATTTTGGCATAATAATTTTAAAGTAGCAGGATCAACTCACATATATATTTTAAACAACATATGCATCTGTTGTGCTGATAGACATACTGCAGATTTGTGTTGAAACAGCTAACATCTCTATGTAGTGCAATGTATTAAGTGCACATTTGGAGCTTTTGTTGAATGCAGCCCAAAACATACATAGTATAAACCGAATATGACATGGCTTGATTCAGATATCGATATGATCTTCACCGAGGCCATGACGATATCTCACTGTATTTCGCCACCGTGAGAATCATGATATCATTGGCCTCTCGTGAAGATAAATATGATATCTTCAGTCGGGCCATGTCATATCCCCTATATATACACACACACATACAGGTAACATTGTAAGAAATAACGGACTGTCTTGCAAACTGGGTCGTAAGACCTAAATGACATGTTTTCCTGTACAAAAACAAAGTTTTTTTTCTCAGCTTTACTAAGAATTTCCCATAAATACACAGTCTTTATTATCTGGAATTCATCTGCTTCTACAGCTTATTCCCTTCATGAATTTATAACGCACTTTTGTGACATCCCAGTCAGTTGCCATGGGAATAGCTGTGGTGTCACAAGCAGAGTATTATGACATCAGGTTGGGAAGAAGCAATAGGGAGCTGATGAACTCTTAAGGAACAACTATCCTGTTTTCATGCATATTGCCTCAGTAGTAAATAATTAGGGTTTGAAATAGAGAGTTAATGAGAAACATAAGCTGTGTTTTGTGTCCAAATATTATGTTTTTCAAAGTTCGTCTTGAGGCGTCAGTGGCTCTTTAAATGCTACTTGTATGAGCATTTAAACTGGCCATGAGGGGAGGCTATAAAACTAAGGGAGGCAACAACTGCCCTCTGAAAATGATGAAACAGCATGGAGGGAAAGTCCCAAGGGAGTAAGCTCCCCCCATGGCTGTGGCACAAGAAGACGGGGGTGGGGACAAGGCAGAGGACAAGGTGGGGTATAAATCAAGAAAGCAAGAAGAAAGGAGTAAAGGAGACAGGTAATGGAGAAAAAAACAATGGAAGAGAGGGTCATGGTGAGCTTCAGGGAACAACATAGGCAGGAGGGGAGAGCAGGGAAGCAGGGAGGGAGTAAGGTAAAGTTCAATGGGCCTACTCAACTGATGGTGTTATGCTTGTGTAACTTGGAAGATATTTGGCTGTCTGCCTCTCTATGCATAGGATATACCACCCTGTAGGTGTATGATGATGAGGAACCCTAGAGAAGGGTTCCACCCTAGAGGTGCCGTGGGAATGATTCCCTTTGCTAAAGGTAGCTTAGGAAGGATCCCATGGGGGAGAGAGAGAGAGAGATGAGCCACTGGAGGAGGAGGGGAGGATGGTGGGGTAATGAGAAAATGCTCGAAGAATTGAGTAGGAGGTGTGGCCTTTTATGGCCTGAGCGGGGTGAGTGGTTAGTTGCTCCACCCCATTGAACTTCAGGCACTGCCTTCCAATTCAATGGGCCTATGCAACTGAGTATTGTGTTATGCTTGAGTAACTTGGAAGATCTTTGGCGGTTCACCTCTCTATCTGTGGCGTATATCACCCTATAGGGGTACGATGGTGAGGAACTCTAGAGGCGCGTTCCACCCCCAGAGATACCATGGGAATGATTCACTTGGCTAAAGGTAGTTTACGACGGAGCCCAAAAAGAGTACCCAAAAGAGTGTTGAGCAGCATAAATGAGGCAATGAACTCAGAATGGTATGAAGACCTGAACGGAGGTTGGTAGGTGTAGTACAGTTAGGAGATGGAGCAGAAGAGCAGCATACAACGGATGAATAGTTACTGACTCATAGGTTGGAATGAGGCATGAGTACATGACTTCCTAAGGAGAGAGAGAACAGCTATGTGGCCACTATCCACCTCCATCCAACAGCGGAACCTAACTATGGAACCTACCTGTCTAGATATTATGACCATTGGCATGGAAGAGAGGAAGAAAAAAACCCTTTGAGGAGGGAACCTCAGGGGATCCAAGGACTAGGTAGCCTTCCCTCCAGGCATTGGGATATTTTGATTAGTGATGGCTCAGCTACTGCAATTTAGTACGCCAATCCAAGGGTGGAATCCAATTGAGGTGAACACTTTCACTCTATCTCTCTAACGGGATCACCGGGATAGGTTTAGAGTGAGCTCTGCAACACAGAGTACTCTGGACGTGGTATGAGCCTCCAAGGTGGGAGGAGGAGAGTAATGACCACCAAGGCACGCAGCCAGCTTACTGATCTATGAACAAACTGGGTGAACCGGAGGCGGTCGCAGGGAGAATAGCTTAAAGGGTGCCTCTGAACCCACTCGGGCAACCAAAGGGGCCCTGCTGGTGAGAGCCCCACTTCTCACCACTGAAGCCTTAAATTCTGCATCTGGAGGTGCCATCAGTACGGGTGATGACTGATGGTCCACCTGGGGCAAGAACATTCCCACTATGGGCCAGAGGAGAAGGACCCCACTCCAAGTTTTTGCAAGCTCAAGATGCGGACTGCATGGATGCAGAGCGAGACCATCAGCTGCAGGCTAGCCCTGAGCCAGGAGTAATGGACGAGGATGGCATGTCTTCAAATTGGAGAGAATGGAAAGTCGAGATGTAGCAGGCAACCCACATGTAAGTCACGCTCGGATATGCAGCCATGATGATGAGACCTTCACACAGGTCAGACTGAGCAACGGGGACCCTGATGTGGGTCCACAGAAGGCAGACAGTGAGTAGTAACTACAGGAGTGCATGTCACCCAGGTCCATTAAGAGGCCAAATTAGGAGCGATTTGAATATTTGACGAGTGGAAGAGATGGTAGCGGCTGGGTGAAGCCAGCAGCCAATGGTTGAGGTACAAAGTACCAGGAGTAAAGCCAGGTATAATGTTAGGTAGGAGGGGCTGGCGAAGTTGGTATGTGAAGGATGAGGTTCGAGAATGAATGGACTTGATAGTTGGATTGCGTTAATGCCAGGAAGACTGGTATGCGCATGATTACTGGTATAAGCCACAGACTGTGTCGAGTGATAGTAGAAGGCTGTATACACCAGTGACTGACAGAAGCCAACTAATGGTAGGGCAAGATAGCTTCCATGTTATAAATGGAGAACCAGCTTGTGGAGCTTGGAGCCATGGTGCCCATCACGGCACCGCAGTCCCTCGCTGTGGGAATAACAGAGAAGCCACAAGCTAAGCACTGTGGGACTAAAAACACTAATTTAAAGGGTGATTAACTTAAAGGCTTCAGGATAAATAAATTGAGTAACTGACAGCAGCTGAAGCCAGCTGACCTACCATAGACTGCAGACAAGGCAAGGTACACAATGTAAATTAGTCAAGTAGAGTATTTGAGAATGGGGGTAGTGATTGTTTGAGTAGGATAAGGCAGGAATCCCCAAAAGAAAGCAGAGCAAATGAGAGGAAGCGGGCAGACAGAAAAATGAGAAGCAGAGGGAAAAAAAGGATAAAGGTCAAAATCACCACCATGGCCAAGCAGGGCTAAATAGAGTCCAAGACCCTCAGAAAGTGGGCTGGGTAGCAAAAAAACAGATCGAGGTAGAGGCATGTTGGGGGGATGCTATGGCAAATGGAACTCCTTGGTTCAGGTAATGAGGAGTGGACATACCCATAAAGGCAGACAAAAAAAATTACTCCAGCAAAACCCAGGATAGCACAAGCATGAAGTGACCCACAGAAAATGGAATGAGCAACACCAAGAAAGGTGAAATACCCCAAAGGGAAGCCACAATGGGTTGGAAGCAATGAAGTCGCCCAAGTGATGATGTGAAGGAGTGAAGGGCAACAGGGTGGTGCAGTTATACGACACCAGGTAAACAAGTGAAGAGGAACAATGTGCTGCTCAGTCAGGCGAGGGAATGGGGCATCGAGGAGGGAAAGGGGCAATGTAGCAGGACACAACATAGGAGGGAGAGCAGGTCGGAAGTAGGGGAATGGGGAAGAGCTTGTAGCACAGCAGTGATGCAGAACGAGGGATGGGGTGAACGCAGCCTGGGAAGGTGAAGGCAGCAGAGAAGCCATGTGGGTGCATTGGGGATGATGCCGCACCCTGGAAGGGCAGGAAAGGATGGAGGGGTGGCTATGAATGGAGGAACCGCTCAAAGGAGAGGACGCTGACTCATGGACTGCACCTTGACGTGCCACGACAACAAGAAAAGAGGGAAAAAGAGGCACAGGTAAGGGGAAGGTAATGCTGGCAAATGGGGTAAACAGGACACCAGATGAGAGGAGCAATGGAAACACTAGGAAAAATGGAGAGAGCACCAAGGGCGGCTAGAGGTGAGATGAAGGAGGGGACAGGGAACAACAGAAACAACAAATGGGGAAGCAGGAGAAGGAGGGACCAACAAAGCCTCCAGCCTCAGTGAGAAAACGCTTGAGGAATAGAGTAGGAGGTGCGGCCTTTTATGGCCCAAGCGGGGGTAGTGGTTAGTTGCTCCGCCTCATTGAACTTCAGGCACTGCCTTCCAAAGAGCCGTATGCACCAATGCAAGTAGTCTAGGAGGTAAAACTCTGGACATTGAGGCCACATTGGCAGAGGCTAGCCTGGATTTGGTTACCACAGTAGAGTCATGGTGCACTGACAACCACACTGGGACATGGCCATACCGGGCTACTCTCTATTCAGGAGAGATAGGGAAAGGGAGGAGGGGTTGTAATGGAGGTGCTGTGGATATCCTAGAGACAGATACTGGGGTCACTATCTGTACACGGGTGGTATTGGATAAGGTACTTGTGGAAGCCATTATCAGGATGGCAAGTAAGGAGGATGTGCTGTTAGCTGGATATTTCAGTCTGCCAGATGTGGATAGGAGCCTTCCAACTGCAGCTTCGGCAAGGAACAGGGCCATCCTTGACTCCCTACAAGGGGATTTTCTCAAGCAGCTAATCAAGGAAACCACTAGGGATGGGGCAGTGCTGGATCTGGTGCTTACAAAGAGGGATGACTTTGTAGATGTCACAGTGGGCAGTCCTCTGGGTACCAAAGATCACCGTATAGTGTGGCTTAACATTAAGAAGGGAACAGAAGCAAACCAGATGAGGATATGGCTTCTGTACTTTAGGAGGGTGGATTTTAAATAAATGCAATACTGCCTCTGAAACTGTCTCATGGAGGGATTGCCAAGGAGGGGTAGAGGTGCCATGTGGAAAAATAAGGGAGGGCATAATTAAGGCAACCAATTTCTGTGTGAAGGAAGTGAGTACAGTATAAGGAAAAAGAGACTGTTAGGGTTCTCTAGGGAAGTGGCAGAGATGGTGAGGGGAAAAAAGAGTGGGATTCAGGAGGTACAGTATAAGGAAACACAGAGGGAGGAAGACAGGGAGGTATACCAAGTGAAACAGAGGGAAGCAGGAAAGGCAGTGAGAGGAGCAAAGGCACAGACAGAGAAAAGGCTAGCCAAAGGGGTGGCCAAAGGGGATAAGACTTTATTCAGGTACATAAGTGAGATGAGGAAAGCAAGGGGAGGAACAGTGAGGATAAGGAGATCGGCAGGGGGAGACTGAGCAAAAGAGGATCAAGTAGGTTGGCCCACTGGCATAGTGGTAGCACTACTGCTTATGATGCCGGCAACCTGAGTTCAGGAACAAACCTGGGCCATTGGAGGGCCGGCCAGGGGAGGATGGCTGAGCGTCTCAGCAGACTCTTGCCTCCTGGTCTCTGCCACAGTACTGCCAGCTGGGTGACCATGGGTGGGGGTGCAGGCTGGAGTCAGTACTAAGGGAGGTGGACATTGGTGCTTTGATGCTTCCGTGTCAGAGGCAACCTCCAAAATGTCTGAGGGATGGGAGAAACAGAAAAAGAAGGAAAACCTCCTGACTGCGCAGTATGCTGTCTGCCGCCTGCCACAGGCTCCACACCACCAACCGGGCTCTTGCTCCCTCACCGGACCCTCAAACTCCTGGCGGGAGGTAATGGGTGGCCTCTGGCAGCCCTTCCTGTGGGGGATTATCCATGGAGGAACATGGGAACAGTAGTTAAGTCCAAGAGAGATGGTGGGTGACAAGGCTGGGCAGTGCGTAGACCAAAGTGGGCCGGTTAGGTGACAAGCCGGAATAAAGTGTACTAAGTTCAAGAAAAGAAGAGGATCGGGGAAAAGCAGACATGCTGAACAGGTACCAGGGAGCAACACAAACAAAGAAGGAGGGCTGGACACAAGTCTATTTTCAGAGGCAAGAGTCCTGAAGGGACTTGCACCTCTGAAAGTAGACAAGGCTATGGGTCTGGACAGGATACAACTGAGGGCACTAAAGGAACTCAGGGCTAGCTACCCTACTGACAGCTTACTGGAGACTGGCATGATTCCAGAGGACTGGAGGAGAGCAGACATGGTCCCCTCTCCATAAGAGCAGCAGCAGGGAGGAGACTAGCAGCTATAGTCCAGTCAGTCTCACATGAGTGGTGGGGAAATTAATGGAAACCTGTTAAAGGAAAGATGGGTAGAGTATCTTGAATCCTATGGTCTACAAGACTAAACGCAGCATGGATTTATGGTAGGAGGTCATTCCAGACGAATCTGATTGACGTCTTTGACTGTGTGACCAGGGAAATAGCTCACGAGAGGGGAGTGGATGTGGCCTATCTGGACTTTAGCAAAGCCTTTGACACTGTTCTGCACGGGAGACCAATAAAGAAATTGAGCTGCTTAAGAGTGGAACCCAAAGTTGTAACTTGGGTAAGGAACTGGTTAATGGATAGGCAACAGAGGGTGGTGGTTAATGGCACTCACTTTAATGATGGAAGATTGACCAACGTGGTGCCACAGGGCTCAGTACTGGGACCATTCCTCTACATTGCAGAAGAACTGGAAGGTAAGGTAATGCCTTTTTGTAGATGACACCAAAATCTGTAATAGAGTGGACAATCAGGAGGGGGTAGAGAGAATGCATAGGTACCTTAGGAAACTTGAGAAGTGGTCAAGAGCATGGAAGTTGGGGTTCAATGCCAAAAGGTCCAGAATCATACACCTAAGGCATAGGAACACAGGAGCTGAATATAGAATGGGGGTGGGGGGGGGTACAGACAGTTAACAGGAAAGGAACCATGTTGTTATAGCTCATGATCTCAAAGTGGCAGGCAGTGTGACAAAGCAGTGGGGAAAATCCAGTGGGATGCTGGGATGCATAGAGAGAGGTGTCTACAATAGGAAGAGAGCAGTGGTGTTGCCACTGTATAACTCACTTGTGAAACCCCACCTGGAGTATTGTGTTCAGTTCTTAAGGCTGCAACTCAGAAAGGACATAGGGTGGAGGCAGCCTAGAGGAGGGCAACAAAAATGGTGCAGGGGTTGCATCAAAAGCCCTATGAGGAGAGACTGCGTGATCTCAACATATACACCCTGGAAGAGAGAGCAAGAGGGGACATGATAGAGACCTACGGGTACCTCATGGAGGTGAACAGGGTGCAGGAGGGGAGTCTCTTTCAAATAAAAGAAAGAACCAGGACCGAAGGGCATGCAGTGAAGCTGGGTGCTGGGGGAGTTTAAGAGGGATGTGAAGAAGTACTATTTCATTGAAAGAGCGGTGGACACCTGAAACTGACTGCCAGCGGAAGCGGTGGAAGCAAAAACAGTAGGGGTTTTCAAACTTGCATGGTAAAGATGTAAGGGAATATTAGTAAATAGGCAGGGAGGCGGGAGATCACCAGAGACCAGTTGATGTCTGTGGAGACAGACTAGGCAAGAGCCATCTTGGCAGACTGGGTGGGTCAGGTGGTTCTTTTTTTGTAGACAAATTCTGTGTTTCTAATCAATTAAGCAAATAAACAACAGGCGTGATTTAAATTTACAAATTCTGTTTGCTAAAACAAACATAAATTTTTGTTGTGAGGTGCTACAGCAGAAAAAAATAAAGGTTTTGAAGAAAGACCTCCGTCAGAGCCAGCCTGGTGGTGCTGAGGGTTGAGGTCCTGGATGCCACACCTCGCACTACACCGGTGACTCGGGTTCGGGAATGCACCCAAGCCATCTGGGGTTGGCTGGGAAGGGAGAGGATTGAGTATCCGATGGCCTGTCTCCTCTTCCTGGGGAGGGTTCAGGGCGTACACCTCTCTGCGGTGGCCCCTGATGGAAGTCGGGGACATTGTAGGTGTGGTGCATTCGGGGGGAAGTACAGTGGACATTGGCATGCAGTGCCTGGACATCACTGCACGTCTGTACTTCAGGGGAAAAAGCTCAGAGAAAAATGACGCTTGGTCATGGCGGCTTGATGGCCGTGCCTCTTCACCCAGGGCATCTGGCAGGAATCACGCTCTGGTAATAGATCCAGGCCCGGCAGAGGGAGTGGGGATCCCTCTGTGGCTACTGTGCATGCTAGCCACATACAAGTGAGCCATCAGGTTGAATGGATGAGAGAGGACAGTGACCGGATGACAGGCACCACCTCTTAACAAGTTATGCCACTAAGTTCAAAACACCATTGAAATACATTAAACTGCATACCTGTTTCTTCAGTTCATTGTCCGGCTTTGAAGAGTGAAGATGTGTCTGTGGTCCAGAGAGAATTAAGGCATTGGACCCCGATGGGTAAGTAAGGGCTTGGGGGGGTGTGGGGTGATGGGTGCTGAGTGGGAGGATTGGGTGGGAAGGGGACAGAAACATCTGCAAAAGACATTGATGGTGTTTTCTTTTTACAAGGTAAATAAAAAAAACGTGGATCCCAGATCATGACACTGGGGGACTGGGCACACCCAGTGGCACTCTTATGTTTTGAGGGGAGGTGCTGAGAGGGAGTGTTGGGTGGGGGGAATATCTATAATGTTTAAAAGAAAAATTGGCGGCATCCTGATCACAACACAGGGGGATTGGGCACCCCCAGTGTCATTCTTATGTTTCTGGGAGTGGGTGCTGAGAAGAAGGATCAGGTGGGGGATATCTATAGTTAAAAAAAAAAAAAAAAAAAAGAAATCAGCAGTCATAGCGGAACACGATACATTCTGCCATGTCCAAGATGGCCACCGCAACTCATTGCGCATGCGCGACTAGTAGCGCATGTGCAGTAGAGTGCAGTAGCCATCTTGGACATGGTGGAATATGCCGTATTCCGCTGTGACTGCCGACAGAGTGAAAAAAAGTGCTGTGCTATTGCTAGTGGAGACAGCGAGCGACGTGCTTCATGGATGTGAAGGTGACTGTGTTGCAACTACAACATGTTGTCCAGTCGGAAGGTATGCGCGAAGTCCTTTTTTTGTTAGCAAGAGATCTACAGGGATATGCCCACTGCAGCCCTAAAAATCTGTATGATCGTTTCACCACCTCTGTCATCTTTCTCCATTGGCTGCTATAGGAGAGTTCCATCACCTAGAAATGAGTTCCGCCACCTAGAAATCTATATGTGAGAGTTCCCCCACCTAAACATTTCCAATTTATCCACCAGCCCAGGAGAGCTCTATTTATGTTGCCAGTCCCTCTGACCAGCAAAGAAGAACTAAGGATTACAGCCAGCTGTCAATGTGGAGGGGACAGGGTTATTTGATGATGCTGCAGCTTTGGGGTGGTATAGTCCCCAGTTGATAAGTATGTGCAACCCAGCAGCAAATGAATGCCCAGTGGCAACACGGAATGACATAGAAATAGCCACCACTTCAAGCCAGAACATAATTAAGCCTTGCAAACCATCAGTGATTAAAAATTGCCTAGACCTACAGCTCCCTCAAATATGTTGGTTGTACCAATTTAGCCAACAGAATGCAAGCTCCTGAGCCATTCGTTGCAAATATTCTTCCTTCTTATTAACCCCCAAATCCTGTTTTTATGACCCTAGTCTTGCTGGCTGTCCCTTTTTGGGTCCATCGTGGGCTAGTTTCCAAACTTGTCACCCCATTCCCAGCCAACCAGACCATACCACAGCTTACCTCCAATGGCAGGGGTGGGGAACTTATCAGACTACAAGGCACCATTATCCCTGTCTTGGGGTAGGGTCCAAGAGTGCCAGGGCCTTCATCTTGATTGAGCGTAAGTTATAATTTTTCACACCCAGGCATCGTGAGTGAGCCCAATATGTGTAGTCACAATAAGGCACACTTAAATAAGGCTTGATCAGGTGGACTCTCCCTCAACATTTCAGGTTTCAGCTTCAGTGCTACCCATTATCAAACAGCTAGCTGTGTTGCAGCAAGACTGGCCCCCATTTCCTCCTCTCACCACCACAGAGCGGGTGAGTGTCCTCTGTGATACTTAATTCTTCTCCTCCCAAGCCCTCAGATGTTTGGAGCTGGAGGAACAAACCCGGGTCGTCATCAACATCACCCCAAGTACTAACATCCATAAGATTGTCCTGTCTACTACTCTCAGTAGGCCCCCCCCCCGAAAATTCATATTACCTCCATAACTACTGGGTTGCTTATTATGGCCTCCTCTAGGCATGAAATGTAAAGGTGGGCACCTTAAAAAACATTGGCATATCTCCAGTCTCAGTGTACAGTTTGAAATCTTGGAAGTCTTGACAATCTTTCTACAGGGAACATCCCTGGTCCACCAGATCAAATTTCCATTCCTTCATCAGAAACAGTACTAGAAACCTCAGCATACTTTTCAACACTGTGCCATAATTCACTCATCCAATGCTGCTCTCTCTATATATTTTTCAGTCTCTAGTTATTTACTTTCCTCATTTCTAAAATTGACAAGATTTGGGGCAGTATCTCCACCTCTAATGTCATTAACATCCATCTCTCCTTCAGCAACATCCCTAACTCCCCATCTTGCCTAAGGTCATTCCCTTATTACTATGAGGAGTCCCAATGGCAAGGCTGCTGAATCACAGCTCGTAAAATGGGGTCTGCAGTACCTGAAGCCCTGAGGTGGGTATGATTATGTACTTGTCAATTATTGCTATTGATCTGCTTTGATGTGCTCTGAATTGTTTAGCTATAAGCTTTGTTAGCTGACATATGTTAATTGTTAATAGGTTACAGTCCAGTTGTTTGTGTAATACCTCTCTGTATGTAAATCGATGCCTCTGTTTTGTATGCAAACTAATGCCTTCTATATGAATATAATTAACTCTGGATCACCCCTGAAAAATGGGACGCTTTGTCTCAGTGGGCTTACCTGGTTAGCACATTTCAATAAATAAATAAAACTTATCTTCTCATGGCCTGAAAGACATTGCCATGCCGCTAAAGAAAAGCACCTCCTTCAGTCTTGACCATCTTCCATCTTCACACCCAGTAAAGAGAAAAGAGATGGTAGAGGAAAACCCAGGAGCTGTTTTTCACTTGGGGCCTGCTCTCTGTGCATGCGTACTTTGTTTTCATATAATGTCTTTACTTACTTTCCCAACATACTCAACAAAGAACATTGCTTGGCAGTGTACAAGATACATTAGATGCAACAAGTTATGCAGAGGTTAATATTACATGGGCCTACATTCATAGCCCTAGGAAAGAGCTCTGGGGAGGCCAGAGCCCCAGTGTACCACAGAAGGGTGCTCACGTGACAGTAAATAGTACAAAGGTTCGGGTCCCCCCAATGAGTCCTTTGAAGGTCCATAGTAGCCCAAGCAGAAAGGAGCCTTAGAAGAAGTGCGTCTCACAGAAAGTATGCCCCCACATGAGATGGCAGCCTTCAAAAACATAAATTGCGATTTGCCATTTCAAACATTAACAAGCATTGATGGCTCCACAAGGACATTCTAGCCTTCTTAAGGACAAGAATAAACGTTGGTCTAAATTTGAGGCTTCTGGCATACACACTGATTTCATTGAATATACGGCCAAAATAAATGTTTGCAAAAAAGCGATATGCCATGCCAAAAGTTCCTACTGCAAAGCCCTTTTAAATGACACATTGGGTGACTCCAAAAAGTTCTAGCACCATATTAAAAACTTTATTGGTACTAAACAGACTTTCTCTACAAACGATTTGGTGATCAGTGGCTCAGATTGTAATAATCCTGCCACTATTGCAAATACTTTCAACTCCTACTTCACAGGTCTCTTCAAGTATTCCCATGTAGCTACCTCACAACTTAACTCTAATTCTGTAAATTCCTTTCTCTCCTCTGAAGTCCCTCATGCTCTGCTTTCACTTGCACGTGGTCTCTACTAGTGAAGTATATAGACTTCTTAACTCTGTCTCAGTCTGTAGTAGTGTTGGCTCAGATGGTCTTCTTCCATGGTTACTAAAAGTAGCTGCCCCCCACTAGCTCCCCCCTTATCAGTATTTACAAGGCAATCTCTTTACTCTGGTATAGTCCCAGATATATGGAAAATTGCCAGGATTGTTCCTGTCTTTAAGAAAGGTGACATTAAATCTGTTTCTAACTACTGCCCTATAGCTATCCTTCCAGTTCTTAGTAAGCTCTTGGAAAAGACAATATCTGTCCAAATCATCAATTATCTACAAGTCCACAGCCTCCTCTCAGAATCCCAGCATGGTTTCAGAATTGGCCATAGTACAACTGCCCTATTAAAGTTTACAGATGACATCAAGGTGGCAATAAATTATGTTCAATATACTGTACAAGTGCTGTTTTTATTGACCTTACAAAGACCTTTGATCTTGTTGATCATTCTCTTCTTTTATCTAAGATGCCCTCCTTTGGTTTATCCTCTTCTGCAGTTAGTTGATATCAGACCTACCTTGCCAACAGGAAACAGTTTGTTAAATTTAACTCCGCTGTATCTTCTCTCTCTAATACTAATGTGGGAGTGCCCCAATAATCTATTCTTGGTCCTCTACTCTTTACTATCTTTATCAATGACCTGTTTCTAAATGCCTCTTCTTGTTCGTCCTTACTCTGTGTTGATGACTTAATACTATACTCTGTCTCCGACAACCTTGCTTCCATCAACTCCACCCTTAATACTGACTTCCATAACATTATTCCTGGCTGTCACATAATAAATTACTACTCAATGTCAGCAACACTTATTCTATGCTATTTGACTCTGCCCCTAGGCTAAGAATGTGCACGGGGCAACTATCAGTCTCCAACCTGATGGTACAGTTATTGATAATGTTCGCAACTTTAAATATCTTGGTGTGATTCTGATCCCTTTACTAGACTTTGCCCAACACATTAAAAATGTGTGTAGGACTGTAAATACAAACTAGGCCTTGTCTTTAAATCTAGCTATGCCCTTAAACCCTCTGCTAGAAAGATTGTTGCTCAGGGACTACTTCCTACCCTTACCTACTGTGCTGCTGTTTATGCCTCCACAGCTAAAACTCACCTTCACAGATGGGACACCGCCTACAGTACTGTTGCTTTGCGCTGTCATTACACCGTCTTACCAATCACTGTTGGCTTTACAGAGACTTAAACTGGCTATCCTCTGATGCCTTCCATTCTTATGCCCTTGGTACTATAACAGATAAACTAGTTCACACCGGAGTAGCATCTTCCCTTGCCTCATATTACCTCCTCTCTCATTCCCTACCCACTTTGCTCTGGGGAATGGTCCCTACTCTCTGTCCCCAGGCACCATGCAACTATGGGCTCCCAAGCCTTCTCACACTCTGCTGCAACACTATAGAACTCCTTGCCAATCTCTGTCAGACTCTCCTTTTCTCATAGTCACTTCAAGAGGGAGTTTCACCGCTATCTTCTGCTCTCTCATCCTTGTAACTTCTCTCTTCCAACATGAGCCTCCTGCTACACCTCGACTTCATGAGTTGCAGCACTGTGAACGTCTTCCTGCACTTATATTTTGTTTCCTCCCCCTCTCAAATTCTCCCCCTGACCCTTTCTGCCCTTACTCTCAGTCTTGATGCACCTATGTCTTTCTCCACCCCGTCTTCAAAGCCTTTACCCTTGGTGCTATTCACTCTTTATTACTATCTTCCCATGCCCTTACCAAGTGCTTGAATTTTCTCTCCTCTAGTATATGTAAGATGTAGTGTTGCCTTATTGTGAAAACCTCAGTTATAATGTTTGTAATTTTGCCTATTGTTTACACAAATTATTGTGCTTTGTACCCTTGTTCATTTTTTTTCTGCTTTTACTATTCTGATTACCTATGTGACTTCAACTGGCTTGTACACAACATCTTGTACAGAGTATTTCTTTACTACTTGTCTATTATTGATCCCATTGTATTTTCTGTATGCTTTTTTGTTTTGTACTCTCCCGGGTCGTACCTGAAAATAGGCATATATCATGCCGGCCCAGTGGCGCTGTGGGTTGAGGCGCTGGAGGCCACACCTCACGCCACGCCGGCAACCTGGGTTCGGGAATGACCTCAGGTCACCGGGGAGCTGGCTGGCGGGAAGGGTTGGAGCAGGATTTCCCCCTCCAGGGGTGGACGCTTCTCTGTAGTCCCGCACCCATCGGGTGCAGGTCAGATGGGTGCGTAGGTGGCAGGAGTGGTGATGTAAGTCTGGGGTGGGATGGAAGGGTTCATCAGATCCTGGTGTGCGCACGTGCCTCCACGCACACATACGCAAGTGTATGCCATGACCCTGGGAAGGGGAGAAAAAGGTAAAAAAATAGAAAAATTGTATGTGGAAAAAAAATAGGCATATATCATGTCTAGTGTACTTACCTGGTTAACAGAAAAAAACTAATAAATGTTGAATGTTTGCTTGCATGCTCCACCACACTGCAAGGCTCATGGTGGAATGCCCACAAGTCGCCACTTGCATGGGTCATGGACTTTCTTTTCTGCCGCCCCTACCCTCTGGAACAGCCTGCCACTCTCCCTGAGAGTCCTTGACTCCCCACGGCACTTCTGCAGGCTCCTCAAGATGCACCTACCGAAGAATACTACCTGTTCTTGCTCTCCTGGGTGATCTTGCGATGCAGCCTTTCTCCTGGTTACACCTTCTAAGTCTTGGCCAAATTAGCAAGTTTACAATTGAACTTGCTTTACATGCATTTGTGCTTTTTTGATATCTCAGTGTATTCTTTTCTGATCTTTGGGTGTCATGCCCTACCCACCCCATTACATAACCTCTGTATAATTTCCCCTGTTATTTCTGTGGTACCAGGTTAATATAGCACTTACAAGGGAGCACTTCAAAAAACATGCAGTGGAAAGCACAAAAACATTTGCAGTGACAGGGGTATAACAGTGGTAGGGAATAACTGCTACCCCTGTCGCTGATCGGAAGAAAGTGGAAGGGCTACAGAAGGCTGTGCTACTGGGTCCTGCTGAGCTGCTCCCATGGTGGAGTGACTAGGGCACCAGTACACAGCAATGAAAGAGACCTGGGACTGCAGTTCAGATCCCCCCAGGTCTCGTACTGTTGCAACATTTAAAAAAAAAAAAATAATTTTTGCCCTCTTAAGTTTCACCCCATCCCCAAAGTCCACAACCCCCCGGAGTTAGTTATTTAAAGTCCAGGGGGTGTGGGAAGCAAAGCCCCCTGCAAAATAGAAAATGTGCCATTGTTCTCAATGGGTGATGTGCGTTCCTTGTTTGGTCGGTGTTTTGACCAACATTATTTGGGTTTGCGTAATATTGGTTACGGTATTCTTTGCCGTGCTCTTTCATCTGCAGCATTATGACCCCATGCCTATTTCTGTTTACCTAGTGCATTGTATTGACTTTTGATGTATTTGTTCCCTGATGTATTGTATCCAGGAGTTCAGTTAATTTATTTTCAATGGAAGTCTAAAACTTCCAGGAGTTCAAATCTGGAAGTCATTCCAATTTTTTGGAAGTCAAAATACTTCCAGGATCCCACTTTTGGAAGTCAGTATTCTAGGATGGACAAATTTATGGATGTTAACATAATAAATTAGTGGTAAAATACAATTTCTGTCAAAAAATCCATCATTTCTGACTTCTATGCCTACAATTTTGGAAGTCATCTAATTTTTAGTTTTACATCTGGAAATCAATGACTTCCTCTCTCTTTATTTTGAAAGTTTTAGACTTATTTTTGGAAGTCAAATACTCCCAAAATGGAGTTAACTGGTAAGCCTGATTGTATCTCTCTATTCTTGTGCCATCTCAGTGGCCCGGTTCGTGCCTGGAAACAGTCCATGGGATCAGTGCACCTAACTACCTAGTCAACAAATGAATAAATAAATAAATGCTGTTGTACCGGGTCCTGTTTGTTACACATTTTTACTATATATTCACCCAAGACAGGCCAGATGAGATGTAATATGTCATTTACATTAGGGTCCTGATTTTGTAGTTTTATACTGCATTTACTTAGGACAGTAGAGGTGGAATGAGATATCTTGTTTTTCTGGTGTGGTTCTTCTTGTATATGTATTTTTTAGGACAGATCATCTTAGATGCAACATCTCCTTTTCAGTGGGGTTCTGCTGTAGGGTCCTGTTGTTACACAGTTTTTGCAATATATTTACCCAGTATAACCCAGCTGATATGCATTATCTCATTTTCATTGGGGTTCTGCTTTGACCAATTTTGTACTGTATTTGCCCAGGAAAGCCCAGCTGAGAAACACTATCTCATTTTCAATGGGGCCCTGCTTTTACCCATTTTTGTAATGTATTTACCCAGGACAGTCCGGCTGAAAGGCAAGTTATATTTTCAGAGGGGTCTAATTTTTACAATGTATTTTTCTCAAGATAGAGCAGCATGGGTGCACAGTTTAGTGGGTGCTCTGCTGTACTGCGGTCCTGATTTTATACATTTTTATTATATATTTACTGGGATAAGCCAGTTGAGAGGCAATCTCTTATTTTCAGTGGGCTCCCACATTTTGATCCCAAATTTCCAACATAGTTTTTTATGACCTGATGTTATGATCAAGAAAGGTGGAATTTTTTTTTAAATCTCATCTGAAAGATGATGCAGTGCGACTGTGAAATCATGTTTCAGAGAGGATTTGAAAAATGACACCTGTCATGTTCATCAGGTGGGGTAACACAAGGGATATGCTAAACATTAGGGGCCAACATCTGCAAAAATAAAGTTATGAGTAAATGTTGGAACAATTCAATATTTCTTCATAACTTTGTTGTTTTTGTTACATTTTGACCCCAGATTTTCAACATAATCTTTTAATGGCCTCATGTTATGATCAGTACAGATGGATTTTTTTAAATCTTGTCTGAATAGTGGTTTCACAGAGGGACTGCAAAAACATGTTTCAAAGGGGATTTGAAAAATGACAACTGTCATGTTCATCAGGTGGGTAACAAAAGGTCTAATGTGCACATTTGGGGCCCAAATCTGCAAAATCACTAAATTATGAGTAAACATTGAGAACATTGTGTTTCCTCATAACTTTACTTTTTGACATTACATCTAATGTTACATCTAATGTTTTTGACCCCCAATTTTCAACATTGTCTTTTTATGAACCTACCTTATGATCACGGCAGATGGAATTTTTAAAATCCCATTTGAAAGGTGACTTTGTGGAGCGAATGTGAAAACATGTTTTGTAGAGATTTGAAGAATGACACCTTTCATTTTCAAACCCCACCTGAAGGGTGATTTCCTGGAGTGACTACAAAATCACCTTTCAGGCCAAATTTGAAAAATTTCACCTACCTTGAGGTGGGGTCCCAAAAGGCAATGTTGAAAATCTTATTTTTGGGGTTATGAAAAAATTACCAAGTTATTAGTACAAGTTCAAAATTCATTGAAATATATTGATTGATCTGGTGTCAAAAAGTGAAGCTGTGTCTCTGGTCCAGAAGGATTACGGTGTTGGACCCGCTCTAGGTAAGTAAGGGGTGGGGTGTGTGAGATGGTGAGTGCTGAGTGGGGGGAAGGTAATGGTGGTGGGAGGTGGCAGAGACAGACATTGACACACAGTTTTCTTTTTTAAAGGGTGTAACAGAGAAATAAAGACACTGAGGGACAGTTTTCTTTGTTTCAGGTACTGACACTGGGGGTTGGACATCCCAGTGTCAGGTTCTTATTTATGGGGCATGGGAAGTGATCAGGAGGTGGGAGAGATACCTAGCAGAGCGTAGGATCCTCCTACAAGGCCTTGAGCAAGAGCAAACACAGAAAAACACACACTCTCATTTTAGCAAAAAAGTGTAAGTTGAGTTCCTGTTTGAGGGGGGGCACAGGCTGATCATGATGCTGAACAGCTGCTTGCTGGGTGGCATCATGCAGACCAAAGCAAAGAGCCACCATGCGATACAGGCAGCTCTTCTCTTTGAACTTCATGAAGTTTCCACCTAAAGCTTGATTATGCATCAAATTTTTAAAGCACAGCTTCACTGGCCAGTTACTGGGAGTTAAAGGGGACAGGAAATGTGTGCTAATTGGCAGTTGTTTATAAAGTTCTTATTCTCAGAAAAGATATGCATTATCCTAAAGTATCCATATTTACTGTACCTGAACAAAAAGTGATCTGTAAAACTGTAGTTTGCATTGTTTGTGTTTTTCTGGGCAGCATTCTGTTACAGTTCACTTCATGGAATGACTTATGTGGAGTTTTTACTATGCCACAGTTTGTGTACAGAATGCTAATTATGAGCTGCTGACCTATCAGAACCCTGTTTAGAGTTCTGTGAACAAACCATGACATCGTTAAAACTCAAAATTATTGGTTCCATAAAGAAAACTGTATTAGACTGCTGCCCATAAAAGCAAAACAATGCAAAATACACTTTTTTCTTATCCCCTTTTATTCAGGCACAGTTAAATATGAATTATTTAGGGGAATGTATATCATTTCTGAGAATAAGAACTTAATAAACAGCTGCTAGTTAGAAATAATTTCCTGTCCTCTTTAAACAATTGTCATGTGGCATTATTTGACAAGACAGAAGACTGGATTACAACAGTTCTCTCACAACCATTTTACAATCTGCTTTAGTCTGTGTGCACCAGAAGCCAAGGATAATGAGTGATTTAAATACTGTATACAAACACAAGTGCTGTTAAAGTGTGTGGGATGTGATTACAGAGTACTGCAGATGTCCGTCTAAACTATGGAATTTAAAATAGACTTCAAGATCAACTGGATAGACTTATGGCCTACATTCACCAGTACTTCACAAAGCCAGACTGTATCACTAATATGTAGGGGTGAAGTGGTGGTTAAAATATATATTCTGTTCTGGACCAGCGTAATCAGAATGACTGGATGCAGGATGGATAGTGAGGCGGGTAGGAGTGAATTAAAAAGAGACATAGGCAAATTGGAAAGGTCGTCCAAGGTTTGGCAATTGAAATTCAGTGTCAAAAAGTGAAAGGTTATGCACTGGGAAGGGGAAATTCGAGGACTGAACATTGGATGGAGGGGGTTGGAGTGCACCCCAGAAGAGAAGGCTCGGGATTATAATTAATGACAGCCTCAAGAACCTAAGCCCAATGTACCAAGGCATATGGGGACGTTTTTTTTTTTTTCAGTTAATCTTTTTATTGCGAGATTTCAGAGTTTTACAGATACTGAACTTTTAATCAAATGACTGGGTTAGTGGTTTACAAACATACCACTATATTACATACAGCCAGATGTAATTATATACTATACCGGTAAAACACTTCCCTTTATGATTCCTACTGACTAGCAGGGTGGAAAACTAACATTAGTTATGAGACTCATTGAAAAAACCTACTTGACCTTGTTGTGTCTCTAAGGATGAGAAAATTAGAGGTACTTACTCACACTGGATGACAAGGATACAGGTGTAGCAAAGCTTCTTCACATATAGTGTAGAAACTGGGACGGGGGGGACCTTGTGATCAGTCCACATAAGAGCACTCAAGAAAGCTATGGAGAGAGAGATCAGAACAATCTTTGTCAGTCATTACTAGTTAGTCAGCCATTTCTATGTGGAGTTTCAAGGGGGTTTAATCTTGTCCTTCGTATACCTAGAGGGAAAAGCATAGTTACCAGAATCAATATAGGCAAAGTAGGAGGCCCACATTTACACAAATTTAGTAAGACATCTGTTTTTATAGCAGGACAACCTAGTTAGGATAGCCAGTTTTTCTAACGTGGAAAACCAATCTGTAGTCTGTGGGACTCCTAAGGATTTCCATCTTTGTATAATGAGACTTTTACATTCTGTAGAGGCCTGTATTAACCACAGGGTCTGAGTTGTGGATAGGGTCAGAGATTGAGGCATAAGGCCTAGGATCCACAAGCCAGGGTCCGCCGGTATATCTGACTTCAGAATTTGGGAGCAGAGAGTCATCATGGCATCCCATTAAGGCTTCAGGGGAGAGCAGGCCCAGAGGATGTGAAGCAAATCTGTCTCAGGAGCATCACATTACCAGCAGTTGTCAACATTTAGAAGACCCATCTTTTTTAATAGGACAGGGGTACAGTACCAAAGGTGCATAATTTTATTCTGTAGAAGGAAGCATCCGGGCTACACAGCAGACCTGGTGTGTCCTCAGCCATCACTGTCACCATTGTAGATCTGTAATGGTTACATCTAATGTTTTTGCCCAATTGGTCTTAGCCGGGGCCGAGGGGTTTGGAGCACTGTCTCTCAAAAACCATTGTATGGAGCCAGCCTTCCCTTTAGAAAGCGTAACTTAGGCTTTAATGGGAAGAGGGGAAGGCTTGACCGCTTTGCACCTTTTACACACTACACAGGAACAGAGACGTTTAACTCAAGAGTAATAGAGGCTTCTCATCTGAAGGTACTTCCAAAAATCACTTTGAGGCAGTCCATACCTGGATTGTAAGCTGTGGAACAAGTCCATGACTCCATCCCCAGGTATACACAGATCCCCAATATACTTCATTCCTTTGGTGATCCAATCCGCGCAGTTCAAGGGAGTATTATCAATGCAGAGGCTGGGGTTATGCCAAAGTGGGGTGTATATCCCCATGTTAAGACAGTGGGAGGTTTTAAGCCCTAGCTTTTCCCAAGCCAGATGAGATTGTTGGATGGAATGCCAGCCCTTAAGAAATGTTGGTAATGGCTGGGTCTGTGTTGCCATTTTGAGGAGCCATTCATAAAATCTCTTTCTATGTGAGTCCAGGCTGGTGGGTAAGGGGGAAGAGACTGGCCTTCTTCCTTTAAAGATTTTGCCACCGTGAATGCTATGGAATATTGATAAAAATCTGGTAAATTCCAACCTACTGTCAGATTTTGGGCTCTTAACTTTGCTATACTAAATCTGGGCCTAGATGACCCCCATATAACGGAGCTGAGCAAGGTGTTCAACTTCTGGTTGCAAACTTCGGGCAGGAGGAAACGGAGATGAGATAGTAGATGATAAATCCTGGGGGCAAGCATCATTTTGATTGCGGAGATTTTGCCTGCCATGGAAAGATGTAGATGTGCCTATCTATCTACATCATTCTGGAATTTGGACATCAGGGGTTTAAAGTTTATATCTACCAGAGTTGTAAGTCTAGAGGTGAGTCTGATCCCCAAGTATTTTATTTTGGAGTGCGTCCATACTAGGCCCATATTCCCCATGTCAGCTGGCGAGGCAAGGACATTCAGAAGTAGGATTTCGGATTTAGCCACCTTAATCTTTAGGCCCAAAAGTTCCCCAAATGCTGTTGAAAGGATGTGTGGGAGACTAAGGGGGAGATCTCAGGTCAAAATCAGGCAATCGTCAGCATATGATTTTGTTGTGTAGCGCTTGTCCGCTACCTGTACCCCATAAGTGTGCGGGTGGGTTCTTTTTTTTTTGTTGCATAAAACTTTTTATTGATGTTATTCAAGCAAGCACATTCATATGAGCCTGTGGGTGAAACGGCGTATGTTCCTCCCACTTACAACTGTGTGCATATTATCTATATTTCATATCTATAAATACATAAGTGTCATCCAGTATGACAGGCATGTGTAAAAGTTCCAATGTGTACATCCCAAGAAAACTTTATAATTACTGCATGCCACAATTTCTGAGACTACTATTGTTACACGCCATAGCTTGCTAGATACACCTCTATATTGTGATTCCATGCAAGCCTAATTAACTCATCAGTCATGGGAAAAAACTGTAGAAGTTAAAAAGAAATGAAACCTAACACCCTAGGCCTCCCCTTCCGAAACAACAACAGGGTGACCTGTGGAGTGGGAAAAGGAAAAATAGTTAATGGATTTGGATGTGCTCTCAAACTTATATTATAATAGTATTTCCTGATTTATGTAATAAAATAAACATTTATTGTTTCATGCCTCTGTGTGTGTGTGTTTATTGAGTTCTTTATTCACTATGCATGGATGTCTGTTCTCCCTGCTTATGTACGACCAGTCAGGCTCTGAGAGACTCCTTATATCATACTCCCCTCCTGTAAAATACTTATTTCCCCTGGGGTAAGGGTTCCTATAAAAAAGCTCCCCCCACGTGTTCCAGAAGGTTTCCTCCCTCCCCTTAAGTGCGTATGTTAGTTTGTCCATCGACAGAGTTTTAATTGCCAGGGTTTTCCATTGGGCTACTGTTGGGGTGTGCTTTGTAATCCATAGATTCTGAATACCCTGTCTAAAAATGACCAGGAGGATTCTGATCCACCTGGGGTGGAGCACCCACTTGTCTAACCCCACAACAGTAACTCCCAAAAGGAGGGAGCTTGGAGAGAATTTGAGTGTCTCTTCACACATACTGGACAGCTCCTTCCAGATATCCCTCCAGTATTGTTGCACTCCCGGGCACTCCCAGTAATAGTGTATGACTGTGCCCCTGTCCACACCACATTTACTACACATGAGAAAAACACCTGGGCAGAAATGGTGAACCACACTAAGGGGGTAGTATAGTCTGTGTAAGAATTTATATTGTAATTTCTTGAATTTATTACAGAGAAGTAAACCCATTTGCGTGTTCAGCAGCATTTCCCAGTTTTCATGCATGATTTCTAACTGTAAATCTCTTTCCCATTTGAGCTTCATCTTTATCGAATCTCCTTGGAAGTACATCTGTCTATCTTGGCAGCTTGTTCAATAAGCCCCTTTTCATTGTCCCTTGCCCCCAGAATTATCCTTTCAATTTCCACCATGGAGGGTTCCTGCAATTTCGGTCTTTCTAACTTCTTCCAGTAATTCCTGGCTTGGAAATACCTGAACATATGGGTTGGTGGTAGTTCCAGTGCTGTCTGCAATTCCTGAAAGGCGCTCATGTTCCCATTCATTATTACATCTCCTACACATCTGACCCCCTTCTTTTGCCATCCCTTAAAACCCTCATCTTCTAGTCCAGGTAAGAAATCCGGGTTCTCCACTATCGGCACTAAAAGTGTGTTGACCTGGGAGATTGCTTTCCTCTTTTTCACCTCCTTCCATGCCTCCAGGCTGGCTACCACCAATGGGTTAGGGCTTCACCTTGTTTTGTAAGCTTTTAATCCATTTTTCCCTAGGTATGCTGATACGCTCCTAGGGCAGCCCTGCTCCTCCAAGTCTAACCAGTTTGCTGCTTCCCCTCTGTTTACCCAATTGTGTATGTATCCAAGTTGGGTGGCCAAGTAATACCCTTTGATATCTGGGAAGTTTAGCCTTCCTTTCGAATTGTCCACCTTTAGCCTTGTAAGGCTAATCCTTATTTTTTTCCCCCTGCCATATGAAGTTTGAAAAAGCCCTTTTCTAAACATTTAATATCCTTTTTATTGAGGCCCCATGGCATCATTTGTGTTATATATAAAATTCTGGGTAACACGTTCACTTTAAGGAGGTTAATCCTCCCCATCCAAGAAATGGGTAGAGCTCTCCATCTGTGGAGATCCTTAAGTACTGTTTCCAAAATTTACTTTATATAAGGCCTTTAGATCCCTTCCAACTCATATTCCCAAGTAAATGAAGGCCTCCTTCACCGTCTTCAGTCCCCATGAGCTGTCTCCACCCTTCCCATCTGTCCCTAAATACATGAGTTCAGACTTATTTATATTAAGTTTATAGCCTGAGAATGTAGCAAAGGCCTGTATGATTTCTAACACTCCTGGAACCGACTGTGCTGGTTTTGTTAGCGACAGGAGTATGTCATCAGCATATAGTGTGATAGTATGCCTTTGTCCCTACTGACCAGGGATTCCATGCACCCCAGGGCATTCTCTAATTTTAATGGCTAGTGGCTCGATGGCAGGTGCGAAGAGCAGAGGGAAGAGGGGGAAACCCTGCCTTATGCCTCTCTCCAGTTGGAAAGTCTCCAAGACTGACCCATTTACCAAGATTCTAGCAGTTAGTGTTCTACAAAAAGCTTCGACCATCTGAATAAATTTATCCCCCAGTCCAAATTTAGCCAAGACCTGGAGCAGGTACCCCCATTCTATCCTGTCAAATGCTTTTTCCGCATCCATAGACATAATACAGGTTTGTTCTTTACCTTTTAATCCCCAGTGGATTATGTTTAACAGCCTGTGTATATTGTGATATGACATTCTGCCCTGTATAAACCCTGTCTGGTCCGTGTGTACTATCCTAGGTAGGACCTGCTCCAGCCTTAAGGCCAATATCTTGGTCATAATTTTGCAGTCATAATTTAGTAATGAAATGGGTCTATATGAGGCACATTCCATATCATCCTTATTTGGCTTCTGGATGACAGAGATATTAGCTTCACAGCACATTTTTGGCAGCCCCCTCTCCCCTCTCACCTCCTCCAAGACATCTCTAAGTGGTGCTGCCACCTCCTTTCTAAGTTCCTTGTAATATTCACTTCCAAAGCCATCTGGGCCTGCTGCATTCCCTCTCTTAAGTGTTCCAATAGCCTTAATCACTTCCTCTACTGTAACCTTCTTCCCCAATGCTAGTCTCTGTTGTTTGTTTAAGCTGGGTATCGATAATCCCTCTAGAAATGTATTAATTTCTGCTCCCTTTCCCTTACATTCAGCAGTATATAGCGCGTCATAGAACTGCTTAAAACATGTTATGTCCTTTTCCTCACGTACTAGGTTTCCCTTCTTATCTCTGATGGCTACTATACGTTTCAGGTGGGTGGGTGGGTTCTAATGGCAGCAGCAAGGGGTTCAATGCCAATACAAAAAGTAAGGTGGATAGTGAGCGACCTTGTCTGGTTCCTCTTTTCAGGTGAAAAGGGTCTGACAGGTTATTATTAGTGAGAACCCTGGCTGTAGGTCATGCATAGAGAGTTTTAATCCAGGTGGTGAAATATGGGCTGATGTTAAAACTGTGCAATACCTCGTACAGATGTGCCCATTCCACAGAATCAAATGCTTTCTTGAAATCAATTGTAACTGCTTCTGCTGTGGTGGGAAGTGATGCTGCTAATTGCATTAAAGTTACCAGTGCTCGAATATGGTTGGAGCTTATCCTACCCTTAACAAACCCCAGCTGAGATGGATGTATTATGTCTGGTAGATATACCTCTAATCTGGAAGCTAATACCTTGGCTAATATCTTGGTGTCTGCGTTTATTAACGAAATGGACCTATAGCTGGCAAGGAAGGAGTGATCTTTACCCTCCTTTGGCAGAACAGTAATTATGGCTTCAGATACGGTAGGAGGAAGTTGCCCGCATGCATGTGCCTCATTTAACATATTGGCCAGAGGGGCTGTAATCAAGGATTGGACCAGTTTGTAAAAATCTACCGGAAAAGCTGGCTCGTTGGCGCAGCAGTTGGATTTCCACTTGCGACACCGGCGACCAGGTTCGAGAGCGGACTCGGGTGTTCGCTGGAGAAAACGACGGGGAAGAAAGCTAGCATCCGACTGCTCTCCTTCTCTGGGGAGGGGCGGGACGTGGCTCTCTGTCTGCTGCCTCCTAGCAGAGGCCGGGAGAGCAACAGCTTAAGTGAGCCCCACTGCACAAGGGGCATGGTGAACGTCGGCTTGGTCTAGACGTCCGTGGCATGCCACACCCCCGGGGAGAAAAGTGGAAACTCTAGCCTTCTGGTCAGCCGGATGATGGCTGCCAGCTCCTGCCGACTCAGATGCTCTGACGCCCTGGAATCCACCTCAGCAGTGCCCAGGGACTGACTGACTAGTGTGCTGGTTTCCCCTCCTGGTGCCTTCCCCAACAGAGGAGGGAGACCCATCCGGCGAAAGGATACGCTGGGCCACCCCTGGGTTGGCTGCGATCTGAGGTGAGTGGAAGGGGGTTGGGGTGAGGAGATCGGGGGGGGGTCATGAGCAGCTGGAAGGAGAGGCAGGCCAGGGGGCAAGTAAGGCGGGGGAAAAAAAAATCTACCGGAAAACCGTCTCTGCCTGGAGTGCAATGGGAGGCCATATTGGTTATTGCTCGATGAATTTCTTCTACTGTGATGGGGAGATCCAAAGTCTCTTTCTGGGACTTAGATAGTTTTGGCAGGGATAGGGTCACCGTGAATTGACTGTAAGAGTTTTTGTCCCAACTCACCTGAGAGGAGTATAGTGTGATGTAGAAATCAGTCATGATTTTGTTAATGGTGGAAGGTGTCTGGGAGAGCTTCCCTGTCCTGTCTTTTAAGCTAAGGATGGATCTCTCAGCTTGGCATTGTTTTAGCTTATAAGACAACAATTTGCTGACTTTTTCTCCCTCTGCTTGTTAATGGTGCTGTGCTCCGTATATGTACAGTTCAGCCTGTCTAGATACTAGTGTATTCATTTTTAATCTAGTGGCAGATAAGGCGGCTATAACAGAAGGTGTCTGAGGGGATGAGGGCTTTGTTTTATATTTGGCCTCCAAATTTTGTAAGGTTCCCTCTAGTTGTCTTAGTTCTTGGTCTCTTTGCGTCTGTCTGTGAACTGCAAAGTTTATGATTCCTTCTCTAATGGTGGCCTTAAAGGTCTCCCATATGCATACAGCAGAAGCAGAGGAAGGTGGGTTGTCCCAGAAAAAAATCTTCTGTGGACTTCTGGAGCCAGTGTACAAAGTCCTTATCAAGCAATAGGAGTGCATCTAACCTCCACAGCTAAGATTTAGGGGTTTGCATGGCTGGTAGGAAGGTCAAGGAGACTGGGACATGGTCAGAGATATATATCTGGGAGATATCTACCCCTAGAGTGGCAGCAGATAGCTTAGGGGAAGCAAGTCAAAAATCCAATCTGCTAGCCATAGCACGTGGTGCCGAGAAGTAGGGAAAATCTTTTGCCAAAGGATATAAAACCTTCCACACGTCTGATAGCTGATGCAGGGAGATAAGGTCATGTAGGGCATGCAAGGCTCTACAGTGAGGTTCAGGCCTAGAATTAGACCTGTCCAGTAGGCTATCCAGTACTAAGTTAAAATCGCCTCCCATTAGAATATCAGGGTTGTCATGGGATATATCCATATTTTTTTGAGCTATGTTGTGAAAAAATTGTGGAGAGTCTTTGTTCGGGCTGAATACATTTACCAGGATCAGGGGGCTAAAGGAAGTAGATACCTTCATAATGATCCACCTGCCATCTCCACCTGTATACACTTCTTTGGGCTGCCAATGTAGTTTTTTGTGTAGCAGAATGGAAATCCCCAGTTTAGCTGACCCTGCCTTGCAATGTATTTCTTTACCCACCCATTCCCTAACCAGCTTAATGGATTCTTTTGAGCTCAATTTAGTTTCTTGTAAGAAGGCGACTTTGGTGCCCATTTTTTTCAAATGGGAAAATACCATTTTCCTCTTTATAGGAGAATTCAATCCCCTAACATTCTAAGTAGTGGTTGTTATAGCTGGAAAATTAGCCATATTCAGGTTGTTTCCATTCTGTGTGCTATCATTAAAACCATTTTGAGAGCAGATAAAATTAAGACATAACTAATCTGGTAGAGGCTCGTCTTTCCCCATCCTAGGAGACCCAGTGCTGCAGCCCGTGGAAAAGCCAGAGGTTACCAAGCATTAGTCTGAGTGAACTCTGAGATCACATTTTTTCTCTGAAAGTGAACCAAGAGGGTGTCAGAGGGGTTGATATATTGGTGAGCGACCCTAGATTGGTGAATGTGTAAATATAAACCAGTGATCTTATAAGGGAATGGCACTGCTAGAGAGAAGGGCACTGACTCTATATTGAGGCGGGTCCCAGGATCTTTGCAGTAACAAAAACTATTAGCATGAATAGTTGCCCTGTTCAGCAATATGTTGGGTGTACAGGATCTTACTGACCTGGGAGACAGGCAAAATCCTCCTCCTCCAAATGGTCAGATACTGCTCCCGGGGTTGGGGGGGGGGAGTACATGGTAGGGGAGAAAGCTCTATCTCCTACCTTGGTACACAAAGTAAGCTCTTCACTCAACCTATATAAGTGCTGAGGTTACCAGTCATACATATCCACCCAGCATAAGCACCAAAGATCTCCCTAGGGGAGCCTGTGCCAGAGATGGAAGGAGGGGAAGAGGGGAGAGGAACCAGGTCACCAGATTATTTAAGCTGCTGTTGCTAAAACCATTTAGCTGATAATAGGTGGCTACCTAATGGAAAAGTGAATGTAGATTCGGTATGAGTCCACAGTTTGTTATCCCTTGTTTAGTAGCTATCCCTTGGCTTCCCATGTTCTTTATTCGTACAAGGTTTCATGTTGAGTCAGAAAGTATGGCAGCAGCATAATTTAACTCCACAATGCCAGAGGGTATTGCCCTAGCATCATCAGGGGTAGATTAGTAATGTATATTCCCATGTTGGGACCCAGTGAGCCTACCATCAGTCGTTGGCAAAACCACGGCGCTCAAAATGATAAAACCTCATACTGAAGCGCTAAAGTTGGAGTGCTGGTTTACCTCATAAGCCATTTCTAGAGAACAGTTAACACCAGGGTCAAGTAGAGAAAATAACTTCGACCAGCTTATCACCACAGTGAGCTAAAGTACACACTTTGGGCTGGTAAAGGGAGACAGTAAATGCTCTATTAGACCGACAATGGCAATAAAGGGTCAAAGGTCATTCTAGCACTCACACTAGGTCGGCTGTACGCCTCAAGATTGACCATCACAGTGAGCCAGAATGACGGAGGTAGAACAGGAAATTTAGACACAATTCATGGTAATGGCAGGAGGGACCAGGCAACATACCCAACCCGAAGTAACAAGAAAATCCTGCAATAAGTCTTGTAAACACTTTCACCTTGAACATGGTGTTAGCATAGTGCGTTCAGTTCAGGGATTAAACAATAACTAAACAATAAACCCCATCAACAACATAGTATAGTATAACATTCCACACTACCAGAAGAAATGCTGTGACAGTTAACCCACAGCATCCCTATGGGAAAGTGAGCAGTACGGCTAACTTAGGCATTAGAGCATGACAGTTGCCCCATGGAGTGTGGTTTAGGAAACATCCTGGCTCACAGCCAAGGAGTCGAACTCGGGGTCTCAGGACCAGTTAAAGTGCATATGGCGCTGTAGTTAGCGATGGACCCCCAGGTCAATTAGCCGCACCACTTACCTTACTTCGCAGACAGAAATATTATAACCTGAAAACAGTCACTCTTCCTGGATCTGTTCATTTGATTTAATAGCGCACAGCTCAGGTAAGGGGCTCCGAGTTTCCTCTGCCCAGTCTTTATCCAGCGGGGCCCAGTCAGCAGTCAAGTCTTCATTCACCAGATGGGGATCAGTGTCTGAATTAACGCTCTTTTCAGGAATGTCTAAAGCTGCCGGTATAAGATCCCATAACGGCTCGTAATGGTTGGCCGTTTTCACCAGAGTGGAGTATGCAGATGAGCCGCTGCTACTGGATAGGTGTTGCTTTCTCTGGCGACTCCTCGATCAGTTTCTTTGCTGCCTGTCTGTATGTGGCGGGATGTTCTTCCCCGATCTAGGAGGGTTCTTCTTCCTCTGTCTCCCACACTGTTGCAACTGCCAGTCACTTCCAAGTTGTGTTGCAGATGAGGGAGTGACATCGCTGCTGGGAAAGTTACCTCTAGGGTCGGTTGTGTCCATAGGCAGGGGAGCTTCTCTTCATGGCATTGGAGTGGAACTTTACTGAAGCCCGGAGTCTCCCGCATTGTCTGCCAGGAACATCTCCACTTCTGCGGGTGAGTCAAAGGTGATTTGTTCCCCCTTAAAAAGCTCTCAAAGTTGCGATGGATATCACAAGGAAGCAGGCAGGTTCAGCTTGTACAGCGCCTGTTTTACTGGGCCATATGCCCTGTGTCTCCGAGAGAGATCATAAAAATAGTCTTGAAATATTTGTATAGAGGCCGTGTCCCATCGGAGGGTTTTTAAGTCCCAGGCCACCCGTAGAAAGGATTCTTTAATGGGATATCTGGTAGACGTACACAATATTGGGTGAGGACGATCTCCCGGTTCTGATTTTGAGGCTAACGACCTGTGCACTCGCTCCAGCTCTGGGGGAGGTTGATTATTTAATTTTAACATGATTGGGAGAGAGCGCTACAAGAATGAAACCATATCTGGGCCTTCTGCACCCTCAGGCAGTCCCACTATATGGATGTTTTTTCTTCTCCCCTATTCTCCAGATCGTCAACCTTAGCCAATAAGTATTGTATTTGGCTGTGATGGTCTCTTGATTGAAGGAATTTTCATGTAGAATCTCACCTTGTCTTTTTATATGGTGTTCTGTGTCAGTCACTCTGGTAGTTTTGCAATGTAAGGTTTATTGTTTGGCTAAAAAGCCATTACAATATCTGACTGGAATAAACATTTCAAACAAGGCACAATATGCAAATTCGATTTCAACTAAGCATACTATATAATGCAAAACACATTGTAATGCATAAAATATATAAAAATATGTTTTCTGAATTATATTACAAACAGCAATAACTAGGAATCAAATAAATGGGCCCGCTCTATATTCAGACCAGTAACAGGCCCAAACTAGCATTCCTATAAGCCCTTCATGAATACAAACAATTCAAGGAAAGCACAATATAAAAATTCAACGTACTATATAATTCATATTACAACATAGTACTTAAAAGTAACATTTTATAAGTTATGTGCAAAAATGGCAATAAAGAATCAAATAAATGAATTCTCTCTATATTCAGGCTGATAATAAGCCCAAAACAATATTCCGATAAGCCAGAAGACAGTCAGTTAGGCCAAACGGCACCATAGCAGTCCAGTTTATCCCAGCAGAGTTTGCCCCATACACACACATCCAATCCCAACAGTACCTGCTTGATAACCAAATAGATATGCTGCCTTTACAGGGCAACCTTCAAAGGTACCATGCAGTGCATGCTGCTCCGTACACTTTGGACCACTTCCTATCCGGCCACTCCCACTGACCACACTCAAGGCACTTAGTAAGACCGTGTTTCAAAAGGGGTCTCATCTGATCACACCTCATCCACATTGATCCTTCCTAGAAGCCAGTAGGGCCTGCTGTCATTAGAGGCATATCCAATTGGGCACCATGCAGTGCATACTGCTCTATGCCCATGGACCATCCCTTATCCAGCTACTCCTGTCGGCCACTGTCGAGCTTATAGCAGAACTCTGTGTCACAGTTCAGTCCCATCTATCTACACCAAGTCATAACCATGCCTCACTGAAGGCCAGCTGGACATGCTGGGCTTAAAGCATGTCCACAGGGGCACCATGCAACGCATGCCGCTCCGTGCCCCACTGATTGCACCTATTCCGGCTGCTCCTATTGATTACTCCTGCGGTATATAGTGGGGTTCCATGTCACTGAGGAGGGCCACCCCCAATGGGCTATCTTGTCCCGCCTGATATCAAATGGCCACAGGACAATCTTAGGGCCTCATCGAATAATATTAAATGACTAAACTAAAAATACATTGTCAGTCCCAGAGCCCATATCAGGTCTCAATATATATTCTCAAGTTCTAAGTTTGTATTTATATCATGTATATATTTATATAAAACATTTTGGCCTTTAAGAGTTACTACTTGCTAATTATGAGGCTTAGGGACTAATAAAAACAATAATTAAACAATACACCGTAAATACATAATAAAACATTTTTAGAGAAAAAAAGAAAAAAGAAAACCTTTATCAAATTTAGCTCCTATAAATTCAGTAATCCATTCATTTTTAGTTCTTAAGCCAAATATTCAAGGCAGGGCACCATGAGTCAGTATTACTACAAAAACACAGTTTTAAGAAAATTTAAGGTCTTCTGTATAATAACAACACCGCTATCCGAATGTGTTCAGATTTCGACTCCGTACTCCCATTTAATCAATAAGCAAATAACTCGACATAATACCTCAAAGGGTTTTTCTCCGTATCCAAGCATGGGAGTAGGACAACACATTCACAACAGCATTGCATACTTGGAGCCTTTGTATAACATTTACACATATCAAAGCCTGTATCACAGAATGGATGGTTACTCTAATGTCAATGTGAGGCCAAACTATCCAACAAACTGCGACTCAATACAGAGGGCCAGATATTCAAAACTTTGCCCCGGGGCTAAATTAGCACTGCCCGGTGGGCAAACTTAGCCCGGAGCACAAAGCAAGCTATATTCAAAGGGAAATAGCCCGGTGCTAATCCTGCTGAATATAGCGGTCTAAGGAAGCCGGGCAAACTGGTCTGGGAGTGCAGGGCAAAAATAGCCCGGGAATAAGACAGCACTGAATATAGCAACAGGGAAGTGCAAACTGCAACTGCAGCTCATTAGACTCTGGAGCAAGCCAGTGTTGCAGGTGGAGAACATTGTGTGTGATTGCACAGAGATGTCTCACATCTACTGTAAACACACCTCTCAACCTCCTGCCTCATAAATCAGGGACAAGACTTAAAAATATCAAGGACAAAGGTTTAAAATCAGGGACACACCTTAACAATTGGTGATATCCACTCAGGAAGCTGGTGGAATAAGTGGTGTAGTGTAAAATGCATTTTCTAAGGAAGAACACGTCTGTAACATTAATGTCTGACATTATGTTATGCTTACAACCCCCACTGTTTGGTCATGGAAACACAATTTGTAGGAGGGACAGAGTAACTTAAATGCTTAAATGCTTATTTCTGGCCTAGCTACCTCAATACTTTGTCACATTGCTGCTGATATGTAATTTGTACTATGTATCATATTGTTCCTGTACTTTGCACCATGTATCATTGTTCTCGAAGTTTGTCTCTGCACTCTTCCGGGTCGTGCCTGAAAATAGTCTTTCTGGCTAGTGCACCTACCCAATAAACAAAAACGAAATAAAAAAATAAATAAAAATAACGTTTTGAAGTAAAATCAGGGACAGTTGAGAGGTATGAGTCTGCAAACAACAATGTAAGCCACACACTGCAGAACTGTGCTATGCTGAAGTAAGGTTTGCCCGGGGCTAACCCAATTGCAAAGCTAACACATTAGCCTGGTGCAAACTGGTTAGCCCGGGGCAAACGGGAGCTATATTCAAAGCTCCCATGCAAATGAGCCTACTTAGGTAATCCATGGGCAACAGGTACATTTGCATCTCATTGGGTGCTTGCATACATTAGTAGTGCAGTTTGCCGGTGCTACTGCATGAGCACAAAGCTCCCCTTTTGGTAGGAATGGAAGTACAGGCTGGATGCTGCAGCCCAAGGCATGCCCACAGCATCCCCTGTTGGTCGGAACAGAAGCACAGGTTGGAAGCAGCAGGAACTATGTGCTGGCAGGTACAAGCAGTGCATACAACATACCTATGCAGCACTGCAAGTAGTACAAAATGATATATATATATATATATATATACATATATATAGAGATATATGTAGATCTGTAGCGATCTATAACTATAGATAGATACAGAGACACATGAATATATATATATATATAATGTATATATATATATATATATATATATATATATATATACACACACACACACACACACACACACAGGTGGCCACATGTGCCCTGCATGATGCCATACCCCACATCAACAAGTATGCATGGGACAGGCATAAGGCAAACCTGCTGGGGGCAGAGAGATGTCAGCTGTAGGGTCACTGGGCTGTGCAGCGCAGCGCAGCCATCCAGTAAACAGGGACCTGGGCAGACACGCTGGGCCAGGCAGCGCTTCTCAGCCATCATGGTCCGTGTTCCCACCTGTGTTGGTTCCACTCCCTGGTAGTCCAGTGGTCCCTTCCCCAGCATGTATCCCGACCCCCAGTTTAAATAATAAATAATATGTTTCCCTGGTAGTCTAGTAGTTCCCCCCACTCCCCAGCATGAATCCCGACTCCATGAAACATAGACTAAACTGTTTTTCCTGGTAGTCTATTGGTCCCCCCACCTCCCAGCACGAACCCTGACTCCATGAAAACTGAAATACACAGTTTTCCCTGGTAGTCTAGTGGTCCCCCCACCCCCGCAGCATGAATCCCTACTCTGTGAAAACTGAAATACACAGTTTTCCCTGGTAGTCTAGTGGTCCCCTCACCCCCGCAGCATGAATCCCGACTCTGTGAAAACTGAAATGCACAGTTTTCCCTGGTAGTCTAGTGGTCCCCCCACCGCCAGCATGAATCCTGACTCCTTGAAAACTGAAATATACACAGTTTTCCCTGGTAACCCAGTGGTCCCCCTTCCCTGAAATGAATGAGCACCGATTCATTTCCGTAGCGCTCATGCATACCGCAGACGGCAGCCAGCCGTGGTGGTGAGAGGAGGGCAGAGCTGGTCGCCGGCTCACTTTGCCAAATGGCAGTGGCATGAACGAGGGCTTCACTGCCCAGGGGTGGGTGTGTGTGTGCTGTGTGTGTGTGGGGGGTTGCTGGAGCTCTCAGGAAGCTGTGCATTCAGCCTCCGCAGTCGGATTCATGCTGGGTGGTGGGGGCCACTAGGACTACCAGGGAAACCTGCTATCTATGTTTCAGGGAGTTGGGATCCATGCTGGGGTGGGGACTGCTAGACTACCAGGGAAAACTGCATTTCAGTTTTCATGGAGTCTGGATTTGTGTTGGGGTGGGGGACCACTAGACTACCAGGAAAAGTGTATTTCATATTTCACGGGGTCATGATTCATGCTGGGGGGACCACTAGACTACCAGGGATAAATGTTAATTGACATTTAACAGGGGCAGGAGTCATGCTGGGGGGGCCACTAGACTACCAGGGCTCTTTCTGCTATCTCACGGCTAAGTGGGTCCACGATGGGGGGGGGACCACCACATTACCGCCAGCTTTGTTTTGGCAGTATCTAGTGCCGCGCTGCAGGTCACGCTAATGTCTGTAGCGCAGTGCTAGCCCTTTGAATATGCCATGCTGCTGGCATTCATGGGCACTCTCCTTACCCCACCTCTGCATGTCATTATCTATTAGCATTGGCGCTACCATACAGCGCCGGTGCTAATAGGGCTTCTGAATATTGCAACCTCGTGCAAATCCAGCACTATTCCAGCGCAATGGTTTTGCGCTAGGCGCAATGGTTTGAATATGTGGCCCATAGAGTCCTGCTTTTAAGAGTGAATATATAGGCAAACTTTGGCCACAAATGCAGCCACATTTTATTTTTTGGGGGGTGGGTGTGGAAACAAACACACCCCATCTCAACTCATTCAGTCCCTAGATTTTCCTTGCCTTAGCAGTTCAGCTGAATATCCAGCCTGAGGCATGTAAAAGTAACTGGCCAGTTCTTCTACAAAAACTTTTAGGTGGTACTTATCCTGCTTAACATATTTGTATAAATTTTGCCACACAGTGTGCCATATTTGTGGTGCCCATTGCAAGTCCAATTCATGTTGCCAATAAAAACAGGTGCCCATAGGAGTATGAGGATCTATAATTTGAAGATTATGGTACAGTCCTGATACAGGATGGGATGGGACTGAGTGGCAGCAGCAATAAGAATATCCAGGCACTCACCTACAGCGCTTGTCCATGGAGGAGGAGGGCATACTGTAGATGAGCTGCAATGGTGTAGGTCAACCGTTCATTTGCATCACCAGGTAAGAAAAAAGGTTTGTCTCCCCATACGATGCACAGGGGTAATGCCAAACTTCACCCAACAACTAACACACCAAAATCTGGCCAATGGAAAATCATGTACACAAATGCTCACAGCCTGGGAAATAAGATCCCAGACCTGCAGGCAATAATGTCAGAGGCTAAACTGGACATAGTAGCAATTAGTGAGACGTGGTTTACCAGTAACCACACTTGGGAGACTTCGTACCTGGCTGTATTGTTCAGAAGAGCCGAGGTGCAAAAGGGGAGTGGCCCTGTATGTTAATGAAAATATCAAAGCTACAGAAATTCAGAATACACATAAGGAGCCAGAAGAACTGTGGGTCACCCTGGAAACAGGAAATGGGACAGCCATAAGAACTGGGGTTGTCTACAGCCCCCAGACCAGAGGGAGGACATAGACACATTACTGTTAGAAGATATACAAAACATGACAGCTAAAGGGAGGTTCTGATAATGGAGACTTCAACATGCCAGATATAGATTGGTCAATACCAGCAGGAACATCTGCAAAAACTAGACTCATAGTGGATTCCCTGCAGGAGGGCCTCAAACAACTGGTACAGCAACCCACAAGAGACAGGGCTATCCTAGATCTAGTACTGACTAACAAAGAAGGGATCACAGATCTCCAGGTAGAAGGTCACCTGGGGCCAGTGACCATCACATGGTATGGTTCAATTTGGCTACTACATCTAAATCATCCCATTCCAAGGCAAAATATGGGACTTCAGAGAAGCTGACTTTGATAAGATGGCCAACAGAGTTAAGCTAGCCCTGGCAAAAAGAAACACAGGTGAGGAGGTACAGGCAAAGTGGGCAAGCATTAAGGATACAATACTTGAAGCAACATCCCATTGTGTTAGACAGAAAAGGAAGTGCAAAGAAGAAACCACTTTGGTTTTCAAATACAGTAGCAGAAAAGGTCAGAGCAAAGAGCTGGCCTTCAGAAAATATAAGGAACACAGCGGGATGAAGATGGGAGGCATATCAAACTGCCCTAAGGGAAGCAGGTAAGGCAGTAGGCAGGCAAAGTCCCAAACTGAGGAAACACTAGCACAAACAGTAAAAGAAGGTGACAAGACTTTCTATAGATACATTAGTGAAAGGAGAAAGTCCAGAGGGGTATTGCTAAGCTTAATGGAGAAAAGGGAGCATGTGAGGAGGAGGACCTGTAAAGGCATCTATCCTAAATAGATACTTTTGCTCAGTATTTACTGAAGAGAGGTAGGGCAGGACCCACAGCTCAGCATCATGGACACAGGGGGAGGGAGGTGAGCACTACCCCTTCACAAGAAAGGGTCCTACAAGAGCTTGCTAAGCTCAGGGTGGATAAGGCAATGGGACCTGATGGCATACATCCCAGGGTACTTAAGGAGCTAAAGGAGGAACTAGCAGAGCCATTAGCAGAATTGTTTAGTGAGTCTCTGAGCACAGGAGAGGTCCCAGAAGACTGGAGAGGGCTCATGATCCCACCCACAAGAGTGGTAGCAGGGAGGAGGCGGGAACTACAGACCGGTCAGTCTTACCTCAGTAGTGGGCAAGATTATGGAGGCACTCCTTAAGGAAAGGATAGTGCAACACCTGGAATCCATAGGGCACAGGATCCAAGACAGCATGGGTTTACAAAAGGAAGGTCTGTCAAACTAATCTCATAGATTTCTTGACAGGGCCAACCAAGTGGTGGACCAAGGGGAGCAGTTGATGTCGCCTACCTTGACTTCAGCAAAGCTTTGACACTGTTCCATAGAAGATTGATAAATAAGCTAGGTAGGCTCGGGGTGGGTCAGAAGTTGGTCAACTGGGTGGCAAATTGGTTGACTGGCAGAAAACAGAGAGTGGTGGTAAATGGTATACAGTCAGAAGAGATGCAAGTCACAAGTGGGGTACCTCAGGATCAGTCCTGGGGCCAGTCCTATTCAACATCTTCATTAGTGACCTCGAGATGGACTAGAGGGTAAGGCTTGTCTGTTTGCAGATGACACCAAGATCTGCAACAGAGTAGATGATCCAGATGGGTGGGCAGAATGAAGAGATCTGGATAAACTAGCAGAATGGTCAGAAGAGTGGCAACTGGGATTTAATGCAAAGAAGTGCAAAATCATGCACATAGGGAAGAGAAACCCTGAAGCCACTTATAGGCTGGGAGGAGTTGCTAGCAGTCACAAAGGAAGAAAGAGACTTGAGCATCATCATCACTGATGACCTAAAATCATCCAAGCAGACCTCTAAAAAGCAGTAGGTAAGGCTAGGGGTGTTAGGGTGTATTAGTAGGGTATCACAAGTCGTGTGAGGGAGGTAATAATCCTCTGTACAAGACATTGGTTAGGCCCCATCTGGAGTACTCGTGCAGTATTGGAGGCCACACCTTCACAAGGACATTAACCAAATTGAGGCAGTCCAGAGAAGAGGCAACAAAATGGTGCAGGGACTGCATCAGAAGACATATGAGGACAGATTAACGGAGCTCAATATGTATACCCTTGAGCAAAGGAGGGAGAGAGGTGATTTGATCGAGACATTTAAACACCTTAAGGGCATAAACAAGGTGAAAGAGTCTAACATGTTTAAATGTAAGAAAATAGCAGGACAAGAGGACACAGCATGAGATTAGAGGCCGATTAAGGGGAATGTGAGGAAATTCTTTTCACAGAAAGGGTGGTAGATGCATGGAATGGCTTACCACAAGAAGTGGTGGATATGAATACAGTGCAGGGCTTCAAACAGGCATGGGATAGGCATAAGGGAGCAATACAAATGACTATGAATAGATAGGTCACTGACAGAGCAAAGGCCGATGGCACATTTATAAGGTAGAAAAAGAAATGGGCAGACTGGATGGGCCTTGCGGTCCTTATCTGCCGTCAACTTCTATGTTTCTATGTATGTTTCTATGTAACTGAAAGGCCAGCACCTATTTCACAGGGACAGACTTAGTCCAATGTTGTTATAACTGTAATATAACTGTAATGGGTCATGTAATGTAATTCATGACCTGAATTGACATGCTTTCTTGTTTGCCTTATTTTTCCTTAGTATAGCTAAGCATAGGTGCTCTGTATTCTATGTAATCTTGCATCACCTGACTTAACTTGTCATGTTTTTCTATAGTATTGTATCTCGTCATTGTCACTGTAGTGTATCCATGCCAGGATCCTTGCTGATATGTGCCTTCTTAATGGCCCAGGGACTGCCTGAAAATAGTCCCTGGGACCTGTGTTCCTACCTGCTTAATAAACAAACAAAATAAATAACTCCAGACCAGGGCCCACAAGACCTTCTTATGGCCATGTACGCTGCCCTGGGAATCAGCTTCTCACATAAATTCTAGTGGTGAGCTTCATAACTCACACCCCAGGAACTGCTCCATTAACCCATGGATCTCAGTCCAAAAAGCTTGAACTTTGGAAGTGGTTAGATGCCAGGATCAGCAATGAAAGTTTGCAGTGTGGTCAGGCTATCCTCCAGTAAATGGATTTTCTAGGCCTTGCACAGGTGGTTACCTCTGCTACTCATTAGCATGGCCACGCCCTGGACCTAGTCTTCTCACTGGGGCTTGAGGATAGTAAACTCAAGATTGATCCGGTTAGTTGGTCAGATCATTGTATGATGAGTTACTCTTTTGAAGACCCCCCTAGTGTCCATTCCCTATGGAGATGGTTTACTATTGCCCTTTAAAGGGGTTGTCCCCAAAAGGACTCCAGTTGGCAGAGCATCTCTCAAGCGTGTGGTCTGTTTGTACAATTGGATCAGAGGAGGCGGTGACATCCTATAATCAAGCCATTGTCTTAGCATTTGATGCAGTCACACTGGTCTGTACATGACTCCTTACTCATTGCTTGAGATCCCCATGGTTTGATGGGAATCTGAGGGAGCTTAAATTAAGGGATTGGAGGTTGGAGTGTTGTTGGAGAAGATTCAGGTCTGACAAAGACAAGCAAGCTTTGAGGACTCACTACAGAAAGTATCGAAAGAGTAATTTCTTATAAGAAGGCAGTATTCCTGTACAGGGAGATTACTGCTGGGAGGAACTGAGCAGCTGAGCTCTTCCGGGTGGTGGACACACTTTTAAATCCAGTCTGTCTGCAATGGGTAAGAGCTAATTCATCCTCTCATTGCAAAGAGTTTGTTTTTCTCTGACTGGGTATCCTCTATTAGATCAGGTATCTCTTCATCTGGATCATCTCAATCCAGCAGTGTCAAGTGGGTGAAGGTGTGGAGGGTTTCTGGGCCTAGTGTTCACCAAACTGATCTGGTGCTCCCTTTTGGCAGAAGTCTTTCCTGCAGCATTAAAAGCAGCTCTGGTGAGACCTTTTCTGAAAAAGCCATCTTAGACCTGGACTGTTTGGCAAATTATAGACCCATCTCTAACCTTCTCTTTTTGGGTAAAGTTATAGAGAAGGTGATGGGCATGCAGCTTGAGGAGCACCTCACAGCCTTTGACATCTATGAACCTCTCCATTCTGGGTTTAGGTCAAGGCATAGTACTGAGACAGCATTGTTCAGGGTCCAGAATGATCTTCTTTTGCTAGGGACTGAGGGAAATGGCCAGTTCTCATTCTCCATGATCTCTCTTTAGCTTTTGTTACTGTCAACCATGGGTTGTTGTTGGATCATTTTCAGGGAGTACTGTGAACTCACTGGCATTGTCATCCACTGTTGTGAGTCCTACCTTGGAGACAGGATGCAGAGGGTAGTGATGGGGAGTCTATCCTCACTCCAAATGCCTCTGCTCTGTGGAGTGCTCTAGGGTACAATCCTCCTGTCTGTGTTGTTTTTGGTGTTCAAGCTGCCCTTGGGAAGTATCATTAGATGATACAGACTGGGTTTTCACTGTTATGCAGATGATTCTTGGCTGCATCTGTCTTTTGTGCAAGGGACGCCTGGTGCTGTTGAGGCAATAAATTTGTGCCTGGCTGAGATCCAGGACTGGATGTCATCAAGCTGGTTGTGACTCAGTCTGGACAAGATGGAGGTACTAGTGATTGAGCCTGGATGGAAAGGGGGTGCAGGGACCACCTAAGGGAAGACTGGTTTACAGCTGGGTTCTTCTGGGTTGGTGGCCACTGCTAAGGTTAAGAATCTGTGGGTCATTCTGGATGAAACGCTGACACTTCAGTTTCAGGTGTTGGCTGTAGTACAGAGTGGCTTTTATTGTCTGAGAAACATTGCCCAGATTAAAACCTTAATTTCCCCTGAAGACCTGACCTCACTGATATACGTATTCATCAGCTCCAGACTTAACTACTGCAATACTCTTTACCTCAGGGTGAGTGGAGGTGTCCTATAGCATCTGCAGCTAGTGCAGAATGCAGATGCCCAGTTGTGGACGGGCCTCCCAAGGTCATGACATTTAACCCCGTCCCTGCGGGAACCCTACTGGCTGCTGGTGAAGTGGCGTATCACGTTAAATGTCAGTTTACTGACCTACAAAGCCCTTTACAGATTGGGTCCTGGCTACCATGTGACTTATTGTCTCCATACCAGACCTCTTGCCCCATCTGTTCCTCTGAGGTGGGCCTCTTAGCCATTCCAAGGGTAAGGTTGAAATATTTCGGTTAGAGGGCCTTTTCATCTGCTGGTCCTGCCCTTTGGAACAGGCTTCCCAGGGTTCTGAAAGAGGTCCCCTCATTGAATGCCTTTTAAAGAGGCCTGAAATCCTTTCTCTTTTTAATGAGCTTATTTATAGTAATGTTTCATTTTTTATTGCAATGTCTGTAAGGTTTTGTTAAGCGCTTACAGCCCCTGGGATTGGGCACTATATAAATAAAGTTTAATATTACCACTTACTACTACTAAACTTGTTTCAGTTTCGCACTTGGGGCAAATAGGAGACTTATCCATGCTATATAGGTGGAGGTGCATGAGGTTTAAGTGTGTTCGGTACAGAAAGTTCATTTGGCTTTGTCGCAATCTTTTATTCCATGAACAGTCTCTGAAGTGGGCTGCAGCCTCTTTCCAGACACATGATGATATAGACATTTCTACGTCAGTCTCCCATTTCCTTATAATTCCTTTAGGGATGGCTGGCAGCCCCAACCCCTACCCCAGAGCAATCTGTGGAATGATGTCAGGGGCCTTATCTCTGGCTGGGGTCTACACAGAAACATAGACATTGATGGCAGATAAGGGCCGCAAGACCCATCCAGTTTGCCCATTTTTTCTACCTTATGAATGTGCCATAGGCCTTTACTCTGTCAGTGGCCTATCTATTCATACTCATCTGTATTGCTCCCTTATGCCTATCCCATGCCTGTTTGAAACCCTGCACTGTATTCATATCCACCACTTCCTGAGGTAGGCTGTTCAATGCATCCACCACCCTTTCTGTGAAAAATAACTTTCTCACATTACCCCTTAATCGGCCTCCCTCTAATCTCATGCTGTGTCTTCTTGTCCTGCTATTTTCTTATATTGAAACATGTTAGACTCTTTCACCTTCTTAATGCCCTAAAGGTGTCTGAATGTTTCGATCAGATCACCTCTCTCCTTCCTTTGCTCTAGGGCATACATATTGAGCTCCATTAATCTGTCCTGATATGTTTTCTGATGCAGTCCCTGCATCATTTTGGTTGCCCTTCTCTGGACTGACTCCATTTTGTTAATGTCCTTTTGCAGGTCCGGCCTCCAGTACTGCATGCAGTACTCCAGATGGTGCCTAATCAGTGTCTTGTAAAAAGGGATTATTACCTTCCTCTTACGACTTGTGGTATCCCTACTAATACACCCCAACATCCCCCTAGCCTAACCTACTGCTTTAGTGGTCTGCTTGGATGATTTCAGGTCATCTGTGATGATGATGCCCAAGTCTCTTTCTTACCTTGTGATTGCCAGCAACTCCCCTCCCAAACTATAGGTGGCGTCAGGGTTTCTCTTCCCTATGTGTATGATCTTGCACTTCTTTGCGTTAAACCCCAGTTGCCACTCTTCTGACCAATGTGCCAGTTTATCCAGATCTCTTCTCATTCTGCCCACCCCATCTGGATCATCTACTCTGTTGCAGATCTTGGTGTCATCTGCAAACAGACAAACCTTACCCTCCAGTCCATCTGCAATGTCACTGATGAGGATATTGAAGAGGACTGGCTCCAGGACTGATCCCTGAGGTACCCCACTTGTGACTTGCATCTGTTCTGATGGTATACCGTTTACCACCACTCTCTGTGTTCTGCCTGCCAACTAGTTTGCCACCCAGTTCACCAACTTCTGACCCACCCTGAGCCTACCCAGCTTATTAATCTATCTTCTATGTGGAACAGTATCGAAAGCTTTGCTAAAGTCAAGGTAGGCAACATCATCTGCACCCCCTTGGTCCACTACTCTGTTTACCCAGTCAAAGAAATCTATGAGATTAGTTTGAAAGGACCTTTCTTTTGTAAACCCATGCTGTCTTGGATCCTGTGCTCCTATGGATTCCAGGTGTTGTACTATCCTTTCCTTAAGGAGTGCCTCCATACTCTTGCCCACTACTGAGGTTAGACTGACTGGTTTGTAGTTCCCTGCCTCCTCCCTGCTATCATTCTTGTGGAGTGGGATCACATGAGCCCTTCTCCAGTCTTCTGGGACCTCTCCTGTGCTCAGAGACTCACTAAACAGTTCTGCTAATGGCTCTGCTAGTTCCACCCTTAGCTCCTTTAGTACCCTGGGATGTATGCCATCAGGTCCCATTGCCTTGTTCACCCTGAGCTTAGTGAGCTGCTGTAGGACTCTTTCGTTTGTGAAGGGACTTGATCACACCTCCTTCCCCCCTGTGTCCATTGTTCTGAGCTGTGGGACCTGCCCTAACTTCTCATCAGTAAATACTAAGCAGAAGTATCTATTTAGGATAGATGCATTTCCTTGGTCCTCCTCCACACACTCTCCCCCCATCCCCTTTGATCTTAGCAATACCCCCTCTAGACTTTCTCCTTTCACTAATGTATCTATAGAATGTCTTGTCCCCTTCTTTTACTGTTTGTGCTAGTGTTTCCTCAGTTTGGGCCTTTGCCTACCTTACTGCCTTCCCTGCATCCCTTAGGAAAGTTTGGTATGCCTCCCTATTTTCGTCCCGCTGCATTCCCTTATATTTCCTGAAGGCCAACCTTTTGGCTCTGACCTTTTCTGCTACTGTTTCTGAGAACCAAAGTGGTTTCCTCCTTCTTTTGCTCTTGCTTTTCTCCCTAACACAATGGACTGTTGCTTCAAGTATTGCATCCTTAATGCTTGTCCACCTTACCTGTACTTCCTCACCTGTATTTCTTCTTGCCAGGGCTAGCTTAACTCTGTTGGCCATCTTATCAAAGTCAGCTCCTCTGAAGTCCCATATTTATGGTTTGGAATGGGAAGATTTAGTTCTAGTGGCCAAATGGAACTATACCATGTGATGGTGACTGGCCCCCAGGTGACCTTCTACCTGGAGATCTATGATCCTTTCCCCATTAGTCAGCACTAGATCTAGGATAGCCCTGTCTCTTGTGGGTTGTTGTACCAGTTGTTTGAGGTCCTCCCCCTGCAGGGAATCCACTATGTGTCTAGTTCTGGTGGATGCTCCTGCTGCTATAGACAAATCTGTATCTGGCATGTTGAAGTCTCCCATTATCAGAACCTCCCCTTTAGCTGTCATGTTTTGTATATCTTCTCACAGTAATGTGTCTATGTCCTCCCCCTGGTCTGGAGGCCTGTAGACAACCCCAGTTCGTATGGCTGTCCCATTTCCTGTTTCCAGGGTGACCCATAGTTCTTCTGGCTCCTTATGTGTATTCTGAATTTCTGTAGCTGTGATATTTTCATTGACATAAAGGGCTACTCCCACTCCCTTTCTACACCTCAGTCTCTTCTGAACAGTACATAGCCGGGTGCTGAAGTCTCCCAAGTGTGGTTACTGGTGAACCATGTCTCACTAATGGCTACTATGTCCAGTTTAGCCTCTGTCATTGTTGCCTGCAGATCTGGGATCTTGTTTCCCAGACTGCAGGCATTTGTGTACATGATTTTCCATTGGCCAGATTTCAGTGCGTTAGTTGTTGGACGAGGTCCGGCATTTCCCCTGCGCATCATATGGGGAGCTAGACCTTTTTCCTTACCTGGTGATGCAAATGAACTACAAACATGCCAAACTCCTGTTTGACCACTATTTGAGGGGGGAGGGGTGTTCTTCCCATTTGATGTATTGAATGCTGGACCCCTGTCCCCATTGGCTAGTTTAAATATTCTGCAAAGACATCAAGCTTCTGCCCCAATGCACTGACTCCCTCCTTAGTCAGATGCAGTCCATAAATTTAAAGAACTTTCACTCCCAAAACTGTTGCCAGTTACCTACAAATATGTGCCCTTTTTCCTGGCACCAGCCCTTGAGCCACATGTTTAGCTCTCCTATCTCCCCTTCTCTGACCTTCCGTCTCTCTGCCCCCCTCTCCCAGACCAACAGGATCTCAGAAAAGGAGATGCCAGATGAAATGAATGACAGTTTGTCTCCCAGCCTGGTCAGGTGTTCCTTGGTCTCCACAACTGACCGGCTGGCGAGATCTTTAGTCCATAGATATATCAGGACATTGATGTTTTCTTCTGCTTCCTGCACAATTTTAGCAATGCAATCAGTGTCTCTCCACGCTGATGTACCTGGGAGACATCTGAACATTACCCCCGGCTGGAGGTAGGTATCAACTCCCCGAATCATGGAGTCTCCTATGATCAGAAGTATTTTGGATTTCTTTTTTGCTTTTTTTTGTTTGTTTTGATCCCTGTTTTGGGCAAGTTTTGTAGCGCTAGCTCCTGTGCAGCAGTGTCCTGCTCTGCAGTGTCCTCTACCCTGTTGTTTGATTTTGGAGATAGAGGCAGATACCTGTTTGTAGTTTTTATATGGTTTGTGGAGGTGATACATTGGAGATTATTGAGTGATGGGGCACTCGATTTGCCCCTCCTAACCACCTGCCAACCTCCCAGACCAACTATCCTCTGTGGTCGAGGTACTTCAATTGGATGTTGGGGAAATGGCAGGTGATTCTTATAATATATTTCCTCCTGAATATGCGATTTGAGGTGTGCAATCTCTGCCCATGCTGCCTGGAGCTGAGGCCTTAGATCTCCAATGGTCCAGCATGTAGGACAGCGTCCTAAATTCTGTATAACTGCCCTTTTGAAAAGTGTCCCGCAGTGCCTGCAGTTAATAATATCCATTACAGTTGAGCTGTTGAGTTTATAACCTGGTTCGAGTAATTAGAAGGAGGAAAATGAAAGCAAAAGTTTGATTTTTTGTTTTGTTTTGTATAACTCATTATAACAAGTTAAATTACTTGTGCCCCTGTAAGTGACGTCACTGTGTGGATACCCCTCTGATCCTCCCCTTCCTACTTTGCTACAGGAAATGTCATGACTGTGCTACACTATAAAAGGGGTGTAGCATGGGGTGGTTGGGGATGGGGTGGGTGGCTGTGCCCTTCCCCTGCCGAAAAGGAAGAACCTCAGATGAAAGAAACAAGGAGGTAAGAGCAGAAACAATCAACCAACAACAAATGCAGTAGCACTGGAAGCTTAGCCTAATAATAGATACAACTGTAAACCTTGTAAGCACCACCTGTAACAATTTCGCAGATGATACACGCTACAAAACACACTGCTACAGAGAAAAATAAAGCAGTAACTGAAGATATGCCCTGCAAAAAACTATGTGAATAAGGGAAGATTACAGCAGTAATCTGTAAGCACAAAACATTAACAAACCTGTAGGCACACCCTGAAATAATGCAACAGAAAGTAACCATGCAACAGCAATTTGAATCAGGGAAGATTACAGCAGTAAAATGTAAGCACAAAATAGTATTAAACCTTGGGAGCACAAAAGAAAACAGTAACACACAGTAAATCTGCCTAGCAAAAAGAATCCTTAATCTTTTTCCTTGCTCTGATAATGTTGTTCCTTGCTTTGTTCTTACAAGCAAACCTAGAAGAAAATAGCTCAGGTGAAGCTAGGTGCCTTTGCCAGCAAACCTAGTCTGTAGAATATTTCCTCTGCAGGTGAAAGGATTGCAGTATAGGGGAATGGGGATTCAACTTTGGAGAGCCAGTGTCTAATTCTGAGATAGCCAAAGAAGCCCCCTTCTGGAGGTGGTTTAAATTACATAGGGAAGGAAAGGAATGCATACATCCCCCTACAAACTGATCACTTATTGTACTTATTCCTGTTCATTTCCAGTGGAGTATTGCTTGGTGAATGAACATATTATAACCCCCATACCCTTAAGTGTCCCCTCTATATCTGCCCCTGTGATATCCTTGGCTTGTGTCCAATATGCCAGTGTATAGCTATCCAAATGCAAGTACGGTTTTTGACAAAGGGGTTTCCTACAATCTGAGCTTTCATCTTAGTGAAGGAGAAAGCAGTCCACTAGCCTAGATCCCAGGACCTCCTCTTCCAGTTTTAGCCAAGCAGGTTTTGGTCCAGCTCCTGCCATGGGTATGAAGACCACTTGGGCGGTCCAGTAATATAACTTAAAATTAGGGAGAGACACCATCTTCTGCTGATACAGACAAGTGCAAGATAGATGATGATACCCCTCCTAAGAAAGTTACGAACGATAGGCAATCAGTTTCTAGGGGCATGTATGCATTACTTTCCTCCTCTAAGTAATTTAAACCACTTCCAGAAGGGGGTCTTCTTTGGCTATCTTAAAATTAGACACTGGCTTTCCAAGGTTGTCTCCCCATCATCCACAGCCACCACTTGCATACTGTGTGGCCATCAGCAAGTCACTTAACTTCCCTGTGCTCTCAGGACACACCTGGAAACAAGCCTTAGCTTAGTTTATTTTTCCTGGCCAAAAATTGAAAAAAAAAAAGAAATACATTTTCAAGAAGGAATTTGGCACCATTATTGGGAGGGTTAGGAACCAACAGAAGCACTTGGGAAGTGTACACATATTGATAACGTTTATCCTTCCTAACAGCATGAGTGGCAGGGAACCCTATTTCTCACACTCCTGTCTCAATGCAGCTATTAAGGGCTATTATTTGCATTTATAAAGGGTTTGCAGAGAGCTTGTAATTCAAGTTCTCAGATACCTTATGCTTTCCACTACTAGCAGGCCCAGGGGACTGGATGTCGGGTAACGCCTGTCCATGGTGCTGACTGAGAAAATGCCACTTCAAGACCAGTTTACTTTGTGGCTTGACAGTATACTATATTCCCAGAGGAGCTCATGCACAACCGTGAGACTTTATTTGGGGTTTTGGAGATCCGTGAGAAAATCACCTGCAAAGAGAGACAAATGATGTTCTGAGCCTCTCCCTTCTGCTCAGAAGCCCCAGATGTCAGGGTTTGCACATACCACAGCTGCCAAGGGTTCAAGAACCAGAACATAGACCAGCAGGGAGAGCGGTAACAACCCTGTCAAGCTCCTCTATGGAGGGAGAAGGGAGCAGTGAGCCCCTCATTGATAAGAATCTGTCCAGTGGGGGCCTGATATAAGGCTCCAACCCAGTGAACTGGTCTCCCAAGTTATATCTGCATAAGGTTTCAAACATGTATTCCCACTCCACACAGTCAGAGGCTTTCTCCACATCCAATGTGTAACCCCCCATTGGGGGCTTACCTGTGAGCCCCCCAAAAAGGCTTGTTCCCCTGGGAGTTTTGGTTTACCTCCCCCATCTTTTTTGTCCCAAGTCCTGATTTTCCTCTGTGTCCTGGTTACTCCTGCCGGCCCCTGTGTTGGTTTCTAGAGAGAGTGGGGTCGAAGGAGCTGGTTCATGGAGCCGCCGCCCATTTCTGTGGCACTCTGGTGCCAGGCCGAGCTCTACACATGAGCAGAAGTGCAGTTTTGAGTGGCTGTGCACAGCCGGTTTTGCGTTGCCTCTTGTGTGGCCCTGGTTCCAGGACAAAGAAAGAGAGTGACCGGGGACCTTGTTGAAAGGTGAGAGGCAACCAGGAGAAAAAGAGAGCCATTCTCATGAGTGCCAATCATGCTGTGGAGATCGGGAGCTGCCTCTTGAATATTAATGAGGTGGCATCCCTCTGATGAGCGGAGAGTCTGTCTAGCTCTGGGGGAAATAAAATGTAGTACTAGTGACAGGGAAAAGTAAAAGATAAAATGAATAAAGAAAGGTGTGCAAAGGAATAGGATGGCTGCCAGTCCATGGGGGGATAAATAAATGTAAAGTGTCCACGGACTGAAGCCAGTACGCTGGGACTATGTGTGTGCTGCCTAGGGGCAAGGTATAACAGCAGCAGTGACTGGCAAAGTGATGGATGAATATGAAAATAAATGCAGTCACTTAACAGGGCACAAGGTTGGCTACAGCTGTGTGGGAAAAAGGGATAATAAAAGTAAAGAGTTTGGCTGCAGGGACTTTTGGAACTTGAGACTCTGTTAATTTACAATGACCAGCATGTTTGCAGCCTTGTGACACCAGCTAGCCAACCACCGAGCCAGGACTAGCCAGGAGGATTCTGAGACTTGTGAACAGACTCGGGGGGGGGGGGATACCATGGAATGTTTAGGCGCCCTTTAAACAGCCTATGAGGCATCACGGGAGCCTCACACATATGCTTGCCCAAGGACAGTGGCTGCAGCCAATGAGGAGTGATGAAAGAGCTCCCAAATAAAGAAGGACAGTTGGACTGAAGGCAGTTTGGGAGAGCTCCTCGGGGGGGCTCTTTCCCCTGAGGAGATTGGGGCTGAGAGATGGGCCTGCCTGGGGGCTGCCAGTAATTTGTCCCCAGGGCAGGGAGGGCCTGCCCCATCAAGTTCAAAAGAAAAAAGCAGCTTGTAAGAGAAAAGGGAAAGCTGCTGGTTAAAAAAAAGAAGCAGCTTGGAGAAGTAAAAGGGAAAGCTGCAGGTTGTGAATTGTCTGCATTGTTCTGAAGTTGCACCACAGTGGTGAGGCCAAAGACGCAGAGCAGGAAAAGTTATGTCCTGAGCCTGAGATAAAAGACAAAGGTTGGGTCTAAACCTGGGGAAAAGACCAAGGTTGCGTTCTGAGCCTGGAAAAAGAATGAAGGTTGCATCTAAACCTGGGGAAAAGATGGCATACAGAGAATGAGGAACAAGAACATATAAATGTGCTGAGAAAAGAAGAGGGAGAGTGAACCTCTTCAATTCAAAAAATTGCCAGTACCTGCACTGTGAAAAAAGGGACTGTGTGTGCAGGGGATAATGTGTGAGCCAGAGTGAATAGTGTGGCCATGCTAAAGTTGAGAAACTGTGAAAGCAGAAGGATGGGCAGGTGCTTTCTGGTCCAAGTGCCTGGGGTCTGCTCCTGAGGTACAGCCAAGAGAACAAAATCTGATCAGAGCCCACAAGGCAGCATAATGGTATTTTCAGTGTCAGTGGCTCAGCAGGTTGCACATTTGCCTCTGAGGCTAGAAGATCAGAAGACTATAGGTTTTATTCCCACATCAGGCACTTGGGTTAAATCCCAGTACATGCTCTGTAGTGCAGCGTGAGGGGTTTGCTTCACTCCTGAGGTGCTATCTTTTAGATGAGGTGTTGAACTGCGGTCCCTTCTGCATGGTCTGATGGTTGTTAAGGTGAGCGTTAAAGATCCTATGACACTCCTTGAAAAGAATAGGGGCATTTCCCTGGCGTCCTGGCCAGTTTCCCCCATTCAGTAAAATACCACCAACAGCTTCATTGGGCTCAATTGCAGTTGGTTACCATCTGTACCCAACCCTGGTCACCCCTGAAAAAGGGACTTCTAGTTTCAGCAGTCCTACCTGGTCAACAAAATTCATCAGGTAAATAAATAATTTTATAGGGGTTAGAAGCAATCTACAAGGGAATGTATATATATATATATATATATATTTACCTCAAGCAGCTCAATATTTTGTTTAAAACTGGCAGCCAAACTGGCGGCCAGCAACAATGATTGCTGGCCCTGTTAAAATGAACGCATTCTCTGGTGTCCACAAGTACAGCCCACCCTCTTACTGCTGGGCCTGTTAATAAAAAAAAATCATTTCCTGGTGTGCAGTGGCAGCACTGTTGTCCAGTCACCTGTCCCAGTAGCAACAAATAATTACTTTACTGTAGTATAAGGCCTGTCAGGCCAGTGGTATGGAGGGATGAGGTGCTAGGTGCCTTATTGCCCACCATATCAATGACCCATGTTCAGGAATATGCAAGATTGCCATGGGTTGGAAAGCAGACTGAACATTCATCACATAGCTGTCCTGTCCCTTCATGGAAAGGCATGCTGACTTGACATTTTGGCTTCCCCCAGGTGAAGGCAGGAACTCAAGAAAGGGAAAAATGCAGAAATGGCTAGCGGAGGCTCCATAAAGCCCTACCCAGCTACCTGTGTCCCACATGACCCCTTGGATGACTGGCTCAGTTGTGGATGTAAGTGACTGGATGGGGATAAGGATGACTCTCCCTTTTCTGGCCACCCTAATATGGGGAGGGGAGGGAGGGAGGAGGCAATCCATGGAACTTTGGGCTCTGTGGTTTGGGATGGGGGAGTGATGGACAAGGGAGGTAGGGATAGGGCTGAGAGCCTGCTCGAGTCAACTGGCAAGGCGAAAAGTTTTATGGAGGAGGGAAAATGCTGCAGCATGTATGACCTTAACACATACAGTATACACAGCCCTCCCATAATGGGTGCAGATGCACTGTTACAGTAAACCTATCTAGTATAGGTAATAATGTACAGGGTCTCTTACCAGGGTACTAAGGAACCAGATGTAGGAGCCATAAAGGGATGGCATTTCTTACACCTGTAGAATAAAATAGAGGAAAGGTGTTACAAAGGATCCGCCATTCTTAGAGAGTTACTAGGAAGGATAAGACAGATTATATATTGTAATACCTGTCTGATGGGAAAGGAATTCACATCCTGTGAGACCTGTGAAAGTAAAGAGAAGAAGGTTAATATGGAGTAAATACAGTAGTGGGAACAACAGAGATGAAATGAGTATAGTACAGTGTAAGAGGTAAAAAATATAGCTGTAGAGGGATTAATTAAATTAAATGAAGTAAAAGATAGAGACAAGCTTAATTTAAGTATTATGCTAACATCAGCAATTGTTTACCATGAGTGTCAAAAACAAACCCTCCCAAAAAAACAGAATAATGAAATGTTTGTTACCATTGGAAAAGCTATTCCTGTGTTTTCACCTTGACTTGCATGTTGGTGCTGGCCCAAATGGGTTCACGCCAGGCATGTTGCCGGAAAATAAATCTTGCACTTTGCACGTACAGTAAAACCGAATCTAGGAATGCTGAGTATTCTTTTCTTTTGTTATTACAAGCTTGCTGCTTTGCTTAGGCACTGCCTTTTTCTTTACTTGTGCACCACTCTACACTACTTACACTGTAGCCACAGCACTGACCTCTGACTGTCACAGGACTGACCATCCCACCCCTGACAGTTGCAGAACTGTACCCTCTCAGAAAGTCACAGGACTGACAGCCTCCACTATAGGTCACAACACTGTGCACCCATGCCTAACAGTCACAGAACTGATCCCCATTCTCAACAATCATAGCACTACACCCCATCACCATGACATCACTATACCCATATCCCTGACAATCACATGGATGACACTTTCCACAGACAGTTACAGCAGTAATTCCCCCCACCACCAGTCACAACACTGTACATCACAGCATTGATGACCACCCCACATAGTCAGGACCACAATATCCCCCCTCGAGCAGTTACTTAGTTTGGCGCCTTATACAACCTTCCTGCCACATGTACAACTTCCTGCAAATGCTAACTGCCCCTCAAAGTTGTAGAACTGCACAGAAGCAGACCTCCCAAAAGTCAGAGGAATGACCCTTACCTTGATAGTCACATACATGACACCCTATCCCTGACAGTGACATAACAGGCCCTCCTCCTGACAATCAATGGACTGTACCACTGCTACAGTACTGACACTATCCACCATCAGTCACAGCAATAACCACCCCCCAACAGTCATTGGATTCGACCCCCCCACACACACACAATCACTGGACTGTCCCCAGTCACAGGGCTTTACCCCCCACAGTCACTTGACTCTACCCCCCAACAGTAACAGGACTGTATCACCACCTTCCCCCACAAGCACGGGATTGAACCCCCATCACAGGGCTGTATCACCCCACTGACAGTCACAGGACTAACACCCTCCACTGACAATCTTGACAATGACTACCCACCTCTGGCAGTCACAGCACTGATCCACACCCCTGAGAGTGACAACACTTTCTCAGTATTCCCAATAGTCACAGAACTGCTCTCCTACCCAACCCCCCAACCTGGCAGTCACAGCAATGCCCATACACCCACAGCACAAATCCCAATTTCCCCATAATAACATCACCAGTCATGGTACTGCAGCCTACCCCCATCTTACAGCACTGATCATTAAACCCAACAGTCACACCACAGCCACCTCTCCCCCAAAAGTCACAAAATTGACACCCCCTACCATCAGTCACATCACTAATTCCCATCCCCTGACAAAGACAGCACTGACCTACTACTCCTAACGGTCACCACACTGACCCCCATCTGCAACAGCCACAGTACTGCCTCCACACCCACAATGGTCACAGGACTGCCACCCCAACCCCCCGACAGTCAAAAGAACTGTACCACCCTTCAATAGTCACAGAACTAACACCTTCCACTGTCAGTCATAGTGGCCACCTACCCGACAGTCACAGTGCTGATCCTCATCCCCCAACAGTGACAGCACTTACCTCTAACCCCAACAGTCACAGCACTACCCACCACAACAGTCAAAGCACTGTCCCCCTAGATCCGCGGCAGTCACAAGGCTGATACCCTCTACAGACAGACACAGCAGTAATCCCCCCCCCACAGTCACAACACTTCCCCCCACTACCAAAAGTTGCAGTCCTGCCTCCCATCTGACAGTTATGGCACTGACCACCCACTCTTTAACAATAACTGCACTGGCTCCTCACCCACAACTGTTAAACCACTGACACCCCCGGCTGCAACAATCACAGTACTGATCCCCACTATTAACACAACAACTCCCTCTGAACCTCCCTCAACAGTCGTAGTCCTTAGCTGTCCCCTTACAGCAATGCCCCCGACAGTCACAGCACTGACAACTAGTCACTGGCAGCCCCAGAACTGACCACACCTCAGCCATTACATTTTAAAAATAAGTTGTTTAAGTACTGGCAACTCATCACAGAGAGTGCAGCGGTTGAAAATTGTACAGGCCAACCAGTCAAATTCTGGTGGATTTTGTTTAAGGCTAGTAAGATTTTCCTTTAATTAGCTATGTAGCTTGGTACTGCAGAATGTAAACAAAAAGTACAGTACTTCAGCTGGGCTAGTGGAAGAGTTTGTGGGGCTAGTTAGTTTTCCCAGTCACTAGACATGCTGGCTAGTGGCTGCAAACCTTAACTTAGAGCCCTGGAGTGAGCCATACCAACCACAAGGTGGCCCTCTCCCCCTTTACCCATTTCCTGTTTTACTGATTTTAGTTTATGAAAGTGATATTTCATAGACTGAAAATGTGTTATGTTCCTTTGTCATATTATGATAGATTTGTTGCTGTTGTGCAGCACCCAGAGCCTCTGGTATTGGGCACCTGAAAAATAAAATTTGCTTTGCCTCTAGACATTCCTGCCCAGTGACCAGCCCTAAAGCTGAGCACCCTGCTAAGGGTAGGAAAACCTACATCCCAGTCACCCCCCACAACAGGACCACTCTTCCAGTACCAGTGCAACTCTATATATTAAACTTTACACTGCTTGTTAAACAGGCTTGTAGCACTAATTCTAGGGTTACAACCCCTGCTTGTATTACTATCCACAGGTTGAGGGGCCTGGGTTTGTAACTAGCTAGTACCAGGGTTTGCTCACCCACAGTAAACACAGTGTTTTGGTGCCTCCACTCAGAGTAAGGTTTCAGTGGGTATTTATTAAATTTGTTGTAGCACTCTGGGAAACTATAACTGCCCACTACCCCACCTAGTGGCCCTATACTTTGGAACAAACAGTAATCTCTCACAACATTCACAATACATTTGTCAACAGACATTAATTATATGCTCATAGGTTTGCCACTTACCATGATCTGGGCTTCTGTGTTACCTTCTGGAGCCCCTGCAAACAATGGTTATCAGGCATGCATGTTCAAGAATATTCCAAACACAATAACCGACCACCAGTAAACTTGCATGAGGCAATATAACACTGCAAAACCAATCAGGTTTATTTAGGGGGAGCATAACAAGGAAGGGGCAAATCTGGTCAAATTATTTTATCCTTACTGGTTTGAGCCAGGATACTGGCATGCATTTAGTTCCACTTTGCAGTTCTATAAATATACTAGAAACCCAGATGGAAAACAAGCTAACCTAAGTGGTGCCCGAGGTAGTAGCTATTGTTGGGACCCTTGATGAAAGAAGACATGATGATTTGGCATGCAGTTTTATTTGTGTCCGGTGGCCGGATGGGCCAGTCTCTTGATCCATTAAACTAGCAGTGAAATGAAGAATAGGTGGCACCACAATGATTATTAAAGCTTGTCTCGGAGCTACCCTGATTTCTACTCACTGTACTCAGACACTGGAGATGAGCCAATGAAATAAGACCTATTGAGATGTTTCTTGAAGCGGGGGGGAGGGTTCCCTCGTGGTCCTCGTACAGCAGCTGGTCTGGTGATACAGGAGCAAATGACTGAGGCCAATTTCACATAGCCCAAAGCTAAATGTCTTAGCAGAGTCAATGAGTAAAAACTGCAAACCGGATATCTTGAACTGGCCGGCTGCACAAACACTTCTGCAACTTTTACACAATTATATGTAAGGATTACAAGAAATACAAAATCACACATACCACCATAATGCAGAACATCGTGGGCTGTACATGCAAATCACCACAGAACATTATGCTGGTTCAACTTTAAGCAAAAATGCATGGTACCAAACGGCCTCTCATACAGTCTGCAAAGGATGTCAACAGAAGACACATACACGTGTTTCATCCTACCAGGACTCATCAATGTACCTTGCCTGTGTAACACCCTAGTGGAATGAACCAGCTACTCTAAGATGGTCTGTCTGGGTTACATTGTGGTGAGCTCAATAAAAACAAAAAAAATGTTAAAAGACAAAGAACCTTAGTGTGCAAGCACTGAGGCAATGGTTACCCCAAAGTGCATTGACTGGGAAGCCAAGGTTCAAAGAAATACAAAATCACACATACCCACATAATGCAGAGCATCATGGGCTGTATATGCAAATCACCACAGAATATTATGCTGGTTCAACTTTAAGCAAAAATACATGGGGCTGGATATTCAAACTGCACCATTCTGTGGCTCAATCCCTTACGCTGCTCAAAAAAATTGCGCAGGGGTGTGGCCGGGGCAATATTCAACGGAGCTGCACTATTGAGCAACTCCTTTGAATATCGCACCCCAGCCACAGCCACTGTGCATGGCGCAGTGGAACTTGCGCCACTGCAAGTGGTCAGGGTGGAGCATTCAGATGCGGTGGCGCAAGTTCCATTGCGCCATGCACAAATTTCTGATATTGAAAAGGTGACATGCAAATGAGGCCATAATTCATGCAAGGCACTAGGGGCCATTTGCATCTAATTACGGCCCATTTGCATGCCATTAGCATGCAGATGCTTGATCCCGACGACTTTAGCCTGGCGCCCTGCCAGGCAGCAGCTGTCGGGGACCGATGCCCACAGCCCGATCAGCGGTATGATGTAAATCCCCCGACTGGGCCCGATCGTGGGCATGTGAAAGAACCTCTGACTGGCCCAATCACGGGCATAATGTCAAAGAACCCCCCAACTGGCCCGATCAGGGCATAATATGAAAGAACCCCGCTGGCCTGACTGGGCATAATGTGAAAGAACCCCCGATTAACCCGATCGTGGCCAGAACGGGTTCACCCCAAAGACCAATATCCCTGGTGGTCCAGTGGACATGAGCCCGATCGCGGGCACATAAGAGTCAACCCCAATCCAATTTTCTGGCGGTCCATGGCCTCAACCCCACCCACCATGGAGCCCACCACCCCGCCCCATCAGCCGGCAGCACCCACCCGCCTGCTGCCCGCCTGCCGACGACTGCTTGTGAGGCTGCACGCCCATTGGTTCAGAGCAAGAGCCAATGGGCGTGCAGCCCATACCATACAAGGCAGTCCAGGTAATTATGGTAGTCAGATATGGCATCCTTACACTAAAACAGAAATTAAGAAATTAGAAAAAGTTCAAAAGCGTTACACCAAATCTATTTCAGTCTTGATTATAAGAACAGATTAGCACACTTAAGACTGCATACATTAGAACTAAAGAGACACAGAGGAGATTTATTATTGTATTATGACATCCTAAATGATCCACTACTTATGACAGAACTAAATATAGAATATAAAACGACAAACATGGAACACGAGGACATTCGCTCCAAATTAATGTGGGAAGATTCCATACAAATAAACAAAAATATTTTTATACATTAAGAGTACCAAATTTGTGGAATAGACTACCCTTGAACATAATATCCAGCCCAAGTAAGGACCAATGTAAAATAAATTTGGACAAGTATATTAACAGTGGCAGAAACCTCGATTATTACACCTTATCCTAATACGAGCTACACTGTGGGCCTCGGCCTTTTATTTGCTCCTCTGCAACATAGTGAACATAGTGTTCGAGTAGGATAGGTCACGCACAGAGGCATCAATCACTATGTCATTGAGCACCCTAAATCAAAAGACAGATGATATATCCAATCAGAGTGAATGAAAGGTATTCATGGAGCATTTGAGAGCTGCCTGTTCAAGATTATCAAAAAAAAGAAGCAAAATTGGAGTGTCAGAGCTCCCTGTCACTGCTTGTGTAGCCCTCCACTGGACCCAGTACTGAACCCTGCGGTACCCCACTAGTAACCCCTCTTTCTTCAGAGTGGACTCCATTTACAATTACCTTCTGTGTCCTGTTGTCCAGCCAATGTTTTACTCAGGCTATCACCCTGGGACCCACTCCCAGGCTGGTTAATTTGACTATTTATCTTTTGTGTGGGACTGTGTCAAATGCCTTGCTAAAGTCTAGGTAGGCCATGTCCACAGCCCCTCCCTGGTCTACTACTTTGGTCACCCAGTAAAAGAAATCTATTAGATTTGTCTGACATGACCTTCCCGCTGTGAACCCATGCTGCCTTGGGTCCTGTGCCCCACTGGCCTCTAGGTACTCAACAGTTCTTTCCTTCAGAAGTGACTCCATCACTTTCCCTACCACAGAGGTCAAACTGACATGTCTATAGTTTCCTGCCTCTGTCTTGGTCCCACTTTTGTGAAGGGGAATCACATCTGCCTTCCTCCAGTCCTCTGGTACTACACCATCCTCCCATGATTTATTAAAAAGAGTAGTCAGTGGTTTCACTAGTTCCCCCCTTAATTCTTTTAGAATTCTGGGGTGAATTCCAACAGGCCCCATTGCTTTGTTCACCTTCAGTTTTAGGAGTTCTTGCAGAACCCTTTCTTCTGTGAAGGGGCTGGGATCGACTCCCCCTATGAAGATTGCTTCTGTTAATTGGATTAGGCACTTCCCCCTCCTCTTTTGTGAATACTGAGCAGAAATATTAATTCAGTATCCCTGCTTTTTCACTGTTCCCCTCTGCCCACCCACCATTCATTCTATTCAGCCTCACTATCCCTCCCTTTGTCTTTCTACGCTCTCTGATGTACCTATAAAAGGTTTTATCCCTCTTCTAACTGAGTTGGCTATCTTTTCCTCAGTTTGGGCTCTTGCTATTCTGACTTCCCTCCCTGCTTCCTTCTGCCTTAACTGGTACAGCTCTTTGTCCTGCTCCTTCTGTGTTTCCTTATACTTCCTGAATGCTATCTTTTTCTCCCTGACTTTCCCAGCCATCTCTTTTGAGAACCATAGTGGCTTTTTCTTTCATTTTGATTTGTTTATTTGCTTCACACAAAGGCCTGCTTGCTGACTTTTAGATCATCCATGATGATCACCCCAAGATCACGTTCATGTTTTGTTTTGGCTAGCTGCACCCCATCTAGGAAGTAATTTGTCTCTGGATTGCGTTTTCCTAGGTGCATGACCTTGCATTTCTTGGCGTTGAACTTCAACTGCTAAGTTCTGGACCATTCTTCCAGTTTCTTCAGGTCAGACTCCATCCTTGTGACCCCTTCCTGTGTGTCTACGCTGTTGCAAAGCTTTGTGTCATCTGTGAACAGGCATTTTTCCCCTCTAATCCATCCGCAATGTCGTTAATGAATATGTTGAAGAGTGCGGTCCCAGTACTGAGCCCTGAGGGACTCCACTGATTACCTTGCTCTCCTTTTGTAGTGCGTCATTTACTAGCATTTTCTGAGTTCTGCCCTGAAGCCAGTTTCCTACCCAGTTTACTGTCTTGCTCCTCACCCCTGTGTTTTTCAGCTTGTTGATAAGCCTTCTATGTGGAATGGAGTCAAAGGCCTTACTGAAATCTCGATATACAATATCCACGCTTCCATTCTGGTCCTCTACTCTGGTGATCCAGTCGAAAATTCAACCATGTTTGTTTGACAGGACCATCCATTAGTGAAGCCATGCTGTTTGGGGTCTAATTGTCTACTGGCCTGCAGGGATGCCACTATCCTTTCCTTTAGTATTGTTTCCATGATTTTTCCCGTGATTGAGGTGAGGCTGACAGGGCTGTAGTTCCCTGCCTCCTCTCTGCTGCCACTCTTGTGTAAGGGCACCACCACAGTGGCTTTCTTCCAGTCCTCAGGTACCTGTCTGCTGTCTAGTGATCTGTTGAAAAGTGTGGCCAGAGGGGCAGTGAGTTCTACCCTGAGTTCTTTTAGGACATGTGGATGAATTCCTTCTGGGCCCATGGCTTTGTCCATTCTCAATTTTTCGAGTTCCAGTAGTACTATTTCCTTTGTAATGGGGGTCATGTCTGTCTCCTGGTTTTGGTGTTCTTTTTAGCTATGTGATGGACCATTTCCATTCTCTTCTTGTGTAAACACTGAGCAGAAAAAAGTGCTTAAAACTTCCGCTTTGTCCTTATCCTTTTTCATGTGCTGACTCTGTGGTTTTCAGTCTGACAATTCCCTCCTTGGTCTTTCTCCTTTCACTGATATACCAGAAGAATGTTTTGTTTCTACCTTTTATATTGTCAGCAATCTTTTCTTCGGTTTGTGCTTTTGCTAGCTCTGATTTTTTGCCCAGCCTCTTTTAGTTTGGTTCTGTATTCTTGTCTGTCATTTTCTGTGTGTGTTTCCTTGTATTTTTTGAGGCTTTCTTTTTTGTCTTTACTGCTGAAGCCACTTCCTTTGTGAACTACAGTGGATTCCGCCTCTGGTTTGCTTTTGTGATTATCTTTGAGCATTTTTCTGTTACCCTGGTTAGTGCATCCTTCAGTGCTTCCCAGCACTCCTTTACATTTCCATCTGGCATATTCTGGTGAAGTTTTGTAAAGGCGGATCTAATTTCCCTAAAGTTTGCATTTCTGAAGTTTAGTATTTTTGTCTTGGTGTGTGAGGTATCTTCCTGTCTGTTTATTGTAAAACAGGTTGATCGATGGTCACTGTTGCCTAGGTGTGCTCCCATGCTAACATCTGTTACCTTTGTACTGTTTCTTAGTATAAGGCTGAGGACTGCATCCTCCCTCAGTGGTGTGTTCACTAGCTGTGTCAGCCCCGCCCCTTGAAGCATTACAGGGAATTTTTTACTCTTCTCTGTTGTGGCTGTATAGGAGGTCCAGTTTATGTCTGGTAGATTGAAGTCTCCTACGAGCAGCAGCTCGCCTTTGAGAGCCATCGTTAGAATGGCTTCTAGTAGTTCCTTGTCCTTTCCTTCATCTTGTGATGGGGGCCTGTAAACTGCCCCCACCCATATTGGGGCATTTTCCCCTGCACCAATAGTTATCCATAGAGTCTCAGTGCTGTCTTTGGTCCCCAGGATTTCGAAAGCTTTGATATCTTCCCTGATATGTATTGCTACCCCCTCCCCCACCCTTTTTGCCTATACGGTCTTTTCTGAATAACGTGTATCCTGGGACTGCGATGTCCCAGGTGTGGTGTTCCATGAACCACGTCTCTGTTATTGCTACCAAAATCTAGTTTAACTTCTGACATTATGGTGATTAGGTCTGTAATTTTGTTTGCCTGGCTACGAGCATTTACACACATTGCTCTCCAGGTCTGGTCCCTTTTGCTATTGGATTTTACATTTGGTTTGGTGTTGGTTTTGGTGTTGCATCTATGATGCCCTATCTTTTAGTAGGAACTATATCTGGCCAAAAGAAAGATGTATTTGGCGATGGGGAGAGGTACTAGCTTTTTCCTGCATCGTACAGGTTGCTAGGGAGCATCCACAATCTTGCCCTGCCAGGCCACATCCCCAGGTAGGGCCTTCTTAAGTAGATAGAAGTAGGTGATCCTATGATGAGGATGCACCTGGAGTACTATGTGCAGTTCAGGAACCCACACCTAAAAAAGGACAATGACTTCCTGGAGTTGATCCAAAGGAGAGCAACTGAAAGGATTCTCTGAATCTTGTCCAGCGGGGAAGACTTATGTGGAAAGAGTTACTGACTTCAGTGTGTAGTCATTGGAGTCCAGGAGAGAGAAGAGACATGATTGAAACCTTCAGGTAACTAATGGGTAAAAACAATGTGAGCAGGAAGCGCCTGTTTAGTCTTAGTGATGGGTCCATCACAGTGGCCACAACTATAAGCTAGAAGGAGGGACATTTAGGAGGAGTATGAGGAAATACTTCTTCATGCAGAAGGTGACACATGAGACCAGTGACATTAATGGGGGGGGGTTTGTAGCAAATGGGGAAGGGGCATTAATTCAAGTGGAACTGCGGAATGATTGATCTACTAGAGGCCTAACCAGTGCCAGATTGATGAGGGCCTAGGTAGGAATTGGGCAGACTAGATGAACCAGGAGTCTTTTTTCTGTCTATAAACATCTATGTATCTATTATGACCTTAAACCTGCTGCTGTCATAAAATGATAGTATACAGAGTAACTTTCTTTTGTCAGCATGTGCTGCTGGAACAGGATATTTCATCACCTTGCACTTTCAAGGGCATAGCAAACCATCACACCAAAGAAATGATCTGTCAGGTTCCGAAAACCCATTTCCACCAAAGAAGTCCTCAACTAGCCTGCAGGCACTACTGCTTGTGGCGCTAATGACCAGGGTTTAGGAACAAGTCTGGGGCATCAGAAGGCCGGCGGGGGGAGGTTGGATGAGCATCCCATGGACAGCTCTCCAACTCTGGGGGGGGGAGGATCAGTGGCACCTGCCATTTGAGTGACACCCAGTGGCGGCTGGGTGTACACTTAGCCAGGACTACACTTCAGGGGTGAGGCAGTGATGGACATCTGCGGGTGTGAGTGGGAGCACACACACACTGCACACTGACATCATTGCACATCTGCATCTCTGGACCACACACAAGCTCGAAAAACCCTCACGGTAGCATAGCATGAAGCTCCCAGGGTGGGCTCCCATTCTCATGCTGAAAATATACTTGCATAAGTCTTGGATGGGACCCTGTGGTTGATCTCAGTCTCTCCCATTAGGGAGCCTCGCTGTGAGTGGTAAGTCACAGGCCACCCACCTGGGCAGCTTAGGTAGATTGCCAGTAGGGTTGCAAGGCGTGTGTCTGAGGCAGATATGGGGTACATCCCCACTTGGCTTGACAGCCATAAATAGAGTTGGAAGGAAAAAAGAAGTCCTCACACTGGTGATGGAGAAGTGCAGAGAAAGAGTGTGTGTGTGAGGGTGGATGTATAACAAATGACCACTGAATTTCTCTACATGAAAGAGAGCTGATGAGTTTTATGTCTTGGTGAAATGCATCTTGACTTCTTGTTGTGAAGTTAGGGCATATTTCATTGAAGAGATCAAAAAGTGAATTCCTGCAATATACTGTGACTATTTTTCTCTCGTGTTCACAACAAATTGGACCATGGCAACAGATAAGGAAGTGTGTTAACATATTGAATTCAAAGCATTACAATTAAGACCAGTGAGACATGAACACAGTCATTTTCTCAACCTGCTTGTCAGGCTAAGCCAGCTATTAATCCTAAAGAGAAGAAGATATGTAATTAAGGACTATTTTTTACTGTTTTTGATTGTTATGTTGACTTAAAGGAAATCTGTTTTTTTAACCACTGTGATTTCTCAATATTCACCAGCTGTTTACTTTCTACTGATTTAAGAGTTCATGCTAAGGTCTTGCTGCTTTGCAACACAGTCATTTTGCTGATAGTAAAGTTGAAGAGTTGCAGGACTAAATGCAGCTAAAAGTCCAACCCCCAAGTTATGACTTTTTTTCTTATTATAAAAAAGTCCCTGTGTACATGTTCTCGGGGTATGTACACAAAATGAACGTGTTTGAATTTGAATGGAAAAAGTATAAGTCTAAAGAGTACTTACCAACAGTAATAGGATTTCAGAATTGTAGGTGTCAAAGCTTTATTCTGCATTGTGATGCTAAATGTGATGTGTAGATCAGGACTATGAAATATTCCAAATTTAATTACTACACAGGTAAAAATCTGACATAAGGGCTAATGCAATTTTTGGGTTCGTATCCTGGGGCACTGATTATAAAATCAGACATTTGTCACTTTGTCCTGTCTGTGTTACGGAAAGATGCAGTACAAATATTGTACTCTGTGGAAAATGTATTAAAGTTTAAAAAAATGCAAAGGTATTATCTATGATCTTGTAGATCATGAACTACTTTGTGATAGATTCACTAATGATGGTGTCTTTGGTATCACTCTGAACTGGACTAGCTGGCTGAACTCCTGCATTCGCATATCCACGCTCGCAAGCTCTACTCCACCGGGGAGGGCCTTCTGGTGGTTCCAAGGGCCAGATTAAAGACTTTAGTTGGGACTGGGCTTTTGAGGTGGTGGGCACGGTCCTTTGGAATTCCCTGCCCAGGTCCTTGAGTGAAGCCCCTCGGTGGAGGCCTTTAAGAGGAACTTGAAGACATATTTATTTCAGCAGGCATTTGGGGAATAATAATAACTTTTACCCCGAGCACATCCTAAATTGTTTTATTGTTTATTGTGTTGTATAAGTTACATATAATTATTTATCTGTTATTTATTCCTGTGGTTTTAAAGTGGATAGGTTATATGTATTTATGCTTTTGTGTTGCCCTGTTGTACTGTAAGACTAGTATTACTACTACTACTACTAGTACTATTGCTACTACTAGTACTACTACTAGTACTACTACTACTACTACTAGTACTACTACTATTACTATCTGTCCACTAGAAGGCAACAAGTCAGAATTGGTAATGTTTTTTATGACATGACATACTTTAATGTTGGCTTATCACAGTATTCCATCCTGGGTCTATTAACATTTTCACTGTTTATTAATAACCTTCCTCTGACCAAGTGTAATACATTATTTTACGCTGATGATTTAATCGTTTATAGTACAGTAACTCAGAAAATTCCACAGACCTGAACTCCGCCCTAAATTAAGACTTCAACAACATTCAGTCTTGGTTCTCCATTTGCAAATTAATGTTAAACAGTCACAAAACAAAGTCCATGTTGTTTGAATCAAAAACAAAATTATATGCTGTGAGTTTTATCCTCATAATTTACTGCCTTGATGGCTTCTCTCTTGAGGTAGTTAATACATTTAAACATAGAAACATAGAATTTGATGGCAGACAAGGACCACTTGGCCCACTCAGTCTGCCAGTTTTTCCCTGCATATGCTATCCTGTCTCTGCAGACCCTACTTAATCTCTGGCTACCCTCTTGCTTCCCATCTAAGATTCCTTTGTGCTTATCCCATGCATGCTTGAAGCCCACCACTGTTTTCTCCCCCCACCACCTCCACTGAAAGATTGTTCCCAGAATCCACCACCCTTTCAGTGAAGAAGTATTTCCTCACATCTCTCCTCATTTTCCTTCTTCTAGCTTCATTGCATGTCCCCTTCTTTTTGTGCATCCTTTCCTCTGAAAAATACTTCCTTCCTGTACCTTATCGAACCTTGTGAGGTATTTATAGGTCTCTATCATGCTTTCTCTTCCTTCTTTCTTTTAGGGTAAACTTACTCGGGTCCTTTAGTCTCTCCTTGTAAGGCTTCTGATACAACCCCTGCACCAGTTTAGTTGCCGTCCTCTGTACACAAAATGTAAAAACAAAAACAAGGTGCTGCATCAGCATGTGATCTGAAAGCAAACAAAATGGTTATATTAAATGCATGCTGAAAATAGAGAATAGAGTTAAAAATCAGTGTTTTGACCATAGATCTTCTTCAGGAAATATCTAAAAGAGAAAAAGCAAAGTTAGTGCAGAGGGGAGGTAAAATAAGGAATATATATGTGAGGAAAGAAAAAAAGGGAGAGGCTCTGGGAGAAGAAGTGATGAATGGCAAGATAAATACAGAATCTGGAAAAAAAAGAGGTGGTGATGGGAGTGACAAGGCATAATGGCAGTGAATGAGCTAGAGAAGTCCCCAGGTGGACTCTACAGCCTTCACCCTGTCTATGTTCATCCTGAGATGTGGTCTCCAGAACAGGACACAGTACTTTGGGGGGGGGTCTCACCAGTGATCTATACAGTGGCAACACCATCTCCCTCTTTCTGCTGGTGATACCCCTCCCTATGCACCCAAGCATCCCACTGGCCCTACCCACTGCCTTGTCACACTGTCTCACCACCTTGAGCTAATCAGATATGATTACTCCCAGGTCCCTTTCCTGTTTGGTGAACATTATTACTTCTCCCATTTTTTTTTACTTTTCATTTTAATGATTTTTTTTCCTACCATATGTACTGAAATTGGATTCATGTGTTACAGAAGGTAATACAGTGCGTTACGTCTTGAGCTTTCTATCTAGTGAACCAGATGGCCCTGCCCTAGAAAACGTCTCCTTCTTCAAGTACCTGGGTGTGCTGCTTGACCCCTCTCTCACCTTCAAGGACCACATAAACCACATAGTCCATAAGGTAAATCAAAAACTGGGTGCTGCCTATCACCTAAAATCTAACCTCACCAAGGAAGATTGCCTTGCTATAGTAATGGGTAGTCTGCTCCCCACATTTGACTATTGCTCCCCTATCTACTCTAGGACCTCCACCTCCCTTCTGACATGGCTCTCAGTAGCCTACAACAATGCCTGCTGCTTTGCCTTGTCTGCCCCCTACTCCACACATGACTGCGACCTCTACTGGTACCTTGGCTGGCTCTTCTTAAAAGGACACTTTGACTACACCCTGGGCTGCCTCGTGGATATCACCCTTCGATGCGGTAATGCATCCCCACTCTCCACTTTCCTCAGTTTCAAAACCCTTATCAGGAACCTTTGTTCCTCCACTGTACCCTTAAATACCTAGATCCACCACAAACTTGGGTGGGAAAGCTCTCTCTATTGTGGCACCCACCATGTGGAATGGATTACCCTTCCCTCTCTTTCTCACCAAGTCTCACCCTATCTTCACGCACAACCTTAAATCCTGGCTCTTTGACAGACATAAATGTAACTGTAATGCCCACTAGTGTATACTCCTCAACTAGCATACACCTGTAATATCTCTCTCTCTCTGTCTCCCTTCTTCTCTACCTTCCCTGGCCTTCCTTCCCCTGGGCAAATATTTAGCATCTAGAACCTCCCTATGCCCTTCTCAGTATTCAATTGTTCATGCTCTGTTATGGTATTTTCCTAAGCAAGTCTGTACACTGTTTAACTGTAAAATCTAGTATGACTGTTTCATACAACAATTGTAATCCCACCTGTGATGTATTGTGTTTGTGTCACATGTTGTCCCGGGTTGTGCCTGAAAATGGTCCCCTGGATCAGTGCACTTACCCGGTTGCCAAAGACTAAATAAATAAATAAATAGTGCTAGTAGAGTCTTTGTTTTTCCTTTTGTCTTATCAGGATGCTGACTACAACCTTTATTAAGTGTTGCGTTCATTAACGCTGTTGTAGATAAGAAACTGTACTAGAACATGTGTGGGGAGAGGTATACCATGTGTCAGGGGTTTACCAGTTAATTCTGGCCTTAAGGTTGTATGATCTGTCCAGTCCTGCCCCGGGTTCAGCCCAGGCAGGGGGGAGGTAAGGGGTGTCTAGCTGATAGCTGGGATTGTTGGGACAGGGAGCTAGGGGATAATATCTGTTCATTTGTCCATGATGTGGAACAACCAAAAGTTCCACCTATTTTGCAGTCTTGGAAGGGAGTTCTGCAGTTGTGTTGTGAGTTTCAACATTTTCTAAAACTCCCAAATTGTGTCTTCCCATTGAGTTAGTGTGGGTGGGGTGGGTTGGTGCCGTTGCTGGGTAATTGTTTTTTGGCAGCTGTCAGGAGGATTCCTGCTAGATTTTGGCCTTGTCTTTGAGATACCTAGGGTGATGGAGTAAAATTGCTACCTCTGGGTTCAATTTATGCAGTGATGGGATCATAATGGTGAGCTCTTTGGAGATTTCCTCCCAAAAATGTGACAAGGCAAGGCAAATTTTATTTACATAGCGCCCTATCCACAGGGTTAGAGCGCTTCACAGTAAGAACAATACCCCCAAGAATTAAAATCAAAATTTAAATAAAACTGAAAGCTTTTTCAAAGAGAGAGGTTATTAAGGAGGCTTTAAAGGCCTCCACTGAGCCGGCTGCATGTATATAAGATGGAGGACAGTTCCACAGCACTGGTGCAGCCGTACCAAAGGCTCTGTCGCCCAATCTCTTGAGATGAGAGGGAGGTACCAGAAGCAAGTCAGCCTCGGCAGAGCATAGGGGGTGGAGAGGTTGATACAGCACCAGGAGCTCTTTGAGGTAGTTGGGTCCCAAACCACATAGGGTCTTGTATATCAACAAGCAGATCTTTAAGGTGATGCGTGAACTCACAGGCAGCCAGTGCAGAGTTCGCAGAACAGGAGTGACAAATCTGGACACAGCCAGACTATATGGGTGTGAGTTGCTACAGCTGCCCCACAGCCCCTCCAGCAGGTAGCACCTCTGTTGGCATGGAACTTGACAGTAATCTGTGGTGTTTGGAAGAATCTAGTCACCATCTTCCAGCCAAATTCTCAACATTGACAAGAGTTGGTGAGTTTATGTTGCTGGTAGCAGATCCTAGTCCAGGCTGCACTGGTGCGTTGTACAGTGAACTCAGCTTCCCAAGTATTGGTGGTGTTGTCCATTGTGACCTGTAAGCCAGCCAACAAGACCTTATAGCATGCTGAGACAAAATGTCACAGCCATACCCCTTGAGGTAGAGAGCAGAGGAAGGAAATTAATGATGGGAAGATAGATTCATCTGCAGGAGTAGGCAGCTTGGTGAGGACATAGTGGAGAAGCTGTAGAAATGTATAGTGTTACTTTGTATTTAATTGAGATTATGTAATTTGGCCTGCGGAATATAAAGTGAAGGCATGAGTGTGACGCTTGGCCAGCTGGTTATGATTGTTCTAGGATGTTTGTAATATAGAATGTGGTATGTGATTGTCTCACATGAGACATCCTGTGCTCCTGGGTGCCCCTCCCCAGGTTTTAGTGAAAATAACAGGATATATTAACCTGAAACCAGGAGGTAATTAAAAGACTAGAGAGACTTAATTAAGGGTCTACTGTTTTCCTGTCTTAATTAGAACTGACCCAGCTGCCAGGATATAGGGCTCATAAACTTTTATGATGTCTTAGAGGAAAAACATGTTATACCACCATGGTGCTAAAGTTGTAAAAAAAACTTTGATGTTCCTTGAGAAAACGGGAACTGCTCGAGATCAAAGAGGAAAGGCTTGATTAAAGACTGTCATAATTTGGGAAATTAGTTTTGCTGATGTCACCTTATTTAATATACCTCCTGACAGGACAATCTGTTTGTATATTTTTTATATTCTAAAAGGAGGAGCTAGATGACATCATAGCAGAGGTGTGGAAACACAGAGTTTTAAACAGTATACTGTGTTTGAACTTGTGACATTTCTTTTTGGGCTCTTAAGAAACAAGATCTAACTATAAGCACTATAGCAGTAATACATTAGATAGATACAGTCTAATTGTATTGTGGTAGGAGTTTTTGTTTGTACTTTTCCTTGTTTTCTTTTAAGTGATTGTATGCTCTTTGATATATTGTTCTGTGTTTACATTTTTCATGCTTTTATCATCTTTAAGTAAAGTACCCTTTATATTTAAAAAGACTGCCTGGATGTGTCTTTGGAGTTCTTTTTGCATGTGATGTATACGTGGTTAAGCTGACAGCTGTTCTGAAGGGTTTGATGGTGTTACCAAACTGAGAAAAGGTAAGAAAATACCTAAGGTCTTTTATAGAGTTGTAAGGGTTCATTTTGGATACCTGGTTAGGTGCCCTTAGGCGAAAGATATCTTGCATCCTCCTGAAGAGAAGATTATCTGGACCTGTACATTTGGGTACACTAGCATAAGGTTCACAGTTTGAATCCCCCCAGAACTTGAGACTAAAGGTGATTCAGACCCACAAGCAGACAGGAGGGTTACCCTGTCTGTTACCTGTTCACAATACTGCTTTCTGAAGTTGGCACTGTGGGAGCAGAGGGCCTGACCTGCTGAATGCATTTGTGACAATGAGTTGTGCCTTTCTGCATCCAGGAGTGGAACTTTGGATCATAACTCACCAGGAGAGAGTTGGGGTCCAATGCTGAGATGCAGTACTAGTATGCTCCATTACATTACTGGGGTTGTGCTAATAATGTATACCAGGATTGTAGCAGACATGTTGAGAGATTGTGATTTGAGGTCACTTTGAGGAAGTTTATTAGGACCAAATAAGTGGGACAATATTGAGGCTGGGAGATGGACATGTTTTATATCCACCCAACATGGATGGGGTGGGGGGGAGGATTCAGCCCATCAAGTAGTTGATAATAGTGGCTTGGGCATAAAGAAAAGGCCAGAGAGTGCAATTCTGGGACATCCTGCCCTAAAAACAAAACAAAACAAAAAATCAGGAGATTGAGCAGTTCCATATTTGGAAGATTCTTTGGGGCCTGTAATGGAATTGTTTGGAAGAGATAAAGGAAATGGGGAAGGATGTTCATATTTGACTTGATTTGATTTGATTTGATTTGTATACGGGTAAGTACACTGGGATGCAATCCCTTTTACAGGTACGACCCGAGGTCAATCAAGATACATACAAAGACATTATTATACAAAATATGACATAATACAAAAAACATATTTAAATAGGAAGTATAAATTCCACGTCCACATAATTAAATATGGATAATATGAACTCAGGATGGTAGGGGCAACAGGAGTAGAGACCAGTGCTGTTAGAATGCTATAATACCTCTTTCCAGCACAGGATAGTTAATGTTATATAATTGATTGCGGTTCACTCCTATATAAACCCCAAAGTATTTTATATACAGTTTATACCAATGGATTTCAGGCTGGATGTTGGAGTAAAATGGATACATATAACCTTGGCTTTATCATCATTTATTTTGTATCCTGCTATCTGTTCCATCAACTTTAGGGACTTTATAAGGTGCAGGAGGGACTGATGGGGATTTGTGATATAAAGGAGGAGGTTGTCAGTGTAGTAAACTACTTTATGCTCGCGGGTGCCTATCACTACACCTGTTATCTGTTCATGTTGTTGCAATAGTTGAGAGAGAGGCTCAATGTATAGTGCAAAAAGGTATGGGAAGAGGGGGCAGCCCTGTCGGGTTCCTCTGGTGAGAGGAAACCATTGAGAGAGAGAGAGAGAGAGAGATGTTGGCCTTCACTGTAGCATGTGGGGCAGAGAAGATCCCCTGTAGGAGCTGAAGAAATGGGGGGGGGGGGGGAGTGAAATTGGGCTAGGTGTGCAGTGTATGAATTCCCATTAGACCCAGTCAAATTCTTTGAGCATCTAAGCTCAGGACAGTTGTGGAGGAAGAGTGCCAGGTGACATGTGCTAATAGGTATAAAGTGTGTTTGCTGTTGTCTGTAGTTTGGCAGTGACAGATGAAATCTGACTGGTTAGGGTCAGTTATGGTTGGAAGGACATTGTCCAGCCAGTGTGCAAAGGTGCTAGTAAACTTCTTATAATCTATGTTGAGGATGGATATGGGGTGGTAGGATTCAGAGTTTGTTGTATCTTTCCCTGGTTTTAATGTTTATTTATTTAGTTTTTGTTGACCAGGAAGGAGGACTAGAAAAGTTTTTGCCTATTTTCAGCCTTGTCGGGGGGGGGATACAGATGGATGCTAACTGAAATTGAACCAGATTTTAAGCTGTTGGTGGTATTTTGAGTGAATGGGGGAAATTTGGCCAGGACACCAGGGAAATTCCCCTACTCTTTTTGAGGGGTCGCTGTTGGCCTGGGAGGATGGAGAGCTCAGTGGAGGCTGAGCAGTGCAAGGAGCAGCAAGCTGGAGGTTCATCCTCTGCCTCCAGCCGATTGTAGTAAGGAGGATGTCAGGGGAGCCCAAGGAGGCAATACGGATCTTGAGTCAGGAGACTCATGTGAAGGGCTGAATGACGGAGGTGACGGTTTTCAGCAAACATCGCAGGAAGATATAGACAGAGCTGGGTCCCAGCTAAAGAAAGAGCTGGATGAAAGAAGAAACATCCTGTTTCACTTACTTGCAGAAGATGAAGAACGGTATTCTAAAAGAAAAATACTGGAAAGGCACATGGAGGTATGAGCTGAGCCAATGAGTAGAGGAACCTCTGGAAAGGAAGGCGTTTCCGATGAGCTGGCAGGGGAAGAGACACCGGGAGACACCTTCATGCCTTCTTCTGGTGCAGGAATTAATTCAAAAGGCATTTCACACAACAGAGGACCCGGGTGAAGGACAGTAATGGTCTCCAGAAGACGCACTGGCAAAAGCAGGATGGAAACAGACAGAGTCGGGAAATTGGTTACCCGATTTGGATGCAATGTTTTTGTACATGAGTGGCGAGCAAAATATGCAAGGACAAGACAAGATGTTGGACACTGACTCCAGACCAGAGCTCCAGGTACCTGATCAAGGGAATGAAAGCAGCCATAATGAGGAAGAGGGGAAAGGCAGTTTTAGAGCTGGTGGAAATGGACTAATTACAGGAGAAATACCAGGTGGAAGGGGAACCACACCTAGGAGTGTGGAGGAAGGAGAAAAGGGGAGACCAGATAACCAAACCTGTTATAACAAGCTTCCAAGACAGGAGTCTGGTAATACTGGGACAAGGAAGGAAAGAGAGGAAGCCCAAACCCAGCCATATGAGTCAGGGCACCAAGAGCAAGCACCTGAACCCCTCAAGAACATCTCAGGATAGACAAACAGAAGGGCAGGAAAATACACCTGATAGGATCCCCCCGTAGGCAGCAGAGACCAATATTTGCTGATTTGTTTTCCTCTGCTGTACCTGCTCCCAGACATAATGCAGTAAGGATAAAGTACAGGGGAGGTTTGGAGACAGTCCCAGACAGACATTATGTGGGGAAAAGGTTGATAAAAGAGTCTATGCGATTTATGGCTTCTGAAGTATATGCTTTGATTAACATTTCTGGGGAAGAGACATTTGATGTGAGCTTTAGGGCCCCCCCCCATGCCTTGGAAAGATTCTGGATGAAATACAACCAGTTAAAATTTCCTCCTTTATGGACACCCTTCATATGTATACCATTGACTAAACCCACTGTAAAGTTTATAACTATTATGTTTCAAAATGAGGATGTGCATGTGAGCAATATGATTCACTGGCTACAACAGAGATGTGAGGTACTGAGTGCACCTGAAGCAGTTATTGATGTTGAGTATTTCTGGACTGGGGCCTTGAAATTTCGAGTTAAACTAAGGCAAGAAGCAGAAGGCATAGTGCATTTGCCAAGTAATTTTTTATCGGAAGGGGCAGAGGTGTTCTATTTTATGCTGGGCAACCCAAGGCTTGTCATAAGTGTGGGAACAGGACTCATCTGGCAAGTGTTTGCGATAAGATGAGGTGTGGCATTTGTAATGAAATTGGGCATGTCAGCATACAGTGTGCAAATCACGCCTGATGTAATTTATGTGAGGAGTTCGGGCATATTTTTCAAAACTGTCAATGAGCGGCCCATAACAAAGCTAGAAATCTTAATCAGGATGAGTTAATTACAAAAGCACAACAGTCAGCAACTGCACCACCTGCGACCCAACCTCCCTACATGGGGCCAGCCCCCTCCTCAGCTACAGAACCGGTTCACACAGAGGGAGCAGAGGAGGGTGCTGAGGATATAATAGAGAATGGCCAACAGGCTCGGACAGGTAACAAAGGTGATGGTCAAGGATTGCTAGGACAACATAGAGAACAACAAAAGGAACATGTCCTGCAAGGGCAGGGGCAAGATGTAGGTCACAAGCCTGCCAGTTGCCCTACTTCCCCAGAGTGGAAAATGCCATTTCCACTGAGAAGAAGCTTAAGACTACAAAAATCGAACGCAACAGAAATTGACATGGATAATCCTTATAATATTTTGGGGTCATCCAGTGGGGGTCCATGGATTTAGGAGACCAGGATTCAGACACTTCCTCGATATATTCAAATCCCCCTGATAAAGAAAGAATGGAGACACAAAACACGAAAGGGAAAGGAAAGGAAAAAAAAAAGGTAGATGATGGGGAGTTCTGAATGCAGTAAATGGGAGACACAATATTCTTAATTAGTGATGGCTGGATTTTCTCTAATATCATTGAATGCTCATAGCATAATGAATGATAGTAAGAGGAGAGTAGTGTTTAAATTTTTGCATGATAAATGTATAGATGTAATTTTTTTGCAGGAGACATGGATTTCCACTGTAAGATTAAGTATTTTGTCGAGAAATGAGTGGGTATGGGGACCATTTTATTGGTTATTTGATGAAGAAAGAGCAGACGGGATTGGGATTATGTTTTCAGGATCAGGTTTCTCACTACAGAAAATTGTTGATTTGGTTATGGGGAGGGTTTTGATATAAGATGGGATATGGAAAGGGAGATAAATCAGATTTATAGGGGTTTATGGACCTCAGACGAAGGCTGAGAGGGTAGAGCTGTTAGAAACTATTCAGCCTTTTCTAGCAACATCAAGGGACATATATATGGCAGGTGATTTTAACTGTTCTCTGGATGTTACTACCTGAAAGGGCAAGGTAAGAACATTTATTGTGATTCAACAACATTAAAAAGGTGTATAGAGATTGCTGGATTATGGGATTGTAGTGGGGATGGGGGAGGGCAAATCCGAGTATTGATTATATGTTTGTGAAGGAAATTTGTTTACTAAAATTGATTATATTTTTGTTTCTAAAACATAACAACAAGAGAGGTTAAAAGTATACCAGTGGAATTTTCCGACCACTTAGCTGCATATACACTGGCAGAACCCATACCGGGTGGGGTCCCTAGGCAAATTAGGTGGAAACTGAATACAGGAACTATAGCGGAGAATGAGGGAAAACAACGTACATTAGACATTTTAATTTATAGGGTTATAGTATTTATCATTCTATGAGGATTTAGGGAGATGGTAGATAGATACGAAAGCTGACATCGGGGAAGGGTTTCAACAATATGGGAAACAAAAAGTAAATGAGAAACATATTAAGTACATCACATTAACAGCACAACTGTACAAATTATTGTCCGATGCTTATGAACTGGGTGTAGATTTAGGGGGACAGATAAGGAGGGAAAAAAAAGATATGATGGAGATGCAGTATAACAGGACGAATTCTTTACAAGCAGAATTTGCCTTTGGTAAACGAAGGTCACCACAGAGTGATCCATGTGCAGCATGTAAGGATAGAGTAGAAACAGTAAACTTTACATCATTAACAGACAGGAGGGATGTTATCAATAAAAGAAAAACAGTTACAGGACTTTACACAGACAGAGAATATAAGTCCACACAGGATAGCAGCTTATTTGGAGTGGTTACAGAACATAGGAACAGACCAGGATTTGAGAAGGGAATTGGAAAGGGATATTCAAGACGCATAAATTTTACAAGTAATTAAGGGGTTAAAGACAAATATAGCTCCAGGAGAGGATGGTATACCAAACGAGTGGTATAAAATATTCCTGGATATAATGGCAGTCATATTGGGAAGGGCTTTTCGATATCTGTTGACTAAAACTTCTTTACCAACAACATTTTCTAAGGGACTGGTTAAATATATATTCAAATCAGGGGATAGAGAACAAATCGAGTGTTTGTTTAATTAAATTTGTTTATTAAATGCTGACTTTAAAATATTAGCATGTATATTACAAAACCATTTAAAAAGAATAGCGGATAAAGTAATTCATCCGACTCAGACATGTGCCCTACCGGGTAGACACATTCAGAACAGTCTCTGTATAATAAGAGATGTCTATAATTATTGTGAGGAAAAAGCAAATACCAGGGTTTTTATTAGCATTAGATCAGCGAAAAGCCTTTGATAGGGTGAGCCATGAATTTTTGTTTGAAGTATTGCATGTATATGGGGTATCACAGAGATTGTTAGAATAGATAAAAGTGTTATATAGAAATGCAGTTATTATATCGAATCTGGCTGGATACCATGGGAGGTGTTTTCAAATCCGGAAAGGTGTCAGACAAGGGTGCCCACTGAGCCCATTGTTGTATTTATTTATATTGGATCCATTTATTAGAAAGATAATTATTAATCAGGAAATACAAAGTATAAGGGGTATAGCAGACAGGATGGAAACAAAAATAATAGCATATGCAGATGATGTGTGTGTCATGGTAAGGAATGAAGAAGATGTACAGGGGGTATTACAGGAAATGGAAGAGTATAGTATGGTGCCTGGGGCAGAAGCTTTGAGGTTAGGAGGAGGAGGGGTGTATGGACTGCCAGCAGTACATGGGATGGAGGTTTTACAGGTACCTATAAAAATGTTGGGAGTATATATAGGGCCCAGGGATATGGGAAAGATGAATTGGGAGACAGCCTTACAGACAGGGGAAAGGAAGGTAGATAGGTGGAAAGGATGGAAAATGTCAAAATTAAAAACGGTATATGTGATAAAACAATTTTTGGTACCGATTTTTTATATATTAGTGCCTTGTGCCCTATTCCATTGAATTTAGAAACCAGACTGTTTAGAGTGTTCTTTAAATTATTTTGGGGCAGTCATCTGAACCACATAAAAAGGGAAGTTACATATTTCCCGATTAAAAAAAGGGGAGTAGGTATGATAAACCCGATAGTTTTCTTTCATTGTATATTTTTGGAGATGAATATTAAGCCTATTTTTTTAAATAAAACGTTGCTGGCAAGTGCATGGATGGTACAAAATATTAAGGTCTAATGAATGTGTTGGGGAATCAGCCAGTAAGAGTAATGGGGGAATGGTACCTGAATATATGAAAAGTACATTTCAGAAAATATTTAAATGGCAGGTAACAAAACAAATGATTTTGCAATATCCCAGGAGACAGTTATATCAGGAAGTGTTAAGGATTTTGGGGGCAGAGGAACCATGTATTAAGAATTGCCCGGAAGGCAGACAGAATGAGATATATAAACAACTGACAGATACAAGGATTTCAGTTTGGATGTGGGATGTACAGTGGCTGTGTGCACATGGTAGGATTGGGATAAGGGGAAATCATAAGCATAAGAAATTGGAACATAGGAAATGTTTGTACCAAGAGTGTGAGGATGAGATAGAAACATAGGAACATTTCCTAACAGGATGTTTATATTCCACAGTATTTTGGAATCACCTAGCGGTCACATGGAAAATGCCATGGATGACTAAATCCAGAAGCAAATGATTTGATACCTTTTAATGGACCAACATAGATGTAACAACAAGAACAAAGTGCTCTAGCTGTCGGACCAACCAGTCCTTCTTCAGAAGCTCATGGCAGTTGTTAGCTTCTGAAGAAGGACTGGTTGGTCCGAAAGCTAGAGCACTTTGTTCTTGTTGTTACATCTATGTTGGTCCATTAAAAGGTATCAAATCATTTGCTTCTGGATCTATTCTTGCAAGGACCAATACGGCAACTACTAAATCTAGATTTCATGGATGACTAAAGTGACTTACGAAAAGGTTGCGCTGGGAATGGTCCACTCGCTATTGGTAAAGTATGAACTGAGCACACTAAGAGTACTGTTTGCATGTATAAAATATTATTTATGGCAAAGCAGATGCCAATTCTTGTTTCAACAAAAGATGATGACATGTCAAACTTTGTGCATGCATTGTGAAACAGCTTTACGAGAAGTGTATTTAACAGATTTGAAATTACATCCCAGAGCATGGGATTTGATGTGGTGGAGGGGTTTTCCATTTATTATTAACTGAAGGGATGAGGGAAGAGAATATCGAGCATGGGGTTATGAAGGAAAAAAAAAAGAGGAGGAACACAGGGTGTATAGTGATGGGAAAACTGTTAGATAAGGAAGATATGTATGTTATGGATTTTTTTGAAATAAAAATTGCCCTACTCTTTTTTGAGAAGTGCCATGGGATCTTTAACATCCACCTGAACTACCACCAGAACAGGCAGACGGGACCTCGGTTTAATGTCTCATCTGAAAGACAGCACGTCAGGAGTGCAGCACCCCCATCATGCTGCACTACAGTGTCAGTATTAGGATTTAACCCAAGTGCCTGGAGTGGGGATAGAACCCACAACCTTCTGATCTTCTGGCCTCAGAGGCAAGTGTACAACCTACTGAGCCACTGACACTGCTTATGGCAGAGATGGTGGCATATCTCCAAGTGTCCGGACACTTTCCCATAGTAAAACATTATGGAAGAGTTTGTAATAATACTGAGTGTAAGGATTCTTTTATTGTTTTATAAAATTCTACCCCATGTTCATCCGGTCCCAGGCTTTTTCTGTTTTTAAGGGGTTTTATGGCTTTTTCTAGTTCTTCTAAGGTGATGGGGTGTAGTAGGGACTACTGTTGTTTTGAGGTCAGTTTTGTGAGATGGGGGGGATAAAGAAATTGGTTTGGGTGTTCGCAGATAGGTGTATATGGCTGGTGTAGGAATGGATTAACCCACTCCAGAGCATGGGTTTACTGAGAGGCACGAGGCCTCAGGCTGAGTGACTTCAACCAACCAGGCATGGAATAATACTCAGTAGACCCATGCTCTGGAGTGGGTTAATCCACTTATAAAATGGGCAACTTTATTTTAGAGGTTTACCTAAATAAATATAAAAAAAAAAACACTGTTTACATGCATTTGTAATAAAATAGTTTGGGTTTGTCCTTCTGAGGATGCAGTAGTTGTAGTTCTCCACTAGGTGGATTTGTCCTAATGAGGATGCCGTAATTGTAGGTTTTTTTTTTTACACGTTTCTCTGGTGGAGTGATTTGAAAAGGTCACTTTACATTGCTGTTACTCAGGATTTTGTAGTGCAGTAAAGAAACTGTGTGTTTACATGGGATTAATCCATGGTCAGGTGACCTGTTCTGACAAATCAGAATACAGGATTTTCACACCCATTTTATATAAGGAGGTATAGAAGTGTTGCAAGCCTTCAGGTATCTAAGAAGTTTTGTGACACTGATGGCCAGAGTCCAGATGACTGAGTTTGTTAATCATGGAGGCCTTGCATTTATTTCGAAGGCAGTGGGCCAGTAATTTGCTTGCTCTGGACCTCCTTTGTAGTAAGCCTGGTGGAGCCACATAAGGTTCTGCTTTGTTTGGTATGTTAAGATGTCTTGTGCTTGATTCTGAGTAAGCTTAATTAAATCTACATGTCCCCTTGCATATGTGCAGATCGAAGAAACTGAAGCTTCTTCTGTAGCAGCATCAAGTTTTGTCCTCTCTGTTTTTTCTTCTAGGAAGCATAAGCAATTATTTCTCAGCAGATTATGTTTTTCTCTGTGTCCTGGAGCATAGTAAAAGTAATGGTTGGTCCTGTGTTTAATGTGTGTAATGACTTAGTTGATCAGGTCCTGGAGCAGAGTGAGGAACTCGGGATCCCTCAAGAGGGACTGTTGTGTGAGGTTATGTTGAGGTGGTCAGGAATAATTTAACTGGAGCATGATACGGCAGGAGGATTGGGGCAATGAGGATATCTGCTACCCAGTCAATGTGCGCAGTAGAGATAAAAAAGTAGTCAAGCTGTCAGTAGGTGCTATGAGCATTAGAATAGAAATGTATAATAGCATTCCCAGGGGTGATAACTCCACCTGACATCTGTTAGACCTAAATCCTTCAGAAATCTCTGCAGGTGTTTCTGTCCAGAGGTTGAGGGTGGCAGGGTGGGGTTACTGGAGTCTAGGGAGGGCTGAGGAAGGAAACTGAGATCACCACCAGTCAGTAATGCCCCCTGCTGGTGGAAGAGGTATCCATTAGTTTTTGTGTTGCTGCTGCATCTCTGCCCGATGAGAGATACAGGCTGCGTACAATGGGTTGTTGGTCAAAGAGTGTTCCTATCACCATGGCCAGTCTATCCTCTCAGTCAGTGTGGGTGGAGATGACCTGGAAGGGAGAGCCCCTAGGGAGAAGAACTGCCCCACTATGTCGGCCTTTCTGATAGGCAGAATCTATGAGCAAGTCAAAGCCGAATTTGAGTAGGGTTTGATGTTCTGCGGCATTATGATGGGTCTCTTGTAGCAGTACGAGATATTGTTTTTGTTTTCTAAAGGCATGGAGAATTTTAGAATGCTTAACAGTGCTGCCATTGACATTTTGTGACATGATATTAAAATTAGCCCTTACAGGCTATATGGTGGGCATGTCTAGTTAGAGTCCCCCCCCCATCCAGGATCCACGGGCCTGCACATTGAGCCTAAGTAATACAATGAAAACTTGCACTTTTGTGCAAATGTTTGCTCGGTCAGCACTGTTGTATTTGTTATTCAACAGCACTACAGGGACCTAGCAAGTGTATACCCTGTGGGAGGTGGTGGACCCCAAATGTGGAATAACTCAAGGAGCCTCCTCTGTCAATTTTTGCTTAGTGATCTGACAGGTTTGGTTCTTTTCTGTAACCCTCACTCTGGTGGTGTACCCACTAAAGTGTCATCATTTATTGTGAATGGGGTCTATGACCCAGTTCAGCATTCACGGTTCTTACAAATGTGTAAGAGAGAAAGCCTGCGGATGCTTCTGTTACAGGATACTTATTTATCAGTGCCTGAACACCTTACATTTTTTTTTTTTTTTACTTATTAGGTTTTTCAGTCTTCTGACGGCTTTTATCCCTATCAGCTGTCCTTGCTATCACCAAAGGACATGGGCATGGCCCCTCCTGAGCTCAGTGCCCCATGGATTACCCCCCCAGGGTGGAGCCTTTGGAGCCTCCCCAGTGTGACTCCATCGGTGCTCGTTAATGGATGCACCGGGGGACCCAAGGTCCGCTACGGGACGGGAGGCATCACTCAGCTCATCAGAGGCATTTTTCCTTTGTAAGGGGGGGGTGATGTGGATGCCATGACGTGACTATGTCATGCATCCGACATGCTCCCCCGAAGCAATGCTCGCAGGTGCTCCAGTCGCGGTGCATCCCATGGTCACCTGGGAGCACTGGACCAGAGTCAGACACTACTCCCTTCCCCCCTCGGGGTGGAAAGTGTACTATGGCCGCTCAATCCACCCCCACCCCGGCCAGCACTTGAGCGTCCCAAGTCCGTTCCCGAACCCAGGTCACCTGTGTCACAGCAGTAAATCTTGCTGCTGTGCCAGCGGGCTGGCCAGCACCTTAAATTTTTGAAATTTGGTTATGTTGTAGTTGAGGTTTCCTCCCACAAAAGTGGCCAGTGGAGAGGCATGCCTATCTTAATTCCGACTGGGGTTCCTTTTACACTTTTGGGTAAGTAGTCACAGAGGGTGGTTTGTAATCTTAGTCAGATGATTGTTCACTACAGTGGTAACCTTGGCTAGTGTTTACTTCCTCTGACACAGATAAACAAGTGATATGTTTATTTTTCTTTCACTTAATCTTTTTATTGAAGTTTATATTAACAAGAAAGAAAATAACGATCCAGACATAAGATTACATCTCCACATGAAACTGCATTAGTTACATTAAATACAGTAATAAACAAACAGGTTTATAAATTGGATGCATAGTCTAAAGAATCCTGGAACATTTAACAATATCTGTATAAGCACTGTAGTTAGTAAATAATGTGCTACTAGTAATGATTCAGTATTTCATTATAATAGAATATGTTTATTTTTTAACAAGTTGATGTCTGTCCTCCAGGGGCAATAAATACTTGGGGGGTGATTTAAATTTGGTTGTGAACTCTTACTTAGATACATGTACAGGGAACCTTTCTTGGACTACCACAACACAGAAATACTTTAAAATCACAGTAGCCTACTTGGACTAGTTGATGCATGGAGACACTTTTTTCCCCACCATAGAAACATAGAATTTGATAAGAGATAAGGACCGCTTGGCCCATCCAGTCTGCCATTTCTCCTTACTTTCACTATTACTTCAGACTCTGCCCAATCTTCAGCTCTTTCTCCTTCCCCTCTTCCTTTCCACTGATTCTCTTGTGCTTATTCCATGCATTCTTGAACCCCACCACTGTTTTCACCCCCACCACCTCTGCTGGAAGGCTGTTCCAGGAATCCACCACTCTTTCTCTGAAGAAGTACTTCCTCACATCTCTCCTGAATCTACCCCCTCCAGCTTCACAGCATGTTCCCTTGTTCTTGAGCACCCTTTCATCTGAAAAATACTTCCCTCCTGTACCTTATTTGCCTTTGCCAGGTATTTAAAGATCCCTATCATATCACCCCTCTCCCTTCTCTGTTCCAGGGTGTACCTCCCCTTCAGATGTGATGTCCAGCCTCCAACTGGATTTCAGTAATATCCAGAGCTAGTTTTGTGCAAATCAATTGTCTTTAAATGCCAAAAGACGGTCTCTATGATCTTCGGCACCAGACAAAAGCTTGCCAGTCTTATTGCCACCCCCACCTTCCATACCCTGAGGGTTCTATTCTAGTGGATGTCTCCTCCTTTAAATACCTCAGGCTCTGGCTCGACAAGAACCTCATCTTCACTGGTCATGTGGATTCCATCCATAAAAAGCTCCTTGCTGAACTGGGAGCTCTGTATAGATACCGTAGCTGCCTTCCCCTGCTTGCCCGTCGAGAGATCGTCCAGAAGATAATCCTCCCAATCTTTGACTTTGGAGACATAGTCTATAGCATTGCCCCTAAAACTACTCTTACCAGTCTGGACACTCTATTTAACTTCTTCTGTCACTTTGCTCTTGCCTGTCCGATACATACGCACCACTGTGACCTCAACTCCGCTATTTCATTTCCTCCTCTTGGGTCAGATGCCTTGCCCATGGTGCCTCATTAATGGGGAAGTTCTGGCTTGGCTGTCTTCCTCCCTACCTCTATGACCGCTTCTCCATTCTCCAACTCCCATCTACTCCCTCCGTAACTCCTCACTAAGGATTCCTTCCCCGTAATTCCAATTCAGGGAGAGCTGCCTTCTCCTATCATTTACCAAACATTTGGAATTCCTTCCCTTTAGATATCCATAGAAACATAGAACATAGACTTTGACGGCAGATAAGAACCGCTTGGCCCACCCAGTCTGCCCATTTCCCTACATATTGGATAAGCTGCAGATCCTAGTTAACCAACAGCCTACTTCCTCCTACCCCCTCACTGGAATTGCCTTATGTCTGTCCCATGCATTCTTGAATTTTCCCACTATTTTTTACCCCATGACCTCCTCAGAAAGGCCATTCCATGCATCCACCACACTCTCCATAAAAAAAATACTTCATCACGTTGCCCCTGAGCTGTCCCTCCTCTATCTTCAAATTGTGACCCCTTGTTCTTGCACATCTCTTTTTTGGAAAGATGCTACCCTCTTGGACTTTGTTGATTCCCTTGAGGTACTTGAAAGTTTCCATTATGTCCCCCTCTCCCTCCTTTCCTCAAGGGTATACATATTAAGCTCCTTTAGTCTCTCTTTGTATGGCTTCTGGTGCAGATTCTGCACCATTTTAGTTGCCCTCCTCTGGACTACCTCCGTCCTGTCTATGTCTTGCAGAAATGGGGTCTCCAGAACTGCACTCAGTACTCCAGATGGAGTCTCACCAACTGTCTGTACAGAGGGTTCTGTTTTCTACTGGTGATGCCTCTCCCTATGCATCCCAGTATCCCCCCCAGCTCTCCTTACTGCCTTCTCACATTGCTTGCCTACCTTTAAGTCATCTGATATGACTACCCTCAAGTCCCTCTCCATTTTTGTTGTTGTTAGTATCTCCCTTCCCCCATTGTGTACTCTTCCCTTGGGTTTTGTTTCCCGGGTGCATTACTTTGCACTTCTTTGCATTGAATCTAAGATGCCAGACTTTTGACCATTCCTCCAACCTTGCCAAGTCCCTTCTCATCCTTTCCACCCCACCTTGTGTATCAACCTTGTTGCAGTTCTTTGTGTCATCTGCAAAATGGTGTACTTTTCACTCCAGTCCCTCCGCAATGTCACTTATAAAGACATTAAAAAAGATTGGTTCCAGTAATTAACCCTGCGGTACCCTGCTAGTAACTCCCCTTTCTTTGGAGTGGACTCTGTTTACTATTACCCTCTGTGTCCTGTTGTCCAGCCAATTTTTTATCCAAACTACCACCCTGGGACCCACTCCCAGGCTGGCTAACTTGCTTATTAATCTTTAGTTTGGGACTGTGTCAAATGCCTTGCTAAAGCCTAGGTAGACCATGTCCACAGCCCCTCCCTGGTCTACTACTTTGGTCACCCAGCTAAAGAAATCTGTTAGATTCATCTGACATGACCTTCCCACTGTGAATCCATGCTGCCTTGGGTCCTGTGCCCACTGGCCTCTAGGTACTCAACAATTCTTTCTTTCAGACGTGATTCCATCATTTTCCCTACCGCTGAGGTCAAATTAACAGGTTTGTAGTTTCCTGCCTCTGCCTTGCTCCCACTTTTGTGAAGGGGAATCACGTCTACCCACCTCCAGTCCTCAGGTACCACACCATTCTCCCATGATTTGTTAAAAAGAGTAGTCAGTGGTGTCACTAGTTCTCCCCTTAGTCCTTTTAGAATTCTGGAGTGAAGCCCATCAGGCCCCATTGCTTTGTCCACTTTCAGTTTTAGGAGTTCCTTCAGGACCATTACTTCTGTGAAAGGACTGATATCGACCCACCTATCTAGGAGTGCTTCTATTGATTGGTTTAGGTACCCCCTCCTCTTCTTTTGTGAAAACTGAGCAGAAGTATTTATTCAGTATCCCTGCGTTTTCACTGTCACCCTCTGCCCACCCCTCCCCTCTATTAAGCCTCACTATCCCTCCCCATGTCTTTCTTCACTCCCTAATGTACCTGTAAAAGGTTTTGCTCCCCTTCTTAACTGAGTTAACTATCTTTTCCTCAGTTTGGGACTTTGCCATTCTGACTGCCTTCCCTGCTTCCTTCTGCTTTAACTGGTACAGTTCTCTGTCCTGCTCCTTCTGTGTTTCCTTATATTTCCTAAATGCTATCTTTTTCTCCCTAACCTTGCCTGCCACCTCTTTTGAGAACCATAGTGTTTTTTCCTTCATTTTGATTTGTTTGCTTCACACAAAGGCTTGTTGCCTCTGTGATGGCAGTTTTTATTTTTTCCCTTTGTTCCTTCACCCCTCCTTCTTGCCCACTTGCTAGTGCTTTTCTGTGGCACTCTCCCATTTTGCCATAGTCAGCCCTCCTAAAGTCCAATACCCTCACTTTTGTATAGCTTGACTCTACAGCTGTGTTTATCGTGAACCACACTGTTTGGTGGTTGCTTGTTCCCAGATGGCTACCTATTTCTTAATCTGAGATCCACTCTCCATCCCCATTTGAGAGTACCAGGTCTAAGACTGCTCCCTCCTGAGTGGGGTCCAACACTAGCTGTTTGAGGCATGCCCCCTGTAGGGCATCTAGAAAGACCCTGCTCTTGGATTTGGCTGCACAAAGGTGCTCCAGTTAACATCTGGCATATTCAGGTCACCCATCAACAATATCTTCCCTTTTTCTGATATTCTAAGGCTGCCTCCAATAATTTCCTTCTCCATTTCCTCCATCTGAGATGGGGGTCTGTATACAACCCCTCTGTGTATTGTGATCCATTCTGCTCTGTCGTCTTGTTCATTATCCTATCTTTTTCGTCACTACATTTTCCCATCCTGCAATTGCATCTGACTTGCCTCCCCTTCATTACTCCTCTCTGCCCTTTTCTTCACTTTCTGTTCTATGGCTTTACCCTCTTCTACCCTTCCCTCAGCATGCCATTAGCCTACAGCAGTAGCTGGGTTTACATCGAGTGGGGTTTATACCCTCTAGCCTCTCTTGCTCTTCCTTGGCATGCTGCTAGCCTGTTAACACTAGCTGGGTTTACATTGAGTAATGTTCATACCATCTTTCCCTCCTTTCCCCTCCTTTGGCTGCTGTGAATTTATAGCACTAGCTGGTTTTACATCTAGTAGTGTTCATACCCTTGGGGCCTGCTCCTGTGGGTAAGGCTTTCCTTCCCCCTTCCTCCCTCCCCCCTACCTCTTCACTCCACTTCATTTCCACCCTGTCCTACTTTCTCACCAGCACTCCCTGCCCCCCACCTAAATCCCCCACTCCTTCCCTTTCCTTAGATTAGCCTACCCCTCCTTTCATGTGCCTGTATTCTGCCCCCCCCCCATCTCTTATTCTTCCCCTTTTACCTTGTCAACTTTTCCCCTTGCGGGGTATGCATCCTGGAGGGTGTGAAAGCTATTCTTCGCTCATTCTAATTCTATACCTTCTCCCTTTCCTCCCTTCCCCTAAAATTCTACACAGTTCTCACTTCCACCCCAAGTATGTACATGTCTACTTTATTTGTTTTAAAGTAAGTTCATGTGTTTATGATTTTAAAACTTATATGTGTTTATATGGATTATGGATACAGTATATGAACACAGACTATTTCTGATGCCTAGTGATGCCTGCCAAACAAAATGTCTAGTATAGCTTAATATGTTTTCAGTTTTATGTACAGATTTAGTTGTTTGTATATTTCATATTTTCATTTTTCATCTGTACATCTGTATATTTTCATTTCTTATTATCCATCTGTATTCTTTAATGTACTTCCTTTTCCCCTTTCCCCAGGACACATCTGGAAATGAGCTTTTAGCTCAGTATGCCTTTCCTGACTAAACTTTTCAAATAAATATATTGAGTAGAACATATTAAGTAGTACACATGTGTACATATTTAGCCTCTCCTCATAGCGCTTTTGATGCATACCCTGCACCATTTTAGCTGCCCTCCTCAAGACTGCCTTCACTCTGTCTATGTCCTTCTGGAGATGTGGTCTCCAGAGCCAGACATAGTACTGTAGGTGGTCATCCAGTATGATTATTCCCAGGTCTCCTTTTTGCTGGTTGTCAATATCACTCCACCCATTATATACTCCGCCCTTGGGGTTCTGTGCCCTAAGTGCATTATTTTTACTTTTTTGCATTGAAATCCAGCTGCCATACCCTTGACCACTACTCTTGTTTTCTCAGGTCTGTGCTCATCCTCTCTACCCCCTCCCCCGAGTGTCCACCCTATTGCAGAATCTTACTTCAAGGGTATCTGTTGCAGCAGGCCACAATGGAACTATAGATGCCAGGTGCCAGAACCACATGGACATTTTTCTAGCTAGCAGTCTACCAGGGGGCCACCCAGTCCAATATCAGACACTGACATCACCCTATTCTGTAATAGTGGGTGGCCCCCTACGCCCTGCTCAGTTCTTTTCCTGCCACTGACCATCGTTCTTCGGACATCTTGGAAATTCCACCAGCTTTGGTCAACCGCCATGTCTTTGATTTAGTCAATTTTATTTCCTTTCTTTCTCTCTCTTCCTAGTGTAGTGCCACTTTACTTGTAAAATACTTTTTCCTTTTTTTTAACTTTCCTTTATTTTATTAAAATGTTCACAATACTACACATCATATGCAGAACAGTAGCAAACTAGTAATTTTACAACACATCAAATACATAACTAACAAATATACAATGTATACAATAAAAACCCTCCCTTAAAAATACCCCCAAACCAACTGGTAGTAGGAGTATAAGTTGTATAGGATATGCCTATGAGGAAGATGAATAGACATGGCCGTACAAGACCTAATATCATAGAAAAGAAAATATCATTTAGGTCTCAGAGTCAGATATTACTAATAAAAGGTGAATCTGCTGGTAAATAAATTATAGAAGTAAGTTGTAGATCTTTCCCCATCTATGGTAACATTTGATAATAGTATTATAGAATAAATAGATTAGTCTGGTAATTTGTAAGTTAGGCAAAATATTTGAGGTCCATTCATTGATATTAATGTAACCTTCCTGTCACCCAGGGTTACAAGAATCCTGTTTAGATCTAGTGGCAGGCAGGGAAAGGCAGCTTGTGAGATACCAGTTAAATGGGTTTCACACTGTCTCACTCTGTCATCAGTCTCAGCTGAGCTGGAGGGATGACATCATATGGAATTCTCACAGCAGCATAAGCCACATTAGAATGCTGCAACAAGGGGTTAGCTTAGAACATTGGGAATTTTGTGGTCAGTCTTGAGGAGTAGTCTGCAGAGGATGGTTGAGAGCGAAGGAGGTATGCTGCAGGTGGCAGCCCCTCAGAACTTAGCTGTGCTATAGAGCTACCCAGAGATAGAGGGTGTGTGTTCTCACCCTAGATAGAGACACAGAAGAAACCTGACATAGTGGTAGAGACCGCTCCCTGGCTCGTTCCAGTGCCCCATCCCTGGAGGGATGGGGGGAAGAGACCAGCAATTCAGGGGCAACCCGCTGGCTCTGCTGAAGGAGAGAAAGCTGCCTGATGACTTGTAGAGCAAGTACTAAGGTACCAAGATGTGTTTTTCCTTTTCCAGAAACCCTGAGGCACCTGCAAACCAGTTGATGAGTCAGCTGTGTTATAGAGCCCCTGTGTTCACCAAGACAGTGTGCAAAGTATCTGCTACTGTGGGGTCAGGGAAGGACAGCCAAGCACAGTACTTGATGTTTGTATATGACTTAAAATGCTTCTAAACAGTGGGGGTCTACTGGGATGGACATAGCCACTTAAAGAACAGTACAAGTCAGGACACCAGTTCATGAAGAGTAGAGTGTTAAATGTGATATACGTTTTGAGATAGCATTCTACAACCAGAGAGGTTCACAAGAAAGGTGTTGATTCCAAATGAATGGCCGAGTATGGATTTGGGAGTGAGAGGTGAGAGGCCCCCATCTGGAGTAACCAGATTTACCTCCACGGGTTCACTTTGGGCACCTATAGCTTTCTTCCGGGCACTTGGCCAGTGTTCGCAGAAAGTACCCAGACATAGGATTGAGGAAGATGTTTTCTCTTATGGAGCTAGGAAGTTGTCCTGGGTGGTAGAGGGAGCCACCAAATAAATATCCATGCCATATGGAGAAATGTCCCAGTGCTGGCCGAAGTGCCACGTCAGGGAATCCAAGAGAAGAGTACCAGTTCAGGGGAGAGCCCAGTGTGTTCAGCACCTGAGGGTTACAGTGTTGTGAAGAAAATGTGTTCTTGTCTCCGTTAATCTGCATTACCAGGGAGTCTAGCCCCGTGGGGGTCCATCTATGCTTTATTATTCTGTTGTTGTTGTGAATAAAAGCCACACTCTAGAATCCCACTCCTGGTTTGGACATGTCAGTTATTGCTTCCTGTGTCTGGATTACTAGGTGCCCCTGTGCAGAAGTTTCAAACCTAGCCAAAATGCTGAGCAACAGTTTTCTCCCCGAACCCAGGCAGCCAGGTAGTGGGTTACAAAATGGATGCACCGTACCGTGCTAAAAAAACCCAAAAAATAACATCAACCCAAGCCCTGGATGGTTACATTAATATCCTGTTTGTCCTGCCAGTGTTGAATAATTAGCTGCTTTGTTGAAATGGCTATCATAGACAATAATGCCTTGGCTTGTAGACCATTTACTGAGTCAAAGTTTCCCAAGATGCAAGTCTCAAAATTAAAGGCACTATACAAAGACAATTTGTTACCCATGTCATTTTTAACTAAGTTCCAGATGTGTTGTGGTCTTGGACAGTCCCACAGGATATGCCTAAGTGATCCTCCTGTTGTGTCACATTTATTACATATATCCGAATCTGATAGCCCAAATTTTAACAATTTCTGTGGGGTCAGATATGCAATGTGTAGGATCTTGTATTGAATCAATCTTAAATTATCCAATGGGATATATTGGTAGATGTTTTCCCATAAGATAGACCAATTTTGAGGGGTGTTTCCAGTCTCTTTATACCAAAAAGAAGAAATGACAGGGTCTGAAGTATATTTTGAAGTCAGTAAAAACTGGTAGAGTTTAGAAAAGAGATGCGGTTTTAAAGCACATTGTTTCAAATCTTTTAATAAGTCCTGGAAGCCAGAAGGCTAAGGAGTGGGTCCAAAGTATGCCTTTAACACAATTTTAACTAAGAAAATCTTAGGTAAATATTTTTTGCTTAGTTTCTCATTTTCCAACATATCCTGAAGTGGAAGTAACAGCCCATTCTTTACAAACGAGTTAACCTTACAGTTAACAGATTTTGAAAGCCAATTGTAAGGAATAGTTTTTCCATTAATCTTAAGTTATGATTGCCCAAAATAGGTTGGTGAAAGCTCCATTGGAAACAGCCTGTAAAAGATGTGATCTGTTGATGAATTTTCTAAGAGGATCCTATGACTGAGTGTTTAAGTTTAGCAGGACATAAACTAAATTTAGAATATAGACTAGCTTCTGGGAGTATATTGAATTTCTTCATTAGACTAAATTCCAGGTCTAGCCATATACAGTAGGCATATAGTATCCTCAGTCTTCTTAAGGGTGAGTCCATTTTATATATTAATTAATGTGGGAAGCCATGTAGTATAAAATACAGTTTGGTAATTTAACCCTTCCTTGTTCCTTAGGGAGAAAACGTTTTCTCATGGTCACTCTCAGGGTTTTTCCACCCCAAATAAATTTGTTAATCTCCGAATGAAGTTTTCTGAACCATTTGAGAGGGATAAAAATATTTAGCATGTTTAAATGGTGGAATAGTCTAGGAAAAATATTTATTTTGACTACACTGATCTTTCTCCAAAAGGAGAAAGGAAGATTTTGCCATCTTTTCAAGTCTTGTTTAATTGATAGGACTAAGTCCTCCAGATTCAATTGAATAAGTTGAGTTTGATCTGGAGTTAAATAAATGGCCACATATTTTAGCTTTTGGGGCAACCAAGAAAAAGTTAGCCGAGAAATATAATTTTTAATTGAAAAAGTATTCAACAGTAAACTGTCTGTTTTATCTATATTTAATTTGTAGTTAGAAAGAGCACTGTACTCTTGTATCAGAGTGGCTTGAATAGATGTCCATGGGTTAGAGATGTGTAGCAAAATGTAATCTGCAAAGGCAGAAATCTTAAGATGGGAATTACCACAGGTAATGCCTGATATTAGGGGGGTTGTATTCAAAAAGAAAAGTAAAGGCTCTAAATATAAATTAAATACAAGAGGGGATAACGGGCAACTCTGACAGATTCCACAGTACAGCATAATTGAGCCCAAAATAAGCCCATTACAACATAATTTAGCCGTAGGAGAGGAATAGAGAATCTTTAGCCAATTGACAAAGGATTCTGGAAAATGAAATCGAAAAAGAGTAAGAAAAATAAATTTGTGGTTCACTCTATCAAACACCTTCTCTGCATCCAGGGACACCAGCACCATAGGGGAGCCAGAGTCTCTGGACCCAGAAAAACATGGGAAAGCTTCCTAATATGGTCAGAAGCTTATATATTAGAGATGAAGCCTACCTGTTACCTAGAGATTAAAGGGTGCCAGATCTTTTCTTATTCTCTGTGCCAGTATAGAGATGAGAATTGTAATGTCGTAGTTTATTAGGGAAATTGGTCTATTACTCTTCAGCTTGTTCCTTGGTTTATTAGGTTTGGGAATCAAAATTAAAAGGGCTTCTAAAAGTGAGTTATCACCAATTCCATTATCCAATATAAAGTTACAAAAGTTTTGTAAAAGTGGGATAAGCAACTGCTTGAAAGTTTTATAAAAGTTGGCAGTGAACCCATCAGGGCCAGGAGACTTATTCAAAGTTAGCGTGTTAATTGCTTCCTCTATGTCCAACTGTCTAATATGTTCATATAGTTCTTTGGCTTGATTCAAGGTTATTTTTGGACAAATACAATTATTCAAATACTCTAGTATCTCAGCATTTGAGAGAGGATTATTCATTGGGCCATAAAGCTGTGAATAATATTTATAGAATTCTGACATAATTGGGCCAGATTTTCAAAGCCCTGATGCAAGCTGCGACAATGGCAGCTTGGGCCGAATGCAGTGCACCCAGGACCCTGCACCCGAATTTCAAATCTACAAGATTCTGGTGCCAATGTCCAGCAGCTTGTGACAAAGGTGGTGCTGCGCCAAATGTATGGTGCACCCACCTGGAATGCTGCAATGGCAGCGGGGAGTCTGTGGCACCCACAGATGGGGCCTGCAACTGGACTCAGCCCCCCCAACACCACTGCACCACCGGCACCTGCGCCCCAACACACACCAGTACCCTGGTGGTCTAGTGCCCCCCATAGGTAGTGCCCATCTCAGCACTCTCACTCCCCTCCCGTACCCCGATCTGGTGACCAGCACAGTCCTCCACACACCACCACAGCTGGCCGCCGAATGAGCTGTCAGTACGTGTACTGTATACTGTATACAGTACATGCAATGCCAGTTCATTTGGTGGCCAGCTGTGGTAGTGTGTGGAGGGCTGTGCCGTTCGCCAGATTGGGGTATGGGATGGGTGTGGAAGTGCTGAGATGGGCACTACCTGGGGGATGGCAATATGCACAGTAGTGGGTGTTGGGGATCATGATGGAGGTATGGGGGGACCACCGGACCACCAGGGATCACCCATCAGGGATGGATTGGGGCGGGCCACACAGTGGCACATACTGGATGACACCCAGGAGCTGTCTAAGTACCATTAGACCAGCTCCTCACTGGTCTAAGGGTACTTGGCACTTCGTTCCTGGGGGGGTCTTTGAAAATCCAGATCCAAGGGCTGTGGCAGTCTGGATCTGCCACAAGCCCCATAGCACCATGCTGCAGCCACCTTCATGGTGCAAGGCGGGTGCTAGCACACTTTGGTGCAGGCAGCCTGCTGGGTGACACAGGCTGCCTTTGAAAATCGCACTTTGCACAGGCATCAGACCTGTTCGATGCAAGCACCTTGTGTCAGTCTAAGGCCTTTGAAAATCTGACTCATTCTTTGGAACGATTTTAACTTCATTAAAGTCTATTGCTGTTATTGATTCTATACATCTTGATTGCTCTTGATGTTTTAACCTGTTGACAAGCAATTTGCTCGGTTTGTCACCCAAATCTATATATCTAGCTTTAGTCTTCAAAAATCATAAATTCTGCCTTCTCTTTAGTGAGAGGAAATATTTCATTTTTATACTCTAGCAGCTCCTGCTTCTCTAACTCAGATAAAGAATTTTGGTCTCTAGTTTCTAACATATCAATTTTCTAGGAGAGGGAGCTTATTTTTTTCCACCATTTACTACTTTTGTTTTGATGCAAACCTGCTAAAGTCACCCCTGATATAACTTTTAAAGGCCGCACAAATGATGTCAAGTCTGTCTACAGTATTGATGTTTTCCTTCCAAAGGTTTTTGATAGAAACGTTAATATATCTAATGATATATTCTTGTCTTATAAGAGCGTTATTTAATCACCAAATGGATTGTCTAGGGTAAGGTTGGGATATTGAAATATTGAGATTAATCAAAGAATGATCAGACAAAGATCTACCCAAAATTTGTGAGTCATGAACTTTGCTAATCCAGGATTTGGAGATTAGAAAGAAATCTACATGTGAAAGAGTTATGTACTGGGGAATAAAAAGAAACATTTTTAATTTCAGGATTTAAGGTTCTCCATGGATCTGCTAAAATGCAAATATTTATAAGGTCTATAAGAGCCTGTATATCTGAATGGAGTGCTGTGTTCATGGAGTTAGATCTATCCAGTTCAGGATCTAAGGGAATATTCCAGTCGCCTCCCAGTAAGATCTTGTATGTTATAAAGGGAGATAAAGCAGCTAGCAATTTCGTTAACAACATGGAGGTTTTGACATTGGGACCATAAATTGAACCTATAACTAAGTTTATTTGGCTACACTTCCCTAAAATAATAATGTATCTGCCCTCCGAATCTTGGACAGTCTGTATGGGAATAAAATTGAAATATTTATTTACTAGTATAGCTACCCCTCGTTTTGAGGTGTATCGTCCCGTTCCAAAAATGTGGATATAACCAAATTTTTTAAGGAGGTCTAATTCTGAGGCTAGTAAATGAGTTTCTTGGAGTAAAATCAGGTGGTACCTTAGTGAATTTAAAAACATTCGAATTTGCATCCTTTTGACTCTGAGACGCAGGCCCTTAACATTCCACAAGGCCATTTTAAATGTAATTGACATATAAACTCCTCCTTTGAAAATATAGTAAGGTTAGAATGGTTGTTCTATGAGTATAAAAAATCTGTTCATATTATTTATAGGTTAAGTGATTGTCTCCACCCAAAGAATATCTTATCTCAACAATATAAAATCTAATCCAAACACTAAAGTGCTTTTTCCTTTTGTTAATGCCGAGCTTTGTCTCTGAATAACTCTTCAGGAGGTGTGCTGTGGCAAAAAGATTCCTGATAAGTATGACCACAATGCTTGTGTCAGCTGCCTAGGCCCAGGCCACAACATCCAAGCCTGCGAGATCTGCCATGGCTTCAACCAGGCGGCTCCACCAGAAGACCCTGATAAATTTCTTACTTAGGTAACAGGTCACCCAAATGGAGAAGGAACTGCAGGCTAGGAGTTCATCCATGTTCCTAGTCTTTTCCTCAGGTTCGCATTCCTCTTAGGCCAGGGACAAACTGAGTAGGAAGCACAAACACCAGGAGAAAGACTGCGCTAAGCCCCAGTCCTTCCTGACTCACTTGTGGTCACTGCTTCAGGCATCAGCCACAGTGGGGCCATCCTCCTCCTCTTCTAATGTGGCTCCCTCTGCCTTGCACACCCTTTCTCCCACAGGGCTACCATTGGCAGCTCCACCTGCCAATCTGATCTTGGAGATTGTCAGTTCCTAGGCTTAGGTGACACACTGACATCTCAGCCCCTTCTGTTTTAACCCTTCTTTTTCTCGGGCCATCAGTTGGGTGGCTCTGCCTGCTCAACATCAACTACTGATGGATTGTTGCTCTTGGGGGCTCTTCCTACTCACCCGACGCTGACCTCAACCGTTTCTCTGGCCATGACCTCTGCCTCAGGGCCCCTGCCTTCTCTGGCATCACCTAGGATTGATCCCCAGCTGTCCTCCCCCTCTTTGATAATGACCCAGGCAGAGGAGATGCTCCACAGACCTCGGCCTGCTAGACCACTTTTCACAGCCCCACTGCCAACACTGGCTCCCATTCCTCTTCAGCCAGTGCTGATGGGTGTCCCAGCACTGGTTACAGTGGATTTCTAGGTCATGCTGCACTCACTGTGGGATTTCATGCAGGCTCAGCTTGCTTCCTCACAAGGGCCACTGACTCAGTGGCCTACGGTGCCTGACACCATGCCCCTTCACCCCATGGGGTTGGGGCATGCATCCTGGGACTGGACACCCTCTAAACCCCATTACAACATGGCAGACAATAAAGAGTATCACCTGGACCTTCTTCTGCCCACGGATGAGGATGAGGGTGATGCAGGAGATGAGGGAGGTTCTACCCCCCACTACACTTCTGTGGTGTCATCCAATGGTGAGGAGATCCCCAAGTATATCCCATAGTCCCCCCAGAGGATTATTCCTTTTATCTATATTCTGAGACAGTTGCAGGTGGCCATGGGGTTCGACACCGAGGTGCTGGACCCTGTCCAATGCTGTCTGTCCACTTACCTTGGTCTGCCAGATTCCCCTCCTCTGGCCATTCCTCCTTTAATAGAACCCTTTGAGGATACCACCCTGGTTGCCTGGCATCAGCCCAGCTTGGTCCCTGCAATGGTTCAGAAGACAGGCAAGCTATACCAAGCTTCCATGGGGAAGCCCTTCTTTGCCAAACAGCCTCAAGCAGCCTCTGTGGTCATTGATGCTGCCCATGACCATACCAAGAGGCCCAAACACATCAGTTCCCTCCCACCAGACAAGAAGTCCTGCAAGTTAGACCTCACTGACAAGTGGACCTTTGCCTCTGCCACTTTGATCATCAGGGTTCTTAACTATATCGCCCATATGGTCCAGTATCAGAACCAACTGTGGGCTCAGGTCAAAGAAGTGGCTATAGCCCTCCCAGAGAACCCCCCGAGGCCACAGCTGCTCCAGAGCATTTGGTCGGGGGCCAACATTGGCAAACACCTTCTTTGTTCTGCCTATGATGCCGTTGATGCCTCGGCCTGGGCAGCTTTAGAATTTTGAAGCTTTGATTGCATGGAAATCTGCCTCATTAGCATATTTATCTCTTATCAGTTACTTGCTCTATATTAAATATTTACTCTGCATCACACATTTAATAACCACTGTTTTGGAATTTAGTACAATATGACTGAAAGAATTGCATTGTTATTTTTTCTGAGATATTTATTGCATCATCGTAGAGAAGTAGGCAGCTACAGTTCCCGGCTTTAAGAACATCATTAATAATAAGCTTAGTTAAAAAGCTATTTTTGTTATTGTAGAACTGTTGTATAATTCCATTATGATGTATCTGGATGTATCTTCTATGGTAGTGGTTTGGTAATGTTGCACAGTCACTTTAAGCACGCCTGTATTTAACTGGACTACACACTGGTGCCCCCTCCTTCCTGAAGAAGAACTCTCTAGGGTTCAAAGCGCTGGGGTTGTAGCACTAGTCTACTCTGCACCTTTGCACAAATAAAAGGACTCAGCATTATTTATTTGCCATGTTACTGATTTTTCTGTTGTACACCACTTCATTTGGTTTTGCAGTCTACATCATTTGTTGTGGTTGCTGCAGACTAGTCCTGTGCACCTTGGCTCTTGTTGTTTGTTCCAGTCAGGCTATGGTGGATTTTGGAGAGCCACCTTATACCACATCTACACAGTCAGACAGCAGGAAGATCATTCTGAGAGCAATCTCACACCAAACCCAAGGTGGAAGACAGGATTTACTCCTGTAAAGGGCACCAAGTTTTGGGCATAATTGTTTGATGATGTGGACAAGAGAAGACCAGATGACAGTAGCCACACACCAAGGTATTTGAAGCAGGGGACTATTTCAAGGGGAGTGCCATCAAGGGTTTTGAAAGCAGGAGTTAGGCTACCGAGCCATTGGTGGGTACCAAACAGCATGGTGACTGTGTCTTTGGTATTAAGGAAGAACTGGTTGGCACAGAACCAGTGTTATATGTTATCAAAGTTAGGTTATAGGATCTGTTCCAGCAGAGAGAAAGGGTTCAAATGGAAAAAAAGAACTGTGTCATTAGCATACATACAGTATGTATGTCAGCTGAGACACAGGTCAAGGGGCAGTTATTTAAGAAAATTGGGTGTTATGCACTGTCAGGGTTGGGTACATGCATGAGGCACGTACCCGGCATGGGCAGCTCTGCACCTGTGGACAGGCATGTGGTTGCTGGCATTCATGATCCAGTAGTAGATACCCTGCTCCATGTGGAGCCTGGGAATGTTGGATGACATGGGTCCCTAAATCTACTCTAGTCGGGTGAGTGCCCAAATGACTGCCCCCAGCCCTCTGTGCCTGACCAGAGGGCTGGAGCTAAATGGTGGGGGGTGTTTCATCCTGCCACAGTTGATGGGTGTAATCTGTGAAGGAGTGTGAAATGGATATTGCAGGGTCCCTCCTTCTGTTGCTTGCACTCCCCTTGCCCAGCACTCTGCACCTTTGTGAATGGCATGGAATGTGTGCATGCCTCCTGATACTCCCCTGGACTGTCCATGAATGTAGCTGCATGAATGGCTCTAGATCAAGTGAGAAAAGGGCATACACTCCTTGTGTGAATGCAGCTTGGGGTCCATGGGACCCCTGGTGCATGGCATTTCAACTTAGGCTTGTCTATGCAACACATAGGTAGTTGTCTTTTTTTGTTCATAGCCCCCATTGAGAAGAAGATTTGGCCCAGGAGAAAGCTGTGGAGCACACCAAAGTTGATGGGGAGAGGAGTCAAGAAAGACTCCCCACCTGGACCAACTGGCTACAACCAGAAAGGAAGGACTGGAACCACTTGAGGGTGGCAACTGAGAGTCCATCAGTCTTTAACTTGTCTTGAAGTAAGGGTGGGTAACAGAGTTGAATGCCTTAGCAAGGTCAGTAAACAGAGTGGCCAATGCATGACCTCATCCATTTCCTTCAGGATGGCATTGTTGTAGCAATAGGCTGGAATATTAATTACTTATTATGAGCACTTGGCTAAGCCTTTAGACCCATGTCATTATACACACACACACACACACACATATATATATATATATATACATATATATATATATATATATATATATACACACACACACCATATAAAACAATGTAAGACTGACTCAGATTCTTACTTCACAACCTACTATATAAAAAGTTCTAGATAATTATGAATAGTGTTTCTGTCACACCCTTGGAGTTATATAAAAGTAGATTTTATTTTTCCCTGTACAATGTAACTAATTATTAGTAACTGTTGCATAAATATAAAGTCTTGTAAACAGTATAAAACAGCAAAAACATAAAACAACTTGCAGAAAATAAACAAAACAAGCAAAAACTGAAAAGCAATGAATAAAAGTAACTAGACACAACATACTATTTTAGCATGCCTCTGTGAACAATACCATTATTCATGTATAAGCACTTATAAGTTTCTTTGCATTAGTATCTTTGATTATTTCTTTGTGTAAACTTGTTTAAATACTTTTTTTATGCAAAATGTTTATCTTTGTATGGATTTGAGCTTTTCTATATACCCCAAGTTCCAAATATTAAGACTATTTTTCCCATGCAAGTCCCAGCTAAGTCCAGTTAGAATATTATAAAAAGATCAAAAATAATACTCAAGACATCTGGTTAGTGGCAAGGATTGGGTTTTCCTCTTAATTTCAGAATGTTGGTGCAAATTCTTCTTCCATTAATTTCAGAATGTTGGTGTAAAGTCTTCTTCACCCTTGATGGCAAAAGTCCTTTCAGTGGCTGGATCTTGTTATTGTTCCTGTCTTTACCCTAGCCACACTTGAACCCTGGACCCTGGGCCCCATCTGTTGCCAACACAATAACACAGGCTTGCTTCTTGGCTGGTACAGATATCAAGAATTAGGCATAGTCCTTTGTTCAGTTTTGGCAGGAAATTCAAAACAGTACTATATAACAGCAAAAATGTCCATTCCATGAACGCAGATCTTCACAGCATTGCAGTAAGAGAGCAACTGACTAATTCCCAAGGTGGTTGGCTTTATTACCTCTGGGCCAGAGCATCATCCTGACATCATTTCCAGCAATTTGTACCAACTTTTATTGGATTATGCAAATGATGTAGCAGTAGTGGCTAGCCCCTTGCTCTTAGGACAGCCCCTCTTTGCAGAGTCTAGTTGTCTAACTTTTTCTTTTCAGAACTATTTTCCTCCTTTCATTTACATGCAATCAGATACAGACTTGAAACATATATTTTCAGATTAAGAATAAAATGCTCTGCAGTTTGAAACCAAACATCATATGGGTGTATTTACTATAGAGTCAATAAATCAAAAAGTACTTCATAGACACTGTTTCCTTGCAGATTTCTTAAAAATACTTATATATACATGATCTACATTTCTTGCAGTTCAAAATGAGGTATTTCCTTCAAAATCCACCTTTAGGAAAGTCCATTTAGTCCAAAATGTCTTTTAAAAAAAGGAATGCCTTTGTTCTCATTTTCCTGGGCTGAGAGTACATCCATCAAAGCTGTCAAAGTTGTTTATGACAAACTTTTTTTAAGATAGTGTATTTTAGCTCAACACCAATTTGCACGCATAAAAATTGTATCTTTGGACTTCTCATGAACTGACTTTTCCAAAGATATCAAAAATAGACATGCCAGTTTTAAGACTTTTAGCACAGAACATATTGACAAATGACTAGCTTTCTCCAGCAGTTACATAAATAAAATGTGGTCATTTGATAGGCTGAAATGTTCTTTATCAGCTGATGTAATTTTGTCCTGGCAGTATCAAAGATAGCTTTGCAGCAAATGAAAGTCTTGTTCAGTAGTAAAAACACATGGAAGGTTTCTCCTTTTCTTCAAACCAGCCGTTTGGTGCATGGCAGTACCATTGCATAAATCTTCACTTGGTTTGTGGTTGCTATGGTTCCCTTATCAGATTGTCTCTTGTCCACCAAGCAGAGATGCAAGAAGACCCTTAATATTACTCTCTTGAGGGGCCCAGTTAAGGAAACCATCGTTTTTAAATGAGAGTCTGTGATACCATGTTTTTCTTAAGTTCCATCCAGGCAGTTCATGAAGGCAGATTTTAAACCCTTTAGGAGTTTAAAACAGCTGTCTTTGTTTTACATCCCAATTACATTCCAAGCCTACTAATATAATTAAACACTAATGACTAAGCATTATAAAGAATATAAAATAGTAATAACAATGCAGAATAATAAAATTATTATAAAATATTTTTGCAATCTAGGATTTGTCTCCACAGCATCAGTGACATGTAACAGGGAGGACACTGTAGAATGGGCTTTGTGATAGCCAGACTGAAAGTGGGATGGAAAGGAGGAGGAAAGAAAGTTGGAAAGCTGAGAGAAAGCCAGCTTTTCCTGCAGTTTAACTAGAGAAAGAAGGAGGAAAATAGATTGATAATTCCAAGGGGTGCAAATATCACCCCTTTGTGGAGGGAGAGGGCTTCAGTACATTTCCAGCAGGAAGGAAGAGAACAGAGCTGAAAGGAGAGATGCAGAAGTAGAGAGGGGCGGTGTTGGTGAGAGCAGAAAGGTGCAAGAGTTTAGTGTCAAGATCATCAGTACTATGGCCTTTGAAGGGGTTTAGAGAGAGAGAGAGAGAGAAGGGCAGAAAGGGCATCAGAAGCTGAGACTGGAATGAAGGCAATGGTAGATGAAGAGCATAGAGGAGAAGCAGGGAAGGAAGAGGCTGAGAAGGGAGGATTAGTGATGGCTCAGGTGGCAAAATGCATGCTGAAAACTGTGGCCAGCTCAGAAGGCTCAGAAATGACCACAAGAGGATTGAGAGTAAGTGTGACTAAATGGGGAGGGGGATCAAAATGGAATGGATAACCCTACAGAACTCATTTGGTAACTTAAGATTGCTGTGATGATTCGAGACAAAGTAATCGACTTTTGCCTGTCTGAGAGACTTTGTGCTGGCATTCCATAATTGACGGTACCACAACCAGTCCTCATGGGAACCTGAGGACTTGTGGAGGAACTTGGCTGATTCACAGGCCCTGAGGAGGGAGGTGAGTTCTCAGAGACCCATAGCATGTGGACACAACACACACTTGACATATTCAGTGGGGGGGGGGGGGAGCGGCACACTGATCCTAGGCAGACATGAAAATTGTTGTAGTTGTTGTAATTGTTGGAGAGGGCAGCATTGATGTCCAAACAGTGAACAAGAGGAGCCCAGTTAAAGGTCTACAGTGCCTACAATAGGTTGTTCAGGTTTCGTGAGCTGAATGACTAGGTCCAGATGTACTTCAGGGAGAATTTAGGGTGATGAATTTTACGGACACAATAGACCATTCAGTGGTCACTGAGGGAGTCTGGAAGGGTACCAGCACCAAGTCTATGTGGGCAAAAGGATAGGATCCCATCAAGGAGTGAATGATTGGTGGAGTGGGGGTTGTTCCAATTAGGATCAGAAATATGTTGAGAAAGATCCAGAGTCTCAACTTTTTGAGTAAAGGATTTAAGAGGAGGACAGGACCAGATAACATTGAAGTCCCCGAATACAATAAGTTCCCCAGAAGAGGCAAGAGCAAGGGGGGGAGGAGAGAAGGGGAATGACAGAATCAGATTTGGCTTTGGGGAAAGATAAACCACACTGATAAACATAGGAAGAGAGTGATAGCTATTAGGTCAGCTTGCTAGTCCAAGCCTCCTGCAATCACTTTCTTAAAGTGTAAATCCTGCAGCTTGGAACAATTTAGATGCTAATTGATTCTTGATGCTGTATTAGCCACTGCTAAGTATTTTAAACACAAGTGGTAATTAGAAAGAAATAAGGTGACCAAAATTGGGAATAGAACCCAGGGCAACTGAACTGAATTCAGGACAGGGAAGAGCATCCGATCCTGTATTTCAGCAGAAATCTCTTCCTGAGAGAGTGCAGCTGCATCATTCTGTACGAGGAGGGCCTTGCAATGACATGTGCAATATCAATCCTTTACTTCAGTCTGCTGGGTGCATCCTTCACTTTGGTTTTTAGTCCATTTTGAACCTGTTGCTTCCAGCAATCTGACATTTCCTCCTAAGCAGTCCCTATTTTCTGTGGCCATCACTTCCACTTGATGGGAGTTGGTGCAGCAAGCATTGGTCCTTGTTGGACATGTAACCTTTAAGATTGTTCCTACACTCCTTACTACAGTGTTGTCTGTATTTGATCTGTGTTGGTCACTCACTCTACCAGTGTTCTTCCTGAATCTCCAGTACCCGGGGGAAGTACGTCTACACTCTCTGGCCATCCAAAGAGCACTGCATTCTCTTTTGATCATATTGGGGACAGTAAAAGTCCTTCTGGCAGATTGCTTCTTATCTGCCCTTAAATGCTGGGCAAGTCTGTGGCTACATGATGTGTATTTAGATAGATATCATCTTGTGTTTCTGTCTGTTGTCTGTAGGCTGGTATGATGCTCCCTGATATTGTCTTTGGACATGCTTATGGGGACATGGCTGCTTCTGTGGCTTGCATGGACTGGTCTTGGCTTAAACATTTTGTTTTATCGCTGTCTCATGCATAATCAAAAAAATATGCAGAATCTTTGTTTATTCGATAGTATGATCTTTAAAAATGTTTACGGTCTGAGTGAGCATGTCAGATTAAAATGAAATGTATAGTGATATAAAATGTTGACTTAATTTGTAACATTTCTCTTTTTTTATATTTAGATTGTTATCATGTGCTATTATGTTTTAAAATGTAGTAATGTGTTTTACTATACTCGTAATGTCCTTCAACCAGCTTGGTTATTGGATCAGTTGCAATGGTGTTTTAGTAGATCCAATCATCCACACTTTCTCCATGTTACAGTTTGGTACTAGTCTCTCATTGGAGAGCTGAACTGGGCCCAGCCATACTGCAGTGCAGGTTGTCATTGGAGGTGTTGTCCTACTTATACTGCCTTACCTCCTTGGGAGGATGTTGTCACAGCTTTGGGGATCATCCTATAAGTGTGACTGTATGGAGCAGATTACTAAGCAGTCATAGTAGATCTTTAACAGAATCTCCTCTACAGTCATGTACATTCTCACCATCTATCCCCTATGTGGAAGACTTTTTCTGTCTGTCACTGCATGGTATTCCTTTTGCTTTCAGTTTGCATTGTCTGAGTGGGTTTTGTGTTTCTACGTCACCTGCGCCTCTGTATGATTAGAAGGGTTTCAGTTCCAGGTTCCTATTGATCAGTAAATATTTAGAACTCTGTTTATTGCTGATGGTGCACAGGCCTTTGGGGGCCTCCTTCTGAGGGTGGTGCTAAGAAGGCTTCTCTCTCCATATTGTCCACATTCTGTTTTGCCTCTTTTATTACTGTTTCCCCAATACCCCCTTTGATGGAATCTTTCTTCAGTCTTGTCTGCTTCCTTACTGTAGTCCTCTTGATTGCTACAATTTCCTTTCACATGCATAAGCTGACCCTCGGGATGCTGGTTATGGTGTGGCGTGGATGACAACTATATGCTGCCAGCAAAGTGTTCTGGTCAGTGGGTTTGTGAAAAAGGGACGTGCATACTTCATTTATTCCCTGCTCCTTCTGGTGTAATCTGGAAGTAAAGTCCACTGCAAATGAGCTGGTACTCATAAATCCAACTGTTGGCTTTGAAGGATAAGAGGATCCAGTCTGCTACAAAAGCACACCACCCTGGTGATTGCTTGCAGGTACTTTACTAATACTTCATTTTGCAAGACACACAAAGCTCAGCATACTGAAACTTACACACAGGAGGAGTCAAAGGAGCGCCAACATTTTGCAGCCTTGCACCCTGGTGGTTTGTTAAGGTATGCTGCCCCCTCTAGTGGACAACATTTATAGTTAAAATTTAAAGTGATACAACAATTTATATAAAGGCCCAGATATTCAAACTGCGCCATTCTGAGGTGCAAGCCCCTGCGCTGCTCAAAATAGTTGCGCAGGGGTGTGGCCGGGGTGATATTCAAAGGAGTTGCGCTATTGAGCAACTCCTTTGAATATCACCCAACTCCCAACACTTATGCGTAAGCGCCAGTGGAACTTGCGCCACCGCAAGTTGCCAGAGTTGAGCATTAAACTTGCGGTGGCACAAGTACCATTGCGCCATGCTCAAATTTCCGATATTCAAAAGGTGACATGCAAATGGGGCCATAATTTATGCAAGGCGCAGGGGGGGCCATTTGCATCTATTTATGGCCCCATTTGCATGCCATTAGCATGTAGGTGCGCCGATCCCCGAGGACTTGCGCCTGGCCGCCCTGCCAGGCAGCAGCCGTCGGGGACCGACGCACCCTGCAGCCCGATCGCGGGCAGTATCTCTATAAGTCTACATTCTCCCCCCACACACACATCTCCCGAGGCCCGATCGCGGGCATTACAGTTACATGAACCCCGCCCACATCTCCCACAGCCCGATCGCGGGCATTACAGTAACATAACCCCCCCACACATCTCGAGCCGATCCACGGGCATTACGATTCGTGAACCCCCGCACACATCTCCCACAGCCCGATCGCGGGCATTACAGTACATGAACCCCCGCCCACATCTCCCATAGCCCGATCGCGGGCATTACAGTTATGAACCCCCGTCCACACATCTCCCACAGCCCGATCGCGGGCATTACAGTTATGAACCCCCGCCCACACATCTCCCACAGCCCGATCGCGGGCATTACAGTCCCATGAACCCCCGCCCACACATCTCCACAGCCGATCGCGGGCAGAATGTATGAACCCCCAGTGCCCGATCGCGGGAAGAATGTAACCCCAACCGAATATCTCCCTGGTGGTCCAGTGGACCATAAAGCCCGATCACGGGCAGAATGTCATGTTACAACCCCCAAACATCTCCCTGGTGTCTAGTTTCCCCCCACCCACCCACGAAGCCCCTCCACCGCTCCCCGCGGCGGCGGCAGCAGCATCCACCCGCCTGCCGCCCGCCGCCCGCCGACTGACTGTCCGGTAGGGGCTGCCGCCCATTGGTGCAGAGCTACAGCCAATGGGCGTGCAGCTTCGCCGTAAAACAGTCCAGATTTGTGAATGAACATCATGACTAGTTCAGATGTGAATGAACATCATTCACAAATCTGGACTGTTTGGTACAGGCTGGGCTGCACGCCCATTGGCTGTAGCTCTGCACCAATGGGCGGCAGCCCTACTGGACAGTCAGTCGGGCGGCGGGCGGGCAGCAGGTGGGTGGATGCTGCCGCCCGCCGCCTGCGGGGAGCGGGGTGGGAGGCTTCGTGGGTGGGTGGGGGGACACAAGACACCAGGGAGATGTTTGAGGGGTTGTAACGTGACATTCTGCCCGCGATCGGGCTTTACGTCCACTGGACCACCAGGGAGATATTCGGGTTGGGGTTACATTCTGCCCACGATTGGGCACTGGGAGGTTCACACACGCTCTGCCCACGAATGGGCTGTGGAGATGTGGGCGGGGTTCATGTAACTGTAATGCCCGCGACCGGGCTCGGGAGAGGGGCGGGGGACCATGAACTGTAATGCCCGCGACTGGCTTCGAGATGTGGGGTGGGGGGTCATAACTGTATGCCCGCGATCGGGCTTCGAGATGGTGTGGGGGGTTCATAACTGTAATGCCCGCGATCGGGCTTCGGAGATGTGGGCGGGGGTTCATGTAACTGTAATGCCTGTGATTGGGCTTCGAGATGTGTGGGTGGGGGTTCATGTAACTGTATGCCCGCGATCGGGCTGTGGGAGATGTGTGCGGGGGGTTCATGTTACGTTATGACCGTGATCGGGCTGGTGGGGGCAGGGATCGGGAAGTTGGGGGCCAGCTAGGTGGCAGCTGCTGTGTTGTGCCCTCGCAATACATCAGCTCACCTGTGGTGGCCCTCAACTTGATACTTTTTTTTTTGGCTCAAGGTTGTGCAGGTGGAGGTTGGGGGTTGCGCATGCACAACTCTGCACAACCCGACTGAATATCGGGTTGCGCAGGTTATGCATGGTTCCTCCCCCTCCTGTTGAGCATGCATTCATTTGCATTGCTCTTTTGCACAACCTGTTGTCAGTGGAGCAACTGCCTCCTGCTGAATATCGCAGAATGGCGCAATATATTACTTGCGCATGCGCAACCCTGTTGCACATGGAGCAACCCTATTGAATATCTGGGCCCAAGTGTATAAAACTCCCACAAGGGCTATAAAATGTAATAATATTTTAAAGTTAAAACACTAAACACCATGGTAACACAGTCAGCTTGATGCTAGTTCATTACATCTTGCTGTTAATGTACCAAACAAAGCTAAAGCACCTAATATATGTGGTTTCAGGGACATTATTCCTGACTTCATTGTGGCACCAGCTGGAAGAAAGAAAATACAGCCAAAGTTAATGACATATAAAAACTTTCATGATTTTTCATAATAATTGGGCCAATTCTATTTGGTCATTTAGACCTGGTCATAAGGGTACCCCCAATTGATATATCAAATAGGTCTCCCTTTTTGCAAGTTTTTTCAATGTCCCCACTCCTTGGACTACATGAACCCTTTCTATACCCACAAACACAGGGCTGTTTTCTGTCGCACCCCCCAATTTGTTTGACATGAGCGGTAAAGCATATTTCTAATTTATTTGCACTGTTGCCTCATATGCTCACCTATTCTTTCTTTTGACTTTCTTTTCATACATCCAATATAGTACACACTGCATAGTCAATGATGCCAGATAAATCACATACATGGCTTCTTCCACCTGTAGAATATCAGCCAGATTAGGTCCCTTATCCTACCCAGTGACCTGGCCACATTGGTAGATGCGTTTGTGACCTTGAGACTTGTCTGCTGTAACACTTTTTACTTTGGGGTCATTGGAGGTATGCTACGATTCCTGCAGCTGCTGCTGATTACTAACAGACTTTCCAAGATCATGCCACATTTTGTTGGCACTGTGCGGTCTGCACTGGCTGCCGGTCAAATGGTGTATCTCTTTTAAACTGGATCTTTTAACTTATAAGGCCCTACGTGGACTGGCCCTGGGCCACCTGACTGAACTCCTGCATCCTTATATTCCCTCTCTCTCGCTCTGATCCACCAAACGGGGCCTTCTGGTGGTGCCGAGGTTGAGGCTGAAGATGTCAGAGGACTGGGAGTTTGAAGTGGCAGGCCCGGTCCTCTGAAACTCCCTGCATGGTGCTTTGAGAAGGGTCCCCTCAGTAGACGCCTTTAAGGAGGGCCTGAAAGCTTATTTATTTCAACAGACATTCAGGGTAGTCTCTTAACAGCTGAAACCCATTTTCATTATTTATGCACTGTTTAAGTTATTTTTTTACATTATGTATTTAATTATGATCTAGTTTTATATTTGCTAAGAATTAGGCACTACTGTATGTAATAGCACCCTGAGCCTCTGGGAAAGGGCGCCACAAATAATTGATTACTAATACTACTACCAGGGCCGGATTAATGCACGGACCTCGGGGCCCTGGAGAAATTAGGGCCCATGACTCAGCCAAGGCAGCAGGCACTGGAAATGCCAGGAGCCAGAGGAGGGAGGAGATGAGGCCCCTTTCAGTAACGGGCCCCGAGGGATTGGCTGCTGTGCTGTGCAGTCGTCAACACTGACTGAATGAGTCAGTTGTTCAGCTGGGTCATGACAGGGTCAGCAGGTCAAGCCGGAGGTGTTAATGAGATGGACAGGGGTGGGTCTCACTACTAGAGAGTCAGCAGCCAGCATGGAAATTGCCACTGCAAGTTTTACCAGCACTGTGCAACTGCCGACTGACCAAGCATTATATTACCAACAGCACATCAGTCAGAGTCTCTACTGCACCACTGCATGAGTGCACGAGCTCTCTTGGCTGTCCCATCAGTCGGGCTTATTGTTCGGCTTGATGGTCGGGGGTTGGGCTGGGCCAGTCTGGCAGTGGCTGCAGTGCACTATGGGGCAGGGCAGGCTGGCAACAGTCAAAGAAGTAAGTCAAGTATGCAGCAAAGAAAAAGGCTTAAATGTCAAGATCAAGTGTATGATAAGCTACAGCACTGACAGCAGTCAGCAGCACGCACGCAGTGAGTGATATATGTAGTTTCAATCAAGCTAGTCTTCAGCTTGAGATGGTTCGGATCCAGAGCACTTGGGGGTGGGGATTTATTATTGTGTGGGACTTGGACCTCACTCCTGACACAGTGTCACAGCAGGGCAGCAGTGGGCTTCAGTAGCCATAGCCAGGATGATCCTGGTTAGTCTTCCAGCAGCAGGGAGGGCCAGGTTACCGGTTCCATTTCTGGTGGATTTGGCAATATTTTTTTAATATTTTTATTAGACAGACTTAGTTAATGTATAGGGCAGCAGCACAGCAGGCTGTAGTGCAGAGGAGGCAGCCTGAGTCAGCTGACATGCTAAACAGAGTCACATCATGTCACGGTCACATGCAGGGCAGAGGGCGGGAAGCTAGAACCTTGCTTAAAGGCAAGCTGTCAGAAGGTGGTGGTACTGTTTGTGTGTTTTTTTGCTGTACTGTACAGCCAGCAGCCAGTGGGCAGCAGCAGGCACCCAGGCAGCCCAGAGAACTGAGTGTGTATCTGTGTGTCAAGTGTGTCCCTTGACTTGTGATTATTCTGTTTAGTAGATGATCAGATTCTTCTACAGTGTGTGACAGTGACAACAATGAACTGAGTGACAACAGAGAACAGTTCTGTAGACTACTACTACTACTGCGTACTACTACTGGTCATTGTCAGGTTGGTGTTGTTAATTTGGGTAGTGAGGAATCAACGGGAGCATGACAGCAGTTCCATCATCTACCCTCTGATGCTGCTATAGCTCCACTGGTCTTTTCTGTGGTAAATTAACTGCTATGGATTCCTCTAGCAACTGCCGTTATCTACAGTAAGTGAGTGTGCTAGGGGGTATTGTAGAAGTTAACATGCCTACTAGTAGTCCAGATGTACAAGATGTGGACAGGATGGTGGCACTGGCTACAGATGACCCTAAGGAAGGGGATCATGACTCAAGGTCAAGCTTGAATGAAGGCAAGAAAAATATTATTGAGGCAGATCGATTTACCAGTGATCCTGCATTGTGCAGTAACATTGATTATAGTTTCAGGAGTTTTTGGATTGCTAAGGGTTCAGCTGCTTGTCAGGATAAAAATGTGCCAAATTTCTCTGCTTCTGCTCTGGTGATTGCTAGGAAGATTTGGATGTTATCCAGAGATCTGTTTTCATGTTGGCTGTACAACGGTGAAGTGGCTATGCGGGAATGGCTTATTTACTCGCCATCTGCTGGAAATGCTTACTGCTTTGCCTGCAAACATTTGTTAACAAGATCACATGCCTTTCCTGAAGGGTTCAGCAACTGGAAACACCCTGCGCACATTTCTGAACGTAAAAAAGCCTGGAACACCGAAACTGTATTCTAGTGTGGATAGGGTGTGTAAAGGCAACAGGTACAGTAGATGCAGATCTAGCTCGGCAGTTTCAGTCAGAATGCCAGTACTGGAGAGATGTTCTTAAATGTGTTGTGGCAGTTATCAAGTTTTTAAGTGAGCGTGGACTTGCATTCCGTGGTGAAGATGAGCAGTTAGGGTTACCACATAATGGAAACTATTTGGGGATTTTGGAGTTGATCGCTCAGTTTGATTCATTTTTGGCTGATCATATGGCTAGGTTTGGGCACAAGGGTAGAGGTAATACCTCCTATCTGTCATCAACTATTTGTGACAAATTCATTGATTTGTTGGGGCAGAAAGTTAAAAACTCAATAACCAGAGAACTGCAACAAGCCAATTATTTTTCCGTGATTGTTGATTTAACACCAGATCTGTTGCATGTGGATCAGTTGACTTTTGTATTCTGATTTGCCAATTCAGATGGACACATTGTGGAATGATTCATTGGATTTGAGCTACTGGAGAATGATATGGGTGCAAGTCTGTCCAACACTGTGCTTACTATGGTAAGTAACTTGGGTTTGGACATCTCTGACTGTTGCAGACAATTATATGATAATGCCAGCAATATGTTGGGACAATACAATGGACTGCAGGCACACCTAATGCAAGTAAACCCACTTAAGCACTATGTTTCATGTGCTGCACATTCATTGAACTTAGTGGGAGCCAAAAGTGTTAACAGCAGCTGCACCCATGTAATTAATTTCTTTGGGTTTCTGCAGTCATTATATGCTTTCTGCTCAACATTGACATATCGCTGGAAACAAATTGTCGGCAGCTCTGATGAAAGCCAGAGATTTTTAACATTAAAAAGTCTCTATGACATGAGATGGAGTAGCCATGCTGATTCTACGAAAGTTTTGTGCTCGAAATATGAAAGACTTTGGCAAGCCCTACAAAACTTGTCAGAAGATATGAACCAGTCAGCTGAGACCTGACGAGCAGTAGCTTCCCTTCAGAGCATAATGGATCAGTTGGAAACTGCCTTCATGGCTCAGTTTTGGGACACTGTGCTTCAGCAGTTTAAAAGGACCAGCATGCAGCTACAGAAAATGGACATTGATCTCAATACAGCTGTTCACTTACTACATACATTGGTATCATTTGTGGCTGCCCTGCGAGATCAATTTTTGAATTTTTAAAATGCTGCTAAAATGACATGTACGGCTGTCTCACAAAAATATCAAAGTGATCTCTGCCGTATTCGAAAGAGAAAACAATTTACAAATGAATCCAGAGAGCCTGACACCTTACTTGAAGGAAGCCCAAAATTTTGTATTGGCATTCTATGTCATAATTGACAAATTGTCAGCATGTCTTCATCATCAACTGAATGCCTATAAGATGCTATGTGACCGCTTTGGAGTTCTGTTTTAACTAAGCTCATTGGATGTCACTGACAATCGCAAGCTTGCTGCAGTTTTTGCTGAAGTTTACCCCCAGGACTTGTATAATCATACATTTCTCGATGAGCTCCTATAGTTACAATTATTTGTATAAGATGAGCCAGAAAAGTTTCCAGCCAAATTGATATAAGATTTAAGGCACAATGTCCTTCGGTCAACATTCCCTAATGTGGACATTGCCCTTAGAATGTTCCTGTCACTGCCAGTGACAAACTGTCAAAGAAGGCAAAGATAAAAACTGAGCTGAGATCAACAATGCATCAGCATCATCTGAATGCCTTGTCTCTCATGGCAGTCAAATCAGAGCTGGTACAAGAAATGGAGTTCAGTGATCTCATCTGTGATTTTTCCTTCCTTAAAACGCAAAAGAAACTGACCTTTTAAAAGGTAAGATTTTCATTGTGTGTAATTTTTCCATATTTGGTGCTTGTTGCCTGTCTTGTCTAGATATTTTTACATGAATGCAAGGAACGTTTGAGTAATGTTGGTTTTACTTTCTGATCCTGATCTCTTTCAGATTGTCAGATGGGTGGCAATATAAGCCCTGACGGTGACACCAGGTCTGTTGGCAGGTCAAGCTTGTAAAAGACTGACATAACAGTTTTATGGCAGCGATGTATGGCAATTTGTATATGCACCAATGTTGAAAATATTCTTTATTAAAATAGTTTGACAAAGGAGGTTGGCTTCTGTTGTGTATGTGTTTCATTCATTACTTCATGTAAAGATGTCATGCTCATGGTCTTGGTCATGCAGTTTAACTCAAAAGAACTAGATTACAGATTGACAAAGTTGATCTTTCACTGTCAGCTTCATTACTACTCCTGAGTCCCAGGGCACAACTTACAAATATGCCACAGACTGTGACTGTCTGTGGCATATTTGTAAGTTGTGCCCTGCGACTCAGTACCAGTAGTGCTTCTATCCAGTTCAGTAAGTTGACGCTATTGCCTTGCCTATTATAGTCATTGGTTCACACCAAGCTTAATACTGAATTTCTCATCCCAGCTAGGCTTAGTGTGCCTTTCCTGGTTAAATAGTTTCCCCTCTTTCAGGTCTAAAAAGGTCTTCTGTGTGTGTTCAAGTGGTGGTACTCTGTCTCTAATCAGTTATTATTGTATGATTATAATATATATATTGAGTGTCCGTGGATGGATCATAATCGATTATGGTCCATCCATGGACACTCAATGTAAATGTACTGTAATCATGCAATTTCAGACATTCTAACTTTCCTTTCCGCACTACAAGTCAGGGCATTCAGAGTGCCTGGAAATCCCTCCAAATGTATTTTTAGGCCTTAAAAACCATTCAGCTTTAGAGGGCCTTGGTGGCCCTGAACCCCTGTATATTAATGAAGTCACTGGGAACCACTATTTCCACATGCAGGGCCCATTACTAATATTTTATTGGCCTGACTACTACTACTACTACTACTACATTGTATCACAATTAATGAAATCATTACTATGCTGTACCCTCCCTTCCCTAGGATTATAAAAAAGTAGTTGTGTTTAGGACCACAGTACAGTATTTACAGTGTCCACATTTCTTACAGCCTGGTGGCGCCTAGGTATCCATGTCCTTTTTCTTTCTATTGGTTAGCTGCTGTGGACTAAAACATCACTAAGGCTTCTCGTCATCTATAAACCATTCTAGGTAGTGTCTCTGCACAGTCCCTAAGTTTTGGTTCTGCCCTCAAGATACCCCAATTGTTATGGACTATATCCTGCACTACCTTAGCATCTGTTGAAAATGGGTCACAAAACTGATCACATTGCTTTCCTCAGTCTCTCTGCTTCTAGCTGCTAAGAGGGCTCCTCTCTCCATATTGTCCACATTCTGTTTTGTCTCTTTTATTACTGTTTCCCCAATACCCCCTTTGATGGGATCTTTCTTCTGTCTTGTCCGCTTCCTTACTGTAATCCTTCTGATTGCTACAATTTATTTTCACATGCATAAGCTGACCCTCGGGGATGATAGTTATGGTGTGGCATGGATGACAACTATATGCTGCCAGCAAAGTGTTCTGGTCAGTGGGTTTGTGAAAGAGGGACGTGCATACATTGTCTCATGGTTCCTTTTTGTTACTTAGTCCAAAATTTGTTTTCATTCACATTCCACATTACAATAAGCCAGAAGAAAGGGGAGCAAGATTCCAAATATTTTTTTAGCTGGTTAACTTACTCCGCCATTCACTGCCACACCAAAACCACATCATCAGTGTAGTGTTTCTACATTTCAGTTTTATCAAGGAAGGGGTTTTGATCTGAATAGACTCTTCTATATTCCCATAATCCCATGACCAAATTGGCATAGTTGAGGCAAAGGGTAGCACCATAGCCATATCACCGAGTTGCATGTAGAACTCCCCCATGAAATGGAAAAAGTTACTTTCTAGCACTCATTTGGCTATGTCCACCAAAAGATCAGTCAGTGGATCCCTTGTGTTGACCCTATCATTAAGGAAAAATGTAAATGCCTCAAATCCATTGTTATGGTGTACGGGTATAATGATTCCACATCAAGGGCCACCAACTAACTGGTTTCCCCTGATACCGATATAATTGAGAACACACAGAATGTCTTTGGTGTCCTGTGTGCTAGAACTTAGCCCCACAACAATTGGTTTGATGTAGCAATCAATATAGTGGGACAGAGGTTCAGTTACAGAGTCCATCCCAAGACAATGGGCCTATTGGGTGTGTTGATAAGGGTTTTATGTATTTTTGGCAATACATAAACTACAGGATGTAAAAGATGGTCCATTGTGAGAAAGTCCATGATTTTGTCATCAATCCAGTTCTTCTCATGTGTGTTCATGCCTGCCCTTGAACGGGACTGCTTCAGCTCCCCCACGGTCGGCCGGCACCCAACCAGCCACCGACCAAGACCAGGACACCCGCCTGCAGCTCCTTGGAAGCTGCCTGCCCTTGAACAGGGCTGCTTCAGCTCCCCCATGGTCGGCCGGCACCCAGCCAGCCACCGACTGAGACCAGGACACCCGCCTGCAGCTCCTTGGAAGCTGCCTGCCCTTGAACGAGGGCTGCTTCAGCTCCCCCACGGTCGGCCGGCACCCAGCCAGCCACTGACCAAGACCAGGACGCCCGCCTGCAGCTCCTTGGAAGCTGTCTGCCCTTGAACAGGGCTGCTTCAGCTCCCCCACGGTCGGCTGACACCCAGCCAGCCACTGACCGAGACCAGGACACCCGCCTGCAGCTCCTTGGAAGCTGCCTGCCCTTGAACAGGGCTGCTTCAGCTCCCCCATGGTCGGCCAGTACCCAGTCAGCCACCGACCGAGACCAGGACGCCTGTCTGCAGCTCCTTAGAAGCTGCCTGCCCTTGAACGGGGCTGCTTCAGCTCCCCCATGGTCGGCCAGCACCCAGCCAGCCACCGACCGAGACCAGGACGCCCGCCTGCAGCTCCTTGGGAGGTACGGGACAGCGCAGCCAATCGGAACACGGGCGCTTCCAGTAAACCCGCTCTGACTGGCCAGGACTTTTCCCCTGCTTCTGCCACCTGGCACATTTTACACATAGATTTTACATAGAACTAAGCACATTTCAAGTGTGTAATAGAAGTTTTTCAATGGTATTAGCTGGATTGTAATTTCTACTAGTGTTTTAAAGTGTTTACACCTCTTCTGTTTCAAGTACTCCTCCTGCACCCCCCCCATCCAAGCACTCTGCCTTGGCGCCGAAAAGTCTAACTCCCTTTTGTCTTGCTAAACTGCTCAAATCTAAACCCATCCTAACCTCTATGCTATTTAAGACCTGCTCTTTTTTCTTCTCTCCAGCTGCCTGCCCTTGAACGGGGCTGCTTCAGCTCCCCTACGGTTGGCCGGCACCCAGCCAGACACCGAGCGAGACCAGGACGCCCGCCTGCAGCTCCTTGGAAGGTGCGGACAGCGCAGCCAATCAGAACATAGGCGCTTCAGCAAACTCGCTCTGATTGGCCAGGACTTTTCCCCTGCTTCTGCCACCTGGCACTTTTTACAAATAGATTTTACATAGAACTAAGCACATTTCAAGTGTGTAATAGAAGTTTTTTTTTAAGTGGCTAGTTTTCCATTAGCAGGTTATACAGACCTGCCACTAGACTGATTCTTGGTCTTTCTACACAAATCACTGTACTCAATCGTGGGCAATATGGCCTGCATTATCATTCTACTTCTAATCCTGGCAAAAAGTATGACTCATAAAGCACTGATCCATGCTAAGTCAGAAGTCATCCCAGCCTGGGAACCCACAATCATAGTTCCTGCTGCATCTTCATATTGCTTCCCTACTCTTAATCTGTCGTGTTTTCATTTTAATTCTCATCCCTTTCCTCTGGCCCTCCTCCCTTCGCCAATGTCTTTCCGGGCACTTCCCCTGCTAGCCTTGAACGGCCATGTCAGCATCTCCTATGCCCTGGCTAGATGTACCTCAGTGACTGAACTCCACACAAGAACCCATACGAAAAGAGCCCACTTCTACCTGATAAATGCCCTCAAGAAAATGTTTCTAATTCTCCTTTTCTGTTCAGGCAATGTCGAACTAAATCCAGGTGCTCCACTCAAATCACTTCTTTGTTGGAGTTTGCAGCTGCTCCTGGAATGAAACTGATGATGGTCAGTATTCTAAGCCTGCTCAACAAACTTGATCATCTTCAACTTTGGGCAGCCCACACTGACCCAGATCTGATTATAATTACCGAGTCATGGCTAAAAAAGACCAACACTGATCAGTAAATTACTATACTGTGTTTCAAGCTCTTTAGGGCTGATAGAGATTCGAGGGGGGAAGATGGTTGTATGTGCCAAATCAAAATTTGATGTTAGCAGCATTTCCTGCAAAAATAAGCCCAAGGAATACGAGATTGTCTCACTTAAACTTCACCTTCCATCCTCAGAGTGCATCACAATCATTGTTGGCTATAGACCCCCGTCAGGAGGCACAGAAATTCTTAACGTGTTGAAATCCATAACTTTGGCTGCTAACACGGAAACAATAATCTTAGGGGACTTCAATATGGATTGGCTCACTGCTAAATCCCACTTCCTAAAAGCCATCTGTGATGAGCTGGGTCTTACACAGATAGTAACTGAACCCACAAGAATCAATGCTTCTAACTCTGCCAACAGCTCACTCCTAGATGTCATCTTAACTCCGCATCCCCATAAAATCTCATATTCTGCAGTTTTCCATAACAACATGAGCGACCACAGTATGGTTGTATGTACAAGATTTTCAGTCTAAAACCCAGCAGCACCCTAAATTCAGAATCAAACGCTCATTCCGTAAATTCAACTCAGTAAACTTCCTAACCGATCTAGCTACAATCAGGTGGCAAGACCTATATCTTGCCAAATCTGCTGATGCCGCCATCTCTGTCCTAAATGACAACCTCACCACCCTAATTAACAAGCATGCTTCTTTTATTAAAATGACGGTGCGGAAAATCTCGCATCTATGGTTCACCCAAGAGCTCAAATCTGCACTTACCAGTAGAGACAAGCTATGGGCTAGGGCCAGGCACACAAAGAACCCGGCAGACTGGCAGGCATTTAGAACTGCCAGAAATGCCTGTGTTAAAAGTGTACGTGCTACTAAAGCAAACCTCTGCATCTCCAGTCTGGAGCAGGCCAAAGGGAACTCCTAAAAAATCTGGAAGACACTGAGATCCATTGAAGGCCATCCTGCTGCTTCCTCCCTTCCCACCAAGATTCTGGCCAAGGACGGGATGCTTGAAAATAAACTGCGAATCCTCGAAGAACTTAACCTTCACTTTGCCACTGCCGGGTTGGCATTCGACTCCTTTCCATACGCTAGTCGAGTGAATAGCAACACTAGCCCAGATTCTACACATGCTACTCCACCTCATCCCTTCCAGTTGTGCCTGTTTAGCTACAAAGAAGTCGAAGACATAATTCTTAGCCTTGACACCAAGAAAAGTGCAGGGGACGATGGCCTTGAATCATTTTTTTTGCGGCTAGGCTATGCCCAGCTCACAGCCCCCATCCTTCACATCTTCAGCCTCTCTATTACCACAGCCACTGCTCCATCCTGCTGGAAATCTGTCCATGTTCTTCCTCTCTTCACATCAGGAGATCCTTGTGACTTAAACAACTACCGTCCTATCTCTATCTTGCCCGTTCTTTCCAAAGTGCTGGAAAAACTTATATACAACCAACTAAAAAATCACCTTGAAGCGCACTCACTCCTAAACCCGGCCCAATCTGGCTTCAGGTCGAAGCACAGTACCATCTCAGCCTTGGCTAAAGTCTCTAATGAGTGGATCCATGCTATGGACACCAAGAAGGTTACTGGTGCAGTCTTTCTAGACCTTAGTAAGGCCTTCGACACTGTAGACCATCACCTCCTAATCACCTGTCTTGCCTACATAGTTGCCACTCCACTTACCTTACAGTAGTTTAACAGTTATCTCACAGAAAGGATACAAAAAAGCCAAAGCTGATGGCCTACTATCTGCCCCCCTTCCAATTGCCAGAGTCCCTCAAAGCTCCATCCTAGGACCAATCCTTTTTTTCCTGTACATCAACAACCTTGACTCCCACATAAAGAACTCTAGCTTACATTTCTTTGTGGATGATACGGTTTTGTACGCTTCAGGCTTGTCCTTAACTGAAGTCAGGGAAGCACTCCAAGCTGACTTTATCCAGTTAGAAAGCAACCTTATCAATACCAAGCTTCTCTTAAATGCCAAAAAAAAACCAAGACAATGATTTTATCGAGACTTGCCTTGTCTGGTGCCCTACCTACCCCACCTAAAAACTTCATAGTTACCTCCCTAGGTGAACCCTTGGAAGTCGTACCTAAATTTAAATATCTAGGTATGTGGATAGACAACAAGCTTTCCTTCAACGAACACATCAAGGATCTATCAAAGAGGCTTAAAGCACGCTTGGGTTTCTTCTTTAGAAATAGGATGCTCTTTTCTCTCATGACCCGCAAAAGACTTGTCCAAGCAACATTCCTTCCCTTGCTTGACTTCGGAGACATTATCTTTATCTCCTCCCCAACCTTGAGTCTATCTAAACTGGACGTACTCTATCACCATGCTCTTCGCTTCATTACTAACTCTGTGTACAGGACTCACCACTGTGATCTTTATGCAGCAGTTGGGTGGATCTCTCTAGCCACCAGACACCTCCTGCATGCTGGCATTTGGACCCTCAAATTACTACTCCACAAACTGCCTGTCTATTTAATGTCTGTCATACACATCTCGCATAACGCGTACTCCCTAAGGAAATCCGACCTTATCCTACTAGATGTTCCCAGGACACGTATCACAGCTGGCCAAAGAGCTGTCTCATATGCCCTCCCAAACATTTGGAACCAACTACAAGCCATGCTGAAGCTAACCAGCATCGTATCAATTAACTCCTACAAAACACTAGCTATCTCTAAATTAAAAGACATATGTAGGTGCTACTAGGCCCCCAACGCCAAGTCAACTTCCTAGGTACCAACTGGCCCTCTACTTATTAAGCTGAAATGTGTTGCATAATTTAGGGCAAGGTTAAAGCTGGAATGTACTGCATATATAGCATAAGGACTTCTATTGTGTATACCTCTTGTATTATATATTTTTTCTTTGTTGTTCTACATTTTATATTTCCTGTCTATGTAATTGCGAACTGTATGTGTATGTGCCTCAGGACCTCCTTGTGAATGAGCTTGCTCAACTGAGTCTTTCCTGCAATAAACTTGAAACTTGAACTTGATCAAATAAGGTTCAGTGTGGGGTCAAAAGAGATTTTCTTACAGAGCGTTGTGTCAGCAAGTTGACACTTGACCTCCTTGCAATAGTCTAAGGTGTTCATTACCATCACACTTTCTCATTGATCTGCAAATTTTATTGTAAGGGCATTGCTGATGGACAGTTCCAAAAAGGCATTTTCTCCTCCTTTGACATTCACAAAGGTTAGTTCTTCTGTCCTCTTGTAATGTTATTCCTAATCATGTTTGCTTGTTCTGAAGAATGTTAACACCGTTTTGTTCATTGGGGGGCAAAATGCTGATTTTCTCTTCAGACCTCCAATTCTTTGTTGGTTATCAATACTTGGATTTAGTTCACTTTGTCCACTATCACTAGTTTGTGATCTCTGTACAACTGGATGTCGACATATGGTATAAAGTGAAAAAAAAAGCACTGGAGATTGAGGATCAAAACAAGTTTATTATAAGATCCATATACATTCAAATCTGTTTAGCCCTTGGGTGGGGACAAAATGTAATCCCTTATTAAGGATTTTCAGATGTGTATCTGAACGTGTGACTGAAGATAGATTAATCACATTGTTGCACTGTAAGTCATTATCTGATTCATCTAGGACTGTGGCATTTGTGACATGGGCTAGTGCCTTCTATTGAACCGCACTTGTTTGTTGTATTTCTTTTTGTTGTTGTTTATCTGTGATCTTGTTTGAATCCCCCCTTCTGCACAACCTTGTTCTTTCTTTTGTTGTTGCAGGTCCCTTGGACTGTGTTGGGGTTTCTGTGGGGATGGGGATTCCAGTGAATCCTCTTCTGAAAAAGCAGTCAATCAACAGTCAGATTCTCCAGTGCTAACTTTACTGTTATGTGTGCTCTCTTTCTTTCTTTGGATGAATTTAGGTTTCTTGGCCTTATCACTCTGTTCGTTTAATAATCAATCTCTTCCTTTTTTCATTTCTTTTGCTTCCTGGTTCTGATTTTCATGTTTGGTTTTGTAAGAGCTTTTTCCAAGTTTTGTTTTAGCTCATGACATTTCTCTTGTTTCAACAAATCCTACCAGATCTACTTCCATATTTTGTTAGTCGTCAGTTAGCTCATCTTGCAGAGATCAAGTGAGCCTGTGTGTAACTCCTCTTTCCATTCCTGCATGAAAGAATTTGTATTCCTTCCCAAAAATGCTGGGTTCTTCTGCAGTCTCAATCCCCTGGGCACTCTCTCCATATCTACATACAGTATGCTTGTAAAAATTGCATTGAATACTGCCTTCTTATAGCTTGCAAATGCTTTTTATGTTTGCATGTGCATGTGCACAGCAACCATTTTGCTACAAAGACCTGCATTTCAGAGATATGTCACTGTCGAGTCAAATGCAACACAGGTTGTAGGGGGCTCAGCAGTGACAGCTAATGATCAGCTGGGTTGATCCTGACACATTTTTCTTTCTGTAGGGTGGAAACTTCTCATAGTTGAAAGGAGCCAACCTCTTCATTCACAGAGCGGCTGGTACATTTCCTCTGCATAAACCCTCCCGTTCTTTTTTTTTTTATTAATAATCTGCAGTCATAGGTCAATCACCCCATGTTTTCCTGGAACAGAAGCTTCTATCTATTAACTCCCACCCACTGCTGAGTATATGCCCACCTCCCTCTCACTTTCCATGCTCTGTCTGTGAAATGAACCACCTTCCACTGCTGAGTATTCCTTCTACCTCCCTATTGCTTCCCATGCCTGGTCCATGAAATGAACTTCCTCCTCCAGCTGAGTATCCCTCCCACCTCCCGTGTCCCATTGCTTCCCATGCAGGCACCTTCTGAATTTTCTGACATCAAGCTGACAAATCCCCGATGCTGGCTAGTACCCCCCCACCCATTTCCATTGTATGACACTGGGGAGCCAAATCCCAGTGCAGACAAACATGACACCAACACTAGGGTACCCAATCACTAGTGTCAGTACCTGAAATAAAGAAAACCATCTCTCATAGTCTTCTTTTTTTTTAATCCCTGAAACAAGAAAATGGTCCCTTGATGTCTGTTGCTGCTGCTGCTGTCCCTCTGCTGCAGTTACCCTCCCCCAACCCGCTCACTCAGCACCCACCATCCCATCCCCCCTTACTTACCTACCAGGAGTCCAACAACATAATCCTCTCTGGACCGGAGACACGTATTCAGTCAACGTCAGGCCAGAAACTGAGGAAATTAGGATGCGGTCAATATATTTAAATGTATTTTGAACATGTATTCATAACTTGGTCATTTTTTCATATTGTTCCCCCAAATTTTCAGTGCGTCCTTTTTGGGACCCCACTTCATGAACAAGGTAGGTGATATTCTTTAAATCTAGCCCAAAAGATGATTTCATAGTCACTCTGTGAAATTACCATTCAGGAGGGATTTAAACATTTGCACCTACTGGGTTCATGAGGTGGGGTCATAAGAAAGCTATGTTGAAAATTTGGGATAAAAATATTAAAAAAGAACAATGTTGAAAATCTGGGAAACCTGGGCTGGCAGTATAGCCTAGCGGTTAGAGGAACAAGGTGTGAACAAGCTTGATACATCCAGCAGACCTGACCTGAGTTTGATTCTCACAACCTCCACTTGCATACTGTGTGACTCTAAATAAGTCACTTAACCGCCCAGTCCTCCCAGGTCACCCCTGAAAACAGGCACTTGTGCCTAGTGGGCCTTACCCAGTTACCAAAGACTGAAAAAAAAAATTATATTAAAAAACAACAAAGTTATGAATGTACGTTGAAATGTTTCAACACTTGCTCATAATTTTGGCAATTTTCGATATTTTGACACCAAATTTTCAACATAGACATTTTTTCATACCACCTCATGAATGTGACAGCTGTTTTTTTCCAAATCCTAGCCAAAATATGTTTTCAAACCTGGGGCACAAAATGATGTTTCAGCCGGGATTTGAAAATATTTACCTACTGGGTTCATGATGTGGGGTTATAAGAAGACTATGTTGAAAATTTGAGGTCAAAATATTAAAAAGCAACAAAATTATGAAGGTACATTTATATTTTTTCAAAGCTGGCTCATAACTTTGGTAATTTTCAATATTTTGACCCCCAGTTTTCAGCATAACTATTTTTTCACAACATCTCATGAACCCAACAGCTGTCATTTTTCTAATCCTGGCCAAAATATAATTTTGCACTTGTGGTGCTAAATTATGTTTCATCCAGTATTTTACAAATGACACCTGTCATGTTCAGATGGTGGTGGTGGTGGTGGGGGGGGGGTGTCATAAAAAGTTCTGAGACTTTGGGTTAAAAACTGTTACAAAAGGCCAGCCCAGTGGTGCTGAGGGCTGTGGCATCTACCTTACTTCACGCCACACCAGCAACCTGAGTTTGGGAGTGAGCTCGAGCCATCAGGGGTCGGATGGGGAGGGCAGGATTGAGCATCTGGGGATAGCTCTCCTCTCCTGGGAGGAAGGGGGGACTGATACCGTTGCACTAGTGGCTTCCAGTGGAGACTGGGAGCACAGCAGCTGAGGGTTGTGAGGAAAAGGAAGGTGTCGGTGGATGTCGTGCGTACCTCATGTTGGCCGTCACTGCATGTCCATGCCTTCGTCGGGGGGGGCGACACAGAACAAATGAAAAACTCCAGACCACAAGAGGAAGACAACAACCTTGAGGGACTGGACAACAGGCCCACTGCTGGACCTGGCCAGTCCAGCTTTCCTGGTCCTCTTTCTCTGCTCCTGAGCCACGGCCCACTGGATTTCAGAAAGGCCACCAGGTAAGAGTAGGTGGCCCTGCCTTGGGGGTGTGGAGGCTGGGGGTTGGCCGGGGACTCTGTAGCATGGGAGGGGAGATCCAGCTCCTGATTTTTGGGTTGGGAGGGCCTCAAGCAGAGTGGTAAGGATCCAGTTGCGTGAGGTCATCCAAGGGAAATCCTGCAAGCCGGTGACTGGAGGGAAAAAGAATAAAAAAAAAAACTGGTACAAAAGAAATATTCTAAAGTAACGTTGTTTGTAGGGATGGCTGTTGGCACAGTGGGGACATTGTTGCCTCCCTGTGCAAGTGACCTAAGTTTGGGTGCATGCTCAGTGAGGTGGCTGCATTTGCCGAGGCTTGGGCAAAGACGCTGCAGCATACAGCACTGGTCCCAGTCTGGGGAGGGACAGAGCAGTGTTGTGGTGCACAGATGACACCTTGTGGCGGGCTGGGGAGTCTTCCCTAACTAGGGGTTGATGTGCATGTTGAGGCCTGATTGGCTCATGCACAACTGCATTTGGGCAAGTAGGTTAGCCTGACATTTTCAAATTACAGCACAGACACAGATCAACACAGTCTGTTCCCACATTTTGAATTTGCTAAGTTTTTGTATTTATTAGCAATTTTATTAGTATTTTTTTTAAGGGGTGGTTTTATTTTTGGGGACCATGAGAGTGTGGGAGTTACTTTGGTTGTTAATTTTGAAGCTAGCTGGTTTGACCAAATTAGTGTTGTATTGTTTATCAGGATGTGTTTGATAGAAGCTCTCCCTGTCAGGTGTTACTCCCCCTCTGAGCTTTGGGACCTCTGCCCCTTTACCTGCCCCCCCCCTATCTGTGGCAGTTTATGGCCGCTGTCGGGCTGGAATAGTGGGGAGGAGGAGAAGGAGTGGGGGACCGGGGAGGGGGGGTGAGTAGAGTGGCCGGATTGGGGTTGTGGGAACCAGAAGATGCCCTGGGGCGAAATGGTGCACTGAACGAGGGCCACCTTGTTTAGTGCCCATACGCAAGGGCTCCACGTTTAGTGGGTCAGTACCTTGAACTGCTCTGGTTTCTCACCCGACCTGCATGTGTTGTTCAATGCCAGATTTATCAAAAACAAGTCAGCTATCATAGCTGACCTTGTTGGGTCATCTGATCTGGCTTGCATCACTGAAACCTGGCTGGATGAAAATGCTGGTCCCAGTTTGGAGTTTGGAGTCAGTGATTCCAGATGGTTTCTCGGTGATACACTGAGCGAGGTAGGGTCATAGGGGCAGGGGTGTAGCAATTTGTTTTAAATCAGAATTGGGCCTTGTTGATGTACCAGTTGAGGATACCAGGTCCTTTGAGTGTACTGTAGCTGCAAGTGTGGGGTGCAAAATCATTCTCGTCTACCGTCCATCAGGAGGTGAGAGTCAGTTTTTGCAGAAAGTCGCGGACTTCATCGTCGATATGATGTTAGAATCCCCCAGGCTGATGATGCTGGAGGATTTCAAAGCTTGAATTGATGATGAACTTTCGCAGTTTGGACAAGACTTCCTCTGACTTATGAGTTCTTTGGGCTTAACATAGGTAGTTTCCTCTGCGACACACAATCATGGTCACTCATTGGACCTGGTATTTCTCCTGAGGCTGGAGGCCTCCGACTTGGTGGTGGAACCATTCGAATGGTCCGACCATCACACCATCAGATTCAATTTTCTGGCTCCCCCCAATAGGCCTGCCACAGTGAAGATGGTCTGATATCGCCCGTTATGGGGCTTGACCCCTGATTGCCTTTTGGCAGTGTTGGATCTATCAGGAATACCGGAGGTAAGCGAGGGTTCAGAGAATCTACTTCAGGCTTATAACCGAGCAGTGGTTGGAGCTCTGGATACCCTTGCTCCTTTCCATGTTTGCCCGCTTACTCTCCGCCTTTGGTCCCCATGGTTTGACTGGACCTTGAGGGGGATGAAGCAGGCAGGCTGAAGGTTAGAGTGTGCTTGGTGCAGATCCGGCTAGATGCTGACAGGCTTAGACTGAAGGAACATTATAGGGCCTATCAGTCATCAATCTCTCATAAGAAGGCAGAGTTCCTGTCCAGGGAGATTGCTTCGGCATAGAACCAACCAGCTCAGCTGTTCTGAATGGTAGAGAGACTGTGTAATCCAGCCTGTCTATGAGTTCAGAAAGCCTTGTCGCAAGTTGAGTGCAACGAGTTTGCTCGCTTCTTTGCGGATAAGGTTGCTGACATCAGGTCAGAGATTTGCTTATCGCACTCTATGGGGGTTACTGGTGGTCGGAATGAGGTCATGACTCCTCTGTTCTGTTGGGCTGAGTTTGACTGACTGGTGATTGAGGCTATCATGTGGCTTCTCTGGGGTATGTGGCCAACTTGCTGTAGTTTAGACCCTGGCCCTACCCGCCTTTTAATGAGGTGTGTAGATGTGAATGGCCCGGTTCTAGCAGAGTTAATCTGGTGTTCACTGGAGTCAGGGGAGTTCCCCAGCTTCCCGAAGGAGGCTGTGGTTGCCCTCTTCTCAAGAAGCCATCTCTTGACCCAGATTCCCCTGTAAACTACAGGCCGATCTCTAACCTCCCCTTTTCAGGGAAGGTTATTGAGAAGGTTGTCGCACAACAGTTGGAGAACTATCTTACCATCCATGCTATCTATGATCCTCTCCAGTCTAGTTTCCATAAGAGACACAGTACTGAGACTGCTCTGGTTCGGGTACTCTATGATCTCCTGATGGCTAGAGACCAGAAGCACCACTCCATCTTGGTCCTTCTGGATCTCTCATCAGCCTTTGACACTGTGGACCATGGGGTACTTCTTGATTTCCTGCGGTTCTTCTGTGGCCTGTCTGGTACAGTCCTCAGATGGTTTCATTCTTTCCTCACAGGCAGGTCGCAGAGGGTTGTATAATGGATTTTTTTCTCTGACTCCTTCTCCCTGCCATGTGGGGTCCCTTAGGGTTCAGTGTTGTCCCCCATGCTGTTTGCAGTGTATATGCTTCCATCAGGAGACATTGTAAGATGGTACGGGTAGAGTTTTCACTGTTATGCAGATGATACTCAGCTGTACCTGTCTTTTGTGCCTGACCAGGATAGTGCACTTTCAGTTTTTTCCAACTGTCTCGCTGAAGTCCAAGACTGGATGAATTCCAGTTGACTAAGACTAAACTGACAAGTCGGAGGTGTTAGTTGTGGAACCAAGTCGCCAGATAGAGGGGTCGGTTGCTGGGCGGCCTTCTGGGCTTTGGCTTGGGGGCTCTCAGCTCTTGACCTCTGAATGGGTGCGGAATCTGGGAGTGATATTGGATGATGGGCTGGCACTTCTTTCACAGGTGACAGCTGTAGTCAAGTCCTCTTTTTTCCATCTGAGGAACATTGCCTGGATTAAGCACCTTCTTCTGTCTGGCGATCTTCCAACTCTGGTCCATGCTTTTGTGACCTTGTGCCTTGACTACTGTAACTCCCTGTACCTAGAGCTTCCAGGGGTTGATATCTGCCACTTGCAGCTAGTGCAGAATGGCATGGCCAGGTTATTGTCTGGGTCAACTCGATACAGTCACATTTCACCTGTGCTGCGTGCTCTGCACTAGCTGCCAGTTCAGTGGTGGATCACCTTGAAAGTTGGTTTACTGACTTTTAGAGCCCTACATGGTTTAGGTCTGAGTTACCTACAAGAGCTTCTGAGTCCCTCCTGCTCCCTCAGACCACTCCACTCCACTGACGAGGGATTGCTAGAGATTCCCAGGGTGCGTTTGAAGACTTTGGGAGCTCAGGCTTTCGTCTTTGCTGCTCCCTCCCTGTGGAATTCTCTACCTCATCAGGTACGAGAGTGCCAGACAGTGGAGAGCTTTAAAATTGCTCTAAAAACTTATTTATACTCATGTGCCTTTCCTGATTTCTAAGTATGGATATCTGTTAGAATATTTTAGTGGTCTTTTATCAGTTTTAATTTATCTGTGATTTGATTGTTTTAGAGTCTGAGCGCATTGTACAACACTTTGATACCTGCTGAATTGCGTTCAAGAAATAACATTTATTACTATTATTATTATTATTAACAGTTAGTAGGAAGCAGAGCTTCAGATAAGTGGATTTTAGATGTATTTTACGTCCAGAAATGAGTGCAAAACATCCCAAAATAGACAGCCTGGCGTAACCGACGTCCTTGTATAAGAACCCTCTTAAGGGTTGACATCTGTTTTTTTTTTTTACTGTGAACGTATTTTTCTTTTTTTTTTTTTTATTTAACCCCTCACCTAACAAAGACACACTTTTGAAATTCAATTTGCATTGACTTCTATATAGTTCAGGTGTGATATGAAGGGGTTAAACTGAACTAAAATGATTTGCAACCCTGCTTCAGCTTCAGCATGGGGGAGTATGTTTTATCTATGTTCTGTGGCAGTCTTTAACTCAGAGAGCTAAAAGATTTACAGATTTACAACTTGCCTTGACATGACTCTGTGCTGGTGGACCAGTGTGTCTTATCAGTTTATTTCTACAAAAGAAGAGAAATGAGAAGCCTGTTTTTTTAAACTTATATTTATTGATTATAACTTCAATTGATGTGAGTCATTTCAGCAAGCAAGTTCAGAAGCACATATTTTTTTTTTCCAATTGTTTAACCAGGAGTAGCACACTTAGCTGAAGCTTGTTTACAGGTGCGACCTGGGAGCACAGGGAAGTTAAGGGTATGCCCCCGAACAATGAAACTTCTACTGCGACATGTGTCGATATCAACAACGGCACCATGTCACAGTAGAAGCCTGCATGGGACCTGGCAACACTTTCCCCTGACCTGCACCTCCACTCTGAACTCGGAGTTGGTATCTGTTAGTACAGGGGGCAAAGCCCCCAGAAGAAAAAACACACACTGATGTGTGCGGCTTCATGCCGACTGCATATCGCGGTCAACATGGAGCCTGGCACTGTGATGCTGGTCTACGTGTTTCTTGTCGCACTGGCATCGTAGAGCCAAAGTTAAGTGACTTGCTCAGGGTCACACAGTATGCAAGTGGTGGCTGTGGGATTCAAACCCAGGTTTCCAGATTTGCAGCTCAGAGCCTTAAACCATTGCACCATACTGCCTCCCAGTACACATATTGTACACATCATTATTACAGTTAGTGTTAGTCATACTCCTGATCATGTTACAGCATGTGGGGGTTATCAACATCTGGTATTTTGGCTATGATATATACTAAGATAAGCTATTACTGCTAAGAGCAGGGGAGATCCAATATCAACAGTGCACCCTTTGAATAGGTTTAAATCCCCTAATAAATTGCAATAATAGTTTACTTTTAAACTTGAGCAGACTTCTGCAGATCCTTTTAACTGAGGTGTCATGTAAAATTCAGATTCATTACAGAACTTAGTAACTTTAATAAATTATCCACTTTATAAACTGTTGTGGGTCATTTCTATTACATTCAGACTTGGCTGAGTGTTCAAACAGTTCAACACTATGATCCAGTCTTGACTAACAAGAAGCCTATTGACAAGAGCTGCCTATATCTGGCATGGATAAGAGAGTTGTATAGTCGGGCTGGCCTGGCACTGTATAGCCTGGAGGTTTGAGTAACAAGCTGGCCTGTGAATGAACTTGGTTCATCCAGCAGACCTGGGTTTCAGTACCACAACCTCCACTTGCATACTGTGTGACTCTGAACAAGTCACATAATCTCCTCAGTGCTCCCAGCTCACCTCTGAAAACAGGCACCTGTGCCTAGCAGGCCTTACCTGGTTACCAAAGAATAAAAAAACTTACTTGCTTCCTCCCAATCCAGGGGTGGTCTGTGTTGGGGCTGTGGGTATGAGAGCTGGACGGGTTTGCTTGGGTGGGGTAGGGGCTTGCATGTTGGTGCAGAGGCTGGCTGTGTTTGCTGGGGGGGATGGTTGTGCTGGTGCCAAGAGCATCAGCATTCACTTGGTAGTGCAAGGGGGTTAGCAGTGTTGGTACGAGGTGGGCTATTTGCTTGTGTGGGGTGGGGTGACTGGCCATGTAGGTGCTGGGATCATCAGTGTTCACTTGGATTTGTTGGGGGTCCTGTGCTGGTAGTGTTGGTTGATGGGTTGGCTGTGTTTACATGGGTGGGGTGGGGTTGGCAGAGTTGGTGCCAGGCTTGGGTGTGGGGTAGCTCGGGGGGACTGGCCATATTGTTGTTCAGGGCTGTTTATGTTGCTGCAGTGGCTGTGCGGTCTGGCTGTGGTCATTTTGGGGAAGCGGGATGCTTTGATGGAAGGTAGCTCACTGGGGAATGGGGACTCATTAGCCACATTCTTTCAGAGAAAGAGAGAGAGAGAGAGAGAGAGTGTGTGTCTGTATTTATGTTGGTAGGGTGGAGCGGTGTGTGTGTGTGGGTTTGGGGAACAGGTTGTGTGTATCTTGGTGGGGGATGGGGGCTATTGTAGGAGAAGCCTGGTGTATGTGTGGGGAACCGGCCATGTTGGCAGTGGAAGGGACCAGGTATATGTGTGGGGAGCTGCCTATGTTGGCGGAGGCAGGCATGTTACAGGAAATGGCCATGGGATTTGGGGGTGAGGGTGCCAGACATGGGGACCTGACCATGTTGGTGCCTTAACTGGTGGTGAAAGGTTATTTTTGGCTTACAAAATATTACCAAAGCATGCCATACTTGGTTGCACTTTGGGAAGCATGTTTATATATGTGTGTGTGCATGTGTGCGTGTGTGTGTGTGTGTTGGGGGCAACAGGTTGAAAGGCTGAAAGATGGCTGGTGTGTCCGGGGGGGGGGGTCCTTGTGATCTTAGGTGGCTCCACATACTGTGCTGTATTACAGAGGGTATGGGGGGATATATGTGTGTGTGTGTGTTGCAAAGTACCTGACTGTTTAGGTGAGTTGGCTATGTGGAATGAGGGTAGAGTGGACTGTGTCTGTGTTTGGGGAGCAGGCTGTGTGTGTGTTTTGGTGGGGGATGGTGGCTACTGTAGGGGAAGCTGGGTGTATGTGCAGGGAACTGGTTGTGTTGGCAGTGGAAAGGACAGGGCATATGTGTGGGCAGCTGACCATGTTGGTGGGGGCAGGCATGTCACAGGAGCTGGCCATGGCATTCGGTGGTGAGGGTGCTGCTAGACATGGGGACCTGACCATGCTGGTGCCTTAAACTGTTGGGAAAAGGTCCTTTTGTGGTGAATTTCCCATTTAAGTGGGTGGTGATGCTCCACAACATGCTGTTAATTAAGCATGAGCAGCAAACAAAAACAAAACTGTAACAAGTTTGTTTAACTTGATGTGTTGGTTGCATAATTGCATTCATGCATCGTATCTTGCTTGCCATCATCAACATACAGTATAATAATACAACAAATGAAATCTGATATCAAACCATCTGTCAGCTTTAATAGGAAGGTGATAACTGTGTGTTAGTGATAGTGTATGATCACCAGACTTTGAATGTAGCAGGCATCTAACTGCAAGCAACTTAGCACAAAATTGATGGAGGTTACTTGGAACTGCAAGAACAATTCATGAAATAAACACGCACTGTAAGTAACTGATATGGATACTCTGTGCACATTTTCCTTTCCTAGACTCATTCAGAAATGTATTTCTATGGCTGTGCCATAGATGAGGTTACAGTGAGGTATTCAGAAGGCCTATGACTTCAGAAAATGTAGGACTTGGAGTATTTCGACTTCTAAAATTTATTGACTGGGATTATTTTGACTTCCAAAAGTTGACAGCTGGAAGTATTTTAACTCCAGTAAAACTGAAATGACTTCCAAATCTCAACCCATGGAAGTATTTGACTTCCACCAAAAAAATTATCTGAAGCCCTGGTAGGAAGTCAGGATCCGTCATGAATTGCTCATCTCATTACTCGTGCCTGCCGCACACACCACATATGTAAACAATTGGCATTGACAAATGCTTGTTTTTGCCATCGATGGTTCTTGTATGTCTCTGACTTCAGACACTGTTACTGTTGCTGATGCTCTGCCCTCAACTGCTTGCAGCAAAAAGCATAGTGCCATCAGAATTGGCAAAAAGTGACTCTGATATCTTACAGGGTCCTTTTCTGATGATATTTTCAGGCTAATTTGATTGCTGACCCATTCTTCCTGAAGTGGTATCCAAATCTTGTTCTACTGTGATCATGCATGCGATAGCTGCAGACTTGCTGGTGTGTTACCCGGCCATATACAGTTTGGAAGTAAGGGTTGCCGCAAACAACCTGATGCTCATAAGTCCAGATGGTGGCTCCAGAGGATAAGAGGATCCAGCACTCAGTCCACTACCAAAGCACACCATTCTGGTGATTTCTTGCAGGTACTTTAGAAATACTTCATTTTGCAGGACACACAAATCCCAGTGTCGTCCTGGTGTGGTTGGTTCCATGTTTCCTGAAAGTGTGGTGGCTCTGACTTTTTACAGTAGACTCTAAATTGAACAGAGGTGATATGGGCCAGCCCACCTTATGCAAGCAGAATCATTAAGGGCATTCCCAGCCAGCATAAGGTGGAACACCCTGGCTATGTCACTGTTCCCAGAAGGTCCTTGCACTAGTCCTGTAAGTGTGGATCTATAAAGGAGATTCTCTCAAAGATCTATGGTTACTGGTAAGCAACAGTGCTTGTTCTACAATAAAATGCAACTCTCCTTTCCAAACCAGGTCCTGTTTGAAGCAGATTTAATCATACACACACACACACACACACACACACACACACACACCCACACACAGAAAGTTGATCCAGCTGGGAGTGTCAAAGAAGTATTAATTTTTGATTGGCTATTACCGGCTATAACTCGTAGCCACTGAGGTAATTACACATAGGTAGCATTCTCTTCTTGGTTGTAAAGCTAAGAGCTAAAGCTCAAGTCAGAAATAAAACAAGGGCACAGAATCTGTCACAATAATATAGTAATTTAAAAGGGGAACAGTAAGCACTAAGAGCCACACACCCAAATGTGGGTCTGGTCCCCAATTTGCACTTTGTGTGCAAAAACTTTTTTTTTGTAGTTACAGTTTACTGCAGTGTAATAGACTGTATCAGGCTGAGTCTGCTAACTTGAAAGTTGACAGTTTCAGAAACTACAAATCCCAAGAATGACCTGCAACTGACACCAGAGGAAGGTCGAAGCAGTGGGAGATTCAATAATCTGCAGTGCATGTTAAAGATTTTATATGCTTGGATCATTTGTTTGTTGGTTCTGCTGTCTCCCAGGGCTAATATGGAGGCAAATGCTATGACTTTTCTATATTTTTGCTGGTGAAGTAGAGCACCACAACCTTTCTAATCTACATAAAGGTGCTTGGTCATATGTAGAACTTGGCAGTAAACTTAGCATTAGAGAAATATAGGATTGACATGCTGTTTTTGGATATAAATGCTTTCCTGGTGGTAGGGCACGGCTGGGTTACTCTTGAGAGTAAAGTACCTAGAAAGTCCACTGCAAAACAAAACATGCAAGGCCATTAAAATAGTCCAAAATTATGTACAATATGAAGAAGACTGGAACATTAAAGAAACAATGCTGCACAAGAAAAAACATGTACACATTGTAGAGTATCTTTTTTTTTTCAATACAGATTTTTACCTTATGGGCTGTAGTGCAGGCGGCTCTCCGCCCCATCCATGCAGTCTCAGACTGGCTTTCCATCTCCCCTGGACCTACCACAGTCTCCCACAGATTACCCCCTGTGGTGGGGCCAGGAGGTGGAATGCCGTCCTTCATGACCGGGGACTCACATCCAGACAGCAGGATCTGAGCCATGGTGTTGGCCAGAGACAGGTGGGGGTGGGGGATTCATTAAGCCTGCAGCCACTGCTCTTTTCCTTTTTCTCTCAAACACCTCCCTGTGTCGGGTGCTGCCCCACAGGCCTCAACAGATCACTGGTTTCCCTTGTGGAAGAGGAAGCTCCAGGGGTTGCCAGCATGGCAGAACCCGACACGAGCTCTCTCTCTCTGGGCGGGGAGTGCTGCCAAGTGGCAACACTTTCCCAGCGCCTGGGACACCCAGCCGGCTCCCTAGACTTGTTTCTGAACTCAAGTTGCCTGCATGGGAGAGTGATGTGCTACCATTGGACCATCACACAGCCCACACTGTAGAGCATCTTCGAAGATGCCAACAGGTACTGTTCACTGTTATCCTTAGCTGACACACCATAACAGTTTTTTAGTTACTGAAAAAAAGAAAACTGTCTAGCAATGTCTCCCAGCTCCCCTCCAACCAGCCCCTGAACCCCTCTCTGCACCCACCACCCCACTTCCTCATCCCTCACTTACCTCCGTAGGTTTACATGATGTAGTCCTCTAACCAACTACTGATACTCTCACTACTGCGCTCAACTGTGAACTGAAAACAAGATAAACCTGCTTAGCGGTTTTTAATGCATTCTAAGGTTTTGCCAAGCAGGCAGTTAGTGATGCAAAAGCAGACAAGGAACTGTGTTTTGTGAGGGTGTCAGGGAGTGGGAAACAGTTCCTTATACATTAGGAGAAAAAGGAAGACAAGAGAGAGAATTATTAAGATAACGGAAGGGCAGGGTAATAGAGAAGGACAAGCAGAAGGCAACTGTTCTCAGTGACAACTTTTGCTCTGTATTCACAGTGGAGGATAGCGGGCCCTTGCCTGATGGTGGCATAAGGGCTGCTGCAAGAGGGATCCAGGAAATGGGAAAGATGGTAATTATGGAAGAAAGAGTCAGAAAAGGGTTAGCAGCCCTCAAAATAGATACAGCTCCAGGGCCAGATGGGATGCACCCGAGGGTTTTCAGGGAACTGGCATCGAGATTGGCTGATCCCCTGGCAGGCCTCTTGAATAGCTCCCTACCATCAGAGGTGGTTCCAAAAGATTGGAGGGTAGCGGACGTACTATAGTTCTGCTTCATAAGGGAGGAGACAAAGAACAACCAGGGAACTACAGTACAGATCCATTAGTCTTGCCTCCATATCAGGTAAACTAATGGAGACACTAGTCAAAGAGGACTTAGTTGACTACCTGGAGCGAAAAGGGCTCCAGAATAGGAAGCAGCACAGGTTTGTCACAGGAAGGCTTTGTTAGATCCACCTGATAATGTTCGTTGACTGGGTAACTAGGGAGTGGATAAGGGACAAGCAGTAGATTTTCTCTTTTTCGACTTTGGCAAGGCGTCCATCTCTGTGCTGCACAGAAGATTAATAGAAACATAGACTTTGACGGCAGATAAGGACTGCTTGGCCCACCTAGTCTGCCCATTTCCCTACCTACAGGATAAGCTGCAGATCCTAGTTAACTAACAGCCTATTTCTTCCTACCCACCACAAGAATTGCCTTATGTCTGTCCCATGCATTCTTGAATTCTCCCACAGTTTTAGACCCCACAACCTCCTCAGGAAGGCAGTTCCATGCATCCACCACCCTCTCTGTGAAAAAATACTTCCTCACATTGCCCCTGAGCCGTCCCCCCTCTATCTTCAAATTGTGTCCCCTCGTTCTTGCACATCTCTTTTTCTGAAAGATGCTACCCTCTTGGACTTTGTTGATTCCACTGAGGTACTTAAAAGTTTCTATCATGTCCCACCTCTCCCTCCTTTCCTCAAGGGTATACATATTAAGCTCCTTTAGTCTCTTTTCATATGGCTTCTCTTGCAGACCCTGCACCATTTTAGTTGCCCTCCTCTGGACTGCCTCCATCCTGTCCTTGCGGAGATGTGGTCTCCAGAACTGGACGCAGTACTCCAGATGGGGTCTCACCAACTGTCTGTACAGAGGGATAACAACTTCCTGTTTTCTGCTGGTGATGCCTCTCCCTATACATCCCAGTATCCCCCCAGCCCTCTTTACTGCCTTCTCACATTGCTTGCTAATCTTAAGGTAATCTGATATGATTACCCCCAGGCCCCTTTCCGTTTTTGTTGTTGTTACTACCTCCCCCCCAATGTGTAATCCTCCCTTGGGTTTTTGTTTTCCAGGTGCATTATTTTGCACTTCTTTGCATTGAATCCAAGCTGCCATACTTCTGACCATTCCTCCAACCTTGCCAAGTCCCTTCTCATCCTTTCCATACCTCTTTGTGTATCAACCCTGTTGCAGATCTTTGTGTCATCTGCAAAGAGGCATATTTTTCCTTCCAGTCCCTCTACAATGTCACTTATATTGACATTAAAAGGACTGGACCCAGTACTGAACCCTGTGGTACCCACTAATAACCTCTCTTTTTCAAGGTGGACTCTATTTACAATTACCTTCTGTGTCCTGTTGTCCAGCTAATATTTTATCAGGCTACCACCCTGGGACCCACTCCCAGGCTGGTTAATTTGACTGTTAATCTTTTGTGTGGGACTGTGTCAAATTCCTTGCTAAAGTCTAGGTAGGCCATGTCCACAGCCCCTCCCTGGTCTACTACTTTGGTCACCCAGTCAAAGAAATCAATTAGATTCATCTGACATGATCTTCCCGCTGTGAACCCATGCTGCCTTGGGTCCTGTGCCCCACTAGCCTCTAGGTACTCAACAATTCTTTCCTTCAGAAATGAATCCATCACTTTCCCTACCACAGAGGTCAAACTGACAGGTCTGTAGTTTCCTGCCTCTGTCTTGGTCCCACTTTTGTGAAGGGGAATCACATCTGCCTTCCTCCAGTCCTCAGGTACCACACCATCGTCCCATGATTTGTTAAAAGGGTAGTCAGTGGTGTCACTAGTTCTTCCTTAATTCTTTTAGAATTCTGGGGTGAAATCTGTCAGGCCCCATTGCTTTGTCCACCTTCAGTTTTAGGAGTTCTTTCAGAACCCTTTCTTTATGAAAGGACTGGGATCGACCCCCCTATCCAGAGTGCTTCTGTTAATTGGATTAGGCACCTCCCCTTCCCCTCTTTTGCTGAAGAAGTTTGAGTAACTGGGAACAGCAAATAATCTAGTTAAATTGGTGAGACGCTGGCTGGGTGGAGACAGCAGAGGGTGGTGGTAAATGGGATCAAGTCAGGGGACAGAAAGGTCACATGTGGGGTGCCACAAGGTTCAGTCCTGGGGCTGAACCTTTTTGATATGTTCATCAGTGACACAGGAGAAAGAATGCAAGGCAAGATGTGTCTCTTTTGCAGATGACACTAAGAGCTATGGCAGAGTAGACAGAGAGGAAGGGGTTAAGGAGCTGCAGAGGAATCTGCAAAGGTTAGAGATGTGATCCAAAGTTTGGCAGTAAAAATGCAACCCAGAAAGTGCAAGATGATGCACATAGGGAACAAGAACCCCAAGGTGGAATATTGGATGGGAGGGGTTAAGCTGGGCACTACTTCTGAGGAAAGGAGCTGGGATCATCATAAGCAATTCCCTAAAACATATCTAGCCAAGGTAACACTGACCTAAAACAAGGCAACCAGAATGGTGGGGTGTATTGGGATGGGTTTCAACAGCAGAAGTAAAGAAATAATACTTCTTCTGTATAGATCACTGGTGAGGCACCATCTGGAATGCTGTGCCCAGTTCTGAAGTCCCCCTAAAGGAAAGACAAAGACAGGCTGGAGACGTGCTTGGGTAACCACAATTATTCAGGACCAGCAGGGCAGATCCAGTGGGATCGGCTTAAGGTCCTGAACATGTACTCACTGGAGACCAGAAAAAGAGAGGGCAGTATGACAAAGACCTTCAAGTTCCTGAAATGAATGAACAAGATGGTTTGCGATTAAATTTTCAGCAGGAGTGGTGACTCAAGAACACAGGGATATGAGTGGAAGCTGGCAGGGGAGAGATTCAGGAGGGATGTGAGAAATTTTTCTTAGAGTGGTTCAGCCGTGGAACAACTTACCAACAGATATGGTGGGTGCAAGAAGCATTTATGGTTTCAAACACATCTGGGACCAAGTAAAAGGCTTAATAGTTTCACATGGGGTAAGCAGTACACAAGGGGGTAAGGGTAAAGGGGAGATGAGGGCAGATTCCCCAACTAGACATTTGCTCCCTGGTAGGATAAGATAAACAGGGCCAGACTGGATGGACTAACGGTCCTTTTCTGCCACACATTCTATGTTCCTATGTTTGTGTATGTTACCCATATCTTTGTCATGTTTTAAGATTTTGGCCTCAAATTCTTAACATTTTTACCCCTCACATGAACAAGACGTGTCAGTTTTCAAATCCCATGTTTTTTGTAGTCATTCCACAGAACCACCTTTCAGATGGGATTTTAAAAATGATATATAGCTTAATCAGAAGGTTGGGTAATACTAGGACTGTGAAAAGTTTACGTTACAATCTCAACAAAGAAAGTTATATGAAATGTTGAAATGTTTCAACGTTTACTCATAGCTTTGGTATTTTTTGAGAGCTTGACATAAAATTTTCAACATAGATTGACATTTTTCACTCTTTTTTTAGTCTTTTTAATCTTTTTGTTTTCAGGAAAACATTTTCCGTTTTTAAAAAACAGTGAAGTTATGAAGAAATATCAACATTGATCAGTCTGTTTCAGTCTTTCTTTTTTCTTTCTTCAGTGTTTTATTAGTCTTTTGCCAGGTTTGTTTTTTGTCTTTTCCCCACCTCACGAACATGGCAGCTGTCATTTTCAGTTCCCCTAAAGGTGTTTTGCGGTCATTCCACAAAATCACGTTTGGGTGGTTGATAATGATTTCTGTCATGTCCATACAGTGTGGTAAAAGTACTACTGTATGTTGATGGTTCTGGGTAAAAAACAAACAAAAAAAAAAAACAAAGTTATCGTGAACCTTTTCATTTAGGAATCTTGACAAATGTCACTATTTCACTGTTAAAATGAATGCAACTAATTTAATTTTAATATAGAGCACTCTAGGTAAAATTCAGGAAGGATCAGTCTATAATCAGTTTCTGGAGTGCCTTGAGTCATGCTACCTATTAACTGAGGTGCTTCTCATGTCTTTAGAAAGAAGCAGGGAGCACGCTCCATGGTGCTGAGTAGAAAGCATTGTTTTGGCATGCTGGTGACTCCAGTTCCTGCCCCGAGCCCAGAACATCAGGTGCAGATGCTAGTAGGGAGGGTACAGAGCATCTGATGAACGTGGTCCTCCTGGGGCATAGTGGCACACCTGGTGGGGGCATAGTGGCAGTGCCACTTGCAATGTGAGGGAGCTCACTATACTTGGTGTCCCCCATCCAGGAGCATTGTGAGTGTGCTCACTAATGCAGAGGGAAGTGGGTGGGTTCAGTGGGGGAAACAGTTGCCACTGGCAGCAGGGTGAAGAGTGGGGCTGTCCCATACATGTCCGTCAGGCACTCCAAGACTAGGAGGATACTCAGGATAGTGTCATTGAGGCACAGGTCAGGAAGCCTAGGAAAACCAGAAGGAGTTGTAAAATTTGCAAAAATAGTTTTATTATTAATAACAGTAAAATAAAAATATAAATTGTTCAGTATAACTATTTACAAAGGCAGTATAAACAGAGAAAGTCCATCTGGGTTTCTTCTCAATTTCCTATCTCAGTCTTTCTCAGTCTCTGTGTCTGCAAAACATTGCAGCTCCTTTTTATAGCTGAGGGTGTAGCCCAGCAGACATTTTGCATTCAGAAAAGGGCCAATGTCATTTTTCCTACCAAACAACATGATAAGAGTGTTAAAAATAGATTTGTCTGCCGAAGCCTCATTACTACGCTGCCTGTGTGTGTATAGGAAGCTGTAGAGCACTATTTTTCCCCTGGCTTGAGGAGTTAATTGAGCCCACAGAAAGTTAACTCCTCATCTTCTGGCAGTCATTCTGTGTCCGATTACCAATGGGTAGTACAGACATCATAGAAAGCTATTGGCAGTAGTATGGGTTAAACACTTCCTGGAGCTTTCTGCATAACAAATAAGCTCTGCTGGGCCCTCAGCCTATAGGAACACCTCATTAAGCCATTTGACACCACTATCCTAAGAGCAGTCATTCTGCTACTTTGCAGGACATTCCATAGCAAAGAGTCCCAGTGATGCCTGTTTCCAAATAATACACCAACTTCATTTTCTCAGACAGGCAGTTCTGGGTTACTGTTTATAGTCTACTGAATGTGCTTAACCTGCAATTTGTGACTATAGGTGTTTACAACTGAATGATAGTAACCACATTTGCTTTACTTGCAAATAGGTAGGCATGTGTGTGTGTCTAATTTTTGTTTGACTTAGGTTACACATAGAATCTGATCAGTTCATAACATGCTGTATTGTGATTAAATGAACTGATAAATGGGGCTTTTGTTTCTTTTACAAATTCATTTTACCTGACCATGGATATACTGAAACAAAAAATGCTCAACAAAATGTTAAAAAATAAGGAGTTTAGCAATAATTTAGTTGATGTGGTGTAAAGAGCTGCTCCCTGGAAAATTACCTGGCTTTGGGGCGGGGGGTTGGGGTGCTGCCATAAGCAGAATGGGACTTCATGGGTGGGGGAACTCATGGCAGCAGAAGGGGCATGATGGCATTAAAAGCTTAATGGTGTGGATCTAGAAGCACCAATATTTGAGCATGACTTTGGTAGAGGACTAAGTGTGACTTGGGGGTGGGGGATCATCAGGAATTGAATGAGTTTTGGTATTTTTAGCATAATGGTTTTCTGAAACTTCAACCTTCAATGGCTTAGACTCTGCATCCATCTGTACAGTGTGTCACTAAGCTACAGAGCTATTGGATGTAGAATGGGTTAAACTCTTCCTGGACCTTTCTGCATAACAAATAAGCTCTGCTGGGCCCTCAGCCCCTAGTAACACCTCATTAAGCCATTTGACACCACCATCCTAAGAGCAGTCATTCTGCTACTTTGCAGGACATTCCATAGCAAAGAGTCCCAGTGATGCCTATTTCCAAATAATACACCAACTTCATTTTCTCAGGCAGGCAGTTCTGGGTTACTGTTTATATTCTACTGAATGTTCTTAACCTGCAATTTGTGACTATAGGTGTTTACAACTGAATGATAGTAATCACATTTGCTTCACTTGCAAATAGGTAGGCATGTGTGTGTCAGTTTTTTTGTTTGACTTAGGTTACACATAGCATCTGATCAGTTCATAACATGTTGTATTGTGATTAAACAAACTGATAAATGGGGGCTTTGGTTTCTATTACAAATTCATTTTTCCTGACCATGGATTTACTGAAACAAAAATTTCTGAACAAAATATTTAAAAATAAGGAGTTTATTTGTGTTTAAAATAGTTCTGGTTTATAATGTGTGTAATTGAACTTGATATCAATAAAACTGGAGTATAAAAAATAATAAGGAGTTTAGCAATAATTTAGTTGATGTGGTGTAAAGAGCTGCTCCCTGGAAAATTACCTGATTTGGGGAGGGGCACTTCATGGATGGGGAGCTCATGGCAGCAGAAGGGGCATGATGGCATTAAAAGCTTAATGGTGTGGATGTAGAGGCACCAATATTTGAGCATGACTTTGGTAGAGGACTAAGTGTGACTTGGAGGTAGGGATCATCAGGGCTTGAGTGAGTCCTGGTATTTTAGCATAATGGTTTTCTGAAACTTCAACCTTCAATGGGTTAGACTGCATCCATCTGTATAGTATGTCACTAAGCCACATGCAGTGGGGTATAGGGAAAAACCAGATCACCAGACCCGGACCAGAGCTGTAAAATCTGGACTGGGCAAAGTCTGTGCAAATATTGCTGATTCACTCACTCCAGATGATCTGGTCTGGCTTTTGCCTATCTGGTCTGTTCCTGACAGTTCAGTTTACAACCACGCCAAGGAAGGGTTGAAAAACAGACATCCAGGAGTGGACCAGATACGTAAAAGTTGGACTGAACAATGCAGCCAGAGTGACCGGACCAGCAGTATTTGTACAAGTTGCACCCAGTATGGCCAGTTTGGATTTTTACAGAACTGCTGTGGATCAGGTCTATCAGTCCAGTTTTTAATCAATCAGTCTTTATTTTATACTGAAAGGTACGTGAGCAAAAATGCCCATTTACACAAATGTCCAGTTAAGCATAAAAAGAGAACAGAACATCAGGTCAAACAATTACATAGTAAAATACAATATAAACAGGTATAACATAAACGGGTCTAATACAGAGATCTTGAGGGATATGCAGAAGAAAGGGGAAGCAACTAAATAACAGTGACAAATTTACAGCATGGGATATAGTTGGAGGTACAATTCAGGAACATGAACAGTTGGGTTATGCATTGAAAAGAAGAAGTGCAAGTCCTGCAGCACCCAGATCCTGCATGTGGATGAGCATTCCTGCTGCGTAATCTGCCTAGACCCCAAACACCGGGTCAAGGACTATGCAGCCTGCCAATCCTTCAACCAGACCACACGGATTAGGCACCAGAAAAAGCTCGAAGCCCTCTTGCTGGAGGAGCACCTAGCTTTGATGGAAAAGGAGCTGCAGAATCTCCGGGAAAAGTCTTCTTCTCCATGCCAGAGCCCAAAAAGAAGAAAAAGGGCAAGGAGAGGCACTGAGACTGGGATAGGGCTCCATCCACTTTTTTTTTTCCCGTTTATTTCAGTTTAGGATTAATACCTTTGAGTCCAGGACTCGTTTTCAAAGGTTCCAGGTCATTGTTGAACAAACATTACAAATATAACAGTTTTACAGAGAACAGAAAACAGTTACACAGACATTCAAATACCAAAGAAATCTTATATATCCAACTAAAGGTTGAAAAGGATAGGGTAAATAGGGTTCAGCCTTGTAGTTCACTATTTAGTTAGTCAGTCTAGCTAAGGCGGGTAGAGGTCAGCCAGGGATGGCATCGTGGTGGTGGATGTGGTTTGTCAGCCGAGTGGGCCTCATTCGAGGATGGGGGTTTATGAGATAAAAAGGGGGGGTGAAAGGGAGAGGGTTGGGTGGATGAAAATCTGCCATATTAGTGCAGGCAAGCACAATTCTTTTTTGTGTCAAGAAGGGATCTGTGCCCAGATTTGAAAGTACTAATCTTGAGTGATTCTGTAAAGGTAACAGGTAACTCATTGTACCATTTTGGTCCTTGGTACAGGATGGAGTTCTGAGCGAGCTTCGTCCTTTTGAAGGAAATCACCAACCTGTCTGTAGCCGTGCTTCTTGTTGATTTGGTGGGAACTGCCGGTGTAAAGAGGCAACCCAGTGCAGGGGGAGAATACCCAAGAAGCACTTTTTTCAGAAGTAGGCAGGCTTGGTATTGTGCTTTAAGATGGAGTGGGAGCCACCCAGTTTCGGTGTAGAGTGTGCAGGTGTGGGTGTCCTGGGCAACCCTATGGCTAGTCGACAGGCTTTATTTAGTAGTGTGTTGACCCTGTTTAGGGCAGTTTTAGTGCCTGCCCCATAGATAGGCAGCCCATAATCTATGGAGGACATCACTGAACTACTGATGGCAAGTTTCAGATCATCTGGTGTCATAGAGTGCCTATGGCGGTAGAGGACCCCAAGTTTTGTATCCGCTGACTTGACGACTGAGTCTATATAGCCAGAGAAGGTTAGTGTATCATCAAAGGTGATGCTCAAGTATTTGAACTTTGTTACTTGTTCCAGTGTTTCACCATTATGGTTCTGGATGAGCAAACGCTGGTATTTCTTTTTGCTTTAGGAGGTAGAGAAGAGTAGACTTTTCATTTTTTTATGGTTTAGTAGTAGTTTGTTTTGTGTGAACCAATGATTCAAGCCTGAGGAAGTTGTCTTCGGTTGTGATGTAGTTGTGATCTTTCCCAGCGACCAATATCACTACATCATTAGCATAGAGAATAGTGCGTGCTGTACATGCAGATGGTGCAGAGTTGATGATGAGGCTGAAAAGCAGTGGGCCAAGAATAGAGCCCTGTGGGACCCCGATGGACACTTCCCTAGCGGAAGATAGGGTATCTCCAATTTTGACTCGTTGTGATCTGTTTGTGAGGTAGCTTCTCAACCACAGTACCGTGTCTGGGGATAGACCTGTTGAATGGAGGCAGTTTAGGAGTAGTTTGTGGTTAACAGAGTCAAAGGATTTTGTGAGGTCAATGAAGACTGAGCCAACTGTCTCCCCATTATCTAAGGCATCATAAAGCTGGGAAGAGCCATCAAGAAGGGCAGTAAGTGTGGAGTGCTTTTTTCGGAACCCATGCTGCTGCGGGCAAAGTACATTATATTTATCAAGATACTCTGTAAGCTCCTCCGAGACCATTCTTTCAAGTGCTTTAGAGAGGGGTGGTAGAATGGATATTGGTCTGTAGTTGGACATTTGAGTTTTGTCCCTGGCTTTAAAGACAGGCATGACATTGGCTAACTTCCAGAGTTTTGGAACACTCCTGTTCTTAGAGATGCATTAAACACCATTGAGAGGGGACCAGCCAATTCATTTAGGAGAAGACCCACAGTTTCATATCCTCTAGATCAGCCCCCATCCTGATCTTGCCAAGGACTCTCTTAATGTGCTTGGTGGTTTCGACTTAGTGACCTGCTCTAAGTAGAATGGTGGTATTGCATCCTTTGGGGGGTTAAGAGGGGTAGTGGGGTGTTGCTGCCTGAGCTGATCTCTAAAGTAGTCAGCACTTGGCAGTGACCATCAGGCACCACTGACACTGGAGGGGCCTCCACTTCAGTAAGTACCCCTACTGCCAGGTCTTCTACTGCTTCAGTGGATCAGACCACAGTCTCCCTGCCTGCTTTACTCATGGGGCAGTCGGGGCTCTTCTTGGGCAATGGAACTCCCTATTGTGCTCCTTAGGCCCATATCTTCTTCAGGGTCTATCGCCAGCAGGCAGGTTGATTAGTCACTCCCTGGTCCCACAGAGGAATGCACGGTCACAGCTGGTAAGCTGGACTCCAGCTCCATTGCTGTCTGCATGGCCCAGGCCGATATTTTGGATGTCATCCTGGAAATAGTTAATTTATACCTGGGGTTCTGACATCATTTTCTCAAGAGGGCAAGGTACATATCACTGTCATATCCTGTCTAGCACACTGCACTGACAATATAAGCATACACATATAAATACATATATTTCTATATAACGCACCAATCACACACACACACACACACACACACAAAAAAAAAAAACTAAACAAGGTAGACAGTTATGTGAGGAGTAGTACAATGTAATGGCTGTGGGGCAGCAGTCTTCCGGGAGTCTTTCTGGAGGCTGACATGCTGCCCTGTTTGCAGACAACTATCTGCCCTGAGGGAGGAAGTTGCCCGTCTTCAGGCCGCACTGGACAGTGGCAAGGGAACCTCCCCCATCTAGGGATCACCAGAGCCACCATCACTACCTCAGAGGTTGCGAAGAAAGCACAGCAGTTGGACCACAGTGGGCTCAGGGAGGGTAAGGGTGGTGGAACAGAGGCACACCCAGTCAGTTGTTCCACTCCACAATCCATACACCATTCTGGGAGAGCATAGTTCCCCTATGAATGCACCCACAGAGGAGACTAAGGAGGGTGCAGACAACTGTCACAAGGGAGGCCCTCAGGAAGGAGGCAGAGGGCACCACAGGGAAAGAAAGCAGCTCCTGGTGGGGGACTCAATTATTAGGGGGATAGAACTGGGGGGAGCAGGGAAAACGAGTAAGGTGCCTGCCTGGTGCCATGGCTTGGAGGGACAGGAAGCGCATCCTTAGGATCACGAGAACAGTTGCACGGAGTCTGAGCTGGACGTCATTGTCCACCTAGAGACAAATGACTTAGCTCATCATGAGATTAGAGCAGTGCAGAAGGACTTTGTAGAGTTGGGGAGAGGCTTAAGACAAGTAGCACACACACAGTATCCTTCTCAGAGGTACTGCCTGTCAGTGGCATGGGTGAGGCGAGGGTACTTTGCACCATGCAGTTTAACAAATGGTTGAAAAAATGGTGTGGAGCACAGGGGCTTGGCTTCATTGGGGACTGGGGTTCCACCTGGAGCGACACCAGCCTATACTGGCAGGATGGTCTGCATCTGTCCAGGAAGGGAACAAGTCTTTTGGGCAATCGGTTTAAATGCTTCATTGGCAAGCCTTTAAACTAGTCAAGGGGGGAGGCACTGATAAGCAGCAGGAAAATCCCAGCTTCCCCCTACAAAACAGGGTACTAAATGAGAAAAAGACCAAGGTAGAAAGGTCAGTGGTGGATGCTGCTACAGAAGGTAAAGCCATCAAAAAATGGAGAGCAATGAGTACCAATGCCCGTAGTCTGGGTAACAAGCTTCCTGAATTAGTGGCCTTGATGGAGGAGGAAGATCTGGATATCGTGGCAGTCACAGAAACATGGTACACACAGAACCATGACTGGGATGTAAACATACCAGGATACACTATCTACAGGAGGGACAGGGAGGGAAAAGGAGGAGGAGTAGCTCTCTACATAAGAGAAGAAGTCAAAGCAACAGAACAAAAGGGTAAACAGGGAGGAGAAGAAGCACTGTGGGTCAATTTGGAGGCAGGCAATGGCACCACAATCTGCACAGGGGTTGTATACAGACCCCCCTCTCAGGGGGAGGAAATGGACAAGGAAATGATAGAAAGTATACTTAGAATGGCAGATAAAGGGGAGATATTGCTGATGGGTCATCTGAATATGCCAGATGTTAACTGGAGTGCAGTTGCAGCAGCCACTTCTAAGAGTGTGGTTATTCTAGATGCCTTACAGGGGGCATGCCTTAGACAACTAGTATTGGAGCCCACTCAAGAGGGAGCAATCTTAGACCTGGTTCTCTCAAATGGAGATGAAGAAGGATCACAGATGTAGAAGTGGGTAGCCATCTGGGAACTAGCGACCATCGAACAGTATGGTTCACAATAAACACAGCAATAGAGTCAAGCCATACAAAGACAAAGGTACTGGATTTTAGAGGGCTGACTTTGCAAAATGGGTGAGTGCCTAAGGAATGCACTAGCAAATGGGCAGGAAGGAGGTGGAAGAACAATGGGGAATAATAAAACTGCCATCACAGAGGTAACAAGCCTTGTGTAAAGCAAATAAACAAATGAAATGAGGTAAGAAACCACTATGGTTCCTCAAAGGAAGTGGCAGTGAAGGTTCAAGAGAAAAGAAAGCATTCAGGAAGTACAAGGAATCACAGAAGGAACAGGACAGAGAACAGTATCAGTTAAAGCAAAAGGAAGCTGGAAAGGCAGTCAGAACAGCAAAGGCCCAAACCGAGAAAAGATAGCCAACTCAGTTAAGAAGGGGATAAAACCTTTTATAGGTACATCAGGGAGCGAAGGAAGACCAAGGAGGGATAGTGAGGCTTAATAAAGGGAGGAGGGTGGGCAGAGGGCGACTGTGAAAGGCAGAGATACTAAACAAATATTTTGCTCAGTATTTACAAAGGAAGAGGGAGGTACCTAAAACAAACACTAGAAACACTCTGGATACAGAAGTTGATACCAGCCCATTTACAGAAGAAAGGGTTCTGAAAGAGCCTTAAAACTGAAGGTGGACAAAGCAATGGGGCCTGATGGGATTCATCCCAGAATTCTAAAAGAACTAAGGGTAGAACTAGTGACACCACTGACTACCCTCTTTAACAAATCATGGGAGGATGGGGTGTACCTGAGGACTGGAGGAGGGCAGATGTGATTCCCCTTCACAAAAGTGGGAGCAAGGCAGAAGCCGGAAACTACAGACCTGTTAGTTTAACCTCAGTGGTAGGGAAAATGATGGAATCACTTCTGAAGGAAAGAATTGTTGAGTATCTAGAGGCCAGAGGGGCACAGGACCCAAGGCAGCATAGATTCACAGAGGGAAGGTCATGCCAGACAAATCTGATAGATTTCTTTGACTGGGTGACCAAAGTAGTTGACCAGGGAGGGGCTGTAGACATGGCCTACCTAGACTTTAGCAAGGCATTTGACACAGTCCCACACAAAAGATTAATATACAAGTTAGCCAGCCTGGGAGTGGGTCCCAAGATGACAGCCTGGGTAAAGAATTGGCTGGAGAATAGGACACAGAGAGTAATAGTAAATGGAGTCCACTCTGAAAAAAGGGGGGTTAGTAGTGGGGTACCACAGGGTTCAGTATTAGGACCAGTCCTCTTCAATGTCTTTATAAGCGACATTGCAGAGGGACTGGAAGGAAAAGTATGTCTCTTTGCAGATGACACAAAGATCTGCAACAGAGTTGATGCACAAGGTGGGGTGGAAAGGATGAGAAGGGACTTGGCAAGGTTAGAGGAATGGTCAAATGTATGGCAGCTTAGATTCAATGCTAAGAAGTGCAAGGTAATGCACCTGGGAAACAAAAACCCAGGGGAAGAGTACACAATGGGGGGTGAGATACTAACAACAACAAAAATGGAAAGGGACCTGGGGTAGTCATATCAGATGACCTAAAGGTGGGCAAGCAATGTGAGAGGGCAGCAAGGAGGGTTGGGGGAATACTGGGATGCATAGGGAGAGGCATCACCAGTAGAAAACAAGTTATTATCCCTCTGTACAGACAGCTGGTGAGACCACATCTGAGTACTGCGTGCAGTTCTGGAGACCCAATCTCCGCAAAGACATAGACAGGATGGAAGCTGTCCAGAGGAGGGCAACTAAAATGGTGCAGGGTCTGCACCGAAGACATATGAAGAAAGACTTAAGGAGCTTAATATGTATAGCCTCAAGGAAAGGAGGGAGAGGGGACATGATAGAAACTTTCAAGTACCTCAAGGAATCAACAAAGTCCAAGAGGGTAGCATCTTTCAAAAGAGGTGTGCAAGAACAAGGGGCAAATTTGAAGATAGAAGGGGGCGGCTCAGAGGTAATTTAAGGAAGTATTTTTCACAGAGGGTTGTGGATGTATGGAACGGCCTTCCAGAGGAGGTTGTGGAGTCAAAAACAGTGGTGGAATTCAAGCATGCATGGGACAGTCATAAGGCAATTCTAGGGGGTTGGGGTAGGAAGAAGTAGGCTGCTGGTTAACTAGGATCTGCAGCTTATCTATCAGGTAGGGAAATGGGCAGACTGGGTGGGCCAAGCGGTCCTTATCTGCCGTCAAATTCTATGTTTCTATGTTTCTATGTTAGCTCTTCTGATGTCTGCACGGCCATGGCTGATAAGTCACTCCCTGGTTCCTCTGGGGACTGCACAGCTGAAGCTGTCCCATCAGGGTCGCATCCACTCACTCCAGATGATTTGGTCTGGCTTTTACCTATCTGGTCTGGTCCTGATGGTTACGTTTTCAACCATGCCAAGGAAGGGTTGAAAAACACAGGAGCGGACCAGATACATAAAAGTCGGACTGAACAGTGCAGCCAGAGTGACCGAAACAGCAGTATTTGTGCAAGTTGCACCCAGTATGGATTTTTATAGGACTGCTGTGGTTCAGGTCTGTCAATCCAGTTTTAATCAATCAATCTTTATTTTATACTGAAAGCTATGTGAACAAAATGCCCATTTATCAAAACATCCAGTTAAGCATAAAAAGAGAACAGAACATCAGGTCAAACAATTACATAGTAAAATACAACATAAACAGGTCTAACATAAATAGGTCTAATACAGAGATCTTGAGGGATATACAGAAGAAGGGGGAAGCAAATAAATAACAGTGACACATTTACAACATGGGATATAGTTGGAGGTACAATTCAGGAACATGAACAGTTGAGTGATGCATCGAAAAGAAGATGTGCAAGTCCTGCGGCACCCAGATCCTGCATGTGGATGAGTATTCCCATTGTGTGATCTACCTAGGCCCCAAACACTGGGTCAAGGACTTTGCGGCCTGCCAATCCTTCAACTAGGCCACATGGATTAGGCACCAGAAAAAGCTTGAAGCCCACTTGCTGGAGGAGAACCTAGCTTTGATGGAAAAGGAGGTGCAGAATTTGCAGGAAAAATCTCCTTCTCCAATGCCAGAACCCAAAAAGAAGAAAAAGGACAAGGAAAGGCACAGAGACTGGGATAGGTCTCCATCCACTTGGTGGTGACCATCGGGTACCACTGACACCGGAGGGGCCTCCACTTTGGCAAGTACCCCTACTGCCAGGTGTCTTACCGCTCTGGTGGATCAGACCACAGCCTCCCTACCTGCTTTACTCACAGTGCAGTCGGGGCTCTTCTTGGATGATGGAACCCCTATTGTGTTCCTTAGGCCCATATCTTTTTCAGGTTCTATCGCCAGCAGCCAAGTTGATAAGTCACTCCCTGGCCCCACTGAGGAACGCACGGTCACAGCTGGTAAGCTGGTAACTCCAGCTCTGCTGTTGTCTGCATGGCTCAGGCTGATAAGTTGGATGTTAGCTCTTCTGACATCTGCATGGCCATGGCTGATAAATGGCTCCCTGGTTCCTCTGGTGACCGCACAGCTGAGGATCTCCCATCAGAGTCACAGGATACCCCCGACATTGAGCTGAACCAGCTGCCAGACATGCAACAGTCTTTAGAAGCTTCCTCTCTCCCACTGACCCATCCGAACCCTCCGGGCTTGCCTGAAGATCAAGAGTGGAGGTGGGCACTAATCTGGAGGTCCCCTTTCCTTCGCTGGGTCAGTCTTTTCCTGGATCGCCCACTGGGTCTATTGTTAATCCCTCCAGGGACCTTCTGTCAGGACCTCCTCAACTCAAGCACCCTTGGACAACCAGGTTCCGCCATCTTGGATTCCGGCTCCCCAGATGATGGCAGGTCTTCCATTGGGTTCTACTCACACCCCAACACCAAGTGACCCTTCACCAGGTGACCCTTCACCGGGTTAGGGTCTGTCTGTCACTCTGGCCATTCCTCAAATGCTGGACGGCCTTCCATCAGTCCCCAGGCACTGAATCTTCCAACACTGGACATTCATGTGCCTGATCCAGTGCCAGCCCCTTTGAATGTCCCTATGGGGCCGATGCCTGCTCCTTCTGGACCTCCTTCTGGGTCTTTGGTCCCACCTCCTGCCAGGCCTTCAGCTCTGCTTCCAACTGGACCTATGGGCAATGTTATTTATTATTATTATTTATTTAGTTTTTGTTGACTGGGTAAGTGCACTAGACAAATTATGCCTATTTTCAGGCACGACCCGGGGGAAGGGGATACAGATGAATGCCAACTGACCTTGAACCAGATTAAGCTGTTGGTGGTATTTTTAGTGAATGGGGGAAATTGGGCCAGGACACCGGGGAAACTTCCCCTACTCTTCGAGAAGTGCCATGGGATCTTTAGCATCCACCTGAACTTCTACCAGAACAGGCAGATGGGACTTCGGTTTAACGTCTCATCTGGAAGATGGCACCTCAGGAATGCAGCACCCCCCCCCCCATGCTGCACTGCAGTGTCAGTATTGGGATATTTTCCCAAGTGCCTGGTGTGGGGATAGAACCCACAGCCTTCTGATCTCCCAGCCTCAGAGGTGAGTGTACTACCTGCTGAGCCACTAACACTGACAAATTCATCAGGAGATGTCCGTAGCTTGAACAGATTACTCCCCTTGTAGTAATATGCACAGAACAAGGACTATTGGACATAGTCTTTGACTTGTTCAGGAGAAGTTACCATTGTATCGATGGCTCTGATAAAATTAATTTGTAAGATCAAATCTTATGTAAAACAAGCATTTGTCAATGCCGAATGTTGCTTGCTTCTATGTGCTGTTTAGGTATTTGGAAGTCATTGGAGTGCAAATATTGAAAATTTGCGAACTTATGAGCGTGCATAGGAACTGAGCAACGCACGCTCGTAAAACAGTCATTGTTAGGAAATTTTTCATGAAATTTTCAACATAGCCATTTTAAGACCTCTGCTAATGAACAGTGTCACTGTGATTTTGTTAATGTGTCCCATGCATTGAGTTTGCACACCGACTGCGCCATTGTGTGCTACATAGGCGGAAACATGTTTTGGGCAGGATGTGAAAAATGACAGCTGTACTACTCATAAGGAGGTGTGGTAAAATGGCAATGTTGAAAATCTGGAGTGGAAATATTGAAAATTCACAAACCTACGAGCCTGCATGGGAACTGTGCAATGCACACTCATAAAACAGTCATTTTTAAGAATTCTTTCACCAAATTTTCAACATTGCCATTTTAAGATCTCTGCTCATGAACAGTGACACTGTGATTTTCTTAATGTGTCCCATACACTGAGTTCGCACACCGACTGCGCCATTGTGCGCTACATGGGCGGAAACATGTTTTGGGCAGGATGTGAAAAATGACAGCTGTACTGCTCATGAGGAGGTGTGGTAAAATGGCAATGTTGAAAATCTGGAGTGAAAATATTGAACATTTGTGAACTTACGAGCCTGCGTAGGAACTGCGCAACACACACTCGTAAAACAGTCATTTTTAGAAATTTTTCACCAAATTTTCAACATAACCATTTTAAGACCTCTGCTCATGAACAGTGTCACTGTGATTTTCTTAATTTGTCCCATACATTGATTTCGCACACCGACTGCGCCATTCTGCGCTACAAGGGCGGAAACACATTTTGGGTGAGATATGAAAAATGACAGCTGTACTAATCATAAGAAGGTGTGGTAAAATGGCAATGTTGAAAATCTGGAGTGAAAATATTGAAATTTCGCGAACTTACGAGTCTGCGTAGGAACTCGCAACACTGCACAATAAAACAGTCATTTTGGAATTTTGGACCAGAATTTTCAACATGGGGTTTTGGGACCCCTTCTGAATGATGTCACTGTCATAGCGTTATTCAGGCTAAAAGGGTGTCGCGTGATCATTGGGTAAGTAAATCACCCGCCGAGACCAGCCCGCCATGACAATGACATCTGATAGTCTAAGCATGTTAAATTAGTGCAAAACTCCCAACTCACCTGAGATTATACAATAAAATTGAACCCCCCATCTAGCCCATTATAAAACACGGCATTTTCTCAGTTAAGTACGGCTTTGAAAGTGCAGACGGTTCGTCCAACCAAGATCATCGCCGGAGTCCGGAGGTAAGTATAGGGTGAGGGGTGGGAAGGCTGGGTGCGCAGTGGGTGGGTGCGGGTTGTGGAGGGGGTCGGGAGATGCACCGCGGGACCGCTTTTGGTTTATAGGTTAAAAAAAAAGAGCTAGACGCTTGCCATGCTGGGGTGGGCTCAGCCGCGGCACAAGGACAGGGGTTATTCGGCCGACGGGGGATTGGGCACCCCGTCGGATAAGAGGACTGATTGCCACGCTGGGTGGGCTCCCAGCGTGGCACCAACTACTGGGGACGACGACGCAGCTCAGCCGACGGGGATTGGGCACCCTGTCGGCTACACAGTAGGTGCGGGGCGCCGCACGCCTGCGGTAGGGAGGGGAGCTCACGCTCTATCGGTGCTCACTGAAGCGTAGCTCCCTCAACTGCATGCCACTGCATTTTGGAGTGTGTCATAGACAGCTCCAAAATGCATTGGCTTACAGGGGCCGCGCCTGCCAGCTCACTGACTGAATTGGAGGAGGAGGTGACACACCTCCGAAATCTCCGATGATGGCACTATGGTTCTTGCACATGTGTGCAAGCAACATAAAAACGGTTTACTTTAATAAGCAAAGTGCAGAGATAGAGTGCCCCAGACATGCGAGTGGCATGATGACGTGTCAGACGACCAAGAAGGAAAAAGGAGCCCGGTGCAAACCCAGGATGCAGGCTCAGCAGTATTTATAAAGATGCTGTAGCCTGTACAGGAGAAGAAATTCATTCTAAAGTGCATTTCCTGTAACCCACAAGGATGTTGACCAAGAGCTTTTTGATATGAGATTAACACGAGGAACATACAGTGCAGAGTAATCCATAAATATCTTGTTATGTAGTCTTACAGTAGACGGAGTCCCCAAAGGATTGGCCATCAGGAAGTTTATCGGAGAATATAGTATTGCAGACTCAAGAAAAGAAGTCAGCAGAGTGCCTTGTGAGAAATATGAGTGGCAAATTCCTCCCAAAAGTAGAGGAACAAGCAGATCTAGGATACTGATCTCGCATCTAGAGTAGGGAAAGGAGGGAAGGAGAGGCATCCCCTGAGACATGTTTTGTTCTTAGTAAATGTCGTAGACCAGTCTGCTAGGTCAGGATCTACGTGTGGGACCGCTCTAAGGTCAGGGGATGTTCACAGAGCATCCACAAAGAACAGCAGTGTGCTTGAAAAGTTCTGACTAATAAAGTGACCAACAAGAAAAGTGGGAATGATGACCATGTCCCAATCCTATTCTGAGCAACATGCCCTGACAAGGTTAAGTCCTTTTAGGACTTGCTTTGGATTACGCCTTAATTTTATTCCAATAAGATGGTAGTGATAGGAAAATGAGGCACCAAGCCCATGATGGTTCTGGGGCCCGTGAACAATTATTGCCATTGGTCAATAACAAGGCTACTGATCCAGAGTAAGGTTGATCCACAGGGCTGATTTGGAAAACAATGCAGCCTGAGGATTGTAATATGGTTCCAGAGGTGAAACATTGGAGACAATGAAAATTGTCTTATTAGGCAAAAAAAATTGGGCTGCGTAAGCAGGTCCCATGAGCAATACAGTCATAGGACAGTGAGAGCCTCAGGAATGATTCATCATTAACAAGGCATTGAACTATACAGTGAGACTCAAATACAGGGATAAGTATTTTTCTTCTGTCCCAGAAAAAAAACAAACCATCAAACCAAAACACCTTGGATGAGACAAGGTACTCATCAAAAGGGACCAATACAAGAGGTTGGAAAAGTGAACCTCGTGAGACAATTCTCCATTCAAGAATCAGTGGTGATGAGCAGTTGCATCTGTCAGAAAAGCTTGCATATGGGCTTAAGTGCATGGGATAAGTGGCTGAACCCAGTATAGGCATAAAACATTGAGTATGACACCCAGACACCATCGATGAAGTATCGTCAATGAGTCATGAGAGAAACCAGCAAAGCCTATTTTACAGGACTTTGTAATAGTGTCTTATCATCAAAGAAAACACAGTTGACGAGATGTACTTCTTGGCAGAAAAAAGAAAATGGCCTGTATACAGGGTTGTATTATAATACCTGTAATGAACAGCCTAAGCCTCTCAATGTGCTGGCAATGAAACATTGTTGATGAAGCATGGAATCATTTTGTAAGGTTCGTATAAGAGACTGATTGTTAGAATGCCCGTGTTACTGGAAAGTGCTCTGTCAACAGAACCACAGCCGGTGTTAGCAGCCGGGATAGCTATCCGGGCTATCTGCCCCCACAGTACCCAATGTACCCTTCACTGGGGTATCCAATGCCTGGTTATCAACCCCATTATGAACGGGGGTACCAGATGCTGGGCTATGTCTAATTAAGGGTATGCTCCTCCTGGCTTTCCCTATTCCTATTGGGCTCATGGATACCCTCAATATCAGATGCCAGGATATCCACTGTATCAGCCTCCTCCTCCACCACCTCCTCCTCCACCTCAGCCTCTGCCTCCACAGCAGCCTCAAGCTGATATCCAGGCAATGTTTTAGACCCTGATTCAGGAGGCCAGGACTCAACCAGCCTCGGAGCCTGACCGTCGAAAGCCAGTGGCGGCCTCTAATTCCGCCTCCTTTCTGACCCCTAGATTAGCCTCTCCTGTGGATTCCCACCTTTTCTGAGAAGGGCTCCTCTAAACACCAGGTCAGGGATAAAACCCAGGACACTCCTTTAGAAAGGGTTCAGACCCCCAATAGGCACCTTTCTGACTTTCACTCTGACTGATCCTCCAGCTCTGGTATGCATACACCTATAGAGCCTCAGCCTAAGAAGTCCCCGAAGTCCCTTCCAGAGGACCCTTCCTTTTGCAGAACTACTCATAACTAAACAAAATGCCTGTGGCTGGGCTATGTAGGAACAGGATCCAAAATAGAAAAGACTTGCAGAGCATCTAGACATGACTGACACAGCTCCTATGCCCATATACTGCCTTGGACTGGGCCCCATGAAGAACTGACATCCACTATCCGGCAACAGCCTTCCTCCATTCCTGCTGTTTCAAAAAAGGCAGACAGGCACTGGCCTGATGGTGTGGAGGGCTAAGGCAGTGATGCCTTACCTCTTGCCATGCCGGCGACCCATGTTCTCAGTGTGAGCGGGTCATTAGGGTCCGGCCAGGGTGGGAAAGGATTGAGCGTCTGGAGGACAGTTCTCCTCTCCTGGGAAAGGTGGGGAACAGTGGCTGGTGATTGCCTGACACCTAGTGGAGGCTGGGTGTTGGCACACCTGGCTCCAGTACAGTGGGGCACAGAGGTGGAGCAGCAGCGCGGGCATGCTGTGTGTGGACGCGTGCATGGCATGCCAATGTCGGCATCGCATGCTCTGCCACTGCAAACAGAACATGGAAAAGGGCAGCCCCGGTCTAGCGGCTTGATAGCCATCCAACACAAAATGTCCGCTTCATGTACCGAGGGGGTTACATAGGAAAACAGCTTTTTCGTCGGCAACAGAGATGCCAGACCAAAGAGGCTCCTGCCAAACCCCAGGCCAAATGCCAGTATCCAGCATCAGGAACCCCTACTCCCCCTGCCAAGTCCCAGAAGCCCCCGGAGGGCTTCTGGCTCCCTTCCTCAGTCTTCTGACTCATGGGGACCCACCCTTCCACCTCCAGATCCTCTGGGGAACCAATGGGGGGAGGAGAGATTTTCCCTCCACCTTCCGGGGTCATAGGACATAACATGGACTCTTGGGTCCTTCAGTTAATAGCAAGAGGTCACACCATGGAGTTCCTAGACAGGCCTCCGGACAACTCACCAGGCCTCTCTCATAATCCTACTAGGCACCTGTCTTTGATAGGGGATGGGATCCAGGCTCTTCTGCAAAAGTCAGCCATAGAGCCTGTGGCTCCAGCACAGATAGGAAGAGGGTACTACTTCTATTTCTTCCTAGTGCCCAAAAAGGCGGGCGACCTAAGACCCATCTTGGACCTCTGCATGCTCAACCTGTACATCGAGCACAAAAGGTTCTGCATGCTCACCATCCAGGGACTTCTACCCTGCTCCATAAGGGCCATTGGCTTTTGCACTGGATGTGCAGGATGCTTACCTGCACACGCTTTCTTCAGTTTACCTTCAGAGGAACATTACCAGTTCAAGGCTCTCCCTTTTGGCCTATCTTTGGCACCTCTGGTTTTACCAAGTGCCTAGCAGTGGTGGCTGTGGTCCTATGCCACAGAGGGATCTAATTGTGCCTGTATCTGGATGACTGGCTTCTGTCAACCCCAACACAGAGCAGTCTGAGGGAGACCCTCTCCTTCACCCTGGAGCTCTTTTCCAAACTTGGAATAACAGTCAACTATTCCAAGTCCCACCTTTCCCCTCCCAGTGCCTACAATTGATTTGGGTGGTGCTGTATATGGTCCAGGGCATGGCCTTCCACCTGTCAGACAGAGCGGAGACCCTGCAGGAACAGACCAGATTAGTGGCCAACTCACGCTGGACCATAGCCCGGTTGATTCTCCGTCTTCTCGGGCTGATGGCAGCTGCGATCCCTACAGTTCCTCCATCCAGACTGCATATGAGGGTGACCCAATGGACTCTTCATGTCCAATGGAATCAGCAGCTGAACAACCTGGATCACAGGTCCTAGTGTCTGGGTACATGAAGAAGGATCTTTTTTGGTAGCAGGAGTTGTCCAATCTCTCCACAGGGGTTCCCTTTCAACCCTCTGCTCCTACCATGACCCTTACAATGGATGCTTCATGTCAAGGCTGGGGAGCCCACCTAGGAGACCATCTGACCCAGGGAACATGGTCTCAGCTGGAAGCGTCTCTACATATCACTGTGTTAGAAATGAGGGCAGCGCTGTATGCCCTCCAGGCCTTCCAGCCTCTTCAATGTCTGGGAACACTCCTGGTTCAGACCGACAATATGTCTGTGGTCTGGTACCTGAACAAACAGGGAGGCACTTGCTCGTACCTCTATTCTGGGAGGCAGTGTGAGTGTGGTACTGGACAGTCCAGCACGACCTCTGCCTGACTGCTGTCCATGTGCGGGCATCAGCAACGTCCTGGCAGACAGTCGCAGCTGCACCACTGTCAGGGCTCATGAGTGGCAGCTAAATCAAGAGGTAGTTGAAAGCTTATTCGGACCTGTGTGGTCAGCTGGGGATAGACCTCTTAATCTCCCCACCCAACGAAAATTAACCAATTTTTGCTTGTTGGATTCCTAGGCGTGGTGTTTTCTGGTGAGACATACTGTCTCTTTGCTGGACAGGGAGGTTCTTGTATGCCTTTGCTCCCTTCCCAGTGTTTCAGAGGGTTCTTCTGAAGCTACAGACAGAAGGGGCTTGCATGTTTTTAATAGCCCCTCTTTGGCCTCATCAGGTTTGGTTCCCTCTGCTTCAACAGCTATCGATGGAACCCCCAGTACCTCTGCCTCTCTGCCACGATCTTCTGACTCAGGAGCAGAGCAGACTGGTGCATCCAGGCCTCAACTCTATCCACCTGCATGTGTGGCACCTGTGGACATAGCTGCTTCACACTTTGGAGTTTCTGCCCTAGTGGTCCAGGTCCTCATAGAAGCCAGAAAGCCTTCTACCAGAACTACTTATGCCATGAAATAGAAAAGATTGTCCATTTGGGCAGCCTCAAGGGTTGGGACCCTTTCTCTTGCCAGTGCCCCAGGTCATGGAGTACCTCTTGCATCTTTCAGATCTCAGCCTCAGCTATTCTTCTTTGAAGGTCCATCTGTCATTTTGGACTGCCACCTCCCCATGGATGGCAAAACTATAGCTCAGTTGTAGATTTCCAAAACCTTCCTGTAAGGAATTTTCCATCTGAAACCACCGATTCGTAATCCAGTCCCCCGTGGGACTTGAATTTTGTTTTGGAAAAACTTACTTTGCCTCCTTTTGAACCAGCAGCAAGTTGTGCTATGCACTATTTGTCTTGGAAAGCACTTTTCTTAACTGCTATTACTTGAGCTTGAAGAATTTCAGAGCTTCAGGCCCTGGTGTGTAAGGAGCCTTACTTGATTTTCCACAGAGACTGGGTGGCTCTGCTTACACACCCTAAATTTTTGCCAAAAGTGGTTTCTGAGTTTACACTGAATCAGACAATTCAACTGCCGGTATTCTTCCATGAGTACTCTAATCAGGGAGAGGCTCTTCTGCACACTATGGATGTGCACAGAATTCTGCGTTGCTACACTAACCAGACTAAAGTTGTTAGTAAGTCTGATCAGTTGTTTGTTTCCTTTGCATCCAAAAGACAGAGCACAGAAGTTTCAAAACAGTGCCTGTCTAAATGGTTGGCAAACTGCATTTTTTTCTATTACCAGACGTACAATAAGCCTCTTCCGGGAAGTAAAGGGCACTCAACCAGAATTATGGCTGCTTCTACTGCTTGTCTCAAAAACGTCTCAGCCACGGACATTTGTGCGGCTGTGAATCTGCTCTGCAGTGAGCTGTATTTATTTATTTTCTTTATTACCATATATGTTATATTATGTTATTTTTCCTGTGCATCCACCTGAGATGCAGAGCAATTGAACACATCACCTGTTGCCACTGGAATAGCTCTGCATTCCCCCCACTTCATTTTATAGCTACTTCTCTTCCATTCCACTTTGTTTTATTTTTATTAATTCATTCTTCTAGCTTATGTAACCCCCTTGTTCCCAGGGGTTACTAGAATCCCATTTAGAATCAGTGACAGGCAGGGAGAGGCAGCTTGTGAAATGCCAGTTAAATGGATTTCACAGTGCCCCACTCTGTTTTCAGTCTCAGCTGAGCTGGAGTGATGATGTCACTTTAGAATTGTCGCAGCAGCATAAGCCACATCAGAATGTTAGCTGCAGGGGTTAGCTGTAGAATGTTGAGTTAGAGAGTGTAGTCTGTAGAGTGGCGAGAAGGAGGAGGCTGCTGCCTGGGCAGCTCCTCAGACTTAGCTCTGACAGAGAGCTACCTTCATAGTTTGGGTAGTTTGTTCTCACCCTAGAAGAAGAACATAGAAGACCAGAGAGTGAAGTGGTAGAGACCGTTCCAAGAGGGCTTTCCAGTGCCCCATCCCCGGAGGGATGGGGGGATTCCAGGATTCAGGGACAATCCCCTGATCCAACCTGGACTCTGTTGAAGTTGCCTGAGATTCATTTGCTCTGTGAGTACCTGAGTCGTTTGTGTGGAAAAAGGCCTGGGGCACCTGCATTGCTGTGGTGAGTTTTTCTCTGATAAAGGGACTCTGTCACAAAGACCGTTTCTGTTTAAAAGTGTCTGCATACTATGGGGTCTGGAGAGAGACTTGCCAAGCACAGAACTTTTAGCTCGTATTTCTGTTTAAAAGTGTCTGCCTACTATGGGGTCCAGAGAGAGACTTGCCAAGTACAGAACTTTTAGTTCGTGTCTGATTTAAAAGTGTCTGCTTAAGTGGGGGTCTAGTGAAGAGACATTGCCAATTACAGACATTTCAAGATAGAATCTACAAGTTTTCTGAGAAGGGTGTTATTAACCAGATGAATGGCTGAGTATAAATTTGGAAGCAAAGGTGGGAGACCCCCATCTGGAGTAACCTTGTTTACCTATCCAGGTTCAGTTTGGGCACCTTTGTTTTCTTTCAGTGCACTGGCCAGTGCCTGAAGAAAATACCCAGATGTGGGATTTGGATTTTCTGTGAGCCTTAGTGTAATCATTGGTGGTCGGGGTGCCACCAGTAATTCCTCATGAAATATGGGAAACTCTCCTAGTACTGGCTGAGGGTGCCTAGTCAAGGGAAGTGTACCAGTCTGGCCATGTGTGCCAATCTCCATTCAGAACCGGAGAGTGTTCGCTGTTTCCATTCAGAACCTGAGGGTTCACTGTGTGTGTGCTCTGTACCTCAGTAATCTGCATTACCAGTGGGAGTAGCCCTGTGGGGGTCCATCTTTGCTTTGTGATTATTCTCTGTGTATGTGAATAAAAGCCACACTCTAGAATCCCAACCTGGTTTGGACAGTACTGTTATTGCTTCCACTGTGTCTGGATTTACTTGGGTGCCCCTTACCAGAAGTATAAACCTAGCATAATGCTGAGCAAACGTTTTCTCCCAGGGACCCAAGTTGATGGCCATGATAAATGGTCCCCACAGGTGTGAGCCAGGTAGTTGCCACACTTGGTTTGCCTGTCTGAGGACGGCAGGCTCCGAAGTGGAAGTAATGGTAAACAGAACTGTTGTAGTGATAACCCCCATCTCGTTGGCACCTTGTGTGAGAGGAGCAGCCCTGCTAGTTGAACAATGGGGGCCGGTGGGGGGTGGTTACACTTAAATTATGTGTTATGTAGAATAACTCCCATTGTTATTATCTTTTTACAAAAATTGTCAACTGTGCAGATGCATTTGTAAAAATTAATTATAATAGTGAGACTTTTTGAAATGTTATTTGACTTACCATTCTTATGCTTGTCTGCCCACTTACTCAATCTCCTACTTGTTTCTGTCTTTGTACTAATTGCTGTTGCTTCATATCAAGGGGTTGTTGATTTTCATATTGTGTGTGCCTGGGGTGTAGTAGCAATAAAAGATAAACTATGCAGTACCCTCAATAACACACCTACCCCAGTTTACTTTTACCTAATGCCCATTTTTAGGCCTTGTACAGTAAGATCTTCCTTCAAGAAAACAACTTGTAATGAAATGTATAGGATTTACATTAACATTTGGGTATATGCACTTTTATATTATACTAACTATCTCTGTGTGTGTGTGTGTGTGTGTGTGTGTGTATGTGTACTATATAGCAATCTCTAAACAAATCAATTAAACACATCAAATGTCTTCCTAAACATATCTCATTGTGTTTATCTTCCACCTTGTCACAGCATATAGTGTTTGCAGTTAAGGTACAGTACCTTCATATATATGATGGCCTAGTTCTGTTGAGTTGATTGCTATAACAGTGCATAGAATAAAATGTGAAAGATATAGGTAACTGTAATACAGATGGTGAGATTATTTTATATCTGCCCTTTCTCACTGTGCCTTACTTTGATTCAATTAGCGTATGCAACGACAATTCATGTTCATGTTTAAGCCCATGAAACTCCCTTATCTAGTTAATGCATTTACAGCTGTAGTGGCTCTGCCAGAGCATGTTATAAGTCTGTGCAGGAGCTCGTTAAGAAAAACAGCATGCTTTTCACACAGTATTCTTGTAAGTTTCCAATGTTCTTGTCAATTTCATGCAGGAGCAGCAAAAAGAACATTGTGACCCAGAACTGACCTCCTGCTCACAGCTCTGCAAAGGGATTTTTGCATCCAGTATTCTTAGGTCAACCCCCTGAGTTCCAAGTAGCTTTGCAATCACTTCAACAGTATAACTATATACAGTTTTAAACAAAGGGATCCCAGTATCAATTACATTTCCACAAAAGATTCATATGTGTTTTTATACCTGCAGATATGCAAGGGGAAAAAAGACAGAACAGCAAATGAGGATAGAGATAGCGGAAGCAGAGAATTGCAAGACCATTGGGGTGATCAAGTCCTAGGTCTCACGAGAAAATTTGGTTACACAACCAGAAAGAAGAGACAGAAAAGGAGAGACTAGAACAGATCCTTGCATTTAAATTCTTTCTCCATAACAACTGGGATGGGGCCATATTCAACCCTGTCACAGATAGGATATGATGGCAGGTACTCCTCTGAAGCCAAGTGCAAAGGAGATAAAATAATAAATAAAAGAAGAAAGAAGCATGGCACAGATACAGTGCAACCAGACCTTTGTTATCTTTAGTGCCATGGAATTGGGCCAAGCCACTGGAGCTATATTCATAGATCTGACCAAGGTGTTTGGCCTGGTCAACCATGAACTTCCCCTCCTAAAACTTAATAATCTGGTCCTTGACCAGCTCTACTGGCCATATGCAGTCAGTAAAGTGGAGGGGCAGTACCTCCTCTTCAAGAGTTATCTTTGATGGGGTCCCAAGTGTTCCATACTGGGTTCCCTGATAGCCACCCTATTTATAAGTGAGCTGCTCAATAAGTATGGAGAGTCCAGAGTTCTGGTGTATGCTGACAATGCTGTGTTATACAGCAGCCATACAAATGTTAGTTTTATTAATTCTGGCCTTGGTCATAATTTCAGACATCTTGAAAACTAGATTTCAACCAGCCAGCTTACTCTTCAATGCTGTTTGGCACTAGAACATTTGCAGTTAAAATGCATGAACTCCTTACATTTTATAAGAGTACAGGACTCTCCTTGAGGTGGTGATCGCCACTAAGTTCCTAGGAGTGTACGTTGATCAGGAACTGTCACTTCATCCCCACATTGACTGTGTAACAAAGGTTGTGCATCAGAAGCTTGGACTGCTATGCAGGTTTCAGGCCTATCTTGCAAGGGAAGCTTGCCTTGCAGTATCAAACAAGACTCTTCTGCCAGTTCTACTGTATGGTACCCCTGGCCTAAGGGAGTTTGAACTGAACAGACTCAAGATACTGTACTTTACAGCTGAATCAGCTGCTTTGAGCTGGTGCTAACAGACAAGATCACCACCTCTCAGTCCTTTTTACCGTAAACTGGCTCTCTCTGGAGGGGAAATTGAAGTTCTCATCGCTCTGCACACCTTCAAAACCATGAATGCTCCTCCATCAAACCTTATGGACACACTCTTGTTAAATCCTGGGGAGATCCTTTGCCCATTTTCCTTAAGCTCCTTGTATCAGCACCTAGAGCACAGACATTCTGTGGAAAAAGATCCTTTAACTGCACTTCTCTGCAACAGTGGAATGCATTACCTCCTCACATCACATGCAAAACTGCTCCTCCCTCACTGCCTTCAAAAGCAGTCTCAAGACTCACATCCTTGATAGCAGTTGTCTCTGCTTTTGCTGACCACTGTTAAAATGTACAGTAGTTCTATGACAATGTAACACTAAGATTTTGATGCAACAGCAGAGTGAGAGAGAGACCTCTGATGGTTGTGCTTCAGATTATAATGAATTCAGTAATGTGACCTAATTGGGAATAGAACCCAGAACACTGTCCCAGAACTCTACCATCTGAGCTGTTAAGCCAGCTGGCTAGTCTGAGCTTCCTGCGATCACTTTCTATTTCAAATTGTAAATCCTGCAGCATGGAACTTTTTAGATAATTGATTATTGGTGCTATAATAACCACAGCTAAGCATTTTAAACACAACTTGTTAATAGAAATAATGTAACTGAAACTGGGAACATAACTCAGGCCAACTGAGCTCAACAGGTAGAGCACCACAACTGTATTGCATGCGCATGAGTTCTATTTTTAGTTACTGTAGGTCACATTTTTTCTGTCTAATTACAATTTGTGTTTCAAAAGCTAACAGTGGCAACTGCACCAGCAATCAATTACTATCTAGAATATCTGAAGTAAAAGGCACAGTTTTCCTCCCAGCTAGGGGTAATTTCCCTTTAGCAGAATGGATAGAGTTCCTACACAGCTAAAATCAGAAGGGGGTAGGCAGGAAGGCATGCTTGGGGGTGATCTATAGGCCCCTAAATTATAAAGGAGGGATAGGCATGGAACTTGTAGGAGAAATCAGAAGGGTAGAAGCACAACGTGAGTTGATGATTCCCTAAGGAAATTCTCTTTAGAGACTTCTCCAACCTAAATGTTGGTGCCTTATCGCAGATCTCTACAATATGGATTGATCCCCTCTATACTGGACATCGAAAAAGCTTTTAATTTCTTCTTAACCACTTTACAGGCTCTGCAAGATAAACATGTCCCCCTACAGAAATTAGTTAAGGTACAGTAGCCAGATGGATGCACAGTGACCTTCTAGTTTCCATTAGAAGGAGGAATAAATCCTGGGCTAAAGCCAGTCATTCTAAGTCTTCATTGGACTGGAAAAGAATGCAAACAAGCCATACGAACTGCGAAAAGCACCAATTGCGGACAACTTCTCCAAGCATCTGTATGTGACTCATGAGGGTTTTGGAGCCACATTAAATCTTTCATGGGTCAGGGTAAAAGCACATCAATATCCGATATCACACTGGATGGGGTTAACGGCAACAACACTGGCTGGCTTGCAAACACCCTCAACTCCATTTTCGGACCTCTCGGAGTACACTCAGCAGACGAGCCAGTCACCTGCTACTAAAGCTAGCACTGAAGAATCAGCCTCCTTTCCTTTTAATCTCGGGACTGTCTCCAAAACTGAGGTTCTTTGTCTACTAAAAACCATCCCAGCTTGTGGATCAGCAGGGTCAGATGGACTACTACCCAGGTTAATAAAAACTGCAGCCCCTCAACTAGCTGCTCTGGTCACCAGGCTTTTCAACAATCCCTGTCTACAGGGACTGCACCTATGCTCTGGAAAATTGCTCAGGTGGTACCTACCCACAGAAAAGGTGACACCAAGAACAAGGAGAGTTACCACTCCATTGCCATTCTATCGGTTCTGAATAAGTTACTTGAGAAGGTCATGGCCACCCAGGTAACTGAATAGCTTCAACAAAACCTATTATTCTTGGCTCAACATGGTTTCAGGAAGGCACATGTAACCCCCCCTTCCAAAGTCGGGAGCGTATCTGTGTTCCTGCTGCCGCCTTGCAGCTGCCTGTTTCTTCACTCCTCCAGCCTGATACTGGACTGCAAAAGGGCTGGGGAGTGCTGTAATTTGCTTCGGTACCTCCTGCACCTGTTTACTCATGACCAATGAGCCGCCTGGTCCTCCTCGCTGCTCTGAACTGCAAATGGGGCTGGAGCCGGAAAAACAATTCCGGTGCCTTCAGCACCAGTATAGAAGCAGCCAGTGAGCCGCACAGTGCAGTTGCTCCCCACCCCGAACTGCTGCACAGTGAGGGGAGCACCAGAACAAGGCTGCATGTGTGGCCTAAAGCTTCAGGGCGCCACAAGACGCGGCAGAAGTGCCACAAGAGGGATTCTTTCCCCAGCCCCACCAGACAACTCAAGGGGCTGGGGGGAACTGAAACAAAGAAAAATAAACTTTTGAAAGCACTCCCTGACCCTGCCAATGCCACCAGTGGGTAGGGGAGTAAGGGAGAAGATGGTGACCGCTAGGGACTACATGTCCCATATGCTTAACAGCTGAGGATGTCTGTTTAGAGACACAGCTCCTCCTGGGGAGCCCTTAAAATGGAGCCAGTGACTCGGCTCCTGTCCCCAAAATGTACCCCCTGGCCCTAGCGACCCTCAGAAGGGACCAGGAGGGTGCTAGCCATGCAGCCAAATGCTGCCAACAGTGTACCAATATTATTTACAGTTAAGGGAAAGTGACTGAGCTGAGAAGAACTGTTTGATGGTGGCCATCTTTGCAAGTTGCTGGAGAACAGCGAGGATCCGATTGGTAGCTGCAGTACCCAATCAGGACGAAGAGCTGCGTGAGTTGTGTGGACCAATCAGAGACTGAGTTTTAAACCTGAAGATTCTGAAGTTTGCAGTTTGCCAGTGGAGTCTTTGAATGAGAGTTTGAAGTGAGAAGAAGTGTTTCTGGACAGCTCCTGCTGCTGTCAGATAGCAAACCTGCAATTTTGTACCTTCTGCACAAGCTAAGAGTCAGTGAGACTTGCCAGTGACAGTTAAATGAGAAGGTGTATTGTTTATCTGCTCCTGCTGCTGTCAGATAGAAGATCCTGTCGGTGCCTTCTGTACAGATCTAGAACTGGTGACTGAAGATCCTGGTGGATCCCACAGAACTGGGATTTGCCTCAGCCTAATGAACTGTGCTATTTGGTGTCACAAATATCCAAAGCCTGCTGAAGAAATTATTTGTCTGCTGTGGAGAGTGAGGTAACCAAAGCCACTGCCTCATTTCCTTACCAGTTCAGACTGATTTTCCTCTCAGGACCTATGCTCTGAGGTTCTGCCTGCTTGCTTGATCTGCTGCTGCCCACCTACTGTCGAGGTGGGTGAGACAAGTCCCTCTGTGTGGTGAAGAGGATCATTGCTTGCATTCCAAGCCCTTTCTGCTTGTTCTTCCAAGTTGCCCAAAGGGAGACGCCCCCAACAACCTGCATCTGTTCATCAAAGGTCGTGAGTACTGAGTTTTCACCCAAACAAATACTTTTCTAACTGTTCAGCTAGCTAGCTTGGTAGCTTTGCATGTGGGCTTCCTGCGCGACCTTAGCAGTGACCTTAGCAACGACCTTAGCAACTAGTACAGCCAGTTATAAAACTGTTTCACTGCACCCCCAGGTGTGGTTGGTACTGTGCTCTGCAGCACCTCAGTGTTTCATCTGTGCTGCACCCAGCTTTTCCACGTCAGAGGCCTGCAACTGCTCAGTGTGTGCACACCAACATTGAGAGCTCTCCCAGGGACTGTGGGGTTAACTGGTGCACCAGTGGGGGAGAGTAGAACTGGGGCTGGTAATCCTGGAATGCATAGTACTATTTATGAATGTCAATGTTTTGTCCTTTTGCTGATTTACATAGAGTTCAGAATCTGATTATTGAATGCATTTTATTTCCATTTGCTCCACTGCACTCTACCTCTTTATCCACCCCAAAGTAAACCCTTGTTGTTTATTTTCTGAAAACAGTTGCAGCCATTGCATTATAGTGTAGTGTGATATTTCATGCTTAGAGTTATAAGTGGAGAGGGGACTGTATATTGTTTTACCTGTTTCCAAGGGAGGGGGCTGAATTACATTTCCTGTGGGGAAGCACCCTGGTAGTACGCTGTTGGAAGGATCCCCGTAGGTGGAGGCATCGCACCACTCGCCCAACCAATTATAACCATGAACCCAGGCGCCAACCTATATTCCCTGAGACAGCACCACCTGTGGGTGGGTGTGCAGGTAGAAGGGAAGGGGTGGTTACACATGCAACACATCCACTTCCCTCATCCAGTTTTCTAATGACATAAAGATGGCCTTGGATAAGGGCATGCTAACGGGAAGTTTTCTTTTTTTTTGTCTTTCAAATTTAATAAGCTTTATTGAGTTTTACCAGATCAGATTTGCATAAGAATAAGAGCAGTACACTGGTTGAAAGAAATATACAATGTAACCAGGATAAACAATATACCAGGTAACCCAAAACAGGGGATGTTTTCATCGACCTAACAAAGACATTCAACCTTGTGTATCACCCCCTGTTATTAGCTAAACTCACTACACTGGGTTTCTTGTCTTCTACTAACTCTTGGTTTGCAAGCTACCTGTCTGGTTGACAACAAGTCTTCCAAATTAATAAAATCAAATTGGAACTCTCCCCCACTAACGTTGGCATCCCTCAGGGATCCATACTAGGTCCCTTTCTTTTCTCCCTGTTTGTCAACAAGTTGCCCACACTAGCTGGCCTGTGCGCAGCCTTACTCTATGGTGCTGTACAACAGAGACACAGATACGTCCATCATCAGTTCAAACCTGACTGACGCTTTTGATTGCACACAATCTTGGCTTAGGCAAAACAGACTCCTTTTGAACTCTAAGAAGATGGTCGCCATGCTATTTGGCTTTGCACTTAGAATCAAAGCCTGTTCTTCCACTCTTACCATCCCAAGTCCACATGGTACACCACTCGATGCTGTAAGGTTCTTTAAGTACCTTGGAATTACCCTTGACCCTGCACTGTACTTCAACCTCCATCTGTCAAATATCTGAAAGTCTATAAATACTAAGCTGGGACTCACCTATAAAATTAGACATACCTTCACTACAATTGCTAGATGTTGCATAGGGTGTCCTGCAGCCGAGCCTTACCTATGGTATTATTATCTAGCTGGAAGCCAATAAGAGGATCCTAAACAAATGGAATACATGCTCTAACAGTATTTGCCGCTTTGCCCTATCTGTGCCCTGGCATACCCATCACTGCATTCTGTACTCTAGTCTTGAGTGGCTGTACCCATCTTCCTATCGAATTTACACTGCAGGCTGTACAGTTGTTAGTATTATAAGAACTGGCACACCATCTACACTAGCCAACATGTTAAGACGCACCCCACAGGCATACCCCTTGAGGTCTTCGGATATGTCTTTCCTGGATGTCCCTAAATGTGTGACAAAGATGGGTGAGCAAGCTTTCTCTGCATTTGTGCCCAAACTCAGGAACTTCCTCCCTGCCACTCTAAGTCACGCTCAGTCTCACCAGATCTTTAAGACTGACTTTTGTAAACTCCTCATGAGCTCTGATAAATGTTCATGTAATCTGACCCAGCATACTGCTATTTAACCTGGCCTTACCGTCTCTCCATAAGTCTACTTGTACTTAGCCTAATTTGTCTCTGACCTGCTCTTTACGGTACCATGTTCTTGGGTAACTGATTATTATGGTTGACCATTGCTTGATGCTTTGTTGTGTTGTATCAACTACTGTGTATCACCTGTTATTCATGCTTATGTTGTCTGTAACGCTCCTGGGTCGTGCCTGAAAATAGGAAATGCTCTTGTCTAGTGCACCTACCCGGTAAACAAAAACTAAATAAACAGGAGACTTCAATCTTCCTGATGTAGATCAGAACATCCCAAGGGCCTGCAGCAACAGAAGTCAGGCATTCTTTGATGCATTCCAGGATGGCATCTTGCAGGAGTCAATCTTAAGTTTTTTTCACACTAACTCACAGGACAAGTTGATTCACAATTGCACTAGCCCACAGATGGTTGCACTAGTCCACAATTATAATGGTATATTTTGGTTTCTTACAGAGGAACGAATGCAAGCCAAGAAATACTCTGATTATTGCACATTTATGCTACTCCCACACTGCTTCCTGCCACAGCAAAAAAAAAAAAAGAGATTGAAATGCAATCACACACAGTGTACCCCCCATTGTTTTGTACCATGGCCCCCTATTTCACTCTTTGTGTGCTCCCCACCACCAAACCAGAGGATCCTACAACAGTAAATGTTCACTCAAGCAGTCCTAGCTCTGCACACACAGTAGCTGACATCACCATGCCCCTCACCACACTCTTCCACCCTACCCACAGGGCAATAAACACAGTCAGGCAGACAATGAAAGAGTCTGCAATCTGTAGACACAGGCAAGGCTTTGTCTGTGGGCACAGCTCTGAGTGACACCTGGCTGGCAGGGAGGTAGTTAGGTAGCTGCCCATCAGGGGTGGGGGTAGGAAGGTGTTCCCGGGATGGGCAGTTGACTTAGGGCTGGAGGGGAAGAGCCTAGCCTGAAAAAGTAACAGCACCTGAGAGGTTCTTCCTCTCTTTGCTCCTCTCCCTCTGGTCAGGAGGCTCACTCCAGATTTAAACAACCATCTCCAGGTGGAAATGTAGAGTAAGGTCTTGTACAACTGTGAGATAAGCTAGCTGGGATTTTGGAAAAAACACTGGGGGAGGCAGTCATTTTGACTGCAAGGAGAGCCCCATTTATTTACTGCACGTAGGCTGAACTTTACTTGCTAATTTGTGTCATCTGGAGGGGGTAATTTTGTAGCTGTTTTAGCCACTCTACATGAGGAATTAGGTTGCGCATTGGCAGGATTGAGTTTAACAGCCTAAGAGAGATTTAAAGGAGTGCTACTTACACGTGAAGCGGCCAGCTAATCATGTATTCAGTGAACTCTGATGGAGCTGCTTGCTCCCGGGAGATGTGGGCAACAGGAATTTCTTTGAAGTTGTAGGGGAATACCTGGTGTAGGCAGGGGTATATTTCCTCTGTGGGAGTCAGGGAAAAATGCCGATTGCCACGTGGCTGCCCACTGAACATGGTGGCTCCAGCAGCTCCCCCTCTTGCCTGGTCAGGAATCCCCTGCTCCTGGGAGAATCAACTTTTGTGTGTATTTATGTATTTTCATGTGAAAACGCATGAATTATAAAAACTTTGAATTCCTGATCAGTTATAGGACATTAACGGGTGCAGTTGGGGGTGTTGGTGCTCCATGGGCGCCAATGATGAGGTACAGGCTATGGGGGCAGTTTGGCACCCTGCAACACTGACTGTTGAACATAGAGGCAGGGTGAGTTCAGACAAGATGGTGCAGTAAGGGGTCTCTTAGTAGTCTTACATGCTATGAGTGAGAGCCCTAGGGTGACTTGTGCTTGCATACTTTAAATAATTCAGTGCTTCAGGGCAATTAAAACTAGATTGTAGCCAGCCCAGTGGAACTGAGGGTTGAGGCGCTGGACGCCACACCTCGCGCCATGCTGGTGACCTGGGTTCAGGAATGGACTCGGGTCATCTAGGGTCGGAGGGGGAAGGAGGACTGAGCATCCAAATGGATGCTCTCCTCTTCCTGGGGGGTTCCTGGGGTGCTTATAAGCACCTGATGCACCTATGCCTGTGGAAACACGGGCATCGGGGCAAAGGTGGCTCTTCGGAGTCAGGGTGGGGAGGACATCGTGGGCACTTGACTATGGCGTATGTCAGCACACCATCTGTCTGGATGTTCGTCCTGCGTGCCGACGTCCTCAGGAGGATCGGGGAGGAAAAGGGGAGAAAAATGGAAAAAAACCCTCATCAGTCCTAGATGATGACTGATCTATGCCTCCCAGTCACCTACCCACGGGCAGACCCTGCTGTTCAGACTCTCCTATGAAGCTTGAGGAAGGGGACAATGGAGAAGGTCTGGCACTCTAGGGACAGACTCCGTGGTGATGGATTGAGGGGTTGACCTGTCTGAAGGAGTGGATGGAGAGGGTAGACAGGCGGGATAAAAAGAAAGTTAAAAAAAAAAAAAAAAACTAGATTGTAAATGCCAGCAGCAGTTCTTTGTGTTTGTCATTCTGGGAAGTCAAGAATTCCAATCAAAAGCATTTTGGCCAGAGTTGGCTCAGCATTGACATTGAGCAATGTAGCAACTTTGTCCTCCTTTTCCTACAACTGCCTATATTAAAAACCTTCAGTGCTGACTGGGTTTGCTTCAGGCTGGCCCAGATTGTGATGGTGAGGAGGCAGAAGAACGCCAATGCCAAGTGGCCACGGGGGAGGGGAGGGATCGGAGAGCATTGAACCTTTTCTCCCAGGCAGTCCCTCCCCTTAACTTTAGTGATTGGTCTCTCACACCTGGGGTGCAATGCTGAAAAGCATAACTGTGCAATAATAATAGGGAAGCCTGAACAATCTAAGTGACTATATAAACCGGAGGGCATATACCAACTGGATAAATGACCCTTTTGAATATAAGAGAATAGAGATATTTAAATTTGTGATTTTTCTCAGAAGCCTCATTGTATCACTGAATCCTTTGGGCAGGTTATAGTTTGCAGTTCACTTAAATGACACCCCCTCACAGCAGTGACATTTCAGATGTGTGACATGCTGCCAGTGTTTCTTATAAACTTGTATTGCATGTGCCCTTTACATACTATTACATATAGATTAGTGGTTTTAAATGTGTATCATTTGACCGGAAGTTTCAATACTGCACTTGCTGGCCATCTCAAATGGTTTTCCCACAGATTTGTATGGAATAGATGGTCTGTAGTTTCCCAATACATGGAGCGTTGATGCCACCTGGTGGTAGAATGCAGTACTGAAGGTAGGGCCAGTAGGGATACTTTTGACTGTAATGTCCTCCAGGCATGGTGCTCAACATCAGGCTCCGAACAGAAATTCTGTTGGATAGACTGATCAGGAGTTTCTGCTATAGGCTTTATTAGAATTATTTCAGACAAAAAATACCATTGACAACTTGTTTGGGCAGTCTGTGCAGGCAACAATACCTATGGGCACTTTCTGAACAGTATACCCTGTGTTGTGGTGATAGAGGTGCCTTAAGTGACAGCCAGGGTTTTGTTGTGGTGTCATGCAGTTGTAGTTTCAGCTGTGGTGCACAATGGAACATGAAGGTAATTCTGGTGCCATGGATTTAGAGAAGCAGCTGGCAGCTCTTCTGCATGGCAAGGGAAAGATCTGTTGGAAAGCTCTAATCCAGGAGCAAGTTGGCATCAGACTACCAGGCCCATCAGAAGCCATAATACAGCTACAGCTGGGCTGCCCAGCGGAGCTTACACCACAGCAGCAGCCAGGGAACCATCTACTCCAAGGACAGAGCCACTGGGGCCTGAAACTCAGCTATGACCAGTGGACTTGGCTCTTCCATGAGCAGAGTCATTGGCAACAAAACTGCCACCAGTGAGATCAGCACCTCCACCCTCAGAGGATCCGGTACTTCCACCCTCGCCTAAGAAAGTCAGGACCAGGAGGCCTAAGCAGATGATTACTGCACCAGTAGAACCTCAAACAGGTAGGCTTGATTTGGATAACTTGTTTTCAGAGGATTTGAGGACACTTTTAAGGCAGTCTGTTAATAATCCCCCGCCGACTACGCCTAAGCGGTCTTGTGGCGTGGTGGGCCCCCAAAACTGGCAGAACCAGGGGACTACCCACCCCTTGGTACAGGGGGTCTGGCAACTTCAGGCCTGGCCCGACCATGGTCTCCAGAGTGGGGCAAATCAACTGTGGCACCTCTGAGCCTGGGCGTACCAGATACACTGATGCCACTGCTGCTGTCTTGGGTTTCAGTGTTTCCACTGCCCCTTCCTCCAGGTTCTTCACTGCCCCAGCACCAGGTTCCAGTGGTTCCATCAGCACAGCTCCTGGCTGTGCCCATACCCCTACCTCAGCCCCCAGCAGCACCATGGTGGCCAATCTCAGGGTTACTTCAGTCAGTGGATCTGTTATGGTTAGGATACCTGCTACTGCAGCCCTGGCACTTCCCATCCAGGCAGGTCAGTCCATGCTAGAGCAAAAGCTTGACAGAGTGTTGACTTTCATTGCTGTGCAAGAGCAGACACAGCCATACACCTCACAGGTGGCCTACGTGCAGAGGGATTCACAGGTTAGAAGGTTACAGTGACAGCCTCTCCAGCCTAGCCAGGGATGCAACAGCAGGTGAATGTGGGGTTTGTGAGCTTGGGTGAACTGGTGAATTTGCATTTGTTGGAGACAGTCCAGCAGCAGATAATTAATGGGGAGTATGTGGATGTGTGTATGTTACTCAACTGGCCTAAAAATCCTGAAGAGAAAAATGACAAAAAAAAAGAAAAAGATGATGGGGTGGAGATACATGCAAGGTGCCAATTCAGCATATATGGGAAAACTGGGAGGCAGACTTTGCGATATATATCAGAGTGTTGATGCAAGGTAACCCAGTGAAAGCAGCGGGTCTATGGGTCTACGTCAGCTGAATTATGATGATGCATGCAAGTATACCTGTTGGGGAGGGGTGAGGGTGGCTGAAGTATGACAAGGGGTTTAGGAGATGTAAACAAAATGAGGTGAGTAGATCATAGATCATGTTGGACATTCCCCTTCTGTGAATGATAGATATTGGAGGTTGGGGATGGGGGGTGCAACACATGGACAGCGGCCTTCTAGTCAGGTGACTGCTGTCACCTAGGAAGGGTACTCAGGGAAGCAGCAGTGGAAAAGGGGAGGTGGCACTGCTATGATTACAAACAGGGGCTTTGCAAAGTGGAGTCATGCAAATGCAAGCATGACTGCATGGCTTGTGGAAGGCTACACCCTTTCCAACAGTGCTGGAGAGTGATAGGTCCCCTCTGGCCCTTTTGAAAAAGATACAACAAGGTTTCCATTATCCATAAGGGTGGAGCACATTGAGAGCTGGCTGGCCACTTACTCAGAGTGAACACTTTCACCATAGTAGATGACTTCAGCGAGGGGTTTTAGATTTCATACAAAATCCATGCCAAGCTTGCAAGGGGGAGAGCTTTAAGTCAGACAGGGAGCGATCAGAGGCCGTGTGAGCCAAACTAACAGAAGAAATTGCAGCAGACGGGTAAGTGGGCCCTTTGCATTGCCTCTATGTCCCCTGCTCCCCCTTGAAGGTGCCAAGGGAATTCCAGATGATAAATCATTTGTCATACTCAGAGGGGGGATTTGGTTGACCACCATATTGACCCAGCACATACAGCTGTGTCGTATGTGCTGTTTGACAGTGCAGCAGAGGTGGTTCAGGGGACAGGGTGTGGGGCCTTCTTAGTAAGGTGGACATAGAATCCATGTTTAGGTTATTACCTGTACACCCAGAGGATAGGGATTTGTTAGGCATGAAATCTGAAGGGCTATACTATGTCAACAATTACATGCTCATGGGGTGTGCAGTGGCGTGTGTTGTCTTTGAGCAGTTCAACGTTTCTGCACTGGGCCACCACACACAAGGTGGGTCAATCAGAAGTGGACCACTATCTGGATGACTTTTTATTTGCTGGTCAGGCTGGTACCTGTCATTGTGCACATCTCTTGGGGGCTTTCCAAGAAGTGTGTGCCAAACTGGGCATTCCTTTGGCTCAAGACAAGGCAGAGGTCCCATGCAAAAGACTTTCTTTCTTGGGCATTGAGATTGACAGATCGTCCTACTGGAATTTTTCCCCATCAGGGTGGCCTTGGTGGTGTGGGGTGAGCATTTGAAGGACAGTTCTGTCATCTGTATGGCAGATATTACTGGGGTAGTTTGCACCATAAATGGTGAGCTAGAAGGCAAGGACCCGATGGGCAACTTCATGAGGCTTTTGACACTGTTTCCCACTCCCTTCTCCTTGGTTCCCTCCCATCTGCTGGTCTAACCCCTTCTGCCACTAACTGGTTTAAGGCCTACCTTACTGGTAGAACCTAATCAGTCAAGATTGCAGTTGCCATCTCGCCACCCCTTCTAATCTGCACTGGCATCCCTCAGGGCTCCGTGCTTGGTACACATCTATTTTCCATCTTCCTTAATGACCTGCCATCTGTCTGCTCCCCCTCCACCGACATACACATGTACGCTCATGATACTGTCCTGTATGCATCTGGCTCATGCTCAGCTGAGGTTACATCCTGCTTGCAGCACGTCAACAAGGTCCAGCTCTGGTTTGCAAACCATCAATTATTCTTCAACGCCAAGAAGACAGTCTCCATGACCTTTGGCACAAGGCAGAGACTCTCTAGGCTTCCCTCTCTACCCACTTTCCGCACTCTTGATGGGACTTTACTTGAGGACACCTCATCCTTCAGATACCTTGGGGTTTGGTTAGACAAATACCTCAACTTCTCTGGACACATTGGCGCCATCCAGAAAAAATTGCGCCCCAAGCTTGGTGCCTTGTTCAGGAATAGCTTTTGCATCCCTCCTGCGGCTAGGCATGAGCTTGTCCAGAAGGTGATCCTCCCCATTTTTGACTACTGTGATGTAGTCTATGGTGCTGCTCCCAAGTACTCCCTGACCAAATTGGACACTTTCTTCAACTCCTTCTGTGCTTTGCCCTTAATGCTCCCTTTCGCACCCACCACTGTGACCTCTATTGAGCCATTTCCTTCCCCTCCCTTACAAATAGGCACCTCTCACACTGCGTTAAATTCACCGCTAAACATTGACCGGGTGAACTCCCTTCCTACCTCTCCCCCTCATTTATAACACCGCGTCCTCCTTCCCACTCCCTCAGATCTACCGACACTTGCATGCTAACTATCCTCCACCGCTACACCCTCTCCGGCCAGTCTGGGTACTCTCACCATTTCCATAAAATATGGAACTCTCTACCTCCCCAAATCTGATACTTCTCCTCCCTCTGTTCCATCAACACTACCCTCTCCAACTATCTTGCTCCTAACTGTTCCTGTCATAACCCACCTTAATTTCCTTCATCTTGCTCTTTACAGTTCGTCCTCCTTCGGAATTTAGCTAATGCCTCTATTGACTCTACTGCCTCTACTGATCCTAACCCCTCCTAGGTGCTAGTTCTCATACCTTTCTCCCTTCCCTTACTCTCTCTCCCCCTTTTTCCCTAGCCTTCACACTCCCCTTGCAGGGTTCTCAGCATCCTGAAGGGGTCCTATAGTGCCCAGGCTTGCCACCTTTACTTCCCCCATCTATCTTGGCCTTTCTGGTCCTCTTGTAGGGTCCCCAGCATCCTGGAGGGTTTCTTGGATCAGGCCTCATCTTGTACCAGGTGTTATTTCTCATTTCCTCCCTCTCACTATCCCTTTATAATTACAACACCTAACCGTAGGAGAGTTTACAATCACCTGAACTTCCCTGCCCCCTTGCGGGGTTCATTGCACCCTGAAGGGTTCTCTTTTTGGGTCAGGCCTTATTTTCCCTTCCTAGGTGTCAGTCACATTTACTCCCTCTCTCTCTCTCTCTCTCCATCTCTAATCCCATCTCCAGTCCCCTGTCCCCTGTCCCCTTGCAGGGTTCCTCGCATCCTGAAGGAGTCTCTCCGGGACATGACTCTGCACTCTCTGTTCATCTCATCCGCTCTCTCCTTCACCCCTTATTTCACAATAACACTTGTTCACTTATTACCATTGCACTTATTAATTGTTCTCAAAAATTACATATGTATGCAACACTGTTTGTAACAACTGCCATAATTAATTGTATGCTATGCTGATCTTTGTAACTTGAATGCAAAATGTCTCATCCCTGTTGTACCGTTTCCCTCCAGGTCACACCGGGAGACAAGCAACCTATTGCTCAGTGTGCCTTCCTGGTGAAACATTTAAATAAATAAATAAATAAAATAAGGGTCTTTGTGTTAAAATATCCATTTCAGGGCAGTGCATGTCCCCGGTGTTGATAATGGTATTGCTGATGCTCTTTCTCATTCGCAGGGGCAGAGATTTTGAGACCTGGTTCCAGAAGTGGAGAGGCATCTCAGGGAAGTCCCAGCCTACCTCTGGGAATTGGTAACACTGAAGCCTGGTAGTTATTTAGTAATTCCATTAGTGTACAGCACACAGGCATCTTTCACAAGTGGGGTAGAGAGCTTTCTGAGGGTGCATCAAACTCAGGGATGGGAAAATGCTTGTCCCATCCTAGTAGACCAGCTCTGCTTATATGTCCTCCACAGGAAGCAAGAAGGGTCCATGCTGGCAGCGGTGAGTCAACACTTGGTGGGCATACCATGGTTCTCACAGGTCATGATGGGGCACACTGATATCACTAGGGTCTTCCTCCTTTGCAAGATGTTGCAATGATGGGCTGGGCAGTTCCCAAGCAGCCAGATGGCTGACATCTGATCAGTCCAGCATTCTTGAAACAAGTCTGGGATGAGCTTCCAATAGTTTGCTCATCACCATTAGAGGTGTATTGTTCAGAACAGCCCCTTTAGTGGCTTTCTGTGGGGCATTTTGGGTATCTAAATTAGTGTAGCTGAGCAAGATGGCTGACTTGCCAGTGGTACTGGGGGACAGTGATGTAGTGGTAACCATAGTGAGCGTGTTCATCAGATTGCACGTGAGCAAGACAGACAATAGGGCTCAGGGGTGCTGGTGCAGCCTGAGATTGCCCTCGTGTGTACAGTGGGACATCCACCTATGGGTCCATGATTATGTAGCCAGGAGGACAGCAAGAGGCGAGTCAGTTTGTTTTCGGCATGATGATGGGTTACTGGTCATGGTGTTACTGTTCAGACATTTTTTGCACAAAACCTTGCAGAGGTTGGGGGTTGACCTGAAGGATTTCAACACTCATTCCAAGGCAGAGTGGTTAAAAGACAAAAAGATTCAGGCCCTAGGCTGCTGGGGGTCACAGGCTTTTGAAGGTTATGTGAGACCTTATATCCTCGTATTTGTTCTTGGCCGGTGACTGTTCCAGGGCTGTGCAGGTCTGGATATTAAGGCATTCCTTCCTCTATTAGACCACCATCAGAGTGAGGCAGAACCAGGGTGGCGCAGATCTATTTCTGGATCCTCAGTAGGCAGAAGTGCATTGGATGAGATGCCAGGGGATGAAATGGTGTGAGCTGCTTACTTGGTTGAAAACCGAAGCCTCATTTGTGAAGCAGCTTTATAGGAAATTAGTGACTTTCCAGTCAGGCATATTGGTGTTGGGAGGGGATTTTAATATGATTCTAGATCATAGGGACAATACAAACACTTGTCCCCCCAAATTCTCTTCCATGCAGAGAGCTACACGTGTATTTTTTAAAGATGCTGTCTTGACGGATGTCTGGAGGCAACTCCACCCCACCCATAGGTCTTATACTCATTACTCCTCCCCTCATTACATTTACACTAGATTTGACTGGCTATTAGTCTTGAAGGTCCCATCTGCCTGTTCTGGTGGTAGTTCAGGTGGATGTTAAAGATGCCATTGCACTTCTCGAAAAGAGTAGGGGAATTTTATTAAGGAAGAAAGAAAAACAATACAAGTCATGATACATCTCTTAATACAAATGTTGTAACATTCCTTAGGACACAATAACAAATAGAACAAGCATTTGTCAATGCCGAATGTTTGCTTGCTGGTATTTGCATTGGAAGTGCAGGAGTTAGATTCAGAATAGGAATGGTATTGAAGTATTGAACTTCATGCCAACCCCACCTCCACCCTGCAGAGATGGACAGGCATTGGAGTATGCCTTTGGGTCGTTGTGCATAATGCTCATGCCATTTCACCTCACCCTGTTCTGCAGACACTGACAAGTGTTGAGGTGTGCCTTGGAGTGTTTGGCTTTACAGTCACCCCAGTCCATAAGGACATATGCTGAAATTTGGCGCGGTATAGGAGGAATGGGGTGAACTCTGGGGCCAAAGAGTGCAAGGCACACCTCGATGCCTGTCACTGACTGCAAGGTGGGGGTGAAATGGCATGAACATTACAGCCAGCAATCGAAAGGCACACCCCTGACTCCTGTCAGTCTGTACAGGTTGGGATGTTTTGGTTAGAAACCCTAGCGCCCCTGGCGCTTGTTGGTATTTGCACTACAAATTTTCAGCATGGCCTTTTTGTGACCCCCACCTCATGAAAGCATTTGGGACCTCTGCTCATAAACAATGGCACTGTGTTTTTGTTAATCTGTCTCAAATGTTGATTTCCCACAGCGACCATGCCATTCTGCGCCAGATGTTTGAAAACACAGATTGGGCAGGATGTGAAAAATGACAACTATAGCATTCATAAGGAGGTGTGAAGACATGGCAATGTTGAAAATCTGGAGTGAAAATATTACAAATATCTCAAAGTTATGAGTGTGCATGGAAACTCTGCCATGCACGCTCGTAACATAGTGCTTTAGTGGACTTTTGTCACCAAATTTTCAACACAGGCATTTTGGGACCTCCACTCATGAACAGTGTCACTGTCATTTTGTTAATTTGTCCCAAACATTGATTTCCCGCAGTGATTGTGCCATTGTGCGCTGGATGTGTGAAAACACATTTTGGCCAGGATGTGAAAAATGACAGCTGTACTGTTCATAAGGAGGTGTGGGAAAATGCCAATGTTGAAAATCTGGAGTGAAAATATTAAAAATTCTCGAAGTTACAAGCGTGCGTGGAAACTGCATAGCATACGCTAGTAACACAGTCATTTGCAAAATGTTCTATCAAATTTTCAACATAGGCATTTTGGGACCTCTGCTCATGAACAGTATCACTGTTATTTTCTTAATCTGTCCGAACATTGATTTCCTACTAGAGCCGCACCATTATGCTCACATGTGTAAAAAACACATTTTGGGCAGGATGTGAAAAATGACAGCTGTACATTCATAAGGAGGTGTAAAAAAAGGCAATGCTGAAAATCTGGGGTGAAAATATTAAATATTCTCGAAGTTATGAGCGTTCGTAGAAACTGCACAACACATGCTGGTAACACAATCATTTTTTGGAATTTTTTCACCACATTTGCAACATAGGTTTTTTGGGAACCCACTTCATGAATAGTAACACTGTCATTTCATTACTTAGTCCCAAAAGGTGACTCTGTACAGTGACTGCGAAACCACCTTTCGGGAATGAATAATGACATAACAGTGTCTCAATTCATGATGTGGGGTCCCAAGAACCCATGTTGAAAATTTGCTGCCAAAATTCGCAGAAATGGAAGAGATATCCACTTAAGTTAGAAAAAAAACATTTATGCCATTCTACAGCTTACCGGCATTTCTTTAGTTCGTGGTCGGCTTTTGAAGAGTGCAGACATGTTCCCAGTCCACTGAAGATTGTTGCACCAGCTTTGGAGGTAAGTAATGGGGTGAGCGGGGTGAAGGGAGGTGGGGAGCGAAGGGAGTGGGTGTGGGTTGGGGGAGGGGCCGTCAACAGCGAGGGACCATTTTGTACTTTTCAGGTAAAAATAAATAAATAAAAACATTGTGGAAAGGTTTTCTTTTTTACAGGGAGATACCGGCATGTTTTTTTTTGGGGGGGGGACGGGAGCTGACGGGGATTGAGCACCCCTTTGACAAATACAAAAGGGTCTGTGTTTGGGGGGACATGATGCGAGGGGATTGGACACCCCCCTTGGCAAACAAAATGTGTGGGACATTATGCCAATGAGAAGTGGGCTCCCATTGGCAAATGAACTGGGGAAGGGGCATGCCGACAGGGGGACAGGGCTCTCCCATTGGCTTTCATGGGGACTATGAGGTGGACAGCTACTGCTGCTGCCATGTGCATTAAAATGTTACACCAGGCAAGGCACCACCCTGCAATGATGGGTCGCTCACTCACTGCAGCAGCAAATTCATTTCAAGTTGGTGGCATGCTTGCTGAACTATTGTCAGCAGCAGCATGCCACCGCATTGGGGAAAGAGGGCCAAGCCCCAAGATGCAGTGGGGGCATTGGCCACCACAGTGCTGCACTTCCAAAAACCCACTTCTCTCCTTAGCTGCCACATAATGTTTCTTGCGCATGCACGCAATGCAAACATAATAATGTAAAACACTGTAGAAATATGGGGAAGGGAGAAAGAGGGCACATGGGGATCTAGTTCCACAGAACAGGGAAGCACTTGGGGACTACTACCCCCTCAAAAAAAAAGTACCATCGTTACTATAAATACATTATAGGTAATCTTTTTTTCCTCTACATATTGTTAGGACTTCAAGAATTAAGAAGGGCTGTACGTGAAGAAATCAGTGTAAAATCCAAGTATCAATTTTCACTTTTATTGTGTCATATACCAAACTACTAATACTGTTCTGTGCAAGGAAACAACTTATGTACCACATGTTCAAAGGTAAAGTAACCAGAAACTTGAAACCACTACTCCAGTTTGTTTCCCACATTCAGGAATTTGTGTAATGTCACTCAAAAACACAGGTTAGTATTGTTAGGATTCTAACACTGTATTTACACTCCAGAATGCATCACCAAGCTGTAGTGCTTGCCTGGATGCATCATGTTGTGGATTAACCCTCCTAGTTCCATCACTGAGGCAAACATGCTGCGGGCAAAACAAAAAAGTTGCATTATTACTTTCTTGTTGACAGGGTAGGTACTAAATACACACATACATACATAACGACTGCTATTCTATTGTGATGAACAGGTAGTGGTAATCTTCCTCATTCTTCAATGCTCTTGTGAAATTTGGATGTCAAGCAAAGAACTCTGAAGATTACCGCACTGCTCTTCATGATAGAGTTTCAGTTATTATTTATATAATAACTGGGCAGCAATTTTTTTTTTTTGATTAGTCCTTTTTCTCACTTGGCCCCGGTCTGCCTACCTGCATCCTAGCATCCTAAGTTCTCTGGCTGCCGTTCTAAGGACCCCAGCTCCTATTCAGGCCCGCAGCTTCTACACCCTGTGGCTTCCCCCCCAGCGGTGGGGTGGTGGAGAGCACCCCCATGCTCGTCCACTAGGACCGGATCCAGTAATGTGCCACGGTGCCCTCGGAGCCGGGTGCCCCCATGGAGACAGCCATCAAGCCACTGTGACCTGGTGCTGTTTTCCCTGTTCTGGTCCCCCTTGCATGTGGGGCGTGCAACGATGCCAGTGGATGGAATGCTCACGCTTCTGCATGCGCTCCTCCTGGTGCCATGCCTCATCACGCCCCCTTATGTTGCCTGTGCCGCTGCATCACCCCCGGCCTCCACTAGAGGCCACCAGCACACCGGGCAGCTGCAAACCCCCACCCTGAGAAGGAGAGCAGTCCATCGGATGCTCAATCCTCTTCTCCCCGCTGACCCCTGATGACCTAAGCTCATTCCCGAGCCGGGATGCCAGCGCGTGAGGTGTGGCATCCAGTGCCTCAACCCTCAGCGCCACTGGGCCGCTTGGTCAGCAATTTTTTGAATGGGCTGACTGAGTTATAATTTACTATTATAACTCATGGGTTATAACGGCAAATATGCGCCACATCACTCAAACAAGAGCTGCATCCTGATTGGCTCTTCACTCTTGTTGGGCGGGCTAAATGCAATCAGAAACATGACGGTGCCTTGTCCCCGCACAGCGAGAACCCGCCAGACATGGACTGTTTCTCATTTTTTATTTAATTTCTTTAAAAACAGTACAGCACCCCGAACACATCTTTTTTTCTTAACAAAATCTATTTAGTTTATCCTGCCATTCTGACGGTGTATTGAAACACTTTCACCGTAAATAGCTCCGACCTCACTGACTGAGGTAAGGATGATCGTGGTTGCCATTCAAATCTATAACTACAAAAACAAAGGCAAATGAAATATAAAAATAAGTAAACCAGCTGCAAACCTCCCCCCCCAAAAAAAATGGTGTGTGTGTGTAAGTCAGGGAGTCACAGACACTAGATGAAGGCTAGAACAAATTGCTGCCCAGCAATTATAAATAATAAGGGATGGGAAGTGTACTTAAACTCAAAATGAATGGTTGCCCTTGCTGTGGGATGCTTTAATAAACCCCCCGGGTTTTACCCTCAGGGTTTATGTAGCATCTCACACCTCGGGCCACCATTAATTTCTCAGTAAGCACACTTCCTCATCCATTATTGTATATGTAATGGCATTTAACTCAGAGTCCAGTCACATAACTTACTATAATTGTACTTCTCTATCAGGAACAAGCAACACCCATGTCTGTTGGGTGGGGAAAACATGTTCTGAATAATCCCAACCATAATTATTTCTTCATCATCATCATCTTCTTCCTCCTCCTCCTCATCATCTGCATCAGCATCCTGTTTCTCCTCTTCTTCTTCTGCAGTGAAAAAAATAGATTTAAGTTCTTTTGAACCATGAACTTTACATTGGGCCCACGCCACAAAATGAGTACTGGGGAACCAAGAATCTCTGTGTAAACCAGGAAATAGTTGAGGTGAAATGGCACTATTCTCAGTTCACACACAGGACAGAATTGAGCAGGAGAAGTACTTAAATGTCAGCAATTCAATCAACATTACTAACATCTTGTTAACTATTTTACATATTATTAATAACCTAATCCCACATTCTAACTAGTTAACCATCTTTCATTATTCTATAATAAAAACTACTCCTCTGTACAACATGTACTTGTTCCCTCAAGAGTTTAACCCCCCTCCCAACAGTGACTCCACCCCTCGACCATATGTGTGGACTCTGGAGGGGGGGGGACAGTTGGTGCTGAATTTGTTTTAGCTCACTCTTAGCAGTAAGCCCCCGCCCAGCAGGTTTCTTTAGATCCCCAACCATCCCTGAAAAAAGCAGCCCAGCTTGCCAACTTAGATCCACATATCATATCTGCACATAGTCTTCAAAACTTTCCTGCAGCTACAGTCTAGCTGCTAGGATTACCCCAGTCAGCTGATATTTGCATAACTTGCACCAAGTTCTGTACGGACAACCACACATACAAAGTTGTGTTTTCATTGAGAAGTGAGACATCATAGACCAAGGGCAATGCTCTAGAGGGATGATGCAATTTCGCCTTGAGATGGAAACATCCTAATTGCATGTGGTTTCCATTCCTTGTTATAGATTGTTATAGATTGTATGCATCTTCTGTCTAACTGTGTCTTGAACGGTGGTCAAACAAACAGAAAACAGCAAAGATTAAATTAATAGCTACACGAGCTGGTAACATTTCTAGCAGTTCATCTTCTCACAAAGGAGTTTAGTTTGGGTTTTTCAGTCCAGCTGATGACTTCCTTATGAGATGGCTTGCAGTGTAGCACGAGGCATCTCAATAAACATTTGATTTGATGCTCCTGCATCACAGTAGTGACATAGCTAGTAACAATAGTAACATGCGGACATCACTGCTGTAGTACAATAGCATTTGACACTATAGTATATGTTCTAGTGTTGTGTACGGAAATCTATAAACTTCAAGATCCTGTAGTACTGCAGTAGTGATGTCAGAATGCTGTTGTACCACAGAAGCTATGTCACTACTATGGTACAAGAACACAACGTCTAATGTCTATTAAGATCAATCAATCAATCAAACTTTATTTAACCAGGCAGTTACACCATTGAGTAAGCCATTTGCAAGATGGTCCTGGACACAGAGGACACTTTTGCTTATAGTAGACAGCACTTCATACAAAAGTAGACATCGGTACAGGCAGTTACAATATACAAAATCAGTACTTGGATGAATCAGACATGTAAAGCAAGTGCAAATATAGGCATTTAAAGAGCAGCATATACAGGTTGTAGCTTATAGAGTACAAGTGAAGAGAGAAAGGAGGGACACAGAGAAGGGCAGTGGGAAGAAAGGGTATCAGACACATAGTAGAGAGGGAAAATAGGGCAGCCTAATAGAATGAGGCCCCCGCGAAGCTAATTGATGAGAGGAGGGAGGTGGGGGGGTTGCCCTAAAGGGATGCTGGCCAACACGAGAAATAGGCGGCCCAGGATTACAAAGGTTAAGGGACTCAGTTGAGTGGGGTAAGGCTTTACCTGAAACAATCACACGCCATTTTCAGGCCTCTATAGAGCAGCCCCCTAAATATAAAATGGCTGGGCAGCAAGGAGATTTTAAGTAATTTTTGCATGTTATTCAAAGCACTGGTACAAAGGAGCTAATGGCGGTTGAGCCAAGACATGTTATTGTTCGTGGTAACTTAAGGAGGACAAAGGAGGAGTTCCTTAGTCAGTAGGCACCCTTTGAACCTCGCATTTGACATGTCTCCTGTTAGCAAACTAAGCACCACAAGCACTGCTAGCATAGCTACTAGACCAACCATAGCCCCCCTACCGACCGCCCCCTCTTCAAGTTCTAGCCATTCTCCTACTAACAGGTGGGGGACCTGCTCCTCTCACTGGACACCAAAAAGAGTGCTGGTGCCGACAGGGTACTGTGCTTGAGTCTGAAACCTGATTGGACTGAACTGAGGATTTTCTCACGATCTAAGTACTCTCTTAATTGAGAGTTTATAATTTTTTCAAGTAGCTTGGATAAAACAGGAAACAATAAAATAGGCCTATAGTTGTTCAAGTCAGTGGGGTCTCCTGACTTGAACAGGGGGATAATGTGTGCGGTTTTCCAACTAGGCGGTAATTCCCCTTGGGATAATGAGCTGTTAAAGAGATGGGCAATTGGAGCTGCCAGATAATAAGAACCTGCTTTTAAGAAAAAGGGTTCAAATGAATCAGCACCAGCACTCTTTTTGGTGTCCAGCGAGAGGAGCAGGTCCTCCACCTGTTTGTCAGAGACTTGCTGGAACTTGAAGAGGGGGCGGTCGGTAGGGGGGCTATGGTTGGTCTAGTAGCTATGCTGGCGGTGCTTGTGGTGCTCAGTTTACTAACAGGTGACGTGGTGAATGCGAGGCCTACAGTGACAAAGTGGTTATTGAGCTGACTGAGGGACCTGCAGTGTAGATGCATCATGCTACACTGCAAGTCCCTCATAAGGAAGGTCAGCAAGACTGAAAACACCCTAAGTAAAGTGATTTGTTAAATGATTGACAAATAAAATATTGCCAGCTCACTGAGCTATTACTTAAAGCAGCACAGCAATGAAAAATGATTAAAAAAAAAGGCTAGTTTCAGCTACAATTAAGAATGATATTAGCATACCTGTCAAATTTACTTGTCTAGGTACCTCCTATGCTGTGTACCATAAAACATTTTTTATTTACTGCTGTACTAACCCTTGCCAAGTCTACAATGTTATTTCTATGGAAAATGTGGTGGCCATCTTTTTTTAAGAAAAAAATAAATTAAAACATTTATAAAAATCAAATGTTGGTAGAATTAAAAAATTGTACCAAATTAAACTGGAAAATGGCTGGAATCTTTTGCAGCGGAAAACGGTGGGGTCAATTTTTTGCCCAGTTTTGTTGCACTGTTGCTTTAATTCACACTACCCCTTTTTAATCCTAACCTGTTTGTTCTCATTTATTGGACTACAGTTCAAGACAGAGAAAGTATGTGCCTGCCCGACGGCGCAGGGGAAGGATTACTGCTCGGAGTACCAGTGACCCGGGTTTGGGAATGGACCTGGGTGGCTGGAGGGCCAACCAGGGAGGAGGATTGAGCACCCAGAAGCTGCTCTCCTCCTCTGGGGAGGGTGGGCTGCTTGTCCCGCCAGTCTACCGCCACCTGGGTGACCATGGGTGGAGGTGCAGCGGGACAGCTGGAGGAAGGGAGGGAGGGAGGATGTCGGCTGGGCGCCGGAGCATTTGCACATCATGATGTGCTCTGCCCCTTGGCTCTCCTGGCGTGCTGATGCCCTGAGGGGTGGGCCAGAAACAAGGAAAATACCCCATCGCTATGGACGTAAATGGGATCTGGCTGCTCCAGATAACCCATAACTGGGCCCTCGGTAGATGCCACAGCAGATCTCCTGACACTTAGTAATGGACTGGATGAGGTGGGGACCCCTTCTCCCTGCCCAGGGCAGGCCTGAGCACGATGGAGGTGGGTCCAAGTGACACTTGAGAGGTACCTGGGAGGGATTAGGGAATACCAGCCTAGGGCTCCTGAAGAAGTTCCTCCGCATTGCAGAGAGCGGGTAAAAACAGATTAAAAAAAAAAACAGAAAGTAAATTAAAACACATACTATACAAAAGAATGACTGGACAATCACACACAAGGCTGACATTTCCTTCACTGGGTGAGAGGACATCAGAGACTGCTCCTGCTCTGCTCTGGGGTGTATGATGTTATCTCACTGTGTTATGGAAACAGTTTTGTTCTGTAGGGCTGTACACATAATATGGTTCATACAGAATAATGTAACAGCATTGAACTCTACCTAACTGAAAGATTTCAAGAGCTTGAGAAATTGTTACACAACCACAAATGACAGCCAAGAGTGAAATTTAACACTTCTGGGAGGGGACACCGGTATAGACACTGGAGCAACTCCAGCAATTTTGATAATGCTTATGTCACAGCCTCAAGTTAACATCATAACACTCAGTACAGATAAAGGAACATAACCCAGCGATTCTATTTAAATAGAACAAGCATTTCTAATTTGATATTTTTGGCAATGTAATCCCAAATCAGATCGTCTAAAAGGAAATAAATGTATTCAAGTGCCCCCCCACTCCTTCACCCAGTTTAACACCCCCCACTACAGCATTTGCGATTCTACAGAGCTGGTAGAATCCTGCATCTGCTTAACTGCATTTCTCTAACAGGTCATATAAGGCAACACCCTAGTGATCATACTTTTTCTATGTTCTGCATCTGAGACCACGTGGCAATAGGATACGCCTGCAACAGCCCGAAGACTGCAGAGCAGGCATTGAGTGGAGTGCCGTGAACACTTTGCTACCTTTTTCACTTTCACTGGCATGCCTACCCTTCACTGATGTTTGGGTACTAATCCCGCCCCCCAGTTACCGAAAAGATCTATACAAGCAGTGACATGTCTGCAAACTAGTACAATTAGCTAAAGCAGCTTTACCCTTTCCTGTCATAGGTTTCCAGATGTTTGATACTTTCAACCCCAGGCATGATGTTCTAACGAATATGTATAATGATATGTCACAGAGGGCCAAAATCGCTCCATTTTCATGCAAGACTAATTCAAGGGTATGACCGTATGGGTAACTATAGCATTTTCCCTGGGAATCTCAGTAGATCTGGGAGCCTGGTCATTACAAGATGGTGTGAAGAATAATACGCCATGGGTGTGCAGCAAAGTGCAACCACCACATGCCCTGTGTGGGTTGTGAGGCCAGGTACAGCCGATGGCCTTCAACCACCAGGAAAGCCAAGTACAGACCGTTCCACTAAAACATTTGGCAAAAGGTAATAAAAAGTGGTTGCATAATTAATTAGGCAGTAACTTACCTGAATTGCTGCTGCTGGTATTGGGTGGAGTGTCATACTCCATGAAACTCACAGGATGTTTAGAATAGTTGGGGGAATCTTGTAGTGTTTGTGGGAGGGGTCACTCAGGGGGAAAGGGAACACAACAGAGAGGTCGATGTACTCGGATGCTGAGAGCGTGCCACCGACGAGATCCTGCAGAAAGCAGCTATTAGAGCTTGTTGTCAGAGCTGGCATCGCCATCATTGTCAGCTCCATCCCAGCTGCTTGCAGTGAGGCAAGCTTCTCAGAGAACACCTTCTCCAGCTTGGCAGTGGCTGAGAAGTCGCTCCACATACAGTCCTGGATAATGATGGACTTGAGGCAGGGGTCGTCCTCCAGGTCGCAGATGAAGCTCTGGTTAACCAGGTCACCCCCAGGAACTCTGAGACTATTTCTAGCTGGTCGGCAGTGGAGGGAAAGAAGCTGAAACTCAACCTGTGGCTGGGGGACCATGAAGGAGTGGGCAGCAGCTTGAATTTCTCCCAGAAGTCTTTGCTGGGAGCCGGCAGCTGCATCAGGCTCTACTGCAGGTAGAAGTTCTCCTTCTCATCCTCGCAGTAAAAGTAGTGCTGGATGGAGTCATAGTCATAATCATAGTTTTTGCTTGGTGTTTTGGAGATTGACTGCCTACAAGAAGTGGAAATAAAATATAAAATACTTTAATACAGCTACAATCTACCCACACATTGGCTTTTGTGGGACTGTGACGTGGACGGCGACAGCTGCCGCTATGTTTATTGAAATGTTACACCAGGCAAGGCATGCCCTGCAATGAGGGGGCACTCCCCCATTGCAGTGGTGAATTTCTTTCAAGTTGGTGGCACGCTTCTGAACTGCTGTCATAGACAGTGTGCTTATTCATTGGTGCCACAGACACAAGCCCCAAAAAGCAGTGGCGACATTGGCTACAACAGTGCCGCACCTCCACAACCTGCTACTCCAGCAAGCTGTCACAACATGTTTTTTGTGCATGTGCACAAGCAAACATAAAAATGCATTGTTCAAAAAAAAATGTATGTATTGTTTTACTAATCTTCACTGCTGAAACACATCTGAGCTCGCACTGCTAGTTCCTATATTACAGCCAAAATGACACATTTGGACTGAGCCACTGTAGCTGAATCTGGTAACAGAATGTTATTTATTTTTTTTTAACAGCGTTAAACACATGTTTTAAAATCATTATTGTTGACAAATTAACTGGGGGGGGGGTGATAAAGTACAGTCTGCCAAGACAGCATAGGCAGAGAGAAGAATAGGCAGACTGGGTAGGATAAGAGGTCCTTATTTGCCATCAAATTATGTGTTTCTAAGTTTGGAGCTTTCTCTGGACATCCTCTGTGTCTTTCCTTGCTCCCAGTTCTGTTGAAGATTTTTAGCGCAGTTTTAGTCCATGGAAAACAGGATGCCCATCATATTAGAGATCTACAGTGTATGCCCATGGACAGACAGCTGTGAAACCTTCTGCCTCTGCCTTGCCGTACACCACGTAAGCAGTGTCTTATTCATTGCCTTCCGCCTGCAGCTGGTTGCCAGTTCCTCCGATGTAACAGCAGGTGGGTGGAGAATGAGCCCGGTCGCGGTTCTTGGTGGTAATTCTTGGGCTTTGAGAGGCTGTTTCTGTGGGAGTGGGTCTCATAGCAGATGCTCGCCATGCTCTCATCACACAAAGTTGTTTGAATAATAACAAAGTAAAAAAAAAAACATTTAACGTGCAGACCAGGTAGGCTGGCTCGGTGGCACTGAGTGTTGAGGTGCTGGACACCATACCTTGCGCCACGCTGGCGACCTGGGTTTGGACGTGAGCTCGGGCCACCAGGGGTTGGCAGGGGAAGGATAGGATCAAGCATCCGGAGGACTGTTCTCCTATCTGAGGGAGGGATTCAGGGAACCACCGCTGTGTAGCGGCCCCTGGTGACGACCGGGGCACTACCGGAGCGATGGCAGCAAGGGGGGCAGAGTGCGGCAGACAGCACATTGTGCCCAGATGTCATTGCACGTCTGCACTTTGCAAGGGGCCAAAATCAAGGCAGAAACATGGCAGAGCGATGATCTCGGTGGTTGATGGCCACACCCGGCGCCCCCTGGTTCCCGAGAGGATCCTGCCACAGAGTGCGTGAGCGATAATGGCCGGCTCTGTGAGGGTGCCAGACCGGGCATGGGAGGTGCGGGTGCTGGCGGCCACAGATCACGGAGATCCACGCCGCTAGGAAGAAGTACAAAGAAAAATAAGATAAAAACGTACAGACCAGGGAAGCAGATGGAGTTTTGCTTGAGTGAAGGAACTTAGCTGGTAGCTCACAAGGTTGATGGCAAGAGCAGGAGTCTGCAGGGCCCTGTTGCAGGGACAAGGTCTGCACTTACTGCAGCAAGCAGAAGAAACACCAGGCAACCAGCAAAGCAGACGGAGCTTTTGGCTGTTCTTTGTAAATTGTCCTTATGTTTTACAGGGAGTACAGCGTTCAGGGGCTGAGGCTGTACTGGAGCAGCGGGTGGCTTAGCGATTGGTGAACAGGGAAGCAACAGGATTTGATTAAAAAGTTGTTTAAGTAATAACAAAGCAAATTAAAAAAATAACATACAGTAGAGCAGGGAAGCAGAGTTTTGCTTGAGTGGGGGAACTTAGCAGGTACCTCACAAGACTGATGCAAGAGTAAGAATTTGCAGGGACATGAACTAACATTTTGGGTTTTTTTTCTCCATAAAATGGGCTGACTGGATGGGCCTAGCAGTTCTTATCTGCCGACAATTTCTATTTTTCTATCCACTCTTCTCATTAATTCCCCCCTCCATCTCCCAGGACAATGGATTGCTAGGAGAAATGTGCAATGGATGAACCATGATGGACCTGCTATGTTCCATGATCCTTGTCATCTCAACCTTCCATACCCATCCTATTGCCACCGCCAAAGGAAACTTTGGCGAGTCTGTTTATTTCCCATTTGTTCATTCCCTGTTTGCTTACATGGATGCTTGGGAGAGGTGGAACAGTGAGGACATAACAGGAGGCTGTGCTTGTACAGCTGGGTGCATCTGGACCAGGTGAAAAGGGCAAGCAATTAAAGCTAATCTTTTGGATCTTATTGTAAAGTTTTAATTTGCCAAACAAATGCTGGATATCGATGTAACACCAGCTGACTTGTTTTAAATAAATTGCAAACTATGCAGAGCTTTCAGGGTATGAGTTGTTAATAGAAATCATACTGTAAGGGCAGAACGGGGCATGCGCAGTACTGTAGGGTGAGGGGAGGATGATGAGGACTTCTGCATTAGGGGGTTGAGCACCCACAATGCTACTAGAAAAAGTGCTTACATTTTTTTCCCAACTAAACAGAGTAACCCCACCTCTTCCCCTGGCTGTGTTGTGTTCTTCTGGTTGACGGCGGACCATCGACCGATGAGCCCACTATGTGTGAAAAGTATTAGCTCATTACAGATGTGCAGCACACAACCTTTGTTTTAGGTTCTGATAAGTCAAAAGAGGAGGATGTTCTGTGTCCCACGGAGCTCACCTGGCCGCCTGCTTTTTCCTAATCACTGCATATCTAGCAAGTGGGTGCTCCTTGAGACTGACTGCTCATTGTGCTTTTTATGCTAATCTCCCCGAGAAAGAAAAACAGTAGCACGATCTGATCATAGAGGGAAAGAGTTCTTTGATTCCCTCTATTTTGTAGGATACAAAACTCCTTACAAAAGCTGTCATATAACTTCGAGAGTGGAGAAGAGAGAGCTGCTGAAACGTACAAGAGAATAAGTGCAGTCTCTCGCTCTCTCTCTCAAACACCCTCTCACTCTCCCCCCTCGCTCCTGACTTAGGAGAAAGTTGCCTACAGTTTTTTTTTCAACAAAAAGCAGCAGTAATAAACATAAATAAAAACAGAAATGACATGATGAACTGATGATGATGTTAGAGACAGACAGCTGTTGAACGATAATCTAGAAGGTACCCACCAATGAGTGCTCAATGAGGCTGACTACTTGTTTTGCTGTTTTTCGGGTTTGGTACATTTTCCTCTGATATCCCGCTCCAATCATAATACCGATGCTCGAATACCCAGCAACTAAAATCCTATTTTGCAAAATACCAATGGTCTTACTGATGCACAACCGACAGTTGCTGCGAGGGTGTTTAAAGTACAGAGTGTAGGGGGGTGATAGCTCTCGTTGCATGGAGTAGCAATCATTTTGTTTATTTACTCGCTGCACCATGCCACGGGGTCGGTGACGGTTTGCATGTTTGAGGGAGTATTTCAGCACTCAGCACACTGCTGCTGTCAGACCGAGCCAGCTCTGAGAGACAGTAGTGGGGGGGGGGGGGACTGGAAGCATTCCGATAGTTGCTGGAAAAAAGAAAGGTGATTCACTTAATCTAGCTCCAGTTCCTGCATATCCAGCCTCCAGCAATATTTCATAAACAGTTAACATGTTACATTTACATCACCTTGCCTACCAGAGATGTTTGCTGTTACTGGAAGACCGAGGAGGAAGTCATGGCAGATGGTGTCTCCAGCTAGAAGTTTGGTGTGCACATCATGATGTTAATTGGGGGTGGGGGGTGGCATTTATTCAAGTGTTTAATTGTTTTGTGTCGTAATGCCACATAGCTGCAGCAGTTTAGGCTGATTTGCACAGGTAGCAAGCTTGCAGGTTTGAGGGAGTACATCAACCAAAAATGGAGTTTTGTTTCAGTTAAAAAACATGCAGTAACTTGTACATATGGAGAAAAAGTAATATCTTAAGGTTGCAGGTTTGAGGGAGTATTTTGGCGGAAAATGGAGATTTAGTATTGTTTTTTATTTCACATGTAGTAACTATCTTTATTTCTGTCAGTATTTTGGGACATGGGATTTTAACAGTCGGGAATACAATGCATCCGTAATTTGAATGTGTCAGTATTTCAGAGTTGGTCATTCAGCTGTCGGGATTTTAAGATACGGCCAATCGTACGGATCCCTTTTATTCTGATCTCTCTAAGAAAGAAAATCAGTAGCATGGTCATAAAGGGAAAAAGTTCTTTGATTTCCTCCTGTTTTGCAGTCAAAAAATTCAAAATTAATTAGAGAAGCTGCTGTATACCCTCCTTAGTGAGGAGAGAGAGAGAGACACTGAAACTTACGCGTGAACGTGCAGTGTCTGTCTCTCTCTCTCTCTCTCTCTCGCTCTATCCCTCACTCCCATTGCTCCTTCCTTACTTAGAAAAAGTGCTGTTGAGTTTGCTTTTTCCAACTAAAATCAGCTGTAAAAAAACAAGTGCCAGCCTGCGAAGACAGGGAATTAAAAAAAAATTGTGTGGTGCAGTGTTCCAATGTCCGGAGGCTCGGAGGTGTATCTCTCTCTCTCTCTCTCTCTCTCTCTCTCTCTCTCTCTCTCTCATTCTCCCACTCTCCCACTCCTTGTTCTCTCTATAAAATACTTTAATACAGCTACAATCTACCCCCCAGGTTGGCTTTTGTGGGACTTTGTGTGTGTGTGTGTGTGTATGTGGGTGTTTGGGAGCAAAGGAAGTCTGTGTGTCTCCCACTGTTTTCTCTCTCAGCCGCAGATGACCACGGCACAGCCACAGAACAAATGCTGTGTACTCCGCTGGGTGTCGGTGTCACGGTGGGGCATGCTGAGAAAAGGAAGACGTAGCACATCAGGTATGTAAAGTGGAGACACGTTTTCACCGCTGATTGCAGCTGACCTTTTCTTTCAAGTCAAGACCAGTGCTCTGAATCTGCCCTCATAGACAGCTTGCGGCTCCATTGGTGCATACAGGATGCACCACGCAGACTGAGAACTGCATTGGCAAGGACAGGCACGCACCTCCAGCAAGTCATATTGTCCCAAGATATTTCTTGCGCATGCGCGCAAGCAAACATAATAAAGTATGGGTCAGTTTGTGTAAAATTTGAGTTTACACATATTGACCCATATTTTATATTATATAATCGCTGGGTTTCGTTTTTTCACCACAGCAATTATATAAAATAAAGTGAAGATGTCTCCGTGCAGCCGCAGTCTGACCGGGTTCAGCAGGGTGGCTGGACACGGCTGCTAGAAGAAAGGCATGTCTTTTTTCTTTTTTGGTTAGGAGGCAGTTTGAAATTGTTTAATGCAACGTTTTTTTTTTAAGTTTACTTACAACCAAATCAGTGTGGCTGTCTGGTCTGTTGACCTTAGTTTTGCTTGCGGTGATGCGGAAGAGTGGTGGCTGGTGCTGGTACATGCGCAGCAGAAAGGAAACCCGGTGCGTGTTTGTCGTAATAAACAGAACCCAGTTATTATAATATCAGTCCTCAAATGCCTGGAACAAATATATATATAAAACACAAAAATTAAAACAAAACACCAGGCTTGGGTTTTAGTCACCTAAAGATTAAACAAAAATATAAAAACTCATACTTGCTGTAACCCTTTCATTGTTTTCAATCTACATGGCTATTCCACTGTCTGTCTGCAGTACCTATGTCTGCAGGGGTGCCAAATTTTAAGTAATCAGTACATCCGATGTGGTTACCCATGGAAGATTTATCCATTTTTATGTTTGCTTGTGTGTGCAGCACACAAGAAACATTTTGAGGAGAGCACAGCATTGCAGAAGTGTGGCAGTGTTTGGCCAATCCAGCGAATGCTTTCGGGGGCTCGTCCCTCAGCCACCAATCAACAGGGAAGCTGCCGATGATGGCAGTTTCAGAGCGAGCGTAGGACTTGAGAGAAATCTGCTGCTCCAATCATGGACAGTTTCATTATTGCAGCGGCAGATCTCCCCCCCCCCTTTCTGGCAACCAGGAACATTCCAGCCATGTGCATTACAGTGCACAATAATGTGCATGGCTGGACTTGCTTACTCATTTGCTCAGTGTACCTTTCCCAGTGAAATAAAAAATGAGTCGTGTGGCTTTGCATAATTGGCGGCTCCTGCCACCCACCACACACTCCCCCCAAAGCCAACATCGGGGTGCCCAATCTCCATGTTGCATGCCCCCCCAAAGCTATCTTTTGGCAACAACAGGGTGCCCAATCCCTGTGACAGCATGCTGCCCCCACTATTGTGGCACACTGGAGCCCAGTGTGTCTGGTAAAATTATTTTTTTTCTGACACCAGGATGTCCACTTCTGCTGTCAGATGCACCTCCCATGCCCCATTTTTTCCAGCTGATCTCAGGGGACCCAATCCGGGTTAGCATTGTTCCCCCTCCACTAGTCTGGCACACTGGGAGCCCACCCAGTATGCAAAATCCATGTTTCATAAAATTGCACCTGTAAAAGAAGAAAAACATCCCAATGTGTTTTTTTTTTTACCTATAAAAGAAAACGGTTCCTCGTCGTGCCGGTGGCCCCCTCCCCCCATCTCGACCGTCCCTCTGCACACCTCACCTCCCTGCACCACCTCTCACCCCATACTTACCTCTGGAGTCCAGTGCTGCGATAATCTGTGGACTGGGAACACATCTGCACAATTCAAAAGCCGACCGCAAACTGAAGAAAAGCATGGCAAGCCCTATAATGGGAGTCAGTTGCGGGGGGGGGTCAACTTAAGTTGATAGCTCAGCCATTTTTTTGAGTTTTGGCTCCAAATTTTCAACATGGGGTTCTTGGGACTCCTCTTCATGACCACTGATGCTGTCATTTCGTTTCTCAGTCCAGAAAGGTGATTTCATGGTCACTGTGCAGAATCACCTTTCAAGACCGATTAATGAAACAACAGTACCACTGTTCATTGTGGTGGGGTCCCCAAAACCCTATGTTGCAAGTTTGGTTAAAAAACTCCCCAAAATAACTGTGTTACGAGTGTGCGTTGCACAGTTTGTATGCAAACTTTCAGCTTCACCAATTTTAATATTTTTCACTCCAAATTTCCAACATTGCCATTTTTTCACATCTCCTTATGAACAGTACAGCTTTCATGTTTTGTATTCTGCTTGAAACGTGTTTTCACACCTGTGGTGCAGAATGGCGCAGTCGCTGTGCGAAATCAACTTTTGGGACAGATTAATGAAATCACAGTGCCACTGTTCATGAGGGGTGGTCCCAAAAAGGCCGTGTTGAAAATTTGGTGAACAAATTCCAAAAAATTACTGCATTACACAATTTCTACACATGCCACTTTTTCATATTTTCACTCCAGATTTTCAACATTGCCATTTTTTTCACACCTCCTCATGAACAGTACAGATGTCATTTTTCACATCCTGCCCAAAATGTCTTTTCGCACCTGTTACACTGAATGGCACATTTGCTGTGCGAAATCACCTTTCAGGATTGAGTAACGAAATGATAGTGCCACTGTTCATGACGTGGTGTCCGAAAAAGCCCATATTGAAAATTTGGAGTGAAAATACCAACAAACGCCTGGGGTGTTAGGGTTTCCAACCATAATGCCCCACCCTGTACAGACTGACAGGCATCGGGGGTGCGGCTTGGGGTCATCGGTCGTAATGCTCATGCCATTCCATGCCCATCCCCACCCTGCAGCCACTGATAGGCATCAAAGTGTGCCTTGGGGTCTTCAGCCCTAACATTCACCCCATTCCACTATACTGCACCCATCTCAGCTTATTTCCTTATGGAATGGGGTGAGCGTAAGGGCCGAAGACCCCAAGGCACACTGTCACACCTGTCAGTGTCTGCAGGGTGGGGTGAGGTGGAGTGGTGTGTGTGTTATGGCCAACGACCCAAAGGCACACCCCAACGCCTGTCAATCTTTGCAGGGTGGGGGTGGGGGGTGGTGTTAGTTCAATACTTCACTGCCATTCCTATTATGCATCTCTCTAACTCATGTAGTACCAATGCCAATACCCAGCAAGCAAACATTTGGCACTGACAAATGCTTATTTATTTAGTTCCTGTCTGTGTAAGTTTTTCATTTTTCTTCAAAATACAGTTTCCTAATATCCCCCATTATCTTCCTTAAAAGGTCCTGGTGAGAGATTTGTTTTTGCCACAGTGTGAACAAATATCTTGCATGCTATACATGCCATTTACTAATAGTCAGTATCACTTGCAAGGTGCTTTTATTCCATTTATTCCATTTTTTGGGAAAAATGTCCATACATGATGTTTTCCTGTGTGACTTTTTCAGAGTGGTTCTGACCATTCTTGTGCTAATAATTTATTTTATTTATTTATTTATTTAGTTTTTGTTAACCGGGTAGGTGGACTAGCCATGAAATGACTATTTTCAGGCACGACCCAGGAGAGTACAACAATCAAAGACAGGTACATAGCATGAGTACAGTAAAATTACATATAGTGTAGGTCAAAACTGTCAGTAATAATGATACATACAGCCAGAAACATAACAATTTATCAAATTCCCACAGACTCAGGGTAAAATAACCCTCACAGTCAAGGAATAAAACAACACAGCAGCAAAGAATATTAGTTAAATAAGTTACAGCAATGAAAGTTCAAGAGGCAGTGAAACAAGGCAAGGTCGAATTCCTGACTGGGCAGGATGCATCATCAAGGCCTACAAGGCAAGACTCAGTGTGAAGAGGGGGGCTGGATTAACCCTCAGGGAGATAGTAAGGGTGAGTAGTGCTAGGGGGTAGGGAGGTGGAAGGTAAGGCAAGGAAGCAGCTGGAGGTTGAGGGGGTTAGGGAGGATTTAAACAAGTGCAGGGATCAGCAAGAGAAAGATGTAGGCACAGCTCCATTTTGAAGCTGTAATGGGATCCAGGTTGTCAAAGTGCTTGGAGGAGAGAGTTACAGAGATTAGGAGCAGAGTGATAGAAGGCACCAGAGCCTTTTGATGTTTTACATCTAGGTACATTCATTAGGGACTTATCTACCAGTCGCAGTCCATAAGAGGAGGTCTGAGGTACCAACAATACTGTGAGCATTGAAGGAGTTTGGTTTCTGAGTACAGAGTCAATCAGGGAGCCAAGAGAGTATTGTCGGCAGGCAGAGGGGATAACCAGCCCAGGTCTCTATACAGTTGGCAATGGTGCTTATGCTGAAGTGGCGAGGAGGTGTAATAACAGATATTATAAGTGACATCCCAGTTATGCAGGATAGTTTTATGTGTAGCAGCAAAGGTGGTAGTGCCATAGACGAGGGCAGGGAGTAATATGCTTCTGGCAATAACAAGTTTAGCAGAGGGAGTTAGCATGAAACTGGTCTTGTAAGCGACCCCCAGTTTAGTGTTCACTGCTTTGCAGGTGGATTGTATATGTAGATTGAAGCCCAGGTATTGGTCCAAGAGAATTCTCAGGTACTTAAAAGATGTAGCACATTCTGTTTGTGTGCCACAAAGGACTTGCACCAGCAGTGGAGTTTGGCATGCCCTGAGTTTAGGGGCAGATCCAAGTAACATTGCTTGAGTTTTCTTAACATTAAGTACAAGCTTATGTGCAGACAGCCATTTTTGGACATTCATGAAACCTGAGGAAAGGGATGCGTTTATACTGGCGACATTATCAGAGCTTGAATAGAGTACAAGATTGTCCGCATAGAGAATAGACGAGCATGAGTGAAAAACCTCAGCTATATATTATTGATAAAAAGAGAGAAAAGAATATTGATAATAGCGCCTTCAGATAAGGAGGAGTTGAATTTCACAATCTGAGTTCTATTTGATAGGTAGCTTCCATACCAGGCAGCAACTGGGGGAGAAAAGCTCAGATTGCAAAGAGTGGTGAGGAGCAAGGGGTGATCAACAAGATTAAAAGGCATGCCAAACTCCACTGCTGGTGTAAGACCTTTGTGGCACACAAACAGAATGTGTTACATCTTTACAACCGATGCTACCTATGTTAGTTCTGTATGTATAGGCCTAAATTATCCCTCACATGTACAATGCCTTGTTTTTGTCCATTATATCTGCGATTGTATATGTTTATTGTTGTCCAGGACCACTTTGAAAATGAGCTTGCTCAACGGTGTTTACGCCTGGTTAAATAAAGTTTGATTGATTGATTGATTGATTGATTGAAAGGCCTTAGTAAGGTGTATAAAAACTGCCGCTGTCAGCAGGCCAGTGTCCATATTGGTAAGCACATCAGTTGTGAGTTTGAGAAGAGCTGTGGAGGTACTATGACCTTTCTGGAAGCCATGCTGAGTGTCAAAGAGAAGGCTACACTTTGTTAGGTAGTCACTGGCTTGATTTGCAATAAGTTTTTCCAAGATTTTGCTTAAGACCGACAGGATGGGTATAGGCCTATAGTTAGTAATCTCCTTTGGATCACCTATTTTAAAGGCAGGCGTTACATGGGCAATCTTCCAGAGGTCAGGAACTTAGCTATTGGAGAGGGTCATCATGAAGATTTTAACCAGAGGGGAGGCTATGAATGGTGATGCTAGTTTCAGGAGCTGAGGCTCAAGTGTATCTGACCCGGAGCTAATGTTGTCAGAGATAATCCATAATAGTTTTAAGACCTCAGTCCTTGAGCTTGCCTTGAAGTGGAATGGGGGAATTTTAGGCAATTGTCAAGAAGGAGAGCAGGGGATAGTGGACTGTGTTGATGTAGAAAGCAGCGAGGCTGCCTGAGACGATGGGACGGCAAAGGTATACCGAGACAGATCTGAGAACATTCGATTGAAGGAATTAACTATGTTTTGGTAATCATTGCAATGTACACCATTTAATACCGTATCACTAGGGGTAGATGACTGAGAAGCTCTGAGAAAAGACTTGACGTGGGCACAGAATTTTCTATGGTTCCCAGCAGAGCTTAGCAGTCTTTACAATAGGCACTCTTAGCTGTTCTGACCTGTTTTTTTACAGGAGTTACATAGGGTTCTGTAGGTAGCATAGTCAGCTTGTAGTCCTGACTCTTAGAACTTCTTCCAGCATTTATCCCTAATACGTAGATTTTTCAGCAAGTCTTTGTGAAGCCATCTCGTTTGTTTACCCCTAACCCTCCGGGTCACCTTGGGGGCATGCTTGTTCTGAATGGCCAGGAATTCATCAAGGAAGATACTCAGTACAGACTCAACATCACAGGAAAGATAAATTCCAGAGCAGTTTATCCTCAAGACATCATGCCGAAATGCCTCAATATCCAGGCTGGTGAAACTGGTGAAGGTGACATAGCATGGTGGAGGGGATGGAGCAGCCTTAGGACTCCAAATGCAGAAAGTAGGGAAGTGATCAGTAAGTGCATCAGCCAGGATGCCTGCTGAGTATACATGATCTAGGAGGTTTACCGGTACCCAGTCAATAAGGGTGGAGAATTTTAGTGAAGGAGTAACTCTGGTGGGCTCAGATAACAGCTGGTGAAGGTTATAATTTTGTATCAGGAGAGAGCAGTGTGCTATAGGCAGTTCACAGTCAATTTTGGTTAAGGTCACCCAATATAATGACCTCATTCTGTTTGGAGTGCAAATAGGTCTGTTCAAGTAATTCTTGCAGCCCTACAGTGTCCCCATTTGGGGTGTTGTGGGCACAGACAATGTGGAGGGTTTTTAGCTCCCAGGGTGAGAGTAGCATGAAGGAACTTACAGGTGGAGGATGCTGAGGCTGGGATGGCCATGATGTTAAGGTGATCTTTGTAGAACATGGCAACTCCTCCGCCATGCTTTGAGGAGAGCCTGTCCCTATGGATAAGGGAGTAGTTAGCCAGGGAGCATACACAGTTGGGGATAGTCTTTTTAAGCCATGTTTCAGATAAGCAGAGTACATCAGGCTTGTAGACACTGACCCAATCCTCAAGTTCAGTGAAATTTCAGGAGAGACCGCTGATGTTCATATGGGCAATAAAGAGCCCTTTGCTAGAAATTGCGGAGATGTCAGCTGGGAGAAACAGACAGGTGGATCCGGGTTCATTTTTACATCCCCTACAAGAAGGATGGCTAAGATGGTGAAGAACCATAGTTTTCAATAGCAGAATGGTGAAGGAACTGCATGCCTCAGCAGGCATTTTTAAAGTGTGGCCACTGCATAGAAGGTGCAACCCTCAAGGAATAGGAGATCCTTGAGAGCTAGCGTAGGTTGAGATGCAGCAATTAGGTCAGAGAAATAGAAATCAACATTTAGGGAGTTAGAGGAACTAGAGGGATAGGATTCTAGGAAGGTTATTGCAATCCAGTTAAGACATAGTAAGAGTAGAAGTGCAGAGAGCAGCTCTAACATGTTACGAAGAGCCATGTTTATGCAAGTGCGTGTAATTACCACACAGAGGGCTAGGCAGAGGAGCAAGGTAGCCAAAAGAAGAATAAAGGTACAGGGTAGAAACAGAGAAAACAGCAGTATGGAATAGAACAAGCATTTGTCAATGCGAGCGTTAAGCTTGCAGGTGTTTGCAGTGGTGTTTTAGCATGTATGGTGCTTTACCCTAATGCCCTGTACGAGGTGAAAGGAAGTTGAGGATCAACCAGATATGTTTAAATTTAATTATTTGTGTTAAGATGTAGGTACCATCAACCAGATGGAAGAGATGTGTGTTTTTTTTGGTGGGGAGTTACTTGTACAGGGCAGAGGAAGAGAGACAGGTGTCTGATGAAAAGTGAAACACTTTCACTTTCATCAGGATGACGTATAGGAACGTGGAGATAAATGTATGACGTATAGGAACATGAAGATAACAATGTTATCTTCACTGGGCAGTCTAGATATCATTTTTTATCCTTGTATTTATCCCAAAACATACGTTGTATAAATATATATATATATATATATATTTCTACACAGGGATAACATGCTTAACAATACAAAAACATTAAATAACATAAATATCTATTTCTAGGACATATTATTGACATTGCACAAGTTATTGTACAAAATAGTAAATACAAGACATAAATGCTACAAGTCTAAAATCTACTCAAGACTCAAAGGCAAGGTTATTTAATTCTATCAGTATAGATCTTAAATATTATTAGTAACATGAGCAGCTAAATTAATTTAATCTTTCTATTTCCTGAGTAAACAATGTAAATGATGTAGATGTACGATCTGAATAAGCCAAAGTATTCCAATACTTAGCAGCCTGGTAACAGCCTGATATTCAGTAATAAATAAGGCAGAGGAGAAAGTTATTGAAGATATATGAAATTCAGGCTGAATTGTGTATAAATATTATGTTTTCCAAAGTTTTCCCAAAGGCGTCAGTTGTTCTTTATGGACTGTGGCCCCACTCCTGGAAATATGCAGACTATCTCTCCCAAAGAGGCCCATATCCTTCCAAGTTGGCCCCCAGTCCTCAATGTAGCAGAAGCACTCTTCTATGCACCATGCCTTCAGCCAGTTGTTAAAAGTCCTGGTGCAAAGCATCCTATCCTCTCCCCAGCTGTATACCGTAACAAACAAAAAAATGGGCAATACTCAACCAGCTATAGTCCATAGATATTTTAAACTGTAGACATTGCACTAGTGAGAATAGCGTGCTTCCAACTTCTTTTATTGATGTACAAAACACAGCATCACAATAAGGTGCAAATTATTTAAAACTTCCAGTACAGATATCAGAAGGGTATCTCTGGCTAGACAGCTGTAACAGTCTCTAACCCCCACATAGACTACAGCTGGGTGAGTGCTGACCATTTTTTCTTTTGTTGTGTTCACATTTCAGCAAGGCGCCACCACAACTTCAGTGCACACTCTTTTCTCATGACAGTATACAGGTAACACTTCAGCAAAAGCCACTGTGTGTGCCACCTGCTTGAGGCCCCTGCCCAGATCCCTGAAATCTCCCTGCACTACCCCTTGCCAGGTCATTTGCCAGGTCATTTGTCCCCAGGTGGATAATGACATCTAGCTTCCTCCCATCTCCTGCTGCCCTACCGATCCTCTGGATATGCTCTCCATCCCTCCGAGCAGAAGCATCTCTTAGGTACTTCACCTCCTCTCCCTTCTACCCCCACTCCCAGGCCTATACCAATAACAATAGACTCTCCCACCAGCAGCTGCTTCCTCTGTGGCTGAGGGCCTTTTCCTCCCTACTTGGGCCTCCCATTCTGAGGATCCCAACTTCCTCCCTTCTTACTTCTATGGGTGCCTCCTCCCAACTGCCCTGTCCTACCAGTACAGTGAAGGAATTGTCCCGTGATACAGGTTGAGGAGTGTGTACCTTCCCACCTCCCCCAACCTCCTGGAGCCCACCAAAGTCCATGCTCTGCCTCTGCCTTGGCATCCTCTGGGAGTGGTGGCAGACTTGGTGGTCCCTGGGCAGAAGCTTCTGTGCACCACTGCCAGTTCGGCCCAGATCTTAGCCGCCTCTGCTCTCAACCCAGAGGGGTGAGTACAAATGGGGCAGTACCTCAGTCTCCCGAAGGTGTCCCAAAAGAATACAACTCCACACCCACTGCCTGCGCCACTTTCATGCTCTTTCCTTCCTTTATCGTAGTGCCAGCTGAAACATCCCTGTACTGTACCTTACTGCCTCATTGTTATGCTCGATTAATTCCTACCTCTCCCTTTGCTGGTCTGAAATGTATCTGTTAAGCTGCTCTAGACAGGGTGTCTCTTCTGTTTTCCTTTTACGCACCTACTACCTGTAGCCTAACTTGATCTGTGTGTCTACTACTCCTTACCCTCTTGCCCAGACTTATTTGATCCCCACCCCAGATAGTGTGTCTCTTACTTTCCTTTTCAACCCCTTACTTGTATCTACCTTGTCCTGGTTCTTACTACTCCTTATCAACTAGATGTTTACCTACATGAAATTCCTGTCAGAGGCTGAATGCTATGCCATTCTGCTTATATTCCTCAAAGGGTGTCAGGTAAGCATAAGAGGTCTTGCTTTTGTGGTCTGACTTTAGCCTGGTGCCTGGATACATTTTTAAAGTTTAAAAAAAGTCTCACAAGTCAGTTTCCCCTCCCTACTCTGCAGTCTGCTCTATTTTTACGTTCACTTGCACGCATGCGCAAGGAACATCTTGGGAGAATGGGACACTTTGGAGGTGTGCCCCTCCCCTGCAATCCCCTGCTCCATTGAGCAGGCGTGGCAGTCCTGTACCAATCGGACGCGGTGCTGTGTATGACAGCAGTGGTCTTCTCTTCAAAGAAAACCACCACTGTCATATACAGCACCACGCCGCCCCCCAATCTTGCTGCACGCTGGGAGCCCACCCCAGCGTGGCCAACGTCCCGTGTCATTTGCCGTGACGGGGTGCCCAATCCCTGTCGGCTCCAGGCCCCCCAGCTATTCTTCTGCCATGCTGGGAGCCCACCCAGCGTGGCAAACGTCCCAAGTCGCTCTTTTTTTTTTAAAACCTGTAAATTGAAAACAGTCCCACGGCGCTTCTCCCAGGCCCCCTCCCACAACTCGCACCCACCCACTGCGCACCGCCTCCCCACACACCCTTCATCCCATACTTACCTCCGAGTGCAGCGCGATGATCTTCGTGGACCGGAACACGTCTGCACTCTTCAAAGCCGACCGCGAACTGAGGAAATGCCGGTAAGCTGTATAATGGGCTAGATAGGGGTTTTCAACTTTATTGCATATCTCAGGCATTTTTGAATTTTTGCACCTATCAACATGGAGTTTTGGACCTTCTCATGATGATGTCACTGTCATGGCGTTATTCGGGCCCGAAGGGTGATTTCGCAGTCACTGCGGAAATCACCCTTTGGGCCTGAATAATGCCATGACAGTGACATCATTCATGAGAAGGGGTCCCAAAAACCCCATGTTGAAAATTTGGTGCAAAATTCCACAAAATGACTATTTTACGAGCGTACATTGCGCAGTTCCTACGCAGGCTCGTAAGTTCGCGAATTTTCAATATTTTCACTCCAGATTTTCAACATTGCCATTTTACCACACCTCCTTATGAACAGTACAGCTGTCATTTTTCACATCCTGCCCAAAACGTGTTTCCGCCCATGTAGCGCACAATGGCTTAGTCGGTAAAGCAAATCAATGTATGGGACACATTAAGAAAATCACCATGACACTGTTCATTAGCAGAGGTCTTAAAATGGCTGTGTTGAAAATTTGGTGAAAAATTCCTAAAATGATTGTTTGTATTTAGCTGCAAGTATTATGCAGTTCCTACGCATTGTAGGTTTCCATGTAATTCTCAATATTTCCACCCAGATTTTCAACATTGCCATTTTACCATGCCTTCTTATGAGCAGTACAGCTGTCATTTTTCACATCTCACCCAAAACATGTTCCGCCTATGTAGCGCATTAACAGCTTGAGTCGGTGCAAAATCAATGTATGGGACACATTAAGAAAATCACAGTGACACTGTTCATGAGCAGAGGTTTTAAATGGCTATGTTGAAAATTTGGTGAAAAATTTAAAAATGACTGTTTTACGAGTGTGCTGCAGGTTCCTATGCACGCCGTAGTTTAATTTTCAATATTTTCACTCCAGATTTTCAACATTGCCATTTTACCACACCTCCTTATGAGCAGTACAGCTGTCATTTTTCATCCTGCCCAAAATGTGTTTCACTATGTAGCACACAATGGCGCAGGTCGGTGTATGCAAATCAATGTATGGGACACATTAAGAAAATCACAGTGACACTGTTCATTAGCAGAGTTTTAAAATGGCTATGTTGAAAATTTGGTGAAAAATTCTAAAATGACTGTTTTACTGAGTGTGCATTATGCAGTTCCTACGCAGGCTCGTAAGTTTGAATTTTAAATATTTTCACTACAGATTTTCAACATTGCCATTTACCACACCTCCTTATCAGCAGTACAGCTGTCATTTTTCACATCCTGCCCAAAACATGTTTCCCACCATGTAGTGCACAATCAATCAATCAAATCAATCAAAACTTTATTTTAAAAGGTGCTTTTCTCCAACCAAAGCGCCTGTACAATTTCATAAAACAATAAATAAACAAGATTTAAAATTATTATAAATCATTAAAAGCTATATTAAAAAGGTGGGTCTTCAAAGCTCCTTTAAAACTTAGGACAGTCGGGCAATTTCGCACCTGACGAGGTAGAGAATTCCACAGGGTCGGGGCCATAAAACTAAATGATCTAGCCCCTGAAGTTTTCAAATGAACCCTGGGAATCTCCAGCAATCCCTCGTCAGTGGATCAGAGGGGGCCGGAGGGACAGTAGGGGCAAAGGAGCTCTTTCAGGTAAGTAGGTCCCTGGTCGTGTAGGGCTTTATAGGTCAGCAAACCGACCTTGAAGGTGATTCACCAAAACACTGGCAGCCAGTGCAGTCCGCGGAGCACAGGCATTATATGGCTGGATCTAGAAGATCCAGTCAATAACCTTGCCACCGATTCTGCACAAGCTGCAGACGGCGTTCAACCCCGATAGCCCTAGGTACAGGGAGTTGCAATAGTCAAGGCGAGGAATGGCGTGGATCAACATTGAAGATCCTCTGAGGAACCAGGTGCTTCACCCTGGCGATATTCCTCAGATGGAAAAAGGAAGTTTTGACCACCGCTGACACCTGGGATTTAAGCGTCAAGTGGTCGTCAATTATTACGCCAAGATTCCGCACCTGATCTGAGGTTGTCAGCTGAACGACCCCAAGCCATAAGCCTGAGGGCGATCCATCCGGCAGACCCGCCTCACAGCGACCTTTATCCACGACTAACACTCAGTTTTCTCCGGTTTAACCTCAGCCAGCTCCCATTCATCCAGTCCTGGATTTCGCAAGGCAGTTATTAAATACCGATAAGGCAGCATCCTGGTCGGGCACAAAGACATATACAGCTGGGTATCATCTGCAAGTAATGAAAACCCAAACCGTATCGTCTAATAATTGCTCACAACGGCAGCATATACACCGCAAACAACATAGGCGCTAAAATAGAACCCTGAGGTACCCCGCAGGATAGGGAGACTGACGCCGAAGAAAAGATTCCCGACACCACCCTCTGAGTCCTACCCTCGAGGTAAGATCGAAACCACCTGAGGACCATACCAGATAATCCACAGATGGACCGCAGACGCTCCAACAGCACACCATGGTCAACAGTGTCAAATGCTGCAGAGAGATCGAGAAGTACCAAGATAGAACGGGTCCTACGATCTCTCGCTATTAGGAGGTCATTTAGTACCCGAACAAGTGCTGTCTCGGTACTATGCCTTTTCCTAAATCCTGACTGGAGAGAATCGTAAATATTGTTGTTGGTTAGATGATCATCCAACTGTACTGCGACCACCTTCTCAATAACTTTACCCACAAAGGGTAAGTTAGAGACTGGTCTGTAATTTGCTAGACAGTCTGGGTCTAAGGAGGATTTCTTTAGAAGAGGCTTAACTATAGCTTCTTTAAGGGATCTGGAAAGATCCCTCTCTAAAGACTTCAGACTATCAAAGCCAGGACTAGGCGATTTTATCCACACAATCCACTAAAAGACGGTGGGGCCAGGGTCCAAATCACAGTTGGTTGGTCGCAGCGCCGGATGACCATCACAATATTATCGATTGTGGGGAGGCTGAAGTCAGACCATACAAACTGAGTGTTCGACATCTGCCGCCTACCATCACCGCTCCCATTGGAGGGAAGGACGGACGTCTGATCTGATTTTGGCAACCTTATCTGCAAAGAGAGCAAACTCCTCACACCGTTCTGGAGAAAAGGCTTTCTGGGCTGAAGACAGGCTGGATTGCACAGTCTGTCCACAGTCCGAAGAGCTAGCTGGTTTTCTTGCAGCCGCTTATCTCTCCTGACAGGAATTCTTCCTTCTTACAAGAGATTGCGGATTGATAGGCCGTATAATGGTCCATCAAACTAAGTTTGTCATCATCCAGACCGGACTTCCGCCAACGCCTCTCCAGCCTTCGTCCAACCCTCCTCAACTCCCTCACGGTCTCATCAAACCATGGAGACCTGGGGCGAAGAGTGAGAGGACGAACACGAACAGGTGCAATAGAGTCCAGGGCCCCTGTCACCGCCTTATTATAGGCATGTACCAGGTCACCTGGATCCGAGCAATCCATCGGTAGGCCCGATAGGTCCAGCACCGCCATCAGGTCATCCGGGGACACACCCCTTAAAGGGAGGTACTGTACCATCTCTGAAGGGGCTGACCTAATAGGGGTGGCCTCAAAACTGAACCTAATGGAGTGATGGTCAGACCATCCGAGTGGTTCCACCACCAAATCAGATATCCCCATCCCAAGAAGGAATACCAGGTCCAATGAGTGTCCACCAACATGAGTCGAGGAGGAAACAACCTGTGTGAAGCCCAGTGATACCATCAACTGGAGGAAGTCTTGACCAAAGTGTGAGAGTTCATCGTCGACCCAAGAATTGAAGTCCCCAGAACCAACCATCTGGGGACCCCAATGTCAGGTCGACAATGAAGTCTGCGACTTCCTGCAGGAAGACATTCTGCCACCTGGTGGACGGGTATACTAGCATCCTGCACCCACACCCTCGCCAAGACACATTCAAAGGATCTGGTGACTCCCACTGGTACCTCCACCAGGCCCAGTTCTGACTTAAAACATATGGCAACACCCCCGCCCTCACGATCCTGCCTCAGGCGGTGTATCAAAGTACCGCTGGAACTGCTGCTGCTAAAACTGGCCCAGCATTTCCATCCAGCCAGGTCTCGGTGATGCACGCCAGGTCAGATGACCCAACAAGATCGGCTATAATGGCCGTCTTGTTTTTGATAGACCTGGCATTACACAACACCGCCCGAGTAGGATGAGCCTCCAAGGATGACCGCCTTGCCTGATGATCATAATCAGAACCCTTGGGTATGGGCACCAAGCAGGGAAAACCCCTTTCCTGTGCCCATTTCACCCCAGGGCATCTCCTTGACCTCACTAACCCTATCCGCCCGCTCCTTTCCATTCCCCCCCCAGGCCCGGCACCAGCCCTCTTCCTCCCCCTCACAATCCCCAAAGCCCTACATCTTCTATAAACTCCGGGTGACAGGGGGGGACAGAGAAAAGGATGAAGGTCCCTGAGCCTAGAGGGGTAATACCTACTGTCCTATTTTCATTCTGACACATAATTAACACCACAATCCACAATAATAAACCCCACAAACTTATATAAAATTCTAAATAAAACTAAAACACAACACTCAAATATCAAAATATAAATACAACAATAAACAAAATTATACCCTATCAGTGTGTCAATATTTGTACTTTAAATTTATCAGAACATTTTATCCATCTACCCCACCCCAGTGCTCTCACCACTGTGGGGGAAGGAGCTGCACCTATACAAACCCCTAACATAAAATTGGCTTTTTTTTTCTCGTTATCCTAAAACCAATATCCTCATTTACCCAAGACGAACACAAAACAAGAGTTCAAAATCTTTTATGTACACACTTATGTGCTCTCACCACTTCAGCATGGGCCAAACTTTAATCAGTCTCCTCACGAGACTGAAACAGTTATAAATGAACTCAGTTTTAAGTTCTTCCAATAGTTCTCACATGCTGGCTAAAGCAGAAAAAAAAAATTCAGATATACTTCACCAGTTCGAGCAGTCCACACCGCGGTCTACACAGTTCCAACTTCCATCCAAATTTCCCAGTGACCAGAGACCAAAACCAGAATCCTGCAGGCAGTAAGCAAACAAACATCAAATATACCTCTACTGCAGGTTCCAACTCCACCGACCCTCGCTGTGGAGAGGCAGGCAGGACCACCCTCCGGTGGTACCCCTGCCTCAACTAGGGAGCAGAGTAACCCCCACCGCCCTCCGGAGGCAGAGAAACCCGTCACCCGGTCTGGACCAGGGAATCAGAACCCACAAATTTGTAGAGGAGATCAGTAAGCAATTTTCACTGCCTGCTATCCTGCAGACCACTTCCTCTTTCCAGCAGGTCTGCTCAAACTATGGAACCAGCAACCCTCTCCTGCGGTCCAGCCAGATTGTTCCCCCGAGTCGAAACTGGTACCCGTCACGCTCCACCGCTAATCATTCTCCTTTTCCTACACCATGTAGAGCCACGCCCAGGTAGGGCAGCCACTAAACTTCCAGGGCCAGCCACTGAATCCTTGACAGAGCAACCGGAGACCAGCACCTGACAAAACAGCTCACAAAGAGCAGCCCACGGCAAAACCAGACGCCAACCAGTCAGAAAGTCCACTCAGGCAAGTCTCTCTAGACTTTCTTTGTGTTTGTGAAAACGACTCAGTTTTTAAATGGCAAAACAAAAAAAAAAAAAATAAATGAAATACTAAACGATAACGAAACAATAACGAAAGTAGTCCAAGCCAAAAGTCAAGAGCTCACAGACAACTCACAGACGGCAGCCCAGCATGGCCGCCATCTTCAGTACTCAGTCGCAGTCGGTGTGCAAAATCAATGTATGGGACACATTAAGAAAATCATAGTGACACTTTTCATTAGCAGAGGTCTTAAAATGGCTATGTTGAAAATTTGGTGAAAAAATTCCTAAAAATGACTGTTTTACGAGCGTGCGTTGCGCAGTTACTACGCACGCTCGTAAGTTCGCGAATTTTCAATATTTTCACTCCAGATTTTCAACATTGCCATTTTACCACACCTCCATATGAGCAGTACAGCTGTCATTTTTCACATCCTACCCAAAACGTGTTTCCGCCCATGTAGTGCACAATGGGCGCCCAGTCGGTATGTGAAATCCAATGTATAGGACACAGTAAGAAAAATCACAGTGACACTGTTCATTAGCAGAGGTCTTAAAATGGCTATGTTGAAAATTTGGTGAAAAAAATTCCTAAAATGACTGTTTTACACGCTGCTATGCAGTTCCTACGCACGCTCGTAAGTTCGCAAATTTTCAATATTTGCACTCCAATGACTTCCAAATACCTAAACAGCACATAGAAGCAAGTAACATTCGGCATTGACAAATGCTTGTACTTCTTTGTCACTGATTTTTTTAAGCCATGTCCAAGTGCCAAATACCACTGCAAATACCTGCAAGCGAACATTCGACATTGACAAATGCTTGTTTTCCCTAGTGCGAGCTTGCTCAGAGTGCCTTGTTTCACCCTGAGAGCTTCTGTACCTCTTCCAAGGGTTATTCACCTCCTTGAGGTTTAATTGTGTTGTGACATTTTCTCCTGATCATCATGTTTTGACACAATTGCAGCATTTTTACCCACAGTCGCTTCATTTTTGAGGGTTTTGTACCATTTTATCAAAACTGACTAAAATGCACAAAACTGATGCAAGGGCAGTAAAATGGCTAAGTATGTATAACTGATGTAGCTCACAAAAATGACACAAATGTATATAAATGGTGCAAGTGTCCAAACTGGCGCATGTGTACAAACATTTTGGGAATAATATTTATTGAGAATTTTTATTTCATGATACATACAGATAAAAAAAAATAGAATACAGAATTAGGTAGCTTGAACCAACAGTAATTCCCCACTGGCTCATTTTACAGTTTAGCTAGTGATTCCAGTCCATTCTTGCTCTTACAATAGTTACTTGGTTGTACAACCTACAACCACAGGTCTGACTACTAGCCAGATTTATTTATGTATGTACTTACTTACTTATTTATTTGGTTTTTGATAACTGACAAGATACACTACAGAACTATAGCAGTGTCAGTGGCTCAGTAGGTTGCACACTCACCTCTAAAATTGGAAGATCAGAAGACTGTGGGTTCTATCCTCACACCAGGCACCTGGGTAAATATCCCAAAACTGACACTGTGGTGCAGTATGAGGGAGGTGCTGCACTCCTGAGGAGCCATCTTTTGGATGAGACGTTAAACCAAGGTCCCATCTTCCTATTCCAGTGGTAGTTCACGTGGATGTTAAATATCCCACGGCACTTCTTGAAAAGAGTTGGGGAATTTTTTATTTTAACAACTGAAAAAATCATAACACCAGTATTAAACCATACAAAAATAATTTCTCATTCAAAAGCATAGAAATTTCAATAAGTATTCTAGGCATACCTTCCAAAATTCCACACTTGCGTCAAAGGACACACGCCCCAACTCATCCCCATGCTTGAAAACACAATGTCATAAAATGAACCTTAGTACTTTAAACATATAATTCCTTAAAAATTGTCATTGTTATGATTATTACATAACATGTCTTAATACAGTATAAAATTCCATTCATTCTATTTCATGTATACATTCCCACCCCCCCCCCGAAGAAAAAAGCCTAATTTCTTACTTTTAACTGCCTATAAATACATACAGGTGGTTAATAGGCAAATATAGGGTACCCTCATACTTGGGGATATTTTGAGTCCATCCCATGAAACCTTCTCACCTTAATTTATTTCTCTCTACAACTTTAGTATCTAAAAAGTTTTTATGAATACAGATGTATTATAGAGTAAGGAAAGGGCTATATTCCTCATTTCAAAGCACTTCAAAAGCGTAATCTTTTCTGCCTTCTGAAAGAACTAGGCATACATATTTTCAATCCTCATATTAGCAATCATTCTCTCTAGCCCTACCTGGTTTCCAGATAGTTGTACTGTGCACAATATTCATCATTAACCACCCTCATCCTTGTTATATCATGATCCTGTACTTAAGAGTTGTAGTAAATGAGGTGAGGAAATAAAAAAATGGAACAGTATCAGTTAGCTTAAGAACATTCAATGTTACCTTAAAATGATTTAACTAGACATACAAGTGTAACCTATGTACCTTTAATCCCCCCTACTCCTGCACCATTCTGTATACTTTCAGATCTATATAAACGTAACCAAAACCTCTAACCCTCCATTTTTTTAAACACTCTTCTCCTTTACATTTCCTTAATCCTAAGGTACTCCAAAAGATCTATCTTAACTGTTAACCAAAAGATTCAAATATGGACATGTGCCTCCACCAGCTATCAAATATTGGCTGTGGAAGGGAAGATTTTTCCTTCACATAAATGTTGTAAATTTCTTTAGAACTTTTACCTATAATTCCGAAATGTGTAATCATTTTCTGTTGCAACACAAACTGGCATCCTGTCTGCCAGATAACCCATTTAATCATAGACATAATCACCCTATGTGTACCTTTATGAAACTTAACCCATTCTCAACTATACTGACCATATATTAAAGTATCATAAGAAATACCTTGGAACTGGGAAATGTCCCATTCTTTTGCTAGAAGTACCCAAAATTGATTCATAAAAGAACATACAAAGTAGAGGTGGGTCATTGTTTCCACAATGCCTAAACATCGGGAGCATGACATTTTGCTCCTGACGTTTCACTCCGTGAAAACACACTCCCGACAGTTCACTCCTGTCTGTTTTGCTCCCTCACCACAATGCTCCACATCAATTCACTCCTGCAGTGACATTAACTACTAAACATTCCACTGAGCAGCCATTGTCTAGTTTTCCGCAGTGACATTCAAAACATTTTGGCATAGAGTGCTAAACATTTCACTGTGCAACTGAACATTGTAAAGTTTTTTACCTTTCTTCAGTCTCACCATGTAATCTGGGGAGTTGAATCACGTGATGTGTTGCCACAAGAACTGGCTGGTCACCTTGAGAACAAGTCATGTGACTTTATGTGCCAGTAAACAAGGAAGTAATCCATATGAAGTGCAGAACCAGGGAATACTGAAGGATAATAATACTTAAAACAACTTTATTAAGGTAAAAACTTTAAAATAATGCAGTCAATGTTCGCTCAATAGTCAAAGCAGTGAGCTACAACATGGAAGAATTCCTCTGTTCTACATTCCTCACATTTACCAAACACATACTCCAGTTGAGAAGCATTATCCTTATAGACCGTTTTTGAGGGATTTGGTGCATTTCCAGCAATGATTTGCTCAATTTCAGCATCTTTTTTTTGTATGCCCTTGATGCCATCTATGAACTTCCACAGGGTTGGATGTGATATTGATAGAATAGACTGCATTCCCCTGTGGAACGCTTCAACTGTATTGTTTGTTTTCGCCCTTTGGTCCCTTACAGTGTCACTGTGGTTCCAGTGTGTAATTGGAAACTGAGGGGCTCTGCACCCTGTACCCCACTGATTCCTGCTCCCAATCCATAATTGAATACAAGGATTCAATCAATTATGTATGTAAATACAGTACAGGGAATAAACTATGAGTGGGAGCATAACGTTGCAGGGAACGAATTGTCAGGAGATTAAACTAGCAGGTATAAACTGATGTTGGAGTGGGACGTCGGAAGCGAAAAGTCAGGGAGCAAAAAAGCAGGAGCGAAATGTCATAGACCCTAAACATTCCTATCTGAGACATGTTCATTCTGTCATACCTTTATGATGGTGATTCCCATAACATTTAATCTATTATGGCAACAGAGCCATAAAGTATCCCAAACTTTGGTGGTACCTTGCCTTCTATCAACTGAGCTAACGTCCTCTATATTAATGTTATTTGGTAATGTGAAACAAGGTGAAGTTAGGAAGTTTAACTGCAGTGTCTTTTTATATAACTCCTTTCCATTTGTAAATTGAAGCTCTTGTGCTGTTATTTTCCATAATTTGAGTTTTTTAAACAGATCTAAGATGTGCCCTGGAGTGTCTGTCGGTATACCTTTGAATGATCCCCATTTGTTTGTTTCCCATTTTATGAAAAAATAAGAGCACCTCATTCTTAAGGAGGTTACCCATACAGGTGAGTTCACCTGTTGAAAAAATAAAGTTGGTAAAGAAAATAATCACTGGGTTCAACATATCTAAACTCCCTTTCTTAATTGGCCAATGAGTCTCATTCCATTTTATGGGGTTTAATCTACTTCCCTACAGTAGATGAAAGGCAGTGTTGTACATTTTTACTTCTAACTTCATAGGTAATGGAAAGATATTACTAATTAATAGGAATAGAGGAATAATAAAGATTTTAAACATGTAAACCTTTTTTTTTGTCATAGGAAATTTTTTCCATCGTTCAGTTTTTTTCTTCTGCCTTATCTATTGCCAATTCCCAATTTAAAGTTGTGGAATCTAAATGTCCAAATGTAACTCCTAGAATTCGAAGTGGTGTTAGGGACATCTGATTATCTGAGATCTTCAGCTCCAACTGTATGTCTGGTCTGTGTATGGCTGTCCCTCCACATTTTTGTTTATTTATTTATGAACCAGAGTGTTCTGAAAACACGGTTACTATTTCCATTGCTCTTTCTCCTGAGGCTTTATCTGCTATCACAATAATAGTATCATCTGTGTAACCAAGGGCCACAGGAAATTCCAGTGAATCTGGACCTAAAATATGCTTTAAGTATCTTGTTGAGTTTAACTTTCTTAATAGGGGGTCATTTGAGAAGACGTAAAGCAGGGGGCTCAAAGGTCACCCCTTCCTTACTCCCCTCATTATTCGAATATGTTTCCCTAACTTCCCCTTTACTACAGGACAAAGACTTTTATTATTTTCAATTGTCCTTCATGGACCAATGTGGAATCGCACATACCTGGACTGGAGAAATGAGTAGTGTTATATTTGTTAATCTAGTACATATAATTTTGCACAAGATTTCCCAGTCCGTATTTATTAAGCTTATGGGTCTCCAATTTTGAAGACTCATTCTGTCTCCCTTTTTTATACAGGTATATTAAAAACCTATCTGCTAAAGCAGCTGGAAACAGGGCCTCTCCAGCAAGTATCTCATTACAGACCACCAACAGCTGATCAACTAAGATATTTTTTGTCTTTTTATAAAACTCCCCAGGTAACCTATCTGGGCCTGGGGGGTACTCCATTTTTCAACTTGGAAATTGCAGTTAACGATTCGTCTTTTGTTACTGGTGTGACCAATTGCTTCCTTTCTCCTTCCAGTATATCAGGGATATCTAAGCCTTTCAAAAATTCTTGCAGAGAATCATGGGTAGGGGTGGGGGTGCCAAAAGAGGCCTTGGCATACTGATCCACCAGTTTTACCATCTCCTGTAAATTTTTTTGTGTGTCCCCTGTATCTAATCTAAGCTCAGTCATATATTTTGCTTCTATCCTTTGGTGACAGCTGTCATATGGATTAACCTGCTGTGCCTTTCCTTGAGTCCCAAAATTTTGTTCAACAAACAAAGTTTGCGCTCGGTTGCATTGAAAATCAAACATTTCATTTTTAATTTCCTGTATTTGAGAGTCTAGGTTTAACTCAGACTCTATTGCCTGAGACATTAGTATCTGCAACTGATGCCGTAGTTTAAGATAGTTCATATATTTTTCCCTAGCTACTTGTTTTGTTAATGTGCTACAACAGTTTTTACATCTTTTTTTGTTTCCTGCCACCAAAAAATGGGGTTATCATAAAGGTCAAAGACTGATGTTCTCACTTCTAGTTCAGTCTGCAATACGTCCCAGTTACCCTGATCCTCCAATATCGAGATATTTAGTGTCCATATTGTGCTAGAATGTGGCTTATTTACCGTACCCCAAAATAAACCTGAATTAGCTTGTGGTCAGTTGTTTCTATGGGAAACACCTTAAACTGGTTAACTGGCATCCATTGTGAAGCAAAAAAGGAGTTGATGCGGGTAGATAGCCTACCCTTAAAAAAAAAGTGTGTTTCGGAACAAGACCCATTTCTGCTGCTTAGTCTTTTAACCCTGCAGTAAAGACCATTCTGTTCAGGAAGTTTGTATCATTATATAATTTTTGGCACCTGTTTTATCCCCTAAAGCCAAAATACCATTAAAATACATCCCCCCACCCCCAAAATATTACGGACTTAGGTGTATAAAGATATGGTTGGATTTTTTTAACTCCACAGTGAGTCCCAGGGTTCTTTTTTAGAATTATAGTTAGTAACAGCAATATAAAGTTGGGGAGTGAGGGCCAATCAGAAAGCCACCAGTATAGTCAAAAGGAAAGCTCTCACTCAGCCACTAAAACTCAATGAAGGCCTGTGGTGTATGTAAAACATAGTGGTTATTTATTTATTCAATCCACTTCTTCAATGTGGGTAAATCTTTTATATCTCTTTTATGCTCCACAGAATTTGTTTAATTCAAAATGTAACATTTCAGAACAAAAAAGTTCCTTCCTTAGACAGGGAGCTTTCAAAAATGCAACCACCACTGTATGTAAGATAGCCAATATATCTGAAATCAACAAAAAAGGAGAGAAACATATTCTTTAAACTTAATTCCTCTCGATAGAAAATATGTATAAGAATTAATTGAATATTGCTAGTTACAAATTGTACAAACAGTGAAAAACAGGAGGAACACACCTGTATCAAAAAAATCTCTATTAAGGTCCCAGTATATTCAGACTAATACATCTTTTTTCCATAGTAAGGGGACCAAAGTATAATGTTGGTGAGAGTGGGATGCTGCCAATACATCCAAATGATAACCTAATCAGAGAATAATAATAAATAATAATATTTTTATTTATATTGCGTCTTTCAAATACCAAGGCGATTCAATAAAAGATATAATACAAATGCAGAAACAATAGTACAAAAATATTATAAAACATACATAAAAAATTAATAAACAGTCAAACCATAAGCCTTTTCCCACAGATAGGATTTGAGTGCCTGTTTAAAGCTCCCCACAGTTGTACACTCCCTTAACCGATGGGGTAGAGAATTCCAAAGGGAGGGGGCCACAAACATAACAGTTCGGGCCCCCAGCTGATTTTAATATTACCCTAGGAATCTCTGGCAACCCCTCGTCGGCTGAATGGAGCGATCTCACAGGGTGGTAAGGGATCAGGAGTTCTTTCAGGTAATCAGGGCCCAGATCGTGGAGGGCTTTGCAAGTCAGTAATCCAACTTTGAAGGTGATCCGCCACTGAACTGGCAGCCAGTGCAGTTCCTGCAGCACCGGAGTGATATGGGCAGATCTTGGGGTACCAATTAATACTCGGGCTGCGGAAATCTGCACCAACTGCAGGCAGCGGATATCAACCCCCGGAAGCCCAAGGTAAAGTGAGTTGCAGTAGTCCAGGTGCGAGGTCACAAAGGCATGGATCAAAGTTGGCAGATCGCCGGATGGAACAAGATGCTTGATTCTGGTGATGTTCTTAGATGATAAAGGATGATTTTACCACTGCTGACACTTGGGAGCAAAGAGTCAGCCCTCGTCCAATATCACCCCCAGATCATGCGCCTTCCAGAGACCCGTAGCTCGACATCCCACAAAGCACCCCAGATGGGGTGCCGCCATAGGTCCCCCTATCCGCGATCCAGATCCAGATCCAGTACCAACACCTCCGCCTTCCCAGGGTTCAACCTCAACCAACTGGACCTCATCCAATCCTGGATTTCATTTAGGCAGCTGTTAAATACGAGATAGCTCCTTCCTGGTCAGGTGCAAAGGACAGGTACATCTGGGTATCATCTGCATAACAGTGAAACCCTAGCCCATACTGTCTCACAATGTCTCCGAGGGGAGCATGTACACCGCAAACAACATGGGGGACAATATAGAGCCCTGAGGAACCCCACAAAGTAGATAGAAGGGATCAGAGGAAAAGACCCCTGACACCACCCTCTGAGTTCTTCCGGTGAGGTAAGAGGTGAACCATCTGAGAACAATCCCAGAAAGTCCACAAATACATCTCAGGCACTCTAGTAGTACCCTATGGTCAACGGTGTCAAATGCTGATGACAGATCTAATAGTACCACAATGGACCATTTTCTCTGATCTCTTGCCATCAGGAGATCATTGCGCACCTAAACCAGCGCAGTCTTGGTACTATGCCTCTTTCAAAAACCTGATTGGAGAGGTTCGTAGATGATATGGATGGTCAAGTGGTTCTCCAACTGGGCTGCCACCACCTTCTTGATCACCTTCCCCACAAAGGGAAGGTTTGAGATAGGTCTGTAGTTAGCAAGACAGTCTGGGTCCAGAGATGCTTTCTTCAACAGGGGTGTCACCACTGCCTCTTTTAAGGAACCGGGATATTCACCCGTGTCAAGGGAACAACAAACTATCTGTGCTAGAACCAGTAAAATGGCTCCCCACACCCTAAAATTAAGGGTGTAGAGCCTGGATATAAACCACAGCTGGTAGGGCGCAGTCCTTGGACAATCCGCATAACGTCCAAGATTTCCGGGTGATCAAAGGTACTCCAGGAAAATGAGGGGTAGTGACCCACTACTGGCCACTTGCATCCCGCATAGAGCATGTCAAACTGATGTCTGACCTAATGTCGGCCACCTTATCAGCAAAGAACCGAGCAAACTCATCACACTGTAATTGTGAAAGCACTCTATGGAGCTGTAGACAGGTTGGGTTGCACAATCTGTCCACAGTTCTGAAAAGCTGAGCTGGTCAGTTCTGAGTGGCAGAAATTTCCCCAGACAGGAACTCTGCCTTCTTACGAGAGATTTCTGACTGATAGAATTGGTAATGTTCTAACAGTCTAAGGTGGTTGGCATCCAAGCCAGACCTCCGCCAACAATGTTCTAACCTGCGTCCAATCGCCACAACTCCCTTAGGACCCCATCAAACCATGGGGCCTGAGGTCGAAGGAAGAGGATGCACACGAACTGGAGCAGTAGAATCCAGGGCAGAGGAAATGGCAGTATTATAAGCCACAACCAATGCCTCTGGATCATTGCATGTAGGGAGTTGTGATAGGTCAAGAACCGCTGCAAGGCCATTGGCAGAAATATTCCACAAAGGGCGGTACTTGACTATCTCCACAGGTTGGCTCTAGTAGGAAGGGCACCAAAATTGAATCTACAGTGTAGTGATCTGACCAACTGACTGGTTCCACCCCATGTCAGAGGCTCTCGATCCCCAGGAGGAAGACCAAATCAAGAGAATGGCCACCTATGTGTAGCAGTGGTAACTACCTGTGTTAGGCCCAGTGATCCATTAACTGGAGGAAGTGTTGTCCAAACTGTGAAAGTCGTCGACCCAGGCATTGAAGTTGTCCAGGACCATCAGCCTGGGAGACTCAAAGGCCAGGTCGACAACGAAGTCCGCTACTTCCTTAAGGTATTGCTTCTCATCTCCTGGTGGATGGTAGAAGAGAGCAATTCAATAGCCCACACCTGCTACAACGGCACATTCAAAAGAGATGGTCTCCTCAACTGGAACACTAGTGAGAGCTAATTCGGTCTTAAAACAGACCGCAAACCCCCCTCCCCCCGCGGTCCAACCTTGGGCAGACGGTTTCACTTAATTTTTATAGACCACCACAGGTATACATATTAATTAATTTCGTATTCCTGCCAAAATTTCAAAAAGAACAGCTCTAACCTGTGTCAAGACCAATTACCTTGCACAGTGAGAAAGACTTGCTTCAAGGCATTTGTTTTTTTTAATCAGGAAGCCTGCAAGTCGAAAACACATACTTATAATTTGCCCCCCAAAAAAGGCTTTTAGCAAAAAAAATGTTTTCTTAGGGATACAGAGTAAAGAATGAATTAAATACCTTAATTGTTAGTGTTCCAGCACACTCCAACAATCCAAATATAATGCTTATACACCGATTAGCAAAAAACAGGCAGCACACGCACCACACAAATACTACCAACAGACCAGACAAACTCTCTAAGGAAATGCTGAACTGTTTAAAATATTCTCATACTCTTAACAGAGCTGAAAGGTGGATACGAGGCTGGGCAAGGTAAGCATGTCAGAGTCCAGAAGTCCATCTTCTTCAAGTTGTGTAACTGGGTGTGCTTTGAAACAACTGAGAAGCTGCATGGGATATACTATATTGGACTAGATATCTGCAACAAATCTCTCTTGCTTACATCTGAGGGAAGTTTTCCTTACTTTACAGTCTTACATTGGTATTGCTTTGTGTTTAATTATTTTAGTTTTAATTCAGGAAGGGGTTTTCAAAACTGCTTATCTTGTGAGCATCTTCAGAAGGGTTGAAATAACTGCGTGATTTGATTTTCCTTTGTGGCTAACAAACCACCAGGCTGTTTGGGGCTGGGGAGGTTTACCTGTGTCTGACTTGGATGTCTGGATTTTTCTCTGTTTGATTAGCAGGGTATTTTCTCTGTCAAATTTTGTGTAGGGCATCTTGCTGACAGGAAGGCACTCATCGAGCGGTGGGTCAGATCTTTTAGCTGATTGTTTCGTGAGGGCACAGTTTAGGCCCAACCCCTGCCCACCCTCACCCCACCCACCCCTGGAAATAGTTCCTTTGTACCTGGGGTTCTGACATCATTTCCTCAAGAGTGCAAAGTGCATATCACTGTCATATCCTCTCTAGCACACTGCACTGACAACATAAGCATACACATTGTATAATATATATATTTCTATATAGCAAACCAATCACACACACACACACACACACACACACACACACACACACAAACAAACAAAAAAAAGTAGATAAACATGTGGGGAGTAGTGCAATGTAATGGCTGTGGGGCAGCAGTCTTCTGGGAGTCTTTGTGGAGGCTGAGATGCTGCCCTATTTGCAGACAACTCTCTGCCCTGAGGGAGGAAGTTGCCCTTCTTCAGGCCACACTGGACAGTAGGAAGGGAACCTCCCCCATCTAGGAAGCACCAGAGCCACCGCCACTACCTCAGAGGTTGTGAAGAAAGCACAGCAGTTGGACCACAGTGGGCTCAGGGAGGGTGAGGATGGTGGAACAGAGGCACACCCAGTCAGTTGTTCCACTCCACAATCCATGCACCATTCTGGGGCAGCATAGCTCCCCTATGGATGTACCCACAGAGGAGACTAAAGAGGCTGAGGACAACTGTCACAAGGGAGGCCACAGGAAGGAGGCAGAGGACACCAGAGGGAAAGGAAGCAGCTCCTGGTGGGGACCCAATATTAGGGATAGAACTGGGGGAGCAGGAAAAACTGAAGTAAGGTGCCTGCCTGGTGCCATGGCTTGAGGGACAGGAAGCACATCCTCAGGATCACGAGAACAGCTGCACGGAGTCTGAGCTGGACATCATTGTCCATCTAGGGACAAATGACTTGGCTCATTGAGATTAGAGCAGTGCAGGAGGACTTTGTAGAGTTGGGAGGGGCCTAAGACAAGTAGCACACACAGTATCCTTCTCAGAGGTGCTGCCTGTCAGTGGCATGGGGAGGCGAGGATACTTTGCACCATGCAGTTTAATGAATAGTTGAAAAATGGTGTGAGCACAGGAGTTTGGCTTCATTGGGACTGGGGTTCCACCTGAAGGACACCAGCCTATACTGGCAGGATGGTCTGCATCTGTCCAGGAAGGGAACAAGTCTTTTGAGCAATCGTTTAAATGCTTCATTGGCAAGCTTTAAACTAGTCAGGGGAGGCACTGATAAGCAGCAGGAAAATCCCAGCCTCCCTACAAAACAGGTTACTAAATGAGAAAAAGACCAAGGTAGAAAGGTCAGTGGGGGATGCTGCAACAGAAGGTAAAGCCATTAAAAAATGGAGAGCAATGAGTACCAATGCCCATAGTCTGGGTAACAAGCTTCCTGAATTAGTGGCCTTGCTTGAGGAGGAACATCTGGATATTGTGGCAGTCACAGAAACATGGTACACACAAAACCATGACTGGGACGTAAACATACCAGGATACACTATCTACAGGAGGGACAGGGAGGGTAAAAGAGGAGGAGGAGGAGTAGCTCTTTACATAAGGGAAGGAATCAAAGCAACAGAGCAAAAGGGTAAACAGGGAGGAGAAGAAGCACTGTGGGTAAATTTGGAGATAGGCAATGGCACCACAATCCGCACAGGGGTTGATACAGCCCTTCTCAGGGGAGGAAATGGACAAGGAAATGATAGAAAGTATACTTAGAATGGCAGAAAAGGAGAGCTATTGCTGATGGGTGATCTGAATACGCCAGATGTTAACTGGAGTGCAGGCAGCAGCCACTTCAAGAGAGTGGGTTATTCTAGATGCCCCACAGGGGCATGCCTAGACAACTAGTATTGGAGCCCACTTGAGAGGGAGCAATCTTAGACCTGGTTCTCTCAAATGGAGATGGAGAGAGATCTAGAGATGAGAAGTGGGTGGCATCTGAGAACCCAGCGACCACTCGAACAGTATGGTTCTCAATAAACACAGCAATAGAGTCAAGCCATACAAAGGCAAAAGTACTGGACTTTAGGAGGGCTGACTTTGCCAAAATGGGTGAGTGCCTAAGGAATGCACTAGCAAATGGGCAGGAAGGAGAGGTGGAAGAACAATGGGGAATAATAAAAACTGCCATCACAGAGGTAACGAGCCTTTGTGTGAAGCAAATAAACAAAACAAAATTATATAAGAAACCACTATGGTTCTCAAAGGAAGTGACAGTGAAGGTTCAAGAAAAAAAGAAAGCATTCAGTAAGTACAAGAAATCACAGAAGGAGCAGGACAGAGAACTGTGTCAGTTAAAGCAAAAAGGAAGCTGGGAAGGCAGTCAGAACAGCAAAGGCCCAAACCGAGAAAGATAGCCAACTCAGTTAAGAAGGGGATAAACCTTTATAGGTACATCAGGGAGCGAAGAAAGACCAAGGAGGGATAGTAGGTTTAATAAAGGGAGGGAGGGTGGCAGAGGGAGATGTGAAAAGGCAGAGATACTAAACAAATATTTTTGCTCAGTATTTACAAATGAAGAGGGGTGGTATCTAAAACAAACAGTAAACACTCTGGATACAGAAGTTGATACCAGCCCATTTACAGAAGAAAGGGTTCTGAAAGAACTCTTAAAACTGAAGGTGGACAAAGCAATGGGGCCTGATGGATTCATCCCAGAATTCTAAAAGAATTACAGAACCGGTGACACCACTGACTACCCTCTTTAACAAATCATGGGAGGATGGGGTGGTACCTGAGGACTGGAGGAGAGGCAGATGTGATTCCCTTCACAAAAGTGGGAGCAAGGCAGAAGCAGAAACTACAGACCTGTTAGTTTAACCTCAGTGATAGGGAAAATGATAGAATCACTTGAAGGAAAGAATTGTCAGTATCTAGAGGCCAGAGGGGCACAGGACCCAAGGCAGCATGGCTTTCAGCGGAAGGTCATGCCAGATGAATCTGATAGATTTCTTTGACTGGGTGACCAAAGTAGTAGATCAGGGGGGCCAGACATGGCCTACCTAGACTTTAGAAGGCATTTGACACAGTCCCACACAAAATATTAATATACAAGTTAGCCAGCCTGGGTGTGTGTCCCAAGATGACAGCCTGGCTGAAGAATTGGCTGGAGAATAGGATACTGAGAGTAATAGTAAATGGAGTCCACTCTGAAGAAAGGGGGGTTACTAGTGAGGTACCGCTGGGTTCAGTATTAGGACCGGTCCTCTTCAATGTCTTTATAAGCAACATTGCAGAGGGACTGGAAGGAAAAGTATGTCTCTTTGCAGATGACACAAAGATCTGCAACAGAGTTGATGCACAAGGTGGGTGGAAAGAATGAGAAGGGACTTGGCAAGGTTAGAGGAATGGTCATATGTATGGCAGCTTAGATTCAATGCTAAGAAGTGCAAGGTAATGCACCTGGGAAACAAAAACCCAAGGGAAGAGTACACAATGGGGGGTGAGATACTAACAACAACAAAAATGGAAAGGGACCTGGGGGTAGTCATATCAGATGACCTAAAGGTGGGCAAGCAATGTGAGAGGGCAGCAAGGAGGGCTGGGGGGATACTGGGATGCATAGGGAGAGGCATCACCAGTAGAAAACAGGAAGTTTTGTCCTCTGTACAGACAGCTGGTCAGACCCCATCTGGAGTACTTGTGCAGTTCTGAGACCCAATCTCCAAAGACATAGACAGGATGGAAGCTGTCCAGAGGAGGGCATCTAAAATGGTGCAGGATCTGCACCAGAAGACATATGAAGAGAGACTAAAGGAGCTTTATATGTATAGCCTTTGAGGAAAGGAGGGAGAGGGGGACATGATAGAACGCTCAGTACCTCAAGGGAATCAACAAAGTCCAAGAGGGTAGCATCTTTTCAAAAAGAGTGTGCAAGAACAAGGGGGCACAATTTGAAGATGGGGGGGCGCTCAGAGGTAATTTAAGGAAGTATTTTTTCACAGAGAGGGTTGTAGATGCATAAACAGCCTTCCGGAGGAGGCGAGTCAAAAAACAGTGGTGGAATTCAAGCATGCATGGGACAGTCATAAGGCCATTCTAGGGGGTTGGGGTAGGAAGAAGTAGGCTACTGGTTAACTAGGATCTGCAGCTTATCCAGTAGGTAGGTAGGGAAATGGGCAGACTGGGTGGGCCAAGCGGTCCTTATCTGCCATCAAATTCTATGTTTCTATGTTTCTATGTTTCTAGAGCATGCAAACATCACAGGGTGACGCTACCCTGGGTGGCCCCGGTAAAAATGAAATCCATCCCAAACAAGGCAAAGCATGGGAGGACCCCCCTAGCTCCATGAAGGAGCCTAACTTGGCTCAAATAAACTTTTCATTATGTGGTAATAGACAAGGGCTATGCAAAGGACAAAACAGATTTTAACAATAAACAATGCACGTAATGGATTTATGATAATATAAAAAGGTAGCTGCCAAAAGAAGAAGACAGATGTCAAAAGAAAAGAAGCAAGGCAAGGGAGGGGTCAAAGTATATGCAAAAGGTCACAGAAAACTAGTAGCAGAATGAACTATGTTAGCAGAAGGAAATATATAAGAAATGAAGAGGCAGAAAAGGAAAATAGCAAGGGACACCAGGGAGGTATAAGGAAGAAAAAAGACATGAAAAAGGGGGTGTCAGAAACTGGGGATTTTTATAATAGAACATATTAACTGGGCTGGACACACAAGAGAGCCATATAGAGAGAAAAAGAAGAATATTCAGTTGAAGGTGGTCCAAATAAGGTTTTCATTTGAGCCATATCTTTTCTTATATGTTCTTAAAGAGAACATCCACCAAGCCTCTCTCTTAAGCAGGGTGGATTCTCAATCATCACCATGATTTGATTCCAAAACACGTTCTAATCCCATAAATTTCAAGGTTGAAATTTGGTGATGATGTTCCAAAAAGCGCCTCGCAATAGGGTACCTGATATCTTCTCTTCTGATAGTACTCTTAGGCTCAGTAATCCTCTGTTTCAAAGGTCAAGTAGTCTGTCCAATGTAATAAAGTGAGCACGGCAGATGACACAATAAACTACATAATCTGTTGTACATGTAATGAAATCCTTAATTTCATAAATCTTATCATTCCAGGTACTTTTAATGTGTTTACTCTTAATTCCATTGTTGTAATGAATGCAGTTCCCACATGTATAAAAACCTTTTACATCTCTGTTCAACTAAGTTCTCAAGGGAGGTTCTGGATTTCAATGCTGTGTTTTGACAAGTTGTTTTCTAATGTTGGTTGTTCTCTTTGCAGTTACCCATGGTTTCTGTTGAAACACTTTTATGCCAATCTCTCCAGTTTGTAGAATATTCCAATGTTTTAAAATATTATTCTTGATCTTGCCAAAATGTTGAGAATATTGTGTAGTCATCATGATTTTATTTTTCAGTTCCATGCCTGTTACGAATTCCATCTTGCAAGAGACTTTCTCTATCCATATTGTTTACCCTATTCCTAGATGTTTGTAGGGTATCAGAGTTATAGCCACATGTTTGCAATCTTTCAGCTAGTTCATTCAAGTTAAGTAGGCATTTATCTGCTGAGGCTGTATTTCTTTTAACTCACATTTGGCTATATGGGATGCTGTTTTTTAAATTTTGGGGGTTAAAACTATGGGAGTATAAAATTGTGTTCTTAGATATATCTTTCCTATGTAAATCTGTAAGAATGTTTCCATTTTCTTTAATAAGCATTAGATCCAGAAACGTAATGTTATTCTCACTGTACTGCATTGTAAATGACAGATTCTCAGTTCTGTTTTCTATATATTGATGAAATCTATGCAGATCGTGTGTGCCAGTCCAGATGATTAGAATGTCATCAATAAATCTTTTATAAAGGGTTAAATAGGGTCTATATTCATTGGTGGCTGAGAAAATATATTTTTTTTCGAAATATGCCATATACAGATTAGCAAATATGGGTGCAAGGGTCGCGCCCATAGCTGTTCCTGCTTTTTGTAAATAGCACTGGCCTTCAAACTGGAAATAATTATATTCCATTACAATCTTAGTAAGATCCAAAATACAATTCTTATCAGGGATATTTGTTTCCCTCTGTGTCAAAAAATGGTCCAAGGCTTCTAAACATCATCATGGGGTATAAATAACAGTGTAGAGACTTTTCACATCAAAAGTTAATAAAATACAGTCATCCAAGTTATTATTTCCACAGTTTAAGTGTTCCACAATTTGGATACAATGTTTACTGTCCTTCAAATATGATTGTATATGAGGTACCATGTCCTTACAATAGTGATCTACAAATATGGATAGAGGTTCAGTGATGGATCCTATGCCTAAGATAATAGGTCTGCCTGGAGGTTTTTGTAAATTCTTGTGAATTTTTGGTAGACAATAGAATAGGGGGACTTTTGGGTGTTTATTAATTCCGACTCAGTCCAGGGTTCAATCAGATTTCTATATCGTGCATTATGCACCACCTCAGAAATGATATCCCTCAGATGTTGGAAAGCCATCCTGGGTACTGATTCATAAGTAGCAATATCCCTAAGTTGATTATAGCATTCTTCCTGATAGTCCTTCACATTTTGAATAACTAACCCACCCCCTTTATCTGCAGGCTTTATTATAATAGTTTTATCCTGTTCTAAAGTATCTAAAGCAATTTTTTCTTCTCTGGTGATATTATAATGTATTTTTTGTTTCTCACTGATTGCTATAATTTGTTCTACTTCCTTATTAACTTTATCCATATAAGTAGCTATGTGTGAAGGTATAAAGCCTAAAGGATCAAAATGAGATGTCGTGCCTAGTGCTTGTTTCAAAAGTAATCGTTCCTTTTGTTTTTCTGGATCTATGTTTGTTGATTCTCTGGATCCAAAAAAATATTTAAGCCTGATTTTTCTGAAAATTTTTTCTAAATCTAGTTTCAATTTGAAGGGATTTAGTTTCTCTGCCAAACAAAGAGACAGCCGCTTATTAAGAACCTGAATTTCTGCTGTAGTGAGTTCTCTGTCAGAAAGATTGAAAACTGTCAATTCTGTTGTGTTCTGGACCTTAGTTCATGTGTTTTTTCTTTTTCTCTTGTTTTTTTCTCTTCCTCCGTCTCCCTCTCCCTGATCCATCCCCTCCACAACCCCCGAGGGTCCCACTTCCTATGGTGCCCCCCGAAAATACCTCTCAAAATGTCCATTTCTGTCTGAACCATAGGAATAATGATAATCTTGGTCATAGTTCTCCCATTTATTTCTATAAGATACGTAAGGTCTCCTAAATAATATGAACGTCTATTTCTTCTAGGGCAAAACCTTTTATTAAAATTGCCCCTTAATGGTCTATTTTCCTGACTTCCTGTAAAAAATATATCTGGGCTTTAAGATCCCGAAGAATAGAGAAAGTAGCATGCCTCCTGTTTTTTTTATACTGTTAACATTCAGTGACCCAATCGATAGTCCCAGATCCATATTTTAAGTAGTAGCAGAGGTAGAGGCCTCTGAAGTGGTTTCCTCGGGTGTTTTCTCCCTGGATTTTTTTTTTTGATGTTCTAGAATCTCCTGTGGTTATCTCATTATCTGACATACAGTCCTGTTGCGAATAGGCTACTGAGGACACATCAGAGTTCTCTTCTTCTTCCTCCCATTGTTTTTGTTTAGCCAACAAAGAGAAACAATTTCTACATCGAAAGTATAATTCACTGGGGGCTTTAGGCATAGTCCCTTCTTTTGAGATGCAACTTCTCATTATTATTCTTTTTTTTGATGCTCCCATTTCTCCATGATAGGTGTAGTAGACGTAGTAGCTGTTTGAGTGATTACTGTTTTATTCAAGATAGTGGTGTCTTCACTGACACTATTACTCCCTGCTAATGTTGACCCCAAGAATACGAAATCTTCTGTTTCCGCCAATGTATCCCTCTCATATTCTCTGATGGTGATGCTAAAGGTAGGGCAAGTTCATTGTGATGTTGCACATTTTGACCACCTTCTGTTTCTAGAATTTCTTCTTGGAAACTGAGCTGCCCTTGTTGTCTGCTCTGTTAATATGCAGGTACATAAGTTGCCACTTGTCTTGCTCTTTCAAAAGCTGTCTCCTGTTCTTCCTCTACTGCTGCTTCATTTCCTGGGTTATTGTGCGAAGCCCAGGGACAGGTTTTGAAAGTATGAGTAGTGTCTTCACACAGGTTACAAACTACTGGATTTGGGCAGTTTATGGAGGAGTGCCCAATCCCTCCACAGAGGGAACATTTTAACTGGTCACAAGCATTGCTTAAATGTGAATATGCTCCACAACGAAAACATGATTTAGGCTGACCAGGGTAAAAAATAAACCCTCTGTCTCTCCTGAGAAAAAAACAGCTGGATAAATGATGTCTGGAACCACTCAATTGTGGTAAGCAAACTCTTATGCGCCATCCCCCAGTCCAAATTTCTTTGGAATCCATGATGGGGTCTGGTAAACCTAGAACAGTACACTTTGTCCGTAACCAATAGATAATATCTGTAACAGCAACTCCTTCATTTTTGAACAAAACCGTGATTGTTTGGAATTAGTGTTTTGACAGAGGAATTGCTATGAAATGTGACCACTCAGGGGTATGTCTTACACCTTGATATCTTTGCCAGAATAATTCCAGGCCTGCTGCTGTTTTAAAACATGCATCAAAACTGAGGTCACCAGATGTATGAATTAGAGCATAAATTTCCTGGTCTGAAAAGCCAATGCTGTCCTTCAAAAGTGTTCTGCCCACATGTGTGCGGTCTGGATAATTATCTAGACCACCCCTGTATTTTATCCTCACCGCATTCCTCCTTTTAGCTGGTTCTGGTGGAAAATGAAATAAACCTGCAAAAGTTCTTCTGTGTTGTGATTCTGGCCTCCTAGGGTTGTTCATTTCTTCCCTAGTACGTCGTGAATTATTACTATGGGGATTAGGAGCCTGGTGTGGGAGGGGTGGGTTCCCCTGTTGTTTCATTCCCAGGATTCGTCTGGTTGCCATTCCTCTGCTGTGGAGAATTTGTTTACTCTTAAGGAAGATTTATCCCCTATACAGGAATATGTTCTAGTGATTCCGAAAATTCTAAAGAGAAGGGAAGTTCTAAAGGGTCCCCAATGTCTAGTCCCAAATTTCTTCTATCTCGTGACACCCATGGCTGTGATTTTGACTGCCTAACCCAACCAGCTTGTCGCAGTGCTTCACTTATCACTAGTCCTGAAGCTGACATATTCTCATCATAGTCTGGCATGTTTTGAGTAAGTACTTGCTCGTTTGCCGCTTCCTCTCCCTCGCATGTCTCCATATCAAGTTTGAACTGTGTCTGTTAGGCAAGCATTCTTTTGTTTATCACAATCCATTATTAATTTATTTTCCTGTTCTCTTATATTATTTGCCTCATCTTGTGGCATTCCCCCCCCCCCCTTGGTTGTTAAACTCTCTGTTGCAGCCTGCTTTCCTGTTGCACACTCTACCATTGCAGCTCCAGGCACACTACCATTCGAACTTGTTCTGGATACAGGTGTGGTATCCTCCATGAAAACTTCTGCATATTCAGCTACTGCTGCTGGGCCTGCTTCATCCTCCCAACATCAGCGTTCATCCTCCTCAAGGAGGACTAGCAGATAAGCCCTCTGATCCTTCCTCAGCAATGTCACATCTATAGCTGAAAACTCCAACAACACCCACAACTCCCAGACCGGCTCATTTACTGTAACTTTACTTGTTTCCTTATTTTCAGTTAATTCTTCATATGTAGCTGCTTCCTCGACCAGTCGGGTGGGGAGGGAAGCAGTCTCCTCCACCTAGGACACCATCCTCATGCAAACTGGCCAACCAGAAGACCACAACACCCCCTACAACAAGAGATGGGGAATTTCCCTGGTGTCCTGGCCAGATTTCCCCCGTTCACTGAAAATACCACTGACAGCTTAATCTAGTTCAATGTCAGTTGGCATCCATCTGTATCCCCCTCCCCTGGGACGAGGGTGAAAATAGGCAAAATTGTCTAGTCCTCCTTTCCCAGTTAACAAAAAACAAAATATTTTCAGGCACAACTCGGGGGGGGGGAGTACTGACTAGTACAGAAATAACAACATTTCATGTATTTAACAAAACAAAATACAATGATGAATTCCAAAGCCCACACAGCTGGCACAGCACAGGAGGGTACAAAACAAAAATATGGTAGATTCCAGGAGTATCACAGCTACAAAAATAGGAGTTAGCAAATCCAGTGGAAGAAGCCGTCATATCCAAGACCCCTGTTTTCTGCAGTTCTGTGGTACACAGCAATTGTCACAGAAACCAAGGCCAGATGCAGAATTTGGGGCTTGTCATAGAAAGTACACATAAATGCCCCAGTAAGTTAAATAGAGACTGCTCCCACTTCTTTCGCTCCTTACTTTGCCTGCATGTAGCTTTATCAAAACAATTTACCCCAACCATCTCAGCCCCTCAAACCCTCCCCACTCAGCTCTGAGAGCCCCCTTGAGTCACTCTGTTTTTATAATGGCATCCTTTTCTGGCTGAAGATAGCTTGATGATCCATTGTCTTTTCCTTTCTCTGCGAATGGGCCAGAATGCTTGCTCCTCTTCCAAGTAGTGCTTCTGGGGCTGCACAAAACTGTACTGGGCATGAATTCAGCATTTAAGCCCATCAGTACTAGGAAGCTGTAGACACTGCCCAGCTGAGGAGCCTGCTACAGGGGACTGCAGAGAGCCTTAAGAGTTAAAGCCTCCTTCCATCCAGCCTGTTTGTGGAAAGGTGTTACCCCATCTGCACAGACTGCTTCACCCACCCAGGGCCGGCTCTCCATTTATTGCTGCTTACAAGTCACATGACATATCATATGACCCCTCCTTCTAATTACTAAGTGTCCATTTTGGCATTTGCAGCTTATACTCGCTGACCACTAGAGGTTGCTGCTGTGCACCCCCAGGCACCACTCTCTCTCTCTCTCTCTCCTCATCTCCACTCCTTACTTACAGCTACTGCTTGCACTGGCCACCAGAAGTCACTATAGCACCCCTCCTAACTACTATTGCTTCCTCACCTGCACCACTCTGCATCCTCCTAATCTCTACTCCCACCTTATCTACTACAGCCCCTTGTGAGTCTCAAACCCTGTACCCCTAACCCCACAGCCTACAGCTCTGCCACCAAGCCACTGAGTCAGGCTATTGATTCCCTCTGATCCATAACTCTTATACCTTGTGGCCCCATACTCAGCTAAAAAATACCTTCTGCTGTCCCAAACCCTGTACACTTGACACCTGAGTCAGCAGCTCTACCACTGGACTAGCAAACCGTTACAAATTACTCTGGTTCCTTAAAGCTCTTATAGCTTCTTGGCACCATAATTCAGCTAGAAAAGTACTCTCTGCTGACCCATTGCAGTTCTCAAACCCTGCTCACCTGGCCCCAAAGTCAGCAGCTCTGCCTCTAAGCCACCAAGCCAAGATATAATTCTATTGAATCTGAAAACTCTTAAAGCTTTTGCTTCTTAAATATACCAAAATACTCTACTGTCCTACCACAGGTCTCAAACACAGTGCTTTTGGGACTGCAGTCTACAGCTCTGCCACCGGGCCACCAAGCCAAGACATAATTCTACTGGATCTTAAAGCTCTTAAAGCTTTTGCTCCTTAACCCCCCCCAAAAAAAAAGGGCACTCCACTGTCCTTCCCCAGGTGTCAAACCCAGCACACTTGAGACTGAAGTCAGTCACTCTGCTCACCAAGCCAGCAAGCCAAGACAATTTTGATTTGATTTCTACAGCTCTTAAAGCTTTGGCTCTCCCCTGTCAGCTACTGTGTCCTAACTCCAAGGCTACCTGGCATCATGAGTGCTAATCTCCACCTCATATGCATCATCTTCTTACACTTCCTGGAACTTACCTCCCACCAGCCAAACCTCAGCCCTTACCTATGGTCTATGGTACCCACATAACTTACCACTGTACCCCACCCACCCACCACCATGACAATGCACCCCGGACCCCTGCATCTACCCCCTGGCTTCCCCTGGCTCCACCACCTCTGTATCTTCCATACCCTCCAAACCCTGCCCATTCCCTGTTCACCCACTGCCTGCCTGGCCCCTCAACGTACCCACAGAAACTAACAAACTGCCAACCCAGGGCTAAAGCCTTAGTCATACTACTACTCCTCTCTGGTAATATCCACCCAAACCTAGGCCCTGCCCCCGCCAATCCACCAACTAAGTCCAATGGACACCGAATTGCCTCGTTGAATGTATGCAGCCTACTGAAAAAATGTGGTGCCGTACAGTGCTGGGTTATATCACACCAACCAGACATCTTAGCCCTAGTAGAAACCTGGCTAACTAACTCCACCCCAGACTTCTTTGTCTCCCTCCCAGGCAACACCCTCTATAGTGAGGATCGAGTAGGTAAACGAGGAGGCGGTTGTGCGTTCCATGCTCGTGACACCATTGTAGGCCATGCCCTCCTAGCCCCTAAGCTTGTAGATGGTGTCCAGGCCCTCACCCTCAAACTCACCCCAGACCCATCCAAGAGCCCCCCCTATCTCACAGTCTCCTATATCCCCCCAATGAACCAGACCCCCACAATATCATCTCTCACCGAATATCTCTCCTCCCTCCCCCACAAGGCTTAACAAATCTTAGTAGGAGACCTCAATGTAAACTGGCTCAGTCCCACTGCCTCACTGATAAGAGACACTTTTGCTGCATTGGACCTGACCCAACTTGTCTCACAACCCACCAGATGTAACCAAAAGTCAGGGACAAGCACCCTCCTAGACATCATTGTCTCAAACCGCCCCCAAAAGGTTCAAGATATTCAAGTCCTCCCAGATTCCTTAAGCGACCACTCCTCTCTCCTATTCCTCTGGTCTACCCCCAACCCCAAACCTGTAGCCCAAACCACTCACCGCAGGCACCTTCACCCAGGAGGACTGTTAAAACTCAGGCAGTTCCTCGCTCACATTGACTGGTCTCCCATCCGCCATGCAATGAGCATTGACGCTGCCCTTGACCTATTCTCACAAGCTTTTACAAAGGCCTGTGATCTTTTTGCACCCTTCACCATGATCCACTCCAAAAAACAAAATGCACCCTGGGTCACCCCTGCCCTACGTCAACTACTCAAGGACAGGGATAACCTTTGGCATATAGCCACTGATACTGGTCGGGCTGCCGACAGGCAGGCATATAATGCTGCCCAGAACAGGTGCACATGGGACATCCGCAAAGCCAAGGCAAACCACTACCAGGCCACCCTTATCTCCTCATGGAGCTGCGCCCGGAATTTCTGGAACAATATAAAAGAAATAACTAGGAAATCATGCCCCCCCAGCACACCTTAAAGTAAATGGCACCACCATCACTGATCCCACTGACACTGCCAACTGCCTTAACTCCTCCTTTACTGATCTTAGCCCTGTCCTCCCGAGTAACTTTTTCGAGCCTACTCACAACCACCGCCTTCAGATCCACAATGCCCCCGGTTCTACCTACGCAAGGTATTAGTTCGGGAAGCCAAACTACTCCTGCTTAAAGCACTAAAAGGCACCAGTCCTAGCAGCGACTCCCTGGATCCAAAAATACTCCGGCTGGTCCTGGATGAGGTCCTGGTCCCACTTACAGAACTGCTGAACCAATCCCTCTGTCTGGGGCAATTTCCCACAGCATGGAAAACTGCGACAGTCACACCTATCCACAAAGGTGGTGACCGTCTGCCTCAGCAACTAATGAACACCTTTCTCCCCCCCCAAAGCCTTATAAAAAAGTGGTGGCCACCCAACTCATGGAATATCTAGCAAAATATAACATCCTGTGTCCAGAACAGCATGGCTTCTGCGTTGGTCACAGTACAGGCACAGCTTTAATGGAGTTCTCCAATTTCCTACACACCTCCCTGGACCAGAGCTCCCTAGTTGGGGCAGTGTACATTGACCTCTCTAAGGCCTTTGATACTGTCTCCCACCCACTCCTACTAAATGCCCTCAACCATACAGGTTTCTCTGCTGGCCCCCTCTCCTGGTGGGCGAGCTACCTATCAGCCCACTCCCAGCGTGTCAAAAACAATGGGGTGCTCTCAGAAACCCATCCCATCCACTCAGGGGTTCCCCAGGGCTCTATCTTGGGCCCACTACTCTTTAGCCTGTACCTAAATGCCCTGCCTAGCTCCTGTTCTGGCAATATTCTACTATATTCTGACGACGCTGTGATTTATGCAGCTCACAAAAATCTCACCTCCCTCCAAGACTCCCTCTAGCACTCTTTCAATGATGCTGAGAATTGGTTTAAGAAAAGCAGACTAATAATTAACCTCAAAAAAACTAAGGCAATGCTCTTTGCCCACCCCCATAACAAAGCCAGCAAAAGTCCCCTCCAAATCTTCACGAGCACCTGTCAACCACTTGAACAAGTTTACTCGTACAAATACCTTGGAATCACATTTGACTCGGCCCTCACCTTTCATGCCCACATTACGGCCCTTGCTTCCACCGCTAACGCGCAACTTGGCATCTTCTGATGGCACAAGGACTGCCTCTCACCTGTTGCCCTCAGGCTCGCCATCATGTCCACAGTAATTTCCCTTATTGATTACGGCCTCCCAGTATATGGTGCTGCTGACTCCCCTGCCCTCAGCAAGACTAGACTCATGCTAAATAAGGCTTGCAGGCTACTGACCAGTGCCCCCAGACTCACCCACACCTGTCAACTCTATGACATGGCCAAACTCCTAAACCTCGACAAATGCATCCGCTACCAAACCGGTCCGCTAACCAAAAAGATCCTACTTGGGCTGTCCTCCCCCAGGCTGTCTGCCTCCATCCAATTTACACACCCCAGAGCCACCACCCGAACTTTGGACAAGGTCACTCTACTAGTGCCCAGAACTAGGACCTCCCAGCCTCAGAGGTCTTTCAGCTACAGAGCCCCTACCCGGTTCAGCTCACTCCCCACAGCCATTTCCAACACCACCAAAATTGCCCCATTCAAAGCTGCCTTACGAGACCTGCTGTTCAACACCCACTGCTGCACCTGTCACTAAAAGATACTCTGCTGTTCTTCTGGCACTACTGACATGGCCCCCCGATCCCCTCCCTGGGCCCTCTCTCTTCTGCCAGTACCTGCTGGTACTACACATGTGTTCAAGCAATTGTATGTAATACTATGTATCTCTGTTCATGCAACCGATGTACAACTACGTTGATTCTGTATGTCAGTATTCTGTAAACATGTAAAAATCTGTTATTCTGTCTTGGCTGTACTCTGTAAATTATGTTAACCATGTGTGTCCTCTCTGTGACGAGGTACCTTTGTAAACGAGCCGCTGGCTCAAAGGTTGTAAATCCGATTATACAATAAATAAATAAAATAAAGGATCACCCTGCAGTGTTGGACCAAAAAGGTAAGCCAATATAAAAAATAGTGACTCGATGAGGCTCTGGGTGGAGTAAGTTTTGTGGCTAAGATATGCAGGGTAGGTTTTTCTTGTTTGATGAGGGGGCAGAGTAATTTCTCAGAGGAGATCTTATGATCCTTTTATGTGAGGAAGAGGCAGATGATCACTATACAGTGTTGGACTGGATAATAACAAATTTAAAACTATTAGGCCACTTAATGGTACTCCCAAGGCTATTTAGGAAGGTAGTGGGGCTGAGAAGGGTGGGGTGGTTTTTATCTGTTTTTAAACTATTGTAAAGAGCCAGCCCAGTGACACTGAGGGTTGAGGATCTGGACACACCTCACTCCACGCCAGCGACCCGGGCTGGAATGAGCTTGGGCTGCCAGGCGCCATTGTGGGGGGAGCTAGGCTGGAGCGCCTGGCGCGACAGCTCACCTTCTCCCGAGAGTGTGGAGGGCCCTACAGTCCAGCAAGCGGTGACCCCTTGTGGAGGCTTGGGACATGACAGCAAGCTGGAGCCACTGGGGCATGATTGGTCACAGGCATAGGTCTGGAACCTATCAGCTCCAGGGGCAGCTCCTTCATTGAAGGAGGGGTAGGGACGTTGCAGACATTAGCATGTGTGCCTTGATGGATGGGCATGCAACGTCCCACAGAAAAGGGAAAAAAACCTCTAGAGCAGGGAAGATGGAGTGCCGAGCTGGGTCCCATTGTGCCAGTGCCCGCTTGCAGTCCCGGACCCTGACAAGGACCACAAGATTCGTGGATTGGTTCCTACCCTGACCCTGCCTGGGGGGGGGGTTCTGAGGCAGGATGGAGGGACCGGGGGTTGTCAGGTAAGGCACTAGGCGGGGACAGGCTTAATTGGCTTCCATGATGCAGCTCTAAGGAAAGTAGGAGGGGGGAAATAGAAATTTCCAAAAAAAAAAAACTATTATAAAGAATGTGCTTGCTGTGCAGAGGGTAATTTGCAAACCTTTTGGGGTTAAGCACAAGAGGCGGCTCTGAATGGGGCTGGGAGGTTGCCAACCTGATGGGTCCGATCTGGTGCCTGGGGGACAAAAGTGCGAATTATACAAAAAGAAAGAAAAGGGACAGCTAAGTAGACAAAATTGTTGTGGCAGGAAAAGAATGAGAGAATACTGGATAAATCAAAGAAATTAAGAAAAGGAAGCCAAGGTAAGAAAAGTGAAAATCCAAAACTAAAGATTATTTATGCAGAATGTGGAAACTAAATAAGGGAAGAGAGAAACAGTGAAAAAAAATCACCATGACTCTGCAGGTGATACAAATGCTAAATGTCTACATGTTGCTTCAGGGCAATTTTATATTGTTATTGGTACAAAATGAAAGGGTGGATGAGGGATGTGTGGGCAAGACAGGTTTTAAGCTTATTGCATCTGAACAAAAAATGTTGCTGAAGTCGATTTACCCAAAGAGCACCAATGCAGCCTTAAAGTTTTTTAAAATGCATACATAGCTTGACCTTTCAATACAGTAGTCAAAGTAATCAAATAATTATTTGAGGATGGGACTTACTCAAGTGAATGAATCAAATTTTGGCTCTGTGTAACTGACGGCCATATCTCTTTCACTTCCAAAGTCTGACAGCCAGCCCCAGTGTTTCAACATTCTGTGATGGAATTATTTGATGACAATGGCAAATACCATCCCTTTCCTTCCTGGGGTGGATGGTGGGACTATGATGGGTGGGGGTGGGCTACACTGGATTTTAAAAACTGGCATCATGCAAAGCTGTTGATGGGAGGGGCAGGATCACGTAAGGGAGAGGGAAGAGAATCTTGTTGCCATTAGCCCCAGGGTGGGGGTAGGTTACAGACAGTATTACTATCATTAAGAAGAAAGTGGAGGGGAGACAGCATTGCTGCCATTAGGTCTGGGGGAAGAGAGAAGAAGAGAGGGCATTGCTACCATTAGGTAGGTGAGGGATGGGGAAGAGAAAGCTCTTCTTTTACTAATTTGGGAGGGGAGAAAGAGCAGAGAGCATTTCAGCCTTTTGGTCTGGGGTGGTGGAGAGAGCTTTGCTGCCATTATTTCCTCTGGGGGAAGAGAAGCTTTGCCTGATATAGGAACATAGACAATGAGGCTACAGAAACAAAAGAAAAAAGTAAAAATTAAAAAATCTAGTTGAATCACCATGACAGGCCTGTGGTAGTTCATCAAGGGTCCAAGACAGCAACCCGTGTTCCTGTGCGATTCTGGGATCACCCGGCCCGCTCAAGGACAGCCCATGCTCAGGGAGCACAGCAGATGCCAGGGCTTTCAGGCTAGGGCAGGGAGGTGCACATGAAAGAAAATGAAGAAAAGATGAAGTCAAGGTAAGAAACATGACAACCAAGATAAAGATTTATCCAAAATGAGAAAAACCAAACAATGGAAGAGTGAAACAGAAAAAAATAAACACATTGACACTGCAGATGCATAATGTTTCATATTTTTATTAATGTATGACAGTTTTTGGGGGTGGCAGTTCAGAGAGTCTCTGTGTCCTGCCCCAAAGTCTGCCATCCCCAACTGTGTATGGGGTCCCTTATAGGTGTTCACAGAGAAAGGGAGTCTTGGGTGCTCCATGGATAGGCTACTTCATGCTCTCCTTTGGGGAACTACTATTCAGCGGTGTATTTGTACCAGCAGGTCGGGGGGGGGGGGCTACCTAACAGTAGCTGTAAATGTTGCATTCAATGACACTGAGACCTCAATATATTTATATAAATATACGGAGAGCCAGCACAGCTGCTGAAAAACATAAAACTGGATGTTTAAGGGAAATTGTGTAACTTATATTTTTGTGGTGGAGTTAGGAGTCCTCACAGGCCATACTTGCTGGATCCCCCCAAATTGTACTGCTGGCTCTGTATTGTTTATTTATTAATGTGCTGCAGAACCTTAAACCTTGCCACAGAACTTAACCTAACTGTTCCACTGTGCTGCAGGGAACAGGAGGTCTTGGTCATATCTGTGGAACATCAGCTAAGCAAAAGGTACCAACAAGATATATACAATAGACGTACATTAATGCAGACACATATGCTGGTATGAGAAGCATGAAAGTGCATTAGGAAGTTGTGGAATGGGATTAGAAACAGTTACAGTCCATGAATAAAATGAGATGGGCCTTCAGGGCAGCTTTAAAGGGGAACTGTAAAAAATATTGCTGTTTTTATGTTTGCTTGCACGCATGTGCAAGAAACATAGTGCCATCATCGGAGATTTCGGAGGTGTGTCACCTCCTCCTCCAATTCAGTCAGTATGTTGGCAGGCGCGGCCCCTGTAAGCCAATGCATTCTGGAGCTGTCTATGACAAGCTCCAAAATGCAGTGGCATACAGTTCAAAGGGGGAGCTATGCTTGAGTGAGCAGCGATAAGATACTGCTTGCTCATGCGCAGCTCCTCCCCACACACACACAGACGCCACGCAGGCGTGAGTTCCCCCCGCACGCACACACCGAATAGCCGACGGGGGTGCCCAATCCCTGTTGGCTGTGCTGCGTTCCCCCCCACCTCCCCCCAAAGCCTTTGAAAATGCCATGCTGGGTGCCCACCCCAGCGTGGCAAGTAATGATATAGCCGACAGGAGTGCCCAATCCCCCGTTGGCTCCACTGTCCTCACCCCCCCGTACTATGTGCCACACCTTCTTATGAGTAGTACAGCTGCCATTTTTCACATCTCACCCAAAACGTGTTTCCGCCCATGTAGCGCACAATGGCGCAGTCGGTGTGCGAAATCAATGTACGGGACAAATTAAGAAAATCACAGTGACACTGTTCATGAGCAGAGGTCTTACAATGGCTATGTTGAAAATTTGGTGAAAAAATTCCTAAAAATGACTGTGTATGAACGGCGTGTTGCACAGTTCCTATGCATGCTTGTAAGTTTGCAAATTTAATATTTTCACTCCAGATTTTCAACATTGCCATTTTTTACACTTCCTATGAACAGTACAGCTGCTATTTTCATATGTCGCCCAAAATGTGTTTTCGCACATGTAGCGAAAATGGTGCTGTTGGTGCCGGAAGCAATGTTTAGGACAGATTAAGAAAATCACAGTTACACTGTTCATGAGCAGAGGTCTTAAATGGCTATGTTGAAAATTTGCTGACAAAAGTCCATAAAATGACTGTGTTACGAGTGAGCATTATGCAGTTTCCACGCACCCTCATTAGTTCATGCCTTTTGTCATATTTTCAGTCCAGATTTTCACCAGTGGCATTTTTCCACACTTCCTTATGAACAGTACAGCTGTCATTTTTCACAACATGGCTGAAGTGTGTTTTCACACTTTCAGCGCAGAGATGCGTGGTCGCTGTGGGAAATCATTGTTCGGCACAGATAAAGAAAATCACAGTGACACTGTTCATGATCGGAGGCACCAAAATGCCTGAGTTGACAATCTGCTGTAAAAAATCCCCAACCTAATTATGATTTGCAACATTGCCATTTTTTACACCTCCCCATGAACAGTACAGCTGTCATTTTTTACATCCTGTTCGGAATGTTTTTGCACCTGTGGTGCTAAATGCCATAGTCACTGTGCATAAGCAGCTTTCGGCTAACAAACTTATATTCCCCCTGTTCATGAGGTGGGGTCACAAAAAAAACATATTGAAAATTTGGAGTGAAAATACCAACGAATGCCTGCGGTATTAGGGTTTCCAACCATAATGCCCAACCCTGTAGAGAATAACAGGTAGCAGGGGTGTGACTTAGGATTCTTGCCTGTGATGCTCATACCATTCCACACCCTGCAGTCAGTGAGAGGCTTCGAGGTATGCCTTGCACTCTTCGGCCCCAAGCTTCACCCCATTCTCCTATATCGCACCCATTTCACCATATTTCCTAATGAAATGGGGTGCGCATAAGGGCCAAAGACCCCAAGGAACACCCTGACACTTGTCAGTGTCTGCAGGGTGGGGTGTGGTGAAATGGAGTGGCCGTTATGCCTGACAACCCAAACGCACACCCCAATGCCTGTCACTCTCTGCAGGGTGGTGGTGGGGTTGGCTTCAGTTCAATACTTCACTGCCATTCCTATTACGCAGCTCTGTAACTTCTACACTACCACTGCCAATGCCAGCAAGCAAACATTCGGCATTGACAAATGCTTGTTTATATAACATCAGTCACAATCATGTTATTTGAGAGTCTTATTCAGAATTGTGTACGTTTTATTGTGATTGCTTAAGTGTTTTTTTAAGTTATTTTGCAATATTTGTTTCCCCTTGATTGTTAAGCCTCATAATATTTCTCAGCCACGGAGAGTGTAGCACATGACAGTGATGATGTTGCAACCCCTCTCAGCATCCAAGCATGAAATGTACAAATAAATTTGCCTAGCCCCCTCACTCTCTATCCTCATGCTCCTGCACCATTTCACTCCCATTCCCTTTTGCTCCTGCCCCTCCTCTTCCCATACCTCCCTGCATCAACATCCCTAGTCTCCTAGTGGTCTTGTAAACAGCCTCCTGACTCATACAGCCTGTTGCTGAATGATGCTCATAATTATAACTTTGCACTTCTTTATAATCATTTCATATTTTCTGCTTATTGCTGCCACGTAATGTTTCTTTGTCTCCGCTCATTTGTTTGTATTGTATCCCTTTGTCCCCCGGGTCACACCTGGAAATAAACTTTGCCTCAGTGCACCTTTCCTGGTTACCAAATTTTAAATAAAATTAATAAAATCTACAGGACATCAATTGTGACAGAGTAGCATAAATGGTATGGCAATTTCCACTTTTATGCATAATATTAACTCACATAATGTGTCCTATCTGTATTTGCTCATAGAAATATTATTTGATTTTTATTGGGATTCTTAAATCAATTCCTTTTTTCCTTCTTGTTTGCAGAACTGACCTTGTAGCCAAGACCCAATCACAGGATTCCCACCGCAAATAGAGACTGAAGAAGAGTGTAGGTAGTTAAGTGTGCTTATGAACAAAACAACTGGATTTTGCATACTATATTCTAGAGACTACATTTTATTGTCAAGCAAGCTATGTGATGAGAGTTCCTGAAAATGCTGATATATCTAGACGCATAATTACGGTCACAGATCTACTGTTTGTCTAGATAGGAGTGACATGTTTCTAATTTCTGTATTGTTTTCATTTTTTTAAGGACTGGTATAGAAATTGTCAAATATTATCACATTACTAAGATTAAGTGTGTTCTGGTACTGTATATGGCATCATTATAGGCAATTACTGTATCTCGGAAGAGGTTCGATTAGCATGCTGCAATGCATTGATCGAGCAATAAACAAACTCGGCCATTTCCACAGTCTGTGTTTTACATGTAACCCCCAGACCACTTTTTTAACAAGTTAGCACCCCACCCCCATTAAAATCTGATCATGGGTACCCACAAACTGGCATACCATTCACTTTACAAAAGGTTGGTACCACCCTTGGTGTTAGGATGTATACTAGGCTCATTTCCAGAGGAAGAGAGGGGTGGGGTACAAAAACAAAAGCAACACAAAACTTGTGTAAAAATCACAAACCAGGTCCAGGGTGGAGGCTGCTAGGCATATGCTAGATCTAACCTGCTGTGGGGGCCCCAGTAAATCCAACAACCACATGCAATAATCGGAATGTCCAGAACCATAACTGGGATTGTGCAGTATGGCTTTATTCCACAGATGGAAATTTAAAGCAGTAGTGGACCCCCAAGGGTCAGTCTAGGCAGAACAGGTACATTTCATGAACTCTATTTGCATGCAGTACAGTTCATGAACACACAAAAGAACACCGTTGTCCTATTTCCCAATGGTGCATCTAAGTGGACACCTGGCAATGCACCCAAACATTTTCCTCCTATGAGTGCACGTTTTGTGAAATTGAGCCGCACACTCAGAACTCTTCTTCGAACACAGGTCCATATATGTGAAACTCAGCCACACACCTAAACCTGCAGCGGTGACACTTTGCTCAGGTAAAACTGGTGCCCTTTATAAATCAGTAAGCCCTGCCTTGTAAGCTTTTAGATGGCGTTCCTCTCACCCTTTGCCCCAACTGACAGTCTCTGCCATTCTTCAGGGTTACACCATTGAAACCCCTATTCCCCACTGAAATGCTGGAAGTCCCACACTTTCCATATCCGTCACTCACTTGGGTGACCAAAGAACAAACTGCACTCTCCTGGGTGAACAGTTTAACAGAAAATTCACTCTCTGGGTGAACTAAGGGCACTGACAGGTGCGATCTAGCCTGATCTACAGGCACACTCACCCCAGACTATGATTCCCCCAATTATGTAGACAGCTTGTCTCCTATAACAGTACTCACAAATTAGTTGTCCCATCCATTGGGCATGAGACAACAAAAAGGCATTTCTCCTGGGTAGCAGATCAAACAGTCTCTCAAAATTCCTTTCCAAGGCAGTGGAAACACATACAGAATCTTCATGGGCTTGCCCCTTGAATCCACTGAAGAAAAACAGTTCCTTCCACTTCACTGGGAGTAGAAATCAGGAACTCCTGCTGTGGGCTGGTCTCCACCACTTCACTGTAAGCTGGAAATTACACTCCACTAGGGTGAGAAATGCTGGGCCCTCACCTCACAGCCTAACTGGCAGTCCTTCTGCCACTCTCACCTCCACTTTCAACACTGACTCTCCAACCAACTGAACATTCTAAGCTCCCCAGAGCAGCTGTACACACAGTGTGGCTTATGCTGCTGCAAGAGTTCTGAATGACCTACAGTAATCATTCTTCTCTCAGGCTAGCTGAGTAAACAATGATGTCATTATGTAAGAAGCCCTTAATGAGCTCCCTACCAGCTGCCTGCTACCTTACTAACACTAATACTGATAAGATTCTAGTAACCCCAAGGGACTGGGTGGTTATATGCATATTGCAGTCATATTCATGTACTGCTAATGAAGACATTTCTTTAAAAAAATAAATATTTTTTATTCCATTTACATAAATATTGCTTATGTGAAATGTAAGAACAAATGTAATATACATAAGCATTCAATCGACTGATTATGGAAAAGTCAGTCATGATTTATATGCACATGATTTGTCAATTTTCATCATTTTTTTTTTGCCCATGTGTAAATAGATTATAATTACTGGTGACACCCTTTAATACACAGATTCAACCCATGTTTCAGACACTGTAACTACTAGTAGAATTGATTATTACAGTGTTTTGTGTCAGTCATTTGTAGCATGCCACCTCATTGGTTCTTACTATGTGTGTGGGAGAGCCGAACCCCATCAACAAAAATGGCGGTACTGTTTCTTGGTACAGAGGACCCACATTGCTTGTTTGCCCCTCACATCCAGCAGGTAACTTATTCATTTTTTACAGTAGTTATCTGATTGATCCTGCCTTTTCAAGTTAAAAAATAGATTTGGTTGATCCTGCTGTTGATACGCTTTGGGCAGGGCTTCGGGACACAGCACTGCAGACTGGGCAGAGGAACGGTGGTGGTGTTGGGGGACTTAAACATGCCAGGAACAGACTGGGAGACTATGACATCCTCTGTGACCAGGGAACAGAGGTTGTTGGATGTCTTTCAAGACGCGTTCCTAACTCAGCAGGTGAGGGAACCGACCAGGGAGGCACGGGTACTGGATGTGGTCCTGGCAGACAGTGACCAGATTGAGGCCTGAGGTAAGGAACCCATTGGCGGGGAGTGACCATGCCATGGTCTGGTTCTGCCTGGACCTAGAGGGGTAGAAGGCTGCACAAAGACGGAAATAACCGACTGGAAGTGATTTTAAGGAAATGAGAAGGATCCTTATGAGCATTGGATGGGATTGGGTCAGACATGACGCTGATAGTAGGTGGAAATCATCAGGAGAGGGTGCAGGATGCTACCAGCACCTGTGCAAGAGTAAGACGAAAATGCAGTAGGGCCAAAACCCTGTTAGTGGACCAGGGAGGTCGAGGAGGTGGTGCAGGGAAAGAAAGCAGCCTATAAGCAATTCAAGTGCTCAAGGAGTGAAAGGGAACGAGGGGAGTACGAGCTGATGGCTAGAAGGGCCACTAGAGTGGTGAGGGCAGCTAAGGCAAGGAAGGAGCAGAACCTGGCCAGGGAAATTAGGAGAGGGAAAAAGGGGTTCTTTAGATACATTGGGGAAAGACGAAGGGTGAAGGGGCAGATTAGCAGGATTAAATCAGGGGAGAGATGGGCACAAGACCCGGGGGAGCAGGCTGAGGTACTAAATGAGTACTTCACCTCAGTTTTCACCAGGGAAAATGGGGGTGCTGCATCATACATGGGAGGAGACAGAGATACTGAGGAGGGGGGGACCTTACCGATCGGCAGGTCTGGGGAGAGGGGGAGGCATCACTGGCAGGTGGGGGGAAGGCTAAGCAGGGAGAAGAGGTACCGGAAGTGGAAATCACAGCAGAGAGAGTGAGGGAAGCCCTCACCTCCCTTAAGACAGAGAAAGCACCGGGGCCGGATAAATTACATCCCAGAGTGCTGAAGGAACTTGCAGATGTCCTGGCGAAACCCCTGGCAGAGCTTTCCACCATCTCTCTGAGGACAGGGTGGGTGCCCCAAGACTGGAAGGTGGCGCATATAGTGCCTATCCACAAGGGGGGATCAAGGGAGGTGGCAGGGAACTACAGGCCTGTCAGCCTGACATCGGTGGTGGGCAAGGTGATGGAGGGCATTGTCAAGGAGAGGCTAGGGGGACCTGGATAAGTCAGGGTGCCTGGACGATAGACAGCATGGATTCATCCCAGGGAAATCGTGTCAGACAAACCTGGTGGAGTTCTATGACTGGGTGACAAGTGCCTTGGACCTGGGTAGACCAGTGGATGTCCTCTTTCTAGACTTCAGCAAGGCATTTGACTCTGTTCCTCAATGGGTCTGTTGGATAAGCTGGGAGAAATGGGGGTAGGGAACCAGATGATCAGATGGATAGGCAATTGGCTCCAGGGCCGGACCCAGAGGGTCGTAGTTGGTGGGATAGTCTCATCCCCAAGAAGGGTCATTAGTGGGGTCCCACAGGTATCAGTCCTTGGGCCCCTTCTGTTCAAGGCCTACGTATCTGACATAAGGACAGGAATCAGGAGTGAGATGAGTCTCTTTGCAGATGACTCGAAACTGGGGGCGGTGGTGGATGGGGAGGAGGGGGGTGGCCCTACAGGGGGACCTGGAGGCTCTGGAAAGATGGTCTAGAAAGTGGAAGCTGAGGTTCAATGCAGGAAAATGCAAGGTACTCCACCTGGGGGCCAGAAACCCAGGCCAAGTGTACACCCTGGGGGAAATGCTACAAGTCTCTATGGCTGAGAGGGACCTGGGGGTGGTGGCGGATGTCAAGATGAACAACTCTGAGACTTGTAGGAGGGCAGCAGCCAAGGCCAACAGGATGCTGGGATGCATCGCTAGGGGATCACCTCCAGAAGGAGGGAGTGATACTCCCTCTGTATAACTGCTTGGTGAGGCCAGCACCTTGAGTACTAACATGCACAGTTTTGGAGGCCACACTTAAAGAGGGACATTAACCTCCTGGAGAGGGTCCAGAGGAGGGCAACCAAAATGATTTGGGGCTTGGGGGACAGGACCTATGAGGAGAGGCTCGAAGAGCTAAATATGTACACATTGGCAGAGAGAAGGGACCAGGGGGACATGATAGAGGTCTTCAGGTACTTGAAGAGGGTAAATAAGGGAGGAACAGTCAGGGTGCTTCGAAGGAAGGAGGAAGGGGCCACTAGAGGGCATGGGTGGAAGCTGGAGGCGGGAAGATTCAGGGGAGAAAGGAGGAGGTGCTACTTCACTGAGAGGGTGGTGGAGCCATGGAATGCACTGCCTAGGGGGCTGGTGGAGGCAGAGACAGTGGAGGGGTTCAAGAGGGGGTGGGACAGGTACAGGGCAAGGGTTCTGGAAGCAAAATCTAATGCAGCAAGAATATCCGGAACTGGGAAGGGAGAAGCCAGAGAAGGCGAGGGGGACAGCAAGGTCAGCACCCAGGGTGGGGGCTGACCAAACGAGCAGACACGAAAGACCGTTAGGCCTATTCTGCTGGCATTTTAGTATGTTAGTAACTGGGAACGGGCTGTGGCTCACTACGCGCAGTTCCACCGTGTAACTTAAAAAAAGAAACAAAAAAGAAAACAATGACTCTACTGCAGAGGGAGAGTCAGAGAAAGAGAGAGAGTGGATGTGTGTGTGTGTGTGTGTGTGTGTGTCTCTGACAGAAGTGCTCCACTAAGTTTGATATCTCTGAAGTGTTGAATGAAAAAAACTATCTGCACCAGTAATTACAAAAAATGAAGGCCATGCAACTGTATTGTTATGGATTTTCTTTTGCACACCCTTGGTGCATGATGACCTCATAAACCTCTCGAGCTTCACTCTCAAGGTTTATGGGTCATCGCAAACCTTGGGTGTGTAAAAAAAATCCATAACACACAGTTGCATAGCCATTATTCTCCATTTATAAGCCGCATTCATTTGCAGTTGTATTTCTATGTTTTCATATATTATTACAATTATCGTAGGTCTTGTTATGCTGCACGACTGAACCACAAATATTAGTCTGTTTCCCACCTTTTTATGGCCGTGGGCAGAGCCTACAGCCTTCTTCCTCTCTGTAGCTGGAAAAATAGAATGCCATGGAACATATTTTTGGAGTTTTCAATGCATTCCTCCACAACTATATATCACTATGCCATCTGAAACAAAATACTCCCTTCTTTCTGTCTAGAAAGTTGAAGACAGTACTCCAAGCTGCTTATGAGATGGCCATTAGGAAACTGAAACAGCTTGTTAAATATTGATTGCTTATTAAACTGGAGATTTGATTACCCCTTCGAAATGCAACAACTTGCACATTTAAATACTTAGCATTTAAACATTTTCTTACTAGTAGCTTCAGTTGGGCAAGTATTGTCTTTCAAGAAAGATTCATACCTGGCTAGCCTGGTGGCACTGAGGGTTGAGGCGCTGGATGCCACACCTCACACCATGCCGGCGACCCGAGTTTGGGAGCAAGCTCAGTGCCAGGGGTCGGCAGAACAGGGACTGGATTGAGCACCAGCTGGGCTGCTCTCCTGTCCCAGGGGAGGGCATTGGGAAGCTCGGCACTCTGGTGGCCCCTGGTGGAGATTGGGGGCATCACAGAAGTGCTGGCTGCACGTAATGGCATGCCTGATGCTGGCAGGGTTGCCGTGCACCAATAAGCATCGGGGGAGGAACAGAACAAAGGAAAAACCCAGCTCATGGGGCAGGCGATGGGCACCTGTCCCCCATGCCCTCCACTTGGATCTTCCTCGGATGGCCTTCCAAGATCCTCCCTCCAGGGCCCATCTGCAGTTCAAGCCTGCCTTGTCAAGGAGCCCAAGAGGTGTAGGGCTACCCTCCCCGGATGGGTGAAACTGGGGGTACCATCTGTGGGGGAGGAGAGAGAGGAGGTATAGTACGGGGGAGTCTCTGGTGGGCAGGACAAGGAACAGATGCCTTAGAGAGGTCCTCACGAGCTGTGACTGGAGTAAAAGAAAGTCAGAAAAAAAAAAAGATTCATACCTCATAAATGTCACCCTTTCCCAGCAACGAATCTAAAAAGATTTACACTGTTTTTTAACCTCTTAAGACACTTACTGATAAGCACTGTCTCAGACATATGCCAGGTCTTTTGTGAACTGTCCAGGCTAAATATATAACAATCAGCAGTCATTTTTTACTATGCATTTTGGGAAGACTATATTGAGCTACAGCAAACATACACACATGCACACACACACACTGTACACTATGTCCTCGTGGACACAACATTCAAAATAAATACTTCAATCTAATATGTTATAAAACAATAAAGAAACTGTTTATGTCAGTGAACACAGTGAAGTTCAGTTTACAGTAGATTTCCTTTAAATATTTCTTATCCTATATTTTGCATCCTGGATAGTGCAGGGGAGATGCTACATCTCACTCTCATAATGATCTTCATTTTACACATTTTTGCACTGTTTTTACTCAGGATGTCCCAGATTAGATGCAATATCTTGTTTTCAGTGGGGACATGATTTTACCATTTTTATAATGTATTTATTCAGGGTAGCCCAGTCCAGATGTAAAATATTGCTTTCTACGTGTTCTGATTTTTCGCAATGCAGCATAATATTGTGTAGATGTAGAGCCCCACTGAAAATAAGATGCCATGTCTTCTGTGAACTATCCAGGCTAAAAATATAGCAATCAGCAGGCATATTACACATAGAAGGGCACCAAGGCACTCTGCAAACACCCCCTTACAAGTACCTCACTGTAGAACCTCCCTTGGTCAATGGTCCTTTCAATATCATGCCTTCTTGTGGCTAAACAACCTATCATCCAATATCTCCCTTGCATCCAGTCTGGGACAATTTCAAGCAGATCTCAAATCCTTTCTCCTTAACTCTGCAATCTGTGAATGTACATAACTCCCCCCTCTCGGATTTCACCTCCCATTCTGACTCTCAAACTGAATCATATTATAAGCAGGTTCCTCCTCCAGTGCAGTGAGGTAGCCCCCAGCATAGGGACCTCTTTTTTTTCATTCATGCTAAGGCTCGTCTAACTCGTTGTAAATATTTTATGACACTGGGCCTATTATTAAGACCCTCTGAAACTTATACTGTCATATATACATAATATTAACCTTGACCTTCTTTTAAGATCCCTGCTGTTGTAACTGTACAATGTTTACTGTGCAGAATGTTTTTGACTTGTAATATTTAAGTGATGCTTGCGTATTTTCTTTTTTCTCTCCTACTGACGTGGAGCCTTTGCAAAGGAGTCTATGACACAAAGGTTGTAATTCTGATTCTTTCAATAAATAAATAAAATATTCTATGAAACACATTTTAAAAATGTGTAAAAGGAAGATCACATTGAAACTGCCTCTCCGCAGAGCTGCATTGTGCAAATTCACTAGAAATAATGGGTAAAAGCATCTCAAAAGCTCTCCACAGCCATATCGGCTCTGACCAGAGTTTGTTTTTTTCTGTCGGAAGAACCTAACAATTTTTTTTCTTTGCAGCTCTCAATGGTGAACACAACAATGCAACCCAGTTTCCTTTCATTTTAAACTTCAAGAAAGTGTGTGTTATTTTATAAGCATGGATGCAGTATGATCAACTTAGTGACATCAGCAATATTCATTGTAAATACTGATACTTACTGATGCATCAATATCAGTTTTGATTCATCATGCTTGTCATGCACAAATGCTGGAGTGTCAATTTGCTTAGGTAATCAATATTAAAATGCAACAATGTGCCTCGTTTTTTAAAATGCAAAGACTGCATTTAGTTTCATTCCTGACAATTATTGTTCACAGTTTGATCACAGGATCTTACTACTTTGTATGTATTTATTGTTTTCCTTACTCAGTCCTTTTATGACAGTTCTGGATGTGTGTAATAACAGTGCAACACAGTTATTTTTGTTTCCTATATAGATAGATGGTATACGTTCACTGACTCATGTTTACTGTTTTGTGCGAAGTTAAACTTTTGTTAAAATACTGTACATTCCCATCTGTATCATATGTCCCATAGGCATCTATATAACACTACATGAATGAACTTGGCTTGAGTTCACTACTACACTTCACCAGTTACTAAGACTTTTGGCACAGAAAAAGTTGAATTTGTAAATTTTCTTTCTTTCTTTCTTTCTTTCTTTCTTTCTTTCTTTCTTTCTTTCTTTCTCCATCTTGTTCAAAACTGTTACATGCCTGTATAAATTTATCTTTTTACATTGTATTGTTTGTGTATGCACATACACATATACAAACCCACTTGCAGATAAAGTCCTTATAGCCTAACTAGTATGCTCTTCTGTGCGGTTCCTAATTTGTTTTCAGGAGGAATTACCTCACCTCCCTGTTTCCTGTTTCCATCATGCCCTACATCAACCATCCTCTTACCATAGCACTTGGCCTCTCTCCTATTGCAATGTTCCAGTTCATCTTGTCCAATCTCATCTCTGCTTGGCTCTGTCCAACTTTTTTTTAGGGATACTACCTCCTCTGGCAGTACACTCCATTTGGCTACCACCCTATCGGTGAAAGACTTTCTTTACGTCTTCCTTATGCACTTTACCCAGGGGTCACGCTTAACTTTTTTTTGCATTGATCCAGCCGGGAAAGTGGTACCAATTTGCACTGGCCCAAGATTTACACTGGCCCTGAACTATAATGGGGATTACTGGGAGGGGCAGGAGGAGCCCTCTCCCCATCTCTTTTCAATTACTCCATATTTTCCAGTGTTACCCACTCCTCCTTCCCTTCTCCATAAGCCCTCACTGGTGTCTAGTGGCACCCCCCCTCCTCTTCCCAATAAGTTCTCCCTAGTGTCCAGTGGCACCGCCTCCCTCACCCCTTCCCTATAAGTTCTCCATGGTGTCCAGTGACAACCTGCTTTTTCACTTACCCAAAAGTTCTCCCAGGTTTCCAGTGGCAACTTCCACCCCTCCCCCCGGAGCACCCCAACTCTACACTAATACCCAACAGTGGCCAGCACAAACCCTCCACTCACATTCTCTTCTGGCCACCATCTAACTCTGACAACTAACATAAAAAAAAAAAATTTCCCACCCATCTCAGCTCCACCACCCTTCCTTTCCATATTCCCATAGTCAGCAACTCACCAAAAGTTCTAAAATAGGTGCAGAAAATCTTTAATGAAGCATGCAACAAGTCTCAAAGCAGGGCTCGAATGCCAGCAATCTCCCCCAGTAGTGCTTTGCAATAACATTTAAGGCAGAAATTGCTAGTATTTGGGACCAGTGGTGAGACTGTTGAGATACTACAGTGGAGCCCACTTATAAGAACATCGGTTAATAGAATATCCCGGTTATAAGAACATGACTCTTATGTCCCGATTTTTAGTAATGTATCCCTATGGGCATAAAGCCCATTTATAATCACTTTCAGCCTGTTTAAAAGAACATTTTTTATTGCAGCTTCTGTGGTAGTTCACTTTCAGCTGACAGTGAAACTCACTGATTTAACTGTCTCACTTTGGCTCTGGCGATTAACGCCTTCCCTGGTATGCAGCTAGGTGTAAATGGTGCCAATTAACATTGCCATTCACTGCATTCTGATGTGGATTCAACATTTAAAATGTGCTAAATTGCTATTGTTTTTAGTCCCCATTAATCACTTCAATCAGCAAGTCACAGTTACAATGCTAGACAGGGTTGTGACGACAACGTAGAAACAACGGGCACAATTACTCAGGAGGAAACAACCAGAGATGTCCTTACTCTTAAAGAAGAGGAGTCTGATGAAGAGGAGGACTTAAGAGAAGAGTCAGCCAATGTGGACATCCTTGTAAGAAGTCAGCAGATTTATGCTCTGGATACATATCTGGGCAAGCGGTTTTTAAGAAAACTGTTTTCCAATATTAAAGCTTTGTGTACAATTTAAGCTGCATTACACGAGTGCCACCTTGTGGTCTGAATAGCTAATTTCAGGTGAAAAGCCATTTAAACAGGCAGCCTGTATATAAGAACAGCCCGCTTATAAAAGAAAATGTTTTTGTGGCAAATGGGGTGTTCTTATTAGCGGGCTCCACTGTATCAGCAATGTGCTTTTTTAAGGATTTTATTTGCATACTTTTGAACTTTTGGTGAGTTGCTGACTAAGGGGACATGGGTGGAGAGGGTTGTGGGGCTGGGATAGGTGGAGGTGCGTTTTATTTTTTTACACTAGCCCCAATGGGCAAGTCAGGGGGATTTACACTGGCCTGAGGCAGTTTGTACTATGCTCCATGCCAGTAAATTAATGTTACGCACATACCCTGTTACCCCATACCAGCTTCAGGCTGTGACATTATAGTGGTCCTATCCCTGCAATGGATGCACAGGCACCAGTGCTCATCCACTCATTCCTCTTCTACCCACAATTTTTCCCTTCACCCTGTCCCAACCCCTCTTGAAGCTGTCCACCATTTTCAGGGATACCACCTCCTCATTCCCCTTGGCCACCACCCTCTCTGTGAAAAAGTGATTACTCATCTCCCTCCTGAACCTTTCTCCCAGCAGCTTTAGGCTGTGCCTTCCATAGGCCAGGAGCTAACATTAGGTCAAAAATGACCATGTAGCACACACAGTATTCGGAAGGTCTGTCACTTGGTCCAGCTAGGGGAATAGAAACATAGACTTTCATGGCAGATAAGGACCACTTGGCCCTCCCAGTCTGCCCATTTCCCTACCTATTGGATAGGCTGCAGCTCCTACTTAAGCAACAGCCTACTTCCTCCTACCCTCCACTAGAATTGCCTTATGTCTTGTCTTTCCCATGCATTCTTGAATTCCCCCACTGTTTTTGACCCCACAACCTCCTCAGGAAGGCTGTTCTATGCATCCACCACCCTCTCTGTGAAAAAAATACTTCCTCACATTGCCTCTGAGCTGTCTCCTTTCTATCTTCAAATTGTGCCCCCTTGTTCTTGCACACCTCTTTTTCTGAAAGATGCTACCCTCTTGGACTTTGTCGATTCTCTTGAGGTACTTGAAAGTAGTTTCGATCATGTCCCCCCCCCCTTCCTCAAGGATCTACATATTAAGCTCTTTTAATCTCTCTTTGCATGGCTTCTGGTGCAGACCCTGCACCATTCTAGTTGGCCCCCTCTGGACAGCTTCCATCCTGTCTATGTCCTTGCAGTGATGGGGTCTCCAGAACTGCATGCAGTACTCCAGATGGCATCTCACCAACTGTCTGTACAGAGGGATAAAAACTTCCTGTTTTTTACTGGTGATGCCTCTTCCTATGCAACCCAGTATTCCCCAGCCCTCCTTACTGCCTTCTCACATTGCTTTCCTACTTTTGGTTAGTGTGATATGACTATTCCAGGTCCTTTTCCATTTTTGTTGTTTTTAATACCCCCAACCCCCATTGTGTACTCATCCCCTGGGTTTTTGTTTCCCAGATGCATTACTTTATACTTCTTTGCATTGAATCTAAGCTGCCATACTTTTGACCATTCCTTCAACCTTGCCAAGTCCCTTCTCATCCTTTCCACCACCCCCATTGTGTATCAACCCTGTTGCAGATCATTTGTGTAATCTGCAAAGAGGCATACTTTAACTTCCAGTCCCTCTGCAATGTCACCTATAAAGACATTAAAGAGGACCGGTCCCAGTACAGAACCCTGCGGTACCCCGCTAATAACCCCTCTTTCTTTGGAGTGGACTCTGCTTACTATTACCCTTTGCATCCTGTTGTCCAGCCAATTTTTTACCCAGGTTACCACCCTGGGACCCACTCCCAGGCAGGCTAACTTGTTTATTAATCTTTTGTGTGGGACTGTGTCAAATGCCTTGCTAACGTCTAGGTAGGCCATGTCCACAGCCCCTTCCTGGTCTACTACTTTGGTCACCCAGTCAAAGAAATCTGTTAGATTCATCTGACATGACCTTCCCACTGTGAATCCATGCTGCCTTGGGCCCTGTGCCCCTCTGGTCTCTAGGTACTCAACAATTCTTTTTTTTCAGAAGTGATTCCATTATTTTCCCTACCACTGAGGTCAAACTAACAGGTCTGTAGTTTCCTGCCTCTGCCTTGCTAAAACTTTTGTGAAGGGGAATCACATCCACCCTCTTCCAGTCCTCAGGTACCACACCATCCTCCTATGATTTATTAAAAAGGGTAGTAAGTGGTGTCACTAGTTCTCCCCTTAGTTCTTTTAGAATTCTGGGGCAAATCCCATCAGGCCCCATTGCTTTATCCGCCTTCAGTTTCAGGAGTTCTTTCAGTACCCTTTCTTCTGTGAATGGACTGGTACTGACCCCCTATACAAAGTGCTTCTATTGATTGGTTTAGATACCTCCCCCTCCTATTTTGTGAATACTGAGCAGAAGTATCCATTCAGTATCCCTACTTTTTCACTGTCACCCTCTGCCCACCCCCTTCCCCTTTATTAAGCCTCACTATCCCTCCCTTGGTCTTTCTTCACTCCCTAATGTAACTGTAAAAGGTTTTATCCCCCTTCTTAACTGAGTTGGCTATCTTTTCCTTGGTTTGAGCTTTTGCTAATCTGACTGCCTTTCCCAATTCCTTTTGCTTTAACTGGTACTGTTCTCTTTCCTGCTCTTTCTGTGTTTCCTTACACTTCCTTAATGCTATCTTTTTCTCCCTAACCTTCCCCGCCACCTCTTTTGAAAACCAAAATGTTTTTTTCCTTCATTTTGTTTATTTGCTTCACATAAAGGCTTGTTGCCTTTGTGATGGCAGTTTTGACTTTTTTCCCGCTGTTCCTCCACCCCTCCGTCTTGCCCATTTGCTAGTGCTTTTCTAATGCACTCTCCCATTTTGCCAAAGTCAACCCTCCTAAAGTCCAATACCCTCACTTTTGTATGGTTTGACTCTATGGCTGTGTTTATCATGAATCACACTGTTTGGTGGTTGATTGTCCCTAGATGGCTACCCATTTCTCAGTCTGAGATCCTCTCTCCGTCCCCATATGAGAGTACCAGATCAAAGATTGCTCCCTCCTGAGTGGGTTCCAATACTAGCTGTCTGAGGCATACCCACTGTAAGGCATTGAGAATGACCCTGCTATTGGATGTGGCTGCAGCAAAGGTGCTCCAGTTAACATCTGGCATATTCAAGTCCCCCATCAACAATATCTCCCATTTGTCTGCCATTTTAAGGATGCCTTCTATCATTTCCTTGTCCATTTCCTCCCCCTGAGATGGGGGTCTGTACACAACCCCAGTGCGGATTGTGGTGCCATTTCTTGTCTCCAGGGTGACCCACAGTTCCTCCTCTCCTCCCTGTTTACCATTTAGCTACATTGCTTTGATCCCTTCCCTTATGTAGAGAGATACTCCTCCTCCTCTTTTATCCTCCCTGTCCCTCCTATAGCTTGTGTACCCTGGTATGTTGACATCCCAGTCATGGTTCTCTGTGTACCATGTTTCTGTGACTGCCATGATATCCATAGCTAATGAACATTTCTGGACCTGTTGTACTATGGATTTGTGGTATCACTAATTAGCTATGCCGGCATGAATTGGATGGTGTGCGTAGCGGTCTCGTTACATGGATATATGGGACTGTCCACATGATAACTCAAAAATTGATTGCAGTAGAGTCACCATATTTGTCGTACATATTCATCTTGACATTCACTGGCTGCATAACACATCTAGGGTCAAAAGGTCGAATATCATGGTCAAGGCCAGATACAGATCATAGGGTTATTATGATAACTGATGAACTGATAATAATAGGATCAACAAATTTGATATGTACGTTCATCTTGACATTTCCTAGATGAGCTGTATATTTGGGACCAAAATGTTAATGGTCAACTGTCAAAAGGCAATGCTCAACGGTCAAGGTCAAGCAGACATTGTAGAATGCATGCACGTTGTGGGTCTGAACCTTTAATGAGTGTCGTCTATGTAAGTGTGCACATCTTAATAAGGCAATTTACACTGTCTTCAAAACACAAGAGGTTGAAATGTATATTTGTTATAACTGCAGTTAGATATTTTCATAATGGTTTTAACAAACATTTTTTTCTGTTTTCAGATTAACTAAAAATAGACAGTGATAAGAGCTGTGATGATAAAGTGGATCTTCATCTTCTGCCTTCAAAGTGCATCAGGAAGACTGACTGGAGCAAATGCATTATATGCCAGGAAGACAGCAGAGAAACTGTTAGCAATGTGACAGAAACTGGTATCTTGAAATTCATAGAGGCCATACAGCATAGAGAAGATGAAGTCCATGAAAGACTCACTTCTGACTTTGACAGGCTCACTGAACTCAGCATTGTATGGCACATAAACCATTATGCCAAATATACCAGTGCACAAAATCTTAAATTCGCAAAGAAGACATCCTTAACTCTTATTCCTGTTCTTCTCGAGATAAAAAAAGGGGGGAAGAACTGCCTACCACTGCTAGATCAGCAAGGTCCTGATCATATGGGATGGACTGATCAATGTACATGTTCTGTCAAAACAAAACCCACAAGAAAATCAAGAAACTGTGTTGCTATGTTTTCTGTATGCAAGACTATACAGCAAGCTGCAGAGAAAAAGGAAGATGCTGAAATGCTCACCAAAATTCAGGATGTAGACCTAATTGCTGCAGAGGCAAAATATCATGAAATATGCAGAGTTCTGTATATAGCAAAGTGAAATGTATGCTTTAAGTCATACAAAGAACCTGTTGACGAGGACTTGTTCTCACAGGCATTCTGTGAGCTAGTGACAGAAATACAACCAGGTATTAATGCAAGAGGGGCTTATACCATGACATTTCTGTTAGGTCACTTAAGTGTTATCTAGAAAAGAAGGGTATTGCAGCAGACACTTACCACTCCCAGCGACTGAAGAGCAGATTGCAGATTAATTTTCAGGATTCACTGGTATTTCACCAGCAGCTGAATCCTTCCAAATCAGAACTCATTTACTTTAGTGAGATATCTTTACAAGGTGTAATTAATGCAGTTTCCACTGCATGCTCCAGGAAATCACAGCCCCAGGTGACTTTAGAATCTGCAGAGGGTAGAGGAGCTAAGAAGGACAGAGACAGTCCTGTTCAGGTGCTCTTTCATGCAGCACAGATACTAAAGGCTGATTTGGAGAACTACAAGAGAATCAACATCAAATCAGTTGATATTGAAACTCTCACACTCAGAAAGTCAAAGGAAATTATTCCACAAAGCCTTTACTGGTTTCTGCGATGGATCATTACAGAAAAGATCTAGATGTAGAACAGTTTGGCGATCTCAGCTCAGAATGTAAGAATGAAGCAGATGAAAGGCACATAATCATGATGTCAGGACACTGCACACTGTGCATCACAAGGAAGACAAAAGATGCCAAAGCACATCAGCTTAGCTATGACAATGAGACACTTTACAGGTTCCAAACAGGCTATCACCATTCTGCATGGGACATTGTGCCTCTTATGATGATAATGAGGTGGTAGATACAAGCCTTGCCTTGGAAGGGCTAGCTCAGTCAGAAAACTATGGCATAGTTATCCCAACAATCATTGTTCCAAACATGTTCATTCAAATAACAGCAGATAACAATGATCTAATTGAAGAAACTTTGGATGGTAAACAGACAACCCACTCCACCACCTTGGTGCTGTATCAAAGAAGACAAATTGGTCCAACACCAAAGAGAGCTGTGCATGCAGAATACTCTATCAGAAGGACGACTTTGAAAACAACAGATCATGTACATCATATTATGGAGTGTGAGGTGTTTGGGAAAAGACCATCTGTAACATCCTTCATTGACAGTGTTGTGAGAGTGTGGTACCAGAGTGACAGGTCCCTTCAAGATGATTCCTTAAACATGGACATCACATGGGCTATCATTCAAATGTGCCCCACAAAGTTATTTGAGGTAAATCTCAACCCCATGTCAAACCCAGAGACACAGACCATACCCAGCTGAAATGCTTTCAATGGACTTGTGTCTGAGGCTAACCCACCTCTTACACAAACTGGCTACTGTTCTATGATTGCAGGATCTACAACTGAATTCAGTACTGTGTACACAGTCATGAAGCAAGTTCAGACAATGATGAAGGCACTGGGACAGAAGGATTCAGTCATGACATTTGACTTAGGCATTTATGTGAAAGCAAAGGAGATACAATGATGGTATGCATAAGAGTTCAAGAACACTGATCAGAATGAGAGGCTTTCACATCACCCTAAACTACTTAGCACTTATAGGGAAGTGGTTTAAATACTCAGGCTTAGAAGATCTCTTCATAGAGTCCAAAATATATGGCAGTAGCACAGCTTATGCTCTGCTTAAAGCAAAGTCATATAATCAAGGGGTGAGAGACCACAGATTGGTAATGGAAGCAATGTTGTGCCTGCAATGGCAGTCATTTTCAGAATGGGTTTATGACAAGGGAGAGCATCAGAAGATACCAGGAGAAAGGACTGCTGTGTGACTGGACTTCTCTGCTGGGACTAAAGAAGAAGAACTTTTGTACTTGGACCTTTAATTTAGGGTAAAAAAAACTAATAAACAAAAAAAAAAGTGTGTGTTTGTCTGGGTTAACTGAACTGAATGGGTATCTGAACAGTTATCTAGGTGTAAATCTCAGGTGATTGAAAGGACTTAATAGCTGTGAGGTTTAAATTACTTGTAGAAAGATCTAGTAAGTAGGGGGAGTGGCTTAGCTCGAAGGAAGCTACATATAAAGACTGCCTTAGAAAGATTCTGATAATAACTTGGCAGAAGACACCTGGAGAAAGGACTGCTGTGTGACTGGACTTCTCTGCTGGGACTATATTGCCCTCCTTCCCGCCCCTCCACCCAAAGCTAGTTCTACTTTTATAGGCATAGAGTTTGACTGACAACAGGAACTTCCTGTTTGGGAGCAGGAAGTGAGTGATCATAGAACCACAAAGACCCACCATCCTAGAAGGGCAAGAGTAGCTCTCCGGTCCCTCTAGTTGCTGGAGGTCTGCCTCTGAGCAAGTAAGTGGTCTACTGAGAAATATAGGATATTCTTGTCTCAGAACAGGACAATCAGAGCTAAAGGGCACACAGGCAGAAAGTAAGGAGAGAGAGAAAAAACAGAGGAAAGAGTAAGGATTGCAAACAGTTAAGGGGCCAGAAATAAGACATGATTGGAGTGGTGCAGTGCAGTGGCTGTGGAGCAGCAGTCTTCCGAGAGAGGCGTTCTGGAGGGATGGGTGTTGTCCCATCTGCAGTCACCTCTCTGGGCTGAGGAGGAGGTTGCTCATTTCCAGCTGAGTTGGCCAGGATTTGTGGGACCTCCTCTTCCATCCAGGGACCACCAGTGCCACTGCCGTTGCCTCAGAGGTTGCCAAGAAAGAGGAGTGGTTGGACCACAGTGGGCTCAGGAGGGTGAGGTGGTGGAACAGGGTGCATCCCTCCAGTTGTACTCTCCACAATTCCTATGCCATTCTGGCAAAGTGTGGTTCCTCTGTGGGCACCTGCAGTGGAGATGAGGAGGATGCTGGAATCTCCACAAGGGAGACCCACAGGAGGGTGGCAGGGGACCCTTGAAGGAACCAACTCCTGGTGGAGGACTCCATTATTGGAAGGTAGAACTGGGAGGAAGGGGAGAGGAGGTGGGTGCCTGCCTGGCGCCATGGCTTGGAGGGACAGAGGCGACCTCAGGATTGCGGAGCAGCTGCACAGGGAGGAAGCTGGATGTCATTGTCCACCTAGGGACAAATGACCTGGCTAAGAAAGGATTAGAAGTGCAGGAAGAGTTTGTGGAATTGGGGAGGGCCTTAGTCAAGTAGTGCAGTAACCTTCTCGGAGGGCTGCCCATCTATGGCATAGGAGGCTAGGGTGTTCCGCACCATGATTCAATCAGTGGTTGAAAAACTAGTGTGGAGCTCAGGGATTTGGCTTCATTGGGGACTAGGGGTCCACCTGGGTGATGCAAGCCTATACTGGCATGATGGGCTGCATCTGTCTGGGAGGAACCAGGATCCTAGGTGATAGGTTTAAATGCTTCATTGGCAAGCTTTTAAACTAGCCAAGGGGAGGCACTGGAAAGGAGCAGGAAATCTTAGTCCCCCAAATAATCATGGTAAGTAAGTCATGGTGCAAACACCAACATAGAGGTGTCGATAGGGAGAGGGCAGGAGTAAATGGAGAAAGTGACAAAGGCAAGAAGGACAGGGATGGGGCAAAGGGAGTAAGGCCATCAGGAAATGGAGGTAATGAGCACCAATGCCTGTAGTCTGGGCAACAAGCTCCCTGAGCTGGTGGCCTTGATGGAAGGGATGCCTGGATATTGTAGTAATCACAGAAACATGGTACAAGGAACCATGACTGGGATGTTAACATACCAGGAGTACATAACCTACAGGAGAGACAGGCAGGGGAGAGAGGGAGGGTGAGTCTCTATGTAAAGGAAGGGATAAAGCAACTGAACAAAAGAGTAAACAGAGGAGAGGAGGCACTGTGGGTCACCTTGGAGACTAGAAAGGGCACCACAATCTGCACAGGGTTGTGTACAGACCCCCATGTCAGGGAGGAATGGACAAGGATATGATAGAAGGCATTCTTAGAATGGCAGAGAAAGGGAGATACTGTTGATGGGAGACCTGAATATGCCAGATGTTAACTCGAGCATTTGCTGCAGCCACATCCAAAACAGGGCCATTCTTGATGCCCACAGGTGGCAGGCCTTAGACAGCTAGTTTCGGAACCCACTCATGAGGGGCAATCTTAGACCTCGTACTCTCAAGCGGGGCAGTGAGAGGATCTCAGATCTAGAAGTGGGTTGCCATCTGGGGACAAGTGACCATCAAACAGTGTGGTTCACGTTAAACTCAGCTGCAGAGTCAAGCCAGACAAAAGTGAGGGTACTGGACTTTAGGAGGGCTGACTTTGACAAGATGGGAGTGCCTCAGAAAAGCACTAGCAAACAGGCTAGAAGGAGGTGTGGAGCAACAATGGGTATTCATCAAAACTGCCATCACAGAGGCAACAAGCCTTTGTGGAAACAAATAAACAAATCAAAATGAAAGAAAAAGCCACTATGGTTCTCAAAGAGGTGGCTGTGAAAGTCAAAAGAAAAAGATAGCATTCCGGAGTATAAGGAAGCACAGAAGGGCAGGACAGAGAACTGTACCAGTTAAGGCAGAAGGAAGCAGGAGGAAGTCAGAATAGCAAAGGCCCAAACTGAGGAAAAGATAACCAACTCAGTTAAGCAGGGGGATAAAATCTTTTATAGGTACATCAGCGAGCGTAGAAAGACAAAGGGGGGATAATGAGACTAAATAGAATGAATGGTGGGTGGGCAGAGGGGGACAGTGAAAAAGCAGGGATACTGAATGAATATTTCTGCTCAGTATTCACAAAAGAGGAGGGGGAAGTGCCTAATCCAATTAACAGAAGCATTCTTGATAGGGGGATCAATCCCAGTCCTTTCACAGAAGAAAGGGTTCTGCAAGAACTCCTAAAACTGAAGGTGGACAAAGCAATGGGTCTGATGAGATTCACCCCAGAATTCTAAAAAGAATTAAGGAGGAACTAGTGAAACCACTGGCTACTCTTTTTAATAAATCATGGGAGGATGGTGTGGTACCCGAGGACTGGAGGAAGGCGGATGTGATTCCCCTTCACAAAAGTGGGACCAAGACAGAGGCAGGAAACTACAGACCTGTCAGTCTGACATCTGTGGTAGGGAAAGTGATGGAGTCACTTCTGAAGGAAAGAATAGTTCAGTACCTAGAGGCCAGTGGAGCACAGGACCCAAGGCAGCATGGGTTCACAGCGGGAAGGTCATGTCAGACAAATCTAATAGATTTCTTTGACTGGGTGACCAAAGTAGCAGACCAGGGAGAGGCTGTGGACATGGCCTATCTAGACTTTAGCAAGGCATTTGACACAGTCCACACAAAGATTAATAGTCAAATTAACCAGCCTGGGAGTGGGTCCCAGGGTGGTAGCCTGGGTAAAACATTGGCTGCACAACAGGACAGAAGGTAATTGTAAATGGAGGTCCACTCTGTGAAAGAGGGTTACTAGTAGGGGTACAGGGGTTCATATTGGATCCAGTCCTTTTAATGTCTTCATCAGTGACATTGCAGAGGACTGGAAGGAAAATATGCATTTTGCAGATGACACAAAGATCTGCAGCAGGGTTGATACACAAGGAGGCATGGAAAGGATGAAAAGGGACTTGGCAAGGTTGGAGGAATGGTCAGAAGTATGGCAGCTAGGATTCAATGCAAAAGTGCAAAATAATGCACCTGGAAACAATAACCCAGGGAAGAATACACAATGGGTGGGGAGGTAGTAACAACTACAAAAAGGAAAGGACCTGGGGTAATCATATCAGATGACCTTAAGGTTAGCAAGCAATGTGAGAAGGCAATAGGGAGGGCTGGGGGTATAGTGGGATGTATAGGGAGAGGCATCAGCAGCAGAAAACAGGAAGTTGTTATCCCTCTGTACAGACAGTTGGTGAGACCCCATCTGGAGTACTGTGTCCAGTTCTGGAGACCCCATCTCCAAGGACATAGACAGAATAGAGGTAGTCAGAGGGAGGGCAACTAAAATGGTGCAGGGTCTGCAGAGAAGCCGTATGAGGAAAGACTAAGGAGCTTAATATGTATACCCTTGAGGAAAGAAGGGAGGGGGGACATGATAGAAACTTTTAAGTACCTCAGTGGAATCAACAAAGTCCAAGAGGGTAGCATCTTTCAGAAAAAGAGACTTGCAAGAACAAGAGGATATAATTTAAAGATAGAAGGAGAGCGGTTCAGGGGCAATGTGAGGAAGTATTATTTCACAGAGAGGGTAGTGGATGCATGGAACAGCCTTCCTGAGGAGGTTGTGGGGTCTAAAACTGTGGGAGAATTCAAGAATGCATGGGACAGACATAAGGCAATTCTTGTGGGGGGTAGGAAGAAATAGGCTGTTGGTTAACTAGGATCTGCGGCCTATCCTGTAGGTAGGGAAATGGGCAGACTAGATGGGCCAAGCGGTCCTTATCTGCCGTCAAAGTCTATGTTTCCATGTTTCTATGTTAGGACAGCCTGAATGCCACAGAAGTGGAAAATCTCAACAGCAAAATCAAGGTGTGCAGAAACAGTGCTGAAAGGGGCGAAATGTTGCATGAGAACTTCAGGGAGTTGTGCAGAGACCTGAATGAGCTTCAGCAGCTGTTCATGTCTTTCAAAGCTGAAGCTAGCTCAAAATCACATCTCTTTGTTTTGTGGAACTCATATATTCAGATGGTACAACTTTTACTTGTGTTCAGTCGAGCTAAGAGAAACAGGAACTGGCTGTTGCACTTGTCTTCTGCTGGAATGGTGCCATACTTCTTCTCCATAGACAGAACCAATTATGCAAGATGGCTGCCAATATATCCCCTATATATCTTGCAGACATGAGCCAGCTCCCAAGTACATACCCCCAGGTGCATGAAGAGTTCATGAAAGGAAACCACTCAGTCAGTCGCTCAAGTCAACCATTCAGTCAGGTATGGACAGATATGACCCTAGAGCAGTCTGATAACCTTGATTCCAAGAAATTAGGGGGTATCATCAGAATCACTCAACAGCCAGGAGCTCTAGAGAGATGGTTTCTCACCAGCCATGAGACGGCAGCCATAACGACTGCCACAAGGCACATATGTAGCTTGCAGGAGAGTGAAACAGCTGGTACTCACAAGGAATTAGGGACCCAGTGACTTAAGAGGGATGAAGCTAATGTGCAGAGGCTTCTGTCAGTGTTCACAACAAAACTAATGCTAAATCCATTCACTCTTCTAGATAATTATGACAACGAGTGTCTCCCATGTGTGAACATTGCAACTGGAGTTGTAGCACCAGCTGAAATGACACACAGTCTTGGGTGCACTGAAGATACTGGTAGGGAGCATATGAAGAGATTTATCAAAGAACGATTGAACACTTCCACAAAGAGCTTTTGGGACACCTTGCCTCACCTGAAATTGAAAACATTTGCAACTCTAGCACAGAAGAAAATTGTCAAAGTTGGAGATGAGAAAGTACAAATTGTTAATGCTAAACGAAAACTTTCTGAAAGACTGATTGTTGCAGCAAAGTAAGAGTGCTTTTCTGCCTGAACTTGAGAAGGAAGTTGAAGTTCACCCAAGGCTCCCCCATTCAGGTAGGCCAGTGTCTACAGCCTATATTGTGGATCGCATGGCCACTGTGCAAATGGTAAAAATTGGAGGTGCAACTACATTTGGAGACTTAGCTGATAAGTACTGGGAGATCCTAATAGCACCACTGAGTCAGGAAGGCTGCAACAGAGTCAACATAGTTTTTGACTGATATGACAGAAAAGAGTCTGTAAAATCAGAGGAGCGTACCAAAAGGGGATAATCAGCTGTGCTTAACATAAAGATTGCTGGAATGAACACTCCTGTCCCAAGGCAGTAGGGAAAGTATATTAGCAACCTGGTCAACAAGACTAATCTGGTCGCATTCCTCAGTGAAAGGGGGTGTAACATTGGTCCCAAGATATTGCCTGTTGGCAAGAGTGTTTTTCTCACTTGTGGATTCAAGGATGGTATGGATGCTGTCTCAATTTCTTTAACTCGGTCACAGCCTCTGGATGATCTCAGATCTGATCACGAGGAAACAGACACATGCATGATGCTGCATGCACTCCATGCCTCTGAAGACCACACAAGAGTAGCAATACAGTCCCTTGATACAGATGTTGCTGTACTAAGTGCGCATGCATATAGCTCACTTCACTGTCCTGAGTTGTGGTTTTGTGTGGGAATCAAAGACAAGCTACGTTACATACCAGTGCATTATGTTGCAGAAAGACTAGGTCCGACACTGTGCTCTGCCTTCCCAGGCTTTCATTTACTGACAGGTGGTGATAGCTAGTGCTTTGTCTAGACTAGGCAAGAAAAAACCTTTTCAACTGCTAAAGGAATCCGAATGTTATCAACAGAGCTTGGCACAGCTTGGAGAAAGTGAGGAACTGTCCATTGGATAAAGTGAGGTCCTGTGAGAAGTTTGTATGTGCCATGTATGCCTCAAAGAATGCTGGTAATACAACGGATGACACCCGATACTAGTTTTTCTGCCAAAAGCGACAAAGAAATGAAAATCTGCCACCTGCATCCAACAGCCTCAAACACCATATAGAAAGGGCCAGCTTCCAGGCACTTATATTCACTAAAAAAAATACCACCAACAGCTTAATCTGGTTCAAGGTCAGTTGGCATTCATCTGTATCCCCTTCCCCCGGGTCGTGCCTGAAAATAGGCAGGATTTGTCTAGTGCACTTACCCGGTCAACAAAAGCTAAATAAATAAATAAATAAATAAATATATGGAAACTTTCACTGTAAGCAGTTCCGAACCTCCCATCTCCAAACAGACATGGCTGGCACCTCTTGGATGGTCAGCTCAGTCCTGTTCTCGTGTCAAAAGAACCTGCACCAAGTGAACTGCTGGAACATACATCACGCAGATGTCAAAAGTCTGCATGCACAAGAACTGATCTGTGCCAGTGCAAAGCAAACAGTCTAGTCTGCACTGAAGCTTGCTTTTGCATGGCAGGTGAATTGTATGAAAATGTTCGTAGAACAATTGCTTACAAAGATCACTCGGATGAAAATAATTAAGATGATGTGAAACATACGTTATAGTTTTGGAATTTTCAACCTCGTACAGAATTCTTTTGTCTATTTTATTTTTAAACTGGATTCCAAAATAGTGCTTCAGAATAGCTAGACATACAACTTTGTGTATCTGTGGAGTCTCATTGTATTCATTTGTGTTTTGGGAAGTAAAAATTTGTGACTTCAGTACCTTGTTTAAAATTTCTTCTTCTTTCATTGTAAGAATTCAAGTTTGTGGGCTTTCACACACACACACACACACACACACACACACACACACACACATATATACATATATATTAAAAAAGTAGAAGTTATTAAAAAAAAAATATATATATATATATATACATACACACTCACACACACACACACAGCAGATAAGGACCATACAGCCCACCTAGTCTGCCCATTTCCCCTACTTGGTTTGGCAATCCCTACTCTTATCTGAACTGCCTTTCCCCTGCTCTGCTGTACAGCAGGGTGCCTTTATGCTTATCCCATGCACTTTTGAATCCCGGTACTGTTTTCACTTCCACCACCCCTGCTGTTAGGCTGTTCCACATATACACCACCTTCTCTGTGAAAAAATACTTCCTAGCATTCCCCAAGCCTCCCTCCCTCCTTCCAGCTTCATGTTATGTCCCCTTGTCATTGTGCACTGAAATATGCTCCCCTCCTGTAGCCTGTTTATTCCTCTAAGGTATTTGAAAGTCTTTATCATATCCCCTCTCCCCCTTTTCTCTTCCAGTGAATAGATGTTAAGTTCCTTGAGTCTTTCCTTATAAGGCTGGTGGTGCAGTCCGTGTATCATTTTTGTTGCTGTTCTTTGGACTGCTTCCATTCTATGTCCTTCCTGAGATGCAGTCTCCAGAACTGGACACAGTATTCCAGATGAGGCTTCGTCAGTGATCTATACAGTGGCATCACCACTTGACCCCTCCTACTGGTTATGCTCCTTCCTATGCACCCCAGCATTCTGTTTGCTTTCCCCACTGCTTTTTTGTATTGTTTGGCTGACTTCAGGTCATCAGATATGATAACTCCCAGGTCTCTCTCATGACTTGTGGTGGCTAGAACCTGTCCCCTTCCCATCCTGTACTCCTCTCTTGGGTTTCTGTGTCCCAAGTGCATTATCTTGTACTTCTTAGCATTGAAACCCAACTGCCAAACCCTTGACCATTCCTCAAGTAGTCTTAGATTGTTTCTCATTTTATCTAGCCCCTCCTGTGTGTCGACTCTGTTACAGATCTTGGTGTCACCTGTGAACTGCATACTTTCCCCTTCAGTCCCTCTGAAATGTCACATATGACAACATTGACTAGGACTGGACCCAGCACTGATCCATGTGGAACCCTGCTGGTCACCTTCCCCTCTTCTGATTTTATGCCATTTACTACCACCCTCTGGGTCCTGCTTTTTAGCCAGTTTCCAACCATTTTACCACTTTAGAGCCCACACCCAGATTCTCCAATTTGTTAAGCAAACTTCTATGCAGAACGGTGTTGAAGGCCTTACTGAAATCCAGGTAGGCCACATCCACTGCCTCTCCCTGATCCACCACCCTGGTCACCCAGTCAAAGAAATCGACAGATTAGTCTTACAGGACCTGCCCTCAGTGAATTCATGCTGCCTTGGGTCTTTTGCAAAGCTTGACTCCAGGAACTTCACTATCCTCTCCTTAAGCAGGGACTCCATCAACTTCCCCACCACTCAGGTCAGGCTTACATGTCTGTAATTGCCTGCCTCCTCCCTATTTCCAGTCTTGTGCAGGGGGACCCCCTCTGCCCTCCTCCAGTCCCCAGGTACCTCCCCCATCTCTAGTGATTGGTTGAAGAAGTTTGTCAGTGGGCCTGCTAGGACTTCCCTAAGTTCCTTCAAAACTCTAGGGTGAATCCCATCTGGCCCCATTGCCTTGTCTGTCTTTACTTTCTGTAGTTCCTCCAAGACTTTCTCCACATAAATGGGCTGGTGTCCACCTCTCCCCCCCGTACAGCTTTCCTTGTGAGTCTTGGCCCCTCCCTGTCTCTTCCTTGGTAAATACTTATCAAAATACTTGTTCATTATGCATGGCTTTTCAAGGTCATCCTCTACCCCACCCTCCTCTCCTTCTTTAGCCTACCAATACCATTTCTGGTCTTCTTCCTCTTGCTAATATAACAGAAGAAGGTCTTGTCTCCCTTCTTAATAGCCTGTGCTATTCCTTCCTCCATTCTTGCCTTAGCCCCTCTGACAGCTTTCCCAGCTTCTCCAGATATTTCACTCTGTCTTCTTCTTTCTGCATCTCTTTGTATTTCCTGAATGCCTTACTTTTTTCTCGCACTTTCTCGGCTACTGACTTAGAGAACCACAGTGGCAGCTGCTTTCTTTTGCTTTTGCTAAGCAATCTGACACACTGACTTGTCACTCCTGCTATGGATCTCTTGAGCCTAAGCCACTGTTCTTCTACCCCTCCCCCCGTATCTTTTGCTGCCATGGCAATTTTGAGCTGTTCCCCCATCTCCATGAAGTTGGCCTTCAAGAAATCTAGGATCTTAATCTTTGAATAGCTTTCTTCTGCCAATGTGTTGACTCTAAACCACACAGTTCTGTGGTCACTGGTACCAAGGGGACTGCCCACCTCAACATCCACGATTCTGTCCCCATTTGTCAGCACTAAATCCAGTATGGCCTCCTCCCTGGTGGAATCAACCACAAGCTGCCTTAGGTTTGCTCCATACATGGCAGACATGAGGTCCCTGCTCCTTGATGTACTTGCAGTCTGGGTATTCCAGTCTGCATCCAGCATGTTGAAGTCACCCATTAGTAGTACTTCCCCTTTGGCTGCCATATTATGGATAGCTTCCACTAATACTAGATCTGTATCCTCCCCCTGTGGGAGGCATGTAAACTACTCCAGCATGGATGGTTGTTTTGTTCCCTGGCTTCAGAGTGACCCACAATGCCTCTGCTTCTTCTCTGGATCCCTGAGCCTCCGTAGCTTTAATCCCTTCCTTCACATACATTGCAACCCCTCCTTCCCTCTTCTCCTCCCTATCCTTTCTGAAAAGTGTATACCCTGGTATGGCTGCATCCCAGTCATGGTTCTCTGCATACCATGTCTCCGTAATAGCAACAATGTCCAGGTTTGTGTCTGCCATCAGTGCCATTAGGTCTGGGATTTTGTTTCCCAGACTGCGGGCACTTGTGCACATAACCTCCCACTCTATGTACCCCCTTAATGTTCCTTGTTTATTGATCATTGCCCTGTGCTGCATTAGTGCTGTACCTTCTGTTCTCTCCCCCATTGTAACCATGTTAGTTTTACAGTTAGATATTTTGCTAGTTATTGGGTCCTCACTGCTTTGAGTTATGTCTTGACTGCAGCAATTTACGTGGATTTGTTGAAGGTTTTTGACCTGGTGGACCACTCCCTCCTGCTGAATCAAATGCAAGCTCTGGGGATCATGGATGGACCTTGGAATTGGTTTCAGACTTGCCTGCAGGGTTGAACTCAAAAAGTATCTGTTTCAGGAAATCTGTCCTCATCTAAACAGGTGAGAAGAGGGGTACCACAGGGGTCAATTTTAGGACCCCGGTTACTTTTACTATTTAGTGACGACTTAGCCAGATCAGTGCAGAACTCCCAGGTGAGGCTATATGAGGACAATACCATTTTGGTTGGTTCTGGAAATAATGTGTAGGACCTCCAAACAAAGTTACAGTCTGACTTTGACAGCTTGAGAGAGTGGTTCACCAGGTCAAAACTTGAAATGAATAGTAAAAAAAACTAACCTGATGCATTTTGCTCCAAAAAAGAATATTGATCAGATTAAGATGCAAATAAATCAAAATGAGTGTTTAGAATTAGTAAACAACTATTGTTATTTGGGGGTTATTTTTGACACACATATGACTTTTGAAAACCATATAAACTCAACAATCAGTAAAGTAAACAAAAAGCTTGGTGCTTTACGTTGTACAACTTTTTTAAACAGAGATGATCAGAAAAAATTGGCCAAGCAATTCATTTTTCAAACTTTGACATATGGGGATTTGGTGTATCAGACAGCAAATAAATTGCTGTACAGATTAGATGGAACCCAATATTGAATTGCTAGGTATGTTTTAAAATGCAAAATGAATGTACATCACTGTACAACGTTGACTGCACTAAAGTGGCAGACTCTGCACATAAATTACACAAAAACATGGCTAAAAATAACATATAAATACCAGAATTCTTACCCTAAACATTACATAACTAAAGTAATATTTGATACGGACAGAAACTTTTTTCAGGATTCAAAGAGAACAGTACATGTAAACAAAATAATATTGCTTAACATCAAAAACAAATGTGGTAGAAAAACTTTATGATCTCAGGCAATAAACGCCTGGAATGTATTACCTTACTCAGCTAGAATGTTACCTTCTTACAAGATGTCTACTCAAGAGATAAATGGATTATATAAGTCCCAATGCTTTTGTAGGTAGTAATAAATTAGTCAATCTAGTACATAGCACATTACAGGATATTTAAACTTTTGTGTACAAATGTGACTGTATGTTTCCTTCCCCCAACCCTTTTCATACTTAAATCATTACTGTGTGTAGTTTTATAAGCATTCATATATGTAATTAAATGTAACTTGATGTTAAGTGAAATTGTGATTTTATAATGTAAAATCTGTTTTGTCCTAAAAATGTAAAGTTCTGACAGGACTGTCTTGAAAACAAGGCTGTAAAACCTTAATGACATGTTTCAAGCCTGTATAAAAATTAAGATGTTATCTATCTGCCTGTCTGTCTGCCTGTCTATCTCTCTATCTATCTATCTTTAGGGGGGCTATGATAATCCCCTTGACTGTCCATGCCCCCCCCCTTGGCAAGTTTAAATGATCACTAAGGATGCAGTTCAACTTTTCAGAAAGGATACCTTTGCCTCCCTTCGATAGATGCAGGCCAGCTGGAGAATATAGTCCTTCATCCCTCCAGGTGAGGCTCCAGTCCCCAATGAAGCCACACCCCAACTCTCCGCACCATTTCTTCAGCCATTTGTTGAATTCAATGATGCAGATGTCCCTCCCTTCCCCCTTGGACAGGTAGCACCTCTGAGAAGATGACAGAGTGTGCTACTTGCCCAAGACTCCTCCCCAGCTCACTGAACTCTTCCTGTACCCTTCCTATATCTGCTCCCTCTATAGCCAGGTCATTAGCCCTCAAGTGAATGATGATGTCCCGCTCCCCCCTCCTTGCTACCGCCCTTGCAATCCTAAGGATTTGCTTGCCCTCCTTCTGAACTGTGCCTCCAGGTAGGCACATTACCTCCCTCTCACCATTGCTACCTGACCCCAGCTCAATCCCCCAGACAATGGAGTCTCCAACCAGGATTTTCTTCCTCCTCCTGTGTGTTCTCCTTGCATCTGCTCTTGGGGTTCCATCCTGGATGACCCCCTCAACCCCCATGGTGTTCACTTCTGGAGATGCTGCACAACCTCTATGCTCTGCCAGGATGGCATATGAGTTGTGAATTGCCACCAGCTGGGGGATGTGCCTCCGTGCTGCCTCTCTCACCCTCCCCGAGCCCACCATAGTCCATCCTTCCCTCCTTCATGGCAACCTCTGAGGGAGTGCTGGTGGACATGTTGGTCTCTGTATGGGGGAAAAGGTCACCTGTATCCTCGCCAACTCTGCTTGGAGTCCAGCTACCTCCTCCCTCAATACAGAGAAGTACCTGCAGATAGGGCAGCACCACAGTGTCCAGAAGGTCTTTTTGAATACTGCTGCCCCACATCCACTGCAAAGCACCACACCCATCATCTTCCTTCTCTTATGGATGCCCTAACTGCCCCTTATTGCCCTGTACCCTCTGTTGCTCTTTCCTTCTATACCTTGTCCAGTGCCCAGCAATATTTGTACTGTCAATACTCTTCAGTGGTATAATATAGCAAGGAATGTAGATTTATGTCAGGGTGTGGTGTGTGCCTATGTTGTGTACCGAAATAAAATGGCTAACAGTGTGTGTATGCAGTCAGATGGTACCGTATGATGTCACAGATTAATGGTATAAAGGAAGTGATGTGGTGGGGGGCCTCCTAACCACCAGAGACAATCAGTCACACCAGCCAACCCCCAGAGAAACACTCAGCTGCACCTACAAAATCCCCCAAACAGGTAATTTTCAAAATTAATCCAGAAAGCAACCTGGTACCAACTGAAAGCAACAATAAGCTGCAAAAGAAACTAATAACAGCAATAAAATCAGCAAAAATCAACAGTCACTTCCCTGAAATGAATTACTTCCGTACCCTTCCAGCCCCTTAAGAGAATCCAACAGGTAAGCAACTACATATATATCACATATATCTATCTCACATAATACACATTCACAGTGTAACTGTGTAGTTATACACTTTGGCCAAAATTGCCATGATTAAATTTTTTTTAAATTAGTGTTTTGCCCAAAAATCACTTAACCATGAACACATTTCCCATTTCTTTACCCAAGAAGGTTGTTACTACCTAGATATATATTCTGAGCTAGTTTGACAAGAGTATTTTACATGGCTTTGGCAAATTATTCAATCTTACAGTTTTTGCTGACAAAAAATTATCCACAGTCAAAGCTCGTTCTCAAAAAAACCTAATTGTTATGAAAAGCAAATTTATTCAGCCAAAGTTATATTGCTTATATGTGTGTGTATATATATATATATATATATATATATATATATAGTCATGCTGGTAATATGTTTCAAATTTGGGAACAATCTAATGGATAGTTCATGAATTAGAAACTTCCAAAGACATGCACAGAATTTTACACTGTAAAGGCAGGCAGAAAGGAGCTTGGACAAGGCACTTAAAATTAGACTGTCACGCATTAGTGATACCACAATTCTGATGTACAACAAGTCTCAGGATATGCCCAAAACATCCAACTAACTGAATATCAGGTCAAACCTTTTGAATACTGGGTGTGCTACGTTGCCTTTTTTCTATGCCCCTTTTGAAAATTGGCTCTTTGACTACTAGTGATCTTGTTGCCACTAAGGCTGAAGAGAGACCCTCAGTGCTCAACCTATTAATACCCTTGTGGTTCTTGAAGGTCTCAGTCATGTCTCCCCTTTCCCATCTTTTCTCAATAGAGAACAGTTGAGCCTCTGAGTCTCACCTCATAGGTGTTACACTCTTGTCCCTAGATCATCTTCGCTGCCTTTCATTTGATATTTTAAAGCAGATTGATAACCTTCCTAATATAGGAGCACCAATACTGTACACTTTATTCTAAGTGCGGTCTTACCAGTGACATGTAAATTAGCAGAATTACCTACAAATTCCAGATGGTGATTTCACTGGCTATGCTGCCTACATCTGATGTGCTTTGGCTATGACCCTGTTTCATAGTGTCCAGTGTGATTTTGGTCACTTGTGAAATGTTTACTTATTTAAGAGATTTATCAGGCAGGCATACTGAGTGGAGTAACACTCGATTCCTGGAGTACACTGTGCAGTTCTGGAGACCTTACCTACGTAAGGACATAGACAGGGTAGAGAAGGTTCAGAGGAGGGCAACAAAGATGGTGCATGGATTGCATCACAAGTCCTATGAGGACAGGTTGAAGGCACTGAACATGTACTCCCTGGAGGAGAGGAGGGAGAGAGGGGATATGATAGAGACATACAAGTATCTTACAGGGAGAAACAGGGTGCAAGAATGCACTATTTTTAAGCGAAAAGATGTTCCAGGACTAGGGCATGGGATGAAGTTGGAGGAGCGATTCAGAAGAAGCGTGAGGAAGAATTTCTTCACAGAGCAGGTGGTGGACAAGTGGAACACCCTGCCAGAGAAGTGGTGGGGGCTGAAACAATCACGGGATTTAAGAATGCATGGGATAGACATAAAGGAATTCTGGAGGTCAGGGGTAAGGGGCAACAGACTTCCTGGAAAAATAAACTGAACTTACAAACTTAAATGGGCAGACTGGATGGGCCATAGGCCCTTATCTGCCGACACTGTCTATGTATCTATGTATGAATCTATGTGACCTGGGGGTGAGGGGGAGAGAAGAATGTACAATAAATATGTGAAAATTACTCCCATGTCTTTTAAATCCTTTGACCTGATTACATGCATGCCACCCAAGATATATTTTGTGAGTTATCAGAATCCAATAGAGCAGTATTATGGTCACAGTTCTATGATTGGATCTGGTGATTTCTGCGATAATTTGTGATAGGAACAGGTTGACAATGGCTAGAGTTGTACTTAGCGAACTAGCAGATAATTAAGTCACTAGGAACTATGCATTCACAGTTGTATTTATTGTTGCTTATTAATAATTTAGTTGTAAAATGTTTAATAACTTCTACTTTTTTAAGTGATTTATTAAATCAATGTGGCTGAGGTGATACTTTCCAGTGATGAAGAAAGTGAAAATGGGGATCTAAGCTGTGCTGGCTGCCATATGATAGTTCCATAGAGTTTTGAGATGACTGCTTCTCAGAATGTGATGGTCCATCCTGAAGATTCATCTACAGAGACATCAGTGGAATCAGACATGGATACAGCTAATGACTCTGTAAGCACTTGGTAATAAGCTATGATTATTAATGTGTTTAATTTTTTTTTTGTCAGTCAATGATGGAGGCAGAGGGCACACTCTACATGATAAAAATGACTGCAGTTTACTTTTAAAAATTACATGAGGCTCAATCATACTAGGTTGCATTGGGGCATGTGGTAATTTCACCTGGGCTCTGACAACACATAAAAGCACCCCTAGATGGAGTGCTCAATCAATCAGAGACCAGGATTATTAAAATCCGTGCAATAAATAATTTAAATAAAACACATTACCAATTAGACTGCCATGAAATTATAGGCATTATGGAGTAAATTAACAGTTTCAGATGCTGTTGTGGTACTTGCAAAAATATGCCAACTGTCAGTGAAAATGTACGCTGTCACCCAAACACAAAAATTCAAGAACTACATTCAACAGGTAAGTGTATTACCAAACATCCTGGTTTTCACTAAAGTTGCCTTGATATCTATGTTCTCGAAACTCTCTACAATGAGTTTTTATGTGAAGATAGCCCACAGAGTGATTTCGAGCCACTCCATGAGTTGGATTTTTTTTTTTTTTATAATTTTGGTATTACCAGTGGTACATATGAATTCTACTAAGGTTGAAAGGAAAATTAGGGTGTAACTCACACAGACTTGTAGAATAAACTATAGACTTTATGAATACATACATAATACACAACAAATGCACATTTATATATAATTGCTACAAAAAAAGCACAATTCTTTGTAGTAGTTACTTTTACATCTCCATGTTCTGTAAATGTACAATACCTGTCCCAACTTTTTAAGTTAGTGAGTCATTAAAAACTAGAAACAAACACAGATGAATAACTATTATACATACTTTTCATAAAATTATGTTACAAAACGTCTTGGTGGGTTCAGAGTGATGCTACATTGCACAGAGGTTGGTAACATAGGAAGACTGACAGTGGATGTTCACCATAATTCATTCATATTTCATATTTATATGGATAACAACTTCACTAGGATAATATGGTTCATGTGTCATGTCTCAATCAGTATTAAAGTTTGCTATTTCAAAAAAAAATCTATGGAATTTACGTATGTTGGCAGAGGGTGAGAAGGGGAGAGTGTAATCCAGCATCACTATGACTTGGCTTACCTTTATTTCATTATCAGCACACCCAGGATGATTAACATGGTGGTTACATAATCCCTAAAGGAAAGTATTGGTTCTACATTTGCCACTGAGGTTATTGCTAAACTATCCTGTTCGACTTCCTGACTATGTGATCCGCCCCATTGCTCAGACGTTTAATGAAGTCTTTATATGTACAGCATGGCTCAAACTACACTTGAATCTATAGTACTTTTCAATGCAGAGTTCAAGTTTTTTTAGCAGAGAACAGTACCATATAAAGTCTGAGTATGAGGACAGACCAGTCAGTCATGTGGTGGAAAGAGATCAAGATGACAGCACCTTTTGTGCAAATTAAAAGCCATTTCTATAGGTATTAGGTTATTAAAAAAACATTTGTTAAGCATCCTGAAATACCCATCAATGATGAAAGGGAACTGTCTGTTGATAACTTTGATATTTAAAAAAAATCCCAGTGGACATAACAGGGGCACACTCAGTAGCTTTTGCTGAGGTGCTACCTGTCAACGATAAAGGGGAGAAAAGGTTCCTATGCACAAGAACCATCAACTCATTACTGAATTGTTGGTGAAGAAAGGAGAGGTTCAGCTACATTAAGCACTGGGGAACCACCTGGTAAGATGAGGGCCCATGCAGTGGTTATGGTCTGCACCTATCCAGAAGTGGCAATGCAGTCCTTAGTGAAGCTTACATGTTACTTAGATTAACGTTTAAAGTAGCAGATGGGGGTGGCAGAAGAAAGTGGGAAGACAGAAACTGCCCCCATCCACAATATGAAGTAGTACGTAATGAGGTCCAGATGGGAGAAGAGCCCCCCAGGGTGAAAATTAATATAGTAAGTAGCTGATAGTAGCAGAGAGGGAACAGAACAGCAACATTAAAAGAGATGTGGGAAGGAGGGGTGCATGAAAAAATGGTGAGGAACAAGTAGAGTGCAAACAAAATCTGGAAGGCCGAGGACTTCCAGCTGCATTATCAGCAAGATTGCAACTTAACTTCTATAGCTCTCTAATCCTCTTACAAAAAAGTTCCTGGAATACTGAATACTGTAGTTCACTTCAATTTTACTAAAATCAATATGTTGAAGGGGACCAAAGATCAGAGCTTCTGTGGTGGTGGCAAGACTTACCAGAATCAAGAGGATACCTGCGTTTCACTTGAGGAAGCTTCAGAGCCTGAACTGTCCCAGGCCTCTATTGATGTGGGCGGCCACCTGGATCATCCTAAAACTCTACGCTCCAAACAAAACAAACCCCCAAAAATTAAGCTGGAGACAACTTTATAAGGAGTTTTTATCATTCCAGTTCAAAATAAAGCGACTTCATTCTGAACTCCGCAGGAATGAAGTGGTGCTGGAGCAGCGAGCAGATGATTCTGAAAGGCAGCTCACAGCAACATAAAATTGAGTGAACAAGCTTGAAGAAGGCATTAAGAAACTACAACAACATCAATCACAATTATTAAGATGCAGAGAGTAGGGCCTGGTGCAAAAATATATATTTGTATGGGATCCTGGAGGGGTCAGAGGGCAGGACATCACTGATTTTGTGACCACTCTGCTTCAACAGTCCAGCAGTCATGGACATGGTGCATTTATATTTCCCTCTCCAGATTTATGGACTCATTACAGAAATGACTTAACAGATATCAACAGTGGCACTTAATTTTGGTTATGTAGCTACATATGCTTATTTCTTATTTATTGATGACTAGATGGTTGCACAGACACTGAAATGTGCCTTTTACTTTAGAAAAAATGTTTGACTTCAGTTTCTGATTAATTTCAGTTGGGGGTGGAGATTCATCACTCTTGGAAGCCTCATTTGTTTTAAAAATGTACACAATAATTTAGGTAGGAGGGCTGTAGTACTGCTGTAGATATGATGCTGTTTTCCTTTTTTCTGCTTGGTCCAATCTATTTTTCTTTATTCTCCTCCTCTCAGTTGTTATTGGGTGGGCCAGTCACCTCCCAGGGGCCCAGGTACATCAAACCCTGGTCAACCCACCAAGCTCATAAATGTGACATATGTTCAGCTCTTAGAGAGATTAAAGTAGATCTCCCTACCTTGGAAGATCTTTGTTTGCCACCCTGTTCATTGTTGGGCAGTGGGATGCCTAATAATAGTCTTTTTGTTTTGGTTACGAGGTGCAATCAATTGTGTACATAGTTCAGGGAGTAGGGGTCATTTGGTTGTTTTAGCCCCTACTACACCAGTTTACACCTGTTTGGCATTGGTTCTCTTTTGTATGTTTGGGTTTGCTTGGACATTATATGTGTTGCAACTATTAACATTATTAAATTTTGTTGCAGAGAGGGCTGATACATTAAGAAAACTTTTCTGAAGAACTAAGCAATAATTGAATCTGTTTTGGGGGGAGTGGTCTAGGAAGACCAGAGGAGGTGAGTTTGGCATAGGATTAGAATTTATATGGGATATTTGAATTTATTTTTGTCAGTCTACATATATATGTATATACATACAGGGAGATGGGAATCACCTCTGCTTAGTATCTGCCCCTAAGTTGAATGCTATAGAAATCTTACTTTCATTTTTGAAATCGCCACATCATTAGTACAGTTTCTATCCCTTAATATTAATGGGCTGATTAACCCCATCAAACAGTCTAAATTATTTCAGTATTTAAGGAAACAGAATCCTGACATACAGTGTAATTTATTTGCAGGACACCCACTTAACAGCATGGGAGCATTTAAAACTTTCTGGGGGGCACTATCAGGTATTCACCTCCTCATATGCAAAGGACAAGCGTGGGGAACTGCATTTTGATTCCTATAGCTACTGCTTTCTTTGTTCAGGAAGACTATGTGGACCCTTCCAGTTGTTACGTGATGTTCACTGGGTGGCTTTTTGGGAGAGAGGTAATGATTGCCAATGTGTATTTCCCCCCACAGGCCCCTCCAGCAAAGTTTCCTGCTTTTTTTAACAAATTAATGGAAATGCAACAGGGTTGCCTTGTGATGGGTGGTGATATTAATATCATCCTCTCCCCAAAATTGGATTCCACTGCTCCAGCAGCTTATTGATTATCAGCTGCCCAAAAATATTTCTGATCACAACAGGATACCTTAGGGCTAACTGATGCGTGGCAGGGTTTTTTCCCCCAACCACTAGGGCCTACACTTTTTATTCTGCCCGCTTTCATTCTTATTCTCGGTTTAATTATTTTTTTATCTTGTGAGAACATGTAGATGTACTTCATGACATCACTGTTTGTCCACATTTCCATTCTGATCAATCTCCCTTATTATTAAAATTGAACTTCGTCAAACCCCGAAAGCTTAACAACTGGTGCTCGAATCTCTCGCTCCTATGGAATGAGGAATGAATGAAATTAGTGGTCTCAAAGATCCCACAGATTCTGGCTGAGAACTCTGTCACAGATATTTCTGCAGGTTTATTATGGAATACTTTGAATGCAGTGCTCCAAAGGAGATGATTGCATATGCCTTGTATAAACGTAAACACCAAGAAGCGTTATATCACAGGTTGGGGGCAGAGTTAAAGCAGTTACAGCAGGATCCAAGCAGTCACAAGCCAGAAGATCAAGACTACATCTGCCAGTTTCTCCTATATTAAAACCGGGTCACAATCCTAAATTACCTTCTTCATTAAGACACATTTCCGTATTAAATACGGATTACAAGCTGTTCATGGCAGTCTGGGTGCATAGGGTCAAGACGATTCTTCCCTCTCTCATACACTCGGATCAATCTGGCTTTATTCACACACATCAGACCTCAGATAATATCTATAGAGTTATTCACCTCATGGACTATATCAACACATGGTCTATCCTGGCAGCCTTGATCAGCTCAGATGCTGACGAGACCTTTGACCGGGTCTGGTGGCAATTTCTATGGAAAACCCTTATCCAATTTGACTTTCCAGAGGAGACGATATCCTGACTTCAAAACATCTATGCAACACCGAAAGCCCTTCTTTGGGTTAATGGCCTTTGGTGCTCTTCAATACCTTTGTCCTGCAGGACTCGCTAGAATTTCCCCTTTTCCCCTCTCCTTTTTTCCTTATATATTGAGCCACTGGTGGTAGGTATCAGGGATAATGGGGAGGGGGTAGAGAGAGTCCCATTCGGGGGAAACATATTTAAGATTTCCCTTTATGCAGATGACATTCTGCTGGCAGTTCTAGATTCAGAAATTCAGTCCCAGAGATTTCATCGGTACTTCAGACTTCTGTGTCGATCTCTGGCTGTGTTACTAATGTACTTAAAATGGAGGTGCTGGCCCTCAATTTTTCTCCCTAACGATCTTTGAAACAATTACTGTATTTCCCTCGCATTGGAGGTGTACTAAGATAAAGTATTTAGGTGCACAACTACTTCAAAATGTAATTCATCTGGAATTGATAAATTATGAGCCATTCATTCAAGTGATAGAGATCTGTGTCAATGGGACCACCTGTATCTTTTTTATCCAGGGTTGATGCTATTCATCTGTCTGTTCAGCCTAGATTTTTTTTTCAAACCCCCCCCAGTGATTCCCTTCCCTTATTTTTTTATATTTTGGAACATATCACTATCTAGATTCATTTGGGCAGACCATCGCCCTCAAGTCTGCTAGTCACTTCTTCAGTTGCCGGTCAACAGAGGTGGGCAAACCTTCCTATTTGGAGTATTATAGAGCAGTCACTCTTAGAATGATTTGTGTATGACTTAATCCATCATATAAGATGACCTGGAAGCATATAGAGTTAGTGCTGAATGGTTTGTTTGACGTGGGATCGATAGTGTTTTCTCCCCTAACCTCTCCTCCAGTATTTAAGGACTTTATGTTTGGTACGGCCGATACTCTCCAGTCTTGGTATAAAATTCATGCTCTACCCTCACTGGCCCCCATTTTTACTATGTTCATCTATTATCTGTGGAGGTGGACTTTTTGCCAGCCCGCTTTGATCTCATTTTTCAATGGTGGCACCAGTCAAGATTGTCATATATTTTCCAGTTTCTGGATACTCAAGGGGATGGTCTCCTTTGCTCAGTTACAGGATTTATATCAATTTTCAATGGTGGCACCAGTCAAGATTGTCATATATTTTCCAATTTATGGATATTCAAGGGGGTGGTCTCCTTTTCTCAGTTACAGGATTTATATCAATTAACTAATCACAAGCACTTCACATATCTTCAAGTGCAGTCTCTTTTACTTCACAAGGGCCCAACCAGGAGTACACTTCCTAACCCAGTGCCCTTATTTTTGAAGCTTTTATTAGACTTGCTTAAGGGAGTAACTTGCCCACATTTGATTGGTTTTGCAAATAAAGGCTTGAGAGTGTACTGGACTGACAGCACTCGGTCTAATCTTGAGGTTTGGAATGTGGATCTTTGCATGGCAATGCATTATGAGACGTGGTTGAAATCCATCCTGCCCTCAATGAAACTCTCTCAGGTGCCCTACTGGCAAGAATTTATCTGGAAGTGCTGCATTCAATTTTTTAACATGCCTGACAGATTAGTAAGGTATTTGCCGAGATCATATGGTGTCTGGCTAGCATGTGTAGAGACCCTGGCTAATACTTCTCATATTTTTTGGCACTGTCCAGTTATCTCTACTTTTTGCCAGGAGCTCAAGGGCTGACTGCAGCAGTTTATAGCCCCTGAGTTAGTTCTATCCCCAGATTTGTTCTGTTTGTATATTACCCCAACAAATCCCTTCCTTCTAGAAGTATGCTTTACATCTAATTAACTGCTGCAAAAAAGGCTCTTACGCGCATATGGCATCAACCAATCTCCCCTACACTTGCCCAATGGCATATTATTGTGAATGAGATCTATTATATTGAAAGACTAATAGCTCACTGTAATGGACAGGTACCCCATTTTGAACTGCGCTGGAGGCCTTGGGTGTTTGATATCTCATTACAAGATCCTTCATTTGTTCCATGATATTCTATAAGTAAGAAGGTTTGTTTATGTTTTTTTTAAGGGTGAGGATTATATTTTATGAAATTGAGGGGTTGTTGGTAATATGGGAAGAACTTTTCAAGCACCTCCCTCTCCTGCTTTTCATGGTTAAAATTTTAAATGAATAACTTTATACCAGATTATGTTGGATATCATTTGGTAAATGACTGTTTCTAAAAGTTCTCATATGAAATGTATATGTCGATTATACTTGATGTAAGTACAGTATGAGTTATAACACTCTATCTGGAGAAATAAATAAAAAATGTTAAAAAAAATCTGGAATGCCATGTATATGAAAGCTAGAAGTCTAGGAAGTAATATTCTGGACCTAGAGGCCATAATGACATGACCCTGGAAGAGATGTTTGAGATGGGGTCATGCTATTGGAAGGGGATAGATACAGGAGTAATCTGAGGAAGTACTTCCTCACAGAATGAGTGGTGGATCCTTACAAAAGCCTTACAGTAATGGTGATGGGGGAGCGAAAACATTGGTGGGGTTCAGGACTGCACAGAATATGCATAAGGGAATCATAATGGAAAGGGGGGAGGGAGAAACAGTTGTAGACTAAGCAAGGTTTTAGTGGAGAATGTATGTAGTGAAAAATGGGCAGACTGGGTGAGCCAAGTACCCTTGTCCTCTGTGAGATTATATGAATGTATGCTTCTATGTGACTAGTTCACTTTGTCAACGTTTTAACTCTTCTAGGCTGTGCTGCTATCTTTCATATAGATGGTCTGTAAAATGGATTTTCAAGCAGCTGGGGAAAAAATGTCAGGAAAATACTTCCATCCTGTGTAGTGGACAAGATACGTGACAGATCTCCTTCTGCCCAGTACTGTGGGTTTAAACAGCCACAACTGACTGCAGATGACTTGCTGTCATAAAATTACCTTCTCATTATATGTTAGCAATAAGACTCGAGGGGAGTTCATTAGACATTTCTAATGCACAGCAAGGGGCATAGTAAGGCACGAGGCCACAGGTCAGTTTCCAATCAGCCTTTACCATACATTAGAAATGTTTAGTCCACACCCCAAGTGTCTTATTGTGCTTACAAAATTGGTCTCTGTATTTTACATTAGCAAAACATTTAAAATCTGAATGTTTCAACACTAAATAACTTAAAACTGTTGATTAGTTTTCAATAAAATAATTCATCTGCCTGGCTGCATTGTAAGGTAAAGTGTGATTATAAATATGAAGCACTGTGGGAGCTGAAGTCCAAGATGAATAAGTGTGGGGTTGAAGGGGAGGGTTGACAGAGATAGGACTGCAAAGCACAGTTCTACCTGCGGATGGCATTTTCAGCAGGGTAGTGCTGGGAGGGGAAGTGTGTTGAGGCAGTTTTCAGGGCACATAGTTGGTGAGTAGTCAAGTGAATAAGTGAGTCATGGAGCCTGCGGGGCAAATGTTTCCAAAGGAGAGTATTGTAATTTTTTTATTAAGATGCTGTTTCCTGCTGTTTTTGCAATAGACCAATAAAAAACAGGAAGTCCCCTTACCTGCTCTAAATCCCATTGGTTCCACACTTATAATTTATAGATGCTTCGATTTTGGAAGGGAAGAGATCGTATTATTGCTCCATGGAGCTGAACCACTGCTCTCTTCTACTTCCAGATAATGTGAGTGGCCATAGCACTAGGACGTTTTGTGATATCATTATCGGGAGAGTGCAGGAGCATGCTTCATACACAACAATGGGGTAATTTTTTTAAGACTATTTATCATATTTCAGCTGGCCATTCAGAACAAATCAGGACAACCGTTCAACTAACAAGGTTGTTGTTAGTTTAGTGGTGCCCTTGATTTGTTCTAAGTGGCCATCTTATATACATAAATGGAGTTTAAAAAATGGACCCATTGAGGTCTATGGAGCACGCTCCCATGCTCTTCATATAGTATCAGGAAGTGGAAGGGATCAGCAGCTCAGCTCCATGATATCTCCACTCCTCATCTTTCCTATGCACTTTCAAAGCCTTATTAGGGGATATCTCTACATATACCTGCTCCTGCAACTAGCCTTCCTTCTCCTCCTCTCCCTACCACCAATCTCCGCTAGCCCCTTCTCTCCACTACCCCTTTCATACTCCTGCCCCCTTGGATAATCAGTATGGATGGCATACACCTTTACTGTACTTGTTTATTCCCTTGCTCTCACTATAGGAAAACAGACTAAAAAACACAGCGTTTACCAATCAGGAAATAGAAAGCCAAAGTCTCAGTGGATGCAGTAGTAAACATTTATGTTGCAGCGTAAAATTGCAGTACTTGGAGGCCAGTTGGTGCTGATGGACCAATACCACTCCCCCCCAATGTTTTGACTCCCCAGTCTACTGCCCCTTACAGTTGTGATTCCCCTTGACTTCAGGTAGAGCTTACACCTTGCGGTCTCACATCATTTTTGACATTTGCACTGTTTTCCATTTTTTCATACTTGCTCCCTTTCGGTTTTTGCTTCTTATTAGTTTGTACATTTGCACCATTAACTGTTCATATTGTATATTTATTTCTGTTAATCACTGTTCTTTATCTATACAAGGGAGGGGCATCAACCTATACTGTAGGCCACACTATTACCAAGCAAGCTACAACATCTGGTAATCATTCAAATTGGAATTGTTTATTACTAAATGCTAGGAGTCTATTCACCAAATTCGACGAACTTAGGCACACCCTGAGTGAAGGCGATATCCATATCTATGCCATCACAGAAACATGGTGGAACAGTGAGAACGGATGAGACAAGCAGATCCCAGGCTTTACTTTATATTCCAGGGATAGGGATGTGACTGGGGTGGTGGAGTGGCTATATACATATCCAACAAAATTACATCTGAGCAGGTAGACACTAGGCAGTGGGAAACCTTGGAGCTAATTTGGATCAAAATTCCCCCGGTACAAGCAGCAAAAATAGACACTGGTGATATATATATATATATATATATATATATATATATATATATATATATATATATGCCTCCCTCATATTCAGTAACAGAGGACAGGGTGCTCATGGGCAGCCTAAATACTCTTACAGCAGGCAAAAACTGTATACTTCTAGGGGATCTTAACCTGCCAGGCATTGATTGGACAAACCATAAGACCAATTCAGCTGTTGAGTTACGCTATATGGAAACGTTCAATCTAGCTGGGCTATAGCAATATGTAGAAGGGAGCACTAGAGGGGAGCACATGCTAGACTTAGTCCTCTGTAACATGACCAACACCATACAAGATTGTACAGTACTAGCTCCACTAGGATCCAGTGACCACAATATTGTGGGCTTCTTGGTATCAGGAAATATATGTAAAATCAAGGGGGATGCCACTATTAACAACTACCACAAGGCAGATTTCAACAGTATGCATAGAGACCTGGCAACTTGGAAATGGGAGGAGGAATTTAGGCATTCAACACTAAACCAGATGTGGGCCACATTTGAAAATCAAATTACTTCCCTAGTGAGAAAGTACATGCCTACTAGAAAGAAATATGAAAATCCCAGGGCTTCCCCAGCATGGATGACAGCCACAGTAAAAATATTTAAATAGAAAGAACGAAGCCTATGCTAGGGCCAAGAAAAGCAGTCACCAGACCTGTTGGGCCTTATATAGGAAAGCACTCAAGACAGCAAAAAGGGCAATAGCTCAGGCCAGGAAAAACCATAAGCTGATGCTGGCTAGTAAGGAGAAGGATAATTATAAATCCTTCTACTCCTATATAAACAAGAAAAGGGGAGGAGCCTAAAGTATAGGACCACTAAAAAACAGGGATGTCACAACAGCCACTGATAATAGCGAAATGGCCAAACAATACAATGCGTTCTTCACATCAGTCTTTAACGACAAATCTATGGGAACTAAGAATCACTTACCTGTATCAAGAGAAACCCACCTAGCTATAGACCATGGTAACGTAAGAGACAGACTTCTCAAATTAGACCAGAATAAAGCACAAGGGCCTGATGGATTACATCCCTTAGTCATCAGGGAGCTCTCATATGAGATTACAGGCCCAATCACAGTTATATTCCACAACTCCTTGCATTCAGGAGAGGTTTTGGAGGTCTGGAGACAGGCAGAGGTGGTACCCATACACAAGAAGGGTTCCAAGCAGGTAGTGGGAATTACAGGCCTATTAACCTGACTACAATTCTGGGGAAGGTACTAGAAGGGGTTATAAAGTGTCAGTGGCTCAGTAGGTTGCACACTCGCCTCTGAGGCCGGGAGATCAGAGGGCTATGGGTTCAGTTCCCACATCTGGCACTTGGGTTAATATCCCAGTACTGATACTGTAGTGCAGTATGAGAGGGGTGCTGCACTTCTGAGGTGCCGTCTTTCGGATGAGACGTTAAACCGAGGTCCCATTTGCCTGGATTGGTGGTAGTTCAGGTGGATGTTAAAGATCCCATGGCACTTATCGAAAACAGTAGGAGAATTTCCCCGGTGTCCTGGCCAAATTTCCCTCATTCACTAAAAATACCACCAACAGCTTAATCTGGTTCAAGGTCAGTTGGCATTCAGCTGTATCCCCCTCCCCAGGGTCATGCCTGAAAATAGGCAGAATTTGTCTAGTGCACTTACCCGGTCAACAAAAACTAAATAAAATAAATAAATAAATAAAATATTGTACTCTGTAAGCAGCAAAAGGGAGATATTGATACCACCCAGCATAGGTTTCATAGGTTATTTCTGAGCTTTGTAGAGACCGAAGTCCATTATAGCTCGCTTGAACTCTAGAGGGTACCCAGCAATATTGTTACTAATCAGGTAGAAATCTAAGGTATGCTTAGAAGCTTCCATGGTTCTGCTTGCAACCACTTCTACTGGGAGTTTGTTCCAAATTTTAACAACCCTCACAGAGAACCAGTGTTTCTGTATCTGAGTGTTATATCTCTCATCTATTAACTGTAAGGGGTGGGCTATTGTATTATATTTCTGGTCTCTCAAGGTAAGTCCCAGCTGTTCCTATAGATGTAAATCCGACAGTGCTCTAAAAATCAGGCACATGTCTCCCCTTAATCTGCGATATTCTAGCGAATACAGCTCCAGATTTTGCAACCTTAGTGCATAGTTTTGACTCTGGACCTCTTTGATTCTCCATGTGGCACTTCACTGAACTTTCTCCAGGGCTTCTATATCTCCTTTATTCCCAGGAGCCCAAAACTGGGCACAGTACTCAACATGCATGTGGGTGCACCAGAGAAGTATAGAAAGGAAGCAAGACTGCCTTCCTCCTACTCTTAATATGTATGTGGATACAGCTCTGAATACCACTAGTTTGTTTTTTTTATCACCTGGTTGTAATGTAGTTTGAATTTGAGGTCATTGCTAACCCTTATTCCCAGATCTCTCTCTCTCATCCTGTACTATCTGTAGTACTGGCCCAGCTAATGTGTAATTTATCAGGGGGTTGTTTTACTCAGGTGCATCACTATACACTTCTCAGTATTGAACAGGGATTTTTTTTTTTGTGCCCAAGCTTCGAGTTCCCCCAGTGCTTCTTGTAACACCACTGCGTTCTCATGACTATTTACTGGGAGACCTAGTCGCATGTCATCCACAAATTTAGATAGCCATACATCTGCTCGAGGCTTCATTGTCGAAATATACAAATACCCAACACAGATCCCTGAGGTACCCTGCTAGTCACGTCTGCCCAACCAGAGAATTCTCCCCAGTGCTGACCCTTTGTCTCCTTCCCGTCAACCAGGCCCCAATCCATCTAGAAACTTTAGGTTGGACTCCAAGTCCTTTAAGGGCTTCAACCAGCTCCTCATGAGGGAGTTTGTCAAAGGCCTTAGCAAAGTCCAAAAACACAACGTCCACCGAATTACCATAATCTAGGGCTCTGTTGACTTAGCCTAGAATTCTAATAGGTTTGTTTGGCATGACCTGCCTGTTGTGAATCCGTGTTGTGTCTCATCCCTGGCCCCCTAGCGTATCTATATAATCATGATCATGTCCTTAACTATGCCCTCAAGTATCTTTCCAAGGACAGAGGTCAGACTGATAGGTCTATAATTGCTAACCTTCTGCCTGGAACCTTTCTTATGTATTGGGATGACTGTGGCTTGTCTCCATACTCCCAAAACTTGTCCTGTATCTAAGGATTGCTAGAACAGGAATGTAACAGGTCCTTCCAGACTCTTAGCAAGCTCTTAAGAATTCTTGGGTGTAGTCCATCTGGGCCTTGCACTTTATTGTGGTTTAAGTTTTTTAGTCTTTTCACCACATCTTGGAACTCAATTTGGGGGCCTACTGACATTTGTTGTTCAATGTTTACTTTGGATGCTTGTGATCCTATATTGATGACACAGGAAAAATAGCTGTTAAAGTGGTCAGCCATCTCCTTGTTATCTGTTAATAGATTCCTAATGCTGTCCTTTAGAGGGCCAATCGTCCTGCTAATTCCCTTTTTATTATTTATATAGGCATAAAAGGACTTGTAATTGTCCTGTGCCTTAGTAGCTAGTTGGTACTCATACTTATCCTTGGCCTTTGCTATAATTCTTTTGGCATCTTTCAGACATTGTTTATATGTTTCCAAACACCTGTTGTCTGCACTCTGTTTGGCCCTGCTATATGCCCTGTTTTTCTTCTTCATTACTTTTTTGATGGCAGGGGTCAGCCATGGGGGAAGGACCAAGTTATTACAATTGTTATTGAGCTTATCCCACATAACTGGCACTGATTCATTTTCAAATTCTGCTGTCCAGTTCCATTTGGCCAACTCGCATTTCATTCTGTTAAAGTCAGCCTTATTATAGTTATATAAATCAGTACTGCCAGTATTGCTTTCCATGGTCCCCATATATTTAAAACTAACCATGGAATGGTCACTTGAGCTCAGGGGTGCCTCAACAGTGCAGCTGTGAATGTTGTTAGTCATATTGCTCAATATCACATCTAAGATGTGGGTACCCCTGGTGTTTTCTAGGACAAAGTGTTCTAATCCTGCTAGCATGAAGGCTTTAAGTTAGCTAGCCTCCACATGGGACTCCATTTGTAATGAATCCCACTGTATTCTTGGGAGATTTAGGTCACCTAGTAGGATAACATTATCCTCCTGTGTGATACGTTTAATAAAATCTAATACTAAGCTACTGTCCAGGACTGGGATAGTGGGTGGTCTATACACAACACCGATGTTGATCTTCACTGAGTGTGGGGGGTTATCAAAAGAATTTCAGAATTGCCCCCTGTAGTGCAATCAATATTTTATGATACAATACTATCTAAAATATGTAGTGCCACTCCACCACCTTTTGTACGTAACCTGTCCTTTTTATGTAAAGTATAGCCAGGGATCTGTTTATCCCAGGTGTCTTCCTCCCTCCACCAGGTTTCACTGATAGCACATATGCAAATATTGGAGTTATGTAGTGTCAGCTTTAATTCATCCATTTTATTGTTGAGACTTCTAGCATTTAATAGGAGGAAGTTCCAGTTAGACTTGGTAGTGTTGCTGGTGTTGTTACTCCTGGGTTTTGTGGACCCCACATTCCCCCTTCCTTGGAGTTTAAATGGGTGTCAGCTAGTTGTTTTAATTTACTGGCAAATATCCATTTCCCCTGCCTGTTGAGGTGTAAGCCATCTTGAACAAATAAGTATGGTGTCTGAAAATCCTCCCAATGATCCTCGTAGGCAAACCCTTCACTATAACACCAGTGCTTTAACCATCCATTTAATCTCCTTATGTCCACATTTTGTTACTGGACAGATAAAATACCAGAGATTACCAGTTTACGTCCTGAAGCTGTAAGGGACTTCCCTACATGTTCAAAGTCCTGCTGTATGTCAATAAGGCTTCTTTTGCCCACATCATTTACCCCAACATGTAAAAAGGTCAGTGGTTTAGACGTAATCTCCAGTAGGCCAGGGAGTAGCTTCCGTATGTCTCCAATACCAGTCCCAGGCAGTACACTAACTGTGGAGAAATCCTTTCTATTCCTGCAAATAACATGGTCAGTATGCCTAAGCATTGAATCCCCTATAAAAAGAATGTCCCTTGGTGCTTTTCCTAATTGTGCTGCTTCAGCAGGGTCAATAGGGTTATCATTTATCATTATTTCATGAGTACTTAGTTGATTCAGATGGTTGCCCCAGGGTCAACTTGTGTTGTGGGTTCTTCCCCATCGTTAGGGTTGTAGTCAGGTACTAGGGCACTGTATTTATTTGGGGTTAGTATATTAGAAGAGAACCCTATATTTCTTCTTCCCTTTTTCCCTTTTGATGTTTTGTGTACTACATACCAGTCGTTATTGTTATCTGGCTCATCTGTAGTCTGAACTAAAGGTACAGATGGGTTAGGTAGTAAGGAATGCTCCTATTTAGATATGACTTCAGCCATTGTGTCTATGTATTGTTCAAGCATAGATATATCAGCTTGAACCTGCACTCTATGTTGTAGTGCAACAATTTTCTGCCCTCAGCCCTCTATTAGGGTGCAGTTATCGCATATAAACCCAGACATATCTTCCCCCTCAGCATACATATGGTACCCAGTATACATCCTCATGGTAAACCTTATAACTATGCAGCAATCAACTATGTTACCTTCCTGCTCCCAGTGTCCAACTGACACAGCTGACATGTGCTGATGCGCATCTCTGCGCACGCCTCAGTATGCAGCAACATGAACTCTGCCCATGGCAGGTCCAAGTGATACAGAATAGAATGCCCCGGAAGCAGTGTGCAGGGGTTACGGTACCCTTGCAACTATGTTGCAATTAAAAGTGAAATTGTCTGAGTATATGTAACTGTGCGTCCACCTCTCATATGAGGTTAAGGCACAAACATGTATACTTTAGTTAAAACGGTGCTTTAAAATGCGATATAGCGCTGTAGTAGTTCACTGCTAGACATAGAGAACTACAGCCGCTCTCCACCCACTTCCTGTCAGGTCAGCAAGTGGGGCTCCAGTAAAAGCACAAGCACGCTCTGCAATAAAATTAAGAGTTGCCACACAGTGTCCCCTATCAGAGCCTTAGCTCTTGCACACTGTTACTGTTTCCAATTGCTTTTGGATTTGCCCACTCATGGCAGGGCTGAGTGATTTAGAATAGAATGCCCCGGAAGTAGTGTGTAGGGGTTGCGGTACCCTCACAACTATGTTGCAATTAAAAGTGAAATTGCCCTAGTATAGGTAACTGTGCGTCCACCTCTCATACAAGGTTAAGGCACAAGCAGGTATACTTTAGTCAAAACGGTGCTTTAAAACACAATATAGGGCTGTAGTAATTCACTGCTGGATGTAGAGAACTACAGCTGCTCTCCACCCACTTCCTGTCATGGCTTTACCAAGGGTCGATCCTGCCAGACAAACCTCCTGGAATTCTACAGGAAAGTCAGCAATGCATTGGACATAGGGGAATCTGTAGACATTATCTTTTTAGACTTCTTCAAGGCATTTGACAAGGTCCCACATGGGGAACTTGTCGATGCCTTAATTGACCACAGCATCCAGGGTAATATCAGAAAATGGATAGCATCCTAGATGACCAGCAGGAAACAGAGAGTGTGTATCCAAGGGGCATATTGTGACTGGTCAGAAGTCACCAGTGGGGTCCTGCAAGGTTCTGTATTGAGACCCTGCCTATTCAATATCTATATTTCCTCCATGAGCCCCATACAGAAGGTCTAGGAGTCTAAATTTGCAGATGATACGAGGTTAGGCCTACCAGTAAATAATCCTAAGGGTGCAGGCACAGTACAATCAGCCTTGGGTGATTTGGAAGAGTGGGCAATTACTCACAAGTTAACATTTAATGCTGAAAAATGCACTGTGATGCACTTGGGGACCAAAAATCAGAAACACAGGTACAGGTTAAATGGCATTACCCTGAAGGAAGTCATGGACGAAAGGGACCTTGGTGTAAGAATATCAAATTATTTAAGTTTCAGATTATATTGCAACCAAGTAGTCAAAAAAGCTAGCTGTATACTAAACCACATCAAGAGACATCAAAAGCAGAGACAGGGAAGTGACAGCTATGTATTTCTGTTTTTTCTTTGACATTTCTTTTTATACAGGTAATACATGTCATTTGGACAAAAGTCCAGTTTACAAGACAGACCTGTGCAATCCCTATCTAAATAGATACAATAAAGTTCCATATTAACACATAGACAAACACATCAATACAAATATTACTAGAGTAACAAAATATAAAAAATACTTCCTTTATCTTTATATAAAGGAAGAAATCTTATCTGATTCTACAGTACATTAAGAGAAATAATCAACACTTACAGACATGGATATTTAATTCCTTTATAATATGAACAAATGTAAAATGATTAGTAATTTCCCGTACAGCTGCAGGAAGAAAATTCCAAAAACTGGCAGCTTGATAAGTTAAAGTCCTATCCCCATATTTGTTTCGTGATTTTTCTACGATAATCTTATTTAAATGAACTGATCTAGTTAATAACTTTTTAGAGTACTGTTTCACTGGAAACAGCAGTAATGAGATTGGATGATTTAAACAAAGATGTTTAATTTTATGAATTAAAGTTAACCAGTGACATAAATAATTTGTATCCAAAGGCAGCCAATTTAATTTGTTCAGCAATAAACAATGATGAGTATGATAGTTTTCTCTTTAAAACATATCTGGCCACATGTAAATAAGTTTTATCCAGCTTGGCCAAAAGTGTTTTATTAGTTCTTCTATATATCAATTCACCATATCTTAACACTGGAATAATTACCTGATTGGCCAACTTTTTCCTATCTATTGTTGTTAAACATTCTGTACTTCTCCTTAAAGCCCCCACCCTTTTATTAACTTTTTTTACCAATTCTGTAATATGACAAGAAAATGACATTTGCTCATCAAATATCAGAGTGCTGCATCTGCAGTAGGACAACATTCTGTGGACCCTGGTCTCCCATGTGTTAGTAGTGTACTTCTATTGTTTACAGTGTACCATTGGGCTGGGCAACAGCTATGTATTTCTGTTTTTTCTTTGACATTTCTTTTTTTATCTCATTCACCCCTGGGTGCTTGTTTCCCTCAGGTCCTCCAGGTTGTTGCTTCATCTGCCCACTAGTCTCACTACTGTGCAGGCACTGGCTGTCATCAAATCTTAGGTTGTCCACAACCGATTGCCCACCCAACAGTGACAGCTCAACAGCGAGGTCCCCTACAGTGACTACAGTGCCATGCCACTGTAGAGAACCCACTGGAACCTGGCATTGTCTATCAGGGGTCCTGCATCCCCCCCCAAATCAGCTCCAACTCGAAGTTGATAATCCTTAAGTGGGGAGGTGCAGGGGCACAGCCCCCACGTGGGGTGTTCTGGGGGCAAAGCCCCCTGAAGAAAACTCATCTAGCCTCTGAAAACCGGCAGCTGACTGCAAAATGTGGTCGACCTGCCAGTTTCGCTGTTGCGGCGTTCGACGAATATTTTGTTGAACACCCATCGTGGATCCATCCACATCCCTAACTCCAGATCTATCCCTCCCGGTGGGGGGCCACCCTTCAGTGGCCACTGGAAGGGAGAGAGAAGCCCCTTGGTGTTCTGCAGCCAGGGCTAGTTGATGGGGCACCAATGTAGATGGTCTGGTAGCTTAGGGAAACATACACAGAGACTTCATCTGGAGATCTCCCAGACAGGCCAACCAATTTCTGGTTTTCTCTCTGCCCCCTGCCACATAGATGAGCACATTTGAGGCTGGCCTGAGGGGGGTACCCAGTGGCAGGTGGTCACCAACAAAACCAGCAAAACTATAGGCATGCAAGAAACAGTCCAGAATGGGCTTGCACACCACAGAAGGAGCCAGAGGTGCAACCACTGAGTTAGCAAAACCCCCAGCACAAATGGCAAGGACAGAAATGTGATGCATGATACCACCAAGAACTGCTCCCAGAAGTGAAGTTTCCATAAGGACACTCTGAGCCTTTCTTGCTGTCTTTGCTCCTGATGCTCAGCTCAAGGAAAGCCGCTCCATGGCTGGGTGTGCTATAGGAAGGCAACAGACCAAACAAAGAATCCAACACTACCCACCACTAAAGCAGACCAAGTAACACAAATGCAGTATAAATAATGCAGTTTTTAATAGGCAGATACAAAACAGAGATGAAGCTTTGGCGAAACCAGTAGAAGTCTGGTGGGGCTTTGCCTTTGTCTCCTGGTCTGTGCTTAGGCACGTTTGAGGTTTGCACTCTCTGTTTTAAACCTGCCTATTGAAAATTGCATTATTTACACTGCATTTGTGTTACTTGGTCTGCATAAGTGGTGGGTAGTGCTGGGTTCTGTGTTCGCTTTGCTCCTGACATCCAGGACTTAACGGCTCAAACCCAGGCCACCAGAATGTAAGAGGTGTCCCCCACTACTCAGTTCTATGGAGACGGCTTCAGCAAAGTATTACTAGAATTCAGAAAAGGTTAAAAAAATCTTATTCTAAATACGTCTCACTTTTTTATGTAAATAAATGAAAGTTATTGTAATAGTATATATCAACATAAGCATTTATAAATTGGCTGAAGAAAATGGCCTTAATTTCACACTATTGATATGAAAATACATATATCAACCCTGTCTATGAAAAGTAAGACGATATGTGTTGCTATACATGTTTACGATGAACATGTTACATCAATACAAAGAAACAAATTGTAGGGTACTAATATATCAATATGAATAGGCATGTATTGCTACACGAAAATTGTATTGATATGACCTATTCATATCGAACTGACTCCAAGCTTGTATTTGTAAACATTAAGGGCTGAATTTACAAAATGATGTGAGACTAAGTCCTACTCGACAACTCCAGTTGCGAACCAAAATCACCACAGCTGCAGAGATTGGTATTCTCAATCCACCACAGTTGCGGGAGATGTTACGCTTGGTCCCCCCCAGGCATAATATTTTCTGCAGCTGTGGGGGAAAACACCCGCAAGCTGCCATAAATCGTGAAGACGGGTGTAAACTGGTTCCTCCTTTGTGAACACTGCAACTGTGGGAATAAATGCAGCTCCTCAAGTGGCAACCCACTTGTGCCAGGTTTTTCCTGCAGTTGTGGGGTTTTCAGTGGTTCTGTGATCCAGTCCTCAAGTTTCTAAACCTAGTGGTTCAAAAGTTAGACCTTTTGAAAGATAATTTAATTAAAATGAGCTAACGTTGGAACTGTTAGGCCTAGGAAATTACCTTGCCTCAAATGGATGCTTACAATACATTTCAAAGAAAACTACTTGGTCTTAGGGTGAGGCCAATAGTTCAGTGTTGGCTAGAACCCTGAATTTTTAAGGTTTTTTTTTTTTTCAAACCTACCTAAAACAACATTGCAAAGTTGGAGTTTCATAATGTTTTGACCCCCTTAAAAGAAAAAATATTTATTGAATAATATTTTACTTCTATTCCAGCATGCTACTTCTTGGGTTTTGTTCAGTTGGGATTGATGTGTGCAACATTTTACAGTATGCGTTGCATTTTTTTGCAGCAGCATTGCAGATGAGACTGTTAAATTGAATAATGTAGGAATTCAAACTTAATAGCACTTTTCCCCCACCCCAACTTGCACTGTTGAGCTTTGTATACTACATCAAACTACTCACCTCACCCCTTACATAAAAGCCATGGCGCATGTGGCAGATGTGAATAAAACCACTTAATTTGCGATCATGCTTGCCACTTAGACCATTTTCAAGAAAAGTGTCTTTTTACAAGATGCCAAACTGTGGACCAGATGGTTGACTTGTAAAAAAATGCCTACCACCATTATTATGTACTGCACAGGATATTGATCATTGCAAACTAAGTCTCAGAAATTATGGTGGTGTAAGGATCTTGCACAGAAGGAAGCAGTTTTGTCTAGTTGTCAAAGTACTGGCTTGGGAACCAGGAGTGTACAGGTTTAAACCCTGGGACAGCCTAATACTCATTGTATGACCTTAGCCAGGCCTCAACCTCCCCGTGTCCAGTCCATCCAACTGGAAAAATAGATAGAAGCCAGACCCTCCTGGAAACAAAATGTTGCACCTCAGTTGGTTTATCCTGGGTAACATAATTAAAATAAAAGTTTTGAAAGTGCAACGTTTTTTCCCATTTATATGGCTGCAGGGCAAAGCTCTGCAGACATCTTGCTATCACAGTAGAAAAATGGAGCTCATCAGATTCCAAATGGACTTCACAAAATTGAAGCTGGATTACAATTACTCTGCTAGAGCAGTTTGGCTTCGGTGTGTCACTGTTCTGCACTATTTTGGAGAGAGAGAGAGAGAGAGAGAGAGAGAGAGAAACTGAAACTGATTCATTCATACATCTCTTCTACATGGAACATACTCATGCACTATTTAGAAAAGAAAAAGAAAAACAAAGCCTGTTCCCTCCCTCTCTCTCTCCCTACCGTGTGGCATTTCAGTTATATGGGATGTCCAGATAAAACACATTCCTAACAGCTGTGATTTCCTGAGCCTGTGAATAAACAAGTGTTATCAGTTTAGGAGATCTGCAAGAGTTAGTGTGTGTGTGTGTGTGTGTGTGTGTGTGTGTGTGTGTGTGTGTGCGCGCGCGCCACTCTGTTAACCCTTTCCTGGTGCATTAACCTTTTTCTAGTCGGCTTGCAAATGGCTGTAATGCTATATGTTAGCAGTGGAACAGTTCAGAGCATGAAGCAGTGCACGTGTGTGTGTGTGTGTGTGTGTCACTTTGTTCTAGTCCTGCTGGTTATCATAGATACACACACAGGAACATAGAAGTTGCTGGCAGATAAGGACCACTTGGCCCACCCAGTCTGCCCTATTAATCCCTATGTAGTGTGAGGCCCCATTCCCAAACTGAACTCTGGAGCGCTCTCCCCCCCCCACCTCTAGGATATCCTTGTGTCTATCCTACTCCTTTTTAAATTCGGTGACCATTTTAGCCACTACCACCCCTCTAGTAGGCTATTCCAGGTGTCCACCAACCTCTCCATGAAAAAATATTTTCTCACATTTCCCCTAAGCATCCCCCCAACTTCATTTTGTGCCCCCTTGACTTGGAGCATCTCTTACTTTGGAAGATGCTTTCTTCCTGTACTCTATTTATACCAGTGAAGTATTTGTACGTCTCAATCATGTCCCTCTCCCTTTCCTCCAGGAAATATATATTTAAATATCCTTCAGTCTTTCCTCATAGGTCTTATCCCGCAGGCCCTGCACCACTTTAGTTGCCCTCCACTGCACTGCCTCCACCCTGTCTATGTTCTTTCTCAGATGGGGCATCCAGAAGTGGATGCAGCATTCCAGGTGTGGTCTCACAAGTGTCTTCTATAGGGGCAAGATGACCTCATTCTTTTTACTCATGATACCCCTCCCTATGCATCCCAACATCTGGCTAGCCTTTCCAACTGCCTTATCACACTGCCCAGTTTCTCTCAGGTACTCTGAAATGATAACTCCCAGGTCCCTTTCCTGCTTCATGATTGTCAGTATTTCCCCATCTAGTTCATACTTTGCCCCTAGGTTCTTCTGTCCTAGGTGCTTGATCCTGCACTTCTTTGTATTGAATTCCAACTACCATTCTTCAGACCATTTCTCCAGTTTTTTAAGGTCTTCCCTCATTCTTTCAACACCCCCTGACATGTCCACTTTATTGCATACCTTTGTATCATCTGCAAAAAGGCATACCTTCCCCTTCAGTCTCTCTGCAATGTCCCCAATAAAGACACTGAAGAGGACCAGCCCCAACATCAACCACTGCAACACCCTGCTCATCACCTCTCCCTCTCCAGAGTACTCCCTGTTTACCACAACCCTCTGACTCCTGCCATTGAGCCAGTTCTCCACCCACAAAACTATTTTAGGATCCACCCCTAGACTGCACAGTTTGCTAATCAGCCTTCTATAGGGGATGGTGTCAAAGGCCTTTCTGAAGTCCAGATAGACCACATCCACTGCAATTCCCTGGTCCACTACCTTAGTTACCCAGTCATGCTGTAGATTAGTACAATGAGTTAGTGCAAAACACAGTGCTTATCCTAAATACAATAGGAGTTAGGGTTAGATGTATGTATGTTAGTATGTGTGTGGCAATGCTCTGTGTGTGTAGACAGTACACTACTATGTTATACTGGAGTATATATGGATATATGTGTATATGTATTAGTCAGTATGTGTGTGTATATATCACAACAATTAGGAAGTGCAGTTAGGTGGCTCAGTGGTTAGTGCAAAAATTGCTAGTTTACATTCCCCCACTATCTAGATCAGTTTCAGCCTTATGCATGCCATTGCTGATTTAAATGAGATGTCTAGTGGCAACCCCCCTTCTCCACCCTCTGATGTCCCTCCAAGCCTGAAAAGAAGAAAACGGACCCCAATTTTTTTTTAATCTGTAAAATGTGTGTAGACAATGTACTGCTATGTTATACTGGAATATATATTCATATATGTGTATACTATGTATTAGTCAGTGTGTGTGTGTGTGTGTGTGTGTGTGTGTGTGTGTGTGTGTATCACAGCAGTTAGAAAGTGCAGTTAGGTGGCTCAGTAGTTAGTGCAAAAATTGCTAGTCTACATTTCCCCCACCCCATCCCCAATATCTAGATCACTTTCAGCCTTATGCATGTCATTGTTGATTTAAATGAAGCATCTAGTGGCAACTCCCTGTGGCAAGCTGCCCGGCTGCTAGCCCTTATTTATAGATCTTATTCTGTTGTATACTTTTTTGTATGTAATTCTATGTACATGTGATTGCAAAACCTATGTTAACTATGGGAATCTGACGCTTCGAAGATTATCAGGAAAATAAGACTTTGGGAAAGTGCAAGAGTGACACCTAGTGGCCTAAAATGAAAAGGCCGGCCTTTATTCACAGAAGGGCCAGTCTTTATTCACATGATTCTATATAAACTCTCCAGCACAGACACTCAGGGCCATTTTGCTTGGACTCTCCTGACCACAGAGAACACCTGTCAGCACAGAGACTGCCTAAGAACCAAAGGCTGCTACAGAAAGACTGAAGTAATTTGCAAACCAGTGATTCTCTGTACTTTGAAATCTTCATACCTCAGATAGACTAGCTAACAGCGTTAGTGCATTTTCATTGTACATTTTCCTTTTTTTCTGTGTACTGTAACCCAAGTTAGTATTCTCTTTTAGCTGTAACTGTATTTATTTAAGTATTTTAGTAAAAATGACATTGAGGTGTGCGTTGGGGTTGTTGGTCCTAACTCTCACCCCATTCTCCTATACCTCTGCTTATTTACACATGTGATGGGGTGAGAATTAGGACCGATGACCCCAATGCGCACCCCAATACTGGTTGGGGATGTGCTGGGGGGGTCCAAGGGGGGCTTTCAACCCTAACACTGAATTTCCTCACTTTTGTCACTGTGGAACAACCCTAACTGATGCATTAAACTGCGTTTTTTGCCTCTATATATATATATATATATATATATAATTTGGGTAAGAAGGAAGCTCCAGACAGCTCTCTTGATCAGTTTTTAAGAATTAAATACAGGGATCTCCCAAATTTTCATAAGTGTGCTTGCTTAAATTCATCACTAGGGAGCTTGCCAGTTTTGTTTCCACAGGCTCTGCTGCCTCCTTCCCACTGCCACTACATGGTGGCTCCCCACTCGTCCCCCACCACACCCACCCTTGGCTAGCCTGCCTTTTATAGTTAAAGGGGATCATGTGACTGCCAACTTTTCCATTTGCAGAATATACGGACTCACTATTAGAAGGCAACAGGTTGCACTACAATCAGTTAAGGTGATTTAGGCATACTACAACCTAGCAGCCCAGTCGTTGCACCCCGTCCCTACTCTACTAGGTTTAGCCCACCCACTGAAGTAAGAGTTAACCTCCTCCCCTCCAACTCTAAACTTTTGTTGGTTCTACCATTCTCTTCTGCTACCCCTCCCCTGGCAGACCTAACCACTAGGCTAAACCTGCTTACTGCCATCTAGTGCATCTCTAGCGGCTTTGTCATAAGTGATGAATTTGACATTTCTGCCTCTGCTGGCAGTCTCACTTCTAGGCACCATTTGGATGGTGGAGTCATGTGCCACAGTGTTACAAACATACAAAATTTGCCAGCAGATAAAGGCCTAGTGGTCTATCAAGTCTGCTCGAATGTGCAGCTAGCACCCCTTAATCTGCAGGTGCCCCACCCTCTCTGTTGATCCTCCCCCTTGCCCTGTCCCAGCTAGAGATGCAGCGAAATTAAAATCCGCTGGTGAAGTGAATGCGAAGTGGCCACTTCACATTGTCATAACGCTATGCAAAGTGACCACTGGAAAGTGCTCACTTTGCCATGTTATTGTGACTTTGCGTTATCATTCCACCTTAACGCGAAGTAAGGCAAAGTGACAACAATATAGGCAGCCCCCCACACACATCACATGGCTTACAATACTCTAAGTCACTCGCTTCAACCAGGCAGAAAGGAAGTGAGTCATACAAGCAGATACTTTCACTTTCTCCTGTGCTGAGCAACAGAAAGGAGGCATTTTGTAGGAGAGCAGAGAGGAAGGATCGTTGTTATTGTTGTTGAACGTTACGTGATAATCAAACCCAAAAGCTTTTTTTTTAAAAGCCAATTGTTTAGGGGCATTTTTGTACAGTTTTGGCAGTTCTTATTTCTTGTGGTGAATGATTTCTTTGTTTTATAAGTTTTGTTTTGTGAGTGTGTGTGACTGTGTGTGCCTTTGTTGTGTAGTGTGTGTGAAGTCATTGGTGTTGGTAGTCGGAAAGGGAAGGAGGGATTAATTTGAAATGGAGCAGGGACAGGATCTGGACCGTCCAAGTCAGGACTCAGAGGGAATGCGTGGGACTGTGCCACGGGCAGTGGAGCCATGTGGCAGCATTGCTGGCAGGAGGGGAGGAGTGTGCATGTGTGGGGGGCGTGGCTGGGTGGTGTTGGACTACTCAAAAATCTTTGGTCCCCCCCTCCAGAAGCAGCACCACCATAATGACCACCAAGTCCACAACCACCAACACCACCAGTGACAGGCTCAGGAGCTCCAGCAGCACCACCTCCAGATGAGCAGCAGGTCAGGCCCCACTGTGACCAGGCTGCCGGCACTGCATCTGCCCCTCCTGTGTCTGGTCCCCCCTGCAGCTCCCCAGTTTGGCAGTTTTTTTAACTGTGTCAGGGGGACAGCAGCCTTGTTGTCTGTAGACTTTGTGGGGTGGAGGTGTGCCGTGGCCCCTGGGGGGACACATCTGGGGACTGGGGGCCAGCACACCCATATGCTGAATCACCACAAGGTGGAGTGGCAGGCTGTCACAGAACGGGCCAGGCCTCCACATGCTGGCCCTTCTGTGGCAGTGGCAGAGGGTGCTGCTGTTGTGTGTGGCCGCAGGAGGAGGAGGGACACAGCAGCAGCAGCTGCTCCACCACTAGCACCACCCTCACCACTACCACTACCTGGTGTACCACCACCAGTGGACCCCACAATGCCTGCAACTCAGGCAGACATTACACTTTTGTGGGCCACAGCGGAAGAAAATAATGAGAGGGTGGTTGCTGTCCAGCAGCAGTTGGAGCAGACAGAGTGACACCAGTTACAGATTGTGTCGATGCTCCATCTGCTGCTGGACCAGCAGGGGATCTCCCATTAGCTTTTTTTTTGCAGCACACCTCCCCCCAACCGCTGTAGTGTTTTGTCTTTTGTTTCATAACAGAGAGAGGGAAGGCCACAGCAGTAGTTTAAATATAATATACATACACATACAGACATACATAAGACAAAGAACCTCTGTGCGCAAGCACTGAGGCAAGGGTTACCCCAAAAGGCATTTGGCTGGGAAGCCAAGTTTCAAAGAAATACAAAGTCACGCATGACCCCACAATGCAAAGCATCATGGGCTGCCACTCCACCTTGTGGTGATTCAACATGTGGGGTCATGTCAGACATACATGCTCCTTATTGCCCTGTTACTATAATCTGGTGCCTCAGTAATGTTTACTTTCTGTTGTGGAAAAGCAGGACTGAGCAGTGCAAGTATAACGTGCGAAATTGCATGTGTGCAGTCAGTGTTGTTTCCTGTGTGTGTGTGTGTGTGTGTGTGTGACTTCAGACATTGTCCAGCTTCTTGCAAACATATATATGCTGACTTGTTGCAGTGTTTATGGTATAAAGAATAGGGATAAGAATATATAGCATATATTTTATTGTCACCATCATCAGCAGCAGACTAAGTGATATGATATTTTTTCAGAGGTGTCTGGCCAGAATGCACCTTAGTCACATACTGCACACATGACTTTTAGGAGAGCATGCATTTTTGGTGCTATTATCTCCGCAAAGTCATGTGTGCAAAGTCTGTGAGTGACTGAGGTGCACAGTGGCCCGAGACCTCTGAAAAAATATATCACTTACTCCACCGATGCTGATGGTACAAATAAAATATACATCACATATTTTCTCTTATCTTTATTCTTTACATACTGTCTGCAACAAGTCACACCATATTTTATATATATGTTTGCACGAAGCTGGACAATGTCTGCACACACAGGAATGAACACTGATGGCACACATGCAGTTTAGCACAACATACTTGCACTGCTCACAGTCCTGCAATGACAAACACTTTATGAGTCCTGACACAAAGTAAACATTACTGAGGCTCCAGAAATATTTCTTTTTTGGAAAAGACATTAAAGCAGCAGTGCAACAATCTGGTGAAAATGTTGACCTATACTTTTCATGCTATTTTACATTGCCCTTTACTTACCTCCTGACTTATATGATACCATTCTTTCCAGTATTTGAGTCTGCTTTAGTACTTTTTTATGTCTGAAATAATAAAAGGGGTGCCCTTTTAATACGGTGTGGACCAGGTCTTCATCAGTATTATCCGTTGTTTTTGTCCATCAGTTGTTTATATATCACTTCTGTTGTGAGTAAAATTAACAATTATGCAGCAGACAGTGTTTTCTGACCTCACAGAACAATATTTGTTCAAAAACAGCTGCAAATACTGATGAAAACCTGATCCAAGCCATATTAAAAGGAGTGCTCCTTTTATTTTTTCAGACATGAGAAAAAGTAGAAAAGCAGACACAAATTGTGAAAAGAAGGGTATCATACAAGTCAGGAGGTAAGTGGCTGGCAATCTAAAATAGCATAAAAAAGTATAGGTCAAAATGTTCACCAGATTGTTGCACTACTGCTTTAATTTATAATTTAATTATGACATTAGGTGCTTACAACACACAAAATACAACTGTCTTGTGTCCAGAAAATTCCCAAGTGTTGACGAAGTGAAATGGAAGCGGTACACCACATGCAACGTCCCCCAGAATTTATTGTGCAGTCACTCATGCGCGCTGTGGTCACATAGAGTCCCCAGAATTTTTCTGCATCCCTAAAATGCAACTGTCTTCTTCTTTTCTCAACTTTCTTTCCTCTGGTCACGGATCCAGGAGCCTCTCTCATGCATCCAACCTTGCTCCTGCCCTGCCTGAAGTCCCCTCCCGCCGTACCTTTCTCTCTCCAACCCGCCTGCAGCTGGCACCCCCAGCTTAACCCTTCCGGGGTGGGACTGCCCCTCCTACCTTGGGTGCTCTCACATACACATAGACTCCAGCTGCAGATGTGGGCCTCGGGCAGAGGATCTGCGAAGGTCGACAGAGTCAGACCTGGACATGGACATAGGGGTTGGTGCCGTCGCCTACCCCTGGAACCGGGTGTTTCCATTTTCTCCCTGCTTCCTAGTTCTCCCTTGCATGGGCGCCCCCAAAATCATGTGCATGGCAACACTGCTGACATCAGCTATGATAATATGTGCTGTCTGTGCACTGCAGCACCCCCGATCTCCACCAGGAGCCACTGGTGTGCCAGACAAACCCCAGCCTACCCCCCGGGAAAGGAGAGAAATCCATCAGATGCTCAATACTCTCCCTCCCCTGCCAACCCTCATCGACCCAGGCTCATTCCCGAATCCGGGTCGCCGGCGTGGTGCAAGGTGTGGCATCCAGCGCCTCAACCATCACCGCCACCGGGCCAGCCTAAATGCAACTGTCTTGTGTGACAGAAAATTCCCAAGTGCTCACAAAGTGAAATGGGAGCGGTACACCACATGCAAAGTCCCCCAGAATTTATTGCGCAGTTACTCATGTGCAGTGGTCAAACAGGAGTCCCAGAATTTTCTTGCATCCCAAAACAACTGTCTTGTGTCCAGAAAATTCTAAGTGTTAATCAGGTAAATGGGAGTGGTACACTACGCAAAGTCCCCCAGAATTTGGCTGCGAGTCACCATGCATGCAGTGGTCACACAGAGTCCCCAGAATTTTCCTGCATCCCCAAAATGCAACTAACTGTCTTGTGTCCAGAAAATTCACATACTGTGATGATGATGTCATGATGCACAGTGTCTTACCAAACCATGTGAAGGAGGGATAACATGACGTGAATGACCATTCAGTATTCTGCCACAAATGATGACAGTGAGAGAACTGTTGCTGGTCCAAAGTGTGCTGCGAATGCGATCCGATCACCTCAACTGGATGTAAGGATGCCCTTTGTGTGTACACTAATAGTAGCCTTGGTGCAATGATATATATATATATATTTTCTAGGTGGGGGGTTGACATATACATACACATGTACTCATTGTATTGTTTTGTATCACAGCAGGTCACATACTGTTAGTGTGCGCATTCCTGTGCTTGATGAGAAATTTTGGCATTGGAACTGGAAATGGAATACTCTCAAGCCAATGAAGGTAAGTAGTTTTTTTTAAGGCGGGAGCATATTTGCAATTAGGTCTCATTAATGGTTTATTATTTGGTTACTTCTTCACAGATTTTATCTGCATCCTTCTCCAGTCCGGTAAAGATGGTCATGGTCATCATCGATTCAAACGACTTCTGCTTTGTTGCATGTCTGCCCCAGCCTGGGGGGGGGGACATGATGTTGAAGAAGTTCTTGGATAAGGCAACTATGACACCACAAAGCATCTGGAAGTTTCCTAAAAAAAGAAATGAAGGACTTATTACAACTTGATTGCAGCAGTAAGACACTGTGTTTAAGCCATGGCTGTTCCACCACGGGTATCTGGATTAACACAGATAGCAAGCTGTCCCACTGCAATCATCAGATCACAATTTAATTTAGTAACAGGCTGTAACAAATACACTGTGTCAGTGTCCCTGAGTCTCAGCTCAAGTTACATTTTAAAACCACATCTTGTCAAGTAACACGACCTGGGTCCGACTTTTTCAACACTGTCATGGCTGCACAGCTGCAAATTTGGAATACAGTGTATGATATGTTGCAGAAATATTTTTTGTGACGTACATGTCACCTAGTTTATGAATCATCAGTCGGATTTTTTGCACTCTTATGAAAAAAAGGAACAGATGAAATAAAATTGATATACTTACCAGTATGGATTGAAAATGGATATCCCATAGGTTCCTGTAGACAGTACTGCTGCTGTACCATTGATACAGACCTTCAGTGAAGGAGAGTCGTTTGTTGTTAACCTGTAAAAAAACAAAATGAGCTTACCATATGTGTTTGACCATTGCAGCTCAGAAAAGCAACAGAAAACAAAACACACAGCTAAAGAAAATTGAACAGCATGAAAAACATTAGTACACATACTCACTTTATAGTTTTAATAGTAAGAAGCCTTGTGCCTGTGGCTGATGGATGTGATCTCCTGTTCGACTCCCTCTGCCTTGGCATGGTCAAGACATGTAATGGAAAACATTGTCACAATGGTGGTGGGTAGTGGTGGTCATAGCTGAGACACATGATGACATTCCCTCTCACATCTTCCTGCATCTGGTGGTGGTGGCAGTGGCTAACAGTGGTCTCATGGTGGTGGTAGTCCAGGGGGACACACAGTCACATTCCCTATGGTGGCAGTGGCTAACAGCAGTCTTATGGTGGTGGTAGTCCAGGAGGACACACAGTCATATTCCCTATGGTGGCAGAGGCTAACAGTAGTCTTATGGTGGTGGTAGTCCAAGGGGACACACGGTCACATTCCCTATGATGGCAGTGGCTAACAGCGGTCTTATGGTGGTGGTAGTCCAGGGGTCAGGATATACTGTGCTCTGTTTTATAAATGTGACGTGACATATGGAATTTGAGTCACTATGAGTGGGACACTGATTTAACTTCATGAAAAAGAAAACTATGTATCATACAAGAAATGTGACAGCCTTTTAACCACTTAAGTTGAAACCTGCCAACATTAACCTCATCATCATCCTCATAAACAAAGCTGCCCTCACAGTCTTCTATGTCTGAATTCTGACCACTGGGAAATTCTTTCGCCATTGTGTTATCATCTACGTCAGAGGTAGGCTGTTTCATGCTGCCAGTGCCACCGGGTTGGTCCCATTCTACAACATCAGCAAAACCATGACTACACCGGGGTAGGAATACTGAGGTTGCAGTCTGAGCTAGTATGTGCCTCTCATTCATTTTTATGAATGTCAGCAAACTGACATTTGCAGGAGAGAGAGGTTTGTATGATGATGCCGAACTGCTGCATCTGCTGAGCTGAATACCCTCTCGACACTCACACTGGAGGGTGGGCATGTCAGGTATTTCAGTGCCACTGCGGTCAGCTCTGGCCATTCACTGACCTTTCCACTCCAGTATAAAAGAGGATCATCACTGATTGACAGATTCCTGTTTTCAGACAAATATGACTCAACGATTTGCTGTGCTGCACTAAGTCCAGTGGTTGATGCATCATCCTGTTCTCCAGAATCATTTATGTCACAAATCCCCACTTGTGACAAAACCTCCCAAAGTCAGTTAACACCAACTGGTTTTGATAACAGACCACCTGGAACTGCAGTCCCCTTCCCCTTACAGGATATGCTTGATACTACTCCAGGTTCACCTTCAGCCTGATTATGCTGCTGAGGTTTGCTGACCTTGGCACGTGGCTTCTGTGCCCCATGAACCAAGCGCACCAGTTGCCCACTGACATTTTTCACCTGTTCAGGCCCGCCCTCAAGTACTGAGGCAATTCCATGTTTGTATCTTGGGTCCAGCATTGTTGCTTTTGTGAAGTTGTCACTACGCTGAATGCTCAAGATATGACGATTCTGGTCGAATACTGTCAGCATGGGTTTCAGCAACACACTGCTAGTACTGTCTCCGGCAACACCAAGGCCATGCTGTACATTCACCAAATGTGTGCCTCAGCACCAGCAGCAGTGGAATTGATTGGCTAATGGAGGCAGACTCACCACTCACTGTCTGTGTGGCATGTTCAAAAGGCCTCAAAATTGTTATTACAGAGTCCATGAGGCGCCACTGTTCAGTCATCAGAGACATGGAGGCCATGGAACTGTCACGGCTAGTGTGCATGACAAGATATTCTGAGATGCTTTGTACTGTTCATACAACCTCTCTGCCACATACTGTATAAAGTGAAGTTCCACTGGGTGACAACTTCCAGCTTCAAGCGGTGCTGAGGGAGGCTGTTTCAGATCTGCAACTGCCAAAGCTGGTCATGGGCCTTTGCAGAGCGTAAAAAGTGAGAACAGATACGGTGTGCAGCTGTCAGCATTTCCTTTATATCAGGGTGCTGCAGAAACTCCTGCACCACAAGATTTAAACAGTGGGCCATGCATGGAACCCGGACAAAGCCACCATTCAATCAATCAAACTTTATTTAACCAGGCAAAATCACCCTTAAGCAAGCTCATTTACAAGATGGTCCTGGACAATTAGGACACAGACAGCTACTAGCACTAATAGAATTGCAGAATACTTACATTGCACACACACAAAAAAAATCGCCAGATGCAAAATGATGAGAGGTTTCGGGGCTAGGGAATACATACAATACACAACTATCCATGAATAAATATAAGACTGGGTATACTGTATTATATTGTAACTGAACGAGACGTCACTGGGTATCTGATTCTGTAGAGCTCTCCTCGACCCGAAGGCTCTTCTATAAATAAAGTTTTAGAAAAAAATGACTGGGTATACAAGGTTTTGACAGTGGAGGTACTTTAAAGAACAGCCATTGCATCATTACAATAAATGAAGGGGGTAGGTAAGAGTGTGATTACGAGTATGGACAGAACAGGCAGAGAGGAGACGTGGACAGTTAAACAGAATGTAGACATGAACAAGGCAAAGTGCTAAGGGAGTACCTGTAAGTGCCTTGTGTTTTGGGAGCCACAGGAGAGAGATGGAATGTGGTCATCTGCGGCAAGCACACAAGACCCTCAGATTGCGAGCGAGCAGCCTCCTAAAAGTGTGAGGCCCCAGGAGGGAAGAAATCCTAAGTGTCTTTTGTATAGAATTCCAGAGAGAGGGCAGGGAAAAGTTAATAGCTGCTGAGCCATGTCGTGTCCTTATTTTGGGTACCTTAAGTGAGACTAGAGAAGAACTCCTTAGGCCATACACGCCCTTGGTGCACTCGAAGAGAATAGTAATATAGGCTGGTAGCTTATCGGATAGTGCCCTGTATAGCCACATAAGAGCATTTATTTGTCTTCTCAAGCTAAGGCAGGGCCAGCCTAATGCCTGATAGAGCAAGCAGTGATGGGTACTCAGTGGCATGTTTAGGATAAATCTCAGCGCACAATAGTAGAGGGTGTCAAGTTTGCATAGCACCTGGTTGGGGCAATGGCTGTAAAAAAAGACTGTGTAGTCGAGCAACGGTAGGAAAGTTGTTTGGACAAGTCACTTCCTGGCTTCAAGTGAAAGGAGGTGCCTTATTTGATAAAATATGCCTAATCATTGCCTTAGCTTTTTTAATAAATCATTAAGGTGAGTCATGAAGTTGAGCCTGTTGACCAGCTAGACTCCCAGGTACTTAAACTTGTCCACTAGTTCCAAGGCTTCGCCAAGCAATGTGTAAATCTGGAGACTCGGATGTGGTCCTGTGTTGAGGGAGGCATGTGATGAGATAATCATAGCTTTGATCTTTTTGGCATTAAGCATACTAACATACTAAACTGCCAGCAGAATAGGCCTAACGGTCTTTCGTATCTGCTCGTTTGGTCAGTCCCCAACCTGGGTGCTGACCTTGCTGTCCCCCTCGACTTCTCTGGCTTCTTCCTTCTCAGTTCCGGATATTCTTGCTGCATTGGATTTTGCTTCCAGAACCCTTCTCCTGTACCTGTCCCACCCCCTCTTGAACCCCTCCACTGTCTCTGCCTCCACCAGCCCCCTAGGCAGTGCATTCCATGGCTCCACCACCCTCTCAGTGAAGTAGCACCTCCTCCTTTCTCCCCTGAATCTCCCCCCCTCCAGCTTCCAGCCATGCCCTCTAGTGGCCCCTTCCTCCTTCCTTGAAGCACCCGACTGTTTCCTCCCCTATTTACCCTCTTCATGTACCTAAGAGCCTCTATCATGTCCCCCGGTCCCTTCTCTCTTCCAATGTGTACATATTTAGCTCTTCAAGCCTCTCCTCATAGATCCTGTCCCCAAGCCCCAAATCATTTTGGTTGCCCTCCTCTGGACCCTCTCAGGAGGTTAATGTCCCGCTTTAAGTGTGGCCTCCAAGGCTGCACGCAGTACTCAAGTGCGGCCTCACCAAGCAGTTATACAGAAGGAGTATCACTTCCCTCCTTCTGGAGGTGATCCCCAGCGATGCATCCCAGCATCCTGTTGGCCTTGGCTGCTGCCCTCCTACAAGTCTCCCGAGTTGTTCATCTTGACATCCACCACCACCCCAGGTCCCTCTCAGCCATCAAGACTTGAGCATCCCCCAGGGGTACACTTGACCTGGGTTTCTGGCCCCAGGTGGAGTACCTTACATTTCCTTGCATTGAACCTCAGCTTCCACTTTCTAGACCATCTTTCCAGGCCTCCAGGTCCCCTGTAGACCACCTCCCCTCCTCCCCATCCACCACCCCCAGTTTGGTCATCTGCAAGGACTCATCTCCTCCTGATTCCTGTCCTTATGTCAGATACATGGGCGTTGAACAGAAGGGGCCAAGGACTGATCCTGTGGGACCCACTATGATCCTCCTTGGGGATGAGACTATCCACCAACTCGACCCTCTGGGTCCGGTCCTGGAGCCAATTGCCTATCCATCTGATCATCTGGGTCCCCACCCCATTCCTCCCAGCTTATCCAACAGGCCCACGTGAGGAACAGAGTCAAATGCCTTGCTGAAGTCCAGAAGAGGACATCCACTGGTCTACCCAGGTCCAAGGCACTTGTCACCCAGTCATAGAACTCCACCAGGTTTGTCTGACACGATTTCCCGGATGAATCCATGCTGTCTATCGTCCAGGCACCTGACTTATCCAAGTCCCCCTAGCCTCTCCTTGACAATGCCCTCCATCACCTTGCCCACCACCGAGGTCAGGCTGACAGGCCTGTAGTTCCTGCCACCTCCCTTGATCCCCTGTGGATAGGCACTATGTCGCCACCTTCCAGTCTTGGGGCACCCACCCTGTCCTCAGAGAGATGGTGAAAAGCTCTGCCAGGGGTTTTGCCAGGACATCTACAAGTTCCTTCAGCACTCTGGGATGTAATTTATCCGGCCCGGTGCTTTCTCCATCTTAAGGGGCTGGAGGCTTCCCACTCTCTCAGCCATGATTTCCACTTCGGTGCCCCTTCTCCTGCTTAGCCCTCCCCACCTGCCAGTGATGCCTCCCCTCTCCCCAGACCTGCCGATCAGTGAGGGGCCCCTCCTCAGTATCTCTGTCTCTCCCCTCCCATGTGATTAGCAGCACCCCATTTTCCTGGTGAAAACTGAGGTGAAGTACTCTTTTAGTACCTCAGCCTGCTCCCCGGGTCTTGTGCCCATCCCTCCCTGATTTAATCCTGCTAATCTGCCCCTTCACCCTTCGTTTTTCCCCAATGTATCTAAGAACCCTTGTTCCTCTCCTAATTCCCTGGCCAGGTTCTGCTCCTTCCTTGCCTTGGCCGCCCTCCACCACTCTAGTGGCCCTTCAGCCATCAGCTCATACTCCCTCGATCCCTTTCACTCCTTGAGCACTTGAATTGCTTATAGGCTGCTTTCCCCATATTCACCTCCTGACCTCCCTGTCCACCAACAGGGTTTTTGGCCCCACCGCATTGCCTTACTCTTGCACAGGTGCTGGTAGCATCCTGCACCCCTCTCCTGATGATTTCCCACCTACTATCAGCGTCCATGTCTGACCCAATCCCATCCAAATGTTCCTTAAGGATCCTTCCCATTTCCTTAAAATCTGCCCCCTGAAGTCGGTTACTTCCGTCTTTGTGCAGCCTTCTACCCTCCTAGGTCAGGCAGAACCAGACCGTGGCATGGTCACTCCTGCCAATGGGTCCTTACCTCCAGGCCCCCAATCTGGTCACTGTCTGCCAGGACCACATCCAGTACCGTGCCTCCCTGGTCGGTTCCCTCACCTGCTGAGTTAGCGCCTTGAAAGACATCCAACAACCTCTGTTCCCTGGTCACAGTGGATGTCATAGTCTCCCAGTCTGTTCCTGGCATGTTTAAGTCCCCAACACCACCACCGTTCCTCTGCCCAGTCTGCAGTGTCTCCTAACATCTGCCACCAGACTGTCCTCCAGCTCCTCCCGCCAGGGCAGGGGTCTATACACCACTCCTATTTTTACTCTTGCCCTTGTTATCAAGGTGACCCAATCACTTCCAGCACGGTTCCTCCGCCTCCTCTACTCCCCTATGCCAATGCAGTTTTTGACTATCATTGCTACCCTCCTCCCCTTCCCTCCCCCTGTCCTTCCTGAACATAGTGTATCCTCCAGGTTCAGGTCCCAGTCATGTCTTGCAGTGGCCCAAGTCTCAGTGACCGCTGCCACATCCACTGCTCCCTCAGTTAGCATCGCCTGGAGCTCAGGCATTTTATTGCCCAAGCTCCTGGCATTTAACAGGACTACCTTCCACCCTTTCCCTATAGTTCCATTTCCCTGCTCGTGTTCCCATGGGATTCTGTTTTCCCTGGTCTGCACTCCATGAGTTGGCCTTTTCCTGCAATCCTCCTGGTCCCCAGGGGTGGAGACAGAGTCCCTCCTTCATCGGCACCCCCTTGACAGCCTTTTCTCCCATCCCACCCCCCTTCACAAGTTTAAACCCCACTTTTCACCAATGAACCCCTCTATTTTCAACTTAAGGATTCCCCTTCCCTCCAAATTGAGATGTAGTCTATCTCTAGCATACAGCTCCTTATCCTCCCAGGTCTCCCCCCAATCCCCCATCAACCCATACCCTCTGGCCTCACACCACTCCCTGAGCCACTGGTTTATCTCCCTAATTTTCCTTTTGTGTTCCCCACTAGCCCTTGGCACTGGCAGGATTTCTGAGAAGGAAACTGTGCATCCTATGTCATGACAAACCCTGGCGAGCTCCCTGAATCTTGCCTGTATCTCTAGCTCGCTATTTCCCTCAATGTCATTTGTACCCAGGTGGACCAGTATGTCTGGGGAACCCCCACAATCCTTTGCCAGCTGGTATACCTCGTGCTTAGCCCTGTGCACCGTTAGTCCAGGGAAGCATCTTGTTCTAACTGGCCAGGCTTCTCCCTCCCTATCCCATTTGATACCCTGATCATAGAATCCCCAGCAGGAGCACTCTGACCACTCCCTCCTTTTCCTCCATTTCCCCCATGTCCCTCATCCTTTCTACAGGCCCCTCCACCCAGCTGGCTCCGTGTTCCTCCCCCTTTCTGGGTGTCATATGCCACCCCCTCCTCTCCAATCCTATGCCTCTCCTCCTCCTGAGTATCCTTCTGTTCCTTGCTAATTCCCCCCTCACTGCTCACAACTGGTCCTTCTCCCCCATCTGCTAAACTAGCCTGGCTCAACCTCCCTTCCTTCCTGTCTCCATTTAGTTCCTCCTTGCTAGTCGTGCTCCCCTGGCCTAAACCCTCAGCTCCCTTTACTGAATCCTCCTTGTACTTCTGGTCCTTCTCCTTTACCATTCCTCCCAACTGGTCCTTCTCCTTGTGCTTTCCTCCCTCTTCCCCCTGCCCCTCCTGCTCAGATTCACTGCTCCCCCCATTCTCCTGCATTCCAGGTCCCCCTGTTCTTCCTGCTATCTGGCCCTGCCTCCGCCTCCCATCCCTTTCCATCTCTAACTACCCTGTCATGGCTACATCACCCCTCATCCTTGAGCAGAAGAAGAGAATTGAGCGGTTACTGAGTGTAAGGTCTGATCCACTTCCTGCCTTGCTTCCTTCTGTCCAGCCCTGGCCATCTGCCTACTTCCCTGAGAATGTTGTCCCTCCGTCCCCCTTTGAGGGGCCCCAGTTACCTGCCTGCTTCCTTGGTAGTGTCCTTTTGGACCCCTCTGCCAGGTTCCTATGTGACCCTGAGTGTTCTCCTGCACTCTTTCCTATGCCCCACCCCCAGTGCTTGGTGCAACCCTGTGGGATTCCCAGCCCCTTCCAACCATACCACCCCTTTCCTAGCTTTCTCCTAACCAAACCTCCTCCTAGTTGTGCTAGCTGGTAGCACACTGGGCAACCACCGAATTTCCAAGCCCAGTTCAGTATCATGGCTGCTCCACACCCTGTGACCCCACCACCCTCCCAAAGATGCGGCCCTAATGATGTGTGGTTCATCCCTTCCAAATAGGTTTCCTTGGTGAGCTACCAGGTTCCCCCTGTCCAGATACCCCTACTGCCTAGTCAGGTCACCCACTAATCTTACAGACAGTCCACTGTACACCAGTAACCCTGTTACTAGGTGCAGTACAACACATTAAACTTATAAGGAAATGAACAACTCCACAGCTCCTCTCTCCAGCCTTTAAATCCTACCCCAGTGGCTAGAACTACATGAGCTGCATCTGCAGCCTTTTCCTCAATTGCAGGCAGGTGTTCCCTATAAATTTGCAGAATTCTGGGGGGGAGGGTGGGGAGGGTGGGTTTGGGCAGACACCTGACCTCGAGAGAGAGTGTATCAGCCCTGTGTCTCCCTCCAAGCCCAGCAGCAAAGAACTAGGCCCAAGCAAATCCCACCAAATAGGTTTTAAATCAGAAGAAATAGGCCTCTACCAGTGCAGCCTGTTACACAGTGAAACATCCACAAATGAGCCCCACTTACAGCCACCAAATCAGTTTACAAACATCCAACAGCACCCAAAACAATACCCTGCTAGCCCCTTAGAAGTAAGAAAGAAAATAACTAACCTACCAAGTAAAATCCACAAGAACCCTGTGAAAACAACAGCAGCAGCTACTGTCCTGGAACACAACTGATCCTGTCCCCTTCCAGTTCTTTCTGAGGCAGAAGCTTGAGCTTTATTAAACCGTGTTAGAGGATGTCAAAGTCTAACTGGAGCTCCTTGTGGGCTATGTCTAGGGAGGGGTTAATGGTATATAGTACTGTATCATTAGCAAATAGATGGACCATACCTGTGTGAACGCAGGAGTCTATACGGTTTATATAAATTGCAAAGAGAATGGGTCCCAAGATGGAACCTTGTGGCACACCACGCGGCATGAACTTTAGCGAGGGCAGCTCCCCTTGATCTTTAATTTGTTGCATTCGATTGGTGCGATAACATTCAAAGCACTTTAGGGCAGTATTGTTTATACCGATACTACTCAAGACGTTAAGTAAAGTATGATGATCCACTGTATCGAAGGCCTTGCTAAGATCTAGAAAGAGGGCATAAATATATTGCTTAGTGTCTAGAGCAGTTTGCCAGTCATTTGACACTTTGGCAAGGGCAGATACAGCGCTGTGTTTGGGTCTAAAACCCGTTTGTGCAGGAGTTAGAATGTTTTCAGTGTCAAGGTACTCCCTAAGTTGGGAATTGATGATTTTTTCCAGGATCTTTGAAAGGATTGGGAGAAGGGAGATAGGACGGTAATTGTTTAGGTTGGTAGGGTCCCCAGACTTGAAGAGAGGAATGATGTGCGCTACTTTCCAAATTGGTGGTAACTCTCCTCGGTCCAAGGAACTATTGAAGAGGTGAACGATTGGAGCTGTTAGGTGATAACAGCCAAGTTTCAGGAAAAACGGTTCTAAGAAATCAGCGCCAGCACTCTTTTTTGTGTCCAGGGACAGAAGGAGATCCTCCACCTGTTTAAAGGTTACTGGGTGGAAGCAAAAGGAAAAATGCCTCGAGCTAATGGTGGTGCCATGGCTAGGGCCACTGTTGGCATCACAGCAGACACTCCCTTTACTGGCAGGAGAGACATCGAATGCAAGGCCTGCCATGGCAAAGTGACTATTAAGCTGTTCAAGGATGTCCGCCCTGTCCGTGTAAGAGGCATCTCCTACCACTATCCTGGCAGGAAAAGGAGAGGCTGACGAGTGACCTTCTACCTCTCTAAGAATTTTCCAAAATTTGGCAGAGCAATTTTTATTTCCTTCGAGAGCGAACTGGAAGTAGCGTGACTTTTCTGTTCTAACGAGGTTGGTGCAGGCATTCCTGGCTACCCGAAAGGCCAGCCAGTCAGTCTCCAATTTTGTTTTTCTTGCCGTCTTCCATAACACATCCCTATCCCTGAGAGCTTTCTTAAGTGCAGGTGAGAACCAGTCGGGTGACCTCTTCCTAGATTTAATCTTCCTAAGCGGAGCATGATTGTCAATCACCTTCAAAACCAGGTTCTGGAAAATACTATAGGCTTCTGAGACCGAGGTGCCAGAAAAAACTCCTGCCAATTAGTATTCCCTGGATCTGCCAAGAAGGCAGGTTGACAGAGGTGTTTTAAACTTTGTTTTAGTTTAAATGTGGAGGGAGGAGATCGGTAAGTGGAGCTTCTGATACACGCAGTAGCACAGTGGTCACTCACGTCGTTGTGGAAGACCCCTACGTGGAAAATATTGTGCAGCTTGTTAACAAGCATACGATCCAGTAGTGAACTGTGGTCAGGGGATTTCTTGTTAAAACAGATATTCTCGGGGGTAATCTGGGTTAACCCATGTTCATCACAGAACTCTTTAATTTTAATAGAGCAGACAACATTCCAGTTGAGATTAAAGTCCCCCACTACTATGCATTTTAAGTTTACTTTTTTTCAGCAGGGAATGGAGGTGACTCAGTATGCCAAACCCAGCAGAGGGGGGCCTGTAGCAAGTGGATAATAGGAAGGTCACACCAGGAGACAGGGTTAACTTCAGGGCAAGGCAATCAAATTCCTTAGGCATTGAGGTACGAATAATGTCGGAGACAGTTTGTTTTTGGTATAGATAGCAACTCCACCACCCCTTGTAGGCCTGTCGCACCTGAATAGGTTATAGCCATGGATATTAACCGTGTTGTCAGGGATATTGTTCGAGAGCCATGTCTCCGAGAACATGGCTATATCTGGGGATGTATGTAGTACCCAGGCTTGAATCATGTCAAATTTTTTAGGCAAACTGCAGACATTCATGTGTAGAAAGCTGAGACCCTTTAGCTGAGGGACGTCCACAGGTCCATCTATGGAAAGGGGTGGACCAGCACTGGTAGCGCTACACCGGGGCACACCAGATCACGTGTCGTGGTCAAAAAATGCTGTGCCCCGGTGCTCCAAAGTCCAAAACATTTTTTTTTTTTTTTTCTGTTTTCTGTTCTGTTGCGTTAACATAGCACCATAGCCTCCTCCTTTTGCAAGCTGCAACTTGCAGCGGGCCGAAATGCCTTTTCGGGAGGTGTGTCTGCATCCAGGGCCAGATTAAGGGGAGGACAAATCATGCCCCAGTAGTCGGTGGTGTGGTTTGTAACTGTAAGTCTTGCCGCCGCCCACCTCCCCGCCCGCTGCAGTGGGAGCCAACCTACCCCCGCAGCTCGCTCCCTAACAAACAAACAAAAACCACTGTGAAAAGCAGCATGACTTTGGAACTGGTCACCATTGCAGATTTCTCTCGCCCCCTGGTTTGTAAATCATGCCATCCCTGACCCCTCGCACAGCACGAGTCAAGCGCGACACCCCCCACCACTGCCCCCACAGCCTACTAAATAAATCAATGCTGCAGCCTGTTAGGTGACTTTGGAAGAGGCACTTTTGAATAAAAAAACAATACACACAAGCCCCCTCCTGCCACAGATAAGCAAGCCAGCAATGCAGATTTCTATCATTCCCCTCCCTCCCTCCTTCTCGGTTATTTGCAGCCTGCATTTAGGGTCGTCTGGGCAGCTAAGCAAGCACCTACCGCTAGGGTTTGCTGGGTTTTTCATTTTGTTGAGTCTGGGACACAGTGGGACTGATCTGGTATGCGTAGCGACCACCAGATCTGGGCTGCTGCTGCGTGATTGATAAGAGGAGCCGCACAGCACCAGGAGCTTTGCTTTTTGCGAGCGTACAATTACAAGCCATCCCCAGGCAGCATTTTTTAAACCACTCTTTCTTGGTGGTTTTCACTTCAGGCTCAGCACCAATTCTAGATGGAACAGCAGACGTGAAGGTCACTGACAATCAGTCCGGATACACTTTGCCGGTGGCAGCACCCACGCTATCTATGCCACAGTTATCTGGACCCTGGCTAGCATGCATGATGCACTGCTCTAAGCTGCCTGCTGCTGCTAAACTGAGGAGTTTCAAAGGGAGCGCCAAGCAGCAGCAGACAGCTGGAGTTCAGAAAGTGGCTTAAAAGTCCACCAATCAGAGCCCCAAAAGTGTAATCCTGCCAATCGAAGTAGGGGAGGCAGACCAGGCTTGTGACTGGTTCATTTAGAAGAGCCAATCACAACATCTGCATTAATGCAAATGTGCAGTGGGAAAAGAAAACAAAGGGCACACTTGGCTCCTTTTCCCTATAAATTGGGGCTGTAAATCCCTATTCAGCCAGGCATCAGATTTTGATCACCTGACTGACCTACCAACGGGAAGAAGAAGAACTGAAGAAAGAGGAAGAAGACAGTTATCATCTGGATCTCCATCCATACCAACCAACCAGCCTTACTCCCACCAGCCGACGGAAAGAACCAGGACCTCGGACACTTTTTGAGCCCTAGACTGCCAATGTTCTTCAATCTCAGCTGCACACCGTTTGTGCCAGATTATCTTCAGGAGCAAGCAGCAGAGTTTCTCTGAGGTAGGCTCAGGCTGGTGGTGTTTATATAACTGATGCTATTATTATACAGTAAATGTAAATTTTGATTTTAATTTTTTGGGGGGTATACTAGCATTTACGATTACACTGCACATGGAAACTGACACTGTAGGATTGTGGGGCTCATGTTAAGATGGAGGGTACTGCAATGTTTTGCATATTTTGTTTAATATATTTCTATTTTTCTTATTAACGACATAATGAGCAGAGACAATCTGCTTCTAGCTGTGTCAATACTTCAATTATATATTGGATGATCTTGTTAACATGCCCCCCCCCAAAAAAAATGCAGTGTTGAGCTCCATAAAGGTATTTTCAGTTCTAACTTTAAATACTTCACTGAAGTACTGGATGTCTGCTACTGCAGAAAAACATTTGGTTTGCTTGCAGATTGTGCCAAGTTCATATTTGAATTTTATTTTATGCTGAGATAATAGATCCGAGCTTGTTCTAAGGAAAAGGGGTGTGTGTGTGTGTGTGTGTGTACACATGCTTGTACCCTCTGACTCTGAAAGAAATATAATTACTCATTCATTTGATATTATGAACAGATAAAGGTATTCCATCAATCTGTTCGTAGCCGTAGCATTTGTACATTATAACTGCACACACTTCTGTACAATGGGTACATACAGTAACTTACTGTCATTTGGAGTAGGATGCATGCATCTTAGTAAAGCACTGTTTATTTTTATTTAATTTCTTTTCCTTAAAATAAACTTGTGATTTAAAGAGGTTGCTTTGCTTTTCTGGACAGGGTCTAGAGGAAGCGATCAGAATGATACTGGACTTTTTGGGGGCCCTTTGTGGAGACTGGAGGAGCTCAACCTGTGCTCGCTGGAGGAGAGATGGAATGGGGGATATGATGGAGGTTTCAGAATATCTCAAGGAATGAATAGGGTAAGCCTTGAAGGGTGATTCAGCTGAGGGAGGTAGGGGTCACCTGAGGGACACTTAATGAGGCTGGATGGGGGAAGGCTGAGGGGGGGAAACAAGGAGGTGCTACTTCACTGAGAGGGTGGTAGAGCCCTGAAAGGAGGCAATATAGCACAGTGGTTTAAGGCTCTGAGTTGCAAATCTGTAGACCTGGGTTTGAATCCCACAGCCCCCACATTCAGGAGGGAGAGATGCTGTGTGCTGGCTACTTGTGGACTCTGGGAGAGACAGACTGGGACTGGCATGCACAGCTATCATTTTTGTCTAGGGGTGTGATTGTGAATGAAGTGAACTTGGGTTAGATAGATTTAATTTGATGTATTGCTATTTATTGCCTGCCCCACCCAGCCGAGTGAGCCATGGCCATAGTAGGATTGTTTTTAAAAGTCTAACAGTTAGTTTGCAACAGTGTGAAGTGTGTGTCGAGTTTAATATCTATAGCAAGTGATTCAGTTCACTTTCAGCCCACACTAGAAAAACTAAAAAAGGATTCAAAAAATACAGGCTGCAGTGCTAGGTGACTAGGTACTCACACATGCTTTTTCACCTCCCCCCTCCCAGGCAATCTTGAAATTGTTCAGTCAGACTGTAATTCAGTAATGTGAACGAATTTAAAGCACCAAGGAGGAGCATTTTTTTGTGTGTGTTTAACAGTCACATACTTCACACCTCATTCAACCCCCACCCAGGCCCATTACCAAACCAGTAAACTGCATTGTATTGCTAATCTTACTCTGTATGTGTATGTGTGTGCTTTAAATACCAGAGTGAAGCAATTATGCATGCATGAGTGTTGGTGTAAATGGACCTCTGCCAGGCTGGCTACCTTGATGTAGTAGAGGGCCCAAGCTTATCACAATGCTTGCTAGACTTGTAGCTAAAGGCCAGTTTAACTTCTATGTCTATTAGGATGAAATGTTGTAAATAAAAACATTTATCTTTTGGGATTATTGGTTAAATGGATATTTGAAATGGGCAGGCCTAGTGTGTGTGTGTGTGGTATTGCATATTTTGGTTTATTGTTACAAGGGGGGGCAGAAGTACATCAGTCCTCCTCCTGGTATAGCCTCCCTGGTACTGGTAAAAGGCTACGAGCCAGAGAACAGCATCTGCCCAGCCAGACCTGTAGCTGGATGCACTACTCATCTGCACTCTTACAATCTGCAGCACAGAGTCCCTGTCCAGCAATCAACAACACAAGAAGCTGCCTGCCTGCAGAAGTTGAACCAGAAAAACTGAGTCAACTGAATCTACTAGCCTGGCTGCAGGGGTGGCCTGTGGGTGGGGAACCCTGCAGTATAGACTTTAAGTGACAGGAAATCATATCTATTCTGGTATGGCAGTATAGCCTAGAGGGTAGAGGAATGCAGTATGAACAAGCTTGATGCATCTAGCAAATCAGACCTGAATTTGATTCTCACAACCTCCACAGTGCAACTCTGAACAAGTCACTTAACCACTAGTGCTCAAGAAAATGGCCCCTGAAGACAAGTACTTGTGCTCAGTGGTCTTACCCTGGTTACTAAAATAAATACATTTTTGTAAACTAGTTTTTCATTGTATTTTTATTCTTTGCTAATTACTGGTGAGGTTCATTAGGTATAAGACCCATTTTAAGGGTGACCTGGCAGAACAGTGAGGTTAAATGAGTGAGGTTAAGTGATTTGCTCAGGGTCACAGAGTATGCAAGTGAAGGCTGCAGGAATAAAAACTGGGCCTGCAGGATGTTTAGGCTCATTCATAGCTCATGGTTGTAACCCAGGGGGTTTCACAAATGGTGAAGCCAGCCTCCTTGGGGAGGCCCCAGCCAGTTCTATGGGAGACCCTGTCCATTCTGATAATGTACCATAACAAAAGCATCAGTACAGGTTGCTGTGAATATTTTGAACCTATACCTTTTTTTTTTCTATTTTAGATCACCCCTTTTCTCTTGTCTTGTAAAAGGCTTTGCTCAACAGGTTGAGCCTACCTTAGCTTTTGGTTTGCAATTTGAAGTAATTAAAAAGGAGGGTTTCATAAGTGGCCCTCTGGTGCAGCAGTAGTGCTACCGCTTGTGAAGCTGGTGACCTGAGTTTGGTAGCGAGCTCGGCCACCAGAGGGCTAGCCGGGTGGAGAAAGAATGAGCATCTGGAGGACCACTTTCCTCTGGGGAGAGGAATCACAGATTCTGGTGTACACTTTCCCCAAGCAGTGGCAATGCGGAGAGCACCTCTGGATTGCCGCAGAGTGAGTAGGGGAAGAGACAGGCCGGCAGACACATGGCACACAGGTCGTGCATCGTGGTGCCATTGCACACTGCATCTCTGGGGAGAAAAAGGGGAAATGGGAAACCTCAGTGGCAGGATGGTGTAAGACCCCTCACCTGAGTAGGTGGGTTCGTCGGTCCAGCTACTGGATCCCATCTACGGAAGCGGTTTGGGGGACCCTGCTAACCCCATGGCCTGGGGGGGCAAGCCATGAGGAATATCCTCCTGGTGGTAAATCCCAGTGGATGTTGGGGTCATGGGGTTGGAGATCCTGTGGATTGAGGGAAAGGGAGAAATACATTTTTTGTTTGGGGGAAAGGGGGGGTTCTTTCAATATGGCTAGCCCCAGGTTTGTAGCAGTATTCATAGCTAGCTATCTCTGAACACCCACTGTCCATTAAAGTCAGGGAGCAGAGTCTGGTGCATACTACTGTACCATAGTGCCAAAGTGCTTTTAAATGTGTATTTAAAAAAACAACAACAATTCTTAACAGTCCAGAAAACCTGAGGCTAGCCACTTTAAAAATAGTTCTCATGTGGCTAGTTCTGCTCTCAGAAATTCTGAAGCTAAAAGATAGAGTGTCTCTCGTAAGCAACACTGGAGAAATGGGTGATCTAAAATGGAATAAAAAGTAAATCAATATTTGTATAGTAACATGCACTGCTGTGTTTGTTTGGTATGAAGAGATGGGGGAAATTGAATGCAAACAGTCCCAGGTGAATAACTCTGTCATTTATTCAGTGTCATCTCAAGTTTTTTCTGGTGTACACTGCACAGTATTGCAAGGTATTGTTTCTATGGGAGGCCTGACTTTTTCCTTCCATATCTTGGGGGAAGCTCATTAAGACTGTTTGAGAACAAAAGCTGTAACCTACGCTAAACATCCTCATGTTTTTCCTTTTACATGTTGGTCCTCTATATTTGTGTTACTGTCACCCTCAGTTTTGCATATTGTGTTCACTTTATCACAGTTACTGTTTCTTTTCATATTTCTTGGATATTCCACAAGGCTGACACACCATTCTATGCTTGTACATCTGAACAGCCTGTGATGGTGTAACTAATACTATGTTATGTCCAGGTGGTATGAAAAATGAAGCACTTACTGCTGAGGACTCTGGTAAGGGATCCATTAAAGTGACAAAGGCAATAAAATGTCAACACATGAAACCTATCAGATAAAGAATATAGTACTAAACAAAACAAAAGGGAATACAGAAAGAGCATATAAAAAGGTATACAAGCATTTCTCAATGCTGAACGTTAAGCTTACGGTATTTGCAGTGGTGTTTGGCATGTATGGTGCTTTTACCCTAATGCCCTGTGCGATTGTTGGTATTTGGACAATAAATTGTCAGCATGACCTTTTGTTAGCCCCATTGTGCGCTCCATAGGCGGAAACACGTTTTGGGCAGGATGTGAAAAATAACAGCTGTACTGTTCATATAGGAAGTGTGGTAAAATGGCAATGTTGAAAATCTGGAGTGAAATATTGAAAATTTGGAAACCTAGGAGCGCATGTGAGGAACTGTGCAATGCACACTGTGAAAACAGTCATTGTTAGGATTTTTTCACCAAATTGTCAACATTGGCATTTTAAACCCTCTGCTAATGAACAGCGTCCACTGTGATTGTCTTACTGTGTGCCATACATTGATTTTGCACACCTAGCGCCATTGTGCACTTACATGGGCGGAAACACGTTTTGGGTAGGATGTGAAAATGACAGCTGTACTGCTCATAAGAGGTGTGGTAAATGGCAATGTTGAAAAATCTGGAGTGAAATATTGAAAATTTGAAACTTACGAAAGCGCATAGAACCTAATGAACACTCGCAAAACAGTAATTTCTAGAATTTTGTCATCAAATTTTCAACACAGCCATTTTAAGACTCTGCTCATGAACAGTGATGATGGTGCCAGTGTTATGATGCAGAAACAGCTCGGTGCAGGCTAGTTTAGTGAAAGTTCCCAAGGCTATCTATATACACTGCTACAGACAGGCTGAACCTTATAGTTGTGGTTGTGTAAACAATATGGTGCAGCTGAGTTTTCATTGTTACAAACCTTATACAATTTCATTAGTGGGTCAGCAGTTCTGCTTTCTTTATAGAAATTCAGAAAAATTATGCCTGGAAAGGTGAAAGTGGAACTCAAATGTTTATCTAACAAGAGTGGACCTGCCAATATGCTGCATGCAACAGTGTGCATAAGACTTTGCCAACAATCATGGAGCACTACATCACTATGGGGGAGGTATGCTGGCGTACAATTCGAAAGGCATTTATACATATAATAAATAGCACATTTGCCATTAATCTTGTATGTTTGAACGATACTCAAAAGACCAACATTATTCAAAATGTTTACAATCTTCTGATGCAACTATCACCAGCGTGCAACTGGTAAAGCTTACAAGAAGAATCATCAAGCCGGTGATGGCGATCTGAATCTGGTTTATGGTCTACAGTTTGGACAGAAGCACAAAAGCTAATCAGAAAACAGTTTGCTCAGGCTCAACCAATTGGAATAGTATTCAGAAAGACGGTTTCATCAGGATCATATCACAATAGACACAACAGGGCAACATCATGTTCTACAAACCGAGGGCGATTTTAGAAACACCTCTTCTTGCAGCTCTTGACAGGATCATTGGAGGTAGACAGATGGTTGATGACAAAACTGAAATTCTAAAAGCAGTTTGCTACTCCAGGGAGGAAGGATTTTTGAAGGAGAAATTACTTCCATGGCATACCACTATGGATTGGCATCCGAGATCTGTCAGCTAGTTGTATGCAACAAAGAAACTTCTTGAAAGGAACCTGATGAGGACATAAATAGTATGCATGCTTTGATTCATTGTTGATGCCATACAGAGATGCCTTTTTAACTATATAGCTGCTTATCATTACTTACTCTTCAGTCACATCTGCGGATGTGACGTTCATTCAATAAACTCAGAATGTTAAACATACCTTCGCCATAGAATGGCAAATGAGAACAACAACCTGGCAGTCCTTTCTATTAATAAAGGCCACACACAGGACTTGGACATGGACAGTGTGGTGGACATTTGACAACTACATAGCAACAGAAGAATTACTTTATTATGAAAAGTGACTATTTATGGAGTGGTATTGCATATGTGAAATGGTCAGACAGTTGTAGTTCAATTTACTATTTAGCAGCGCTTCAGATAAGTCATTTTTGGACATATTTTATGTCCAAAAATCAGCAAAAAACGTCCAAAAATGCACTATCTGGAGTCAATTGATGTCAGTAATACTTATAGTTTAATACTGGCCTGGACATAAATATAGACGTCGTCATCTTGTTTACTCGGTTTTGGGTAGTCTAGCCACGCACTGTGAGCGACAAAAATTTTTTTTCAGTGCAGTCTGTCCATCTGCTGCCACGCACCATCAAAAATGGGCCAATAATGCTCCTTCTGGCTCTGTGACGTGTAGCGTGCAACTTGTATATAAAATGCACCAATAATGATGGATGATTGAGTAAGGAGGAGGTTGGAGCTGCTTTGCTGGTGGTGCTTGCTAGGATTTAACCGTGATGCAATGCACCACGGTTGGCGAGAAAGTGTGCTGTGCCACCACCAGTCAGCGCAGAGGAGGAAGGAAGCTCTGGCTGCAGAGATTGACCGTATTCGATCATCGTGTGCATCTTGTCCCATAAGCGGCCGCATTGTAAAAATATAGTTCAGTTCATTATCAGACGAGATCTGATCCATCTGTCATCGAACCACTTTACTGTAGAGACAGTAGAGATGAGTAGAGCCAAGAGTGGCTGGAGACCTGTGTGGTGCCCAATCCCATCGTCGCCCGGCAGTATGGTGTGTACACACAACACAACGAGCCAGACCAATGGTGAGGCCCCTGGAACTGAAGAGGAGGAGGGCACAGGCCACTTGAGGACAACAAGTCCAGGAACAACAGCGGAGGATCGAGATCAGTACTCACGTCGCATAAAATGCCCATAGCTCAGCCTGGGTGAGCCCTGGTTGATATGACTCACGAGTGCGCCGTAGTGAGCGGACGAAGCAGGACCGACCGAATGCCTGCAACAGCAGCAGTCAGTCCTCAAGGTGCGTAATTAAATTAAAATTTAAGTTTAAGTTAGCTAAAGTTGTGTGGGTGGGTGGGTGTGTGTTAGATTAGGATGGGGTGGGAGGGGCACACACACCACCAGTAGTTGCAAGGAAGGCCTGCAGGCTGAGCAGCAGACTAATGGTGTTAGCGTCCTGCTGTAAGGGATCGAGTGGACAAGTGGTGGTCGGCGACTGAGCACACTGGGTGGGAGGGAGGGAGGTTGGTTTAGGCAGGCGACAGGCCTACAAGTGTGGACTCTCTGGGTGGTTCCGTGGTTGGTAAGTCTCCTCCCAGGCGGCCAGCCTGACAAACACCAGGAAGCAGAGTAGCCAGGCAACAGGTCAGTTAGACCTCAGAGGGCGGTGAGTAGCAGAGGAGTTCAGTGGGCGAATCAGCACAGCCAGCCAGCATCTTCCTCAGCAAAGACATTGTTTCTTATTTGGCCTTACCCTTAAGCCAGGAACTAATCTGTACAAATACCTCGGATGAATTAAGGAAGACCGCCATTTTGCAGTTCAACACATCATGGTCTTGTGGGTTAAGGGTTTATCAACAGAACTTCCAGCATATAATTTAAAATGCAAATTGTCAACAATCTCCCAAGGCAACATCAGTGGGGTCAGTAACACTGGTACACAGAACTTTATAAAGGGCTCCCAGTTAGTTAAATAAATAACGTATACAGGGAGTTTGTAAGTTCAGATCAGTAAGGCCGCAAGTCCATCAAAATTTTGAACAATCCTCCTTAGCTATGGTGCAGTTTTTTTCCTCTGTTACTGATATGAGGGTTTACATGTCAGGAAGGGGATCCACAAGCAGAGGGTTTATATATATAGTGTTAGTCCTTGCTGGGTTGTCATTATTTATTTAGGAGGCTTCAGGGCCTGAATTGTATAAGTGGCGGGAATAATGGGCCATTGGCCTCAAAGCTGGTTGAGCCTTAACTTGACAAGCTGTTCAGAATGTACTTTTAGCAGGGGGGGAGCGATTAATTTTCTGTGCAATGCATATACTTCATCTTTGGCCAACTAAAATGTATTTTGCCTCCATATGTTTCCCCTTTTCCCCTCTTTTCTTCATGACCCTGTTGTAACCTTGGAAAAAAAGGAAATAATAAAAATTGCAATTTCAAAAAAAGAAGATATAGGAACAACAATAACTGGCTATGCATGTCATACTTGTCCTGAAGCTGTCCTGCATGGCTGTAGGTAATACCTGCCATATTTTCAAATTCAGAAATGTGACTTGGTATGTATTCAAGAGACTGTATGAAATCCACTAGCATGAAAGTTACTATCTGGATGGTTTTCTAAAAGTACATCTCACTGGTGTCTGATAGATGTGTACAGAGATGCAATGTCGATCCCTACCCAGACATAGCTCTCCTCCAGACATGTTGACTAAAGTGTCCTCCTGAAGCATGTTCAGGTCCTACCCCTCCCCGGAGTCTCAACACTGCTGCAGATTTTAGTATAAGTCTGCAAAAATGGATACCTTCCTCTAGCCCTCTGCAATGTCACTCACTTAAGAGACATTGATCACAGCATGGATCCTGTGGCACCCTGCTGGTCACCCCCTCTCCAGGATTGAACACCATTCACCACCACCCTCTGTGACTGTGTCCTGTCAGTCAACAGTTTAATTTCTGATCAGTTTGCCACCTTAGGGCGCCACTCCCAGGCTGCCCAACTTATTTACCTACCTCCTATGGGACAGTTTAGAAACCTTGCTGAAATCTAGGTAGTAGTCCAGAAAACAAGAGCAGGCTCAGGACTACATTCCAATATATTCACTCGATCGCTGATTCATATATTTTCTTTTATTTTGATAAAATCCCCTACGTTTTAAACTGTAATATTTATATTTATGTTTTTCTCAGAGAATATAACAAGAATAGTTAGTTATTCTAGAACATGAGGAAAAGGCTATTGAAATATAGATGGTAATATAAGTGAAATGTGTCCTTTAATATAATAGTAACAAAGAGATGTGATAAAAACAAAATTGAGTCAATGAAAAAGTGATTATTATATATTTTGTACTTTGACACAGATTCTAGAATGCCCGTGAACAAGCTCAAAGGAGTGAAACGTAGAGAATTTTATCAAATAAAGAAAATATGAATCAGCTGACTGAGTGAATATATTGGAATGCAGTCCTGAGCTCCCAGCTTTAGTTTTTCTGGACGACTTTAAGAACAACATCGAGCTCTACTTAAAAAGACTTTTGACACCACTACCCAATTTTTTTGTATTATGGTTTGTATGAAATCTAGGTAGGTCACTCGCATCCACCTCCCATCTCTGATCCACTTCCCTGGTCACCCTGTCTAAGTACTCTATACAGATTTGTTTGACAAGATCTTCCCGCTGTGTATCCATACTGGTTTCAGGCCAGGTTCTAAACATGTGCTGTAGCCCGTCACAACTGGCCAACCGGCAAGCACATTTGTGGTTTGGATTGTCTGTGTGTGCCAGTCGGGTGGGGGGGTGGTGGGGATCACTCCAAGTCTTGAAATGAAATGTTTGGTTTTCATGCATACAATCACAATGTCAGTCACAAGCATCTTGCTTACAAATGTAATAGCCTATGTAGAGTAGCAAGCAGTAGTAGGTGGTGTCATACAGAGGTGGCAGTGGCACCCTCCACAACACATAGAAGCACAGCACAGCACTGTCTCTATCAAAACTTCATCGTTTACGTTTCCTTTTCCTGATGCAGGCAGCATAGCATCTGACTGGTGGTGAGCTGAGCTGACTGGAAGGAGTCACACCACAAACCAGTAGAAGAAGTCAAGCAGCAGCAGGGTACCCTGGGTAGCATGTGGTGATCATACACGTATATTATTCTGAGAGGAAGCCATCATCAGCGACAGCATTTCATCACCTTTATTTGCAAGGTACTTACCGTTACTGTTACCTCTACTGTACCTCTTCAGTAGAGAAATGTTAAAATGCTTTTTCTTTTGTTGGGTTTGAGGCCAGGTTGCTGGGGGTAGTTGGTGGGGGGAGAAGTAGTACTGTGGATGTAGGATAGCTACCATAGATATAGAGGATAATGCATGAGCATCAGTGGTTAACCATAATGATGAAAAGGGACTTGGCAAGGTTGGAGGAATGGTTAGAAGTATGGCAGGTTTCATTCAATGCAAAAAGTATGGAAAAATAATAATGCGCAGGGAAAAACTAAACACAGGGAAAGAGTACACAGTTGGGGGGTAGTAACAACAACAGCTTTGGGCATGTGTACTTGGTTCAGTCTGCACAGTTGGGGTTTGTGTTTACAGAATAAGCTGTGTATTTACCACCGGGTCCAGGAGATTGATGGGGCCATGCTAGACCTATCTTCTGGAGGGGAACCCAGTAAGTCAGTGCATGAAGCAATAATGTAATGTCCAGACCTGCAGTCTGCAGATGGGATCCTACAGACTAGTGTGACTTTATTAAAACAAATTCTCTTTAGAACAACTTAGGGTAGTCTGGTCACCCAAAGCTTTACAACATAACACTTGGCAAATGTATTAACTTCCATTAACCCCATACATTACAATGGGGTTTCGTACTTGTTTTGTCACTATGTGATGACAGTCATGTGTGATTGCTGGTAAAGTAGCGTAATACATGTTGAAACTTGACTTTATATATGCTTTAGATAACCTGCTGGCTGACAACAACCTGAACCAACTGTGCATAAACAACACCTCGTGACCACGAATTTTGAGAAGGAACTGTAGTGACACATCGAATATATCAAGCTCAGGTCAAGCCAGTCGCGAAGACCAAAGAGAACCACCACCACTACCACAAACTCTTTATTAGACTGCTGGTTAATAAAAAATGTCCCGCAACTCAGTGCCTTGGGACTGACTCTGGAGGAGTTCATCATCTGTGAATGGACCGACTGCTGATTGTTCTTCAATTCAGTACTGGAAATGGAAAGTGACAGCTACCAACCTTGCTGTAACTTCAATTTGTTATTCTGATGACTTTCCTACACTTCCAGTTATCAGATAGTGATGTATTCTTCTTCTTATGATATCCCACAATCAGCAGTTTCTCAGGGTCACACACAGAGCCACAACAATTATCAGTTGTTCAGAAATCATGCAGTGGTAACACTAGAAATCAGAACAGTCAATTATCAGATGCTGTAAATCTCTTGTTATGCGTAATTACAGACATCAGTGGGAAACTGAATTTGATTGGCTGGAGGCAAGAGATGGGAAAATGTTTTGCTCTGTGTGCCGTTCAGATCGCCGTCTCACAAACAAATTTGCTACTACAGGTGCAGGTGCGTTAATGTGCATGCAGTATGTCTGACAGTAATAGTTCTGAGTAGCCTGATTGGCTGTCACAAAATGGGCTTTGGCTTCTCCAGTTCACAGCGGTGGTGGTAGTGAATTAAGTGGTAAGGCATGCCATAGGTGACATCATAACCATCTAGGGAGAGATTATGGTGTGATAGCCGCCAACCTCCAGATGTTTTGAAGCACGAGGTGTTGGCCAAGTGCTTCCACCACCCGAGCAAAGTCACGTTACCACCACAACTCACCCCAGCAGAGGTGCCATGTTATTGCTAATGAAATGTGTCCTTTTGGAAACCATTATGAATTTTTTAAACAGGTTATTTCAACTGGACCACATTGTGCTGTGATAACAGTCCAGCAGTCCAGTAATTTGTTAAAGAGGTTAACCTGGGCTGTTGTGGTGGGATTATGGGTCAGTCATACAAAAAGCATCTGTCTGCCAATCAGAATTCAGCATTTTCACACATTTAGTAATGTGATATTGAAATCGGTAGAAGGATGCTGAATTCTGATTAACTGAACTCAATCTTTATGACGATATCCTACAACAACCAAATTCTTCTCTTCTTCAATGCTCTTTATTCAAAAATTACCCGTTTTATTACCACAATACAGCACTTGAGGGTGGCGGGGTGCTTTATGTAATCAATAAGACATGACAGGGTGTGCATGGATGGAACAGATTTTACCGCACACATGGCCAGGGGCATAATTTGGCACAAGGCCTTGGCGAGTACCTTTTAACCCTTGACGTGCGGTAAAAATCCTGTTCCATATACCATCTTATTAACACTTCATAATTTCATCATAGTTCATCTAGTGAGGCTTGCTACTTTTATTAATAATTTGTAACAGAAATGACAATTTCTGACTCAAGTATGCTGACTTTGTCACCTGTGTTTCAGGACTGCACTGTCCCTCCCCACCTAGATGCTAATAAGTTTGATAACTTGTAGCGGACATAGCATGGTGGAGTGCAAGCAACCAGTAGAATCCTGCAGTCTATCTGTACAGAGAATGTAATACTGGTCACCACACAGTATTATCTACTTTTAGAATATCACGAACATACATAGATCTTCTTTGGGGTGATCTCACTCATCAGGTGAGGTATGGTACCCAGTACCCTGCGCACACTAACACTCATAGCCATAGGAATGTCACTGTCAGTGAATGGGAATCCACATGGAAGATTCTCCACAGTACATTGCTCACTCCTCAGTTCTTTTCCACCATCGAGTTACTGACACATTCTCCAGTGGCGAGCAGCGGTGCAGTGTTGGTGGATTTGCTTTGCTTTTCAAAGTAGGGCCTACTGCCATGAGTACAATAGTATCACACAGTTGTTTCACCGGCGAGTATTACTGTCTTGATATATTTAAGAGCCCATGCATTTTGGAAGGATCTGTGGACTCCTGTCTTAAGTTTATGGAGTCACGGCAGATTCACTTCATAGCTCTTCTGTTTTGAGCTTAAGAAGATCCTTGGCTGGCCATTTGTTCCAAGTCTCCTGTCTTAAGTTTATGGAGTCACGGGCAGATTCACTTGCCAAGCTCTTCTGTTTTGAGCTTAAGAAGATCCTTGGCTTGGCCATTTGTTCCAAGTCTCCTGTCTTAAGTTTATGGCGTCACGGGCAGATTCACTTGCCAAGCTCTTCTGTTTTGAGCTTAAGAAGATCCTTGGCTTGGCCATTTGTTCCAAGTCTCCTGTCTTAAGTTTATGGAGTCACGGCATCGGGCAGATTCACTTGCCAAGGTCTTTCCGCCAGGGCTTGCAAGTTGTGCATTGATCTGATCCCTTCTTTACTAGAGTGATGGTGGGGAAGGACTGCGGATGGAGTGTGTGTGAATGACCAGTGCCACAACTATATTGGGCTGGTGAGGTCTTGCTGATGGTGTCACATGTGTGGCCAAAGTTGCAAACTTAATAAAAACCTGGTGTGTTTACTGTCATTCCATGATGGTGAAGAGTGCCTATGGTCACTTGTAATCCACCTGGTGAGTGAGATCACCTAAAGATCTACTCTTTATGGTACATTCTACATATCTGTTATTCCCTGTGTCACTGATGTATGCCATTTCATTGTATGCGTAAAAGCAGACAGCAGCTTAGCCTTTACAGTTTTATTCTTCTCTTATCCAATTCCATAGTATTTACAAGAAAATAATTTTCCTATTTTAGAAAATTGTCAGAAATCAACCCTCAGGAAGCACAGTCAGACAAAGGACCATCGTACAGCACTGGAAGCAGACATTCTTAGAAGGAGACTGTATGCAGTTAGCGACAATGATGAGGCAGAAAGTTCAGAAGATAATGATTCAGCTATTAAATTTGTAAAAGACAGTGAGCGTAATCTGTTTAAAAGCGGTGTACTTTGCAGCAAAAACAGATATGGCAAATTGCAGTGTCAACCAGCTTTTACATTTCATTCAGCTGGACGGAGGTCAATGCTCAGTACATTATATAAGTGATTACACTGTTCATGATGTTCAGAAAGTATTGTGAAAGTATTAGATAACAAAGTCATAAAAGATGCCTTGCAAAGTCCTGTGTTTGGCTTGCTAGTTGATGAATCCACAGATCTTTCAGTCCACAAAACTGTAATAATGTATATTCGATATGTCAGTGAAGGAAATGAAAACAAAACTAATTGGCAACATCAGGGTAAAGGATGGTTCAGCACACCACTTAACTGAGGCTATTGTAAACAGATGTCAGGCCCTGGGCTTTGTCATGAGTAAACTTGTGGGGTTAGGTAGTGATGGGGCTAGTGTAATGATGGGAAGTCCAATGGTGTTGGTGCACTTTGACTTCACTGCATTCACCTTTATGGTTCATGTCCACTGTTTGGCTCATAGATTGGCTTTGGCCTGTTCACAGTCTGCTACTCACTTTAGATACCTACAAGACTTTCAGAGTAACATTAATGGTACATATGCCTATTTCAGTACATCTGCTGTTAGGCAGGCAAAGCTAGAAAGATATGCAAAGGGTGATTGGTACAGTAAAAGGAAAGCTGAAAGAAGCAATTAACATATGTTGGCTGTCAATGCAAAATGCTGTAAATGCATTACGTAAATGTTACCCTGCTATTCTCTCTATACTTAAAGAAGACAGGAACCATGCCAAAGCTCGGGGCCTTCAGTTCTCACTACTTATATTTCTGCAGCTGTTCTATGTATGTTCTGTGATATCCTTAAAGTAATAGAGACTCTTTGTAAATCCTTTCAAAAGCAGGATGTGCTGTATGTGGATGTGAAACCACAAGTGTTCTGTGCAATTGGTGGAGTTAGAAAACATGAAAAGTGAGCCAGGCCCAATCCTGACAGCGTTTCAAGAGGCATGTGAAATTGAGACTAGCGATAGTGGACAAATGACAGCATGTTGGAAAATAAAGGAATCTCAGCAAGATGACATTCAGATTGAACTCAAGTGTTCACATAAAATGACAGCACAATTCTCAAAACTGAGGAAGGAGTATCTCAATACTCTTATAAGCAACATGAAGTGTAGGTTGTGCCCAAATTCTAAAACGGAGAAGCACTTCTGGATGCCATTGCCAATCTAACTGACCCACAGTCTGTAGTAGACTGTAATACAGTCAGTGTTCAGAAAAAGTTTAGAAGTTGTTTGTGAAAAATTTGGTTCCAACACAATATGACACTGATCAAGATGATACTGAGACAAATATTCATAAATGCAAGCCTTTGCTAGATGAAAATTGTCTCGCCAGACTAGGAAAAAGCAAAGGCAATGATGCTTGGATGCTATAGGAACCTTAGTCCCGAAAGCTTTATGAGAAGGGTAATTTCAAAGTACTCTGATACAATGCCAGTATATTCAACATTATGTAATATCGCTTTATGCATTCCACTGACATCTGTAGAATGTGAGCGAGGTTTCAGTGTGCAGAATAGGATAAAGACAAAATTTCGTTGTTCACTAACAGAAGATAGCCTACAGCTACTAATGAAACTAAACATGGGGCCTGACTTCTCCGACTTTGAAGTCAATAAATCTGTGACGTGTTGGAAAAAAAGAGAAAAAAGGCGCTATATGTCTTGTGAAAAATCAAAAGGAGGAGACTGGAGAAGCCAAATCCCAGACAGAGACAGTCAGGTTTCATGTTTCTGGTAGCAGCAGCAGCAATACTTGGTGGTAGCTGTGCCATATTATCCAGAGGTAGCCACACATCAAGCAATGATTATGTCAATATGTCACCATGTATCAGCAGCAATACCTGTTCTGACACTGCAGATGATGGCAGCGTGGGTGCCAGTGCCACTACAGTTTATCCTACAAGCAGTACTAACAGAAGTGCTCATGATGGGGGGAGGGCTGAAGATAGTGAATTAGGCGATGAGGATTTCCTGGAAATAATAGAGGGCATGGATGACAAAAATAGCGAATAATTACATAACTTTCAAATTGGACTCATTTGATCCAGATTCAGGTACACATTTTGGCCCAAATACAACTTACTTACAGACATACTGCTGCACATTGAATCGGCAGAAGTAATTATCTGAAAACCAGTATTATAAATAGTAAATTCACTCAAAAGCTGTGAAGAAAGCAAAATGTTTATTTTCTTTTTTGTTGCATACTACTGTCACAGTGCTGCTGTGTACTGTACATGGATGGAGTGTATGGACAAGGCAGCGATAGCTGGTGCAGGAAGCTTTGTTGCAGCCTGGCTGCTGCAAAAAGTGCAGTGGTGATGGCTGGGAGAGGAGTGGGGACTGGTGTGACTGTGAGTTGCTGAATATAATGGAATATGGTAGGGCATTGGATAATGAAAAATTAGTTGCTTACTGTTAAAAGAAGACACAAAGTCTATTGTTCACATCATATGATGATGTGCTGTACCTTGGTTGGTGGCAATTTATGGTGACAGACACTAGCAGACGTAGAGGTACAAACTACATCTAGTAAGTACACAACAGGTTGCATTGCCTCACATTGCTTGCAGGTAATGGATGTGATACAGCAGTCACATTACATAAAGCAAGAATGGGTTATTAAATGTATCATGGGGTCGGACATACAGGGATAAGTGCATTGTTAAGGCTACATGTTTTCTGCACTACTCTGTCTCCCCCAAATCAATTCTCCACATGTAACCAAAAAACTGGTTTGCATATCCAGCAAGACAGCATCTTGCCAGGCCATTTGTCACTCACTGTTATATATTTGACAAATTTTAGCACCAACTCAGACAGACAGATTTTTTTGGCCTTGATAAGCATCAGAAATGTCATCACTGCAGGAGTCACCCAATTTCTGCAAAGTGTCAACTTAAGTTCAACCAACCAAGTGCCAGCACCTATGGTACCAGCAAGCTGAAATGTTTTTATGTTTCAAAGTATAATAATTGTGGCTTAGCAATTTAAATGTTATCATTAGCACTTTTACCTTGTTAAATAAGTTCAAGTTAGAATGGTAAGGTAGGTTTTAAAACAGCTGTTCCTTGATTGAAAAAGACTGTACAGTTAAATCTCATGGACAATGCACACACAATACCCCCACCCAGGCACTGTCAGGCTGCAGCAGGCACCCATGTAGGACTTGGCTATTTGTCCATGATGTGTTATGTATTACAATACATATACACAATACCAGGCAGGACCAGTCAAATACATTGGGTAAATAGATCATGTTATTTTGGAACAATTATGTAAGTTTCACTTTATACAACATCATATATTTCACTGTACTACAATTTAATTAACTTGTTATAATGTTATTTCCACTTGTAGAAATGGAACCGGACAAAAAAAAAAACACAGATAATAACAATGGGCCAGATAGGAAACTTACAACGGAAAGAAAGGCAGCTTTGAGATAATACAAGGTAAAACAAAAAACTAATACAATACTATAACAAACAGTACAGAACCATTGAAAATGGTGTTAAGGACTACTGTTTTAAGTTTATGGAGTCCTTTGCAGATTCAGTTGTCCTTTTGTCAAGATCTTCTGTCTTAAGTTTAAGAAGATCCTTGCAGGCAGCCTGCAGGTGGCTCTATATAGCATGTGGTGGGTGTATATGGTATATAGCAGGGACTCCTGTCTTAAGTTTATGGAGTCCTTTGCAGATTCAGTTGTCTTTTTGTCAAGATCTTCTGTCTTAAGTTTAAGAAGATCCTTGCAGGTGGCTCTATATAGCATGTGGTGGGTGTGTGGTATATAGCAGGGACTCCTGTCTTAAGTTTATGGAGTCCTTTGCAGATTCAGTTGTCCTTTTGTTAAGATCTTCTGTCTTAAGTTTAAGAAGATCCTAGGCTCTATATAATACCACCACACACCATTTGTAATGATTGTTTGTGGTGTTTATCTTTGTTTTACCTCAAAATTTCCTTTCTTTCTATTGGAATATCCATATGTGGCACGGAAGCCCATTATTCTGAGTTCAATTACCAGGCTATAAGTGGAGAAAACATCTTGTAATACATTACTAAATTGTAATGTAAGTGAAATAAATGGTGTTATAAAGTGAGAAAAAAATATTTATGCAAAAATAAGATTTATTTAGCCAGTTTATTCGCATTGCCAGACAGTGCCACTGGAGTATTTAAGATGCAGTGTGGCAGTCGGCAGAATAGCCCATTTTTCCAACACGAGTTGTGATGGTAATAACAAATTACTGAAGATTTTACTTTATAACTAAATAAACAATGGGTAGTAATCAATCACTGATTACCACACTATGAATCATAATGTAGGTGGCAGCAGCCTAGCATACTGCTAGCAGCAGGCATCTATCTGCAAGCAACTGAAAGAGCCGCTAACTCCAAAAGTGCTACATTGCAGATTCTGAATAAGCATACTGCCAGCAAATCTCATACCAAAAACTAGATTTTTACCTTACTTCGTTTTAAAGTCAGTAGCCATTTTGTAACCTTGACTGCACTACCTGTGCAATAAAAGCAGGTGTCGTTGAAGTACTGTGTAGCTCTGTAACATACTAGATAATATTGTATACAGTACACAATGATTATTACTAATCTATGCACAGCAATGATTTGAAGATACTGGCATGGCATTGTCTACTATACAAGAACTGAACAATTCATGAAATAAACACATTGTCTGAAAACGATTACTGCGTGCTTACGTTTTCATTTCTTATTGAGAAATGTATTTATGTGGATGTAGCATGGATTGCAGTAATGTACTCAGAAGGCCAGTGAGTTGACTTCTAAAACTATAGGAGTTGGAGTAATTTGACTGCCAAAATTTGTCAACTGGAATTATTTTGACTTCCAAAAAATTGACAACTGGAGTATTTTGACTCCAGTAAAACTGAAATGACTTCCAAATTTCAACCCATGGAAGTATTTGACTTCCACCCAAAAAAAATTATCTGAAGCCCTGCTATTTAGTCTAACTTTTTTTTTTTGTTCTGTTCAAATGCTTTCAGGCACTTAAAGAACTGGTGAGACTTTCAGGAGAACTTTAATAAAACATAATTTTTAGGCACCATCCAACTTTCTGAAGTGAGCACCAGCAGGCTGTTTGAAAAATGCAATGCTCAAAACAAACTCATAAACCAGTTCAGCATGTGGGAAATGTGACGGGGGGGGAAGGGGAGAGACAATGGAGCAGACAAACATCTTTAATTACAAAGTTAGTATATGCATACTTAAATGTAAAATAAAAGCTCTAAAACATAAAATTGAAATTACATTTTTATTTCTGAAACATAACATTCATTTTTTTTTTTCAAACTATAAAAAAACAGAGATGGGCACATAGGAATTTACACGCATGATTTACATTCTGGTTTCTATAGGTGCCCTGGCTCCCAACTGTGGTGCCCACCCAGTGCCCTGGTAACCAACAGAAGCTGGAGCCGCCACTGTGGACCGGGGTTTAATTCCACCATTCGTGATGCATTTCATCATATTTGACCCATTGTCACTTGCTATGAACCCAGCTCTCAGGGACAGGGGTTCAGCCACTTGCCAATTTCAGTCAATACCAAATCCAACATGTTTTCACCAGTGTGTGAACAGGTCACATTGCGCATAGCCAGGGTTTGATCTTAGCATTGTTTTACTAGCCCTGAACCTAGTGCAAATTGATCAGGGCTAGTGCAGCTAACCCTCTACTTGTCCGTCTTGGCTAGTGCAGGTTTTTCATGACTGTTAATGAAGTTGAAAAAGTCCCTACTTTAGCAGACTGTAGTCCTTTTTCTAACCTCCCTCTGTGTTCCAGGTGGCCTGGTGTCATTAGAAGCTCATTAAGAGTTGCATGTATCTGACAGTTCAAGAGGGGGATCCAACAAAAGACTCAATGTAAGTCATTATCATTCAGTTGTTAGGACAGTCAACTAGTGTGCATGCTGTGATCAAGGGTAGAGTGGTTAAGTCACTAGCTTCCAGTTTGCTGAACTTGTCTTTGATTTGTCCCACAGTATTAAGACCAGTGTGCCTCATTTCCCAACCTTTTGAGTGTCTGTATCCAACACGGCAGTGGCAGAATGCTACGATGTATACACGGTATGCCCAACCAGGTGGTCTGTCCACTCTATATTTTCCCTTGACACCACTGAAGACTAGACTCTGAAGTAGCCATCCATAGACCCATAGCTACCATTACTGATTGGTGTAGGGGTCCACAGTTCCTCTTAATGGATCACACCAGTCAATGCCATCCATGCAGTACCACCCTTATACTACCTAGCATGTCATTTCATCCTAAAAACCATGCTTTGGAGCATGTATGGTACAAAGCAAAACCTTAGTAAAATATATCATTTGAAAGGTTCAAATAGGTATTCCTAGTGCACACAGATCATCCTATATAGAAAGAGAGGTAGTACAGCATCATGCCTGTATACTGCTTCTCCTTTGGCTGGTGAAAGGACACTTATGAAAAATATGCTGTTGTTAGGGCACAGCATGTTAAATCAATACTTTTATGCCTGGTATATATAAACAGATATGTCAAAGTTTCTTACATCCCAAGCCCCCTGTGTTTGTTTAACTCTCTCCAAAGAAATCCTAGAACTGCTCCTGGCCCACTTCGCAGTGTAAGAAAGCTTCCGGAAGTGCAGGTCTGGTTAATCACAGGGTGAGAGATGAGAGTGTCTTTCTCTGCCTGACTCTGTACATTGCCCTGCAGGTCAGGGTGGGACTGTGGTGAAGTGCATGATGATGTTGGCTATTGTGTGTGCAGAGCTAGAACTGCTTGATTGAACATTTGCTATTATGGTATCCTCTGGTTTGGTGGGGGGGGTGAAGAAAGTGGAAGCAAGGGGCACATGGTAAAAAAACAGAGGGGTACACACTGCATGTGATTAGATTGCTGTCTTTTTTTTGCTGGGGCAGGAAGCAATGTGGAAGCAGGATAAATATGCAATAATCAAAGTATTTCTTGGCCTACATTTTTCTTGTATAACCGATCAAAATTTACCATTATTATCGTGGGCTAGTGCAATTTTTAATCAATTAAGGTTGACCCCTACGCATAGCAATCATTGCATGCTGTTGAATTCCTGGAAGATGGCTACCATGACACTCCACCTTACTACACTGATTATTCTCACTATCAACAGCACAAACACCACCTGGCACCTGCACCTAATGTGCAGTAATACACAAATATAAACTCCCCACTGTTTTGCCACTTGTCCACATATCCATTCTTAAATGGATAAATGGAGAGGAACAATGTTGAAGGGCACGTCTTATACAGTCAGACACAGTATGGTACAACTCGGGGACAGCACGGGTGGAAAAGTATGTCCTGGATGGGACTTTCCATTTTGGACAGGCACGTGCTGCAAACCACTGGAACCCAGAATTCTGCACAAAGGAGAAGGGCAAAAGATCAACTGCTAGCATTTCAGCTACAGCAGCATTAAGTTCATGTGACACTGTATGATTGGGTGGGTACTTCAGCTTATGCACAAAAACACTCTGTAACGTAGGCTGACTTAAACGTTTTACATGGGTGGTGATGACAAATAGTTCTGCTCTGCGAATCGCAGGGGGTGGAGTGTGGACATATGATGCAGATGGTTGCACAGGTGATGACAAACCCGGAAATGCAGTTATTTTCCCAGATTTACCAATCGGGGTTGATGTACTACTTGCACTAGACATACTGCATTGACCACCACCACCAAAACTGCTACTCTCACCACCAGTGGACAACATTTCAAAATCATTATGCTCCTCCACCTCATCATGCCTGTAGTAATCCTCTGCTCCTATTTCACCATCACTACTGTACACATTTAATTTTCTACTTGATGTTACAGTGATGGAAGGGGATAGCATGCTCATTATGGTTGATGACGAGGGCGAACACCCCACTCCCCTTTTTACCTCGACTCACATGCGCCTGGCAAACCTGGCAGATTGCAACTAACTCATCATTTGCATCTTGCACAAAAAAATCCCAAAACAAGAAATTGTGATGCTCTAGTTTTAACATGTCCCTGATGCTGCTTATTGGACTCCGGTTTTTTAAGCCATGAAGTGGGGGGGGGTGCCCTACATGATTTTTCAGGCAGGACACACTTGGACTGCAACTGACCACCACGACTACCTATCATTATTACTGGGTCATCATCATCATCATCAACTGAAACTGGTAAGTCACAACGTTTTACTGGGGAAGGGGATGCAAACAGACCCAGACACAGCCACCATGAATTTCTTTTTCTCCGGTTCCCAACAGTGGTCACTGACATCATCATCATCATCATCATCATCCGCATCTTCTGCTTGGATGCTGGCATGTGGACTACATGTTGCAACCACAGCATCATCATCATCATCATCATCATCATCAACATCATCCGCATCTTCTGCTTGGATGCTGGCATGTGGACTACATGTTGCAACAACAGCAACATCATCATCATTAGATTCATCATCATCACCACCATCATCAGATATTTTTTCACCACACTGTGAATCACTGCATGGCAAATGCGTGACCTGAACTACGGTGGAAGAAATGTGACATTGTGTGCTGTCATTGACATGATGATCAGAATCCTCATGTTCTGTTACTGGGATGTTACTGGGGAGTACGACATCATCTACACTGTCACTCACTGGCACTGCTTCACACTCCACTATATTTTTGGAACGGTAAACTGGACAGAAGTGGAACTTGAGGCAGCAATACTCATACCACCACCAGTAACTGCACTAACACCACCAGCTGGGTACAACATCATCTCCTCCAAATATGAGTGAAACTACCGATTGAGCTGTAAAAAACATTGAAGGAGAAATACCTTTCCTCACATCAGCAATGCACTTCTGCGACTGCATACTACTACGCCCACAGACAATCTTACCACTGGCAGCAGTGCCATGGCAAGAAACAGCTTTGCTTGTACGTCTCTTTGCGGGCATTTTGAGGGATCAACAAGAATATTCTAAACAAATTTAGATTTTGGAACATTCACTCTGGGTGGGGGCCAGGGGGGACACTGGATGTGAAGCCAAAAAAACAACTGTGGCTTCAACAAGAGATACAGACGCAAAATCACAACAAGTTCAACAACACCTTAACTAACCAGTGGTGCTCTCAAGTCTGGAGGACAGCAGATGTAGTCCCCTTATACAAAAGTGGGAACAAAGAGGAAGCAGGGAACTACAGACCAGTCAGCCTCACCTCGGTAGTGGGGAAGATCATGGAAGCACTACTGAAGGAGAGGTTGGTGGAACATCTGGTTGTCAATGGACTACAGGACCCAAAGCAGCATGGTTTCACCAGGGGGAGGTCATGTCAGACCAACCTCATTGAATTTTTTGACTGGGTGACTAGGGAGGTGGATCAGGGAGGGCAGTGGACATGGTCTATCTGGACTTCAGCAAGGCCTTTGACACTGTGCCACATAGAAGACTATTACACAAACTGGGGAATATGGGTGTGGGCAGGACAGTAGTGTGGTGGGTAGGTAACTGGCTGGGTGGCAGGACACAGAGGGTGGTGGTAAATGGCTGTCACTCCACAGAAGGAAGAGTGACCAGTGAGGTACCACAGGGATCAGTGCTGGGACTGGTCCTATTCAACATCTTCATCAGTGACATGGCGCAGGACCTAGAAGGCAGAATTTCACTGTTCGCTGATGACACAAAGCTCTGTAACAGAGTAGACACACCAGAGGGTGTAGACAGAATGAGAAGCGACCTGCAGAAACTTGAAGAATGGTCAGGGGTTTGGCAGTTGAAATTCAATGCAAAGAGGTGCAAGATAATGCATATGGGGCACAAAAACCCTGGCACAATATATCAGTTGGGGGGTGAGGATATAGCCTGCACCAAGCAGGAAAGAGATCTTGGGGTTATCATCTCTGATGACCTCAAGGTAGGGGAAACAGTGTGACAAGGCAGCAGGTAAAGCAAATAGGATGCTGGGATGTATAGGCAGGGGCATTACCAGCAGGAAAAGGAGGTCATAATTCCGCTATACAAGACACTAGTGAGGCCCACCTGGATACAGTGTACAGTTCTGGAGACCATACCTACGTAGGACATAGACAGGGTAGAGAAGGTTCAGAGGAGGGCAACAAAGATGGTGCATGGATTGCATCACAAGTCCTATGAAGACAGGTTGAAGGAACTGAACATGTACTCCCTGGAGGAGAGGAGGGAGAGGGGATATGATAGAGACATACAAGTATCTTACAGGGAGGAACAGGGTGCAGGAAAACACTATTTTAAGCGAAAAGATGTTCCAGGACTAGAGGGCATGGGATGAAGTTGGAGGAGGCGATTCAGAGGAAACATGAGAAAGAATTTCTTCACAGAGCGAGTTGGTGGACAAGTGGAACATCCTGCCAGAGGAAGTGGTGGGGGCTGAAACAATCACGGGATTTAAGAATGCATGGCATAGACATAAAGGAATTCTGGAGGTCAGGGGTAAGGTGCAACAGACTTCTAGGAAAACAAACTGAACTTACAAGCTCAAATGGGCAGACTGGGTGGGTCATAGGCCCTTATCTGCCGACACTGTCTATGTATCTATGTAAGTCAAAAACAATCCAACCTGGAAAAGAATACCTTTTGCCAGTGGGGGAGCACTGACTGCAGATTACGGCAGTGCAAAACCAAGAAAAGATACCACAATGGCAGTACAAAATCATGCAGGTGCAGTCGATAGCAGGTTCACACTGCTGCGCCTACAATTACACTGTGGCACAATAAAAGGTGTATTATTTGATGTCACGCACCACACACAAACTCACACAAGCACACACACACAATTTGTCTGCAAGTAATGCATAGCAAATTGAAAACTTCAGTAATCTACCACGTATTTTAAACAACCTGAAATGATGCACTGCTGCACCAGATCCAGAGTCCAGACCACAACCACAACACACACAATCATCAGACCACAACCACAACACAATCAGCAAACAAATGTCAACAATTACTGAAAATATTACTGTGTGTACATTAACACAGTCAGTTATACTAGAAAAATACAACCAAAAAACAAAGAACTCCCTATTTCGCCAACTTAAGTCTACGTACACCACAGATACGCCCCTTCCCCAAAGCACACTTCCACTGTCTCTCAGTACACAGACTGAATGTTGTACATTAACATTCAAAATCCACACACAAACAATAAACGCTCAATGATATGAGCACAGGTGGGTTTCCTACAATCAATGAACTAAAGTTTCAGCAAAAAAAATTACTCAAAAAGGATTTTTTAACAGCTTTTAGAAGGTTTGAATCGCACAGAGTTCTCAGAGCAGACTGTCTCCTACAGCTTCCTACATACACTACCCCGAACTGAGGCTGTGCAAAACAATCTAGAGCCCATGTGACCTGAAAGCCCATGAATCACTGCAAAATTCGCCTTTGCAGCTTAAAACAAGGTGAAGTACATTGTTTTCAATGTACGTCACTTTAAGATTTGTGGAGTAGTGGTTTGGGGAAGGCGGAGTAACACAAAGTGATTGTTTTCAATGGACTTCGAGTTACCCATTATGATGAGAAGTACTCCGCTTCACATTGCGGAGTACTTGACAAATTCACCTTCACTCCGTAAATCACTTCGCAGAGTGAATTAAGGCCACTTCGCCCACCACTAGTCCCAGCCCCTTTTGAAGCAGCCCACTGTTCTACTGGATACCACTTCCGCCAGTAACACATTCCACCCAGCTACCACCTTCTCCATAAAAAAGTGTCTCCTCATCTCCTTCCTGAACCTTCCTCCCTGCAGTCTCATATCATGGCCCCTGGTGTCCCTCCCCTTCCTTACTTTGAACAGCCCCTCTGTATCTTTCTTGTTTATTCCTTTCATGTACTTAAAGGTTTCAATCACCAGGAGCTTACAGCGTTCCGTTTGGGCCATTAAAGATAATTGGGACTTTCCTCTTGCTGGACTGTTTGTGTGGGGCGCTAGCCCGTTGGCGCTTTCACGTCGACTGCCCCACCCCCCTCCCACCCGAGGGCGTCCCTTAATTTATAAGTCCTCCCCATCACATGACTCAAGGACGTCCCTTAATTTATAAGTCCTTCCCATCACATGACTAAGTGTCCATTTTCCCATTAGCAGCTTATACACTCCCACCACTAGAAGTTCCCTCTTCTTCTCCCCCCGTACCCTCCTTTGTAGCCTGCTCCCTCACTCCTCTCCCACATTCCACTGTCTACAACCTGCTATTGCACCATCTGTCCTCTAAGAGGCAGTATTGCGCACCCTGTTTTAGCTCTAACCCCTTAATTTTTACCTCCTCTGCTGTTACACTCTTCCCACACTCAGCTACTTTCCCACACCACTTCACTGCTTTAATCTCCCCAACACTCCAGCCCTGAGATTCAAACCCTGCACCCTCTGCACCATAGTCTGACACCATTCCTCTTTGCCATTGCAGCTGCCCTACTCATAGGTGTCAGTTCCCCCTTATTGCTCGCCCCTTCTTCTTTCCCCCACAAAGTATGGCTGTCATCCACTTCCTCTACTTTGCCATACCACACATTACTACCCCCCAACACATCCCAAATGACGATAACCTCACGATGCACAACCTACAAAACATCTACCCCACACTGTGGTATGCTACACCTGAAGTCCTCCCCCAGCACAGTTCCCCACCTCCCACCTGCCTGCCCCCACCAGGACAACCTCTTACAACTACTGCTCCTACTTGTCACCCCACCCTTCGAGACCTTCCTATCCCCACCTCCTGTTGGTTCAAACCCTCCCTGCAAGCCAGTAACACCCTACAAAAAAAACACATACAGAAGCTTCTCCTCCAAACGTTATCCCTTCTGTTACTGTTGGGGAATATACATTCCAATCCAGGTCCCCCGTGTCAACCCGCCACACCCCAGACAGTAGCATCTGGACTATGCATTGCGTCTATTAATATATGTAGTCTCCCTAAGAAATTAGCCGACCTCCAGGTATGGGTGACCCAGCACCACCTGGATATCCTGGCTCTAGTTGAAACCTGGTTATGCAAAAATACCCCCGACACATCAGTAATGCTGCCCGGTTTTACACTTCACAGGTTTGACAGGGTAGGAAAGTGCAGTGGTGGCTGTGCCTTCTACATATGTGACTACCTCCAAGCACATCCACTACCCCCCATGCTACCTAGCTCGTCCCAAGCACTGTCCCTAAAAATCTCGCCGGTCTCCTCCAGGGCACCCGTAATCCTCACAGTTGCATGCATTCCCCCACAGGGCCAGAAACCTGCCTTCCAGACTCTTGTTGACTATCTCACCTCCCTCCCCCCAAGACTGAACTTCTAACCCTTGGTGATCTAAACATAAACTGGAACTCCACGGCCACTGCCTCCTACAAAGACACCCTCTCTGCCCTTGACATCTCCCAGCTAGCCCCCGTCCCACATGACTTAATCCTTAAAGTGGCATGGCCACTCTCCTTGTTGTCATTCTTTCAAATCACCCCACAAAATCACCGACATATCCATGCTAGCCAATGCACTCAGTGGCCACTCTCCCATCCTTTTCAACTGGTCCTCTTGTGCAAGCAAACCACCCCCCAGGACTATTCTCACTAGACTTCTAAGACCTGGAAAACTTGAGGAGCTAAACCAATACCTAATACTCACTGACTGGTCCCCCATACCACCTCCAGGATATTGACGCTGCACTAAATCACTTCATTAGCACCTTTAATGAGGCTTGTGACAGATTTTCTCCCCTAACCAGAAAAACTGTCAAGGGACAGGACACCCCATGGATAACCACCCCATTACTGGACCCCATGCGGCATCGGTATAATCTGTGGCAAAAAGCCCTTGACTCTGGCAGCCCCACCTGCAGACAGCACTACTGTACCACCCGAAACCGGTGTGCCTGGGCTTTCCAAAAAGCGAAAGCAGAGTATTTTAAAACTGCTCTGACCAAAACATGGGGAAGTGGCTGAAATATCTGGGATAAACTAAAGACCCTCATGGGCAAATACACATCCCCTCCGACCAACTATTTGTCAGTGGATCTATCACAAATAGCCCTCCGCTGATTGCTGAAATGCTTAATACAGCCTTCTCTGACCTTAGCTCCACCCTCTCTGCAAATTTTTTCAGCCCGGTTAATCCCCCTCCTCAAACCACACACCCCTACCCCTCCTTTCACTTCCGTACCCTCACCACTCGAGATGCTAAACCCTACATCCTCAAAGTCCTCATCAGCTCCTACCACAGCCACAATACCCTGAATCTAAAAATCCTATGTCTTAGCCTGGATGAAGTCCTCTGCCCCCCTTACCACCATCCTTAACCTCTTTCTCTGTCTGCCTGGGTAAGTTCCCCATTGTTTGGAAAATGGCCCTCATCACACCCATCCATAAAGCGGGTGACTGTCTCAACCCCGGTAACTACCACCCCATATCCACCCCCGCCCAAGGCTCTGGAGTGCATTGTCGCTGACCAACTCTCTGAGTACCTCTATAAATATGACCTATTCTCACCAGAACAACATAGTTTCAGGAAAGGTCATAGCACCACCACAGCCCTCTTAGAATTCATGAGCTTTACTGACTGTGCACTAGACGCAGGTAAATTGGCAGATGCAGTATTTCTTGACCTGTCCAAGGCCTTCGATACCGTAAATCACCCCTTACTCATCTCTGCTCTCTCCCAGATTGGTCTCTCACAGGATACTAATGCCTGGTTCATGGACTACCTGTCTAATCACTTCCAGCAAGTGAGAATTAACTCTACCCACTCAAACCCTCTCCTTGTTCGCTCTGGGGTCCCATAAGGCTCCATTTTGGGACCACTACTTTTTAACCTCTACCTAAACTCTCTCCCCAAGGCCTGCTTAGGTAAGACCCTACTCTATGCGGATGATGCAGTCCTTTATGCATCTTACGCCACCCCAGAGGGACTTGAGTGCTCCCTTCAAACTGCTTTCACTGAGGCAGAGGCCTGTTTCATCAAACACAGACTCATCCTAAATCAGAAAAAGTCCAAAGTTATGCTTTTCACCCACCACCAAAATACATTTAAGCAATCCACCTTCATATAAAAACCTCACTCTCACAACCACTCGAACAAGTTAGCATCTTCAACCCGGCACTAACATATCATGACCATATACGGCACCTGTGTACCATGGTAAACTGTCGTATTGGTCTGCTGTACAGACACTGGAACTGCCTTCCCCCGAAGCTCTTAAACTCACCGTATCCTCCTCTGTGTTGTCCTTAGTCGACTATGGGATCACCATCTATGGAGCAGCTGATAACACAGCCTTATTCTGCCTAAAAATGACATTAAACAAAGCATGTCGGCTCATACTGGGCTGCCCCACCACCACCACCCACACCTGCTCCCTATACAGTCAATTAAACTGGCTGGATTTCAATGACAGGCTACTGTTCCACACCTGCATCCTTGCAAAAAAGGTTGCCACCGTCCTTGCTGCACCCAGCCTCTCCACACTCGTGTAGCCCGCCCCAATTACTAGGACAACTAGGAGTTCCCTCAAAACCCCATATCTCTTGGTCAATGCTCCTTCTCGTACAGAGCCCCCACCTAGTTAAACTTTCTCCCTCCCTCCCTGCCAATATTACCACTGCCACCAGAATTGGCCAGTTCAAATCTTTGCTCCGTACCCACTTGACCGCCTCTTGCACCTGTCGGTGCCTCTAATCCTCCCTAGCTGCCTGACAATGGACTATGTCCTGCCTACAAGTGTGGTAATTTTTACTGCCCATTTTGTCTTGAATACCTGTAAACCCTGTAAATGAATGTTTGATCCACCTGCCAATACTGTACCTATATGTTGTTTTGTATTATACTCAGGCCATGCTAGCCTGTAGAAATTATCTGCCTAATTAGTGTAACTCTCTGTATGCACAATCTGTTTACTCTTTGATGTGGAGCCTTTGAAAAGGAGTCTATGACTCAAAGGATTGTAATTCCAAATATTCTAAATGAAATAAAATAAATCATATCCCCTGTCCCTCCTCTCCTCCAGCGAGTATATGTTCAACTCCCTCAGCCTCCTCTCATATGGTAAGTCCCCCAGCACCTTGATCATCTTTGTCTCCCTGTGCTGCACCCCCTCCAGTAACTTAATGAACCTCTTCAGATACGGACGCCAGTACTGCATGCAGTACTCCAGGTGTGGTCTAACTAGTGATCTATACAGTAGCAGAATCACCTCCCCCCTCCTTGAGGCTATACCCCTTGAAATGCAACCCAGCATTTTGTTGGCCTTTGTAGCTGCCTTCCTACATTGTGCCAAGTTGTTCATTGACACCGTAATGAGCACCCCCAGATCCTTCTCTTCCTCTGCCTCGGCTAGCTACACTCCCCCAAACTGGTAACTCCTTATTGGGTTTTTCACCCCAAAAGGCAGCATCTTGCAATTTTTGGCATTGAACCCCAGTTGCCAGGTGTCCAACCAAGTTTCCAGCTTTGCCAGCTCATCCTGTATCCCTTGCCATCCCCTTAGGTCATCCACCACCGCTCCCATCTTGGTGTCATCAGCAAACAGACTGGTCTTGCTCTTGATGCCCAATGATATGTCTGCAATGAATATCTCAAACAACACTGGTCCCAACACCGAGCCCTGCAGAGCACCGCTCATCACTACCCTTGGGGATGAGAGCTCCCTTCCCACCACCACCCTCTATTGCCTTCCCTGAAGCCAGTTCCCTACCCATCTCACCAGCTTTGCACCTGCCCCATGCCTTCTAACTTACTTCCCAGCCTCCCATGCAGTACCGAGTTGAATGCCTTTCTGAAGTCCAGGTACAGGACAGCCACTGCATGGCCCCCATCCAATTGCCTAGTTACCCAGTCATAGAACTCCACCAGGTTTGTTTGACAGGATCTGCCACTTACAAAGCCATGCTGTCTGCTGTCCAGTAGCCCTTTGGCCTCCAGGAGGGCAACCAGCCTCTCCTTCAGGATAGCCTCCATCAGCTTACCCACAATGGATGTGAGGCTCACGGGTTTGTAGTTCCCCGGTTCATCCTTGGGGCCACTCTTGTGGAGGGGCACTACATGAGCCATCCTCCAGTCCTGAGGTACACAGCCTGAGTGTAGTGAGGAATTGAATAGGTCTGCCAAAGGTCTCACCAGGACCTCTGTCAGCTCCTTCAGTACACTGGGGTGGATGCCATCTGGGCCTGGCACCTTGTCCACCCTCAGTACCCTCAAACCCTCCAGAACCCTGCCCTCCGTGATTTCCCCCATCCATCACCCCCCTCTGTTCCTGCTCTCCTTCCCCCCTTGGGTATCACCCCCCTTCTCCTTAGTAAATACAGGCAGAAGTAATCATTTAGCACTTCTGCCTTATCACCCCTGCTTCCACCCACCCCCCCTTGTCCTAATCCATAGGTCCTTACAGCTCCTTTTCTCTCTGATGTACCTGAAGAAGTCCTTCTCCCTCTTCTTAATGCTCTGCACCATTCTGAGCTCATTAGATGCCTTGGCTGCCTTTACTGCCCTTGTCACCTCCTTTGATTCCTTCAGGTACTCCTCCCTGTCTTCTCCCCTTCCTGTTTTTTGTTTTTTTTTACCTCCTAAGGGCAGCTCTTTTCCTTCTTATCTTTTCCATGACCTCCTTGCTCACCCAGCTAGGTTTCTTTGCCCTAGCCTCCTTGCTCTGGGCCTTGCTACAGGTTCTGATTGCCTCCACTATCCCCAGTTTTATGAGCTCCCACCTCTGGTTAGTGCTCATACTAGGTTGAATTCTGGCCAGGTACCCTTTTACCACTTCCCCCAGCCTCCTGAAGTCCAGCACCCTTGTGCAGGATTCCACTCCTTCCTTACCCATATCCAGCGTGAACCATACTGGGTGGTGGTCACTCCCCACTAGCAGTTTTTCCATCCTCAGTTCCCTCACAGACTCCCCATTTGCCAGCATGAGGTCAAGGGTATTCCCTAACCTGGTTGGTTCGCTGACCATTTGCATCAGGAAGCTGTCCTGGAAGGCATTCTGCAGTACCTGCTCCCTTCTATTCCTGGTTGCTGGGGAACTCCAATCCACTCCTGGCATGTTGAAGCCCCCCACAGTCACCACACTACCCTTCTCACTGTTCCTCCTGATCAGTCGTGCTAGTTCCCTGTCTAACTCCTCTGTCTGAGAGGGCGGTCTGTACACCACTCCCATCCTGAGAGTCCTTTTCTTGGAGTCCTGGATTTGCATCCATAGCACATGATCAAGCAAACCTATCCTTCTTCTCTGTCACTTGACAACCGTTGCCCCTCCCAAACAATTTAGGTGGGAGCGCATCCCAACCGGTCCCCATACCCTAATGTTTCTCTCTAAACCAGAGCGCTGCCTACGTGGCTTCTTTCTGCACTCCCTCTTTCTTTCATCATCCTGGCTGACTTGACCTTATAGCCTCTTATTATCCCTGCTTCTACTGACCGGTAATATAGAGAGTAACCCAGGCCCAGTAAACACCCCTATCACCTCTTCAAACAGCATCTGGGTCAACCCCTCTGGATTAAAAACTCCTCATATGAGCATCTGCAGCCTCCCTTCCAAATACCCTGAGCTAGAAGCCTAGGTATCCCTCCGCAACCCCCATGTCCTTGGTCTCTCAGAAATCTGGTTAAAGCTGCACCTCCCTGACACCATGTATCAGCTGGCTGGCTACTTCATGCTACACCATGATAGGCCTGGGAAGAAAAAGGGTGGCAGCGTCACTATATACCTAAGGGAACTCTTCTCTGCCACTAGTTCCCCTGCTCTGATCCTGCTTCCCCCAGTGAGTGGCTCATCTTTGAGGTAACCCTGGGTTCCACTAAGAAACTCTTCCTGGGGTGCTGTTACAACCCTCCAGCAGGGGGCACTGATGGCCTACAAAACTTCCTGGCTGGTTTTGGGTTACTCTCCCCTTCCAAGGATACCATCCTCTTTGGTGATAATAACCTCAACTGGTTAAGCATCCAGGAACCAGACTATACCAATCTACTAAAACTGCATAATCTGGTTCAGACCATCACTATCCCCACCAGACACAACTCATGCACCTCTGCTCTTACCCTGTTGGATTGGGTAGTCACTAATAGAGAAGACAGAGTAATTCAGGCCGGGCCACTGGCTGACTCAATAAATGATCACTCTCCCACATACATCATCTGGTCCTCTAAGACTAGGCGCCCCCCAAATACCTTTCTTTCCATCATAATATTAACTGCCCTGACGCCTCTCTCCTCCTGGATGGTGTTAGGTCCATAAACTGGTTGGGCCTCTACACCCTAACTGACATGACATTGGCAGTGACTTTTTTCACAAATGCCCTCCTGGTGATCCAGGACTGCCACTTCCCTCTCACAACTAAGAGAGCGAGAGGTGGGTATACCGGATGGATTACTAAAGAACTCCTGACACTCATGAAAGCTAGAGACCATAAGTGAGCAGCCCACAAAACGTCCCCCTCCCCTTCCCTGTGTAATGAGTACAGGCACCTGTGAAATCAGTGTAAGGACTTGGCCAAATCCCTGAAATGGAACTACTACCTCACCATCCAGAGGCAGAACCTTGGTAACCCCAGGAAATTCTGGGGCTCCATTAGCTCCCTTCTCAATCCCTGCATGAACAGTCCTGTTATGAAACTTAATTCCCCCACTGGCCCTCTGTCTGAACCATCTGAGGTAACACAGGCTTTCAATATGAAATTCTCTGATCTCTCATATCACCTCCGCAAGATTCCTGGCAGCCAACTTCCTAACCTGGGAACCTGCACTAACTCTCAGCCCTCCTCCCCTCACCCAGCCAACCCTCTTCCCACTTCCACTTCAGGGCTATCTCCCTTAAGGACACTGCTAAACTCCTAAAGAGTCTCCCTAGCTGGGGTAGCCCTGGTTCTGATGGCCTCTCCCCGTCCTGCTCAAGATCATCTCCCCTACTGCTTCCAAACCCCTTATTTTTATTTTTAACCTGGCCCTGTCCACCTCCTCCATGCCTGACCCCTTGAAATCTGCAAAGGTGGAATCCATTTTCAAAACTGGGGATCCACACTCTTCCGACAGTTATAGACCGATTTCTATCCAACCCCACCTAAGCAAGCTCCTAGAGAAAATTGTCCACCGTCAACTGTTGGAGCACATCCAGAAGCACAATCTCATGTGTAGCCAGCAGCATGGTTTTCACAAAAATCACAGCACCACCTCAGCCCTGGCATTCTTTACTGACCACATCCTCACAAACATGGACCAGGGTTGTGCCTGGTGCTGTTTTCATGGACCTGACCAAGGCCTTCAACATGGTCAACCACGCCCTCCTCCACCCCAAACTGCAGCAGCTTGGTTGCTCTTCTGAGACCTTAAACTGGTTTAGGAGCTACCTCTCGGGCCACTTCCAATCCATGTGTATATTGGTTCTGCCATCTGCCCCACCCTGCCGGTCTCAACTGGCGTTCCCCAGGGCTCTATTCTGAGCACCCTACTTTTTTCTATTTTTGTCAATTCCCTTCCTTCAGACAGCCTAAAAGTACAGTTACGTAAGAACTTACCGTAACAGTAGATCTTTGAGAGAGGCTCTTGCAGTAGGTAATTACATAACCTGGCAGGCATCAGGATCCCACAGAAAAATTTCTAGCTAGCAGTCTCTGGCGGGGGACCGCCCCCACATCAGGTGACCGATGTCGGATGACGTCAGTATAAAGGGGCGGTCCCCCATGCCCACCTTCCAGTTCTTTCCCGCCAAAGGCCAAAAAGGCAAGACAAGAGAGAAGCAGACATTTCCCTTCCTGGAAAAGGAGCTGAATGGCTAAGGGGGATGGAGGGTGGGAAGGTATTACCTACTACAAGAGCCTCTCTCGAAGATCTACTGTTACGGTAAGTTCTTACGTAACCGTACTATCTTACTTTGAGAGGGCTCTTGCAGTAGGTAATTACATATAGTACTGAATCCCAAGCAGTCTGGAAAAAGGAAAAGCACTCGTTAGGAGGACAACTATCCAACCAATGTAACCTCCAGCTGAACGGGTCTTATGAAAGAAGACCATGGAGTACAGCCAACCTGAAGCCTGCTCTACACCGAGAGGCAATATCCAAACTGTAATATTTCGTAAAGGTATAGACAGAAGTCCAAGTCGCGACCGCACAGATGTCTGCCGCTGACACATTCTTCAAACAAGCCACAGAGGCAGCTACTCCTCTTGTGGAGTGACCTCTGACTTGACCCGGCAGGGTCTTGTGGTGCTTGTCATAACAGAAGGTGATACAATGAGCCAACCACTTAGAAAGGCATTGCTTGGAAACTGCATTGCCCTCACTTTTGCGAGCAAAAGAGATGAAAAGCTGATCCAATTTCCTGAGATCCTAAGTCTTAGCAGTATAGTATCTCAGTATTCTGTGAACATCCAAAGTATGCAAGACGTACTCCCCTTGATTGCAGTTTTGCATAAAGAAAGAGGGTAGCTCAATGGATTGGTTCAGCGTAGATTCCACTACCACCTTAGGGAGCAACTTAGGGTTGGTAGGCAGATCCATACGTTCCTTGTGAAAAATCAAATAAGGGATTTTGCACATCAGGGCCTGAAGTTTGGAAATACGTCGAGCTGAAGTAATGGGCACTAGGAAGAGAGTCTTCCAAGAGTGGAACTTCAAGTCTGCTGAGGCTGCTGGTTTGGAAGGCGGCAGAGTAAGCTTCTCAAGAACAAAGTTCAGATCCCAAGGAGGAGCAGGAATGTGGATGGGGGGACTCAAATGGAGAACCCTTCTGAGAAAAGTCTTAGAAACTTCCAACTGAGCAAAAGTCCTGTTTCCAAAAGGGACATGGTATGCCGAAATCACTGCCATGTGTACTTTTAAAGAGGAATGGCTGAAACCCAGGTCAAAGAGATGACGCATGTAGTCCAGGACTCTTTCAGCTGAGCAAGAGAAAGGCTCAATGTCCTTTGACGAGGCCCAAATCGAAAAATGTTTTCACTTCATATCATAGGTGAATCTAGTGGAAGGCTTCCTGGCCTCCACCAGAATATCTGCAACGAGCGGAGAAACCCAGAACTGAGTTTGAGCTACGTCTGCAGGAGCCACGCATGCAACTGAAGGGATCTGAGACCTGGATGAACAAGGGTCCCCTGATCCTGGGTCAGCAAGTGCTGTGACAGAGGAAGAGGAAGTGGAGGTTCCTCTGAAAATTGTTGCAGAAGAGAGAAACCAGACTTGCCTGGGCCAGAATGGAGAGATGAGGATCATACGGGCTCCTTCTGTCCTGAGTTTGTGTAAGACCCTCGGAATTAAGGGAATTGGAAGAAAGGCATAGACAAAGCTGTCATTCCAATCGAGAGACAGAGCATCCCGCCAGAACATGCCTCACCCTGGAGTGAGCGAGCAGAAGGTGGGACGTTTTGCATTTTGAGGAGATGCGAGCAAGTCTACCTGAGGGGTTCCCCAGTGCAGGAAGATGTTGTCTACTACTTCTTGATCCAGTTCCCATTCATGGGCTCTGGCTAAAAGACCGAATGAGGTGGTCTGCCAGTGTGTTTCTACTCCTGGAACATGAACTGCTATCAAGTGAAGGTTGTGCTGAATGGCCCAACTCCAAACTCTCATTGCTTCCCTGCACAGAGGGTAAGAATGAGTTCCTCCCTGCTTGTTGATGTACCAGACCACACACATGTTGCCTGTCTGGATAGATAGGTGACCAGGAAGAATGGAGAAGTGCAGAGCCTGGAGAGCATACAGGATGGCTCTGAGTTCAAGCACATTTATGAGTAAAGTCTGCTCGAGACTGGACCAGGTGCCCTGAGTCCTGTGAGACCCTAGATGAGCTCCCCAGCCCTCTCCTGAGGCATCTGTTGTCAATGTCTGGGAGGGTGGTTTGACCTTTAAGTGAACTCCCCGGCAAAGGTTCTCTTGCACCATCTACCATTGCAAGTCCCTAACCATGGGATCAGAGACCAGAACCTCCTGGTCTAGGTCATCCATTGTTTGGTCCCATTGAGACCAAAGCATCCACTGAGAGATCCTCATAATGAGCCGAGCGCAAGGGACTGTTGGAATAGCAGCCACCATGAGCCCAAGGAGGCGAAGGACTGCCTGGCACTGACCCTTCTGTGACTGGACAACAGACATGCTTGAGTCTGGAGGGTGTCCATCCTGTCCGGAGGCAAAAAGGCCTTGCCGATGGTCATGTCCAGGATCACACCAATAAACTGGAGTCTTTGGCAAGGGACCAGATGGGACTTGGCCTGGTTGATGGTGATACCCAGGCTGGTGAAAACCTGCAGGGTAAGGGAAAGGGAGCATAGAAGTTCCTCCCTGGACAGGGCCGCCAGGAGCCAGTTGTCCAGGTATGGGAATACCTGCACTCCCAGGGTGCGCAGGTGGGCTGCTACCATAGACAGGCTTTTGATAAACACTAGGGGAGCCGAGGAAAGACCAAATGGGAAGGCCTTAAATTGGTAGTGGTCCCCGTGAAAAGAAAACCGGAGGAATTTGCGGTGGGAAGGGTGGATGGGGATGTGCAGGTAGGTATCCTGCATATCCAAAGTGCACAGTCACTGTCCCTGCTGAAGAAGTGGCAGAAGGCTCTGCAAGAAGAGCATGCTGAAGCATTTGTACTCCATGAACATGTTCAGAGAACAGAGGTCTAAAATAGGCCTCACGTCTCCCGTCTTCTTTGGAATTAGAAAGAAATGGGAACAGTAGCCTGTCCCCAAAAGGTGGGTGAGGACTGGTTCTATCGCCGCCATGGAGTATGATGACTGGGGGGGGTGATCTTTGGGGTGGTTTCTGAAGAAACTCGATTGAGTGTCCTGCTATCAGTTGGAGCACCCAAGCATCAGATGTAATCCTCTCCCAACCCAAAAGATGGAAGGAGAACCTCCCTCCCACTGGTTCCTCTGGAGTATCCAGAGGCCGTGGGAGAGGGGAGGAGTCAGGAGGTGTGGGGCAACGCAGTGGCCTAGGCTCCTACAGCTTTTTTGGGTGGGGAAGTCTTGGTTGTTGGAGGGGCCCGAAGCTTGTTGGCCCACTTGCCCTGTGGCTTTGCTTTTGGTCAAGAACGTTGAAGAAAAGGGTGACCCTGTCCCTGAGGGGGCCTGTACAGAGAGTCCACAGACTTGTACCCTTCTCCTGCAGGTCAGTGATGATGTCCTTGACATCACCGCTGAACAACACCAAACCCCTGAAGGGTGCATCCTGAATGGCGGATTGCACTTCAGGGACCAATCCTGACACTCAGAGCCAGGCATGACACCGAAGATCAACGGCAAAGGTCAAGCTTCGTCCAGCTGCATCCACTGTATCATAGGTGGCACGAAGCATGTGCTGACTGGCCGAACGAGCAGAGTGGACAAGGTCAGCCATTTCTTGCTTGGTCTGAGACTCAGGAAGGGAGTCCAATTTTGATTCCACCTGGCTCAGGATCATCTTCTAGTAGTTCCCCATATGAGTGACATAGTTCAGGGTCCTAATACCCAGGGTAGAAGAAGCATACACCTTCTTCCCATACTGGTCCAGAAGCCGAGACTCGTCGTCAAGTGGAGACGAGCTGAGATGTCTGGCGTTGGCAGAACAGCCGTGAGCTGTGCTAATCATGACCGAGTCTGCCTTGGGGTGTACATTCAAAGAATCTACTCCTTCTGGAGCCTGATATAGCCAATCTACCTTCCGTGGAAGGGGGGCTTACACAGACGCTTGCTTCCAAATAGTGGAAACAAGGTCTGCGTGAGGCTCAATCCAGGGTGGAATCAATGTCGGAGAGGTCTCGGGCAGATCCAAGTGGGCAGCGAGCTTCTTACACTGTGGATCTGGCTCAAGAGATTGCCACTGATGAACTTCCTGGATCTTTCTCAGTAACTCCAAAAAAGAAGGATCCTCCAGAGGAGACTTCGGAGAAGTCCTTGGCCTGGGACGATCTGTAGTATGAGGCTCGTCATCAGGATCAGAGCACCCCTCTGAATCTCAGTCAGAGGTCTCTGATGTAGAGGAGAAAGACTCTTCCTGATGCGGGGGAGGAACGGTCCCTTTGGGAAGACCCCTGGGAAGCGTATCCTTCCCACCCCTGGTGCCCTAGGGTTCACCTTTGGTGTCGGGTAAGGGGGAGGGAGTCTCCTGTCTCTGGTGAAGGGGGTCCTGCGCAGGGTCCGGTGCCAGAAGATGGCCCTCTACCTCCCTGGTGAGCTAAGCCTTGGCCTCAGCCCACCAGGCAGCCAGAGTCTCCTTCAAGTCCACCGGCAGCTGTAAGGGTGGTGGAGTAGAAGTGGGGGAGGATATGGATACTGAGGATACCCATAAGAAGAGTATCTGTAACCCGACAGTGGAAAGCCTGGTATCGGGTATTGAGGTGCCGGGTACTGGGGCATCAGATAAAGTGGCGCCGGGTACTGTGGCATCAGATACTGCAGTACTGGGTAGGGCAGCACCAGATTAGGCAGTGTTGGATACCCAAGTGCCAGGGGCTCTGGTGGGGCAGAAGGCCCTGGAAAAGGCACAGCAGGTGGGCCAAGTAAAAGTGTCCCCACGGGTATCAGCCCTGGCATTGAAGCGGCGTCCGGCAAAGGAACGTCAGGTGGAATCGGGTAGGCCGGCATCAGAGCTGGCATCCGAGGATCCGGCGTCAGGGGGTCCGTCCCTATAGGAAGGAGCCCTCACGGCAGCATACTCAGCTCTTCTGTGTCACCCGGGAATGGAGGGTTAAAATCCCCGGGGTCCAACAGATGAGAGACATGGGAGCCTCAGGATGCAACAGCACCTGTTGCAGTAAGCCTGGGACATTGGACTGGTCCAAAGGGTCCAACGTAGGCTCTTTCACTGGGCATCCATTGGAGGGGCCTGACATCTGACTTATCGCAACTCTGGCCCGATGCGGGTCGTGCTGGGGATGTGACCTTGATGGGCGTACGAGGGACCATGCACCCTCCTGAAGGAGCTGGCATCGTATCGATCCTGTCCGGGTGGACGTCAGTGGCACTGGCATCTGACTTAGTGGACCTGCTCGACCTAGAGGGCCCGCGTGGCAGTAGCCCTTCCCAGCAGTGAAGCCTCCTTTGCTCCGAGGAGGGCGCGAGGCCCGAGCCCAGCGAGAGGGCAACATTGTCTTAGGTGCCGCCAAGATGGTCGTCGATGAACGGTCCCCCGGAGGGGATGTTAACTTAAGCACCGCGACTCTGGCCAGAGTCATGGAGGCCATGGAGGTTGAGTCCCGGTCCCAGTGCTTGTCCTTCTTTTTCTTATAGCCTTCGGAGGAAATGGAAGTCTGCCTTAACTTCTTCAGCTCTTTCTCCATGGAAGCCATCTTTTTCTTGAGAATATGGGCCTCCAGGGACTGCCGCCTCCATTTTCGGGTAGCTGAGTTGAACTGTTGGCAGTGCTGGCACTTCACCACAGGGTGGTCCAGGCCTAAGCAGAAGAGGCACAGGGAATGTCTGTCCTTTTGCGGCAGTTGGGAACCGCACAAGTCACACTTATTTTTATGTGATTCGGAAGGCGTCGGGGACGATATACACGGACGACTGAAGCGAAAAATGGGAAAAAACGGTCGAAAGGTTCGGTAAAACAGACCAATGAAAGACTGATGAGCGATGTAACTCTACTACAAGAAACTTTCACAAGTCGCCGGCGGGAAAAAACTGGAAGGCGGGCGTGGGGGACAGTCCCTTTATACTGACGTCATCTGACAACGGTCACCTGACGTGGGGCAGTCCTCCACCAGAGACTGCTAGCTAGAAATTTTTCTGTGGGGTCCTGATGCCTGCCAGGTCAGTCCTATATGTAATTACCTACTGCAAGAGCCCTCTCGAAGTAAAATCTGTAATTCCCTCCTGTACACGGATGATCTTGTCATCTTTCATAGCGACACGTCCCTCTCTCACATCTCCGCTGTCCTCACCTGGAACTATGACTGTGCCCGCAGTTGGTTCACATCTAACCTGCTTTTGGTTAATGGAAAAAAAAAAACCAAAAAAACAAGACCATGCTATTTGGGTCCAAACCCTACCTTGCCAAAACTCATAATCAAGCTCCTTCCTCCAAGTATGACCCCCTTGATGGTTTGGTCCTAGAAAATGTCGCCACCTTCAAATACCTGGGGGTAACGCTCTACCCAGCCCTCTCCTTCTCTGACCATATCAACCTCGTAGTTTGCAGGGTAAATCAAAAACTAGAAGCTGCCTATTGTCTAAATGACTTCCTGACCCCGGAGGCATAAATAGCATTCATCCAAGGCAACCTGCTCCCTATCATAGATTACTGTTCCCCCATCTATTCATGCGTGTCCTCTGCCCTCCGAACTAGGTGCACCTCAGTATACAACAGTGCTTGCTGCTTTGCTCTCTTGGCTCTGTTCCCTACCCATCACTGTGACCTCTATCAGTCACTCGGCTGGCTTCTTCTCCAAGGCAGATTTGATTTTGTCCTTGGCTGCACTGTGGATAGCACCATTAGGTGCGGGAATGTGTCCCTTTTCTCATCTCTCCTAAAGACCAGAACCATACCTAGGAGCCTATGTTCATCTGATGCCCCTTCCCTTGAGGTCCCGAGAGTCTCAACTAACTTGGGAGGGAAAGCCCCATCAATTGCAGCCCCCACTCTGTAGAATGGTATTCTTGCTCCCCTCCATTCATCAAACACCCATCTTCTCTTCAAATCCGACTTCAAAGCCTGTCTTCTGGCAGAGAATAGTTAGTTGCCGATGCTCACCAGGGTAGCCCCCCCCGAGCTCTGTGACTTTCCCTCCCCAACTACTAGCCACTTTTACCAGAGTAATTCCCACTCCCTTTTGCCTATTGCTCTTAATGTTTCTTTTTTCTAACCTGTTCTCTCTGTGAACTATGCCTGCATGCCGGGGGGTGGGAACTATTAAGTCATTATTGTAGATACGACCTGCATCAGTACCATGGTATGCCACAGTACCCATCTGTATTGTGTTTGATTTCATTGTTTTGATTTATTGTCCTGATGTTTTTCATGATTGTATTGTCTATCAACGCCATCTATATGGCCCAGGTCATGCACAACGGTCCCTCAGATCAGTGCAGTTACTTGGTAAACAAGGACATCAATAAAATAAATGTATAAAAACCAAAATAAAATATTATTTTAGGTTTCTAATTTATATTTAATTATTGGTTATCATTTTTTATATACAGATAACCATGGTTTTACCCTGCATTACTGTACTACGGCCCACAGAGCTGCCACTCTGTGCATTTCAGTGTAGCAGACTGAAGTTACAGTGTAATCATATTTTAGTGACCATTCTGATTACACTTAAGTTTTTCTGTGTGATTGCCCTTTGAATAAATGTCATATAGACATAGACTGTTGAAACAGTGCACAAGACCTGCATGTATATGTCGTTGCACTTGTAAGAACAAATTTAATAATGCCAAAAGTAATATCATAGTAGTCACACAATAAATTTTGCTGTTACAATCTGCAATAGCTATTTCATGTGTAGTCCAGAAGAGATACAGTGGTAGTTGCACAACAGATTTTCTGTTACACATTGCAACAGCTATTAAATGTTACACTTGTCAGAATGAACTGATTTGTGCCAAAAGGGAGACAGTAGAGGCTGCACATGTAACTATTACTTCATGCAAATTGTGTAAGTACACAACACGCAAATGTGAAACTAGTTAACAACTGCATAGTAGTTACTTTACAGTTACAGTGTAGTTATTTAATGCAAATTGTGTGTAACTACATAACATGCAAATGTGAAACTAGTTAACTATATAGTAATTAACTGTAACTGCACAGTAGTTACAGTGCAGTTGAAGTGTAGTTATATAGTAATTACAATGTAGTTAATGACACTTAAAGTGTTACTGCTAAATGTTAAAAAAAATAATGACAAAAATGAGAAACTGTTTTTTTCACATGATTTTTATCCCACTGGAAATGGTCATATCCTTATAGCTCAATGTCAACAAAATGTATTTGCCATTGATCTTTAGTGGACTGTAATGAGACAGAATGGTTGCACGTGTAACTATTACTTCATGCAAATTGTGTCAGTACACAACATGCAAATATGAAATAAGTTAACAGCTACACAGTAGTTACATATAGGATAAAGTATGGGTCTCAGTGTGTAAATTTGAGTATACACACCGAGACCCATATTTTATTTTATATAATTGTTGGGCTTCTCTTTTTCACCTCAGCAAGTATATAAAATAAAAAAAAGACTGCTGTGCTGGTGCTGTCAGATTACCTCGGCACACGGGGTCCACTTTCACCTTACTTAAAATATTGTTGTGGGGGTCCATCCAGTAGCCGTGTGGAACATCTGAAGTAATTTTAAAAATTACTTACTGCCGAGTGTCCATGGCAGTTTCTTTCCATGGTGGGTTTGCGTAGGGGAATGGCTTCCTGTTCGGGAAGGACACAGCGAGTGAGGAATTTGAGCATGCGCAGTGTGGGGAAACCATGCGCGTGTTTGCCATTATAAACGCTCCTTTATAACGGCAAATTATGCCACGGTTTCCCAATGGGAAAAAGGGAAGCCCATTAATTATAGTACAGTTACAGTGTAGTTACTTCATGAAAATTGTGTGTAACTACACAACACATAAATGTGAAACTAGTTAACAACTACATAGTAGTTACATGTAACTGCACTGTGATCATGGAGCAGAGAGGAGAGAGCATTTGGAAGAGGCAGAAAAAATGGTTAGGGGGAGAGAGTTCCTAAGTTTAGGAAAGAGGAAAGAGAAGGCAGCCTGACCAGCAAAGGATTTTACATCACAGTAATACAAGTAAGTCACACATTAATTCTGTATCTCTTCCCCAGTATTAGTCATTCCCCTAGTTTTTATTTTGATAAGTTGATAACTATTTTTGTTCTTTGGTCAGTTCCACAACTTGTTGCTTGGTAACTAATTTTTGTCAATTTAGTCTTAGACATAATTGTCCTCTTTATCTTTGTTACACTTATTCCATTTCTAAAAACTTTATATTCTGTATTTTTGCATCTGTTTTCTTTTCCCCTGTACCCTTCCCCCAGGACACAACTGAAAATGATCTGTTACTAGCTCAGCATGTCTTTTCTGGTAAAAGCTTTGAAATAAATAAATCTTTTAACACATTAATGACTTGACAGCCATTGTGGCTCTGACCAGAATTTGTTTTTATACCTGTTCCTTTTTGGTTTTTTTGCTCCCTATTAATTTATAAAGTTGCACCATTGTCCTGTATAGTATTATTTTTGCACTGTTTACATTGTATATTTACTCCCCACCACATCTGAAAGTAAGTTTCAGCTCAGTGATCCTTTCCCAGTGAACACATTTCAAATAAATAAAAAACAAAGTGTATATGTGTTGCTCCTGGCCAAGTGATGGAGGTGCTTACTCTCTGTGATGGCTGTAGTCCTCCCTCTGAAGTCTAAGAGCACTGCCTCTGTAGTGGCCCAAGACTTGTTGGGCCCTGGTCTCCTGCAGAAGGTAATGCAGTTCCACAGGCACCACTGAGCTGGGCAACAACACTGTATTTCTGGTGGGTTTTTTTTTTTTTTTTTGCCATTCCCTTTTTTTTTTCCATCATGTTTTTGTACTCTGGTTGAGACAGGCTTGGGCTCCCTCCTGCCCTACTTCATTGACCCCCACCATCCACCACCTCCCCAGGCTCATCTGTCTGGTCCAGTACCCCTGTGGATAGCCCCAGTGGCAGGGTCAGGAGGGGGAAGGCCGTCCTCCCCCTCAAAGTCATAATTCAGTGAGGCCAGTAGGTACCCTAGTGATGGGGTGGGTGGGCACTCAGTGTACAGAGTGTCATTGACACCTGCCTTACCATAGTTTCTTCCTTTCTCCCTCCCCTAGCTGTGACGGCATGGGCTGTGCATGCATATGAAGGTGCACATGCAATCTGGTACCATTGCTCCACCCTGCTGTCTTACATCTGCTGCTTGTGCATTGGGGCTAACCCCAGACCTCCACCTGGTGGCAGCCAATTGCTAAGACAGCTAGACAGCCCTATCTGAGAGAAGTCAGGAGAACTGCCTGATCCACTTCCAGATTTCCCTCCTTCTGCAGACCCCCGGTGTCCTGAGCATGTTCCCAAACTCAGGTTGCCTGAATGATGAGAGGTAAGGTGCACAGTGCATCCACCCTCTGCATCACTATGCTGGCTTGCCTTTCCTTTTTTTACCTCCTTCATCCCTGGTGCTTGTCTCCTTCAGGTCCTCCAAGTGGTTGCTTTGTCTACTCACCAGGCTCACTTCATTGCAGGCATTACCCATTGTCAGATCGCAGGTTGTCCACAAGGTCTATCCCACCCTGAGGGTTCCCACCCCTCAGCAGCCATTGGAGGGGAGAAAGGAGAACCTTTATGTTCTGGAACCAGGAGTGGTTGATGGGGGAGCTGCTATGGAGGGTCAGATAGCTTGAGGAGCACCAACAGAGACAGTTATCTGGAGATCTCCCAGATGGGTTAGCTATTTTCCAATTTTCTCCCTATACCCTCCCACATAGACAAGCACAAATTAAGCTGGTCTGGAGGGTGCTCAGCAGCAGATGATCAGCCACACCACCAATGACACCACTAGCAAGCTAGTAGCAAGAGCTGCTCCCACAAGTAGAGGGTCCGCAGGTACTCTCTAAGCACTTCTTGATGGCCTCCCTTCTTGACATCTGGGACTCAGGACTCCAACCCAGGACACCAGCATGCCAGAGGTGCCCCCCACTGCTTAACACTATGGAGATGGTTATACCAAGGTATTACCAGATTTCAGAAAACGTAAAAAAAAATGTATTCTAAATATGTCTTACTTTCTTTGCATCAATAAATAAAAGTTATTTCAACATATGTCAATATAAAAATGTATAAATCAATATTGGAAAATAGCCTAAATTTCATATTATTGATATGAAAATACGTATGTCGCTACCACACCTTTGAAAAGTAAGAAAATATGTATAGGTACACATGTTTACTATGAACATATTTGATTGATACAAAGAAACAAATTGTAGGGTACTAATGCATACCAGCTCCTCCTGTTCTGTGGGCATACTCAAAGCTCAAGACTCCATGAGGTCTTGATCCTCACTCTCCATGCCAACTTCAAAAGCATATCAGGGTTTGTGAGGGTAGTCTGTGTTTTCTATAGCCCTACTCCTGCGTCAAGTGCCTCCACACTTCGGCATCCACGCCTGGGACCTTCCTCAAAAATCAGACCTTCCTCCAGCTGGCAATCCACAAATCAGGCAGCTCTTTCTATTCCATAGGTGTGGCTTCTCTATCTTTAAAGTGCACTATTCCTCTAGCAGCCTTCTGCGCAATGGCCCAGAGCGCTAAGGGCCACAGCACCAAGGTTGTCACACTGTGGGTGTCAGCTGTGGAGTCAGTCATTGTTGGCCCATGCTGCCCCACTAATGTGTGAGTACAAGGTGGATGTACCATTTCTCTATTGTCTGTAGTATATATACACTCCACAAGCTTGATGACCCTGGATGACTCCACTGTCGAATGTTGGATTACGTAACTGCTAGCACTGCTAGCCGAGATATGGTTGCTACATATATAATACCTGCTTATTCTAATAGAAACATAGAAACATAGACTTTGATGGCAGATAAGGACCGCTAGGCCCATCTAGTCTGCTCATTTCCCTACCTACAGGATAGGCCGCAGATTCTAGTTAACCAATAGCCTATTTCTTCCTACCCCCACAAAAATTGCCTTATGTCTGTCCCATGCATTCTTGAATTCTCCACAGTTTTAGACCCACAACCTCCTCAGGAAGGCTGTTCCATGCATCCACTACCCTCTCTGTGAAATAATACTTCCTCACATTGCCCCTGAACCGCCCTCCTTCTATCTTTAAATTGTGTCCCCTTGTTCTTGCAAGTCTCTTTTTCTAAAATATGCTACCCTCTTGGACTTTGTTGATTCCACTGAGGTACTTAAAAGTTTCTATCATGTTTCCCCTCTCCCTTCTTTCCTCAAGGGTATACATATTGAGCTCCTTTAGTCTCTCCTCATATGGCTTCTCTTGCAGACCCTGCACCATTTTAGTTGCCCTCCTCTGGGCTACCTCTATCCTGTCTATGTCCTTGCAGAGATGGGGTCTCCAGAACTGGACACAGTACTCCAGATGGGGTCTCACCAACTGTCTGTACAGAGGGATAACAACTTCCTGTTTTCTGCTGCTGATGCCTCTCCCTATACATACCAGTATACCCCAGCCCTCCCTACTGCCTTCTCACATTGCTTGCTAACCTTAAGGTCATCTGATATGATTACCCCCAGGTCCTTTTCCTTTTTTGTTGTTGTTACTACCTCCCCACCCATTGTGTATTCTTCCCCTGGGTTCTTGTTTCCCAGGTGCATTATTTTGCACTTCTTTGCATTGAATCCTACCTGCCATACTTCTGACCATTCCTCCAACCTTGCCAAGTCCCTTCTCATCCTTTCCACGCCTCCTTGTGTATCAACCCTGTTGCAGATCTTTGTGTCATCTTCAAAAAGGCATACTTTTCCTTCCAGTCCCTCTGCAATGTCACTGATGAAGACATTAAAAAGGACTGAACCCAATACTGAACCCTGTGGTACCCCACTAGCAACCCCTCTTTCTTCAGAGTGGACTCTATTTACAATTACCTTCTGTGTCCTGTTGTGCAGCCAATGTTTTACCCAGGCTACCACCCTGGGACCCACTCCCAGGCTGGTTAATTTGTCTATTAATCTTTTGTGTGGGACTGTGTCAAATGCCTTGCTAAAGTCTAGGTAGGCCATGTCCACAGCTCCTCCCTGGTCTACTACTTTGGTCACCCAGTCAAAGAAATCTATTAGATTTGTCTGACATGACCTTCCTGCTATGAACCCATGCTGCCTTGGGTCCTGTGCTCCACTGGCCTCTAGGTACTCAACTATTCTTTCCCTCAGAAGTGACTCCATCACTTTACCAACTACAGAGGTCAGACTGACAGGTCTGTAGTTTCCTGCCTCTGTCTTGGTCCCACTTTTGTGAAGGGGAATCACATCCGCCTTCCTCCAGTCCTCGGGTACCACCATCCTCCCATGATTTATTAAAAGAGTAGCCAGTGGTTTCACTAGTTCCCCCCTTAATTACTTTAGAATTCTGGGGTGAATTCCATCAGGACCCATTGCTTTGTCCACCTTCAGTTTTAGGAGTTCTTGCAGAACCCTTTCTTCTGTGAAAGGACTGGGATCGACCCCCTATCAAGAGTGCTTCTGTTAATTGGATTAGGCACTTCTCCTCCTCTTTTGTGAATACTGAGCAGAAATATTCATTCAGTATCCTGCTTTTCACTGTCCCCTCTGCCCACCCAGCGTTCATTCTATTCAGCCTCACTATCCCTCCTTTGTCTTTCTCGCTCGCTGATGTACCTATAAAGGTTTTATCCCCTTCTTAACTGAGTTGGCTATCTTTTCCTCAGTTTGGACCTTTGCTATTCTGACTTCCCTCCCTGCTTCCTTCTGCCTTAACTGGTACAGCTCTCTGTCCTGCTCCTTCTGTGTTTCCTTATACTTCGGAATGCTATCTTTTCTTCCTGACTTTCACAGCCACCTCTTTTGAGAACCATAGTGGCTTTTCTTTCATTTGATTTGTTTATTTGCTTCACACAAAGGCTTGTTGCCTCTGTGATGGCAGTTTTGATGATTCCCCATTGTTGCTCCACACCTCCTTCTAGCCTGTTTGCTAGTGCTTTTCTGAGGCACTCTCCCATCTTGCCAAAGTCAGCCCTCCTAAGTCCAGTACCCTCACTTTTGTATGGCTTGACTCTGTAGCTGAGTTAGCGTGAACCACACTGTTTGATGGTCACTTGTCCCCAGATGGCAACCCACTTCTAGATCTGAGATCCTCTCACTGCCCCCGTTTGAGAGTATGAGGTCTAAGATTGCTCCCTCACAGTGGGTTCGAAACTAGCTGTCTAATGCCTGCCACCTGTAGGGCATCAAGAATGGCCCTGCTCTTGGATGTGGCTGCAGCAAATGTGCTCCAGTTAACATCTGGCATATTTAGGTCTCCCATCAACAGTATCTCCCATTTCTCTGCCTTTCTAAGAATGCCTTCTATCATATCCTTGTCCATTCCCTCCCCCTGACATGGGGGTCTGTACACAACCCCTATGCGGATTGTGGTGCCCTTTCCAGTCTCCAAGGTGACCCACAGTGCCTCCTCTTCTCCCTGTTTACTCTTTTGTTCAGTTGCTTTTATCCCTTCCTTTACATAGAGAGCTACTCCTCCCCCTCTTCTCCCCTGCCTGTCTCTCCTGTAGGTTATGTACCCTGGTATGTTAACATCCCAGTCATGGTTCTCTGTGTACCATGTTTCTGTGACTGCTACGATATCCAGGCATTCCTCTTCCATCAAGGCCACCAGCTCAGGGAGCTTGTTGCCCAGACTATGGGCATTGGTACTCATTACCCTTCATTTACTGATGGTCTTACTCCCTTTTGCCCCATCCCTGTCCTTCTTGCCTTTGTCACTTTCTCCATTTACCCCTGCCCTTCTCCCTATCGACACCTCTATGTTGGTGTTTGCCGCACTTACTACCATGATTATTTGGGGGAGGCTAGGATTTCCCTGCTCCTTTCCAGTGCCTCCCCCTTGGCTAGTTTAAAAGCTTGCCAATGAAGCATTTAAACCTATCACCTAGGATCCTGGTTCCCCTCCCAGACAGATGCAGCCCATCATGCCAGTATAGGCTTGCATCATTCCAGGTGGACCCCCAGTCCCCAATGAAGCCAAATCCCTGAACTCCACACCAGATTTTCAACCACTGATTGAATCCCATGGTGCGGAACACCCTAGCCTCTCCTATGCCATAGATGGGCAGCACCTCTGAGAAGGTTACCGTGCATGCTACTTGACTAAGGCCCCTCCTCAATTCCACAAAACTCTTCCTGCACTTCTCTAATCCCTTTCTTAGCCAGGTCATTTGTCCCTAGGTGGACAATGACATCCAGCTCCCTCCCCTGTGCAGCTGCTCCAGCAATCCTGAGGTTTGCTCCTGTCCCTCCAAGCCATGGCGCCAGGCAGGCACCTTGCCTCCTCTCCCTTCCTCCCCAGTTCTACCTTCCTAACAATGGAGTCCCCACCAGGAGTTGTTTCCTTCCCCTGCAGGGTCCCCTGCCACCCTCCTGTGAGTCTCCTTTGTGGAGGTTCCGAGCATCCTCCTTGGTCTCCACTGTGGGTGCCTCCATAGAGGAACCACACTTTGCCAGAATGGCATAGGAATTGTGGAGAGGTACCACTGGAGGGATTTGCCTCTGTTCCACCACCCTCACCCTCCCTGAGCCCACTGTGGTCCAACCGCTCCTCTTTCTTGGCAACCTCTGAGGCAATGGCAGTGGCACTGGTGGTAACTGGATGGAAGAGGAGGTCCCACAAATCCTGGCCAACTCAGCCTGGAGATGAGCAACCTCCTCCCTCAGCCCAGAGGTGCCTGCAGATGGGACAACACCATCCTCCAGAACATCTCCCGGAGACTGCTGCTCCACAGCCACTGCACTGTACCACTCAATCATGTCTTATTTCTGGCCCCTTAACTGTTTGCAATCCTTACTCTTTCCTCTGTTTTTCTCTCTCTCCTTACTTTCTGCCTGTGTGCCTTTAAGCTCCTGATTGTCCTGTTCTGAGACAAGAATATCCTACATTTCTCAGTAGACCACTTACTTGCTCAGAGGCAGACCTCCAGCAGCTAGAGGGGGCCGGAGAGCTACTCTTGCCCTTCTAGGATGGTGGGTCTTTGGTGGTTCTGTGATCACTCACTTCCTGCTCCCAAACAGGAAGTTCCTGTTGTCAGTCAAATCCTGTGCCTATAAAAATAGAACTAGCTTGGGGTGGGGGTGGGGAAGGAGAGCAATATAGTCCCAGCAGAGAAGTCCAGTCACACAGCAGTCCTTTCTCCTGGTGTCTTCTGCCAAGCTATTAGCAGAATCTTTCTAAGGCAGTCTTTAAATGTAGCTTCCTTCTAGCTAAGTCACTCCCCCTACTTACTAGATCTTTCTACAAGTAATTTAAACCTCACAGCAGTTAAGTCCTTTCAATCACCTGAAATTTACACCTAGATAACTATTCAGATACCCATTCAGTCCAGTTAACCCAGACCAACACACACTTTTTTTTTGTTTTGTATGTTAGTTTTTTTTTTACCCTAAATTAAAGGTCCAAGGTCCAAGTAAAAAAGTTCTTCTACTTTAGTCCCAGCAGAGAAGTCCAGTCACACAGCAGTCCTTTCTCCTGGTGTCTTCTGCCAAGCTACTGTATTCCTGCTATAGCGTATTGTTATAAAATGGGAAGAGAAAATACTGCATCCTGATTGGTTATTGTTAGACATGCATTAGAAGCAGTTAATGTATGGCTAAAAACAAGTGTTGCCAGCCTGGATGCAGGACATGAAACAAACCCTTAAGCTATTGAATTTTTTAAACTATCAGCACCATTTTTTTCCTCACATTTAGCGAGAAAACTTAAATCAGACACAAACACACCTGTAGTCATTGCACACTGCTCTTGCTGCCTTGAGAGAAACAGGCAGCTTGTCTAAGGACAACATATGCAGATTGTGTATTTTTGTAGTATGACTTCTACTTACTTTTAGTTAAATGACGGTCATGACTCCACTGTACAGACTGTGGCTTTCAGCATGAGTGCCCATCTGCTCACACTGCTCAGTAATGGCAAAAAAAATGTAAACAAATGCATAAATTCAGACGTTCTACCACTTACTCCATCCACAGCCTAGCTCCCTCCACTGACATCTTTCCTGCCGCCTGACCACTCGTTAGTCTGTTCACACCTACCAGTACTGGACTCAATACATAAATATAAATACATACAAAATAAGCTATAAATAAAAAAAGTTACTCCGAATAAAAGTAAAGCAATGTATAAACGGAATCCATAAATCTAAAAGATGTTATCAGTGTGTATTGGAGAGGGTTGCATGGTAACCATGACAACCAGCTTCAGGAATGGTGGCCATAGCAGGACAGAAGTCCTAATGGCAAACAAATACAGCAATCCTTTGCAGGTAGAGGAACTATTTTGCAGCAAAATACATTAAAGGGACACTGTCGACCCTTTTTGCATCATAGTATTTTCAGTTGGAAACCCACATTTTATGATTGGTTACCTTCTCTAAAACCCATTGCAGTTGTTTGTTGTTTGGTTTGCTTCCTTTCTTAGTAGATCTGAAATGCATGGGAATGATGCAATTATATCCAAACTTGTTTGCTTCAGATCCTTGATCTACTTTAGCAGCATACCTCATGAACATTGGCAACACTGACAAACAGTGCAGCCACCCATGATGCAATAGTCTCCTCTCCTCCCATAGCATATGAGTGGCTAGCCTGTGTTAGGTGTGTTCCCAAGTCCAGGAAAGATGCAGTGGAAGTTGATTATTTATGTGTGGTAACACCAGTATGGTGGGCAGTCTGTATTTTTTATTTTTAAAACAACAAAAACTAAACAGAATCAGATTGCCAGCTGCATCAGTAATCTCTACAGAATGTGCGCAATCATAAGATATGTTTTTGTTAATCTAAGAAAAATTTGAGACCCAAGGGGGTTGGCAGTGTCACTTTAAAAATTAAATATTTTTTCCCTATACAAATTGTTTTCCTCCTGGGCAGGGTGGACATTGCATCTGCCCCCATTCCCATTGGCTGCAGCAATCTCCACCACCTCCAATGTGGGGGCCATTATCCACCATGGGTTTGCCCAAGTGGCAGGACCAGGGAGGGAGGGCCATCCTCCCCTTCCCAAAGACACATCTAGATGTGCCCTGGACTCAGAACAACACAGCAGGCTGGTGGCTGGATGGAATGGGCATCATTGAGCCCATCCTCCCCGATTTTCTTCCTGTTTTCACCCCGACCAGCCATGAGAGTGCAATGGGCACGTTGTGCAAGCTCCACTTCCATGGAGACCCCCCCGGTGCCCTGGATGTGGGGTCACCCACATCATGCAGCCACATGCACCTCCCCCTGGATTCCTCTAGAGTACTAGACCACAAATCCTCCCTCCTCGAGGGAGGAGAGCTGTTCTCTGGATGCTCGATCCTACCTCCCCTGGCCGATCCCTAGCAACCCGCATCCAGTCTCGAACACGGGTTGCGGGTGTGGCAGGAAGTAAGACACACACAGCACCTCAGCCATCCACATCAGTGGGCCAGCAAAATTAATTTTTTTTTTATATAAACATAAGCATTTTATGTCTTACATAAATGTAAAATACACAGTCCTATTTTTATAAGCACAATAAGACACTCCAGGGATGTAAATTAGACATTTCTAATGCACAGTCAGGGCTGAAGGCACTCAGTCTGTGGCCTTGTGCTTTATTACACCCCTGGCCATGCAGTAGAAGTGTCTAAAAAGCATACTTTGTTATGTCTTACTCATATGTATGCATGCTCTCTTAATCTAAACTGTCAATTTGTCTAGATCATAATGGGGACCTAGATGAATTATCTATCTGGGGTCTGCCTCCTTGCCAAATTAAAATGGTGAGTAATCCTACATCCTGCAATTATTAGGGGTCTGACTTACTCCCTATCCAGGGACTGCCTTGTAGTAGGGAGTATTCCTGGAACATCCTATCTGTTAGTTAAACAGTCTGTTGCAACAGCATGTCCCTATCCTTTACTATCCCTTTTCTTCTTTCTGTGTTTTTCCCCCATCTTACAGGCAGGCCACCTGTCAGATGGCTCTCTCGCTCTTTACTGCCTCTGCTTTTCTAGGCTATTCCAGGAATCCCCCATTGCAATCCTTCCCTGAAGTAATTTTTGTTCCTGCACGAACCTGCAAATTAGAGCGAGCGAGTCACACTCGCTAAAATAATAAAAGGGCTAAGAAACAGGGTAAAAGCCAGGGATTTAGCTTCTAGACTGCTTCTTTAGATTTTTCTGTGTGTTAGTGACACAGGTTAGGCAGGGTTTGTAAAATAATGAGACGTCTCTTGTGGTAACTTGCGATAAGCAAACAGGCTGCTGTTTAAACACAACTGAGGAAAGTGTTACTATCTGCCTGACTAGGAAAGACTTTTCCGTGTTTTGGGCAGCACAGGTTAGGCAGGGCTTTTAGTAAAGAAAAGTTCAGCATTGCAGCTAGTGCATTCAGGCAATGAAATACTGAATAAATTACTACTGTTTGCAGTCCAATGGAGGAATAGTTTTCTGGTTACTAAGACATGAATCCAGCAAAGAAAGCAATTCAGAACATAAATGTTTTATCAGGAAAGGTTTACCTTGGGCTGGTGTTTAGGTTATAGGTCATTTTAAACATTGCTGTTCAACCCTGCTGTATATCTGACTTGGAAACAAACAATATGTCTGAATTTAAAATGCTTAGAGAGGAAATGTAGTAAGGTATTAATGTTTAGAAAGAAAGAAACGTTAAAATAAAGTACCTGTGGTGTTTTTAGTATTTTTTACTTAGGCATTTCCTGGTAGTTGCAGTTTGAGGAGTGGCCCTGTTGCTGCCTGATCCTCTCCTGTCCCAGCCTTCTATAGAGCCGGCTGGCCTCTGTGTTTCCATCTATATTGGGTTGAAGACATGTGGGAGGAACCAAGACAACAGGGAGCCACCCTCAACAAACATATTATGCCATAGAATGATTTAAATATGGTTCTAGCACTGAAAAATGAAAGATGTTTAAATTCAACTGCATATAGGATGCTTGGTAGTAAATAATAAAGTGTATTTAACAAAATAAAGTTTAAATTTTCAAAAGGGGGTGGAGCTTAATAACACCACCTGACCCATTCTTATATATAGAGGGCTCAGTTGAGCTTTGGTAGTGAAGGAGTAGATAGCAGATCTTATAGCTCAGCAGATGGTCCGACTCCTCCTCGGACCCTAGCTCCTCCTAGTGGTCAAATGCTATAATTTTGTCTGTTACTGCATATTTCAGTTATCTCTCTATTTTTATTTGGTCGCTGTACAGTTCGATTCTTTATTTTCATTGAGTTCTGTTTGCTGAATAAAAGCTATTTTGAGTTCATTTTATGGGTGTCTGCCTCCATCTATCCCCCCATGTCTACATGCCTTGTTCTCTGATTAGTACTGGTATCTGGTGTACTCCAACTGCCTGTTAAACTGGACTTTTTTTTAATTACTTTTTGTTCTTCCTTTATTATCACTTAATGTTAATACATTTTCAGCTAAGGCCAATACTGCACTGCCTACCAGTACAATTTCACACTGTTCTGTTTATACTGATGTCTATCTAGGACCATATATCCCTACTGATTTGCAGTTAAGTAGGTTATTTCTTAAAGCCAGTTATAGACACTTAGCTACACGTTTTACGTTCTGCTGCAGTACCAGTATATGTCTAAAAATAAACTGGTCAACTCCAATTTAGCTATTAGAAAACAGGCCCTTGTTTTGATACTCTTGCTTAAAGCAGGTAACATTCAGCCCAATCCTGGATCTTTGACAGACGAGGATGATGCAGACACTGTGACCCCAAACCATGCTTTGCTCATGTAAACATAAGACGTTTATTACAAAAATTAGGCAAACTCGGGACATGGGTGTTGGGGAAGGATTTTGATCTGGTCACAGCGTCTGAGACTGGGTTATCAAACAGAATATCCACTTCAGAAATTGCGATTCCAGACTACTGCTTGTTAAGACAAGGCAGACTAAGCAAATGTGGGAGTGGAATTGTCATCTATTACAAGTCTTGTTTTTTTCTGTGGTAGCTGATGATTGAATTTCATACTGTTGTTTTATGTTTTCGGGTGGGTGCCAAGCACTTACTGTTAACTACCTTTTACATTGCTCCATATTATTCTGTGTACAGAACTGCTTTACCATCTAAGTTCAGAGAGTCCAAATGTAACTTGAAAGAAATTTTTCTCCCGGGAGATGCCAATATTAATTGGAATGATAAAGCAAATTGGAGATGTGGAGACCACCTTGAGAGCTTGAACCGTAAGCAAGTGATTTTGTCAGCTACCAGACTAAATTACAGGCCGGCATTGAGTCCCTAATAGACCAGATAGTCACTTCTAGATCATATCCATCAAGTGCATCTTTTACCCTATGGCTTACATAACTATTTTCCATTTTTTTGCTCTTGCAGTGCTCGCAGGCCTCATTCTCCTCTTCTACATGTAACCTCCAGATCCATTCATAATCTGAACACACTGTAAGTGATTTCAGAAAAAAAATCTACTGGTCTTCTTTGCATGCTATCCCCTCAGTAGATTTGATGTTGAATTACATTATACATGAGTTTAACAGGGTTTTTAATCACTTTGCCTCTCTCCATTATCTACATATTAAAAATAGAAGCCAGGATGGATCACCCCTTGTCTGGTACAGTTTATGCTGGAGAGAGACTTTGCCTGGAAAGCTTGTAGGAAACTACATGCAAATGCAACATTACTTGAATATAAAAAAACTAAGGAATAAATGTAAACAATTGGTTAGAAAGACAAAAAATTGAATATTCTTTAAACTCCAATTTTAATTTTCAAATGGGCAACAGACAAATTGGCAAATACTAAACAATCTCATGGGAAAAATCAGTTCCACATCAATAACACTTCTGACTGCTGAACAAGGCAACTTGACAAATCCAATTGAAATTTTATCAGAGCCCATACTACTTTTTGTGGAGCCACAAAAACTACTCTGTTGGTTGACCTGTCAGATCTTGAGCAGATTGAGACTCGCTGTGGTGATTCAGATGCTGGTTTTAAGTTCAGATCACAAACTGTAAATTAAACTTTAAAATATTTTAATGCATATGAACATTAAAAGTAGAATGGGAGGCCGGCCGGCCCACCAGTGCAGCTGTAGACCTACCGCTTTTGATGCCAGTGACTCAGGGTCAGGAGCGACCTCGAGCACTGGAGGATTGGCCAGGGGGAGGTGGATTGAGCATTCCATGGACTGCCCTCTTCCTCTGGGGTGGGTTGGAGAGATACACTGCTGTGCTACTAGCTCCTGGCAGTGGCTGGGGGCTGGTGCACTGAGTGGCCGGAACATGGGGTCGGTACAGCCAGACCTCCGACATGGCAGCAACATTGCACACCCGCTCTGTAGGAGAACAAAGAGAAAAAATCCACCAGTGCACATGGAGACTGGTGCTGACAGCACCGCACCACTTGCGCTCAGGCTGCTCCCCCTGGATCCTGACCCTGGTCCTTCCGCGGTGGTGGGGTAAGTACCTGCCATGAAGTGGCCTGTGAGAGGAATGATGGAGGGAGTCAAGCATGAGCACTGTGAGCGATGCGGTGCTGCAGGGCCAGTCATATAAAGGGAATCACAGGCAACACCACCTGCCAAGGAGGGAAAAAATAAATAATCTAAAAAAAAAAAAAAAATAGAATGGGACTGGGCAATATTGATCTAAAACTTTTTTCTTTGGTTATTGCTGTACTGGCTAATCCTCTATGCACTGTATACAATCATTCATCATCTACTGGTGAGGTCCTGAGATTGTGGAAGCAGAAAAACCATGGTCCCTGTCTTTAAATCAGGAGAGCAAATCCTGACCAAAAACTACCGACCATGATGATGTTCTCCACCACTGGACTATACTATTTCTCCCACTTTCTGAGGTGTTACGGGGAACTAGTTATTGTGTTCAGTACAGGACTGTATTGCATTCTGTTGGAGTACTTATGATACTGACGCAGGGAGGATGAATCCTAATTGTTTTCATTGCTGGATTGTTTGTTAGTTTGGGGGGGGCAAAGATACTGAAGTAGACTACACAGGGCAGGGAGGTTGACTGAATTAATATTTTCATTTACTGGGTTGTGTTTAGTTCTGTGCGTGTAGGAATGGACTGGAAACCAACTGAGCCAGTGTTAAGTGTGCACTGAGCATATTCCAAGGGAGCACAGCATAGAACACAGTCTACATACAGATAGTTGTTTAGTGCACTGTATAATACCTGTTGGGAGGAGGACAAGTAGTTTAAATTAAAATACTGCTCAAGAGTTTACAGTGACATGGTGGCTGGTAGTTTTCTAAGGGCAGGGGCCAGAGCATAGCACCACCACCCTCCCTCAACCCAGCCATCCTGGGCTGCTCTACCTTTATTGGGGCCTGGTCCTACTACTTCCTGCTACATCACAGGAAGGGGTTACCCACATCTTTGTGAGACAGCTTCCGCCAATCAGCTAGGCTTAGCCCTTCACAGCAGAGACTTACCTAACAGCTATAGTAACACAAAGGAGGACTAATTAAAGCCACAAGTAGCGTACAAAGAGGAGGAGGGGAAGAAGAAAACATACACCAAAAATATATATATATAGATCGGTAGTGCACTAAGCACAGGTAGCAGGGGGAGGAATAAGCAAGATCAGGAAGATGCAGGGAGTGGTGCTGCGCACTGGGTGTGGTGCAACAGTGTTCAGGAGAACATTCTTGATACTGCAGTGCTGCCAATTTGCAGGCATCTCTCTAGGCTGAGGTCAGAAATTGCAAGTTTCCATGCCAAGCTGGCAGGAATACTGGAAACCTTCACCCCCACCCAGTGGCCACCATGTTCCCTGCCAATGCCACAATGGCTGCCTGGGCAGAGGGTGGGCTGGACTACAATGGACTCATGGAGGCTCGAAGGGGTCAGAGGCACATCCCCCATCCAGTCAAACTCAGGAACTCATTTGAGGTTCTGAAGGTGCGAGAGAGTCCCACAAGGGAACTCAAGGCTTAGACCAGGGAGGAGGTGAGGGTCCTCTGAAAAGGAGACCCAGAGGTGGGAGAAAGAGGACCCCAAAGAAATAACAAAGTAATCCTGATGGGGGGACTCTATTATCCGAGGGATGGTTCTGGGCACAGATAGCATGGAGGAGAGGGAGGTAAAGTGCCTCCCAGGAGGCACTGCTCAGAGGGACAGGCAGCAGATCCTGAGGATTGCTAAGGCAGAGGCAAGGAGAGGGGGGGCTGGAAGTCATTGTCCACCTGGAAACAAATGACGTATCCAGGGACAGAGCAAGCACAGAGCAGGTACAGGGGGTATTCAGAGAGTTAGGAGGGTTCCTGGAGAAGGCAGCAACAGCCGTGAATTTTTTGGAGGTGCTGACAGTCCATGGAATGAGGGAGGATAGGAATCTCCAGATCAGCAGCTTCAACAAGTGATTGAAGGGCTGGTACAGTGAGAAGGGGTATGGCTTCACTGAGGACTGAGGACCCACTTGGAACAATGCAGCCCTGTTAAAGGGGGCAGACTGCAACCTTCTGAGAGGGGGATGACAGTCCTCAGTGACAGGTTGAAATGCATCCTGGATGAGTGTTTAAACTAGCCGGGGGGGGGGTGATCAGTGGGAGCAGGGAGGCTCAAGCAGCCCACCCCCACAAGCTAAAGTACACAAAAAGAAGGAACATGAATATAGTAAGCAGGCAGAGACACCAGTACCAGGTACAAAGGGAAAGGCAGAGGAAGGAAGGCAGCATAAAAAGGAATATGGGGTGGGGGGGAAGAGGCAGGAGGACAAACACAGGACTGGAGGCAGGACAGGCAACAAAACATGGAAGGCCATGGTTACAAATACCCACAGACTAGAAAATAAAATCCCAGACCTGGAGGCCTTGTTAGGAGAGGCAGACCTGGACATAGCGGCAATAACAGAGACCTGGTATACCACAAATCATGACTGGGATGCAAATATTCCGGGCTATGCTCTATTCAGGAGTGATGGGGAGGAATAAAGGAGGAGGGCCCTGTGCATAAGAGAAGGCATAAAAGCAACAGAGGTACAGGGTAGACAGGGGGAGGCTGAGGCACTGTGGGTCACCCCTGAGCCAGGTAATGGCACAGCAATCTGCACAGGGACAATATACAGACCTCCAGTGCAGAGGGAGGAGGAGAATAGGGATCTAGTGGATCAAATACATGAGATAGCAGCAAAGGGCGAGGTGTTACTGCTGGGTGACTTCAATATCCCAGACATGGATTGGATCATCCCAGCAGCAGCTGCTTCATCCAGGAGCCATGACATCTTGGATTCCCTACAGGGGGAAGGCCTCAGACAGTTAGTGATTGATCCCACCAAGGACAACGCAATTCTGGACCTCATATTGACCATTGGGGACAGAGTCACAGACGTGCAGGTGGAGGGTTAACTGGCTTCCAGCAACCACTACATAGTGTGGTTTAGCGTGGGGACAGAGCCACAAGCTAGTCACACAAAGGCAAAGGTCTTAGATTTTTGGAGGGCAGATTTTGCTAAAATGGGAAGGTGTATCAAAGAGGCCATGGCAAGGAGGGAGTCAGGAGGGGCAGTTGAGGAGCAGTGGGAACACCTGAAGAGAGCCATGGAGGAGGTCATTAACAAATGTGTCAAGATGGTAAACAAAGGCAAGAGAAGGAGGAAACCAGTATGTTTCTGGAGAGAGGTGGCGAACAAAGTAAGGGCCAAGCGGACGAGTTTCAGGAAAACAAGGAAACCCAGAGGGAGGAAGACAAGGAGGTGTACCTAAATAATCTGAGAGAAGTGGGGAAGGCTATAAGGAGCACAGAGGCACAGACCAAAGAAAGATTAGCGCAGACAGTGAAAAAAAAGGAGACAAGACTTTCTACAGGTACATCAGCAAAAGAAGGAAAACCAGGGGAAGGATTGTGAGGCTCAGAGGGGATACAGAGTAATGTATGGAGGGAGACCTGGAAAAGGCAGGTATATTGAACAAATACTTCTTTTCAGTATTCACAAAAGAGGGGGAAGGTCAGAGACCACAGCTGGGTAACAGATACAAAGGGAAGGAGGAGGTAAACACAAATCCATTCAAAGTGGAGAGAGTCCTGCAGGAGCTCACAAAACTGAAGGTGGACAAAGCAATGGGGCCAGATGGCATACACCTGAGGATATTAAGGGAGCTGCGCAGACAGCCGGTAGTCAGGTTCATGAGTTACTCAACACAGAAGTGGTTCCAGAGAACTGGAAGTGGGCACTACACAAAATCAGTAGTAGGGAGGAGGTAGGGAACTGTAGGTCAGCCTCACCTCAGTAGTGGGTAAGATCATGGAGGCACTGCTTAAAGAAAGAATAGTTGCACACTTGGAATCTATCGGTGCCCAGGATCCAAGGCAACATGGATTCACAGCAGGAAGGTCATGCCAGATGTATCTAATACTCTAGATTTTTTTGATTGGGTGACAAAGGAAGTACATCGGGGGTGGCAGTGTATGTCGCCTACCTTGATTTCAGTATGGCCTTCAACACCATCCCACATAAAAAGCTGGTTAACAAGATGAGTAGTTTGGGCATGGGGTACAAGGTGATAAACTGGGTTAGGAACTGGCTAATGGACAGGAGGCAGAGGGTGGTGGTAAATGAGATCCAATCCAGGGAGAGGGGGTGACCAGTGGGGTACCTCAGGGATCAGTCCTTGGACCAGTCCTGTTTAATGTCTTCATTAGTGGCACTGCACAAGGGCTGAAGGGAAAGGTATGCCTGTTTGCAGATGACACCAGGATCTGCAACAGGGTGGATACTCCAGATGTGGTGGAGATGATGAGGGACCTAGAGAAGCTTGAAGAATGGTCTGAGCTGTAGCAACTGAGGTTCAACTCAAAGAAGTGAAAAATAAATGCACCTGGGACAAGGGAACCATGGGGAGAGCTACAGGATGGGGGGGCTGCTGACGATCACCAGAGAAGAAAGAGACCTGAGGGTTATCATTTCAGATGATCTAAAGGCGTCTAAGCAGAGTACAAAGGTTGCAGGGAGGGCCAGTGGCATGCTGGGGTGCATAGGCAGAGGTATCACTAGCAGAAGGCAGGAGGTAGTGATGCCATTGTATAAAACTACTATGTGCAATTCTGGAGGCTGAACCTTTGCAAGGACATTGACAGGGTGAAGGCAGTCCAGAGAAGGGTGACAAAGATGGTACAGGGCTTGCACCAGAAAACATAAGAAGAGAGATTAGAGGACCTCAATATGTACTTGCTAGAGGAGAGAAAGGATCAGGGTGACATGATGGGGGAGGGGAGGAGTTCCAGGGGCATGGAGACAAGCCACTGTCATACCCCTATATAAAAAGGGAGACAAAAGGAACACTTCTAACTATAGGCCTGTCAGCTTAACAAGTTCTCTATGTAAAATTTAGGAAGGCATCATTAAAGATTATATATTAGAACATATACAAGTGAATCATCTGGGTGATGATACGCAACATGGGTTCACCAAGGGAAGACCATGCCAGACGAATATGCTGGAGTTTTATAACAAGGTTAGCAAATCCCTAGACATGAATAAACCAGCACTGGATATCATTTTTCTGGACTTTACTAAAGCATTTGATAAACTATCTCATCATGAAATAATTAAAGTATTACATTTTTGGGGGCTACATGGTAACATTATTTCATGGATTCATGCATGGTTCACGGTTAAGTGAAAGAAATCAAAGAGTAAACAACAAGGGGAATACTCCAACTGGGCTGGTGTGACAACTGCAGTGCCGCACATCTCAGTGTTGGGACCGTGTCTTTTCAACATCTATGTATGACAACTCGAGTGTGAGCAGTCAGAAATATGGATGACAAAGTTTGCGGATAACTGCAAGCTGGGAGTGGTACCAGATCAACTTTTGCCTCATTTAGGAATGCAGGAAGCCCTTGACCACATCGAAGCTTGGTGTAACAGCTTTAAATTACCACTCAACCAGGATAAATGCACAGTTATGCATTTAGGTAAACAAAATCCCAAGCTGCCTTATATGTTAGGAAACAACAAATTGGCTGTTGTAACAGAGGAGTATGATTTAGGTATAAACATCACAAATGACCTTCAGTTTAAATCTCACTGCAATAACATTATCGAAGGGGCTAATGGGGTGTTAAAACTGCATTCTGAAGCATATTAATAGCAGGGATAGAGGAGTTGTGATGCCACTGTTTAGTTCACTGCTGAGGCCTATTTTGGAGTACGGGGCACAAGTCTGGTCTCCCGTCCATATAAATGAAATAGAAAGATTGGAGAGGATTCAAAGGAGAGCAACTAGGTAATAAGAGGCACGGAGATAAAGGAATATCAACAGAGATTGGATGAATTGGAGTTGTACACACGAGTATAGGAGGTGGAGAGGGGGACATGTGCTTGCTGTATAGGTCACTTAGCGATCAAGATCTATGGGAGAGACTAGGTCTGTAATTCTGGGACCAACATTATACAACTAGGACACATACACTACAATTAAAAAGTGAAAACTGTAGAACTTGGAGAAGGAAAATGTGGTACAGCCAAAGGGTGGTGTCTTCCTGGAATAAATGACCTCAAGAAGTGGCAGCTAGCCCCTCTATGGAATGTTTTAAATTAAGACTAGACACTTACAAGAATCCAATACTGTACCCCATAAGTAAGAGGCAAGCACCAAGGACATAAGCCTTTTTTTACTCAGTATTTTACCTATGATAGAAACATTCATGTACCTTAAAAGGAATAAACAAGGCACAGGGGGCAACATTTTCCAATATAGGAGTACAAGAACAAGGATACATGACATGAAATTGGAAGGCAGCAGGTTAATGGAAAATGTGAGGAAGTTTTTCATCAGGGAGAGGGCGGTGGACACATGGAATAGTCTGCCACAGGAGGTGGTAGGAGCGAGCACAATGGAAGGATTTAAACATGCCTGGGACAGGCATAAGGGAACCTTAGAGGTGGGAAGAAGGGGTGACAAGCCGTTGACCAGACAGAGTCAGAGGCCGTGAACAAGTGTAGAGCTTATGAGCAGACTGGATGGACATGGCGGTCCTCATCTGCCAACAGTTTCTATGTTTCTAGGTGTGCATGATCTGGGATAAATCATCACAGAGGTCACTGACACGATGTTTTCCGACTTCTCTGTCTCAGAACCCATAAAGACACCACTTTGGTTCCCCAGTGCTCTGAACTGCCTGAACGTTTTGGACTGAGACTTTATTTCCTTTCAAATTGTGGTTTGTACATCAGCATGCTTGGCATGGGAGCAGGTGGATTAATGGATCCTTCACTGTGTAATGGGATGACAAGCTGCTGTGTGGGCCTGACTGCACACATAACCATGAAACATTTGTCTGCAAGTACAACTGGACTGGGACCCAACCAGGCTGAGGGCAGATGCCTCAAACAGTTGAAGGAATGGGTAAGGTGGGCCTGGTGGGGTGCACATGGATTATAAGGTTTGGTGTGGTCTTTCTCCATGCGTCACCATCTGGGAGATGTAGTAATAAAAAGTCTTGGCCTATGGGATGACTGTACAGCAGTGGTACAGACTAGGGATTTTCATTGCAGGGACAATTCTGTTTGATGGGAGCTGGGGTGAGAATGGGAGGGACAGGTGGCTGGGGCAGGGGAATGGCAGGAGCGAGACATGATGGGGAGTCTGCCCATTACGGCTGGTGGGGACAGCCTCCCCCTAGTTATGGGTGGGGTGGACATAACCCGTATCATCGACATGTTGATGGTACCTTTGGCATCTGGGGAAATGGAGCTGGGTGGGGATTTTACAGTTGTTGCACTGGGGGGGAATGCCACTGAATAAGGCTATTTGTGAGTACTGACAATTACTACTTCTATGGCCTAGGGCAGCCGGGGCTCTGTTGTAATCCTGCACCCTTTTCACTTCTGGTGGCACCTGGGGCGACGAGGTCAAACCTTTTGGTGGAAATACTCCTCCCCCCTTTAAAGCACTCACAGCTAGCTCTTAAAAGTGGTTGCTATGGGGCCATAATGCATTCAGACCTCCAGCACCAAAACCACTGGTCTAGCTTTAGGGGGCAAGTTGTAGGAGCAGAGCAACATAATGGTAGGTAGCATATATACTAACTATGAAATTTATTCAGAGGCTTATCTGCGGGGGAAGGGCAAGGGAAGGGGGTCCAAGCACAGCAGAAGGACCACTGCTTATTCTCCACCACTGACTTCAGAATTGTTTGGTCAGTGCATAGTGCATAATGAGGCAATCTTTAAATTTCGATTTGCATACCGGGGTGCTTCTTTGGGAAGATTATTGTTCGTGTTTAGAATTTACTACAGTTCAAGTTGCATGTTTGAACAGTTATGCTTGCAGAATTGTAGTTTTATCCATTCCAATTAAAGAAATGATATACGTAATCTTGCTACCATGGTTTCTAGTAAGGGCCACGTGCAGGGACAGGGTGAGGGTGATTTGTAACTTTTTATGTGCATAATGGGTGTACCAATTTCAATATTAACATAATTTCCTGAAATGTCAGTGGTTTCTCCTTCCCTATTAAGAGACATAAAGTGCTAACAACACTTAAGCGTCTGCATGCCCATGTGATTCTCAAGGAGGGACGATATGTTTTTGTGGAGGGTGATCCTTTTAGCGACAGAGTCACATATGGAAGCATTTACACCACTGCAGTCTTCTATGCTGCATTTTATCAAATGCATTTTATCAAAAATTACTACACCTCATTACCAGGGAACAGTTCCTGAACCTCATCTGGGGGGGGGGGGATTTTAACTGTGTCATGACTCTGGAACTAGATCACTCTATGAGAAAGGATCATCATAGCACCATTACAACACAGTGGCAGTTGGGTATGTGTGACCTAGACCTGGTTGACAGCTGGAGAACAGCCAACCCGGGGGTTAAAGAATATACTTTTTATTTAAATCCACATAAATCATGGTTGAGGCTTGACTACCTGTATATGCCAAGAGTGCACTATCATCACATGGTGTGGGTGTGGCAAAGCTCTAGTCATATTTCCGACTACGCTATGCTTGTTTCAACCCTGTGGATAGGAGAAGAGCAGGAAGGGGTTCCTTTGTGGAAGTTTCTCACCTATATGCCAACAAGGGAGAGCAAAGGGAAGTATATAAGACTGCGAATCACGCAAGTGCCCCTCAAAGATGGCATATTGGGAGGCAGGGATGGCATTCATGCAAGGGGTTACGATAAGTTATGTGGCACGGGTTAAAAAAAGAAGGAATAAGAAGAAGGAGCTAGAAGACAAGCTAAACACACTAGAGAAGAAAGTATCTGTGTGGCAAGATAACGAAGCTATGCAGCAACTCTTAGTGGTAAGGGAAGCTTTAAACCTGCTGCTCACCAATGAAGCTAAAATTAGTTTTTCGGTTTTTTTTTTTGCCAGACAAACAAATGTTCGAGTGATGCAACAGACCAGGCCCTATGCTGGCCCTACTGATGAGGAGAAGGAGGGGTTCTACACAGATCCTAGTAATCAAGAATAAACAATGGCGGCTGGTAGATGGCAAACCACAGATTAGGGAGGCATTCCGAGAATTTTATGAACAATTGTACAGAGAGGATAAAAAAACAACAAAAGAAAACCAACAAGTATGTTGCAGGTGATACCTTTTATTGGACTAACAAAATGATTTCTGAGACTAGCTTTTGAGAGATAATACTCTCTCCTCTTTTTTTGTGAACAATTGTTTAGAGTGGAGTGTGAAGATGGGATGGGCATGAGATAGGACTTTCTGGATGGCATCACCTTCCATTACCATCTGAGAGGAGCAAAGAAACATGACAGTTGCAACCAAGAGCCACTCATGCAGGTAGGCGGTTCTTGAGACAACAAAGTTTCAGAAAGAGCAAGAAGTCACAGCACTCACCACCAAGTATCATAGATAAATAACTGCTGTCCACACAATATTCAAGTGCAAAAATTAAGCAGTCTTTTACTCAAAGAAAATTGCAACTTTACAACACCACCTCCACCGAGGTGAACAAACGGTACTGATGTTTCACCAATAGGCTTTGTCAAAGTATGCGCCCCCAAGGATACTCTCCATTAAATACAGTCACTGCGGTTAATTAATCAGAGATTTAAAATGTCAGTGTGTGTGTGTGTATATATATATATATATATATATATATATATATATATATATATATATATACATACACACACATATACACACACACACACACACAAAGATCAGTATCATTCATTATACAATTTGTGCAAAGGAAGACACGGGTGCAGATAAATAAAACACCAATTTACCAGGCTATTTGTTTCTTATGTACTCTGTGAATATTACTAGATCTTTAACCTTATATTCTTATACAGTGATCACTTTTTATACTGTCACAGAGTCACACCAATTCAAATAACATTCCTGGTTTTGGACAAACTGGTCATAGCAACATATTACATTCCTATGTATATTTCCTATTTTGTATATATACATACATACATTTCTATACTCATTTCATTTTTCAAGATACCCTTAAAGTGTTCTAGTGCCTTTCTAGGAACATATGGGAGTAAGCAGGGGTGGGGGGTTGGGGTTGGAGGGGAGAAATGAATAGATTAAACTACAAATGTGCTACATAAAACTTTGGTATGACATTTTTTCCATGCAGTGAGGTTTCTTCTGCGTGGATCATCATAGAGATTTAAGCAGAGGCACATATAGATTTGATGCAACCTGGGGATATAATATAAGATACATATAAGGGCCCATTGCTCTATAAGAAAAGGTTCAAACTCAATTTTATCATTCAAACCCTTTTCTGTCATGTGGGCACCAGACATTTAAATCCAAAAGTTCTTCCTTTTACCTAGGGCTAGATCCCTGTCCCCACCACGTGGGCCCAAGTATACTTGTTCTGTTCCAACAAAGTATACGTCATGGTCATCTGCACATTCTGCTTCCATCATGTGGGTGGTCCATACATACTCTGTCTTTTCTGAGGATGGCCCGCACATGTTCACCAACCCCTCTTCTTAAGCTTCCTTTTTGTGCGGCCTACATAATAGGCCCCACACTTACAGTCAGAGTAACAGACTACCCACATGGTGTCGCAGTTGATGTATTGCTCAATCCTGATGAGGCTATTATCATAGGGATTGCTAAATTCACTTATAGGCTTGATGTAACTACAGTATTTATATCTTTTGCATTTTGTGCTTTCCTTTGGGAGAGGTGGGACATTGTTGTGTAGGCTGTGATAAGAACACCAAGACACCTCGTAAGCTCCCCCCCCCCGATAGGACATCCTTGGGGGAACTTTCACAATCTCCTTTAGTCTTGGATCTGCCCCCAGTACATGCCAGTTTTTAACAACAATATCTCTAACCTTCTATGATCTTGCATTGTATGTTGTTACAAAGTTGATGCAACTGTCTTCCTGAGAGTTGTCTTGACTTTCCTTCCTTTCTGTGCTAACTAGAAGTTCCTTCCTATCTACCGTATCTGCCTCCCCCTTTTGCTTTCTCGATAGTTTCATAGGTATAGCCTCTCTCTCTAAACCTTTGGGCCATAGATTGTTTTTGTACATCATAGACCTCCTGTTTGCTGCAGTTCCTTTTTATTCAAAAGAACTGACTTTTCAGTACATTTTTAATTATATGCTTTGGATGGCAGCTGCTGGCCAATAATATGGTATTTTTATCTGTAGGTTTTCTATACAGATGAGAAGGAGGTTACTGTTTTAGACCTCAGAATTACGAAAACATCAGAGGGTGGGCTAGACACATGTCTGTACAGAAAACCTACAGATAAAAAGACCATATTATTGGCCAGCAGCTGCCATGTCCTAACGGAGGGGGAGGAACTTACAAGATGTCTACTTACAAGTATGCTTGGGTCCACATGGTGGGGACAGGGATCTAGCCCTAGGTAAAGGGAAGAACTTTTGGATTTAAATGACTGGTGCCCACATGGTGGGGACAGAAATCTAGCCCTAGGTAAAAGAGAGAATTTTTGGATTTAAATGATTGGTGCCCACATGTCAGAAAAGGGTTTGAATGATAAAATTGAGCTTGAACCTTTTCTTATAGAGCAATGGGCCCTTATATGTATCTTATATTATATCCCCAGGTTGCATCAAATCTATATATGCCTCTGCTTAAATCCCTATGATGATCCACGCAGAAGAAACCTCATTGCATGGAAAGGATGTCATGCCAAAGTTTGATGTTGCACATTTGTAGTTTAATCTATTCATTTCTCCCCCCAACCCCCACTTCCACTCCCACATGTTCGTAGAAAGGCACTAGAACACTTTAAGGGTATCTGGAAAAATGAAATAAGTATAGAAATGTATGTATGTATATATACAAAATATAAAATATACATAGGAAGGTAATATGTTGCTACGACCAGTTCGTTCAAAACCAGGAATGTTATTTGAATTGGTGTGACTCTGTGACAGTATAAAAAGAGATCACTGTGTAAGAATATAAGGTTAAATATCTAGTAATATACACAGAGTACATATGAAACAAATAGCCTGGTAAATTGGTGTTTTATTTATCTGCACATAAATGCACCCATTTCTTCCTTTGTACAAATTGTATAACGAATGATACTGATCTTTGTATATACACACTGACACTTTAAATCTCTGATTAACCATAGTGAGTGTATTTAATGGAGAGTATCCTTAGGAGACGCATACTTTGACAAAGCCTATTGGTGAAACCTCAGTACCGTTTGTTCACTTCGGTGGAGGTGGTGTTGTAAAGTTGCAACTTTCCTCGAGTGAAAGACTGCTTAATTTTTGCACCTGAATATTGTTTGGACAGCAGTTATTTATCTATGATACTGGGTGGTGAGTGTGGTGACTGCTTGCTCTTTCTAAGTAAAGAAACATACTGGGTGTGGAGATTTCCCAGAAGGAAATCAGGTGGGCTATTGGTGGGTTTAAGAGAGGGAAAGCAGGGGGACCTGATACTTTTGTTGCAGAATATTACAAAGAAATTAAACAGGCTTTTGCCAAACTGTTGTAAAGCTAGTGAGGGAGGCCAGAGAGGAGGGGATGCTGCCCAAAACATGTTACGAGGTGGCTATTTGTGTGTTGCTGAAGCCAAGAGCCATATGAATGTGTCTCATATTGTCCTATTTCCCTCCTAAACTGTGATCTTAAAATTATAGCCAAAGTTCTGGCCAGGCATTTGCAGCAAGTACTTCCTAACCTTGTTCATTCAGATCAGACTGGATTTCTCCCTGGCCAGCTTTCTTATCACAAAATGCCCAAACCATTGAATGTTGTGCATTGGGGCTCTCAGCATCTGGGTTGAGTACATGCAATGTCCATGGATGCCAAGAAAGTCTTTGGTCGCATAAAGTGGGGTTGTTTGAAGTCTTGGCATGTTTCAGCTTGGGGGAGGAATTTGTGGGCCTGGTACAGTTGTTATACAGTGCTCCAGTAGCACAGGTATTAGTAAATGGAGTTCTAATGGATGAATTCTGGCTTTTTAGGGGTATGAGGTAGGGCTGCCCCCTCTCCTCCTGCTTTTTTGTACTTTCTGTTGAGTCTCTCGCTATTAAAATAAGGAAGAACAGAGACACTCAAGGAGTAACCGGCTAGTCAGGAATCCAACATAAAATTACCCTGCATGTGGATGACCTGTTGCTGCATATTACTGATCCGCACCAATCGATGCCAGCCTTGCTTAACAATATTGCAGACTTTGCTGTCTTTTCAGGTTAAAAGCTTAATTTACATAAATCTGAGATGCTTTGTGTTGGTAAAGCACAAGGGGAATGGCCAGCAGGGACCTGGGGACTCAAAGAGGTTAGTGGTTCCCTCACGTATTTGGGGCTTAGAGGGGATAGGAACCTGGGTAACCTCTACCAATGAAACTATAAAACTTTACTTACCACTATTGTTAATGAGTTAGATGTGGACAGCACTTCCCATATCTTGGATAGGACATATTCATTTGTTGAAAATGAATGCTCTATCCAGACTTTTATACACAATGCAATTATTCCCTATGGGACTCACTAATGCTGATCCTAGGAGTCTGGAGAGGGGATTTATGATATTTAGTTGGTAGGGAAGTGCCATAGAATGAGCTTGCAGAGGTTAAAAACAGACACAGCCAGTGGAGGCCTTAATTTCCCAGATCTCAAAGGTTATTACTAAGTAATTCAGCACCAATAAATCCAAGACTGCGTGAATCAAAGCCCAGCAGCTTGCTGGCTTGACTTGGAGGAAGAGGGGTGTCCTGGGTGCCTCACAGCATACCTCACTATTGGGAGAGACACAGGCCATTTGAGCACCAAGGTAATGTTAATCCACTGGTCTGCTGTATTCTTGAAGCTTGGGAACAGGTGAAGAAACGTAGTGGTGCAATGGATGATCACACGTTGTTGGTCCCTGAGTCACATAACCCATACTTCTTACCCAGGTTAGAGGATGGAGGGTTTAGGGAATGGGAGGAGAGTGGTGTGAAGTGCTTCAATGTCCTATTCACCAGTAAGGGAATGCATTCTTTTGCAGACCTGCAGGGGAAGTTGGGTCTCTCAAGCTCCCATCACTTCCGATATCTACAAATAAGGGCGTCAGACAGTGGGCTTTGCAAAAGCCCAATGGAAACCTAACCTCTAGCGCAAGTGGGACAGGTAATTTATGCCACTAGGTCTGAGATCAAAGGACTAGTCCAGAAGGTGGCTAAGCAAGATTGACTCTTTCTCCCTGACCTATTGAGAAGGGTCAAAGCACTTTGGGAGCAGGATTTGAATTCAGCGGGTCTTATGCCTTAAATGTTTTTCCCCTCTAGAAATCCCTGTAGGGTTATCATCTCTTCATGGCTCCGCGGCTGCTACACCTCACTCACCCTTCTGTCTTTCACATATTGCTTAATCTGTGGTTCTTATTCCCCTTCCCTGTACCATTTAACTGCCCTATTTTATCTTCATATTCCCTTTCCACTGCATTCCACTCTTACTGTCTCTTTCATCTGTCCCCTAACTCTCTTCTCTGACATAGACTAACCCTTCAAAGGCTTCCTGCCCCTCAGGTGGGAGAAATACAGATACCAGGCAGTTGTCGCTTCCATAGCCACCGCCTGAGACACCTAGACTGGACTCCTTACTAGCGAGGTGCGGCACTGCCGATACCCAATCGGAAAGTGAGCACTTTTCTGCTCTGGCGTCTGATTGGCTCCTGTAGTCTGATCCTGTGTCTCCCGCAATACTAAGCTAAAGTCTGATTTTCTGTCTAAAACTCGCACAAAAAAGGACTGTACTTACTTACTGCCTAACAGTTATGACCTCTCTTTTTTTCCTGTTTAAAGTGTCAAGAGTTGGAACTCTGTTTGATTACACTCCTTTCTGAATTTCTGTGGTTGGGCCAGTCTTTAGGCATCAAGGAATACCCAGTTTAGTTGTCCTGCTGTTTTGGTCCTCCTGCTGGTTCAGATGTTCTATTGTCCATGGCCCAGTACTTAATACCGACCCCTTCTTCCATCCCCTGCCAAGGATATGCTCTCCTTGGGCTCCCTGTCCATAGGTGTGGGAAACCCGGGCACTGGGTGGTCAGCGCTACCTCACCCACCATCTGAGAACCTAAGCTCAGACTCCTCATTAGCAAAGCATGGCATTAGCAGCCATCAAATCAGAATGTGAGTGCTCTTCGGCATTGGCTTCCGATTGGTGCCTGCTGTCTGCTTCTGTGTCCATTCTAAAGCAAGCATAAATCTGATTTCCATGCCAAATTTTGCTCAAAAAGAGCAGTAATTACTTTTCTCCTTGACTGTTAAGACCCTTATCCTTCTGTTTAGAGTGTTACATTTAGTGATGCTATGTGATTACACTATTTTTGAAATTCTGTGCTTGTGTCAGCTCCCTACATGAGTGGCCAATCACTTCTCCCTACCGAAGTTCCTACTAAGCTTCATCTTACATCCTCCTTACATATTACAGAAGCACTCTGAACTGATATGACTGATGTAACATTGAGTACTTACCGGCATTAATTGTTTTTTACTTGTGTTATTTGGCTCTATTGTAAATATCTCTGTATGCACTGTAGCATTTGACCCAGAGCTAACCAGGTCCATCTTGTAAATGAACTTGCTCAATGATGTTTCGCCTGGATAAATAAAGATTTTGATCTGATTTTTTTTTAGTTTAATTTGTGAACAAGTATGTCAGATGAGAAATGGAAATAGTTTTGTAATTGCATATTGTACTATTATTTTGCAATACACACAACGAATCTCAATACAAATTTATTCATTGGCTGTTTTGACCCCCCCAATGTAGTTCATAAGTTTGATCCAACAATCTCTCCATTGTGCGGGAGGTGCGGTAGAGCCCTGGGTTTATACATGCTTTATTTCTGAGACTGTCCCATGTTGAAGCAATTCTGGTCGAGTGTGGCACAGGATATTACTGCAATGTCAGGACGATCAGTGGATCTGGCACCGACCCGCATGCTTTTTGGCATGGAAGACTGGGGACAGGAGGGATGGGAGCCATACCCACATTGGATTAGGGTCCTTTTAACCTTGGCCATGCAGTGTATTCTCAATATATGGGTTTCATGTGTTACACCAATACAACTGCAATGGAAAAAGCTTGCTATCCAAACTTTAGCCATGCAGCATTCATCCTATCTCCTGGGGGGAAAGATTTATGGAGAGCTGGGGACCCTTTTTGAACTCTTTGTCCCTAGCAAACCCCCATTTTAAAAGTAGGTGCATGCTATGGATTGAGGGGGTGGGAGTAGAATAGGGCTTGACTGTTTCTAGAATTGTAGAGATGGGTGGCACCAAAATGTCCTGCATGTGGCACATACATATGCACATATCTGTGGGGCATTGATTTTGAAATCATGCACATGTTTTTAATGGAATGGATTGGTTGTGTGCTTTTGTCTGAAGTATTAGTGATGTGCACTGTGTTGCATTGTATTGCTTTGTTCCTATATATTTTCTAAAATCAATAAAAGATATTATACAAAAAAAATCTGTCAACTAATATCCCTACTTGCCTCATTGTCCAAGGTCCTTGAGAGGATTGTTTTGACCAATTTAAGAAGTTCCTGGATACTGGTAATTTGCTAACACCTTCCTAGCATGGTTTTCAAGATAATCACAGCATGCTCACAGCTCTACTTGAAGTCAATAATGATCTTAATGGGTCATGGATAATGGGGACACAGTCAGTGCACTCTTCCCGGCTCTTTGGAAGCATTTGCTCAGGTAAGCCATGGTTACTTGCTTGCTAAACTTCAGGCCCTTGGACTATCTGTATCAGTGGTATCCTGGTTCCAGAATTAATTGACTGACAGATTTCAATCAGTCTCTTAATTCCCTTTCTTCTCCACTCTTCAAAATCATTACCAGAGTACCCCAGGGACCAATCCTGAGGTCTATTTTGTTTAGTGTTTTGCTGAACTATCTAGCTGATATTTTGCATAGCTCTGAATCCATATTATCATGTATGTAGATGATACTGCTTTGTACAGAAAGGTATCTAATGTCAGTGACATAACCAGATACATGCAGCCTGATTTTGAATTTTTACAAAAATGGTCATTAAAAATGTTCTTCTACTGATGCTGGTAAAACCAAGAATATGCACAGTGGAACAAAACTAAAATAAAAGGCTCTACCCCCTCTGACTTAAAGATTTGAGTGACACCTTTGTTGGGTAAGTGGATAGTTTCAAGTATTAGTTTTACTATAAACCAGACTCTTTTAAAGAACATATCTCCACACTTGCTACGTCAGTACATGCTCACCTTCATCAGCTTTTTAAGCTAAAAAGTTGTCCATTCACTCTAAGATAGGCTTGGCCGAGTCCCTACTTCTGTCATTAGGGGACTGTGGGCTTCCAGTCTATGCCACTGCTAATGTCACTGACTTGCAAAGAGTTGCTGCCTCCAGACCCAGATTTCTCATCACTGCACTCTTTACAAACACCTTGACTGGCCTTCTTTGACTTGCAGATTACTTATTTTACCCTCATCAGTTTTAGACATTTCCTAAAAGACCCAATTAGATTTTTGTTTATAGCTGATGCTAGCCCCAATGCTGGCTCCCTGGGTACTAGTTCTGCTCACACTCATTTCCTAAGACCATTACACTTCAGTTCCTCCCTGAACCAATGTTCTTTTATTTATACAGCCATTACATTCTGAGTAATTTACCAGCTTCATTACACTCTATCAAGTCATAGAATATGCCTAAAATTATGTTAAAAAAATACTGTTTGGACTTGTCTATGTGCAAGTGTAATGTCACCTGATTACTGTGTACACATATGTACTGTATTTCATATTTATTCTGTATTTCATATTTATTCTGTACTGTTGCTCTTGTTTACATCTCTAGGTCCCCCTTGAAAATGAGCATCTAATGCTTTTGGGTTCTACCTGGTTAACAAATTATAAATAAATAAAAATATTGTATCAACATGTATAGGTACGAATCAACACATGAAAACTGTATCAGTATTATAACCTATTCGCATTGAACTGACTCCAAGCTTTCATTAAAAAAGTTAAGTTTCTAGCCCTAACAGTTCAAAGTTTAGAACTTTTTGAGCAATAATGTTTACAGCTGCATAGTGATACCTATGCAAAGTATTGCTAACAAGAGGAGAGGAAGCAGGGCAGACAGGAACAGGAACTCACATATATTACCTTCTACTTCCACAGTGGAGTTTCATCACCTCATTGGTTATGCATGTGATCACTGCTCTTCTGACTTTAGCTGTCCCCCACCTCCATCTCCAACCAGATCTACTTTATACATGAATCTATGATTGTGACACTTTTTTCTGTTTTCTGTGCCACCTCTGCAGCTGGACGAATGTTGCTGACTATGCACAATATTTTTACATAGAAGAGCCAAGAAAGTGAAGAGCAATTCTATCATCAACTAATGTAGGTATGACGTAACAGAAAGTTGTTTTTTTTTAAATAGTATGTACTGGCTGAGAGAACAGACAAAAGGTGGAGATAATGAGATAGCCAGTGTGTCACTAGTTCTACTTTATTCATGAATCCATGGTTGTGCTAGTTTTTTCCTTTTTTGTGCCACTGCTGCAGCTGGAAGAATATTGTTGACTACACATAATACTCAAAATAGCAGGGACAAGTGACCGAAGAACAATACCATCATCAACTAATGTTGGTCTGACATAGTAGAAACTGTTTTTTTATTTACTTCCATAGTATGTAATGTACTGTATGAGAGAACAGACAAAAGGTTGAGAGAATGAGACAGCCAGTCTGTTACTATGCTAATGACTCCATTTGACAAAGGTACGCAAAGTAACAATGTAAACTGAAATCTGAGCTCTCATTCAGATTTTCTTCTGCTGCTCTGATCACCAAGGAAATGTACCAATCTGAGACCATAATAAAAGTAATTACACTGCTCTGTAACAGAATACACTAGAGGAAAAAAACAGCACATAGTATGTTACAGGTGGGTGATACCATTTATTGGACTTTTAGCTAGTCTCAAAACAATTTTGTTAATCCAATAAAAGGTATCACCTGCTACATATTTTGTTTTCAATATCATAGACCTGACTAACAGGTCTGCCACATTTCTCCATCAGAACAGACCAAATTAGATCCACATTGATACTCAATATTTTGTGTAGAAATCAGTGGTGGTTGGAGGGGGTGAAGAATGGCTAAAAAAGTGAGTGCAGTAGTGTTGTCAGGAAAGTGTACTTTATCACCTGCTTCTTATTAGAAGCAAAGCAGTGCCCAGTTTAATCAGTTGTAAAATGCCGTACTAATTCTTGATATCTCAAACCTTGAGCTTACACTTAGCTACTGCAGCTTCCTCATAATAACAGTGAGTAAGTGACCCTGGTAGGATTTGAACCTGAACTTGCTAGTTCCCAAGTCTGTGATCTAACCACTAGACCTTAAGAAAAAATACTCACCAAAGTAATCTTGTTTCTTCCCAGGTATCATTCAATATGATTATCTCTAGTAGCCAGCCTCCTGTGTTGAACTGCCCCAGAGATGAATGAAAATGCAAATATGGAACATCTATTTGCTCCTGCCACCATTCAAACTACTGCCCTTACCAACTGCTGCATTCTGTAACAGTCAGATTCATTGGAGCCTGCAGGTGTAGACAGTAACAACCCCCCCAACCCTGTCCCCTGGTTATGCCAGACAGGACCACAAGAAGGAAAAAAGAGCCACCTTGTCAGTGTAGGGGGGGTGCTGCTGAGCAGTCTAGATGGAAGCAGCTTAAATCTCGAGCTCCTGAGGGAAACCTAATATTCCAAGCTTTTAATTACCAAATACCTGCAAGTTCTACATTAAAAAGTGAACGGACAAGTCTGGAGACCTAGTGGACCATCAAGATGGGGAAATCAAAAGGAAATAGCTCTTCGTCTGCAGACTTTTTCACCCCAAAGTGATCGCAACAAGAGGAGCAGCCTGGGCATAGTGGCGTGACATCAGACCACATGGAACCTGCCACTGGAGAGGCCTCCCGCACAGCTATACATGCCATGCTACAGAAACTGGTCAGTTTGGTCCAAGAACTGGATAAATAATTTGATTCACTCACCCCCAGGGTCTCGGCTTGCGGCTCTGGAGACACATATGGACCACTGCGAGACCGTGGTGCAACGTTCGGAGACATCAGTGCTTAAAACTACAGAGGCCACTACTAAATTAATAAAAGAGAACATGCAACTTTGCCAATGCCTGGAGAATGTGGAGAACCAGCCAAGGGAATGCAATCTCTGGATAGTGGGCCTCCCGAAAGCGGCTGAGGGGGAAGATGCATTACAGTTTGCTAAGACATTTTTGCCAGTGATCTTGTGCACGTTGGAGGAGAATCCCCCATTTTCTTTTGAGAAAGCATACAGATTCATGCCCCGTCGGGCCCCGATGGATCCTACAACCCCTAGGACCCTAATGCTGATATGCACTGGAGTTGATGATTGGGACCGCGCTCTCGCATTGGCCCGAAGATGGAGATCACTGAAATATGGGGAGGCCGTGATTGTGATGTTCCCTGATCTGTCCTACAGTACCCAGCAGAGGAGACGAGCCTTTGATGGACTGAGGGGTCGTCTTAGAAAAGCATAAGGTGCAACATCAGCTGCTTTTACCAGCAAAGCTGCGAGTGGTTTGGAATGGGCCGCAGTTCTTATTTAATGATGTGAAGGATGCAGACAAGCTCGTTCTCCGCATCGAGCAGGAACTGGAAGATCAAGATGAGGGAAAGAATTCTTCAGATGAGGACTAATATTTACACTGACTGTGGGCTTAACCAGTAAGACTGTTAATGGCTAGGCCTTTGGTGCTAGTTTATGCCATACATTACCAGTTATATATTTTGCCACTCTGTTTGAGAAGCTTTGGACTGGGACTTTCTATATAAAATATTTAATTTGCCAGGTCTAATTTTAAGGCCATCAGTTTTTTGGTCCCTCTTTATTTTATAGCTGGGAAGATAACTATGGGGTTGTTTTTCCCCGGGTTGGTGAATCTTACATGTTTTATTAACCTCAGGATATCTATTAATAATCTATGTATCATAGGCATCCAGAATATCCATATTTATGTTAATAGTAGATATCTGTGGGCAATCGTTGTTGGTTTCCTTATGGGAGCTGGGGGATGTTATTTTTCTTATTCATTAATCTATAAATATTAGGGGAATCGCTAGGACCAAGAGGTCACTTTGTTAATAGGGAGTTGACTTTGAAATATATTTTTACAGACAGATTCCCCTGGACTCTTCCATGGCTGCATGCAACTGGACAATCCATTATGGACTTATTCTTTCAATATTATGTACCTCCCCCCATGATGTAACAAGTAAGGGGGTGTCTTTATCTAGATCCTTTGTAAGAGGAGATATGTTCTGTACACTTTGCTATCCTCATGTGTAATTGATCTGTGAGTTTTGCTTACAAAATCAAAAAGAAATAAAAAAAAAATACCAGTGTAAGACCCTTATAACAATAAAACACCAGCTGTAATGCAGAGGCCAGCTGGTTCTGGAAGGGGAGGTAGGGTGGGAGAGTTAATCATATTGAAGAATACCTTAAATGAAACAAGATTACTACAGTAATTTTTTTTTCTAACCCCAAGATTTCTTCAATATGATTAACTCTAGCAGACGATGAAGTAGTATATTTGGGGGTGGGTACAGAACTCTATTTAGGGAACAAGCTCTGCAGCACTCGTGTGCCAAACCTGGCATTACTTCTGGATGTGTATCCAAGCTGTAATGCTTTGTAAAAGGATGTACTGTTCTCCATGTAGCTGCTTTGCAGATTTACAAGAGTGGAATGTCTCTGGCTACTACTATCGTAGCAGCTGTGCCCCTTGTAGAATGTGCCCTCAGGCCCACTGGGGGCTCTTTACCAGCTAAAAAAAAATGTATGCATTGCACTATCCAGCGAGCAATTGTCCTTATTGAAGCTGGTTTTCCTTTTCCCATGTCCCCATAGGGCAGGAACAACTGTTGTCTGCCCTGCCTATGGGCCTTAGTGTGGTCAAGATAGTAGTTGAGAGCTCTCTTGACATCTAGGCTACGCAGGCTGCATTCCCCCCTGAACTAGAATGTTCAGTAAAGAAGACTGGCAAGGTGATAGGCTGATTAGGGTGGAAGTCAGAAACCATCTTTGGAAGGAATTTCCTATTGGTCCTGAGGACCACTTTGTCCCTGTGGAAGGAGATATAGGTCTATTCTATGCATAGGGCTTGTAACTCACTTATCCTCCTGACCGAGGTGATGGCCACTAGGAAAATGGCTTTCCAAGTGACACACTTTAAAGGTGCTGTAGCCATGGTCTCAAATGGGGGCTCCATTAACTTGGCTATGCAAATACTGAGGTCCCAAGAAGGCACCGGCTCCCTATGGGGGGGGGGGGAATGCAGGTAAGCTAACCCCTTGAAAAATTTCTTGAACTTCTTGAAAATGGGGTTAGCAGCCAGAGAAGTACCCTTGCTGGCTGAAAGATAGGCAGAGACTGATGCCAGGTGAACCTTGAGGGGGCACTGGGTCAGAATAGTGCCGACCACAATGCTGTCAGCAACAATAGTGCAGCAATAATGCCATCAGTTTTATTTTTGTGTGGGGCTCTGCACCCCCTGATGTGGGGGGCTCTGCCTCCCACCACACCCCCGGACTGAATCACGGGGAAAGTTGAAATATGTGGGGCCATGGAATACTGTCTCAACAGCCCCGTGCCAAAGAGACAAAGTCCCTAGTGCAAAAAAATGTTGGAGATCAGGATTAGAACCCTGGTCTCCACTGTCGCTGGCTGAGCTGCTGTATACCCTAGCCCGCCACGTCTCAGGAGCAGCTCGGCCTGCCTCCTGGATCCTAGTGATCTTGTTTGTGGTGAGCACCACAGACAGCAACCTGGGGAGCGCTTATTGAAAGTGCTGTAGATCCCCTCTCGCTGTCCATGATAGCGCTACATGAACTAGCGCTCTGTAGTCTGGTGCTATTCGTGTAGCACTATTCTAACCGGGTACCCCTTGAGAGTAGTGGGCTGTAGGCCCAGTGAGTGCAAATGGGTGAGACAGTCCAACAGGACTGGTAGCCATGCTTGAGAAGGTACTATCTCACTGGAGTTACACCAGCTAGAGAATCTCTTCCATTTGGAGGCATAGGTTTTCTTGGTAGAAGGTTTCCAACAACCCTCAAGAACCCTGAGTACACCCTCAAGAAAGTGTACTCCTGTGTACTCTAGGTCTTCAAGAGCCAGCCTAAAGTCTGAGAGACCTGAGGTTCGGATACAGAATCCTGCCCTAAGAGGAGGTCAGAAGGTTGTGCCTCTGAGAGAGGTGTATGGGCTGGGCCACAGATAGAGTGAGCAGTAGCGAGTACCATGGCTGTCTGGCCCAATCTGGGGCTATTGCGATCATGGTAGCTGGCTGAGAGCTGAGCTTGATCAAGACCCTGAGTAACAGTGGAAATGGAGGGAAAGCATATAGGCTCCTTCCTGACTAGTCCAACACCACTGCATCCATGGGCACTGTGCCCTTTGCTGGAGACCTGCAGCAGAATAGAGGCAACTGGTGGTTCTCCTGAGAATTGAAGAGATCTCTGGGATGCCCCACCTGTGGAACACCACATCCAGTACTTGTCTGTTTAGAGACCATTCATGGTGGTTTTGGTTGATTCTGCTGAGTGCATCTGCCAGAGTGATGTCCTTCCCTGGGAGGTGGATAGCCAACAGGGACATCTGTAAGGAGTATGCCAGACTCCATATTTTCATTGCTTATGTGCACAGTGGGCCAAATCTTGTCCCTCCCTGCTTGTTGATGTAATATGCTGTGGTGATATTGTCTGTCCTGACCTGTACCACCTTGTCCCTGACCAGGGATGCAAAGGATTGTAGTGCTAGAAGCACTGTCATGAGCTCGAGAAGATTTATGTGCAGCAGTATCTCTGCAGGGGACCACGTACCGTGCACTGTATGCTCTTTCAGATGTGCACCCCACACTAGGAGGGAGGGAGGTATCTGTTGTGAGTATTAAGGTAGGGGACTCCTTTTCGAATGGGACCCCTCCCCTGAGATTGGGTCTGTCTTGCCACCATTGCAGGGCCTGCAACAGCGCCCATGGTACTGGTATCATCTTTGAGAGAGGGTCTCTATTTTGGCATCAATGTACCCTGAGGTGAAACTGAATGTCTCTCATTTGGAATCTGCACCCATGCACTGTTCCTGTTGCTGTGGCCATGTGCCCCAACAACTGCAGGAAGAGCCTTGCTGGTCTTGGTCTGTTGAGAGTGAAAGATCCTACCAGCTGCAGAATATTGTCTACCCCGTCCAGTGGGAGGAAAGCCCTTCACTGCAGGGTATACAACTCTGCCCCTATGAAATTCAGCACATGAGCAGGTTGGAATACAGACTTTTTGGCATTGATTAAGAACCCTAGAGACTCCAGTGTGCACTGAGTGACCCTGAGAACCTCTTTCACTTGTTGTAGTGACTTGCCCACGACTAGCCAGTTGTCCAAGTGAGGGAACACCATGATGTCCTTTTCTTAGGTGTGTCACCACCACCGGCAACCACTTTGTGAATGCCCTGGGAGCTGAGGTCAGGCCAAATGGCAGGGCTGAGAACTAGTAATGTTCCTTAAGGTATTCTGAACCTGAGGTACTTTCTGTGTGATTCCCTGATGTGAATGTTGAAATATGCACTCTTTAAATCCAGTGATGCCAGCCAGTCTCCTTGCTGAATTGTGGGAAGAATCACTGCCAAGGTTCCCATACGGAACTTTGGTTTTGCTAAGTGCTTGTTTAGAGCTCTTAGGTCTAAAATGGGTCACCACTCCTTATTTTTCTTTAAGGTTAGGAACTATCTGGAGTAAAACCCTTTACCCCTTTGGGTGGGGGAACTGGTTCCACTGCCTATGCCAGCAACAGATTTGACACTTCCTTTTCCAGGAATGCTCTTTCTGTGGGGGATGACAGTCTGAAACACCTTGCTCTTAGTTTGGTGAAGGATTTGAAGCTGAGGGCTAGGCCCCGACTTACTACCTCCAGCACCCACTTGTCTGTGGTGATAATTTTCCAAATCTGGAAGTAGTGAGTCAGCCTGCCCCATACTGGCATTGGAGAGGCGACCCCGATTGATACATCAGGGGTTCTGTTTAGCCTGGGTTGCAATCTGAGGGGTCTGGTCCTCTCTTCTAGAACCTCTATGACTCCTGTCCCTGAAACAGCCCCTTGGCTGCTGGTAAGCAGTGGAAGCTTGGTCTTGGAAAAATGGTCTGCCATAACCCCTACCTCACCATCCTTGAGGCCTGTATGAGGTTGAGGCCTTTTCTTTTGCTGTGTTACTTTTGTAGGTGGTCTTGTATTCGTCCACCTTTTTCTTGTATGCCTCTGTTTTGTCCCCAAACAGGGAGCTGTTTTTCACAGGAAATCCATAGCTTTTGTCTGTGTGTCCCATGTTAGGTTTGTGGTCCTAAGCCATGCAAACCTCCTCAAGACAACAGCTACTACCATCCACCTGGATGCATTATCAATGGCATCTACTGCAATGTGGAACTGATACTTTGAGGCTTCTAAGCCACATCTGGTTGTTTCTACCATGTCAGCCACCAATCCAGGTGATGCTTTCTCTGCCATAGCCATGACAGCAATCCATCGTGGGTCTTTTGATACTGGGCAGCATAAGCCATGTAATTGGCCTGCCTAATGCCCAGTGAAGCTGCCTAGTAGCCTTTCTTGACCATGCTATATATCCTCCTGAAATCCTTCTCAGGAGGATGGGTAGCTAGAGGGGCACTTTGGCCCTACTGCTTGTACCACCCCTCTCTGGATCAAGGTGGGAGAACAGGAATTCCGCCCTGATCATTTTAGCCAATATTTTTGTCAGCTTTCTTGTCCACTGGTGGTACTGTATTAGGAGTTTCCTGGACTTTCAAGGCCTGCTTTTTCAGAAACTTATTGATGGGGAGTAATAGTCTCTTAGTAGGTGTCAATCCCACCATCTCCATAACGTCTGCCTCTTCCTCATCCTCCACAGACTCATGTGTGGTGAGGTCAAGGGCATCCACCATCTGTTTCACAAATGTGAAATGAGAGGAATAATTCTCTGGAAGTTGTGGTGGAGATTCAAAGTTTTGCTCTAGGGAAATTTCCAGTTCCACTGGTTCATCCTTATCCTCATCATGCTCCTCGTATGTGGGATCTTGTGCCATCAGAACTGGTCTTTGAACTGTAGGAACCAATAATGGAAATGCCAATTCTGCCAGTACTGGTTGTGGTTGAACCGGCAATAAGCCTTGATTTGTGGCAGCTTGGAGGGATTGTAATATTTGCAAGGCCTGAGCCACTGCCATTGGCATGGATGATTTTGTAACGGAGAACTCTGTTGCTTTTCCAGCTAGAGGTTCAGTACGTTTTTTCTTATCTTTTTTCTTAGCCAGAACCGGTTCGTTCACCAGTTCCCCAGGCCTTTTTGGCTTTGATGTCTCACCTTTTTCAGGGGTGGTAGATTCAACATCTTTAGCATTTTCTTTATCAGGAGCAGGATCACTAGGATCTGAAGTAGATGCCATTTTATCCTGAAAACGCTTAAGGTGTTTTTCTATAGTTTTCTCTGGAAAGGCTTTACAGACGTCACCCTCAGCTTGAAAGTGTGAAAACCAAAGACAAAATAAACACAATTCATGTTTATCGGCCTTGGCAAAAACCTCTCCACACTTCGTACAGTTTTTGAATCCAGTAGGCCCTGTCTTTTTCTTTGTTTAATCAGACATACCCACAGAGTATTTCTCTATAAAAACCCAAATTGACCTCCGAGGTTAAGGATGCTCAAACCAAAGTCTGTGGTTCACAAAATAAAGCGGTCTGTTCCTGAAGCAAGGGAACAACCACAAATCTGTCACAATAAGACAAACTACAAGTTAAAACAAGGAGTACCACAAACTAAGTTTTAAATGTGTTTTAAAGTTAAAAACTTAACAGACTAAGCCCCAATAGCCGGTTCTACAACGGTCACAGAGAACCGCTGAGGAACCACTAACTGAGGTAAAAATACAACTAAAAACAAATAAAACTAGAGCTAACTATAAAAACTAAGTAAAGGCAGAAATAAAACTAATACTTATTTTCTATGGAAAACAAATGTTTTCTCAGTAAATGCTGAGGAGCAGTCTCCGAGGTGTCTAACTAGGCAGGCGGAGAATGAAATCTGAGCATTACAGCATGCAGCGGTTGGTAAGGGCAACAGTTTGGATGGTGGCATAAGCCAATAGATGTTCCATTATTTGCATAAGTTCCATCCATCTCTGGGGCAGTTCAACACAGGAGGCTGACTGCTAGAGTTAATCATATTGAAGAATTCATCATGTTAGAATATCACCCCTCTGTCACATATGTAGGGCTGTTTACTGAATCTTAAAACAGACAGTAGTAGAAATGATAGGGAACCCAGAGGAACTCAATTCTGGGAGTGAAATTAAAAGTCTGACTCAGTTCTGGGAGTAAAATGAGGAAGGACTACATCTATGTAAAATACACAATAAATCCCCAGGTTCAGTGTGCGAGCTGGAAAGCAGGAGACTGGTGCTCATACAATAGGCCAGCCAGATCCAACATAATGTATCCAAAGCAGAAGAACATATGGCACACAGGAGCAGGGTGCAGTAAAAATATTAATTTATTAAAGCGCACATGTCTTTATATCTGCTGTATTTGGGAACGGGGTCTGCAAATACTTGGCATGTCTGCTTTAATAAATTAATATTTTTAGTGCACCCTGCTCCTGTGTGCCATATGTTCTTCTGCTTTCGATACGTAAAATACACACCCCTAAAGGCACAAAACTAACTAAATAAAGTGTAAAAATAAAACATTTATTTATTTGCTTTTGGTAACTGGGTAAGCGCACCAGACAGGATTGCCTATTTTCAGGCACGACCCGGAAGATAACAGTTTAAACAAGTTACAAACAATAGTACAGGGTGGAGCTGATACAATGCAGTACATAAAGAGATCAACAACCTTACATGACAGTAGAATTACTTAGCACGAAAGTGATGGCATACATAGCATAAGCATTATGGTACAAAAGAGATAAAAACAGCTTGCAAAAGATCAGTAACATAAGTGCATAACAGCAGTGCTGGTGGCATAGGATGAGGGTATGGGACAGGGAAGGGGATAGTAGTGCAACAGCAAGTAAAGAGGTATGTTCCATGAACTAGAGCGAGTAAAGAGGTATAATACATGAACTAAAGACATTTACATGCATCTAGGGAGGTGAGGTAATTAAAGAGTGCATGCTTGAAGGCAGGGTGAGAACTGGAGCTTCTAAGGGAAAACAGAAGGCAGTTCCAGAATTTGGGAGTGTAGACGGAGATAGCAAGTTCACCCATTTTGGTGGAGCAATTAGGGACAATGACCAGAGCTGAAGTCAAGGACCGGAGGAGTCAGGGGCAGTCAACTGAGGTGAACATGGCTGCAAGGGAGGAGGGGAGAGAAGAACGAATTGTATTGTCGGTCAGGCAGCCTATGCAATATAAATGCCAAGAGAAGGGGGATAACCAGCGGAGATCAGAGTAAAGTGTGCAGCAGTGTTTAAGTCAATGGGCAGACAAGGCACATCTGCAAACATTGTTATAGGCAACATCCCACGCTTGAAGGACATTTGCCTGCACTTGAGCAAAGACTGGCAGTGCATAGCAAAGACCAGGAAGCAGAAGTCCTTGGGCGACGGAGATCCTAGCAGCATAGGTCATTGCGTGGTGGACACGATAAGCCAACCCCATTTTGGCATTGACAGACTTGCATACCGCATTGACATGGAGAGAGAAACTTAGACATGGATCCAGGAAGACCCCTAAGTATCTGTAGGAGTTGGTAACTTGTACAGGGGAGCCATCAAGACCAGAAATGAAGGGTTAAGGGCACTGAACTTCCTGTGGGACCCAAAGAGCATGGCCTGGGTCTTGGCAACATTTAATATGAGGTGCTGAGATGTGAGCCATGTTTGGATTTGTTGCAGGTCAGAAGACAGGTGGGAATTAATGTCAGAGATGGAGCTAGAGGAGGTATAGAGGACCAAGTCATCAGTGTAGAGTATGGTGTGACAGTGGGTGGGAATGGTAGGTAGATTGTTTATAAATATAGAAAAGAGCAGGGGTCCAAGGATGGAACCTTGTGGAACACCAGTGGATAGAGGGGCAGGGTAAGAGAGGACTCTATGGTAGGAGACAGACTGGGTGCAATTGTGCAGATAGCTGGAGAACCAGGCAATAGTGGACTGGGAGGCACCCAGTGAACCTAGCTGATGCAAGAGCAGTGAATGGCTGACCAAGTCGAAAGCCTTCATTAAGTCAATAAAAACAGCCCCCGTAAGCTGGCCTCTATCCATGGTGGTTGAGGTGTCTTTAGTGAATTGCACTAGGGCTGTCGAGGTGCTGTGGCCTGGTCTGAAGCTGTGCTGAGCAGGAGATAGCAGGTCATAGTTGGCTACAAAGTCTGACACCTGATGATGAATAAGTTTCTCCAGAGGTTTACTAAGGGTAGACAGGAGTGCTATAGGGCGGTAGTTCATAGGGTTTTTAGGGTCACCCTTTTTAAAGACAGGTATAACCCTGGCTTGTTTCCAGGAGCAGGGCACAGTGCCAGAGCTAATGGAGAGGTTGAAGAGGTGCAAGATAGGGGCTGCAAGAATGGAGGCACCAAGTTTGAGAATTCTAGGTTCCAGATCATCAGGACCAGTGCTGCCATGAGGAGACATAGTGTTTAAGATCCGTAGGACATCAGTTCTAGAGACAGGGCTGAGAATAAGGGGGGGATGAGGCAGAGGGAGGCAAGGAGAGGGAGGGATAGAAGGAATGGCTGCGTTGGAGGTCGAGGAAGGAGGGGAGGTAAAGAGTGAGTTAAAGGCACTGGTTATGGTGTTGGGGTTGTTACAAGAGACATCATCAATTAGCATGTCATAAGGGGCTTGAGAAGCATTGTGACCCAGACTGTGGTTGATATGTGCCCAGTACCTTTTTGGGTATGGGCAGACGCATGGAGATGACCTCTATAGTAATTGCTTTTGGCAGCGCAGATTGTTTTCTTGCATGAGTTCCTAAGGGAGCGATAGGCAACGAAGTTGGAAAGAAGGGAGGAGGCTTTCCACCTGGCCCAGAGCTTGTCACAAGATTTAAGCAAACGGAGAAGGGGCTGGTCAACCATTTGGTGGGAAGGCCCCTAACCCTGCACCTAATGTAAGGAATGTGCTTCGACTGCAGTGAGCGCAATGTGTTGGAGAAATACTCCACTGCCAGGTCAGTGTTATCTGTGGTAAAAAGGGGAGACCAGTCAGCCTGCTGGAGATTAGACAGAAAAGCCAAAGGATTGAAGGCAGAGAAGTTGGCCACGGAGATAATTTTAGGCAGGTATGAAGTGGTGCAGGCATCCCAGTACAGGTTACAGGAGAATGGTCACTAACAGAGTCAGGCAACACAGTAACTGAGGAGATCCTGTCTGGCCTATTGGTGAGGACTGAGTCGAGCAGGGTGTGACTAGTGCCACTGCTGGAGTGCCTGGTAGGTTCAGTGACAAGCTGAGTTAGATTGGCTTTGGCCATGCTAGTGTTGAGGACAGGGGAGCTTGGGTCAAGCCAATCCTGACTGAAGTCACCTAGGCAAAGTATTTCATTGTTTTTGGTGACATGGGGTAGAAATTCCTCAAGTCCCCATTTACTGGATGCAGGAGGAATGTGGTCACATTCAATATGCAGCTTCTTGGTATCACCTAATAGAAGCAGGGCATGAAGCACCTCGTAGGACACAAGTGGGGGGCAAGATTGAAGGGTCAGGTTTAGCAGGTGGGACAGAAAAAAGTGCCAGGCCACCACCCCTTTTGGATGAGGCCCAATCAACCCAAATCATATTGTATCCAGGGAGAGCACACAGAGAGTCAGGGAGAGAAGGCCTAAGCCAGTATTCTGTTATTCCTAGGAGGTCAGGCTTATGGGTAGCAGCCCAAGCCACCAGATCAGTATGATTTTCCCCAAGGCTGCTTATGTTTAGTTGGGCAATCTTGAGGCCGCTGAGTTGGGGCCCCACAGAAAAACTAGCCTGAAGGGGTGGGAGCCTAAATGCCGCTGGGCCTGGGTTGGTCTCAGTATCACCTGAAAGTGATAAAGACAGGGTCATAATCCATGTAGCCACAACCATGAAGGCAAAGGTGGTCCTGGCTCAAGTGGTACATTTAGATCGGACAAGGTACCTGCAGAGGTAGAAGCACAGTTTAGGGTATGGATACGGGAAGGAGACAGGGAGACGCTGCGGAAGAGGCAGCAAGTTGGAGAATGAAAAGTCTGTCAGATTGGTTACAGGGCCAAGGGGAATGATAAGTTGAGGGGTAAATCAGTCCAGTGCGATAATACAGCAGATAGGGTTCAGGAGGGCTAGGAAATAGAGGGATGATGAACTAAGAGATCAGGTAAGATGGGAAGGGACAAAGGAGGAGACAGCAAGAGAGAGACTGCTGAAGGACAGGGGACTCAGAATAGCAGTGGAGGTCAAATTTCACAGAGATTGATCCCAACCCCTAATTGCAGGGATTAGTCAGTAATACCAGTGAGTGGGGCAAAGGTGTATTTAATAAAGGCAGGATGTGGGAGTTGGGGGGGGTGGGCCGGAAAAACCCGAAGCATCAGAGAGCCGGAGCACAGGAAAAGCAGCTAAAGTTTTTTAAGCAAGCAGCTCAGGAAAAAGGCATCGAGAATCAAATGGGCTCCTCAGCAAGCAGAGCACTGCGGCTTAACCGAGACTGGGACCCGTACCTGATGTGGACTTTTTCAGCAGCGACTGATGCAAGGGCTGAGGAGAGCTGGAGAAGTCAGCCCTCAGACCTTGAAATGAAGAACAAAAAGAAACACAGGGGATTAGTAAGTAGAGACAGGGTGGGACAGTAGGAATGGGAGGGGTTACAGAGAGAGAGAGAGAGGGAGAGAATTAGATAATTGGGTAGCAATTGGGGACAGCCACAGAGCTCTATAATAATCTTGAATTAATTCTGGCAAGAATAAATTATTTAAACAGGCAGTAATACAGTGGCTAACTGGCAGTACATTAAACCATAAATTATATATTAAACAAAATTAAAGATGCAGTAAGTAAGAAAAAAACCCAAGCAGCAGAGAGCCACAGCACAGGAAAAGCAGCTAAAGTTTTTTAAACAAGCAGCTCAGGAAAAAGGTGCCAAGAATCAAATGGGCTCCTCAGCGAGCAGAGCACTGTGGCTTCACCGAGACCGGGACCCGTACCTGATGTGGGCTTTTTGGTGGCGACTGACGCAAGGGCTGGGGAGAGCTGGAGAAGTCAACCCTCAGACCCTGATGTGGGCTTTTTGGCGGCGACTGATGCAAGGGCTGGGGAGAGCTGAAGAAGTCAGTCCTCAGACCCTGCTGTGGGCTTTTTCGGTGGTGATGGATGCAAGGACTGGGAAGAGCTAGAGAAATCATCCCTCAGCCCCTGACATGAGCTTTTTCATTGGCGACTGATGCAAGGGCTGGGGAGAGCTGGAAGGTTAGCCCTCAGTTCTGATGTGGGCTTTTTCAGTGGCGACTGATGCAAGGGCTGGGGAGAGCTGGAGAAGTCAGCCCTCAGACCCTGATGTGGGCTTTTTCGGTTGCAACAGATGCAAGGGCTGGGGAGAGCTGGAGAAGTCAGCCCTCAGACATATAATATAGAAACATATCCCCAGACCCAGCCCTGTCAAATATGTTGACTACTACATCACAGTTGATGGGTTCTCTCTGGTGAATCCTTTCCATTTCCAACACTAAAAGCAGACTTCTTGTAGTATTCTGCCGGGCATGGACAAAATCAGAAATGGTGAGCTTTGCTGTTTTAACCCCTCCAAGAGAAAAGATCAGTGAGGTGTCAACCACAGCAGAGCTGTAATGCTTTGCTACTGATTAGGTAGGAATGTATACCATTGCAAACCTGCTGCTTAACCCCTTCCCGTTTCAAGAAGTTCCTGGAGGGTAGCAGAATTCAACCATGCCGCATAAGCTTTCTTCTGTTATGCAGTAAATGTAGGATTTTTACATCACAATAATACAACAAGTAAATTACAGCTAAGCCACACATATTATTCTGCATCTGTTATCAGGCGAATGCATTAGCAGCAATATTGGCCATGGCCAGAGTTTGTTTAAAAAGAGCTAACTTGGGAACTGTTAGGCCTAGGAAATTACCTCCCATCAAATGGATGGCTTAGAATACATCTTAGAAAACACTGCTTGATGCGCTGTACAGCAGAATCCATACAATAAATTTTTTTTCATTGGGCTGAACAATCCCCCAAGCTCTCTGGGGCAAGGCCAATAGTTCAATGCAGGATAGGAACTATTTTTTTTTTAGACCTACCTAAAACAATACAGCAAAAGTAGATTTTTGCAATGTTTTGATCCCCTTAAAGTGGACAGGAATTGATTACTTATGTGCAGCTGTTTGAAATATCTCCATTTTCATAAATTATATTCATACATCTAAAGGATCCCTATTTAACTGTGCCTGAATTAAAGCTGAAGCTGTCAGTTGTGTTTTGTATTGTTTTCTTTGTATAGACAACATTCTGTGCAGCTCCTTTCATGGAACCAAGAATTTGGAGTTTTGATTGTGTCACTTCATGGTTCAGAAATGTGAGCATGAACTTATCAGTGCAGTGCCCACGGTTCTGAAATCATGAAGTGAGATGGTCAAAACTCTAAATTCTTGGTTCCATGAAAGGAACTGCACAGACTTTTGTCCATACAAGAAAACAAAACACAGCTGACAGCTTCAGCTTTTATTCAGGCACAGTTAAATAAGGATCTTTTAGAGGTATGAATATAATTTATGAAAACAGAGGCATTTCAAACAGCAACACATAAGTAATCAATTCCTGTCCCCTTTAAGAGGGACTAATTAAGCAATAAGGCATGACCAAGGGTTATGGTAATGGTCTGTTAATCACCTTCTAGGGGTGTACTGTGGCACGAGGTGTCGCCAAGTGCTACATGCCCCTAGAGGGTGATTAACTGACCATTAACATAATCTCTGGAACTGCCTTATTGCTATTATAATAAAAAATGCTTTTAAACAGTGTTAAACCTTGTTCAGCATATGGCTAAGCTCTACATGTATGTTAATAAAAGATTAACATAAGGTTGTTAGAATGTTTGCAGCCAATCCGAAAGCTCCATTTCTCAGACCCTTTTTATAATATTTATTGAACAATTTTTACTTTTATTCCAGCATGCTGCTTCTTGGGTTTTGCTTTGTTGGGATTGTGATGTGTGTGAAATTTACAGTATGCATCACATGTTCTTGCAACAGTGTAGATGAAAGAGTTAAACTGATTTACATAGGATTTCAAACTTAATAGCACTTTTGCCACCCGGTCCCACCCCCACCCCAACTTGCATTATTACGTTTTGTAAACTACGTTGAACTATTGGTCTCGCCCCTTGCTTAAAAGCCATGGTACATGTAGCTGATGCAGATTAAACCTTTAATTTGCAATGTTTCTGGCCACATAGGGACCATTTGCAGAAAAAGTGTCTTTTTACAAGATGTCAAACTGTGGACCAGATGGCTAACTTGGAAAAAAATGCCTACCACTATTGTTGTGTACTGCACCAGATAGTGATCACTGCAAACCAGGTCCCAGAAACTTAGGTGGTGTAAGCATCTTGCACAAAATGAGGCAGTGTGGTCTAGTTGTTAAAGTACTAGCTTAGGAACCAGGAGACCACAGGTTTAAACCCCGCTACAGTCAAATACTCACTGTGTGATCCTGGACAAGTCTCTTAACTTCCCAGCGCTCCAGTCCACCCAGCTGTGGAAATGGATGTGAAATTTACAGTACACATTACATTTTCTGGCAACAGGGCAAATGAGACCTCACTGGGAACTAGATGTTGCACTTCAGCTGGGCAATCTTGGGTAGCATAATTAAAAAAAAGATATAAAAGTGCAAAAAATCCCATAATCGACAAGCAACTCCACGGGAAAAAAGGCAAAACGGGCAGATCACAAAATGCCAACTATGCATCATTCTGACCATGTCACAGTCTGTGGGTGGTAAAAAGTACCTAAAGAACTGGAACGTTTTGTTCCAACCAGCAAAGGGAGTTCAGTTATCTGATGTTCAGATGACACCATTCTTAGTCCTATATTTTATAGCATTAGGCAAATAAAAGGTAAGGTGAAGAAACATCTTACGGCAAGGAACAGTGAATTGGATAACATGGTTAACCACATTCAAATCCTGGTGCCAACCATTGTTCTTTCTATAGCAGATCTAGACAAAGCCTGCCGACAAAATTAAAACAGTATGTATATAGATAAAGTTACCTACTCTAATCTGTGGAAACCCTAGGAGGGGTTAAAATATGGATCAGATTAGACCCACTGGTGTAAGAAATGTGGGTCAAAACAAGAAACAGCTGACTCAGAAAACATAATCAAAAGTACACATTTCACCAGTATAGAAGCTAAAACTTGTCAAGTAAAAATACTTTTTTATTGTTCATTTGTGCATCTTTCAGTTATGTTTACAAACTGTGTGCACCACTATGGGCCCACTGTCAAGGGGAAAGTGAGTAATTTCCAGGCAGGTTACAATTGTTTCCCTTTTTGCCCAGTCTAGCACTGTCCTTGACTCTAATCCTTCAAAGAAGGGTGGCAAATAGTTATTGATAATAACAATGGGCCCTATGCACGATGCCAACGTGCCACGGAAACAGGGCACGTTGGCATACATAGGCATGAATGCCACACAGTGGGGGTCCCATGGATACCTGGCAGAACTCACCAAATGGGCACAGGCCAGGTGTGCACCTGATCAAAGGGACGTGCATGTAGCTATGCATTGGGGCAGTCCGGGGGCAGAGATGGGGGTGTACCCACACTACGCACCATGCACCAAGGCACGTAGTTCAGCACACAGGGGGCCATATGTGGACACAGGATACAGCCAGGTGGACCCTGCTGCAAGTGCCATACACACCGTGCAACCCCCCCTCATGGTCCAGGCACCTGTACATAACCACACACACACACACAAACAGTACCCCACCCCCAGTCCTGGCAGTGAGCATCCCCCCCAACACACAACACTGCCCCATCACCCGACCACATGTCAGTGTCCCACCCCTCGATCCCAGCACCCCTGCCATCTCACTGGTGGACAGTGGACCCCCTGCAGCACCAACAATACCACCCCTGACTCCCGTACCTGCAAGTCGGTGCCACTGCTATGGACGGTGAGTGGTACATCCCTCTGCACACCTCCTCAGCTGCCTGCCATCCAACTGATGCTGGAAGCATGCTGCCGCAGTGCACTCCTAGCATCAGTTGGACAGTGGGCAGCTGAGGAGTTTTGTGGAGGAATGTGCTGCTCATCGTCCATAGCCAAAGCATCAACTTGCAGGTATGGGGGTCAGGATAGTGTTGTCGGTGCCATGGGGGAGTCCACTATCCACCAATGAGACGGCAGGGGTGCCGGGATCTGGGGGTGAGACACTGACATGTGGTTGGGGGATGGGGCAATATTGTGCATTGGGGGTGCTCACTGTCAGGACCTGGGACAGGGTACTGTTGTGTGTGTGTGGGGAGGTTGCCTACAGGTGCCGGGACCGGCGGGGGGGTTGCACACACAGACTGTGTCATGGCCCTGACGTGTGTGGGGAGGGGGGTTATCAGGTATCATACAGGAATGTGGCTCAGCTTTAGGGGGGCAGATATGCTCCAGGATGTGCCAGGGGAGCAGGTATCAGGAAGGAGGGGACCCTGGACAATGGGGCCTTGGCGCATAGGGCTGGATGCCTAAGGTGACTATTCATGCACCCAGCCCCATGCCTATCCATGCAAGAGATCCACTCTGGGATCCAGTACGGGCAATTGACTGGCTGCCCACCTAAGTCCACTATTCTGCCCCCGGACCACCCTCCCCACACCTGTGCACCGGGGGGGCCATGGACAGGTGGCCAGCATTAGTGCATACCATCATGTCTCACCTGTCCATGCCCGCGGAGCTACATGACTGGGGTACACACCTCTGGTGCATACTTTATGCCCGCTGGTACATAGTACCCAACAATAGCACAAATATAAACATGTTTTCTTTCACTGCACTACACATGCAGGCACAAGAGCATACACAGACATTTATTATGTCATGCCCTTAGTTCTGCTGGACTTTTGTCAACAAAAAATACAGTTGAAAACAATGTGTTTATTCTTACCTGTTTTGAGTTCAAAACACCACATCTTCTATGCCATTTAAGGCAACCAACACAAAATGACATCTTCAAAATCCACAGCGGGATGTTTCCAGATCTGGTAGGGTCTTATTATAACACTGCTAATTTATTGCTGTCGGATCAGTAAAAGCACATATCATACTACTGGTCTGGTTCTACAATGGCAATTGGATAATGGCTTGTTTGATGTAAAAGGGAAAAGCAGAACCATTTCAAATACAAATGACACAACTACCTGGGCCTCATCATTAACCAGGTATAAGTCAAACATGTTTCAGAAATCTAATTGTAATCAAGCATTTGTCAGAAGCATGTTCTTGGTTCGTTGCCCACTGTTTACTTTCCAAAGGTAGCACCTACCTGGATATTCATTATATCCTAATCTGAACATCTAAATGTAAAAATATATAGAAGGTACAATTCACTGTTGCAATCACTTCCATTTGTTGCCAGGAAGTGTCTGATGGTTATGGGGGAAAAAGCCCCAGTATATATTAATGCATAGCTCAGTAGACAAATTGCATTGGTCTGTTTGTACAGCTAAGTGTTAGCTTTTTTTATGACAGTTCATCTACGTCTCCAACTGTACTTTCAACATGACTAGCTGTCCTTACCAAACAAACCTCTATGTAATTGGTAGATAATAATGCATCTGGGTTGCTCTGCTCTCGACTTCCTTTGGTATTAAAACATATATGCACTGTAAACTCAACACTTCATAGAACATCAATGTGCTTGTTTTTCTAAATGTTGGAATATCCTAGATGTACTGGCTTGTATTCCTTTGTAAAAATGAAATAAAATATAAAAAAAAATAATAATAAACAGAATATTATCATTACCAGATGTGGGATCCAGTGCGGGCATGCATACCTTTTTTCGTTAGAGCTGGTATGGACTGGAATGCACTTCCAAAATTTTTCAGGCCATAATAGGAGGTAATACCCTGTATTCTTCTATATGCTATCCAATGGCTAGTACTATAGATCTGTTCACTACTGCTGTCAGTGTTGCCTCCAATGACATTTTTTAGAAATACAATAGGTCTGGTGGTGTCTTGAGTGCACTGCAGAGGTAGCACTTTAAGAAATGGTGGAGGGCTGGTGACTGCTCACTTCTTTGGTGCTTCCTATGGTGGCTGGTGGTGTGACTTTATGTCCAAAGCACAACAACCTAGCACTCAGCACCCGTGTTTGTAAAACTTGTCACCATACAAGAAGCTTAAATAGTGGCATCATTAGAATTGCAATACAATACAAGGAATATACATTTAAGATGCCATCATAAGCAGATTAAAATGGAACTTTAAAAGAGAAACAATAGGAGGGGGTATTTTACACAAAGAGCGGTAAAGCTTTGGAACACTCTGCCTAAAGAAGTAGTGTCTGCAGATTCCATAGACACATTTAAAATTACAGTAGATAATTATGTCTTAAATAAAGACTACAAGGTGGCCCTGCTGAAGCGGAAGACAGACCCAATGGGCTATTGCCTTCTTTTTTTAAAATATAGCTTTTTATTTTATTTTGAGGTAGAATATCACATACATGATCACATTTTATGCAATATGTTAATTGTTGAGGTTCCATAATACAGCTCATACAGGCAGTTAATTTACAGGCATTTGATTTATACACATTGGATTGTTTAACATATCTCTGTAGTAGCATTTTATTTTCTTTCATTATCTGGTTCTTTGACCAAACTAGGATCTCATAGACTATAGTCTTAAATAAATAAGATTCCCTTTCTTCCCCCTTCCATCTTTTCCAGATCTACATCTCTCCGAACTGGATCCCCTTCCATTAGCATCAGATACCCCAGAATAATATACTATCCCAACTGTGATTAGCATGAAATACATAAGATTATCCTTTTTTTGGTTTCATGGTACAAAGTCTGAGTAAATCTCTAATTGGTATACAACCCATAGTCCTCATCTAGTATTAAAAGTGTTAATCCTGTTATTTATCCTATATGAGGGACGTTCCAGGTTATATACTTCATAAGTGAGGTTTCTCCAAGAGGCCTTATCAGGAATCGTTTTAGTGAGCCATAATCTGGTAATAACTTTTTTAGCTATTAGAATTAAAAGTGTGACCAGTTTATATTTAAGCCAGCTAATCTGTATGTCTTGTGGAGGTGTTGCTGTCAGGATAAATCTTGGAGTAAATAGATCAGGTATGTCAAAAATATGTTAAGTTCCCCTATAATATCCCTCCAAAAGTCTGATAGGAGTGGACAGGCCCAAAATATATGTTCTTGGCCTGCAGGAGAATACCCACATCCTCTCCAGCAGAGACTACCATTTGGTGCTCCCAGTTTTAGCTGAATATCTGGGGTTCTAAAGAATCTAACCCTGGTCTTCCATGCAAACTCCCTCCAATAAGATGATGATGAGTTTTTAGAATAAAAATAGATAGACTGTAACCATCTGTCTGGGTCTAGTTCTATTTTAAGTTCTCTTACCCATCTGGTTCTCACTTGGTCATGTTCCTGTGCGGACATAGGACGCATTGCCATATAAATATAACTAATAATGTGTTCCTGAGGTCTGCCTTCTATAGCCTGGACAATCAACTGTACCCTCTTAGAGGGGGCTTTTGCTATCTCAGTCAAGAAGTCAGCCATCTTAACTAAAACAGCATGTAGTGCCTTATAGGTTGAGAGTTCTCTCTGGAGTAATCCATATGAGGATTGTAAATATGTGAAATCAGTTGGAATACATATCTGATGGAATAGTGTTCCCATCTTGATATATCTGTCTCTAATGAGGAGGGAAAGAAGTCTTTATTAAAAGTTAGGGCATTTAAATAGTAGGTCTCTTGAGATGTTAATCTATATCGAATGATATAAAGCCAGTTCTTTTACAAATTACGCCGTCATTTTCAGAAATCTATTCAAGGGATAACACCTGTTGTGGTCTCCCAATAGATACGTTGGTAGGGATTCCAGTCCATTTAAGGTTATCTCTATTGTTTTCCAGTGTGTCCTATAAGAGGGATTAATCAGTAACACGGCTGTATGGATTTGAATTGCTCTAGAATATTCTTTCAAGTTAGGTAAATTTAGCCCTCCCTGCAATCTAGGAAGCTATAGCAAGGTGTATTTTACCCTTGGGGATTTTCCTCCCCAAATAAACCTCAAGATAAGCTTATCCCAGGATCGAAAATAAAAGTCCGAGGGAACAGTTGGCAAAGTTTGTAGGAGAAATAATAAATGAGGAAAAATATTTTGTTGGATTGTTTCTACGTGATTAATTAGGCCCAGGGGGAGTTGTGTCCACCTAGACAAATCTGAGGTAATTTGTGTGTAATTGGTTCCATATTTACCATTTCAAGATGTATTAACTTAGCTGGGATTTTTATCCCTAGATACCTCATTTCAAGTCTATGCCAGCGGAAGGGAAATTCCAATTTCATTTGTCTGGATGGAGAGAAGAAGAAATTAAGTACTTCAGTTTTTGAACAATTTACTTTATAGCCTGATAAGGTGCTAAAAAATTGAAGTTGTTCCCATACCGCTGGGACAGATGTCTCTGGGGAAGTCAGGGTTAGCAAAATATTGTCTGCAAAAAGGGATAATTTAAACATTTTGCCTCCTAGTGGGATCCCTTGAACATTACCATTTTCCCTTAATTTGACAGCTAGAGGTTCTAAATAAAGTGCAAAAAGAAGTGGGGATAAAGGGCATCCTTGTCGTGTACCTCTGGATAAAGTAAATGGTGAGGAGATCAAACCGTCTAATTTCAGATAAGCTACTGGAGAATGGTACATGGCCTGGATTTGGGATATACATTTTTCAGGGAGATTAAATTCTTTAAGGGTAGCCCACAAGAAGGGCCATGACACCCTATCGAAGGCTTTCTCGGCGTCAAGCCCGAGTAAAATTAAAGGAATCTGTCTTTGAGTAGCATGTTCTACTAATAATAGGACCCTTCGTACTGCATTGTGGGCTTGGCACTTCATGATAAATCCCACTTGATCTCTGTCAATTAGCTGAGGTAGAAATCTGTCTAATCTATGAGCTAGAATAGACATGAAGGCCTTATAGTCACAGTTTAATTTAGATATGGGGTGATAGGAGTGGCCTGAGTTGGATCTTTTCCAGGTTTTGGGATAGCTGTAATTTCAGCATATCGCCAAGATGGGGGGGGCCTCCCTCCTGTATTTCCCTGTATGCCGGTAGTACGATGGGTATAAGTAATTTTTGAAATTGTTTGAGAAACTCATTCAGGTATCCATCTGGTCCCAGGGCCTTTTTGTGTCTTGGTCAGCTTAAGGGTGGCTATAATCTCTTGGTCGTTAATAGGATGTATCAGGGACTCAGTTTGCTGGGTATTTAAATGAGGTAATTTAATACTTTGGAGATATGTAGTCAGTTGGTGTGGGCTTGGGCAGATATCCTCGGTATATAGGAGTTTATAATAATCAGCCATTGCTTATCTAATAGCAGTAGGGTGGGATAACAGTTGGTTGGTTTGTGGGTGTTGAAGTTTGGCAACCATGGCCCTGCCTCTAGACCCCCGCTGACGTCTCGCCAGATTCCTGGCTCCTCGTGGCTCCCCTTCTATTGAGTTCAGGTTTAAGTATAGCAGTTGTTGTTCAATTTTCTGGTCTGTTATTTTTTGAAGGTTTTGTTTAATTATTAACATCTCAGGTTTAACTGAGTTATCTCCCTGACATAACTCAGCTTGTAGCCTCGATAAAGCCTCCTGCAGTTCCTGTTCCCTTTTTTCTCTACCTTTTTTTTTAAAAAAGTATATTTAATATCACCCCTGAGCACTGTTTTGAGGGTGTCCCGTTTAATAGTAGCTGTTATATCAGGAGAAGCATTATCTGCCTGTATCATTGATATGTGTGACTTAACCAATTGAATGAATTCTGGATCTTGTAAGTGGGTTATAGTAAGCCTCCAGAAGTTTTGTTTTTTAGGTCTCTCCACATCTATTTTTTAAAAAAAACAGGGTATGATCTGATAGAAGGATGTCCATATATATATCTATATAGATATATATATATATATATACACATATATACACACACATATACACACACACACACACACATATATATATATATATATATATATATATACACACACACACATATATATATATATATATATATATACACACACACATATACACACTGTATATACAGTATGTATATCCCTAACATATTCAAGATGTTCAATCGAAGTTAAAAAATAGTCTAATCATGCTGAGGTATTGGTTTTGGGTGAAAAATGTGTAAATGCCCTTACTGAAGGAAAGAAATGGCCCCAAGTGTCTATGAGCCCCAATTCAGGTAGGGTTTGTCTAAGATATTTCTGGATAGCAGACCGCCGATGCCTATTGGGATTAGATGAGTCTAATTTAATATTCAGGGTGATATTTAAATCTCCTCCAATAATACACATGCCTTGAATGGCTGGCGATAGGGTATCCAGAAATCTTCGTGCCATCTTCACCTTACTTCCTGAAGGGAGGTAAAGCGAGGCTAGTGTAATCTGCCTCGAGTAAAGTTGACCCACCACAATTACATAGTTTCCATCTGAGTCTATGATCTGTTTTTGCATTTGGAACCGTGTGCCATATGGAATTAGGATTGCAGTGCCTCGTCTCCTTCCAGAAGGATGGGTTGAGGCCACCACTTTATCAAACCCCCATGCCCCTAGTTCTGAGTGTTCCAACTGGGAAAGATGGGTCTCCTGGAGCATTATCACATCTGGCTTATTTTGTTTAAAATATTGTAGCAATCTTCTACGTTTTACCAGATTGTGAATGCCATTTACATTAAAGGATATTATAAGTGCAGAGTTAGCCATAATTATTTATAGAAAAAGTGGTATTTTTCTGGATATGGGCTCCCTCTCTTTGACACTCCAATGCCAATAGGATCATTCTGATGTGTATAGGACCCAGTTCCAAATCTCTCATAGGTTGTCCTATATCACTTTGACTAGCCCCCTGCAGTCTCTTTCCAAACAGGACTAAAACATTAGACCTCCTGCCTGCCTGACGTATCAATAAGCTGTGTTGCATATGATTGAAGTTTAAGCCATTACTCACATGCCAACAGGGCATGGTTAAACATAAAGAACGTCATTAAGCCTAATGAAAAATCTTTTCATGTGGTTGATATTATTAGGGCTCTCACATACTGATTTAAAGCAGTTATCTCTTTTACCATATTTCTAGTAAATAATATAAAAATAAAAATGTAAAAGCTTCCAATGTAGGGGAAACTATTATCCATTTCCCTTTAGGTACTGGGTATGCATTGGAATAAAAAGCTTAAACCTAGCAGGAGTGTTAGGATCGGGGCATATTTTGCCATGGGCCCTCCGTGAGCTGTTAAGGCCCACAAATAAAAAAGGGACAGAATATGCAGTAATAAGCTGAACAGATAATGAACTTTTTGTCCCAACTTATAAGAATAAATCGATGGTTATCTCATAAGAATGTTGTACAAAATTGCTTTCAAACACCGCACCCCTTCCTGTAAGAATTGTCCCTAAAGAAAATCAAAATATTCCGGGTCTTCATATTCTGGTCCCTGTCTTCAACAGCATCTCTGATCTGCTTTTAAGTATTATTTTTTCCCAAAACAGTTCATTAGTATATCCAAAAAATAAGTATGGAGATAGGTGTGATTCAGCTGAGTGCATTCCCTGTATGGAGAGAGGTAGAATTAGATCAGTTCCAAATGGTAACCTTGACTTGTGCTTCCTCTCAAAGCTAAGAGATGACAAAAGGCCTCGAATTTTGACCGTACCAATTATGTTGTTACTTCCCAGGGTTCGTTAGGGAGGGGTGGGCTAAGGGAAAAGGAGCTGCGGCTGGAACAAGACCGTTTGCTTATCACTGACAAGTGACCAAGTGTTGCCCATATTTTAGAGGGTTTAACACCCAAAGCTAGAGTCAAGGGCATCACTAGGCCTAAATCAGAGGAATCCGAGTTAGCTCTTCACCGCTTCCGTCTCACCTCAAGCTCCCCACCCCCACACAGTCACTCGCGATTAAGTACGAATACTGTTACCAAAAAGTACCATCAAGACATTTCAGGTTTCTCTTTCAAGGATAGTAGTAGTGTCTCGAACAAACTTTGCCAACTGTTGTTTAGGATCTCTTGTATTTATCTGTTTTTTCTTTTCTTCTACTGCACTCGGTTTTGGTTGTGCTGTTTGCCATCGCGAAGGTTAAGTGAGACGAGATACACTAGGTTGTGGCCTTTCTGGAAATGACAGGCCTTTCGCCTTCAATTGCTCATGGGCCTCCTCCACATTGGAGAATTCCATCTTTCCCTTAAGTAAGAAAACAACAAGTCTCGCTGGGTAGGGGGTCTGGAACTTGATGCCCTGATTTTTCATCGTGGGAAGCAATGGGAGGTAGGCCCTTCATTGTTTCATTGTGCGAGGTGCATAGTCATGGTCCACATAGAATCTGGTTTGCCCAAAAAAGATCTTTTGTTTACGCCATGCTGTTAGTAGTATATGTTCTTTCACTGCATATTTATTGAATCTGGCAATTATAGATCTGGGTGCAGCAGTTGCCGTGGATGGTTTTGGCGTTAAAGCTCTATGTACTCTCTCAAAATCAAATTGATAGTTCTCAGGAAGGTCTAAAGCTGAGCAGAGTAGGTTAGATACGAATTCTTTTATTTTGGAGCCCTCACTTCCCTCTGGTATACAATAGAAACGAGTATTATTTCGACGTGCTCTGTTCTCAGCATCTTCTTGGCGTGCTTCTAAGAGGCCTTGTTGTTCTTGTATTTGCTGCAAAGCATTTTCCAAGTCATCTGCTCGATTCTCTGTGGCTGTAATTTGGCACTCCAAGTCGTCTGCTCGCTGTTCTAATTGCTGCACATCTCTGCATATTTCTGAGTACAGCTGTATGATATCCGCCCTAAATGCACATAGTTTGTGGTATATCGTGTCCAGTTTGATTATTTTTATTCTGTTCTTTGTTGTGCAATGTTCCAGCTGGGTAGCCCTAGCAGGCGATGGCGAACTTTGCGGCAAAATCGACTCGGACTCTGATCTGGGATCATCTTCCTCTGTATCTTCCATTTTCTTTAGTTTTCTAGACACAGGACCCTTATTCCCCCTCTTGTGCATATTTTATTTGCAGTATTTTGAGAATTCTGGAAGTAAGAGGCAGGATTTTCTCGGAAGGGGTATCGGAGCAGTTGTCTTAGGTTATCATCACCATCGGGGACGGAACCGGAAGTCTCTAATGCCTTCTTCTGTCTACCTACCAAGTATTATACTAAATATATGTTATTTTTGCATAAATAGCAAAAAAGTTAAAACCAGAAGACAGACATGAACATAGCTCAGTGTTCATACCTGTACCAGGTGCTTTAGCAGGAGTTAGTCACTTCAAAAAACACAGTCATTAAATTGTTACAAACACACATGAAAATGTGAAAATAAATAATTTAAACAATTGGTAAAATTTAAACATCACTTAAAATTTTACATCATTGCTAATCATTGCTACTAAAGACTCTATAAAAGGTAACAGCCAATACAATAAAATGTATTAGGTACAGGGACATTAGAGAGCTACTGACCTGGATGGCAGCATAGAAGCTCCACAAAACCTTCAAGCCTATCCTTTAAACCGTGGGATAAAACTACCTTAAGCATCAGTGAATAGATTTAAACATATTCTACACAGTGGTATTTTTTTAATTTCGGTTGGACCTAAAATGGCGGTGATAGTGTCAACTGAAGTTTGGGTGTGAGAAAGCGTTACAGTGGGACATGGCAATGGCTGTGGGAGACCCCAGTCTGAATGACCGGGCAGAAATTAGGGGTATGCTGTAAAATTAAAGATATCCTTCCCAAAGATCAAATCATCTATAACAGCAGTTGAACATAGAGTTGACACCATGGAATTGACAGCTGCTGATGAACTCCTCTGCATGGCTCACACAGAATCACAAGCAATGGCCCATATGGGCAAAACAGAGGAATCTGTACAGCAAATTCAGAGACTGTAGGCAAAAATACCTGAAGAAGTGTGGCGGCCGAAACAACTGGTCTGGTTTCCCAGAATTGCTGAAGGGACTAATGTGTGCATGTTTTTACAGATAGTTCTGCCACAGCTGCTGGAGTATGTTTGAGATTACCTGCTGAAAGTCAAAAGGGCCCATTGATCCTTGGCCAAAACCAGGGGCACCCCCTGGCCCATTCTAGACAACGTCCTCCAATTCAGCATTATAGAGCAAATACTCCAATTGGCTAGGGAAAGGAGGTTACTAATGTGGAATGGCCACTGTATCTACATATTCCAGGACTTTTCACAGGAATTAGCCAGGAAACAGAATGGCTACTCAAGGTGAAGAAGGTCCTTGCAAGCTTGGGTATCCTTCATGGCCTTAAGCATCTAGCTAAACTCAGACTGCATCACAATGGAGTGTGGCATACATCTGACTATACAATGGCAACTGCAAAACTAGAAACCTGATTGACTAACTGGGTCTTTTATCCATGAGTAAATCCCAGCATAAGTCACAAATAAAAACCCAGTCAGCCACTTCTGCAGTCGCCACTTCAAATTAATCCGGCCATCCGAGAATAAAAATTGGCAAAGCCACCATCTTAGATTCTCCGTGAACACCAAAGAACCGCAACCTTCTCAACCCCAAATTACACCGGCTTCAACACTTACAAATTTCTGTCACACACACACACACTCCGGAAGTAAACTTTTCCAAACTTTTTTTTTTTAACCTAACAGTCCTCCATTACTGCTGCTCGCACCCGCCTCTATCCCGCACTCCCCACAAGATCGTTACTATACCCACTGGTACCTTTTCAGTTTCCCGGTGTCCTCCACATAGAATGCCCGGTCTCCAGATCACTTAAAATATTAACAGATTCCAAATGCTACTTCAGCCCAACTGCAAAACTCAGTCACCCCAGAACCACATGCTGGAGGACGGCAGCACCTCAGTGCTCGTACCACGTTATGTGCGTCACATTATAGCAGTCCCTGACTACAGAGTTGGAAAGTTGGAAAAAAAATAATTGGCTCCTGACCCAGGCTCTACAATTGCGACCCTTGCCCTGACTAAGTCCTCCAAGACTTGCAGTGTCAATCTGCCAGTCACAGCGCTGACAGCCATGCTGCCTTTATCACCTCAGTTTTACAGCTCAGACTCCCAGCACCTCACCTCAGCCAACATACAGTCCCCCTCACTCTCTCTCCACTACTACTTAAAAAAATAAATAAATAAATAACCATCTCTGAAGGAGTTGTGTGTTGGGGGGCACAAGTATGCTCAATACTATACCTAGCAACAGGGAACTACTTTTAGAGTTGTAAGAATATAGGCACTAAAACTAATATAAAATGACAAAAAACTTTAATTTTCTTTATTTATTCTTAGAAAAACTAAAGGGGGGCACTGTATATTCACAATAAACCACTCCAGGGTGTAGGTTATGCTGTCATTTACCCACATCTGGCGTGGATTTGATCACTCGGCCTGTGGCATTGTGACCACACTTGGCATGGGTAAATCCCAGTATAACCCACACCGTTATGGTTTATTGCTTAAATCACCCACAGAAGCCACTGCTTTCATCTCCCATTACTGGGAAATACTGAATACCCAGACTCATCCTGAGCATCAAAACTGAATGGGGCAGAGGTCCTAATGCCCAGAGTCAAAAGCAACAGACTCAGTTGTGGGAAATTCAACACCCGCAGCCACTGACTGAACAAATGGATACTGTGTCCCAGATGACCAAAGACCGAAGGAATAAATGGCAGGTGGTCAAACCCAAAAAGCAGCAGAACAAGGAAAATGACAGACTGGCTAGGAACTGTAAACTCCTGTACCAACGATATAGCAGGAGCCATAGCAGGGGATCAAGGACCTCTACCACAAAGTCCAACTCACTCACCAGAATTAGAATCTCAGTTATCAGGACCCGTAGAGACACACCAACACCCTTAAGGGAAGAACCTGGTCGATTACACTCACAAAGTCACTAAAGTACTGAGGCAGAGAACATAGCCAGCTTGAACACAGCCCTTACAGACTCAGACTTTCCTATCCAGCTGGCCTGAGGTGGTGGACGGGGAAGAGACAGAGTCCAAATCCAGAGTAGACTGCTCAAAGATTCTGCTCATCCACCACTCCATCTGATAGGTCCTTTCGTAGCATTACCAAAGACCTAAGTTTAAAGTGTTCCAGTGAATGATTATCAGGATCTAATGTGTGTTTTGCAAGGAGGAAGTCGCTGGTGGAGCTTGGAGAGGAATTTATATTGCTAATCACACAGGCCCTATGAAGTGTGTTAGAAGGAATAATTTCATGTTCAGTCTGACAAGGTACAGCATTCACTCCTGGCACATTTTCTCTTGCACACCCATCTTGGAACAGTGAAACATGTGCATAGGTTGAATTTGGCACCAAAGTAATGCTCCTGGGAAAAGATGGCCAGTGCGGATGGAAGCAGCTGGATGAGGACGTGCAAGTGGTATATCTGCGTGCTCTGCCAGGATGAGATCACCTCCACAGGAATTGGGGCCAGGGGGAGGCTAGGCAGTCACTGCCATGGAGGGAGAACAAAAAATAAGTGTGTTATTTCATGGGTGGAGCACCCTCAACTCATTTCCCCCACAAAACTTCAGAACTCGGCCCAGCAGCAGAGACTGAAATCGGGGATTGCCAGAGCCTGTAAGAGGTAAAGTGTCCTGCACTACAGCCTGACTGTTGTGAGGCACTTCCCAACCAGGGTCGGCACTCCATATATTGCTGCTGGCAGGTCACGTGTCACATCACGTGACCTACCCTCCTTCTTTACTAAGTGCCCACTTTCCCATTTGCAGGTTATAGGCACCAACCACTAGGAGTCACTGCACTTTCCACTCTAGCTCCTCTGTCCTCTCTATATCCCTCCTAGCTACTAGCTCACAGCTGTCCCACTAGAGGTCACTGCAGTTCCCTTGGATTCCTTCTACTACTACTTTCTGCACTCATCTGCCTATCTCTAAGCAACTACTAGTATCAAACCTGGTACCCTTCTCTCTAAATTCTACTGACTATCCTCTAAGCCACTGAACCAGGCCAACAACTTTCTCTATTTTTATGCTCTTAACCATACCTCACTCCCTCCTGCCCAGATTTAAAATATTGGCCCTGTCTACACTCTGTCCCTGAGCTGTGTCCAAACCCAGTACCCTTGCAGTCAGAGTCAGCTGCTCTACCTCTGTGCCACAGTGCCTACCTACTTTATTACTACCTTCTAAGCCTCTTAATCACTTCCCTACCCAATCTGCCAAAATATAAGTTTACCTCTTCTTCCTGCTGCCTTGCAGGATTTGAACCCTGCACCCTTGTTTCCAAAGTCCACAGTTCCACCACTCACCTAGAACACCTGCATATTTTTAGTGCAGGATTTCATAACTATAAAACAGCACTAACCCTGTGACACAACTAAAGTGTTATCTAAGTGCTTCTACAAGCCTGAACCCAGCTCCTGCTAGCTGACAGCCACGGTCTAGCTCTCCTGTTACCCTGGTCAAGACTTGAACCTGGTACTCTGTGCACCGGGCACATACACTGCCACCACACCATAGCAGCAACTAGACTCAGAGGTGATCTCTCACTATCTCCCTCTTTCATCCTAGTCCCCATTCTTTCCTCACTTCAGCTCCACCAGCCTTCCCAACTATGCACATGCATCCCTGCTCACCAGTCTATCTCTTCTCCTCCTCCTCCTCCTCCCTTCCACATACCCTAGTGTCCCTATTAACCCTCAGCCTCACTACTCCAGTGTTCCTACCTACCCTCCTGTCCTCCCCTCCTCCTTTACCACTGCTCCTACCCCTCCCTCCTCCTCCACACATCCCATATGCTCCTCTCCACCTCACCCCCCTTCCAGACATCACCTGTCCTCCCCCTACAGCCCCCTTGCACTTCTGATCACTCAGGCCTTCTCTGCCTGTGCTACCCTACCCACCCCTTGTACAACCAAACCCCATTCCTTATTCTATCGCTCCCGGCGTAAACTCTCCATCTGCCTCCCTCTGACCAGAGCACTTCTCCTCCTTCTGCTCCTAACAGGGAACATACACCCCAACCCAGGCCCTGCCCCCTCCCATCCACCCACTCAGCCCACTGGTCTTCGAGTAGCCTCCATGAACATATGCAGCCTGCTGAAGAAATTTGATGCCCTACAGTGCTGGGCCATGGCTCACCAACCAGACATCATAGCCCTGGTTGAAACCTGGCTGTCCAAATCAACTCCTGACTCATTTGTCTCCCTCCCAGGCTATACCTTATACCGGGAGGACCGAGTAGGCAAACGAGGGGGAGGCTGTGCAATCTACACCAGGGACACAATACCTGGACATGCACTCCCCAACCCTACCCTCATAAATGGGGCCCAGGCCCTTACCCTCAGACTCACCCCCAGACCCCTCTAGGAGCCCTCTCTATCTCACCACAGCCCTACGTTCCCCAAAGAACCAGCACCCAGCCCTGATATCTTTAACGGACTACCTAGCCACCCTCCACCATAAGGCAGAACAAGTCCTAGTGGGGGATCTTAATGTAAATTGGCTCAGCACCTCCTCATCCACCACCAGAGACTCATTTGCCGCCCAAGATCTGACACAACTCGTCACCCAGCCCACGAGACTTAACCCTAAGAGTGGTACCAGCACCCTGCTGGATGTTATTATAACTAACCGACCCCATAAAATCCAAAACATCCAGGTCCTCCTGGACTCCCTGAGTGACCACTCCCCTATCCTATTCCACTAGGTAGCCCCCAATCCCAAGCCCAAAGCCCAGACCACCCTCCGCAGGCGCCTCCGCCCTGGTGGGCTGAAGAAACTTAAGGCACTCCTCACCCAGATAGACTGGTCCCCCATTCAGCAGGCAACCAACATTGATACTGCCCTCACCTTTTTCACCCACACCTTCAACATGGCCTGTGATCTCTTTGCACCCTTAACCAAAACCCGGTCCAAAAAACAGAATGCACCCTGGGTTAGCCCGGCCCTCCTACAATTACTTAGAAACCGGGATAACCTCTGGCACCTTGCCACTGAAACAGGTCGTCTGTCTGATAGGCAAGCATACAATGCAGCCCGAAATAAATGCTCATGGGCCATCAGGAAAGCCAAGGCAGACCATTACCAGGCCTCCTTACCTCCTCCTGGGGCTCAGCCTGGACCTTCTGGGATAATATTAAGCAACTCAATGGTAAAGCTTGCTCCCCTGCCCCATCCCAGCTCACTAGAAATGGCACAACCTCCACCGAGCCTGCCACCATAGCTAACTGGTTCAACACCACTTTCACTGACCTTAGCTCAGTCCTCCCTAGTAATTTCTTTGACCCTTCCCCCAGCCAAACTCCCCCTGTCCTCCAGCACCCCAGCTTCCTCCTGCGAAAGATTTCCACCCGGGAAGCCAGACCCATCCTAATCAAAGCTCTCAATGGCAACAATCCCGGCAGTGACTCACTGGACCCAGCATCCTCAGGCTGGTGCTAGATGAAAGTCCTTGCACCTCTCACAAGCCTAATTAACCAGTCAGTCTGCCTGGGACAATTCCCCCAGCTTGGAAAACAGCCATTATCACACCTATTCATAAAGGAGGCGACAGGTCATCGCCAACAACTACCGCCAATCTCCATCCTCCCCCCCATCTCTAAAGCCCTGGAGAAAGTGGTGGCCATTCAAATCACTGATTATCTGGCTAAGCATAACATCTTATGCCCAGAGCAACATGGCTTCCATGCGGGTCACAGTACCAGCACTGCCCTTATTGAATTCTCCAACTTCCTACACTCCTCCTTGGATACCAGCTCCCTAGCTGGTGCAGTGTTCATTGACCTCTCAAAGGCTTTCAACACTGTCTCCCATCCACTGCTGCTGAATGCACTCTGCCTCACTGGTCTCTCGGCTGGCCCCCTGGCATGGTGTGCTAGCTATCTTGACACCCGATCCCAGTGTGTCAAGATTAATAGCACACTCTCCGACACCCGTCCCATTCTCTCTGGGGTCCCCCAAGGCTCCATCCTGGGCCCCCTTCTCTTCTCGCTGTATCTGAACACCCTGCCCAGTGCATGCTCTGTAAAAATTCTGCTGTATGCAGACGACGCTGTCCTTTGCCACCCACCGTAATCCCATCTCCTACAGGACTCCCTACAGCAGTCTTTCAACAGTGCCGAGGCTTGGTTTAAGGCGCAGACTCGTCATCAATCTTAAGAAAACCAAAACTATGCTCTTTTCACACCCCAAAACAAAGCTAGCAACCACCCACTCTATATCCTTCAAGCACCAACCAACCACTGGAACAAGTCTGCTCTACAAATGCCCTTGGGGTTACCTTCGATTCAGCCCTCACATTTCACAACCACATCGACGCCTCTAACATCCGCCACCAACACACGGTTTGGCATCCTATTCGCCATAAACCTGCCTTCCACCAAATGCTCTCCGCTAGCTGTTACATCGTCTGTTCTGTCCCTTTGTAGACTATGGTCTACCAGTATACGGTGCTGCCGACACCACTGCACTCAACAAAATTCACCTAACCTGAATAAAGCGTGCAGATTGATTACTGGTGTCCCCAGGCTCACACACACCTGTCAGCTATATGTCAATGCTAACCTGCTTACCCTGGATGAACGGCTCCAATACCAGACCTGTCTCCTCACCAAAAAAACCCTACTCGGGCTCTCCCCCACTGGGGTAACGGCATCCATCCACCAGAGCCCTCCCACCATTGCAACACGGTCTTCCTACAAGACCACTCTAAAGGTCCCCAGAACGAGAACCAGCCATGGCCAGAGGTCCTTCAGCTATAGAGCCCCAACCTGGTTTAACTCTCTCCCTGCCACCATCACCAATGCCATCACCATCTCCACACTCAAAACCGCACTTCCGAACCACATCTTCAGCACTCGTAACTGCTCCTGTCTCTGAACATAGCCTCCACCTCTTTCTCTTGACAATGCCCCCCGGGCAGCTCTCCACCCTACCATCCCCTCCACCACTTCCCTGTACACCATGCCTAGGTTTAACCTGGCCAGTGCCAGCTGTTTTCAATGTTTATCTACCAGAATGCTCACTTGATACCGACTTGTGTAATACCTGTTATCAATTACATGTACCCTGTACCCAATTGTATTTGTCTGACCACTATGTGACGTGGCACCTCTGGTGAATGCCTATTGATTTTTTGCAAATCTTTGCTATGTAACCGAAACGCAATGTATGTCTTTATGTGACAAAGTACCTTTGGAAACGAGCCTCTGGCTCAAAGGTTGTAAACTGATTCTTAAATAAATAAAATAAAAAAAAATAAAACAAACAGAAAAAACATAGAACTAGATGTTGTAGGCAGACACCAACTTGTAACAACTGTTATGTCCTAAGTAAGTCACCAAACATCAGCCACACAATATGAATACACCCAATAATAACATAGTAATTTACACTAGATAAGGACCGCTAGTCCCCCCCCTAGTTTGCCAGTATTTCCTGCCTGTATCAGTGGCCACTGACGATGCTTGGTCATTGGCTTTCACCTCTCTTTCCCACCATTAGGGTTCCATTATGCCTATTCCATGCATGTCTGAATCCCCACTGTGCTAACTCCCACTACCTCCTGGGGTAGGTTATTCCACGCATTCACTACCTTTTCAGTAAAGAAAAACTTCCTCACATTCCCCTTTATCCTGTCCCCCTCTAATACCATATCATGCCCCCTGGTCCTTGTACAGCTCCTATATTGAAAGATGTACTTTATTCAAGCCCTTAAGATACCGGAAGGTTTCAATCATATCTCCCCGCTCCCACCTCTCCTCCAGTGTATATGTATTGAGGTCTTTCATTTCTCCTCATATGTCTTCAGGTGCAAGCCCTGTTACTATCCTAGTTGTCCTTCTCTGGACTGCCTCCACCCTGTCCATGTCTTTGCAAAGATGTGACCTCCAGAACTGTAGTCCATACACCAGATGAGGCCTCACTAGCGTTTTGTACAGTGGCATCACCTCCTCCCTTCTTCTGCTAGTAATACCCTTTCCTATACACCCTAAATCCCAATGGCCCTCCCCACAGCCTTGTTACATTGTTTGGCCACCTTTAGGTCATCTGCGATGATTATCCCTAAATCCCTTTCTTCTCTGGTGACTGCTAGCAAGTCTCCCCCCCCCCATCCTGTAACTCTCCACAGGGTTTCTGTGCCCCAACCAGATGTGAATATAGCCCCTGTTAGTCACAGCAGCAACCCTTCCTAAACAAACATTTCTCTCCCACTTTTACAGTCCCCCCCCCCTCCAAAAACTCAACAGAATGACACTTACAAGACAGTCACTCGTCTCCGGAGGGAAGGCCAGCTCTTTTTGGGGTCAACAGTGACTCTGCCCCAACACTTTTGATTCTCAGTACAAGCCCCTTTGCATGGGTGCAAGTACAGAGCATAGTTATGGGAGAGGTAGGAGTGGGTGGAGGTGGGGTGTAAGCCACTAACTGGAGGCAGTTCTTGACATCGTTTGGTGGCCCGGTATATCCAGTTAGAATTTTTCTGTTCAGTGGAAGTCTGAGATATCAGGGCAGCCAGTGAACTAGGATAACTGTAAAAATGCAGCAGACTGGATCATGGCAGGTGAACCTCAAGTGCAGAATTCCCACACCCTCTCACAATCCATGCAACCCATGCATGTGGAGCGTCACCTCCTGCACATTGTGTATATGGTTCATTACTCTGTTTGAGGGTAACAGGTGTCAATATGTTAAGTGGAACTACTGTTTGCTACAGACATTTGGGGGAGAGATCAGAGTCATCTACCCTGCTCTATACTGTATGCAGTTAAAATCACAATTTCAGATGCAGTACCTAGGACATGACCTTACCTTCAGGTAGGAGAGGGCTACTTCAACTTCTCCCTCCACCCCCAATATCATACTCAGTCCATGTCAACCTTCAGTGATCTGAGGTATATGAGGTTCACAAAGTACACGAGTCAAGGATTAGACAGACAATTGATGCAGGGATCAGGCACATGCTCTAACAAGTCCCTTGTCCTCAAATGCTCAGCATTTATAGTAGTTAAACAGACCTAACCAGGAACAACTCCGATGTTTAGGAATCTGTACTGTATTAGCTTTCCAGTAGTTATTTTGGTCTTTTAACCACAATATTCAGTCAAGAGAGCTGTTTCTCAACTAAACAGTCATATTTAGATGGCAAACAGTGCAGTGAATTGTGGGATACTGAGAGTAGATAATCTCTTGTCTATCTTCTCTGTTTCTAACCCACTCTTCAACTCCTCAGACCCATAATACATTATGCTTTGCAAACGCAATGGTGCAACTAGGCCACAAGGTGGCGAAAGTGCATAAACAGTATTTTCAATGATCATTTAAAGAGTTTGGTGTTTTTAGGTAATCGTTGTCATCTTTTCTTTCTTTTTTCAGACAAACAGGAATTCTTAAGCTGTGGTCCTTTTCACTTATTTTGACTCTCTGGGACTTAGTTTACCTTCCTTTTATAAAGTGGGTATGAAATTTACTGCATCCTGATTGGTCAAAAGAGTCCCTGACCCATACTCTTACAAATAGACAAGTACCAAGTAGGAAACCCTTTCACCAACCAGGACGCAGTGCATCTAGAGATCCATGTCTCTCGTAAAAAAAAATAATTGATTTCTGACAGCCAAGTTTGTGAAGTAAAAGCATAAATACACCTTACTTGCCATACCATTTAAAAACACATTTTAGCCCCTTTTAAAACCTCTCCACCACCAGCAACAACCTAACAAACACTAACATTTAAAAAATAAAACAGTTAAACCCATCTACTTACCTTTTTGTCTATTTTCTCACTTTTTGATTTTTAGGTCTCCAGTCTTGTGTCTCGATTTTCTGTCTGCTGTCATACACCGTCAGAATTTTGTTCAATCTCACCACCATCTCCCACTCCACTCATTTGATCAGCCCATTCCCATACCTGCTCCCTTGGTTGCTTACTTGCCCAGTTACCATTCAATTTAAAACTATCCCACCACACTTGTTACAGGCACTGAACTCTCTTGGCAGTGCGCAGTATCTCACCCCCATGTCACTTATTCAGCTGCACCAATTCCTCTCAACTTACCAGGACCAAAATCAGGGACTCCTCCCCAGAAAATGAAGGAAAAATGAAATTAGCACAGCTTTTTTTATGATTACTGGCCCGTAATTGATGAGTGTTAGCGTCACATTTGCAGTCAGTAACCATGACAGAACGCTCTCATGTCATAGTTACTCAGAAAATGGGCGCACAGTGCTCTCTCTCCCTCTCTCTCTCACCTCGCCAATAGGTTCTGTCTCTTGCCCTAAAAACAACCACACTAAGTATTGTCTCTTTCACCTTGAAAACGTAATCTACTACTAATACTACTACTACTGAAATTAAACTAACTAAAAATGCAAATTGTAACATGGGGAAGAGAAAGGGTTGCACAGGATTGGTTCAACAACATCAGGTGTCCGTTGTTTAATTCTCAAGTAATCCATGATTGCCTGAGAATTAATCAATGGTAACGTGTACCCACATTTCTGTTCCCCATGTTAGTTTCCTGTCCCAAAAGAGTCTTAGCCTGCAATTCACAGTCGACAAACAGATGGCTGTCAAACAGGAATAGATATGCTTAAGTGAAATTTCTTGTAGTTCCGTCATAAGTAGCTTGAAAACATCTATATTTTATTTATTTAGTTAGTTCGTTTTTGTTTACCGGGTAGGCACACTAGCCACAGACATGACTATTTTCAGGCACAACTCGGGAGGTTACAAAGAAGTAAAGAGGACAAAGTAGGTACATTATGTACAAGGTAAAAATATTAGTACAAATAACAGTATATACAGAGTAAGGAATTTGGTTCAAACACAACAGCAAGATACAAATACAGCCATGGTGAGGCAGAGGGCAGTTTACAGGCAAATTTACAGAGAAGAACAGTGCCAAGTACATTATATATAGGGTAAAAACTTAGCATGAGTAGCATTATATACAAGGTAAGGAACTAGATACATTTGTTAGATGCCGATACATTCATGGCAGGGTAGGCACATTTTCAGGGTGAGCAAGGTGTGAATTACGAGAGTATTCCGAGTAGGTCCAGGGTGATTTTAGCCTGGAACCAAATTAAAGTGCAAGTACAGGTCTGCTAGTGAGAAATAGTGAAAATTTAATAAAAGCAGGGCAAAGCCTCAAGATACAGTATGAGTAGAGGCAACAGTAGAGGAGAGGGTGAGGTACCTAGGGAGGTTTAAAACACGTGCAGGAGGCAAGGTGAATAAGAAGTTCACGATGCTTCTTTTTAAAGAGGGCGTGACTTGGGGCAAATTGTACATCTAGGGGGGAGGGAGTTCCAATGTTTAGGAGCAGCATGGGAGAATGCACAAACACACTTAGAGGTTTTGCATCTTGGAATGCATAAAAGGGATTTATCACCTGATCATAGGTTATAGGTGGAGGACTGCGGGAGCAACATGGAGGCAAGTGAGACAGTGGTTTTACTCCGCGAGTGACGCTATCAGATAAAGTGCCCAGGGAGAGTAGTCTATGTGTGGTGGGTGAAGGCCAGTTCAGATCTGCATACAGTTGGCAATGATGTTTGAGCCACGAAGAGGCAAAGGCATACCTACATATATTATTGTACATTATGTCCCATTTCCTGACAGTGGCCTCTGACGCGTTAAGATAAATGACGGCACCACAGGTGAGTGTAGGGAGTAATACGCCATGAGCAATGGCCAGTCTAGCAGAGGATGTAAGGGCATGACTAGTTTTGTAGGCAATTCCAATTTTGCTATTCACAGATTTACAGGTAGTCAAGATATGTTGGTCAAAGTCCAGGGTCCTATCAAGTAGGACCCCCAGGTATTTGAAGGAGCTCACCGACGCCAGACTAGAGCCATCTGGGCAAGGTATCATGAGCTGATTCTGATAGGATTTTAACTTGCTAACAGCCAAATAGCATTGACTGAGTTTTTCTTACATTGAGTATAAGTTTGTGCCTGGAGAGCCAAGAGTGAATGCTAAGAGATGTTTGATAAGTAGCTTTTAAACCAGGCTACCGATTGGTCTGAGCAACCAAGGGATCGAAGGTTAGCCAGTAGTAGGGGGTGGTCCACAAGATCAAAAGCTTTAGTCAGGTCTATAAATATTGCACCTATTAGGAGACCAGAATCCATAGCACATAGGGTGTCATTTGTGAATTAGTGTAAGGCGGTGGAGGTACTGTGTCCCTTACGGAAACCATGCTGGGTAGGTGAGAGGAGATTATGTTTAGAGAGAAAGTTGACGAACTGTAAAGCCACTAGTTTTCTGAGTACCTTACTCAGAGCTGAGAGGATGGCTATGGGTCAATAATTGGAAATATCTTTTTTGTACCCTGTTTTAAAGACTGGCGTGATTCTAGCTAATTTCCATATGTCAGGGACATGACTATGACAAAGGGACTGGGTAAAAATCCTAGACAGAGGCCCAGCAATAAATGGAGCAGCCAGTTTTAAAAGCCTAGGCTCAAGGCCATCAGAGCCTGGACTAGTGCAGTCTGATATGGTGTTTAGGAGCTTAAGGACTTCTGTACTGGTTATGGCTTTGAAGTAAAAAGGGGCTGCCTAGGGTCGTGGTAGGTGGATGATGCTGGTGGTGTTGATTTGAAAGCTGAGGTAAGGTAAGACTGATCAGAGAAGTGGGTTTTAAAAGAGTTGGCAATAGTTGCTGTATCATTGTAGTGATGCCGTTTAAGACCATGTCATTCATAGAGTGAGACTGCTTGGATCCCAGAAAGCTTTTTATATGGGTCCAGAATTTCCTTTAGTCACCTGCCGTGTCCAGTAGAAACCCTTTGCAATATGAACTTTTGGCTAGTTTGATCTGCTTTTTACAAGAGTTCCTCAGAGCTCTATAGGTGTTATAGTCACATGAGAGACTCGTGCATTGGAATTGCCTCCAGCTTTTGTCCCTAGACAGGATAGAGGCCAAGAAATCTTTATGAAGCCACCTAGTTTGTTTGCCACGGACACAATAAGTGATTGTGGCTGTGTGTTTATCTTGGAGTGCACCAAATCTAGCTAGGAAGTAGTCAAGTGTAGCTTGTGCGTTATGGGTCTGGTGGAGGTAAGACCAATTGATTTTGGAGACATCATGCAGGAATTTGGCTTGATCAAGAGCAACATAGTTTTGAAAAGTAATGTAACGCAGTGGAGGAGAAAGGACCCCAGAGTGGTGCCAGACACAGAAGATAGGAGAGTGGTCAGAAATGACATCAGTTAAGGTGCCTGTAGCAGCAATTCTATCAATGCGAGTTGTTAGAATCCAGTCAATCAGGATACTGGTAGTCGCGGAGGATGTTACCCTCGTAGGGTCAGCTATGATCTGGTATAAGTTATAACTTTGCACTAGAGAATAGAGGTTATCATGACTTTGGCCGATCCAGTTAAGGCTCATGTCACCAAGAATAAGTAACTCATTTTGTTCTACCACAGGGACAATGTGGTCTAGCATCTCGGAAAAACCCAAGTAGCAGCACTTGGGTGGGTTGTAAGCAAGACAATGTGCATCTTTTTGTGCCTAAGAGGAGGAGAGCACGAAGTGACTAACAGGCAGAGAGAGGAGGGCTTTTGGCAAGAGAGATGTTAAGATGTACCTTGTAGTATATTGCTACTCCCCCACCCCGCTTTCAGGAGAGTCTATTGCACCTGAGAATACTATAGTTTTTCATTATACAAACTGAATCAGGGATTGAGGGCTTGAGACAGGTTTCGGACTATGTAATTTTTTTTTGTTTGTTTTACTTGGTCTATTGGCTCAGAAACACATACCCTAACTACACAGTAATGTGTAATTACTCAATAATCTTAAATCTCTCATTCTCTACTGCCTTGGTCCCTTCTTCATGGAAACATGCTGTGGTCCTCCCTCTACCAAAAGAGGGTGAATCCTCATCCACTGGCAACTATCACCCCATTTCTCTCCTCCCTATCCTTGTCAAGCTTCAAGAACACATTGTCCTCTCCCAACTCACCTCTTTTCTATCTGACACCTCTTTTTTCACCCCTTTCCAGTCTGGTCTCAGGAAAAAACACTCAACCACCACCTCTCTCCTACGGCTCACAGACTCCATCCTAACTGGGATGGACAATGGCCAAATTACCTCTGCCATTTTTGTCAACCTGGCCAAGGCCTTCGACACCGTCTCTCACTCTCTTCTCCTCGACTCACTCATGGCAGCTGGCCTATCGTCCTCTGCCACAAACTGGTTCAAGGCCTACCTTATTGGCAGAACCAATCAGTTAAGATCTTGGACACCACTTCCCCTCGCCTCCTGATTAGCACTGGTGTCCCCCAGGGCTCACAGTATTAGGGCCCCTCCTATTCACCATCTTCTTAAATGACCTTCCCTCTATTTGCTCCCCATCCTCTGCTATACATAAGTATGCTGATGATACAGTCCTGTATGCATCTCGCTCCTGTCCTGATGAGGTTACAACCAGCTTACAGCAAGATTTCGACACCGTTCAGCTCTGGGTTGCTAACCATCAACTTTTCCTCAACACCAAGAAGACTGTCTCCATGACTTTTGGCACAAGGCAGAGACTCTCTAGGCTTCCCTCCCTACCCACTTTCCTCACCCTTGATGAGACTTTACTTGCAGACACATCCTCCTTCAGGTACTTTGGTGTTTGGTTGGACCAACATCTAAACTTCTCTGGACATATTGACGCCATCCAGAAAAAACTGCGCTCCAAGCTTGGTGCCCTGTTCAGGAATCGTAGTTGCATGCCTCCTACGGCTAAGTGTGAACTTGTTCAGAAGATGATACTGCCCATTTTCAACTACTGTGACGTAGTCTATGGTGCTGCCACTAAGTCTTCCCTGGCCAGACTGGACACCCTCTTCAATTCCTTCTGCCACTTTGCCCTGGATGCCCCCCCCTGCACCAATTACTACGAATGTTATCGTGCCCTATCCTTCCCCTCTCTTACAAATAGGTATTTCACACTGTGCTAAATTCACCTCCAAGCACTGATTGGGTGAGCTCCCTTCCTACCTCACCTACTCCTTTATAACACCCCCAACCCTCCCATTCCCTTAGATCAACTGACTCCTGTACCCAGGATGTCCCCCCGAGGATCCACCCAAATTGGCCAATCCGGTTACTCTCACTGCCTCGCACAAATTTAGAATTCCCTTCCACCTCAAATCTGGCACTAATCTTCTGGCTACTCCATCAGCTCTGCCCCCAATAATTACCTTGCACCTAGCTGCTCCTGCCATGTCCCTCCCTAATTCCCTCCTCTAAGCCCTGGACAAGCCCTTCCTCTCTACCCTCACCTTAATTTTACCCTGTGCACACCCACCCCCCAAATCTCTAGTCCTCCTTCCCCCAAATTGCTCCCTTGCTGGCCTCCCTTGATCTCTTACAGAATGTAAAGGACCCCGAATGTTCTCCATGGGTCCCTTTCCTACTCCCCCAAGGGGCTTGCATCTCTGATCTACTCCCTTCCCCCCACCATCCTAAAGGGGTCTCTCTGGGACACTGCTTTATCCCCTTCTCTCATGTCCCACCAGTCCCCTTGAAGGGTTCCTCGCATCCTGAGGGAGTCTCCAGGGACATGACTCTTCCCCTTCCCCCACCTCATCCCTCATTTCCCTTTTCTTTGACGTATTTACTTGTTTACTTATTAACCCAGCACTTATTATTGTCCACTCTTTCTACATGTTATGTGCAATACTGTTGTAACACTGTTTGTAACACCTACCTTACAACTGTATGGTAATGTTGATCTTTTAACTCAAATGTTTAATTTCTCATTTCTATTGTACCCCTTCACCCCAGGTTGCACCGGAAGACGAGCGACTTGCTGCCCAGTGTATCTTCCTGGTGAAATATTTCAATTAATAAATAAATAAATAAATAAATAATGTATGCCACATATGATTTTCCAGATTGCCTCCATGTCTTTTATTAAATATTAAAAAGAAACTGCTTAAACAGTGGAACCTAAAAACAACAAAAGCACGCACCTTGGATCAATGTCTATCAAACCAGAAGGTTTTAGGTTTCAAACTCTCCTATTTTTTTTAGTTATCGGGTGGCAAAAAAAGGCTTAACATTTTAAAAAGCTGAAACTTTTGCATTTCTTTGTACCTCTGTAACTTTGCCTCCCCAGAACCGATCTACATGGAATTTACAGGATCAAGAGTTCCTGGCACAGAGCCTGTGCCTTCTAAACTTCATGTAAATCAGTTGTAAGGGGACAAAGTTATTAATGTGCAATGCTGGGTGTAAAAATCACAGCTAAAAAAGATGTAAGCCTCAGTGTACTACCATCTGTAGGTCGGCAAGGGAATTGCAGCAACAACTTAAACCACTGATGGATGTGTGCACTATCCAATAATAATGCCTGAGTTCTGTGCACTGTCTACTAATAATGATAGAGTTCTGTGCCCTCTGAGGTAAGGATGAATCACTAATGGATGTGTGCACTGTCCACTAATAATGCCAGAGATCTTCCCTTGTCAATCTTCACCATTCATTACTGCTTGGGTTAAGCTGGAGGCGCACACCCGCTATGGAGTTTTTTTTTTGAGTCGGCCTGGGCGGCGCTACCGAGCGCCGACGCACGCGCCATGCGCAAGGGGTGGCCGTTAGTGCCGCAGACCTCCTCTATCTCAGTTCTGTTTCTCCCGCCGCTGAGGCTGCACCTGCCGCGCCGGTAGCGATAGTGTTTCGGTTCTTCAAGACCTCGCTTTCTCAGAAGTTTTTCATGACTCACACGATGCCGTACACCGGTAAGACCGTCCCTTTTGTTTTCTATCTACGGCGCTGAGTGCTTTATTGCTTTTTTTCCTTGTTTAGTTCGCATCATGTCCAGTTCGGGAGCAAGGTGTAAGTCGAAGGCGGGCCGCGCTCCTATGCATCGGTGCTCCTGTGGCCGGCATTTTTCCATCTCGGACCGGCATGATATCTGTCTCCGTTGCCTGAGACCCAACCATAACATGGACGTGTGCGACGCTTGTTTCTCCATGGACCGTCGTGTCCTCGAAGTCCGAGCGTTCAAGCTCGGCAAGGCCCCACCGACCTTCGGGGGACGGCGTCGCTCCAGGGACTCCCAGGTAAGACCTCTAGGCCCTTCCCCCGGGTCCCCTCCCGGGCCTATATGGTCCACGGAGGAGGAGGCTTCCTCCTCTTCTCTTGCCGAAGAGGAAGCTTTTCTCGCGGTGTCGGGGAAATGTCGTAGTCCCATCCGGGGCCGCGACGGGGACACCACCTCGGCAGTCACCTCCTCGGTGGTGCAGGCTCCCGTGTTCGAGGCCCACGCCTGCTGGGCCTGGCACCGTGGACCTCAATGCCGCCTTCTGGTGCCGTTGGGATCCGGCACCGCTATGGTGCCGGTGATCGAGACGGCGCTGCTGGCGTGCCGCAGGCCTGGTTTGCGCCCGGCGCACTGGTTAGTCCACGCCAGGGGTGGCGCTGCAGGCCTAACTGGCATGGCAGGGGAGACAGGACCGGGCCTAGCTGTCGCGGGTGGGCTAGGGTCGTCCGGCGCCGTCCCCTGCACCGGCGCCATTTATGGTGCCATTCCTCCGGGGAACCCTGGGGTTGCCAGCATCGAGGTTCTGCTGGTCTCGTCCTCTTCGGAGGTCGATGATTCGGATGAGGACCCATCCTGGCTCCCTGACTCTTCGGGGTCGGGGTCCCCGGTGGCACGGTGTGCTAGGCGGCACAGCGGGCCCCTCCCACTGTCCCCACTCCTAGCCTCCCCTGAGGGCCCTCGGGCTAGGGGTGGCCCTGGGTCCTGGGGGTGATGTAGTGGGACTGAGGGGGCCCTCCTGGGTGTCTGAGACAGCTACCTCCCGGTGCTGTTGCCGCCTCAGGTGGGGGAACGCTGAAGTCGAGGAGGAGGGCTCTCGGAGTCCGAGGGTAGAGGGGCGGGGACGTCGCCTGTCTGCTGGCCACCGTGGGGTGGCTAGGAGTCGAGCGCCCAACCGCCTTCCCTCTTGGGCCCCAGGGTTCCTCCGTGGTGTTGCTGTGGACTGCCCTTCTGGATCCATGCAGTCCCGGTTCATCACAGGAGGATCCCCTGGGCTCTTACAGGCATCGCATCCCCAGGGTCTCGCCTTGCGGCCTGGTTTGTTGTCCGGATCCCGCCAGCTCGGGCCCGCTCTCGGATTTCAGAGCCCCAGCAGAGGTCAGTTGCTCTTCGCAGGTGCCCTTCTCCAGTACCTCTGCTACCACCCCGCTCTTCCAGGCCATGTCGGTCCTACAGGTCCGTTATCCTGGGAGCAGTTCAGAGGTTCTGCGCGCCTTCCCTCATATGCTAGACATATGCATGAGCAGGTCTTTCGACTCTCCCCACCGCCGCTGCAATCTTCTGGACATTCGAGCTCTCCATCATCCTCGTCTTCCTCCTCTGAGGGAGAGGAACCCCTTGCTCACCTTTCTTCCGACGCTGATTTCACAGAATATCAACAATTCCTTTCGAGGATGGTGAGGGATCTTCGAATCTCTTACGTTAGGCGAGACAATACTGAACGGGAGACGCGTGAATTCCTTGGAGAATTCAGTGCCCAGCACCTGGTGGTACCTTCCTGGCCTATCCCCTTCCAGGAGGCGTCTATCCGTTCCTGGCAGTCGCCAGCCGCCCTTTCTCCAGCCCCGGCAGACTGTCGTCGAAGGTATTGTGCCGCCTTGGAATCCCTGGGTACCCTTCCCAACCTGTCCTCGGGTTTGGTCTACCTAGAGACTCCTTCTGGGCATCGCCACCTGGCGCACGACCGTCCACCGGATTCGGGATCCCTACAATCCGACCGGTGGGGGCGAAGAGTGTTCTCTTCTTCGCGTGTGGTGGCTTGCATTGCATCACATCAGGCTCACCACGCTGCCTACAATCGGCATCTGTGGTCGATGCTCTCCCAGCTTTTAGCATCAATGCCTGATGCAGAGCACACCAGACAGGCTATTGCCCTCTCTGCTATAGGCCTGGAGCTGGCAAGACACCAAGCAAGGGCATCTTATGACGCCAATGAGGTGGCTTCTAGGCTTGCAGGGACAGCGATCTGCATTAGGGAGGATGCGCTGGCTTGCCTATCAAGGTTGTCACCCCTGGCCCGGCGTAGGGTGATGCGCTCCACTTTCTGGGGGACCCGTCCTTTTTCCTCCAGAGCTAGGAGACTTCTGCAGGGGCTTCCTCCATCTCCCCATCCTCGGGGGGCACCTCCTAGCTCTTCTCCTACTTAGGCTTCTCTCTGTATAAGCCAGGGTCTTCCCCTTCTGTTTCTCACCAACAGGAGGCTGGGGGTCTTGTTCCCTCAGGGTTCTACCCCCCTTTTTTTAAGGGGGAGAGGGCTTGGTACTCACCTGAGTAGATGAATGGTGAAGATTGACAAGGAAGATATGAAAATTACGACTTCACCGAATTCTTGATCTTCTCTTGTATCTTCACCATTCATTACTGATACCCACCCACCTTCCCTCAGTGGCCTCCTTCTGTATGCCTCCCTCCGCCTCGTTCCTCTTCCTTCCCTTGGCCTTTATGCCAAAAAAAAAAAAAACCTTTTGTTTTTCCATTCTTAGTGAATGGATCCCCTTTTTTCCTCAAGGTAAAGAGGAACGAGCATGGTTGTACTTTCTTTAATTCTGAGGGAACTCTTTCTGACCGCCCTTAGGGTGCGATTCCTAAATACCTTCTTTAGGTTATGCAGTTTCCCAGCTTAAGAGGCCATGTTCTGACGCTGCCTCGCAAAATTTAGAATCTCTGGCAGGTATTATTTGACCTCTTCCAGCTGCTGATTGAACTTCTCAGCTCTGAGCTCTGCTTGCCTTGCCTTAGGAGTCTGATTGAGTTCCACTCTATCTTTCGTACAAACTGCCTCAGTGAAGGCATAGTCTTCCCATACACTGCTGTGTTAGCACTTAACAAGGTGCTAAGAGACTTAGTCCCTTCCTGGGTGGGCACTCTTCCCGAACAGGTTCTGCCCGGCAGTCTAAGAGCCCTCAGCTAGGATGTAGGGACTTGGCATGTTGAGAGTTCAGAGATGTTATCATTCTAATCTGTTCAGGTGGTTCAGTTGAACCTCCCTCAGTCCTAGCAACTGGGATTCTTGCTCCCTTGTTAGTCTCGAGCCTATAAGCCTCTCAACCAATGCTCGATGGGCACTGTTCTCCCTCTCAACATGCCTCTTTTTCTTCTTCTTCTTCTACTTTCCCTTTCCTTCTCTCTGTTCCTCCCCTAGAGCCGCCCCAGAAAGGAGGCCCTGCGGTCCCTTAGGGTAGGAATTCTCTCTCCTCTGTCTATTCTCTACTGGCTTATTCCTTTTTCAGTTTATATCCTTTCCTTTTTCTATCCCTCGGCTCTCTTGCCTTGCTTTCCTTTTTTCTTACCCTTTATTTTCGCCTCTCCGGCTAACAGAATTGAGATAGAGGAGGAGTCTGCAGCACCTAACGGCCGCCCCTCGTGCATGACGCAGTACGTCGCACTCGAGGGTGGCACCATTGGAGCCGACTCCAAAAAAAAAACTCCCATAGCAGGTGCGCACCTCCGGCTTAACCCAAGCAGTAATGAACGGTGAAGATACAAGAGAAGATCAAGAATTACGGTAGGTACGTAATTTTCATTTCTGTGCTCTCTGAGGAAAGGATGAATCACTGATGGATGTGTGCACTGTCCACTAATAATGCCCGAGTTCTGTGCTCTTTGAGGCGAGGTTGAACCATTGATGCATGTGTGCCCTGTCCAGTAATAATGCCTGAGTTCTGTGCCCTCTGAGGTGAGAATGCATCACTGATGGATGTGTGCACTGACCACTAATAATGCCTGAGTTCTGTGCTCTCTGAGGTAAGAATGAATCCCTGATAGATGTGTGCACTGTCCACTAATAATGCCTAATTTCTGTGTCCTAGGGCACTGGACAGGGCACATGCGGTGGATGCCCTCTACCTGGATTTCGGTATGGTCTTTGACTCGGTCCCACACAGTAGTCTGACCTGCAAGTTGAAGAGTCTGGGAGCAGGGAGGAAACTGGTCAGATTGGTCGAGAACTGGCTGCAGGGTAGACAGCAGAAGTTAGTAGTGGGGGGGGGGGCAAGGCATCTGAATCAGGGACAGTGCTAACATGCACCAAAAGGGCAAAAGTTGCATCTTTCCCAAAATTAAGCCCTCTTTCCTTTGTCAGTGGGTCCAAATTGATGCACCTACTCTAACAATATCTATAGAAAGGGAAAAGAAAGGGAACGTGAACTGTTCAAAATCTGTCAATGATTATTTTTGACTCAGTATGTTCCTGTTTAGACTCACATTTTTTAACACTAGTGGGTCCAGTTCAACCACACTCAAAGAAAAGAGCGACACACGCAGATTTCAATTTCCAAAAGTTTCAAGAATTTATTACTAAACGAACATACTCAAAGGCTCCCCAGCACTTCAAGGGTATCAACCCTCTTCATTGGGGAGGGGTATGTTCAACCCATGTTTTAAACTCCCCAGCGCAGTAACTGATCTGAACCCAGGGCAGTAACAAGTGGTGTACCACAGGGCTCAGTACCGGGACCGGTTCTGTTTAACATTTTCATAGCCGACACTGCAGTAGGGATTAACAGTAAGATCAGTCTCTTCGTGGATGACACAAAGATTTGTGTCAAGGTAGATGGGGTAAGGGAGCAAAAGTACTTCAGGAGGATTTGGCAAAACTAGAGGAATGGTTTCATACTTGGCAGCTTGGTTTCAATGCCAAGAAATGCAAAGTGATGCATTTAGGAGGCAAGAACCCAGGACACAATTACTGGCTGGAGGGCGTCCCATTAACAAAATCTAAGGAGGAGAAGGATCTGGGAGTGCTGGTAACTGGGGAGATGAACCACTCTGCTCAGTGCAGGAAAGCAGCAGCGAAGGCAAACAGGATGCTAGGGTACATAGCAAGGGAGATTACTTATAGGAGTGGGGAGGTCATCTTGCCCCTGTACAGGTCCCTGGTGAGACCATACCTAGAGTGGGACATCAAAGTACTGGAGGGGGTACAGTGCAGGGCAACAAAAATGATCCTGGGGTTGGGGGACAGACCATATGAGAAGAGACTGAGAGCGCTCAATATGTATACCCTGGAGGAAAGAAGGGAGCGAGGGGATATGATTGAGACCTCCAAGTACTTGAAGCATTTAAATAGAGTCGACACCAGGTGTATGTTCAGTCTGAAGGGCGGAAAGGAAACCAGGGGACACTCTATGAAGTTGGAAGGGGGCAGGTTCAAGAGGGAACTGAGGAGGCACTATTTCACAGAAAGGGTGGTGGCAGGGTGGAATGCTGTGCCACAGGAAGTTGTATCGCTGCAGAGTGTTGTCAACTTCAAGAAGGGGTGAGACAGATTCAAGGGGAGGGTACAAATCAGGAGGGGGTGCAAGATGGGGGGAGGGCATATGAGGAGGGGTGCAGCTGCAGTCTAATGGACTGAAGTGCTGCACACTCAAGCAGACTAGATAGACTGAATGGCCTGTATCTGCTGGCAATTTCGTATGTTCATATATTCGTTTGTCCTCTGAGGTGAGGATGAACCACTGATGCATGTGTGCACTGACCACTAATAATGCATGAGTTCTGTCTCCTCTGAAACTTTGCCTCCCCTGAACCAATCTACATGGAATTTACAGGATCAAGAGTTCCTGACAAAGAAGGTGTGCTTTCTAAATTTCATGTAAATCAGTTGAAAAGGGGCAAAGTTATTAATGTGCAATGCTAGGTGTAAAATTCACAGATAAAAAAAGATGTACTGTAATCCTCAGTGTACTACCATCTGCAGGTTGGCAAGGGAATTGCAGCAACAACTACCAGAGTTCAAATCGCCTCTGTGTTTAAATATATGTATTTCCCATAATGCACAGCAGCCAACTCCCAAACATCAAACATAGCAAAAAAACTGAGATGATTCCAGTTTACAAAACAAAGTCAGTCAAAATGAGCACATATTCTGAAATGCTGATCACATCCGCAAGTAATCAGTAATTGTTCACCATTGCAGCCACAATATAAAAAAGTTACAAATGTAGTTTCTCCAGTCAGGGGGTGAGCTTCTCTTTTGTCTTCCCCATGGTAGAAACCTTAATACTCTCCTGGAACCTTTCTAAGTTTTCACTGCAAATTTGCTTTTATGCAAATGTAACATGAGGAAAAAAAAAACATAAGAAAAATGATGAATCTTTTTTCTTCCCCATGTTACAAGAAGATTAACCTACTCCTGAGCGTGGGTCTTTCAGGGATTACTGTACCCCTCCACCAGTCATACATCAATCACTGAGAGACCTACACTCTGTCATGGGTTAAGGCTTACATGAAGTATAACAAAATATTGAACCAAAAGCAAATTGCTACCTCTTTCTCTTCCCTGTGAAGCAGGACACAAGCACCAGCCAGCACTGTAAAAAGACAATCTTTTAGAACAGCAACAGTTGAAAAAAAAATGATTCTTAGAAAAAGGGGAGGGGAACAAACTCTACATTGAGAGGCTTACTATCATAAAACTGCCACACAGTGGCAGGAACTCGCACAGACTTTTTTCTTTTTTTTTCTTTTACACTGCAGTGGTGATTTTCATATAATCTTTCCCATTTTTGAATTTTTGCTTTTATTATTTTTTTCAAGGGACACATTTTATAACTGCAATATGGCACTCTAGGGGTGTTGGTTGACCATGGTTAATGCACTTCCAGATGCTAAAGAAACTTGGAGCAAGTGCCTCCTGCCTTATTACGTACCTGGGCATGCATTAACCACAGACAACTAACATCCCTGTCATGGCTTATTGTTTACTTCATGTCTGGGTAAGTATATAAAAAGATGGAGTAATAGTTCAAGGGGGGCACTGCACAAATATTCAAACCTTAGTGCCATGGCAGAACTAAAATTCCTTACTTGGAATATGCAAGGGATTAACCACCCCATTAAGAGAAAAAAAATCCTTACACACTTGAAAACATCCAAAGCAGACACAGCACTCCTTTAGGAGATGCATTTGGTGAAGTTAGCCAGGGGGTGGGTGAATGCAAAATTCTCCAGTACTGCTACCACAAAACATAGAGGGGTAAACTATCCTTGTCACTAGGACATGCTCACTTATAGTAGAAAAAGTACAATGGAACAAATCTGGCCGCTTGAAGGGTAATGATCTATGGCAAAATGCCATTAAGCTGCCCGACTATTGTGAATGTATATGCCCCAAAAGTGGATGATCCAAGCTTCTTTTATAATCTGGCCCAGACAATAACAAATTCAACCCTTTGCCGTCCTCGATTTATATAGGAGGGGACCTAAATGTGGTATAGGGCCCTCTCTGGGAAAGGTCACAAAAAGAACTAGGTGATCCCTCTCACAAACATTTCCTGCGCACAGAGCTGAGAGTATCTGATCCTTGGCAGGCGGTACATCCTAAGGTGCACGAACTACACTCACCGCTCTCACAGGTATGGCACTTGCTGTCACATTGATTACTTTCTAGTCAGCTCCCAGAACCTGATCAAGGTTGTAGACTCGTAGATTCAACCCATCCTCCTTTTTTTTTTTCCTAACTCTATTTTTCTTCCCCACCACCGAACTCTCTCTGGCGACCTCCGATCCACCATCTCACCTCCTGCATGACCCAGTTAGCCCCCTCCACTCCTCTCCAGCACCGGCATCCCTGGATCTGCCCTCCAGGGAGAGGTCGCGCCCCCACCCAGGGCACTGTATCTTCAAATATTGAGTCACCGAGCTGGAGAGGGAGGGGAGAGCGGAGGGGGCCGGGCCCAACTTCAGGAGTGTGGACCATGGAAGGAGGTGCCATCGCCTATCAGCGGAGGGGGGTTTTTTGGTTTATGCCCCTGTGAAGCCCGGCTGCCAAGGCAATGTATGCTGCAGCTCCACCCACCTAGCATACGCCACAATGCTTCTGTCAGCAATCTCCAGCCTCTGCCAGAGGTCTCTCCTCGAGCGTTGTCTCCCCAACTCTCCGCGGGGAGGAGACAGCTGTCCTTCGGATGCTCAATCTCCTTCCCCCCTCTGCCGACACCCAGCAGCCCAGGCTTATTTCCAAACCCAGGTCGCCGGTGTGGCGCGAGGTGTGGCATCCAGTGCCTCAACCCTCAGCACCACCAGACCAGCCCTCAATCCATCCTCCTGTCCAACCAGGCACCAATGGCATTAACAGTCATGCTTCCCCAGAATATATCAAAATCTGCCAGGAGGAGAACTAATCCATTCTTATTAAACTTCACTGAGTTTAAAACTTGGGTGTGCAAGGAAATGCAAACATATTTTGACTTAGAGTAAGGTCGCCACCTTTGGATGAGATGAAAACTGGATGGTAACCCACATCCCAAACTCTGCCTCTGGCTCCACCCCTTTTTTTATGACTGATGAGCCATTTGTAATGTCAGAACAGATTTTAAAAGTGATAGGAAATCATTTGTATACTGTTACTTCTTTATTTTTTTTATTCTTTGGCCACCAGGTAACTCCCATTGGGCATAACGCCCATTTACACGGGTGACCCAGCAGCACAGGGAGGTTAAGTGACTTCCTCAGTGTCACACAGTATGCAACTGGAGGCTGTGTGAATTACACCCAGGTTTGCTGGATGTACCAAGCTCATTCACAACGTGTTGCCCTAACCTCTTTTAAACACTTTCCCATTTTCCTTTCCATGTCAGTCATGTATTCTGATATGCTTTGGCCAATGTTTGAGAAATTAATTATTGATGTTTGTGGTAACCTCAATTCTGCATTGTGTTCCCTTTACCTCAGCAGCTACTGCAGTTTCCTTTCATGTTTCTAAGACATTCCACAGTTTCAGACACACCATTCCATGCTATTCATCTGAATGGCCTGTAATGGTGTAGCTAATATCATGGAATGTTCAGGGAGTATAAAAAATGAGAGCAGCAGCAGCTGAGGACTCAGGAGAGAAGTAATCAGTGTAGTGATGAAGGCAATAACAATTAGATAATTAGCAAAAAAGGGTTTAAACATGTCAGAATATGAGACAAACAAAGAACATATGAAACATATATATATATATATATATATATACACAGAATAAATGATAGGTTACTGTAGTATATATAGATATAATTCCATCAAGGAGTCTTAATGAGGTCAATAAGCCACGAGCCAGAAGGGCGAGTGGCATTGTTTTATTTATTTCAAATGTTGTTAACCAGGTAAACTACACTGGGCCTCATGGCCCTTTTACAGGCTCAGCCTGGGATTAAATAAAACATGCTTTAAGTCTATAGGCTGCCTCTTTGGCACTCAGGACCCAGTCAGTGAGAATCCTTGATTCCATCTCCCCTCCACTCCCCATCAACACTGGTGTCCCTCAGGGCTCAGTGCTTGGTCCCCTACTCTTCTCCATTTTCCTTAATGATCTTCCTACAGCCTGCTTATCCTCTTCTATCCACATGTACGCTGACAATACTGTTTTGTACAGTTCCAGCAAAAACCCTGCTGCTGTGCAAACCAGCTTACAACATGACTTCAACCAAGTTCAGCTCTAGTTTGCTTCTCACTAGCTTTGTCAAAACGCCAAGAAGACAGTCTCAATGACCTTTGGTACCAGGCAGAGACTCTCTAGGCTCCCAGCCCTACCCACCTTCCACACCCTTGATGGGACCATCTTGGAGGACACCTCCTCATTTAGATATCTGGGAGTTTGGCTGGACCAGCACCTCAATGTCTCTGTGCATATCGATGCTATCCTGAAGAAACTGCACCCCAAGCTTGGTGCTCTGTACAGGAATCGTAGTTGCATCCCGCTGATTGCGAGGCGCAAAATTGTCCAGAAGATGATACTCCCCATCTTTGACTACTATGACATAGTCTATGGTGCTGCTCCCAAATCTTCCCTGACCAAGCTGGACACTCTCTTTAACTGCTTCTGCCACTTTGCTATTGACTACTCTTCCTGCTCCCACCCCTGTGAACTCTATCGCTCTCTAACCTTCCTTCCACTATCTCACAGATGCATCTCTCACTGTGCCAAACTAACCTCCAAATTTTGGTTTGGGGGGGGGCTACCCTCCTATCTCTCATCCTCTCTCTCCACTCCACCTCTCCCCACCCACTCTCTCAGATCAAATGATGCCCGCACCTTGATGGTCCCTCGCCGCTCCACCCTCATCAGTCAAACTGGTTTTGCCCATCATTTCCCTAAAATCTGGAATTCCCTCCCCCTGAAATACAGCACTCCTCCTCCAACTACTCCCTTACCTCTGCCCTACACAATTACCTTTCCCTCAACTGTTCCTGCTTTAACCCACCTTAATACCTATCCCCAGTTTTTGCCTTCCTACCATGACCCCCCCCGGCAGGGTTCTCAACATCCTAAAGGGGGAAATCAGTAAATGGCTACCCCTTCTCCTCATATTCAGTTCTTGCCTCTCCCCCCTCTCTTCTCCACCTGCCCGGCCCATCTGGGTCACCAGTGTGCACAACCTAACCCCATCCTTTTTTACTCCAACAGAACTTGCTTACTACCTCGAGCCTGCTCCTGGTACACTCATGCACTATAAATGGTTCTATTGCATTATTACTGTTTTGTATGTTTATATGTTCTTTTATATGATTTTGGACATGTATTGTAATTTACCTAATGTTCCACTACTGTTTATTGTACAATACCTTGTGTTCCAACTGTTGCACAATCTTACAATGTTGTATTGTTTGTACTACCCACATACTGTTGTAACTGATCATCCTTCACAACCCTATGTAACCCCCTTCCCCCAGGTCGCACTGTGAGACGAGCAACTTGTTGTTCAGTGTGCCCTCCTGGTGAAACATTTCAATAAATAAATAAATAAAATATAGTACAAACAGAAGATAAAAATTAGCCTCTACACATATACATAGTCACAAAAGGCATGCTAGTGGAAATATATACACACATAAAGTACTCATTCATTAGATATAAAAAATAGCAGTTACGTAAGAACTTACCGTAACATTAGATCTTCGAGAGAGGTTCCTGCAGTAGGTCTTCACTGATAGGACTGCACCCCCTGGCATCAGAACCACATGGCAAACTTCTAGCTAGCAATACATGGCGGGGGACCGCCCCCAGCGTCACATGATGGGATGTCAGCGTGACAGTATATAGGGGTGGTCCCCACACCCACCCTCCAGTTCTCCCACCGGAAGATCTCTGTAAGGATGACAGGAGAAAGGAACATAACTCCTACAGCCCAGAGCTGCTGACAGTAGCCCTGAAAAGGGATAGGAAAAACAGAAGCTGGGGGAAGATGGGAGGGAAAATGTGACCTACTGCAGGAACCTCTCTCGAAGATCTACTGTTACGGTAAGTTCTTACATAATTGCTATATCTTACTTCAAGAGGGTTCCTGCAGTAGGTCTTCACTGATAGGACTGAATACCAAGCAGTCAAGAAAAACAAGTTGGAGACTACAGTCCGGGAGGTGGAATGTCTACCAACTAGAGAACCAGTTAAGATAAGAGGCCTTGCAGTACAGCAAGTCCAAAACCATCTCTATGCTTAGAGGCAATGTCCAGACTGCAATGCTTGGTGAAAGTGTGGACTGTAGACCAAATGGCCGAGGCACAAATGTCTGAAGTGGACACGTTTTGTAGGAAGGCCATGGAAGCAGTCATGCCACAGGTCGAGTGACCTTAACTTCCACTGGAAGGGGCTTCTTGTACTTTTTCTTTTTTTTTGCTGCCTCTTGTCCTGAGACCGGCCACTCCTTCAGACCTCCTTGACACCCAACCTCCCCAACCCCCACCTCATATTTGCAGCTGACATCCCCAGGGTAATCCGGCATAACCCTTCGTCAGATGGGGCCCTCTCCTCCGAGGGGAAAGGCACCAGCGGGGCAGCCAATGCAGTCTCGCTTGGCCCTGAGAGCTGCTGCTAAGGTGGGTATGGCTGGCAATAGGAGCTCCGGTGTCCACAAGGGCCAGAAGCCTTCATCCGGTTGGCCCTGAAGCCGTTTCCCCCCATTTTCTCCCCAAGGGGGTGGTGTGCCACAGACGTCTAGGCACATGCTGACATCCGCCATGCCCCCCAGTCAGTAAGCCCAGTGCGCTGCTGTACTCCTGACCTTTGCCCGGAGTCAGCAGGTGCCGGGCACCATCCCCACCATCCCCCCGGGAGAAGGTGAGCAATCTTTTGACACTCAAGCCTTCTCCCCCCTGGCCGGCTCTCCAGCATCTGGGCTAATTCCCGATCACAGGTCGCTGACGTCATAAGCGGAAATCCAACCGCTGTGCCAACAAGCTGGCCTTGTACTTCTGACAGATGATCGAGATACAATTTGACAACCATTTGGACAGGCCCTGTTTGGAGATGGCCGTACCCTTACGTTTGGGTGTGAAAACCAAAAACAACTGGTCAGATTTGCACACCTCCTTGGTCCTAGAGATATAGTATCTAACATCCTGAGCATGTCCAACATGTGCAAAGGTATCCCCACCCCCACCCCATTGGAATACTCGGATAATAAACCAGCAGTTAACCATCTTGGTTCAATGTAAATTCTGAAGTCACTTTTGGTAAAAAGGAAGGATTGGTCCACAAAGCCACCAGTCTCTGTGGAAAATAAATAAGGTTGCTTGCAAATGCGGGCCTGGAGATCTGAAATTCTTCAAGCTGAGGTACCGGCAGCCAAGAAGAGCGCTTTCCAGGGCAAATGGCGCATGTTGCATCTTGCTGCCAGCTCATAAAGGGGCAAAGTAAGTTTCTCCAAAATAAAAGTTAAGTCCCAGGGGGAACCGGATTACGGACCGGAGGTTTTAGGTGGAGGATCCCTTTCAGAAAGGTTTTAGAGACTTCTATCTGCGCTAGGGTTTTGTCGTCTACCAAAAGGTGATAGACGGAAACCGCAGACAGATGGAACTTCAGGGAAGAGTAACTAAGGCCCAAATAAGACAGGTGCAAGAGGTACTCAAGGATCTGGGGCACCAAGCAAGAGAATGGGTCCAGGCCCTTGGCCGTGGCTCAAATGGTAAATCTCTTCCACTTCATGGCATACACAGATCTAGTGGACGGTTTCCTGGCCTCCACTAGGACCTGGGCAACTCATGCAGAGACTCCAAAGTGTGAGACCGCTACATCCAAAGGTGCCACACATGCAAGTGGAGAGACTTGAGGCTCAGGAGCACCAGGCTGCCCTGCTCCTGAGACAGAAGGTAATGAAGGAGAGGAAGAGGTACTGGGGGTTCCACTGCTAGCTGTTGTAGCAGGGGGAACCAGATCTGCCAAGGCCAGAGGGAAGCTATGAGAATCATACGAGTACCTTCGGCTTGGAGCTTCAGCAAAACATTCTGCAGAACTGGAAAGGGAGGGAAAGTGTACAGAAACCTTCCTGTCCAACAAAGAGACAGTGTGTATCACCAAAAAGCACCATGCCTGGAAACGAGCAAGCAAAAGTTGGGTAGTATTGCGCTGGATGGGGAGACAAACAGGTCTATTTTTGGCCAACCCCACTAATCAAAAAGATCTTCTGCTAACTCCTGCTTTAGTTCCTACTCATGTGCCCACACGATGGTGTGGCCGAGACTGTCTGCCAGGACACTGTGAACTCCCAGAACATGGACTGCTGTCAGAGACAGGCCGTGCTGGACTGTCCAGTACCACACCTGCATCGACTCCCTGCAGAGGGGGTATGATCAGGTGCCTCCCTGTTTGTTTATGTACCAGACTGTGGCAGTGTTGTCGGTCTGGATAAGGAGTGTTCCCGGTTGTAAGAGGTGCTAGAATACCTGGAGAGCGTAGAGCACTGCTCTCATCTCTAGGACACTGATGTGCATGTGTTCCTCTTGTGAAGACCATCTTCCTTGAGTTCGATGGTCTCCCAGGTGAGCTCCCCAACCTTGACCTGAGGCATCGGTTGTGAGGGTCATGGAAGGAGATGGGGGAGGATGGAAATGGAACCCTGAGGAGAGGTTGGATAACTCCTGCCACCAGAGAAGATACCTCTTCCTGCTGCTGGAGATCAGGACCCTGTGGTCCATGCCGTCCAAGCACTGGTCCCACTGGACTCTGAGGGTCAATTGGGTCATCCTCATATGCAGTCTGGCCAACAGAACTGTGGGTATGGCAGCCGCCATTAGGCCCAACAGGCAGAAAGAAAATGGAGCATGCTGTGGTCCAACGAGAGCTGGACAGAGACAAAGCTTGCTGAATCACCTGGGAGACCATCAAACTCATGGGAGATGGTCTCCACAAGATGATAAGTGTCAGTGGCTCAGTAGGTAGCACACTCACCTCTGAGGCTGGGAGATCACAGGACTGTGGGTTCATTTCCCACATCTGGCACTTAGGTTAATATCCCAGTACTGACACTGTAGTGCAGCATGAGAGGGGTGCTGCACTTCTGAGGTGCCTTCTTTTGGATAAGACGTTAAACTGAGGTCCCATCTGCCTGGACTGGTGGTAGTTCAGGTGGATGTTAAAGATCCCATGACACTTATCGAAAAAGTAGGGGAATTTCACTGGTGTCCTGGCCAAATTTCCCTCATTCACTAAAAATACCACCAACAGCTTACTCTGGTTCAAGGCCAGTTGGCATTCATCTGTATCCCCTTCCCCCGGGTCGTGCCTGAAAATAGGCAGGATTTGTCTAGTGCACTTACCCAGTCAACAAAAACTAAATAAATAAATCAGAGTATTCGCCCTGTCCGGAGATAAGAAGGTCCTGTCCTGGACCATATCCAGCACTGCTCCAATGAATTGGAGGCACTGAGAGGGTGAGAGTTGAGACTTAGGATAGTTCACAGTGATTCCAAGCCAGGTAAAGAGGTCCAGAGTGGAGGACAGTGCCTCCATCAGACTGTCCTGAGATGGGGCCAACAACAGCCAGTCGTCCAGGTATGGGAACACGTAAATCTCCTTGCAGCGTAGGACTGCAGCTACCACCAGCAGGCACTTGGTAAAAACCCGGGGTGCCAAACAAAGGCTAAAAGGGAGGGCATTAAATTGATAGTGGTTCTCCAGCAAGGTAACCCGAAGGAAGCGGCGGTGGGTCTGGAGGATAGGGGTGTGCAGGTAAGCATCCTGCATGTCCATCGAGCACAGCCATTGATTCTGTTGGAGCAGGGGTAAGAGTCCGTGGAGGGTAAGCATGTGGAGCCTCTTGTACTCACAAAGAAGTTGAGCAGGCTGAGGTCCAGCAGAGGCCTCAGATCGCCCATCTTTTTGGAGACCAGGAAAAAACAGGAGTAATACCCCATTCCTGTCTGCCCGAAAGGAACTGGCTCTACAGCTGATTTGTCCAATAGAGCCTGATTTCCACTGAATGAGAAGCAGATGACCTGACGGGTAGTGAGATCTGCCCAGCAGATTATCTGGGGGTCTGTCCAGGAACTCAATTGAGTGTCCTCTTGTGATGAGGTGAAGAACCCAAGCATCAGCGGTTATCACCTCCCATCCGTCCAGGTGGAGGGTAAACCTTCACCCCACAGACTCCTCTGAGAAGACAGGAGGAGGTGGAGGGGGTCCCCTTGAGTCAAGAGAGGGAGGGAAGGGGCCGCTCTGCTGCATCCAGCAGCCTTCTAGGTTTTTGCCTGAGGTGTCTGGGTGCAAGAACCAGTGGCGTGGCGCTTACCCTGGCATCTGTTCTGGTTCTGTCTGTTCCATCTCTTTTGTGGGCGATGAAAAGGCTGCTTGGGTTTTTGGCCTGCTCGATACATGGAGCGGATGTCCTGCAGAGATTTGCCACTCTCCTGTAGCTCGGTCATAACATCTTTAGCGTCACCACCAAACAGGATGGAACCCCTAAAGGGGGCATCCAGCAGAGTGGTCTGGATGTCTTGCACCAGTCCACAAGAGGGAGTCATGCCAGACATCTCAAGCAAACTCCCGAAGAGCTACATCAGGCTACCGAGCCCACTGAGTCATAGGTGGTACACAATGCGTGATGGCAAGAGGAATTGTTAAGTCTCACCTTGTTCAGCAGCTTATTTCTGAGTTCCTCATCCGGGATAGACTGAAGCTTCTTCTCTAAGTCAGACACAGTAGACTTCTGGAAGGAGACCATGTGGGCCACATAATTAAGAGACCGGATAGCGCAGGTGGAGGAAGCGTAGACCTTGTGGCTATACTGGTCCATCTGTTTGGACTCTTTGTCTGGAGGTGAGGCACTCAGATGCTTTGGTTCAGCCAACCTATCGTGGGCCACTGTGATGACTATAGAGATGGCCTTGGGTTGACTCATAAGGTGGCTTGCACCTTCCGGGGGATGATAAGTCCTGTCAGCCTTTTTTGAGACCACAGGAATAGAGGATGATTGTTGCCATACTGTGGAAATTAGGTCTTCATACGGCCCTGTCCAAGGTGGAATGGGGAGGGGATCCACACTGGTTAAATCCAGGTGCTCACCTAGCCTCTTCCTTTTTGGATCCATCTCATGGGATGCCCAACTGCAAGCCTGCTGGATGTATCTGAGGAGTTCCACAAAAGACGGGTCCTCCGGCGGAGATTTGGGAGACTCCTTGGGTTGTGGTTCCATTTGTGAATGAGGCTCTGAATGAGCTTCAGAGACAGAGTCATTGTCCGAGTCTGAAGACTCCAGTCTGCTAGACACAGAAATATCTGGAACCTCCTCCGTAAATCTGACACCCGGGAGGGCCCCTGCTGGACGCCTAACAAAGTCCCTATCTGACAACTGATGGTCGACCGGGATGGGCTCCTAGGTATAACCCTATGGGTCAGGGTAGAAACCACAACCGGACTGGGATGCCTCAGCTCCTGCAGGAGCTGCAATTAGGTATCCTGCCACCAGACCGTAATTAACTCCTGTGGTTCTGGCTGAGGAGGTGGAGGAGGCAGGGCAGGCAGAGGAGACGGTGCAGGCTGGTAGCCTGGGAACCCCGATGGAGAATATGGGGGTTACCAGGAAGCCTGGTACCAATAAGAGTAGTGCTGATGGTACCCCTGGTACATATGGCCCGTCGTCAGGTATCCCCGTGTCAGAGCATGCGACAGGTAACCAGGCGACAGCCCCACTGGTGCAGGGTAATAGGGGGGCTGTGGTGACAGACTGCTGGGAACAAAGGGGTCCATTGGCAAGCCTGGAGTTCTGGCTGGAATCCCTGAAGGGCCAGGTGGGGGCTCCAGCATCAGAGTCAGAAATCCAGAGGCCATTCCAGAGTCTGGAGGGACATAGGCAGGAGGAAGGCCTGGCATCAGGGGTCTAAGAGGCCCCAATGTCCGATCTGAGATCAGCAAGGGGGGGGAGGGAGGAATAGAGACCCCCATCAACCGATCTGATCCGCTGGAGAAGCGGGAGGCTCGGAAAGGGTACCCGATTTAGGGGAAGAAATCCCCTGGCCAGACGCACTCATGTCCCAGGTGTCCGGGCAAAACGAAAGGTCGGGCTGGGTCAGTGAGTCCCAGGAGGAAGATCCCTTGTGGGACAAAGAGGTGCCTGGAAGCTGGCTCTGCGTGACATTGGGTATCAAAGTCAGGCCCAGCGGAAGAGCTTCGGCCGAGCGGTCATCGGACAGGCCAGCGACCGACTGATTGGCCTCAACTAAGCGGACATCGGAGAGGCTGGCATCCAACTTATCAGTCGCAGTTGGGCAGACAGCAGAGGAGCTGGAGTCCAGCTTACTGACTGAGGCCGTGTACCCAGCGGCAGAGCCGGAGGGTGACTGATCGGCCTGAGAGCTAACAACAGGCCCCACAGCAGAATCCTCCTGGGAGGAACACCTCTGTCGCCCACTGACTAAGATGGGAGGCGGAGTTCGTGACCTATCCGCCAGAGCGGACGGTGACTGTGGAGGAGGAGTACTCACCGAGGTGGATGCCCCACCTGAAGTAGCATCGGCTGTCTGGCAATGCTGGGTAGAAGGAGACCGCTCCCGGCGTTTCTCCTTCTTTTTCTTGTGCTCTGAGGTGGGTGAGAATGAACATTCCCACAGCTCCTGAAGCTCCTTTTCCATCGATGCAAGACGTTTTTTCAAAAGGTGGGCATCGGGGGCCTTCTGACGCCTGATGTGCATGTCCTGGTTGCAAGACTGGCAGATGTTGCAATCATCAACCCGATGTTTTGGGTCTAAGCAGAGGATGCAGCGGAAGTGATCGTCCCTGTGCAGAATCTGAGCCCCGCACTGTGAGCACTTCTTCTTAGTTTTACGTGAAGACATGCATTAACTATTGGGAAAGAACTTAAGAAAAAAAACAAAATACTTGAAAAATGGCAGTCAACTGTAGCCGTGTTAACCGCGAGGTCAGACGTGATACAGGTCGACAGCAGGAAAGAACTGGGAGATGGGCGTGGGGACCGCCCCCTATATTCCGTCATGCTGATGTCCTGTCATGTGACACCAGGGGTGGTCCCCCGCCATGTATTGCTAGCTAGAAGTTTGCCATGCGATCCTAATGCCAGGGGGTGCAGTCCTATCAGTGAAGACCTACTGCAGGAACCCTCTCGAAGTACGATCATAATATTCATACTTAAATAGACAGCACAGTATAAACATTAGAAAGAGACTCTGGCTCTAGCCCAGACAATAAAGGGCAAGCATCCTATTTCAAAGTTATATCATGTAGAACCGTATTTACATTTGCACTGTGAATCAACTTTAAAGAAATTTTTTAAAGCTGTCTTAAACTGTGTCTATTTTTTAAATTGTTCATACTATCTGGGAGTGCATTCCATGTTTTTTTATAGCTACTTGCTTAAAAGCTTTCTGTTTCTTTACAGATTTTACATGATGGAATAATTAATGTAAAAGTATCTTGGGATCTTAAAGCTCTATTTGTTATTTTCTGCTCAAAGAAAGGCTAACATAGGACTATACAATGCACAGTGCAAAGTGTTCAATACAAAACATGACATCTGAAGCACAGTATGTCCCTCTGTTCCACAGACAACCAATCAAGCTTTTTATACATACTGCAGTGGTGTTAAACATAGAAAGTTGTTGGCAGAAGGAAACCAATGGTCCATCTAGTCTGCCAAAGGTAAAATCCTGGAACCCTTGCAGGGGTCCAGGGCCTAACTAATTGTTATCGGATATGTCCCTATGTGTCCTGCTCTACTTTTCAGGGTGGTATGCTCTATCCCAACCCAGTTTGAAGGCTGTGACCATTTTTGCTTCAACCACCATCCTGTAGGTGGTAATCTATTAGATGGTTCAATCACTCACTCAGTAAAGAAGTTTTATTCTTAGCTCATGTTTAAAATTACCCCCCTTGAGATTCCAAGCTTGCCGTCTCATGCAGGTGTTACTAAACCTGGTGAAGAACTCTATGCAAGGGACCTTGTTTATTCCCTTTAGGTATCTGAAAGTCTCTATCATGTCCCCTCTCTTCTGTCCTTCAAGGAGTACATGTTGAGCTTTACTAAACGCTCTTCATACGACAACCCGGTCATCTCACAAATCATTTTTGTAGCTCTTCTCTGCACCATTTTAAGCCTATTCATATATTTTTTGAGGTGAAGGCTCCAAAACTGCACATAGTACTCCAGGTGCGGCCTCACCAAGGACCTATACAGTGGCAGGATGACTTCCTTATTTCTGCAATCAAAGCTTCTGCCGATGCACCCCAACATTTTACTTGCCTTACTGCATGCCAGTTTGCATTGCCTGGACATCTTGAGGTTATCTGTGATTTGTACACCTACATCCCTTTCCTCAATTGAGGCATTTAGTTTGATGCCATTAAGCCAATAATCTGTTTCCAGGTTATTTCTACCTACATGAGTAGCCCTACACTTTTTGGCAATGAATTTAAGTTGCCAGTCCTCTGACCATTTTTCAGCCTCGTCAGGTCCTCTTTTAGGCTACTGATGCCCTTATCACTGTCTACCCTACCTCCCAGCTTTGTGCCATTAGCGAAAAGCAGCATTTTACCCTTTCTTCCTACTGTAATGTCACAAATGAACAGGATAAACAGAAGGGGGCCGAGCACTGAGCCCTGGGGGACTTGTGACCTCCCTAATTTCCGACCCTACCCCGTTAACAACCCTCTGCTTTCTGCCCCACAGCCAGGAAGCCATCCGATGACGTTAGCCCCAACTCCCATTTCTCTTAGCTTGTTTAGTAGGCATTGATGGGGGACCAAATCGAAGGCCTTGCTGAAGTCAAACTATAATAGGTTGACCAGATGTCCCCTATCTACTTCCTTAGTAACTCAGTCGAAGAATGAAATTAGATTAGTCTGGCACAATCTGCCTGCCACAAAGTCATGCTGATTGGCGTCATGAAGTCCAAATTGATCCATGTATTCCACTACATCCTGCTTTATCAAGGACTCCATCAAGTTGCCCACCACCAATGTGAGACTAACCGGTCTATAGTTACTGGCCTCCTCTCTGTCATCTCCCTTATGCAGAGGTATGACCCCCGCCAACTTCCAGTCCTCTGACATATCACCTGTAAGGAGTGAATGACTAAAGAGGGTGTAGGGGGCATGGCCAGCAGCCAAGCTAATAGCAGCTTTCATCAGAGGCTCTGATCATAGATCTTTATTTTTGGATAAAAATACATGCATACAGACCTTCTTGAACATCAATATAAAATGAATATTTCAACAGAGTCTGCCGAGCTGATCAGTTCTACACCTCACACTTGAACTCTGGCAAAAGTAATTAATAAATGTGGGCTGAACAAACAAAGCAGCATCAAGTGGAGAAGCAGCACAGCCGAAAGATACCAAATCCAGGCCCAGCAAAGGATCCGAGCTCTGGAGCCCTTCAGGAAGCGACTCAGCCAACTAATGCAGTATTATTGAGAGCTATACAAAAGTTAGACAGACGGATGGAAGAGTTCATCGCACAATTTAAAATATTGGATACTAAAGTCCTCAAATTAGAAGAAGACACTAAGGCAGCGGCTAAGTCTGCAACGGCAGTGATGGCGACGACCTTGGGACTGGTTAAGAAGAACGGCCTATTGCGGCGACGTCTCGAGAATTTGGAGAATCTTTCTCGATCTGTTAATATTCGGATTCTAGCCCCACCGGCCTCTCACTGGGGGGGCCATTTGCTCACGGCACCCAAGAGGTGTGCTAGAGGGTCACTTATCACTCTGGAGGAGGCGGCCTCTGAGCAGGTGGCCCAATACGAGGAGCCCTTGATAGGTTGGCTACGACCCTCCCTATAGGGAGGGTCAGGTGAAGGTAATAAAAGGAGCTGTCCCAGGATCTCGCCTCCTGGAACAGCTCCGCCACCAATTTTCCGCCACGAGTTCTGCCCGTTTCATGCCCAGTTTTTTCAGCTCGAGCTTGGCTTTTGGTTTCTGGCCTGGTCCGTCGCCGCTTCCTTCCAGTTCGCTGTTTTTCCAGCCGGCTTTTTGTGGCGCCTCCATTGCTTCTCGCCCAGGCTGCGTGCTTTTGTTTTGCTGTTCTTTGGTTTTCTGGTTTTGTAGGGTTTTTGGCTGTGTCCCTGCTCCCTCGTTTGCCCCCGTTGTTCCCCCAGCCAGCCTTTTTCCTGTCCTGTTCACGTGGCCTTTGGTTGCCTCCTTTGCGGGATGTACTCCGGGTCGCCTGGCTCTCCGTGCTGCTTGTTTGTGGTTTGCTGCATCCCCTTGCGGTGCTGGCCTCCAGGCCCAGGCGCGTTTAAAAAAAAAAAAAAATTAGGAGATTTCTGTTTTCCCGTTCCGGTAGCTCCTGCACAAGTTCTGGCCAGCCTCCTTGTGTCAGCGCTTTGTTCTGCCCTCGGGTTTGCTGGCGTCCCCCCCTTTGTTCCCCCGGGTTTAAGTTTGCTGTGGTTTTCAAAAATTTTTCTGTGCTCTTCGCTACTCTGTGCAGTCCCTGGCCTTCCTATTGGCCTTCCCCTTTCAGAGTGCTCTCCGCCTGCCTGCTCTCCCTGGAGCCTTGGCTTTCTAACACTGTGTTGTTTTCGCCCTCCCGCTTTTGCCGGCTGGTTCCTCCGCCTCGTGGCTGCCCTCTATGCCTCCGGGAGTTATTTGGTCGGGATGTGTGTTTCACTTCCCTGGTTCTGCCTAGTGTGTTCACGTGCTGAGCCCCCCCTTTGTGTCGGTGCTTGCATGGCCCAATGGGCTTGTAGCTTGCCCAGTTTAAACGTTTGTTTTTTCTCTCTCTCTGTTGCTTTGGGTATTAGCGCAGCAGTCTTTGGCTCTGAGCTGCAGACCTGGTGACTTCCAGCAATCCAGACCTGGGTTTGAATCCCACAGCTTCCATTTCCATGCAGTGGGGCCCTGAGCAGTCTTTTAACCTCCTTATTGTGCCCTTTTTTCCCTGTTCCCCCGTGGTAATTCCAGTATCCCCCCACTTTTGGGGCGGTCTTGCCTGGCGTTTGGCATCCCACAATATTTTTTTTTTTTTTTCTCTCTCCCCAGCGGGGTTCGGAGGGGAAGGGAAAAGGTAGAGTTTTAGGCATGGTGGCATTAGCTCCCCAGGTTTCTCTCCCTCCTCTTAGGCTGGAAGACTTGTAGGTTTTGGGGTCCCCCCCCCTCCAGGCTCTTGGAGTTTTCTCCCAATCCTGTGGGTCTGTGAGGGGTGCGGAAGTCAGTGGGGCCCCTATTCTCCCGAATACTGCCGTGGGTTTTCAAGTGTTAGTTCTTCAGGTAAGGGTCCGGCAGCTATGAGAGTCATAAAAGGGAGTGGAGGGAGAAAGGGTAGGGAGGAGTATAAAGGGCAGGGGAAGGGAAAAGAAGGAAAGGGGGAAGATAAGAGATGGGGGATAAGGAACTGTATAAAACAGGCTAGATAGGAGCAATTTCTGTTATAGTTAGAGATTTAAGGGCTGAACATACCTTATCAAAGGCAGGATGGAATTATATTAACTAATGTTTTGTCTTATAGGTATTGCATCGAGTACACTGCCTTGCCCCTTAATAGCAATAACTAAATGTCTGAAATGCAGAATAACCTATCTCTGGACAATCAGCCCACTCAAACGCCCCCGCAGGCGCAGGGCACTGGTCAAGACTCTATGGTACCGGAAAGCCAGCCACAAGTGGTGGCACAGGCTATACCAGGGCGAGGGCACGACCAAGCCTTCCGCGAAGCTCTACAACGCCTGAAGGACATTGGCGGATCTGATTGGCTGTCAACCATGTCCCGGTTAGAACCAGAAATACTAGTAGCTCAGCAAAACGGGCAACTAAAACCAGTTTCAGACCCCCTTAACATGCCAGAACACAGGCCACAAGAACCAGTGGATGATGTGGGACGGCAGCCTAGGCGCAGTCAGCCATTGGCCCGATTGTTAGAATCCATGGCACAGAAAAAATCTGTTGCAAAAAAGGGGCAGGGCAGGCAGACCAAGCGAAGTCTTCACCAATGGCAGAGACGGGAAAAAGACGGGCGGGGAAAAAACAGAACAGAGAAGAGGTGAACGCTCCTAAGGTGCAACCAGAGGAAGTGAATGACGACGTGGACCGAGTAACGGTGGCCCAGCCACAGAGGGGTGAGTATGAAGATGATCAGACCAGCGAGGTATCAATAGTGTGGTCTGAATCTGATAGTGAGGGAATGCAGTATAGCGACAGCACAAAAGGGCTGCTGGTTGAACCTGCTGAGGAAGCAGGGCATAAGAAAGAAAAAAAGAACCTGGAGGACATGGTAAAAGCCAAACAAATAAGGGAACGAAAACGGAGGAGGGCGGGGCACAAGGTGGACAGGAGTGGAAGACGTGCCCAAAAAACGGTCAGTAAGGAACCCCTAGAAAGGAAAAAGAAGAAAAAGGTAAGCAACCGGTCAAATCTACAGGGGACCCCAGGGTGCAATCCCGGCTAGTGGGAGCAGGGCAACAACAATGGCAACAGAATCCCTTTATGTGGCCCTTTGTATGGGTCACCGAAATATGCCCTTCACTTGGCCGGCACTGACCCCCTTGGGGGCCCTTACCGATGGTGTCGCGAACAAACCCACAAGTTGGAATGCTACCCACCATTGGAGGGTCCCTGGTATATCCAACTAATGAACCTGGTCGAGGAACTTCACTGGGCACGGCCGGGCTGCTGGGATAAGAGAGGGGTACCTTAGGGACACACCCATTTAGGCAGATCGGCAGTAGCACTTAGCGATGCAGGTCAGGTAAGTCAAAAAGGAAACGTACAACAGAACACCGGCGTGCCAGATCCTAGCTTGAGTCAGCCTCACTCCATTTTCTCACAAAGTCATAGGGGGGAAGGGGAGAATGCACAAACAGCAGCGGTTCACGTATGGACAGGCGCTGGGCTTCCTGCATTGCATCCCCTCCCAACTAACGATGAGAATAGGACATCAGGTTCACAGGGGCATGAGATGGTAGCCACGGGGGTGGATAACACTCAGAATACTGCAATAAGAGATATGTCAACAGGCCTAGTGTCCAGACCCCCAGAGCTGGGCTTATGCTGGGGTAGAAGACCCATTAGGGATCACTTATCTGACACAGTCCGGGAGAAAATATGGAAAGGGAATTCTATAGACATGTTCTCCTTACTGCATAGGGAAATCCCTGAGGTGAGTACTAAAAAGGGTATAGACAGGAGAGGCCACGACGGCCAAAGGTACCATTCACATTTGAGAATTGGCTGCCGCTTTTGACATATTTATGTCGGTCTATGGGATGAAGCACCTGATAAACTAATTGCACTGTTAAAATACAGGGACACCATAAAATTTGCACACCTCTCATTTGATGGATATGCATGGTTGAAATATGACGAGCAATTTTGGTCTAAAGATATCCAGGCAACCCAATCTCAAATGGGAAACACACATAGACCTGTGGGTTCGCTATATGACGCGGGGCCGGCCTAATGTAGTGACATACACGGATAGTGGCCATGTTATTGCACAGCAATTGAGTGGAGAACGCAGGAAAGAGCAGAAAAAAGGGGCAGGGAGGAAGGCCTGTTACGATTACAATAGAGGAAAATGTTTTCATTCCTTTTGCAAGTACGGGCACATCTGCAAGTCCTGTGGAAGGGAGCACAGGTTCTCCGAATGTACACGGCAACCCCCCAGAGCATCAAGCAACGAGGGAGCAAGTAGCGAAAAGGGAAAGGGGTCTGGGAAGTTTGGCTAACCCACCAGTACGATTACATAGGATGGCCCCTGGCTCGACCGCTACCCCAAAAATCGGCTGCAAAATATATACACGATGGTTTCAGTATGGGTTTAGGATACCATATAAGGGCCCCAGGATAGAAACCACAGCGCGCAATCTGAGGTCTGCAATCTTGCTTCCCAACATCCTTGGGGAAAAAATTGCTAAGGAGGTGGAAGCAGGCAGGGTGTCGGGACCATTTGACCATCCCCCAGTACGCAACCTGAGAGTATCCCCATTGGGCCTGGTTCCCAAAAAGGAAGCAGGGGGGAGTATAGGCTCATACATCACCTGTCTTACCCAAAAGGTAAATCAGTAAACGACTTCATTAACCCGGAGGATTGCACAGTGCAGTATACAACGTTTGATGAGGCTCTGGGCCACATACAACAGTTGGGCCAAGGTGCAATGATGGCAAAGAGTGACATCAAATCTGCTTTCCGGCTGTTACCTGTACATCCAAGTGATCAGGACTTACTGGGTTTCAAGGTGGGAGGTCGTTGGTATGTGGACAAGGCTATGCCCATGGGATGCTCAGTCAGCTGCTCAGCCTTTGAAACATTTTCAACCTTTTTGGAGTGGGCCACCAAAGAACATACAGGAAACATACATGTAGTCCATTATCTGGATGATTTCCTATTTATGGGGCCAAAGGGGGGAACCATATGTGGGGAGACGCTACAGGGCTTCACCTCACTGATGGGTTATTATGGTGTCCCTCTCGCCGTGGAAAAAACAGAGGGTCCGGTGACTTGTCTCTCATACCTGGGCATAGAAATAGACTCCGAGGCCATGGTTTCCCGGCTACCACAAGACAAGGTGGCACTGTTGTGCAAAATATTGGGTGAAATGGGGAAAGCAAAGAAGGTGACCCTACAACAGCTGCAATCTGTGATAGGCCACTTGAATTTTGCATGCCGTGCAGTTCGCCCAGGCAGGCCATTCCTGAGGCAGATGGCATCTGCCACGGGTGGTGCTTTAAAACCATATCACCACATCAGATTGACACGGGGTATAAAAGCAGACCTACAGGTCTGGGAACTTTTCCTGAAAGATTTCAATGGTATCACCATCTGGCAAACACCAGCCGACCAATTTTTTGACCTACACATGGTAACCGATGCTTCAGGGGGCATTGGTTTTGGGGCATTCTGGCAGGGAGCATGGTTTCTGGACATTGGCCACAGGAGTGGGTGTTGATGGGACTCACAAAGAATATTACTGCTTTGGAACTGTTTCCCATCATGGTAGCCGTAAGGGTGTGGGGACACAAATGGCAAAATAGAAAAGTGCTGTTTTACACAGACAACAGGGCGGTAGTGGACATATTGAACTCGCAGACATCTCACTCTGAGGATGTGATGAAGGTTCTATGGGTCTTTGTGTTATGCTGCTTACGCTATAACATCTCTTTAAGGCACTACATCTGCCAGGAAAGAAAATGTTATCGCTGATGCCCTGTCTCGATTTCAGCTCTCAACACTTCAGGCAGTTAGCGCTGTGTGGACCAGTTCCTACAGAAATACCGAAGCAGTCTGGAGACTAGGGAAACAAGATTGCAGCAACTGGTACAGCTCGCTGTGGCCCCCTCCCGACCTGGAGGAAGTATGTAGGTAGCTATGAAGCTTTCCAGCAATTTTGTGGTCATGAGGTAAGCGTGGAACTACACAAAGCTCAGAGGCAGGTTCAAAGCTACATCCTACACTTGGAAGGCCTGGGAAAATCCCCGGCAGCTATACGCCTCCAACTAGCAGGCATTGCCTTTCTTCGCAAATATGAGGGTTTCCCTGACCCAACCAACAATTTCATTGCAAAGAAAATGGTGCAGAGTATGTCTAGACTTGGGGGGAGGAAAAAGGGGGGCACAAGGAAGCCCATAGGACTACCAGAATTGTCCAACCTTTTGACAGCACTGGGGGTCACGTGCAGCTCTGGCTATGAAACCAAGCTGTTCAGGGCCCTATACACATGTGCATTTTTTGGGGCCTTCCGGGTGTCTGAGTTGGTACCGCAGTCCAACTCTCCGAGCCAGAATAACAATCTCCAATTGAGCGATTCTGTCATCTGGCAAGACAGACTGTGTCTTCAGCTCCGGAAATCAAAAACTAACCAGTGCGGCCCCGCTAAGATTACATTGTTTAAGGCCCTCCCGGAATATCTGCCCATGGATGGCAATGAGGGAGTGGTTCATGGTCGTCCTACAGGAGCAGGTCATTTGTTTGTGCACGGGGATGGGAAAGCGGTTACAAGACGGCAGTTCTCTGCGGTCCTATGGAAGGGCTTATGGATGGCGGGAAAAAACCCGACCGCGTATAACAGCCATTCATTCAGAATTGGAGCAGCCACTGAAGCGGCCAGGTGCGGTTTAAATGAAGAACAGATAAAAGGAGTAGGCAGATGGGCTTCAAAGGCGTACAAGGGTTACATAAGGCCCCAGCAAAAAACAACAGCAAGTGATGTTGGGGAACCCAGCACAAGTTCTGATTGTTAGTTCAAACCCGTGAACACTCACATGTTTCTACTTTTGCTTTCCAGGCATGTCAGCAACAACTCCCCAGATATGGATCGTGGGTCATTCGCACGTGAGGGAGGCGTACAGGAGGGCGAAAACACGCCAGATACAACTCAGCTACCATTCCAAGAAGTAGAGCGGTGATAAAATGGGCAGGAAAAGGGGAATGAGGTGGGGGGCTTGTGTAACACAATCATGTCATTGTCTAATCTAGCTGACTCCGCCGCTGGTGATCCACCTGGGAGGGAATGACTTGGTCACCCTAGGGGCAAAGAGATTGATTGGGGATATGAAGAGGGACTTGTCCCACTTAAAACAGTTATTGCCTCGCACCATTCTGGCATGGTCCCGAATGTTACCTCGCCAGCATTGGCGTGGTGAGCGGAAGGCAGGGGCTATGGATAAAGCGCGGAGGTCCGTGAATAGGGAGGTGTCCCATTTTGCGGCCTCACTGGGCGTGGAAGTAATCAGACATTTTACGATCACAAAATCAGATTTTGAATATTATAGCCGGGATGGGGTTCATTTGTCAGGGATGGGAAACGATATACTCAACAATACATTTAATGATTTTTATGAGACAGTGCTGTTCGGGAAAAGTAAGATCCCTTGGGCATTAGTGGGAGATACTGGTTGCCCAGTATGAAGTGGCAGTAAATTCATGGCTGATCCTGGGTAAGAGGCTCCCGACATAAGAAGAGCTGCGATTGGGTGTCACTCGAGAGGCACGACCCTAGGACAGGTATGCCTCTGGGGATCGGGAGGAAGACACCCAGGCTGGGGCGTGCATGGAAACGCTGGGATCCAAGACTCCAAGAGGAGGTACGTACTCGGCGACATGCTCCTCGTAAAGGGGCGAGGAGCCCAAAATTTGGGACTGTCTTTATGGAAAGGCATTTAAGCCTCAACGGGTCTGTTGGACTTAAAGGGCCAAAAGTTCCCCAAACAAGCGGATGAAGGAGCCGGGGTTTCAGCAGGACATGAATTATGGCTGCCCAAGGGGTCTTACAGGATGGGACATGTAATGTACATATGTTACAATTTTCTGTATAGCTTGGTGTGTGTATATATAATGTATGTAAAGTGCATATCTGTAAAAAGTGTGATGTACCGATTAGGCTCGTAGAAGCCAAGTGTCCCATGTAATGTATGCAATTTTATTTAAGTAAAAAGAGCTGCGGCCCCTTTTTATCCAAAAGCAGTGTGGTGTCTTGATTGAATTGGGGGTCCGCCTTGGGCAATAGGGATACCAGAGAACGCCGAGGGCGAAGATCTCTCTGGTTTTCTTTGGGACTTATTCCAATACCTTTTCTGGACAAAAGAGGACTATACAACCATCAAGGCCTATAGACTCACACCTTGTGGCTCCAGAGAATGGATGGCTACCGGACAGCTACCACCTCGAACCATACTGGTGATGTTGGGATCCGTGGGGGAGAGAGATGTCATCATAGCTCAAGCTAAAAGAAGCAGCCCCATGGAATGGGAAGGGAACAAAATACTTATTTTCCCGGACCTCAGCTATGCAACGAGGCAACGCAGGAAAGACTACGATGTGGTCTGAGCTCGAGTGAGACAGTTGGGAATCCAGCATGTCTTATTGATGCCTGCAAGTCTCCGGATTTTCTACAGGGCAAAAACTTTCCAATTTTCTGATCCGGCAGAAGCTAACAAGTTCATGGACAAAGTGGAAAGAGAATTTGAAGCCAAAAATTCAGATGCAGACAGTGAAAACGAGAACAGTGAGTGACTTTTGGGCATGAAGGCGAACTTGAATTGTTAAGTTCAGCAAATGATAGTAAGGACCTGTGGAGATGTTTGCATAAACATTCCGATCGCATTTTCTTTTTAAATCTTTTATAAAAGATTCACTCTGTTGGGTTAGCTGGGAGGGGTTGTTTAAGTCCCCACCAGGCTAGAAATTAGAGCGTCGGAATTATGATTAATGATTAAGCTCTAAAGAACTCTCTGTTAAGAACTGAACTTCAGAGGACTTGTAGTTTTGTAATATATTTTAAGGATAATGTTTAAGTAAACTTCCTATTGGTTAGAGAAGTCCCACAGAAAGCTGATAAAATGATGCAAGTTAAATCGATGTAGATTAGAGATCGTTGTATCTTTTTTGACAGGGATTCGTTGTACTTGGAAAAACGTTGTAAAGGCTAATCTCCACTCATGGCTGTGAAAAAGCTAACTGTATTACCAAATATAGGAATCATACTTGTAGTTAACCCCTCAGTAACGTACCTTGTTATAGGGGCTTTGCAAATTTGTCACTGTAAAATTGATGTATTACACGGATATAATCCTTAATTGTAAGCCTGCCTATGAGATAACATTGCTGTATATGTTATGCAGTAAAACTAAAACACAGAGTTCAAAAAAAGAGGGTGTAAGTTGCTCTGCTAGTTCTTCTGCTAATTCTTTCAGGATTCTAGGGTGTATGCCATTGGGTCACAGTCATTTTTCCTGTTCCCTTTGTTTTGCCCTAAGGGCAAATCTGCAGATAGTGTTGTATACGAAGACCCTTTGTGTTTATATTTTTTCGGATCTCCCACCCCACACTAAATTCCCATATTCCAATACTGGAATAAGACAAGTTTGAGCTATAATGTGTCTTGTTTCATTCATCAAAAAATATCCTTAATTGCATATAACGCACCTATTTTTTGATGCAGTTGTTTTGTTGCATTATCCACACGTGGTACAAAATTCAATTGACTGTCCAGGACTAACCCTAGGTATCTAAATTCCATTAGCATTTCCAATTTAGTACCATCTGCAGTGTGAATTTCAAATGGTTCTTTTATTGTTCTTAGTTTGTGATTTGTGCAGCATAACATCCATTTTGTTTTGTTTTTATTCAAAACAAGATGATTTATTTGAAACCAATTTATCATTTTAGATTTATCAGATTTTAATATATTAATATCTAAAATAATAGGGTCCAAAAGCATATAAAAAATTCCCTGTAATACCATTGCTCCCGGAGCGATAATACTACCATTAACGAGTGATAATACTATCGTTCAGGTGCCGTAATAGTATCATTCAGGACCTGAACAATAGTATTATCAGTACAACTAAACAGCGCAACTGCAAGTCTCCCACCCGACATCTTCAAAAGCGTGCCTACTGATTGGCCGTTTTTCCTTAGTGGGCGGGCACAACAAGTTTGAAAACATAGCAGCTGTCTCTCGCTTAGCAAGAGTGAATCCCTTACTTGGCATTTCCCCATTTTTTTTTTTTTTTAATTGTTGTCAAAAGTGAACTAATCTGGTTAATCCTGCACTCACAATCTAATAAAAAAGGTAGGACTGCTGCAAACTGTACATATACCCTTCTTAAGGGGAAGGGTACCTATACTGAACCCAAACCCATACTGAGAACGTGACAGTGCAGTGGTTGTTGGCTGGGACAAATACACTCCTTCACTGCAGCGCCTGACCGCCCGAAAAAAAAATTGCATCCATATATTAAACAAAATAACGGGTAGGTCACTGTGCATTACCAGTGATCCCATCTTGAGGTTCTGGACACAGGAACCTCTCAAGCTTTGCTCTGGAGGTTCCTATGTGTCCAGAACCTCTTGATGGTATTACTCACCAGTAATGCACAGTGACCTATCCATTATTCTATATTTTACCTGCAGTATATATAACTGCATCGTCTGCATACAACAAATCTGCACAGATAGTAGGCAATTCATTAATATAAAGCAAAAATAGCATAGGTCCCAATACTGAGCCCTGTGGTACCCTGCAGTGAACATCCATTGAGTCTGATAACACTCCATTTGCCCAAACCTGTTGCTTCTTACTGGTTAAATAACTGTGCAACCAGTTCACTGTGGGGTCCCCAAAGCCAATACTGGACAATTTTGTTTTTAATAAAGGGTGGTCCACAAGATCGAAGGCCTTGGTCAGGTCCAGGAACACTGCTTCTTTATATGACCTCACTAGGTCCTTATTAGGACCCCAAGATGATGGAATTATATTCCTATGCAACACACTTACCTATTGTTTGTTTTTTATAATACATGAGGATGGACAATAATGAGTTTAGAGACAGAAATGTAGTGAGTGACATCAGACGTGGTGCTGTCAACATCAGACATGGTGACATTACTGGGAGGCACTGGGCTTCAGGACTAGCTGTTCCAATCGGTGAAGTACATAGGGACATACACAATAACGGGCTCCTATGGAGAAAGGGTCCCATCCATGTATTATAAAGGTATAAAAACTGTTTCCTGTTACAGCAGTAAAAGACCGTACAAAATTCAGAGTGGAAAAGATTAGGCTGATTTACAGCTGATGGTCTTAATTGCCATACTTTATACTCCCAGACTGACTGGTTTTACAAACAAAGACCTGTGACATCAGAACTTCTTTGTTACCTGGACATGCAGCCAAAACAGGGAATGATTTGATGCAGTCAGTTTTAAAAGTATGTGAGCAGTGAAAATGACCCACAAATCAGACTACACGTGAGCAAAACCAGATGACTGGATAAGGACCCCAAAAAATAGAAACATAGACTTTGACGGCAGATAAGTACCACTTGGCCCACCCAGTCTGCCCATTTTCCTACCTATTGGATAAGCTTCAGATTCAAGTTAACCAACAGCCTACTTCCTGCAACCCCCCCGCTATAATTGTCTTATGTCTGTCCCATGCATGTTTGAATTCCCCCACTGTTTTAGACCCCACAACCTCTCCAGGAAGGCGGTTCCATGCGTCCACCACTCTCTCCGTGAAAAAGAAATTCCTCACATTACCCCTGAGCCATCCCCCCTCTAACTTTAAATTGTGCCCCCTTGTTCTTACACATCTCTTTTTCTGAAAGATGCTACCCTCATGGACTTTGTTGATTCCCTTGAGGTACTTAAAAGTTTCTATCATGTACCCCCTGTCCCTCCTTTCATCAAGGGTATACATATTAAGCTCTCTCAGTCTCTCTTCATATGGTTTCTGATGTAGACCCTGCACCATTTTAGCTGCCCTCCTCTGGACTGCTTCCATCCTGTCTATGTCCTTGCATAAATGAGGTCTCCAAAACTGCACGCAGTACTCCAGATGGGGTCTCACCAACTGTCTGTACAGAGGGGTAACCACTTCCATTTTTCTACTTGTGATGCCCCTTCCTATGCATCCCAGTATCCCCCTGACTCTCCTTACTGACTTCTCACATTGCTTACCCACCTTTAGGTCATCTGATATGACGACACCCAGATCCCTTTCCATTACTGTTGTCGTTAGTACCTCCCCTGCTATTGTGTACTCTTCTGCTGGATTTTTATTTCCCAGGTGCATTACTTTGCACTTCTTTGCATTGAATCTAAGTTGCCATATGTCTGACCATTCCTCCAACCTTGCCAAGTCCCTTCTCATCCTTTCTACCCCTCCTTGTGTATCAACTCTGTTACAGATCTTTGTGTCATCCGCAAAGAGGCATACCTTTCCTTCCAGACCCTCCGCAATGTCACCTATAAAGACGTTAAAGAGGACTGACCCAGTACTGAGCCCTGAGGTACTCCACTAAGTAACCCCTTTCTTCAGAATGTGTTCCATTCACTATTACCTTCTGTGTCCTATTGTGCAGCCAGTTTGTTACCTCAGGCTACCACCCTGGGACCCACTCCCAGGCTGGCTAACTTGATTATTAATCTTTGTGCGGACTGTGTCAAATGCCTTGCTAAAGTCTAGGTAGGCCATATCCACAGCCCCTCCCTGGTCTATTACTTTGGTCACCCAGTCAAAGAAATCGATTAGATTCATCTGACATGACCTTCCTGCTGTGAATCCATGCTGCTTTGGGTCCTGTGCCCCGCTGGCCTCTAGGTACTCAACAATTCTTTCTTTCAGAAGTGATCCCATCATTTTCCCCACCACTGAGGTCAAACTAACAGGTCTGTAGTTTCTTGCTTCTGCCTTGCTCCCACTTTTGTGAAGGGAAATCACATCTGCCCTCCTCCAGTCCTCAGGTGCCACCCCATCTTCCCATGATTTGTTAAAAGTGTGGTTAGTGGTGTCACTAGGTCCTCCCTTAGCTTCTTTAGGATTCTAGGTGAATCGTCAGGCCCCATTGCTTTGTCCACCTTGAGTTTTAGGAGTTCTTTCAGTACTCTTTCTTCTGTAAATGGACTGGTGTCAACTCCACTATCCAGAGTGCTTCTACTGTTTGGTTTAGGTAACTCCTCTTCTTCTTTTGTAAATACTGAGCAAAAGTATTCATTTAGTATCTCTGCCTTTTCACTGTCTCCCTCTGCCCACCTCCTCTCTCCTTTATTAATCTTCATTATCCTTCCCTTAACCTTTCTATGCTCCCTAATGTACCTATAAAAGGTTTTATCCCCCTTCTTAACTGAGTTGGCTATCTTTTCCTCGGTTTGGGCCTTTGCTTTTCTGACTGCCTTCCCCACTTCTTTCTGCTTTAATTGATACAGTTCCTGTCGTGTCTGGCCTGTGATTCCTTATACTTTTGAATGCAGCCTTTTTCTCCTTAACCTTCCCTGACACCTCTTTTGAAAGCCATAGTGTTTTTTTATTCCGCTTTGTTTTCTTTATTTGTTTCACACAAAGGCTTGTTGCCTCCATGATGACAGTTTTGATTTTTCTCCATTGTTCTTCCACCCCTCCTTTCTGGCCATTTGCTAATGCATTCCTCAGGTATTCACCCATTATGCCAAAGTCAGCTCTTCTAAAGTCCAGTATCCTTGTCTTTGTATGGCTTGTCTCCATGGTTGTGTTTATTGTGAAGCACACTGTGCAGTGGTCGCTTGTTCCGTTTGTGATCTTCTCTCCATTTGAGAGTACCAGGTCTAATATTGCTTCCTCTCGAGTGGGTTCCACCACTAGCTGTCTAAGGCATGCTCCCTGTAGGGCATCGAGAATGACCCTGCTCTTGGATGTGGCTGCAGTCCATGTCACCCAGTTAACATCTGGCATATTCAGGTCCCCCATCTGGTCTAAAACTGGACAGGTGCCAACTCTAACACTGAGGACACTTCTTTACATACAATCGGGGATGCCTTCAAAGTCTTCATTAGAGGCCATAAAATTCAGTAAGCTTTCAAAGCTACGAATACAAATAGAGTAAAAAGACACTGCAGGGACTAAAAGATCAACTCAACACTGCTGAGAAGCAGTTTTACTTAAACCCCTCCAGAACGCATCTGATCTGTACAATATTATATGCATACAAACATATGAATGTGCCAGCAGAAAAAGGCCTTACTGTTTACCAAGTCTGCTCAAATGTGCAGTTCTGACTCCATTTACAGAGGGAACTGCCCCCCATGTCCCCCTGACCATCTCAAGTACCTCCTCACCTCCTCCCCCCCACCTACAACTTTCTCCCTCACCCTATCTCAACCTTTCTTGAAGCTGTCTACTATTTTTAGGGATACCATCTCTTCTGGCAACCCATTCCACTTAGCCACCACCCTCTCACTGAAAATGTGCCTCCTCATCTCCTTTCTGAACCTTCCCCCCCCCACCAGCTTCAGGTTGTTACCCCTAGTGGTCTTGTTTCTACTAAGGCTGAAGAGACTTTCAGTGCTAACCCTGTTTATACCTTCAAGGTACTTGAAGGTCTCAATCATGTCCCCCCCCTTTTGTCCTCAAGATAGTACATGTGGAGCACCCTGAGATTCTCCTCGTAGGTGTTACCTTGCTGGCCCTGGATCATCTTTATCACCTTTTTCCTGGACCACTTCCAGCAAGTTGATATCCTTCCTGAGATAAGGGCACCAAAACTGCATACTGTCTCACTAGGGACCTGTACAGTGGTAAAATGACTTCAGTCTTCCTACTGATGATTCCCCCGGCTATGCAGCCCAGCATCCAATTTGGTTTGGCCGTAGCTTTCCCGCATTGTGCCAAGTGTTTTAGGTCACTCTTAATAATTACACCTAGGTCCTTCTCCTCCTCTGACCTGCTTACTTGTATACCACCCAACCAGTACTTGGTCCCTCGGTTTTTTAACCCCCAAGTGCATAACTTTACACTTTTTAACGTTGAACCAAGTTGCCAAATACCAGACCATTTCTCTAGCCCAGCCAGATCTTTCCTGAGTTCCTATCTCCCTTCTTCCATGTCCACCCTCCCACACAGCTTTGTGTCATCTGTGAACAGCATATTTTATCCCTAATCCCATCTACAATATCACATATGAATATGTTAAATGACACCAGGCTGAGCACAGAGCACTGTGGGACCCCACTGGATATGGGACTAGCTTCTGAGAGCCCTACCCCAACTACCACCTTCTGACTTCTGTCCAGTGGCCAACTTTTGATGCACCCAACCAATTTAGCCCCCACCCATATGTCTTCTAGCTTCATGACCAGTCTACTGTGAGGTATAGAACTGAAGGCCTTGCTGAAGTCCAGGTACATGATATCAGTTGCTTAGCCCTTGTCCACTGCCCTGGTGACCCAGTCGAAGAAGTCAATCAGATTTGTCTGGCAGGACCTCCCTGACATAAATCCGTGCTGTCTCACATCCTGGAGAACATTTTCCTCCAGAAAGTTCACCAGTCTCTTTTTCAGGATGGACTCCATCAGCTTGTCCACTATTGAGGTCAGACTGAAGGGCCTGTAGTTCCCTGGTTCATCCTTCAGCCCACTTTTATGGAGAGGCACCATGTGTGAAGTTCTCCAGTCCCGGGGTACAATCCCAGACTCCAGGGAAGTGTTAAAGACGTCTGCCACAGGACCTGCGAGGGCCCCAGCCAGCTCCTTTAGGACTTTTGAGTGCTGGTCATCTGGCCCTGGGGCTCTAGCTATCGTCAGGCCCCTTAGTACTTTCTCAGCATGAATGAAGCAAATAATGACTTCCCCCCTCCCTGCCCCACCCCCCTACTCCCATACGGTACTGACCCATCCTTCTCTCTCGTGAAGACTGAGCAGAAGCAATAATTAAATACCTCTGCTTTCTCCTCATTACTTTCTGCCAAACCTCCTTTTTTTAATATCGATATTTAGTGTATTTATATCACATTAATAACAGAGAAAAAAGTCCATCCATATTCCAGCAATATTTTAACAGTTCTTACATTTAATACTAAATATTTCACACTTGTCTAAAATAAACATATTAAGTGTAAATATTAAGTGCTAGAATACATAGCTCACAATTCAGTAATACAAATAATTTACTGTATAGCCCCCCAGCCCACTCTCCCTACAGCTAATCTTGTATGCTTGTCAAGAATAAAATTCTATAATAACTTATGCTAGAATTACTATATAACTATAGTTTTAGAATCAATTCAAATAGACATTCCCTAGTTCAGATACAGAAGACAGCTTAAAGGAACTAAAAGCAAACAAAACACAAAAAAGAGGGGCTTCTTTCCAGATCGAAACACACCTAGTAATCAGAGGTAGGTTATCTATTATATTTTTCCATGAGGTTCCTTCGGGATCATCTAAATTCGGGTCAGTATTCATAACTAAATCTTCATACTTCAATGTTTCAATGTATTGATACCACCATTTATGATAATCCAGTTTTAACAATGTTTCATTTTTCCAGTTCTCAAGAATCATGCGTTTCATTGCTATTGTTGCAAAGTAAAATATCCACCTAGAGGTATAATCTTGTATATAACATGAGACATTGTTAAATAAATATGCATTGATTTTCATTGGTATTTCTATATCAATTATAGCTTTCATTATCTGTTGTAACTTACCCCACCAACCATATATATATGGGCACAACCATAAGCAATGTGTTTTTGACCCACACTTATGCCACCAAGAATCTGTGTATTCAGAATTTATTTTATGAATAGTAACAGGAGTCCAATATGCTCTGTGAATTATTTTGGCTTGTATAGTTTTATTTCTAGCAGATACATAATTCTTATTATTAATTTTTCTTAAATATTCCCACTGTATATAAGTTAACTCCATATTGGCCTCAATTGTTCCAAGAATGATTCTTATCCTTAATATTTTGTTTAGGTACATCTATCAGTAAATTATTGAATCTAGCCAAAAGGTTTTTTTGTTCTAAGCTGTAAGATTTTTTCTTGTTTTATTTGTGTTATTATGTTGTCTTTTCCATTATTAAATCTCTTTTTCATGTTTTGAAATTAAATCATTAATGTGTAATGAAAAAATTGATTCCATCCCTTCCCATCTTTTTTTTTTTGTCAACTCTTTTTCCCTCCAGTCACGGATCGGGGGAACTCTCTCAGGCATCCCATCCTTTATGCCTGCCCGCCTGAAATCCGCTGCGGTCTGTTGCTCTCGTGTCCCACCCTCCCCGCTGTCTGCACCCCCAGTTTAACTCACCCAGGGAGGGTAGCCTGACTCCAACTTGGGCTCCTTTGGAGGCAGACTCTGGCAGCGGGTAGGGCCAGAGGTGGAGGAGCTATGAGGCTCCAGCTGAGTCAGATCTGGTGCTGGGCGCGGAGGATAGGTGCCATCGCCCATCCCTCCGATCTGGGTTTTTCCATTTTCTTGGCTACTGTATGTTCCCTAACATGGAATGTGCAATGCCACTCAGCCCATGAAGAGGATGCTCCCACCCTGCATCCAGAGAGCAGCCGCCCCAACGTCAACCCTGCAGCTTACTAGCTCGGTGCGTGGCAGTGCCGCTGGTCTCCACCGGGGGCCGCTGCTGCACCGAGCTACCTCTGGATCCCTCCCCGAGAGAGGACAGCAGTCCCTCGGCCGCTCGATCCTCCCTCTCCCCTGCCGACCCCCCGGCGGTCCGGGCTCGTTCCTGAACCCAGGTTGCCGGCGTGATGCGAGGTGTGGCATCCAGTGCCTCAACTCTCACTGCCACTGGGCCAATCCCTTCCCATCTTTACCTTTAATAAAGTCTTGATAGGTTGGTATTTCCCCTTTAGATAATAGTTGTTTCCAATGATCAATATGATTATTTTGCAAAACTTGAAAATTAAAATTGGTGTAATTATCTCATATCCTGTTGTTGTATTCAATGGGAAAATCAGCCATGGTAATTGAAGCTTAAATGGCTTATTGATGTGTTTTTTAACATATTGGAACCATGTGGTCCTTACAATTATGAAGTCCATTATCGAAAAATATTTGATGTACCTTAATGTGAGGTTTAAAAGGGAACATCATTGCTTGATATAAATATTGGTCTCTATTAGGAAAAAAGGACCAATGATAATAATTGACCACTATATTGGCCTCCATATATTTAAGTGGGCTTGGACACCCCATCTCTCCTAAAGCTCTAGGCGTTATCATTAAACTCCATGGTATTCGTGGTTTACCTTCCCTCCAAAGAAATTTATGGACTATTCTTTTAATATCTTGAAACTATTTCACTCCTGGTGCCCCCAAAATATTGTTAAGCACAAATATATAACGTGGCATCATTTTAATAGTATCTATTTTCCCCCACAGAGATAAGGTGAGATCTTTCCAATTTTCTAACAAGTGTTTTCTTTTTTCTTTTTCAAAGTTAACTTTAATATTTTGTTGTTGATTAACAAAAAGGTAAATACCTAAATACTTAATTTGTTGTTGTGTTTTAAATATAGTTAGGTAATTGTTATGCTCATCATTTAATCTGGATAGTTTCATCATAACTGTTTTATTTTTATTTAACTGATACCCTGATATTTTAGAGAAACTATCGATCAATTGTAAAAAGTATGGGAGAGAAGTATTTATTTCCTTGACTACTGACAAGAGATCATCAGAAAAAAAACACTGATTTTGGTCCCCTGTTTCTAATAATTAAATCCCTTAATTCTATTATCACCCCAATAGCAGGCAGGAAAGGTTCTTTGCTAATATGAAAAGGGTTGGTGAAAGGGGGCAGCCTTGCCTTACGCCAGTCAACATCAAAAATTCCTCTGTTAAATAACTATTAATCAAGAATCTAACAATAGTACTCTGATATAACTTCGTTATTAAAAATATCAGTTGAAAAGGTATACCCCATTTCTCCAATGTTAAATATATGAATTCTTTATTTATAAGATCAAAAACCTTATTGGCATCTATAGCCAGGGCGTACTAAATGTATCTTTGATACTCTTTATCTGAATTTATCAGATAATTTATGGTTTGAATTTTTTTTAGCTTGATATAAGGTTCTTCCCTGCATAAAACCATATTGATCGTGATGAATACATTTATTTAAATGAGATTGCATTTTATTATTGATTTTTGCTATTAATTTATAATCTACATTAAGTAATGCTATCAGTCTATAGCTTTCTGTAGAATCAAGAAGTTTACCTTCTTTATGTATTAATACTATTTTTGCTGTTTGTATAGATAGAGGGATGGGTATTTGACTTTCATTTTCTAATATTTCTTCAATTATCCTTTTAAGCCATGATGTATGTTCTTCTACAAAAATCTGATAAAACTCACTAGTTAGGCCACCTAGGCCTGGTGATTTGTTTCTAGGTAATAACATAATGGCCTCTTTTATTTCTTGAAGTGTAATTGGTATATATTCAAAAGGAGCAGAAACTATATTTTCTTTTTCAAAAAAAGAATCAATATCTTTTTTATTAGGTGTTAATTCCCTTTGGTATATTATTTTATTAGTATCAACAAACTTTCAGTAATACTTTCATCAGTTGTATAAACATTCCCTTGTTGATCTTTAATGTTTAAAATTAAGTTTTTTTGCTTCTCTGTTTTTAATAAATTCACTAGAAGGTTTCCTGATTTGTCCATATGGAAATATTTATACTTTTTCAAGAAAACTGCATTCTTAATTGCTCCCTGTTGTATATAATTTTGTTTTTCAGCTCTTAAATTAAACCATTCTTCTTTATAACTTGGATAATCGATTATTATTAGTTTGTCTAGTTGCTCCAATATTTTTGTTATAACTTCCCATTTTTTATTTTTAATCCTATTAAGCTTAATTTGATATGGAATTATTTGTCCTCTAATTGTTGCTTTGAAAGCATCCCATAGTTCTGTAATTGGCTTTTGCCCTGAATAGTTAAAGTACCAGTATTCTTTAACAGCTTTCCTTATTATTAATATAAAGTCAGGGTGTTTCAATAATATATTATTAAATATCCTTGTTTTTGTAATGAACCTATCTTTATCTAACAGATTAAGGCCAATTAATATTGCAGCATGATCGGAAATATAGATGCTATCAATTAGTCCTGTCAAGGTCTTTTTTACCAAATCTTTAGTTATAAAAAAGTAATCAATCCTTGTAAATATGTTGTACTGCTTGTCAAAATGAGTGTACTTAGTAATAAGGGGATTTTTGTGTCTCCATATGTCTATTAATTGTTCTTGTTCTAAAAACGAATATAATTTCCTTGATATATTATTATTCGTTTTATTTGGAGGCAGCGATTTATCTTGTAACCGATTATGCAAAACATTGTAATCACCCACCAATATAACACTGATAATTTGCATCTTCTGCAGCCGTTGTGTAATTTCAGCCAAAAAGTCAGCATATTTATTGAATGGCGCATATACCGTTCCCAATACTGTTTCTGTCCTTGCTATACCAAGCTTCAACATTAATATTCTTCCTTGATTATCCTCGTAAACTTCTAAAACTTTTATATCACTACCTTTTTTTTATTACTATCACTACCCCCCTCCCCCTGCTCTTCTTGGTACTTAATGAATAATAAATCTCTCCCACCCATCTCACTTTCAACTTGGCTATTTCTTTTTCTTCCAAATGCACTTCTTGTAGGCACATTATTTGCACTTCTAACCTTTTAACCTTCTAAGGTAAGACAACAGTTTAGTTCTCTTCATGGGGGGAATGAATTCCATTCACATTTAATAAGGATATTATCACATTATCCATTTATCTCAGTTATTCCATCCATAATCTCAGTTCTTTCTCTGAACTCTGCCACTCTATATTCCTTTTGTTTCAACATTTCTTCAAGTGATTCTAGCTCCCATTTATATTTCATACAAGCACATTCTTTATTTTGTCTCCAAATAAAATTCAAAAAACATTCATTTTTTAAGGACATCCCTATTTACTGAATATAGTCACATTACTTGACTCCCCTTCTCTGTCTATAGTCGATCAGTTGCTAAAACAGATAAGTTATAATTTCCTCACTTAAAAATCAAATACATTCACGCTTTTGTTTCTACAATTCTGGAATTTTAGTTTTCAATTCAGCCCATGCATTTTCAACATTTCCATAAACATAGCTTTTAGCATCAATAATCACCTTCATTTTGGCAGGGTAAACCATTACTGCTCTATATCCCAACCCCCCCACAATTTATTCCTTAAAAGGTCAAACCTTTTCCTTTCTAATACTATCTGCTGTAGTAAATCATTACAGAGTGCTATATTTGCTCCAAGAATCATTTGTCTCTTTTTTTTTTGTAAACATAAGAAATACGTTTTTCTTTGTCCGCATAATTCAAAAACCGCAGTATAACTGGCCTTGGTGAAGCATTATCAGTTCCTTTAGATCAGGGTTTCTCAAATGGTGAGGCCAGCCTCCCTTGGGAGGCCCCAACCTGTTCCAGGGGAGGCTCAAGCAAGTCTGAAAAAGTACTGTATTTAAACTTTGAGTTTTAGATATTTCATATGAAGGGATGAAGCAGACTGAACAAGGATAATATTAAGTGAATGTATGTATTTATTTACAAATTGGTGACCAGGGAAGGCATACTGAAAGACTCATTTCAGGTGTACCTCTGGAAGGGTAGGGAGTGGATACAATTCAAAAGGTAACTGCAAAACAGTCAAACAATACAAAATGAACAATAATGCAAACAAACAGGAACAAAAAACTAATAATGAAAGGTAACAATGATCAAGTAGACTGGTGGCAGTAGTGCTGAAATAAAAGGGTTAAACATAGAGGTACTAGGAGCAAGAGGAGGGGGAAGCAAAATGATCCCCGAGAAGTTGCTTAAGAGCAGTGTAAGAGGAGGTGAGAGAGAGAGAGAGAGAGACAGAGAGAGAGAGAGAGAGAGGTGGACAAGAAATTTATTCCAGATAGCGAGGAAACAGAGAAAGCAATCTGACCCATAAAGGTACTGCAACAAGGCTTTAACAATGATTCAGAAGTCAAAGGCTGGCCTCTGGAGGGGGATTACAATAAGCTGAATAAAATGAGAGCCAGCTATTCAGAAGTTTCACTTTATTCCTGGTGTACTGTGAAAGTATCCTATTTTTCTATGGGGAGGTCCAAGATTATTTCAGTATTTGGGGGAGGCTCGAAATCTTTTCCATGGCCTGGGGGAGGCTCCCCTATGACAAAGTCTGAGAACTAATGCTTTAGATCATAAAGTTCTATTAATTCTTTCTACAGAGAACTCTATATTCATAGGGTCTGTGTCCATATAGGCTGCTGCAATTATTTTAAAAGATTCATGCTGAGATCTAATATTGTCCTAGTTATCAGGAATTACCAAAACTCTAACACGGTTTCCCCCTGATCTTGCTTCTTGATCCAGTATTCTCTCTTTTAATTCAATATTAGCCAATGCAAGTTATTTTATCTTATTGGTTATAGGCATAGTTTCATCTGTTAATTGGCTCAGGTGCTTTTTAATATCAAAAATGTAAGTTTTTATAGTTTTGTTTTCTTTAATAAGCTCCTGGGTCAACAGAAAATATTGTTCTATTTGGGGCTGATGCTTCAACATTATGTCCAAGGTACTAGTTATAGAATTGATTTTTAGCAAAAAGCCGCTAGGCCCACCGGGGGGGGGGGGCACCCTCCTAATCAGACAAATTGTCTGCAGCTTCATCTTCAGAGCAAGATTCATATGAGCTTTCTAAATTTTCCATGTCTCCCCAGTCATCAGTTTCTGGGCTGAACTTATCAGCCATGTTAATGTCCCCATTAATATTTTGTTTTTTATCAGATGGTAAAAAGACTTCTCTTACCAGTTTAGATCAGTGTTGTGAAGTAGTTTCATTCTGAGTAGGATTAGTCTCATTCATTTGTACAGCTTTTGTCACTTTGTTGCTTACTTGTTTTTGGCTCTGTTCCTCTGATTGAGAAGTTTTCTCTCCTGCACTGCTTCTCGCCTCACTGAGGTTTGCATCAAGTTGTTCAGGTAACTCCCAGCCTGGTTCGGTGTTGGCCTTCTGTCTTGGATCAGGACATCGAAATGCAGCTTCCATTTGCACAATGCATTTCTCCTTTGTAGAATTTTGAGAAACAAGCTTAGAACTTTTTAAATTAGAGACAGTCGGTTGTTCATTCAGAATCATCCGTTCATGAAAATGCATCTCCCCAGTCCCGAAATCTCCATGCAATGCCATGCCATTGCTCCATTCCCTTCCAAAATAGCCATTTGCTCAGCTTCTAAGGAAAGATCTGTTCCAGTTTCAGAAGGGTTTGTTACTTGGCTCGCATTTTCAAGTTTAGTTTGAGTCTCTACTTTAATTGGATTTTTGTCTGGAATAAAAAGGGAAAACACCGGGAGAATGCCTCCACCGAGCCGTGGTGAGTCTGATTCCAAAACCTGAGTAAGAGGGACTTTAGCAGTTAAATTTTACTGCTTATGAGTTGTGGAAGTAGAAAATGATTTAGCAGCTTTTTGTTTAATACCAGCAGTTACCTTTCCAGAATCCCTTCTAGTAGCCGGTATGCCAAAAGCATTATAAAGTTCTGAATTGCGCTTCTCTGATGCAGCAAGGCTTTCTAGTGAGTATTTTTCATCACAGAACATAGCATCCAAATGAAAACAAAATTAAGAAACGAAGGTTAAAACTGACAGTGACCTGGGAAGAATGATGTAGCTACCACTCACACAGCTGCTCTCATAGCGCCATGTAGCACCTCTCTCCTACTAGGCGGTCCTCCTACCCTCCTCCTTTTTTAACCTATCTCATCCCTGTTGTTCTTTTTCTCCCTTATATACCGGGAAAAGGCATTTTCCCTTGTTTTTACACCTTGTGCTAGCTGCACTTCTGTTTTGGCCTTTGCCACCCTAATGACTCTGTAATCCTCCCTTGGCTTGGCAGAGTAATCCACCCTGTCCTCTTCCTTCTGAGTACATTTGTATATCCAGAAGGCTGCCCTCTTGTCATCCACAGCTTTTAACACTGCCTTCCCGAACCAGCTGGGCTTTCTGGCTTTAGATTTCCTACTTTTGATCTTGGCACATGCGCTAGTGGCCTCCATCAGTCCCTCCTTTATTATTGCCCATTTCTGTTCTACATCCATTTCCTTTCTGATCCCAGCAAGGTGGCCTGCTAGAATGTCTCCCATCCTACCAAAATACCCTTGTCCTGGTGCTAACCGTCCTTCTGCCCATGTCCAGGTAAAACCACACCATATGTTGTTCACTATAATAATACTAATAATCTTTATTTGTTTCAAGTGCAATTCAACATGTACCAAAGCACTTTTACAGAATATAAATCCCCCAAAACTATAACTATTTTAAATTCAACATAAAAGCAGCTTCCACAAGTTAATTGTCAGGAAAGGCAAATGAAAATAGATAAGTTTTGAGTGCAGATTTAAAGCTCTCCACAGTCAGGCACCCCCTTACCCAATGAAGTAAACAATTCCACAGGGTAGGAGCCACAAATGCAAAAGCATGAGCTCCAAAGGTCTTCAAACTTACCTTGAGAATCTCCAGCAATCCCTCATCAGGGGAGCGGTCAGAGGGGGCAATAGGAACATAAAAGCTCTTGCAAGTAATTCGGTCCCTGTCCATGCAGGGCTTTATATGTCAGTAAGCCGACCCTGAAGGTGATCCACCACTGAACTGGCAGCCAGTGAAGCTCAGGCAGCACAGGTGTGACATGGCTAGATCAAGAAAACCCAGTCAGCAGCCTGGCCACAGCGTTTTGCACCAGCTGCAAGCAGTGAATATAAACTCCCGGTAGCCCCAGGTACAGGGCATTGCACTAATCAAAGTGGGAGGTCACAAAGGCGTGGACCAATGTCAGAAGGTCGCCAGGTGGGACCAGGTGTTTAATCTGGGTGATATTCCTCAGATGGAAAAAATGAGGTCTTGACGACGGAGGACATCTGAGTTTTCAGAGTCAAACCCTAGTCAAAAATAATGCCCAGACTCCGCACCCATTCAGAGGTCATCAGCTGGCTACCACCGAGCACAAACCCAGAGATCTGCCCAGCCAAAGACCCCTCTACCTAATGGCCCGGGTCAGAATTCAGCTTCAACCAGTTGGCACTCATCCAGTCCTGGATCAAGGAGAGGCAGTTGTTAAACACCGAGACTGCATCATCCCAGTCAGGTACAAAGGACATGTATAGCTGAGTATCATCTGCATAGCAGTGAAAACTCAGACTATACTGCCTTACAATGTCTCCCAGCAGCAGCATATACACCACGAATAACAAAGGCAAAAGCATAGAGCCCTGGGGCACTCCACATGGCAGGGAGAATGTGTCAGAGGAATAAATTCCTGACACTACTCTCTGAAACCTACAAGTGAGGAAAGAATGGAACCATCTGAGGACTGTCCCTGACAGTCCATAGATTACCTGCAGATGCTCCTGCAATACACCATCATCCATGGTGTTGAATGCTGCAGAGAGATCAAGGAGGATCAAGATAAAATGAGTCCTCCAATCTCTCACTATCAGGAGAACACTGAGCACCCGGACCAGGGCAGTCTCAGTGCCGTGCCTCTTCCTGAATCCCGACTGGAGAGGATCATAAACGTCATGGATGGTAAGATGGCCATCCAGCTGCAGCACAACAGCCTTCTCAATAACCTTTCCCACAAAGAGCAGGTTAAAGACAGGTCTAAAGTTGGCGAGACAGTCTGGGTAGAGAGAAGATTTCTTAAGGAGGAGAGTCACCACCGCCTCCTTCAGGGAGTCCAGAAACTCACCGGTCTCAAGTAAACACTGGACCATCTCTGCCAGGACCGGGCCGATGACCTCAACGTACCCCACACAGAGGTTAGTTGGGCCCGGGTCCAAACTACAGCAGGTCGGCTGCATACTCTGGATGATCTTCATGACAGCCCCGATCACCACCTAATCAAAAACCAACCAACCAACCAACCAAACTGAAGTTCTGCAGCCTCCCACCGATCACCGCCCCGCCCCTTGGAACAGGCTATGCAGATCTCTAACCTAATGTTGGCAATCTTATCTGCAAAGAAGCGAGCAAACTAGTCACATTAATCCTGTGACAATGCTCTCTGAACTTGTAGACTGGATTGCACAGTCTGTCCACAGTTCAAAAGAGCCGAGCTGGTTGGTTCCATGCAGAGGTGATTTCCCCAGACAGGAACTTTGCCTTCTTACGGGAGATCGCTAATTGATAGTCCGCATAATGAAACATCAATCTAAGTCTAAGTCTGTCGGCATTGAGGCCAGATTTCCGCCAGCGACACTCCATCCTTCGCCCCTCTCTACTCATCTCCCTCAAGGTCCCATCAAACTAAGGGGACCGAGGGTGAAGGGTGAGGGGGCAAATGCTAACAGGAGCAATGGAATCCAGAGCCACCACCACAGCCTTATTGCAGGCTTGTAATAGGTTAACTGGACCTTTGCTTGCAGTCGGAAGTCCCAGTAGATCCAGCACCACCAACAGGCCATCTGGAGTCACACCCCTTAATGGGTGGTACCAGACCATCTCTAAAGGGGCAGGCCTATGGGGGGAGCCTGGAAATTGAACCTGATAGCGTGATGGTCAGACCAACTGACCAGTTCCACCACCAAGTCGGAGGTCTCCATTCCCAGTAGGAAGACCAAGTCCAGAGAGGTTTTATGTGATAATGGAGAGTCTGAAAGACTGCTGATCACATAAAGTGAGTAACAAAAAGCCCGTAGTCAAAAGGGTGACTAAATTCATAATGACTGTCACAAATAGCAATGGCTGCTGCATTAACTTTACACTAACAAGAAAATAAGTATTTTTATATGGGGGCTATGCCCCCGCACCACCAAACTAAAATGATCAACTCCACTGGGGGTGCGGACCTCGGGGAAAGTTCATTTTTCCCCAAAACAAAAAAAAAGTATCGTCGAAACCATACCTGAACTCGGGTCTGCTGGCATTGCAAGCAGTGTCTTACACTGCTACACTAAATGGCCAGCTCAGTGGGAATCAGCCCCACAAAATCTCATGTCCTGTGGTAGCGAGTGTAGCTCCTTGCTATACTCGCTCCACAGGCTACAGCGATGTTTTTCACCACTCGCTATTAGTGTGAGTGGTATTACTGAGTCACTCAAATTGATGCGCTCAATAATACATGCTCATAAAGGGTGCTACTGTCCAGAGAATGACCGGAATTATGGGTCGCAGTGGTAACTACCTGCACGAAGCCCAACAAAATCATTAGTTGGAGGAGGTCCTGACCAAAGGGCAAGAGTTCGTCATCAATCCAGACATTGAAGTCACCCAGCACCATCACTCTGGGGGACTCCAATGCCATGTTGACAATGAAGCCCCTGACTTCCTGCAAAAATTGCATCCCATCTCTGGGTGGACAGTAGACAAGAAGAATTTTGTCCCCCACACCTGCACCTAAGATACATTCAAAGGATCTGGTTTCCCTCACTGCACATCTACCAGGCCCAATTCCATTCTAAAACAAATGGCTATGTCCCCGCCCCTACAATCAAACCTTAGGTGGTGTATCACTGAGAACCCAGCTGAAATAGCCAACTCAAAAATAAGGCCAGCATTGTCATCCAGCCAGGTCTCGGTGATGCAAGCCAGATCCAATGGCCCAACAAGAGCAGCAATTATTGCTGTCTTGTTTTTAATGGACCTGGCATTGCATAACACTGCTTGGGTGGGATGAGACTCAGGGGGCAATTGGGTTAGCTGTCCACTCTAAGTGGAGCCCTTGGATATGGGAAACATACATGGAGGACCCCTCTCCAGTCACCATTTCACCCCAGGGTGCCTCCTTGTCTGTACGACCCCAAACCGGCTGCTCAACTCCTCCCCCAGGTCCAAGCCCCCCCTACGCTTCCTTCCTTCCAATGATCCCCAATGCCGGACAATGACCATATACATCAGCAGGCAGTGGAGGACAACTAAAGGGGTGGAGGCCCCTGAGCTCCAAGGGAGAGTAGCACCTGACCGGGTGAGCCACTTTTCAGCACATGATCTCCAGCCACCCAGAATAGCCAACCTACAAATTATAATACCCAATACCCTCCAATTTAGACCAACCTAGATTATAAACTAATCCCCCCTCTTCAAAATAAACTTAAAATCCCAACCAGTTTGGTCCTTGAAAGTCCAGGTTATAAAAGATGAAGGATCACAGATTGAAAAAAGGAAGTACGCCAAAACCTCCAAATCCAGTCCCAGCAATCCAATCCACTACCTGCAAATGATTCTTTCATCTTTTTTTTTTTTTTTTAGAAACAGAGAAAGAGAAATTTACGGCAGAAGGAGAACAAGGGTCTAGTCTGCTATGAGTTTCCAAGACCTTCTATTGGTCCTGGGACCTAGCCCACCTTGTGTTTTTATAATAATTCTTTTATTAAAAGATTGCCAAACAGTTCAGAACAATAACCACATTTGATCGTGTACAGCAGTCTTTCATTTTACATATAGGAAGAACCTAAACTACTAATTATAACTATACAAAAAAGTACCTATCTATTGGATTTTAACAACAGTCCCATAAACATTTTGCTTTAAGGTATTTCAGCAAATATATCATAAAACAATAATCCAATGCAGGAACAAGAATCAGTATGTATTAACCTGTTAGGTTAGCTGGTAGAGCTCTGGAGAAAAGGGTCTCAAACAGCATGGAATCACTGCAAACTGGAGGAAGCGATATATGATAGTCCTTCAAATTCTGCCTGTTTCATCAGAGACACTAACCATTCTGAGAATGTCGGGGCTCCGAATGCCATTTAAGAACGATTTTCCGCTTAGCCTCTAAGGCTGCTGGAGTTAGCCATAGCTGGTGTTTTCTGCTAAGACCTTCCCCTTCTAGGGTACCACTCAATATCCAGACTATGGGATCCAGTAGCAGTTTTGCTGTGCATGTCCATAGAATATGGATCAGGGTACCACCCCCGCCTGATGACATCGCCAAAACTCATCTGTGGGCAAATATGCATCCACTTAAGTGCTGCTGGTGTACAAAACCAACAATGTAGGATCCTTTTCTGTATTAACTGGTAGTGAGCATCCCTAAGGCCACAGTGGGCATCTCTAAGCATTTTCTCCCAAGGAGCCTGCTCTATGGATGTTTGCAGTTCCTCCCCCCTCCAAGCTGCCCTGCAGCTGCTCAGGTCAGGAATGTGAAACTGCAATGTATAGCTATAGATTCTACCTCCAAGATGTTGGGGATTACTCATCCATCTATCAAGGTGCTGAGGTAGGTAGTCAGCTCCAGTAATACTCAGCTGTGTATTTCTCTTAGTGATAGCACTGCAATGCTGGAGATAATGCCAGAAATCAGCCCGAGGGAGTGTGAAGGAGCACACTATGTTTTGAAAGGAGACCAGGGTATTTGAAGATAGAATCATCAACTGCCCCAGAGCGTATATTCACTTGGAGGCCCATTGGGGACACTCCAAAGAGCAATTATTTATTGTAATGTAAGGGTTATACCATAGGGGTTCCCATTTCCCCAGACTGTGAATTTTCCTGGGGTAATTCTTGCCCAAAGTCCCCCATGTCTGAGAAGCGAACATAGTTATTGGGAACTTCTGGGAGCAATGGGCTTTTCTTTGAGATGTATTATATAATGCCCATGGTGGGCCCGTTCACAGTCTTTTTTCTAGTTGCAGTCAGACCTGTTCATCAGTAGTGGCAGCTTGCAGCCAGCAGAGGTTGCGCCTGATCCCAGTGGCTTGGTGATATCCCATAGCCATGGAAGTGCCCATCCTCTACGTACTCCTGGTGCCCTAAGTTTCTGCAGACTAAAATTGGGCTTGTGCCCTTCCAATAAGAATGACGCAAAGAGCTTCTCAAATAGTTGGAAAATCCATTTGTGGATGGGTACAGGAAGGTTATGGAGAAAATATAAAAGTTTGGGAAAGTCCATCATTTTATATGCAGCTATCTTTCCCCCAAAGGACAGTTTAAGCTTTCTTTACTGTTAAAACTGCGCTTCCAGTTCAGAGTGAAGAGGGTTAAGGTTGAGATTAGCTATCTCCTTAAGATCAGCTGAAAGGAGGATGCCAAGGTATTTAATGTAATACCGTTGCCAATGGAGGTCTAGATGCTGTAGGTGAAGATCCAGAGAGATTTTATTCAATGGAAGTATCTCAGTTTTTGCCCACTTAACTTTTGAGTCCCAAAAGGGACTGAAAGCTGCTCATCTAGGGCAACAGGTAAGGACATAGAGGGATTAGAAACCATGAGGAGGAGTTTATCCGCAAAAGCGAACATCTTAATACAGGTGGCTCTGCACATGATACCCTCACTCCCTGGGGACTGCCTGATCTTGAGAAGCATCGGTTTTATTGTGAGGAGAAACAAGAGGGGTAAGAGGAGGCAGCCTTGCCTGATGCCCCTCTTCAGTTCAAATGGGGAGGAAATAAGGCCATTGGTGATCAGTCTTGCCATGGGTGAGGAGAAGGAGTTTGACCCATGTGATAAATATTGGACCAACCACCATTTGCTCCAGGACTTGGAATAGGTTAGCCCATCCCACCAAATCGAAGGCTTTTTCAGTATCTATGCTTGCAAGGAGAGAAGGGATATTACTGCTTGAGGCACCCCGAATTGCATTTAGCACCGCCCTAATGTCTTCCATTGCCATTTAGCCTTTAACTAACCCTGTTTGTTGCCCATTAACAAGGTGTGGTATAACCCCCCCAAGCCTCATGGTCATTATCTTGGCTAAGATTTTAACATCTGCATGAAGCAGCGAAGTCAGTGGGCCGACAGTTACCAGCTGGGCCAATAGTTTGTTGCCAGCTGAGCATCACGACCCAATTTAGGGTGTAGTGTTATTACAGCTTCCCTCATGGACTGTGGGAAAGTACATCTCTCAAATGAGTCCTTTAAAGTGCTGAGGAGGCGGTCAGCCACTGCAGTAATACAGGACTGGTAGAATTTAAACTTGGAGGCTGTAGCATGCTTTTTTTTTTTTTTTGCTGTGCCCTTATCATCCAGCCCTCCTCCTCCCCCACCAGAGAGACAAAAACCAGCAGATATGGGCTGCGCTCAGGCAATTCAAAGTCACAGGTTTAGCTCCAGGCGACCACCTAGGTAGGATAAGCAGTGTGCAATTGTGCATGCTGCTTCCTCGCTCCATGACTGAGTGATGTAAAGAGCCGCTATATACTCTGGCTACCAACATGTCCATTTCCCTGCTGGCCCCCTCAATCTCAATCCACCCCTACCAATGTCTAACCCCATGACTGCAGATTGTAACACTTAAAACAAAAGCAGTTCTGTAGGGGGAGCCCTAATCTGTCCAATGTTGATTGTGTGGTTTCCATGTCGGCTCTGACAATAGTCTCTTTGCCATGTAGAGACTATCTATACTAGTTGAAGGGAACCAATGAGGAAAACTGGGTAGCTGCATCAAACTCAGTGATATCCCCCACCGGCGCAGCGGTTGGATTTCCACTTGCGTCACTGGTGACCCAGGTTCAGGAACGGACTCGGGTCGCTGGAGGGCTAGCCAGGGGAGAAGGATGGAGCATCCTAGGGACTGCTCTCCTTCTCTGGGGGGTGGGTGGGAACACTGCCCGGTGCTTGACGGACTCCTTGCGGAGGCCAAGGATACTGCAGCGACTGGCACGCGACAGTACTCAGGAGACAGGGTGGACGCAGGGCATCATTGCACGTCCCCACCTCCAACGCAACAAAGGGAAAAAACACACCTGCTCCTGCTGCCACAATGAAGCCCGCTCCGGCTGCATTAGGCACTCTGGAAGACTCCCATCTTTCCCAAGTTCACGGCATCCTTGGTCAAGGTGCTGTGACCCCACCCTGGGGGGAAGCCAGGGGGTTCAGGGAGGATGGCTACAATGTGAGCGGCCGCAGTTGGAGTCCGTGACCGAGTGGATGTTACTGGCACGGGAATGCAGGAGGCAAAAATTGTAAATTGAAAAAATAAAAATTCAGTGATATCCAAGTGATTTCAGGGTGGGGGGTAGGCGGCAAAATAAAAAGCTGAGTTTGCATAAATGGGCTTACACAGATTATCACTGTTGACATCAAAAGGCACACTTAAAGAGCGTGGGACAGCTGAGATTACTATAGCGTTTAATATTCCCAAGGCGACTCTCCCTCACCTGAAACTGCCTTTAAAGGATGATGATGGAAAGGTACGTCGATCTTGTGGCCATGGGGTTATAGATCTCTGCAGGTGGGGTCTGAATCAGGGAGGGGGTGACAATGCTAAGGAGACTGCCTGAATCAATGATTCACTGCCCTTTCGGTCTGCGGACAAAAATCAGTTGCTGCACAATTGCACAGCTGTGCTGCTTGCAGGTTTGTCTTACGAGGGGAGTGACACTGTTTCGATGAGACAGTCAATCCACTTGCGCATGATTTGACAGTTAGATAACAAGGTGCCAAATCTGACTGCTTGCACTGCAAGTTTCCAGCTGTCAAACCAAGAATTTCTTCAGGCATTTTCTCCTCAGCCACCTCCATAAGGCTTGGACAGCAAGACCCATGTTCAGTTCCCTTAGTTGCCTAGGTTTCAGAAAGAAAGATAATAGTATTCCCCCATTCCCCTCTTATCACCTTTCTATCCTTTTTTCCCCTTTTAACCTCCCAGTGTTGTCATCATTCAAGGTGGTTCTTTCATTGTCATCTCCTGAACATGCCCACAGTTGTACAGGACCAGGTCCAGTATAATTCTCTCCCTAGTGGGTTCCAAGACAACCTGGACCAGGAAGCCACTCCAGATTGCATCCAGGAGTACCTGCTCCTTAATACTGGAGGTAGCCAGGATTTTCCATTCCACCCCTGGTGGACTGAAATCCCCCATTATTACTACCTCACCCCTACTGGCCATTTTGGTGATCCGAGACCCTAGTACCCTGTCTAGTTCCTCTTTCTGGGAAGGTAGCCTGTAGACCACCCCCATCCTTAGTTTCTCTCCCCCTAGTGGATTGTACCTGCACCCACAGCACTTCAGTCATACACTCTGCCGTTTTCTCTATGGTACAAACTATTTCTTCCTTCAGGTACAGAGCCACTCCCCACCTTCCCATTCCCCTGTCCTTCCTGTATATATTATACCCTGGAACTGTGAGGTCCCAGTCATGGTTTAGTGTGGCCCATGCCTCTGTGATGGCTGCTATGTCCGTATCACCATCTGCCATCAGTGACTGCAAGTCTGCCATCTTGTTACCCAGGCATCTAGCATTCAGAAACATCACCCCCTCCCACTGTGACTCGGTGCCTCCCTTCATCTTGATCTTCCTCCCATCACAACCCTCCACCTTCAGTTGCCCCCCCCCATCTACCACCCATCTCATCCGTCTGCTCCCCATGCTGCCCTGATTAGTTGGGAGGCCTAACAGTCCCCCCTCCCTCTGGTGACTAAGGATGCTGTACACACCACTACCCCACCCTCCCCAATTTAAATTGAGGTTGTTTCCTATATTATTCCTCCAGCTTGTCCTTCAGGACCCTTGCACCTTCCCTGCTCAGATGCAATCTGTCTGGTGCATAGAGGTCTTTATTATTTCAGGTTACTATCCAGTCCCCAACAAGCCCATACCCCTTCTTGTCATATCACCCCCTAAGCCATCCATTAAACTCTCCATCCTTGCCTTCCTGGGCATACTCACCCTTGGTACAGGAAGCACCTCTGAGAATGCTACAGTTCTCCCTACCTAGCTACAAATTCTCCCCAGTTCCCTGAACCTCTCTTGCACCTCCCTCACCTTACTCCTGCAAGGTTATTTGTCCCCAGGTGCACTATAATGTGGTATAATGTGTATAAAATTCTTATCTTGAAGTATAACATTACCACGATTCTTCAACACTTGGCTGAAAGCACTATTCTGTTCACAAACCACATGTACTGGGAGTCAGGGGGAAAGGTGGGTAAACGGCTAGCTTACTGCCTTATTTTGCAGTTAATTTTTTTATTGAAACTTTTTTTCAATTCACAAACAAGCAACTTAATGGTGCAAGTATGAATATAAAGTAACAACAGTGGGACATGTTGACCTGCAAATAGAATCTTGAAATCAGTGATATAAATGACAACATGGAATCTGTAACAAGGCTGTTACTGAACCTCTAGAAGGTCAGCTACACCACAATTTCGGACACTGCAAGATTCAAGTATAACAAAACACAAAACTAACTGCATACTGAACCATATACAATTAAAGAAAAAAGAACAGTGAAACACAAAGAGGTTTCAGTGCCAGATAAGGCAGAAGGTTCTCCAGTGTATGTCAGCCCTGGTGAAGAAAGACTTTGTCCGTTATAACGGAAATATAGGGTGTCCATGTGCCAGTTATCCCACACCTGTTCTGGGGGTAATATATTGTAAAAAGGGCCTCCAGCAGCTAGTAAACCTGTCAAGAGCATTTTTAGCTAAGTGAAATAGGCAGTCTAGGGTAGCCACCTTAGCCAGACTTACTAGCAGTTCAGAGTAGGAAGGTGCAGATGTTGAGCACCATTTACACAGTAGCATTCTCTTTGCTTGCATACTGAGTAGTGCCAGCCAGCAGTGTCCAGAAGAGTCAATGTGCGAGGCAATTGAGGTAAGGCCCAGCAGATAAAGTGGAGCGGATAGTGGGATAGGGCAGCCCAAAACCGTAGATACTAACTGACTGACAAGAGCTTCAGAGCATGTAAAACTGCAGGTGTCCTGTACCAGGAATTAAGAATCTTGTTTTGAATAAGGTTGCTGAGTGTGTCACTGAAGGTCTTGTGGCAAAGAGACCAGCAGCTGTCCCATTGTTTCTCTGATATGGCAGTTGAGAGCATATGTTCCCACTCTGCTTTTGCAGCAGGGGACTAGTTAGGTATGTGGTCTCTGATGTTTTGGTAGATACAACCACAGAGGCCTCTTTTATAGATAAGCCACTTCTTTATGGGAAGGGGCAACTGTGTAGGTATGAACTAAGGGGTTACAAAAAATTGGGGCTTGTCCCTGGATTTCGGGGTCAAGCTGCCTCAAGAAATGGCCTGGGGTGGTGAATGTGGTGGCGATGCACCCACAATAGGAAAATCTGGCTGTGAAAACGTGTGGTTAAAGCTATGATTTAAGCAGTGATGAGAAAAAAAAGTGTGTTCAATTGCAGTTTAAAATCCTTCTCAGAGAGCCTTGGCATGCGCACAAAAGGAGAGAGACACAGACAGAGACAGACAGTGTGCGTGTGTGTGTGTGTGTGTGTGTGTGTGTGTGTGTGTGTGTGTGTGTGTGTCCCTGCCTTAATTTGCATGGCGTTGAGTGATTGGCTGAATCTGATTTGACCTGCCTGGACTGTGTGTGTTATGTGTAAGGATATGGGCAGAACGTTGTGTAGAAGTTGGAGATCATGGAGCAGCAGCATTTGTAAGGACTTAAGGCCTATTTGGAAAAAGAAGTTTGGACTTTTGTAAAGTTTACCCAGTGTGCAGTGGGCAAAACCCTGTTCTGTGGGAAGTCGCCAGTACGTTCGCGGCTGCTACAAACACCGGAGGTCGGCCACCACAGTCCTAAGGAGCAAAGTGCACTCGGTGTCAAGTGTTTGAGTCTGTTCAACCAGAAACAGTGGAGGAATTCAAAAATGCATGGGACAGACAGAAGGGAACCCTAGTGACAGAAAGGAGAGGGAAAGCCACAGATCCGCTGCAATCTGCATAAGTAAAAGGTAGGAAACATGGGCAGACTTCATGGGCAAGGCAGTCCTTATCTGCCGACAAATTCTATGTATCTATGCATCTATGACAGAAGAAAAAGTTGGAAAATTAGCTGGACTGTGAGTATTCTAAATCAACTGCATTTTAAAAATATTGCAAACAGCTAAAGAGAGCAACTGTCTGGGAAACAAGTTAATTGACGGTAAAGTAGGCCATTGGGCCACTGGGCAGGGGACGAAGAGCAGTATCAAATAAGTAAATGCAGGTTGCAGGGGTACGAGGCAAATCGAGAAGGAGTGAGAAATTGTGGCATTTCATTTGGCAGGCAGGGACTCAGGGTACCAGAGACTTTGAGGTCTAGTTGTGGAATACTAAACTGAAGCTCAGTATGCCAAGGCTCTGAAACATAGAACGTAATGGCAGAAGGAGACCGCTAGGTCCATCTTGTCTGCCCAATATTACTTACTTGCCTACCCCTCTACCTTATTTGTCATTTGGAAGATTATATCATTGTGCCTATCCCATGCCCTATTGAAACCTCCTACCGTCTTCGCCCCCACCACCCTCAGTGGCACTCTATTCCATGCATCTACCACATGAAGCACAGTCAAGCACTGTGAGCAAAAAGCTGAAATAGAAATTCACTTGATAAAACCTTTAAGACATTGGACAGTAACAAAATGAGATTAAGTGCAAAGCAAATGGTATAGAATGGGTGTGGGGATCGGTAACAAGACACATTGCCGCACCCCCCCCCAACCTGGTACTAAGCCAAGCCACTGTGAAACTTAGTTTAAAGTAGCAGTACTGGATAATCAGAAAGTGATTATCAAAATTCTGCTTTTTGGATGGAAGCATGCAGCCATATTTCTGGTTTCCATATCTGTAAATATTTTTTTCTAGCGATCTTTAGGTTTGTTTTAGATATTTAACATTTATTTCCATTGTTGCGGATTGACAGAAAATATAGCTGCTGCATAATTTGCAGCCAAGCCCCCCCCCCCCCACATCGCATCACGGCTTTTGTTTACTTCTGTGGGAACCTGTGCTGTGCATTCCCGCTGTCCCTGTGTAGAAACTGTGAGTCATGCGTATGTGAGGTTGGCAGCAGAGGGTTCCAATTCAACATGCCGGGTGGGAGAAATGTAAACAAAAACAAAGAAAAATGGACCAAATTATAGGGTGATAGTACAGTGAAACCAAAAAAGATCACCAGGTAAGTGCTCAACAGAGCACAGGGAAAAAATGTTGCAAAAGATTAGATTCTTTTTTATCTAGTACTGCTGCTTTAAGTGCAACAAACTAAAACTTAGGTCACTAATGTGTTTTTTGCAGCATCCAGGAAAAATGGACGGCAGTGAAGAGAAGCACTACCCCCTACAAGTGTGCATCTGGGTTAGCCTGAAGGAAAGGGAGCTGAGAGAGCTAGAGAAAGAAAGTGGATATGCTGGAGCTCCAGACAACATGTCATTACCTGGGTGGCCACTGAATGTGTGTGTGGTGTGCTACCATCATGGGAGGGATGTTTCGACTATACCTCACTGTCGGGCCTGTTGAGAGATTTATGGACTGAGCCAACCATCGAGGCCCACCTGGGCACAAGCCAGCTGTGCCTGATTGGTAGCCAGGTGGGCTGGTGGCACTGTATCATCCGAGGAAGAGGATATTAAAAGAGTTCTGTGAGGAGTGGCTACAGCAGCTGCCCCATAGAGGCAACATTTCTGGTTCAGAAGCCAGCTCAACAGGCGAGGAAGAGCCTGGGAGGGCCCAGTCATAGGAGAAGCCAGCGGACAGTCTGGGGGATCAGCTGGACAGTGTCACAGCTATGCACTGCCTTTCATCTCACCCCGAGGGCTGGATGCCTGGATGGGTGGGTGAGGTGTGTGGCCCTGGCCCTTAGACTATTCCTTTCCAAACTGCAGGAGAAGCAGTGGGGCTCAAGGTACTGCCTAGTATTCGTGAGCCAGCAGAAGACTCTGGACCGGGAGATCAACCCCAAGATGTTGCCGTGCCCAGTGCTATTGATGTCACCACTGCCACCGCCTTTCCCGAGAAGTCCTCAGCAGCCAAGGAAGAGGAGGAGGAGGACAGTAGTATTCTGCCACCCTGAGACAGAGAAGCCTGGGACAACCAAATTTGGCCACCGTGCACCACCCAGCCAGTCTGGTGAGTGTCATCTGTCCAAAAGCAGTAAAGAAGAAAGAGTAATCTGGAGAAAAGTGGAACAAATCTTCAGAGATAAGTGCCCGTATCTGCCACAGTGGGCCGGGTATGAAATAGAGGACTGCCATGAAACCTGGCTCATGGAGGAGGCCATGAGAATGGCTGTGGACTGAAGATACCTGTGGACCCCCACAGGTGCAGCTTTGTTAAAGAGGAGGTGTGAAGAACACATAGTAATGTGGAAAGTCGGGCGCACCCTACACATGGATGCAGTGATTTGCATGGATAAAGAGGGGAGGCAGACAGTGTACTCAATGCCTATGCAATGCCCAGATGGCACCATTGTGTACTGACCTCATCCTGACTTGTATTTCTGAGGAAATTTACTAGATAGTCCAGTCTGGCACCTGACGGAGCCTGAGCTGTACAAAGTTGCCATGCTGGTGAAGAATGAAGAGACTGTAAGGCATGGTCAGTGGGCCACACATTCTGCAGGATGTCGGCCGAAGAGTAGAATGAGTTGCCACTGCATTCTCATCACTCGAGGGAGAAGAGGGATGAGTCTTCACCTGGGTCCAGTTCTAGCTCCAGAGGTCATGGAGGACAGCAAAGTCACGAGATCTGCATGCAGCAGTTCTGGCCATAGAAGGAGGTTCCAGCTGGCAGCAGTCATGAGTTCTAGATCTTCCTTCATGTCAGAAATGGTATGGCCAAGTTTTTGTCATTTCTTTTGATTGTTTATGCCTTCTACACCTACACCTGGCAATACACCCAAGGGGTATTGCGAACAGCATTTCCACCTTGGTCTAATTGGACACTTAGTCCAGACATTTCCAGTGGCAGTGTGCTCTTCAAGAACTTTGGAACTTTACCATCTGATTGCCAGAGATACTTTTGTCTGGGATGTCCCAGCCCCAAGGACATTTCTCCTTAGATGGACTAATAGGGTTCCCTTTCCCCAGTTTTTTAATGTTCTTAACTGTTTTGCATAAAACTTCAAAAAGAAAAAAAAAACTATGCAAAATAGTTTTATAAAAAAATGTTTACAAAAATTTTAGATCCAAGTAGTATGTATGTAGTTGTATGCTTTTGCATGCTGTTTTTCAAGAAAGCAGCAGCAAAGGCAAACAAGATGCTGGGATGCATAGCTAGGGGGATCAGTAGTAGGAGAGAGGAGGTTATATTGCCCTTGTACAGGTCACTGGTAAGACCGCATCTAGAGTATGGAGTTCAGTACTGGTGCCCACACCTCAAAAAGACATTAACCTGTTGGAGAAGGTACAGAGGAGGACTACAAAGATGATAGCTGGTCAGCAGGGCAAGGCATACTAGGAGAGGTTGAGGGCACTGAACATGTACTCCCTGGAAGACAGAAGAGAGAGAGGGGACATGATTGGGACATTCAAGTACCTGAAAGGGATAAATAAAGTTGATAAGGAGAGTCTCTTTAAGCTAAGTGGCAACCATATCACAAGGGGGCACAGTCTTAAGCTGGAGGGTGGGAGGTTTAGGAGGGCATTCAGGAAGCATTTCTTCACAGAGAGTATGGTAGACACTTGGAACGTGGTGCCAGAAGAGGTCATCTCGTTGAAGACAGTGGGCAGCTTTAAGAGAGGCTGGGATAGACATAGGGGGAAGGTAAGAATCATGGGTAGGGAGGATGGGAGGAGTGGGGAGGGAGGGCAGGGACATTAGCTCAAGCTGTGGACCCTGCAATATGAGCAGACTTAATAGACCAAATGGCCTTCTTCTGCTGGCTACTTTGTATATTCGTATGCAGGTGCAGCTGAAGAAGAAGAGGATCCTGAGGACTCTATCAAAGCACACGTGAGTGCTTCAGGGACTGTTTTTAGAATTGTTCTACTGTTATCAACTGTTTTTATAGGTGTAAATATAGCAGTTGTTAGTGTTAGGAAATGCATAGCAATCTATTGTGCATATTCTTAATAGGTGCTAATGTTTTTTTAAATTTTCAGGTTTGGGAAAGGGCATGGCTGGGTGCCCCCGTGGCATAACATAGTGGGTAGTGCCTAGCTAGAGCATTCACTAATAAGCGCTTGGTGCTAGAACCGGGTGAGTGCCTGATGGTGGATGGGCTGGTGGCCCAACCCAAGGTGGTAAGTGGTCAGTCCTATTCCATCAGGAAGCCGCCTCTGGTAGCATACATGCTACTGTTCAGGAATCCCATAGTTAGCCAGCTGTAGGTAGCTATCACATGGCTTCCATGTCCTCTGTGGTGGCCTGCCTATGATGGCCATAAGTGGAGGAGGGGGTGTACAATCCTCCTCATAGGGTGCACAGGGTGAGGGAAATCCTGTTGCGGTCCAAGGCCCTTGCTGCGGACAGCAAGGTTTACTGGTGGCGGTGAGTGTAACCTCTGAGTTTTCCCTTGGGTTACTAAAATACTGTATAGTTAGTGGGTGTTTAGGTAGGCAGTCCAGGAAGCAAAGTGTTAAACTTCTAAGGCTCCCCTGGCAACCTCTGTCAGTCATTCTGAGCAGAGGTTCCAAGAGGGAGTGGCTTTCACAGCAGCATAAGCCATGATGGAATGTTGCTGCGAGAGTCAGTTCTCTCCCTCAGAGCAGTGTGTGTGTTTGGAGTGCTGACAGAGGAGAGCCTCAGGAGAGGTGCCACCTATCTACTGACCCTTTGCAGCCCCCAGTAGTGTCACAGAGAGACCTGCGCCGAGTCATGGAGGCAGCCTTCTCTTGTGTAGTGCCCCTGGGGGGGTGAAGAATCCTGAATGACATTGGTTCCCTGTAACAGTGAGTAAAACTTGTTCTTCCCCATTTCTGAAAGACTTTTGACAGGAAAGTGCTGCCCAGCTTCCAAAATGGCCAGGTTTTGCCCAGTCTCTCAGGGAATTTCTGCCTTCTGGGACATTTTTACCTCAGAAATTGTAGGAGAACTATTTAAATGCTCAAATGGTGCCTTCACAGTGATGGATTTGTTTTGGAAAAGAGTTGCCTCCGCGTTGTTCAGAAACAGAACTTCACTCGCCTCTGTCTGAGACATGAGGAGCAAACATTTGTCAGTTTGGGAAATTTTGCTGAACTGTGCCTCACAGTTTTAAGGACATGCCCTGTCGTGAATTTGGGAACTTTGGTAATGGGGAGCCCAGCATTTCCCACCCCGGGACAGGTAAACCCAGCACTGTTCATCTTCTGGAAAAGGATGGAACTAGTAAATTGTGAACCCAGTACTGTTCACCCATTTTAGCAAGCACTGTCCTATGTCCATAGCCTGGAAGAGGGATGGATGGGAATCTTGTGTTTTGCACCCTCTAAGAAAGAAGGAGAGTTTGGAACAAATGTATTGTATTAAATCACTACTGTGGAGTTTCTGCATCTGCAGTCCCAGTGGGCAAATGTTCTGACAGTTCATCATGTCAGAATAAAACCTACTATTTGGCTCTAGTTTGGTTGTGCACATTTGTCTGTGAGTGGACTGTGTGTGTTTCAAATGGTGTCCCCCAGTGCCGTGGCCACCCTGGTTCCCAGTAAAAATACAAATGTTTTTTGTGTGCCTTTTTCCTCCCCAAGGACCAAGTCAGGTAAACACTCTAGCCACGGGAGTGTCAGGACTGTCTGGTCCTAAATGCAAAATGTTGTATGAATTAAGGGGTGTGTCGTTGAGGCACAAGTCAGGAAGCATAGGAAAATCAGGAGCAGTTGTAAAATTTGCAACAAGAGTTTTATTATTCAGAACAGTAAAATAAAAAAATAAAATTGTTCAGTATAACTATTTACAAAGGCAGTATAACCAGAGAAAGTCCATCTGGGTTTCTTTTCAATGTCCAATCTCAGTATCTCTCAGTCTCTGTGTCTCTCTTTTGCAAAACATTGCAGCTCCTTTTTAGAATCTGTGCAGGAGCGGGTTAAGAAAATAGCATGCTTCTAACACAGTGTTCTTGTAAGTTTCAATAAGTGCAACAAAAAGAACATTGTGACCCAGAACTGACCTCTTGCTTACAACTTCTCAGAGAGTTTGCAAACAGGTTGACCTCTTAAGTTCCAAACCGCTTTTTCAATCATTTCAACAGTATAACTATATACATTTCAACAGTAAAACTATATACTTTTCTAAACAAAGGGATCCCAGTATGAGTTACATTTCCACATAATGATTCACATATATGTCTATACCTTCAGATATGCGGAGGGGGGGGGAGAAAAGACAGAAATAGCAAAGGAAGGCAGAGAGATGGCGAGAGATGGAAAATTGCAAAACTGTCAAAGTGATCAGTTCCTATGTCTCACGAGAAAATTTGGTTGCGCAACCAGACAGAGAAGAGACAGAAAGGAGAGGACAGAACAGATCCTTACATTTAAACTCTTTCTACAGAACAACTGGGACAGGGCCCTATTCAACCCTGTCACAGGGTTATAGATACATAAGCGAAAAGAAAAGACAAAGGTAGGAGTTGTGAGGTTAAGAAGGGCAGAGGAGATCAGGAAAAAGCAGATATCCTGAACAGATACTTCTGCTTAGTTTTTACAGTGGAGGGAGAGGGGGGACGGACAACATAGAAGTAGCAGGAACATGGGGGGGAGGCAGATACATGTCTATTCACAGAGGAAAGAGTCTCGAGAGGACTCACACATCTGAAAGTGGATAAAGCTATGGGTCTGGATGAGGTACACCCATGGATGCTAACTAAGATAAGGGAGGTACATGCTGCACCACTGGCAGGCCTATTCAACAACTCACTGGAAAGAAGAGTGGTTCCAGATGACTGGAGGAGGGCAGACATAGTCCCGCTTCATAAGGGTGGCAGCAGGGAGGAGGCTGGCAACTATAGGCAAGTCAGTTTAACAACAGTAGTGGAGAAGTTAATGGAGACACTTTTAAAAGATAGGTTAGTGGAGTATCTTGAATCCAGTGGGCAACAAGACATGAGGCAGCACAGATTAACAGATGTGTGTGTGTTGGTGAAAGGGAGATCTTGTCAGACAAATCTGATCAATTTCTTCAACTAGGTGACCAGGGCAATAGATCAGGGTGGGGTGGTGGATATGGCCTAGTTAGATTTCAGCAAAGCCTTCAGCACCATATCTCATAGGAGGCTAATAAAGAAACTGGGCAGTTCAGTTATGGGATTCAAGGTGGTAAACTGGGTACAGAACTGGTTGCTGGATTGGTGACAGAGTGTGCTGGGAAACAGCACTCATTCTAATGAGAGGAATGTGACTAATGGGGTACCTCAGGGCTCAGTACTGGGACCAGTACTCCTAAGCATTTTTATAAGCAACATTGCAGAAGAGCTGAAAGAGAAGGTATGCCTCTTTGCAGATAACACCAAAATCTGCAATACGGTAGATACTCTAAAGGGGTAGAGAGAATGACCTGAGGAAACTTTAGAAGTAGTTGAGGCAAGGGTATGGCAGCTGGGTTTCAATGCAAAGAAGTGCAAAAATATGCACCTAGGGCACAAAAACCCCTAGAGCAGTACATAAAATGGGGGAAGAGGTATGGATGGTGACTAAACAGGAAAAGGACCTTGGGATTATCATATTTAATAACCTCAAGGTTGCAAGGCAGTGGGAAGGGCCAGTGGGATGTGGGAGTGCATAACGAGAGGAATTACTGCAGAAGGACAGAGGTGGGGTTACCATCGTATTGATCGCTGGTGAGACCCAACATGGAGTATTGTGTCCAGTTCAGGAGACCGCATCTCAGGAAGGACATAGACATGGTGGAGGCTGTCCAGAGGAGGACAACTAAAACGATGGAGAGGCTGCATCATAAGCCCTACAAGAAGAGACTAAGGGATCTCAATATTTACACCCAGGAAAAGAGGAGGGAGAGGGGGGGACATGACTGAGACCTATAAGAACCTCATGGGGGGTGAATAAGGTACAGGAGGGGAGCATTTTTCAGAAGCAAAGGGGCACGGGAACTGGGGGCATGCTTTGAAGCTAGAAGGGTGGAAATTTAGGAAGAATGTGAAGAAGTACTTCTTCAGTGAAAGAGTGGTGGGTGCCTGGAACAGTCTTCCAGTGGAAGTGGTGGGGGTGAAAACAGTGGTGGGCTTCAAGTATGCATGGGATAGGCACAAAGGAATCTTGGTAGGAAAAAAAAAGGGGGGGGTTGCTGGAGATCCAGTAGGGTCTGCAGTGACAGTATAGGCAGGGGCAAAATGGGCAGACTGGGTGGGCCAAGTGATCCTTATCTGCCCACAAATTCTATGTTTCAATCCTTCCCTTTCTTTTCAACCCCTGATGACACCAAAACTGAGTGACTTTCCTCCCTTAATTATCTAGGTGTATGGCATGACAGTCACCTTTATTTATTTATTTTATTTTATATATTTATTTATTACAGTCTAGGATTACAACTTTTGAACTGGGAGCTCGTTTACAAAGGTTCCACATCATATACTAACATACTAAAATGCCAGCAGAATAGGCCTAATGATCTTTCGTGTCTGCTCGTTTGGTCAGCCCCCACCCTGGGTGCTGACCTTGCTGTCCCCCTCGCCTTCTCTGGCTTCTCCCTTCCCAGTTCCGGATATTCTTGCTGCATTGGATTTTGCTTCCTGAACCCTTCCTCTGTACCTGTCCCACCCCCTCTTGAACCCCTCCACTGTCTCTGCCTCCACCAGCCCCTAGGTAGTGCATTCCATGGCTCTACCACCTTTCAGTGAAGTAGCACCTCCTCCTTTCTCCCCTGAATCTTCCCTCCAGCTTCCACCCATGCCCTCTAGTGGCCCCTTCCTCCTTCCTTCAAGCACCTCACTGTTCCTCCCCTATTTACCCTCTTCATGTACCTGAAGACCTCTATCATGTCCCCCGGTCCCTTCTCTCTTCCAAGTGTACATATTTAGCTCTTCAAGCCTCTCCTCATAGGTCATGTCCCCAAGACCCAAATCATTTTGGTTGCCCTCCTCTGGACCCTCTCCAGGAGGTTAATGTCCCTCTTTAAGTGTGGCCTCCAAAACTGCACGCAGTACTCCAGGTGCGGCCTCACCAAGCAGTTATACAGAGGGAGTATCACTTCCCTCCTTCTGGAGGTGATCCCCCTAGCGATGCATCCCAGCATCCTGTTGGCCTTGGCTGCTGCCCTCCTACAAGTCTCAGAGTTGTTCATCTTGACATCCACCACCACCCCCAGGTCCCTCTCAGCCATTGAGACTTGCAGTATTTCCCCCCCCAGGGTGTACACTTGGCCTGGGTTTCTGGCCCCAGGTCAGGTACCTTGCATTTCCCTGCATTAAACCTCAGCTTCCACTTTCTAGACCATCTTTCCAGAGCCTCCAGGTCCCCCTTCAGGGCCACCTCCCTCCTCCCTCCTCCCCATCCACCACTGCCCCCAGTTTCGAGTCATCTGCAAAGAGACTCATCTCACTCCTGATTCCTGTCCTTATGTCAGATACGTAGGCGTTGAATAGAAGGGGCCCAAGGACTGATCCCTGTGGGACCCCACTAATGACCCTCCTTGGGGAAGAGATTATCTCACCAACTACGACCCTCTGGGTCCAGTCCTGGAGCCAATTGCCTATCCATCGGATCATCTGGTTTCCCAACCCCATTTCTCCTAGGTTTATCCAACAGGCCCCCGTGAGGAACAGAGTCAAATGCCTTGCTGAAGTCCAGAAAGAGGACATCCACTGGTCTACCCAGGTCCAAGGCACTTGTCACCCAGTCATAGAACTCCACCAGGTTTGTCTGACACGATTTCCGGGATGAATCCATGCTGTCTATCGTCCAGGCACCTGACTTATCCAGGGCCCCCCAGCCACTCCTTGACAATGCCTCCATCACTTTGCCCACCACTGATGTCAGGCTGACAGGCCTGTAGTTCCCTGCCACCTCCCTTGATCCCCCCTTGTGGATAGGCACTACATGCCACCTTCCAGTCTTGGGGCACCCACCCTGTCCTCAGAGAGATGGTGAAAAGCTCTGCCAGGGGTTTCGCCAGGACATCTGCAAGTTCCTTCAGCACTCTAGGATGTAATTTATCCAGCCCTGGTGCTTTCTCCGTCTTAAGGGAGCTGAGGGCTTCCCTCACTCTCTCTGCTGTGATTTCCACTTCCAGTACCTCTTCTCCCTGCTTAGCCCTCCCCCCACCTGCCAGTGATGCCCCCCCTCTCCCCCAGACCTGCCGATCGGTAAGGGTCCCCCCTCCTCATTATCTCTGTCTCCTCCCATGTATGATGCAGCATCCCCATTTTCCCTGGTGAAAACTGAGGTGAAGTACTCATTTAGTACCTCAGCCTGCTCCTCTGGGTCTTGTGCCCATCTCTCCCCTGATTTAATCCTGCTAATCTGCCCTTCACCCTTCGTCTTTCCCCAATGTATCTAAAGACCCTTTTTCCCTCTCCTAATTTCCCTGGCCAGGTTCTGCTCCCTTCCTTGCCTTAGCCGCCCCCACCACTCTAGTGGCCCTTCTAGCCAACAGCTCATCTCCTCTCGATCCCTTTCCTCCTTGAGCACTTGAATTTCTTATAGGCTGCTTTCTTGCCCGCACCACCTCCTGGACCTCCCTGGTCCACCAACAGGGTTTTGGGCCCTACCGCATTTTGTCTTACTCTTGCACAGGTGCTGGTAGCATCCTGCACCCCTCTCCTGATGATTTCCCACCTACTATCAGCGTCCATGTCTCGACCCAATCCCATCCAAATGCTCCTTAAGGATCCTTCCCATTTCCTTAAAATCCACCCCTGAAGTCAGTTACTCCGCTTTGTGCAGCCTTCACCCTCCTAGGTCCAGGCAGAACCAGACTGTGGCATGGTCACTCCCCGCCAATGGGTCCCTTACCTCCAGGCCTCAATCTGGTCACTGTCTGCCAGGACCACATCCAGTACCGGTCTCCTGGTCGGTTCCCTCACCTGCTGAGTTAGGAACGCCTTGAAAGACATCCAACAACCTCTGTTCCCTGGTCACAGAGGATGTCATAGTCTCCCAGTCTGTTCCTGGCATGTTTAAGTCCCCAACACCACCACCTTTCCTCTGCCCAGTCTGCAGTGTCTCCTAACATCTGCCACCAGACTGTCCTCCAGCTCCTCCACCAGGGCAGGGGTCTATACACCACTCCTATTTTTACTCTTGCCCCCTTGTTATCAAGGTGACCCAAATTGCCTCCACGGTTCCCTCTGCCTCCTCAACTCCCCATGCCAATGCAGTTTTTTACTATCATTGCTACCCTCCTCCCTTCCCTCCCCTGTCCTTCCTGAACATAGTGTAACCTCCAGGTTCAGGTCCCAGTCATGTCTTGCAGTGGCCCAAGTCTCAGTGACCGCTGCCACATCCACTGCTCCCTCAGTTAACATCGCCTGGAGCTCAGGCATTTTATTGCCAAGCTCCTGGCATTTAGCAGGACTACCTTCCACCCTTTCCCTATAGTTTCATTTCCCTGCTCGTGTTCCCTTGGGATTCTGTTTTCCCTGGTCTGCACTTTGCCAGTTGGTCTTTTCCTGCAATCCTCCTGGTCCCCAGGGGTGAAGACAGAGTCCCTCCTTTATCGGCATCCCTTGACTGCCTTTTCTCCCATCCCACCCCCTTCACAAGTTTAAACCCCACTTTTCACCAATGAACTCCTCCATTTTCAACTTAAGGATTCCTCCCTCCAAATTGAGATGTAGTCTATCTCAGCATACAGCTCCTTATCCTCCCAGGTCTCCCCAACTCCCATCAACCCATACCTCTGGCCTCACACCACCCCTGAGCCACTGGTTTATCTCCTAATTTTTCTTTTGTGTTCCCTACTAGCCCTTGGCACTGGCAGGATTTCTGAGAAGGAAACTGTGCATCCTATGTCATGACAGACCCTGGCGAGCTCCTGAATCTTGCCTGTATCTCTAGCTCGCTATTTCCTCAATGTCATTTGTGCCCAGGTGGACCAGTATGTCTGGGAACCCCACAGTCCTTTGCCAGCTGATATACCTCGTGCTTAGCCCGTGCACCGTTAGTCCAGGGAAGCATCTTGTTCTAACTGGCCAGGCTTCTCCCTCCCTATCCCATTTGATACCCCTGATCATAGAATCCCCCAGCAGGAGCACTCTGACCACTCCTTTTCCTCCATTTCCCCCCTTCCATGTCCCTCATCCTTTCTACTGGCCCCTCCACCCAGCTGGCTCCTTGTTCCTCCCCCTATCTGGGTGCCACATGCCACCTGTTCCTTATTTACCATGGCCACTCCCTCCCCTCCAATCCTATGCCTCCTCCTCCTGAGTATCCTTCTGTACCTTGTTAATTCCCCTCACTGCTCGCAACTGGTCCTTCTCGCCCATCTGCTAAACTAGCCTGGCTCATCCTCCCTTCCTTCCTGTCTCCATTTAGTTCCTCCTTGCTCATCATTGCTCCCCTGGCTAACCCTCAGCTCTCTTTACTGAATCATCCTTGTACTTCTGGTTCTTCTTTACCTTTCCTCCCAACTGGTCCTTCTCCTTGCTTTCCTCCCTCTTCCCTGCTCCGTCATTTACTACTCCCCATTCTCCTGCATTCCAGGTCCCCCCTGTTCTTCCTGCTATCTGGCCCCTGCCTCCTGCCCCCCACTCCCACACCCTTTCCGTCTCTAACCACCTCTGTTGTGGCTACATCCCCCCCCATCCTTGAGCAGAAGAAGAGAATTGAAGCGGTTACTAAGTATAAGGTCTGATCCACCTCCCTGCCTTGCTTCCTTCTGTCCAGCACTGGCTATCCGCCTACTTCCCTGAGAATGTTGTCCCTCCGTCCCACCTTTGTGAGGGTCCCCAGTTACCTGCCTGCTTCCTTGGTAGTGTCCTTTTGGGCCCCCCTGCCAGGGTCTCTATGTGGCCCCTGAGTATTCTCCTGCACTCCTTCCCTATACCCCTCCCCAGTGCTTGGTGCAACCCTGTGGGAGAATTCCAGCCCCTTCCCAACCATACACACCCCTTCCCCAGCTTTTCCCTCATCCCCGAACCCTCCCTAAGCTGTGCCAGCTGATAGCACACTGGGCAACCACCAAACTTCCAAGCCCAGTTCAGTATCATGGCTGCTCCACACCCTGTGCACCCCACCACCCTCCCAAAGATGCCGGCCCTAATGATGTGTGGTTCCATCCCCTTTCAAATAGTTTTCCTTGGGTGAGCCACCAGGTTCCCCCTATTCCAAGATACCCCTACTGCCTAATGAGGTCACCCACTAATCCTAGAGACAGTCCCACTGTACACCAGTAACTCTGTTACTAGGTGCAGAACAACACATTAAACATGTAAGGAAAATGAACAACTCCCTAAGCTCCTCTCTCCCGGCCTTTAAATCCAACCCCCAGTGGCTAGAACTACATGAGCTGCACCAGCAGCCTTTTCCACCAATTGCAGGGCAGGTCTTCCCCATAAATTTGCAGACTTCTGGGAGGGAGGGTGGGGAGGGCGGTCTGGGCAGACACCTGACAAGAGAGAGTGTATCAGCCCTGTGTCTCCGTCCAAGCCCTGCAGCTAAAGAACCATCTCCAAGCAAATCCCACCAAACAGGTTTTAAATCAGAAGAAATAGGCCTCTACCAGCGCAGCCTGTTACAAAGTGAAAATCCACAAAAGAGCCCCACTTACAGCCACTAAATCAGTTTACAAACATCCAGGATCCCCAGAACAATACCCTGCTAGCCTTAGAAGCAAGAAAGAAAAGAGCTAACCTACCAAGTAATATCCACAAGAACCCTGTGAAAACAGCAGCAGCTACTGTCCTGGAACACAACTGATCCTGCCCCTTCCAGTTCTTTTCTGAGAAGACAAAGCAGCTAGCACCTCAACCTGATTCAGCCCTGCTTCCACTCAATTGGCTGAGTGAGACCTGGCCAGACCATTAACACCCCCCCCACTATGAACTAACCTTTTACAGCTAATGGAGTCAGCACAAGGAATCAAAATTCAATTAAAGCCCCCAAACTATGTTTGCTGCCAAAGGAAACAGGTCTCCAATTTAATCAGCTTCACTAACACCAAATCAAACTAGGCTTGAAATTAACAAATATAGGTCTCCAATTCAAATAACCATCTCCAAGCAAATCCCACCAAACAGGTTTTAAATCAGAAGAAATAGGCCTCTACCAGCGCAGCCTGTTACAAAGTGATATGAGTACAGACAATGAGCAAGGAGAACAACCAGTACATCAGAACTTTACAAAATGCACAAGAGCATGTTGATTAAACAGGCAGTGACTGAGAGAAAAAAAAAAAAAAACAAGGCAGTCAACAATACATAATTGGGTTACATCAGATTCACAGTTTGAAAATATTATGAGGTTAGGAGGAGGATAGCAGTGAGGCAAGTCTATAAAAAGGGACTTCATCTAGGCCTAAGTAAGGAGATAGAGAGACAGGGAGGATAAGAGCAGGGAACTGAGCACTCCAATGCTTCCCTTTGTCATAGGGGCAGGCGAGGTGAGGGAGGGGTAGGAGACCTGAGGAATAGTAGAAGTGGGGGGAGGGGGGAGATAGTTGAGTATGGGTAGAGGAGTGTGGGAAGAGGTGGGAAAGTGAAGGGTAGGGTGTGGAGGAGGGAGGGAGGGAGAGTAGAGCAGGGGCCTGGGGATTGAGGGGGAGAGTATGGAGGGGTGAATAATGGGGAGAAGTTGAAGAGGAGGAGGGGGCTGGGGGTGTGAGGATAGTCATGGATAGGGAATGTGGGTGTAGTGAGGAGGAGGGGGAGGAAGAAGGTGGAGCATGGAGGAGGTGAGAGGAGCAGGCAGAGAGGAGTATCAAGGGGGTTGGAAGAGGGAGAAGCATGGGTGGGTGTGCAACGGCAGCGGATTGGGGGTTAATAAGTGCAATAATAATATCAAGAGCAGGTTTGGGAGGTTAAGGTACAGCCAAGGCTTAGGCTTAAAGCGTTATGTCTGACTGCGGGGAGCAATAAGTCATCTGACTAGCGAGGTAGGTGCATAGTTTGAATTTGAAAGCACCTAACTTGGTCTCAGCTTGCAGGTCAGATGGGAGTGAATTAATTTTCAACCCACATCAACACCATCCATTCCAAGCTCCTCCCAAAACGTGGGGCACTCTACATGAACAAAGCCCATATCCTTCCACCTGTCAGGTGCAAAACTGTCTTTAAAATTATCCTCCTTTCAACTTCATGATATGGTTTACAGCAGTGCCCCTAAATCTACCTTTGCCAGGCTGGACAACATACTTCACTCCTTCTGTCAAGTTTGCACTGAATGGCCCACCTCGTACTCATCACTGCTCCCTGTACTCCTCCCTCTTCTTCCCTTCCTTTGAAGGCTGTCACCTCTCCCACTGCACCTCCCTCATTGTATAGTTCTGGTTTGGCTTGCTCCTATTATCCCTCTTTCCTCCTGGCCTACATGCGTACTCTAGCTCCTTTTTCCTTTGATTTCCACTCCTTCTCCATCGTTTGTGGCAAGACTTCTGCAGGTCAGTCTGCTTTCTCATACTGACTCCCCCTACTTAAGTCTTCACTCCAATCCCATGGCTGCTACCTTTACACAGTAAAAAATCTTCAGCTAGGCCCTAAAAATAAAACTACCTTAAATAAAAAGCAAATTAATTAAATGTTGTTTCCCTGATCATCACACTCTCCTTCCACCCATGAACAAATTAGAAACATTAAGTATTGTTCATAGTTTTCATTGCAAGTGTTTCTTTGCTGGCAATGAAAAATCTTCCTTCAATCTTTACCTGCTTAGCAGGGAAATCTCTTCTGCTTGCCCTGACAGTGATATAATATAACTTAGAAAATGGGCTTTTTATTTGCTGGGCTCTGATTGGCTGGTACCCCCTGCCAGGGGGTACATCATTAACTTTCATTAGAAAATGGGCTTAAGTTTACCAGAGCTCTGATTGGCTGAGCCCCCTGAGAAGGTGGGCATCTATCAGACAACAGAGCCCGGGTAAAAAAAGGTGCCAGCCCAGCCTGCCTAACTACCAGTTTGAATCACTGTGTCCAAAGAATGTTCGATTTCAAAATGCCACCATTGTCTTCACTCGCTAAGCGAGCCATAAACTAGCGGTCCGTTTTCCCAATTTCTCCTACACATAGTCATCATGCACTCACAAACCTGGCCACAATTCAACTGACATTTTCATTTAAAAAAAAAACTATAGAACTTAATTTTAAGTACAAGAACAACCCTTGTTCTTAAAATACACAAGTCGCCACGGCCCACGGTACATGTCCGCCCCCTCACGTCACTGACCTCTTGCCGATTCTCCCAATTTGTTCACTTAATAGGTCATAGCCCTGCTCAGTAGCCTAACTGAAACCCAAATAGCAAAAGCACAACACTATACTTGTTTTTTTTATGCTCCCAGCTCGGTCGACCTTCTATCCATACTGATCAACTCTATAATGTGCCCACCTTCCATTACCGTTCCTCTGTTCAATTCCCCAATGCACTGCTCAGCTGCCCAGCTGTAAATGGACTGTCAGAACAACGGGAAACTGCAGAAATGTGCTTGATGGTTACCTGCTTCTCCTGACAGAGTGGGACTCAGTCGTACTCCATTTTCACTCCTTAAAGAAATCAAAGCCTCCCCCTCCCAATCTGTGCAGTCTGCTCCGGGAGTCTGTTTTCCTCACACAATTTTCCTCTAAACAGTCCAGCAGGCAAGTGAGAGAGAAAGATGCCTGCACAGAATCACCAACAGTTGTAAAACCCCAGTTCTATATAGATTTTTTTTTTATTAAAATCTTCTGTTCAATGTTCAATGTAACACTCTACGCAGTAACAGTTAAAATTAAAAACATTTACACCCTAGTCTGCCGCATCCTATCTGTTGCTCTATACTTCCTGGTTTTACGAGCCAGGGTGATCACAGCATGCAACAGCCACAAGTTCAGTAAAGGGAAAAAAAGATTTCTTCAAGTAACGAGAAAACAGTGTTTTTTTTTTCTTTTTTTTTTTTCAGACTGCAGGGTGGAAGAACTTAAAAAGTCAGTCACCTGTTATAGAGTGATGGGGGGTTGGGGATAAGTACAACAGAATGCTTGTCTGGGGAGTGGCAGCAGAAGATGGAATAGCACAGGAAAGGAGGGACTACTTTACAAGTAAAAGCCTTAAAATTAATTCTTACTATACTTTTTAATTATTTCTTCATTTTTTGAAAAACCCACATAAAACTGCTACAGGAAGCCCATTTTCTAAGCGCAATAATACCCTCCAGGGTGGGCAGTATGGGCAATACCAGACCTTCCAGGGGCTATAATGCCCTCCACATGCGGTGTCGGGCCTCATCATAAAACATAAAAAGTATTTTTTTCAAATACATGTGATACAGTGGCCCATTTTTTAAGTGCAATAATACCCTCCAGGGTGGGCATTATTGGGAAATACCGGACCTTCCGGGGGGCTATAAGGCCCTCCGCCTGCGGTGTTGGGCCTCATTAGGCCCCTGGGCAGTCTGGTATTTCCCAATAATGCCCACCTTGTTGGGTATTATTGCTTACTGAGTCTCTGGTTCTACAAAAGGCCTTTGTTGTGTGTGTGTGTGTACAGTATCTTGGGACAGTAACATTCTGCAAGTGGAACCCAGCAGAATTTAGAATTCTGTATTCCACGGCAAACATTCTGTATGTTGAGTGTAGGTAAAGACCACAAAAAAAATAAGGATGATGAAAGCAAGCAATAATACTTCATACAAAAAAAAGAGAGAGAGAGAGAGAGAGAAGAGGTGGGAAAACACCATTACATAGGTAGAGGCAGACCCAAACTAATCAAATTCATAGGGGAATTTAACAGCACTTGACTGCACTTCGTGCCTAACAACTCTCCTGAGGTGTGTGATTTTTTTCACCATAATGCACACCCTGTCATGTCTTATTGCTTACTTAGTTCACATTGGCAGGATTTCGTAGCTCATGCAGGTGCGTAAGTGTGAGTTTGAGATGGGGAAACCCTTAAGTCACCCAATATACCCTGCAAGAAATAGGTGCTGACCCACACTCAAGGGACACTAACCTCTGGGCTATGGGTTCTGTGGTGATGGAAGCTCCTCTAGAGCAGCACAACACAAAAAAAAAAACAATATGCTATGAAGCAACGTGCTGCCTGCTCAACAGAGGACAGAGCAAGAGAGAGAGAGAGAGAGAGAGGAAGTCGAAACAAAACAAGCAGTACACAGTGACCAATCCACCACAGACTTAACAGTATTAATGGTAAGCATATGCCAAGTTAGACTCAAACCCAGACGTTTTTGCAAAAATAGGTACATTTCTTACACAAGTGCTAGCATGAGCACACTACAGTACAGCAGCAAATGACTACTTGATGCCTTGGTGCTTTGCCTTGTGATAAATCTTCATCAGGTGGGCAGGGGAACCACTAGATAGCCAGGGATGTCAAACACTATTTGTGTCCACATCAGGTGAGCAGGGAGTCAGAAGACCACTAGACTGCCAGCTCTTGCTGTCAGTCCATCACCTGGCACTCACTGGGGAGGGTTGGGTGATTGTGCACCAGTCTGCACGCTTATAAGGGATGAGTTTTGAAATTGGGAAAAAGGGCCACCACGGTGGCCTGTTACCACTTCCTAAACCTGCTGAATATACCATGGTGCTCTGTACGAAAGAGGGTTCCCTCATTTGCATGGGCACAGCAGTACATTCTGCATTTTAACTCACCGGCCACTCTGAAGATGGGCCCACCCCCTCCAAACATGCACAGCCCAGCTAGTGCACAGCTAGTCATGCAAGTGACACACTAAACTTCTGAATACTGGGGCTAATGCCTCTAGATGGAAAAAACATCAGTAAGTGGTTGGATTATTATTAGTGGTTGGATTTTAATTAGTATGAACATAATTGTTTTAGGTGTCAGCATAACTGCAAATGAGAAAATAAAACAAGGACACATCATTTGTCAAGCTATTTTGGTTATTTTTTTTCTAGCAATGTCATTATTCTATATTTTGTACCTCTCTTAAATTTAGATAATTTATTGTATATTTATTTCTTTTCACCCTAGCTATCCTTTGGAATTTATTCTTTTAAATCATATCTCATAAAGGCAGAGGGCAAGGAAAAAAGTATAATCAGATTTTAGAAGTTTTTTTATTACTTTGTATATAAGAAAATAGTTTTAATATAATTTAGAAGCCATTAGACTGTGGTTTATAGACCTACTATTTTACCATGTAGTTTGCTTTTTCATAGAAGCGATTGTGTTTTATTTGTTGTGTGTATCTATAGCTGTACATATATACTTGAAGAAAATTGAATAAAAATTTTAGTTAAAACATTCCACCAATGTAAAAAGTGTACATTTCAGACAGTATGACACACCAATGGTGCCAACATTTCAAAACATTTGGTCATTTTTGTATGTTCTTAAACAATGTAAATTCCATGCCATCTTTATAAAACATATGTATTAGATGTAGAATATGGTTGCAAATATAGGAAAAGAAAGACATAGCAGTTGTCTTTGCTGTTTTTGGATTTATCTGCTTTCTCAGTGGCAGATTCAATGCTGGTCAACGCAGGGCAAATACAACTAAAATACTTTATTTCCCCTTATAAAATGGGCATGAAAATATAAGCTCACTGATTGGTTAGAAAATCAGTGTCATATGTGTATTACACATAGAAAAAAAAAGGGCAGTCAGAAATCAATACTCTGAATTAGAATGTTCAGTACTGAACATGCCAAACAGAATGTTCACAAAGGCTCAGTTAGCCATCTTGTTATCCCATTAAGCACCCTGCATACAAACATGTCAAACGAGTCTGTCAATTTCAATATTAGCTTAACTGAAGAGGAGCTAGAGGAAATATTTAGAAATGACATTAACATAGAGGAAATCAGCATTCCTTGTCAAAAAGCTGCCGACTATAACAGCGATCCTCCGAGAACCGCAGTGAGTAGCAAGTCACAGCTGTCAGATTCAAAAGCAGTGGCGGGAAAAAGCAGGCACCAGTTTGTAAATGAAAATGCTTTAAACGAAATTAAGGACTCCCGGAATGAAATAAAGGTTGCACTTGAAAGGGAACCATTTCCCCTTGCGTATGGACACTAATCAAATAAAGCAATATTTGAATGCAAAAACTGAATTTTCTTTTTTTTTTTTATTTCTATTGCAATTTCTCCATTTTATAAGCGCAATAAGACCCTCCGGGGTATGAGTAGAACATATATTACCGCACGGCTGTGGCTGAAGTCACTCAGCCTGTCGGCCTCGTGACTTACAACGCCCCAGCCGTGCGGTAATATATGTTCTACTCATACCCCGTCGTGTCTTATTGCTTACATAAGCAATTCTAACAATTAAAAAATACAAAGGGGATACACACTGGTCTGACACAAAATATGCAATTTATCCTTGAGTATGAGGAGGCAAGACCATAACTCACGAGTGGCTAAGCCACTCGTGAGGTATGTGAAAATCTTGGCACCTCACAAGTGGAGTGAATTTTTTTTTTTTTTGAGTCAAGCAATTGTGTATTCAATTTATACATCAGTTTAACAGATATAACTTTTTAAATCTCCTTTTGTGTGAAGACGTTACTATTTTTCTATGATTTGAACAGCTTGCTTCAGTGCAGCACAGACCTTTTATGATGTCATCAGCACTGTGATAGCTGCTCCCTGAACAAATTTTTTTTGTTTTATTATAAAGCTTTTTTCCCCCTTCAGGTTGCAGGCAGGCTCTTCCATCCCTTCAAACCTCGCCTGTCATCTCCCACCTCCACTGGGATTTACCCACCGCAGATTCCTCCACGGGTTGACCCTGCTGGCAGGGCCAGGGAAGGAGGGAGGGTCATCCTCCCCACCCGGGAAAGACACATCTAGATGTTCAGAAGGGGTCCCAAATGGTGGAACAGGCAGGAGCAGGCGAGCGAGGCTTCATATGCCTGCTGACTCCCCTCCCTTTCTGGTCCTCCCCAAGTGACAGTGTGCAATGATGTTGTACGTGCACGTGGAGGCACACGTACACTTCAGTGCCTACTGCCGGCCAGCCCCTTGCGTGTCACTCCTGCTGCTCTGACACCACACCTCCACATCATGGCAGTGTAGGAGCGGTGTGGCTAATCCCCCTCTCCCTGAGGGAGGAGCGCAGTCACATGGACACTCAACCCTTTTCTTCCCCAGAAGACCCCCAGCAACTCCAGTCCATTCCAGAACCTGGTTCATAGGCATGGTGGAAGGTGTGGCATCCAGCACCTCAACCCTCCAGACCTCGGGGCAGGCCAAATGTTTGTTTTTTTTTCCTGTGGAAAGGTCAAGGAAAGTGATTGTGACATATCTAACCTCCGGATAAATGTTTATCTGGAGGTTAGATAGCATGATAAATAAGCTTATCAAGGAAAATGTATTACCACTGGTGATGTATAAATAGGGGATATTCCATATGGCATTTTATTCATTCTGGAATTTTGACAATGCTGCCTAACAAAGAGTGGCAGAGCAAAGTGAAGTCATGAGTGCTGGGCTGCATTACTGGCAGCATTCCAGAGCCAGACTGAATAAAAATGTTATTTCTGGATCCCCAATGCAATGTCTTATTTATGCAATCATGACAATGCTGTAGTAAAAATAACATGAGCTGCAGCAGATTTCCACTGCAACTGAACAACAAGGCAAACTATAGCCATTTTTATTTTGCACTGTTATTTATAACTCCCATGGTGTAAGTACATAATGGCAAAAACATTAATATTGCAAGAAATAAAGGAACCAGAAATAGACAGGCTTGTAAACAGAGCATCTTGAAAAACACCAATGACAACAATTGCAGAAACCTGTTCTCCACTTATCCTATTTAGATTTTCTGCTCAATATGTAATAATAGGGTAACTCAACAATCTAACATCAAATGAATGTATTTGTTCCTATCAACAGCCTTAAAAATGTTTTTGCTATATAAAAAAAATGTGGAGCGAAGAGGCACGTTGACAGAAGCAGGGAAGTGATTTTATTTCATTGGATTTTGAGGATTTTGCTTGTGCATCTGGGAAATGTGGTGAGGGAAGACTTTGTGTTGGAAAGGGATGAAGGAGGACACCGCTAGCAGGAGGGAGTGTAGACACCATTACCCACATGATACAAGCCAGCTGTAGCTCCATGGTTTTGTTTTTGTTTTTTTCTTTTCCAATTGTTTAACCAGGAATGGCACACTAAGCTGAAAGCTTGTTTACAGATGTGACCTGGGAGCACAGGGAAGTTAACCAACTTGCTCAGGGTCACACGGTATATTCAAGTGTGGGCTGTGGGATTCAATTCCAGGTCTCTAGATTTGCAGCTCAGAGCCTTAAACCACTGTGCTATACTACTTGTGGGGTTGATAAGGATGATCAAATAGTTCTTGTGTGAGTGTGCAGCAGCTGCTGAGTGGAGCCAAGGGGCATGCAGACAGAGCAGGGAAGTGATTTATTTTGATGGATTTTGCTTGTGCAACTGGAAAATGTGGTGAAACAACTGTCTTAGGGGGACTGTATGCTAGAAAGGGATTGAGGAGTACGTCACCAGTGGGAGAGAGTGCAGACGTCACTACCCACATGCTACAAGCCAGCCAATAGTGCAGCTGTAGTTGCTATATAACTCCCCAAATTCCAAGCAACCCCTCGTGTGTGTGACCCCGGAGCATGAATGCCACAAAAGCAGGCCAAACTAATCAGTGGAGGGCAGGTAAGCATAAATGGAGGGCAAAAATACACTACCATTTGTTGTTAGGGGTTTGCAGCGGATTCCTGTCTAAGGTAAGTTAGTAAATATATAACAGAGTAGGGGAGATCTACAAAGGGCAGTTGGCTCCTATCTGGTAACAGCTCACAAGGATAACACACATGATGATGTGCAGTTGGTCCCTATCTAGAATCAGCTTACATTTGTATTGAGGTTCAAGGGAGAGGTGGGGGTTGGCACATCAAGGGTTAGCTACCTGGGCTGAGGGGAACTGTAACTTTTGCAGCCATCCCCAACTGGGTTACATATGAAGGTTCCTATCTGGAGGTTGAGTGGGTCAGGAGTCTGGAGGCTGTGGGGGAGTAGGAACACACAAAGGCATCAGGATAGTGTGAAGAGGGTGGTGTGCTGTAATGGGTGTAGGGCAGCAGTATATCTGTGAACAATGTGGGTAACTGAGGATAGTCCAGTGTGCAGGTGCCTGGAGCACCTAAGTTCAGAAGTAAGGCAGTTCAGATGAAGAGCTAGGTAGGCTAGCATGGAGAGCAGGAATAGCGGGGCAGGGGATGGGAAAGACAGATGGGGGTGCCCAGAACAGCAAGATCAGCAGACAAAGGATGGCTGTAGAGGGGATCACCCAAGTTCAGGGGGGCACCCCCACCTCAGAGGGAAGGGAAGTTCAGGGAGGTGGAATGGCAAGTGATGGGGGAAGGGGAGGAACCATGTAAGATGCAACAGGACTCGGAGCATTCAAAGGGATGCCTTTAAGGAATAGATTTCTCCCACTGTCTGGAAGAGAGAAGTGGGAACACTAGGTGGGGAGAGATATCAGGTTAAGTTGGACAGGAAAAAAAGGGAGGTAGGATAGTACATGGTGGTCACACTGAGTAGGGAAGGAGAACACAGAGAGGGAGTAGGGGTGGGGAGGGAGGGGTAATGTGACAGGGGAAAGGAGATGGGGTGTGTGGGTGGCCAGAGAAGGAAGGAAAGGGAGAGAGATGGAGGGGCAAGTAGAGGCTGGAGGAGTGTCAGTCAAGAAGAGCTTGGGGAGAATAAGGGTTGGGTAGTAAAAATGTTGGAGGGAGGCCAGAAAGGGAAGTACAGGGATGGAGTTGGGAAGACAGATGGAGAGGTGAGATGGGGCTGTGAGGGTGACAGTGAAGCAGGACTTGGAGAGAATAAAGGTTGGGTGGTAGCCATGATGAATGGGGAACAGTTAGGTGAAGGAGACGCTCGTAAGGCAGTCAAATGAGATCTCCAACATCTTCAATAAGGCTTTTACAGACCTTAGTGATGTGCTTCCCTCTGATATCCTTGACCCCCAATGTAACTCTAACTCCATGCTCAAAGACATCTTGCATGACTTAACTCCTCCCCCCATCTACCTCAAAATTGTCTCCAAACCTGAGGCTCGAAAATACCTCACAAAGGCTATTGGAAAGTCTAGATCTAGCAGAGACACTTTGGACCTTAAATTAATTGCTCTCACTCTGGATGAGGTCATCTCTCCTATAACTTACATACATACTGAATCTGCCCCTAACTATTGCCAAATTCCCCAAGATTTAGAAAAAAGGCCATGGTCACTCCCGTCTTTAAAAGTGGAGACCATACTAACTATGCAAACTACCGCCCTATCTCAGTATCCCCCCCCCCACAGTCAAAAGTGCTCGAAAGGATCATAAGTGACCAGCTTGTCAACTACTTAGACAAGTACAATCTTCAGTGTCAACAACAGCATGGTTTAGGAAACTACACAGCACTACAGCTGCCCTGATTGAGTTCTCCAGCTTCATTCATGATGCCTTAAACCAAGGACTTATGGTTGCGGCTACATATATCGACTTAACAAATGCATTCGATACAGTCAACTTTAGTTTACTTTTAAACCAGTTGTCTGCTACTGGTCTTTCCCTAGAATCAGTGGGGTGGCTCTGGAGCTACCTTACCAGGCATGCTACCGGTCTTTCTCAGAATCAGTGGGGGTGGTTCCAGAGCAACTGTACTGGATGTTCAATCCTAGACATCCATTCTGATCAATGTTATGTTACATCTGGGGTTCCCCAGGGCTCAATACTTGGACCTCTACTTTTCAGCACATTTCTAAATAATCTACCCTCTGCCTGTCCAGACCAAGTCCTTTTATATGCGGATAATGTTGTGCTGTTTTCTAGTAATGCCAACTCTGTTGCCCTGGTGAAACAAATGCAAACTAACTTCTTTGTGGTGAAGTCATGGTTCTTAAACCACAAGCTTCTTCTAAACTACAAGATTAAGATCATGCTTTCTGCCACCCCACAAAATAAACACAGAACTTGTCAACTACAAATACTCAACAACCGCAATGCTGCTCTAGAAATGGTAAACACCTTCAAGTACCTTGGGGTCACACTCAACAGATCCCTCTCCTTTTTGCCCCACATTAATATAGTTACTAAGGCTACCAACTCAAGAATTGGCCTTTTCTACAAGCACGAGCACTGTCTAACTGAAGAGGCCCTCAAGCTTGCTGTAACCAGCTCTGTCCTGTCGGTTATCGACTATGGACTAGTAGTCTATGGAGCGGCTACAGACACAGCTCTAAACAGAATCAAGACAGCCCTTAATAAAGCTTATAGGCTTATCTTAGGTGCCCACCGACTAACTCATACTTGTGAGTTCTACTCCCGTGCTGGGTGGCTCAACCTGGAAAATAGGGTCTAATACCAAGTATGCCTGCTAGCAAAAAAAGACTACACTAGGCCTCACCACCCCTGGTCCATGTGGCCTCCTCTGCCCTAACAATAATACCAGATATACTAGGGGTGTAAGTAATAAGTCCCTAAAAGTACCCTTACGTCGGACATCGCAAGGGCAAAGATCTTTTGGCTATAGGGCCCCCAAATGGCTAAACTCCCTAGATGGCAATCTCATAGCCTGTACTAATCTTGGCCTATTTAAGTCACACCTAAGGTCTCACCTGATGGCCAACAACATTAAATGCTACTGTGGTTCCAAAATGCCCCCTCCTCGGTACGTCGGGCCATTGTCCTACCCCTGCACTTACTATGTCTGCAATTCACTTCTCACTTCCCTTCCCCTTCCTTCTTTATCCCCCCAACTCACTATTTCCTCAACAGAAGTTGTTTTGAGTTGCTCCTCCACCTCTCTTCAGGCTATTCCCTGTACCTAGGTTTGCTTGACTGCTGATTCCTCTTCTCTCTGCTTCTTGACTTCTATCCAATTCAGTGCTAATTTAAAGTTTTTCTGGCCCATGTCCCATTACACCAGCTGTGCTAATAACCACTTCAGGATATTGTTTTACCAAGTGTCTATACATGCTGTCAATGTAAATACGACCAGCATTAATGTATCGCATATGACTGCACCCAATTTTGTAATTGTATACGCTCTGTAACACGTTATGTGCATTTGTCTTTAATGACGTGGAACCTCTGTAAACGAGCTTTTAGCTCAAAGGTTGTTAATCCAAGATTTCAATAAATAAATATAAAAATAAGGAAAAGAAGAAGTCAGGAACGGAGGAGTGGAATGGTGGTAATCCTAGGGGACTCCATAATTAGGGATATTCACTGAGGAAGGAAGGGGGTTCCAAATAAGAATAGGAAGGCGGTTTGCATGCCAGGGATGACAACTGAGAGGGTAAGCCCAAAAATTGGAGAGCTGGTGAGGGGATCCGGGGAGAACCACTCGTAGTTATACACCTTGGTAACAAAGATTTACTGGATGAAAACAGGATAAAAGAAGGCACAAGGCCCATCAAGATTGTCCTCCCACAACAGTGGGATATTAAACAAATTATTGAGCAAGTAGCCAGCAATCTAGTCTAAGTTTAAAGGAATCGAAGCTATCTGCCTCTACTATAGTGTGAGGCAGAGAGTTTCAGCATTTTGCTGTGCTTATGAAGAAATTATCATATTTTTTACTATTAGCCCACTCAATTTTTAGTTGCTTAGCGTGTAGTCTTTCCACAATTCTCTTGTTGGCTAATGATAGCCCACATATGTTGAGCAGCATGGGATTATGTACTAGCGTGTACATAAGTAGCAAATCGCCCCTTTGCCTTCTCACTAATAATAAATAAAGCTTTGTCTCCTGAAGTCTAGTATCGTACCATTTATTTCTTAGTCTGGGGATGGATTTGGTTAATCTCCTTTGAACTTGCTCAAGATGATTTATATCAGCTTTAAGGTAGGGACTCCAGAAGGGAGAGCCATAGTCCAAATGCGGTCTGATATAAGCTCTATACAAAGGTACTAAATAGTGTTCAGATTTGCTTATAAAGGTTTTTTGATCTGTCTCGTAATTATGTTAGCTGTTCGGACTACTTTGTTACAGTGATCGCTAGATGGCAGTTTATTATTGATCAAAATACCAAGATCTCTTTTACAGTTAGATGATTCAAGTTCTTGACTGTTTAAGTAATATTTGTGAGAATGGTTGTTCCTACCAATGTGTAAAATTTTACATTTATTGATGTTAAAGAACATTGAGGTTTTTTTTGGCCCATTGCTCAATGGAGAATAAATCTTGTTCATGAAGTTTAATATTGACTAGAGTATCAACTCTACCACCAAGTTTTGTGTCATCTGCAAACTTTGAAAGGTAATTATTAGAGTTATTATACCATGGACCTTGGACACTGACCAATGAAAACGGCAGGCTGGCACCTTACCACCGTTGTAAATCCTCTGATAATCACAGCAAAAGGTGCCAGCCAGCCGCATCCGCACACAATTCTGTACTGCTGCACCCACCTCACTTCACTCGACTCCCGCTTCCTCTCCGGCTCCACTCGGTCCCAATCTGACTCATGGCTCCTAGCCCAATCACTGTGTCTCTCTTCCTCAGTAATTGTTAAATAATGAATAAAAAAATGGCACTTCTAAACAAATCGCCCCGAACACCACCGTAATTACATTTGTCCCTCCACAGTTCTACCTGGAAGATGACAAACTTGAACTCGGAAACAAACTGACACGCGGTCTTCTGTTCGCGCTTCGTACATATACTCTGTTGGCTAACAGTTAATACCAGCTCTCAGAAAAACGATGTCTGAGTTAGAAAAAAAAAACAGTAACTACCTCTGTGTCTCACATTTCACTCCCTGTCCCTCATAACTTATTCAAAGCTGTCACAAGCACTCGCTGCTCACTGAAACCCACGGCTGTGATCGCCCAGCTTCTCTCGTGAATGGAACACCGTAGCTTTGTCTTCTCTCCCTTTCATGATGCTACCGCAACCACATCAGTCATAAGTAGTTCTAGAATCCCCATATAATTTTTTTTAATACCCATAGCCTGCTTATAACATGTTTCACAATAAGCGATGTATCAGTGGGGGGGGGCAAGCATCTACTTAATATTCAACCTACCAACAGGGAACTATTTTTTGGGGCACAACAATAATTTCCATAAAATATCATTTAAACTAGCATAAGACACTATTTTTCTTTAAATTTTTTACTCAGTTACTAAAAATACACATTATATAATCGCAATAAGCCACTCGGGGGATGTGGGTTATCGGGGGATTTACCACAGCTGGTGAGGATTTACCCACTCGGTTGCGCCTCGTGGGCAAACCACTCCAGCTGTGGTAAATCCCCCAATAACCCACACCCCCTCATGGCTTATTGCTTAAATGTCCAGATCATAAATGAAAAGATTAAACAGGACAGGACAGGTCCCAACACTGACCCCTGAGGGACTCCACTCGTAATTCTACCAGAAAAAGAAACTACCCCATTAATTCTAATAAGTTGTGTACGATTGAATAACCATTGGAATATCCAATTAACTAACTGAGAAGAAATTCTCAAGTTGTGCAGTTTATTGATTATCAAAGAGTGTGACACATGATCAAATGCCTTACTGAAATCAAACAATAGTACATCTGCTGGAATATTGTTATCCATTAACTTTGTAATCTTATGATAGAAAGATGAGATTAGTTGTACACGAAAAACCAGATTTAAAACCATATTGGGAGTTGTCATGAATATCAAGTTGTTTCAGTGTATTCTCCAGTCTACATTTAATTAGACGTTCCATAGCTTTTCCTAAGATGGAGGTCAGACTAATCGGTCGATAGTTCTGGACATTGGACTTTATCCCCTTCTTATAAACAGGAGTGACTATGGCAGTACGCCAAGCATCCGGTATTTCACTATCCAGTAATGATTTATTAAATAGGAGTTGAAGTGGAATTGCAATTGAATCTAGCGTTTCTAAAAGAAATATAGCATTGATGTTATCCGGACCACAGCTGGTAGATCTTTTGATATTAGATACGTATTCCTAATTTCAGATAAATTAAATAGGGGGAATAGAGGAGTCATTACTATTGATAGAAATTGAGGGATTAATAGGTTGATCAAAAACAGAGCAAAAGTATCTGTTAAAATGATCAGCCATCTCCTTATTTAAAGTTATAGCAATCCCGTTGTCACAAATGATCCTATTTTTCTGTTACTTCCCCTGCTGCCATTGATGTAAGAATATAAGGATTTTTGGTTAGTTTTAAAGTGAGCTAGTTTAAACTCAAATTTAAGTTTAGCAGTTTTAATTAACTTTTTTAATGTAGACAAGGCAGTTTTATATTTAGGTCTCAGAGATGGACTAGGATTTTGTTTTCATTTCTTAAATAAATGCTCCTTAGATTTTATTTGTCTATCAATAATTTTATTGTACCAAACAGGAATTTTACCCTTGTTATTATATTTTGGTTTTAAAGGAACACAGATGTCCTCTAGATGGTACATAGTATTAGTCAGATATTCATAAAATTCGTTAACATTTTTGCCCCTAAGTATTTCTGCCCAATTAATTCTGTTTAATTCTAGATTAATCTGTGTGAAATTAGCTTTATTATAGTCCTTAAGTTTAGTGCCATTGTTAATTTTAGGAATATGTAGAGGAATATTAAAAAATATGGGCCTGGATATTCAAAAGAGTTGAGCCAAGCGCAATAGGGTTGCGCTCGCGCAAGTCCAAAATTGCGCCATTCTGCGATATTCAGCAGGAGGCAGTTGCGCCACCGAAAACATGCTGAGCAACAGCGCAATGATAATGAAGGCATGCGCAACCGAAGGGGGAAGAACCATGCATAAAGTGCGCAATGTGATGTTCAAAGACTTGCGCAATGCGCAACAGTGGAGCAAGCGGAAGTTGCGCCATAGTGGAAATGAGCCAAAATAAAAAGAAGCAAGGAAGAGGCACAAGAACGCTACAGGGAAGCCACATGAGGCAGAGGGAGAGGCAGGGACAGGGAAAGTGTCAGAAAGAGGGCAGGCCAGGGAAAACTAACAGCAGAAGAGAGGCACAGGGAAGGTGTGTGGAGCCACACATTCCAGAGGCCAGCACAGACAGGTGTACCCGGTGCAGGGGAGGTAGCAGTCAGGACAGCAGGGGGAACAAGGCAACAGCTGCTAGGGGGGAACACAAGCCAGGGACATGGCCAGTGCCACCTTCCACATGGATGCCATAATGAGGGGGGTGAGAAGGCGGGCAGCAGGGGACGTGGCCGTGGAAGGGCCTGTCGGCGGTATGCCCCCAACAAGCAGTACCGAGCCTGCACCAGCTTTGAGCTGTATACAGATACCGAGATTGTGGGCTGGTACCACCTGAACAGGGCAATACTGAGGCAGCCCTGTGAGCTGTGCAGTGATGTGATGCAGGCATCGACATGACGGAGTCATGCCCTGTCAGTGGAGACAAAGGTAACAGCCTGCATGTGCTTGCTCGCCACGGGTACCTTCCAGAGACCAACTGGGGACACCACAGGCATAACCCAGTCAGCCCCGTCATGCAACCTCACCCAATTCTTCAGCGCACTGCTGTCACATGCTGAGGAGTACATCCATTTCCCCAGTACTGTGGCAGAGCACACAGCAAACATTCAGGAGTTCTACAGGGTAGCACGGATGCCTGGCATGCTAGGGGCAATAGACTGCACCCATGTGGCCATGCGCACACCACCTGGCGAGGAGGGGGCCACATACATGAACCGCAAGGGCTATTCCAGCATCAACTGCCAGGTGGTGTGCGATGCCAGGGGGTGCATCATCAATGTCTGTGCCACGCACCCTGGGGGAGCACACGATTCATACATCTGGCACCAGTTGGCACTGTGCCACCGATTTGAGAGTGGGGACATCCCCACAGGACACCTAGTGGGTGAATATGCAAACCAAATGGACATATCGAGGGCCTGGGGGGGGCATGGCCAGAGGTGCCATGGGTGTGGCCTACAGGGCTTGGGGCAGGCCGAAGCTGAACACGAAACTAACCTCCACCCCCTGCACACAGGTGACAGTGGATACCTACTCCGTCCCTGGCTGCTCACACCCTACCGGTGGCCCATGACCCCATCGCAGCAACGCTACAATGAGGCACATGCCACCACACGCAATGTCATTGAGCGGGTGTTCAGGATGCTGAAGGCACGTTTCCGTTGCCTGGACACCTCTGGCGGTGCCCTACAGTACAGCCCCTCAAAGGCCTGTGGGATATTCCTGGCCTGTTGCATCCTGCACAACATGGCCAAAGAATGTGGGATAGCCATACAGGTCGAAGAGGGGGACAGCAATGGGGACGATGGGGACACCGGTGATGATGGTGATGGGCAGCCCCCTCTTGGCCGATGAGACCCCCGACTGATCCGGCTGGCACAGCTGCACCGGGGACACCATCACAGAGGAGCACTTCAGCCAACCCAGGTAAGTCATAGTGCCATGCGCAACCACCAGTGGCTAAGGCACAACCCACAAACACGCATGGAAACACACCAGGGGTGCATGTTGGCAAGGGACGTGGCAGGGCACAGAAGCACACACACACAACCAGGGATGGGTGAACATCAACACGCCACATGGACGGACACACACACACGCACACACACAATGCACCAAACGTGCACAGAGGGCAGGAGGAACACCGACCCAGAATGCCAACCCTAGCAACACACATGTCCACAGGCCACCACGTCCACTGTCTGTCCATGTGCATGTGTCAGATGCTGGGCACCATCGCACTTTGGTGTACAGTGCAATGCAGGCATCATCATGCACATGTACCTGTGGACAGCAGCCGGGAGGAGGGTGTGTAGGTGGACTGTGTGTCCGCGTGCAGGGCCGGGCACCCACCCGTGCACTGCCCACTGAAACACACAATGCACACAGGGCAGCACCAGACAGTGCCCGCGCTGGGAGACAGGTCAGTCTCGCGGCACAGTGCCACAGCCGCCTCGGATGTGTAGGTGGCCCCACCGAGACCCGCCAGCACTGGCAGGCTGACCACAGGCCTCATGGGGTAGCACCAATGGTCCCCCAGGGGTTCCACTGTGCGAACGCAACCGTGCCTGCGCAGGGGTCTGCAGCACACCGAACATGCCTGCACCAGGAGAGCTCAGGATGCCCATAGCTGAACCCGGCATCGACAGGGTGGGTGTCGCACAACACCGGGAACTGGGAGTGAATAGCGCACTGCATGGTGTGAGCGACGCCATGGGCACCTGACTGTGTGCCCATTGTGGCCATGACAGCAATGAACGCCTGTGCATGCCTGTCAATGGCAGCGGTCACATCCTCCCGCAAACGGTCCATCTGTGACAGAATCCTATCGGTGTCCCTGCTGCGACGCTCCTCTTCCCACTCCAAAGCCACACACATTGCCTCCATGGACGTTGCAAGCCACATCTGCTGCTGGACCGATGCCCGCAGTAGGCGGGTGTGCTCGTCCAAGAGGTTATCTGCCTCCTCGGCATCCTGTCCCTCAGGGTTTGCACGGGCCTGATGTTCAGCACCCCTTGAGGGTGGGTGCTGCACACCAGGACCAGGTATGGGCCAGTACACAGGCGGTGCACAGACGCCACTGCTGAACCCCGAACCCCCAGTCCCGGTGGGCGACTGCTGCTGCCGCCCCTCCGGCTGCTGCGCCCAAGGGCTCAGTAGTGCCACCGCAGTGGCCGCAACAGTCCCACTGTCCTGACCAGACACCGGTGCTGCCCCACTGGTGCTGACATACACAGCCTGGGACTGTGCTGACACGCTGGCCCACATGGCAGCACCAGCCACAGCCATGGGCGCGAGCTGACCTGCTGTGTGTCCATTCCGTGGCACACTTGTCACTGCCCATGATGGTCGTGTCTTCATCACTGGTGCAGGTCTCTGCCCCAGCCACAGCCACAGCGTGCTGGCATCCTTGGACGCCAGAACGCTGAGACACAGGAAGAGCTTCCCCCACACCTGTCTCAACGACATCAGTGTGGACAGCCAGGCGTCCTGACTGTCGTGCTGATCCACAGAAACCTGTGGAGGTGGATGGTCCAAACTCCGACTCTGGCCGACTGTCCTCAGTGGACAGACCCACCAGCGTTGACCCATGCAGACACTCAGGATCTGTAAGGGAAAGCAAAGTCACGTTACTGCGTGTCACCTACCCGCCCCCCCCAAGACAGACCATGGCTTACCATGCAGAGATGGGCCACCACCCATCTGGAAGCCACCGCCCGGAACGCCCTCTATGGCACTGCAGTGCATGCTTGCAGCAAGCCTGTCCTCTGCTGGTGTGAGCTGCACCACCTCCGGCTGTCCCCCGCCTGTTGCAGCACGTGCCGCCCTGATGGCAGCCACCTTCTCCTTCACCCTCCTCCTGTCAGTACCTATCTTCTTCTTACACTCCTGCACGGAGCGCTGGTGGCTGCCATGCAGGCTCACGGCACATGCCACCTCCTCCCATTCAGCAGCATGGGCCGGAGGGGTGCCCCGCCATCCACTGAGCAGTGGCTCCTGATCCAGGTAGGCCTCTAAAAGTGCCTCAGACTCGGCTGTCATGAAATTGGGCCTCCTCCTCCGCCCACCACCGTTGTCCTCCTCACCCAGAACTTGCTCGGTCATTATTCAGCCTGTAAGGATGGCAGTGGTTACCTGTGACTGTGCAGTCCAAAGCATGTCCCTGAATCCACAGTCCACACTCCCACACAGCATGCAACTCACCAATAAACTGCAGTAACCGACTATGGCCACTGCAGCACTTTGTCGCACTTTTATAGCACAATGCATGCAAATTAGGTGAGGAGCAACTTTAATTAGATGCAAATCGTGATGCTGCGTCATTGAATGGCTGATCGGATGATTAGCATATGATGGCTGAATATCGCGCTTTTGCGGTTGCGCAATTGTGTTAAACGTGCTGAGCCAATGGCGCAGTTCTGTGGCATGCGCAGTACACCTCACTGTGCATGCCCAGGCTGCTGACGCTGGCGTCTACCACGCTGCTGATGTGCTGTGCACGATGGTCAATGCAGGGCACGGCCACCATTGTGCCAGTGGCGCTATAGCGAAGGTCACTACATGGTGCTGTGACAATGGGCCTTCATAGGCGCAATGGCACAACTGCTCGATAGTCCGCTGTGGCGCTGGCACACAGGCAACCAATCACGCTATACGCATAGTCATCTGATGGCGCTGTGCGTGGCCTTGCGCCAGAGACCCTTGACCCTGTGCCTGACCTTTCCCCCTTGGCGCCATGCATCAGGCATGGGTGCACCTCTATCGCGCTGTTCGGTAACAGCGCGATAGGCAATGGCAGCGCTGTACCGCGCAGCATTTGCACTTGGGGTACCGCGCTGCAGAGCACCATATTGCCTACTATAGCCATTGTGATGGCACGCAGAAGAGCCCCACAGTGGACTGCCATAGAGTAAGCCAACCTTATGGCTGTTGTCGAGCCACACCATGGGCCTCTGTTTGGGGAGGCGCCACTGGACAGGGCCAGGACCCAGGTGTGGCAGGAGGTGATCACTGCCCTGGAGGAGGCCACCGGACAGAGGAGGACCGCGGAGCAGTGCAGGCACTGCTATGGGGACCTCAGGAGGAGGGAGCCAGACCTACTAGCTCGTCTGCGGTCGTGTGCCAGGAGGGGCATGGTGCCACGTCCAGGTAGGGGATCTGTCAACGCACTTGTATTGTCCATATGGGTAACAGTGTTGTATGTGTCCAGCACATAGGGGAGGTATAGTCTAGGGTTGGTTGTGGCGGTGTTTACAGGGTGTGGGTGGGTGGGCACACACATTGGGGCAGAGGGACTTTGCTTCGGGATTGTACTGATGTTCTTCTCTCCTTGTTCCCCCACAGGCATGGACGAGCATCGCTGGCTGAGGAAGGAGCGGCGGAGAGAGGTGGACAGAGCGTCCAGGCGGGACGAGGGCCATCACTGCTGACCTGACCGGCCCGATGAGGGTGAGTGCCATAACTCCAAGATTACTACTGCATGCTGTGTAACAGGGTGGGCAGCGGGGGCATGGCCACCATCCATGGACACCACTGCCATGCATGCGACTTGTGACAGTCAGCACTGTCCAGTGGCACTGCATGTCTGGGAGTGCGTCAGTGGTGGTCCATGCATGCACCGGGCACATGGCTGTGGCACTGCCTTCACACTGCATAGCCACGTTACTGTACGGCCATGGTGGTGCTGTGCAGGACATGGGCGGTGGGGGTGTGTGCAGTGGTCCACATGGCTGTGGCTGCCTGGGTGGGCAGGTCTTGTGGACACGGTCACTGTGGGTGGCCGCACACCATCACAGGGGCGTGGCACACGGCTGTATGCCATGCAGAATGGGTGGGCTGCAGGGGGATGGACAGTCACACCTATTGACTCTGCTCCCTCATCCTAGGTGACCGGAGACTCCTGCAAATTCAGCAGGGAATTACCGAGCTGCTCCAGGTGGCAAGGGAGACTTTGCAGCTCCTTCAGCGGATACACCGCCATGGGGTCAGGAGGAGATGGAGGAGCACACATCAGCGCCAGGAGGAGGAGGACCAGGGCGGCCGTTGATGTCCCCATGCCCCGACTATCACCTTCCCCCCTTTGACCCACCCTCACACCCCTTCTTCCCTCTCCCATATGTTCACCCCTGCCCCTTACCCACCCCACCTTGTTTGTGTCCCTCCCCCCCACGTTTGTACATAGTTGTGTAAATAGTTATTTTTGATATTTTTGAATACAAATCTTTTGATATGAATACTGTGGTGGTCTCTGATTTGCAGCAGACTATAGGTGCTCAGCTGCAGTGGTGTGCGTGGCGTCAGGGGTGGTGCTGTCATGGATATGTGTGTATGTCCATGGGGAAGTGACTATGGTGTGGGAGTAGCTATCAGTCGGTGTCTGTGGTGTGTGTGTTGTTCCCTGTGCAATGGATGACTGTGTGCAGTGGTCCATGGTGCATGCTCTGTGTCCATGGTGCCCCTGTCAACCCGTCCATGGCCTGTGCAGCTGACACCCTTGCATGTCTGTGACCTGCAAGTTCTGCTGCCACGTCAGTGGTGGCTGTCCATGCAGGGCAGCCACTGTACCCGTCACAATGCTGAGTTGCCTCCTGTCACTGGTGTGGTGCATGTTTGCCTCAGGTGACACTGTGGCCTCCGTGGTTGTTGTCCCACCTCCATGTTGTGGCGTGTGTGTGTTGCATGGGATGTGCACCACTGTCTGTGACTTGTGCTCCAGGCATATGATGGTGGCGTACAAGTCCACAGTGCCTGCGCAGGGTGGCTGGCACTCCTGTGCCATGGAGGACTGCAGGCTGTGTGTACATGGTTTCCATGGGCCCACACTGGGGGCTTGGTTGCCCCGCTACTGTGTCCCTGTGTTATTGTCCCCTTGGGTATGGGTGGGTGCTTGTCCCTGCACTGTGTTGCATCCGGTGTGGTGCATGCTTCCACGCACCACTGTGGGTGTCTGTGCTGGCTGTTGTGGCCAGTGGTGGGTCGGGGTGTGTCACTGGACTACTGTGCAGGGTGCTGTATCACTGGTGGTGGTGTCAGGGGCACGCCCTGTCCCATGTGGGGTACCTCTTGTGCCGACGCATGGTCAGTCTCTCAGCTGTGCCTCGGGGGGATTGTGCATGGTGGCACTGTGTCTGTCGTTGTTGTATTGCCGTGAGCTGCCACCCACTGCTGGGTGCTCATGGTGGGGCTGGCTTGTATGGTTCTCTGGTGCACAAGGTTGCAGTGTCACAGTGGGGGTGGTGGTATGCACGGGGTTTCCTGCAGTGGTGGTCACTGCTCATGGGGGGGTGTCTGGGGGTCACGGTGCAGGGTGTGCTGTGCACTGGGGGGGGATTGTGTGGTACAGGGTGGTCTTCCCTCCTTGTGTGGCAGTCTCAGCTTGTCGGTGGATGTGATGGGGCATCATGGCCTGGCTGTGGGTTGTTGCTTGTATCCATGGGCCGGTGGTTATTCCAGCCCTCCCCCAGTTGCGCTGTGCTTGGGGTGTGGGGGGACGATGTCAGTTCTGTTGTGTGTTCCTGTGCCCATCTGTGGCATGGGTGGTGGGCCCCTACCTCCCTGGTTGTACAGTTACATTGCTCTTCAGCTGGGGGGCTCCCTGCTTGCGCTATGGCACCTCTGGACTGCTCAGCTGGACATCCCTTGTTGCACCATAGTGCATCATATCTGCTCAGCTTCCCCTCCCTAGTTGTGCTATGGCGCAGGTTGTGCGATATTCAGACGTTGGCTGTAGGCGTAATTTGGCTTGCTCCTTTTTTGAATATCGTGTCTGTTGCGCATGGGCACAATAGACGTGTGCTTGCTCCTGCTATTGCGCACTTTTTGGGTGCAGTTTGAATATCAAGGCCATGGAATTATGGTCACTATTACCAATGGGGGCCATAATGTTTATATCGGAGACATCAAAGCCCTCATTAGATATTACTAGGTCCAATATGTTATTACCTCGAGTAGGCTGACTAACCAATTGATCCAAACCCAGGTCAGTAATTAAATTTAGAAATAATTTATCATGATTATTATTGCCTATATTGAGATTCCAATTAATCCCAGACATATTAAAGTCACTTAAAATGAGAATATCATCATTCTGAGATAAATCTGAAATTATATTTAATAATTCTGTTGTATATTGAATATCTGCTGAAGGTAGCCGATAACAAACCCCTATAATGAATTTAGGATGGTCCATGAGTTGAATGGATATCCAAAGTGATTCTGTCGAAGTATGGGAAGAGATTTCATGTGAAACAATGTCTTCTCTGACAAAAAGACATACACCACCACCTTTACTATCTAATCTGTCTTTATGATAAAGTTTATAGTTGGGGATGTTTCTGGACCAAGCTGAAGAAGGGTCCCATCAAGTCTCTGTAACAGCAATAATACTAAGATCAAGTAGGATACACTTTGCTGTAAGCTCCGCCATTTTAAGAGAGTTCAATGATCTTGCATTAAAAGACAATACATTAAATGATTTCCCAGTGCTGGTATTCGCTTTTGAGTTAAGAGGATTAGGAATTAACCCATTCTCCCCCAGACTGTTTAGTTTAAATATTTATTAATGACAGAGCCAATAGATCTGCCCAACAGGGTACTTCCCTCCTACTTAAGTGTAAGCCATCCCAACTGAAAAGAGATTCCCTGCCATTGAAGTTCTCCCAGTGAGGGATGCAACAAATACTTTGTTGAAGGCACCACTTTCGTAACTATTCATTTGTTTCCCTAATTAGACCAGTCATACTGTGCGTTGCCCTGGGTACCGGAAGAATTTCAGGAAAGCATACAGTGCATCCCCTCTCTGTGAGTAAATTGTTTAAGGACACAAAATCTTTTTTTGATCTGTAAAGGTCTATTTTAATTTAAATTATTAGTACCTGCATGTATGATAACAGTGGATTATCACCAGCATTAACGAGTATATCATTAACCATTCTAGTGGTATCAGAAATGTTGGCACCCTTAAAACTAGAACATGTTCTTGATGATTTATCAGGATTACAGATCGCCCTATCCTAGTGTTTAATGATAGAATTACCTAGAACATACACTTGGGGCAAGTAACTCTGGAGGTTTGGACCAGAGGTGTCCATAACAGATGCTGTGTTCCCAGTGTCAAGGGGGAAGGAACTGGCCCTACAACAGGGATCAGTTAAAGAACCAATAGGAACACTGGGAAATGGCATAGGATCCAAGTTTATGTGCGATGGATTAGGGCCAGAAGTGTCCATTACTAATGTTGAAGGTTCAGCAACAGCTGGCAAGGAGTTGAACCTACAGTTAGAGTTTGTAGATGCACCAGTAGGTATACTGGGACTTAGCTGGGAACCCAAGTCTATAAGGGTAATAGCGGGAGGCTCAATGACACTAGCTGATGTGTGACAATTTGGATGCTCTGCATAAATATCAGTAGGGTAGTTACCATCAGGCAGACTAGAGAATACTGAAAAGGGACTGTGAATAGGGAGAGTAAATTGCTCAACTCTGCGCCCCTTTTTACAAACTCTAGCACTAGTTACCACAGACCAATCTAAATTTAAGTCAAAACTCTCTAAATCATCCTCTCTGTCCCTCTTTTTATTCACAGGACTAATATTATTAGTTTCTCCACTGGCAGTGTTGGTCACTGCTAGATGGTTTACAGTATGACTACTATGGCATACACCTTTGTTCGGGGTCGGATGCAGGGATAGATAGGAGGGTGAATAAAAGGATGTCACATTACTAGTGGGCTCTGTTAAAGGGAAGGGGCTGTGTAGTACGTTTTAACGTTCACTCATATTAGATTGACTTTGTTTTAATTGCTGTAATCCAACCGAGAACATTGCAATATATCCATGTAATTATTATCACAGCATTTGGTACACTCAAAGTCATTCCTCAAATTCAGTGTAGATTTAACTAATTGATGCATACAACATGACTGGCATATAAAGCCTATTTCCCCATCCAATGTCATAATTGTGGAGCAATCAGTCCCTGGATTTTGACTACCAGATTTAGATAGAGTTGAAATTTGAGGATTCATGTTATGAGGTATCTAATAACTATGGCGCAGATCAACTCACCGAAATAATGCACACTCTACTCAAGAGGTACCGTAAGGAGTATCACTTGAATAAAGCCCAACTGACACCAGCCAACACCCACCAAACACACTAAATATGTGCAGACGCGTGTGTCTTTGTGCACGACACCACACGCTCACCCTGCTCGAGCTTGCCGCAAAGCGCTATAAATAGAGCTCTGGTACCCAGAAGTGCAGAACAGCTGATTGTTCCCCGAAAAATAAATGCGCTTAAAAGCGCTAAAAAGATGCTTTTTACAAGGTCCTCACGGAATGTTGAACATAAACGGACAGTCGGATTGTCTTAAAATAAAGATTTTAGTTTGTCCCCAAGTTTGTAGTTCTCAGCAGCACTCCAGCACAATTATGATGCAGACAAGGAGGAGGTGAGGGTAGTACTGGAAAGATTCAGGCTGGTAGGGAGATCCTGCAGAGAGGTAGCCAGATCACTTGCATTCTTGGATATGTTGCCAGTACTGAGAGTCAGCATGGTCAGAAAGGAAAGAATAATGGAATTCAATGACTGACTGGGGGAGTGGTGCAAGGAGGAAGGGTATGACTGTATTGAGGGCTGGGGGGAGACCTGGTCAGATAAAATACTTTTTGCACCAGGCAGACTGCACCTCAGTAGTGGGGGCTGAAGGTCCTCGGGGACAAGCTGGGTGGTACATAAACCAAAAACTTAACTGAAACTACTAGGTGGGGCAAGTTGGCCTGCAGGTCCCAAGTCTCCGGGAGGAGGAGGTCAGCAGATCTCCCCTCCATACCAACAGGGGAGACTGAAGGGTGGAAGAGGAGGAGGGGATGAGTGAGGGGTTTAGCAGTGTGGGGTGGGGGCACAGGTAATGGAGAGAAATCAGAAAGGCGAAAGGGAGGGGAAGGGAAGCACACTCAGTCTCTAGGTGGAAGGTGGTGTCCCCGAATGCACAAAGTCTTGGAAACAAGATAGATGACCTACAAGCATTGTTGTCTGAGAGGGGAGTGGACATCACGGTGATCATGGAAATGTGGGTCACACCTAATCATGACTGGGACTTCTCAATCCCTGGGTTTAAATTATACAGGAGGCACAAGGAAGTAGGAGAAGGGGGAAGGGTGGCGGTTTACATCAGGGAGCATATAACTTGTATGAGGGAAGAGTCAGAAGAGGGGAGGGTAGAAGTGATGTGGATTCAGTTATTGCCTAATAGAGAAAGGAAGGTGAGGTTGGGAGTGGTTTTCTGATCACCCAGCCAGGAGGAAGAGGAAAGAGACAGGGAATTGAGCTTGCAAATATTGACTGCTACAGGGAAGGGAGAGGTGATAATAGTGGGAGGCTTCAACCTGCCCAAGGTGGATTGGAGGGTACTGGTCATGACCTATGTCAGGAGTCAGGTGATCCTAGATACACAGCAAAGTGGGTTCCTGACACATGGCATCACAGAACTCACCAGGGAGGGGGTAATCCTTGATTTGGTGCTGATTAACAGGGACCACATCCAGGCTATAAAGGTTGAGGAGCCCCTGGGTGTGAGTGGCCATCACACAGTGTGGTTCTGGTGGGGCATGGGCAGGGAAAAGGCCCCCAGTAAGATTAAAATCCTGCATTTTAGAATGGCGGACTTTGAAAAGATGGGTAAGTTGTTAAGGAATCACCTGGCAAGCATCCTTGCAGAAATAGGGGTGGACCAAAGGTGGTCCATCATAAAAGAGAAAATAATGATTGCCACAAGGGAGTGAATTAGGCTCAAAGGGAAGAACCTGAGGGCCAAAGCACCCAGCTGGTTTAGTACTGAGGTCACCAAGGCGGTATGGGATAGGAGGTCAGCTTACAAGAAATCAAGAAGGACCCACAGGGAGGATGACAGGGAGGACTACCTGAAGATAGCTAGTGTAGCAGATAAGGTAGTCCACTGAGCTAAAGCTCAGAAAGAACTGCAGCCTATCTGAGGAAATAAAAAAATTGGGGAAAAGGGCATTTTTCACTGTATTATGAAAAAAGGGACAAGAAAGATGGGATTGTTAAGTTCAGGAAATGGGACAGGTAGCCAGTGGAAAATGGGGACAAAGGAGATGTACTGAATGAGTACTTCTGTTCCATCTTCACCAGGGAGAGAGACGGACTGGTGCCACTAGGGGGAAGGAGAAGAGCAGAAGGGAGGGCACAAGTATGTTTTGATAGAGGTGGACAGGGTAAGGACAGGGTTGCTAGCATTGAGGGAAGATAAATCTACCCAAAGGTGCTGAAGCAGCTGGTAGTGGTGCTGGCAGATCCCTTGGCTGACCTGTTGAATAGTTCACTGGAGTCGGGCACGATATCGCAGGACTGGAGAACAGCACATGTAGTGCTGCTCCTTAAGAACAGTCCCAGAGACGACTCAGGGAACTACAGACTGGTCAGTCTGCCCCCAATCATGTGCAACCTCATGGAGATCGTACTTAAGGAAAGGTTAGTAGAGTATCTGAATGATAATGGTCTCCAGGGTGAGAGGCAACATGGGTTTCTAGGAGGGAGGGAGGTTGTGTCAGACAAATCAGATCAACTCCTTTGGGTCACTAAAGCAGTGGACAGGAGCTAAGCGGTGGACTTCCTTTACCTGGATTTCAGCAAGGACTTTGACACAGTATGCCACAAGAGGTTGATTAGGAAGTTGGTGGATTAAGAGGTTGGTAAGAAGTTGACCAGGTAGGTAGAAAACTGGCTGAGGGGCAGGACCCAGAGCATGGTGGTTGAAGGCGAGCGCTACAGCACCAAGAAGGTCACCAGTGGTGTCCCACAGGGTGCAGACTGATGCTTTGTACTCTTTTCATTAATACTGAAGATGGCATTAAGGGCAAAATTTGCCTATTAGCAGACAACACCAGGCTCTGTGGTAGAGTGGACACAGCAGAAGGGATAAAAGACCTAAGGGAAGATCTAGAAAAGCTAGAGAGGCAGTTTGGGATTTGGCAACTTGGCTTCAATGTAAAGAAATGCAAGGTTATGCACACTGGAGCCAAGAACCCGAGGACTGAGTACAGCCTGGGTGGGGTCTAGGTATCTGCATTAGAGGAGGAGGAGAAGGACCTAGGAGTGATGATTTTTTTGTTAATTTCATTTTTTATTAGAATATAAAAGATACAATTACCCTGATCATTAAAAACACATTCAAAGCATTCAAATAACACTCTAAATAGTTAACAATAAACAAAACTCATTAGGCAATTATATGGAACCCTCAAAAACTTAGAGAACAATACAATAACAACATATAACTGTATAAATCTAAAACATAATTACTGTACATATAAAGAACTTTAACAACTAAGTGAGATGTAATTTTCTTCTTACCCTTTATAGATCCAGATCCCTTAAACATTCAAGAAAGAGGAAGCTTTTTTAAAACCATTTATTTCACATTTTAGACATGTGCAATCAAAAAGACATACTGTACATAACAGACTATTAGTTAGTTTAGTTTATTGTTCAGTTAAAAATCCATTACAATATGCTAACAAAAAAAAAAATCCAGATTACTAAAGAATACAGACTTTACATTTAAAAAGTACTTTACATTCCTTCAATACTTTTCCAGCCACAGCAGATCAACTAGTCGGCAACAACTTTTAACTTTACCTTATAAATTAAAAATATCCCAACATTCCTATCACTCTCTCATATTACATTGCTGTTAATTATAAATCTAAAATATAGACATCTTTAAAACATTTTTGTGACTAAAACAAAACAGGACAAATAGTATTAGTGGTATAATGAACTATCAGTCTGCTTAGAGAGGCCCTATTCAAGCCTCTTCTAACATATACCAAAACTTATCCAGAGAGACCCAAAAACAAAAAGTAGCCAAATGGCACCTTATCAAAATACTCTTTCCCATAGAGCTTATCCCACCTAGTAACATTATGTCACATATCTGCCACCGAATACCCACCTGGACACACTGAATCTATAGGCCAATCCATCAGCGGTATCATGCAGCACATGCTGCTCCATACCCCACAGACCATCTCATAACCAGCCACTCCAGTCGGCCATTCCCCGAGGCACCTAATGCAACTAAATAATACTAAAGAGACCCATCCAGTCACACCATGTCCCAACTGTAACTACCTTCTAGCCAAAGGAGCATGCCGGCACTGGGGGCACGTCCATTTATGATACCATGCAGCGCATGCTGCTCCGTAACCCCAGGGCCACCCCCCATCCAGCCCCTCTAATCAGCTACTATTAAGGCACACCATGGGACTCCGTGTCACAATTTAGGGTTCAATCGTTCACATCATGTTGCTCATGTGCCTACCTGATGGCCATTCGGACACGCTGGCATTGAGGCATGTCCTTAGGGGCACCCTGTGACTCACGCCACTCTGTGCCCCTTGAATTACCTTGATCCAGTCACTCCCACTGGCCATACAGGGGGCATGTAATGAGACTCCATGTTACTGCTAGGTCCACCCCTGACGGGGCAGTTTGCCCTCAAATGGTACCATATTCTCAACTAAGGACAGCTAGTTAATAATCAAATCACAGCTGATACTTGTTAAGAGTCTTAAACATCCTAAGCATCCCCGAACCAGACAGACTATTTCTAGAGTGTATATATCTAAACATTTTGAAAAATAAAATAACCATTTCTGAAACAAATTTAACTTAATGTCGAACATGAACATAATAATAAAAAAAAAAATGTCCCAATAAATAGGGAATCAAAAACTCAACATAAACATTTAAAGCATTTCAAACATTTAAAATAACAAATAACAAGAATAAATGTATTTGGAAGTCTCCAGCTGCCCTTAGGAGTCCATCCTTCAAGTCCCGAGGCTTCACCACTCTCAGAATCAGTGCAAACAAAAAAAAGTCAACAAGTGCATACTTTCACTCACGTCCCTGAGTATCTAAATCGGGACATAGTCACAGGAGACTACATTTCCCAGAAACTATTGAACTATTAAACCATAATGCTGCCACATCTTATAACTGACAACAGCGGCATGGGTTTAAACTATATATTAAATTAGGCGCTCCAGTTTAACTAGGAGTTCTTCCCTTCTAGTTCAAATTTAGCTACTACATTGCACTTTGATACTAAAGACTGTATAGCACTTCACCACCAACAGGGCTCTGAATTGGCTCCAGCACTTAGACCAGAATCCAGAATCCATGACCGCCGGCTAAATAAATCAAAGTCAGTACCTGTCAGAGGTAATTGCCCATTATCCATCTCCTCCAACAGCTATAACAGAGTCTTTGTGGAATTCACCACTATCTTCCAATTCCTAGGGATTTTTAGAAGCAAAGTTACCAACCATCTTTACACACTACAGAGTGCTCCATCTCAGGTATCCCTTCTCCAATTACACCGTGGAAACCTGAAAACACATAAACAGAGGAAGAGCGCTCCTCTAAGCACTGTAACTTTAGAATTTAAGTTTGTCAGAAATTGTTCCAGCACCCCGTCCCTAGGCAATGATGACTTACCTTTTAAAAAGCAATATTAAGCCCATCTGCACTCTCAGTGCACCAACAGTATCAAACTTCCTCTGTCCATACAATCCCAGATCGAAATTCAAAACCAGCTTCACCTCCTTTTCCTTCATCTATGAAGCATATTGCCGGCGTCAAAAGACAAAGCCCGTTGAACACCAACGACCAGATGAGTGCTACATGGTAAGTGCGAGAGCGTTTTCGACTTTTGCAGCTTCCAAACTACAAAACTAAATATTACTAAAGGCCACACGCAAAAGTATTTAGGGTTTCTTTCATGAGACCCCCCAAATGCCCTTTTCTTTTTTAAATCTGAAAAGCCAGGAGTGTGTTGCACGGAGTGGAGCAGCGTTTCAGCCATCTCCATAACAGACTATAATCAGGACATACAATCCCTAAGCTACACATTACAAATATAAACAAGGAAGTGCACATAGCCAAAGTCAGCTGCCAAACATGACTGCTGGACAGTCCAGGAAGAGATGAAATCTATGGATGTCCAGCAAGGTAAAGTCATAGAAATGTCCTTAACAATTCCAAGGTCATTAAAATAGAAACAATCTAAGTCCAGCTTCCCTGCTCCTTGCAGGAATAGTAAATTTATGGGAGGGCTAAAACCCAAACTGAAAATGCAGGGCATAACAAAGATCTCGGACAGTCACTTAAGCTATCTTTGACCCTATATCAAAAGGCAGAATGTTAACCGTCATATAGGGATGAAACATAAGAAACATAAAAATTGTTGGCAGATAAGGACTGCTAGGCCCATACAGTCAGCCCGCAAATCCTGTACTTGATTACAGCTTTTGACCCTCCCCCCGCTTAACCTCTATGGTTCCCCTGTGCCTGTCCCATGCATGTTTAAATCCAACCACAGTGCTCGCTCTCACCACCTCCAGTGGCAGACCATTCCATGTGTCCACCACCCTCTCCATGAAGAAAAACGTCCTCACAGTCCCTCTCAACCTGCCACCTTCCAATTTCATGTCATGCCCACTAGTTCTTGTACTCCTCTTGTATTGGAAGATTCCCCGCCCCCCCCTGCTTATGCCCCTGAAGTACTTGAATGTTTCTACCATGTCCCCACTATCCCTTCTCTCCTCCAGCGAGTACATATTGAGGTCCCTTAATCTCTCCTCGTAACTCATATGGTGTAAGCCCTGTACCATCTTAGTCACCCTTCTCTGGACCACCTCCAGCCTGTTAATGTCCTTTCGAAGGTGTTGCCTCCAGAACTGCACACAGTACTCCATGTGAGGTGTGACCAGTGCTTTGTATAAAGGTATCACTACCTCATGCCTTCTCCTGGTGATACCCCTTGCTATGCATCCCAGCATACCACTGGCCCTCCATGCTGCCTTTGTGCTCTGCTTTGAGATTCTTAGGTCATCTGAAATAGTAACCCCCAGGTCTCATTCCTCTTTGGTGACTGTCAGCAACTCCCCACAATCCTGTAGCTCTCCCCAGGGCTACTGTATCCCAGGTGCATAATTTTGCACTTTTTTGAATTAAACCTCAGTTCCCACTCTGCAGACCATTTCTCAAGCTTCCCCAGGTCCCTCCTCATTTTCTCCACCCCTTCAGGAGTATCCACCCTGTTACAGATCTTTGTGTCATCCACAAACAGGCAGACCTTTCCTTCCTGCCCTTCTGCAATGTTACTGATGAAGACGTTGAACAGAAGTAGTCCAAGGACTGATCCCTGAGGTACTCTGCTGGTCACCCTCCTCTCCCCAGATTGGACTCCATTTACCACCACCCTCTGTCTCCTGTCCATTAGCCAGTTCTTAACCCAGTTTACCACCTTGTCTCCCATGCCCAGACTACCCATCTTGTTAACCAGCCTCCTATGTGGGATGGTGTCGAAGGCTTTGTTGAAATCGAGGTAGGCTATGCCCACTGCACCCCCCTGATTTACTTCCTTCATCACCCTGTCGAAGAAGTCTATAAAGTTTGTCTGACACGAACTACCCACTGTGAACCCATATTGCCTAGGGTCCTGGGCACTGATGGCTTCTAGATGTCCCACTATCCTTTCCTTAAGTAGTGCCTCCATTATCTTCCTCACTACCGAGGTGAGGCTGACCAGCCTATAGTTGCCCACCTCCTTCTTACTGCCCGATTTGTGTAGAGGGGCAACATGTGCCCTACTCCAATCCTCTGGCACCACTCCTGTGTTAAATGACTCAATGAACAATGCTGCCAGAGGTTCCGCTAGCTCTCTTCACAGCTCCTGTAGTATCTTTATGTGTATGCCACCTGGTCCCATTGCTTTGTCCACCTTCAATTTAGCGAGTTCCTGCAGGAATCTCTCTCCCCTGTGAATGGACTGTTATCCACCTCCCCCCCTGGCATCTAATGCTCGGCTGTGGTCCCTGTCCCTTCCCCACTTCTGTGAATACTGAACAGAAGTATTTATTCAGCATTTCTGCCTTATCCATGTCTCCCTCCTTACACTCCCCTTCCTCCCCTTTAAGTCTTACAATCCCCCCAAGAAGCTGATGGCAGATAAGGACAGCAAGGCCCATCCAGTCTGCCCATTTTTTTCTACCTTATGAATGTGCCCTAGGCCTATACTCTGTCACTGGCCTATCTATTCATACTCATCTGTACTGCTCCCTTATGCCTATCCCATGCTATTTGAAGGCCCGCACTGTATTCATATCCACCACTTCCTGAGGTAGGCCGTTCCATGCATCCACCACCCTTTCTGTGAAAAAGAATTTCCTCACATTACCTCTTAATCGGCCTCTCTCTAATCGCATGCTGTGTCCTTTTGTCCTGCTATTTTTCTTATATTGAAACATGTTAGACTCTTTCACCTTGTTAATTCCCTTAAGATGTTTGAATGTTTCAATCATTTCACCTCTCTCCCACTTTTGCTCTAGGGTATACATATTGGTCTCTGTTACTCTGTCCTCATGTTTTCTGATGCAGTCCCTGCACCATTTTGGTTGCCCTTTTCTGGACTGCCTCTATTTTTTTAATGTCCTTGTGCAGGTGCAGCCTCCAGTACTGCATGCAGTACTCTAGATGGGGCCTAACCAGTGTCTTGTAAAGAGGGATTATTACCTCCCTCTTCCAACTTGTGATACCCCTACTAATACACCCCAACATCCCTCTAGCCTTACCTACTGCTTTAGTGCTCTGCTTGAATGATTTCAGGTCATCTGTGATGATGATGCCCAAGCCTCTTTCTTCCCTTGAGATTGCCAGCAACCCCCCCTCCCAATCTATAGGTGATTTCAGGGTTTCTCTTCCCTATGTGCATGATCTTGCATTTCTTTGCGTTAAACCCCAGCTGCCACTCCTACGACCATTTTGGCAGTTAATCCAGATCTCTTCTCATTCTGCCCACCCCATCTGGATCATCTACTCTGTTGCAGATCTTGGTGTCATCTGCAAACATACAAACCTTACCCTTCAGTCCATCTGCAATGTCACTGATGAAGATATTGAAGAGGACTGGCCCTAGGACTGATACCTGAGGTACCCCACTTGTGACTTGCATCTCTTCTTACTGTATACCATTTACTACCACTCTCTGTTTTCTGCCTGTCAACCAGTTTGCCACCTAGTTGACCAACCTCTGACCCACCCCGAGCCTACCCAGCTTATTAACCAATCTTCTCGGTTTTCCTCCTTTCACTGAGGTACCTGTAGAATGTCTTGTCCCCTTTCTTTACTGTCTGCACTAAATTTTCCTCAGCCTGTGCCTTTGCTCTCCTCACCACCCTCCCTGCTTCCTTTAGACACTCTCAGTGCACCTCTCTGCCCTCCTCCCTTTGGGTCACCTTATATCTCTGGAACCCTGCCCTTTTAGTCCCTACCTTCTCTGCTACCTCTTTTGAGAACCATAGTGGCCTTTTCTTTCTCTTGCCTTTTGATAACAATGTAATGCATTTGTTTACTTCCACTGTGGCACCTTTTAGCTTCTCCCACTGCTCTTCCACCCCACCCCCCCCTATTCTCCAGGGCACTTTTGATAACTCTCCCCATTTCAGCGAAGTCTGTCTTTTTGTAATCAAAAACCTTTGCCCTTATGTGACTTGACTGAATCCCTGACTGTATGCTGAACCACACTATGTGATGATCACCAGATCCTAGTTGACCCTCCACCCGGACATCTGTGATTCTTTCCCCGTTGGTCATTACTAGATCAAGAATCACCCTTCCTCTGTTGGGATCAAGCACCAGCTGCCTGAGTCCTTCCCCTTGTAGGGAATTCAGGATGCCTCTGATTCTGGCTGAAGCAGCTGCCTGGGTGGTTCAATCCATGTCTGGCATATTGAAATCCCCCATCAGCAGAATCTCACCTTTCATTGCCATTTCATGTATTTCATCCTCAAGGTCCTGTCCACTTCTTCCCCCAACCTGGAGGCCTGTTATATCACCCCGTGTGCATTGCTGCACCATTTCCTGGTTCAAGGGTGACCCACAGTGCCTCGGCTTCCCCCTGCCTACCTTTTATCTGTGTTGCCTTTATACCCTCCCTTGACATACAAAGCAACTCCTCCCCCATTTTGGCCTCCCCTATCCTGCCTAAACAGATTATAACCTGGTATATTTACTTCCCACCCATGACTGGTAGTGTACCAGGTTTCAGTTATTGCTACTATATCCAGGTCTGCCTCAGCTGTCACAGCCTCCATGTCTGGGATTTTATTTCTCAGACTGTGGGCATTTGTCACCATGGCTTTCCAAGTATTACTGCCTATCCTCTCTCCACTCCTGGTTTTGGTCCCCTGCAGTTTTCTCCCTTCCCTTTTAACATGTGTCCCTGATTTCTTTGCTTCTCCCCTTCTGCCTGACCTAAGTGACCTTGGCAACATCATCCTGGTGTCTCTACCATGTGAAGGTAAAAGTACGATAATACAGAAGCAAAAACTGCAGGGGCTACCAATCACCCAAAAAATAATATTTCATTTGTCTTTTGGCAAAAAGAAAGGAAAATATTAACGAATACTGTAGTTTATACTCACAGCCATCAGTACAGAGCAACAACAATTAAATAATAAAATCCCTGGTTAGGGATATGTAATATGTGGACTGGATCAAGAATCGGTCCAGATCATCCTCATGGTCTTGTTCCACAGTAGCCTCTTTATTCAGAATTTTCACTGCAAAAGCCATGGCAGTCACCGAATTAGTAAAGATGTGTAGTTATTTTGTAAACTCATTTGTAGCTGTGCAGGAAAAAGTAATTGTGCCTCAAGTTTTTTCTCTAGAAGAGACTTTTTAACCATCTGCAACACCCTTTTCTGAGTCTGCGTCTGTGAGGATAAATCAGGGAAAAAGGCTAACTTGGTCCCTTCCTATAGAATGTCCCCTTTAGCTCTGGCCACCTGCAGCAGGGATATCTGAGCCTCGGGACTTGACAGCGTCATGATGGCAGTTAGAGGTTGGGGCCCAGCCTTGCCCTGAGGATGAGAACAGATCAGGACAGTGAAGGCCTTCAAAATGGTAATTCCTGTAGAGACATAAAGTAAGTGTAAGTCAGTGAAAACAAGGTGTTCAAGCACAGGAATAAGGTTGTTTTTGTTAGTAAGCTTCGGGGGAACACCAACTACCCGAACATTACTCTTGTCTATGGTAATTCTTGAGCCTTTCCACATTTTTTTCAACTTTTTATTTAAAATATTTATAGTATAAAACAAGTACAACATATGACAATACAACGGCTATCCAAATATACAAATACATATCTGTAGTCAGACTTAAGTTTCTTATAAGAGTAAATGCCACCTATTACCTTACTGAAGGGATAGATAGGAAAAGAAGCAATTAACTCAGTATACCAACTGATTTATGGAAAAACAATAGAATCATTAAAAAAGAGAAAAGAAAGATAAAGAGAGGGAGGTGACGAAAGCCTTCCTTCCGATATTGCTGTCAAACTGGTGGTGGTGGTGGGGGGATTATTTCATCCATTTCTTAAGGGTCTTACCTATCAACACATTACCTCCATCCCCCCAACCCCAACCCGACCAATCATTTTATTCTCCAAAGGGACGAAATTAGACCTATGTATCATTATATAAAGGACCCACCTTCTCCATAGCATCTCAAACTGTTCCACAGTATGGCAAATCAGGACCATGAGTCATTCCATATGATAAACCTCAATCATTATATCCTGCCAATCATGACTACTTGGGGGCACCAGGGAAAGCCATTTCCATGTGATGGATTCCTTAGCTGTGATTAGGTACATATGAAGTAGAATTTTAGTTGCAAGGTCCCGAAGACCCTCAGGGAAGTCTGCAAAAAAAATAAAACTCAGGGGAGAGACTTATAGGTGTTATAAATATCTCAACCAGGGCGGCCTGCAATGCCCCTCAAAATATGGCTATGGTTGGCAAGAGAGAACCTCTAGCCTGTCCAGCAGGCTGCTCCTCACCCTGGAAGACACTTAACCTGTATTGTATGGATCCTAAAGAACCATACTGCCAGTTTCCAAGAAAATTCCCTCCACTGATAGAAAGCTGTAATAGAATGTAAGGAATGTATGTATCGATGCCAGATGGGATCAGCGATGCCAAACCCCAAGTCTAGCTCCCATCTCCTTTTAATAGATTGTATGGAATCCTCCATTAACCCCACTAGACCATTATAAGTGTAAAATATCACATGGTTCAATAATATGGTACCTTCCAGGGTTCTCCGTATAATATCCACCATCTGACTTTTATAACTCTCTAGCAGAAGTTCCTGGGGAACAGAGCTGATAAAGTTGATTGCCTGCAGAAACCAAAATCGGTCCTGCGGTTGTAAATCATACCTGCACTCTAATTCTTCAAAGGAAAGGGGAAGACCCTCCTTAAGCAAGTGCCAAAGGATAATTATTCCCCAGGCGTTCCCATTGGAGAAAACCATGGTCCAGCCTAGCTGGGTGAAAAGACTGATGACGAGGTAGGGAGAATAATCGAGGTCTGACTGCATGAGAACCTTTCCACTTTTGAACAAAGAAATAGTAGGTCCTTAGCAAAGGCTGCATTCACAGTTACTTGACACTTCGTCCCTTCCTGATGTTCGGTGAGATGTTCCTTATTATCCACAATCTGGGTGTCAAAATGAGTCCACTTAGCTTCCACTGCTGCTAATCTTTTATTGGTTTCTTCCCCAGCTGACTGAATTTTAGTAAGCATGTTCATAATCTGTGCCATACGTAAATCCCCTCCAGATCCATGTTGTTGCGAGGGTACAGGTCCCTTCGTGCTAACCGCTTTCACACTGTGCGTAGCTGATTTTGAATCCTGTTTTGGAGCCATAAGAGTGCACTACTGTTCCAATAATCAGGGAAAGCAAACTTATTCACAATAAGCAGCACTCCACCATCTAAACAATAGTAAATCTGTAAACGAAATACACAGCTGTAAAAAGATGCTGCTGCTCCATTGGTTGCTCTACAGTGCCCCCGCAAGAAAGAGGAAGCTTCAATGATGAGAGATGAATAGAAGTACTGAGAGAAAAGAAAACAATATTACAGAACACATAGGAAGGTAACTAAGAAAGAAAAAAGATTACGAGAGAACTAGAAAGTGTAAGAGAAAAAGAGTAGAAAAACAGAAAAACCATAATAAAGGGAATATGTAGAGAGAAAATTAGACTAATGGTGCTACCTTTGGAATAAAAATGCTTTAATAAAATCTGAGTATATAATGGACCTATGTTGTAATCACTTTAAACAGAGAACCTCAATAACTTCAAAATGTTTTGCTGTCATTTCTTATTCCCCTTGCAAGATTTTCACAGTCGAGTGCTTCCAATAAACTGTATTTCCATTCTGAAAGAGTGAGAGGTTTTGGATTTGTCTAAAGCTTTAAGATGCAATTTTTAGCTACAACCGAAATCATTGATCTCTACTTTTGTTCTGTGGTTATGCAGGGCAAATCAAACAGTTTTCCAATGATGCAGGATTTCAGATTCATCAAGTTAGATATAGAGGGGATTTTAGACTGCTTAATTTGTTCCCAGTAAAAACAAAATTTTGGGGCAATCCCAAGACATGTGAAAGGAATTGGCATTAGGGTTTCCACATTTGTAGCATCTCTCATCCTTAGTAATTTTAAAGATTTGTTTTGGAGAGAAATATAGATTATGAATGCATCTGAATTATGTTATTCTGTGATTTGTTATAGAGAAAGCTTTCAATTCCATTGATAAACCTCGTCACCAGCTGCATGAGACCACCACAGAATAGTTTACTCAGCATTATTCCTAATAGTCGCGATTAAAAAGTTATATACAGAAGAAATCGTAGGCTTAGTTTTCATGACTAATAAAACAACTGTGTTTATGTTGGCATGTGGCAGTAAGAAACCTCTGCTTAAAACGCTTTCAACAATGCTTAACGTTTGATGGATTTTCCCTTCAGTCACCTCAGATAAACCAAATTCTATCTGTAAAGCAGTTGTATCATTGAGGCATATCTGGCCATAAATATCTTTAACTTTCAGAAGGCTGTTCTCCTACAAGGCATTGGATGTTTGTATTTTTGCTTCAAGAAGTAAATCTGAGTTCCCCCAAAGTGGCTGTTGAACAGATTTTTGGAGTTCTAAATTCAAAGTTGCTGAGACCTGTGAAAGTACCCCGAGTCTGAAAAGACCGGGTTGTTAATTTTGGTAGTAGGTTTAGCAAACATTAGTGTATTGAAGACATTTTTTTTTCCAATAAGTTTCCCTCTATTTGTAACCACTCAGGAGAGTACCCATCCTTTAGAGCAGGCTTAATCCACCAAGAAATTTATAGGATTCATTGGATGAATATAAGTCTAAAAGTGTTAGCCAAAATTACTCACCATTTTTCAATCGATTTGTGTGCTTACTATCCATATACCCATCCAGTGCTATTCTGAAGTTGTCTATAAATGGATTCATCACTACAGCCTCGGGTAAGCTGTTCCAGAGGGTTACCACCCTTTGATTTATCACAAGCACACACATAAAAATTTTCAGGACCAGTTCATTGCAGGAATAGTTCAGCTTTTTAAACTGCGTTCAAAAAGAGTTCCACTCATTCAATGTTAGGCAGATAAATACATAAGAAAATGTTTTTTATGACCTGCCAAATTAGGATCAGAACACCACGTGACATCCCAATGTGAAGTTCATAAGTTGTGAACAGGCTGGCAATTCAGTCCAATCACTTAGGCCCAGAGGCCACAAGTCAATTAGTATTAGTGTTTTACCTTTTCAGATGTTTAGTTCTAGACCATTTTGAGCAGTATAGCAATCAGCTCTATAACTACGAGTCCTATGGCCTCAGTGGTTGACTTTGGCTTTAGTTCCTGCTTCGAGTACACATTTCATTAACCAAGGCCAATGACAAGAATGTCAAAACTTTAATTGGACAAGCCATAAGGTTCACAGCACCAATAAAATTAACATGCCTAGACAGGTAAAATACTCAGTGAAACCTCTAAACCAAAGTATACCTTCCATGAAGAAGTCTCTTCGACAGTGCCATAGCTTAAAAGGAGGAGTACATGTAGATTGATGTTTTTTTAGCCTCTGTCAACATTTTGCAAAAACACACATATATAGGATTTCCCACAAAACTTCCAAGCCCCCAGCTCTAGTCCGAATTGAAGCAAGACCCGTCTCAGTACATCACACTCCCAATCATAACTTTGAGTTCCCTGCTTGACTTGTTGGCAGAGATCTGGAGAAGTAAATGGAAAAAAAATCACTCATCCAAGCATAACATCTTTTAACTCATTTCAAGAAATGCGATACCCCCTTTCCCCAGGCAACAACAACATACCTGCAATGAATGTAAAAAATTACATATCAGCACATAATGTGCTTTTCCAGATAGATAATATCCTCCATCAACCAGGAGTGGGTTGGTCTCCATTGTCTTCTCTCACTCCAGATTCTCTCTCCACTCCTCATTTCTTGTCTCCAAATTCCCCATTCTCTTCACAATTTTCACTCTAATCCAATGGCACCCCTGCTGGCCACTCCTTCAGAGTGCCAAGGCCTACCACACCTCCACCTCAGCCCTGCATCATCATTCTCCCAACCCTGTCCTTGCAGCCTTACCTCGGGTAAGCCGACCTTTCCCTGTGTTGGGAGGGTTCCTCTCCTCTGAGAAGGAAGTGCCATCAAGTGAACTCCGTATCCCGGGATGCTACTGCAGGGTCGGTCCGGGCTAGTCCAGGGTTTGTGGTGGTATGGGCCAGGTGATCGTCGTTTGCTCGTCAGGGAGCAGTTTTCCCACTTTTCTCATCCCCGCCCCAGGTTTTAGCCATAAGGATGGCATCCTGAGGTGGGGACATGCAGGATGGCATGTCGAGCCTACATGCCATCCAAGCTCATCCACCAATCCACCCACAGGAGCTGGGGCTTATCCCACCCCCCCAAGGAGGAAGCGTCCAATGAATGCTTGTAAAACCCCTTCCCTTATGGTCTCTGCTCCTGGTACCCAGGCTTGGGGCGTGAACCCGGGTCACCAGCATGCCAAGCGAACCCCTTCACTTGGTGCCATGGAGCCAGCACAGGCCACCCCTTCTATGCCTTATTATCTAAACTCAAATGTCGACTGCTGGGATTGTTCCTGCACTTCATTACCCAGTGCCCCTATGTCCTGTCATGCCCTTACGGTTTGTCTCAATCACTGCTGCTGCTCATGGCAGATGATGTTGAGAGCAACCTGGACCCATCTTATACCTCCATTAATTACGAATGTGTGGTCCTCATCCCCTGGGCTGAGAACTGCCCACATAAACCTCTGCAGCCTCCCCTTTAAATTTATGGCCCTTGAGCTCTGGGAAGTCCTTTACAAACCTCATATCCTGGGCATCTCTGAAATGTGGCTCAACCCCCACCTTCCTGATGCAGCATATAACCTGTCTGGGTACTCCCTACTGAGGCAAGTTAGGCCAGGTAAAAAAAAAAAAGGGTGGTGGTATAGCTCTCTATATCAGGGATCCTCTCACTGCTACTCTTGTCCTTCACTCTGACCCAAGATCCCCTAGTGACTGGCTCATACTGAGATGACTGTTGGTTCAGCCAAAAAGATATGTGGGGGCCTGCTATAATCCCCCCACAGGTGGTACCCCAGGTCTCACATCACACCTTGAAGGCCTGGGTAACCTCTCCCCCCCCCACCCCCAGGACTCCATCCTCCTTGGAGACTTCAACCTGAGCTGGCTAAGTGCCCAGGAACCTGTCTATTCAAATCTGTTAAAATAACATAATCTGGTTCAAATCATCACCACTCCCACCAAGCACAAAAAACAGACCCTAAATCACACTCTCCTCAACTGGAAGGTGCTTCTATTAGGGACTCTGTCAGATGCCATCAGCGACCACTCCCCCATCTATATGGTCTGATCTACTAAGACCAAATCCCCCCCCCCAAACTCCTCTCTTTCCGCAATTTCAAACACCCAGCCATCCCCACCTTCCTTGATAATGTTAAGGAAATAAACTGTTTGACCCTCTATGCTCTCTCCGATGTGTCCAAGCCAACAGCCTTTTCCACTGCTACTCTCCTACGGCTGCAAGATCCGCACTTTCCCCTCACTACCTGGAGAGTTAAGGTTGGCTGCACTCATTGGGTCTCTAAAGACCTCCTGACCTTGATGAGGAATAGGGATAGACTGTGGTTGGAATACACAGAGGCTCCCTCCCCCACCCACTGGAATAATTACAGGTGCCCCATAACCATTGTAAACAGACTGCCTTAGCTCAAAAATGTGACTTTTTCTAGAACCAACAAAGGGACTGCCTCAGGGACCCACCCCACTTCTGGGGTGCAACTGGCTCCCTGCTGCACCCGTGTATCCAATCCTCTGCCATCCATCTGGACACTTCCTCTGGCCACATAACTGATTGCATTGAAATTGCCCAGGCATTTAATAAAAAAACTATTGGGTGTGTCAGCCCACCTTAGTAAGCTGCCTGCCCATCCTCCTACCAGCTGGGGTCTGTCCTTCCTGACCTGTCCACCACCTGCAAACTCTCACACATCACCTTTCTATTTTTGGGCTATCTCCTCCAAAGACAGCGCCAAGCTTCTAAAGAGTTTACCTAGCCGTGGCAGTCCTGGTAGTGATGGCCTTTCCCCATCCATGCTCAAGCTTATTTCCTCTGCCATCCTAAAACCCCTCACCTTCATCTTTAATTTGGCACCGACTACCTCCACCATGCCTGACTTCAGGAAGCAGGCTAGGGTGGTACCCATCTTTAAAGCAGGGGATCTGCTGTCAATAGATAATTATAGGCCCATATCCCTGCATCCCCATCTTAGCAAACTCATGGAAAGGATCATCCACTGGCACCTAAATTACATTGATAAATACAACCTTATGTCTCACCTACAACACGGTTTCCACAAGCTCCACTGCACTTCATCTGCCCTGTCCTTGTTCATGAACCGCATACATAGGAACATGGACTTGGGGAAGGCTACGGGTGCAGTTTGTATGGATCTGTCCAAGGCATTTGACTTGGTTGACCACTCCTTACTTCTCCCCACCCTCCATAAACTGGACTGCTCATCTGCAACCTCATTGTGGTTCAAGAGCTACATCTCTGCAAGATCTCAATCAGTATGCATTGGCCCTGTCACCTTCTCAGCCATCCCGTTCAACACTGTTGTTCCTCAAGGCTCTATTCTTGGTCCACTACTCTTCTCCCTGTTCATAAACTGCCTCCCCTCTGACTGCCTAACTTGTGAAGCCCTGGTACTTGCTGATGGACTTGTCCTCTATCACAGTGACAAGACCCTGGAAAACATATCCACCATCTTGTCCCATAACTTTAGCTCTGCGCACTCCTGGTTCCAGTCACATCATCTCCTTGTCACCAAGAACAAATCAATGGCTTTTTGGGTCTAGACCCTACCTAGCTGGCATCACAAAGTCTGGCTCCACCCTCTTGCTACTGACACCTGATGGCACTGCACTACAAAATGTGCCCAATTTCAAATACCTGAGCATTACCCTTGGCCCCTCCCTATCCTATGAGGAACATGTCTCAGATGTCATATGTCCAATTAACCATAAGCTTGGGCAGCTTATCATTTAAAAAACTGTTCCTGACCAGTGAAGCCCAACTGGCCATTGACCAAGGGAGCTTACTACATATTATTAACTACTGCTTCCCAATTTACTTGCGTGTCTCCTTGGCCCTCCACTCATGCCTAATCTCCACCTACAACAGTGTCTGTTGTTTCACTCTCATGGCACCTTACTCCACCCATCATGGCCTCCTTTACCAGATGCTGGTCTGGCTCCTGCTCCCCTCTCACTCCGACTACTCCTTGGGCTGCATTATCAACAGCTCCCTTAGATGCGGGATGCTTTTCTGTATCGTTGTCTAGTTACCCGAGCTCCATCAAGATGCTTTATGGTGTCCCTCTCGGGAAATCCCCGAGAGTCTACTGCCATGGGAGGTTGAACACTATCTGTTGCTGCTCCCTCCTTGTGGGGCAGTGTCCCAACCTCCCTTCGCTCCCTTGCCACCCATAGTATCTCCAAGCACCAATTCAAATCCTAGCTACTAAATGAAGCCAAGTGCCTCTGTGTCCCAGGATAATCTCTTTTTCACCTCTCCTACAAAGGACAATTTACCCCCCCCATGCCTGCCCTGTCCGCTAGCACTTTTCTTCCTCGTTGCGTCACCCCATTCAATGCCATTTCTCCCTATCTTAATACCTTGTATGCGCTAGTCTAGTTTGTTCTACCACTCCTGTATATTCTGTAAACACATTACTTAACCTGTTTTGTTTTTTTTGAACTTTCTATTTTATCTCCTCCTCCAGCCCTTCTTTGACTCCTTGGGAACAACTGGGAGTCATCCCTCTGCCACCCATCCTACCTGGATCTGCTCTTGAACCCCATGGAGCTGCGGTTTACCACCCCCCCGGGGGTGGAGAGGTGGGGCCAAAGCACCCTGACGCTTCTAGTTTCATCACTCAAGGTGGTCCAGCGGCTGATGGCACATCAAGAGCACACTCCTGGTGCTCTGTCTTCCTGGAGATGGAAGGCTTTTTTCCTCCCCCACATGTGGTGTGCACCCCGACGTCATGGTGCTACGCACCGACATCCACCACACGTTGAGACCAGTCCCTCCTGCAGCTGCAGGATTTGTCATACCCCCAAGCCTCCACTCGGGGTCAGGAAAACTGTAGCCCTTGGTCTCCCCCCCCCGAAGAGGACGAGCAGTCATGGGCAGGGCCACTGGAAAACTGCACCTGCAATTTTCACCATTCTCCGCAAAAAATAACATGTTCTGCAATTTCTTGCAATTTTTGAGTTTTTATATTGAACTGTATAAAAAAAAAGTATTAACATTTTTAATAAAATACTCTCCAATATATTGACAATTTTGCATGCAGACTTGTGTTTGGCCAAAACAATGAGGTGCAAGGTAGGGCAAGGGTTTTATGTGACACTGATTTCTTTTGAATCCTTGTCTTGTTTGGTTTCAAAATCCACTGCCCAAGCATAAGTACACATAAACACTTAACATTTGTTTTGTGTTGAAGTAGTCTATCACAAAACTTTTTGTTGCCACACAAACTGAAACAAAAGATGGGAAAAAAGGTGCAAATTATCCCATTCACTTAAATGGGGTGCTAACTATGAAGCCTTTTTGCAAGTGGCAGGGCAAGTTTTTCCTTGTGAGCATACTTTCAGTCAGACTAGTTTTGATTCAAACAGCTGAGGATTTTTGGATGGCCCTGTCAATTTTAAACTTGAATAAGCTAGTTGGTAACAGTGATCTCACTCTCAGCAACTACCTCCTAGATACTCACATGCAGACTACAATAAAAACCTGACTAAAGTCTAAAAACAAGCTTATAAAACACAAAATGTATCTGAACATTTATCTTTAACTAAACAAGATCACTGCAGCCAGAGAAACAAAGGTAAATTACAGGGTACTCTGACTACTGTATGATGCAGAAAAAATATATTGGTATTTTTGTACATTTTTTGATAACTGCGTAAGGCCCACTAGGCAGAAGTGCCTGTTTTCAGGTACAACCCAGGAGCACTGAGGAGGTTAAGTGACTTGCTCAGAATCACACAGTATGCAAGTGGAGGTTGTGAGAATCAAACCCAGGTCTGCTAGATATCATCAGCTCATTCAGTTTGTTACTCTAACCTCTAGATTATACTGCCAGCCCCAATAACCCCCAGATTTAATGTTTAAATATATGATTTCAAAAATAGTGTACACAGTACCTGCAATACAAATTATGTCCATTAAACACTTCAACAACATTTTACTACAACTCAATTATTCACCACTCTATCTGCTTATTTTGTCTTGTACCAAAGTAGGTGAATAGCTGGCAGAGCACTGTAAACAGCTGTTGATTAGGCTTCATTATTCTACAGCCAAAAACAAACAAAAAATATATTTCTGGCTTAATTTAATATCGATTTGCTGTGGCTCACTTTATAGAATCTATTTAGCACTGTATGAGGCAGATGCTTTTAAATTTTGGAAGATAGGCAACGCTCACGATAGCTTATCAGTTTAGTATTCTTTTTTGGAATATAAACTTTTCTTTATGTTTTAAACATATTCAGGTGTTAGTGTATTCATTTAGCAATTTATACTGACACATATATGCTGCAGAAAACATTAAAAGATTTACTGTGAAGCACTCAGGGTCTATAGTAGAACCCCCGTAATTTTAGGTAACCTTTTCCGCAATTTTCCAGTGGCCCTGGTCATGGGACACGCAAGCCTTCTCCCCTGGCCGGCCCTCCTGTACTTATTCTGTTTTGAACTGACAATAAGTAATTATTTAAATAGGCTGCTACTGTCTACTATGTGATTTTTGATGTAAATTGAATTGTACTATTGCCCATTTTGTCAATAATAGAAAGATGCTGAATTTGTAAGATGCTGAATGTCTTTTTCACTCTTATTTCCTCGGTATGTTTTACTTTGTGCCACATGTTGTGGCCCGGGTCATGCCTGAAAATGGTCCCCTGGATCAGTGCACTTACCCAGTTACCAAAGACTTAAATAAACAAATATTAGTAACACAAAATTATGAACAAGTTAAGAAAAGCTAGATACTTCAATGACCATTCAACTCATAATATTATAGCCCACCCCACTTGAAGTTACTTCAGTGGCAGAGAAGAGTTAGGCTCACAGCAATCATAGCATATAACTGAAATCCACATGGGAAATAAATTTGGTTAGTAAAGGTATCAAACCCATTTAAAGGATACCTAAACCCATTTCTTCAGTAAATGCGTAATTGTATTTTTATTAGAAGTTCCCAAGTGTCAAAAAGCATCTTGTACTCACCCATATAGATTTCAGGTGTCTGTGTAGTCCCATTCGGTTTAAATCCAACTTAAATTAAAACCACTCCCCATATGCGTATTTGGATTCAACCCCGTGCACGTGACACTAGTTCCTGTGATGTCATACAAAAGACCACTACTTTTGTATCGTATTGCGGTCCTATTGAAATAGCAATACCTTCTTTGTAGTTCCTCACAGCCTGACAGTGACTCCATGAAATATAAAAATGTTCCTCCAATCACATTAACATGCCAAAAGTTTTCCTGATATCTACTCCGACTTGCTGTATTAATGTTATACTACATACACTGTATCCTGTAATTAACGTTTCCCTTGTTATCCCTGTATCCTTGTGACCTCTGTAACCTCCCGGGTCGTGCCTGAAAATAGTCATTTTTTGGCTATGGCACCTATCCGGCAAACAAAAACTAAATAAGTCCCCTATAATACTCTTACTAATATTGTTTGTATGTTTTTGTTGGTATGCAGCAGTATTTACCCATAAATAAAAGATCATGCCTTCTGCAGTAGAAGTAGTCACTGTGTCGGTCGCATTGTGTCCCATACAGTAATAGCACACTTACATAATATTTTATGGCTACAGGATTGCCTATATCATTTTTCACAGTTTGCAAGCTGTTACAGCCCTGAAATGCCTATAGTTATTGAACAGAAACATTTTTCTCTGTCACAATCGCTCCCATGCCCTGCCCCCCCCAACCTGTCAAATTGACATCTTGCTGTGCACTTTTGTTTTGATGGAATTAATGTGTATATAAATTCACATTGTCTGAATGCACGTTTTCTGTGTGTTTGAGCAATGTTGCAGCCTGTAACAGGCATGTTACTATTGAAGTGTCCTATTTTGATATGGTCAGTTGTTCTGACTTTCCACTAAGGAAATGCCTGTCATGCTTTACTTAACATTGCCAAATATATATATTTTTTCCAGACAACTCTATCAGGGGTTTGACTAGAGTCTTTTATTCATGCAGTATGCTAGTGATGTTTATTTTTTTTTTGTGGAATAAAATTATTTGCATTCAAAAAGGAATGTGTTGTCATGTGTGTTTACTGGTGGTCACATGATTATGTGGAGAGAAAACTCAAGCTTAGTAGTCTGCCAGAATACATTTGAAGTATGAAGATGGTCTAAATGTTTTCTGAGGTAAATTAATAATTCTTTACTTTCCTGTGTGGTATAATGGCAGTTGATTTTAATACAGAAAGGTACTTTCATATCATATATTACTTTTTCTTCACCTCACTCTGTCATTTGTAATCATGCCTTACTGTGCAGTATTTGCATGTAACAATGAAAACTGTTCAGGCATTCATTTTTTCAAGTTTCCTGATAGTGAGCCTCTACACAAGGCATGAATTCATTTCTGCAGGCGCAAGGTCTTCAAGCCTTCACTGCACAGTCATATATGTTCAGTTCATTTTGAGTGTTCAGCATATGACCATGATCCAGTTCGACTGGCCCAGTTTGTTTGACCGAATGCAAAACCAAAACTGAAGCAGGAGGCAGTCGTTTCTCTTTTCCATCCCACCGGTGCCGAGTCAAATCAGTCTCCACGGAAGCGCAGATCTACAGTTCAAAAGCAGCAACGGCTACAGATACATTTTACATTATTTTATCATAATTAATCAAAGTGTTAATTCCAGATTCCATGTTGTAAGAATATCTTACATTGTAAGAATGTATCACTACATGATACGTAATTAAACCCCCCCCCCCCCCAAACACACACACACACACACACTAGTGTACAGCTCACAAATTCATGCATGGAAATAGTAAACATGATGCCCAATGATTGTTCTTGACACTTTTGGCAATACATTTTGAAATGCACGGACCAATTTGATAGAACATCAATTTTAGTAGCCATCACCAGCAACATTTGCAGTGGTGCGGTAACCCACCCAGCCATGTACCGAAGTGACTGTGATTCCTTACGAATTATCTGTGTAATGTCATTTTCACAGTTTCAGTCCAGACTTGATTACATGTGTGGCCTTGCTGAGGTCAATACACAGTAGTGCCCCCCAAACAAATGACTGATATGCAACTTATCTGTGCTACTCGTGACCTCAGAGCATTCTTGAAGTGAATTGTTTGCACAGTATGCGATACAGCATTGATGCAATGCATGAAGTACCATCAGAACAATTCTTACAGAAATGTTTTACTTTTTGAGATTTGTAGTTGATAATGTGTGCTTGTTGGATGTTGACAAACCACATTTTTTAGCAAAGCACATGTAATGTAGAACAACCAGCTATGTATTCCAGAGTTTCCACACAAGGTGGTGATATGGTTCATTAGGTTGCTATGCCTCAGCAGAGTACTAAATATACTTCTGCCTCAGTACATATAGTATTCAAGTGCAATAGCTCGGTATTCATTTTTGTGTCTAGTCATATTCTAGTTCATTTCCAGCAACATTGCAGTCCTGTTGGAGATTATGTTTTGGCCTATTTTCTGTTGTCAGCAAAATAAACAACAGGTTTGATACATCAGAAAGAGTACTACAAATCTTGAAAAGGCTTAGAGAAATTTGAAAGATGTTATCTGGGGGTCTCTGATGTCACAACGGAAAGCCAATACTATAAGAGGAGGGATAGGATCAATACGACTGGAGCAAGTGTGGAGGAGTAGTGCTATACATCAAGGAGGAAATCATTGTCAAGGAAGGTACTGAGGAGCAGGGAAAAGTGGAAGGCCTATGGGGTTACACTGAATGAGGAAGATATTCCTGTAGGAAGTGAGGGGGCAGTAGTTGATAGAGGAAGCGTGTAGGATAAACTCCATAAATTTATTGATAAACTACTGGAAATGTAATGTTTTCATCATGTCACCTTTATCCATTCATGTCTCCATCCCCTTCAACATCTCCTCATATGTCTTCACACTTAGGCTACGCATCATTTTTGTAGCCCTTCTCTCCATCCTTTTCTTGCAGTCTATGTCTATTCATAGATTGTGCCTCCAGAAACATATTCCATATTCCAGGTCTGACCTCACTATGTAACTGCAGAGTGGCATCAGCACCTCCCTCCTTCTTCTCTGTATCCCTCTCACTATGCACACCATCATCCTATTAGCATTGCTGGATGACTTGGGTCAGTACCATAAGGTCATTAGTGATTATAACTCCTATATCCTTCCCTCTAGTGGTTGCAACCATTATCATCCCATCTACTGTGTATGTGCCTTTTGGGGATTCCTCCTCTACCAATGAATCATTGTGCATTTCCTGTCATTGAATTTCAGATGCAATGTTTCCGACCACTCCTACAGTTAACTTCGATAATTATGCATTTCCTGCTCCCAACCCCACCCCGTGTGTACTACTCATTGCTGAGTTCTGAGTCATCCTCAAAAAGGCAGACCTTCCCCTGAAGCCCTCTGCTATGTCACTGAAGTAGATGTTAAACAGAATAGGCCCCAGCACTGACCCTTCAGGTTACATAGATACAAGTAGGGTACATGGACTGAACGTGGAGGAGGTAAGGTTTATAGGAAATCTTAGTAAGCATACTTCGCAGACAGAGTGATTAGTCCACAGAATGGACTGCCAGACAAAAAGGTGAGGTATAATACAGTAAAGGGTTTCAAGAAGGCCCAGGTCAAATACAAGTGACAGTTAAGGTTGTAGTGGTGTGTACAAGTAGAGAGGGAAGGGGGTGGTGGAATGGGCACACCTGCTGTTCCATGAAAGTAATTTGTTGCTGTGAAATGTTTCCGACTCTATGAATCTATTATCCCAATTCCAGAGGGCATGTTGCGACTTGTGCAAAATGATGATGTTACAGGGCATTGAGCCCCATTTCCGAACAGCCGTGGTCCCGTCTACATCCTGCGACTTACTGCACCCAAAGTTGTGTACCAAGGAGATGGCGGACCTGAACAGGGTGCCACAATTCACAGTAATGCCCACTTACAGGGTGCCAGCAACCCCCCGACCCAGCCCCGACTGTGAAAGCCCTGCCTGGCTCTTGACCCCAATTCCTGATCCACATAATATTATCTGGTTATACATAGTAATAATGACATCTCCACGCTGCACTGGTAGTGTAGTTGTTAGCCAACAGCCACTCTCCCCCAATCCGGAAGTAGTAGTCCAACCCCATCCGTTCCTAGCCGGCAAGTGTCACAGCCCACATCTCATCCCCGCAGCCATCCATAACTGAGCTCTTCGATGAGCACGTACTGCAAATAGTATGTGCTCAGTGAATGACTGCTACGGTCATTCACTGAGCATGTACTACTTATAGAACACGCTCATTGATGAGGTAAGTTGGCAGGCAGATGCAGTGGTGAGATGTGGGTGGAGCCACTCGATGGCTGGTAATGGGGGTGGTCTGGCATTCCCAGGTGTAGGGGTGTGTTGGGCGACTAGAGTACCATGGTCCTGTACAGCTGAAATTATTATTGCCATGTACGACTGTTGCATATTACAGTGATCTTGTATCTGACTAAAGAGCCCTGCATGGCATTACTGTTGACATGTAACAATGATCCATCATCAGGGACAAAAGCCCTCATATTCATATATTCCAGTAATGTCTAACTCATAAGTAACACCCTCCCAACCCTACCTGGTCTCTCCTGTCCTCCAGGGAGTACATACTAAACTATCTCTGACCTTTCTTGTATGGGATTGACCTAAAATCATTAGCTCATCTTTGTTGATCTGAGCTGCACCCTTTTCAGTGATTTGACATTCTTCTTCAGATATGTATGACAGTTCTTCACAGTGATCCAGATGTTGCATGATTTTACAGCTTGCACCCCGATTTTGCAACTACCCATCCCTCCCTCCACTGCCATCCCATAACCCTCCCTCTTGCCGTCCCACCTCCTCTTGAAGCATTCTACTGTATTATATACCACCACCTCTGCTGGAAGTGTGTTCCACACTGCAATCACCCTTTCTGTAAAGAAATGCCTTCTCATATTCTTCCTGAACATTCCCCCTTTCAATCTCATGTCATGACCCCCTACTGTCCCTCTCCACACTCCTATAGAACAGCACCTCAGTGGCAGTGGTTGTTCTGTTTATTCATTTCATGTACTTGACGGTCTCAATCATATCCCCCCCCACCCCATATCTCCTCCAGTGAATATGTTTAAGTCTGTCCTCATATGGTAGCACCCTCAGGCCCTGGCTCATCTTTGTTTCCTTTCTTGGCACCCCCTCCAGCAAAGTAATGTCCCTTTTTATGTACGGGCATCAGTACTGCACACAATACTCCAGGTGGGGTCTGACCAGTGATCTGTACAAGAGCATAATCACCTCCCCTCTCCTTGAGGTTATACCCCTTGTTATACAGCCCAGCATTTTGGTGGCCATTGATGCAGCCTTCCTGCAGTGTGCAGAGTTGCTCATTGATTTTAGTCCTGAAGCTTCTACAATTCATCATGGATGCACATTCAATAGTACCAACTACCACCACTGAGGAACCAGTATTCAACACAGTACCTGAAGCAAGCATATCCGAAGGTACAGATATGGATGTTGACTGCCACTCACATGATGGGCCGGAGTGTGACAAGTAATTATTCATTAGCGGACATATTATATAATAATCATGATGCTACCAACAATGACAGTTACACTGTGGAACTTGATACGCAGGATGCTGCATCGTCATCAAAACATTTCAGGTCTGTGAAATGTCAAACTGATGCACAATTTCCTGCATACAAGGTGTCTATTGGTAATGTTATCCCATACAATAAAGTAGAGACATTGTTCACTGGTATTCAGTGCAACTTTCCATGTTCCAGATGTGACACCGGAACGGATGGTATTTCAGACAATGACATGTTTCAAGACATTTCAGATTCTGACGTTGAAAACACTGACAATGATTCTACTACCCTACCTTTGAACGGGACATTCATCGTGTGTGTCAGCAGAACATGGTCACTCAGTTCAAGACTTTGTCTACAGCAAACGACACAGCTTCTGATCAGAATTAAGAGGTTCTTGTTACAGTCTAGCTTTGCTGCTTGAAAAATGTAAATCGCACAAATAAGTGTGCAATCACCAGTAAGACAGGCACAATGATAACCGTACACTGTGAATGCGAGCAGGGTCACAAACTTGATTGGAGCAGTCAACAGGTTGATGGTTAAGATGCCACTGGGTAACATCATATTAAGTAAAGCTATGTTTTGCAGTACAGTAACACCATCCAAGGCACTTACAGTATTCCAGATTCTGCAAACACCAGTGATGTCCTTAGTGTCTTATCACAAAATCCAACGTGCATACCTCATACCAGCAGGTAACCGTGTATGGTAGGCAGAACAGTCAAGATTACTGGAGGAACGTAAGGAGAAAGAACTGATCCTAGGTGGTGATGCACAATGTGATTCACCAGGGCAAAATACTGCCTATACACTCTAATGGACCTGCACGAACATCAGGTACTGTCCATAAAACTGATCTAGGTGCATGCAGTATAGATTTTACTTTCCATTTAATTTCATGGCACAAAAAGGATTCTTAACTGAACCAAGTTCAATCTATTCTCCATGTAGTGCTCAGAGGTAAATAAAGAATCTACTGCTATGGCATTGGAACAAGGTCTGCAATACTTGGCTAATCAGGGATGCAGTGTGAAGGAATTAGTAACAGACAGGCAAGTCCAAGTGAAGGCACACATGAGATGCACACATCCAGACATTCTGCAGTTCTTTGATGTGTGGCACTTAGCCAAAGGTGCTGTATAGCAAGTCATTTCTTCAACATGTATCAAAGAGGGTGTGTATTACTAAATTGTAACACACTGACATGGGGCATATTGAATTACAAAGCCACAGGCAAAGTTCATCAAATCATCTGGCCATGTGTTACAACTGTCTAACTCACATTATCAGAATGGCTTGTCAGGCTTATAAAATTTGTCTGTGTATTCTAAATTGGGTCTCTAGCTTTAACCGTGCCATAGTCAGTTCTAACCCATGGATAACAACAAATCATATTGCTCTAAATCCTTTTTCCCCCATTTTAGAATTAAGCAATCAGACACCAGGGGGTGTCAGTTACTCAACTGAAACACATGGCTAGGGTGCATAGTGAGACATGTGGCCACGGGTCAAGTTCATCCAGTCCCCTTGCCGTGCGTTACAACTGTGTAATGCACATCCCCAGAGTGGATTACTGGGCTTATAAATTGTGTTTATCATTTTATCCATGCGTTACACTTCTACCGCATGAGTAGCAACCAATCCAATTGCTCCAAGTCCTTTGCCCGTTTTATCATTCATTTATACGTCAAAATGACATCCTATTCTTCTACAGGTGTCTGCAAGAAATTGTAGAATGCAGCACCTCCAAAAAAAAAAAAGATAGAAAATTTGCAAGTGGATTCGCCAATCAACAACCCCATGTACTGGGTGTCTGGCTCATCAGTTCAGCATCGTGACGCAATCACCCAGAAGTGGTTATGCCTACTGAATCACATTGCCAGCATCCACTTAGGGCACGGGGACTTGTTCCCTAAATATGTCCACAACGATCTGGATGAAGATAGAGAATTTTTTTTTTTTTTTTTTTTTAAGTGAGCTCATGTAATATGTCTTGGGGTTACATGCAGTGAAATCATCCCATTTACATACCACTTAACTGACAGGTTCTCATGTCCACATCAATAAGAGGTTCCAGGCAGCTGAAACCGATAAACGTTGGGGCTAGTCCATATCTTTTGAAGAATATACAACAAATGCCTCCTACATCAGACCTATGGATTGGAGGTTTTCCATAGCCTGATTTGCCATTTCACCCCTAAATTTTCTTACTTCTACTACAACACGATATGCACAAGGTAAAAACTTGTTACATCTTTACAAATTATTTAGCAGTACTGTCATGTCATATGTCTTTATCACTGATGCCACAAACACTGAAATTAAACCTTTCATCAAACTGCAGGCACATTTTGGCTGCTTTCCATTTGAATGAAAACACATCAAGGTCAGCAATGAAAAAGGATGGGCAGGCACATTATAAAATGTCTTTCCCTAAATCAAAAAAAGGAAAGGCAGCAGTCATAAATCCAGTAAAGACATTAACGACTTTCAGTAAGTAAAAGTACTGTAGTACATCAAACTACTGACCGTGCTTTTCAGATATTGTAACAATGAAGTACGGAGATACAAATATAGTGTTATGAATATTGATTTGAAGGGGTGAGAATTCAACTTGCAATACACCCATGCATCCACAGCACTTTTGTTCTCCCATCCTCCACCTCATCTGTCTTAGATGCAACCCCATCCCAGTACAGTTTCAATCCATATACAACTGTACCACTCACCACCCATCTGAGCTCTTTGAGAGTACTGTCACATTTCAATATAAGCACTACCACTCCACCGCCCCTTCTTGCTGCATCTTCCTTCCATCCCCATCATTATCATTGCCACTGAACCTTCACCTCTTGGATCAGTCATACCCTCTCTTACCACCACCTACCTTTTTCAGTCTTGTTGAATTACTGTCCAACACAGCCTCCCTTCTCATATTAGTATGTTCTGCACCCATCACATACACACCAATCCCCGACATGTACCTTGCCCCCTACCGCCATCACACAGGACATAAACTGCATCTATAGTCCCAGAGCTGACCCTCCTCAACCTCCCCTAACCAACCAGTTATAACCTCCCCCCAATGACTTGCACCCATTCACCTATTAAGCATCGATACCTTCAGACTCCCAACCTCTTACCCTCTTTCAGCAGAGTACCCCCATCATTACCTTCTGCTGCCAGTGCCACATACCTGTTTTAAGCAGTCAACCACCACTAGAAGTTGATCTTGTTGTTGCGTCGCTGCCGTGCTATATTGCTACTCTGCATCCTCTTCACCTACATATATCCTGCCACCACAGTATAAAAGAGTCCCCCGCCAACCAGCAGGTATCACCTACCCATCAGGCACTATCCTTAATCCCATATGCAGTCTCTGAATGTCTGCCTGCATGACCCCTATCCTGCAGCATATGGTACAATAACGTATCTGCCATAATGTGCCGTGTCTCTGTGTAGTAGGTTCATATTGGTACATAGTGTATAGATATTGGTCACTGTTACTGTATCTAAATTTGACAGTCATTCTGTAATGTAACAATAATTTTATCTTGCAGATTACGGAAGCAAAATTCATGATGAAGTTGTACTTCTGAGAGAGACTTACCCATCTCACAAAAAAGCAAGTCAACTGTATGTTGACGCAGTTGCCCCTCCACCAGCTGCATCACACTGTGTACATTCATGCAAGGTTGAACTCAGAGTAGAAAGTCATGTTTCAATAAACCAGAGTGTAGCCTCAACCAACTCACAATTTGACAATAGATTTTTGCTGATGTTATACAATGTCATGAATAACACTATCTGTGCCAAACTATGACACCAAGAAAGACCAGAAACATGCATCAGACATCAACTATTCATTTACTGAAACTGATGTTTGCCTGCAGCACCGATTTTGTATAATCGAACAGTCATTTGATGCAGGGCTTGCCAAATCCAATAGCCCGATGTTCTGGACAACCATTTTTTTTTTTTTTTTTTTAAATGTGGGGAGAAGCAGATGCCAACGTTCTGCTTGTCCCACGGACTACCATGCTGCAGTTTAAAAATTGTTGGTTTCTACCTGCTTTTCCCTTGCTGGCTACTAGATGTCCTTCTCTGGTCCCGAAGGAGGGAGCCAAGCTAGACTCCAGAGTTTCTTTGTGCGGTCACATGGCGCAGCATTGTTGAATGCGCACGGCTGCACCCCATGCCCCAACTTGACTGTGCAGTTGGGCACAGAGTTCAGGCACCAGCAGACAGGGAAGCACCAAGAAGAAACACGCTCACGACTGGCCAAATATAGCCAGACTGACAGGCTAGGCAGCCTATAGCTGATGGTACAGTGCCTGTCAGTCCTGGCTATTGGACATCACGCTTGGGGGTGGAGCTCAGAGTGTGAGTAGCTCAGTGCATATGTTGGCAAAGGCACCATTTTGTTATTAACACTAGGACAGAGCACAGCATTTCTGTTTGAGCAGCAGCATTTGGTGGCAGTTCCTGTTCAGTGTCACACTGTGTATTTGGTGCCGGTGCCGTGAGTCACAATCACAAAAAATATCTCGTTTGGTTAGTAGATCAGTACAGTAGAGGTACTAGAAAGAGAACTTAAGAAAAAAAATAGAAATATATTGGAGGGCGGCGGGAGAGTAAGAGGATCTGAAGTCTTGGGGGGTTTGAGAGAAACTGTTTTGTAAAAGGAGCATTACCAAAGGAGTTTGCCTGTTGTGGAGAGAGCAGAGTCTCTGTCAAATCAAACAATCTGCTGAATATATGTTTATTTTGAGAAAATGAAGGAGAACTAAGCAAAAGCACAGCACACTGAATTCAGAGGGCTGTCTGTGTTGTGTCTGACTGACGGTGGACTCATGTGAAGAAAAAATAGAAAAGGACACAGCTCTTAAATAAATAAAAACAAACAAAAACTTGAGACTAAGGGGGAAGTGATGTGTGTTGAACTTGTGATACTACTCAGCATTTCTTCAATAAAATAATTAATTGTGTGTGTGACCAAGCCTGCCCACCCTGAGACAGCAGAGATTAGGGACCTGACTGATAACAGATATATAAAGAAAAGTTTTTGGGGAACAGAATAAACACAAGGTTCTCAGTCCGGTCTGGGTCTGCAGACATACCAGGCAAGCAATCTAACTTGACTGCACTAGCTTCTGGAAACACGCAGCACAACAGTAGCAGCAGCAGTTCAGTACAGCTAAAGTGACCTTTCAGTTTAGATGATGAGGAAATAAAGACTGAGAAAAGAAGCAAAGATAAAAATATGACATAGAAAAAAAGGGCTTGAACATTTCAGCATCACTGGTTAAATCACTTTACCTGGTTAAGGTATGATGACAAAAAAATGTGTCATCTACTGCTCTGTCTGTGAGAAATATCCCACTCTTGCGATTCCTGCTTATTCAAACACACACCTAACGTGTTTGCCACTGGTTTAAATCATTTCAGAACAGAGTCCGTGAGAGCCCATGAGAAATCAAATCCACATCTAATTTATGCAAACCAACATAGTCACGAAACTGGTCAACATGCAGTCAATTTTAACATATCTGAAACTGCAATACATCACACATTTTCTCAGATGGAGGAAGTCACCAAATATAAAATGAGGCGTTTATATAACACCGCATATTCCTTGGCTAAAAATTTACGTCCTTTCTCAGATATAGAGTGGCTTTGCACATTGCAAGAAAAAAAAATGGGGTTAAACTCGGCAGCAATTATGCAAATGGTAAATGGGCCAGAGATTTCTGCAACGCAATATCAGCGGTCACGTCTAAAACACAGATCCAGACTGTCAAAATACAAAATTGTTACCGTTCTTGCAGATGGCAGTATAGAGTGGGAAAATGTCTTCCTTCAGTTTGTTGATGTTGCAGAAAAAGTTACAATTATGTTAATTAAAGCTGTACCTCTTAAACATTCTCACGCAGATGGAGTTTTTAAAGCAATAAGTTCCGCACTTTAGTCTGTTGATCTTTCTTTACAGACCTTAACGATGTGAGCAGACCTGGACCAGTTCTTGTATCTGCCAACTTTGATGGTGCCAGTGTGATGATCGGGCATACAGGTGGCACCATAACAAAAATCCAAGAACATGTCCCCCACTGTTATATCCGTGCTTTGCATAGCCCACAAACTGGAGTTAGTTCTCGATGCCATGAAAAAAATAAAATAAAAAAATCCCTTTGTTCAAAAAAGTAGAAAACACCTTGAAAGGAATTTTTTAATTTTACCACTTCAGCCCCAAGAAACTTAGGGAACTGTAGGAAATAGCAGATGTCACACACTGAGTTGGCTCATTTCAAAGCAATAAAGCAAGTTTGTTGGCTTGCAAGTAAGACGTTCAGTTCATGCTGTTCAAGTCAACTGCCACATTAGTTCAACATCTTGAACAGTGTCAAACTCTGTTGGTGATGGGGTCAAAGCAAAGACACTTCTAAGAGATGCACTCAGTACAGTTTGTAAAATCACTGTTTATTCTTCAAGATTTTCTGCCGATATTGAAAAATCTATCACTTGAATTTCTAAAGGATGACCTACTAATATTAGAAGTCCCCCAACTCATAGAAACATGCTTACTCCAGTTGACTGAACTAAAAACAAGACCTGGAAAGTTTATGACATTTCTAAACCAATATAATCCTTCAGAGAAATGCATGAACCATCTCGTTTCAAAACGTGGCAGTGAGGACACGATTGTTCCTTTTACTTTCAAAGGGAACTGTCCAGAAGTAAATTGTACGACTGATACTGCGGCATCTATTAAACTGTGCAGCTGTGTATCTTACATTGATCAGCATTTTGGAATTTCTCAGAGGAACCTCTAAAATGGTTCAGTTGCTTGGATTTCAAAAATTTCGATCTGTCACAAGAAAACTTGACAATTGGCACAACTGATTTAAGTAATTTATTAGACTACTTTCACAACTTTTTTCTGAAGATCACATAACCAGTATAAAAGGGAGTATTGTGCAATAAAAGCAATGCTTAAGTCTACAGTTGAATACACTTGCAGATATGGCTGATCAAGAATATTACAAGAGCAACAGTCCCAGCTTGCTCACATCCTTGACCCAATAGAAATGTTACTGGCTACGAGTGTGTCTACAGCTAAATGTGAGAGAGTATTCTCCATTGAGAATCTTATAAAAACAAAAATAAGAACAAGTTTGGCTGATGACACACTCTAAATCACTTCTGCATATAGCAGTTGAAAGGCCCTACATTAGACAGTTTTGATCTGGATCAAGCCATCAACCACTGGCTACTATCTGGTCCTGGCACACGCCACATTCACGGTCATCATGGTCATGCTAGTTGAACTACTAGTTCTGCAGATTCATGCGAAAATGTCCCTGAGGCTGTCACTAGTATTGATGATGACACTGAATATGATGCTCCAGCTGGAGCAAGCTCAGGCTTCCTGTAACTTTTCCTGATACCAATGCTGTATTGACAGTACTGTCTGCTACTCTGCTGTAATGATCTCACTGTGCTGCTGCTGCAACTACACTGCTGTCAGTTCCCGCTGCTGATGCCAATTCTGTCACAATCCTTATGCTCGCCATGCTGCTGACAAAAATAAAATCATATTATTCTCCTTATTGTCCATTTCTTTTTTTTTTAATTCTTCTTTTATTGAGTTTTCAACTTATATACATATAAGTCACCAATGTTCACATGCTTATAAAACATTCACAGTTTCCATATTGTACGGTTATTTATCATAACACTATAAAATACATTCACAGCAAGGTTCGCTTTCAATTTTACAGTTCCTGTCTGATGCTATACTGTATTATAGGTCCATGCTTTCAGCCACTGGGTCGGGGGTTAATATTTAAAATTCTCCTTTAGAGCTTGAGGTGCCATAAGCCTCCGACGGACCGACCCTTCCATTGATGCTACCCAATAAGGGGTCCTAGCCCCCATGGAGCTAGACTCTGGTTTTGTGTATTGGACAGGTCCCTCAGGTGCCCGACGCCTCTGTCAGCCCCTCCCATAGTCTCCCCACTCCAGAAAGGGGTGCAGGAAACAGCACATGGTTTTGTTTATATCCTCTCCCATTTCGGTTACAATTTAATTGTAATGATTATTTAGTTCACATGTCCCTCATTTCCAGATAATTATCCTTTCCCCGAGTCCCACCTTGCTCGGTCTAATTTCAATAAGCCAGTTTATGCATGTACTGCCACCCTGCCCCCCCACGGGAGACCAGGGAGGCCAGGCCAGGGGTTCCAGGTTCTAATTCTCCCCCTTATCTATGACTCTTAAGAGTTCCCCATTTAAGGTTCCTTAGGGTATAAAGGCGGTGTCTTTCAGCATGTAGTATATTTGCCAGCGTGCCCATCTAGCAGTGAATTTCTCCCCCTGTTCATTTAGACTATGTGTTATTTTCTCCATATTATAAATCTGTTTTGTAGTATCCCACCAATCTTGGATTGTGGGGACTTTTGTTGTTAACCACTGCCTAGTGATTGCTTTCTTTGCTACAGTTAGGAGCAGAGAGAGCAGATATCTAGTATTAGGCCCTCTATGTATTTTGGGGAAATTAAGAAGCAGAAACATCTCTAGGGTCAACTGAAGCCGTGGATCTATAAATTCTTGCAGTTCAGCCTCAAGCTGCGTAAGGAATACCTGGAGGGCCGGGCATACCCACAAAGTGTGGGTCAAGTTAGCCCGTGGTTCCCCGCATAACCTCCAGCACTCTGCCGTGTATTCGGGAGTAGTGGCTTGTGACCACTGGGGATAGGAAGTAACGCACCAAAACCTTCCAGGCAAATTCTCGCCACTGATGAGAGCTAGTAACCCGGGCCGAGAGGCTACATGCCTGTTTCCACTCCTCTGGAGAGAGTTGATATCCAGTTTCCTGGGACCACCGTGTGCGGATACCGTCAGTGAGGGTTTCCCTTTGTAAATTAAGGGTTTGATAGTATAGTGAAATCAGGTGGTCTTGCCTTCCTGAAGTGTTTAGTTGTATTTGACATTGAATCAGTGCTGGATATCCCTGTGGGTTCCAGAGTGTTCTCGGGAGGCCCTCCACATAGTGACATAGTTGGAGGTAGCGATAAAAAATCTTTGTGTGGGAAGTGACATTTTCTTTGAATCTCTGCATAGGACCAGATGTTGCCTCGTGTCACCACCTGCAACAAATATTTTAACCCATGCCCTTCCCATTTAAGGAAACCATTGTCTATGTTGTTGGGGGGGGGGGAATCAGTTAGGCTTGAGATCGGGCAAATGAGTACTTGGTAAGGCATTAGCCGTTGAGATTTTTTAAGCAAGTACCAGTTTTTAAATTGCGCTGCTAACCAGGGGTCGGGGGTCCGTAGGGCTCTTTCCGGTATAAGGCCCCCAAGAAGGCTTGGTTGTGTATCAAAGCCTTTTCTATTTCCAGCCAGTGCAGAGCGGAGGTTCTGGTCTGTCGTGCCATTATTTGTGTAAGGGTAATCGCCTGTTGGTAAAGCTTTAGGTCAGGAAGTGCTATGCCTCCGTATTGACGGGGGAGGGAGAGTATCTTTAGGCTAACCCGGGGTTTTTGGTTGGCCCATATAAAATTCCTTATCAGGCGGTTTATTTCATGAAAAGTTTTTAATGGTATATATAGAGGAATGTTTTGAAAGAGATATAAGGTTCTCGGCAGGGTTATCATTCTGATTAAGTCTACTCTCCTGGAGAGGTTTAGAGGCGTAGTTGTCCAAGTCTGTAAATCCTGTTTTAGTTGTGTGATGAATGGCTCATAGTTTTGCTTATAGTATTTTGTGGCGTCCTGTGGTATATAAATGCCTAGGTATTTCAGCTTCTGTAGGTTCCATCTGCCCGGCAAGACGTCTTGGGTCTTCTGCATAGGGGTATAATGGAAGGTAAAGATTTCCGTCTTAGTAAAGTTCAGTTTATAGCCTGGCACCGAGCTATAGGAGTCTAGGACTTGTCTCACAGCGGGAATAGTTTGATCGGGGTTCTGGAAATACAGGAGGATATCGTCCACATATAAGACGGTGCGATATTCGTCACCTATCTTGATCCCTTGGATTCGATGGGATTCCCGGATTTGCTGTGCTAAAGGTTCGATAACCATGGCAAACAACATGGATGACAGAGGACATCCCTGGCGGGTACCTCTGTGAAGTCGGAAATACCCAGAATGATGCCCGTTCACTTTCACACATGCCTGGGGGGCAGAGTATATGTTCTGGAGGGCTTGAACAAAGGAGGGGGGAAATCCAAATTTGTTTAAAGTTAGATATAGGAAGGGCCAGGTAACCCTGTCAAAGGCCTTTTCTGCATCAAGGCTTAGCAGAGCTGTCGGGTCCCTAGTCTTTTGCATCTGGTGCACTATATATAAGGATCGTTTGATACTATCCATGGTTGTTCGACTCTTACAAATCCCGTTTGGTCTTTATGTATTAATAGGGAGTATCTAGTTACAAGGCGGTGCTGGTATACTCATGAATATTTATAGTCTTGGTTAAAGTACAGATATAGGCCTATAGGAGGCACAATTTTGGGGGTTCTTGCCTGGTTTGGGTATCACAGAAATGGTAGCATAGGACCACGATTGGGGCGGAGGCTCCCCCCACTAGAACAGAGTTAAAGACCCGTAGGAGTGAAGGGGTGATCTGAGCTTTTGCGGTCTTATAGAGTTCCGCGCCGTAACCGTCTGGCCCCGGGGCCTTCATTGATTTAGCTTTGGCCAAGGCCTGGGCTACCATGGGTTCCATCAAGGTTTCCCTGTGTGCCTCTGTAAGTGATGGAAGTGTAATTGAATCCAGGCACTCCCTTATCTGATCCGCAGACGGCATATTCTCCGGGGTGTAGAGGGTTTTGTAAAATGTTGTAAAGGCATCCACAATGTCATGTAATTTAAAGAGCGGTTGGCCTCCCATGGGGTGCCTGATGAATGCAATTGTTGCACCCTTCTTTTGTTTGTGGATTTGGTATGCGAGCAGGCCGCTGCCCGTGGGCCTACTTCATAGAATCGTTGCCTCAGATACATTAAGGCAATTTCAGTTTGTTGTTGGACTAATGCATCCAACTCCCGCTTGGTTTGTTGTAATGGGGTAAGATGGACTCATCACCCTGCTGATCGCCTATCTGAAGGAAATGGAAGGTGTCTCTAATTTGGTCCTGTGTTCCTTGCACTGCCTCCCTAATTCCATTGTATATTTGATTATGTGTCCTCTAAGGACTGCTTTAATTGTGTCCCAGTGTACCGACGGAGTAGAGTTGTGGGGGGGATTATCTGTTAGGATTTCTGTGATTCTGTCTGAGATGAATTCCCTAAACTTTTTTGACCGCAGGTGAAACAGATTTAGTCGCCACTGAGTGTTTCTCGGTTGTAGGCCCAAATCCCAATAAGTCGTCAAGGGAGCGTGGTCCGAGATAGATATATCCCCGAATTGGGCATTCTGTATGGTGCCCAGATTTTCTATTTGGGTGTAAGCATGATCAATTTGGGAGTAGGTGTGATGTACCGAGGAATAATAGTAGTAGTTTCTTGTATTTGGGTGTCATTTCCGCCATACGTCACACCAACCCATCTCCGATATAAACCTCCTAAAAAACTTTTGGGTAGCTGTTTGCTTCTGGGGTTTCCTACTAGTGGAGTCAACACGGGGGTCCATGGTTAGGTTGAAGTCACCCGCCATTAAGAGGATGCCCCTAGTCTTCTGGATTATCTTATCCAATAAAGGCCTTAAATTTGGAACTGTAATGCCTGGTGGTAGACAAACGATTTACAAGTGTTACTTCTATATATTAATTTTCCTTGAGGCAATTATCAGTCTGCCCTCTGGGTCAGACCAGGTGGTTTCCTTTTGGAATGGGGTGTGTGAGGTATAATAATAGCTACCCCTCTTCGCCTGCCATCTTTGCAGGAGGAATGAAACACCTGTCCTCTACTTAATTTAGCCAGTTTGGCATGTTCAGCTGGATTCATATCGTTTCTTGGAAAACTATGTCCGATTTTGATCTTTTAATGTAGGCCAATGCCCTTGTTCTTTTAATGGGTGAGGCAAGACCTTTGATGTTCAGGGACAATAACTTTAACCCTGGGCATACATTGTGTTAGGTTATTATTGTTTAGTGCCTGGCCTCCCGCTACCCTGCAGGACATCCCCAGACCTATATAAGGCTTGTAACCGTACTTTATATTGCGTAAATTTGGTGACTTTGTGACATACAAAACACCACCAACCGAGCAACAGACATAGAACACATAACTGAAGTGTAATATACCCCCTAGTGACCAACATGGTCAATTAAACGTCAATTGGCACTTCCACCGATCTGGGCTGAGCCCTGATCTAGTGGTAGGGATGTAGCCCTACCTTGGCGGCCCTTATTTATTCTGGGCCTTAGGTATCAGCGTACCTATAGGATAAAGGTAAGTGGGGTAGGTGACAGTCATGGCTGACTCACGGGCTCCCTTGGAATTTTTAGTGGCGGAAAAGGGAGTTCATCTGAATAAATGGGATGATTATCCCCCTTCTGCTCATATGGGTGTATCACCACCTGCGGCCCAGCTTCATCCACTCTATTACTGGTTCCACCAGGGGCAAGTGGTGACATTGTCCCGTTTCGGTACATTCCATGGCTCTCTCACCACCCTCCAGGAAGCTTTGCATGTGTGTGATCCGGCGTCTTTGCCATAGCTCCTTCAGCAAGGGGCCGTTAGCCCGGGTATCCAAAATATTCCCAGTGTTGCATTACCTTTAGTTATCCGGCCATATCGCCTCACCAGCCCAGTGGGTCTCCATCCGTGGGCTTCCGGCCTTCAGAAGGGGAAGAAGACACCCAACCCACTCCAGTGGGCAGAGGGTCCCCCACCCGCCCAGGGTAATGGGAATGGACCCATTTGCCCATCCCCCATTGTGTCTCGACTGGTGTGGATTACTCAGGTTGGTCCAGTCTTAATCTCTAGGTGTAGATGTCTCCCTCCCTCCCCCTTCACCCAGTTACTCCTATATTCCTTGTCCCAGACTATCCGTGCAGGGCTTCTGTGACAGCCTTCCTATCCCGTGTCTCTACGTTAGTGTTTCCTTCCTACCCGTTGGCTCCTCCACTTCACTCCCCGTGATGTCTTCAATACTCTCACTAGATTCACTTCTCTCATCCTCCCCCCTTCCCTTCATTCTTATTACCTACTCTAATCCCTGTAATATATGCTTACAGGTAGGGAGCACCCGATTCCTCCCGCTTTCCCAGATCGACCCCGCAGTCCCCCTGGCTGCATATGGGGAGCACCCCGGCCGCTGCCAGTAGTGGGGAGTCCTGTGACTCTTTCTCCCCACGCTCTGGAGGTCTGAGTCGTCGGAGAGCCTGCGAGAGACTGGGGAAAAATAAGTGGCCACCAGCTTACTTCTATGCTCCCATACTTCCCGCATTCTAAACCACCGTGTCTGAGTTTGGCATTCTCATGCCATGCCTGTCCTCACGTCACGAGGGAACCCCCGGCCTCGCCTCCCCCTCCTGGCCCCCTTCGCTCAATGCTGATACACCATTTTAACTGTGGAGCAGCTGGTTCACAGTCATGACCCTCATTTTGATCATAGAGGGAACAGTAATTGTTTACCTTATTGCATGTTCACAGCTACCTGGCCTTCAAGCGCTGCGCGCGCCATTATCGTGGCGCTTGCAATCCGCGCTGGTTCTAAAGCCTCTGCACGCTGTACTGCCGCTAGCTCCAATTCAAGTTGTTCCCTTAATTTAGGCCTGGAAATTAACACAGTGTCCCGGACCCTATCTAATGATTCATCGAGGGGGACCATCATAAGACCTCTCTTCTCCTGTTCCTTAGCAAGTGGCCCTAAACGTCTGCCCCTTCCTTAGTACAAGCCTTCCATATGGTACCTTACCTCATTATACACAGAGGCCCGATCAGAGAAGCCCCCGCATCAGCATTCTTCGTAACAACGTGAGGGCCGCTCGCTAAGGGCATGCAATAGCTGGCAGATCGGAATAAACCCTACCATGTCAGAGTCACTTCCCATAGCCCAGGCCGCTTTAAAACAGTATGATTCCCGCCCTTCAACAACTCCCACGTCTCCCCCTCCATGGGTCACAACCATTAGGCCTCTGCTATGATCTCTCGGGTATATCTGCTGCAGCCGACCACCATGCGCTTAGACCTCCCCCATTCTCCCTCACCCGCTTCCCCTCCCAACCTCCCCTTACCCCCCAGATCAAAACAACTGCTTTTTAATTTACTTTGACTCTATCTGGACTTTAACTATTTTAGCATTATTTCAGTCGAGTCTAACTAATAGATCAAGTCCACATTGATACTTGCGCACAGTTCAAGTCTTGGGATCTGGTGTAGTCACCTCCCTCTCCAGTGAGCCTCTGGATCTGGATTTCAATGCATTGACGATTGACTGTATGGCTTCCGCACCTTGGCAGCGTCGGGAGTCCCGCTGACTGACATTCCATACTTTCTGGGCTAGTTTAGATGCAAGAGAGGTTTCAGCTCCTGGACGCTGCTGGGGAACCTCCATCTTTCTGGTCTTGAGTTCAGCAATTGCTGCCGCTGCGCTATCAAATGTAAGGGGCCCTTCTTTGAATTGGCTCATTATTCTGGAGGGGTACAGAGTTTTAAATCGCACCCCTGCCGCTTTAAGAACCCTCATGACTGGAATGTAGGCCCTTCTGCGAGCCATTACTTCGGGAGCAAAGTCGTTTTCCAGATAGAGCCTATGCGATCTGTAGAGAACCATCCCGTCTCCAGGCCGTGTGAAGCACTGTTTCTTTTTCTTGATGCCTGAGGAATTTTATTAAAAGTGTGCGAGGGCGTGCACCTATCGCAGGCTTAGGACCAAGCGTATGATGCACCCTTTCCATCTCCAATGTAATCTCCTCAGGTAACTTTAATGTTTCCCTCAGCAGTGTCTGGGTGAACAGGATGATTTCAGTGCCTTCTATATCTTCTGGGAGACCTGAGAGTCGGATGTTATTCCGACGGCTTCTACTTTCCGCGTCTTCTGCACGATCCTGTAAGCCTTTCATTTGTGTGTGCAATTGAACAATAGCGCGCTCGGTCTCCTCAACTCTTTTGTCGGTGGTTGTCAGTTGCTCCTCCCAGTCGTCTTGCCATTTCTCTAGCTTGCTTAAGTCAGTGCGAAGGGCAGTGGCTGTCGATCGCATTTCTTTTCTGAAATCACGGATCTCTGCTAGCATTTGAGCCATTTTGCCTCTGTAGGATGGAAAGCGGGACCCGATCGGCCTGTGTGTTGCTGTGGCGGGAGGCCGAAGACGCCCGTGAGTCCCCACTCTCCGAATCTTCCTCCTGGGATCTCTTCCCATCCAGGCGTTTCGGGGGATCTATGGACGACATCTCCTTTTTTCCTAGGCATTTTGCTGCCTCCTACTAACAATAATATACTTTGGTATTATTTTAGGTAGTAAATTAGAGGCAGTTTATCTATTTCCAGAGGGAGCCTGGCGATCCGGCTACTATTCAGTGCATGACGTCACCGGAAGTTTCTTTATTGTCTATTTCAACACACAACAACAACAACAACAACAACAACAACAACAACAACAACAACAACAACAACAACAACAACAACAACTCGAATTTTCTGTTGTTTGATACTTTCCATTAAAAATATGCCATTTTATACCAGGACTACCAACTCAAGCACCGGGACAACTACTTTTGGACAAGCCACTTGTCCGTGGACAAGTACCTAATTTTAAAATTTGTCAAGCCCAGATGTGGTGCAATTTGAGGCGAACCTGAAAATCTACATTTGAACTTTAACTTGTGATAATAGGTTTCACATCTACCTACAATGTCCCTCTGTAAAAGCAAGCAATTGCCATTTTTTTTTTTTTTTTTTAAATGTTGAAAATGTTATACCAGTTCGTTGTCAAGTGGATTTGATAATTAGTAGTGCTGTTAAACTAAGGTGCTGACATGCATATTAACTGTTAGACATGCATTACATGAAATGTACTAAAATTAACTATCTGAAGTATAAAATGGGTGTAATAGTCTAATGAAACATTTAACATATAGAGCCGAATATACAGACTGCTCTAGGCAGTGGCGCAAGCCTGGGCACAGCGCAACTGGGCTACGCCAGGGCATGGACCAGGCGATATTCAAAGGTGCTGAGCCATGGCTCAGCACCACTGAATATGGCAGAGACTGCGCACACACTGTGCCAGCGCAAGACAGGGAACAGAAGCAGGGGGATGCGCCACCGCAAGTGCAGTTGCGCTAGGCGCATCACCTGTGATATTCAGCAAGGGGCATGCAAATGAGGCCATTATGCATAAAAGGTGCAAACTGGTCCATTTGCATATCATTATGGCCCCATTTGCATGCGATGCGCCAATCCCCAGTGACTTGTGCCTGGCGCCTGCCAGCCTACAGCCGTTGGGGATCATCACCCTGCGGTGCCATGGAAGTCCTCCCGCTGATGGGGGTTCACCACTGGACCACCAGGGTTATGTCTTACGAATGCCCACGATCGGGTGGTAGGGGCTTCCACTAGACCACCAGGGATCATATCTGTACATATGCCCTTGACGGGAACAATGCTCCCAGGGCAGGGTGCTTGTGGACAGTGTTCTTGCTGGCTGGGTGGCCATCCACGGCAGGCAGCTGTTGTGTTGTGCCACGCACTACAGTCGCCCACCTGTGAGTGGCCAGCGTTGGTGAGTTTTTTTTTTTTTTTCAGCTCAACTTTGTGCACCAGTGTGCAGCACATGCCAGGAGTTAGGCGGCATATGCCGCACATCCGGAGCTAAAATATGGGGGTGTGCCGCTATGCATGGGCACACCCCTGCATCTGCGCTGCATACATTACAAATGTGCCCCAGCGCATCGGGGGTTGCAGCACGCAGCCTGCCCCTTTGAAAATCGCACTGGGGTGCTGCACCAGGCACAACCTCTTGAATATCCAGGCCCTACTTTACAAATGTACTTCACAATTCACCTTATGTATCAACCTTAATTTGAACCCATTGTTTAGCAGTTTATCTCTGCTATCTTACAGAAGTTTTACTTCAGAAATAATCAGAGGAGCTATCCTTGTAATAGTGAACAGACAAGGGGGCTGGATTCACAAAGGGACATCAAATTTAGTGCACAAAGTGCTGGTGGGCAACTGTGCTACTCACAATGCAATAGCCCATGTTCATTTGAATGTCAGAAGTGTGTGGGTTGGGCACCCCCAACCCCACCTCTAGCAGCCAAAGCCACATGTAGCCGCAGTCACCATAGTGCACAGATACCATCACCATTCTACCACCCCCGCACTGCAGTCCCCAGTCCACATATTACATAAAACTCCCCTTTCTGTACTATATTGGTCCCTCCCGGTCAAGATGCACTTCATAATACATATAAAGAAATGTCCCAGTTCAAGAGTGTATTGATACCTCCACCCTCCCCGGTCCAGATTCCCTGCATAATAAATAAAAAAATTCTTCCACAGTAACATACATTAGTATTCCCTCACCCCTCCACGGTCCAGATCACGTTATTTAAAAAAAATAAATAAATAAAATAAAATAAAATAAAAAATAAAACCAGTTTCTGTAGTTTAGTGGCTTGCTGAACCACAACACACACTTCATCATGTACATAACACCCTTTACCCCCAACTACATCCCCTTCCCACCACAGAAGTGCTCTCAGTCTGCATGCAGCACAGCACTGCAAGCACTTCCAATGCCTGCCCACCTACTGAATTGTCATAACTGAAGTGTGCTCTGTAAGCTTTGTGTACAACTTTGTGAATGACAGCTTACAGTACACATTGCAAGGCCACTGGCCGACAATGTCTATCCATGTACTTCTAGTGAATACTATAAGCTGTAATTCAATTCCAGTTCAGTCTGCGGTCAACCGTGGAGTTGGGCGGAGGGCTGTGTTACTCACCGACTGGTGTCACTACCATTGTGACTTTGGGGGAAAGCAGTGTTATGTACATGATGGAGTTGGTGTGGGTTGGAGGAGACCAGTACAGAAATTTATTTATTTATTTTAAATGTGATCAGGACCATTGAGGGGTGAAGGAACACTACAGTGATGAACCGTGGAAGAATTTTTTTTTTTTAATGACCATGATGGTGAGCTGGGCAGGGATGGGGAGGGATCCCAAATTACTGAACAGGGATTCCCTCAGTATTATGATGGGCATCAGGACCAGGGGGGCAGTATGGACCAATACAGTGTGGTCCCACCCCCTCCACCCCAACCGACTGCTATGCCTTGGATCAAACACGGTTTGCTCAGGCAAATTTTGGTTTGTTAAGTGCAAATATTCTTAAAGCCCAGTTTACCCCTTGCAAACTGGTTTTGCGTCCAGGCACAGCTTCATGAATCCTATCGTATATGTTTACAATTGTTAAAGTGTTTTGTTTTTTTAAATCAAAAGCCATTCAGCTATGTAATGTGGCCGCACCAGCTACATGATAATAATTTGTAGGCCCTCCATAAATGGTTTCATAAAGTAGACATTACAAACAATGTAAAGAACTGATGAAAACATTCTCACGTGCAAATGTAGAATGTCAGGGAGAGTCATTATTTGCGATGTAAAACAGACTTCAATTTGTGAACATTTCAGTAAATACAATATAGAAAAGAAACAGATACAAATTTGATACACATTTGTACAGCTGATTGATGAATCAAACTGTATTACAAGACAAACAGCATTACATGAGTACTAATGCTGCGATGGATGTGAGGGTGACAATAGTCACAATAAACATCTTCACTGACTGCGGAATACAAGGACTGTGGAGGGCGGTCAGTTGCCACATGCAAGATGAGCATAGGCTAAACAAAGTTGCCAACTGAAGCACCGCAGTTTGGTTTGTTGGATTTTAATGTCTTTGTATGGAGGGGATTTTTGAACTAAGGGAAGGAAGGAACACAAGGATATGATATTAGATTACAGTCGGTAAGGTTACGCACAGAGATGAGAAGATACTGTCTCACTAAGAGGGTTGGGACCGGTGGGACGCGTACAGATGGAAGTGGTATCAAGCAGAACAGTATTGGGCTTCCAAAGTGGATTAGACAGTGCAAGGTGTAGGGTCAAGGGAACTGTGGCAGGGAGGGAAGGACAGCTTAAAAAAATAAGGAATGCTAGCTGTAGAACCGATCAGTCTTGGTAGACCAGAAGGCAATTTTTAGCGTAAACTTTCGTATTTTCATATATGTCATGGCAAACTTGATATCTCTAGGTTATGCAACTGTATAATTGCTGTTGATATTCTTTGGGGGGCATGAGCAACAACTGTGAAAGCCCAGCACTGTAATGTTGCTGAACATGCAAAACACAGCGTGCATTGTTCGGACTGAAGGCAGGACACAGACCTGGACACACATTCCAAGCATGATATGGAAACAATGGATAACACAGGTTATACAGTGTCAACTAGCAGTGGGAAAATACAATAGTTAAACTGCTTAATACATCCTGTTTTTTTGGGGGGTGATTTGAAGAATATGAAAATTAATTGAAATAAAACAACATGAATTTTGGTGACTTACTACAACACTGACTGTGTGGTGGGTTACTTCAGATACAGGGACACTACCAGATGATCAGCCATGTACTACTCCAGTAACACCTAGCACACTACAAGCATGCTTCAACACAGACACAGCAATACAACGTGGACAACCGCGGCATTATATGATCTGCAGTCCCCATTTTGTTAATACACCTGGTTTGTTAGAACTTCACATAATTAAAAAATGTTAACGAAACGTAACATTTTTACGAGTCTTTTTCTTGCTATTCTGGAGGTGGAAGAAATCTGGTGTATTGATTTGAAGAGAAGACCTCACGAATTGCTGAAACGGCACATGCTGGCAGAATTCTTCTGTTATGTCTACCCAGTCTTTGCCATATCCACCAAACAAATTTTCAGTAGGCAACATCTGTACAACCTGAAAAAAAAAAAAAAAAAAAAAAAAAAGGATGAGAGCAATTATTAAAATTATAATACGTCTTAAAAATGCTCTGCATCAGGGTTAGAAGAACGATACTTTGTTTCACATCAAGCTTGTGTAGTATTCTTCAGCACATTGCAGTACAGGAATACTATCTTGTACCCATCATTTACAAGGTCAGACCTGCTTGCAGTAATGTTTTTTCAGTATACGTAGACCATAAAATAATTGAAGTATATTGTAATGTATCACCATGACTATAACAAGTTTATTAGAATATATCGCAGATTACATATATAATTACAAGTATGTTACTATACACCCATATCTCGGCTATTCAAAGGGTACTACCTTCTGCCTCACTGTCTGACACAGGGCTGTGTGGCCAGATTTGTAGACAATTTAGTACCAGGTTTTACCTAACATGGTAAAAACACTGCTTTGGTGACTTCACCCAGAATAAGGTATGTGCGGGATACTACTTAGTTTGGCATAGCCTAATGTGAAGCGATAACTTCCCACCAACCCACCTACTGGACAATTAGCCAGAAATAGGACAGAATGTTATGTAGTAACTGACATACAGTTGGCAACTAACATTACTGATATGCTCATGCCCTGTGCACTTACCAGGGTCTTGACTTCATCAAACCACTTTGGACACCATGTAGAACTGTGTTCAGTAGGCATGCATTTGTACATTTAAATTCACCTAAGCACATCGACATTGCGTATGCCACTAATGCATAAACAAACATTAAATTACACTGCCAGCAGTTTTTCCACTTGAAACCTACTTATTCACAGGTGTGTCATCATCGAAGGGTCCCTCCAATGACCAGTACTCATAAAACGAAACTCAAATAACATCTTTGTTAAGGCAGTTGCTCTTAAAGCATTCAAGGTCTATGACACAGGATACATTGCCCTCACACATTGCTCGGCAACAAGGTCAATGTTCCAGACAACAATGACATTTGTGTTATATGGGCATGACACTATGCTTACTGCACTTGCACCCAAGTAGGAAAGTAAACCACCCAAGATACAACACACTCAGAGGTTGCCCTGTACTTAGTACAATGCTAACCCACTTCAGTATTCTGTGACTGAAATCATAGTACAGCCACTATGTAATTGTGAACGGCAGAATCTATTGTTTGGTGGAGTAGTACTATAGTGGCATAGGCGGATAATGACAATTGGGGTCAGAAACTATTAAACAGTATGAGAAGGTCTGCAGATACAGATTGAGAAAAGATGTATGCAATGACTGTAATCCCACCAGAGCCAGTCATCAAGTGCTACATGCAGCCAATAGCATGACTGCAACTATATAGCTGTTTTATACCAGACACCACTGGAGGGCATGCTTCCTCCAACTCACTTTAGTGTACCGTTTAGCCACTATGTAACGGAGAACTGCATCACACTTAATTTGATGGGATAGTAATACAGTTGCAGGGGTGGATAATGACCAATGGGTCGGTGCACATAGGATGACACAGGGGTGTTAAAGACAACTAGTGGGAGCAGGTTAACGCATGTATGCAATGGTTCTAATCCCACCAGAGCCAGAAGGTAGCTATTACATTCAGAAGGAACCACAGATGTCACTGAATGGCTGCTTTAAACTAGACAACCATGGATGGCATGATGCCACATCCATGCAAATTCAGAAATCTGTGGTTGACATCATAGTACAGCCACTATGTAACGGACATGTAGTACACACGTTCTGATGGCTGTAAACCCACCAGAGCCAGTTGGTAACAGTTACATGCAGCCAGGAGCATCAGTGTAACTGAAGGCCTTCTTCATACCAGACAATCCTGGAAAGCATGCTTCATGAAATTCAGTTTTGCATAGCAAGCTGAAAATCCTAGTACAGCAACTACGTAATTGTCACCTGCTGAACGCATGTTTTTCTGTGGTACTACCTCACTGGCAGTGGCGGCTAATGTACAATGGGGCAGGACTATACAGGATTAGACATGTTAAGTTGAGACAAATAGTGACACCATTTAAAGGTTGATAACACAAGTATGCAGTGGTTCTAATCCCACAAAGCCAAGTGGTTGCTATTACATGTAGCAATGAGCATCTATGTTACTGAATGCCTGCCTTACGACGGAAACCCTGGACAGCATGCTTCCGCCTCCAACCAACTTCAGTATTCTGTGGTTGTGATTGCAATACAGCCACTATGTAACTGTGACATGCAGTACACAATTACTGATGGGGCAGTACTACAGGGGCAGGGCCAGATTAATGTCCAGTTTTGGTTGGGGAATACAGGATCGACAGGACAGTGCAGACAAACAGTGTGGCGGAAACCATTATTCAATTACTCTAAACCCACCACAGCCAACTGGTAACTGTTACATGCAGCCAGGAGCATCAGTGTAACTGAAGGCCTGCTTCATACGGACAGTCCTGTGAGAATGCTTCCTCCCAAAACTCTATTCCACGGTATACATAAAACTAGAGTGACTATGTAACTGAACTGCAGTGCACATTTTTATATCTTTGATGGACTACTACTACAGTGACATGGAGGATAATGTATGATGGGGTCAAAGTACATAGGATGAGACAGGAACAGAACAAAAAAAAAAAAAAAAATGGAGCACGTTTCCCCACATACAGGTTGATGAAAACAGTATGCAATGATTCCAATCCCACCATAGTGAAATGGCAGATAATGTTCCATGATGTCGGGGGTAGCATCACTGTAACTAAAACCCACTATAGTATGCGTTGGCTGCAGAACCCACAGAGCCACTAGGTGACTGAGTGTAAATATTACCTCATACAGAGGACAATGATGTCAATATATGCAATTAACACTCTTTAGCAGATTAGCTTCAGACGTGACACCAAATTCTAAACTGCAAAAGTGTAGCAGGACACAAAAATTACACAGTCAAAGGCAGTCTCAAACACATTCCCATTGATGTCACTATTAGAGGAAGAGGAGAGTAGAACAGATAACCTAACAAAATCAATTTGCAATTCAATAAATTACATAAATAAGCATTCTACTGGGAACCAAAGCATCAGTAAGCAGATGTAGTGTGTCGACATTGAGATTCAAAGTCACAGTGTCAGTGGCTCAGTAGGTAGCACACACGCCTCTGAGGCCGGGAGATCAGAGGGCTGTGGGTTCAGTTCCCACATCTGGCACTTGGGTTAATATCCCAGTACTGACACTGTAGTGCAGCATGAGAGGGTGCTGCACTTCTGAGGTGCCGTCTTTCGGATGAGACGTTAAACCGAGGTCCCATCTGCCTGGATTGGTGGTAGTTCAGGTGGATGTTAAAGATCCCATGGCACTTATCGAAAAGAGTAGGGGAATTTCCCCGGTGTCCTGGCCAAATTTCCCTCATTCACTAAAAATACCACCAACAGCTTAATCTGGTTCAAGGTCAGTTGGCATTCATCTGTATCCCCCTCCCCCGGGTCGTGCCTGAAAATAGGCAGGATTTGTCCAGTGCACTTACCCGGTCAACAAAAAATAAATAAAAGTAAAATTGCACAAAAAAGTAATCATCCTTATGACAGATCAGCGTACCAAGCAGAAACAGGCTCAACCGTTGCATCATCTTCTCCTGCACTACACTCGGAGCCGCTGTCTGCCTCAGATGAGCTACTACTTTGGTAAACTAGTGCAGAAGTACGAATAGGCGCATACATGTATGGCTGGATATCAAGCCTCAAGTTAACCTGATGCTCAGGGAATTCAGCCATTGAGGATCACACTGTGCAAGTCCGCACGAAAGACTGAAGCTGTCCGGGCACTCAGACTTGCCGCGTCTCTTCGTTGATGTCTCTCGGCATGCTCGCACTTGCAGCTCATTAACAGGCAGCCCGAAATACAAACACTGAAAATGGCTCAAACAAATATAAATTGAAAAAAAAAAAAAAAAAAAATAATATAGCGATTTAGAAAGATACAGTTATAGTCATAATCACAGGTTCCAGCTACAGGTAACACAGGATTTATTTTCAAAGTTTAACTTATAGAAAATGATGGTGTAGGTATCCTTTATAAAAAAAAAAATAAATAAAATAATCCACAGTTATGAACAGTAATATGCACATAGTTGCAAAGGCATTATTTCATGTAACAAAAAGCATTAGAATACAAACTTCAACATATTTTAAGATATTTATCCTGTTTCTATGAATTTTCTTATTTTATATTAATACTAAGCAAGTATTTGAGAAACAGTTAACATTGAAAATGAAACTAAACAAATTAATTGAGAGACATACGAATATACGAAGAATGACAGCAGATACAGGCCTAATGGTCTGTCTAGTCTGCTCGAGTGTGCAGCCAGCAGTCTGTTACACTGCAGCCGCTCCCCCCCTCCTACCCGCATATCCAATTTCATACCCATACTAGCAGTTACCCATCCACCCAGTGCCTCATTGGCGACCTCCCCCCGACTTTGTCCCATCTCCTCTTAAAACTGCCCACTGTCTTCAAGGATACCACCTTCTCAGGCAGTGGGTTCCACTATGTCACCACTCTCTGTGAAACAGTGCCTTCTCATTTCCCTTCCGACTCTACCACCCTACAACTACAGATTGTGCCCAATAGTGTTCCTCCCTCTCCTTAATCTTACAATTCCCTCTGTACCATCATGTCTTTCATATATTTGAAGGCTTCCATCATGTCCCCTCTATACCTCTGTTTCTCCACAAAGCATATGTTGAGCTCCCTCAATCTCTCCTCGTAGGGTTTGTCCTCCATACCAAGGATCATCCTGGTTGCTCTGCATTGGACCCCCCAGCAATTTCATATCTTTCTTTAGTAGAAGCATCAGAACTGCCGGGTACTCCAGGTGCAGCCTCACCAATGACCTGTAAAGAGGCAGGATGACCGCCCCTCTCCTGGACAGGATTCCTCTGGCAATACACCCCAGCATCTTATTAATCTTAGCTGCCACTTTTCTGCACTAGCCCAGTGGTTTATTTGCCATGTTATTATCCCCTAAGATCTTTTCCTCCTCTGTGAGGGACAACTGTACCCTGCAGTCAATGAATTATTCTTTGGGGTTCTTGCTCCCAAGTGCATGACTTTGCATTGAACCCCAGCTTCCATATTTCTGACCAGTGCTCGAGTCTAGCCAGATCATCCTGTAGCCCCTGCCACCCCTCTGTGTCATTCGCAAAAAGGCTGATCCTATTCTTAATACCATGCGAGATGTCTGCAATGAAAATGCCAAACACTGGACCCAGTACCGAGCCCTGTGGTACCTCTTTTCTCCATCTCAGGAACATTGGCCGGGTGAAACACCAGATTCCCCCAAGTAACCTTCCAACATTGGTCCACGCCTTCATTACTACCCATCTTGACTACTGCCATGTCCTCTACCTAAGGCTGTCAGGGGTTGATGTCCACTGCTTGCAGCTGGTGCAGAACACTGCGGCAAGGTTGTTGACTGGTACCTTTAGGTCCAATCATATTACACCCGTGCTGTGCAAATTGCACTGGCTGCCAGTTCAGTGGCGGATCACCTATAAGGTAGGCTTGCTTACCTTTAAAGCCCTATACGAACAGGGACCCAACTACCTTAAAGATCTCCTGACTCCCTACTCCCCCAATCTGCTCCGATCCGCCGATGAGGGATTGCTGGAGATTCCCAGGGTTCATCTAAAGACACCTGGTGCTCCATGCTTTTTCATTTGCAGCACCGACCCTGTGGAATTCTCTACCTCGTCGGTTAAGAGAATCCTGACCATCAGTAGTTTAAAACAATGTTAAAACATATTTGTTTTCACTGGCCTTCGGACTAACTGATTTGGATTATAATGATTTTTTTTTTTTTTTTTTTTTATATATTTTATACTGTCTGCTTTATCGTATTTATAATCTGTACAGCGCCTTGATTTTGAAAGGCGCTACAGAAATAAATTGATTTGATACCCACTGGTTACAGTTCTTGGAGTTGAGTTTTCCCCCCTCACGACTACCCTCCGCTTCCTGTCACTGAGCAAGTTCCTGATCCACTCCACCATTTTCTCACCTGCTCCCTGGTATCTCAACTTGCTAATCAATTCCCATGTGGCAATGAATCAAAAGGCCTTGCTGAAGTCTAGATACAAGACATCCACTGCCTGGCCCATTGAGCACCCTAGTCACCCAATCATAAAAGTCAATCAGGTTGGTCTGACAAGAGGTTGGTCTGTCAATATCTTCCAGAGACAAACTCATGCCGTCTGTTGTCCAAGAGACCATTCACCTCCAGAAAGGTTACTAGCCTTTCCTTAAAGATAGTCTCCATTAGCTTCCCCACAATGGATGTAAGGCTGACTGGTCTATAGTTGCCTGGTTCATCCTTGGGACCACTCTTGTGGAGGGGCACCACGTGCGCCATCCTCCAGTCCTGAGGGACGCACCCAGCTCCCACCGAGATATTGAATAAGTCTACTAGTACCTCTGCCAACTCCTTCAGAACCCTGGGGTGTATGCCATCTGGGCCAGGCGCCTTATCTACCTGCACGACTTTTAGGCCTTCCATCACCCTGTTAACAAGTTTCCAATCTAACCCCATTACCCCCACCATCCCCTGCGGCACTGGCCCAATCTTCTCCCTGGTAAGCACAGAACAGAAGTCATTGAGCGCTTCTGCCTGGTCTGCCCTCTATTCCACCCACCTGTCATCTTTCTTGATTCTAAAAATTCGATCTTTGCAGCTCCTCCCTAATGTACTTGTAAGAAATCCTTTTCTCCTTCTCTGACACCTTGTGCCAGCCTCAGTTCCCTTGATGCCTCGGTTGCCCTGACCGCTCTGCCGACTTCCCTTGATTTCTTCATGTACTCTTCCCTGGACCCCCCTTTGGATCTCAAATCTTCTGAAGGCTGCTCTCTTATACCTCACCTTTTCTAACACTTCCCACTTAACCAACTCAGCTTCCAGTGTAGCTCCGATGTATTTGTGTCCGATAAAAATTGACAGTAGTGAAATTAAGAAAAATTTGTGACAACACTTACTGGTAATAAAACAGTAATAAAAGTAGTAGAGTAGAATGCATTATACTGCTTAAAGAGCCGCTAACAGCATTAACAAAACTAAAAACAAAAAGTAAGATTTATATTCAGTTCTATCCCATATTCCTTAGTACTTCATATATTTTCAGTAATCAATTCATTTTCTTTTATTACTGAAAACGGCTGCATGAAAACAAGATCCATGTTCCCTAGACTGTCTACTTTGGCTAGTTCTCTACACATGACATCACAATTATCTCCACAGCAACATATTTTGATGTCAAACAGAATTATGATGTCAGGTGTAGGCAGGTAGCCAGAGCTCAAAGAACAGAAATACTGTATTGATGCAAATACCCTTAGAATAAGGAAATAAGGGTGAGAATTACAGAATTAAATACAAACAATAAGATATAATTATGTCTGAATATTACATTTTTTCATGGCAAGGCTCAAAATGTATTTATTTAAAATTGGTGACCGGAAAAGGCACACTGAGCCAAGGCTCGTTTCCAGGTGCGACCCGGGTACAAGTAGTACAAGGTGGGAGACAGAGAAATATAAGCAAATATCAAGTAACAGATAAATAATACAGTATAGTACATTACAGAGAGTCAGGCTGTGAGGTTACACTTTTTGTTTGAACAGCAGAGTGGAAAAAAAAAAAAAATCATCCCATCACATTTCTAGACTGTTTTACCGTAAATTACAAGTGCATGTCTTGACATATTTACAGTCGTGGTTTAACCAAAAGTGGACCATCAGGGAGAGTACCGGTGGGGTGGGGGTGGTTTAGTAAGCAGAGCCGCATGTGGAGTTATTATTTACCTGGTGTGGCCAGCGAGGGTAGTACTAGGTCCGGGTAAGGCGGGATTGGGTGCACAGCTCCGGCTGGGAGTGGGAGGGAGAAGCCTGAGGAGCTGTTTAAAGGCTGATAGGGAGAGGGCCTGGTGGAGGTTGGGTGGGAGGTTGTTCCATAGGAGTGGGAGCCAGTAGGAAAAGGCAGCTTGCCCAGAGGCAGAGAGGGGGCGTGAGAGGTGGAAGGTACGTGCGCGTCTATGGCGAAGTGAGTAGCCAGGGGAGTTGGCTTGAGAGAGGCAGGAGGAGAGGTAGAGGGGAAAGGAGCAGAGCCAATTTAGCCATGAGTGAAGCGCTGTGGGTGGTCCGCCTATGCCAGAGTGGCATCAGAGACAGAGTTGAGAATAGCTGGCAGTGATGAGTAAGTGGGGAGGAGGCAGTGGCGAAGCGCATGAATGAGTTTAGGACGTCAAGTTTTGCAAGGGAGGAGAAAGGGGCTGTGCCATAAATGACATCTGCGTAGTCCAGTGCTGGTAGGATGGTTTTATGTATGAGTTCACTCCGAGTAGGGAGGGGGAGGCAGGCTTTGTGGCGATAGAGGATGGCAAGTTTGGTCCGGAGTTTGGTGCAGATGGCGTCGACGTGGGTGGAGAAGTTGAGGTTTGTATCCAGCCAGACTCCCAGGTACTTAAGCGGTACAGACTCAAGCGGTATTTCATCCAGGGTGGAGATCGGAGGAGGGGTGGGAGGCAGGCAAGCGAGTTTTTGTCTTGTACCGAAAACCATGGAGACTGTTTTTTTTTTTCTGCATTGAGTTGCTTGATTTTTCAGGAGCCAGGCTTGTACTCGGTTGAAATCGCTTTGGAGGTTTGGGTGAACACTGTCATGGGAGGGGCCTGAGGCGTAGATAATGGTATCATCAACGTATAGGTGCACGTCGGAGGTGAGACAGGCTGAGGGGAAGTAGTTTATAAATAGGGAGAAAAGGATGGGGCCAAGGATGGAGCCTTGGGGGACGCCCGTAAGGATGGGTCGAGGGTTGGAGAGGGTGTCTCCTATTTGTACTTGCTGCATCCTGTTTTGGAGGTAGGAATGGAACCAGTTTATGGCAGGAAAAGGAAAGGCATACATAAAATCCCATTTTGTCTGTGATCTGTATAGCCCGTAAATGAAAACTATGTAGGTGTTTACCATTTCTCAGACGAAAACAGGGAGTTTAATTCTTCTACACTTAAAAGAAAAAGGAAGTTTGAAAAAAATACCAAGCCATACAATTAAAGCGGGCTTATCATAAGATCAAGTGATTTGCAAACAATGTGATCCATACACTGTTCCCTCCAGCGTCGTTTATGTTGAGGACACTGTACCCTTTCGTGACATGTGCATGGACTTGCTGCAGTCCATCCTGTTCTTGGGAGTGAACATAGTCACCTCGAGACAGAACTACGCATTCAAAATCAACTGTCTAGCATGCCACAAAAACACAACACGGCAACTGGAAAATATAGATTTCGATCGGCAGATGACAGTAGCAACCAAGTAGATAAACCCTATAAATCATATCAATAGCAATAATCAGACAAGAAGATAAGCATCAAGCAAAATATTCATGAAGTTCATGAACAAGCAGGCAGTTCAATGGCATGCAGGGTAGTTCTCAACAATTAGGGCAAGTTCTGGGTTAATCCAAGTCTTTGGAACAAGCGAGCAAAATCAAGCAGAAAGGGCAGTTTAGTACATGCAGGGCAAATTCTAGGTCAATCCAACAGTCTTTTGGAATAACCAAGGTAAATTTGAGTAAGAAGGCAATTACACTGTTACGTTCAGGCGCTGTCCCTTTAAATGCAGTCTGAAAGCCAATGAAAGGTTTTGCTTTTTCCACAATTCACACACAGTTCAGCATTTCACTTCTAAAATGTTCCACAGAAACATTTTCTAAAACAGGAACTCTATGAAGGTGATGGCAAGAGAAAACCTGTCAAATGCTGGATATACCTAGCTACGCGGGGATCCTGAGGTACATCCTCCCTCCACAGGCATTTGGGTTCGAAAGAGCCTAACAGGAGTATTACCCTATTGGCGGAGAGTAATTTGGCTAGCTGTCATGCTAAGGCTCCCTTGCTAACTGCCCTTCCTGACTGGGGGCAGTTATTCAAGTTACTAGCCCTTGGCTTGGGCTGTAGCTACTACACTGCTGGAGTGGCTAACCATCTGGCCCACTCCCCTTCCCTTGTTGCTGGCTGAAGCAGACACCTTGGTGCACTTTTAAATAGCAGAATTTTGCACTCTCGGACACTAGCCATGACTTGGCTACTGGTGGCCACCCTTCTCCACTCTGGAGCACTCTCCATTTAATCTGGGGCTTGCTTCACCCAACTGGCTCACCTGGAGCTGAATAAACTGAACAGAATATGGGACAGCAACTGCTGGGTTAACTGTCCCCTAATTCACTAGCCCACCTGGCTAGCATGACTATCACTTTAAAAATATGGCTCTCCTTGCTCCAATTGCCCCTTTTTATCATCATTTTAAAATCAATCAAGTTTTTGGGCATTAGCCCACTTTGCTATAACTGGGTCTTTGCTCTGCCCTTGGCTAGAACTTTCCTGATTTAATTTATTTATTTACTCCATTCAGGGCTTGCCTTGCCCTAAGCGCCACCTCCAGAAAGCTTAATTTACATAAGCCCGTCTTGTGCTAGTACTCCTAGCGAGGACAGGATTTTAATAAATTGAAATAAAATCTTAATGGGCCTGCCCTAGTCCTGAGATTTCCTTGCTGGAGCGTGATTTACAAAAATCTAAATATGCACACCCTTGTTGCTGCTCTGTTACTGGAGTGATTTAGATATCCCCACCCTCAGGCAGTCCTTTTTTCTGGGTCCTTGCCCTGCCCCACCACGGCCACAGCCATCCCTCAATGCGCTCTGGTGTGGAAAAATTTTATTATTAACTTATTTAAACAACTGAGGCGGAGCCCTGACTCACCGCCCCGGCCCATGGAAAAGTAACTGGAGGGAGGTGCTGGCTGGAGGCAGGCAAGGAAGAGGTCTTCTCTGGGGCCTTGACGTGGCCCAACGCATTGCCTGGACACTGGCTTTTCACCAAGGATGTGGCACAGCTTGTAGGCACTCCCGATGAGGACCACAGCTTTACTTTTTTTTTTTTTAAATTTGCAAAAAGAAAACAAAAGAGGCTGAACAGGCCCACACCATGGCCAGCATACCAAGTGCTTCTTCTACAGACTATCAACACTGGAAACCGCCGAACTGCAGACCGCAGACACTACAGGGTTGAGAGGAGGACTGCAGGTACAATTTCCCCTTAAGAAGAGAGGCAAATCCCAGCTCAGTCTGCTTAGTATGCCCGGTAAACTATCAACAGATCCAAAAAAAAAAAAAAAAACACAACAATTACCAGCACCACTGCTCCAAGTGCAATCAGACTTTATTAGTGCAAAGTGCAGCACCCACAGCTCGAGCTTGCAGACCTCAACCAGTTTCGCAGTCTTACTGCATCATCAGGAGGATTTTACATGTATGTCTATCCACCATTAAAAGAACTGCTATTAAAGTGACAGTGCTTTAAAAAGACAAATCTATGGTACAATTTGTTTAAAAAGAAACATCATATCACCAATACCACTATATAACTAGCATTTCTCAGTCCGGTATATTTGGCTATATGTATGTGTGGACATTTTGCCATTGATAAAACAAAAAACAAACAAAAAAATAGGGACCACAGGTAAACGGAATGTATGGAATATAATTTGACAGGTAAAATTAGTCCTCACATTGTCAGGCCAGCATTTTTTCACAGCATATTGAGAAATAATGAACTAGCAGTAGACTTTTTGTGATTTTTCTCCACAGGTTTTGTTGGAAAATTGATGAAAAACTGAAATCTCGAATCTCTGAATGCAGTTTCATAGAATACAAATAACCTCTGAGGACAAAGAGTTTTAAACAGCTGACCTCACCCCTAAATTGTGCAGAAATAATTAAGTTAAAAAAAACATATACATAGATTGAGAAATGCTATTCATATATTGGTATTGGTGATATGAGGTTTATTGTCTTTTAAACAAATTGTACCATGGATTTGTCTTTTTAAAGCACTGTCACTTTAACAGCAGTTCTTTTAATGGTGGACAGACATGCATGCAGGATTCTCCTGATGAAGCAGGTGGGGTGTTCTGACCTCACACACTTGGCAAATCTAGCAAGGAAGCTGTTTAAAATTCCAACTTATCGAGCAAAGTGAGTATCTCTGGAGTGCTTTACCTTGGATTTGTTGTTTGTAAACAGAGCTGGCTGCCCTTGTTCAGCACCCCCACCTTGAAGTGTCCACGGACCAGCTTTTGTGGTTGTGTGATGATGCAGTAAGACTGCAAAACTGGTCTAGGTCTGCAAGCCTGAGCTGCGGCGGTTGTACTTTACAATAATAAAGCCTAATTGCACTTTGACTAGTGGTGCTGGTAATTGTTTTTTGGAACCATTTACCCTTACTTTTACCTCCCTGTGTCCCCTCTCTGACCATAAAACTTTTCTTTTCTTAACCTGTCTTTGTCGGGGTGCCTGGAAGCACTCCCCTGACCAATCGGCTTGCTGTCCACAATTAAACTGCAAATGTCCATTACTGGTCACACACAGAGCCTTCCCTGGTGTTCAGGAAGCTGAGCCCCTAGCAATCCGGGAGAAAAGCAGATGCCCTGCAAGAAATGGACTTTGGATGGCACAAGCTGGTGCCAGCTGGGCAGGCTGCACAAAAAGAGGAAGAAGGGAGAAAAACAAAAACACACAACACCACACCTTTTAAAACTGCAGGCGGCTGCAGTTTACTTTTCAGGGACACCTGCACTACTTTTAGCCCCCACCCTGCCACCCAACTAACAGGGGCATCTGGGTACCTACTGGGGCACTTTGCTGGGGACACTGGGGAATTACAATAGCTACATGTTTGATAATATTAACATCTTGTATCGCCAACCCTAGTTATGGCATGCCCTCCCTCCTCAGATTCATCACTCTTCCTCCCCCCACTCCATCTCATTAGCCCTTCAAAACTTTCTTTTCGGTAAACTGTTCTTGCAGCTGAAGTTACTATTCCCTCCAGTACAGCTGGCACACTGCTTTCCACCTCCTGCTCTGCTTACTATCCTCTTGCAGGTAGCACTTATCTATATTAGTATGCATTATTACAAAAACTGTATTCTTCTCTTAATTCAGCACTTCTATGTACTAACTTTTTATTTGAGAACCGTTAACCCTTCTTATTACGAGGTATAATTGTACCTATATTCAATGCTACTCGATGTATATATTGTAAGTTGTATGTTTGCACTGTTGCATCTGTTCTCCATGATGTTAATATTGCACCGTCTAATGCTGCTCAATGTATGTACTGTAAATCACGTTGCTCTCCCTATGACCCTCCGCCCCCCCGGATGCACTGTGAGACGAGCAACTTGTTGTTCAGTGTGCCCTTCCTGGTGAAAAATTTCAATAAATAAATATATTTGTGACAGTGTGTTCAGAACACAACCACCACGTTTACATGCAGTTTTGGCCCGGCTGGCAGGCACTACTTGAGAGAAGAGGTCAGTTTCAAGACAAAGTTTAAAGAAGCCTGCTACTAAAACAGCAGCTATGTAGAGACTAGTATTGTATATGTTAACTTCATGCTTGATAATGTGACTTGATGATGAAACAGTCTGGAAGAGAGAGATGGTGGGACAGATTATATATAAAAGTATATGTAGTTTTCTCATTCTTGTGACTGTATTACTTACCAAGTACCCCTACAAGGAAGGGCTAGTCAGATAAGGTGGGTGGTGGGAGCCAGGTAGGGTTGAATTAAGGGGCTTTTCAGGTAGGGCACTCTGCGCAGGCACCCTGGTAAAATAACTATGCTTGCTGGTCCAAAAAAGAGACCGTGGGAATCAGGAAGGGTTACTAGAGAGGTCACCATGGTCATAAAAATTGTGCAGGTCCAGGATGGTGACTGGAGGGTGAAAAGGCCTGTGGGGGGGCTTTTAAAATAGATTATGCTCATTTGGGAAGGTATGTGTCAAGTGGGTGGCTTGTTAAAATAAACTATGCTTGTCTGGGAAGATGGGTGGAGAGTTGGAAGGTCCATGCCAGATAGGGGACTTGTTAAAAACTGTGCTTGTTTGGAAAAGTCTGTCGAGGTTGGGGGCTTGTTTAAATAAATTCTGCTTGTCGAGAAGGTGGGTGGAGGGTGGTAATGGTCTGTGCTGGGTGAGAGAACTGGTTAAAAAAATTGCGCTAGTTTGGGAAGGTCTGTGTTGAGTCAGAGGCTTGTTAAAAAAAAACAAAACAAAAAAAAAAAAAACACATATAACATAGAAACATAGAATGTGTTGGCTGAAAAGGACTAGCAGGCCCATCTAGTCTGCCCTATTTTCCTTGCCCACTGCGCTACACCCTGGACCCCATTTATTCTTAAAGGGAGATTTGAGTACTTCTGGGGGAAACAAAAAAACTAAATTAGAAGTTGCATCATTTAACCACAAACTGAAACAAGATATATGAAAAGATATACCCTCAGGTCAATCACCAAGTAGACGTAGTTGCCATGGTACTATTTAAGTGGAAAGAAGTAGCATTTGGCTCCTGGATTCAACTACATAAAAACTGATGTTGGGTTAATATTCAGGATGCCAATCTTTGCTGTTGTGCTGGCAGTGATGTTAAAATAGTGTGCATTAATTTCTGCTTAATCCCTCTCCTACATGCTTGTGTAAGCAACCCTTTTAACTCACCTAGGCTGCTCCCGGGCCCTCAGGTCAACACAACTCCGAGGGGGCCAACCTGGGTTCCACATTGGTCAGCAAATATGAGGCGGTGCCTCTACTCTGGGTAAGTGGTATAGGATACCTGTGTACAAAGGACAGGTTACCCCCCCAAAGGAAAATATGTAAGCTGGCCCCCCGAAGACTTTCCCCCCCACACAATAACAATTTCCCACACAGTAGCAATCCCCCACCCCCAGCAACTCTACTGCAATAAATCACAGTGACAGTAGTTAAAATGCAAACAATGAAATTATTTATTGAGGAAGGGGAAAAAGGGAGAACACACCACACTTTTTTCAACAAAGATTTCCCCCACAGTAACCCCTCCTTCCCACCACTGGGTGCACCCAGAAATGTCCCTATTCAATGTGTACCTTACCGAGGTGGTGATGCAGGCCTAGGGTCTTTTGTTGAGGCCCAAATAACTGTTAAACACTTGTAACTCTGACTTTCTGCATGTGCGGTACTTCAAAAGGGACTCAGTCCTGTCCAGAACTTTACTCCCCCCCCAAACCTAAATAGCTGGCTAACTATTAAGACTTCCCAAAGCCGCAGCTCGGGGTACTCGCAGTTCTGAAGTCCACACAGGGGGTCTGCAACCGTCTGAGTTGCAGGCAGAATGCAGTTGCACGGTACCGTGAAGGTACCTGGATGGTGATGCACCACAAGGTAACAGCTCTAGAAACCTGAAGAAAGTTAGGGCGCGCTGGTATTCGCCTACCTGGCCTTGCTAACTTCAGCTGGAGGCCTTTTTATACTGTGTTGACACAGGCAGGTCTGTTGATGTCTTCGCATGGTTGGCTTCTTCTTCAGTTCGGGGCCAAAAGGATGAATGTGGTCCCCAAACCCCCCACCCTTGCACCCTGGTCACATAGCCTCAGCTGGGCGCTTGCTCAGTACTTTAATCCCAGCATCTCCCACTGAGCACCTCTTTTCCATGCAATACTGGGCCACTTCACAGTCACTTACCTCAGCACTCACAGTCTCTCCCTTTGCCCGGATTTTCCACTCACCAATTACTCTGCCAAGGGGCATGGCAGCTCAGTCTGTATCTGCAGCTCACCATTCTTTTCAGGTTCAGAAATACTGCCCAACACTTTGGTCCAACCGTGAGCAAATTTAAAACTTTCAGCAGCACAGCTCAGTTTCTATTTCTCCTGCACACACTTGCACTTTGTCTTTAAATCAATCAATGGCCAAAACCAGAAAGAACAAAAGTGCAGGGAATTGGGCTCAGGAGCCCACACATTGTCTTTTCCCTCACAGCCACATGGCAGCTCCTCTCGACGACTCTTTCCTTTTGACAGCAATTCAGTGCTATTTATAGCCTCCAGGCAGCACACTTTTCATTGGCTGTCACTTTCCCGGGCAAACTCACTGCCTTCTTCTTTACTCACCAGCCTCCTGTGTTTTGCAGTATCAGGGAGGCTGCCATTTTTCTTCGCTTCGAGGCCCAAACAGTTTGACATACAAGTTTGACACATATGTCCTTGCAAGGGCAGACAACATTTCCTCCATGACTGGAGGCTTCCCGGTCAGGAGTCAATGGGTTCCCCAGCTCTTTTTCTTCTGGAGCCAGGAATATACATTTTTACATTGGCCGTATGGCTGAAACCAGAAAGGGCGCCGTGGCTTCTTTAAAATTTTTCTCCCGGTGACCGCACATGCACACGTGGCCGCCATATTTTTCATTTACAAGTTAGCATCCCAGTTTTTCAAGCCAGAAACGCTTCAGCCTCCCCCATGCGACTGGAGGCTCAGGAATAGCGATTAGACCTTTGCCCCACTCAGTACATGGGCCGAGGTCCCAAAATTACAGCCGCCGCAAAGCAGCAATGGGGCGGCTAAGCTTGAGCCCCACCACAGCCACTTGTAGATACTGGCTGGAGGTCGGGGGCTGTAGCCCCGAACAGGTAAGCCCATTATGGGGGGGCCTACACATGTTACTTATCTCATGTCCCTCCTCATGTTTAGTTACTTAAACTGTGGTAATGTATTTGGCTAAAGGGATCACTGGGGGTCCCTGTTTTGGGCCCTGTTCATGATTAAGTTGTCCCAGGAAGTTGCACATGTATGAGTCCACATCTCGCTCCCAGTGCTACAGGCCCAGAGGGTTGTGTTGTAACTTTTCCCAAGAGCATTACAAAGATGACCAGCAGTGACAAAAGGGGGAGGGCTGAATCATACCTGCTGGTCCTGGCTACCTGGCATACTAGGCTGTGTAAGTGTCATTTTGTGTTGCAGGGATGTAGCAATCCTGGGTTTGTAACATGGTGCAAGTGTACAGCATGCCAGGCCAATTCCAAAAGTTGGTTGCATATATTTTGAGCCTGTTACGGTCCTGCACAGTCATGTAAGTATCTTCATCAAAAAGTAAACAACTTCAACATATTTAACAAGCATTTAAATATATTTCTGCACTTGTAATGACATTAAGGTATGTCACAAAAAAGAGATTAAATATTGATTGATATATATATGTATGTATAAATAATAGGACCAGAAGTACAAGGAGAATACAGTAAAGTGAGCTGAGGGTTTAGGCCAGGGGAGCACGACAAGCAAGGAGGGACTAAATGGAGACAGGAAGGAAGGAAGGAAGAAGGAAGGAGGATAGCCAGGCTAGTTTAGTGGATGGGGGAGAAGGACCAGTCGCGAGCAGTGAGGGGAGCAGTTAGAGGTACGAAGGATACTCAGGAGGAGGAGGCATAGGATTGGAGGGGTGGCCAGGGTAAATAAGGAGGGGGTGGCATGTGGCACCCAGATAAGGGGAGGAACAAGGAGCCGGCTCGGTGGAGGGGCTGGTAGAAAAGATGAGGGACATGGAAGGGGGCGGGGAATGGAGGAAAAGGAGTGGTCAGAGTGCTCCTGTTGGGGGATTCTATGATCAGGGGTATCAAATGGGATAGGGAGGGAGAAGCCTGGCCAGTTAGAACAAAATGCTTCCCTGGATCAACAGTGCACAGGGCCAAGCACGAGGTACATCAGCAGGCAAAGGATTGTGGGGGGGTTCCCTGGACATACTGGTCCACCTGGGTACAAATGACATTGAGGGAAATAGCAAGCTAGAGATACAGGCAAGATTCAGGGAGCTTGCCAGGGTCTGTCATGACATAGGATGCACAGTTTACGTCTCAGAAATCCTGCCAGTGCCAAGGGCTAGTGGGGAGCACAAAAGGAAGATTAGGAGATAAACCAGTGGCTCAGGAGTGGTGTGAGGCCAGAGGGTATGGGTTGATAGGGGATTGGGGGAGACCTGGGAGGATAAGGAGCTGTATGCTAGAGATAGGCTCCATCTCAATTTGGAGGGGAATCCTTAGTTGAAAATAGAGAGTTCATTGGTGAAAAGTGGGGTTAAACTTGTGAAGGGGAGGATGGGAGAAAAGGCTGTCAAAGGGTGCCGATAAAGGAGGACTCTGTCTCCACCCCTGGGGAGCTGGAGGATTGCGGGAAAAGGCCGACTGGTAAAGTGCAGACCAGGGAAAACAGAATCCCACGGGAACACGAGCAGGAAAGGAAGTATAGGAAAGGGTGGAAGGTAGTCCTGCTAAATGCCAGGAGCTTGAGCAACAAAATGCCTGTGCTCCAGGCGATGCTAACTGAGGGAGCAGTGGATGTGGCGGTCACTGAGACCTGGGCCACTGCAGGACACGACTGGGACCTGAACCTGGAGGGTTACACTATGTTCAGGAAGGACAGGAGGAGGTTAGCATTGATAGTCAAAACTGCATTGGCATGAGGGGGTAGAGGAGGCGGAGGGAACTGTGGAGGCGATTTGGGTCACCTTGATAACAAGGGGGGGGGGCAAGAGAGTAAAAATAGGAGTGGTGTATAGACCCCCTGCACTGGCGGAGGAGCTGGAGGAGAGTCTGGTGGCAGATGTTGGGAGACTTAAACATGCCAGGAACAGACTGGGCGACTATGACATCCTCGGTGACCAGGGAACAGAGGTTGCTGGATGTCTTTCAAGATGTGTTCCTAACTCAGCAGGTGGGGGAACCGACCAGGGAGGCGCGGGTACTGGATGTGGTCCTGGCAGACAGTGACCAGATTAGGGCCTGGAGGTAAGGGACTCACATGGGAGGACCATGCCACGGTCTGGTTCTGCCTGGACCTAGGAGGGGTAGAATGCTGCACAAAGACGGAGGTAACTGACTTCAGGGGGCGGATTTTAAGGAAATGGGAAAGATCCTTAGGAGCATTTGGATGTGATTGGGTAAGACATGGACGCTGACAGTAGGTGGGAAATCATCAGGAGAGGGGTGCAGGATGCTACCAGCACCTGTGCAAGAGTAAGACGAAAATGCGGTAGGGCCCAAAAACCCTGCTGGTGGACCAGGGAGGTCCAGGAGATGGTGCGGGGAAAGAAGGCAGCCTATAGGCAATTCAAGTGCTCAAGGAGTGAAAGGGATCGAGGGGAGTATAAGCTGATGGCTAGAAGGACAACTAGGGTGGTGAGGGCAGCTAAGGCAAGGAAGGAGCAGAACCTGGCCAGGGAAATTAGGAGAGGGAACAAGGGGTTCTTTAGATACATTGGGGAAAAATGAAGGGTGAAGGGGCAGATTAGCAGATTAAAACAGGGGAGAGATGGGCACAAGACTCGGGGGAGCAGGCTGAGGTACTAAATGAGTACTTCCCCTCAGTTTTCACCAAGGAAAATGGGGGTGCTGCATCATACATGGGAGGAGACAGAGACACTGAGGAGGGGGGACCCTCACTGATCGGCGGGTCTGGGGAGAGGGGGAAGCATCACTGGCAGGAGAGAAGAAGGCTAAGCAGGGAGAAGAGGTAGCGGAAGTGGAAATCACAGCAGAGAGAGTGAGGGAAGCCCTCAGGTCCCTTAACATGGAGAAAGCACCGGGGCCGGATAAATTACATCCCAGAGTGCTGAAGGAACTTGCGGATGTCCTGGTGAAACCCCTGGCAGAGCTTTTCACCATCTCTCTGAGGACAAGGTGGGTGCCCCAGGACTGGAAGGTGGCGCATATAGTGCCTATGCACAAGGGGGGGGGGAATCAAGGGAGGTGGCAGGGAACTACAGGCCTGTGGTGGTGGGCAAGGTGATGGGGGGCCTGGAAAAGTCAGGGTGCTTGGACGACAGACAGCATGGATTCGTCCCGGGGAAATCGTGTCAGACAAACCTTGTGGAGTTCTATGACTGGGTGACGAGTGCCTTGGACCTGGGTAGACCAGTGGACGTCCTCTTTCTAGACTTCAGCAAGGCATTTGACTCTGTTCCTCACGTAGGCCTGTTGGATAAGCTGGGAGAAATGGGGGTTGGGAACCAGATGATCAGATGGATAGGCAATTAGCTCCAGGACCGGATAGTCTCATCCCCAAGGAGGGTCATTAGTGGGGTCCCACAGGGATCAGTCCTTGGGCCCCTCCTGTTCAACGCCTACATCTCTGACACAAGGACAGGAATCAGGAGTGAGATGAGTCTCTTTGCGGATGACTCAAAACTGGGGGCGGTGGTGGATGGAGAGAAGGGAGGGTGGCCCTACAGAGGGACCTGGAGGCTCTGGAAAGATGGTCTAGAAAGTGGAAGCTGAGATTCAATGCAGGGAAATGCAAGGTACTGCACCTGGGGGCCAGAAACCCGGGCCAAGTGTACACCCTGGTGGGGGGGAATGCTACAAGTCTCGATGGCTGAGAGGGACCTGGGGGTGGTGGTGGATGTCAAGATGAACAACTCAGAGACTTGTAGGAGGGCAGCAGCCAAGGCCAACAGGATGCTGGGATGCATCGCTAGGGGGATCACCTCCAGGAGGAGGGAAGTGTTACTCCCTCTGTATAACTGCTTGGTGAGGCCGCACCTCGAGTACTGCATGCAGTTTTGGAGGCCACACTTAAAGAGGGACATTAAATTCCTGGAGAGGGTCCAGAGGAGGGCAACCAAAATGATTTGGGGCTTGGGGGACAGGATCTATGAGGAGAGGCTCGAAGAGCTAAATATGTACACATTGGAAGAGAGAAGGGACCGGGGGGGACATGATAGAGGTCTTCAGGTACATGAAGAGGGTAAACAGAGGAGGAGGAACAGTCAGGGTGCTTCGAAGGAAGGAGAAGGGGCCACTAGATGGCATGGGTGGAAGCTGGGGGGGGGAGATTCAGGGGAGAAAGGAGGAGGTGCTACTTCACTGAGAGGGTGGTGGAGCCATGGAATGTGCTGCCTAGGGGGCTGGTGGAGGCAGAGTCGGTGGAGGGGTTCAAGAGGGGGTGGGACAGGTACAGGGGAAAGGTTCTGGAAGCAAAATCCAATGCAGCGAGAATATACAGAACTGGGAAGGGAGAAGCCAGAGAAGGCGAGGGGGGCAGCAAGGTCAGCACCCAGGGTGGGGCTGACCAAACGAGCAGACACGAAAACCGCTAGGGCCTATTCTGCTGGCATTTTAGTATGTTAGTATAATATACACACCTCTGTCAGTCTGCTCCAAACCCCATGTTTTCTCAGTTTGTGTTGGGGCATACCTCTCAACTGTACCACATTACGAGGAGCTGCCTCATTTTACTTCTAAAGCTCCATGTTCCACATTGTGACGATTTGTTCCACATCCAAAGTCAACACTTGAAAGCAAAAATCCATAGTAAATGATGCAAAAAATATATTATTCAATTAATAACAGACTTTCTGAACATAAATGCAACATTTTAACAGTGTTTTGAGCTTCTTAGATAAAGATTTGACTACGTGTTCCACATTCTGACAGGCAATGTTCCACATTTTGGGGACAAAAGGTTGAGAGGTATGGTTGGGGGACCAATTTTTACACACTGAATTTGTATTTAGGGGGTGCAAACTAATTTTAAACCAAAAGCAAGAAAAAGGGTAATTTTTAAAATGTGCAATTTTTAAAACGAGCATGGGTATCACTCTTTTTAGAGAGTGTCATGCCATCACGAGGGGTGCGGCATCGTCAGTAGCTGATACTGAGGACCCTGCACTGTGCGCAGTCACGAATAAACCTGATGGCCTTATTCTGCTGGTTTAATCATCTGTTCGTAAAATGCAAATCTGAAACACCAGGGAACAAATATTGACTTTGCCCGGATTATCTAAAAATCTGCATCTCGTATAACACCCTCTACCTTTCCAGTTTGGGCTGCTGCAGATACACTGCACAGCACACCTAGTCTGTACGCTGATCCTAATTACTATCGTTTTTCAAATGTATATTTACGTTTTACTGTTGCTGTGGGGTTTCTAGAGCATTCCCCTTGCAGAAATACAGTAGCTGTATTACAAAGTAGAAAACTCACCTCACGCGTTTGTTGTGTTCCGGAAATAAAGTGAACTTTGCTTTGCATCCTCGTCTGTGATTGGCCACTTGCGCTTTATGCTCTCCCGCGAGCCTGTGCCGCGAACAACGGCCATGCATTGCAAAGCTGCCTGTCTCCGTTACGTTTATGTACTCGCGGCCAATGAGAGCGCCGCTCCTTCATTCAAATGACTGTGGAATTCCTGTTTCAAAGTAGTGGCAGTTATTAGACAGCGGAGGCAAGGTTGCTGTTGCGAGTCGTGCACAAGGCAAGGACTGTGTCCTTTCCCGGAGCAATGGCCCACAAACAGATTTACTATTCGGACAAATACTGCGACGAGCATTACGAGTACAGGTAATTGGAGCAAGGAAAGCCAGGGACGCGTGAACAACATTTTCAATAGTGTTATTAAAGGCAGCGTGCCGCGGGCTCATATGAGACTCACTCGTGGGAGCGAGAAGGTTCTGCCTTAGACGTATATTTAAAACATTTGTTTTCGTTAAGAATATGATAAATTAAGAGGGTGGTTAGCTTCGCATGCAGTTTGTGCTGCACAGAAGTCAGATTGACATGACGGGCGATTACTTGGAGTCTGCCGGTTTGTGTAATGTCGCGTGCCATTAACTGATGGAGAGGCCATGATTGTTGTCTGCGGGCACTATGTGCAGATTAGGGTTGCAGCAAACGTGCGTGTCATAGGGGTGAGCTGTGTGTGCTTGTTGTTACCTTTGGAATTATGAGCTAGCTACGTAAGTGGGAAGCTTCTTTCCTTGTGACGTCAGAGAACGTGCGATGTGACGTTGAACTGTTGTCGAGGGACATGTTTACCTTCCTCCGATTGTCAGTAGTACTTTGACTGCTTTATCGGAAGTTAATTTGGTGACTAGACTGTTCTTTTGTCATGCCTTGCGAGGTTGCGTCAACCCGACTGAAGTATTTAAATGGAAGTTTGAAGCAATGAAACACAAGGATAACAGTGTGCCTGTATTGACCCTGTATTGTTTTGCACTTATCATTGCAGAGTTTATTTCAGAAGTTTCACCAGAACATACTGAGCTGCTAGTAGTTCGTTTCCAGGTGGCGACTTGGGTTGGAGAATGTGGAAAATCCTATACAGTATAATGTATGGAGAGCTCTTATTACTGAGATTAAGCAGATTACAAATAGAATAAAGTATGGGGTGGTGTGTGTAACGAGAAGTTTACACTTCCGAGGTGTTAGATGCTACATATCCAGGGGGTTTATGGCGATACTGAAGGATTACGGCCAGTTGCACAAGTAAACAAGAAAGTATTAGGGCAAGAGGCTTGCATCTAAAACTACGCCACTCTGTCACGCCTCTTGCTACTTGTCCCTGAACAGGGCTGCTCCAGCTCACCCACGGTCGGTAGGCACCCAGCTAGCCACCACCAAGACCAGGACACCCGCCTGCAGCTCCTTGGAAGCTGCTTGTCCCTGATCAGGGCTGCTCCAGCTCACCCACAGTCGGCCGGCACCCAGCCAGCCACCGACCAAGACCAGGACACCCACCTGCAGCTCCTTGGAAGGTACGGGACAGCGCAGCCAATTGGAACCCGGGTGCTTCCAGCAAACCCACAATGATTGGCAGGAGTTTTCCCCTGCTATAGACACCTGCCACTTTGTTAGATTTTCGATAGAACTAAGCACGTTTCAACTGTGTTATTAGGAGTTTTTCAACTGTATTAGCTGGATTGTAATTTCTACTACTGTTTTAAAGTGCTTACACCTCTTCTGTCTGACTGCTCTTCCTGCAGCCCCCAATCCAAGCACTCTGCCTTGGTGCTGATAAGTCTAACTACAGACCTGCCACTAGAGGGATTCTTGGTCTTCTACATAAATCACTGTATTCATTTGTGGGCAATATGGCCTGCATTATCATTCTACTTCTTTCCCGGTTCTGCTACAAGGGGACTTGAGTCTGAAGGGTGGATGGCCACTAACTAAGCTGCTCCTGCTCTCCTTGTTCCCCTTTCTGCTGTATTTTCTCATCTAGGTTTTAAGTGAGTACCTAGGTGGGCAAATTTCTTGCCTAGAATATATTGCACTAATACAAATCCGAGACCACTCAATCTGGGACCATGCTCTCCTTATTGTGTTTTATTGCTCCTAAGGTGCAGAGTTTTCAGCAATACAGTGCAATTCAAGTACCTCAATGCAATTCAGTTCTCCAATGTATCTTATCAATACTTAATGTTATAACAGTCTACCGTGCGAGACACTGTCATTCTCCTCTCCCCTTTAGCCTATTCCACCTCCCCGATTAGCCTACACCCTTACCTCTCTCACTATGTCTACCCAAGCACTTGCATTGATCACGATCAACTGTCATTCCAGTGGTGCCGCCTCTTGAGCAGCACGATATGGGTTGCCGTGAAGAAATAAAAAAGCAGTCTCCATTCTTATAAGCTCCTTAAAGAAAGTTACACTTCTGCTTCTTCTCTGCTCAGGAAATGTGGAGCTCAACCCTGGCGCTCCCCCCTTACAACTTACTTCACCTATCGATTTTGCTGAGGCCACAGGTCTCAAAATGATGATGGTCAACATTTTAAGCCTGCCTAAAAACTTGTACAGCTGCAAGCCTGGGCTGCACACGTTAACCCAGCTATCATAATAACTGAGTCGTGGTTAAAAAGACGAATACTGATCAACAAATATCACTGCAGGGCTACAATTTATTTAGAGCAGATAGAGTCTAGAAGCGGGAGTGTGGCTATCTCGCCAAATCTAAGTACTTGGCCACAATATTGGTTGCAAATCTCTAGCCAAGGAATTTGAGTTAGTTTGCATGAGCCTTCATCTCTCCTCCTCGAATGTATCACTATCCTAGGTGGCTATAGACCCCGTCTGGTGGTGATGAAGTCCTTAATCTTTTGAAATCCATGTTCGTAAATGCAAAAACTGAAACAATATTTCTAGGAGATCTAAATATGGACTGGCTGTCGCCTAAATCACACGGCCTCAAATCCCTTTGTGACGAGCTAGGTCTTGGGCAATTAGTCAGTGAACCTACTAGGAACAACACTCTAAATACTGCCAACAGTTCCATTCTAGATGTGGTACTAACCACCCATCCACACAAAATATCTCATTTGGCAGTGTTTCACAATGACTTGAGCGAAGATCTCAAATTAAGGCCCGTCCGCAACCCATCTTTATAACAAAAAGATCCTTTCGCAAATTCAGTGCAGTAAACTTCCTATTTGACCTGAGCATGATCAGATGGCAAGATCTTTACTTAGCCAAAGATGTCAACAAGGCAGCTTGCATCCTTAATGACAAACTCACTACAATAATAAATAAGCATGCCCCTTTCATCAAAGTAAGGGTACGGAACAGTTCCAACCCCTGGTTCACCTCGGATCTCAAGGCAGCCCTTATAGCTCGAGATAAGCTCTGGGCTAAGCTAGACATTCAAAGAATCTTGGATTGGCAGGCCTTTAGAACAGGCAGGAATAACTGTGTGAAAAACTTGCTCTGCTAAAGCTAACTATATATTTCTACTCTCTAACAAGCTAAAGGTAACCCTCATAAAATATGGAAGACTATCAAAGCTAGAAAGGATGGCCCATGGGCCCCTCTGGCCCAACAAAGATAGTTGCAAGTGGCAAGATTGTGAAAACAGGTCCCTAATCCTGGAGGAACTTAACTCCCACTTTGCCACAGCTGGATTAGCTTTGACTCGTCACCTTATGCTGGTGCTGCGGTGAGCCAGCATACCCCTCCGCCACATCTAGTCCTGCACCCAGCCTTCCAACTGCGAGATAACTATAAAGTAGAAGATTCTCTTCTTAACTTAGACACCAAAAAAGCGGAGGGCGATGGCTTGGAACCCTTTTTCCTAAGGTCAGGCTACGCCCATCTCACTGCCCCAATTCTCCACATCTTCAATCTTTCCATTACATCTGCTACTGTGCCGTCCTGCTGGAAATCGGCACGTATCCTCCTCTATTTAAATCTGTGACCCATGCGATGTAAACAACTATAGGGCTATCTCCATATTGCCTATCCTTTCTAAAGTTCTCGAAAAACTGATCCATATTCAGTTAAAATCTCACTTGAAACCTTCTCATTAACCCAGCTCAATCTGGCTTCGGGCTAAGCATAGCACAATCACTGCACTAGCAAAAGTAACCAATGATTGGATCTCTGCTATAGATGCTAAAAGGTAACTGGTGCAGTCTTTTGGACCTCAGCAAAGCTTTTGATACTGTTGATCACAAACTATTAGTCAATTGCTTTGCAAAGTTGGGTGCCACATACCACCCAGTGGTTCTCTAGCTACCTAACTGGAAGATTCCAAAAGTAAAGCGGAAGAGCTTTTCTGCTGCCTTGCCAGTTGCAAGAGAGTCCCCAAGGATCCCTCTTATGCCCTATCTTGTTTTCTCTGTACATTAATGACTTAGATGCTAACATATCTCGTCCAATCTGCACTTTTTGCAGATGATACTGTGTTGTATACTTCTGGCTCATCGTTATCTGAAGTCAAAGGAGTGCTTCAAGCCAACTTCGCACAACTTAAGCATAATCTAATAAAGGCAAAGCTTCTGCTCAATGCTAAGAAGACTAAAGCGATGATATTCTCCCGCAGTGCTGTCTCAGGCCCCCCCAATACCCTTGCCCAAAACTTCATTGTCACCACGCTAAACGAGCCTCTGGAAGTTGTAACCAAATGGTATCTGGATCGACAATAAATTATCTTTCAGTGACCACGTCGAAGATGTCTCTAGAAGGTTAAAAGCAAGGTTAGGTTTTTCTACAGAAATAGGCCCTTTTCCCCTTGAGAGCTTGAAACAAAGCATACAGGCCACTTTTCTCCCCTACTCGACTATGGCGATGTAATCTATTCCTCCACCACTCTTGCAAATCTAAGTAAACTGGACATCCTTTATCACCATGCGTTACGGTTCATTACCAACTCCCTTACCGTTCGCGCCCACTGTGACATATATGCAGCTGTTGGTTGGACATCCCTTACTACTAGATGCCTGCTCCATGGTGGGCTATGGACTCTTAAACTGCTCCTGCAGAAATTGCCAAGCTATCTCTTCCCTTATTAGTATCTCACATAGTGCATACTCGTTAAGAAAATCTGACTTTATTATGCTTGACATACCAGGGCGGACTTCCTTTGGTAAGCGTGCTATTGCATATGCCCTTCCTCCATTTGGAAGCAATTACAAACCGTACTGAAACTAACTAGCACAGTTTCAATAAACTTCCACAAATCGCTAAGTTCAGCCAAAATAAAAGACACCTGTAACTGTCATTAAGTCTCTTCCTTCCCTATGTGTGCCATATTTATCCACTGGTAAGGTATAATTGATTTGTCATATTAACTGCTTTCCCTTCCCCTTCTACTCCTGGCTTTATCTTTGCTTACGCTCCACTGCTACTCTATCAAATCACTCCTCCTCCCCCATATCAGTTGTAGACTGTTGTTTGTTCTAGCTGCCAAAATACTGTATATGTATTGCACACACCAGTCATCATGTTTCATTTATCAGTATGCAACCTGTAAGTCGCTTCCTATCTCATATCAATGTTTACCACCTGCGGTCACCCTATGTGGTACCCTTGTATGTATATCCAGCCTGTATCATGTAACGTGCATTTCATGTATATACCGTTATTACCTATCTGTGTTTGTACTTTAGGGGCCAGCTATTCAAAAGGGTTGCGCCATACGCAACAGGGTTGCGCATGCTCAAGTCCTAAATTGTGCCATTCTGCGATATTCAGCAGGAGGCAGTTGCGCCACTGAAAACAGGCTGAGCAACAGCGCAATGTAAATGATTGCATGCTCAACTGGAGGGGGAGGAACCATGCATAAACTGCACAGCCCGATATTCAGCCGGGCTGTGCAGAGTTGTGCCGGCGCAACCCCCAACCTAAGCCTGCAGGACCTTGAGCCAAAAAAAAAAGGCTTAAGTCGAGGGCCACCCACAGGTGAGCTGCTGTATTGCAGGGCGCAACACAGCAGCTGCCATGTCTGGCTAACTCAATCCCTGTGCTTCGCCCCCGGCAGCCCGATTCGGGCATAGTGTACTCCCCACCAGCCCGATCGCGGGCATCAATGTAGCCCCCCTCCGTTCCATCCCTGGTGGTCAGTGGACTGAAATGCCCGATCACGGGTGCTATGTTTAAACCCCCTCCCGTTCCATCCCTGGTGGTCAGTGGACGAAATGCCTGATCGCAGGCAGAAAGTAAACCAAACACCCCCAAATCCCCCCTGTGCCTTGTCGCAGGCGAGGAAAGCGGAACCCCACCCGACCATCTCCCTGGTGGCTAGTGTCCCCACCCACCCCACGAAGGCCCCACCAGCTCCCCGGCCAGGCGGCGGCATCCCACCGCCCGACTGACTGCTTCGGTAGACTCTCGCGCCCGATGGTGCAGGCAAAGGCCAATGGGCGTGCATCCAATAAATCATGACAGTCAGATTTGTGAATGAATCATTCACAAATCTGGACTGTCATGTCTGGTATGGGCTGCACGCTTGATGGCTCTTGCCTCTGCCAATGGGCGTGCAACCGAGGGCAGCTTGGCGAGTGGGATGCTGCCAAGAAGCGAAGATGGTGGGCAACTTACGTGAGTGAAATAAGAAAGGACACCAACCAGAAATATTTAGAGGGTTCCATTACATTCTGCCAGCGATCAGCATTAGATCACTGGACCACCAGGAAGATATTCGGGGTGGGGTGAGCTCAATTACCTGCCGCGATCGGGCAAGAGATGTTTGAGGGAGTTCATTACTTTCTGCCAGCGATCGGGCATTTCGATCCACTGGACCACCAGGGATATGTATGGGGGAGGGTTTTAAACACCGCCCGCAATCGGGCATTTCGGTCCACTGGACCACCAGGGATATGCACGGAGGAGGTGGGGAGCCACATTGCTGCCCGCGATCGGGCTGCAGGGTGCTTCGGTCCCCGACGGCTGCTGCCTGGCAGGGCGCCAGGCGCAAGTCCTCGGGGATCGGCACACCTACATGCTAATGGCATGCAAATGGGGCCATAATCAGATGCAAATGGCCCCCCCTGCGCCTTGCATGAATTATGGCCCCATTTGCATGTCACCTTTTGAATATCGTGATTTTGCACATGGCGCAATGGTACTTGCCCACCGCAAGTTGAATGCTCCACTCTGACAACTTGCGGTGGCGCAAGTTCCACTGCGCCATGCACAGTGGCTGTGGCTGGGGGGTGATATTCAAAGGAGTTGCCAAATAGCGCAACTCCTTTGACTATCGTCCCAGCCACACCCCTCTTGTAACTATTTTCGCTAGCGCAGGGCTTGCGCCTCAGAATGACGCAGTTTGAATATCCGGCCCTAAGTGTTTATGTCACAGGACCTCCTTGTGAATGAGCTTGCTCAATGGAGTTTTCCTGTAATGAACTTGAACTCTTCCCGTCTATGCCTGAGTCACCGAACAGTTCATAGAATGTCATATAATAGTTATAGTAATGTACAGTACAGTGTGTGTAAAGTACCACATTGGGGGGGGGGCGCCGCCACAGAAGATATAAACAGTCCACTAAACAACAGAAGAAACATAGAATTTGACGGCAGATTAGGACCGCTTGGCCCACCCAGTCTGCCCATTTCCCTAGCTACTGGATAAGCTGCAGATCCTAGTTAACTAGCAGCCTACTTCTTTGTACCGCCACCCCCTAGAATTGCCTTATGACTGTCCCATGCATGTTTGATGATATTTGGGGAATACATAGCAACAATAATTTAACTTCTGGGATGGAGCGCCCCCCACACACACAGAAGAAAGAACAAACAAATATTGTGTTGGTTATTTAATAAAAAAAAAAAAATAAAGTCTAAATATTGATTGCTTCTTTCTTCTGTGGGGGCACTTTGCCCCTCCCCCCGTCCTCATTGGTTATTCGGTAATATGGTATCCAAGATAAAAATAATTTCTCTGCATTTACTGTCACGCCTGCTGTGTTAGTGGTGATTGTGTAGAAAGTGCATGCACTTTCACTAGCTCTCAGGCTGTTTTCACTTGCTCGCGCAGCTTCAAGGTGCACATTACCGTGAAGTCTCTGAAAGCCCCTCAGCGACTCGATCTGGCCGTAATCCTTCAGTATCGCCAAATATATGGGGTGGTGTGTGTAAACTCATAAGTTTACAACCCCTCCCCCCCATGTTAGATGCTTTAATAAAGCCGGCGATACTGGGGATTACGGCCAGATCATGTCGCTGCACAGCTTTCAGAGACTTCACGGTAATGTGTATCTTGAAGCTGCGCAAGTGAGTGAAAACAGCCAGAGAGCTAGTGAAACTGCATGCGCTTTCTACACAATCACCACTAACACAGCAGGCGAGACAGTAAATGCAGAGAAATTATTTTTATCTCGGATACCATATTACCGAATACAGAATAACCACTGAGCACGCAGGGGTTGCTCTCACAGAAGAAGAAAGAAGCAATCAATATTTAGACTTTGGTTATTAAAAAAAAAAATGACAATATTTGTTTGTTCTTTCTTCTGTGGGGGTGGTGCTCCACCTTCTCCCCGGTCCTAGAAGTTGTTATTGTTGCTATGTATTCCCCGAATATCATCTTTCTTTGTTTAGTGGACTTTTATATCTTCTGTGTGGGCTCTACCCCCACCCCAGGTCCAATGTGGTACTTTACACACACTGTACTGTACATTAGTATAACTATTATATGACTATTCTATGAACTGTTTGGTGACTCGGGAAGAGGCGTGACAGAGTGGCGTGTTTAGATGCAAGCCTCTTGCCCTAATACTTTCTTGTTTACTTGTGCAACTGGCCGTAATCCTTCAGTATCGCCATAAACCCCTCGATATGTAGCATCTAACACCTTGGAAGTGTAAACTTCTAGATTACACACACACCACCCATACTTTATTCTATTTGTGATCTGCTTAATCTCAGTATTTGTACTTGCCATAATACATTCTTGCTTACTTGCGCAACTGGCCGTAATCCTTCAGTATCGCCATATATTTTATTTTATATAATTGCTGGGTCCCCCTTATTTGTCTTAGCGAGTATATAAAATACTAGGCGTTCTGGAGCAGCCGGGCCCCGGTTCCATTTTTGGTCGGATCTCACATTTTCATTGTGTGAGATTTTAAACTTAAAAATTTTATCCACCATATGTGCAAAATGACTTGGTTTTAAAATGACTTCCCGCTGAGTTCTGGCGGTTGAGTTGAAGGCGAGAAGGCAGGAGAGCAGTTGGGAAGTGAGGAACTGCGGTGGGCGCATGCACAGAAGGAAAACCATGTGTGTTTGCCATAATAAACACTACTTTATTGTGGCAACTTTTATAGCCTGGTTTCCGTATGGGGAAAAAGGGGAGACCCATTAATTATAACCTTGTTAGGTCATATCACTGTTAACCCCTCTTGACTATGTCATATCAACGGTATAACAATTAATGTTCCGTAAAATAATTCAGTTCGTGATTACACAATCTTAGCAGCCCATGCACTATTAAATATAATGTATGGTCTTTGGTTAACAACCGCACTGAAAACACTTCTTGAGGTTGCCATGACATCTGAAAACCTCTCGAGCTGCGCTCTTGAGGTTTACAATGATGTCATTGTAACCCGTCGAAGTGTTTACAGCATGGTTATTAACCAAAAAACATACATTATTCTGTTGTTATGCTATGAGTATATCATCACTCTATAATGTATGGTAAGCGCCTATTAACCACCATAATCGGCAGTCGCACAGCTTTGTTATGCACTGTTTAGAATTTTAAAAGTTGTTAACCACACTTCAGAACTTCCAAACAGTGGCATAAAAAAAAAGAATGCACCAGAGTGCCGTAATTCTCACACGTAGAATGCAAACAGTGTTGTTTTTTTTTTTGACAATACTCTATGAAAGATAATGGCTGGGGATTGGGTGACAACCACGCTGAAATCACCTCTCGTGGTTGCTAGGGCTATAGTAAACCTCTCGAGCTGCGCTCTCGAGGTTTACCATGTTGCCCTAGCAACCACTTGAGGTGATTACAGCGCGATTATCACCCGATCCCCAGCCATTATCCTCTATGTTAACCCTTTTTGAGTATGTCATATCAGTGGTATACCAAAATGGAATACACACGACATTCAGTGTTCCATTTTTTTTTCTTTAGAATGGTGGTCGCTAGTAGTTGTAAGCATTTGAAACTGAAATTCTAGGGACATGGATATGTTGTTCATCCACACTTATTGGCAGGTTCCTTGCCGCTTTAAATCTTGCGGAAGGTCTTCAAGTGGCCCTCCACCCACCGGGTGGTAAAACTCTGTTCCGCCCCATGGCGCCAGATCTTCCCTTACCGCTTGGAAGCTCAAGTTCCCTCCTTAACGCTCTGCGTATAAGACTGGTTCTTAATTCTTGAATTTTGAAATTAAAAGTTTTTTGTAAAGACTTCAGTCTTCTCTCTCCACGCGCCGGGCCGCGATGGACAAATTGACTCGGTTTCGAGATGCCCTTGGCGGGCAGAAGATGTCTCAGACGGATCCGCACTCACGCGTGCCTACTGCTTAGGCCTTGAGCACGACCCGCAGGCTTGCGACCTGTGCTCTTTTTTTTCGGTCTACGTCCTCGAAGACCGTGCTGCCCGTTTACAGCTGGGGCGTCCCGAGAAAAGATTTCCTCCGGTTAAGTCAAAAGAGGCCCGGTCGGCGGTGTCCGGCGGTGGGCTCGGCAGATTAGCTCGAGCAGATGATCGCCCTCGAAGAGGAGGCGGCGCGGGCCGCTTCTACCTCGGCTGCGGCATTTGCCCCGCTTTCTCTCGGTGCCTCGTATTCGGCTTCTTTTAAGGAGCTTTGTCTGACCCTCTCGACGAAAGGTGAGGGTCCAACTTCTTCTGGACCTTTTTCTCGGTCCAAAAAGAGAGACAAGAGTAAGTCTCAACGTCGACGCTCTTGGGAGCGGGAAAGATCCCCCTTCCCTAGTTGTCGACTTCGGTCGACCCCCTCGGCTTAGGCCACTAGCTTCACAGTGTCCCCGTCAGGCCAGTTGACAGAGACTCCCGTCGACGTGGTTGAAATTTTTCCCGACCCGTTGGACGGGTTGTCAGCTGGAGAAGCGGCGAATCCCCGGTTCCCCGGTGGGAGTTGAGGATCCCGTCGGCTCGTCTGTGCCTCCGGTTCCGGAGCCTTCGGTGGAATCGTCCGAGCCGAGGGGAGTGCCGATTCCCCGCGACACCTCCCCACACCGTCCTCGGCCTAGCCGAGGTTCTCGGTCTCTGACGTCTTCGCGGTCCAGCCGATCCCGCCGCCAGGTGGTCTCGCACCGGCAAGCGGGCGCCGCTGGCCATTCTCTTCCTCGGACGAGGGAGGCTTTAGCGCAAGTTGCGTCGGAGGTATGAGGAACTCATGTGGCAACAGCTCCTTCTGACCGGGAATAAGCCGACGCCGTCGTCTTCCCCGGCCATTAAGTGGCTGTCACCGGAGCGGCCGAAACAACCCCTCGTTTTAGCCGAGGAGCCTGTTCCCAGGCCGGTTGTTTGGCCAATTCCAGCTGCCCCACCGATTCCGGTGGAACCTCCACCTCCACAGCCGTTATTTGGGCTCCGACCAAAAATTCTCGGTCAGCTCAGGGACTGCCCCATAGGCTGTCTGTCACCCTCACTCCCGATAGACCTCGGCAGGTGGAGGGTGGCTCAGGCCTGAGGCAGCTCTTTGAGGACTCTTCCGAGTCCGAGGATGATTCCTCCCTTTTCTCCAAGCGAATGGACTTGGAATCCTCAGGAGGACAGTCGGTGGACGATAGCCCTTCGTCCTTCCTAGGATTGCTTTGGCTCATCTGAGTCCACCGGGATAAAGCTCGAACCCGTTTCTAAACGGGCCAGGTATCCCCTCACGGAGATTCTGGACCGAGGGCATTCCCCTACGGAGGCCTTTCCAGTGGCCGAGGCCATAGTGGGTCCGGCCTTGGAGCTCTGGCAGCGCCCTGCTTCCTGCTCTGCGCCTTGGCCAGGATGGCCAGGAAGTATCCCAGTCCTACTGGTTCCCTGTCCGGTTTTGGAACACCCCTCTGCTGAGGGGTTGGTTACCGACAGCGTTTTCCGGCGTGCCGGGAAAGCCAGGGATGTGGACAAACCTCCCGACAAGGAATCCAAGAAATTGGATTATGCCGGGCGAAAAGTCTATGCTGCGTCCTCTCTCGGCCTTCGTCAGGCCAGTTCGGCCGTCCTCATGGCACATTTTTCTCATGCCCTGTTGGGCTCCCTGGATGAGGTCGTCCCTCATCTTCCCGCGGATCTGCAGACTACAGTCAGGCAGGTGCGGGACCAGGACAGGACAGTGGCCAAACAGCAGCTCCAGACTGCTTTAGACATTGGGGACTCATGTGCCAGGTCTGTGGCGGCCGAGTGGCCTATGCGTCGTCAGGCTTGGCTGAGATATCCACCTTTACCGGATACCCAGCACAAGTTGGCGGATGTTCCCTTTTTGGGGACTGACCTCTTCGGCCCTGGGGTGGAAGGTCACCTGCAGAGGATCGAGAAGTCCAACGCTACCTTGGACTCGGTCTCTTCCGCTCAGGACAAAGGCCGCAAACCACAGCCCAAGCCCTTTCATCCTTCTGCGCCCCCGGCCCAGCAACGTCAGGGCCAGCAGGCTCGGGCTTGGCATCCCAAACCCAAGCCCGGAGCTTCCTCCAACAGGAAGCAGGGAGGTAAGGGCCAGGAGGTCCCTCGGCGGTCCCTCCTCCAAGCCTGCCCAGTGACGGGCTGAGGGTATCGCCCCAACCCCGTCACCTCACCCCAGGTTCCCCGTGCGGGGACGGCTCCGGCACTTCCTTTCCGCCTGGTCCGTTATTACCATGGACAGGTGGGTACTGGAGGTGGTGGGAAAAGGCCTGCCTCTAGAATTCGAGCAGGCCCCGCCCTTCAGAGCCATCGCACCTCGGGGGGCCTCGGGGTCTGCAGCCTCACTGTCGGCTCGTCGGGCCGACATCGCTTTCCTCCTCCAAAAGGAGGTGATCAGGGAGGTAGCGGACTCTCCCTCAGACCCAGGGTTTGTGTCCAGGTACTTCCTGGTTCTGAAACGGACGGGGGGCTGGCGCCCCATTCTCTACCTACACGACCTGAATAAGTTCCTAAGGTCTCGAACCTTCAGGATGGTCACTCTGGCTCAGATAATATCATCTCTGGAACACGGCGTGTGGTTCTGCTCTCTGGACCTGCAGGACGTGTTCTTTCACGTCCCTATCTGTCCGTCACATCGGAGATTCCTTCGCTTTCGAGCGGAGGGATCCCTCTTCGAGTTCCGAGCGATGCCCTTCGGCCTGTCTCCAGCTCCCAGGGTCTTCACCAAATGCATTGCAGTGGTGACAGCTTTCCTGCGGCGCCGAGGGGTCCGGATGTACCCTTATCTGGACGACTGGCTGATAGCAGCCCCTCCAGGCAGGAGGTGGAGCGGTCCAGAGATCTGGCCCTCCAGGTTTGCTCTCAAGTCGGCCTTCTCATCAACGAGGCCAAGTCGGAACTCGAGCCGAAGCAGGTGATTCTGTTTATCGGGGCAGAGCTCGACTCTCTTCGAGCCAGAGCACGGCTCCCGGCGGACAGGGCCGAGGTTCTTACCTCCTTTGCCCAATCATTTCTGGTTGGGCAATTGCGCCCTTCCCGGGACTTTCTGCATCTCCTGGCGGCCTGTACCAGCGTGGTCCGTTGGGCACGCTGGCGCATGCGCCCCCTTCAGTGGGGACTGGCCAGCCAGTGGTCACAACGCTGCGATCCATTGGACCAGCTAGTGATGGTGACCCAGGAGATGTGGAACGCTCTCCCGTGGTGGACCGTTCCATCTCATCTGCAGGAGGGCATCCGCTTGTCCCGCCCGAGCCGGCCGGTCTCTCTATCGACCGATGTTTCTCTGATGGGTTGGGGTGCCCATCTGGGGAACACCGACGACGGCTCTGGTCCCGCGGAGTCCCGATGCCACACAACCTGCTGGAGCTCCGCAGCGTCCGCCTAGCTCTCACCGCCTTTGCTCCGTTTCTCCGGGGTCAAGTGGTCCGAGTCCAGACGGACAATACCACGACCATGTACTACCTAAACCGCCAGGGCGGGACGCGTTCCATGCTTCTGTGCAAGGAAGCTCTCCGCATTTGGTCAGTCGTGCGCAGCCTGGAGGCGGATCTCCTAGCCATTCATGTGGCAGGAGCCTCCAACACCCTGGCCGATGCCCTGAGCCGGATAGGGGCTGCATCTCACGAGTGGTCTCTCCTGCCGGAGGTAGTACAAGATTTGTTCTCCCACTGGGGCACACCTCAGGTGGACCTGTTTGCCTCCAGGGAGAACGCGAAGCTGAGGCTGTTTCATGCCCGCCCCCCTCAGCAGGGCTCGCTGCAGGGGGATGCCTTCTCGAGGCTGTGGACCCCGCCTCTTCTCGCTTTTTCCCCATTTCCCTGATTCACAAGGTGCTTCTCAAGGCAAGGAGGGACAAGGCGCAGGTGATTCTGATAGCCCCAGACTGGCCCCGCCGTTCTGGTACCCAGATCTCCTCAGCCTCAGCTCCAGGCTCCCAGCTCGCCTGGACCTGCTCTCAGTCAATCAGGAAGGTGTTCCATCCGACCTTCAATCCCTGCACCTGACGGCCTGGTTCCTGAGCTGCTAGAGTTCCAGGCCTTGGGTCTTTCCGACGAGGTCCTCAATGTTGTTGAGGCGTCCCGTAGGAGTCGCAATGGAAATGCTGTGCCTTCAAATGGAGAGATTTTCATTTGGTGTCAGGCAAGGGCTTGGACCCTTCCTCCTGTCCTTTGTCAAGCATTTTGACTATTTATGGTCCCTTTCTAGTCAAGGGCTTAGGGTCGACGACCCTAAAGGTGCACCTGTCAGCCATCTCTGCTTATCGGGGGCCGGGAGCAGTCGGTGGCGTAGGAGAAGGTGATCTGGTGCTTTTCAAAGGCCTTGATCACATTTCCTCGGTGCGAACCTCCACCTCCGTGGGATTTACTGCTGGTACTGGCAAAGCTCATGGGCAAGCCATTCGAACCAATGCACAGGTGTGAACTCTCTCACCTGTCGTGGAAGACCGCCGCCTTGGTGGCTATCACGTCAGCCAGAAGGATGGGAGAACTCCAGGCGCTCTGCATTGAGTCTCCTTACCTGGTCTTCCACAGGGACAAGGTTGTCCTGCGCCCCCACCCGGAATTCCTTCCGAAGGTGGTGTCGGAGTTTCACCTTAACCAGGTGTTGACTCTGCCGGTGTTCTACCCCAGTCACACCTCGGAGGCCGAATACAGGCTCCATACTTTGGACCCTAGAAGGGCGCTCGCTTATTATAAGGAGCGCACGGCTGAAATTCGGGGAGAGGTTCGCCAGCTGTTTGTCACCTACGCTGAAGCCGCACCTGGCAAACCTGCAGCCAAGCGGACGATAGGCAGGTGGGTCACCTCCTGCATAGATCTCTGCTACAAGTTGGCGGGCATGGAGCCTCCCAGAGGGATAAGAGCTCATTCTACCAGTCATACTGCTGCATCGGTGGCTGCTTCCAATCTGCAGGGCTGCTACCTGGAAGTCAGCACACACCTTTATTACCCATTACCACATCGACCTTGAGTCATGCCGGGATGCTGGTTTTGGGGCCTCGGTTCTCCAGTCTTTATTCTCTAAGTAGGGGTGTCGCTTGCCCCTCCTCCGGAGAACTGCTAGAGTCTGCCAATAGTGTGGATGAACAACATATCCATGTCCCTGGAGAATAGAGATTACTCACCTGTAACAGGAGTTCTAGGAATGGTATATAGTTGTTCATCCACCACATTCCTCCCTCCCCGCTCGGACGCGACAACCTGAGCTTCCAGCGGCCAGATCTACGCCATGGGGCGGAGCGAGAGTTTTACCACCGGTGGTGGGAGGTGCCAGCTGAAGACCTTCCGCAAGATTTAAAGCGGCAAGGAACCTGCCAATAAGTGTGGATGAACAATATACCATTCCTAGAACTCCTGTTCAGTGAGTAACCTGTATTTACATCTCCCCCAAAAATCTTTGACGAGGAACAGTCCACTCAGGATGCAATCTGCTTCATGCAGCGGCCGACTAGTATCCATGGTGGCTACGTGGTGATTACACAATCTTGGTAGCCCAAACTATACAGTGTATAGCTTTTGGTTAATAACCACACTGAAACTCAAGTTTTCAATGATGTCATGGCAACCTCTTGAAGTGTTTACAGCATGGTTATTAACCAAAGACCATATATTATCCTCTATATCAAAGAGCATAATCAAAATTAAAGAGAAACGAGATATAGGTGCTAGAACTCCTCTTACATAGCTATGAATAGAAGGAAGCTGATTGTTGGGGCAAAATTCGGGTGGTGGAAAGGTGGAAGAAAGTCATGCAGGAGGGTGAATAATAGTCACGAGGTAGAGACTTTAAGGAGTAAGCAGAAGAGCAGAGTGAATTGATGAAGGGAGGACCAGAGTTTAGGAAAGCAGTATGAGAAAGCAGATTGATCAGTAAAAGATTTTCTAGGTGGAATAGTGAGGCGATATGAAGTATTATTGTGTATAGTGTTAATGGGAAGCTGAGATCGAGGATAAGAGGGATGTAAGGTTAGGAGGGAAGGGACCAGAGCCAGATTTTAGCATAAAGGAGCCAGGCACAGTGGGAAAGGCAGCTAGCATCAAGAGAGGGGAGAGAAAGGGCAGAGTAGAATGCGCAGTAGTGGGTATGAGAGGAACAGTCTAAAGCAAAATGACAAAAAGTGGAAAAGGGAGTCCAGTTTAGATTTTCCTAAAGCATTTGTGTGTGTGTGTGTGTGTGTGTGTGTGTGTGTGTGTGTGTGTGTGCCCATCATTTTCTCCCCATGTTTATTGCAGAGTCCTGGTCTCCAATACTGTTACAGTTACTGCAGTTGAGGGACTTCAGGTCAACAGCTAAGAAAAGGTGATCCTTAAGGAAAGGGTGGTAGGTTTCTAGAGGGAAAACTGTTTTCCAAGACAAGGGCAGCACAGGGTTATGGATGGGAGATCCTGCCAGACTAATTTGATTTATTTCTTTGACTAGGTGACAAAACCAGTGGCCTTAGGGTCAAGCAGTTGATGTCCTGTACTTAAACTTCAGAGAGGCCTTTGACTTTGTGCCCCATAGGAGGTTGATCAGACAAATGGAGGATCTCTGGGTGGGAGAAACTCACCGGATAGGTGGTAGCTGGCTGAGAGAGCGGGGCACTGTGAGCCAAGAAGTCACAGCAGGGGTCGCACAGGGCTTAGTGCTTGATCCGTGTTTAATAGATTCAGTAACTACATTGGAGATGGCATAAAAGGCAAGATTTGCCTGTTTGCAGACACCAACCTCTGGGAGGGTGGATGGATACAGGACCTAAAAAGATTGGGACAAGCTTTAGAGGTAGTTGGGGAATACAGCAACCTGAGTTAAGTGTAAGTGCACAAAGAACCTGAGGCTGGAGTAAAGCCTTGGAGCAGTCCTGGTAACCTGATCTGAAGAAGCGAGAGAGACTTTGTGGGGGTGATACTTGAACCACTCGTTGCATGCAGGAAGGTGGCAGCAAAGGCCAGTCAGTTGGTGGGCTGCTTTGTGTTTTGGGGAGGCACTAGCCGGTGGAAGTTGTATTGAAACTGTACAGATCATGGCTGTGGCCATACTTGGAAGTAGTGTGCACACTGACATTCCTGTGCTAGATGCAGTTCAGAGGATGGCTAAAATGGTTAAGGAACATCCGGGCAAGACATGAAGAGAGGCTAAAGGACCTGAACATGTACGCCCCTCTCGGTCAACAAGATGAACAGTCTTAGTGGAAGCAAAACTACTGGGGGTCATGAGGTGTTATTTTTTATTCTTATTCTTTTGTTTACAGAGAGGGTGGTTGCAGGATGGATTGTGCTCCCTGAGAAGGTAGTCCCACTAGAGAGTGAGTGGATGCAGGGTATGCTGAAAAAATTGATTAGCTGTTTGTGCACTAAAGTGTTAAATCGGCTGTGAAAGTGCACAGCACTTGCACAGAATTGTTAGCAAATATTAGTTTAATTCTGTCTACTGTGTCATGGACTCGCTTAAAAAAAAAAAAAAAAAAAGTTAGATTTTTCTGGACAGACCCCCAACACTTGGTATGGGTAGAGGATTACAGAGCATGCGTAGCATACCAGTATAGCCTATGCTAGTTGTGCTACTTGGGGTAGGTGTCTAAACTGGTTTTAAAACTTAAATTGCTAGCCCTTGATCTCAGATGAGTAGACGGTCTTGCAGGATTTGTTGCACAGCCCCCTTTGGCCAGCTGACTGACCTATCTGTACACCCTGATGTGGTGGGCATGGCCCAGGATTGCTCTCATATCTAGGGGTGTTGCAGTGGCACAGCTCACCAGGAGTCCCCTTGCAAATATTTTGAGCACTGGCTACAACACTCTCTGGTAGCCACAGGGCACTAGCTGGTAATCATAAACGCCCAGCACTCGGGATTGCAGTTCATCCACTTGTCATTACTGGGTTGACGTTGGGTATTTCATTGGGCTTCACTCTTTGGATTATGCCAGGATTTGTTGCACAGCCCCCTTTGGCCAGCTGACTGACCTATCTGTACACTGATGGTGGGCATGGCCCAGGATTGCTCATGTCTAGGGGTGTTGCAGTGGCACAGCTCACCAGAGTCCCCTTGCAAATATTTCGAGCACTGGCTACAACACTCTGGTAGCCACAGGGCACTAGCTGGTAATCATAAACGCCCAGCACTCGGGATTGCAGTTCATCCACTTGTCATTACTGGGTTGACGCTGGGTATTTATTGGGCTTCACTCTTTGATTATGCCAGCTCACAAAGACACCCTATATGTCATCTATAAATACAGTAATTGCAGTAATGCCTGAGGCCCAGGCTTGCATCTGCATAGTGGTCCCACTGCATGGCGTGTCCCAGTCCACACAGTGGAGACATGATAGAAACATTCAGAAACCTCAAGGTACAGGAGGGTGACCTATTAAACAAAAAGAGATGCTCAAGAATGAGGAGGCATGATATGAAGCTGAAAGGGGGGTTGAGGAAATATTTCTTCATGGAAAGGGTGGTGGACGTCTGGAACAGCCTCCCAGCAGAGGTAGTGGGTTCCAAATGGTAACTGGTTTCAAACATGCATGGAATAGACTCTGGGACATTTTGTAACAGGGCTGGGGAGTAGGGCGGAGATCATTTGGATCTGTGGTAGCATAGTGGGTAGGGACTTTAGAGCAGACTAGGTGGGCCAAGAGGTCCTTTCTGCTGACAGTTTCTGTGGTTACAGCTGCTCTGTCCCTGGTTCAGTCTGGCTCCATACTTGGCCAGGCGGCGTGTCCTCATTCTTTATAGATTAATACACATCTACAACTTAGATGTGTGCTGGAAGATACTTTTAACACAGTATTGGCTGAATGGTTCACTGGCAGCCCTAATGCCTAGAGTTTCATCAGCTTCAAGAACCACCAGCTTGGCTGTGTCCTGTTTGCAGACCCAGACTCCACATCTTTCCCACAGGGCAATATCAGCAAAGACTGTCAGAGTGGGGCACCAAACTCTGCAGCTGGCCCCTGGGGTCTAACCTGCCTAGATGTTGCAGCCAGCCCAGTATACCAGGAATTCACACTGTCCATGAATCGTGCTCTCTATTACCTATACCTTTTTATCTTGATACCTCCAGTCTTTGTTTCTGTAGCGGCTGGATGTCAACAGTCCTGGTGTGGCAGAACACAGTTATGCCAGTCCGATAACCCCGGTGGAGGGATGACTTTCCTATCATCTACTTTTTCCTACTGAAATCTGTTGCGCAACAGTATCTTCTTATACTATACCCGTTTCTGCCCCGGCGTAGGTTGGCCACCTACGTCAGTCTTTTCTATATCTCTCTCTCTAAACTTTTTCCTACTACTTTTTATTTTTAATTTCCATCCCTCACCAAGAACTCCCCAAAACTATGCATTATGGCATTTGATGCCAAATATGTAAAGTGCCTTAAGGCTATAAGTTGTTGGTTGAATCAAATGCATAAGAATGAAGTGCACAGAGTACATTTTGTGCCCTATTATCCATTTAAAGTGTGGCGGTATTTAATTAAGTGAAGAAGCAAAATGCTTAGGCTTTATGTATATGGTGCAGGAATGTTTAGAAATGTTTGTTTAAAATGGTAGTTAAATACAAAATAATGTCCACTTAGGTGGATTATGGAGACAAGCAAAGCGGCATTGTTTTCCCTTGTTTAAATTATCTTGCTGCCGCTCCATTATGTAGAATGTTATGCCAAAAAAATTCTGCATCGAAGCAGGAGACTCCATGATTCGGGGAGTTGATACCCATCTCCAGCCAGGGGTGATGGTCAGATGTCTCCCAGGTACATCAGCATGGAGAGACACTGACCGCATTGCTAAAATTGTTCACAAAGCAGGAGAAAACATTGATGTCCTAGTACACATAGGGACTAATGATCTCGCCAGCCGGTCAGTTGTGGAGACCAAGGAACACCTGACTAAGCTGGGTGACAAACTATCGCCTATTTCGTCTGGCATCTCCTTCTCTGAGATCCTGCCAGTCTGGGAGAAGGGAGCAGATGGACGGAAGGTCAGAGAAGGGGAGATAGGGGAGCTAAACACGGCTCAAGGACTGGTGCCAGGAAAAGGACAGATTTGTAGGGAACTGGCAACAGTTCTGGGAGCGAAAGTTCTTTAAATTTGATGGACTGCATCTGACTAAAGAGGGAGTCAGTGCATTGGGGCAGAAGTTTGACGCCTTTATGAATATTTAAACTAGCAATGGGGAGAGGGGTGCAGCACCCCATATGTCGAATGGGAAGAACACCCTCCCCTCAGCTAGTGGTCAAACAGGAATTCAGCGTGTTTGCCGCTCATTTGCATCACCAGGTAAGAAAAAGGTTTGTCTCCCACACGATGCACAGGGGTAATGCCAAACTTCACCCAACAACTAACACACCAAAATCTGGCCAATGGAAAATCATGTACACTAATGCTCACAGCCTGGGAAATAAGATCCCAGACCTGCAGGCAATAATGTCAGAGGCTAAACTGGACATAGTAGCAATTAGTGAGACGTGAGTTTACCAGGCAACCACACTTGGGACTTCAGTACCTGGCTGTGTATTGTTCAGAAGAGACCGAGGTGCAAAAAGGGGGGGGAGGAGTGGCCCTGTATGTTAATGAAAATATCAAAGCTACAGAAATTCAGAATACACATAAGGAGCCAGAAGAACTGTGGGTCACCCTGGAAACAGGAAATGGGACAGCAATAAGAACTGGGGTTGTCTACAGGCCCCCTGACCAGAGGGAGGACATAGACACATTACTGTTTAGAAGATATACAAAACATGACAGCTAAAGGGGAGGTTCTGATAATGGGAGACTTCAACATGCCAGATACAGATTGGTCAATACCAGCAGGAACATCTGCCAGAACTAGACTCATAGTGGATTCCCTGCAGGGGGAGGGCCTCAAACAACTGGTACAGCAACCCACAAGAGACGGGGCTATCCTAGATCTAGTACTGACTAACAAAGAAGGGATCACAGATCTCCAGGTAGAAGGTCACCTGGGGGCCAGTGACCATCACATGGTATGGTTCAGTTTGGCTACTACATCTAAATCATCCCATTCCAAGGCAAAAATATGGGACTTCAGAGGAACTGACTTTGATAAGATGGCCAACAGAGTTAAGCTAGCCCTGGCAAAAAGAAACACAGGTGAGGAAGTACAGGCAAAGTGGGCAAGCATTAAGGATACAATACTGAAGCAACATCCCATTGTGTTAGACAGAAAAGGAAGTGCAAAGAAGAAGGAAACCACTTTGTTCTCAAATACAGTAGCAGAAAAGGTCAGAGCCAAAAGGCTGGCCTTCAGGAAATATAAGGGAACACAGCGGATGAAGATAGGGAGGCATACCAAACTGCCCTAAGGGAAGCAGGTAAGGCAGGCAAAGTCCCAAACTGAGGAAACACTAGCACGAACAGTAAAAGAAGGTGACAAGACTTTCTATAGATACATTAGTGAAAGGAGAAAGTCCAGAGGGGTATTGCTAGCTTAATGGAGAAAGGGAGCACGTGGAGGAGGAGGACCTGTAAAGGCATCTATCCTAAATAGATACTTTTGCTCAGTATTTACTGAAGAGAAGGTAGGGCAGGGCCCACAGCTCAGCATCATGGACACAGGGGGAGGGAGGTGAGCACTACTCCCTTCACAAAAGAAAGGGTCCTACAAGAGCTTGCTGCTCAGGTGGATAAGGCAATGGGACCTGATGGCATACATCCCAGGGTACTTAAGGAGCTAAAGGAGGAACTAGCAGAGCCATTAGCAGAACTGTTGAGTGAGTCTCTGAGCACAGAGAGGTCCCAGAAGACTGGAGAAGGGTTTATGTGATCCCGCCCACAAGAGTGGTAGCAGGGAGGAGGCGGGAACTACAGACCAGTCAGTCTTACCTCAGTAGTGGGCAGATTATGGAGGCACTCCTTAAGGAAAGGATAGTGCAACACCTGGAATCCATAGGGCACAGGATCCAAGACAGCATGGGTTTACAAAGGAAGGTCCTGTCAAACTAATCTCATAGATTTCTTTGACTGGGCAACCAGAGTGGTGGACCAAGGGGAGCAGTTGATGTCGCCTACCTTGACTTCAACAAAGCTTTGACACTGTTCCACATAGAAGATTGATAAATAAGCTAGGTAGGCTCGGGTGGGTCAGAAGTTGGTCAACTGGGTGGCAAACTGGCTGACTGGCAGAAAACAGAGAGTGGTGGTAATGGTATACAGTCAGAAGAGGTGCAAGTCACAAGTGGGGTACCTCAGGGATCAGTCCTGGGGCCAGTCCTATTCAACATCTTCATTAGTGACCTTGCAGATGGACTAGAGGGTAGGCTTGTCTGTTTGCAGATGACACCAAGATCTGCAACAGAGTAGATGATCCAGATGGGTGGGCAGAATGAGAAGAGATCTGATAAAGTAGCAAAATGGTCAGAAGAGTGGCAACTGGGATTTAATGCAAAGAAGTGCAAAATCATGCACATAGGGAAGAGAAGCCCTGAAGCCACTTATAGGCTGGGAGGAGTTGCTAGCAGTCACAAAGGAAGAAAGAGACTTGGGCATCATCATCACTGATGACCTAAAATCATCCAAGCAGACCTCTAAAGCAGTAGGTAGGCTAGGGGTGTTAGGGTGTATTAGTAGGGGATACATTGTCGTAAGAGGGAGGTAATAATCCTCTGTACAAGACATTGGTTAGGTCCCCATCTGGAGTACTGCATGCAGTATTGGAGGCCACACACTCACAAGGACATTAACCAAACTGAGGCAGTCCAGAGAAGGGCAACCAAAATGGTGCAGGGACTGCATCAGAAGACATATGAGGACAGATTAACGGAGCTCAGTATGTATACCCTTGAGCAAAGGAGGAGAGAGGTGATATGATCGAGGCATTTAAACACCTTAAGGGCATAAACAAGGTGAAAGAGTCTAACATGTTTAAATATAAGAAAATAGCAGGACAAGAGGACACAGCATGAGATTAGAGGGAGGCGATTAAAGGGGAATGTGAGGAATTCTTTTCACAGAAAGGGTGGTAGATGCATGGAATAGCTTACCACAAGAAGTGGTGGCTATGAATACAGTGCAGGGCTTCAAACAGGCATGGGATAGGCATAAGGGAGCAATACAAATGACTATGAATAGATAGGTCACTGACAGAGCAAAGGCCGATGGCACATTTATAAGGTAGAAAAGAAATGGGCAGACTGGATGGGCCTTAGGTCCTTATCTGCACAACTTCTATGTTTCTATGTAAACTGAGCAGCAACTTTCTTGCTGCCGCCGTATCTGTGTAAATAATTACTGATGCCCTGTATTATTAGGACTCCTAGCTGCTGGCTTTGTATAAAATATGCTGTAGAATTGTGCCAGCTAGCCATGGAGGAGTCCGTGGCATGTGTTCAGCCAGTCCAGGTTGCTAGAGAGGCAGGCTTCCCGAGTAATAGGTGCACTCTGAAAGCTGAGCGCTGAAAATAAAAAGGATTACCAAAGCTATGCATAGCCCCAAAGCAGAGCCGCTAGATAATGATTGTCTAGGAGTCTGCCACTCTACAAAATAATAGAAAACAATTATTTAAAGGGACAGGAATGTCCCTATTATGTGAAATGCTATACAGTTAGAGTACCCCTCAGAATAAGGAGAGGGCTGCAAGATCACTGAACATAATAAAGAAAAAAAAAATGAGACAATAGAGATACTACAGATCTCTAAAGGAGCCCATCATGTATAAGTAGAACCTGGAAATATAAATTAAAGGGCTAGTGTCCATATCCTATAACAGTACAGCATATGTATAAATGAAACACATGTTTGCATTGTTTGCATATATAGAAAATAAGGTGCTAACCTGTTAGTAAGATCTCAGGAAGGGGATTTCCTGTAGGGGACTTCCCATAAGTAAAACCTCATTAGGTAATAGAGGAGGAGTTTCCCTATTTAGGTGCCGTTCTAGAACTAATTGGATGTTATGGGAGGGACTTTGTCATACGTGGGAGGGCTATATAAGCCCTCCTCAAACACCAAGAGTCAGATTAGCTGCATAGCCAGTTTCACTTACCTGAAGGACTGTACGCAGAAGGACCTGTGCCTGAACAGGAATTTTATCTCTAACAGCAGGAAAGCTGATGAATCATTTTGAGATACCTGATGTAAGGTCAAATAGCCTTGAGCTATTGTTAATTTTCTTGTTCTGTTTGAACTGCTTTCTTTTTATTTATTTTCTATTTTTGTACAAAATAAAACACACTGCGGATGTGTTGTATCCAATTACTGTGTCCATTGTTCTCTTTATACCCATGTACCTGCAACAGCTGGGCCACCCACCCCAGTACCATTTGTACTCCCATGTTTGGGGAATCCCTACAGGCCTGAGAGCCATCGGGGAGTCTCTTTCCTCCACTCCCAACCCATGATTATATAGCTGCGGGGGGGGGGGGCATTGAGTCCCCATAAGGCCAGTTTCCCATTGCTTGCCTACCTTGGTGCCCTTCCCTGGCCCTAGGCAAGCAAGCCTCAAAGCTGTGCCACTCTGACGAGAGCCACTTGGAACTCCTTGAGTGCCCGCTCTTCCTGTTCACCAGCACCTTTTGGCATCCAGCAGTTAAAGGGGAACAGTCCACATCAAGGGCACACACACACTCACTGTGGGGTTGATCCCAGTGTGTACTTTGTGTGCAAAAAACATTTTGGTTTACTTGGTGTACTACACTAATTGTATTTCTAGACTGTCATCTTCTGTTACTTCAAATCCCAGAATCTAACTGGCATCAGGGCAGTAGGCGGTAGTGCGAGATTCAACAGCCTTCTGTGCATGTTAGTTTTATATAAGCGCTAATCTTCTGTTTGCTGGTCCCTCTGTCCTCCCTGGAGGACTTTTTTTTTTTTTTTTTGTATAATTATCTAATTTTGTTTCCTTTGTAACTACCCTGAATGCCTCTCTCCTCAGCAGTTGCTGCTCTCATTTCATACTGCCTGAACATTCTATGACATCAATAACACCAGGCCATTTAGATAAATAGTATGGAATGGAGTTATTGATGTCATAGAAATATGAAAAGAGCAGTAGCGAGTGGAACATATATATATATATATGTATGTATGTGTGTGTGTGTGTGTGTGTGTGTGTGTGTGTGTGTGTGTGTGTGTATATATACACACACACACACACCTGTATCTATCTAAGGCACCCCAAAACATGATTTATGAAAAACTGGTCAACACAGCGCATATCAGAATACATAGCTGGTATGGCAAAGAAGATGGAAGGCTGTTAACTATGTCAAAAATAATTTCTTATCTCCCTTTAAGCCTGGAACTCAAGCAAAATTAGTCTGGGGAAAAAAAAATGTGTTTGGTGTCACAGTGCACACACTGGGACCATCTCCACACTTGTGAGTATGGGGCCCTTTGTGTTGACTGTCCCCTTAAGCTGGTGAAGCCTCCAAAGAAACCATAAAAACACAGTTTGTCCCTGCTCATAATTGCTGCCACAGCCTGCCTGATCTCTGGTGCAGGACTGTACTCAGTACTCAAGCTGGGGTCTCGCCAGTGATCGATCAAGAGGTGAATCGCCTCCTGCTGGGGATTCACCTTCCATGCACTTTAGCATCCTGATGATCCTGCCTACTGTCTTGTTGCACTGCCTGTGCACCCTGTCATCGGGTATGTTGACACCCCCCAAGTCCATGTACTGTCTAGTGACCATCAATCACTGTCCCCAATTTTTTTATTCATTTTAATGAAGGATAGGCAACAGGGTGGCAGTGACGGCGCTGGTGGTTTTAAAACCTGGGTCAAATTGGACCCACTGTTTTTTTGTTTTGTTTTTAAAGTGGGTCTAAAGATGAACCTATATCAGTAACAGATTTTGAACAGTTCACGCTCCTTTCTTTACATATTGTTATGAGTGAATCAGTTTGGACCCACTGGCAAAGGGAAGACGGGTCTTTTTTTCTGGGCAGGGTGCAAATTTTGCGCTCTTGACGCATGTTGGCGCTGTCCCTGGATGGTGGTGGTAAATGGAGTTCACTCGGAGGAATGGAGTGCGATCAGCAGGGTGCCTCAGGGTTCAGTGTTGCGACCGGTTCTCTCAGATGTCTTTAAGTGACTGCAGAGGAGCTGGAAAGGAAGGTCTGCCTTTTTGCAAATGACACCAAAATCTGCAATAGGGTGTACACTACAGGGGGAGTGGAAGGCATGAGCCGAGACCTGAGAAAAACAGTGGTCACTGGTATGGCAGCTTGGTTTCAGTGCAAAAAAGTGCAAAATATAGAGAATACTGACTGGGCAATAATGTAGAACCAGTGTGTTCTGCCACAGAAGGGCACAATTCCCTGAGCTGAGAGCAAAGCTCAAAGGTCCTTGGGGAATGTATTCTGAGGTGACAGAACACTGATTCTGCACGGGGTTGCCCATCCTGTATTTTATACCATGTATGGTGCCCTATTTATTTTAATACTATTTTTGGCTTTTTAAAAAATATTTCTCTCTTAAGCTGGTCTCCGGGCTCATAACTAGTGGGAGGTCCTTCCTGGTACCATGTGACAGGCAGGAAAACTCTCTGCAGAGTAACTAGATCCTCCCCTCTGCATCCTGTAGCTCTGTTTACTTCCTGCCTGTCAAGAGGCAGGTTCTCTGCAGTTTACTTTTCTACTCTGAAGAGGATTTTCAGTGGGGGAAGCTTAACCAGCGTGGTCTCTCAGATTCTGTAGGGTCCCCAGTCTCAGCCGTGCATGCTGAACAGACTGGACCCCTTCTCTCCTACTCCTTCCCACTCTTCGAGGCACACATGTCTCCTCCCCCACCCCACGGTCACCTTATTAGAGGGAGGCACACAGGATGTGAAATTCTATACCTTGGGTGCCCCAGGGCAGGCACTTTTACCTCTGGACACCTACTGCTGTTTTGTGCCTGCCGTTGGAGCACCTAAGGTATTTGTGTGTGAGCTTCGTTTTTCTTTTTCATACTGTTTTTCTTTTCAGTAGAGTGGGGGAACCTTTTGGAGGAGCACAGGCGCAAAGCCAACTCTCGGAGTCTATCACAACTGTACAGTTTCTGACAGTACAGTACTGAAATTCCCCTAATTTGACTGGCACAGTCATCAGCCATCTGCTTAGGTCAGTCAGTCGCTCACTGCATGAGGCTAGAATCAGACCGATTACCAATCGGTGTGAGTGTTGGGACTGTTCGCCTGCCCCTTAACTTGCTGTTATGCGAGGATACAGCTCAGTGCGCCATTCTGTCACTTGCTTTAGAAGAGAGATCGCTTGTCTGTTCAATATGCATCTAACTTTGTATTAAAAAAAAAAAATTAAATAAAAAAAAAAAAAAATTTAAAATTAAGATCAGCCAATACTGCTACTGTTGTCGACGGTCTTTCTTCCAAGTACCTATTTATAAAAAAAAAAAAAAGGCTAGATACTAATACTTGAGGAGGAGGAGGAGGCGGCTATTACAGACTAGTAAGTAGTGAGTCCGTAATTAACTCTGCCAGTGTGTGTGTGTGTGTGTGTGTGTGTGTGTGTGTGTGTGTGTGAAAATATTCACATAGTTGCTGGCTGGAATGGAACTGAATTGAGACAAAAGGAAAAAAACCTCTAAAACTGTTAGTAATAAACCTTATAATAATAATAATAAAAAAAGCTTCTTATACTTTTACAAACTTAGTGGTGTGTTAAAAGAATCTCTTAAAAAGCATTAACAAGTTAGTATGCTGTGTGTTGCAGAAAATCTAATAAGGAATTAAGAAAAGCTTTTTAAAAGTTACTTGGACCACCTAAAATAGTAATCTGTGGTGGATTGCCTAAACTCTAAACACAAAGGGATCTGTTAAAATCTACTCTACGGTAAGAAAATCTAATTAAAAGGAATTGCTTATTAAGGTCCTAGCTAGTTGGACTTGGAACACCTAAATAATATGTGGATTACCTAAAATGGTGATACTGAAAGATTACGGCCAGATCGCGTCGCTGCGCATCTTTCAGAGGCTTCACGATAATGTGTATCTTGAAGCTGCGCAAGCAAGTGAAAACAGCCGGAGAGCTAGTGAAACTGCGTGCGCTTTCTACACAATCACCACTAACAAAGAAATTATTTTTATCTCTGATAAAATATTACCGAATACAGAATAACCACTGAGGACCTAGGGGCGAAGTGCCCCCACAGAAGCAAGCAAGCAGGCATGACAGTAAATGCAGTTACATTTTTTTTTTTTTGATCTCAGAATACAGAATCACCGCTGAGGACCTGTGAGGTGTGGGGGGCGGAGCGCCCCCACAAAAGAAAGAAAAAATCAATATTTAGACTTTTTTTTTTTTTAAATCAAGACAATATTTGCTTGTTCTTTCTTCTGTGGGGGCTTCTGCCCCCACACACCCTGGTCCTAAGGAATTAAATTATTGTTGCTATGTGCTCCTCATCATCGCCTTCTTTTTGTTTAGTGAACTGTTTATATCTTCTGTGGGGCTCTGCACGCCTCCCTGATCCAATGTTGTACTTACATGCACTGTATTATATGTATTATGACTATTCTGCGAACTGTTGGTGACTCGGGAAGAGACGTGACAGAGTGGCGTCGCTTTAGATGCAAACCTCTTACTGTCACTTTAGATGCAAGCCTCTTACCGTAATAATTTCTTGTTTACTTGCGCAACTGGCCGTAATCCTTCAGTATCGCCCCTAAAACTTGGGGGATCTGTTAAACAAATTTTATTCTGTGGCTTACACTACAGAAAATCAAAATAAAAAGGTTCTGTGAAAAAATATATCTTAAGTGTTTCTACAGACTAATAAAGCTACTTAATGTGGAGTTGACTCTCAAATCTAAATACTGTTAAAAAAAAAAAAAACTCTTACTGTGGTCTATCTAAAATCTTTATACTGTCTCGTTGTTACCTGATATATATATATATATATATATATATATATATATATATATATATATATATATATATATATATATAATAATCCCACAACACAGTCAGGTTTTCTTAGTATATTAATTAATTATTAAAAAGACACACTTTTTTTTTTTTTTTTGCATTAATTAATACTGAGTAACACAAATTAAAAATTCTCAGTATTCACAAGTTCAACTCCGAACAGCCAGGCAGACACCATGAGTGTTTGTTTTTTTTTTTTTTTTTTTAATTTGGATTCAAGTGAAAGCGTCTTGATGAGACTGTGTGAGCCGACTCGGATTCCTCAACACCAAGCACTAGTACTAGTACAGCTGTAACCTCACCACCTCCTTGCCCAGACGGTGAAACTGTTGTGACCACTGAAGTTTCCTCAAGTGCTACTGCTTGTATTGAAAGCCAAGTTAAGGCCCCGAAAGTTAGAAAATTTCAGGAATACTGGGAAAAGGGCAGGCAGTTGCTTACGTATGACGCAGATAAATGTGCCATGTTCTGTACATCGTGTCAGAATTATGATAAAAGCCCAAGCAAAACTAATTTTAGAACTGCTGCAGTACTTGGAGTACATATTATCTTAGCACATGAAGTGTCCGTAGCGCACACAAATGCTGAGGGCATACATTGCAAACAAAACAAAAGTTTAAGACCAATAGAGAAGTCCATACAATTAATAGAACAAAAAGAAATGGACCAAATTACTAAACTGTACTGTATTGCATATGCAAACAACATGAAGTCTTGCTGTATTCTGACATATGTAGTTAGGTCCTGCCTTTCAACTGCCCCGGAGAACAAAGGTTAACTTTTTCTATGCCTTGCCAGGGATGAAAACTCAAGTCCGAGGTCCGGGACTCATTTAAACGAGAAGGGACTTGAACTGCAGAGCCCTATTCAGTCCGATGGACTTGGCTCCCTACTCTGCAGTTCAGTGTAATTGCACGCATGTGCAGTGTCTCTCGGCAGGCAGATTCTGAATCTTCTCCGGGCGGCTTACACTCTCCTGATATTGTTGACTTCAGGAACGCGCCGGGGGGGCGGGGGACCGTTGTAGTGGAAGGCGGAGTGCTGGATGTAAGGGGAACTCCTGACTGGCTTCCTCGGGTGACTCCAGGGCTTGTGGCACGCCCAGGACACACTGTGGACTCGCGGGAATTGAATGTGAACTGTAGTAACAGCCACCAGGGAGATCACATGAGTGTTGTAATTGTGATCAGGTGGTGGCTGTTCTGCGCATGTACAGAGACCAATCGCTAGTGCGCCATCAGTTTTGATCGGTCTCTGAGAGGAATCGGACGTTCGGTCTCTGAATAGCGCATTAAGGAGACGGTTCGGCTACTTGGGGGTCCAAAAAAAAAAGCAGAATTACACTCTACTGGGGTTTGGGGTTATTTTGCTGTGGAAAAGTCTGCTGCAGGGGAAAACGGGAGGGAGTAGTGAACAAAAGTGAACTGGGGCTTCATTTTCATTTTGGGGCTTAAAATCTGCTGTGGAACACCAAAGGGAGTGAACTGGGGGTTCAGCTCATGAGATAGGGCTTAAAATCTTTTTGGGAAAACGGGTGGGAGTGGACAAAAGTGAAGGGGCTTCAACTGTGATATTTCTGCTTTAAAAAAAGCCTAATTAGGTCCTGGCATCAATTTGAGCACTGTCTGGGGGTCACTCACTGACCCAAAGTTCTGTTTTTTGACACACAGACTAGAAGGGTCACACTATTTGGACCTGACCCTTTCATTTAGTGTTTTGCTGTCAGGAAAGAGCTCTAGTTAAAAAGAAATCTACCATTCTTAAGCACTGCAGCCCCCCCCCCCGACTAAATAGCTAACATTGAAGACTAAGGAATTTTTTCTTGGCTTGTGAGAATTGACTGAAATTAAAGTCAAAAAGTGTGACATTATTTTTTGTTTGGCACAATAAAAAATGATCTCACTGCTGTTTTTCTGCCTTTGAAATAGAGCAGAGTTTAAGGGGATATGATATAAAAAAAAAAAAAAAAGAAGTTCTGCTACGAATAATATTTCAGTCTGAAAGCAACTACAGGATCAGATTATTTTGTTTGAGACTAATTCTGGGCTAAAGCAAAGTCTGCATCGGTAACGGTCACCAAATATTTTTCTGAAGCAAAGCCTGTGTCTTTCAGTCAGTGAAGTCACTACAGTCACTATTATTTTTCTGGGCTGAAGCAAAACCTGTCTCGGTCTATAATTAGTTTGAGAGAGAAGTCACTACAGTCACTAAATATTTTTCTGGGCTGAAGCAAAGCCTGCGTCCATCAGTTTGAGTCAGTGAAGTCACAATATTTTTCTGGGCTGAAGCAAAACCTGCATCTATTAGTTTGAGTCAGTGAAGTCACACAATATTTTTCTGGACTGAAGCAAAACCTGCGTCTTATTAGTCTGAGAGAGAGAGAGGTCAATAGAGTCTTTTCTGGGCTGAAGTAAAGCCTTCGTCTATTAGTTTGAGTCAGTGAAGTCCCAAAATATTTTTCTGGGCTGAAGCAAAGCCTACGTCTTATTAGTCAGAGAGAGAGAGAGAGTCAATAGAGTATTTTCTGGGCTGAAGCAAAGCCTGCATCTATTAGTTTGAGTCAGTGAAGTCACAAAATATTTTTTGGCTGAAGCAAAGCCTCGTCCATTTGTTTGAGTCATTGAAGTCACTAATATTTTCTGGGCTGAAGCAAAGCCTGCGTCCATTAGTTTGAGTCAGTGAAGTCACAATATTTTTCTGGGCTGAAGCAAAGCCTGCGTCCATTAGTTTGAGTCAGTGAAGTCACAATATTTTTCTGGGCTGAAGCAAAACCTGCATCTATTAGTTTGAGTCAGTGAAGTCACACAATATTTTTCTGGACTGAAGCAAAACCTGCGTCTTATTAGTCTGAGAGAGAGAGAGGTCAATAGAGTCTTTTCTGGGCTGAAGCAAAGCCTACGTCTTATTAGTCTGAGAGAGAGAGGTCAATAGAGTATTTTCTGGGCTGAAGCAAAGCCTGCATCTATTAGTTTGAGTCAGTGAAGTCACAAAATATTTTTCTGGGCTGAAGCAAAGCCTGCGTCCATTAGTTTGAGTCAGTGAAGTCACACAATATTTTTCTGGACTGAAGCAAAACCTGCGTCTTATTAGTCTGAGAGAGAGAGAGGTCAATAGAGTCTTTTCTGGGCTGAAGCAAAACCTGCGTCTATTAGTTTGAGTCAGTGAAGTCCCAAAATATTTTTCTGAAGTTATCAGTGTGTCACTAAAAAAGTTTGCAGAAGCACACCTCCCTTGTGACTGATAAATAAAACATTTCATAGTGTCACGCTTTATCTCATTGTCAGTCATTTAGACATTTGTATTCTGTCTGTCTGCCCTTACTTGCTAACCTAGCAGCAGCCAATACTTCTGGGCTATAATAGTACTGTGGTATTTGCATTCTTGCTCATAAAAGTAAACATTTCTATTACAAAACTTCTTCTAATCTTACCCAGAGCAGTTTCTCACAGCAAAATGAGCTTATTAAAATTTGGTTTCTCAAAATCTGGTGGAGCAAGTACTAGTAGTGCTACAACATCCAGTTCTGCTAAACGTAAAGTCCTGACGATGGCCTTACCAAGGATCAAAGATATGACAGAGAAAAAGGGTCAGGAATTTCCGTCCTGAATGGAAAAAGAATTTCCATGGCTGGATTACAGTGAAGAAAATCTGTAATGTACTGCATATTTTGTAAAGCCTACCCCAAATCTGTGATCCTAACTCAGCTATGGTAAAAGGTTCAGGAGATCTTAAGTTAGACCCCATAAAGAGGCATGATTTGTACGAGGAACACATCACTTGCACAAACATTACTTAAAGGATACTTCTAAAGTACCACCCATTCTGCTGTCAGAAACTGCTCTGGGTCAGTCATTTCAAAAAGACACATGACAACAAAGAAGTTGAGAAATACAAAATTTTATTTAACACTGCATACACCGTGGCAAAGAATGGGAAACCTTTTCTGATTTTGAAATCATTTGTGAGATCCAGCGTAAAATGGTTTAAATGTTGGCAACAACTACATGAACATAGCAGGTTGCCGCTTGTTTGTGGACAACATAGCTAAAACAATCGTTCAGCAATAATTGAAGAGGTAAAATGCCTCCTTTGTGAGTATTCTTGCAGATGGAAGTACAGACCACTCCATCTGAACAAGAAATTGTCTACCTGAGATATGTAGGTGCTAACTGTTTGCCAGTCACACATCTAATATCTGTGTTACCACTTGAACTGCAAGTGCTGAGGGGCGTGATTAATGCTATTGAGGAAGCCTTACAATCAGTGGGTTTGCCATTACCAGAACTGACAGGCAGTGCACATCCAGCACTTGTATGTGCTAATTTTGATGGTGCATCAGTTAATCTTGGTGAACGGACAGAGTCATTACTTAGACTCAAATCACTTTTGCCAGACATTATTGGCATTCACTGTGTTGCCTACAAACTTGAACTTGCCATTTTGGATGCAAATAAATATTTCAAATACATGGCCAAATTTGAAGAGTGTTTAAAAGGCATTTTCAGTTTTATTTTTGGTCTCCAAAGCGCGGAGAGAACTTAAAGAAATTGCTGAAGTTCTCGATGAGCATCTTGCACATTTCACGGCTGTAAAGCAAGTCAGGTGGCTAGCAAGCAAAGAGAGAGCAGTTGTGGCATTAGAAAAAAACCTGGACATTGTGACAATGCATCTGGAGCACAGATTTGTGGATGGCAACAGGGCAGAGGATGCTAACAGAGCTAAGGGGTACCTGAAGGAACTGACCTCTATGCATTTCATTAAAGTTCTTTATTTCTTATTAGATTTTTTGCCAATTGTTGCTAGATTATCAAAAACTTTCCAGTTGGCAGACTACTTAATTGTTGAGATACCAGAACATATAGAGAAAGCCATTCTGCAGCTAGAAGCACTTAAAAGTACTCCTGGAAAATATCTTACAAAATTCCAGGAACAGTATAACACAGAAGAGCGTATGTTTGGCAAAACAAAAGTTCACGGAACACCTGGAAGTGAAGCTGAACTTCACACATTTGTTAACGATACTGTCATGTACATCCAGAAAAGGTTTGGTGTTCTCTCAGAGAAACCTTTGTCTTTACTTCAGATTTTGAATTATCACAACTGGCCACTGGAAAAGGAAGATCTAGCAACATTTGGCAATGCTGAACTAATTGAACTCATCACAGATAGCCCTTCTCTTCTCACTTCTCAGAACTTGATAAAGATTCTGCTATAGATGAGTGGGTGCAGCTGAAGTTATATCTTTCTCGATTCAACCAAACCTCTAACTATGTACCAGTTGGTGTTACAAATGAAAATTGGTGAAGCGTGGCCGGACTCCACGAAGGGCCCTATGCAAAAGCTTATTGAGATTCTGCTCACGATTTCCCTTCCACAAGTGAGTGTGAAAGAGGATTTTCAAAAGCTAATTTCATTAAAACAAATTACGAACAACCCTGACACAACAGTCTTTCGAGAACCAGCTGCTTATCATGACTACAGGACCATCCGTCTCTGAATTTGATCCACTGCCATCAATAAAGTACTGGCTTGACAGTAGTCTGGGTACTATCCATTCCTCTGGTCACAAATGTCCATCAAAAGAAGAAGAAAATCAGCCTGAAGCAAGCTGCAGTACTATTGCTGTCTTATAATATTCTCTCTGCCTCTCTGTAACCTTTCTCTGACTGTCACTGGAGCATCCTAAAAGGGGGAAAAATAAATAATTATTTTTTCTCGTAATAATATGAAAAATGTTGCGACTTACTGGATCCTGATATGGACTTACTCAAAAAGGGACCATAAGTCCTGGACTTATGCATCCCAAAAATTTTCAACCCTGCTTGCATAGAATGTTCATCACGAGCTCGGTTGAAGCCCCTGTCTGCTGTTGTTTAAACTGCAACCGACAGATTCTTTACTCCGCCTCACTGAAAAGTCGCTCCGGAGATTTCTCCTACTGCTTGGTTCAAAAGTTGGTTGAAGTGTCTGTTTTCGGTCGGTTTCTACCGAATTGTTTCCGTATAGTTGGTTTAAGTCTCTGTCTGTGGTACTGTGAGTACTAGATAGGTTTTTGTTCTGTTTTCTGTGTGGAACTTGTAAACTGTGGATCGGTTCGGCTGAACTGATCAAATTGAGGTTAAAAAACTTGTGCTTACTTTAGAGTGTGGTTACCGGTCCGTATCGGTTCTAAAAAAAAAAAAATGGATTTAATTACGTTCTCCCCCCCCCAAGACCCGTGACACGGTCAGGAACTGATGGGGGAGCCTTGTCTGGTGGATTGCCGAAAAAGGGTATGTTTTTGGTTAGGTTGGCCATGTCTGAGAAACCCAAGAAAAAAAAAACTGTCCCACTGGGTTTCAACACTGCAGTGTGTGTGTGTGTGGGAGGTCTTTGCTAAGGCTGATCCCACACCACTTATGTTCTTGTCTGGGGTTTGACCACCTCGATTCAGACTGCCAAATTTCCAAGAATTTTCCCAAATCTACCCTGGAAAAGAGATTAGGTAGACTGAGGGAAAGGGGCGAGAAGTCTGCTGACCTGGATGGCCAGCCCGGTTCGGTTCTGACTGAACCAGAAGGTGCCCTCTGACCAGAGCGATACTTTTCGGGCAAAGGAAGAGATTTCAATGAGTCGTTCCAACAAAAGGAAAGACAAATCAATTGGTTCGACACAGAATTTCATACTCCGACCGCCGATGAGATAGCCAAGGAGATTAGGATTGTGCAATCACTTAGTTCGGTTCCAACCGAACCAGCACCATCTGGCAGGGGCTCGGTTTGGTCGGTTCCCCCGGTTCCGGATTATACTTTGGAAGAATTTTATGAACCGGAGGAGGAGGGAGAGTATGAGTATGGGGAGGGGGAGGAGACTATTGACCCGGACATCTCCCCAGACAGACTGTCACGTGTTTCTCCTCCTAGGCTTTCTGAGCCCCCTTCACACTATATGTTCCACAGAAAGATGGCTGACACCCTCCAGCTTTCTGTGTAGGACGCAGTAGAGGATCAGGAAGAGCCTGATTATGTTGAGATGATGGACATCCCAGAGTCCAGGAGACTGTCTGTTCCCCTCCACAAATTCCTCGGGAAACGGACACACAAAGATCTTAAGTCTCCTAATTCTATACCTCCTGTGGACAGACAACGGAGTTCCTTTTTCAGCAAAGCAGCCATGTTGGGGTTGTGCAGGCTGCTGCCTGTGATAAGGCAAACATTCCCTTGGTATCACACTCCCCAGACAAGGACTCCAGGAAGATTGATGCCATAGAAACATAGACTTTGACGGCAGATAAGGACCGCTAGGCCCATCTAGTCTGCCCATTTCCCTACCTACAGGATAGGCCGCAGATCCTAGTTAACCAACAGCCTATTTCTTCCCCCCCACAAGAATTGCCTTATGTCTGTCCCATGCATTCTTGAATTCTCCCACAATTTTAGACCCCACAATCTCCTCAGGAAGGCTGTTCCATGCATCCACTACCCTCTCTGTGAAATAATACTTCCTCACATTGCCCTGAACCGCCTCCTTCTATCTTTAAATTGTGTCCCCTTGTTCTTGCAAGTCTCTTTTCTGAAAGATGCTACCCTCTTGGACTTTGTTGATTCCACTGAGGTACTTAAAGTTTCTATCATGTCCCCCCTCCCTTCTTTCCTCAAGGGTATACATATTAAGCTCCTTTAGTCTCTCCTCATACGGCTTCTCTTGCAGACCTTGCACCATTTTAGTTGCCTCCTCTGGACTGCCTCTATCCTGTCTATGTCCTTGCGAGATGGGGTCTCCAGAACTGGACACAGTACTCCAGATGGGGTCTCACCAACTGTCTGTACAGAGGATAACAACTTCCTGTTTTCTGCTGATGATGCCTCTCCCTATACATCCCAGTATACCCTCAGCCCTCCCTACTGCCTTCTCACATTGCTTGCTAACCTTAAGGTCATCTGATATGATTACCCCAGGTCCCTTTCCTTTTTTGTTGTTACTTACCTCCCACCCATTGTGTATTCTTCCCCTTGGTTCTTGTTTCCCAGGTGCATTATTTTGCACTTCTTTGCATTGAATCCTAGCTGCCATACTTCTGACCATTCCTCCATATTGCCAAGTCCCTTTTCATCCTTTCCACGCCTCCTTGTGTATCAACTCTGTTGCAGATCTTTGTGTCATCTGCAAAAAGGCTTTTCCTTCCAGTCCCTCTGCAATGTCACTGATGAAGACATTAAAAAGGACTGGACCCAATACTGAACCCTGCAGTACCCCACTAGTAACCGCCCTTTCTTCAGAGTGGACTCCATTTACAATTACCTTCTGTGTCCTGTTGTCCAGCCAATGTTTTACCCAGGCTATCACCCTGGGTCCCACTCCCAGGCTGGTTAATTTGACTATTAATCTTTGTGTGGGACTGTGTCAAATGCCTTGCTAAAGTCTAGGTAGGCCATGTCCACAGCCCCTCTCTGGTCTACTACTTTGGTCACCCAGTCAAAGAAATCTATTAGATTCGTCTGACATGACCTTCCCGCTGTGAATCCATGCTGCCTAGGGTCCTGTGCTCCACTGGCCTGTAGGTACTCGACTATTCTTTCCTTCAGAAGTGACTCCATCACTTTCCCTACCACAGAGGTCAGCCATGGTAAAGAAACAATACATGGCAGCATCTTTGGGACTCGGGCAGGCTAACTATATGGCCTATACAGCCAGGTACCAGAAGTCCAGGTGGGACACTGTACTGGCACTGGCTAAACAGGCTCCCGACCAGCTTGCCAAGGAGCTGGAGCAGGTTGCTGCGGATGGGATTGAGGCATCGAAAGTACAGTTTCATGCTGTTGTAGACTCCAATGATGTAGCCATGACTCTTGATGATACATCTGTGGCTTTTTGGAGAATGGCTTGGCTGAGATGTACTAGCCTCTCACGGGATACCCAGGCTAAGGCCATGGAATTTCCTGTAATTGGTAATTCTCTGTTTGGGGAACAGACGGATAATTACATGAAGAAAATGGATGAGTACAGGACCACTTACAGGAGTACTCAGGCCAAAGAAAGGCAAGCAACTCCTCAAAGGCAGCAGTCCAGGGGCAGGGGCAGGCCTTTCCAAAGGCCTTTTTACCAAGCTCAGGCCTCCTCTTCTTTTTTAGAGGGGTTCTTTAGAGGGGAGGCAGAAGGGGATGAGCAGGCCTGCATCCACCCTCAGCCTAAAGCTCCTGCCAAGCAGACACCCTGATGTGTCTGCCCGGTCATTCTCCTATAGCAGGGGCAGGCTGGCTTACTTTGTCCAGGACTGGATGTCTCCTTGCATCAGACAAGTGGGTCCTGGAAGTAGTAAGCCAGGGACTGGTTCTCATCTTGAAAATATTTCCCAAGATGAGAACCAGATCTTTTCCACCTGCAAATTTTTCAGAGACCCTAGCCCTACAGGCAGAGGTTTCTTCTCTCCTAGCTCTCAGAGCTATAGAGAGAGTTTCCCACCCTACATGGGGGCAAAGGATTGTACCCAGGTACTCCTCCCCCCAAAAAAAAAGATAGAGTGGCGACCCATCCTGGACCCAAGATATCTGAACAAACATCTTTTAAAGCCAAAGTTCAAAATGGTAACTCTGGGAATTATCCTTCCCTCTCTAAGGCCAGGGAACTGGCTAGCCTTCCTGGACCTCAAAGATGCCCACTTTCACATTCCCATCAGGTGCTCCCACAGAAAGTACCTCAGGTTCGAGTTGCCCTCAGGCCACTATCAATTCGGAGCAATGCCCTTTGGCCTAACGTGAGCCCCAAGGGTTTTCACAAAATGCCTGGCAGTAGTTGTTGCCTTCCTAAGAAGACACAATATCTCCATTTTCCCATACTTGGATGACTGGCTCATAGTAGGTCAGTCTCCAGACCAAGTCAAGTCACATCTGCAAGTGACCCAGCAAGTGCTCACTTCCTTAGGATTCCTTCTCAGCCTACCAAAGTCAGTTCTCGGATCAGTGCAGCTCCTCACCTTAATAGGTGCAGCGCTGGATACGGTAAAGGCAAGAGCCTTCCTTCCTGGAAAGGGCAAGGACCCTTATGGAACTGGCCTCTTCATTCACCCTTCAGGTGTCTCGACCAGCAGGGCATTTCCTTCAGCTACTGGGCCACATGGCAGCCTCCACAGCAGTGGTCCAGGGAGCAAGATTCCAAAATGAGAGACATTCAGTTCCACTTAAGAGCCTTTTGGTCCCAGAGAAAGGATTCCCTTACCAAACTAATCCCAGTGACTCGTACCCTGATCCAAGCCTTGCAATGGTGGCAGGAACAGGACAATTTGAGACAGGGGGTTCCATTTGTCACTCAGTCTCATTCAGTGATACTCACCATGGATGCTTCCCTGCTGGGCTGGGAAGCCCATTTGGGGGATCTTACCACCCAAAGACTGTGGTCACCTCAGAAATCTCTGCTTCACGTCAATCTCTTAGAACTCAGAGCAGTGTTTCTGGCACTGCAGGCTTTTTCCAAATCTGTACAGAACAAGGTGGTCCAGGTCAGAACAGACAACACCACCTCCATGTAGTACATCAACAAGCAAGGAGGCACTCTGTCTATGGCCTTGTGCACAGAAGCAATGAAGTTGTGGTCCCTGGCCTATTCCCTGCAAACCTCTCTGATAGCAGTTCACCTCCCAAGGAAGGACAATGCACTGAGCAGAATATCCCAGGGTCATCACGAATGGGTCCTAGGTCCTCTAGTTTTGAAAGTGATTTTCTCGAGATGGGGCACTCCAGAGATGGATCTTTATGCAGCCCCAGATAATCACCAACTTCCTCTTTTGTTGCAGACCCCCAGTCTTGGGCTCAGTCCCCCTGGATGCTCTGATTCTGAACTGGGAAGGGAAATTTCTGTATGCTTTTACCTCTTTCCCTCTCCTGTTCAAAGTGATAGTCAAGATAAGGTCACAACCCTGCAAAGTGATTGATTGCTCCAGACTGGGCCAGACAGCCCTGGTATCCCCTGTTGCTGTCCCTGGCAGTCCACCTTCCCCTGTCTCCTCCCAGGAATTACAACCTGTTGACATCCTCTCGGGGGAGGATTTGGTACCCAAATCTTCGGTCTCTCAATCTTAGGGCATGGCTCTTGAAGAGTTAGTTTGCAGATCTGCATGTTTCCCAAGGGGTTCTGGATATCCTTAAGGCTTCTTGAAAGCCTTCCACCAGAAAGACTTAAAACTCCAAATGGAAAAGATTCAGCATTTGGTGTTCTTAGAAGAATATTTTTCCAGACTCTGAGTTGTCTACGGTTCTGGACTATATGGTCCATCTTAATGGCTTAGGCCTCGGACCAGCTACCCTTAAAGTACACTTGACAGCTGTTTCTGCTTTCTTGTCAGTAGGCAAGCTTTCCTCTCTCATCCCATCCTGTGTTTTGTAAGTTATGGGATTGCTCCACACCAACTTCCCCTTTTAGGGGATCCTGTTCCTGCTTGGGACCTTAATGTTTGCATTGCTCAGCTTATGCAACCCCCTTGAGCCTTTTGTCCTCTGCAGAGCTTAAGTACTTAACTTGGAAAACTGTTTCAAACACCATGAAGTCTTGCTATATTAGGACCATTGCAGTCATTCCCCCAGTCTTGAACTGCCCCGGAGAGGAAACAGTTAACTCCAGAGTGATCTGGAGTTCCACAGCGCGAGGGCGCTGTTCAAAGCTCTATCTGGCCAGTTTCAAATGAAACTGCCAGATTCTTTACTCCGCTTCACTGAACAGTCGCCCGATATCAGCTCCTTCAGCTCGGTTCATTTCATGTTCAAGCGAGTATTTTCGGTTCATTGAACCGCAATAAGTATTTATTTTACCGCATTTCGATTAAAAAGCTCTATCTGGTAACCGTAAGTACAGAAATTAAGTCTGTGTGAAAGTCATTATCGGTTCGGTTTTGAACCGATCGGTTGGTTGAAATACTTGTTTTAAACTGTTTAGTTGGCTTTTAGAGGCGGTTCCTTGGTTCTTATCGGTTCTAAAAACCTAACTTTATTGGGGTTTTTTCAATACACGCGGACACGGTTAGGAACCGATAAGGGTCTTGCCTGGCACTGCCATCAAAAGGGCAAGTTTTTGGTTAGGCTGGCATTATGTCTGAGAAACCAAAGAAAAACTGCCCACTGGGTTTCAACATCAGGATGTCTGGGAAGCCTTCGCCAAGGCTGACCCACACACCACTTGTAAGCTTATTGTCTGGGGGCTGACCACCTCCTGTCAGACTGCCAGGTGTGTAAAAATTTCCCTGCAGCCACCCTGAAAAGAGATTGGGCCGGTTTAGGAACGAGAGGCCAAAAAGTCCGGGCTGACCCGGATGGCCTGCCCGGGTCCAGTACCCACTAGACCAGAGGAGTGCCTCTGACCAGGGCTAGACTTCTCGGGAAAGGAAGGCTGGTTCAGAGGAACCAGTCCCAGCAAAAGACAAAGAAATCAGCAGGTCTGGAGTACAAAATTGTCTCTCCAACTGCTGCAGATAGCTAAGCCATTCAGATTGTCCAGTTCTTTGTCTCAGGCTGTCAAGCCCCTGCATCTGGGAAAAGGGTGGCCTGCTCAGTCTCAGTGGTTCAGGATTATGATGTTGAGGATTTTTATGAACCACATGAGGGGGAGGAGGATTTTGATCAGTATGTTTGTGATTGGAAGGTCTGGACGTGCCCATTGAACCGGACATCTCTCCAGATAGACCTTTAGAATCTCCCTTGCTGTCTGGAGTCCTCTCTGTTTATGTTTTACAAAAGGTGTGAAACCCTCCAGCTCCTTAGAAGAGGCTGTGGATGAGCAAGAGGAGCCTGATTATGTGGAAATGATGGATATTCCAGAGACTAGAGGTTGTCTATTCCTTTGCATAAGTCATTTAGGAAGCAAACAACAAAGATTTTAAAAATCCTCTTCATGTCCTCTCCTGTAGATAAAAAAATGGACAGAAGGTATACTTTGTCAGGCTCGATACAGACTTCCTCACTGAGCAGTGTAGTCATGTGTGGTGGTACAAGCTGCAGCCTGTGACATTGTTATTCCCTGGCCTCACATCCTCCTGACAAGGATTCCAGAAGATTGATGCCATGGCTTAAAAAGCAATATATGCAGCTTCTTTTGGGACCAGGCAGGCTAAATTATATATTATGTTGCAGATATCAGAAATCTAGATGGGACACTATATTGCAGTTAGCTAAGCAGGCCCAGGCCAGCTGGCTAGTGAGTTGGAACAAGTGGCTGCTGATGGCATTGAAGCTTCTAAAGTTCAATTTCATACTGCTGTTGATGTTAATGATGTTTCCTCTAGGGTCATGGCCACTTCTGTAGCTTCTCGTAGGTTGGCATGGCTCAGATGCACTAATCTGTCCCAAGATACTCAGTCAAAGGCTATGGATTTTCCTGTATGGGAAATTCTCTGTTTGGTGATCAAACAGAAAATTATATGAAAAAGATGGATGAATATAGAACTACCTACAAAAGTGCCCAAGCTAAGGAAAGGCATGCCACTCCACAAGGCATGCCCCAGGGGCAGGGGTGAGCCTTTCACAGGCCTTTTACCAAGCTCAAGCCTCTCTGCTTTTCACAGAGGGTTTTTTCAGAGGCAGAGGTAGGCGGGCACAGGGAGACAGTCGCCCTCCCTCAGCCTAAAGCTCCTGCCAAGCAGGCACCCTGATGGGGTGCCCAGGGCCGATTCTCCTGTACCAGTGGGGGCAGGTTGGCTTATTTCAGCCAGAACTGGCTGTCCCTAACTCGGACAGGTGGGTTCTGGAAGTAGTAGCCAAGGCCTGGTTCTCAGCTTCAAACAGTTTCCAAAGATGAGAGCCAGGCAATTTCCACCAAAACTCTTCAGAAGCCCTTGCTTTGGAAGCAGAAGTTTCTTCCTCCTGAATTGCAAAGCAGTGGAAGGGTTCCCTTGCCATCAGGGCAAGGGACTGTACTCAAGATATTTTCTTACCCCAAAAAAGACAGGAGAATGGCGGCCCATCTTAGACTTAAGGTACCTGAACAGACATCTATTAAAGCCAAAGTTCAAAATGTTAACTCTAGCAATGATTTTGCCCTCCCTGAGGCCAGGGGACTGGTTAGCTTCCCTGGACCTCAGGGACGCCTATTTTCATGTCATGATCAGGCCTTCTCACCGAAGTACCTCAGGTTCGAACTGCTTCGGCCACTACCAGTTCAGAGCAATGCCCTTTGGCCTAACCTCGGCCAAGGGTATTCACAAAATGTCTAGCTGTGGTAGTGGCTCATTTAAGAAGCAAGGGATTGCTGTGTTTCCCTACCTGGACGACTGGCTCATAGTGGGTCAGTCTCCAGATCAGGTAAAATCCCACTTGCAAGTCACCCAGCAGCTTCTCACTTCCCTGGGATTCCTGCTGAATTTTCCAAAGTCAGTTCTGGAACCTGTTCAGGTTCTAACTTTCATAGGTGCAGAGTTGAACACAAAGTTAGCCAGGGCATTTCTCCCTCGGAAAGAGCGGACAGGCTCATTGCCCTGGCATCCTCCTTTACCCTGCGGGTCTCTCGACCAGCAAGGCATTTTCTGCAACTCCTAGGGCACATGGCTGCTTCCACAGCTGTCGTGCAGGAGCAAGATTTCAGATGAGGGACATTCAGTTCCACTTGAGGTCCTATTGGTCCCAAAGGAGGGACCCCTCACCAAATTAGTTCCGTGACCAAAACCCTGATCCTGGCCCTTCAGTGGTGGCAGGATCAAGGCAATCTGTCTCAAGGGTTCCCTTTCTACCCGTTTCACCTCCTCACCCTCACCACGGATGCCTCCCTGTTAGGGTGGGGGGCTCACTTGGGCGACCTTTCCACTCAAGGAGTGTGGTCCCCCCAGGAATCTCTGCTCCACATCAATCTTTTGGAACTCAGAGCTGTTCTTTTAGCTCTTCAGGCTTTTTCAGCTGCTGTCCAGAACAAAGTAGTTCAAATCAGGACAGACAACACCACAACAATGTGGTACATCAACAAGCAAGGGGGCACTCGGTCTTCAGCCTTGTGCACCGAAGCAATGAAGTTGTGGTCTCTGGCTTACTCCCTAAACACCTCCCTGATCGCACCACCTTCCAGGAAAGGACAATGTCCTGGCGGATGCTCTCAGCAGGATTTCCCAGGGCCATCACGAATGGTCTCTGAATCCTCAAGTATTGGGGTCGGTTCTGCCAGATGGGGCACCCTCAGATAGATCTCTTCAGCCCCAGACAACCATCAACTTCCTCTATTTTGTTGCAGGCCTCCAGTGCTGGGCTCCAGTCCCCTGGACGCCTTTCCTGCTGGATTGGAAGGGAAATTCCTTGTGCTTTTCCCCTTCCTCTCCTCTTCAGGGTATTGGTGAAATCAGAACTCAGCCCTGCAAAGTGGTTCTGATTGCTCCAGACTGGGCCAGACAGCCCTGGTATCCTCTTCTCCTGTCCTTGACAATCCACCTCCCTAACCTTGCCCAGGACCCACGACTTGCTGACCTGTGCACAGGGGGGAGTGTGGTACCGGACCTCAAATCCCTCCACCTCAAGGCTTGGTTCTTGAGGAATTAGAATTTGCTGATTTACACCTTTCTCAAGGGGTCATGGATATTTTAAAGGCTTCTAGGAAGCCTTCCACCAGGGCTACTTACAATTCTAAGTGGAAGAGGTTTTCCTTCTGGTGTTCGGAGAAACAAATTGTGCCAGAATCTGCTGACTGGCCACTTTACTGGACTATTTGGCCCATCTAAATTCCCTAGGCCTTAGACCAGCTACCTTGAAGGTTCATATGGCAGCTGTTTCTGCCTTTGTTTCGTGAGGAAGCCTGTTTCTCTTTCCTCTCACCCTGTGTTTTCTAAGTTTTTAAGGGGTTACTTATACTAACCCTCCTTTCGGAACCAGCCCCTGCCTGGGACCTGAATGTTTGCATTGCTCAGTTAATGCAACCTCCTTGAGCCCCTTTCTTCTGCAGATCTCAAGTATTTAACTTGGAAAACTGTTTTCTAGTGGCTATCACTTCTGCCAGACGTATAAGTGAATTGCAAGCCCTTTCGGTGGAAAAGGATTTTATTTCTTTTCACAGGGATAAGGTAGTCCTCAGGACTAACAGAAAGTTTTTACCCAAAGTGGTTTCAGATTTTCATCTGAACCAGTCCATTTCTCTCCCAGTGTTTTTCACTGAGCATTCTTCCTCGGGTGAGAGGAAACTACACAGCCTGGACGTTAAAAGAGCCCTAAGCTACTATGTGGAACGTACCAAGGGTCACAGGTTCAATCCCTCCAACTCTTCCTTACCTATGGAGAGGTTGGCAAAGGAGACCTGCCACTAAGAGGACAATTGCAAGGTGGATTGTCTCTTGTATCCAGTTCTGTTACCAAAAACTAGGTAAGGAGCCCCTCAGGACTGAGGGCCCACTCCACCAGGGTACAGCTGCATCTCTAGCGGCTGCTAGAGATTCCCATTTTGAAATTTGTCAAGCTGCTACCTGGAAACAGTTCACACCTTACCAAGCATTATTCCTGGACGTCCAGTCCAGGAGAGATGCTCGCTTGGCACAGCTGTTCTTCAGAGCCTATTTCCTAAGTAGGTTCTGACCCTCCTCCATGGAGGTACTGCTGTGTAATCTGCAATGGTCCTAATATAGCAAGACTTATGGTGTTTGAAGAAAAATTACTCACCTTAGTAATTGCTTTTCTTCTCATGGAGTCTTGCTATATTAGGACAACCCCTCCACCCCTCTCAGAACTCCTACTTGGGTATGGGTTGGCAAATTGGTGCAAGCACTGTGTCATGCCATTTTAGTCTCTCTAGTTGGGTTAGGAACTAGGTATTTCTGTTTTTGTTATGGTAGAGGGTCCTCTCTAGACTTGAGTTTTTGGGAGAGGGGTCCTATTAGTGCTTGTAAGGAGTGTTCCTAACAATAAATATTGTTGTTGTTATTCTGTGATTGTTCTTATTCTTCTAATGATAGGTAGCCAATGGCTAGTGTAGAGCTTTTCCACACAGACTTGCTATGTTAGTTTAGCTCGTGAAGAACCTGGCAGTTTCATTTGAAACTGGCCAGATAGAGCTTTGAACAGCGCCCTCGAGCTGTGGAACTCCAGATCACTCTGGAGTTAACTGTTTCCTCTCCGGGGCAGTTCAAGACTGGGGGAATGACTGCAATGGTCCTAATATAGCAAGACTCCATGAGAAGAAAAGCAATTACTAAGGTGAGTAATTTTTTATTTTGGTAGCCATTACTTCTGCCAGGCGTATCAGTAAGTTGCAAGCCCTGTCAGTGGAATCTGATTTTATCTCTTTCCATAGAGATAAAGTGATCCTAAGAACTAACAAAGTTCTTACCTAAAGTGGTTTCAGATTTCCATCTCAACCAGTCTATATCTGGCCCTGTTGCCCTGTTTTCTTCACTGACCATTCTTCCTCTGGAGAGAAGAGGCTACACAGCTTGGATGTTAAGAGCCCTTGGCTACTACATAGAGCGTACCAAGGGTCACATGTTTGAATCCCTCCAATTGTTTCTTGCGTATGGAGAAGTTGGTAAGGGCAAACCTGCCACTAAGAGATCTATTGCCAGGTGGATTGTTTCCTGTATGCAATTCTGCTATGAAAAACTGGGTAGAACTCCACCCTCAGGCCTGAGGGCTCATTCCACTAGAACTACAGCTGCTTCCCTGGCTGCTGCCGGGGATATTCCTCTCTTAGAAATTTGTCAAGCAGCCACCTGGAAAACAGTCCATACTTTCACCAAGCATTACTCTCTGGATATCCAGGCTAGGAGTGATGCTTAGTTTGGCACAGCAGTACTTCAGAGCCCGTTTCCAAAGTAGGTTCTGTCCCTCCTCCATGGAGGTACTGCGTGGTAGTCTGCATATGTCAGAATACAGCAAGACTTCCATGTTGTTTGAAGAAAAAATTACTCACCTTAGTAATGTTTCTTCTAATGGAGTCTTTGTTAGACTGAGCCCCTCCCTCTCAGAACCTAGATTTTGGGATGTGGGTGGGCAGCAGCAGTGTTGGCACCCTAGGGGTGTCCTTTTTCACCCTCTTTTTTTTTTAGTTTGGGTGAGTAGTTGTGTTTTTGGATTTGTTTTGTTTTTGGGTTTCCTGACTTGAGTCTTCCTTTTGAAACCAAAAACCCTTTTATGTAGATATAGTTGCCAATTGGCTAGTATGAGTTTTACAGTTTCCACACAGAACTTCTAGTGAGTTTTGCTCGTAAAGATCTGACGGTTGCAGTTTAAACAGCAGCAGACAGGGGCTTCAACTGAGCTCGTGGTGAACATTCCATGCTGGCCATGGAAAGTTTAACTCTTTGTTCTCCGGGGCAGTTGAAAGGCAGGACCTAACTGCATATGTCAGAATACAGCAAGACTCCATTAGACGAAACATTACTAAGGTGAGTAATTTTTTTCATCTGGGGCTTAAAGGTAAATCTTTCCAACATGGGGACAAAGTGTTATTGTTATTGCAGTCCTCTGAGGATAAGCTTATCATGAAATGGCAGGGCGCCTATAACATCTTTGTCAGATACGAGTAGTCAACTATTTATTTATTTATTTATAATTGGTGACCAGGTAGGCCCACTGAGCCCTGAGGGTCCCTTTTTCAGGGGCAACCCAGGATAATACATATATTCATGCAGAGAAAGACTTGGGTTACAGAGTAGATTCAGGTGAGTTTGCAGGTTACAGCCATGGTTATCAACATGCTACAGTCTCTACAAGTAGGTTGGCAATAGATTTAACAAATTGGTGCAGAAGAAAGGCAATTTTACACGTTAAGCTCTTTTTTTTTTTTTTTTTTTGCTGGAGATGCCAGGGCGAAGGCCCCATTTAAAAAAAAAAAAAAAAAAAAAGTGTACCGTGCCAGTCTCTTACGTAAATGGTACGAGAAACCTACCTTCAAACCACATGAAGTCTTCCTGTATTCTGACTATTTAGACCTCTGTCTGCAGCACTTAGAAGCATCAACGTCAGATTCTTTACTCCTTCTAACTGAACGGTTCCGCCCGGGAGATTTCTCCTGCAACGCAGTCTGCCAAAGTCGGTTGAAACCTTTGTGATTTTTTTTTCTTTCGCAAGTTTCGATTCGAATCTCTGTCTATGGTACAGTAAGTACTAGGTAGTGAACTAGACATAATAAACTTGTGGAAATTGTAAACATTGATTTTTCGACTGGTTCGTCTGAACCGGCCGTGATATTGAATTACATATTCTGTCTTTGTTTCTAAACTTAGTGTTGTTACCGGTCCTTATCGGTTTAAAAAAAATAAATAAATAAAAAAGCATTTTCTTCTTTTTTTTTTTTTTAATATCCGTGAGACTGTTAGAAACATATAAGGGTGTCTTGCCTGGTTGTTTGCCATAAAAAGGGTAAGTTTTGTGGTTAGAATGAGTGTGTCTGAGAAACCCAAAAGAAAAACCGGGCCCACTGGGTTACAACACTGCAGTGTATGTGGGGAGGTCTTCACTAAGGCTGATCCCTACACCACCTGTATTTGTCTGGGGTTTGACCACCTCGATTCAGACTGCCAAATCTGTATTTAAAAAAAAAAAATAATAAATATTCCCTAAGTCTACCCTGGAAAAAAGATTAGGTAGGCTTAGGGATAAGGAGGCCGTGAAGTCTGCTGACCCGGATGGACAGCCTGGTTCGGTTCTGACCATACCTGAGGGAGTGCCCTCTGACCAGGGTGATACTACTTCGAGCAAGAGGAGAGCCGATCCTGAGGGATTGGTTCCTACAAAAAGACAAAAGGAAAATCAGCCAGTTCGGATCCAGAGACCCATTTTCTGACCACCGAAGAGATTGCCAAAGTGATAAGTATTGTACAATTGCTTCGCCTGGTTCTGTCTGATCCAGCGCCTTCTGGTAGGCTCTCTGTTTGGTTGGTTCCTCCGGTTCAAGGTTATCCCGCTGAAGATTTTTATGAACCGGAGTTTGAAGGGGATGATGACAACGCCGATGGTGGGAAAGGTCTGGATGAGCACATTGAACCGGACATCTACCCAGACAGGTCTTCTGGTGTTTCCCCTCCTAGGCTTTCTGAGTCCCCTTCCCATTACATGTTTTACAGGAAAGTGGCAGAAACCCTCCAGCTCCCTGTGGAGGAACAAGAGGAACCTGATTATGTGGAGATGATGGACGTCCAAGAGACTGTCTATTCCCCTTCATAAGTCTCTTGGGGAAACGGACACAAAATATTTTAAAAACTCCTCCAAATTCTGTACCTCCTGTCGACAGAAGGCAGGGATTTATTTAACTCTAAAAATTCATTAGCGTTTTGCTCATAAAAGTGCTAAATCTTTGTTTAGCTTAGCTTTAGCTCAGCTTATGCAACCCCCTTTGAGCCTTTGTCTTCAGCAGAGCTTAAGTACTTGACTTGGAAAACTGTGTTCCTGGTAGCTGTTACTTCTGCCAGGCATATCGGTGAATTGCAAGCTGTCAGTGGAGCCTGATTTTATCTCATTCCATAGAGATAAGGTGGTCCTTAGAACTAATAGGAGGTTTTTACCTAAAGTGGTTTCAGATTTTCATCTGAACCACTTTGTCTCTCCCTGTGTTCTTCACTGATCATCCTTCTTTAGGAGAAAGAAGTTTACAGTTTGGATGTTAAAAGAGCCCTTCATTGCTACATTGAGCGTACTAAGGCTCACAAGTTTGCCTCCCTCCAGTTGTTTCTCACTTATGAGGAAGGGCAAACCTGCCACTAAGAGAACTGTTGCCAGGTGGATTGTCTCTTGTATTCAATTCTGCTATGAGAGAAGCTAGGCAAAATACCTCCCTCAGGTCTGAGGGCTCATTCGACTAGAGGTACAGCTGCTTCCCTTGCTGCAGCCAGGGATATTCCTTTGCTAGAGATATGCAAAGCAGCCACCTGGAAAACTGTCCCTACATTTACCAAACATTACTCCCCTGGACATCCAGGCTAGGCGTGATGCTCGGTTTGGTACTGCAGAGCCTATTCCCAAGGTAGTTTCGATTCCCTCCTCCATGGAGGTACTGCTTGGTAGTCTGCAATAGTCAGAATACAGCAAGACTTCATGTGATTTGAAGAAAAAAATTACTCACCTTGGTAATTATGTTTCTTCTAATGGAGTCTTGCTGTATTCTGACCTCCCCTGCCTCACCTCTCAGAACCTGTTTTTGGAAAGTGGGCTGTCAGGTGCAGTGTTGCACCCCAGGAGTTCATTTGGGCACTCCATCCTTTTAGAGAGGGGGAGTGGGTTATATTATTAATTTAACAGTCTTAAGTTGTTCACTACCTGGTTTTTGATTTTGGATTTCTTGACTTGAGTCTTTTGGGGATCCAAAATATTTGGTTGCCATTTGGTTAGTAAAAGTTTTTTAAAATTTCCACATAGTAGTATTGGCTTGTTGTGCTTCTAAATGCAGCAGACAGAGGTTTGAACCGAGCTCAAGCTCAACGTTCTATGCTCTGCATAGAAAATTAACCCTCTTCTCTCTGGGGCAGTTTGAGTATGGGGCTAACTGCAATAGTCAGAATACAGCAAGACTCCATTAGAAGAAACATAATTACTAAGATGAATATTTTTTTTCTTTATGCCCACCATGTTTGTGCACCCAGAGCAGACTGACACTGAACCTGGAGATTGCTTATAAAAGACTAGAACAAGAAAAGGAAATAGTAGAGGTCCAAGTTAATCCTGAGCTAGACGCAGGGCAGGAGGAGGTACAACAGCTATTACATCAGTTCAGGACAACTTTTACCAACATGCCAGGGAGAGCCAAAGGGGTAATGCATACTATCAGAGTAAACCCAAGAGAAACCTATACACCAGAAACCCTGTAGGTTGCCCAAAAAGGTCAGACAGGTTATCTGAGGTCCACAAACTACAATTGTTAGGAATTATTCCCCTCATAGTGCCTGGTCCTCACCTGTGGTGGTAGATACAAGTTCTGGTCAGATCCACAACGGCTGCATAATGAAGTTAGTGAGGTTGTGTGGAAGTGCTAAGGAAGCATGGAGAAACAACACAATGATTTGTAAGTAGTTAAGATTTGTTTAACTTTCTATTCTAAATAAGGCATACACGTTATTAGGAAAAGATATGGAAGGTGTGCATTTCAGTGGAAGGAATGGTAAGCAGTATAGGTTTGACTGGTATAAGTAGTACATGAAAAAGTAATGGCTGGCATATGTTCAGTTTTGGGATTATTTACACAGCTGCTTTTTTTTAATAGAGAAAGAGGGAGTTTTGTCCATGAGATGATGTAAGTTATATTTAAGCAATGTGTTAATGTCAGGCAGTCCGGTGCAATGATGGACTCTGTTAGGAGAGAAAATGTGATAGTAACTTTCAGAAGGGGTTGCCGTTGATCAGGTTATGGTAGTTATGCTTGTTATAACTGGAATATCAGGACAGTATGAGGTCTATGCAGGAGTGGAGTACAGATATGCACTGTATCGTTAAGTGTGCTCAGCGTGCAGGCAAATGTGATATGCAGGTTTGTTTTACAAATGGGCAAAAATGGCGATGGATGCAGTTGATAGGCAGGCAGAGAGAGGGACAAGTCATGGTCATGACAGTCTTTGGAGAGGCAACTGCCCCTAGAGTCAGTCATGTTCGCTAATTTGGGTGACAAACTTTTCAGGCAGCACTGTTTTGCTGTCAGTCGTCGCCTGTGGGTTTAAACATGTATTTGAACCCCTTAAAACTGTTATAGTGCAAGAAAAACAATGAAAGCAATTGTTTCAATTTAGTACTGAAACATACATGCTGCCACCTTGCTCCAATGAGCACCCTCCCCCAAGCAGAGTGCCATTCTTAATTATAAAGAGGAGAGCTGAAAAAATGTCTCAAAGTGCCGAATCATTTTTATTAAATATGTTTCAAGGTATTGGGCCTTTCCCCTTTTTTGTTACTTGACAAAGAAGTAGCACTTTTCTTCTGACTGGACTGATGTAAATGATGAGTCACTGTTTTGGGATATGCTAGGTGTCCCCAGGAGCAAGGTGTGCTCCTTTGCTGGCTAGAGAGTAGGCTGTTTAAACAGTAAATAAATTAAAAAGAAAAAACATACAGATCAGACGTTCTAACAGCGAGACACATTATAGTGTAGCCTGTTGGAAGAGAGAGACGGTTCCTGTGGTACCTGGGAGGGTGGAGTGGTTCACTAGATTATTTACTGTGTTTTTTTAAAAGAAAAAAAAATGTGCGTCTCTCTCCCAAGTGGACTGATGCAAATGATACTGTCGGGAGATGAAGAACTGTCCACAGGAGCAAGGTGTGCTCTGTGTTCCTTTACTGGCCCAGAGTGCAGACTATTATAAAAAATACAAACAAAAGAAATGTCAGAGGAAGACTGAAAATTGGTTCCAGTAAAACCTTAAGGGGATGGAGAGGCTCTCCAGAAGGTACTTTTATTTATAAAAGGGGGGGAAAGTAATTTTATTTATATAAGGGGGGGAAAGGTATAATCTTTCTCACAACTAGACTGATGTCAGTTATGCTGGTTGTGAGATGCAGAGGTGTCCCCAGGAGCCAGTGTACTCTCTTGGTGGCCAGTGAGCAGACTATATACACTCAACCTCTTGAATTCCTGAGTTAAATCATAGGTAGTGCTCGGTAACCACTACATCTCTGTACCACCCTATACTTGTTCAGCCTGCACACACCAATGCAGGGTTCCCCACTGTCTGAAAATATAGGGTGGTGGCAGTGATGATCGGGTCCAAAGGTGCATTATTTTTCTGGAACTCCTGCATGCACTGTACATGTGCATAAGTGGATTTTAAGTAAACTATAGTGGACTGGTATCAAAATAGGGGTAGTAGTGCAATAAAGGATGAGAATAAAAGACAATTTTGGAGGATTTAAAAAGACGATAAATATAGGGTAGTGACAAAAAAAATAGGGTGGTGGAAAAAAAAAAAATAGGGTGGCTCACCACGCTGAAATAATGAATGGAAACACTGTCAATGTGTTTGATTATTTCTGCTTGGACAATTTTTTTTTTTTGGGGGGTACTAATACAAAGTCACTCACTTTAGCATGATGGATTTTTTTTTTTTTTTTCATTTTTGTTAAACTTGTCAGGCTAGTTTTTTTGTTTTGTCTTGCATACTGCAGTTGGAAATCACAGCATCTATTTTATGTCATTGTAGTAACCAGGTGTTACTAGTTCAAACAACATGAAATCTTTCTGTATTCAGACATAATGCAGTTAGCCCCAGCACTTGAACTGCCCCGGAGAGGAAAGAGTTAACTCTGTGCAGAAACATAGAACGTTGAGCTCGAGCTCTGTTTTCAAACCTCTGTCTGTGGTACTTCCCAGTGCAACTATTGGATTCTTTACTCCACCTAACAGTGAAGTCGCTCCGGAGATTTCCTCTGCTCAGTTCGGTAAAAGAAAAAGCGTTCAGTTTAAATCGCATATTTTTGTTGTTTTTCAGATTTCTAGCCTCTGTCTACGGTACAGGTAGTATGTAGGTAGGTAGTGACTGTATTCTTTTTTGCTAAAAAGAGTGGAAATTGTCCGTCTTCGGATTCTGTCCAGTCGGTCCGGTTTGGAACAGACTTTGTAAAATTTTTCTCTTTCTGGGATTAGTGTGGTGTTCCGGTACCGATCGGTTTCAAAAGAACCGGAGTTTTGCTGGTTCTTTTAAAAAGCCCGTGACACGGTTTACAACCGATCGGTTGCTTTATTACCTGGCTTGAAAGCTTCTATAGGGTAATTTGTTAGGTTGGCCATGTCTGAGAAACCCAAGAAGAAAACCGGTCCCATTGGGTTTCAGCACAGTACTGAGTGCGGGGAGGCCTTTGCTAAGGCCGACCCCCACCTCATCTGTGTCTGGGGTTTGACCGCCTCAAGTCAGACTGCCAAATCTGTAAGAACTTTCCTAAAACCACTCTAGATAAAAGACTGAGTTGGGTGAAGGAAAGGGAGGCCAAGAAGTCCATAGTTCCTCATGGCCAGCCCGGTTTGGTTGCGGCCGAACCTGGTGCCTACTGACCTAGGCGATACCTCCTCGGGAGGGGCCCGACTCCAGGTTGGTTCCACAAAGAAGTGCAAGTCTGCCGGTTCGGATCCTGTATCCCACACTCCAACCGCGGACGAAATGGCCAAAGTGATTGGACAATACTAATCGCATAGACCGGTTCCTTCTGAACTGATACCGCCGGTTCCATCTGATCCGTCTCCTCTGGATTATGACCCAGATGCTTATTATGAGGAGTGGGAGGGAGACTAAGACTATCCCGGTGATGACGACGATGAAGGGGGTCTGGATGTGACCACTGAACAGGACATCTCTGATAGGTCCTCAGGTGTCGCCCTCCTCCTAGGCTCTCTGAGTCCCCTTCACACTTTTTGTTCTACCAAAAGGTGGCACAAACCTTGCAGCTTCCCTTGGTTGAAGCAGCAGAGGAGGAAGAAGAGCTTGATTTTGTGGAAATGGACATCCCAGAGTCCAAAAAGCTGTCTATCCCTCTTCGTAAATCTTTGGGGAAATGGACACACAAAATTTTACAAACCCCTAATTCAATACCTTCTGTGGATAAGAGAATGGACAGGAGGTATTGGTTATCAGGCTCGGCTGCGGAGTTCCTTTATAGTCATTGCAGCCATGTTGGGGTAGTGCAGGCTGCAGCCTGTGACAGGGCTAACATTCCTTTGGCTTCACATCCCCCTGCATAAGGACTCCAGTAAAGTGGATGCCATGGCCAAAAAACAGTATTTGGCATCCTCTTTGGGACTCAGGCAGGCTACTTATATGGCCTGAACAGCCAGGTACCAGAAATCCAGATGGGACACTGTTATGGAATTGGCTAAACAGGCCTCCCCAGCTAGCCAAGGAGCTGGAAGTGGTGGCTGCTGATGGAATTGATGCATCCAAAATGCAGTTTCATGCTGCTGTGGACTCCAGTGATGTGGCATCTAGAGTCATGGCTACACCTGTGTCTCTCAGAAGACATGCTTGGCTCAGATGTACTTGGCTTTCACAGGATATCCAGACTAAGGCCATGGATTTTCCTGTAGTAGGTAACTCTCTGTTTGGGGAGCAGACAGAGGTTTGCATGAAGAAAATGGATGAATATAGGACCACATACAGAAGTGCACAGGCCAAGGAAAGGCAGTCCACTCTGCACAAGCAGCAGTCTAGGGGCAGGCCCTTTCAAAGACCTTTCTACCAAGCCCAGGCCGCTTCCTCCCTTCCCACAGAGGGGGTTCTTCAGAGGGAGGGGTAGGTGGGGGATAAGCAGGGCTGCTCCCTCCTCCTCTGTGTAAGGCTCCTTCGAAGCAGACACCATGATGTGTCAGCCCGGGTCGACTCCCCATTTCCAGTAGGAGGCAGGCTGGCTTACTACTTCCAGGCCTGGAAGTCTATGACCTCAGACAAGTGGGTCCTACAAGTAGTAAGCCACGGACTGGCCCTCAACTTCAAAAAATTTCCAAAAAGAAGGACCAAGTCTTTTCCACCTGCATCAGTCTCAGAAACCCTTGCCGTAGAGGCAGAGGTTTCCTCTCTTCTGGCTCTCGGAGCTATAGACAAGGTTCCTACTCAGCACAAGGGAAAAGTACTGTATTCCAGGTACTTCCTTACTCCAAAGAAAACGGGGGTTGCGACCCATCCTAGACCTAAGGTATCTGAACAAACACATTTCAAAGCCCAAATTCAAAATGGTAACTCTGGGAATAATCTTTCCCTCTCTAAGGCCAAGGGATTGCCTAGCATCTCTGGACCTCAGGGATGCCTACTTCCATATTCCTATCGGGTGCTCCCACAGAAAATATCTTGGGTTTGAGTTGCCTTCAGGCCATTACCGATTTCAGAGCCATGCCATTCGGTCTAACATCAGCTCCAAGGGTGATCACAAAGTACCTTGCAGTAGTGGTGGCTTACCTCAGAAGACAGGGTATCAGTCTTTCCGTATCTGGATGACTGGCTGTTTGTGGGTCAGTCTCATTTACAGGTCAGGTCGGCTCTTCAGACTACCCAGGACCTACTCAGCTCCTTGGGTTTTCTTCTTAATCTTCCAAAGTCTGTACTCGAACCAGTTCAACTTCTCACCTTTTATAGGCATAGGCATAGAGCTGGACACCGTACAAGCAAAAGCCTTCCTTCCTCTGGCAAGGGTAAAGGCCCTAGTGGATCTCTCTTCCTCTTTTCGACCTCAGGTCTCCCACCCAGCAAGACAGTTCCTCCAGCTCCTGGGCCACGTGGCGGTGGTGCAGGGAGCAAGATTCCAGATGAGGGACATTCAGTTTCATCTGAGGTCTTTTTGGTCTCAAAAGAAGGATTCACTTACCAAACTGATTCCAGTGACTCAGACTCTGGTCCAAGCTCTCCAGTGGTGGCTGGACCAGGACAACCTCAGACAATGGGTTCCATTTCTCCCTCAAGACCCATCAGTAGTTTTAACTACGGATGCTTCTCTCCTAGAGTGGGGAGCCCACCTGGGAACCCTGACAGCTCAAGGGCTCTGGTCTCCACAGGAGTCTCTCCTTCATATCAATCTTCTGGAACTCAGGGCAGTTTTCCTAGCCCTGCAGAGCTTCTTGGATTTGGTCAAGGACAAGGTGGTCCAAGTCAGAATGTACACCACCACCACAATGTGGTACATCAACAAGCAAGGAGGCACTCTGTCTTGTGCACAGAAGCCATGAAGCTGTGGTCTCTGGCCTACACTCTTCAGACTTTTCTGGTAGCAGTTCACCTTCCAGGGAAGGACAATGTGCTAGCAAATGCTCTGAGCAGAATTTCACAGGGACGCCATGAATGGTCCCTGGATCCTCACATACTGAAGGTCATCTTCTCCAAGTGGGGCACTCCAGAGATCTTTGCAGCACTGGATAATCATCAGCTTCCTCTGTTTTTTGTTGCAGACCTCCAGTCCTGAGGACGGTTCCCCAGGATGCTCTCTCTTTGGACTGGAAGGGTAGGTTTCTCTATGCCTTCCCTCTGCTGTTCAGAGTTCTGATCATCATCAGGACTCAACCCTGCACAGTGATACTGGTGGCTCCAGATTGGGCCAGGCAGCCTTGGTATCATTTGCTGCTGTCCTTGTCAGTGTCGCATCCCCTGTATCTGCCCAGGACATAAAATCTCCTGTCCTCCTCCCAGGGGCGGATCTGGTACCCCAATCTCCAGTCTCTCCATCTCAAGGCCTGGCTCTTGAAGAGTTAGAATATGCAGCTCTACATCTTTCTCAAGGAGTTCTGGATATTCTGAAGGTCTCTAGGAAACCTTCCACTAGAAAAACTTACAACTCCAAATGGAAAAGGTTCAGTATCTTCCTGGACATAAGTCTCCACCACTCATTCACACTAGTGGGATTAGCGCCGGAGGCACTAAGACCCATCGGGAGCAAACTTTTTGCTGGAGGGTCGGCGAGAGAGACGGCGCCGCGAGACAGGGCGCCGCGAGCAGCGGCTCGAGCGGTAGTGACCATCTCAGCGACGACCCTCCAACCGCCTCGTCCTTTTTCTCACTGGCCGAGTGCCTTCAGTGACGATGTCGTCACTAGTGCCGGAGTCAAACTTCAAACTAGCGCATAGTTTTCAGTTTGTGTTTTTTTTTTGTAACTTATCACGATAAGTAGTATCGCTTTAATTTATTCTATTTTCGTTAATTTTTCTAATATTTCAATTTACTTGAAGAAGTCTCAGCTCATTGATGGAGTCGACCATGAGCAGGTCAGGTGATGGTAGGGAGACTTCAGATGAAAGCTGTTCAGTCAGCCGGCTGGGTCCGTCAGCCTCCTTCTCCTCAGCGGGGTTCCGACAACGGTCAGTCCGATGCTCGGGGATGGGCGGTCCCTCGCGGCATAAAATAAACGGTCGATTCTTTGCACCGCTCGCCTCTAGCTCTTCTTCGCCCACAGGTCAAAAAAGAGAAGGCATCACCGAGGTCGCCTCGATATGTCTGCGCGCCGACGCCGGGTTATCGCTAAGGCTGCCGGTCTCCTCTTCGGAGTCGCCAACTTCTGGTAATCGCTGCCCTGACATCGGAGCCCTCCCCGCCTATAGGTAGACTCCAGATGAGCAGTTTCATCAGTGGGCCGCCTATGGGAGCAATGGGCTCGAAGGTTGGTTCTTCTGCCTGGCTCGGTTGCCTCGAGCCTCGGGCCCCTCCGGCGATCAGGTAGGCGGTTGATCTTCCTAGTCGCGGCGCTCTTGTGCCAGCGACCTGCTTAGGTGTTTTCCCTCACATGGTTGCGGGGCGCAGGGGCCTCACCGATGCCCTTATCTCCTGTTTTTTTCCTTCTCTAGCTTTCCAGGTTCCTGGGGCTCTTCCGCGCCTGGGCAGGGTCTGTTGGCTTGTCGGGCGCCGCTGGTGCCGCTGGGTCTCGCGGGCGCTGCTGGATAAGGCGGCACTGCTCGCGGGCGCTGCCCGCTGCGGGGGCCGCCGCCGTTGTCGCCCGCGGGCGCCGCTGGGGCGCTATGGGGTTGCCAGGCTCTTCGGGCGCTCAGGCGCCTCGGGTGCCGCTCTTCAGTCTGCTTTTGCCTGCCTGCCGCAGCCCTTGGGGACTCTCCTTGTTTTTCTGCTATTTCCTCCTCTCCTAATTTTCACCCTTTCCTGTCCAAACAGTCCTTTCTGGACCATCAGGAGATGATGTTGAGCCTGACCCAGACCTTCGGTTGGGTGATGAAGTGGAGGAAACAGGATCTTTCTTTGCTACAGAGCCTGTGGTCGAGGACCTGTCCTTAAGTCTCTGTTGAAGAACCTGGGATCCACTCTTTCTCCAGACTACAGACATCGATCCTGGGAAGATATTAAGACCCAGTATCTTCATGCTCGGAGATCCCTACGGATTTGACTCCTCCGATCCAGTTTTCCTTCGAGACGCTGTCTCAAATGGTATGGAATAATCCTGCTCTTATTCCCTCAGTGGCTAAATCCATTGATAAGAAGTATTCAGCTCCCAAGGATCGCCCCATTTGGCATCCCAAGCCTTTGCGGATCCTATTGTAGTCCTGGCAGAGAATGACAAGGTCGTTCTTCCTCAAACTACTACAGCTCGACTTATTAACAAAGAGTCTCGTGAAGATTGATACATTAGGTAAGAGAGTCTTTGCTGCCCACTCTAAGTATGCGTATTGCCAGTTATCAAGGCTATTTTTCTCAGTATGAGTATATCCTGTGGCACTCTATGAAAAGAATGGTTGAAGCTCTTCCAGATTCGGATTCCAAGTCAGAGCTTCTTCTGACCGTTATTAGAGGTATTGAGTCCAATAACCAACAGGTCAAAGCCGCCATGGACGCTCGACACTGCTTCTCCCAGCAGCCGCGGGATTTGTACTCGCGCCATTCCTGGCTGCGTACTTCTGGCTTCACGAATGATGCTCAGCAGCAGGTGATGGCGCTGCCTTTGATGGCCCTTTCTTTTGGCCCCAGGTGGAGCAAGCCTTAGAGGCCACTCAGAAGACTAGATCGGCCATTAGTTGGCCAGACTCCGCCTGCCCCCTCGGGGCATGGAACAGACGCCAGTTCATAGTCGCCAGTCCTTCGAGGCAGAGGCAGGGAAGCTTCCATAAAGCCAACCTGCCCAACCTCAAAAGAAGACGAGCAGAAAGCGCAGGGGCCTAAAGCTCCCAGCGCCACCTTATGAGTCGCTGGCCCAAGTTCCATCCACTTGCCCGAGGTGGAACTTTCCTCCGTGGAGGTCGCCTGATGTACTTCTACAACCAGTGGAAGTCCATAACTGACAAATGGTCCTTCGGATAATTCATGAGGTTATTCTCTCAATTTCTTGGAAACCCCGGATTGTCCTCCCAGACTACAACCCAGGTTGTCGGCCTCTCAGTCAGACCTCCTCACCGCGAGATCCAGGGCCTTCTGAACAACAGGGCAATAGAACTGGTGCCCCGCATCTGCGAAACACAGGGTTCTACTCCCATTACTTTCTGGTTCCAAAGAAATCTGGGGATGCCCCATTCTAGACCTCAGAAAGTTAAACAAATTCCTCCCCAGGGAGAAATTCAAGATGATTTCCTAGGTACCCTGTTACCCTTGCTGCATCAGCACGACTGGCTGGCCTCTCGGATATGCAGGATGCTTACCAGCATATCTCGCCCACCCGACCCACCGCAGTTCCTCAGGTTTGTAGCTTTGGGTCAGCATTATCAGTTCAGAGTCCTGCCCTTGTTATCCTCGGCGCCAGTTTTTACAAAGTGTTGTGCAGTTCTCCAAGCGATCTCAGGAAAGTCTGACTCGAGTGTTTCCTACCTGGACGATTGGCTTCTAGCAAGCCCTTCCGGCCAAGGGACTTTGGAAGCCGTGCAAGCGACTTCCGTCTTCTCACGTCCATGGGAGTTCTGCTGAATTTGAAAAAATCTCAACTGCAACCCTCCCAGAGGCTCCTTTTCATAGGGACGCTTCTAGACACCTCTTCAGCGAAGGCTTTCCTTCCAGAGGACAGAAGACTCGACATCCTTCGAATGGCCCGTTACATCAGGGAGAACCAATCGGTTACAGCTCTCTCGATGCAACACATGTTGGGTCTCATGGCGTCCTCGGTCTTCACTGTCCCTCTGGCCCGACTGCACATGAGAACCACCCAATGGATGCTCTCCACTCAGTGGTCCCCGACCTCTCACCCCCAGTCTTATCCCATCAAGGTGACGGAGCCCCTTCGAAGGTCTCTCACCTGGTGGTCTCAAGAGAGCAATCTCCTGGAAGGATTCCCTTGCTCCCCGATCATCAGATCTCCATCACCACAGACGACGCTATGGGATGGGGAGCTCACTTCTCCCTCCACACTCAAGGTGTATGGACTAGTTCAAGCTCATCTCCACATAAATGTCCTGGAGATGAGAGCTGTCCTCTATGCAATCCGAGTCTGAAGGATGTCCTTTGTCACAAGAACATTCTCCTTCAAACGGACAACAAAGCAGTGATGTATTACATCAACAAGCAAGCGGTGCTTCATTCTTATCCCTTTGCAGGGAAGCAATGAGGGTGTGGAGTGGTGCTTGAGCACAAGTCTCTGATTCAGCGTTTATCTGCCAGGTATACAAAACGACCTAGCAGATCACCTCAGCAGAACGGAGGCAGACCTCACGAGTGGCTCTCGATCCAGCCGTAGCTCGGTCCCTGTTCAAGAGTGGGGACTCCAGACCTGGACCTTTTGCATCCCCACTCAACGCAAAACTGCCTCTCTTCTGCTCCAGAAATCCAGGGCCTGGCATTTTCTGTCAGGATGCGTTCAGGCTGCGTGTGGACAAACGCTTTTTACGCCTTTCCACCGCTTCTCTAATCCAGAGAGTACTCCTCAAGTTCGAGTCTCAGGGGACCAAGATGATTCTCATTGCTCCTTCCTGGCCTCGCAACTATGGTTTCCTACTCAACAGTATGTTGGCAGCCTCTCGAGACCACTTCCTTTGCAAATCAGTCTTTTGACTCAGGGTTCGTTGGTCCATCCCAACCTGAAATCACTTCACCTTCATGCTTGGCTCCTGAAGAGATAGAAGTGAATCGGTTCAACGCCTCGTAGAGTCTCAGACATCCTTCTGGCTGCTCGAAGCCAGCCACCGAAAACGTGACGCTCCAAATGGAAACGTTTTCTCTCTGGTGTGCAAAATCCTCTTGGAATCCTTTTCCTGTCCTCCTGGCAAGGTTCTGGAGTATCTTTTGACCTGTCAAACTTAGGTCTTCAGTACTCCACAGTTAAAGTTCACCTTAGTGCCATCTCAGCGCTCCATGAGCCGGTTTCTTCCTTAACTCTGGCTCAGTTACCTATGGTGAAGAGATTTCTAGGGATTCTCCATACCAGACCCCTGTTAAGCGCCCAGTTGCAGCCTGGGACATTAACCTGGTGCTGGACATGCTCACTCGAAGCCTTCGAACCCTTAGCTACCTGTGAGCTAAAATTTCTTACCTGGAAGACTGCTTTCCTGGTGGCCATTACCTCAGCCCGCAGGGTCTCTGAGATACATGCCCTGGTTACGGACCCTCCGTATACTGTATTCCATAAAGACAAGGTAGTTCTCCGTACTATCCTAAATTTCTTCCAAGGTTGTGTCAGAATTCCATCTAAACCAACCTCTGGTACTTCCCGCTACTTCGCTAATTTCCAAAATGAAGGGGAACGAGCTTCATTCCTTGATGTTAAGAGAGCCTCATGTTCCATTTAGATAGAACCAAGGATGTTCGCAAGACTCAGCAACTGTTCGTTCTTTCAGCGACACCCGGCTGGGTCAACCTGTCGCTATTAGATGCATCTCTTCATGGTTAGTGGCATGCCTTCGTCATTGCTATTCCATGGCTCAAGTTAAATTAGAAGGTAGAGTGTACGCTCACTCTACTAGGGCGGTCGCGGCATCCCTAGCGGAAATTCGCAATGTTCCAATTGCAGATATATGCAACGCCGCCACCTGGAGCTCAGTGCATACCTTCGTTAAGCACTATGCACTGGATGTTCATGCTAGGCGACATTCCGCATTCGGCAGAACTGTCCTTAATGGGCTTCTATCTTAGATGCGTGAGCTCTGGCTCTCCTGCCGCCCTTTTGGGGGATTATCAGCTTGGTACTCTCCCACTAGTGTGAATGAGTGGTGGAGACTTATGTCCAGGAAGATAGGAAAATTACGTACCTACCGTAATTCTTGATCTTCTTGGACGAGTCTCCACCACTCATTCACACGCCCACCCTCCATCCCCCGAGCTCACCGCTGTATTGGTCTTCACTCCCTCAAATCTTTAGGCCGTGAGGACTTCTTTGCTGACCCTTCTTACATGGGTCATACGGACTATCTTATGTCCGTTTTTTAATGTTGGGTTTACTCTTTACGTTAGTTGCGCTGCACCTCCTTGGTAAAAAAGGTACTGAGGCGTTGGAGGTCGCCGCGATGGGCATCACGCCGAAAGCCGCGTTTCGGGCGCCAGTATGTTCTCGCGGGCGCTGTCTCTCGCGCCGACCTCCAGCAAAAGTTTGCTCCCGATGGGTCTTAGTGCTCCGGCGCCTAATCCCACTAGTGTGAATGAGTGGTGAGACTCGTTCAAGAAGATCAAGAATTACGGTAGGTAATGCATTTTCCTATTTGGTGCTCTCAGAAAGGCATCCTGCCTGATTCTGCAGACATTTTCACAACCTTAGACTATCTAGTTCATCTCAGTGGTTTAGGCCTGCCACTCTGAAGGTTCATCTGGCAGCTGTCTCTGCATTCCTTTTGGCAGGGAAGGGTTCTTCCCTGGCATCTCATCCTGTTTTCAGAAAGTTTTTCAAAGGTCTGGTTCACATTAACCTTCTGTTTAGGGAGCCCACTCCGCCTTGGGATCTTAATGTCTGTATAGCTCAGCTAATGCAGCCACCCTTTGAACCTCTGGCTTCGGCCGAATTGAAGTACTTGACCTGGAAAACTGTGTTCCTGGTAGCTATTACTTCTCCCAGGTGGATTAGTGAGTTACGGGCTCTGTGAATGTAACCTGACTTCATTTCCTTCCATAGGAACAAAGTAGTCCTCGGAACCAATAGGAAGTTCTTGCCCAAAGTGGTTTCAGATTTTCATCTGAACCAGTCTATATCTCTCCCTGTGTTTTGCACTGACCATTCTTCAGGTGAAAGAAGCTTACACAGTCTGGATATTAAGAGGGCCCTTGGCTACTACATTGAGCATACTAAGGCACATAGAAATGACTGTCTTTAATTGTTTCTCACTTATGGTGAAGTGGGAAAGGGTAAGCCTGCCACTAAGAGAACTATTGGCAGGTGGATTGTTCCTTGTATACAATTCTGTTATGACAAGTTGGATAGGACGCCCCCTTCAGGCCTGAGGTCTCATTCGACCCAGGGTACAGCTGCTTCTCTAGCTGCAGCCAAAGATGTACCTTTGTTAGAGATCTGAAAAGCAGCCACCTGGAAAACAGTACATACTTTGACCAAGCATTACTGCTGGACATCCAGGCTAGGAGTGATGCTAGGTTTGGTACAGCAGTATTGCAGAGCCTCTTCCCAAAGTAGGTTCTGCATTCCCTCCTCCATAGGGAACTGCTTGGTAGTCTGCATTATGTCTGAATACAGCAAGACTTCATGTTCTTTGAAGAAAAAATTACTCACCATAGTAATGTTGTTTCTTCTAATGGAGTCTTGCTGTATTCAGAGCCCCCGCCTCCCCTCTCAGAACCTGGTTTTGGGAAGTGGGCTCGCAGGCACAGTGTTGCACCTCAGGGATGTACCTTGTACCCACCCTCTTGGGTGGGGTTGATGATGATGATGATGATGATGATGATGATGATGATGATGATGATGATGATGATGATGATGTGTGTTTTTTCCTGATGTTTTTCTAAATATTGTCACTACCTTTCCTTCTTGGGCTCTCGACTTGAGTCTTTTGGGGCCCAAGAAGATGTATTTTGCCCTTTGACTATATTTGAACAATTTCCATACTTTAGTTACTTGTTAGTTTGTTAGAATCTTATGGTCACACTGGGAAGTACCACAGACAGAGGTTTGAAAACCGAGCTCAATGTTCTGTGCTTCTGCATAGAGTTAACTCTTTCCTCTCCGGGGCAGTTTGAAGTGCTGGCGCTAACCGCATTATGTCTGACTTTCAGTAAGACTCCATTAGAAGAAACAACATTACTGTGGTGAGTAATTTTTTTTCTTGTAGTTGATTGACATCCATAACCCAGAAGGAGTTTTTGTATCGGATAGGTTGAAAGTAATGGTCTGTTTTTAACTGGCAGTTTGAAATTACCATTGTGCGAGAACCTCGCACAGCTTTACAGTGTTGTTGGAGCATATACATCTCTGGTGTATGCCTTTTTCTATGGTACTATAGAGAGATAACAACACTCACAAGTTTCAGCCGGAGCCTGCCAAGGCCTCAGACACTTGCTCACCAGACAGTTGTCCCAATACAATATTATTAGTGAGAAGGCATAATATTGTATTAGGGGACTGCAGTTGTCTTTGGGTGACCTGAGAGGTGTTTGTCCTGGTCTAATATGCACTTGGCAGACCCACTGGAAGCTTGTGAGCTGTTTGAATACTGTCTCCTTTTTGCCTATAAAAAAAAAAAAAAAAGGCATACGTCATTCATTACTATTACTTTGTATCATGTATGTATGTTTGTATTCTATCTTGTTGGTTTGTATATGTACTCTTCTTGCACGTTTTTGCACATTTCAAGTTCAAGTTTATTGCAGGAATACTCCATTGAGCAAGCTCATTCACAAGGAGGTCCTGGAGGTAATACACATACAGTGGCACATTATACAAGAAATAACATTGATACACAGAAATACATGCAGAGCAACAATAAGACAATGTGTGCCTGGAGTCAAGAATACAAGGTTACAGATGTGTGAAAATACCGGACAGACAATGTTGGGTACAGGTTACACACTGTGCTGTTGTATAAAGCAATATTTAATCAGATGGTAGAGAATTAGAAGAGGAAAAACAAATGAAGGTATAAAGCAGTATTTAATTAGATGGTAAAGAATTAGGAGATAGAAAAACAGAATAAGCGATGGGCAGGGTGGAGGGAGGGGGAAGGAGTAGGTTAACAAGGGGTAAAGGAGAATAGGGGTAAAGAGTCCCAGCGTAACGAGTGTCAACAGGGACAATAGAAAAGGACTGTCGTAGGCATAAAGGGGATTTAGTGACAATTACAATCATCTTTTATCTTGGATGCAATTAAAGTTCTGAAAAAGTTGACAGGGACAGTACTGAATAGTTTTAGTATTGATTTGGAGCCGATTCCATGTGGATGGGAGGGTGTAAGAAATAGCACGTTTGCCAAAGGTGGTACGAGTCCTAGGTATATCTAGCAGGACAAAGTCAGCTTTCCTAAGGGAATATGGACTGCTGGAGATGCTGATTTGCGATGTTAGGTAGCATGGTAATGTCAGTAGGAGCAACTCAAGGGTCCAAACTCCAGCATGGAGCAGAAGTCTAGTGGTAAGAGATGTCCAACCAACAGCTTCATACAGGTCACAGTGGTGGGTGCGCTAGGAGCAGTTGGTAGTGAAGCATAATACGCGATGATAAAGGACGTCCAATTTACTTTGGCTGTAGTGTAAATCAGGTCTCTATAGTCAAGTAGGGGGAGGAGAGTGGCCTGAATAAGCCTAGTGCGTGTCTCAAGTGGAAATAGACTTGTTTCGAGAACAGAATCCTACTCTTGCTTTGAGCCTCTTGGAGAGCTCATCAACGTGGTCATTAGATGAAAGCTTATTATCTAGCAAGATACCCAGGTATTTGAATTTAGAAACTACTTCCAACGATTCACCTAGTGCAGTAACTATGAAATCATTTGGTTGGTCAGGGGTGGGACATGGGGAGGTACTACAGTTGAGGATCATTGCTTTTGTTTCCTTAGCATTAAGGAGCAGCTTGGCTTTTACCAGATTGTTTTCAAGCTGAGCAAAGTCAGTTTGTAACACATTCATGACCTGTGATACTGAGGATCCAGAAGTATACAAAACAGTATCATCTGCAAAGAAGTGCAGTTTGGAATCCGTTATATGGTAGTCAAGGTTGTTAATGTACAAAGAGAACAGGATTGAGCCAAGGATGGAGCCTTGGGGGAATCCTCTGACAACAGGCAGAGAATAGGCCATCAGCTTTAATTGTCTGTGTTCTCTCTGATAAGTAGCTAGAGAACCAATTGGCAGTGCTCGGAGTAGCTCCTAGGTTGGACAGGCAGGCGACTAGAAGGTTGTGATCAACGGTAGCAAATGATTTGCTGAGGTCCAAGAAAACTGCACCAGTTACCAGCTTGGCATCGGTAGAGGTGAACCAATCATGTCACTTTCGCCAGAGCTGTAATTGTGCTATGATTTGTTCGGAAGCCTGACTGGGACAGATTTGTATCTGTTGTTGTTATTACTACTATTTTGTATAATGACTGTAGATGGTGATAAACCTTGGAAACAAGTTTAAACTTATTATATAACATATTAATCTAAGCATACTGTTTAACTGAGTCATTTTCAGAAATGGCACCAGTGAAAGCAGCTGGCATCAAGAGTTCAGGACAACACGTAACTGCCATCTTCATTACTCACAGAAGAGGTTACTGAAAACTACATTTATACCGGTTATGAAACTGGGGTAGATTCCATGAGTTGGCAGGTGGCAAAATGAACTAAAAAAAAGAAGGAAAAAAAAAAAAAACTAAAGCTGCAAAACATTTTATTCTTATACTACATTGTACAAGTAAAATAAAAAAAATTATTGACCGTACTGTATAATATACATTTTCAACAAGTACCCTTTAATTGAGCTGGCCTCGCTGAGACGGCTAAGTTCATCTGCCCTTGACACTGACAGCAGAGGGCCTGCAGAATTGGAAATCGGAATTCAACAAATCAAGCATTTCTTTATATTTACATGTCTGTTAGACATATGCACTAATGCAGCTGTGGAAATCCAGCACATCCAAGGTAAAATATTACCTAAAAACCTTCTTTTACTAAAATCTATACTCTCCTCATTGGGCCATGGTTGAATCAATCTGTACTTTTTTTTTTTTTTGGTATCATTTTTATTAGAGAAGATTATACAATTTTTACATCATTTGACAGTCAATCCATTATTCACATTAAGAAGGGAAGGAAAAAATGTTTCATTCACCATGCAAGGATACCAAATCATTGACAAGCTATCCCACAGTTATCTTAATAACTTTCCTATGTCGGTGATCTCAGCCCATATGGTCTTCTGTCCCCTCACCCAAATCAATTACTGTTCCTATTTTTATTTCCCTGCCCCCCACCCTTCCAAAAGGCCCTTCCCAATCGCCCACACCACCACCTCTCTAATTATGATTGTATCTAACCAACCAAGCCCAAGCTGGGACCAAAGCCCCTATACCATGGATTGAGCAGTCAAGCAAGGGCGGTGCTCTCTCAAGGTACAATTTTTACACCAGTGAGGGTCCTTAGTCATAACATATATAACCCATCTCCTCCACTTTAGGGAGAAAAGTTCTGCCTGATTATTTAGGTTATGAGTTATTTTTTCGGATCTATATATATCATGTATTGTCTCCCTCCATCCCGAAAGAGTAGGTGGTTCAACCGTGAGCCAGTGCCTAGTAATAGCTTTTTTTTCACTGCAAAGAGAAGTATGTTCAAAAGATAACTGGTGTGGGGGTCCCGCAGCTCCAGAGGAACACAATGAAGGACAAAAAGACTACCCTCATAGGGAAGTCTAATCCCCAGGAAGTCTTCTAATTCCTTGAATAGAGCCAACAAAAAGGGCTGTAGTTTTGAGCATGACCAGAAAACGTGGGAATGGTGTGCTACAGCCTCACCACACATGTGCCAGCACGCTGCGGAGCGGGTGGCCCCGTAGTGCGAGGTTATTACCGGAGTTCAGAAATATCTTATTAACACTTGCCATGAAAATAGCCTCCAAGCACAGGAGCATGTAGCTTTTGATACCATACGTCAGAGAGCTGCCCATTGTTGGGGTGTGATTTGGGAAGCTAGTTCCTCATTCCACTTTTCCCTTATCCCAGATGTGTTCCCCCCGCTGTTTCCAGCAAAGATTTATATAATACTGAAACCACATGTGGTATTCCCTGGGCATTAAGTATTTGCTGGACCACTCGAATCACCTGGGGGTGCGCTTCAGGGGTACGGACTCTGAGGAGTAGGGACTCAAAGTAGTGCTGTAGTTGTAAATATCGAAAAAAGTCTAATTGTCGTAGATGGAATTCCTGACTAATGGTCTGAAATTCTTTGAGATTGGAGCCCATCCGCAGCTGCGGGAGCCGCAAGGGATGAGTGTCTCTCCAATCCCAGAAGGTTTGGTCCAAAAGGGCCGGGGGGAAATCCTCCAGTAGATCAATCTGACAGAGCATAACCAGGAAAGGCACGATCCCCAGAGTCCTCCGCATCACCCACCAGACCTGGGTCTGGTGCGCAACCCAGGGGCTCCAGGTAGGTCGGCCCATCGGGGGTGGTCTTTTATGTAAAATCACCTTCTGGTATTCCCGGTCCGGGAGCATACCTTCCTCAATCTCCCTCCACCAAGCTGGGGTAATACCGATCAGGTGCTGCAATATAAAGGAGAGGTGGGTCGCCCAGTAATAAAACTTTAGATTGGGAAGAGCCAATCCTCCCTTCTCCTTAGGGAGGAAGATAATCCCTTGTCTGATTCTTGGTCGTCTACCCACCCATATGAACCTCATCAGAGCCTTATTCCAGACTTCAAAGAGGCTGTTCGGGAGACTGAGGTACATTCTGAAACAGATAAAGAGGTCTCGGTAGGGTTACCATTCGGACTACTTCAATGCGCTGGAGCGTATTCAATGGGAGAATGCTTCATCTCTCAAGATCTTGTTTCATCTGAGCTGTAAAAGGGTGATAATTATTGTTTCAGTTCGGTTTGAACCGATCAGAGCGGTTTAAAAATGGCTTTCTAGCCCTTTAGAGTGCGGTTCCCGGTTCTTATCTGTTCTAAAAAAAACCGGATTTTATTACGTTTTTTTTTTTTTTTTCCACGACCCGTGACACGGTTGGGAACCGATAAGAGAGTCTTGCTTGGTGGATTGCCATTAGCGGGCAAGTTTGGTTAGGCTGGCACTATGTCTGAGAAACCCAAAAGAAAAACCGGACCCACTGGGTTTCAGCACTGTGGCCTCTGTGAGGAAGCCTTTGCCAAGGCTGACCCACACACCATTTGTGTATATTGTCTGGGGTTTGACCACCTCAATGTAGACTGCCAGATTTGTAAGAATTTTCCTGCTGCCACCGTGGAAAAAAGAGTTGGTAGGCTCAGGGAAAAGGAGGCCAAAAAGTCTGCTGCCCCGGATGGCCAGCCCGGTTCGGTTCCAACCGAACCTGAGGGAGTGCCGTCTGACCAGGGCGATGCTTCCTCGGGCAAATGAAGAGCCAGGTCTGAGGAGCTGGTTCCAACTAAAAGGGCTAGAAGGTCAGCTAGTTTGGGGCCAAAAGTTCTTTCTCCAACCGCTGAAGAAATAGCCATAGCTATTCAAATTGTCCAGTCTCTTTCCCCAGTTCCGTCCGAACCGGCACCATTGGGCAAGCGCTCGGTTCCCTCGGTTCAAGATTATGATTTTGAAGATTTTTATGAACCAGGAGGAGGGGTACGAGGAGAGTGAGTGTGATTTTGACAGTCTGGATGTGCCTATTGAACCGGACATCTCTCCAGACAGACCCTCAGGAGTATCCCCTCCTAGGCTATCTGAGTCCCCTTCTCATTTTTTGTTTTACAAGAAAGTTGCTGACACTCTGCAACTCCCTGTTGAGGAAGCTGTTGATGATCAAGAAGAGCCTGATTTTGTGGAAATGATGGATATTCCAGAGTCTTGGCAGACTGTCTATTCCCTTGCATAAATCTTTTAGGAAACAGACAGTAAAATTCTGAAAACTCCTCATTCTATCCTCCTGTGGATAAAAGGATGGACAAGAGGTATGCTTTATCAGGCTCTGATACAGAGTTCCTATCTCAGCAGTGCAGCCATGTGGGGGTAGTGCAGGCTGCAGCCTGTGACAAGGCTAATATTCCTCTAGCCTCTCACCCTTCTGAAAAGGATTCCAGGAGGATGGATGTCATGGCAAAAGGCAGTACATGGCAGCATCTTTGGGACTCAGACAGGCAAATTATATGGCTTACTTAGCTAGGTACCAGAAATCCAGGTGGGACACTGTCCTGGCCCTAGCAAAACAGGCCCCTGAACAGCTTGCCAGGGAGCTGGAGCAGGTGGCTGCGGACAGTATTGAGGCATCCAAGGTGCAGTTTCATGCTGCTGTAGACTCGAATGATGTTTCATCTAGAGTTATGGCTACATCTGTGTCTCTTCGCAGAATGGCCTGGCTCAGATGTACTGCCCTGTCACAGGATACCCAGTCTAAGGCTATGGATTTTCCTGTTGTGGGAAATTCTCTGGGGAGCAGACAGAGAATTATATGAAGAAAATGGATGAGTATAGGACCACCTATAGGAGTGCACAGGCCAAAGAAAGGCAAGTCACTCCTCAAAGACAGCATGTCAGGGGCAGGGGCAGGCCTTTTCATAGGCCGTTTTACCAAACCCAGGCCTCCTCTTCTGCTTATGCCCAGAGGGGTTCTTTAGAGGAAGGGGCAGAAGGGGCTCTAGTAAGCCTGCTTCTACCCTCAACCCAAACCTCTGCAAAACAGGCTCCCTGATGGGGTAGCCAGGGCCGATTCTCCACTACCGGTAGGGGGCAGGCTGGCTTACTTTGTCCAGTACTGGAAGTCTTTAAAATCAGACAAGTGGGTCCTGGAAGTAGTAAGCCAGGTACTGGTTCTCGGCTTGAAAAAGTTTCCGAAGATGAGAGCCAGATCTTTTCCACCTGCAAACCCATCGGAGGCACTTGCCCTGGAAGCAGAAGTTTCTGCCCTCTTGGCTCTCAGAGCCGTGGAAAGGGTTCTACCCATACACCAGGGCAAAGGGTTGTACTCCAGGTACTTCCTTACCCCAAAAAAGACAGGAGAATGGCGGCCCATTCTGGATCTCGGGTATCTAAACAAGCACCTTTTAAAACCAAAGTTCAAAATGGTGACCCTGGGGATTATTTTACCCTCTAAGGCCAGGGGACTGGCTAGCCTCCCTGGACCTCAAGGATGCCTACTTCCATGTTCTCATCAAGCTCCCATCAAAGTACTTCAGATTCGGACTGCCCTCAGGCCATTACCAGTTCAGAGCAATGCCCTTCGGCCTCTCTCGGCTCCAAGGGTGTTCACAAAATGCCTGGCAGTAGCAGTTGCTCATTTAAGAAGGCAAAAGATTACATCTTTCCTTATCTGACGATTGGCTCATTGTAGGCAGTCTCCAGAACAGGCCGAACTTCATTTACAAGTAACCAGCACCTGCTTACATCTCTAGGTTTCCTTCTCAATCTTCCAAAGTCAGTTCTGGAGCCTGTCCAGCTTCTCACCTTTATAGGCAAGAACTGAACACAAAGAAGCCAGAGCCTTCCTCCTCTGGAGAGAGCAAGGACCCTGGTGTCTCTGGCTCCTCTTTCACCCTGCAGGTCTCTCGACCAGCAAGGCATTTTCTACAGCTCCTGGGGCACGTGGCTGCTTCTATAGCAGTAGTGCAGGGAGCGAGATTTCAGATGAGGGACATTCGGTTCCATTTGAGAGCCTTTTGGTCTCAAAGGATGGATCCCCTAACCAAATTGATTCCAGTGACTCAAACCCTGATCCAGGCCCTCCAGTGGTGGCAGGATCTGAACAATCTGAGACAGGGAGTTCTCTTCACTCCCCAGTCTCATTCCTTGACCCTTACTACAGATGCATCCCTCTTGGGGTGGGGAGCTCACATGGGTGACCTTTCCACCCAAGGGCTGTGGTCCCCTCGGGAATCTCTGCTCCACATCAATTTGCTGGAGCTCAGAGCAGTTTTTCTAGCACTTAAGGTTTTCTCCACAGCTGTCCAGAACAAGGTAGTTCAGGTCAGAACAGACAATACCACTACAATGTGGTACATCAACAAGCAAGGGGGCACTCTGTCTATGGCCTTGTGCACTGAAGCAATGAAGTTGTGGTCTCTGGCATATTCTCTGAACACCTCCCTTACGGCAGTTCACCTCCCAGGCAAGGACAATGTCCTAGCGGATACTCTCAGCAGGATTTCCCCTGGGCCATCACGAATGGGCACTGGATCCCCTAGTACTGGAGGTAATATTTGCCAGATGGGGCACTCCGCAACTAGATCTCTTTGCAGCCCCAGACAATCACCAACTTCTCCTTTTTTGTTGCAGGCCCCCAGTGTTGGGCTCAGTCCCTCTGGATGCCTTCTTTCTCAGTTGGGAAGGGAAGTTTCTCTATGCTTTTCCCGCCTTCCCCCTTCTTTTCAAAGTGCTAGTCAGAATCTGATCTCAATCCTGCAAGATGATCCTGATCGCGCCAGATTGGGCCAGGCAGCCCTGGTACCCACTCCTCATGTCCTTGACAGTCCACCCTCCCCTATGCCTTCCCAGGAATCACAACCTGTTATCCTGTGCCCAGGGGAGAGTTTGGTATCCGACCCTCAAATCTCTCAATCTCAAGGCTTGGCTCTTGAAGAGTTAGAATTTGCTGACCTACACCTTTCTCAAGGTGTATTGGATATCTTGAAGGCCTCTAGGAAGCCTTCCACCAGGGCTACCTATAATTCAAAATGGAAGAGATTTTCCATATGGTGTGCTGGTAAACATATTTCCCCAGAATCTGCTGGTGTGCCCACAATCCTGGATTATTTGGTGCATTTGAATTCCTTGGGGCTGAGACCAGCTACCCTAACTTGGCAGCTGTGTCTGTCTTCTTGTCAGCAGGTAAGCCCTCTTCTTTATCAGCTCACCCTGTGTTCTCCAAGTTTTTTTTAAAGGGTTGCTTCACACCAATCCCCCGTTCAGGAATCCTGCCCCTGCTTGGGATCTTAATATTTGCATCGCTCAGCTTATGCAACCCCCTTTTGAGCCATTGTCTTCAGCAGAGCTGAAGTACTTGACTTGGAAAACTGTGTTTCTGGTAGCCATCACCTCTGCCAGGCGCCTAAGCGAGCTACAAGCCTTGTCAGTGGAGCCTGATTTTTATCTCCTTTCATAGAGATAAGTTAGTCCTCAGGACTAACAGGAAGTTTTTGCCTAAGGTGGTTTCAGACTTTCACCTTAATCAATCCATGTCTCTTCCTGTGTACTTCACTGACCATTCCTCCTCTGGTGAGAGGAGATTGCACAGTTTAGATGTCAAAAGAGCCCTTAGTTACTATATAGAACGTACTAAGGGTCACAGGTTCGAATCCTCAATTGTTCCTCACTTATGGTGAGGTTGGTAAAGGAAACCTGCCACTAAAAGATCTATTGCCAAGTGGATTGTCTCTTGTATCCAATTCTGTTACGAAAAACTGGGTGGGTTCCTCCCTCAGGCCTGAGGGATCACTCTACCAGAGGTACAGCTGCGTCTCTGGCTTGCCAGGGACATTCCTATCCTAGAGATATGTCAAGCAGCTACCTGGAAAACAGTTCACACTTTTACTAAGCATTACTCCTTGGATATCCAGGCTAGGAGTGATGCTCGATTTTTACAGCTGTGTTTCAGAGCCTATTTCCAAGTAGGTTCTGTCCTCCTCCATGGAGGGTACTGCTGTGTAGTCTGCATATGTCATAATATAGCAAGACTTCATGTTGTTTGAAGAGAAAATTACTCACCTTAGTAATGTTGTTTCTTCTAATGGAGTCTTGCTATATTGTGACCTCCCCCCCCCAGCCTGCCCCTTTCAGAACCTCTGTTTTTGGGAGGTGGGTGGGCAATGCAATGTTGGCACTTCTTTGATGCCCACTTTATTTCACCCTCATTGGGTGCTTTAGGTGTTATGTTTGAGTTTCTTCTTGAATCCCCCGACTTGAGTCTTTTGTTTTTGGGATCAAGCTCAAAAAGGTATTTTTATAGTTAGTAGCCAACGGGTAGTGTAGGTTTACGGCTTCCACACAGAACCTTAGTGAGTTTTTGCTCGTAAAGATCTGACAGTTTAAGTTTGAGCTTCAACAGACAGAGTGTTCATCCGAGCTCACGCTCAAGATTCCATGCTCTGCATGGAAGTTGACTCTTTCACCTCCGGAGCAGTTCTAACCTGGGGTTATACTGCATATGTCATAATATAGCAAGACTCCATTAGAAGAAACAACATTACTAAGGGGAGTAATTTTTTCTTCTGGTAACTATCACCTCTGCCAGACGCATAAGTGAATTACATGCATTGTCAGTGGAGCCAGACTTTATCTCCTTTCACAGAGACAAGGTAGTCCTTCGGACTAATAGAAAATTCCTGCCTAAGGTGGTTTCGGATTTCCACCTTAATCAATCTATTTCTCTCCTTGTTTACTTCACTGACCATTCCTCCTCTGGTGAGAGGAGGCTGCACAGCTTAGATGTGATGAGGGTCCTTAGTTACTACATAGAGCGTACCAAGGGTCACATGCTTGACTCCCTCCAACTGTTCCTTACTTATGGTGAGGTTGGCAAGGGGAAACCTGCCACTGAAAGATCCATTGCCAGGTGGATTGTCTCTTGTATCCAGTTCTGTTTATGAAAAGCTGGGTATGGTCATCCCCTCAGGCCTGAGGGCTCACTCTACCAGAGGTACAGCTGCTTCTCTGGCTGCGGCCAGAGACATCCCCATTTTAGAGATATGTCAAGCAGCTACCTGGAAAACAGTTCACACTTTTACCAAGCGAGCCTGGATGTCCAGGGAATAATGGAGTGATGCTCGGTTTGACACAGATGTCCTTCAGAGCCTATTCCCTAGGTAGGTTCTGTCCCTCCTCCATGGGGGTACTGCTGTGTAGTCTGCAATTGTCATAATATAGCAAGACTTCATGTTGTTTGAAGAAAAAATTACTCACCTTAGTAATGTTGTTTCTTCTAATGGAGTCTTGCTATATTATCACCTCCCTCCCTGCCTGCCCCTCTCAGAACCTTGTTTGGGCTGTGGGTGGGCATCACAGTGTTGGCACTCTATTTTTGCCACTTTGTTGTTGTTTTTGTCTCACCCTTCCTTAGGGTGAACTGGTGTTTTTATTTAATCTTTGGGTCTCTTGACTTGAGTCTTTTTGAGACCAAGAAGTGTTGTTGTTATGTTAGTAGCCAGTTGGCTAGTGTGGGTTTACAGCTTCCACAGAACCTTAGTGGGTTTGCTCAGTAAAGATCTGACGGTTTAGGTTTGAAAGCACACAGACAGAGCTTCCTTAACCGAGCTCACGCTCAAGATTCCATGCCTTCATGGAAAGTTAACTATTTCACCTCCGGAGCAGTTCAAACCTGCGGTCATACTGCAATTGTCATAATATAGCAAGCCTCCATTAGAAGAAACAACTTTACTAAGGTGAGTAATTTTTTTCTTACAAGCCTTGGGCGACACAAAAAGGCTTTGAAGAAATTCCTCTTGGAGCAGCAGGTAGCCAGCTCTAGGCAGGGGTCCTCTGGGTCCCTCCTCCTCTGTCACCAGTGGGTTCTTTGAGTCCCCAGATCTCGAAGGTCCGAGACTAGTCCTTGCTGAAGTCACTAATACCACGAACGGGATCGCTGCTCCCCAGCGGCCTTTTTTCTCCGGGGTACTCCGTTGGCTGTGGCTACACAAACGCCCTCTGCTGTCCAGGCCTCTGCTTTTATCAGTCCCATACAGACAGCGACTCCTCCCGCTCTTCAGGGAGGCTGGCTGTCGACACGATGGTCGTATGCCTCCTCCTTGTTGACCCGAAGGTCGTCGACTCCTGCCCTTCCATGGCCTCTGCAGGCCCTCGGAAGACAGAACCGTCAGGCTCTTAAGACCTGGCGGATGACTCGTCCTGCCCTGTGCAGGCGACCCCTCCACCGTCAACGCATCCTTCCCCTGCCATCGACCTTAACATGATCTTGACCCAGATAACTACAGCCTTGGTGCACCAGTTGGGCTCGTATAGACTTGGGTCCCTAGAGCCGTTGACCGTCCCATCGTCGTTTGACATCTCTTGGGCCTCCTCAGTTCGCTCACCATAGGACGCCAGTGGTATCTCGCTCATCAAACGTCAACTTGGAGCAGATCGATGCTGAAGAGAGTACCATCCTGACCTCATCCTCACTGAGGAGGAGGAGGAACATCTTTTCCTCAGATAGGTCCACTGCCTCTTCAGTGAGTCCTGACCCTGTTAAACATGCTCCCAGGTTGCCTCTTGAAGATCCTACCTTTTTTAATGTATGAAGCAGTTGGCCACAGCTATGGGCTTCTCCACTGAGTAAGAAGATGCCACAGAATCTCGCCCTAAGGTCATTCCTCCTATCCTTCCAGTCCGCGGTATGCCAGGACTGTGGCTGGGCACCATCCAGACATGTTTCCTGCCATGCCCCACAGGGCAGACAAACTCTGTGATGCCCCTCAGGGCCCGTCTTATGCTGCCCAACCTGAGAGTGATTCTTTGGGCATTAAGGCGGCACATGACTGGTCTAAGCTACCTAAGCACCTTGGCTCCCCCCTTTCCCCCCCAAGGCAATCCAGGTGGATTGACCTCTGGGGAAAGAGGGTTTATGCCTCCTCCACCCTGGGACTTTGGATTGCTAACTATCTATCGCATATGGTTAAGTACCAAAACTCTATCTGGAGGAAGGGCAGAGTAGCTGCTCAAGCCCTCCCATAATGTTCCCAGAAACAGGAGATTCTTAAATCCTTGCAGGCCACTGAGGATACAGTATTAGTAAGCATCTCCTCAGGACCTTGTATGACATTTTCGATACTGGTGCCAGGGCTGCTGCCACAGGCATTTGCTTTTGAAAGCACTTCTGGCTGAGGGTCTTGGGCTTTGCAGCGGATGTCCAACAGAAGGTGCTGAATGCCACCTTCAATGGCTCTAAGTTATTCAGGCCAGATGTCCAGGACATAATTAACGATTTACTGGCATTTGGTAGGGCTGTCAAGTCTGTCCCATCGCTTTACCATACACAGCCTAGGAGCAGCCAGTGCCCATCCTTTTGCAAGATGTCACGGCAGTCCAGTACAAGTTACCGTCCACAGGACAGAAGAAAAGCCTCTTCTGCCTTGCCTACCCCCTCCTCTTCGAGCCCTGCTGCAAAGCGACCAGGGGCGATGCATCAGCCCCAGCGGCCGGATCTGCCTCTGCCTCACTCCTTGCCAGACCACACACACACTTTTCTGGTCCCTGACCAAGAGGTGGTGGTCAGAGGTCGGTTCTCCTTCCGTTTCAGTCAGTGGAGAACCATAACTTCAGATACTGCCTGGATTCTTCACATTATAGAGAGGGGGTAACACTCTGGAGCTTTGGATCAACCCCCAGAGACTCTTCCAGTACCCTCCACCTATCCCCTGCCCATCTAACGGTTCTTCAGAAGGAGGTATGGTTTCCTTCTGCGGGTAAAGGCCATTGAGCCAGTGCCCAGGTGCCAGAATAACAGGGGATTCTACTCTCAGGTTCTTCCTGGTCCACACAAGAACCACAGATCTGAGGCCTATTCTAGATCTCAAGGACTTCAATCTTCATGTCCAGTACAAAAACATTTTCTATGTGGTCACTCTGCCATCCTGCTGCCTACCTGAATATTTTGGTGCGTCTTCCGAAAGCGGTTTCTCCTATTTCTCTTTCAGGGCGAGCATCACCAGTTCAAAGTATTGCCCTTTGGCATATCTTCTGCGCCAAGGGATCTTCACAGAATGCTTAGCAGCAGTAGTTGCTGCCCTCCGGAAAGATGGCCTGTGCATTTTCCCCTACCTGGACGACTGGCTTCTCAAAGCTCCATCCAGAGATCAGCTCCTCCAGACCCCGGAAGATGACCCTCCAGCTGTTTGTCTCTCTGTTCATCACTTTCAGTCTGCCCAAGTCTGTATTGATTCCATCCCAGAGGCTGCAGTATATAGGGGCAGTCCTGGACTCTGCTCTTTTTTTTTCTTCAATTCTTCAACTAAATTGTCAGGCATTTGTCGGTGTATGTCGTCCCTTACACCTTCCAAGCACAAAAATAAGTGCTACTCATGCGGCGCCCAACTCCCGCACAAGGATGGCCATTCCCAGTGCCTCTTCTGTCTAGGCCCGGATCATCAGGTGGAGAAGTGCCAACACTGCCTTAAATTCAACGCCGCCACCCACAGACTGAGGCAGCAGTCCCTGGAGGCCCACATACTAAAGAAGAAAATGTCCCCCATGGAGAAGGAGCTAAAAAAGCTCTGGCAGGCGTCTACTTCCCCCGAAGGCCATCGTAAGAAGAAAGACTAGGAGAAGCACCGGGATAAGGGCTTCTTATCCACCGCGTCGTCTTCGGGAGTCACCGTGCTACAGGTAACGTCCCCTCCGAGGGACCGCTCCGACGGCCGCCTTGGAGGCTTCCAAGGCGTCGGCCCACCCATCTAGCTCACGCTCGGGCCCTTCGGGCACATACGGGATATTGGAGGCCTCCGCTCCCAGTAAAGCCGCCACCGTGCGGCCTACTGGTTCGAGCGGGTCTGGTAAGCCAGACGTCGGATCCTTTGACGCCCACACGGAGACGGTCGACAAGTCGCCCGATCCTTTGGGGCGGTGTACGGCCCCTCTTACGCCCGACCAGGCCGCTCCTCCTCCACGACCTGCCTCAGGCGATGGGTCCAATAAGTCTGACGTCGGCCTGCCCAACACCCACACGGCGGCTGAGCCGTGCCGGACCTTCTCACGTCCGCCGTTCCCGGCTCTCCGCAGCCTTCGCTGCTCTCTGGGAACCCTGGGTCTCCTCAGCTTGACCCCAGGGATTTTTCTCCTCCATCCCTGGGCAATGCCGATGTTCCTGCTGCACCCCCGTCAGTCCGTCCGCCCGCTGGGCCGACTGACCTGACGTCGGTTCCCCGGACGCTGGCTCCGACGCTGGTCTTGCTGACGCCAGGCGACATCCCGCTCCCAGATGCTGCTCCAACGCTGGGCTTTCCGCCCACCAGGACTTCTGCTCCAGGCCAACCCGTGGGCCCTCCGGGGCAGTCTCCAGCAGACCCCCCGGTTCCCAGGTATCTGACCCCGTCGTATCCGACACCCCAATACCCGGCGCCGTCTTACCTGGCTCCACAGTATCCGCCGCAGTACCCGTTGCCTCAATACCTGACGCCGGATTTCCCACCATCGGGTTATGGATACGCGCCTTATGGGTACAATCAATTCCCGTATCCTCCTCCGCCGCCGGTGGACTTGAAGGAGGCTTTGGCCTCCTGGTGGGCTGAGGCCAAGGCTCAGCTCACCAGAGAGGTGGAGAGTCGTCTCACGACGACTGTGCAGATTCCAGCTCCCGTACGTCCGTGACATCAGACTCCTTCCCCACCTCCGGACACCAGGGGCAAGCCCTCTGGTTCCAGAGGCGGGCAGGATACGCTTCCCCGAGGACCTTCCAAGGGGTCCGTTCCTCCCCCACGCCAGGAGGAGGAGTCTTCCTCTTCATCTTCTTCCTCCCTCGGATGACTCCGACGGTTGCTCTGAGCCGGACGACGAGCCACGCTCTCTGTCTAAGCCCAGGCCTAGGACTCTTTTAAAGTCTTCTCTGGAGGATCCTTCCTTTATGGAGTTGCTGCGCAAAATCCAGGAGGGTCACATCTGGCATTCCTTGGAGCTGAATCCACAGTGTAAGAAACTCGCTGAGCATCTGGACCTGCCTGAGACCGCTCCTACCTTGGTGCCACCCTGGATTGAGCCTCATGCCGATCTTGTTTCCACTATTTGGAAGCAAGCGTCTGTTTTAGCCCGCTTCTTCGGAAGTTGAACAGGCTATATCAGGCTCCCGAGGTGTTGACTTTCTAGATTCTCACCCCTAGCTGATTGATCATGATTAGCGCCTGCTCATGGCCAGACAGCTAACCCAAACATCTGAGCTCGCCTCCACCTGACAAAGAATCTCGCCTTCTGGACCAGTATGGAAGATGATCTTTGCTTCTTCCACTCTGGGAATTAGGGCCCTCAGTTATGTCAGTCACATGGGGATTGCCAGAAGGCAATTCTTAGTGAGGTGGAATATAAATAGGACTTCTTACTGACTCTCTGGTCAACCAGGAAGTGGCTGACCTCATCCGCTCTGCACGCTCGCCAGTCGGAACATGCTTCGTGTTACATACGATGCAGTGGACACTGCTGGTAGGAGCTCTGCTTTCCCCGGAGGCTTGCGGCGTCATGCCTGGCTCCGTGTGTCCAAGTCGGTCCCGGAAATGCAGTCCGCTATTCAGGAAGCGTCCTTCCAGGGTTCGGTGCTGTTCAGTGATGATGTCAAGGACATTATCACTGATCTGCAGGAGAAGGGGACTGCACTGAAGTCTGTGGACTCCATGTACCACCCCCATCAAACGCAGCGCCATCCCTTTCGCAGGTGGAATCTGCAAAAGGCGAAACCCCAGGGAAAGCGGGCCAATAAATGCCGGCCCCCTCTGCCCAAAAAAAGCAGCGGGTGCTTCAGCCGCGACGCTGCCCCACACGACCTGACTCCTTTCCTCTCCCACAGCCTCTGGGCCTTCCAGAGGAACCGGTAGGAGGGAGGTTTCCCTCCACCTCCCGGGTTGGGAGAAGATAACTTCAGATTCATGGGTGCTTCAGCTGATCGCAGAAGGACACTCTATTGAGTTTCTTCAGAAACCCGCGCGACACCCTCCCCCAAGGTCGTTGTACTCTCGGGAACATCATTTTCAAACAACATGAAATCTTGCTATATTATGACAGTAGCAGTTTGATCCAGCTCTAGAACTGCTCCGGAGGTGAAATGGTTAAAACCATTCCAAAATAGAATTTTGGCCATGAGCTCTAAGAAGCAGCTGTATCTGTGTTATTTCAAACCTGAACTGTCAGATTCTTTACTCCGCCTCAGTGAACAGTCACTCCGGAGATTTCTCCTCCTGCTCGGTTCATTTCTCGGTTTAAAAAGTGTTTTCTCGGTTGGATTCAACCTAGAATAGTTTTATTTTAACAGCAAAACCGTTCGGTTCAAGCTCTATCTGTGGTAACCGTAAGTAAATTGAAGGTTTTGTCTGTGTGGAACTTGTAAGTTATCGGTTCGGTTTGAACCGATCAGTTGGGTTTAAAACTCATTTAAAACTAAAAATTTAATATTTTAGAGTGCGGTTCCCGGTTCTTATCGGTTCTAAAAAAAACGGATTTATTACGTTTTTTCCAATACCTGTGACACGGTTAGGAACCGATAAGGGTGTCTTGCCTGGCACTGCCGTTAAAAGGGCAAGTTTTCTGGTTAGGCTGGCATTATGTCTGAGAAACCCAAAGAAAACCGGCCCACTGGGTTTCAACACTGTGATGTTTGTGGGGAAGTCTTTGCAAGGCTGACCCACACCATGTTTATTGTCTGGGTTTGACCACCTCCAGTCAGACTGCCAGATATGTAAGAATTTCCCTGCAGCCACCCTGGAAAAAAGATTGGGCAGGCTCAGGGAACGAGAGGCCAAAAAGTCCGCTGACCCGGATGGCCAGCCCGGTTCTGTGCCAGCCGAACCGGAGGGAGTGCCCTCTGACCAGGGCGAGACTTCCTCTGGCAAAAGAAAAGCTGGTTCTGAGGAACCAATTCCAGTAAAGAAAACAAGAAAATCAGCAGGTCTGGAGTCCAAAACCCCTTCTCCAACTGCTGCAGAGATAGCAAAAGCCATACAAATTGTCCAGTCACTGTCTCAGGGTTCGTCTGAACCGCCACTGTCTGGCAAAACGCCGGTTCGTCCGGTCCCAGTGGTTCAGGAATATGATATTGAGGAATTTTATGAACCAGAGGAGGGGAGGATGATTATGAACAGTGTGAATGTGGCTGGGAAGGTCTGGGTGGCCCATTGAACCGGACATCTCCCCAGACAGACCTGTAGAATCTCCTCACGCTGTCTGAGTCCCCATCTCATTTCTTGTTTTACAAAAGTTGTTGAAACCCTCCAGCTTCCTTAGAAGAAGCTGTGGATGAGCAAGAGGAGCTGATTTTGTAGAAATGATGGATATTCCAGAGTCTAGGAAATTGTCTATTTCTTTACATAAGTCTTTTAGGAGCAAAACAATAAAAATTTTAAAACTCCTAATTCAAACACCATGAAGTCTTGCTATATTATGACATATAGCAGTTAGCCACAGCACTTGAACTGCCCCGAGAGAAGGAGTTAACTCCAGGCTGACTGGAGTTCCAAGCCTGCGCCTTTGCTAAAGCTCTATCTGGCTAGTATCAAATTGAAACTGTCAGATTCTTTACTCCGCTTCACTGAACAGTCGCCCGGAGATCTCTCCTTCAGCTCAGTTCATTTCTCGTTCAAACAGTGTTTCTCGGTTCATTTTAACCGCAAAGTAATTATTTTACCGCATTTCGGTTCAAAGCTCTATCTGGTAAACCGTAAGTACAGGATTTTAAAGTCTGTGTGGAAATTCATTATCGGTTCGTGTTTGAACCGATTGGTTTGCAAAATACTAATTTTAAACAATAATTTGGGCTTTTAGAGTCGGTTCCCGGTTCTTATCGGTTCTAAAAACCTAACTTTTAAATTGGGTTTTTTCAATACCGTGATATGGTTAGGAACCGAGACAGTGTGTCTTGCCTGGCACTGCCATAAAAGGGCAAGTTTTTGGATAGGCTGGCATTATGTCTGAGAAACCCAAAAGAAAAACCAGGCCCACTGGGTTTCAACACTGTGATGTTTGTGGAAGCCTTTGCCAGGCTGACCCACACACCACATGTGTTTGTCTGGGGCTGACCACCTCCTGTCAGACTGCCAGGTGTTGAGAATTTCCTGCAGCCACCCTGGAGAAAAGATTGGGCCGGCTCAGGGGCAGAGGCCAAAAGTCCGCTGACCCGATGGCCATCCCGGTCCAGCACCCACTGGACCAGAGGGAGTGCCCTCTGACCAGGCGAGACTTCCTCGGGCAAAGGAAGGCTGGTTCTGAGGAACCGGTCCCAGTAAAAATCTAAGAAATCGGCAGGTCTGGGTGCAAGATTGCCTCTCCAACTGCTGCAGAGATAGCTAAAGCCATACAGATTGTCCAGTCACTGTCTCAGGGACGGCCGAACCACCAACAGCTGGCAAAAGTTGGTTCGTTCGTTCCAGTGGTTCAAGAGTATGATGTTGAGGAATTTTATGAACCACAGGAGGGAGGAAGATTTTGATCATTATGTGGCTGGGAGGGTCTGGACGTGCCCATTGAACTGGACATTTCTCCAGACAGACCATTAGAATCTCCCCCATGCTGTCTGAGTCCCCTTCTCATTTTATGTTTTACAAAAAGGTTGCAGAAACCCTCCAGCTTCCCTTGGAAGAGGCTGTGGATGAGCAAGAGAAGCCTGATTATGTTGAGATGATGGATATCCCAGAGTCTAGGAGGTTGTCTATTCCTTTGCATAAGTCATTTAGGAAGCAAACAACAAAAATTTAAAAAAATCCTCATTCTGTCCCTCCTGTAGATAAAAAAAAAAATGGACAGAAGGTATACTTTATCAGGCTCTGATACAGACTTCCTCACTGAGCAGTGTAGTCATGTAGGTGTGGTACAAGCTGCAGCCTGTGACAAGGCTAATATCCCCCTGGCCTCACATCCTCCTGATAAGGATTCCAGGAAGATTGATGCCATGGCGAAAAACAGTATGTGGCAGCTTCTTTGGGACTCAGGCAGGCAAATTATATGGCTTATGTGGCTAGATATCAGAAATCTAGATGGGATACAGTGTTGCAGTTAGCCAAGCAGGCCCATGGCCAGCTGGCTGAGTGGATGGAACAGGTGGCTGCTGATGGCATTGAAGCCTCTAAAGTTCAATTTCATACTGCTGTAGATGTTAATGATGTTTCCTCTAGGGTCATGGCCACTTCTGTAGCTTTCCGTAGAGTTGGCATGGCTCAGGTGCACTAATCTGTCCAGGATACTCAGTCAAAGGCTATGGATTTTCCTGTGGTGGGAAATTCTCTGTTTGGAAAGCAAACGGAAAATTATATGAAAAAGATGGATGAATACAGAACTACCTACAAAAGTACCCAGGCCAAGGAGCGGCATGCCACTCCACAGAGGCACACTCCCAGAGGCAGGGGCAGGCCTTTCCACAGGCCTTTTTATCAATCCCAAGCCTCCTCTGCTTTTGCACAGAGGGTTTTTCAGAGGCAGAGGGTAGCAGGCAGGTAAACCATCCCCCACCCCTCAGCCTAAGGCTACTGCCAAGCAGGCACCCTGATGGGATGCCCAGGGCCGATTCTCCTGTACCAGTTGGAGGCAGGTTGGCTTATTTCAGCCAGAACTGGGTGTCCCTAACTCCGGACAAATGGGTTCTGGAGGTAGTAAGCCAGGGTCTAGTTCTCGGCTTCAAACAGTTTCCAAAGATGAGAACCAGACATTTTCCACCTGCAAGCCCTTTAGAGGCCCTTGCTTTGGAAGCAGAGGTCTCTTCCCTCCTAGACTGCAAAGCAGTGGAAAGGGTTCCTCCTTGTCACCAGGGCAAGGGGCTGTACTCCAGATACTTCCTTACCCCAAAAAAGACATGAGAATGGCGGCCCATTCTAGACTTAAGGTACCTGAACAAGCATCTTTTGAAACAAAGTTCAAAATGTTAACTCTGGCAATGATTTTGCCCTCCCTCAGGCCAGGGGACTGGCTAGCCTCCCTGGACCTCAAGGATGCCTATTTCATGTCCTGATCAGGCCTTCTCACGAAAATACCTCAGGTTGAACTGCCCTCAGGTCACTACCAGTTCAAAGCAATGCCTGATCTTACCTCTGCTCCAAGGGTATTCACAAAATGTCTAGCTGTGGTAGTGGCTCACTTAAGAAGGCAAGGGGTTGCTGTGTTTCCCTACCTGGACGACTGGCTCATTGTGGGTCAGTCCCCAGATCAGGTAAAATCCCACTTGCAAGTCACCCAGCAGCTTCTCACTTCCTGGGATTCCTGCTGATTACCAAAGTCAGTTCTAGAACCAGTTCAGGTACTAACTTTCATAGGTGCGGAATTGGACACAAAGTTGTCCAGGGCATTTCTCCCTCGGAAAGGGTAGAGAAGCTGATTGCCTGGCATCCTCTTTCACCCTGCGGGTCTCTCGACCAGCAAGGCACTTTCTGCAACTTCTAGGGCACACTATGGCTGCCTCCACAGCTGTAGTGCCGGAGCAAGATTCCAGCTGAGACATTCAGTTTCATTTGAGGCCTATTGGTCCCAAAGGAGGGTCCCCTTACCAAATTGGTCCCAGTGCCCAAACTCTGATTCTAGCTCTTCAGTGGTGGCAGGATCAGAGCAATCTAAGACTAGGGTCCCTTCATTCCCATTTCTCATTCCCTCACCCTCACCACGGATGCCTCCTTGCTGGGGGGGGGCACTAGGCGCCTTTCCACTCAGGAGTGTGGTCCCCCAGAATCTCTGCTCCACATCAACCTGTTGGAACTCAGAGCTGTGTCTTTAGCTCTTCAGGTTTTCTCAGCATCTGTCCAGAACAAAGTAGTTCAGGTCAGGACAGACAATACCACAACAGTGTGGTACATCAACAAGCAGGGGCACTCGGTCATCAGCCTTGTGCACCGAAGCAATGAAGTTGTGGTCTCGGCTACTCCTAAACACCTCCCTAGTAGCAGTTCACCTTCAGGAAGGACAATGTCCTAGCGGATGCCCTCAGCAGGATTTCTCAGGGTCATCACGAATGGTCTTTGAGATCCCTAGTGCTGGGGTCAGTTTTGCCAGATGGGGCACTCCTCAGATAGATCTTGATCGCAGCCCCAGACAACCACCAACTTCCTCTGTTCTGTTGCAGGCCTCCAGTAATGGGCTCAGTCCCCTGGAGCGCCTTTTTGTTGGATTAGGAAGGGAAGTTCCTGTAGCCTTCCCCCTTCCCCTTCTCTTCAGGGTGTTAGTAAAAATCAGATCCCAGCCCTGCAAAGTGATTCTGATTGCACCAGACTGGGCCAGGCAACCCTGGTACCCACTGCTTCTGTCCCTGTCAGTCCACCCTCCCTGGGCCTTCCCAGGGTCCACACCCTGCTGACTTGTGCCCAGGGAGAGTTTGGTATCGGACCTCAAATCCTCCACCTCAAGGCTTGGCTCTTGAGGAGTTAGAATTGCTAGATTACACCTTTCTCAAGGTGTCCTTGATATTTAAAGGCCTCTAGGAAAGCCTTCCACTAGGGCCACTTATAATTCCAAATGGAAGAGGTTCTCCATCTGGTGTTCTGGGAAGCAAATTGTCCCAGAATCTGCTGATTTGCCCATTTGCTGGACTACTTGGTCCATCTTAATTTCTTAGGCCTTAGGCCAGCTACATAAAGGTTCATCTGGCAGCTGTCTCTGCTTTTATATCAGCAGGAAAGCCTGCCTCCCTTTCTTCTCACCCTGTGTTTCCAAGTTTTTTAAGGGGTTACTTCCACTAACCTCCTTTTGGGACCCAGCCCCTGCCTGGGACCTTAATGTTTGCATTGCTCAGTTAATGCAACCCCCTTTGAACCTCTGTCTTCAGCAGACCTTAAGTTCCTAACTTGGAAAACTGTTTTCCTAGTGGCCATCACTTCTGCCAGGCGATAAGTGAGTTACAAGCCTAGTCAGTGGAAAAGGATTTTATTTCTTTTCACAGAGATAAGTAGTCCTCAGGACTAACAAAGTTTTACCTAAAGTGGTTTCAGATTCCATCTTAACCAATCCATCTGCCTTCAGTATTTTTCACTGAGCATTCTTCCTCGGGTGAGAGGAGATTTGCAGTTTAGACGTTAAAAGAGCTTTAAGCTACTATTTGGAGCGCACCAAGGGTCACAGGTTGAACCCTCCAACTGTTCCTTACCTATGGCGAGGTTGGCAAAGGAAACCTGCCACTAAGAGGACAATTGCCAGGTGGATTGTCTCTTGTATCAATTTTGCTACAAAAACTAGGTAGAGAACCCCTCAGGACTGAGGAGGCCCATTCCACCAGGGTACAGCTGCATCTCTAGCTGCCTAGAGATATTCCCATTCTGGAAATCTGTCAAGCTACTACCAGGAAAACAGTTCACACCTTTACCAAGCATTACTCCTGGATGTCCAGTCCAGGAGAGATGCTCGTTTGCACAGCCGTGCTTCAGAGCCTATTTCTAAGTAGGTTCTGGCCCTCCTCCATGGAGAGTACTGCTGTGTAATCTGCTATATGTCATAATATAGCAAGACTTCATGTTGTTGAAGAAAAATTACTCACCTTAGTAATTGCTTTTCTTCTCATGGAGTCTTGCTATATTACATCTAACAGCCCTCTCAGAACTTCTACTTGGGTAAGGGGTTGAGAATTAGTGCAAGCACTGTGTCATGCCATTATTGCTCTTTTTCCTTTTTCCTTTTCTGTAGGATTAGGAAAACTAGGTATTTCTGTTTTACTTAGGTTTAGCCCCTCCTGGACTTGAGTCTTTTTGGGGAGGGGCCTATCAGTCTTGTCAGGGTGATGATGTTGTTGTTGTTGTTGTTTCTGTTATTGTTATTTCTACTAGTAGATAGCCATTTGGCTGAGTGTATAGTTTTCCACACAGACTTTTGCTTAGTGTTGGCTCCGTAAAGATCTGACAGTTTCAATTTGAAACTAGCCAGATAGACTTTCAGCAGAGCTGCGCTTGGAACTCCAGTCAGCCTGGAGTTAAAGTCCTTCCTCTCGGGGCAGTTCAAGTGCTGTGGCTAACTTTATATGTCATAATATGTAAGACTCCATGAGAGAAGAAAAGCAATTACTAAGGTGAGTAATTTTTTCTTCTGTGCCTCCTGTAGATAAAAAGATGGACAGAAGGTACACATTGTCAGGTCCTGATACAGAATTCCTTTCTCAGCAATGCAGTCATGTTGGGGTAGTTCAGGCTGCAGCCTGTAATAAAGCTAATATCCTCCTGGCTTCACATCCTCCTGACAAGGATTCCAGGAAGATTGATGCCATGGCGAAAAAACAGTATATGGCAGCCTCTCTGGGACTCAGGCAAGCAAATTATATGGCTTATGTAGCTAGGTATCAGAAATCTAGATGGGATACTGTTATGGAATTAGCCAAGCAAGCCCATGGCCAGCTGGCTAGCGAACTAGAACAGGTGGCTGCTGATGGCATTGAGGCTTCTAAGGTACAGTTTCATGCTGCTGTGATGTTAATGATGTTTCCTCTAGGGTCATGGCCACATCTGTAACTTTTAGTAGTTGGCCTGGCTCAGGTGTACTAGTCTGTCTCAGGATACCCAGACTAAGGCAATGGATTTTCTGTGGGAAATTCTCTGTTTGGGAGCAGACAGAGAATTACATGAAGAAGATGGATGAATATAGGACTACTTCACAAAGTGCCCAAGCTAAGGAGGCGGCAAGCCACTCCTCAGAGGCATACTCCCAGGGGTAGGGTGGGCTCTTTCACAGACCTTTACCAGACTCAGGCCTCCTCTGCCTGATGCTCAGAGGGGCTCTTCAGAGAGCAGAGGCAGGCGAAGGGTGGGCAGACCTGCTCCCACCCCCCAGCCTAAAGCTCCTGCTAAGCAGGCACCCTGATGGGGTGCCCAGGGCCGATTCTCCTGTATCGGTAGGGGGCAGGCTGGCTTACTTCAGCCAGAATTGGGCTTCTTTAACCTCAGACAAGTGGGTTCTGGAAGTAGTAGGCCAGGGTCTGGTTCTCAGCTTCAAAAAGTTTCCCAAGTTGAGAAGCAGACTTTCAAACACCATGAAGTCTTGCTATATTATGACTTAAGGCAGTTAGCCACAGCACTTGAACTGCCCCGGAGAGGAAACAGTTAACTCCAGGGAGACTGGAGTTCTAAAGAGCGTGAGCGCTATGCCAAAGCTCTATCTGGCAAGTTTCAAATGAAACTGTCAGATTCTTTACCTCGCTTCACTGAACAGTCGCTCGGATATCAGCTCCTTCAGCTCGGTTCATTTCTCGGTTCAGCGATTAGTATTTTCGGTTCATTTGAACCGCAAAAAGTATTTATTTTACGCATTTCGGTTCAAAGCTGTATCTGGTAAACCGTAAGTACAGGATTTAAAGTCTGTGTGGAAAATTATCGGTTCGGTTTTGAACCGATCGGTTTGCTAAAATAAGCATTTCTATTCATATTTTGGGCTTTTTAGAGTGCGGTTCCCGGTTCTTATCGGTTCTGAAAAAACCTATACTTTTGGGTTTTTTTTTTTTCAAATACCGTGACACGGTTAGGAACTGATAAGGGTGTCTTGCCTGGCACTGCCATCAAAAGGACAAGTTTTTGGATAGGCTGGCATTATGTCTGAGAAACCCAAAAGAAAAACCGGACACTGGGTTTCAACACTGTGATGTCTGTGGGAAGCCTTTGCCAGGGGCTGACCCACACACACTTCTGTGTTTTATTGTCTGAGGGCTGACCACCTCCTGTCAGACTGCCAGTGTGTAAAACTTCCTGCAGCCACCCTGGAGAAGAGATTGGACCTGCTCAGGGAACGAGAGGCCAAAAAGTCCGCTGACCGGATGGCCCAGCCGGTCCAGCAACCACTGGACCAGAGGGTGCCCTCTGACCAGGGCGAGACTTCCTCGGGCAAAAGGAAGGCTGGTTCAGAGGAACCAGTCCCAGTAAAAAAGACAAAGAAATCAGCAGGTCTGGAGTCCAAAATTGTCCTCCAACTGCTGCAGAGATAGCTAAAGCAATACAGATTGTCCAGTCACTGTCTCAGGGACCCGTTGAACCACCAACAGGTAGCAAAGGTTGGTTCGTTTCAGTTCCAGTGGTTCAAGAGTATGATGTTGAGGAATTTTATGAACCACAGGAGGGGAGGAGGAATTTGATCATTATATATATGTGGCTGGGAGGGTCTGGACGTGCCCATTGAACGGACATTTCTCCAGACAGACCTTTAGAATCTCCCTATGCTGTCTGAGTCCCCTTCTCATTTATGTTTTATAAAAAGTTGCAGAAACCCTCCAGCTTCCTTTAGAAGAGGCTGTGGATGAGCAAGAGGAGCCTGATTATGTAGAAATGATGGATATACCGAGTCTAGGAGGTTGTCTATTCCTTTGCATAAGTCATTTAGAAGCAAACAACAAAGATTTTAAAAATCCTCATTCTGTCCCTCCTGTAGATAAAAAAAAAAATGGACAGAAGGTATACTTGTCAGGCCCTGATACAGACTTCCTCACTGAGCAGTGTAGTCATGTAGGTGTGGTACAAGCTGCAGCCTGTGACAAGGCTAATATTCCCTGGCCTCACATCCTCCTGATAAGGATTCCAGGAAGATTGATGCCATGGCAAAAAAAAATATATGGCAGCTTTGCGGACTCAGGCAGGCAAATTATGTAGCTTATGTGGCTAGATATCAGAAATCTAGATGGGACACAGATGTTGAGTTAGCCAGCAGGCCCATGGCCAGCTGGCTGAAGTGAGTTAGAACAGGTGGCTGCTGATGGCATTGAAGCCTCTAAAGTTCAATTTCATACTGCTGTTGATGTTAATGATGTTTCCTCTAGGGTCATAGGCCACTTCTGTAGCTTTCCATGGAGGTTGGCATGGCTCAGATGCACTAATCTGTCCCAAGATACTCAGTCAAAGGCTATGGATTTTCCTGTAGTAGGAAATTCTCTGTTTGGGAACAAACAGAAAATTATATGAAAAGATGGATGAATACAGAGCTACATACAAAGTGCCCAGGCCAAGGAGAGGCATGCCCACTCCACAAGGCACGCTCCCAGAGGAAATGAGGCAGGCCTTTCCACACGCCTTTTTAACAATCTCAAGCCTCCTCTGCGTTTGCACAGAGGGGTTTCTTCAGAGGCAGAGGTAGACGGGGCACAAGTAAACCGTCCCCCTCCCCTCAGCCTAAGGCTGCTGCCAAGCAGGCACTCTGATGGGGTGCCCAGGGCCGATTCTCCTGTACCGGTGGGGGGCAGGTTGGCTTATTTCAGCCAGAACTGGCTGTCCCTAACCGGACAGATGTGTTCTGGGTAGAAAGCCAGGGTCTGGTTCTCAGCTTCAAACAGTTTCCAAAGATGAGAGCCAGACATTTTCCACCTGCAAATCCTTCAGAGCCCTTGCTTTGGAAGCAGAGGTTTTTCTCTTCTAGACTGCAAAGCAGTGGAAAGGGTCCTCCTTGCCACCAGAGCAAGGGCTGTACTCAAGGTACTTTTCTTACCCCAAAGACAGGAGAATGGTGGCCCATTCTAGATTTAAAGTACCTGAACAAGCATCTTTTGAAACCAAAGTTCAAAATGTTAACTCTGGCAATGATTTTGCCTTCCTGAAGCCAGGGGACTGGCTAGCTTCCCTGGACCTCAAGGATGCCTATTTTCATGTCCTGATCAGGCCTTCTCACGAAAGTACCTCAGGTTCAGAACTGCCCTCAGGCCACTACCAGTTCAGAGCAATGCCCTCGGCCTTACCTCTGCTCAAGGGTATTCACAAAATGTCTAGCTGTGGTAGTGGCTCATTTAAGAAGGCAAGGGGTTGCTGTGTTTCCTTACCTGGACGACTGGCTCATAGTGGTTCAGTCTCCAGATCAGGTAAATCCCACTTGCAAGTCACCCAGCAGCTTCTCACTTCCCTGGGATTCCTGCTGAATTTAAAAGTCAGTTCTGGAACCAGTTCAGGTACTAACTTTCATAGGTGCAGAATTGAACACAAAATTGGCCAGGGCATTTCTCCTCGGAAAGGGTAGACAGACTCATTGCCCTGGCATCCTCCTTTACCCTGCGGGTCTCTCGACCAACAAGGCATTTTCTGCAACTCCTGAGACACATGGCTGCTGCAGCTGTTGTGCAAGGAGCAAGATTCAGATGAGGACATTCAGTTCCATTTGAGGGCCTATTGGTCTCAAAGGAGGAACCTCCAAAATTAGTCCCAGTGACCCAAACTTTGATCCTGGCTCTCCAGTGGTGGCAGGATCAAAGCAATCTAACACAAAGGGTTCCCTTCATTCCCGTTCCTCCCTCACCACCACGGATGCCTCCCTGCTAGGGTGGGGAGCTCATGAGGGACCTTTCCACTCAGGGAGTTTGGTCCCCTCAGGAATCTCTGCTCCACATCATTCTTTTGGAACTCAGAGCTGTATTTTTAGCTCTTCAGGTTTTTTCAGCTTCTGTCCAGAACAAAGTAGTTCAAGTCAGGACAGACAACACCACAACAATGTGGTACATCAACAAGCAAGGGGCATTCGGTCATCAGCCTTGTGCACGAAGCAATGAAGTTGTGGTCTTTGGCCTCCTGAACACCTTCCTGATAGCAGTTCACCTTCCAGGGAAGGACAATGTCCTGGCGGATGCCCTCAGCAGGATTTCTCAGGGCCATCACGAATGGGCTCTGAATCCTCAGGTGCTGGGGTCGGTCTTTGCCAGATGGGGCACCCCCTCAGATAGATCTTTTCGCAGCCCCAGACAACCACCTACTTCCTCTATTTTGTTGCAGGCCTCCAGTGCTGGGCTCAGTCCCTCTGGACGCCTTTCTGTTGGATTGGAAGGGGAAGTTCATATATGCCTTTCCCCCCTTCCCTCTTCTCTTCAGGGTATTAGTAAAAATCAGATCTCAGCCCTGCAAAGTGATTCTGATTGCTCCAGATTGGGCCAGACAGCCCTGGTACCCTCTGCTTCTGTCCTGACAGTCCACCCTGCCCTAGAGCTTGCCCAGAGTCCACGACTTGCTGGCCTGTGCACAGGGAGAGTGTGGTATCAGGACCTCAAATCCCTCCATCTCAAGGCTTGGCTCTTGAGGAGTTAGTTGCTGATTTACATCTTTCCCAAGGTGTCCTGGATATTTTAAAGACTAGGAAGCCTTCCACTAGGAGCCACTTATAATTCTAAGTAGAAGAGTTTTCCATCTGGTGTTCTGAGAAACAAATTGTCCCAGAATCTGCTGATTTGCCCATTTTACTGGACTATTTGGTCCATTTAAATTCCTTAGGCCTTAGGCCAGCTACATAAAGGTTCATCTGGCAGCTGTCTCTGCTTTTGTATCAGCAGGAAGCCTGCTTCTCTTTCCTCTCATCCTGTGTTTTCAAAGTTTTTAAGGGTTACTTACACTAACCCTCCTTTTGAGAACCAGCTCCTGCCTGGGACCTGAATATTTGCATTACTCAGTTAATGCCAACCCCCTGTGAGCCTCTGTCTTCAGCAGATCTCAAGTTTCTTGAAAACTTCGTTTTCTAGTAGCTATCACTTCACACCAGACGAGAAGTGAATTACAAGCCCTATCGGTGGAAAAAGATTTTATATCTTTTCACAGAGATAAGGTAGTCCTTAGGACTAACAGAAAGTTTTGCCTAAAGTGGTTTCAAATTTCCTCTGAACAAATCCATCTCTTCCAGTATTTTTACTGAGCATTCTTCCTCGGTGAGAGGAGACTGCACAATTTAGGCGATCAAAAGATCTTTAGCTACTATTTGGGCGCACCGAGGGTCACGGTTGAATCCCTCAACTGTTCCTTACCTATGGCGGGGTTGTGAAGAGAAACTGCCACTAAAGGGACAATTGCCAGGTGGATTGTCTCTTGTATCAATTTTGTTCCAAAACTAGGTGAGAGAACCCTCTCAGGACTGAGGCTCCACTCCACCAGGGGTACAGCTGCATCTCTAGCGGCTGAGAATATTCCATTCTGGAAATCTGTCAAGCTGCTACTTGAAGAAACAGTTCACACTTTTTACAAGCATTATTCCTGGTTGTCCAGTCAGGAGAGAGATATCATTTTAGCTACAGCTGTGCTTCAGAGCCTATTTCTAAGTAGAGTTCAGCCCTCCTCCATGGAGGTACTGCTGTGTAATCTGCCTGAGAAGCATAATATAGCAAGACTTCATGATGTTTGAAAGAAAAATTACTCACCTTAGTAGTTGCTTTTCTTCTCCTTGGAGTCTTCTATATTAGCGACCTCCATCTCTCAGAACTTCTGCTTGGGTGGGGTTGGCAAATTAGTACAAGCACTTGTGTCTGCCATTTTAGTTCTCCCCTTTTATTTAGGGGTTAGGAACTAGGTATTTCTGTTTTAAGTAATATATGGCCCCTTCGGGACTTGAGTCTTTTGGGGAAGGGGTCTAATAATTCTTGTTAGGGTGAAACTAATAATATTATTACCGTTGTTGTTGTTGTTGTTGTTATTATTGCTTTTTGTTGTTGTTGTGTTCATTTGTTATTCCTACTAGTAGGTAGCCACTGGATAGTGTAGAGCTTCCACACAGACTTGCTGTAGTATTAGCCGTAAAGATCTGACAGTTTCATTTGAAACTTGCCAGATAGAAACTTTGGCATAGCGCTCGCACGCTAGAACTCCAGTCTCCTGGAGTTAACTGTTTCCCTCGGGGCAGTTCCAAGTGCGTGGCCTTTAACTGCCTTAAGTCATAATATAGCAAGACTCCATGAGAAGAAAAGCAATTACTAAGGTGAGTAATTTTTTCTTTTCTACCTGCAAGTGCTTCAGAGACCCTTGCTCTGGAAGCAGAGGTCTCATCCCTGTTAGCTCTCAGAGCAGTAGAAAGGGTTCCTCCCCTGCACCAGGCCAGGGGTCTGTATTCCAGATGCTTCATTACCCCAAAAAAGACAGGAGAATGGCAAATATTAGATCTCAGATATCTGAACAAGCATCTTTTGAAGCCAAAGTTCAAAATGGTAACTCTGGCAGTTTACCCTCCCTAAGGCCAAGGGACTGGCTAGCCTCCCTGGACCTCAGGATGCCTATTTCCATGTCCTAATCAAAGCTCCCACCGAAAGTACCTCAGATTCAAACTGCCCTCAGATCATTACCAGTTCAGAGCAATGCCCTTGACCTTACCTCTGCCCCAAGGGTATTCACAAAGTGTCTAGCAGTGGCAGTGGCTCACTTAAGGAGGCAAAGGATTGCTGTTTTCCCTATCTAGGCGACTGGCTCATTGTAGGCCAGTCCCCAGAACAGGTAAAACTCACCTGCAGGTCACCCAGCTGCTCTCACCTCCTGAGCTTTCTGCTAAATCTACCAAAGTCGGTTCTCGAACTAGTCCAGGTACTCACCTTTATAGGGGCAGAATTGGACACAAAGCTAGCCAGAGCCTTTCTTCCCTTAGAAAGGGTAAGAATTTAGTGACTCTGCATCCTCCTTCACTCTGCAGGTCTCTCGACCAGCAAGACACTCTCTGCAGCTCCTGGGGCACATGGCTGCATCCACAGCTGTTGTGCAGGAGCAAGATTTCAGATGAGAGACATTCAGTTTCACTTGAGAACCTATTGGTTTCGAGAAGAGACCCCTTCCAGTTGGTCCCAGTGACTCGACACCTTGATCCTAGCCCTCCAGTGGTAGGCAGGATCAGAGCAACTTAAGATTGGGGTCCTTCATTCCCCCTACTCACCACTCGACTCTCACTACAGATGATGCTTCCCTGCTGGGTTGGGAGCCCACATGGGCGACCTTTCCCTCAGGAGTGTGGTCCCCCAGGAATCTCTGCTCCACATCAATTTGCTGGAACTCAGAGCTGTCTTTTGGCTCTTTAAGCATTTTCTGCATCCCACCCACGACAAAGGTGATACAAGTCAGAACAGACACACCACAAAATGTGGTACATCCAACAAAGCAGGGGCACTTGGTCTTGACCTTGTGCACCGAGGCAATAGTTGTGGTCTCCTGGCCTATTCCCAGAACACTTCCCTCACACAGCAGTTCATCTTCCAGGGAAGGACAATGTTCAGCGGATACTCTCAGCTAGGATTCCCAGGGCCATCACGATGGTCCCTGGATCCTCAAGTTCTGGGGATAGTCTTTGCCAGATGGGGCACCCTCAGATAGATCTTTGCAGCCCCAGACAATCACAAACTTCCTCTGTTGTGTTACGGGCCTCCAGTGCTGGGCTCAGTTCCCTGGATGCCCTTCTCTCTGGATTGGGAGGGAAGTTTCTCATGCTTTTCCCCCTTCCTCTCTATTCAAGTACTAGTCAAAATCAGATCTCAGCCCTTGCAGGTGATTCTGATTGCCCCGGATCAGACCCAGGCAGCCTGGTACCCACTCCTCTGTCACTGACAATCCATCTTCCTTTGCCTCCCCAGGAATCACAACCTGTTGACTTGTGCCCAGGGAAGGTTTGGTATCCAGATCCCAAATCCCTCAACCTCAAGGCCTGGCTCTTGAGGAGTTAGAGTTCAACTGATTTACCTCTCTGAGGCCAAGGCTCAGCTCACCAGAGAGGTGGAGAGTCGTCTCACGACGACTGTGCAGATTCCAGCTCCCGTACGTCCGTGACATCAGACTCCTTCCCCACCTCCGGACACCAGGGGCAAGCCCTCTGGTTCCAGGGCGGGGCAGGATACGCTTCCCCGAGGACCTTCCAAGGGGTCCGTTCCTCCCCCACGCCAGGAGGAGGAGTCTTCCTCTTCATCTTCTTCCTCCCTCGGATGACTCCGACGGTTGCTCTGAGCCGGACGACGAGCCACGCTCTCTGTCTAAGCCCAGGCCTAGGACTCTTTTAAAGTCTTCTCTGGAGGATCCTTCCTTATGGAGTTGCTGCGCAAAATCCAGGAGGGTCACATCTGGCATTCCTTGGAGCTGAATCCACAGTGTAAGAAACTCGCTGAGCATCTGGACCTGCCTGAGACCGCTCCTACCTTGGTGCCACCCTGGATTGAGCCTCATGCCGATCTTGTTTCCACTATTTGGAAGCAAGCGTCTGTTTTAGCCCGCTTCTTCGGAAGTTGAACAGGCTATATCAGGCTCCCGAGGGTGTTGACTTTCTAGATTCTCACCCTCTAGCTGATTGGATCATGATTAGCGCTGCTCATGGCCAGACAGCTAACCCGAAACATCTGAGCTCGTCTCCACCTGACAAAGAATCTCGTCTTCTGGACCAGTATGGGAAGATGATCTTTGCTTCTTCCACTCTGGGAATTAGGGCCCTCAGTTATGTCAGTCACATGGGGGATTGCCAGAAGGCAATTCTTAGTGAGGTGGAATATAAATAGGACTTCCTTACTGACTCTCTGGTCAACCAGGAAGTGGCTGACCTCATCCGCTCTGCACGTTCGGCCAGTCGGAACATGCTTCGTGTTACATACGATGCAGTGGACACTGCTGGTAGGAGCTCTGCTTTCCCCGTAGGCTTGCGGCGTCATGCCTGGCTCCGTGTGTCCAAGTCGGTCCCGGAAATGCAGTCCGGCTATTCAGGAAGCGCCCTTCCAGGGTTCGTGCTGTTCAGTGATGATGTCAAGGACATTATCACTGATCTGCAGGGAGAAGGGACTGCACTGAAGTCTGTGGACCCATGTACCACCCCATCAAACGCAAGCGCCATCCCTTTCGCAGTAGGTGGAATCTGCAAAGGCGAACCCAGGGAAAGCGGGCTAATAAATGCCGCCCTCTGCCCAAAAAAGCAGCGGTGCTTCAGCCGCGACGCTGCCCCACACGACCTGACTCTTTCCTCTCCCACAGCCTCTGGGCCTTCCAGAGGAACCGGTAGGAGGGAGGTTTCCCTCCACCTCCCGGGTTGGGAGAAGATAACTTCAGATTCATGGGTGCTTCAGCTGATCGCAGAAGGACACTCTATTGAGTTTCTTCAGAAACCACAGACACCCTCCCCAAGGTCGTTGTACTCGGAACATCATTTTCAAACAACATGAAATCTTGCATATTATGACAGTAGCAGTTTGATCCAGCTCTAGAACTGCTTCGGAGGTGAAATGGTTAAAACCATTCCAAAATAGAATTTTGGCCATGAGCTCTAAGAAGCAGCTGTATCTGTGTTATTTCAAACCTGAACTGTCAGATTCTTTACTCCGCCTCAGTGAACAGTCACTCCGGAGATTTCTCCTCCTGCTCGGTTCATTTCTCGGTTTAAAAAGTGTTTTCTCGGTTGGATTCAACCTAGAATAGTTTTATTTTAACCGCAAAACCGTTCGGTTCAAGCTCTATCTGTGGTAACCGTAAGTAAATTGAAGGTTTTGTCTGTGTGGAACTTGTAAGTTATCGGTTCGGTTTGAACCGATCAGTTGGGTTTAAAACTCATTTAAAACTAAAATTTAATATTTTAGAGTGCGGTTCCCGGTTCTTATCGGTTCTAAAAAAAACGGATTTATTACGTTTTTTTCCAATACCCGTGACACGGTTAGGAACCGATAAGGGTGTCTTGCCTGCCACTGCCGTTAAAAGGGCAAGTTTTCTGGTTAGGCTGGCATTATGTCTGAGAAACCCAAAAGAAAACCCGGGCCCACTGGGTTTCAACACTGTGATGTTTGTAGGGAAGTCTTGCCAAGGCTGACCCACACACACCACATGTGTTTATTGTCTGGGTTTGACCACCTCCAGTCAGACTGCCAGATATGTAAGAATTTCCCTGCAGCCACCCTGGAAAAAGATTGGGCAGGCTCAGGGAACGAGGCCAAAAAGTCCGCTGGACCGGATGGCTAGTCCGGTTCTGTGCCAGCCGAACGAGGGAGTGCCTCTGACCAGGGCTAGACTTCCTCTGGCAAAGAAAAGCTGGTTCTGAGGAACCAATTCCAGTAAAGAAAACAAGAAAATCAGCAGGTCTGGAGTCCAAACCCTTCTCCAACTGCTGCAGAGATAGCAAAAGCCATACAAATTGTCCAGTCACTGTCTCAGGGTTCGTCTGAACCGCCACTGTCTGGCAAAACGTCGGTTCGTCCGGTCCCAGTGGTTCAGGAATATGATATTGAGGAATTTTATGAACCAGAGGAGGGGGAGGATGATTATGAACAGTGTGAATGTGGCTGGGAAGGTCTGGGTGTGCCCATTGAACCGGACATCTCCCCAGACAGACCTGTAGAATCTCCCCCTACGCTGTCTGAGTCCCCATCTCATTTCTTGTTTTACAAAAAAGTTGCTGAAACCCTCCAGCTTCCCTTAGAAGAAGCTGTGGATGAGCAAGAGGAGCCTGATTTTGTAGAAATGATGGATATTCCAGAGTCTAGGAAATTGTCTATTTCTTTACATAAGTCTTTTAGGAAGCAAACAATAAAAATTTTAAAAACTCCTAATTCAAACACCATGAAGTCTTGCTATATTATGACATATAGCAGTTAGCCACAGCACTTGAACTGCCCCGGAGAGGAAGGAGTTAACTCCAGGCTGACTGGAGTTCCAAGCGCGAGCGCCTTGCTGAAAGCTCTATCTGGCTAGTATCAAATTGAAACTGTCAGATTCTTTACTCCGCTTCACTGAACAGTCGCTCCGGAGATCTCTCCTTCAGCTCAGTTCATTTCTCGGTTCAAACGAGTGTTTCTCGTTCATTTTAACCGCAAAGTAATTATTTTACCGCATTTCGTTCAAAGCTCTATCTGGTAAACCGTAAGTACAGGATTTTAAAGTCTGTGTGAAATTCATTATCGGTTCGGTTTTGAACCGATTGGTTTGCAAAATACTAATTTTAAACAATAATTTGGGCTTTTAGAGTGCGGTTCCCGGTTCTTATCGGTTCTAAAAAAACCTAACTTTTAAATTGGGTTTTTTCAAATACCCGTGACATGGTTAGGAACCGATAAGGGTGTCTTGCCTGGCACTGCCATAAAAAGGGCAAGTTTTTGGATAGGCTGGCATTATGTCTGAGAAACCCAAAAGAAAAACCAGGCCCACTGGGTTTCAACACTGTGATGTTTGTGGGGAAGCCTTTGCCAAGGCTGACCCACACACCACATGTGTTTGTCTGGGGGCTGACCACCTCCTGTCAGACTGCCAGGTGTGTAAGAATTTCCCTGCAGCCACCCTGGAGAAAAGATTGGGCCGGCTCAGGGAACGAGAGGCCAAAAAGTCCGCTGACCCGGATGGCCATCCCGGTCCAGCACCCACTGGACCAGAGGGAGTGCCCTCTGACCAGGGCGAGACTTCCTCGGGCAAAAGGAAGGCTGGTTCTGAGGAACCGGTCCCAGTAAAAAAATCTAAGAAATCGGCAGGTCTGGAGTGCAAGATTGCCTCTCCAACTGCTGCAGAGATAGCTAAAGCCATACAGATTGTCCAGTCACTGTCTCAGGGACTCGCCGAACCACCAACAGCTGGCAAAAGTTGGTTCGTTCGTTCCAGTGGTTCAAGAGTATGATGTTGAGGAATTTTATGAACCACAGGAGGGAGGAAGATTTTGATCATTATGTATGTGGCTGGAGGGTCTGACGTGCCATTGAACTGGACATTTCTCCAGACAGACCATTAGAATCTCCCCATGCTGTCTGAGTCCCCTCTCATTTTATGTTTTACAAAAGGTTGCAGAAACCTCCAGCTTCCCTTGGAAGAGGCTGTGGATGAGCAAGAGAAGCCTGATTATGTTGAGATGATGGATATCCCAGAGTCTAGAGAGGTTGTCTATTCCTTTGCATAAGTCATTTAGGAAGCAAACAACAAAATTTAAAAATCCTCATTCTGTCCCTCCTGTAGATAAAAAAAATGGACAGAAGGTATACTTTATCAGGCTCTGATACAGACTTCCTCACTGAGCAGTGTAGTCATGTAGGTGTGGTACAAGCTGCAGCCTGTGACAGGCTATTATCCTCTGGCCTCACATCCTCCTGATAAGGATTCCAGGAAGATTGATGCCATGGCGAAAAAACAGTATATGGCAGCTTCTTTGGGACTCAGGCAGGCAAATTATATGGCTTATGTGGCTAGATATCAGAAATCTAGATGGGATACAGTGTTGCAGTTAGCCAAGCAGGCCCATGGCCAGCTGGCTAGTGAATTGGAACAGGTGGCTGCTGATGGCATTGAAGCCTCTAAAGTTCAATTTCATACTGCTGTAGATGTTAATGATGTTTCCTCTAGGGTCATGGCCACTTCTGTAGCTTTCCGTAGGTTGGCATGGCTCAGGTGCACTAATCTGTCACAGGATACTCAGTCAAAGGCTATGGATTTTCCTGTGGTGGAATTCTCTGTTTGGAGAGCAAACGGAAAATTATATGAAAAGATGGATGAATACAGAACTACCTACAAAGTACCCAGGCCAAGGAGCTGCATGCCACTCCACAGAGGCACACTCCCAGAGGCAGGGGCAGGCCTTTCCCTTTTATCAATTCAAGCCTCCTCTGCTTTTGCACAGAGGGTTTTTTCAGAGGCAGAGGTAGACGGGCGCAGGTAAACCGTCCCCCCCCTCAGCCTAAGGCTATTGCCAAGCAGGCACCCTGATGGGGTGCCCAGGGCCGATTCTCCTGTACCAGTTGGGGCAGGTTGGCTTATTTCAGCCAGAACTGGGTGTCCCTAACTTCGGACAAATGGGTTCTGGAGGTAGTAAGCCGGGTCTGGTTCTCAGCTTCAAACAGTTTCCAAAGATGAGAGCCAGACATTTTCCACCTGCAAACCCTTCAGAAGCCCTTGCTTTGGAAGCAGAGGTCTCTTTCTCTCCTGACTGCAAAGCAGTGGAAAGGGTTCCTCCTTGCCATCAGGGCAAGGGCTGTACTCAGATACTTTCTTACCCCAAAAGACAGGAGAATGGCGCCCATTCTAGATTTAAGGTACCTGAACAAGCATCTTTTGAAACCAAAGTTCAAAATGTTAACTCTGGCAATGATTTTGCCCTCCCTGAGGCCAGGGGACTGGCTAGCTTCCTGGACCTCAAGGATGCCTATTTTCATGTCCTGATCAGGCCTTCTCACCAAAGTACCTCAGGTTCGAACTGCCCTCAGGCCACTACCAGTTCAGAGCAATGCCCTTCGGCCTTACCTCTGCTCCAAGGGTATTCACAAAATGTCTAGCTGTGGTAGTGGCTCATTTAAGAAGGCAAGGGGTTGCTGTGTTTCCCTACCTGGACGACTGGCTCATTGTGGGTCAGTCCCCAGATCAGGTAAAATCCCACTTGCAAGTCACCCAGCAGCTTCTCACTTCCTGGGATTCCTGCTTGAATTTACCAAAGTCAGTTCTGGAACCAGTTCAGGTACTAACTTTCATAGGTGCGAATTGAACACAAAGTTGGCCAGGCATTTCTCCCTCGGAAAGGGTAGAGAAGCTGATTGCCCTGGCATCCTCTTTCACCCTGCGGGTCTCTCGACCAGCAAGGCACTTTCTGCAACTTCTAGGGCACATGGCTGCCTCCACAGCTGTAGTGCAAGGAGCAAGATTCCAGATGAGAGACATTCAGTTTCATTTGAGGGCCTATTGGTCCCAAAGGAGGGACCCCTTACCAAATTGGTCCCAGTGACCCAAACTTGATCCTAGCTCTTCAGTGGTGGCAGGATCAGAGCAATCTAAGACAAGGGGTCCCCTTCATTCCCATTTCTCATTCCTCACCCTCACCACGGATGCCTCCTTGCTGGGGTGGGAGCTTACTGGGCGACCTTTCCACTCAGGGAGTGTGGTCCCCAGGAATCTCTGCTCCACATCAACCTGTTGGAACTCAGAGCTGTCTTTTAGCTCTTCAGGTTTTCTCAGCATCTGTCCAGAACAAAGTAGTTCAAGTCAGGACAGACAATACCACAACAATGTGGTACATCAACAAGCAAGGGGCACTCGGTCATCAGCCTTGTGCACCGAAGCAATGAAGTTGTGGTCTCTGGCTTACTCCTGAACACCTCCCTGATAGCAGTTCACCTTCCAGGAAGGACAATGTCCTAGCGGATGCCCTCAGCAGGATTTCTCAGGGTCATCACGAATGGTCTCTGAATCCTCTAGTGCTGGGGTCAGTCTTTGCCAGATGGGGCACCCTCAGATAGATCTTTTCGCAGCCCCAGACAACCACCAACTTCCTCTGTTCTGTTGCAGGCCTCCAGTGCTGGGCTCAGTCCCCTGGACGCCTTTCTGTTGGATTGGAAGGAAGTTCCTGTATGCCTTCCCCTTCCCTTCTCTTCAGGGTATTAGTAAAAATCAGATCCCAGCCCTGCAAAGTGATTCTGATTGCACCAGACTGGGCCAGGCAACCCTGGTACCCACTGCTTCTGTCCCTGCAGTCCACCCTCCCTGAGCCTTCCCAGGGTCCACAACCTGCTGACCTTGTGCCCAGGGAGAGTTTGGTATCCGGACCTCAACTCTCCACCTCAAGGCTTGGCTCTTGAGGAGTTAGAATTTGCTGATTTACACCTTTCTCAAGGTGTCCTTGATATTTTAAAGGCCTCTAGGAAGCCTTCCACTAGGGCCACTTATAATTCCAAATGGAAGAGGTTCTCCATCTGGTGTTCTGGGAAGCAAATTGTCCCAGAATCTGCTGATTTGCCCATTTTGCTGGACTATTTGGTCCATTTAAATTCCTTAGGCCTTAGGCCAGCTACCTTAAAGGTTCATCTGGCAGCTGTCTCTGCTTTTATATCAGCAGGAAGCCTGCCTCCTTTCTTCTCACCCTGTGTTTTCCAAGTTTTTTAAGGGTTACTTCACACTAACCCTCCTTTTTGACCCAGCCCCTGCCTGGGACCTGAATGTTTGCATTGCTCAGTTAATGCAACCCCTTTGAACCTCTGTCTTCAGCAGACCTTAAGTTCTAACTTGGAAAACTGTTTTCTAGTGGCTATCACTTCTGCCAGACGATAAGTGAGTTACAAGCCTCTGTCAGTGGAAAAAGATTTTATTTTTTCACAGAGATAAGGTAGTCCTCAGGACTAAACAGAAAGTTTTTACCTAAAGTGGTTTCAGATTTCCATCTTAACCAATCCATCTCCTTCCAGTATTTTCACTGAGCATTCTTCCTCAGGTGAGAGGAGTTGCACAGTTTGACGTCAAAAGAGCCTTAAGCTACTATTTGGAACGCACCAAGGGTCACAGGTTCGAATCCTCCAACTCTTCCTTACCTATGGCGAGGTTGGCAAAGGAAACCTGCCACTAAGAGGACAATTGCCAGGTGGATTGTCTCTTGTATCCAATTTTGTTACCAAAAACTAGGTAGAGAACCCCTCAGGACTGAGGGCTCATTCCACCAGGGTACAGCTGCATCTCTAGCGGCTGCTAGAGATATTCTATTCTGGAAATCTGTCAAGCTGCTACCTGGAAAACAGTTCACACCTTTACCAAGCATTACTCCCTGGATGTCCAGTCCAGGAGAGATGCTCGGTTTGGCACAGCTGTGCTTCAGAGCCTATTTCCTAAGTAGGTTCTGGCCCTCCTCCATGGAGGTACTGCTGTGTAATCTGCTATATGTCATAATATAGCAAGACTTCATGGTGTTTGAAGAAAAAATTACTCACCTTAGTAATTGCTTTTCTTCTCATGGAGTCTTGCTATATTATGACCACCCCCCCAACCTGCCCCTCTCAGAACTTCTACTTGGGTAGGGTTGGCAAATTAGTGCAAGCACTGTGTCATGCCTTATAGCTCTTTTTCCTTTTTCCTTTTCTTTAGGATTAGGAAACTAGGTATTTCTGTTTTGTTTAGTAGGTCTCTCCTGGACTTGAGTCTTTGGGGAGGGGGGCCTAATAGTGCTTGTTAGGGGTGATGATTTGTTGTTGTTGTTTCTTATTGTTATTTCTACTAGTAGGTAGCCATTTGGCTAGTGTAGTTTTTCACACAGACTTTTGCTTAGTGTTGGCTTCAGAAAGATCTGACAGTTTCAATTTGAAACTAGCCAGATAGAGCTTTCAGCAAGGCGCTCGCGCTTGGAACTCCAGTCAGCCTGGAGTTAAGTCCTTCCTCTCCGGGGCAGTTCAAGTGCTGTGGCTAACTGCTATATGTCATAATATAGCAAGACTCCATGAGAAGAAAAGCAATTACTAAGGTGAGTAATTTTTTCTTCTGTGCCTCCTGTAGATAAAAGATGGACAGAAGGTACACATTGTCAGGTCCTGATACAGAATTCCTTCTCAGCAATGCAGTCATGTTAGTAGTTCAGGTTGCAGCCTGTGTTAAAAGCTAATATCCTCCTGGCTTCACATCCTCCTGACAAGGATTCCAGGAAGATTGATGCCATGGAAAACAGTATATGGCAGCTCTCTGGGACTCAGGCAAGCAAATTATATGGTTTGTGTAGCTAGGTATCAAAATCCAGATGGGATACTGTTATGGAATTAGCTACAAGCCCATGGCCAGCTGGCTAGCGTAACCAGAACAGGTGGCTGCTGATGGTGTTTTAGGCTTCTAAGGTACAGTTTCATGCTGCTGTGGATGTGAATGATGTTTCTCTAGGGTCATGGCCACATCTGGTAACTTTTTCGTAGGCTGGCCTGGCTCAGGTGTACTAGTCTGTCAGCAGGATACCCAGACTAAGGCAATGGATTTTTCAGTGGGGGAAATTCTCTGTTTGGGAGCAGACAGAATTACATGAAGAAGATGGATGAATATAGGACTACTTACAAAGTGTTTAGCCATGAGCCGCAAGCCACTGGGGAGGCATACTCCCAGGGTAGGGGTAGGCCTTTCACAGGCCTTTACTAGACTCAGGCCTCCTCTGCCTATGCTCAGAGGGGCTCTTCAGAGGCAGAGGCAGACGAGGGTGGGCAGACCTGCTCCCACCTGCTTAAAGCTCCATGCATACAGGCACCCTGATGGGGTGCTCCAGGCCGATTCTCCTGTATCGGGGCAGGCTGGCTACTCAGCCTGTAGAATTGGGCTTTTAACCCTCTGACAAGTGGGTTCTGGAAGTAGTAAGCCAGGGTCTGGTTCTCAGCTTCAAAAGTTTCCTGTTGAGAAGCAGACTTTCAAACACCATGAAGTCTTGCTATATTATGACTTAAGGCAGTTAGCCACAGCACTTGAACTGCCCCGGAGAGGAAGGAGTTAACTCCAGGAGACTGGAGTTCTAGCCGAGAGCGTTATGCCAAAAGCTCTATCTGGCAAGTTTCAAATGAAACTGTCAGATTCTTTACTCCGCTTCACTGAACAGTCGCTCCGGAGATCAGCTCCTTCAGCTCGGTTCATTTCTCGGTTCAAGCGAGTATTTTCGGTTCATTTGAACCGGCAAAAGTATTATTTTACGCATTTCGGTTAAAGCTCTATCTGGTAAACCGTAAGTACAAATTTAAAGTCTGTGTGGAAATTAATTATCGGTTCGGTTTTGAACCGATCGGTTTGCTAAATAACATTTTAATATTCATAGTTTGGCTTTTAGAGTGCGGTTCCCGTTCTTATCGGTTCTAAAAACCTATACTTTTAGGTTTTTTTTTCAAATACCCGTGACACGGTTAGGAACCGATAAGGGTGTCTTGCCTGGCACTGCCATCAAAAGGGCAAGTTTTTGGATAGGCTGGCATTATGTCTGAGAAACCCAAAAGAAAAACCGGGCCCACTGGGTTTCAACACTGTGATGTCTGTGGGGAAGCCTTTGCCAAGGCTGACCCACACACCACTTGTGTTTATTGTCTGGGGGCTGACCACCTCCTGTCAGACTGCCAGGTGTGTAAAAATTTCCCTGCAGCCACCCTGGAAAGAGATTGGGCCGGCTCAGGGAACGAGAGGCCAAAAAGTCCGCTGACCCGGATGGCCAGCCCGGTCCAGTACCCACTGGACCAGAGGGAGTGCCCTCTGACCAGGGCGAGACTTCCTCGGGCAAAAGGAAGGCTGGTTCAGAGGAACCAGTCCCAGTAAAAAGACAAAGAAATCAGCAGGTCTGGAGTCCAAAATTGTTCTCCAACTGCTGCAGAGATAGCTAAAGCCATACAGATTGTCCAGTCACTGTCTCAGGGACCTGTCGAACCACCAACAGTTGGTAAAGGTTGGTTCTGTTCAGTTCCAGTGGTTCAGGAGTATGATGTTGAGGAATTTTATGAACCACAGGAGGGAGGAGGATTTGATCATTATATGTGTGGCTGGGAGGGTCTGGACGTGCCCATTGAACCGGACATTTCTCCAGACAGACCTTTAGAATCTCCCCTATGCTGTCTGAGTCCCTTCTCATTTTATGTTTTACAAAAGTTGCAGAAACCCTCCAGCTTCCTTTAGAAGAGGCTGTGGATGAGCAAGAGGAGCCTGATTATGTAGAAATGATGGATATACCAGAGTCTAGGAGGTTGTCTATTCCTTTGCATAAGTCATTTAGGAAGCAAACAACAAAGATTTTAAAAAATCCTCATTCTGTCCCTCCTGTAGATAAAAAAATGGACAGAAGGTATACTTTGTCAGGCCCTGATACAGACTTCCTCACTGAGCAGTGTAGTCATGTAGGTGTGGTACAAGCTGCAGCCTGTGACAAGGCTAATATTCCCTGGCCTCACATCCTCCTGATAAGGATTCCAGGAAGATTGATGCCATGGCGAAAAAACAGTATATGGCAGCTTCTTTGGGACTCAGGCAGGCAAATTATATGGCTTATGTGGCTAGATATCAGAAATCTAGATGGGACACAGTGTTGCAGTTAGCCAAGCAGGCCCATGGCCAGCTGGCTAGTGAGTTGGAACAGGTGGCTGCTGATGGCATTGAAGCCTCTAAAGTTCAATTTCATACTGCTGTTGATGTTAATGATGTTTCCTCTAGGGTCATGGCCACTTCTGTAGCTTCTGAGGTTGGCATGGCTCAGATGCACTAATCTGTCCCAAGATACTCAGTCAAAGGCTATGGATTTTCCTGTAGGGAAATTCTCTGTTTGGGAACAAACAGAAAATTATATGAAAAGATGGATGAATACAGAACTACCTACAAAAGTGCCCAGGCTAAGGAGAGGCATGCCACTCCACAGAGGCACGCCCCAGAGGTAGGGGCAGGCCTTTCCACAGGCCTTTTACCAATCTCAAGCCTCCTCTGCTTTGCACAGAGGGGTTTCTTCAGAGGCAGAGGTAGACGGGCACAAGTAAACCGTCCCCTCCCTCAGCCTAAGCTACTGCCAAGCAGGCACCCTGATGGGGTGCCCAGGGCCGATTCTCCTGTACCAGTGGGGGCAGGTTGGTTTATTTCAGCCAGAACTGGCTGTCCCTAACTTCGGACAGATGGGTTCTGGAGGTAGTAGCCAGGTCTGGTTCTCAGCTTCAAACAGTTTCCAAAGATGAGAGCCAGACATTTTCCACCTGCAAATCCTTCAGAAGCCCTTGCTTTGGAAGCAGAGGTTTCTTCTCTTCTGGACTGCAAAGCAGTGGAAAGGGTCCTCCTTGCCATCAGGGCAGGGCTGTACTCAAGATACTTTCTACCCCAAAGACAGGAGAATGGCGGCCCATTTAGATTTAAGGTACCTGAACAAGCATCTTTTGAAACCAAAGTTCAAAATGTTAACTCTGGCAATGATTTTGCTTTCCTGAGGCCAGGGACTGGCTAGCTTCCCTGGACCTCAAGGATGCCTATTTTCATGTCCTGATCAGGCCTTCTCACCAAGTACCTCAGGTTCGAACTGCCCTCAGGCCACTACCAGTTCAGGAGCAATGCCCTTCGGCCTTACCTCTGCTCCAAGGGTATTCACAAAATGTCTAGCTGTGGTAGTGGCTCATTTAAGAAGGCAAGGGTTGCTGTGTTTCCTTACCTGGACGACTGGCTCATAGTGGGTCAGTCTCCAGATCAGGTAAAATCCCACTCTGCAAGTCACCCAGCAGCTTCTCACTTCCCTGGGATTCCTGCTGAATTTACCAAAGTCAGTTCTGGAACCAGTTCAGGTACTAACTTTCATAGGTGCAGAATTGAACACAAAGTTAGCCAGGGCATTTCTCCCTCGGAGAGGGTAGACAGACTCATTGCCCTGGCATCCTCCTTTACCCTCGGGTCTCTCGACCAGCAAGGCATTTTCTGCAACTCCTAGGGCACATGGCTGCTTCCACAGCTGTAGTGCAAGGAGCAAGATTCCAGATGAGGGACATTCAGTTCCATTTGAGGGCCTATTGGTCTCAAAGGAGGGACCCCTTCCAAATTGGTCCCAGTGACCCAAACTTGATCCTGGCCTTCAGTGGTGGCAGGATCAAAGCAATCTAACACAAGGGGTTCCCTTCATTCCTGCCTTTCCCACCCTCACCACGGATGCCTCCCTGCTAGGGTGGGGGGCTCACTTGGGCGACCTTTCCACTCAGGGAGTGTGGTCCCCTCAGGAATCTCTGCTCCACATCAATCTTTTGGAACTCAGAGCTGTCTTTTTAGCTCTTCAGGTTTTTTCAGCTTCTGTCCAGAACAAAGTAGTTCAAGTCAGGACAGACAACACCACAACAATGTGGTACATCAACAAGCAAGGGGGCACTCGGTCATCAGCCTTGTGCACCGAAGCAATGAAGTTGTGGTCTCTGGCTTACTCCCTGAACACCTCCCTGATAGCAGTTCACCTTCCAGGGAAGGACAATGTCCCAGGATGCCCTCAGCAGGATTTCTCAGGGCCATCACGAATGGGCTCTGAATCCTCAGGTGCTGGGGTCGGTCTTTGCCAGATGGGGCACCCCTCAGATAGATCTTTTCGCAGCCCCAGACAACCACCAACTTCCTCTATTTTGTTGCAGGCCTCCAGTGCTGGGCTCAGTCCCTCTGGACGCCTTTCTGTTGGATTGGAAGGGGAAGTTCCTATATGCCTTTCCCCCCTTTCCTCTTCTCTTCAGGGTATTAGTAAAAATCAGATCTCAGCCCTGCAAAGTGATTCTGATTGCTCCAGATTGGGCCAGACAGCCCTGGTACCCTCTGCTTCTGTCACTGACAGTCCACCCTGCCCTGAGCTTGCCCAGAGTCCACGACTTGCTGGCCTGTGCACAGGGAGAGTGTGGTATCCGACCTCAAATCCTCCATCTCAAGGCTTGGCTCTTGAGGAGTTAGAATTTGCTGATTTACACCTTTCTCAAGGTGTCCTGGATATTTTAAAGGCTTCAAGGAAGCCTTCCACTAGGGCCACTTATAATTCTAAGTGGAAGAGGTTTTCCATCTGGTGTTCTGAGAAGCAAATTGTCCCAGAATCTGCTGATCTGCCCATTTTACTGGACTATTTGGTCCATTTAAATTCCTTAGGCCTTAGGCCAGCTACCTTAAAGGTTCATCTGGCAGCTGTCTCTGCTTTTGTGTCAGCAGGAAGCCTGCTTCCTTTCTTCTCATCCTGTGTTTTCCAAGTTTTTAAGGGGTTACTTCACACTAACCCTCCTTTTCGGGAACCAGCTCCTGCCTGGGACCTGAATGTTTGCATTGCTCAGTTAATGCAACCCCCCTTTGAGCCTCTGTCTTCAGCAGATCTCAAGTTTCTAACTTGGAAAACTGTTTTTCTAGTGGCTATCACTTCTGCCAGACGCATAAGTGAATTACAAGCCCTGTCAGTGGAAAAAGATTTTATCTCTTTTCACAGAGATAAGGTAGTCCTCAGGACTAACAGAAAGTTTTTGCCTAAAGTGGTTTCAGATTTCCATCTGAACCAATCCATCTCTCTTCCAGTATTTTTCACTGAGCATTCTTCCTCAGGTGAGAGGAGACTGCACAGTTTAGACGTCAAAAGAGCTTTAAGCTACTATTTGGAACGCACCAAGGGTCACAGGTTCGAATCCCTCCAACTCTTCCTTACCTATGGCGAGGTTGGCAAAGGGAAACCTGCCACTAAGAGGACAATTGCAAGGTGGATTGTCTCTTGTATCCAATTTTGTTACCAAAAACTAGGTAGAGAACCCCCCTCAGGACTGAGGGCTCACTCCACCAGGGGTACAGCTGCATCTCTAGCGGCTGCTAGAGATATTCCCATTCTGGAAATCTGTCAAGCTGCTACTTGGAAAACAGTTCACACTTTTACCAAGCATTATTCCTGGTTGTCCAGTCCAGGAGAGATGTTTGTTTTGCACAGCTGTGCTTCAGAGCCTATTTCCTAAGTAGGTTCTGACCCTCCTCCATGGAGGTACTGCTGTGTATTCTGCATATAGTCATAATATAGCAAGACTTCATGGTGTTTGAAGAAAAATTACTCACCTTAGTAATTGCTTTTCTTCTCATGGAGTCTTGCTATATTCACCTACCTGCCCTCTCAGAACTTCTACTTGGGTAGGGTTGCAAATTAGTGCAAGCACTGTGTCATGCCATTTTAGTTCTTCCTCACCTTTTATTTAGGGTTAGGAACTAGGTATTTCTGTTTTTAGTAATATATTGGCCCCTTCTGGACTTGAGTCTTTGGGGAAGGGGGTCTAATAGTGCTTGTTAGGTGAAACTAATATATTACCTTGTTGTTGTTGTTATTGTTGTTATTGCTTTTGTTGTTGTTGTGTTATGTGTTGTTATTCCTACTAGTAGGTAGCCACTCATTAGTGTAGAGCTTTCCACACAGACTTGTTGCTTAGTGTTAGCTTGTGAAAGATCTGACAGTTTCATTTGAAACTGGCCAGATAGAGCTTTTGCATAGCGCCTCAGCTTTGGAACTCCAGATCTCCTGGAGTTAACTCTTTCCTCTCCGGGCAGTTCAAGTGCTGTGGCTAACTGCCTTAAGTCATAATATAGCAAGACTCCATGAGAAGAAAAGCAATTACTAAGGTGAGTAATTTTCTTTCTACCTGCAGCAGCTCAGAGACCCTTTGCTCAAAGCAGAGGTCTCATCCTGTTAGCTCTTTGAGCAGTAGAAAGGGTTCCTCCCTGCACCAGGGCAGGGGTCTGTATTCAGATACTTCCTTACCCCAAAAAGACAGGAGAATGGCGGCCCATATTAGATCTCAGATATCTGAACAAGCATCTTTTGAAACCAAAGTTCAAAATGGTAACTCTGGCAATGATTTTACCCTCCTAAGGCAGGGGACTGGCTAGCCTCCTGGACCTCAAGGATGCCTATTTCATGTCCTAATCAGAAGATCCCATCAAGTACCTCAGATTCAAACTGCCTCAGGTCATTACCAGTTCAGAGCAATGCCTCGGCCTTACCTCTGCCCCAAGGGTATTCACAAAGTGTCTAGCAGTGGCAGTGGCTCACTTAAGGAGGCAAAGGATTGCTGTTTTTCCCTATCTAGACGACTGGCTCATTGTAGGCCAGTCCCCAGAACAGGTAAAATCTCACCTGCAGGTCACCCAGCAGCTTCTCACCTCCTGGGCTTTCAATCTACCAAAGTCGGTTCTGGAACCAGTCCAGGTACTCACCCTTTATAGGGGCAGAATTGGACACAAAGCTAGCCAGAGCCTTTCTTCCCTAGAAAGGGTAAGGAATTTAGTGGCTCTGGCCCCTCCTTCACTCTGCAGGTCTCGACCAGCAAGACACTTTCTGCAGCTCCTGGGGCACATGGCTGCATCCACAGCTGTTGTGCAGGGAGCAAGATTTCAGATGAGAGACATTCAGTTTCACTTGAGAACCTATTGGTCTCAGAGAAGAGACCCCCTTTCCAAGTTGGTCCCAGTGACTCGAACCTTGATCCTAGCCCTCCAGTGGTGGCAGGATCAGAGCAATTTAAGATTGGGGTCCCTTCATTTCCCCTACTCACGACTTGACTCTCACTACAGATGTCTCCCTTCTGGGTTGGGGAGCCCACATGGGCGACCTTTCCACTCAGGGAGTGTGGTCCCCGCAGGAATCTCTGCTCCACATCAATTTGCTGGAACTCAGAGCTGTCTTTTTAGCTCTTCAAGCATTTTCTGCATCTGTCCACGACAAGGTGATACAAGTCAGAACAGACAACACCACAACAATGTGGTACATCAACAAACAGGGGCACTTGGTCTTCGGCCTTGTGCACCGAGGCAATGAAGTTGTGGTCTCTGGCCTATTCCCAGAACACTTCCCTCATAGCAGTTCATCTTCCAGGGAAGGACAATGTCCTAGCGGATGCTCTCAGCAGGATTTCCCAGGGCCATCACGAATGGTCCCTGGATCCTCAAGTTCTGGGGATAGTCTTTGCCAGATGGGGCACCCCTCAGATAGATCTTTTTGCAGCCCCAGACAATCACAAACTTCCTCTGTTGTGTTAGGGCCTCCAGTGCTGGGCTCAGTCCCTGGATGCCTTCTTCTGGATTGGGAGGAAGTTCTTCATGCTTTCCCTTCCTCTCCTATTCAAAGTACTAGTCAAAATCAGATCTCAGCCTTGCAGGGTGATTCTGATTGCCCCGGATTGGGCCAGGCAGCCCTGGTACCCACCTTCTGTCACTGACAATCCATCTTCCCTTTGCCTCCCCAGGAATCACAACCTGTTGACTTGTGCCCAGGGAAGGGTTTGGTATCCGACCTCAAATCCTCAACCTCAAGGCCTGGCTCTTGAGGAGTTAGAGTTTGCTGATTTACACCTCTCTCAGGGTGTTCTTGAGATCCTAAAGGCTTCCAGAAAGCCTTCCACTAGGGCTACTTATAGTTCTAAATGGAAAAGGTTTTCCATTTGGTGTGCTGGGAAAAATATTTCCCCAGAATCTGCTGATTTGCCCATTGTGTTAGATTACATGGTACATCTTAATTCCTTGGGTCTCAGACCAGCTACCCTGAGAGTTCATTTGGCAGCTGTGTCTGCTTTTGTGTCAGCAGGAAAGTCATCCCCTCTTTCCTCTCATCCTGTGTTTTCCAAGTTTTTTAAGGGATTACTCCATACTAATCCACCCTTTCGGAACCAGCCCCTGCTTGGGACCTTAATGTTTGCATTGCCCAGTTAATGCAACCCCCTTTTGAACCTCTGTCTTCTGCAGAGCTTAAGTACCTAACTTGGAAAACTGTTTTTCTAGTGGCTATCACTTCTGCCAGATGCATAAGTGAGTTGCAAGCCTTGTCAGTGGAAACTGACTTTATTTCTTTCCACAGGATAAGGTAGTCCTTAGGACTAATAGGAGTTTTTGCCTAAGGTGGTTTCAGATTTCCATCTTAATCAATCTATCTCCCTTCCAGTATTTTTCACTGATCACCTCTTCTGGTGAGAGGAGGTTGCACAGCCTGGATGTTAAGAGAGCTCTTAGTTATTATATAGAGTGTACTAAAGGTCACAGGTTCAATCCTCCAACTTTTCCTTACCTATGGTGAAGTTGGGAAGGAAAACCTGCCACTAAGAGATCAATTGCCAGGTGGATTGTCTCTGTATCCACCTTGTTATCAGAAAGTGGGCAGAGCCCCCGGTTTGAGGGCTCATTCTACCAGGGTACAGCTGCGCCTCTAGCTGCTGCCAGAGACATCCCCATATTAGAGATTTGCCAGGCTGCTACTTGAAAACGGACACACTTTTGCTCAAGCATTACTCCCTGGATGTCAGGCCAGGAGAGATGCTCGGTTTGGCACAGCTGTTCTTCAGAGCCTATTCCTAAGTAGGTTCTGCCCTCCTCCATGGAGGTACTGCTGTGTATTCTGCTACTGTCATAATATAGCAAGACTTCATGTTGTTTGAAGAAAATACTCACCTTAGTAATGTTGTTTCTTCTAATGGAGTCTTGCTATATTATGACCTCTCCCCAACCTGCCCCTCTCAGAACCTCTACTTGGTTGGGGTGCGGGCAACTTGGTGTGGGCACCTTTTTATGCCCTGTTGGCATTTTGTCCCCTTTTGGGGCTTTGGGTGTGTGTGTCTGTGTGTTTTATTATACTTATGTTTTATTCTCATATGATTAGAATTGTGTTAGTATTTCTGGTCCCCTGACTTGAGTCTTGGGTGTTGGGACCAGCAATGGTTGTTATTATTTAGGTAGCCATTTGGCTAGTGTAGGTTACAGCTTCCACACAGACCTTAGTGAGTTTGGCTCGTAAAGATCTGACAGTTCAGGTTTGAAATAACACAGATAGAGCTGCTTCTTAGAGCTCGTGGCCAAAATTCTATTTTGGAATGGTTTTAACCATTTCACCTCCGGAGCAGTTCTAGAGCTGGATCAAACTGCTACTGTCATAATATAGCAAGACTCCATTAGAAGAAACAACATTACTAAGGTGAGTAATTTTTCCTTCTGGTCCGGGAAGAGATTTCAGCACTTTTGCTGAAGGAGGCGATAGAACCCGTCCCCATTCCTCTTCAGGGAACGGGGTACTATTCCCATTTTCTTCCTGGTCCTGGAGAAAACTGGGGACGTGAGGTCGATTCTCGACCTCGGCTCCCTGAACTTGTTCGTGGAATACAAGAGGTTCAGGATGCTCTCGCTGCAGAGCCTCCTGCCCCTTCTCCGGCCGGGACAGTGGCTGTGTGCTTTGGATATGCAGGATGCCTACCTACATATCCCTATCCGCCCTTCCCACCGCAAATACTTGTGTTTTGCGTTCCAGGAGGATCACTACCAGTTCAAGGCCCTCCCATTTGGTCTTTCCTCAGCGCCCCAGGTGTTCACCAAATGCCTTTCGGTGGTAGCGGCCTACTTGCGTACCTAGGGGGTGCAGGTTTTACCGTACCTGGACAATTGGCTCCTGGCGGCCCTGTCCAGGGAGCTTCCTTTCCCTTACCCAGCAGGTCTTTGCCTTCCTGGGTATTACCATCAACCAGGCCAAGTCCTATCTGATCCCGTCCCAGAGGCTCCCGTTTATCGGGGCGATCCTGGAAATGACCTCTGGCATGGCCTTCCTGCCACCGGACAGGGCAGCCACTCTCCAGGCCCAGGTCAGCCTGTTGTCCAGCCACAGGCAGGTCAGCGCCAGGTCAGTCCTTCGCCTCTTCGGAATCGCAGCCGCCATTAGCCCGACAGTCCCTCGTGCTCGGCTCCACATGAGAATCTTTCAGTGGATGCTTCGGTCTCAATGGGATCAGCTGGTGGACAACCTAGATGAACTTGTCTTGGTCTCCACTCCCATGGCTCAGGACTTGCAGTGGTGGATGGTTCAGGAAAACCTCTACCTGGGAGTTCCCTTCGGTCTCCCTCCCCCTCTTAGACGTTGACTACAGACGCCTCTGGCGAGGGTTGGGGAGCCCATCTCGGTCCTCACAGGACCCAGGGCTCCTGGTCCAAGCTCGAAGTCTCTTCACATCAGTGTGCGCGAACTAAGGGCAGTACTGTATGCTGTTCAGGCTCTGCATCTTTATCTGTATCCTGGTCACCTAGCTGTACAGACGGACAATATGTGTGTGGTCTGGTACATCAACAAACAGGGAGGAACTCGTTCTTACCCCCTTTTGCAGAGAGGCAATGCGAGTCTGGGATTGGGCAGTGCAGCACAACCTTCACCTCACGTCATCTCATGTCCTGGGGGTCGAGAACACGCTGGCAGACAGGCTAAGCCGGTCATCTGCTCTAGCTTACAAATGGGAACTGGATCAGGGGGTTGTAGATGACCTCTTCCTGCGCTGGGGAACTCCACAGGTAGACCTGTCTGTTTCCCCTCCAAACACAAAACTTCCCATCTTCTGCTGACTCGCTCCAGGGCACGGCATTTTTTGTGAGAGACGCTCTGTCTCTAGAGAGGAAGGGCAGATTCGTCTATGCCCCCAACCCCGATTCCACTGATTACGAGGGTCTTGCAGAAACTCGGTTCGGAAGGAGCTAGAATGATTCTGATCGCTCCTTTCTGGCCCAGGCAAGTTTGGTTCTCTCTTCTGCAACAGTACTCGGAGGCACCTCCTCTTCCTCGTTCGCTATTTTTGCTGACCCAGGATCAGAGGACCCTGGTCCATCCAGGCCTCAGGTCCCTTTAGTTACACACGCGAGTCCTGCAGATGTAGCTCAAGCCCGATTCTGGGCCCCCCCGAGTAGCTGAGATTCTGGTGGAGGCCAGGAAACCCTCAACCAGATCTACTTATGCCATGAAATGGAAGCAGTTCTCTAGTTGGGCTCCCTCCAATGATGTCGAGCCTTTCTCATGCTCTGTCAGCCGATTTGTGGGTCACCTGCGACACCTCTTTGATCTGGGTCTCAGTCACTCATCCTTAAAGGTTCACATGGCGGCCATTTCGGCCTATCACGTCCCCTTTGCAGCCAGAACGTTTGCTCAGCTGGAGGTCTCTTAGACCTTTTTGAGAGGGGTCCTTCACTTATGACCCCCTATCCGGGTTCCTGCCCCTCCCTGGGATCTGAATTTTATTTTAGAAACGCTTACTCTGCCTCCTTTCGAGCCGGCAGCCTTGGTGGATCTAAAGTTCCTTTATTGGAAGATTCTCTTCCTAGTGGCCATTACTTCTGCTCGACGGATTTCCGAGCTTCAGGCCCTGATGTGTAAAATTGCGTATTTGATTTTTCACAAGGAACGTGTGGCTCTTCGTACCAACCCTAAGTCTCCTAAGGTGGTAGCGGAATCTACGCTGAATCAATCCATAGAGTTGCCTGCCTTTTTTTACGCAGCACTCCAATCAAGGAGAGTACCTCCTGCATACTTTGGATGTTCACCGAATTCTGGGATACTACACCAACAGGACGAAGGATCTCAGAAAGATTGATCAACTAGATACATAGATAGTGTCGGCAGATAAGGGCCTATGGCCCACCCAGTCTGCCCATTTGAGCTTGTATGTTCAGTTTGTTTTCCTAGAAGTCTGTTGCCCCTTACCCCGACCTCCAGAATTCCTTTGTCTATCCCATGCATTCTTAAATCCTGTGATTGTTTCAGCCCCCACCACTTCCTCTGGCAGGGTGTTCCACTTGTCCACCACCCGCTCTGTGAAGAAATTCTTTTCATGTTTCCTCTGAATCGTCTCCCTCCAACTTCATCCCATGCCCTCTAGTCCTGGAACATCTTTTTCGCTAAAATAGTGTTTTCTTGCACCCTGTTCCTCCCTGTAAGATACTTGTATGTTTCTATCATATCCCTCTCTCCTCCTCTCTCTCCAGGGAGTACATGTTCAGTTCCTTCAACCTGTCTTCATAGGACTTGTGATGCAATCCATGCACCATCTTTGTTGCCCTCCTCTGAACCTTCTCTACCCTGTCTATGTCCTTCACTAGGTATGGTCTCCAGAACTGTACACTGTACTCCAGGTGGGGCCTCACTAGTGTCTTGTATAGCGGAATTATGACCTCCCTTTCCCTGCTGGTGATGCCCCTGCCTATACAGCCCAGCATCCTATTTGCTTTACCTGTGCCTTGTCACACTGTTTCCTACCTTGAGGTCATCAGAGATGATAACCCCAAGATCCCTTTCCTGCTTGGTGCATGCTATATCCTCACCCCCCAACTGATATATTGTGCCAGGGTTTTTGTGCCCCATGTGCATTATCTTGCACTTCTTTGCATTGAATTTCAACTGCCAAACCCCTGACCATTCTTCAAGTTTCTGCAGGTCGCTTCTCATTCTGTCTACACCCTCTGGTGTGTCTACTCTGTTACAGAGCTTTGTGTCATCAGCGAACAGTGAAATTCTGCCTTCTTGGTCCTGCGCAATGTCACTGATGAAGATGTTGAATAGGACCGGTCCCAGCACTGATCCCTGTGGTACCCCACTGGTCACTCTTCCCTCTGTGGAGTGACAGCCATTTACCACCACCCTCTGTGTCCTGCCACCCAGCCAGTTACCTACCCACCACACTACTGTCCTGCCCACACCCATATTCCCCAGTTTGTGTAATAGTCTTCTATGTGGCACAGTGTCAAAGGCCTTGCTGAATCCAGATAGGCCATGTCCACTGCCCTCCCCTGATCCACCTCCCTAGTCACCCAGTCAAAAAATTCAACGAGGTTGGTCTGACATGACCTTCCCCTGGTGAAACCATGCTGCCTTGGGTCCTGTAGTCCATTGAGCAACCAGATGTTCCACCAATCTCTCCTTCAGTGGTGCTTCCATGATCTTCCCCACTACTGAGGTGAGGCTGACTGGTCTGTAGTTCCCTGCTTCCTCTCTGTTCCCACTTTTGTAAAAGGGGACTACATCTGCTGTCCTCCAGTCTTTGGGTACCTCCCCTGTTTCCAGTGATCGGCTAAACAGGATAGCCAGAGGTTCAGCCACCACCTCTCTTAGTTCTTTAAGGACCCTGGGGTGCACCCAATCTGGCACCATTGCATTATCAGCTCTTATTACTTCAGTTCCTTCAGGACCCTTTCTCGTGTAAAGGGACTTGTGTCCATTTCTGCACCATTCTCACCCCTTGTACTCCCTTCAGACCCATTACCCTCTTCCTCTTCCTCAGTAAAGACTGAGCAGAAATACCTGTTCAGTATGTCAGCTTTACTGTTATCCTCCACGCGGCCCCCATCCTCCCCCTTCAGTCTCACTGTCCCTCCCTTTGTCTTTCTTTTTTCACTTATGTACCTGTAAAAGGTTTTGTCCCCTCTACCCACTGATTTTGCAATGTGCTCTTCTGTCTGAGCTTTGGCTTCCCTTACTGACCTCCCTGCCTCCCTTGCTTCTCCTGGTACTTCTCCCTATCCCCTTCTGCCTGTGTCTTTTTGTATTGCCTGAATGCAATCTTTTGGCTTTCACTTTCTTTGCTACCTCTTTGGAAACCATAATGGTCTCCTCTTCCTTTCCTCTTGCTAACCTTGTTTAATGCATAATTTGTTGTTGTAATCCCCATTTTAAATACTGCCCACTGTTCCTCAACCCTGATTCCTGTCCCATTCCCCTCATGCCTCTTTCAAGCATCTCCCATTTTCCCAAAGTCTGCCCCCTAAAATCCAGGATACGTGTTTTTGTGTGGTTTGGTTCTGCTCTTCTGTGATTTCAAACCACAATGACTGGTGGTCACTGTTTCCATGTGCTCCCCACTGTTACCCCTATCACACTGTCCCTGTTTATGAGCACAAGGACCAGTATTGCCTTCTGCTGAGTTGGTTCCATGACCAGTTGCTTGAGGAAGGCACCCTGAAGGAAGTCCAGGATAAATCTGCTCCTAGTTGATGCTGCTGCTGGGATGCTCCAGTCCACGTCTGGAATATTGAAGTCTCCAACCAGTACTACCTCACCCTTGTCTGCCATCCTTTGGATGGCTAGCATCAGCTCCCTATCTGTTTCTTCCTCCTGGGCTGGTGGTCTATAGACCGCACCTGTGCGGATGGCTGTCCCCATTTTCCTTTCCAGCTTAACCCACAGTATCTCTCTCCCATTTTGTTCCTCCTGGATCTCTGTGGCCCTTATGTCATTTTTCACATACAGTGCCACTCCTCCTCCCTTCCTGCCTGCTCTGTCTCTTCTGAATATGTTGTAGCCAGGTATGGCCATCTCCCAGTCGTGGTTATCATTACACCAGGTTTCAGTGATGGCCACAATGTCCAGGTCTGACTGCACCATGACAGCCTCCAGATCTTCCATCTTGTTGCTAAGGCTCCTGGCATTTGCACACATGGCTTTCCATGATTTGACCTCCTAGACTGTTTCACTGTTCTACTCCAGCCCTTCCTTGGTTGTCATTTATCCCTGGTTCTCCTTGCTGTCTGCCCTTCTGCTGAATTTTGCCCCTTTCTGCTTATCCACCTCTTGGGCACTAATCTCCATCTTTTGCACACTGCTTGCAGAGATAGCCACCTCTGGTTCACTGGTTCCACTGCTAGCTGTGGGGGTGAGCAAGTAGGTACCTCCTTGCTGACCTGCCACCCTTTGCTAGTTTAAATGCTTGTCAGTGTAGCATTTAAACTTATCATTGAGTGCTTGATTCCCCCAGGATGGATGCAGGCTGTCAGGCTTGAACAAACCTCCATCCCTCCAGGTGGGTCCCCAGTCACCAATGAATCCAAACCCTTCCTCACAGCACCAGTTCTTCAACCATGAGTTAAAGTTCGGTGCATGCACTCCTATGCTCTCCTTGCTCTCACAGGTAGTACTTGAGAAAGTGACAGAAGTAGCTACTTGCTTGAGACCCTCCCCAGTTTCCTAAACTCTTCCTGAACTTCCTTTGGCTCCCCATTTGCCAGGTCATTAGTACCTAGGTGGATAATGACATCCAGCTCACCCTCCCGTCTTGCCTTCCCAGTGATCCCTAGGATCTTCCTTCCATCCCTCCATGCCATGGCACCTGGTAGGTACCTCACCTCACTGTTTCTCTTTTGCTCATAAAAGAGAAGGCAATGCTGTTTCTAAGTAATGTTTATCGAAATGGTTGGCTCATTGTATCACTTTGTGTTTTGACAAGTACAACAAGACCCTGTCGGCTCAAGTTAGAGGCCACTCCACCAGAGGAGGTGCTGCCTCTTCGGCATGTTTCAAGAATGTGTCGGTGGCTGACATTTGTGCAGCCGCCACTTGGGACTTCTGTCCACACCTTTACGAAACATTACAGTTTGGACATTGCCTCTCGCTGTAGAGCAGGCTTCGGGCTGGCTGTTTTGCAAGGCCTCCTTTCCTAAGGTCTACTCTGAGTAGCTTTCTCCTCCCGCTTGCTTCTCCTTGTTCCAGACTGCTTGGGACTCCGTCCCATATGTGATTACCTACTGCAGGGAGCCCTCTCGAGTAAGATAATACAGTTACGTAAGTGCCTGTAACAGTAGATCTTGAGAGAGGCTCTTGCAGTAATAACCTTCCCACCCTGCATCCCCTAAGCTTTTTCAGCCCTTTTCCAGGAGGGGAAATATCCGCTTTCTCTGCCTTGCCTTTGCGGAAAGAGCTGAAGGCATGCGGGGGACCATCCTTTATACTGACGCTGCATAACATCGGTCACCTGACGTGGGGGAAGTCCCCAGCCAGAGGCTGCTAGCTAGAAATGTTTCCATTGGGTCCTGACGCCAGCCAGCATCAGTCCTATATGTAATTACCTACTGCAAGAGCTTCTCTCGAAGATCTACTGTTACGGTAAGTTCTTACGTAACTGTAGTTTCTTGCATAAGTGTCCTTTCTGGATGATAACTCTGAACCAAATCATACCATCCAAAGAGCAGGACATGCTCTCTGGACCATCAGGATGTATTCTTCGACATCAGTCCATCCGTACCACTGGTGGTATGGTTGGTATTGTGTAGAAGGGGTTCTGCAACAGTTCCAGGATCTTTCTGGACCCAGTCTCCATCACTCATTCACACTAGTGGGAATAGCGCTGGAGGCGCTAGGACCAAACGGGGGGCCTAAAATTTTCAGAAAGGATGGCACAGAGACAGGACCACGCATGCGCGGCACCGCGAGACTAGCTCGCGCCTGTGTAGGCTATCTCGGCGTCGACCCTCCAACCACCTCAGTTCTTTTTCTCCCACTGTCTAGTGCACTTGGATGTTGACGCCGCTCATCTGCCGGAGTCTAAGTTTTCGTCCATATGACAGCAGCTTTTAGCGTTTAATATTTTAAGTAGTACTGTCTTATTTTACGAACAGGAAAAGATTATGAAGAAGAAAAAATTCTTTCCTGCCATCAACGGAGTCGTCCTTAGACGGTAGCGGTGACGGTAGAAGGACTTCGCTTGAAAGTTTTTATGGCAGGGGTGTGTCCGGTCTGCCCTTAATTAACGAGGGGTCTGACTACGGACAGTCCTGTGCTCGGGGCAGTCACCCGAGCACAAATCTGCCGATACGGGATCCGGCTCTGCTTAATTTGAGCTCTTCTTCCTCGTTGGGAAGAAGAACCTGTGCCGCTCAAGGTTGCCCGTTGGTACGTCTGTACGAGGATTGTTTGTTTTGGAGGGGCGATGGGACTGAACAGACTTTGTTGGGTTCCCCTTGGCCCCACTTCTAGCAGCTGCATTCTGGACTCCGAACTCCATCTCTGCCCTCATTGGAGCTCCGGTGGGCAGTTTCACCTCTGGGCCGCTCCTGTGGAGCAGGGGGTTTGATTTTTCCAGTTCTCTTGGCTCTGTTCCTGATTTTGGGGCCTCCGGGCCTCGGAGCTGTTGGACCGGAGCCGGGTCGATTGGATCACGATGGGCGAGGTGCCCTCTTGGTGCCTTTGCCATTGTGTCGACCCCTCGTGCCTACCCTCTCCCTTTTCCATGCAGGCTGGCACTGGCATCACCTTTTCCTTCCTTCTTCTCAGGGTTTCCATTGGCATTTTCCTTGGCCTGAGCATCGGTGCCTTGGTGGCGTAGCGTGGCCCATCGGTGCTGTGGGTGGCACCACCGCCTGTGCGGCGCCGTGGTGCTGTTGTTGCCGCTTGTTGTCAGCGCCAATGGTGCCATGGTGTCTAGGTGGTGCTGCTGGCACCGCTAAGGTGGTGAGATGGGGGTGCCATGGGTGGTGGTGCCCTTGGGTGGCATTCTGCCATGGGTGTCATGGGTACCATGGTACCATGGGTGCTCTGGGGTGCCATTGCATGGGTGCCAGGGTGCCTGTGGTATTGCTGCAGTGCCCTCGGTATCGCCCAGGTTGGCATAGGCACTGCTTGGTGCCCTTCTGTGCCACGAGTGATGCTGGTGCCAGACGGGTGCTAGTGGGTGCTGTATGGCAGAATTAGTGACACTTTTTCCTTTTCGGACTCTTTCCACAGAACTTGTGGTGGGATGTTTTCCGAGAATGAAGTCCTGTTCTCATGGATTATTTTTTCCACACATCTTAGTGAGTGGTGGTCATGTGGGATCTTGTGTCATCCAGCGATTTTCTGCTGATGGAACTCTGCTGTACTGCTCTGCCAGCGGAATCTCATTCTGCTCAGCACTTTCTGCTCCCTACGTGGTACCAAGCTCCTCACATCCTTCCTGATGGCGGAGTCTCTAGTGGCTTGACCTAGACCTCCCTTGGAGGTCCTTCTGGGTAGAAGTGCATCTAGATGGGTCTTTCCCTGTCCTTCTGGTCAGTAATACAGCAGATGACTCATTTTATATACTGAAGGGCACATCCTCTATCATCAGAGTCCGTGATGGAAAATCTTTCAGTAGTTCCTCAGTAATGGGGTCCACTATAGTATTTCCAGACTGCGTCCATGGACCATACACTTCTGCATCTAGACTTTTCAGTCGTCAAGACAGTTACACTCTGTGGAACATTCTAATTTAATGGTTGAGCCAGCTCAGGCTCTTCCGCTCCTTTGATAGGGGTATATAGCCCCCTTGTGATATTGCCCCTTCGGTGGCTTCTTCGGCACAGGTGGTTAACATCTCTCCAGCTGTGATTATTAGTCTGGTCATGATTTCAGTATGGACGCTCAGGCTCCTTCTGCACTCAGATGGAGAACATCTTCGTCATTTTGTATCAAGACAATCCTTGCAAAATAGCAGCCTGAAAGCCTTGTTAGGCTCGGACTAAAAAAAATAAATTTTATCACAGCACAGGGCCTAGCCAAATTACCCGATACCCCCCTTTTGGATCTGGTCAGGTTCCGCCTCAGCCCCTGAGGCTCTCGTCTCCAGAGTACGGTAAAGAGTACCTGACTTCTTCTTCCCCTAGGGGGAGTCCGATCCAGCAGCGGTATGGGTCATCTCTTTCTCTAAGAGAGATTTCTCTCATTCAGAGACATTTCCTAGACCTAGGCGACTGCCCAGTCTGTTAATTCCCCTTCTTTTATCAGGCTTTCTTCTTGAGCAGAGCCTTGCAGCAACAGAAGCGACTCTCCACCGAGTCGGAACTCGGTTCCTACTTCCTTGCTTGCTTTAACTTAACAGGTGATTTACTCCTCCTGACTGAAGGTCAAGTAGGTCTTTTTCTGAAGTAGCTTCTCAAATATTCACACCTTCGGTTCCTGCGCACTGGTTCCGTGCCAGTTGCTCATGAAGCTATCCTCTCAAGTGCTGTGATGGAGTTGTGATGTTTGTTTTTCAGCAAACAAACTAGAATCCTTTCCTACTCCCTTCAGGGAGGCCAGAGTGGTAGTGCCTCACCGCATTGAGTCACTGCCTCTTCAGTCACTTCAACAAATGGGTTAGCCCTAACTTGGTCCTGCTGTGTCCCCCTCGTACGCACATCTGCCTCTATTTGCCTTAGAAATCCAGCCCTGTTTTTCTGTCGGAATGTTTTTTCCGCAGTGGACATGTCCTCCTGTACATTTTCCTTTCTTCCCTGAGTTCAGAGACTGCTACTCAGTTGTACACACAGGGCAGGATGTTCCTTTTGGAATATGCAGTGGGTAGGATCTGGTTCTCTAGACCACCACAAGAGGCTTCTAAGTCGTGCTTGGCCTTCCATCAGGAGGGTTCCAGCGACTGAGTGGAGACTATTCTCCTTGATGGGCTAACCCCACCTGGACTCCCTTTGCTCACCAAGTAAGGGGTTCAAGTGCTCGTGGACCTGTTGTTCACAGGTCAGCCGTACTTGATAGTGGGGGTTTCCATCTGCACTTTCCAGTCTACCCTGAACCAGTAGACTTTACCTCACTCTTTCAGTTCCTGAGGTCCCTTTATGTTACATTAGTACATGTTTTTGACACTTATTATTTTTGGTCCTAGACCAAATTGTGAGGCCAGGTTCTTGCCACTCTCCTAGAATGGTTGCAGCTTCCTGGAAGACTTTCACTTTGTGCCCATTGCAGTCTTCTGCAAAGTGGTGAGTTACAACTAGAGCGCTTTTCTTGTAAGCACTATGTTCTAGATGCTCTTTACAAGACAGCTCTTTTTATTAGTAGGACAGTCCTCTGCCGTCCTTTCTGAGTGAATCCTGTCTCCCACCACCCTACTCAGGCTTATTGGTTTTAGCTTGGTACTTTCCCACTAGTGTGAATCAGTGATGGAGACTTAGTTCAGGAAGATATGGAAATTACGCACTTACCGTAATTATTGATCTTCTTGGACAGTCTCCATCACTCATTCACACGCCCACCCACCATCCCCTGAGTTCACTTTCTCTCTCTCTTTCCTGGTCTTCATGGTCCTATGGTTCAGACTGTGAAGACATTGTTCTTTGACCTTTCTTGCAAAGGCCATCTGGGCCCTCTCAGGCCCAGAAACTCAGGATGAGTTATTCTCATTGGTTATGCTGCACCTCTCAGTCAAAAAGGTAGTGAACGCGGTTGGAGGATGAGCAAGCCGTAGATAGCCTACACAGGCGCGAGCTAAATCTCCCGCGGTGCCGCCAGCAGACGTGGTCATGTCTCGCCACCGACCCTCTGAAAATTTTAGGCTCCCACTTGGTCCTAGCGCCTCCGGCACTATTCCCACTAGTGTGAATGAGTGATGGAGACTGTCCAAGAAGATCAATAATTACGGTAAGTACATAATTTCCATTTCAAACAACATGAAGTCTTGCTATATTATGTCATATGCAGTATAACCCCAGGTTAGAACTGCTCCGGAGGTGAAAGAGTTAACTTTCCATGCAGGGCATGGAATCTTGAGCGCGAGCTCGGTTGAACATTCTGTCTGTAGCTCAAACTTAAACTGTCAGATTCTTTACTCCGCCTCACTGAACAGTCGCTCCGGAGACTTCTCCTGCTGCTCGGTACATTTGTCGGTTTAAAAGTGTAATTCTTGGTTTATTTTACCGAAATTAAACTGCAATTGTCCGGTTCAAGCTCTGTCTGTGGTACTGTAAGTAATAGATAGACTTTTATTTATTTCTTCTGTGTGGAACTTGTAAACGTCTTTGCGGTTCGGTTTGAACCGATCAGTTGGGGTTTAAATTTACTTTCTAGTCCTTTAGAGTGCGGTTCTCGGTTCTTATCGGTTCTAAAAAAAAAACTGATTTTATTACGGGTTTTTTTCCACGCCCCGTGACACGGTTAGGAACCGATAAGAGAGTCTTGCTTGGCGGATTGCCATTAACAGGCAAGTTTTGGATAGGCTGGCACTATGTCTGAGAAAAAAAAAACCCGGACCCACTGGGTTTTCAACACTATGGCCTTCTGTGGGGAAGCCTTTGCTAAGAGCTGACCCACACCACTTGTATATATTGTCTGAGGTTTGACCACCTCAGTGCAGATTGCCAGATTTGTAAGAATTTTCCTGCTGCCACCGTGGAAAAGAGAGTTGGTAGGCTCAGGGAAAGGGAGGCCAAAAAGTCCGCTGACCTGGATGGCCAGCCCGGTTCGGTTCCAACCGAACCTGAGAAAGTGCCCTCTGACCAGGGCGATACTTCCTCGGGCAAACGAAGAGCCAGCTCTGAGGAGCCGGTTCCAACTAAAAGGACTAGAAAGTCGGCTAGTGTGGAGCCAAAACTTTTTTCTCCAACCGCTGAGGAAATAGCCAAAGCTATTCAGATTGTCCAGTCTCTTTCCCCGGTTCCGTCCGAACCGACATCATTAGGGAAGCGCTCGGTTCGGACGATTCCACCGGTTCAAGATTATGATTTTGAGGATTTTTATGAACCGGAGGAGGGGTATGAGGAGAGTGAATGTGATTTTGAAAGTCTGTATGTGCCCATTGAACTGGACATCTCTCCAGACAGACCTTCAGGGGTTTCCCCTCCCAGGCTATCTGAGTCCCCTTCTCATTTTTTGTTTTACAAGAAAGTTGCTGACACTCTGCAACTCCCTGTTTGGGAAGCTGTTGATGATCAAGAAGAGCCTGATTATGTGGAAATGATGGATATTCAGAGTCTAGGAGACTGTCTATTCCTTGCACAAATCTTTTAGGAAACGGACAGTAAAATTCTAAAAACTCTCATTCTATCCTCCTGTGGATAAAAGGATGGACAAGAGGTATGCTTTATCAGGCTCATAATCGGAGTTCCTCTCTCAGCAATGCAATGTAGGAGGAGTACAGGCTGCAGCCTGTGACAAAGGCTAATATCCTCTAGCCTCTCACCCTCCTGAAAAGGATTCCAGGAGGATGGATGCCATGGCAAAGAAACAGTACATGGCAGCATCTTTGGGACTCGGACAGGCAAATTATATGGCTTATGCAGCTAGGTACCAGCAATCCAGATGGGATACTGTCCTGGCCCTAGCAAAACAGGCCCCTGACCAACTTGCCAGGGAGCTGGGGCTGCGGATGGTATTGAGGCATCCAAGGTGCAATTTCATGCTGCAGTAGACTCTAATGATGTTTCATCAAGAGTCATGGCTACATCTGTCTCTTGGCAGAATGGCCTGACTCAGATGTACTGCCCTGTCACAGGATACTCTGTCTAAGGCTATGGATTTTCCTGTTGTGGGCAATTCTCTGTTTGGGGAGCAGACAGAGAATTATATGAAGAAAATGGATGAGTACAGGACCACCTATAGGAGTGCACAGGCCAAAGAAAGGCAAGCCAGTCCTCAAAGGCAGCGGGGCAGGGGCAGGCCTTTTCATAGGCCTTTTTACCAAGCCCAGGCCTCCTCTTCTGCTTATGCCCAGAGGGGGTTCTTTAGAGGAAGGGGCAGAAGGGGTTCTAGTAAGCCTGCTTCTACCCCTCAACCCAAAGCCCCTGCAAAACATGCTCCCTGATGGGGGTGGCCAGGCCGATTCTCCACTACCGGTAGAGGCAGGATTTACTTTGTCCAGGACTGGAAGTCTTTAACATCAGACAAGTGGGTCCTGGAGAGTAAGCCAGGGACTGTTCTCAACTTCAAAAAATTTCAAGATGAGGCCAGATTTTTCCACCTGCAAACCCATCAGAGGCACTTGCCCTGGAAGCAGAAGTTTCTTCCCTCCTGGCTCTCAGAGCTGTGGAAAGGGTTCCACCCATACACCAGGGGAAAGGGTTGTACTCCAGGTACTTCCTTACCCCGAAAAAGACAGGAGAATGGCGGCCCATCCTGGATCTCTGGTATCTGAACAAGAACCTTTTAAAACCAAAGTTCAAAATGGTGACTCTGGGAATTATTTTACTCTCTCTAAGGCCAGGGGACTGGCTAGCCTCTCTGGACCTCAAGGATGCCTACCATCGAAAGTACCTCAGATTCGAACTGCCCTCAGGCCATTACCAGTTCAGAGCAATGCCCTTCGGCCTCACCTCGGCCCCGAGGGTGTTCACAGAATGCCTGGCAGTAGCGGTTGCTCATTTAAGAAGGCAAAAGATTGCCATCTTTCCTTATCTGGACAACTGGCTCATTGTAGGCCAGTCTCCAGAACAGATCAAACTACACTTACAAGTAACCCAGCAATTGCTTACATCTCTAGGTTTCCTTCTGAATCTTCCAAAGTCAGTTCTGGAGCCTGTCCAGCTTCTCACCTTCATAGGCGCAGAACTGAACACAAAAAGCCAGAGCCCTCCTCCTCTAGAAAGAGCAAGGGACCTTGGTCTCTCTGGCCTCTTCTTTCACCCTGCAGGTCTCAGGCCAGCAAGGCATTTCTCTACAACTCCTGGGGCACATGGCTGCTTCTACAGCAGTAGTGCAGGGGCAAGATTTCAGATGAGGGACATCCAGTTCCATTTGAGAGCCTTTTGATTCTCAAAGGACATAACTTCTCAACCAAATTGATCCTAGTGACTAAACCCTGATCCAGACCCTTCAGTGGTGGCAGGATCAGAGCAATCTGAGATAGGGGGTTCCCTTCACTCCCCAGTCTCATTCCTTGACCCTTACTACAGATGCATCCCTCTTGGGGTGGGGAGCTCACATGGGCGACCTTTCCACCCAAGGGCTGTAGTCCCCTCAGGAATCTCTGCTCCACATCAACTTGCTGGAACTCAGAGCAGTTTTCCTAGCACTCATTTTTTCCACATCTGTTCAGAACAAGGCTTGTTCAGATCAGAACAGACAATACCACTCACGATGTGGTACATCAACGCAAGGGACACTCGGTTCACGGCCTTGTGCATCAAGCAATGAAGTTGTGGTCTCTGGCTTATTCTCTGAACGCCTCCCTCACGGCAGTTCACCTCCCAGGCAAGGACAATGTCCTAGTGGATGCTCTCAGCAGGATTTCCCAGGGCCATCACGAATGGGCACTGGATCCATAGTACTGGAGGTAGTATTTCCAGATGGGGCACCCACAGATAGATCTCTTTGCAGCCCCAGACAATCACCAACTTTCCCTTTTTTGCTGCAGGCCCCCAGTGTTGGGCTTAGTCCCTCTGGATGCCTTCCTACTCAGTTGGGAAGGGAAGTTTCTCTATGCTTTTCCCCCCTTCTTTTCAAGGTGCTAGTCAGAATCGGATCTTAACCCTGCAGGATGATCCTGATTGCTCCAGATTGGGCCAGGCAGCTCTGGTACCCACTCCTCATGTCCTTAGCAGTCCACCTTCCCCTGTGTCTTTCCAGGAATCACAGCCTGTTATCTTGTGCCCAGGGGAGAGTTTGTATATCGAATCTCACATCCCTCAACCTCAAGGCCTGGCTCTTGAGGTGAAATTGCTGACCTACACCTTTCTCAGGGTGTTCTTGACATCCTGAAGGCTTCTAGGAAGCCTTCCACTAGGAGCTATGAAATTCTAAATGGAAAGGTTTTCCATCTGGTGCTTTGGGAAGCATATTCCCCGGAATCTGCTGATTTGCCCATTGTTTTGGACTATATGGTCTATCTTAACTCTTTGGGCCTGAGACCAGCTACCCTGAAAGTGCATTTGGCAGCTGTCTCTGCTTTTATTTCAGCAGGAAAGCCCTTCTCTTTCCACTCACCCTGTATTTTCCAAGTTTTCAAGGATTACTTCATACTAATCCACCTTTCAGGGCCCTGCCCCTGCCTGCGGATCTTAATGTTTGCATTGCTCAGTTGATGCAACCCCTTGAACCTCTGTCTTCTGCAGAGCTTAGTACTTGACTTGGAAAACTGTTTTCTAAGTAGCCATCACTTCTGCCAGGCGCATAAGTGAGTTACAAGCTTTGTCAGTAGAGACTGACTTTATTTCCTTTCACAGGGATACGGTAGTCCTTGGGACTAACAGAAAGTTTTTGCCTAAGGTGGTTTCAGACTTCCATCTTAATCAATCTGTCTCCCTTCCAGTGTTCTTCACTGACCATTCCTCCTCTGGTGAGAGGAGGCTGCACACCTTAGATGTTAAGAGGGCCCTTAGTTACTATATAGAGCGTACCGAGGGTCATAGGTTCGAATCCCTCCAACTTTTTCTCACTTATGGTGAGGTTGGGAATGGTAAACCTGCCACTAAGATCCATTGCCAGGTGGATTGTCGCGTGTATCCAATTTTGTTATCAAAAACTGGGAAAGGGTTCCCCCCTCAGGCCTGAGGGCTTACTCTACCAGAGGTACAGCTGTGTCTCTAGCTGCTGCCAGAGACATCCCCATCTTGGAGATATGTCAAGCAGCTACCAGGAAAACGATACACACTTTCACCAAGCATTACTCCTTGGATATCCAGGCCAGGAGGGATGCTAGATTTAGCACAACGATGCTTCAGAGCCTATTCTTAAGTAGGTTCTGTCCCTCCTCATGGAGGTACTGCTGTAGTCTGCAATTGTCATAATATAGCAAGACTTCATGTTGTTTGAAGAAAAATTACTCACCTTAGTAATGTTGTTTCTTCTAATGGAGTCTTGCTATATTATACTCCTCTCTCTCCCCACCCCAGCCTGCCCTCTCAGAACTTCTACTTGGGTATGGGGTGGGGAGCCAATGTTGGCACTTTTGTATGCCCATTTTATGTTTTCCACCTCTTTGGGGTTTGGGGGTGTTGTGTTTTATTTTATCTTATATTATTATTTTCTGGTCCCTGACTTGAGTCTTGGTGTTGGGACCAGGAATAGTGTTAATATTTAGGCAGCCAGTTGGCTAGTGTAGGTTACAACTTCCACACAGAACCTTAGTGAGTTTTTGCTCGTAAAGATCTGACAGTTTCGGTTTGAAATTAGCCAGAGCTTCTCTAACCGAGCTCGCGCTCTAAACTCCATGCCTGGCATGGTAGTTAACTCTTTCACCTCCGGAGCAGTTCTAATGGTGGGACAAACTGCAATTGTCATAATATAGCAAGACTCCATTAGAAGAAACAACATTACTAAGGTGAGTAATTTTTTCTTATGCACTTTGGCATCTTGTCAGCACCGAGGAACTTCAAGTGCATGGGAGGGGTGGCAGCTTTTCTGTGTCGTAGGGGCATCTTCACCGGCTGTTTTACATATGCTGAAGCTGCAGCTGGCAGACTGGCAGCAAAGCAGATGATTGACAGGTGGATTACATCCTGCATCGACCTCTGCTGTAGGTTGGCTGGTAGAGAGCCTCCCATAGGGCTTAGGGCTCATTCCACCAGATGTACTTCAATCTCTGTTCGCCAAGTAGGGGTGCGTGCCTTGCCCCCTACTTCCAAACTGCTGGAAATCTGCCAGTGTGTGGATAGTGAACAATATTCATTTCCTTAGAAAAATAGGATCTTACTTCGAGGCACAGCTCTTGCAGCAGGTTACACCATTAGGACCGAAGGCGCCAGGACCCCACGGAAAAATTCTAGCTAGCTAACTACAGCGGGGACCGCCCCGTCGGTCCGCCTCCGGCGTCAAGCGTGGTACATAAAAGGGCGGTCCCGCCCAGATTCCCCAGTTCTTTTCCGCCGCCGACTTAGCTACCTGACCCTTCAAGTTACCAGTCTAGCGACGCCATGAATAGTTCCTTTTACCGATAAAATTTTCGAAAATCTTCAGAATCTTCAAGCAAGATCTTGATGTCATCACCAACTTTTATCCATCGAGAAGTGCGCTTGTGGAAAGCAGATCCGTTCAAGGACCCCCACGGCCTGTGTCGGTGCCTAAGCCCAGACCACGATACCGGGCCTGTCCTTCTTGCCAAGGTTCAACAACGTGTCGGATCCGGCGTCAGAAGGCTTTGCAGGCGTTTCTTCTGGAGGAACAACTGAAGACCATGTCCTCCAGAGAAGCTCCAGGGTCCACAAGCGCGGAGAAGAGAAGGAGAGGCCCTTCCAGGGGTTGAGTCCCGTAGCTCCGGTTCGAAATCTCCCGGCTGCAATCAAAACCTTCATCTCAGGAGAAATCATGAGGCCTTCCTCCTTCCAGGGCCTTGGCGAAGTCAGAAACGACACCATCACCACCCCAAGTCGGGTTCCCGCTCCTCAGTACCCGGCGTCAGGTCTTCGTCGGTGCCTCCACGCAAGGCGCTGGAGCTCACGCGCTAAAAGGCCTGCAGCCCAGGCGCCGGGCTCGACAGCCGTCAGCCGTCGCCCTTCTTCCCTAGACCGCCGTCGGCCCGGCGACCGGCGCGGCCATTACATCCCAGCGGACGCGGTAGAGGACGGCGCCCGCCCTCCTGAAAAGAAGGCCCTGTGCCTCCGACCGACATCGGTCAGGAGCCTCTGCTCGGAGGAGGACCTAGAGCAGCCGAGGACCAGGCAGGCGACCCGGTCCGTCGGTACTCCCAGGAACCCTACGCCGTACAGAGCCCCTGTGGAGCCGGCGCGGGACCCGGCGACCGTCCACCGGCACCGGGCGTCATCGGGCCTCTCTAGTGGAGGTGAAAGATCTGTTCACCTACTGGTGGGATACCATTAAAAGACATGGTTCCCCCCTCCTCCTCCTCCTCCTCCTACTCCGGTTCCTGCCCCCCTCGCCACCGGGGTCGGCAGGCCGTGTTCCTCTCCCGGAGGCCTAGAACCCTCCCGGGAGAGACCTGATAAGCGGAGACCTCCGTCGAAATCCTCTTCTGGATCACCCAGCCCCAAGAGATCCAGGAGACGCCGACGTTCGCCTTCAACGGAGGACACGGGATCAGACTACTCCACCTCTAGATCCCCAACTCCACTCTCCATCCTTTCTCCGGACCCACGTGAGATGCCTAGATCTCCTCCGGATGATCCCTCGTGCCTTGATATTATGAGACATATACAAGAGAACATGGGATGGGATGCTGAAGACTTAGACCCGAAAGAGTACGACTAGCCAAATATCTTGACAAAGGACCCCAAGCCTGTGGTGGTACCACCCTTGGTTGACACTTCGTGGCGTCACCAAGGCCAGCGTGGAGCGTCCACACTCGCTCCAGCGAGACCGAGAGAAAGCTGATCGCTTGTACAAGGCTCCTGGGACGACCAGTACTTGACGCAGCATCCTCAGGCCGATTCTCTGGTCATCACAGCCCTCACATGACCGGTCACGAGGCCACAACATTTGAGCACCCTGCCACGGACCCAGAGTCCAAACAACTGGGCGCATTGGGTGGCGCACGTATCTTCCGCTACCTGCGCCATCAGATCCCTGAACTATTTAACCCACATGGTTCAGTTCCAGGCAGCTTTATGAGGACAGGGTCTGGAAGCGGCTGAAAAGATGCCGAAGGTGAGCAGAAGGAGGAGATGCTTCAGCTCCTCCGTGCTGAGTTCAGGCGTAGGGACCCAAGTGCTAAGAGACGCGTATGACTCCGTGGGACTCATCGGCCGAGCAGCAGCTTCTGGCGTTTGCCTCGGAGACACTCTTGGTTGCGGCGTCTCGGTTTTACCCCAGACGTCCAAAGAACATCTTGGGCGCCTTTTGAGGAGAAGTATTGTTTGGTAATCCTACAGAAAGATCCTTACCAAACTCCAAGAGGCCGGGAAGGCGGTAAGGTCAGTTCAGGCCATGTACCGACCTAAGCTTGGTTCCTTTCGTAGGAACCAAAGCCGTTTTCGTCGCGGGACGCAGAGGCAACAGACCCACTCCGCTGCACCTCAGAGGGGCTCTGGTTTCGTGAGAGCCCAGGGCAAACACCCGCCAGCCAGGCCAGCGTTCTCCTAGGCAGGCCCAGCCAGCGGGTCCATCTGCCGCCACAGCCTGACTCCTTTCGGCCCCGCCCCTCAGGATCAGCGGGAGTTTATAGTCGGTGCAATTCGAACTTCCTGCGGGATGGCAGGCCATTACCACAGACAGGTGGGTTCTTCAGTTGGTCAGTCTAGGCCACTTTATAGAATTCGCAGGAAAGCCACCCTCGAGGCCTCCTTTGCTCTCCCGGTATCAGGGTCAGCACAAAGCCTTGATCTGGCAAGAAGTACTCGCGCTACGAAAGGGAGCGATAGAATACGTCCCAGAGAAACCAGAGGACTAGGATACTATTCCCACTTCTTCCTGGTTCCCAAGAAAACAGGGACCTCCGTCCAATCTTGGACCTCAGCGACCTCAATGTGTCGGTCACTTACAAGAGATTCTGCATGGTGACCCTTCCGGGTCTTATCCCCATGCTCAAACAGGACGCCTTTTTAGCGTCTCTAGACATGCAGGATGCCTACCTGCACATCCCTATGGCTCAGGCGCACAGGAGGTTCCTGCGCTTCGAGTTTCTCGACCACCACCTTCAGTTCCGAGCCCTTCCTTTCGGACTGTCTTCCGCACCAAGGGTCTTTACCAAGTGCATGGCAGTCGTGGCAGCGTCTCTGAGGAGACAGGGCCACTACGTGTTCCCGTACCTGGACGACTGGCTTCTCATGGCCGCCTCCAGAGAGGCGTTGCTTCTTGCAATCAAGAGCACCCAGGATCTGTTTCGATCCCTGGGCATCCTCATAAATTACGAGAAGTCTCTCCTGGTACCGTCGCAGAAACTGCAGTTCATAGGAGCAGTTCTGGACACTGTTCGAGGAAGAGCCTTTCTTCCGGCCGACAGAGGCGGGCGCATCAGATCCTCATAAGGGACCTATCATTAAGCAAGGTTGTACCTGCCAGGTCGGTCCTTTGCGCTCGGTCACATGGCTGCGGCCATTCCTACTGTCCTTTCGCAAGACTCACATGCGCATTACTCAGTGGATGCTCAAAGTGCAATGGGACCAAAGGCAACCACTTGCAGCATCCGGTCAGACTCAGAATTCAGTGATTCAAGACTGGCAGTGGTGGCTAGCCCAAGTCGCTCTCATCAGGCGTCCGTTCATTCGCGCCGTCCCGGTCACCCTCACCACAACGTTTCGGTCTTGGGTGGGGGCACACCTGGGCGGGGTAAAGTCCCAGGAATGCGTGGACCCAGATGGAGCTCACCTTCACATCAGCGTGCTGGAAATGAGGCGGTCCTCTATGCCCTGCAGGCCTTTCAGTCAGTTATCCACGTGTACTCTTCTACTTCAGACAGACAACACGGTGATGTATTACCTCAACAAACAGGAGGCGCACTCTTACCCCTTTGCAGGGAGGCCATGAGAGTGTGGATTGTAATCAGACACGCGAATCTGATCACACTGCGCTTCCGGAGTGGACAACACGGTTGCAGGCACGGCCTGAGTGGTTCTCAGGCCAGAGTCACGAATGGGAACTCCTTCAAGAGGTAGCAGAGGATCTGTTTCTTGATGGGGAACTCCAGATCTAGACTTGTTCGCCTCCCATCCAACATAAAACTGCCCAATTTTTGCTCGCTAGATCCAGGGCCTGGTGTTTTCTGGCGAGGAGCGTTATCCCTCTCCTGGGCCAACAGATTCCTCTACGCTTTCCCTCCTTTCCCGTTGATCCAGAGAGTTCTTCTCAAACTGCGCAGGGAGCACGCAATAATGATCCTAGTGGCCCCATTTTGGCCCAGACAGATTTGGTTCCCTTTGTTGATTCAGCTATCTCGGGAACCCGCTCCCGTTGCCGCTCAGCTCCCACTTACTGTCTCAGGAGAAGGGTTCACTTGTCCACCCGGACCTACGTTCCTTGAACCTGCATGCTTGGCTCCTAGAGACATAGCCATTTTGCGTCACGGGGTCTGCAAGAGGTTGCAGAAGTCCTTTCTGCAGCCAGAAAGCCCGACAGCACTTGTCGACGTCTGCTCCATGAAATGGCGCCCGTTTTAATGTATAGTCGCGAGCTCGCGACCTTTCCCATAGGTTGTCCTGTGGGAGTAATATTAGAATATTTGCTCTCCCTCTTTCATTCGGGTCTAGCCTACTCCTCTATTAAAGTGCACCTCTGTGCCATTTCGGCTTACCACCTCCCGGTGGGAAATCGTACAGTGGCTCAGGTGGACGCCTCTCGGGAATTTCTTAGGGGAGTGTTGCACCTTATACCTCCTATTAGAGACCCTGTGCCTCCATGGGATTTGCTTTTTGTCCTTGAACAGCTCACGCTTCCCCCCTTTGAACCTGCCGCGGATTGCGAGCTACGTTTTCTGTCGTGGAAAACGTTGTTTTTAGTTGCTGTTACCTCGGCAAGAAGAATTTCTGAACTTCACGCTCTCATGTGCAAAGAGCCTTATTTAGTTTTCCACGGGACAGAGTATCCCTGAGGGCGAACCCTAAATTCTTGCCTAAGGTGGTTTCGCTCACTCTGAACCAGGATATCGACCTTCCGGTCTACTTCGAACTACTCTAATAGAGGAGAGCTCTGCTCCATACCCTGGATGTTCACCGCAGCCTGAGGTTTTACCTCAACAGAACTCAGTCCTTCGTAGTTCTGAGCAGCTTTTCATTTCCTTCTCTGAGAGAATGATGGGCCAATCAGTATCCAAACAGTCCCTTTCTCGCTGGCTTGTCCAGTGTATTTCTCACTGTTATGGTATCAAACAAAAGCCCCTCCGGGTACAGTCCGGGGTCATTCCACTAGAGGGTGGCTACTTCCTTTGCGCTCCAAAAATGTTTCCACTTCTGCTATATGCTGCACCACTTGGAGTTCTGTGCATACCTTTATCAGGCATTATAGCCTGGACATCGCCTCTCGTCGAAGGGCTGGTTTTGGTTTGGCCGTACTTCAGGGTCTCCTGTCCTAGGTTCAGGACCTGGTTTTATCCTTTATTTTCCTCCTCCCGGATTTTCTGACAGCGTTACTGCTTGGGAATCAGTCCTAATGGTGTAACCTGCTGCAAGAGCTGTGTCTCGAAGTAAGATAGTACAGTTACGTAAGAACTTACCGTAACAGTAGATCTTCGAGAACAGCTCTTGCAACTACTATCCCCCACCTTCCCCTTGGAGGAAGCATGGCTCAGTCTTTCTGAGCAGGAATTGTTATCTTTCTGTCTTCTGACGGCGAATCCTAGGTCTCCCATTTTGATGTCAGCCTGCGGCAAGAAGTCTCGCGGGAGAACTGGGAATCTGGGCGGGACCGCCCCCTTTGTACCACGCCTGACGCCGGAGGCGGACCGGACGTCGTGATGTCCTCGCTGTAGTTAGCTAGCCAGAATTTTTCCGTGGGGTCCTGGCGCCTGGCGGCCTCGGTCCTAATGGTGTAACCTGCTGCAAGAGCTGTTCTCGAAGATCTACTGTTACGGTAAGTCCTTACGTAACTGTACTTTACTCACCTGTAATTGTGGTTTTGGGAGTGGCATAGTTCACATTCACACCACTTACCCGGCCTCCCCTGGCAAGTGGCACACAGATCCCTGCTTCCGGTGTGCAAGATCTGACGTCATGGGGTGGAGCCAGATGCTATAGTGCCCGGGTGTTGGCAGAAGCTCATCTTAAAGATGGTCCAAATCAGCATTTCTAGTGGAACTGCGAATATGTGAGTGTTAACTATATACCACTCCCAGAACTACGGTTACAGTTGAGTAATGCGCACACGTTTCTGAGTCTGTATTTTAAAGGTACCAACATTGGGATGGTGAACCGGGTGGGGAGGTAAAATGTGATGCAATAAAACGGTATAAAAGTCCCTGATTATTTTTTTTTTTTTTTGGTCTGTGTGTATGCATTTTGTCTCAACAGGCATGTCATGTTACCAAAAGAGCTAGCCAAACAAGTCCCAAGAACCCATCTAATGACCGAAGAAGAGTGGAGGCGTTTGGGTGTTCAACAGAGTCTCGGATGGGTACATTACATGATCCATGAGCCAGGTAGAAAATGTTCCTTTATACAGGATACTACACATTATTTCAACTCTTAAATGCCTGACATTTGTATCCAAGCAATTACTATTCTTACGGGCTACTGTGTTGTTGATGCTGGAAGAAAATTGGATTAAAAATTCATAGTATACAGGCACTCGTATGGAAAGTAGAACCTAAGATTGGCTGCCAGCATTCCACCTTCTTCACCAATGGAATGTTGGCCTTATTCTAACAGGAATCCATCAGTGAGATGTGCCTTAAAAGTAGCATTAGTCTGCAGGAGCATGTTGCCCCACAGAGGAAACTTTATGCTAATTGGAGAATGTAGACTACACGTTCAAACTCCACTGTGCCTTTGTCTGACTTGATGATGACACCAGCTGACCAGGCGGTCGACACATTCCTCAACCTGGCCGTCCAGTTGTTGAAGGTCATAGTTGATCTCTAAGACTCCAGTGCTCCCTGCCCTCACCCAGGAGGATGTGGACTGGTCAGTGTCAGTGAAATAAGGATAGGGCCGTGTTTTGCTTCGTTCACATACTGGTTGGACCACGACCTGAGGTGATTCGAATAAAAGGTATATTCAAGCCCCAGGAATCCTTCAGTAGTTGCATAACTGCTTCAGTCCCTTGGATTGAGCTTGCCCTGGAGCTTTAAGAATTTTCTAAAAAAATTAAGGAATGTTGGAATGAAATGGAAAACCCTGCTGTGCAGTCGCACTCTCTTCTACCCTGTAACAGTGGATTTCTCTGCCTGAGGAGAAGTAGCCATCGCCCCGAAGTTGCTCCACTTCAGATACGTGTTGTGTTTTTATTTATTTTTTTTTTGTTGTTGTTTGTTTGTGGTGGTTTTTTTTTTGTTTGTTTTTTTCATAGTTAGTGAAGCGATAAACTCTGCGTTAGTTATGGTCGTATTTTTGTTAGATCTTACTTAAAGGGGGCTCTTGTAGCAGGCAGTAACCTTAAGGACTGAGCCACCAGGCGCCAGGTCCACACAGGGGAACTTCTAGCTAGCAGTATTCAGCGGGGACCGTCCTTTATGTCAGCCTGCCGACATCAGCCTATAGTATTAAAGGGGCGGTTCCCCCAGCCCATCCCCAGTTCTTTTCCTCCCATCGACCCATGCAGACCAGACCTCCGCGGACTCTTGCTTCTAGCTGACCGCCATTTTTATCGCATTTCGACCGAGATTGATTATTTTTACAGTTTAACTCCCTTTTCTTGTTTGTTTCTGCATGTCTTTTTCTCCAGTTACGTTTTCTGACCGGGGAACGAAGTGTGCCTATGGCAAGCAGATCTGCACTAAGGATGGCCACTCCTCGTGCCTGCTCTGCCTAAGCCCTAATCACAATACTGAGGCCTGCCAGGAGTTCAACCAGGCCACATGGAGATGCCACTTGAAGACCCTTCAGGCTTTCCTTCTACAGCAGAAGCTAGCTACGATGGAGAAAGCGCTCCAGAGCAAAAGCTTTTCTTCCTCCATGGCATCCACTTATTCCCACAAAGAGAAGTCTAGCAGGAAGCACAAGTACCAGGACAAGGATAGAGACTGGCCTCAGTTGGCTTCCCGCCACTTCTGTATCTTCCTCCCACGAGAGGTTGGTCCCTCCTTCACCGGCAGCCCTCACCCCCTTCCGGGCTTCCCATCTCCTTGCCTCCCACCCTCATCACTACCTTGAGCGAAGGGTCTTCTGCGCTTGGGAAATCGTCCCCAGCCCCAAAGCCCCTGAAGCTTAGGTCCCTTTTCCCAGCAGGTTCTCGGCCAGGTGGCTGCACCGGCTCTTCGGGCAGTGAGTCTCGGCCCATCGTCCCTCCGGTCTTGGCATTGCCCATGTTGGTTCCGCATTCTGAGGCCAAAATCTCTAAGTGACGCCCAGAGCAAGCTCTTGCCTCTCCCTCGCGGGCAACGCCTCTGTCTTTGGGAGTTACCTCCCCTTAGCAGGGCTCTCCTTTGTTGGCTGCTTCACCTGACCGACATCAGCCCCCTTGTCCATTGTTGGTGCCATCGACCCCGGTGACGCCTTCACCCTCATTGGTTGAGCCTCTGCCAGCACCGGGCGCTCCTTCGGGACAGCCGCTACTGATGCCGGGCCCTTTGAGACAGACGCCGTCCAGCTCTTTGCCTCAGGTGCCGGCACCTAGTCATCCAGCTCCGCAGGGACTGCCGCCAGTGCAGGCAAAACCCCCAGGGACCAACGCCGCCTCCCCCTCCACCTGCTTTGGATTTACTGCGCCCTATTCATGGTGTGGTGAGATTTCATGCAGAACAAGAAACCCCAGAAGTGGCCTCCTACCACTCCTCCAAGGGAGCCTTCTCAGTCACCAGTCCGGGTTCTTCCGACCACTCCCCGGTCTCCCAGTGACGAGGAGGACCGATGCAAGAAGGATCCCTATCCACCAATGCTGGTCCCAGAAACTGATCCGTCCGGGGGGGGGGTCCTCTGCCTTTTTCTCCTCCTCCTCTGAGGACTCCAGATTACTCTCTGAGCCAGAGGAACCTAGGGATATCCCCAGATCCCCTCCTGATGATCCAACTTTCCTGGATGTCATAAGGCGTATTCAGTCCCTAATGGGCTGGGAATCGGAGGAACTGGACCCAGAGCGTCGACGCATGGCAACCTTCCTCCAGAAGGACTCCCTGCCTACAGTTATCCCTCCTCTCATTGACTCCTTTGAGGATGTCAACAGGGCTGCCTGGAATCACCCATCTTCCAGCCCGACCTTACCTAAAAAGGCAGACAGGCTTTATCATGCCCCCAGGGATAAGCCTTTTTATGGGGAGCATCCGGTCACTGACTCAGTCCGGTTGTGAGCAGTGTTCATGACCACAAAGAGGCCTAGACATCTCAGCATGCATCTCCAGATAAGGAGGCTAGGCAAGTGGACTTCTTAGGGAAGAAGGTCTATGCCTCCGCGACTTTGGCTGTCCGGTCATTGAACTTTTTAGCTCACATGGTTCAATACCAGAATGCCCTGTGGGACAAAGCTCTGGAACTGGTGCAGTCCCTCCCAGAAGACCCTACTAAATCTCAGTTAATTAAGCTCCTAAAGTCTGGGTCAGACGTTGTTAATCACATCCTGAGGGCATCCTATGATACTGCAGACGTAGCCATACAGGCTGTAGTGGCTACAGACGTCTGTATTCGCCGCCATTCTTGGCTCAGGGTTTCGGGCCTTTTCCCTGACGTGCATGTAAAAATCCTTGATGCCCCCTTTAGGGGGTCAGTTCTCTCTTGCGATGATGTCCAGAACATTATCTTCCGCCCACAGGAATCTGGTCAGGCATTGAAGTTGGTACACTCCTTGTGCCGCTCCCAGCCTAAACCTCAACAGCGTCGGTCCTTTCGGAGGAACAAACGTCGGCAGTCTCTGGGACAGCAGCCCAGAGGAGCCTTAAAGTGCAAGGCCACCTCCCTGGCGACAGGCGCCTCCGCCCCTAGAACCTTTCCTGCCGCCCCTCCTGTCCCAGGTTCCTCAACATGACTCCTTGCCTGACCCTTTCCCCTGGCAGAAACTTTGGAGAGAAGCGGTGGGGGGTCGCTTCTCCCTTTATCTGGACGGATGGCGAGGAATCGCCTTAGAGCAGTGGGTGCTTCAACTTCTAGAAAGGGAACGTACTCTTGAATTTCAGGAGATACCCCAGACAACCCTTCCTTACACTCCCATTACCTCCAGATCATATTGCCCTTATTCGGGAGGAGATCCAGGCACTTTGGCCTTTTATGAGCAGTAGAGCGTGTTCCCCATAATCAAAGGGGAAAGGACTTCTATTCTCATTTCTTCCTGGTCTCAAAGAAGACTGGCGATCTGAGACCAATCCTGGACCTCAGCCACCTGAATCTGTTCATAGAATACAGACGCTTCAGGATGGTTGCCCTCCAAGGTCTCCTTCCCCTTCTTTGCCAAGGAAACTGGCTCTGCTCCCTGGATATGCAATATGTCTACCTCCACATCCAGGTTTTCCTGCCCCACAGGAGGTTCCTTTACTTGTGCTTTCAAGGGAACCACTACCAGTTCAGGGCCCTGCCCGTCGGCCTTTCCTCGGCACCTTGAGTCTTTACCAAGTGCCTGGTAGTAGTGGCTGTGGCCCTCAGGATGCAAGGCCTTTGTCTTCTCCCACCTGGACAACTGGCTGTTTACAGCCCCTTCCAGAGATCAGCTGCTGTGAACAATGGCGGTCACCCTCCATTTGTTTAGGACACTAGGCATTACCCTGAACCTGCTCAAGTCAAAGACTGCAGTTCATAGGGGCGGTCTTGCATTCGGCTCAGGGCAAGGCCTTCCTGCTTCCAGACAGGGCAGGCTGCATGAGAGCACAAGCTCAGCTGGTGTCTTCATCACATCCAAATCCCAACTAGATCGTTCCTCAGGTTCTTGGGATATATGGCGGTGGCCATAGTCACTGGCCCACTTGCACATGAGGTGCCTTAATGGACCCTACGGGTTCAATGGGATTGGCGTACGGATGATTTGGAACCGGGGATCCTAGTATCCAGTGCTGTGCCGCAGATATTGTCCTGGTGGCTGAACCTCTCCAATTTCCTCAGAGGGTTCCCTTCAAGGCTCCAAGCCAGATTCACAAAGGATATGTCCAATCTGGGCTGGGGTGCCCACTTGACAGACCATCCAACTCAAGTTACCTGCTCTCCACAAGAGCAGCATCTCCACATCAACATCCTAGAGATGTGGGCTATCCTCCTTGCCTTTCAGGCCTTTCAGACTCACCACCTCCTGGGCCCTCTCCTGATTCAGATAGACAATGTCTGTTGTTTTTTACCTCAACAAGCAGGGCGGGACTCACTCATACCCCGTATACCAGGAGGTCATGAGAGTCTGGCAGTGAGTGATGGAACACAACCTGGTTCTAACAGCAGTCCATGTTCCACGTGTCCAAAACATCTTGGCTGACTGCCTAAGCAGGTCCAGGTCAAAAACTCATGAGTGGGAGCTCCTGTCCTCTGGCCGAGGATCTTTTCGGCAGGTGGAACCGTCCCGAGTTAGACCTCTTGTGTCCCCACTCAACGCAGAACTGCCCAATTTCTGCTCGCTAGATCCAGGGCATGGTGTTAACTGGCAAGATGCATTGTCCCTCTCTTGCACAGGGAGGTTTCTGTATGCCTTTCCACTCCAGCAGAGGGTTCTTCTCAAGTTGCAGTCAGAGGGGGCGAAGACGATCCTAATAGCGCCGTACTGGCCACGCCAGATATGGTTTCCATTGTTGCAGCAACTAGCAGTGGTGCCTCCTCTTCCCCTGCCTCTTTGCTCCGACCTGCTCTCCCAGGAGCAGGGCGCTCCAATTCACCTGGACCTCAAATCACTTCATCTCCGTGCATGGCTCCTTGAGACCTGGCAGTTGCATGCTTTGGGGTCTCCTCTAGGGTGGCGGATGTTCTGATGGCCTCAAGGAAGCCTTCCACTAGAGCCACCTATGCCATGAAGGGGAAGTGGTTCTCCATCTGGGCTACCGCCTGGCATTTGAATCCCTTCACCTGTTCAATGACCCTCATCCTGGAGTACCTCCTTTCCCTTTCAGATTCGGGTTTGGGCTACTCCTCTATCAAAGTGCACCTGTCCGCCATCTCTGCGTATCATGCATCCATTGGTGGCAAAAATATTGTTCAGCTGGACTTATCCCACACCTTCTTGCGGGACATTCTCCATTTGAAACCTCCCATAGGAACCCAGTCCCACCATGGGATTTGTTGTTTTTTATTTTGGAGACGCTTATACTTCCTCCCTTTGAACTTGTAGTAAGCTGCGAGCTACGCTTTCTTTCATGAAAGGCGTTTTTAGTTGCCAGTACTTCAGTTCGGAGAATTTCCGTGCTTCAGGCTGTAATGTGTGTAAAGAGCTTTACTGGGGGACCAACCCTATCTTTGTGGAAAACTAAGTTTTTGCATAAAGTAGTGTCTGAGTTTACTTTGAATCAATCTATCCACCTTCTTGTTTATTTTCCTGAGTATTCTAACGAAGGGGAGTCTTTACTTCATACTCTGGATGTTCATCAGACGCTCTGTTTCTGTTTAGATCGCACCCGACCTTTCAGGAAATCTGATTAGTAGTTTGTTTCGTTTGCTCCCAGGACAGAGAGAGTACCTGTCCAAACTGTGTTTATCTGAGTGGTTAGCTAACTGCATTGTGTATTGCTGCCGTGAGTATGACGAGCCTTTGCCAGGTTAGGTTCCATTCTACCAGGGGTATGACTGCCTCCTTCAGAAATGTGTCTGCTGCAGACATTTGTGCAGCAGCCACTTGGAGTTCTGTCCATATCTTCATTGGGCATTACAGTTTGGACATTGTCTCCAGGCATAGAACAGTTTTGAGCTTGCAATCCTCCAAGGCCTTATGTGATAAGCTCTCTAGGGCTGCTGATCTTCCTGGATCCAAGTCTCCACCACTCATTCACACTAGTGGGATAGCGCCAGAGGCGCTAGGACCAAACGGAAGGCAAAAGTTTTCTGAACGGTCGGCACCGAGACAAGACCACGCATGCTTGGCACCGCAAGGCTAGCTCCCGCCTGTGTAGGCTATCTCGGCGTCGACCCTCCAGCCGCCTCTGTTCCTTTTCTCCCACCGTTGAGTGCGCTTGGATGTCGACGTTGCTCATCTGCCGGAGTCAGTTTTCGTCTATACGACAGCAGCTTTTAGCCGTTTAGTATTCATTTTATTTAACATTTTTAGTAGTATTTTCTTATTCTATGAAAAAGAAAAAGAAATTCTCACCTGCCATCAACGGAGTTGTCCTTAGATGGTAGCGGTGATGGTAGGAAGACTTAGTTTGAAAGTTGTTATGGCAGAGGGGCTGTGTCGGTCCTCGTCCTTTGCTAAAGGGGAGTCCGACTAAAGACAGTCCTAATGTAGAGAGGAGACAGTCCACCGAACCGGGGATCCGGCTCCACTTAACCTCGAGCTCTTCTTCCTCATTGGGGGAAGAAGAATTGGTGCTGCTCGAGGTTGCCGTCTGGTATGTATGCATGGGGATTGTCAGTCAGGAGGGGCGATAGGCCGGAACCGACTTTGGTAGGTTCCCTTTGGTCCTGCTCATAACAGCCACATTCTTCGACTCCGGATTCCAGTTCTGTCCTCGATGGAGTTCCGGTGAGCAGTTTCACCTCTGGGCTGCTTCTGTGGAGCTGGGGGTTCAACTTCTGTCCAGTTTTCCCGATTTTTGCGACTCTGAGCCACTGTACCAGGGTCGGGTCGATTTTGGATCAGTGTGTGCGCGGTGCCCTCCTGGTGCCTTTGCCATTGCGTCGACCCCTCGTGCCTACCCCCTCCCACTTTCCATGCAGGGGCTGGCACAGGCACCACTTTTTCCTTTCTCCTCAGGATTTTCTCCTTTGGCATTCTCCACGGTGCTGTTGGTCCTGGCGCCATGGCCGACTCCATAGGTGACGCCACGGATCTGGCGGCGGCGTGGGTGCTGTTGGTGCCGCTGGTTCCCGGTGCCGCTAGCAGTGCTGGAGCTGCTGCCGGGGGTGTCCTCTGGTGTCACCCAGGATGGCATAGGCACTGCTTGGTGCCATCCTGTGCCACGAGTGATGCTGATGCCACGGGGTGCCAGTTGGTGCTGTCCGGCAGAACTAGTGCCGCATTTTTCCTTCTGCAGACCTCTTCTTCTGTGGAGCTTGTGGAGAGATGTTTTCTGCAGAATGAAGTCCTGTTCTGCGGATTATTTTTCCACAGATCTTAGGGAGTAGTGATCTGCATTGGATCTTGTGACATCCAGTGGTTTTCCGCTGATGGAACTCTTCTGTGTGGTACTGCCAGTGGAATCCCTCATTCCACTCAGCACTTTTTCGGCTTCTTACGTGGTGCCGAGCTCCTCAACGCCCTTCCTAGTGATTGAGTCTCTAGTGGCTCTGACCTAGACCTCCCTTTTAGGGGTCCTTCTGGGGTAGAAGTGCATCTGTATGAGTCTCTCTCCCTGTTCTACTTGTCGGTGATGCAGCGGATGACTAATTTTATAGACTGGAGGGCAAGCCTTCTCTATCACCGGAGTCCGTGATTGAAGATCTTTTCAGTTGTTCCTCAGTGATGGGGTCCACTATAGTATTTCAGACTGCATCTGTGGACCAAACGCTTCTGTGTCTAGACTTTTTAGTCGTCAGGACAATTACACTCTGTGGAACATTCTAATCCCAATGGTTGGGAGCCATATAGGCTCTTCCACTCCTTTTGCTAGGGGTATATAGCCCCCTTGTGATATTGCCCCTTCGGTGGCTTCATCGGCAACAGGTGGTTAACCTTTCTTCAGCTGTGATTGTCTGGTCACGATTTCAGTTATGGACGCTCAAGCTCCTCTTGCCCCTCAGATGGACGACATCTTCGTCATTTCAAACAACATGAAGTCTTGCTGTATTCTGACTATTGCAGTTAGGTCCTGCCTTTCAACTGCCCCGGAGAACAAAGAGTTAACTTTCCATGGCCAGCATGGAACGTTCAGCACGAGCTCGGTTGAAGCCCCTGTCTGCTGTTGTTTAAACTCCAACCGTCAGATTCTTTACTCCACCTCACTGAACGGTCGCCCGGAGATTTCTCCTTTGCTCGGTTCAAAGAAGTTGGTTAAAGTGTAGTTTTTCGCTCTGTTTCTACTGAATTTCTGCTACTGAATCTGTCGGTTTAAGTCTCTGTCTGTGGTACCGTGAGTACTAGATAGGTTTTACATTTAGTTTCTGTGTGGAACTTGTAAATTTGGGCCGATCAGATTGGTCTTAAAAAGTTTTGAATTTATTAGTGTGGTAACGGTCCGTGTCGGTTCTAAAAAAGCAGTTTAATTCGTTTTTCCCCAAGACCATAACACGGTCAGGAACCGGTGAGGAGTCTTGCCTGGCGGATTGCTGAAAAAAGGGTAAGTTTTGGATAGTATTGGCCATGTCTGAGAATCCTAAGAAAAAAACCGGGCCCACTGGATTTCAACACTGCAGTGAGTGTGGGGAAGCCTTTACTAAGGCTGATCCCCACACCACCTGTACTTGTCTGGGGTTTGACCACCTCGATTCAGACTGCCAAATTTGTAAAAGTTTTCCCAAAACTACCCTGGATAAGAAAGTAGGTAGACTGAGGGAGAGGGAGGCCGAGAAGTCCGCTGACCCAGATGGCCAGCCCAGTTCGGTTCTGACCGAACCTGAAGGAGTGCCCTCTGACCAGGGTGAAACTTCTTCGGGCAAAAGGAGAGCTGATTCTGAGGAGTCGGTTCCGGTTAAAAGAAAGAGAAGAGAAAATCATCCGGTTCGGATCCACAAATTCATTCTCCGACCGCTGATGAAATAGCCAAAGCGATAAGGATAGTGGAGTCGCTAACTTCGGTTCCGGCCGAACCGGCACCATCTGGCAGGGGCTCAGTTCGATCTGTTCCCCCGGTTTCGGATTGCACTTCAGAAGAATTTTATGAACCGGAGGAGGGAGAGAATGAGGATGAGGATTATGATGGTGATTATGAAAGTCTGGATGTACCTGTTGACCCGGACATCTCCCCAGACAGACCTTCAGGTGTTTCTCCTCCTAGGCTTTCTGAGTCCTCTTCCCACTTTGTTTTACAAGAAAGTGGCTAAAACCCTCCAGCTTCCAATGGAAGAAGCAGTAGAGGATCGGGGGAGCCTAATTTTGTTAAAATGATGGACATCCCAGAGTCCAGGAGACACTCTATTCCTCTCCATAAATCTTTTGGGAAACGGACATTTAAAATTCTAAAGGCTCTTAACTCCATACCTCCTGTGGACAGACGAATGTACAAGAGGTATACCCTTTCAGGCTTGGACACGGAGTTCTTTCTCAGCAATGCAGCCATGTTGGGGTAGTGCAGGCTGCTGCCTGTGATAAGGCAAATAATCCCTTGGCATCACACCCCCCAGATAAGGACTCCAGGAGGACTGATGCCATGGCAAAGAAGCAGTACATGGCAGCTTCTTTGGGACTCGGGTAGGCTAACTATATGGCCTACACAGCTAAATACCAGAAGTCCAGGTGGGACACTGTGCTGTCTCTGGCTAAACAGGCCCCTGACCACCTTGCCAAGGAGCTGGAGCAGGTAGCTGCGGATGGGATTGAGGCATCCAAGGTGCAATTTCATGCTGCTGTGGACTCCAGTGATGTTTCATCTAGAGTCATGGCTACATCTGTGGCCCTTCGGAGGATGGCTTGGCTCAGATGTACTAGCCTATCGCAGGATACCCAGGCTAAGGCCATGGATTTCCCTGCCATTGGTAATTCTCTGTTTGGGGAGCAGACAGAGAACTACATGAAAAAGATGGACGAGTACAGGACCACCTACAGGCGTGCTCAGGCCAAAGAAAGGCAAGCCACTCCTCAAAGCAGCAGTCCAGGGGCTGGGGCAGGCCCTTTCAAAGGCCTTTTTACCAAGCCCAGGCCGCCTCTTCTGCTTATGCACAGAGGGGGTTCTTCAGAGGGAGAGGCAGATGGGGAATGAGCAGGCCTGCTTCCACCCCTCAGCCTAAAGCCCCTGCCAAGCAGACATCCTGATGGGTCTGCCCGGGCCGATTCTCCAGTACCTGTAGGGGGCAGGCTGGCTTACTTTGTCCAGGACTGGAAGTCTCTGACATCAGACAAGTGGGTCCTGGAAGTAGTAAGCCAGGGACTGGTTCTCAGCTTCAAAAAATTTCCCAAGATGAGAACCAGATCCTTTCCATCTGAAAATCCATCAGAGACCCTTGCACTAGAGGCAGAGGTTTCTTCCCTCCTGGCTCTCAGAGCCATAGAAAGGGTTCCTACCCTACACAAGGGCAAAGGATTGTACTCCACGTACTTCCTAACCCCAAAAAACAGGAGAATGGCAGCCCATCCTGGATCTGAGATATCTGAACAAGACCTTTTAAAACCAAAGTTCAAAATGGTGACTCTGGGAATAATTCTGCCCTCTCTAAGGCCAGGGGACTGGCAAGCCTCCCTGGACCTCAAAGATGCCTACTTTCACATTCCCATCAGGTGCTCCCACAGAAAGTACCCACGGTTCGAGTTGCCCTCAGGCCATTATCAATTCAGAGCAATGCCCTTTGGCCTAAAATCAGCCCCAAGGGTGTTCACAAAGTGCCTGGCAGTAGTGGTTGCTTTCCTAAGGAGAAAAAAAGATTTCCATCTTTCCATATCTGGACAACTGGCTCATAGTGGGTCAGTCTCCAGACCAAGTCAGGTCACATCTGCAAATAACTCAGCAAGTGCTTACTTCCTTAGGATTCCTCCTCAACCTTCCAAAGTCAGTTCTCGAGCCAGTACACCTCCTCACCTTCTTAGGGGTGGAACTGGATACAGTAAGGGCAAGAGCCTTCCTTCCCCTGGATAGGGCAAGGTCCCTTATGGAACTGGCCTCTTCATTCACCCTACAGGTGTCTCGACCAGCAAAGCATTTCCTTTAGCTACTGGGCCACATGGCAGCTTCCACAGCAGTGATCCAGGGAGCAAGATTCCAGATGAGGGAAATTCAGTTCCACTTAAGAGCCTTCTGGTCCCAAAGAAAGGATTCTCTTACCAAACTAGTCCCAGTGACTCAAACCCTGATCCAGGCTTTGCAGTGGTGGCAGGATCAGGACAGTTTAAGACAAGGAGTTCCTTTTGTCACTCAGTTTCATTCAGTGATATTCACCACAGATGCCTCCCTGCTGGGCTGGGGAGCCCACCTGGGGGGTCTTACCACCCAAGGGCTGTGGTCACCTCAAGAATCTCTGCTTCACATCAGTCTCTTGGAACTCGGAGCAGTGTTTCTGGCACTGCAAGCCTTTTCCAAATCTGTACAGCACAAGGTGGTCCAGATCAGAACAGACAACCACCACCACCATGTGGTACATCAACAAGCAAGGAGGCACTCTGTCTACGGCCTAGTGCATAGAGACAATGAAGTTGCGGTCCCTGGCCTATTTCCTGCAAACCTCTCTGATGATAGTTCACCTCCCAGGGAAGGACAGTGTCCTAGCAGATGCTCTCAGCAGGATATCCCAGGGCCATCACGAATGGACCCTAGATCCACTAGTTTTGAAAGTGATTTTCTCGAGATGGGGCACTCCACAGAGAGTTGGATCTTTTTGCAGCCCCAGACAATCACCAACTTCCTCTCTTTTGTTGCAGACCCCCACTCTTGGGCTTAGTCCCCCTGGATGCCCTGATCCTGAATAGGGAAGGGAAATTTCTGTATGCTTTTCCCCCTTTCTCTCTCCTGTTCAAGGTGTTAGTCAGGATAAGGTCACAACCATGCAAAGTGATTCAAACAACATGAAGTCTTGCTATATTATGACAATTGCGGTTTGTCCCACCATTAGAACTGCTCCGGAGGTGAGAGTTAACATCCATGCAGGCATGAAGCTTAGAGCGCGAGCTCGGTTAGAGAAGCTCTGTCTGGATAATTTCAAACTGAAACTGTCAGATTCTTTACTTCGCCTCACTGAACAGTCGCTCCGGAAATTTCTCCTACTGCTCGGTTCATTTCTCGGTTAAATTCAACTGCGAGTATTATTATTTTAACCGCAAACCGATCAGTTCAAGCTCTGTCTGTGGTATTGTAAGTAATAGACAGGTTTATTTCTGTGTGGAACTTGTAAATGTTTATCGGTTTGGTTTGAACTGATCAGGTTGTTTTTAAAACTTTAAAATCAAGCATTTAAAAGCTTTTAGAGTGCGGTTCCTGGTTCTTATCGGTTCTAAAAAAAACACGGATTTTATTACGTTTTTTTCCACGACCCGTGACACGGTTGGGAACCGATAAGGGTGTCTTGCCTGGCACTGCCATTAAAAGGGCAAGTTTTTGGTTAGGCTGGCATCATGTCTGAGAAACCCAAAAGAAAAATCTGGCCCACTGGGTTTCAACACTGTAGTGTCTGTGGGGAAGCCTTTGCCAAGGCTGACCCACACACCACACATGTGTATATTGTCTGGGGTTTGACCACCTCAATTCAGACTGCCAGATTTGTAAGAATTTCCCTGCAGCCACCATGGATAAGAGAGTTGGCAGGCTCAGGGAACGAGAGGCCAAAAAGTCCGCTGACCCGGATGGCCAGCCCGGTTCGGTGCCAACCGAACCGGAGGGAGTGCCCTCTGACCAGGGCGAGACTTCCTCGGGCAAACGTAAAGCTGTCTTTGAGGAGCCAGTTCCAGCAAAGAAAACTAGAAAATCAGCAGGTGTGGAGTCTAAAATCCCTTCTCCAACTGCTGCAGAGATAGCAAAAGCTATACAAATTGTCCAGTCACTTTCTCCGGTTCCGTCCGAACCACCACTGTCTGGCAAAAGGTCGGTTCGGCCGGTTCCACCGGTTCAAGAATATGATATAGAAGAATTTTATGAACCAGAGGAGGGGGGAGGATGATTATGAACAGTGTGAATGTGACTTTGAGAGTCTGGATGTGCCCATTGAACCGGACATCTCCCCAGACAGACCTTTAGAATCTCCCCCTACGCTTTGAGTCCCCTTCTCACTTTCTGTTTTATAAAAAGGTTGCTGAAACCCTCCAGCTCCCATTGGAGGAAGCTGTGGATGAGCAAGAGGAACCTGATTTTGTGGAAATGATGGATATCCCAGAGTCTAGGAGATTGTCTATCCCTTTACATAAATCATTTAGGAAATGAACAATACAAATTTTAAAAGCTCCTAATTCTGTGCCTCCTGTGGACAAAAAGATGGACAGGAGGTACACTTTGTCAGGTCCTGATACAGAATTTCTTTCACAGCAATGCAGTCATGTTGGAGTAGTTCAGGCTGCAGCCTGTGATAAAGCTACTATTCCCTGGCTTCACATCCTCCTGACAAGGACTCCAGGAAGATTGATGCCATGGCTAAAAAACAATACATGGCAGTGTCCTTGGGACTCAGACAAGCAAATTACATGGCTTATGTGGCAAGATACCAAAAATCTAGATGGGACACTGTCATGGCTTTGGCCAAACAGGCCCCTGGCCAGCTTGCTAAGGAGCTGGAGCAGGTGGCTGCTGATGGTATTGAGGCATCCAAGATGCAATTCCATGCTGCTGTGGATTCTAATGATGTATCCTCTAGAGTCATGGCTACATCTGTGGCCTTTCGTAGGTTGGCTTGGCTCAGGTGTACTAGTTTGTCACAGGATACCCAGACTAAGGCTATGGACTTTCCTGTGGTAGGAAATTCTCTGTTTGGGGAGCAGACAGAGAATTACATGAAGAAAATGGATGAATATAGGACAACTTATAGGAAGTGCACAAGCCAAGGAGTGGCAAGCCACTCCTCAGAGGCAGACCCCCAGGGGTAGAGGTAGGCCTTTTTACCAAACCCAGGCCCCTCTGCTTATGCTCAGAGGGGGTTCTTCAGAGGGAGAGGCAGACGGAGTGCAAGCAGGTCTGCTCCCACCCCTCAGCCTAAAGCCCCTGCCAAACAGGCACCCTGATGGGGTGCCCAGGGCCGGTTCCCCATTACCTGTAGGGGGCAGGCTGGCTTACTTCGTTCAGGACTGGGTGTCTCTAACATCAGACAAGTGGGTCCTGGAAGTAGTAAGCCAGGGTCTGGTTCTCGGCTTCAAAAAATTTCCAAAGATGAGAATCAGATCTTTTCCACCTGCAAACCCTCTAGAGACCTTTGCCTTAGAAACAAAAGTCTCAACCCTCCTGGCTCTCAGAGCTGTAGAAAGGGTTTCTCCCCTACACCAGGGCAAGGGTCTGTACTCCAGGTACTTCCTTACCCTAAAAAAGATAGAAGAATGGCGGCCCATTTTGGACCCAAGATATCTGAAGAAGCACCTTTTGAAACCAAAATTCAAAATGGTGACTCTGGCAATGATTTTACCTTCTCTAAGGCCAGGGGACTGGCTAGCTTCCCTGGACCTCAAGGATGCCTATTTCCATGTTCTCATCAGAAGCTCCCACCGAAAGTACCTCAGATTCGAACTGCCCTCAGGCCATTACCAGTTCAGAGCAATGCCCTTCGGCCTTACTTCTGCCCCAAGGGTATCCACAAAATGTCTAGCAGTAGCAGTTGCTCATTTAAGAAGACAAAAGATTGCCATCTTTCCCTGCCTAGACGACTGGCTCATTGTAGGTCAGTCTCCAGACCAGGTCAAATCACACCTGCAAGTTACCCAGCAGCTGCTCACCTCTCTGGGTTTTCTTCTCAATCTTCCAAAGTCAGTTCTGGAACCTGTCCAGGTACTCACCTTTATAGGTGCAGAATTGGACACAAGGCAGGCCAGAGCCTTCCTGCCCCTAGAAAGGGTAAGGAACCTAGTGGCCCTGGCCTCGTCCTTCACTCTGCAGGTCTCTCGACCAGCAAGGCACTTCTTACAGCTCCTAGGACACATGGCTGCTTCCACAGCTGTAGTGCAAGGAGCAAGATTTCAGATGAGGGACATTCAGTTTCACTTGAGAGCCTTTTGGTCTCAAAGAAAAGATCCCCTTTCCAAGTTGATCCCAGTGACTCGAACCCTGATCCAGGCCCTTCAGTGGTGGCAGGATCAGAGCAATTTGAGACTGGGGTCCCCTTCATCCCTCTATCGCACTCCTTGACCCTTACTACAGATCGTCCCTTCTGGGATGGGGAGCTCACATGGCCGACCTCTCCACCCAGGGAGTGTGGTCCCCTCAGGAATCTCTGCTCCACATCAATCTGTTGGAACTCAGAGCTGTTTTTCTAGCGCTTCAGGTGTTTTCTGCATCTGTTCAGAACAAAGTGGTACAAGTCAGAACAGACAACATCACTACAATGTGGTACATCAACAAACAAGGGGGCACTCTGTCTTCGGCCTTGTGCAACGAGGCAATGAAGTTGTAGCCTCTGGCTTATTCCCTGAACACTTCCCTCATAGCAGTTCGCCTCCCAGGAAAGGACAATGTCCTGGCAGATGCTCTCAGCAGGATTTCCCAGGGCCATCACGAATGGTCACTGGATCCCCGAGTACTGGGGATAGTTTTGCCAGATGGGGCACCCTCAGATAGATCTTTCAGACCCCAGACAATCACCAACTTCCACTGTTTTGTTGCAGGCCCCAGTGATGGGCTCAGTCCCCTGGATGCCTTTCTCCTAGATTGGGAGGAAGTTTCATATGCCTTCCTCCTATTCAAGGTGCTAGTCAAAATCAGATCCCAGCCTTGCAAGATGATTCTGATTGCTCCAGATTGGGCCAGGCAGCCCTGGTACCCACTCCTTCTGTCCTTAGCAGTCCACCTTCCCTGTGTCTCCCCAGGAATCATAACCTGTTAACTTGTGCCCAGGGAGAGTTTGGTACTCAGAATCTCAAATCCCTCAACCTCAAGGCCTGGCTCTTGAGGAGTTAGAATTGCTGACCTACACCTTTCTCAAGGTGTTCTTGAAATCCTGAAGGCTTCTAGGAAGCCTTCCACTAGGGCCACTTATAACTCTAAATGGAAAAGGTTTTCCATCTGGTGTTCTGGGAAGCATATTTCCCCGGAATCTGCTGATTTGCCCATTGTTTTGGACTATATGGTCTATCTTAATTCTTTGGGTCTGAGACCAGCTACCCTGAAAGTACATCTGGCAGCTGTCTCTGCTTTTATTTCAGCAGGAAAGTCGTCCTCTCTTTCCACTCACCCTGCATTTTCCAAGTTTTTCAAAGGATTACTTCATACTAATCCACCTTTCAGTGACCCGGCCCCTGCCTGGGATCTTAATGTTTGCATTGCTCAGTTGATGCAACCCCCCTTTGAACCTCTGTCTTCTGCAGAGCTTAAGTACTTGACTTGGAAAACTGTTTTTCTAGTAGCCATCACTTCTGCCAGGCGCATAAGTGAGTTACAAGCTTTGTCAGTAGAGACTGACTTTATTTCCTTTCACAGGGATACGGTAGTCCTTGGGACTAACAGAAAGTTTTTGCCTAAGGTGGTTTCAGACTTCCATCTTAATCAATCTGTCTCCCTTCCAGTGTTCTTCACTGACCATTCCTCCTCTGGTGAGAGGAGGCTGCACAGCTTAGATGTTAAGAGGGCCCTAAGTTACTATATAGAGCGTACCAAGGGTCACAGGTTGAATCCTCCAACTTTTCTCACTTATGGTGAGGTTGGGATAGGAAACCTGCCACTAAGAGATCCATTGCCAGGTGGATTGCCTCTTGTATCAATTTTGTTATCAAAAACTGGGAAAGGGTTCCCCCCTCAGGCCTGAGGGCTCACTCTACCAGAGGTACAGCTGCATCTCTAGCTGCTGCCAGAGACATCCCTATCTTGGAGATATGTCAAGCAGCTACTTGGAAAACGGTACACACTTTAACCAAGCATTACTCCCTGGATATCCAGGCCAGGAGGGATGCTCAGTTTGGCACAGCTGTGCTTCAGAGCCTATTCCCTAAGTAGGTTCTGTCCCTCCTCCGTGGAGGTACTGCTGTGTAGTCTGCAATTGTCATAATATAGCAAGACTTCATGTTGTTTGAAGAAAAAATTACTCACCTTAGTAATGTTGTTTCTTCTAATGGAGTCTTGCTATATTATGACCTCCCCCACATCCTGCCCCTCTCAAACTTCTACTTGGGTATGGGGTGGGCAGACCAGTGTTGGCACTTGTTTATGCCCATTTTATGTTTTCCACCCCTTCTTTTTGGGGTTTTGGGGTGTTGTGTTTTGTTTTATTTTATCTTATTTTCTGGTCCCCTGACTTGAGTCTTGGTGTTGGGACCAGGAGTATGTGTTAATATTTAAGTAGCCAGTTGGCTAGTGTAGGTTACAGCTTCCACACAGAACCTTAGTGAGTTTTGCTCGTAAAGATCTGACAGTTTCAGTTTGAAATTATGCAGACAGAGCTTCTCTAACCGAGCTCGCACTCCAAGCTCCATGCCTGCATGGATGTTAACTCTTTCACCTCCGGAGCAGTTCTAATGGTGGGACAAACTGCAATTGTCATAAATATAGCAAGACTCCATTAGAAGAAACAACATTACTAAGGTGAGTAATTCTTTCTTCTGATTGCTCCAGACTGGGCCAGACAGTCCTGGTACCCCCTGTTGCTGTCCTTAGCAGTCCACCTTCCCCTGTCTCTTCCCAGGAATTACAACCTGTTGACATCCTCTCAGGAAGGATTTGGTACCCGAACCTCAGGTCTCTCAATCTCAAGGCATGGCTCTTGAAGAGTTAGAGTTTGCAGATCTGCATCTTTCCCAAGGGGTTCTGGATATCCTTAAGGCTTCTCAAAAGCCCTCCACTAGAAAGACTTACAATTCCAAATGGAAAAAGTTCACTTTTTGGTGTTCTAGTAAGAATATTTCTCCAGAATCTGCTGGGTTGCCTACGGTTCTGGACTATATGGTCCATCTCAATGGCCTAGGCCTTAGGCCAGCTACACTTAAAGTGCATTTGGCAGTTGTTTCTGCCTTCTTGTCAGTAGGCAAGCCGTCTCCTTTGTTAGCTCATCCTGGGTTTTGTAAGTTCTTCAACGGATTGCTGCACACCAGTCCCCTCTTTAGGGACCCTGCTGCTGCTTGGGACCTTAATGTTTGCATTGCTCAGCTTATGCAACCTCCCTTTGAGCCTTTGTTCTCTGCAGAGCTTAAGTACTTGACTTGGAAAATTGTGTTTTTGGTAGCCATTACCTCTGCCAGACGTATCAGTGAGCCTGATTTCATCTCTTTCCACAGAGATAAAGTGGTCCTAAGAACTAACAGGAAGTTTTTGCCTGGTGGTTTCAGATTTCCACCTTAATCATTCTATATGTCTCCCTGTTTTTCTTCACTGACCATTCCTCCTCTGAAGAGAGGAGGCTGCACGCACAGCTTGGATGTTAAAAGGGCCCTCAACTACTACATAGAGCGCACACCAAGGGTCACAGGTTTGAGTCCCTCCAGTTGCTCCTCACATATGGAGAGGTCGGTAAGGGCAAACCTGCCACTAAGAGATCTATTGCCAGGTGGATTGTCTCTTGTATACAATTCTGCTATGAAAAACTGGGTAGAAACCTGCCCTCAGGACTGAGGCAGAACCCTACCCTCAGGCCTGAGGCCTCACTCTACTAGAGGTACAGCTGATTCCCTGGCTGCTGCCAGGGATATTCCTATCCTAGAAATTTGTCAAGCAGCCACCTGGAAAACAGTCCATACATTCACCAAGCATTACTCTCTGGATATCCAGGCTAGGAGTGATGCTCGGTTTGGCACAGCAGTACTTCAGAGCCTATTCCCACAGTAGGTTCTGTCCCTCCTCCATGGAGGTACTGCTTGGTAGTCTGCAATAGTCAGAATACAGCAAGACTTCATGTTTGAAGAAAAAATTACTCACCTTAGTAATGTTGTTTCTTCTAATGGAGTCTTGCTGTATTCTGTCCTCCCTCCCCTCTGAGAATCTGGTTTTTGGGATGTGGGTGGGCAGGAGCAGTGTTGGCACCCTAGGGGTGCCCCTCTTTTACTTTGAGTGTGTTTTGTTTTTTGGGTTTCCTGACTTGAGTCTTTGCTTTGAAACCAAAAAAAAAAAACCTTTTTAATAAATTTTAGTTGCCAGTTGGCTAGTGTGAGTTTCACAGTTTCCACACAGAACTTCTAGTGAATATTGCTCTTAAAGATCTGACGGTTGGAGTTTAAACAGCAGCAAACAGGGGCTTCAACCGAGCTCGCGCTGAACGTTCCATGCTGGCCATGGAAAGTTAACTCTTTGTTCTCCGGGGCAGTTAAAAGGCAGGACTTAACTGCAATAGTCAGAATACAGCAAGACTCCACTAGAAGAAACAACATTGCTAAGGTGAGTAATTTTTTCTTTTCTGCCATATCGTTTTGGTCATATGGGACTCTTAAAGTTTAGCCCATTACTGTCGTCCTTCCTCAGAAGGACAACTGGGGTTGGCAGTGTCCCCAGGGCTCATAGGCTCTTCTCATGCTTAAGAAAAGTACTCCTTTCCTTGCAGCAGATTCTAGGCTGGTCCTTCACTTTTGTACACCAGTTCTCTTGAGTTACTAAACTGGGGGGGGCAGACATGCCTCAGTTTAGACTTGCGAACAAGCCAGCGCTTCTGACACACTTCTTTTTCTGATTGAGAATGTTTTATTTTTTTTATTTAAACATTTGATAACCAGGAAAGACACACTGAGCTGAGGCTCGTTTCCAGGTGCAACCCGGGGAAATGAGGGAAGTGGGTACGAAAAGAAAATGTCATAAACAATTACAACAGCAATATAGTCATAATTACATAGTATAAGTAGGGCAGTTACAGAGGCAAAATATGTACACATTTCATACGATCATAGGTAAGGAGGACATCGTAACTCAGTGATTAGTAAGACGGTAAATTATGGGAGATACAAAGCTGTGCAGCAAAAAAAAAAAGTAAAGGTATAGAGCATAGAATGGAGAGTTGAAGTAAGGTGCAACAAGATAAGTTAATAGTACCCATGTGCTGTCAGGTGGCGTGGGAACAGGTGGGAGGAGCCAGGAGGCGTAGCCAAGACCTGATAAGAGGGGTGCGAGAGGGAGTTGCATAGAACAGGAGGTTGAGAGTTTCACATTGTGGGGAGATGATAGGTGTAGGCAGATTTGCTCATGTTTGATGATGGTTTAGGTAAGGAGAAGGAGTGGGCATCCCTGGAACGGAGGTAGTAGGATGCGGGGGTGAGGTGATCCGAGAGATAGAAGGGGAGAAGGTTAGACCAGAATTTGGAGATAAAGGAGACTGAGTGAATGAGTCGCTGGTGGGATGGGAGGGAGAGAGGAGGGAGCAATGGTGGGTCCTCAAGGGAGCGATTGAGGCAAAGCGGCAGAAAGCATAAAAGAGAAAGTCAAGTCTGGCAAGCAGGGAAGTGGGGGCAGTGCAGAAGATGGTCAAGTATAGGCAAGATCATTTTTGTGAGAATTTTGCGGTGGACAGGGAGAGGGGAGAGTCCTGGTTGCAATAGAATGCCTAGCTTAGGGGGCAGCATCGACGATAGTCTGATGTGAGACAAATTTAGTTGAGGGTCTAACCAAACACCCAAGTACTTATAGGATGCAACTTCATTTAGGGGGTGCCTTCAAGGGTAGTGATATGTGGGGAAGGAAAGGATTTTGCCAGTCTTTGGGAGGTACCGAAGGTCATATGGACTGTTTTCGAGATGTTCAGGCAGAGTTTGTTGTTTCTGAGCCAAGACTGAACACTGGAAATCCCCCTTGTAGAGTAGATTTGGTAATGTTTAGGTTGGGACCAGAGGTGAAAAGGACTGTATCGTCTGCATACATGTGGATGAGGGAATGTGAGCAGGCAGAGGGGAGGTTGGTTGTTTCAGGACTAGAGGGCATGGGATGAAGCTGGAGGGAGGACGATTCAGAGGAAACATGAGAAAGAATTTCTTCACAGAACGGGTGGTGGACAAGTGGAACACCCTGCCAGAGGAAGTGGTGGGGGCTGAAACAATCACGGGATTTAAGAATGCATGGGATAGACATAAAGGAATTCTAGAGGTCAGGGGTAAGGGGGAAATAGACTTCTAGGAAAACAAACTGAACTTACAAGCTCAAATGGGCAGACTAGGTGGGCCATAGGCCCTTATCTGCCGACACTGTCTATGTATCTATGTATCTATGTATGAAGAGAGTGAAGAGAATAGGACCAAGAATGGAACGTTGAGGGACGCCTGCTTGGACAGGGAGGGGGCAGAAGATGAGTTTGCTATTTTGACTGACTGACTGTCTGTTAGGTAAGAGGTGAACCACTGTACTGCGGGTGGGGTGAGACCAGCATGATCAAGGGCGTTTAGGAGTAGGGGGTGGGACACTGAACCAGAGGCCTTGGCAAGGTTGATGAAAACTGCTGCCGTGATATGTCCTTTGTCGGTGGCCAAATGAATGTGGCCGGTGAGCCTGAGGAGAGACAATACGGTGGAGTGGTGCTTTCTGAAGCCTGATTGGTACATGGACAGAAAGTTAGTGGTTGCAAGGAGCGTGTTTAGTCTTGACTGTACTGCGCTCTTGTATCTTAGATAGAGTGGGGAGGAGGGAGATTGGACGATAGCTGCCAGGAGTATAGGTGTCTCCACCCTTGTGGAGTGGGATCACACGGGCGGATTTCCAGGTTGAGGGTACTATGCATGTGAAGAAGGATAGGTTTAGCAGAAGAGTCAAGGGGAGGATGATAGCAGGAGTTGATAGGTGAAGGAGACTGGGATGGAGGCCGTCTGGGCTTGATTTTGTTAGGTGTAAGGATAGGAGCGTGATCAGTACTGCCGGGGTGGGGGGGGTTGTTGTCAGGTGGTGAGGGAGAGGCTTGGTCCAGGAGGGCACAAGTAGTGAAGAAGGTGTTCGTGACGTCTGCCATTTGGTAGGGGTCAGTGATTTTGTCACCGTTGAGGTTTATAGAGGGGATGTGAAATTGAGGGGTAGGGTTTATGATAGAGTGGACAGTATTCCAGAAGGAAGAGGGGAGATAGTTTCTTAGGTGGCTTTTAAAGTAGGCAGCTTTCACTTGCCTGATGGCTTTGGTGCATAGGTTTCTAGCGGCATTGTAGACTTGTTTGGAGTGAGAGGATTGGGTGGATTTGAAAGCGGACCATGCTTTGTTGCGTGCTTTGCATAGGGCAGTTATTGGGGCAGAGATCCAGGGGTGGTGGCAATTTCTGACTCTCGCTTTTTTAAGCGGGGCGTAGACATTCCAGATGTTGGTGAAAATGTTTGTGAAATGGGTTATGGCAGTGTCTACGTCAGTGGAGGAGTACATAAGAGTCCTATTTGCTTTATATAAGTGCAAGAGAAGGGAGTTTGTCGAGGGAGTGTAATGGACATGCATGGATGTATTTTGGTGCAGATTTTGGCTATTGGGTCTTTCTAACACCATAAGCAACACAGTGGTCACTGAGGGCAGAGTCGAGCACTCCTACGCTGGATATCCTGTGGGGGTGAGATGATAGAACCCAGTCTATCAGGGAGTGGTGGGAGGAACGAGGGTTGTAGCGGGTTTAGCCGAGAGAGGTTTAGGGACTCTATTTTGGAGATGGTCTGAGCAGAGGAGGGCGAGAGCCAATTGAGATTGTAGTCACCTAGGAGTAAAAGCTCACAGGAGCGTGCAAGAGGCCGGAGGGTGGCAATGCATTCAGCAAGTGCGGACTGTCCAAGCCGAGGGGAGGCGTATCCTACCTCTATAAATTGGGGGAGGGAGTAGGGAAAAGAGAATTTGGCAGAGATCAGTTTGTGAGATCCTGGGCATGACTCTTTTTTGATTATGGTGCAAGAGAGTGGGTGCTTTGAGCATCGCAACACCTCCTCCTGTCTTGCTGGGTGATAGAGTAGCAGAGTATGTTGAGGGTTTTATCGGACATTTTGGCGGATAACCATGTTTCCGAGAGGCATAAGATATCAGGGGAGTTTTGGATTATCCAGCAGTTTAGCAGGCCCAGTTTAGGCAGAATACTTCGGATGTTTATATGCATTACCTAAAGGCCTTGGAGGTGTGATGGCACTTAATTTGGCATTTGGGGGCCCAGGGTTTTGTTCAATATCCCCTGAGAGTAGCAGGATGAGAGAGAGCATGGAGAAAGTGACGGAGTAATTTGGGGTCTCTGTGTCCGTCTGTCTGTCTCTCTCTCTCTCTCTCGGCTGCCCAGTTATCCTGATCATCCTTGGCCATTCTAAAGTCCCTTTGCCCAGAATTACTGTGGAAGTTTCTTATTAATTTGTTCATTTTATAGCCTGTATCCTTTTCCCTGTTCCTTGGGCTTCCTTGCCTCCACCACTTCTATTTTCTTACCCTTTCCTCCTCTCCTGTGCAAACAGAACAGAGGAGGAAGGGACGCCGGTGTTTGTTACTGGCCAGTTCATGAGTGCCTCGTTATACATCTGCCTCATGAGTGGCGCCATCCCAGACCCCATCCCTAATAAAAACATAATTTGACGGGGTGGCTTGCACCCTGTCTATCTTATTTAAGCCTGTCACCCTTCACCTTCATGCCCAGGAGTTTAGGGAGAGCAATGGTACAAAATCGCAGGACACACTCCTCTTTGCCCTCCAGAAGACCCCCCAAGCAGAGATTGCTCCACCAATTATAATTTTCCTGCTGATCGAGCTGTTTCCTGGGTCCTCAATGGTACATTCCAGTCGCACCATTTATTTATTTTCTTCAGTTAATGATGGTGACTGTCCTCTAGATTGGAAACCCGCTGTTCCACTTCAGTAAATCTTGTTGCTTGGGCAGCACACTGGGTTACAGCCTCCATCAGCAGACTCTGCAGTTTCTCTAATTTGGGGCTCAGCGCCTCCAGTACCTGGTTGATCACTATGTGGTCCAGCGTGCTCATCTGTGTGGATGACGAGGATATTGAGCCAAGGCCTCCTGTGGGTGGTAGCGTCAGAGCTTTCCTACCAGATTTCCTAGCTCCGGGGGGGTCACCAGGTAATCATCTTGTCCCCCATCAAATACTGTAAGTACAGTGAACAACTGATCACTGTAGCTACAGAAATAAAACTTTTAAATCAGGTGAAGGACAGAGCTTTGGGGGGGGGGGCACATCCTACGGGTTAGCTGCTCATGAGGGACCCTCGCATCCATTTTTATACAGTTGAAAAGCAGTTTAGACGTTTTCCTAATTATGCAGTTTTTTTGTATTATTTTACTACTGCTGTGTTGACACCAAAGCAGAACAGATTCAGAAGGGGTTTGCAGTGATGGTGGAAAATGTGCATCAGAGGGTTCTTCTCCGAAAAGCAGTCCCAGTGAAAGGGGACAGAAAAGCAAGATAAAGCTGCTCAGCCATCAGAAAGTATGGAAACCGGGATGTCCAATAGTGAGAACCCTGGTTTCAGTGATGGCAGAAATACAAATCGGAGACTCTGAACAGGTGCTAGAACCCAGTGGAACATAATGAAATGCCCTCAGAGGGCAGGATTATACTATTGTAGTTTTCTAGGCTTTTCAGATTTGAGAAATTTGTTCAATGGTTACCCCCAAATTCCAGACCACTTGCCTGTAGAGGAGTGGGAAATGTACTGTGGATAGGAGAAGGAAGGTGAAGCTGTATAACCTGATGGTGCATCTGAATAAGAGATCTTCGAGAGGGCTTTTGCAGTAGGTAATTACATATAGGACTGATGCCGGCAGGCGTCAGGACCCCACGGAAAAATTTCTAGCTAGCAGTCTGGGGGGGGGAGGCGGTCCCCCACGCCCGCTTTCCAGTTCTTTCCTGCCGTTAGCTCGGGTAGGTGTCTCACGGTTAAGTTCAACTGCTCGTCAGTCTGTCGTTGGTAGTTCTACCATCGTTTTTTTTTTTTTCTTCGATTTACTCGAAATTTGTCAACTATTTCGGTGGTGTATGTCGTCCCCTACACCCTCCAAGCACAAGAATAAGAGTGACTTGTGCATCACCCAACTCCCGCTCAAGGACGGTCACTCCCAGTGCCTCTTCTGTCTGGGCCCGGATCACCCTTTGGAGAAGTGCCAGCATTGCCTGAAATTCAACACCACCACCCGTGGATGGAGGCAGCAGTCCCTGGAGGCCCACATTCTTAAAAGGAAAATGATCTCCATGGAGAAGGAGCAGAAGAAGCTTCGTCAGGCCTCAACTTCCCCCGAGGGTCACCGCAAAAAGAAAGACAAGGAGAGGGACCGAGACTCCTCTTCCTCGGGCACCGCGACTTCGGCTGTAGTCGCCGCGCTTAAGATAACGTCCCCCTTGGGGACCGCTCCGCGACATCCGTCTTGGAGGCTTCAAAGACTGCGTCGGCCCACCCATCTGGCTTGTGCTCAGGCTCTTTGGGTGCCTCCAGGCTAAAGGAGGCTTCCACTCCCAGCAAGGCCACGCGGCCTACTGGTGCGAGTGGCTCGGGTAAGCCGACGTCTGCTCCTCTGACGCCCTCCTGAAGAAGGCCGCTAAGTCGCTCGACCCTTCGGTGCAGTGCATGGCCCTTAAGCCACCCAACCAGACCGCACCCCCATTGCGGCCTGCCTCGGGCGATGGTTCCGCTAAGTCGGATGACGGCTCCTCCAGTGTCCGCCTGGACTCCGCTGGTAAGTCGAATGTCTACCCCTCCCCTCCGATGGTCGCACGGTGTCTGAGCTGACGCCGGACCCTAATATTCTGTCTGCCGTCCCTGGCTCCCCGCAGCATTCACTGCCCTCCGAGGCCCCAGCGTCTCCTCACCTTGACCCCGTGGGTTTTTCCCCTCCTTCACCGGGCGATGCGGGGGATATAGGTATGCTCGCGTCGGGTCTCCCTGACGTCGGTGCCGACGCTGGTCCCACTGTCGCCAGCGACATCCTTCTCCCTCTCCCGGATGCCGTCCCTACACCTGGCCTCCTGTTCCAGGCCCATCTGCCCCTGCATACCCCCCCCCCCGGTCCCTGGATATCTGACCCTGTCCTGTCTGATGCCGTCCTACCCTGGGCCGCAGTATCCGGTGCCCCAGTACCCAATGCCGGCCTATCTGATGCCGCAGGACATGTGCCTCATTACCCGACGCCAGATTTTCTGCCTTCGGGGTATGGATACGCACAGTACAGATATCCCCAATATCCGTATCATCATCTCGTCCTCCTCCTCCTGATTTGAAGGAGACTCTAGCCTCCTGGTGGGCTGAGGCCAAGGCTCAGCTTACCAGGGAGGTGGAGAGTTGTCTTCAGACGCCGGTTCCGGACCCCCTACATTGGAGACGAGAGACTCCTTCCCCACCTCTGGATACCAGAGGCGAGCCCTCCAGGGCAGGGCAAGATGCACTTCCCAAGGGGTCCGTTCCTCCCCTGCCTCGAGAGGAGGAGTCTTCTTCCTCCTCAGAGACCTCGGACGACTCAGTCGGTCGTTCCGACCTGGACGACGAGCCCCGCTCTCCGGATAAGTCGAGGCCGAGGACCCCTCTGAAGTCACCTCCGGAGGATCCTTCTTTTATGGAGTTGCGTAAAATCCAGGAGGTTCATCAGTGGCATTACTTGGGGCCGGATCCACAGCATAAGAAACTCGCTACACACCTGGATCTGCCCAAGACCGCTCCAGCCCTGGCGCCACCCTGGATTGAGCCTCATGCTGACCTTGTCTCCACTATTTGGAAGCAATCATCTGCCCTAGCCCTCCTTCCTAGGAAATCTGATGGGCTTTATCAGGCTCCTGAGGGTGTTGAATCCCTAAATTCTCACCCTCAAGCTGATTCGGTCGTGATTAGCGCCACTCATGGCCGGACGGCCAATCCCAAGCACTTGAGCTCGTCACCGCCTGACAAAGAATCTCTCCTTCTGGACCTGTGCGGAAAGAAGGTCTACGCTTCTTCCACTCTGGATATAAGGGCGCTGTATTATGTTGGTCACATGGGGGATTACCAGAAGGCGATCCTCGGTAAGGTGGAATCTAAGTTGGACTCCCTTCCTGAGTCTCCGAAACAGGAAGTGGCTGATCTAGTCTGGTTTGCACATTCGGCCAGCCGGCACATACTTCGTGCCACGCACGATGCAGTGGATGCTGCCAGTAGGAGCTCTGCTTTCACCGTGGGTTTGCGGCATCATGCCTGGCTCCGTGTGTCAGGATTGGTCCCAGAGGTGCAGTCTGCTGTCCAGGACGCGCCCCTCCGGGGTTCAGTGCTGTTTGGGGGCAATGTCAAGGACATCATCACCGATCTGCAGGAGAAGGGTACTGCACTGAAATCTGTCGACTCCATGTACAAACCCCCTCAGGCTCAGCGTTGTCCCTTTCGCAGATGTAATCAGCAAAAAGCGAAACCTCAGGAAAGTGGGCCGAAATGGGCCCTCCGCTGCCAAGCCCCCACTGGCCCAAAAAGCAGAGGGGCTTCAGCGTGACACTGTCTCCACACCACCTGACTCATTCTTTTTTTTTTTTTCTTCTCCACAGCCTCTGGGATTTCCAGAGGAACCAGTAGGAGGGAGAGGATCACTTCAGACACTTGGGTGCTCCAGCTAATTGCAGAAGGACACTTGGTTGAGTTTCTTCAGAAACCTCCTGGAAAACCTCCCTCCAGGTCGTCTTACTCCCCAGAACATCTTCTTTCGGTTCAGGAAGAAATATACACTCTTCTCTTGAAGGAGGCAATAGAGCCTGTTCCTCCCCACCTTCGGGGGGCGGTGTACTATTCCCATTTCTTCCTGGTCCCAAAAAGAAGTCAGGAAAGTGAGGCGATTCTGGGCCCTCAGCTCCTGAACTTGTTAAGTGGAGTACAAAATTTCAGAATGCTCTCTCTCAGGGGCATTCTGCCCCTTCTTGGCTGGGACAGTGGCTGTGCACTCTGGATATGCAGGATGCTTACCTGCACATCCATTCGCCCTTCCACCACAAATACCTCGTTTTGCGTTCAGGGATCACTACCAGTTCAAGGCCCTCCCATTTGATCTCTCCACGGCGCCCCAAGTGTTCACCAAATGTCTTTCAGTGGTAGCAGCCTACCTGCGTACCCAGGGGGTGCAGGTTTTCCCTTACCTGGACGATTGGCTTCTGGTGGCCTCATCCAGGGAGGAACTCCTGCGCTTCCTTTCCCCTGCAGGTTTTTGCTTGCCTGGGTATTACCGGCAACCAGACCAAGTCCCTCTTGATCCTGTCCCAGAGGTTCCAGTTTATCGGGGCGATCCTGGACACTACATCCGGCTTGGCATTCCTGCCACTGGACAGTGCGGCCTCACTCCAGGCTCTGGTCAGCCTGTTGTCCAGCCGCAGGCGCGTCAGCACAAGGTCAGTCCTTCACCTCCTCGGGCTCATGGTGGCTGCGATTCTGACAGTCCCTCACGCTCGGCTCCACATGAGAATTTCTCAGTGGACACTTCAGTCTTAATGGGATCAGCTGGTGGATGACCTAGATCAACTCGTTCTGGTCTCCACTCCTATGGCTCTGGACTTGCAATGGTGGATGGTTCAGGACAGCTTTTGCTGGGGAGTTCCCTCTGCCTGTCTTCTCCCCCAGGCGCTGATTACGGATGCCTCGGGCGAGGTTGGGAGCCCATCTCTGGCCTCACAGGACCCAGGGCTCCTGGTCCAAGCTTGAGAAATCTCTCCACATCAATGTGCTTGAGCTTCGGGCAGTGCTGTACGGTCTTCAGGCTCTGCATCTGCTTCCCTGGCACCTGGCTGTCCAGATGGACAACATTTGTGGTCTGGTACATCAACAAACAGGGAGGAACTCGTTCTTACCCTCTTTGCAGGGAGGCAATGCGAGTCTGGGATTGGGCAGTGCAGCACAACCTTCACCTCACAGCAGTTCACGTCCTGAGGGTCGACTACACGTTGGCAGACCGACTCAGTCGGTCATCCGCTCACGCCTACGAGTGGGAACTGGATTGAGGGCAGCAGACGATATCTTCCTTCGCTGGGGAACACCACAGGTAGACCTGTTTGCATCCCCTCACAACGCAAAACTTCCCGACTTCTGCGCGCTCGCTGCAGGGCGCGGCATTTTTGTTGGAGAGACGCTCTGTCTCTAAACTAGAAGGGCAGATTCGTCTATGCTTTTCCCCCAGATCCGCTTGATTCCGAGGGTCTTACAAAAACTCAGCTCAGAAGAAGCTTGAATGATTCTGATTGCTCCTTTCTGGCCCAGGCAAGTTTGGTTCTCTTCTGCAACAGTATTCAGAGGAACCTCCTCTTCCTCTGTCACAACTTCTGCTGACCCAAGATCAGGGGACCCTGGTCCATCCAGGCCTTAAGTCCCTTCAGTTGCACGCGTGGTTCCTGCAGACGTAGCTCAAGTCTGATTCGGGGTCCCCCCTGGAGTGGCTGAGATTCTGGTGGAGGCCAGGAAACCCTCCAATTAATCTACCTATGCCATGAAATGGAAACTGTTCACTATCTGGGCCGCTTCCAAAGATTTCGAGCCTTTCCCGTGCTTTGTTGGGCGGCTTCTGTATTACTTGCGACACCTCTTTGATCTGGGTCTCAGTCCTTTATCTTTGAAGGTTCACATGGCAGCCATCTCGGCCTACCATGTCCCTTTTGCAGGCAGGACGTTTGCACAGCTTGAGGTCTCTAAGACCTTCCTTAGAGGGGTCCTCCACTTGAGACCCCCTATCCGGGTTCCTGCCCCCCTTGGGATCTGAATTTTATCCTTGAGAAGCTTACTGTGCCTCCTTTCGAGACGGCAGCCTCAGCAGACCTGAAGTTCCTCTCGTGGAAGACTCTCTTCCTCGTGGCCATTACTTCTGCTCGAAGGATTTCCAAGCTCCAGGCCCTGATGTGTAAAATCCCATATTTGATTTTTCACAAGGGACGTGTGGCTCTGCGTACCAACCCTAAGTTTCTCCCCAAGGTGGTAGCAGAATCTATGCTGAATCAATCCATAGAGTTGCCTGCTTTCTTTACACAGCACTCCAATCAAGAGGAGTACCTCTTACGTACTCTGGATGTTCACCGGATTCTGAGATACTACACCACCAGGACAAAGGATCGCAGAAAGACTGATCAGCTGTTTGTCTCTCTTGCTCATAAAAGAGAAGGCAATGCTGTTTCTAAGCAATGCCTGTCTAAATGGTTGGCTCATTGTATCACTTTCTGTTATGACAAGTACAAGAAGACCCTGCTGGGTCAAGTCAGAGGCCACTCCACCAGAGGGGTCGCTGCCTCTGCGGCTTGTTTCAAGAATGTGTCGGCAGCTGACATTTATGAAGCTGCTACTTGGATTTCTGTCCATACCTTTACGAAACATTACGGTTTAGACATTGCCTCTTGCCGTAGAGAGGGCTTCGGTTTGGCTGTTCTGCAAGGTCTCCTTTCCTAAGACCTTCACAGCCAGAGGGTCTACTCCTGAGTAGTTTTCTTCCTCCCGTTTGGTTCTTGCTCCAGACTGCTTGGGACTCAGTCCTATATGTAATTACCTAGTGCAAGAGTCCTCTCGAAGTAAGATAATACAGTTACGCAAGAACTTACCGTAACAGTAGATCTTCGAGAGAGGCTCTTGCAATAGGTAATACCTTCCATCCCCCTAAGCTTTTTCAGCTCCTTTTCCAGGATGGGAAATGTCCGCTTCTCTCTCGTCTTGCCTTTTGGCCTTTGGCGGGAAAGAACTAGAAGGCGGGCATGGGGGAACCGCCCCTTTATACTGACGTCGCATGACGTCTGTCACCTCACGTGGGGGCGGTCCCCCCGTCAGGGACTGCTAGCTAGAAGTTTTTCCGTGGGGTCCTGATGCCTGCCGGCATCAGTCCTATATGTAACTACCTACTGCAAGAGCCTCTCTCTCAAAGATCTACTGTTACGGTAAGTTCTTACGTAACTGTACTTGCATGAATGTGGAAAGTGTAATCTTCCGTAGGCTTAGGAGAGGAACAAAAGAGATGACCACCTTCAACATCCTCCTCTCGTGAAACCAGAGAGGACGAAGAGGAAATGGAGTTCATAGACATGATGCGGCTGGCTCCTACAAGGAGACTACTGGTCCCCATCCACAACTCCCTCCAAAAGCCCACATCAAGAATCACCTCTCTCAGCACCAAATTCAGCAGCTGGCATTGATTGAAAAAACAAGCTGAATCAGATGGACAGACAAGTGATGGAACATCTGTATGCCAACCCTGATCATGAAGGAGAGGTACAGGCAGCTGGTTGTGAGAAGGCTAAGGTGCCTTTCTTCACACAGCCTCTTGGAAAGGATTCTAGAAAACTGGGTGTTGTGGCCAAAAAAGTGTGTACAACAGCCTCCCTGCTCCTAAGGCAGGCAGCTTATATGGCATACAGAGCTCAGTACCAGAAAGCATTGTGAAGTGCAGTGCTAGCCCTCAGTAATAAAGTGGATGGTGAGGTGATACAGGATCTGACTGGCACAGCAGTCACCTCTGGATGTCACTAAACCAGTTCCACATGGGGGCGCTGTGGAGCCCGAGCAAGAAGGCAGCAAGGATTTTAGCTCTACAAATTCTTTGGAGAAAAAGTGTTTTATTATACATTAAAAGGCGATAAGAGTATAAAAAATGATTGGACTAGCAGTTGGAAGATCCGTACTACCGACATGGGTAACTCTGAAGAAAGACAAATCTGCTCAGGAGGGAGCAAGAGCTAAGCAAAGTTCAGCCCCATTAAAGACGAGGTCGTCCGACTCTGCCCAAAATCTCGTTTCCCCGGAATCTGAGACTACAGGAGAAGAAACCCTCCAAAGTCTGGGTATAAAAATATGCTGTCTCATCTCTTCAGTGGAAGGTCTGGCATCTGGTTTTGACTCCCTGACCACTAGAGTTACGGTTTTGGAGACAGATTATTCTTGCATTAAGATGGAGACTGGGGAGGCCGGAAAGCGTTCCGAGGCAGCTCTGGGAGTGACAGCAAAATTGGTGAAGGAGAATACCCATCTGCACTCCAGACTAGAGATGCTGGAAAATTAGGCAAAGGCTACTAACCTAAGGGTGCTTGGAATTCCTGAGCAAATGGAGGGTGATCACTTGGGACTGTTCATAATAGAATGACTGGAACAACAATTTGAACAACCCCTAATCGATCGGAAGATTCAGATTCAAAAAGTATAGGGTGGCAACGAGAGGTCGCCATGTGAGTCCAGAAGCTTCAAACAACATGAAATCTTCCCTTGTCAATCTTCACCATTCATTACTTCCTGGGTGTAAGCGGGCGGCGCACCCGTCCACCGAGCTTTTTTTTTTTTAAACTTTGGCTACACGGCACGCCCTCTAAAGAGTAGCGTCATGCGGGCGGCCGTTGATGGCGACCAACTCCTCCTCCAACTCAGTTCTGTTTCTCCCGCCGTCGAGGCAGCACCTGTTCGCGTGTAGCGTCGTTTAAGTGCGTAGTGTTCCGACTCCTGTTTTTTCATCACACTCGATGCCGATCCGGTAAGACTGTTCCTTTTTCTATCTAACGGCGCTGGGTGTGTTTCCTTCTGTGTTTTAGCCTTGTTAATTTTGCGTTATGTCCGGTTCGGGAGCTAAGCGCTTTTCCAAGATGGGCCGCGCCCCTATGCGTCGGTGCTCCTGTGGCCGGCATTTCTCCGTCTCGGACCGGCATGACGTTTGCCTTCGTTGCCTGGGACCCAACCATGATATGGATTCGTGCGACGCCTGTTTCTCGATGGACCGCCGCGTCCTCGAAATCCACGCGTTTAAGCTCGGCAAGGCCCCGCCGACCTTCGGGGGACGACGTCGCTCTCGGGATTTTCGGGCAAGGTCGTTAGGCCCTTCCCGGGCCTATACGGTCTGAGGAGGAGGTGGTCTCCTCGTCTTTTCTTGCCGAGGAGGAGGAGGCCCCTTCTGCGGTGTTGGGGGAGCGTCGTAGTCCCTCCCGGGGCCGCGGCGCCGACACCGCCTCGGCAGTCACCTCTTCGGAGGTGCAGGCTCCCCCCGTGTCGAGGCCCTCGGCTTTTGGGCCTGGCTCGGGTGGACCCTCGACGCCGTCTTTCGGCGCCGTTTCGGATCCCGGCACCGTTCGCGGTGCCGGTGATCGACTCTTGGCGCTGTTCCCGACTCCGTTTTGCGCTGCTTTAGGTAGCGGCGGCGCCGTTCGCTGATTTCGCTTTGGGCCTCGGCGCCCGTTGGCGCCGATGGACAACGCGTCGGCGGTGCCGCCCTCGCCTCCAGCGGCGCCGTGGGCCTAGTCCATCCTCAGGCGGTCCGGGCCTGCGGCGCCGTGGGGGTTTGGAGTTGGGCCTGGCTGCTACCGGCGTGGGGCGGCGGCGTCGCAGCAGTGCAGGGGCCATTCGCGGCACCGTGGCCTCAGGGACCCCTGGGTAGCCAGCATCAGTCTAACTGGTTCGTCCTCCTCGGGAGGCGATGACTCGAACGTGGACCCATCCTGGCACCCCCACTCTTGGGTCTGGGTCCCCTGTGGCTAGAGGTACCAGGCAGGCGCAGTGGGCCCCGTCCCCTTCCGTCGTCTCCTGAGGGTTCCCGGCTGGGGGCGGCCGGGAGCCGAGGGCAGGCGTGGGGGTGACTGAGAGGCTCCCCTCTGGAGGCGGTGACAGCTACCCCCAGGGTGCTGTTGCCCCTCTAGGGACAGGGGCGCTGTGGTTGGGGGCAGGGGTCTGCCACTCGGTCGTCTTTTGCCACCTCAGGGGGGGTGGCCGGGAGCCGTAGTGCAGAACCTCGCCCCTCCCTCCAGGGTTCTAGGGTGCCCTCTGGCGGCGTTTGTGCAGACTGCCCTTCTGGATCCATGCAGTCCCGGCGTCGTCACGGGAGGTTCTCCCCCAGGGCTCTTCTAGGCTCCGCTTCCCCAGAGTTCCGTTCTGCGGCCTGGTCTGATATCCGGGATCCCTCCTACTAGGGCTCCTTTCCCCAGATTCCAGAGCCCTCTGAAGCAGTTTGCCTCCTCGGGTGCCCCTCTCCATCTCTCTTCCCACCCCGCTCCCAGGCCATGTCGGGTCCCTCGGGTCTGCTATCCTGGGAGCAGTTCAGGGGTTCTGCGGTGGCCTTCCCCTCATATGTTAGATACATGCATGAGCGGGTCTTTCGACTCTCCCCACCGCCGCAGGAATTCTCTGGACATTCCAGCTCCCCATCATCCTCATCTCCCTCCTCTGAGGGAGAGGAACCCCCTGCTCATCTTTCCTCCGATGCTGATTTCACAGAATATCGGCGTTTCCTCTCGAGGATGGTGAGGGATCTTAGGATTTCCTATGTTCGGAGAGACAATACCGAACGGGAGACGCGAGAATTCCTTGGTGAATTCAGTGCCCAGCATTTGGTGGTACCTTCCTGGCCTATCCCCTTCCAGGAGGCGTCTATCCGGTCCTGGCAGTCCCCAGCCGCTTCTTCTCCAGCCCCAGCTGACTGTCAGCATAGGTATTGTGCCCCCTCAGTCTCTAGGTTCCCTTCCCAACCCGCCCTCTGGTTTACCTAGATACTCCTTCCGGGCGCCGCTGCCTGGCGCACGACCGCCCACCGGATCCGGACTCTCTCCAGTTCGACCGTTGGGGGCGAAGTGTTCTCTTCTTCTCGTACGAGTGCCCGCATTGCATCTCATCAGGCTCACCACGCTGCCTACAACCGGCATTTGTGGTCGATGATGTCCCAGCTGTTGGCATCAATGCCTGACGGACAAACCAGACAAACCGTTGCCCTCTCAGCGGTAGGCCTGGATCTGGCAAGACACCAAGCAAGGGCATCTTCACGGCCAATGAGGTGGCTTCAGGCTTGCGGGGACAGCGATCTGCATCAGGCGGACGGCGTAGCCCGTCTTTCAGGTTGTCACCCTGGCCCGGCGTAGGGTGATTCGCTCCGCCTTCCGGAGGACCCGTCTTTCTCCTCTAGAGCTAGGAGACTTTTACAGGGGCTCCTCCTGCGTCCTCGGGAGGCACCTCCTAGCTCTTCCCCACTTAAGCTTTCTGAATGAGCCAGGGTCTTCTCCTTCTGTTTCTCACCAACAGAGGCTGGGGTCTTGTTCCCTCAGGTAAGGCTCTTCCCCTCCCGGGGAGAGAGGGCTTAATGCACTCACCCAGGAAGTAATGAATGGTGGAAGATTGACAAGGGAAGATATGAAAGTGCATTACCTACAGTAATTCTTGATCTTTCTTGTATCTTCACCATTCATTACTACCATCCTCCATCCCCTCAGTGGCCTCTTCCTGTGGCTTCTCCACCTCCCGTCTCCTTCCTCTCTGCAAATATATAAAATAAAAAAAATAAATAAATAAAGATAGGAAGAATTCTCAATTTTTCCCAAAAAAAAAAATCTATATCTTTTTTTGGGGGTTCTTATTTCTCCAGAAAAATTATTTACTCTAAGATTCTTGGGCCATCTAGGTGGTTTGCATTGGCGATCAAACTGCACAACTATCTCTTGCCATCCCTCGGGCGAGATACCTCTGGGGTTTAGCCTGGCTCAGGCTATTCAGTTTTGATCCTGCAATCCCGTGCTCAGCTATTGCCCTAAGTCAAAACCCCTCCTTCCTAATTCTTGCCTTGCAGAAGCGGAGGAGCAGGCACGTCTGTTTTGTGTTTTTTTTTCTAAAAAGAAAAAAGCTGAGGGAACTCTCTTCGACTGCTATAGGCATTCTTGGTATTGAGGTCATGCTCCTAGCCTGCAAGTGATTATCTGTATATAAAAAAAAAAAGTAAGAAAGATGAGAGGGCAGACAACCCTTCTCGTAAGATTTTGATGATTGGTTTTTCCTTTCAAGTGTCCTCTTGGACAGTTTTACAGACAAGCAGTGCTGACCATAACCAATCCCAGCCAGCCTAAGCCTCTGGCCTGCCTTGGCGAGTCCGACTGAGTCCCACTTCTGTACTTATAAACGCCTGAAAGGCTTACATTTTCCATTCCTAAACCCCTGAGCAGTGCTCTCATGCTGCCTGAGTTTGATTCTTCCCTCCTCGGGTGTCCTCCAGTTAAAGGCCTTCCTCGGCCAGGAGCCCGAAGTGGGTATCAAAAACAATGGCATGTTGAAGATGAGGACTATGCCCTCCTGAGTCTGTCTAGCGGGTTTGGTGAACCTTCTCTGCAGCTCTATCTCCGGGGATTCTTGCTTCCCTGTTAGTCGAGCCTTCAGCCATAAGCTAACTATGCTCGTTGGGCATTCTGGTCCCTTCAACATCCCATCTCTCTCTTCTCTCTTCTTCTTCTTCTTTCTCATTTCCTTCCTCTCTCTCTCCTAGAGTCGCCCAGGTAAGAGGCCCTGCAGTCCCTAGGTTAGGGATACTCTTATCTTCTGTCCTTCCTCCATCGGCTTATTCCTTTTCAGTTCATTCTTCCTTGCTTTGCTATCCCTTGGCTATCTTGCCTCGCTATCTCTATTCTCTGCTTCGCTTTTGCCTCTCCGGCTCACAGAACTGAGTTGGAGGAGGTGATCGCTACTATGGCCGCCCTCGCGCATGGCGTTAGCGTCACTCGTGCGGTGTAACCAAAGTTAAAAAAAAAAAAAAAGGCTCCGTGGCGGGTGCCGCCTCTGGCTTCACCCAGTAAGTAATGAATGGTGAAGATACAAGAGAAGATCAAGAATTACGGTAGGTACGTAATTTTCATGTCTTGCTATATTATAGACATTAGCAGTTTGTTCCAGCTCTAGAACTGCCCCGGAGTGAAATGGTTAAAACCATTCCAAAATAGAATTTTGGCACGAGAGCAGCTCTATCTGTGTCCTTTCAAACTTGAACTGTCAGATTCTTTACTCCGCCTCAGTGAACAGTCGCTCCGGAGATTTCTCCTTCTGCTCGGTTCATTTCTCAGTTTAAAAAGTGTTTTCTCTGTTGGATTTAACCGAGAATAGTTTTATTTTAACACAAAACCGTTCGGTTCAAGCTCTATCTGTGGTAACGTAAGTAAATGAAGGTTTTGTCTGTGTGGAACTTGTAAGTTATCGGTTCGGTTTTGAACCGATCAGTGGGTTAAAATTCATTTAAAACTAAAAGTTACTATTTTAGAGTGCGGTTCCCGGTTCTTATCGGTTCTAAAAAAAACGGATTTATTACGTTTTTTTCCAATACCCGTGACACGGTTAGGAACCGATAAGGGTGTCTTGCCTGGCACTGCCGTTAAAAGGGCAAGTTTTTGGTTAGGCTGGCATTTTGTCTGAGAAACCCAAAAGAAAAACCGGGCCCACTGGGTTTCAACACTGTGATGTTTGTGGGGAAGTCTTTGCCAAGGCTGACCCACACACCACATGTTTATTGTCTGGGTTTGACCACCTCAGTCAGACTGCCAGGTATGTAAGAATTTCCTGCAGCCACCCTGGAAAAAGATTGGGCAGGCTCAGGGGCGAGAGGCCAAAAGTCCGCTGACCCGGATGGCCAGCCGGTTCGGTGCCAACCGAACCAGAGGAAGTGCCCTCTGACCAGGGCCAGACTTCCTCGGGCAAAAAAAGCTGGTTCTGAGGAACCAATTCCAGTAAAGAAAACAAGAAAATCAGCAGGTTTGAGTCAAAATTCCTTCTCCAACTGCTGCAGAGATAACAAAAGCCATACAAATTGTCCAGTCACTGTCTCAGGGTCCGTCCAAACCACCACTATCTGGTAAAAGGTCGGTTCGTCCGGTCCCAGTGGTTCAGTATTATGATATTGAGGAATTTTATGAACCAGAGGAGGGGGAGGAGGATTATGAACAGTATGAATGTGGCTGGGAAGGTCTGTGTGTGCCCATTGAACCGGACATCTCCCCAGACAGACCTTTAGAATCTCCACCTATGCTGTCTGAGTCCCCATCTCATTTTATGTTTTATAAAAAAGTTTGCTGAAACCCTCCAGCTTCCTTTAGAAGAGGCTGTGGATGAGCAAGAGGAGCCTGATTTTGTAGAAATGATGGATATTCCAGAGTCTAGGAGATTGTCTGTTCCTTTACATAAGTCTTTTAGGAAACAAACAATTAAAATTTTAAAAGCTCCTAATTCTGTGCCTCCTGTAGATAAAAAGATGGACAGAAGGTATACATTGTCAGGCCCTGATACAGAATTCCTTTCTCAGCAATGCAGTCATGTTGGGGTAGTTCAGGCTGCTGCCTGTGATAAAGCTAATATTCCCTTGGCCTCACATCCTCCTGACAAGGATTCCAGGAAGATTGATGCCATGGCAAAAAAACAGTATATGGCAGTCTCTCTGGGACTCAGGCAAGCAAATTATATGGCTTATGTGAGCTAGGTATCAGAAATCTAGATGGGATACTGTTATGCAATTGGCCAGCTGGCTAGTGAACTAGAACAGGTGGCTGCTGATAACATTAAGCCTCTAAGGTTCAGTTTCATGCTGCTATGGATGTTAATGATGTTTCCTCTAGGGTCATGGCCACATCTGCAGCTTTTAAATAAGTTAGCCTGGCTCAGGTGTACTAGTTTGTCACAGGATACCCAGACTAAGGCTATGGATTTTCCTGTGGTGGGAAATTCTCTGTTTGGAGAGCAGACAGAGAATTACATGAAGAAGATGGATGAATATGGGACTACTTACAAGAGTGCCCAGGCTAAGGAGCGACAAGCCACTCCTCAAAGGCATGCCCCAGGCAGGCCTTTTCACAGGCCTTTCTACCAGACTCAGGCCTCCTCTGCCTTTGCTCAGAGGGCTTCTTCAGAGCAGGGCAGGCGAGGGAGGTGCAGACTGCTCCCACCCCCAGCCTAAACTCCTGGAAACAGGCACCTGATGGGGTGCCCAGGGCCATTCTCCTGTACCAGTGGGGGCAGGCTGGCTTACTTCAGTCAGAATTGAGCTTCTTTAACCTCAGACAAGTGGGTTCTGGAAGTAGTAAGCCAGGGTCTGGTTCTCAGCTTCAAAAGTTTCCCAAGTTGAGAAGCAGACTTTTTCTATCTGCAAGTGCTTCAGAGACCCTCGCTCTGGAAACAGAGGTCTCATCCCTGTTGGCTCTCAGAGCAGTAGAAAGGGTTCCTCCCCTGCATCAGGGCAGGGGTCTGTATTCCAGATACTTTCTTACCCCAAAAAAGACAGGAGAATGGCGTCCCATTTTAGATCTCAGATATCTGAACAAGCATCTTTTGAAACCAAAGTTCAAAATGGTAACTCTGGCAATGATTTTACCTTCCAGGCCAGGGACTGGCTAGCCTCCCTGGACCTCAAGGATGCCTATTTCCATGTCTAATCAGAAGATCCCATCAAAGTACCTCAGATTCGAGACTGCCCTCAGGTCATTACCAGTTCAGAGCAATGCCCTTGGCCTTACCTCTGCTCAAGGGTATTCACAAAGTGCTCTAGCAGTGGCAGTGGCCCATTAAGGAGGCAGAGGATTGCTGTTTTCCCTATCTAGACGACTGGCTCATTGTAGGTCAGTCCCCAGAACAGGCAAAATCTCACCTGCAGGTCACCCAGCAGCTTCTCACCTCCCTGGGTTTTCTGCTAAACCTACCAAAGTCTGTTCTGGAACCAGTCCAGGCAAAGCTAGCCAGAGCCTTTCTTCCCCAGAAAGGGTAAGGAATTTAGTGGCTCTGGCCTCTTCCTTCACTCTGCAGGTCTCGACCAGCAAGACACTTTCTGCAGCTCCTGGGGCACATGGCTGCATCCACAGCTGTTGTGCAGGAGCCAGATTTCAGATGAGACATTCAGTTTCACTTGAGAACCTTTTGGACTCAGAGAAGAGACCCTTTCAAGTTGGTCCCAGTGACTGAACCTTGATCCTAGCTCTCCAGTGGTGGCAGGATCAGAGCAATTTAAGCGAGGGGTCCCTTCATTTCCCCTTCTCACGACTTGACTCTCACTACAGATGCTTCCCTTCTGGGTTGGGGAGCCCACTGGCGACCTTTCCACTCAGGAGTTTGGTCCCAGGAATCTCTGCTCCACATCAATTTGCTGGAACTCAGAGCGGTCTTTTTAGCTCTTCAAGCTTTTCTGCATCTGTCCACGACAAGGTGATACAAGTCAGAACAGACAACACCACAACAATGTGGTACATCAACAAACAGGGGGCACTCGGTCTTGGCCTTGTGCATCGAGGCAATGAAGTTGTGGTCTCTGGCCTATTCCTGAACACTTCCCTCATAGCAGTTCATCTTCAGGGAAGGACAATGTCTAGCGGATGCCCTCAGCAGGAGTTCTCGAGGGCCATCACGAATGGTCCCTGGATCCTCAAGTGCTGGGGATAGTTTTTTGCCAGGTGGGGCATCCCTCAGATAGATCTTTTGCAGCCCCAGACAATCACAAACTTCCTCTGTTCTGTTGCAGGCCTCCAGTGCTGGGCTCAGTTCCCCTGGATGCCTTCTTCTGGATTGGGAGGAAGTTCCTCTATGCTTTCCCCCCTTTCCTCTCCTATTCAAAGTACTAGTCAAAATCAGATCTCAACCTTGCAGGGTGATTCTGATTGCCCGGATTGAGCCAGGCAGCCCTGGTACCCACTCCTTCTGTCTCTGACAGTCCATCTTCCCTGTGCCTCCCAGGAATCACAATCTGTTGACTTGTGCCCAGGGAAGGTTTAGTATCCGGACCTCAAATCCCTCAACCTCAAGGCCTGGCTCTTGAGGAGTTAGAGAGTTGCTGATTTACACCTCTCTCAGGGTGTTCTTGAGATCCTAAAGGCTTCCAGAAAGCCTTCCACTAGGTCTACTTATAGTTCTAAATGGAAAAGGTTTTCCATTTGGTGTGCTAGGAAAAATATTTCCCAGAATCTGCTGAATTGCCCTTTTTGTTAGATTACATGGTACATCTTAATTCCTTGGGTCTCAGACCAGCTACCCTGAGAGTTCATTTGGCAGCTGTGTCTGCTTTTGTGTCAACAGGAAAGTCATCCCTCTTTCCTCCATCCTGTGTTTTCCAAGTTTTTTAAGGTTACTCCATACTAATCCTCCCTTTCGGGAACTGGCCCTGCTTGGGACCTTAATGTTTGCATTGCCCAGTTAATGCAACCCCTTTTGAACCTCTGTCTTCTGCAGAGCTTAAGTACCTAACTTGGAAAACTGTTTTCTAGGGAATATCACTTCTGCCAGGCAGCATAAGTGGTGCAAGCCTTGTCAGTGGAGACTGACTGTTTCTTTCCTCAGGGATAAGGTAGTCCTTAGGACTAATAGGAAGTTTTAGTCTCAGGTGGTTTCAGATTTCCATCTTAATCAATCTATCTCCCTTCCAGTATTTTTCACTGATCACTCCTCTTGGTGAGAGAGGTTGCACAACCTGGATGTTAAGAGAGCTCTTAGTTATTATATAGGCGTACCAAAGGTCACAGGTTGAATCCTCCAACTTTTCCTTACCTATGGTGAAGTTGGGAAAGGCAAACCTGCCACTAAGAGATCAGTAGCCAGGTGGATTGTCTCTTGTATCCAATTTTGTTATCAGAAAGTGGGCAGAGCCCCCCGGTTTGAGGGCTCATTCTACCAGGGTACCAGCGTCTCTAGCTGCTGCCAGAGATATCCCTTTATTAGAGATTTGCCAGGCTGCTACTTGGAAAGCGGTACACACATTTACCAAGCATTACTCCCTGGATGTCCAGGCCAGGAGAGATGCTCGGTTTAGCACAACTGTTCTTCAGAGCCTATTCCTAAGTAGGTTCTGCCCTCCTCCATGGAGGTACTGCTGTGTATTCTGCTAATGTCTATAATATAGCAAGACTTCCATGTTTGAAGAAAAAATTACTCACCTTAGTAATGTTGTTTCTTCTAATGGAGTTACTATAGACACCTCCCAACCTGCCCCTCTCAGAACCTCTACTTGGTGGAAAAGGGCAACTTAGTGTGTGGCACTACTTATGTCCTGTTAGGATTTTGCCTGTGGGACTTTGGGGTTGTGTATGTATGCTGTGTGTGTTTTATTACACTTATGTTCCATTTTCATATTATTAGAATGGTGTTAGTATTTCTGGTCCCCTGACTTGAGTCTTGGGTGTTGGGACCATCAATGGTTGTTATTATTTAGGTAGCCATTTGGCTAGTGTAGGTTACAGCTTCCACACAGACCTTAGTGAGTTTGGCTCGTAAAGATCTGACTGTTCAAGTTTGAAAGGACACAGATAGAGCTGCTCTCGTGCCAAAATTCTATTTTGGAATGGTTTTAACCATTTCTCTCCGGGGCAGTTCTAGAGCTGGAACAAACTGCTAATGTCTATAATATAGCAAGACTCCCTAAGGTGAGTAATTTTTTCTTCTAGGGCAATTGTAGTGGTGTTGGATGGGATCAGAACGAGAGAACTTTGTTCTTTCTTTGGCTAGACAGAAGCGGACACTTTTTTCGATGGGGAGAAAGTGAATTTGTATCCGGACCAGAGTTTTGCAACAAGGCAGAAGAAAAAGCGTTACGATGGCGTGCGCGCTATGTTGAGAGGAGCAGGGGTGCCGCATAGCATGATTTTCTAGGCTCGCTTAAGAATAGCCCATCAAGGGAAAATTTACATTTTTTCTGACCCTTGGGAGGCTTTGAAATGGACCCAGAAACATGTCCCTTCCAGCCGTCTGGAGTAAAGCGAGCAGTGCCAATCGGAAGAAGAGGACGAGGTCGAAGGTGCAACCTGAAAAAGGACATGTATGCTCAGAGAAAACACGTATCTAGACCTGTTGAGCTTTACTTTCAGAGGACTATATAGTGTGGGACTATATTTTTTAAAGTTAGTCGCATGAAAACTAATAATGTGCATTATTTCTGTTTGCTTAAATGGTCCCTAAAGTTTTCTTAAATCTACCACATAGGTTGGTACAAGTATGAGAGCTTATTAAAATGATTCTGTCCTTAGTTATTTGCTTGCTAAAATTGTAAAAAGCCTTAATTCTGACTAAAGTTTTATAAGTAGAGCTTAATCCTCTTTAATTTAGTACTGCTGTGGTACTCAATATTTTGGTGAAACATGATCTCTTTCTTTTCAAGAAGACAAGCAGTGGTTACCTATATAGCCTTAAGGTTAAGTAATTATATTGGGATAAAATATTCATGCTGCTCATGCGTTTTTCACACAGCAAGAGTTAGATAAAAGTTTGATTATTGTCTTAAATTGGCCTAAATGGGATACCCCTATATGATGTATCTTAATGATGTAGTACGGAATTATTTTAAATGCGTGTATTAAGAGGGGTGGCGTCCTCAGTGGAACACAATGATAACTTGTATGTTCTTTATCCGGAATATATACGTATATATAATATTGATAAACTCAATAAATATAAAGTATAATAAAAAAAAAACTTCCACATGCCTGTAAACACTAATGCCTGTGCTTCACGTGTCCTGGCCGATGCAGTGGCATTGAGGTGGTTTACCTGGCCAAGGGCTTTCATCCCTAACCAGGACACTAGGGCTAAAGCCATTGATTTCCCCTTTGAGGGAAATTCTTTACTTGACAGAACAAAGCCGTATGTACATGAAAAAAGTGGATAAATACAAGTACATTTTTAAGAGCAGCACTAAGAAAGAAACATTATTGAAGAGGAGGCAGGGGCAGGAGTTATTGTTTAAGACCCTCCGCTGCCTGTGAGTACCAACCTCGGAGGTTACTACAGATGCAGGAGGGACTCCACGTGTGCTGCAGCACCAGCCCCTAATGCCACAACCAAAAAAACACCCTGACCATTCAGCCCAGGTTGCCAATCAACCATTGCCAGTGGGGAGAAGGCTGACCCACTAATTCTAGGTATAGGTAAAAATTACTATGGACAAAAGTGGATCCTGGAAGTGGTGGGTTAGGGATTCAATCAATCAATTAATCAAATCTTTATTTATTCAGGCGAACATCATTGAGCAAGGCTCATTTACAAGATGGACCTGATAAGGTCACGGTTCAATAGTTGATACACAGCAAATACATCATACGCTTTATATGACAGTTATACATACAGAGAAAAATAATGTTTAAACACAATGATGTACAGTGAATTCACATGTTAAAACTCGATTAAAGGAAGGTTAAGCTAATATCTACAGTACATACGTATCCCAATGGGGACCATGACAGTTGCACAACATAATGAATACTAGGATGGTGATGGTATTATTGGGTGCCATAAGCTGGGGGTGTCTGACTGGAAGGAATATGCCATATATGATTGGAAGCCAGATTTGTAGGATGACTATTCTAGCTCTGGCGGTAGCAACTGCATTTCTCTGTGAAGAAGGCTGTACAATGCTGTTTAAGGGCATAAATGGAATGATAATGGACAGTTTTAGAGATTTTGTAGGGTGTTCCATGCTATAGCTAGAGAATAGCTGATTGCTGCCCTCCCTAGTCTGGTGCTGACTTTGGGCAATTTGAGCAGGATGATATTGTTGCTTCTTAGGGCATAGGAGCTAGGAGTGGTCTGGTTGAAGCAGTCCAGGATATAGTTTGGAAGTTTTTGTGATAAAGCTCTGTAAATCCATAGAGCTGCATTTCTGCTCCTCCTGGTATGAAGGGAAACCCATCCAACTGCGTCATAAAGAGAGCAATGGTGGGTATTATATGGCAGATCTGTAATGAACCTTATTGCTCTATGATATAACTTGTGAAGGTAGGAGATGGGGCAGTGACTATAAAGGAAGTCTGCATAGTCAATAACTGATAGAAAGATGGCCTGGACTAACCTCATCTTTGAGTCTCTGTTAAGGAAGGGTTTTAATCTATAGAGGAGGCCAAGCCTTTGGCGAAGCTTTTTTAACAGTTGTTCTAGAATAGATGATGAGTGAAGTCGAGTCTGTTGTCAATCCACACACCTAGGTATTTGAAGTTTTCAACATACTCCAGATTTTCTCCAAGTATAGTGCATAGCTGAGGGAGAGTGACTGAAGAGGATGTGCTGGTGGAGTTTTGAGTTGTGAACATCATTGCTTTAGTTTTCTTTGCATTTAGCAGAAGCTTTTCTCGAGTAGCTGATGTTGTAACAAGGAGAATTCTGTTTGTAGGATGTCATGTGAGCAACTGTGGCGAAGGTTGCTGACATACAAGAACAGTGTCATCAACAAAGAGGTGTACTGAGGACTTGGTAAGGGTTGAATCAATGTTATTTATATAAATGGCAAAAAGGATAGGACCCAGAATAGAGCCTTGGGGGGGGGGGAGACTCTTGACAGTGGTCTTAATGGGGGTAGGTCACCTTCAGCTTTTACCTGCTGTGACCTACCGGAGAGGTAGCATCTGAACCACTTAAGGGATGGTGGATCTAGGCCAAGGGAGTGCAGGGATGAGAGTAGCAGCTCATGGTCCACAGTATCGAATGCTTTGCTCAGGTCCAGGAATACTGCACAGACATTCTTTTATCCAATTCAGTTTGCCAGTCATTTGTGACCTTGGCTAATGCAGTGATAGTGCTATGTTTGGCCCTGAATCCAGATTGAGCTGGATTTAATAGGTTAGCATTGTCAAGATATTCCCTTAGCTGATTACTCACTAATTTTCCAGTATCTTGATAGCACAGGTAGAATGGAAATGGGCCTGTAGTTATTAAGATCCATAGGGTCCCCTGATTTTAGAAGGGGACTACTTGGGCTGTCTTCCACAGTGTGGGAATAGAGCCAGAGTTTAGGAAAGGTTAAAGAGGTGTGTTAGGGGGACTGCAAGTACATGGCACGCAATCTTTAGAAAGAAGGGGTCCAGAAAGTCTGCTCCTGCACTTTTTTTGGTATCCAGATGCCATAATAGATCCTCAACTTGTTTCAACAGTATAGGTTTGAAGCTAAAGGAAGTCAACTCTTTGATCACCAATGTAATGGGAGCTTAATTGGTCCCTCAGCAGGTTAGCTGGGGAGGTGTCAAAGGCAAGGCCAGCCGTTGTGAAGTGGTTGTTGAATGCGTCCAGGATTTCCATTTTGCCAGTGATAGGGCCATTGTCCCTGCAGTTCAAAAAGAACAAAGTAGCCATGCTAATATACCAACATAAATAATTCTACTGGAACAGGAAATAAATTACTGAAGGCAAGACCCATGTTCGAGTTACTCCCTGACCCACAAGAAAAATTGGGAATGGCAAGCTATTTTAGACTTAAGACACCTGAACAAACCTGTCAAAAGAGAAGTTCATGACGGTCACACTGAGCCCAATTATTCAAACACCAGGAATCTATCACTGATGCTTTACAACAAGCATTATCCTGCCAGAGTGTGATGCCTTGGAGGTAGAACTTAATCCCAGTTTTAGAACTTGGAATACAAGTTCAAACTCTACAGTGTGGCCACGCTCCCCCTAGTGTTCTAATGTCAGATTTGTTTCTCCACCAGAAGAGAGCAGTCGCTGTAAAATACAGTTCCAGCATTCTAATGTTCAGTTTCTTACTTTAAATGTTTTTTTTAAGCTGATGCACCCTGTATCAAATATTTGAAATAACAATTCAAACAACATGAAGTCTTGCTGTATTCTGACAATCTGCAGTTAGCCTCAGCACTTGAACTGCCCCAGAGAGGAAAGTGTTCACTGTATGCCAAAGCATAGAATGTTGAGCTCGAGCTTGGTTTTCAAATCTCTGTCCCTGGTACACTTCAGTGTAACTGCCAGATTCTTTACTCCGCCGTACTGTGAAGACGTTCCGGAGAGTTTCTCCTTGCTGCTTCGGTTCGGTACAGTAAATCACACCCAATGTATTTCTCTTCGGTCATCAGATCTCTGTCCACTGTACAGTATAGTGTTTAGTGGTAGAGAGTGGTAGTTTGTGGTGGTTTTTTTTGGAGAAAATACATTTTGTTTCCTCTGTTTTGTTCCGTTCGGTCCGATTCGGAACCAACTTGATCATTGATTGTTGTTTATTTTATACTTTGCTGTGGTATCGGGTATCTTTCAGCCTAAAAAAAAAAAAACAAAAAAAAAAACAGTTTTTATTCCATTTTTTGTTTTCCACGACCGTTGAACCGATTAGTGGCTGAAAGATTTGGTTGTTGCCTGGCTTGAATGCTTTTAAGGGTAACTTAATAGTTGTGGCTATTTCTGAGAAAGCCAAAAAGAAAACCGGTCCCACTGGGTTTCAGCACTGCACCGAGTGTGGGGAGGCTTTTGCTAAAGCTGATCCCCACCTCGTCTGTGTTTGTTGTCTGGGGTTTGACCACCTCGATACAGACTGCCAAATATGTAAGAATTTGCCCAAGTCCACGCTAGAAAAGAGACTAGCTACACTTAAGGAAAGGAAGGCTGAAAAATCCGCTGAACCAGATGGCCAGCCCGTTCAAGTCAAACCCGGAAGTGCCTGCTGACATGGGCGATACTTCCTTGGACAAAAAAAGTCAGATTCAAGAAATCTGGTTCTGCAAAGCGTAGGAAGAAGTCGGCGGTTCAGATCCCAACCGCTGAGGAGATTGTGAGGTGATTAGTCTAGTTCAGTCACTTACACCTACTCCACTGAACCGACTGTTCTGAAAAGATGGTCAGTTCAGTCCTGTCAGAATAGGATTCGGAGACTTTCTATGGGGTTGCTTGGGAAGGAGATCCAGAATATGACGGTGGTGGTGGTGGTGGTGGTGGTGGTGGTGGTGGTGGTGGCGAGATGACGACTTTGGTGGCTACCTAGATGAGCCAGTAGAGCCTGACATCTCCCCAGACAGGCCTGTCAATATTTCTCCTCCCAGATTCAGAATCCCCCTCACACTTTATTTTATAAAACGTGTCAGAAACTCTCCAGCTCCCAACGGTGGTAGCCTCGGATGTGAGGATGAAGAGACTGACTTTGTGGAGATGATGGATGTCCCAGAGTCAGACTGTCCAGTCCTCTCATAAGTCTTTGGGAAACAGACTCTGAAAATTTTACAGGTCCTACTTCCATACCTCCTGTGGATAAATAGATGGACAGGAGGTATATGCTATTGGGCTCATGAACAGAATTCTTCTATAACCATTGCAGCCATGTTGGGGTAGTGCAGGCTGCAGCCTTTGACAAGGCTAACATACCCTTGGCTTCACAACCCCAGATAAGGATTCTAGGAAAGTGGATGCCTTGACTAAAAACAGTACTTAGCATCCTCTTTGGGACTCGCAGGCCTCTTATATGGCCCATGTGGCTAGGTACCAGAAGTCAAGGTGGGATACAATTCTGAGTTGGCCAAGAATGCCCCTCCCAGCTAGCCGAGGAGCTGGAGCTGGAGCAGGTGGCTGCAGATGGCATCTAAGCATCTCAAATTCTGTTCCATGCTGCTGTAGACTTGAATTATGTGTCTTCGAGTCCTTGGCGATCTGTCTCCCTAAGGAGGTCCGCCTGGCTCAGATGTACTAGCCTCTCACAGGATACCCAGGCTAAAGCTATGGATTTTCCTGTCACTCAGAACTCTGGGAGCAAACAGAAGAGTACATGAGAAAATGGATGCATAGGACCACATACAAGAGTGCAGTGGCCAAGGAAAGGCAGGCCACTCCAAAAGCAGCAGCCTAGGGCTGGCATGGGCAGGCCTTTTCACTGGCCTTTCTACCAGGCTCAGGCTTCCTCTACTTTTCAGCAGAGGGGGTTCTTTAGAGGGAGAGGGAGGATGAGCAGGGCTGCATCCACCCCTCAAGCTAGGACCCCTGCCAAAAAGACACCTTGATGTGTCAGACCAGGTCATCTCCATATTTCCAGTGGGGGCCAGGCTGGCTTACTACTTCCAGAGGTGAAAGTCTGTAACAGGCAAATGGGTCCTGGAGGTGGTAAGCCAAGGACTTGCTCTCCATTTCAACAAATTCTCTAAAGTAAGTCAAGGTCCTTCAAGCCTTTCTACCACAAACAGCTGCTGTAGAGGCAGAGGTTTTGCCTTGCTGCTCCTAAAAGCAGTGGAGCGTGTGCCTCTAGTACACAGGGCAAAGGATTGTACTCAGTGTACTCATACCCCAAAAAGGACTGGCAACCCATCCTAGACCTAAGATATCTGAACAAACATCTTTAAAACCGGAGTTCAAGATGGTGACTTGGGAATCATTTTTCCTTTCTGAGACCAGGAGACGGGCTAGCTTCTCTGAATCTCAAAGTTGCCTATTTTCACATCCCTATCAGATGCTCCCACAGAAGTACCTCAGGTTCTGAGTTGCCCTCAGGTCATTATCAGTTCAGAGCAATGCCCTTTGGCCTGACTTCAGCTCCCGAGTCTTTACAAAGTGCCTAGCAGTAGTAGTGGCTTTTCTCAGAAGACGAGATGTTTCTGTATTTCCCTTTCTGGACAGTTAGCTCACTGTAGGCCAGTCCTCAGACCAAGTCAAGTCAGCTCTGGCTGTTACCCTGAGGCTTCTGGGTTCTCTAGGATTTATCGTCCGTGCTGGAACCGGTTCAGCTACTCGCCTTCATAGGGGTAGAGCTGGCTACCATTCAGGCAAAAGCCTTCCTACCTCTTTCAAGTGTGAAGGCTCTTACAGACCTGGCGGCCCCTTTCAAACCTCGAGTGTCTCGACCAGCCAGGCATTTTCTTCAGCTTCTAGGCCACGTGGCAGCTTTCATTTCAGTGGTCCAAGGTGCCAGGTTCCAAATGAGGGACATTCAGTTTCACCTCAGGTCCTTTTGGTCCCAAAGAAGGGATCCACTCACCGAATTGATTCCAGTGACTTGGACTGTTGCCCAGGCTCTCCAGTGGTAGTTGGACAAGGAAAACCTCAGACAGGGAGTTCCCTTCCTTCCTTCCCCAGGTCTCTTTAGTTGTTCTCACAACAGATGCATTCCTCCTGGGGTGGTGGGAGCTCATTTGGGGACCCTCCCTGCACAGGGCACTTGGTCTCAGCAGGAGTCTCTTCTCCACCTCAATCTCCTGGAACTCAGGGCTGTGCTTCTGGTCCTTCAAGCATTCTCTGCCTCAGTTCATGCCCTCTCTGCTTTCTTCATCTCTTTTCCTTCCTACCAACTCCCACATGGTCTGCAATACCTCCATACCTCTCCCGTGGCCTTTCCCACTAGTACATCCTTTCCCGCATCTTTTCACCCCATCGCTATCTGTTCTACTGTTCAAACAACATGAAGTCTTGCTATATTATGACACATGCAGTGAGTCCCAACCTTCTAACTGTTCGGGATGAAAGTTAACTTTCCATGCCAGGCATGGAACGCTGAGCTCGAGCTCAGTTGAAACTCTGTCTGTTGTTCTTCAAACTCAAACCATCAGATTCTTTACTCTGCCTCACTGAACAGTCGCTCGGAGATTTCTCCTTCTGCTCGGTTCATTTTGTCGGTTAAAGTATAAAAGTTCGTTTTTTAACTGAAATTAAACCGCAACCGTCGGTTCAAGCTCTGTCTGTGGTATTGTAAGTACTAGATGGGTTTTACATTTTATTTCTGTGTGGAACTTGTAAACATTTTCATCGGTTCGGTTTGAACCGATCAAGTTACTTCTATTACATTACAGTCTTTTAGAAGTGCGGTTCCCGGTTCTTATCGGTTCTAAAAAAAAAAAAAAAAAAAAAAATTTATGTTTTTTTCCACGACCCATGACACGGTTGGGAACCGATAAGGGAGTCTTGCTTGGCAGGTTGCTGTAAACGGGCAAGTTTTTGGTTATGCTGGCACTATGTCTGAGAAACCCAAAAGAAAAACTGGGCCCACTGGGTTTCAGCACTGTGTTGTATGTGGGGAAGCCTTTGCCAAGGCTGACCCCCACACCACATGTGTTTGTCTTGGGTTTGACCACCTCAATTCAGACTGCCAGATTTGCAAGGGTTTTCCTGCAGCTACCCTGGATAAGAGAGTTGGTAGACTCAGGGACCGGGAGGCCAAAAAGTCTGCTGACCCGGATGGCCAGCCGCGTTCGGTTTCAACTGAACCGGAGGGAGTGCCCTCTGACCAGGGCGATACTTCCTCGGGCAAAAGGAGAGACGACTCTGAGGAGTCGGTTCCAACAAAGAAATCTAGAAAATCAGCTGGTGTGGAGTCAAAACTTCCCTCTCCCACCGCTGAAGAAATGGCTAAAGCAATAAAAATTGTTCAGTCACTCTCCCCGGTTCCGACCGAACCGGCATCATCAGGTGAGCGCTCGGTTCGGTCGGTTCCTTTGGTTCAAGAGTATTATTTAGAGGAATTTTATGAACCAGAGGAGGGGGAAGAGGAGTATGAGGAGCGTGAATATGGTTTTGAAAGTTTGGCTGTGCCCATTGAACCGGACATCTCTCCAGACAGACCTTCAGGAGTGTCTCCCCCTAGGCTTTCTGAGTCCCCTTCTCATTTCATGTTTTATAAAAAAGTGGCTGAAACCCTCCAGCTCCCTATGGAGGAAGCTGTGGATGATCAGGAAGAGCCTGATTTTGTAGAAATGATGGATATCCCAGAGTCTAGGAGACTGTCTATTCCTCTGCATAAATCTTTTTGGAAACAGACAGTAAAGATTTTAAAAGCTCCTCACACCATACCTCCTGTTGATAAAAGAATGGACAAAAGGTATGCATTATCAGGCTCTGATCACGGAGTTCCTTACACAACAATGCAGCCACGGGGGTTGCAGGCTGCAGCCTGTGACAAGGCAAATGTTCCTTAGCCTCTCACCCCCTGACAAGGACTCCAGAAAGATAGATGCCATGGCAAAGAAACAGTACATGGCAGCTTCCTTGAGGACTCAGACAGGCTAATTATATGGCTTATGTTGCTAGATATCAAAAATCCAGATGGGATACGGTTTTAGCTCCTAGCAAAGCAGGTTCCTAGCCAGCTGGCAAAAGAGCTGGAGCAGGTGGCGCTGATGGTATTGAGGCATCCAAGGTGCAATTCCATGCTGCAGTGGACTCTATTGATGTATCATCCAGAGTCATGGCTACATCTGTGGCTCTCCTCAAGAATGGCTTGGCTCAGATGTACTAGCCTGTCGAGGATACCCAGACTAAGGCCATGGATTTCCCTGTTGTGGGCAACTCTCTGTTTGGGGAGCAAACAGAGAATTACATGAAGAAAATGGATGAATATAGGACCACCTATAGGAGTGCACAGGCCAAGGAAAGGCAAGTCACTCCCCAAAGGCAGCCTCCCAGGGGCAGGGGTATGCATTTTCATAGGCCTTTTTACCAAGCCCAGGCTTCATCTTCAGCTTTTGCACAGAAGGGGTTCTTTAGAGGGAGAGGCAGACTGGGTGCAGGCAGGCCTGCTTCCACCCCTCAGCCTAAAGCCCCTGCCAAACAGGCACCCTGATGGGGCGCCCAGGGCCGATTCTCCACTACCTGTAGGGGGCAGGCTGGCTTACTTTGTCCAGGACTGGGAGTCTCTAACGTCAGACAAGTGGGTCCTGGAAGTAGTAAGCCAGGGACTGGTTCTCAGCTTCAAAAAATTTCCAAAGATGAGAATCAGATCCTTTCCACCTGCAAATCCTTCAGAGGCTCTTGCCCTGGAGGCAGAAGTCTCTACCCTCCTGGCTCTCGGAGCTGTGGAAAGGGTTCCACCCCTACACCAAGGCAAAGGGTTGTACTCCAGCTACTTCCTTACCCCAAAAAAGACAGGAGAATGGCGGCCCATCCTGGATCTCAGGTATCTAAACAAGCACCTTTTAAAACCAAAATTCAAAATGGTGACTCTGGGAATTATTTTACCCTCTTTAAGGCCAGGGGACTGGCTAGTGTCCCTGGACCTCAAGGATGCCTATTTTCATCAGAAGCTCCCATCGAAAATACCTCAGATTCGAACTGCCCTCAGGTCATTACCAGTTCAGAGCAATGCCCTTCGGCCTTACATCTGCCCCAAGGGTATTCACAAAATGCCTGGCAGTAGCAGTTGCCCACTTAAGAAGGCAAAAAATTACCATCTTTCCTTACTTGGACAACTGGCTCATAGTAGGCCAGTCCCCAGACCAAGTCAGGTTACACCTTCAAGTAACTCAGCAACTGCTAACTTCTCTAGGTTTCCTTCTCAATCTTCCAAAGTCAGTCCTAGAGCCTGTCCAGCTTCACTTCATAGGTTCAGAACTGAACACAAAAGAAGCCAAGCCTTCCTTCCTCTGGAAAGGCAAATACCCTGATTTCTCTGGCTTCCTCTCCTTCACCCTGCAGGTCTCTCGACCAGCAAGGCACTTTCTACAGCTCCTGGGACACATGGCTGCGACAGCAGTAGTGCAGGAGCCAGATTTCAGATGAGGACATCCAGTTCGATTTTAGAGCCTTTTGGTCTCAAAGAAAGGACCCTCTAACCAAATTAATTCCAGTGACTCGAACCCTGATCCAGGCCCTTCAGTGGTGGCAGGACCAGGGCAATTTGAGACAGGGGGTCCCCTTTACCCCTCAGTCTCACTCCTTAATCCTTACTACAGATGCATCCCTATTGGGGTGGGGAGCTCACATGGGCGACCTCACCACCCAGGGATTGTGGTCCCCTCAGGAATCTCTGCTCCAAATCAATCTGTTGGAACTCAGAGCAGTTTTTCTAGCACTTCAAGCTTTTTCCGAATCTTTTCAGAACAAGGTTATTCAAGTCAGAACAGACAATACCACAACAATGTGGTACATCAACAAGCAAAGGGGCACTCTGTCTACGGACTTGTGCACCGAAGCAATGAAGTTGTGGTCTCTGGCTTACTCCCTGAACACCTCCCTTGTAGCAGTTCACCTCCCAGGCAAGGACAATGTCCTGGCAGATGCTCTCAGCAGGATTTCCCAAGGCCATCACGAATGGGCTCTGGATCCCCTAGTTCTGGAGGTGGTATTTGCCAGATGGGGCACACCCCAGATAGATCGTTTTGCAGCCCCAGACAATCATCAACTTCCCCTTTTTTGTTGCAGGCCCCCAGTGTTGGGCTCGGTCCCCCTGGATGCCTTCCTTCTCAGTTGGGAAGGGAAGTTTCTCTATGCCTTTCCACCCTTCCCTCTCCTGTTCAAAGTGCTAGTAAAAATCAGGTCTCAATCCTGCAAGCTGATTCTGATTGCTCCAGACAGCCCTGGTACCCACTCCTTATGTCCTTAGCAGTCCACCTTCCCCTGTGTCTTCCCAGGAATCACAATCTGTTATCCTGTGCTCAGGGGAGGGTTTGGTACCCGAACCTCAACTCTCTCAATCTCAAGGCCTGACTCTTGAAGAGTTAGTTTGCTGACCTACACCTTTCCCAAGGTGTATTGGATAATCTTCCCTTGTCAATCTTCACCATTCATTACTTACTGGTGTAAGCCGGAGGCGCGCATCGCCACGGGACTTTTTTTTTTTAAAGTTTGCACTAACAGCACCGCCCTCGAAGTGACGTCTGCGTGAGGGGCGGCCTAGTGGCAACCGACTCTCTTCCAACTCTCGGTTCTGTTTCTCCCAATCGTCGAGGCAGCACCTGTTTCAGGAGCAAGTTTTTTTCTTACCCGCTAGTACCGACTCCTGTTTTCCTTCGCTTCAGACGCCATTCAGTAAGACTGTTCTTTTTCTATCTATCACGGCGTCGAATTGTGTTTCCTACTAGTGTTTTATCCTTATTAATCCAAGGTGATGTCCGCCCGAGCTTGCCGCTGGCACCCGGCCGTGCCCCTATGCGCCGGTGCCCTGTGGCCGCACTGCCCCGGACTGGCATGACGCTTTGCCTTCGCTGCCTGGGACCCAACCATGACATGGATTAAATCGACACCTGTTTCTCGATGGACCGCCGGGTCCTTGAAGTCCAGCGTTCAAGCTCGGCAAAGCCCTCGCCGACCTTGAGGCGACGTACGCTCAAAGGGATTCTCAGGTAAGGTCTCTAGGCCCTTCCCGGTCCCTCCCCGGCCTATACATGTCCGAGGAGGAGGGTCTCCTCATCTTTCTTTCAGGGAGGAGGCCCCTTCTGCGGTGTCGGGGGCGTCGTAGTCCCTCCCGGGGCGTGGCGCGACACCGCCGGGCAGTCACCTCCTCAGAGGTGCAGGCCTCTCGCGTCGAGGCCCGGCTCTGGGCCTGGCGACAGGTGGACCTCGACGCAGCCTTCCGGCGCTGTTTCGGATCCCGGGCGCGTTGGCGGTGCCGCTTGTGACCTCGGCGCCCGATGGTCGTAAGCGGCGCCAGTGGGCCTAATCTCTGCCTCCTCGTAGCGCCCGGGTCGGACACAATGATGTACAGTGAATTCACATGTTAAACTCGATTAAAGGAAGGTTAAGCTAATATACAGTACATACGTATCCCAATGGGGACCATGACAGTTGCACAACATAATGAATACTAGGATGGTGATGGTATTATTGGGTGCCATAAGCTGGGGGTGTCTGACTGGAAGGAATATGCCATATATGATTGGAAGCCAGATTTGTAGGATGACTATTCTAGCTCTGGCGGTAGCAACTGCATTTCTCTGTGAAGAAGGCTGTACAATGCTGTTTAAAGGACGCAAATGGAATGATAATGGACAGTTTTAGAGATTTTTGTAGGGTGTTCCATGCTATAGCTAGAGAATAGCTGATTGCTGCCCTCCCTAGTCTGGTGCTGACTTTGGGCAATTTGAGCAGGATGATATTGTTGCTTCTTAGGGCATAGGAGCTAGGAGTGGTCTGGTTGAAGCAGTCCAGGATATAGTTTGGAAGTTTTTGTGATAAAGCTCTGTAAATCCATAGAGCTGCATTTCTGCTCCTCCTGGTATGAAGGGAAACCCATCCAACTGCGTCATAAAGAGAGCAATGGTGGGTATTATATGGCAGATCTGTAATGAACCTTATTGCTCTATGATATAACTTGTGAAGGTAGGAGATGGGGCAGTGACTATAAAGGAAGTCTGCATAGTCAATAACTGATAGAAAGATGGCCTGACTAACTCTCATCTTTGAGTCTCTGTTAAGGAAGGGTTTTAATCTATAGAGGAGGCCAAGCCTTTGCGTAACTTTTTAACAGTTGTTCTAGAATAGATGATGAGTGAAGTCGAGTCTGTTGTCAATCCACACCTAGGTATTTGAAGTTTTCAACATACTCAGATTTTCTCCAAGTATAGTGCATAGCTGAGGAGAGTGACTGAAGAGGATGTGCTGGTGGAGTTTTGAGTTGTGAACATCATTGCTTTAGTTTTCTTTGCATTTAGCAGAACTTTTCTCGAGTAGCTGATGTTGTAACAAGGAGAATTCTGTTTGTAGGATGTCATGTGAGCAACTGTGGCGAAGGTTGCTGACATACAAGAACAGTGTCATCAACAAAGAGGTGTACTGAGGACTTGGTAAGGAGTTGAATCAATGTTATTTATATAAATGGCAAAAGGATAGGACCAGAATAGAGCCTTGGGGGAGACTCTTGACAGTGGTCTTATGGGGGTAGGTCACCTTCAGCTTTTTACCTGCTGTGACCTACCGGAGAGGTAGCATCTGAACCACTTAAGGGATGGTGGATCTAGGCCAAGGAGTGCAGGGATGAGAGTAGCAGCTCATGGTCCACAGTATCGAATGCTTTGCTCCAGGTCCAGGAATACTGCACAGACATTCTTTTTATCCAATTCGGTTTGCCAGTCATTTGTGACCTTGGCTAATGCAGTGATAGTGCTATGTTTGGCCCTGAATCCAGATTGAGCTGGATTTAATAGGTTAGCATTGTCAAGATATTCCTTAGCTGATTACTCACTAATTTTCCAGTATCTTGGATAGCACAGGTAGAAATGGAAATGGGCCTGTAGTTATTAAGATCCATAGGGTCCCCTGATTTTGAAGGGGGACTACTTGGGCTGTCTTCCACAGTGTGGGAATAGAGCCAGAGTTTAGGGAAAGGTTAAAGAGGTGTGTTAGGGGGACTGCAAGTACATGGCACGCAATCTTTAGAAAGAAGGGGTCCAGAAAGTCTGCTCCTGCACTTTTTTTGGTATCCAGATGCCATAATAGATCCTCAACTTGTTTCAACAGTATAGGTTTGAAGCTAAAGGAAGTCAACTCTTTGATCACCAATGTAATGGGAGCTTAATTGGTCCCTCAGCAGGTTAGCTGGGAGGTGTCAAAGGCAAGGCCAGCTGCTAGAAGTGGTTGTTGAATGCGCCCAGGATTTCATTTTGCCAGTGATAGGGCCATTGTCCCTGCAGTTCAAAAGAACAAAGTAGCCATGCTAATATACCAACATAAATAATTCTACTGGAACAGGAAATAAATTACTGAAGGCAAGACCCATGTTCGAAGTTACTCCCTGACCCACAAGAAAAATTGGGAATGGCAAGCTATTTTAGACTTAAGACACCTGAACAAACCTGTCAAAAGAGAAGTTCATGACGGTCACACTGAGCCCAATTATTCAAACACCAGGAATCTATCACTGATGCTTTACAACAAGCATTATCCTGCCAGAGTGTGATGCCTTGGAGGTAGAACTTAATCCCAGTTTTAGAACTTGGAATACAAGTTCAAACTCTACAGTGTGTCCACGCTCCCCCTAGTGTTCTAATGTCAGATTTGTTTCTCCACCAGAAGAGAGCAGTCGCTGTAAAATACAGTTCCAGCATTCTAATGTTCAGTTTCTTACTTTAAATGTTTTTTAAGCTGATGCACCCTGTATCAAATATTTGAAATAACAATTCAAACAACATGAAGTCTTGCTGTATTCTGACAATCTGCAGTTAGCCTCAGCACTTGAACTGCCCCAGAGAGAAAGTGTTCACTGTATGCCAAAGCATAGAATGTTGAGCTCGAGCTTGGTTTCAAATCTCTGTCCCTGGTACACTTCAGTGTAACTGCCAGATTCTTTACTCCGTCAGATGTGAAGACGCTCCGGAGAGTTTCTCCTTGCTGCTTCGGTTCGGTACAGTAAATCACACCCAATGTATTTCTTCGGTCATCAGATCTCTGTCCACTGTACAGTATAGTGTTTAGTGGTGAGAGTGGTAGTTTGTGGTGGTTTTTTGAGAAATACATTTTGTTTCCTCTGTTTTGTTCCGTTCGGTCCGATTCGGAACCAACTTGATCATTGATTGTTGTTTATTTTATACTTTGCTTGTAGTATCGGTATCTTTCAGCCTAAAAAAAAAAAAAAAAAAAAAACAGTTTTTATTCCATTTTTTGTTTTCCACGACCGTTGAACCGATTGGTGGCTGAAAGATTTGGTTGTTGCCTGGCTTGAATGCTTTTAAGGGTAACTTAATAGTTGTGGCTATTTCTGAGAAAGCCAAAAAGAAAACCGGTCCCACTGGGTTTCAGCACTGCACCGAGTGTGGGGAGGCTTTTGCTAAAGCTGATCCCCACCTCGTCTGTGTTTGTTGTCTGGGGTTTGACCACCTCGATACAGACTGCCAAATATGTAAGAATTTGCCCAAGTCCACGCTAGAAAAGAGACTAGCTACACTTAAGGAAAGGAAGGCTGAAAAATCCGCTGAACCAGATGGCCAGCCCGGTTCAGTCCAAACCCGAGGAAGTGCCTGCTGACATGGGCGATACTTCCTTGGACAAAAGAAAGTCAGATTCAGAGAAATCTGGTTCTGCAAAGCGTAGGAAGAAGTCGGCCGGTTCAGATCCCAACCGCTGAGGAGATTGTGAGAGTGATTAGTCTAGTTCAGTCACTTCACCCTACTCCGACTGAACCGACCGGTTCTGAAAGATGGTCAGTTCCAGTCCTGTCAGAATAGGATTCGGAGACTTTCTATGGGGTTGCTTGGGAAGGAGATCCAGAATATGACGGTGGTGGTGGTGGTGGTGGTGGTGGTGGTGGTGGTGGTGGTGGTGGCGAGACGACGACTTTGGTGGCCTAGATGAGCCAGTAGAGCCTGACATCTCCCCAGACAGGCCTGTCAATATTTCTCCTCCCAGATTCAGAATCCCCCCCTCACACTTTATTTTATAAAAACGTGTCAGAAACTCTCCAGCTCCCAACGGTGGTAGCCTCGGATGAGGATGAAGAGACTGACTTTGTGGAGATGATGGATGTCCCAGAGTCAGACTGTCCAGTCCCCTTCATAAGTCTTTGGGGAAACAGACTCTGAAAATTTTACAGGTCCCCACTTCCATACCTCCTGTGGATAAATAGATGGACAGGAGGTATATGCTGTTGGGCTCATGAACAGAATTCTTCTATAACCATTGCAGCCATGTTGGGGTAGTGCAGGCTGCAGCCTTTGACAAGGCTAACATACCCTTGGCTTCACAACCCCCAGATAAGGATTCTAGGAAAGTGGATGCCTTGACTAAAAAACAGTACTTAGCATCCTCTTTGGGACTCGGCAGGCCTCTTATATGGCCCATGTGGCTAGGTACCAGAAGTCAAGGTGGGATACAATTCTGGAGTTGGCCAAGAATGCCCCTCCCCAGCTAGCCGAGGAGCTGGAGCTGGAGCAGGTGGCTGCAGATGGCATCTAAGCATCTCAAATTCTGTTCCATGCTGCTGTAGACTTGAATTATGTGTCTTCGAGTCATGGCCACGTCTGTCTCCCTAAGGAGGTCCGCCTGGCTCAGATGTACTAGCCTCTCACAGGATACCCAGGCTAAAGCTATGGATTTTCCTGTCACTCAGAACTCTGGGGAGCAAACAGAAGAGTACATGAAGAAAATGGATGCGTATAGGACCACATACAAGAGTGCAGTGGCCAAGGAAAGGCAGGCCACTCCTCAAAAGCAGCAGCCTAGGGCTGGCATGGGCAGGCCTTTTCACTGGCCTTTCTACCAGGCTCAGGCTTCCTCTACTTTTCAGCAGAGGGGGTTCTTTAGAGGGAGAGGGAGGATGAGCAGGGCTGCATCCACCCCTCAAGCTAGGACCCCTGCCAAAAAGACACCTTGATGTGTCAGACCAGGTCATCTCCATATTTCCAGTGGGGGCCAGGCTGGCTTACTACTTCCAGAGGTGAAAGTCTGTAACAGGCAAATGGGTCCTGGAGGTGGTAAGCCAAGGACTTGCTCTCCATTTCAACAAATTCTCTAAAGTAAGTCAAGGTCCTTCAAGCCTTTCTCACCACTGGAAACAGCTGCTGTAGAGGCAGAGGTTTTTGCCTTGCTGCTCCTAAGAGCAGTGGAGCGTGTGCCTCTAGTACACAGGGGCAAAGGATTGTACTCAGTGTACTTCCATACCCCAAAAAGGACTGGCAACCCATCCTAGACCTAAGATATCTGAACAAACATCTTTTAAAACCGGAGTTCAAGATGGTGACTCTGGGAATCATTTTTCCCTTTCTGAGACCAGGAGACGGGCTAGCTTCTCTGAATCTCAAAGTTGCCTATTTTCACATCCCTATCAGATGCTCCCACAGAAAGTACCTCAGGTTCGAGTTGCCCTCAGGTCATTATCAGTTCAGAGCAATGCCCTTTGGCCTGACTTCAGCTCCCCGAGTCTTTACAAAGTGCCTAGCAGTAGTAGTGGCTTTTCTCAGAAGACGAGATGTTTCTGTATTTCCCTTTCTGGACAGTTAGCTCACTGTAGGCCAGTCCTCAGACCAAGTCAAGTCAGCTCTGGCTGTTACCCTGAGGCTTCTGGGTTCTCTAGGATTTATCGTCCGTGCTGGAACCGGTTCAGCTACTCGCCTTCATAGGGGTAGAGCTGGCTACCATTCAGGCAAAAGCCTTCCTACCTCTTTCAAGTGTGAAGGCTCTTACAGACCTGGCGGCCCCTTTCAAACCTCGAGTGTCTCGACCAGCCAGGCATTTTCTTCAGCTTCTAGGCCACGTGGCAGCTTTCATTTCAGTGGTCCAAGGTGCCAGGTTCCAAATGAGGGACATTCAGTTTCACCTCAGGTCCTTTTGGTCCCAAAGAAGGGATCCACTCACCGAATTGATTCCAGTGACTTGGACTGTTGCCCAGGCTCTCCAGTGGTAGTTGGACAAGGAAAACCTCAGACAGGGAGTTCCTTCCTTCCTTCCCCAGGTCTCTTTAGTTGTTCTCACAACAGATGCATTCCTCCTGGGGTGGTGGGAGCTCATTTGGGACCCTCCTGCACAGGGCACTTGGTCTCAGCAGGAGTCTCTTCTCCACCTCAATCTCCTGGAACTCAGGGCTGTGCTTCTGGTCCTTCAAGCATTCTCTGCCTCAGTTCATGCCCTCTCTGCTTTCTTCATCTCTTTTCCTTCCTACCAACTCCCACATGGTCTGCAATACCTCCATACCTCTCCCGTGGCCTTTCCCACTAGTACATCCTTTCCCGCATCTTTTCACCCCATCGCTATCTGTTCTACTGTTCAAACAACATGAAGTCTTGCTATATTATGACACATGCAGTGAGTCCCAACCTTCTAACTGTTCCGGGGATGAAAGAGTTAACTTTCCATGCCAGGCATGGAACGCTGAGCTCGAGCTCAGTTGAAACTCTGTCTGTTGTTCTTCAAACTCAAACCATCAGATTCTTTACTCTGCCTCACTGAACAGTCGCTCCGGAGATTTCTCCTTCTGCTCGGTTCATTTTGTCGGTTAAAGTATAAAAGTTTTCGTTTTTTTAACTGAAATTAAACCGCAACCGGTCGGTTCAAGCTCTGTCTGTGGTATTGTAAGTACTAGATGGGTTTTACATTTTATTTCTGTGTGGAACTTGTAAACATTTTCATCGGTTCGGTTTGAACCGATCAAGTTACTTCTATTACATTACAGTCTTTTTGAAGTGCGGTTCCCGGTTCTTATCGGTTCTAAAAAAAAAAAAAAATTTAATTATGTTTTTTCCATACCCATGACACGTTGGGAACCTATAAGGGAGTCTTGCTTGGCAGGTTGCTGTAAGCGGGCAAGTTTTGGTTAGTGGCACTATGTCTGAGAAACCCAAAAGAAAAACTGGGCCCACTGGGTTTCAGCACTGTGTTGTATGTGGGGAAGCCTTTGCCAAGGCTGACCCCACACCACATGTTTGTCTTGGGTTTGACCACCTCAATTCAGACTGCCAGATTTGCAAGGGTTTTCCTGCAGCTACCCTGGATAAGAGAGTTGGTAGACTCAGGGACCGGGAGGCCAAAAAGTCTGCTGACCCGGATGGCCAGCCGCGTTCGGTTTCAACTGAACCGGAGGGAGTGCCCTCTGACCAGGGCGATACTTCCTCGGGCAAAGGAGAGAGCGACTCTGGAGTCGGTTCCAACAAAGAAATCTAGAAAATCAGCTGGTGTGGAGTCAAAACTTCCCTCTCCCACCGCTGAAGAAATGGCTAAAGCAATAAAAATTGTTCAGTCACTCTCCCCGGTTCCGACCGAACCGGCATCATCAGGTAAGCGCTCGGTTCGGTCGGTTCCTTTGGTTCAAGAGTATTATTTAGAGGAATTTTATGAACCAGAGGAGGGGGAAGAGGAGTATGAGGAGCGTGAATATGGTTTTGAAAGTTTGGCTGTGCCCATTGAACCGGACATCTCTCCAGACAGACCTTCAGGAGTGTCTCCCCCTAGGCTTTCTGAGTCCCCTTCTCATTTCATGTTTTATAAAAGTGGCTGAAACCCTCAGCTCCCTATGGAGAAGCTGTGGATGATCAGGAAGAGCCTGATTTTGTAGAAATGATGGATATCCCAGAGTCTAGGAGACTGTCTATTCCTCTGCATAAATCTTTTGGAAACAGACAGTAAAGATTTTAAAAGCTCCTCACACCATACCTCCTGTTGATAAAAGAATGGACAAAAGGTATGCATTATCAGGCTCTGATACGGAGTTCCTTACACAACAATGCAGCCACGGGGGTTGCAGGCTGCAGCCTGTGACAAGGCAAATGTTCCTTAGCCTCTCACCCCCTGACAAGGACTCCAGAAAGATAGATGCCATGGCAAAGAAACAGTACATGGCAGCTTCCTTAGGACTCAGACAGGCTAATTATATGGCTTATGTTGCTAGATATCAAAAATCCAGATGGGATACGGTTTTAGCTCTAGCAAAGCAGGTTCCTGGCCAGCTGGCAAAAGAGCTGGAGCAGGTGGCCGCTGATGGTATTGAGGCATCCAAGGTGCAATTCCATGCTGCAGTGGACTCTATTGATGTATCATCCAGAGTCATGGCTACATCTGTGGCTCTCCGAAGAATGGCTTGGCTCAGATGTACTAGCCTGTCGCAGGATACCCAGACTAAGGCCATGGATTTCCTGTTGTAAACTCTCTGTTTGGGAGCAAACAGAGAATTACATGAAGAAAATGGATGAATATAGGACCACCTATAGGAGTCGCAGGCCAAGGAAAGGCAAGTCACTCCCCAAAGGCAGCCTCCCAGGGGCAGGGGTATGCATTTTCATAGGCCTTTTTACCAAGCCCAGGCTTCATCTTCAGCTTTTGCACAGAAGGGGTTCTTTAGAGGGAGAGGCAGACTGGGTGCAGGCAGGCCTGCTTCCACCCCTCAGCCTAAAGCCCCTGCCAAACAGGCACCCTGATGGGGCGCCCAGAGCCGATTCTCCACTACCTGTAGGGGGCAGGCTGGCTTACTTTGTCCAGGACTGGGAGTCTCTAACGTCAGACAAGTGGGTCCTGGAAGTAGTAAGCCAGGGACTGGTTCTCAGCTTCAAAAAATTTCCAAAGATGCGAATCAGATCCTTTCCACCTGCAAATCCTTCAGAGGCTCTTGCCCTGGAGGCAGAAGTCTCTACCCTCCTGGCTCTCGGAGCTGTGGAAAGGGTTCCACCCCTACACCAAGGCAAAGGGTTGTACTCCAGCTACTTCCTTACCCCAAAAAAGACAGGAGAATGGCGGCCCATCCTGGATCTCAGGTATCTAAACAAGCACCTTTTAAAACCAAAATTCAAAATGGTGACTCTGGGAATTATTTTACCCTCTTTAAGGCCAGGGGACTGGCTAGTGTCCCTGGACCTCAAGGATGCCTATTTTCATCAGAAGCTCCCATCGAAAATACCTCAGATTCGAACTGCCCTCAGGTCATTACCAGTTCAGAGCAATGCCCTTCGGCCTACCATCTGCCCCAAGGGTATTCACAAAATGCCTGGCAGTAGCAGTTGCCCACTTAAGAAGGCAAAAAATTACCATCTTTCCTTACTTGGACAACTGGCTCATAGTAGGCCAGTCCCCAAACCAAGTCAGGTTACACCTTCAAGTAACTCAGCAACTGCTAACTTCTCTAGGTTTCCTTCTCAATCTTCCAAAGTCAGTCCTAGAGCCTGTCCAGCTTCTCGCCTTCATAGGTTCAGAACTGAACACAAAAGAAGCCAGAGCCTTCCTTCCTCTGGAAAGGGCAAATACCCTGATTTCTCTGGCTTCCCTCCTTCACCCTGCAGGTCTCTCGACCAGCAAGGCACTTCTACAGCTCCTGGACACATGGCTGTCGACAGCAGTAGTGCAGGAGCCAGATTTCAGATGAGGGACATCCAGTTCGATTTTAGAGCCTTTTGGTCTCAAAGAAAAGACCCTCTAACCAAATTAATTCCAGTGACTCGAACCCTGATCCAGGCCCTTCAGTGGTGGCAGGACCAGGGCAATTTGAGACAGGGGTCCCCTTTACCCCTCAGTCTCACTCCTTAATCCTTACTACAGATGCATCCCTATTGGGGTGGGGAGCTCACATGGGCGACCTCACCACCCAGGGATTGTGGTCCCCTCAGGAATCTCTGCTCCACATCAATCTGTTGGAACTCAGAGCAGTTTTTCTAGCACTTCAAGCTTTTTCCGAATCTTTTCAGAACAAGGTTATTCAAGTCAGAACAGACAATACCACAACAATGTGGTACATCAACAAGCAAAGGGGCACTCTGTCTACGGACTTGTGCACCGAAGCAATGAAGTTGTGGTCTCTGGCTTACCCCTGAACACCTCCCTTGTAGCAGTTCACCTCCCAGGCAAGGACAATGTCCTGGCAGATGCTTCAAGCAGGATTTCCCAAGGCCATCACGAATGGGCTCTGGATCCCCTAGTTCTGGAGGTGGTATTTGCCAGATGGGCACACCCCAGATAGATGCTTTTGCAGCCCCAGACAATCCTAACTTCCCTTTTTGTTGCAGGCCCCAGTGTTGGGCTCGGTCCCCCTGGATGCCTTCCTTCTCAGTTGGGAAGGAAGTTTCTATGCCTTCCACCCCTTCCCTCCTGTTCAAAGTGCTAGTAAAAATCAGGTCTCAATCCTGCAAGCTGATTCTGATTGCTCCAGACAGCCCTGGTACCCACTCCTTATGTCCTTAGCAGTCCACCTTCCCCTGTGTCTTCCCAGGAATCACAATCTGTTATCCTGTGCTCAGGGGAGGGTTTGGTACCCGAACCTCAACTCTCTCAATCTCAAGGCCTGACTCTTGAAGAGTTAGTTTGCTGACCTACACCTTTCCCAAGGTGTATTGGATAATCTTCCCTTGTCAATCTTCACCATTCATTACTTACTGGGTGTAAGCCGGAGGCGCGCACTCGTCACGGGAGCTTTTTTTTTTTTTTTTTAAAGTTTGCACTAACAGCACCGCCCTCGAGAGTGACGTCATGCGTGAGGGGCGGCCGTTAGTGGCGACCGACTCCTCTTCCAACTCGGTTCTGTTTCTCCCACCGTCGAGGCAGCACCTGTTTCGTGGAGCGAAAGTTTTTTTTCTACCTGCGTAGTACCGACTCCTGTTTTTCCTTACTTTTCGGCGCCATTTCAGTAAGACTGTTCTTTTTCTATCATCGGCGTCGGGTGTGTTTTCCTCGTGTTTATCCTTGGTAGTTTTAAGCGTGATGTCCGGTTCGGAGCTAAAGAAGCTTTTCGAAGGAAGCGGGCCGTGCCCCTATCGCCGGTGCTCCTGTGGCCGCACTGCCCCGGACTGGCATGACGCTTTGCCTTCGTTGCCTGGGACCCAACCATGACATGGATTCGTGCGACACCTGTTTCTCGATGGACCGCCGTGTCCTTGAAGTCCACGCGTTCAAGCTCGGCAAAGCCCCGCCGACCTTCGGGGGACGACGTCGCTCAAGGGATTCTCAGGTAAGGTCTCTAGGCCCTTCCCCCGGGTCCCCTCCCGGGCCTATACGGTCCGAGGAGGAGGGTCTCCTCATCTTTTCTTTCCGAGGAGGAGGCCCCTTCTGCGGTGTCGGGGGAGCCGTAGTCCCTCCCGGGGCCGTGACGCCGACACCGCCTCGGCAGTCACCTCCTCAGAGGTGCAGGCTCCCCCCGTGTCGAGGCCCTCGGCTCTTGGGCCTGGCACAGGTGGACCCTCGACGCAGCCTTCCGGCGCTGTTTCGGATCCCGGCGCCGTTGGCGGTGCCGGCGCGGCCTCGGCCCGATGGTCATCGCGGCGCAGTGGGCCTAACTGTCCTCTCAGCGGCGCCGGGTCGGTTCCGGCACTGGGACCCGGTGCCGTTTGTCTCCGAGCGCCGTGGGGGTTGGGAGTCAGGCCTGGCTGCTGCCAGCGTTGAGGCGGCGGCGCCGCCCGTGGTACAGGGCGCGTTCACGGCGCCAGGGCCTCTGGGACCCCTGGGTGGCCAGCATTGAGGTCCAGCTGGTCTCGTCTTCCTCGGAGGATGATGACTCAGACGGGACCCATCCTGGCACCCCACTCTTCGGGTCTGGGTCCCTGTGGCTAGAGGTACCAGGCGCGCATGCTGGCCCCTCCTCTGTCCCCCCTCCGCTGCCTCCGAGGCTTCCTGGCTGGGGTGGCCGGGGGTCTTGGGGCAGGCGTGGGGGGTGACAGAGGGGAGGCTCCCTCTGAGGGGCCAGTGACAGCTACCCCCAGGGTGCTGTTGCCCCTCTGGGGACAGGGGAACGCTGCTGTCGAGGAGGAGGGCCCTCTCGGAGTCCGAGGGGTTGAGGGGCAGAGGGTCTGGCTCCCGGTCTTCTGTGGCCACCTCGGGAGTGGCCAGGCGCGTAGTGCAGAACCTCCCGCCCTTCCTCCGGGCTCTAGGGTGTCTCCGGCAAGTTCTTATGGACTGCCCTTCTGGATCCATGCAGTCCCGAGCGTCCACACAGGGAGGTTCTCCTCCTGGGCTCTTCCAGGCTCCGCTTCCCCAGAGTTCCGTTCTGCGGCCTGGTCTGTTGTCCTGGATCCCTCCAGCTAGAGCTCCGTTCCCCGGATTCCAGAGCCCTGGCAGAGAGCTGGTGCCTCCTCGGAGGTGCCCCTCTCCTATCTCTCTGCCTTCACCACCCCCGCTCCCAGGCCATGTCGGTCCTACGGGTCCGTTATCCTGGGAGCAGTTCAGGGGTTCTGCGGTGGCCTTCCCCTCATATGTTAGATACATGCATGAGCGGGTCTTTCGACTCTCCCCACCGCCGCAAGAGTCCTCTGGACATTCCAGCTCCCCATCATCCTCGTCTCCCTCCTCTGAGGGAGAGGAACCCCCTGCTCATCTTTCCTCCGATGCTGATTTCCCACGGAATATCAGCGTTTCCTTTCGAGGATGGTAAGGGATCTTCGGATTTCCTATGTTGGGAGAGACAATACCGAACGGGAGACGCGAGAATTCCTTGGTGAATTCAGTGCCCAGCATTTGGTGGTACCTTCCTGGCCTATCCCCTTCCAGGAGGAGTCTATCCGATCCTGGCAGTCCCCAGCCGCTTCTTCTCCAGCCCCGGCTGACTGTCAGCATAGGTATTGTGCACCCTCAGAGTCTCTAGGTACCCTTCCCAACCCCTCTGGTTTGGTCACCTAGACACTCCTTCCGGCGCCGCTGCCTGGCGACGATCACCACCGGATCCGGACTTCTCCAGTTCGACCGCTAGCGAAGTGTTCTCTCTTCTCGCAGGGTTGCCTGTATTGCATCTCATCAGGCTCACCACGCTGCCTACAACCGGCATTTGTGGTCGATGATGTCCCAGCTGTTGGCATCAATGCCTGACCACGAGCAAACCAGACAAGCCGCTGCTCTCTCCGCTGTAGGCCTGGATCTGGCAAGACACTGCTAAGGGCATCTCTGACGCCAATGAGGTGGCTTCCAGGCTTCTGGGACAGCGATTCTACATCAGGCAGGATGGCATGGCTTGCTCTCTAGGTTGTCACCCCTGGCCCGGCATAGGGTGATTCGGCTCCGCCTTCCGGGGACCCGCTTTTCTCCTCTAGAACTAGGAGACTTTTGCAGGGCTCCCTCCGTCTCCCTCGTCCTCAGGAGGCACCTCCAGCTCTTCTCCCACTTAGGCTTTCTGAATAAGCCAGGGTCTTCTCCTTCTGTTTCTCACCAACAGGAGGCTGGGGGTCTTGTTCCTCAGGGTATTTTACCCCCGGGAAGAGGAGCTTTTATCACCTAGGACGAATGGTGAAGATTGACAAGGAAGATATGAAATTACGTACTACCGTAATTCTTGATCTTCTTGTATCTTCACCATTCATTACTTACACCCGCCCACCATCCCCCAGTGGCCTCCTCCTGTGGCTTCTCCACCTCCTGTCTCCTTCCTCTCTCTGCAAAAAAAAAAAAATATAAAAAAAAAAGAGGGAAAATTACTCCAGTTTTTCCCCCCCAAAAAAACATTTTATATCTATATCCTTAAAGGGGGATCCTTATTTCTCCAGAAAAATTATTTACTCTAAGATTCTTGGGCCTTTTTCCTGGAATTGCGATATGGTGATCAGGCTGCACAACTATCTCTTGCCATACCTTCTGGCAGATACTTCTGGGATTTTAGCCTGACTCTGGCTATACAGTTTTGATCCTGCAATTCCCTGCTACCAGCTGTTAAGTCCTAGAATCTCAACCCCCCCCCTTATTCTTGCCTTGCAGAGCAAAGGAACGGGTACGACTATTTTTTTTTCTTTAAAAAAAAAAAAGAAAGAAAAACTGAGGGAACTCTCTCCAACTGCTATAAGGCAATCTCTAATTTAAGGTCATGCTCCTAAACCGCAGGCTGTGCTCTGTAAAAAAAAAAAAAAAAAAAAGGAAAACAAGGGCTAAGAAAAATCCTTCTTGTAATATTTTGAGGATTGGTTTTTCCTTCTAGTGTCCCTCTGGACAGTTTTACAGAGAAGCAGTGCTGACCATGACCAATCTTCAGCAGCCTAAGCCTCTGGCCTGCCTTGGCAAGTCCGGCTGAGTTCCATTTCTATACCTATAAACGCCTGAAAAGTCTAGATTTTCCATTTCTAAACCCTTGAGCAGCTCTCACATGCTGCCTGGGATTTATCCTTCCCTCCTGGGTGTCACTCCAGTTAAAGGCCTTTCCTCGGCCAGGAGCCCGAGTGGGATCAAGGACCATGGCATGTTGAAGATGAGGACTATGCCCTCCTGAGTCTGTCTAGCTGGGTTGGTGAACCTTCTCTTCAGCTCTATCACCGGGGATTCTTGCTTCCCTGTTAATCGAGCCTTAAGCTATCAGCTAACTATGCTCGTTAGGCATTCTGGTCCCTTCAACATTCCATCTTTCTCTTCTCTTCTTCTTCTTCTTCTTCTTTCTTCCTTATTACCTTCCTTCTCTCTCCCCCTAGAGTCGCCCAGGTAAGGAGGCCCTGCGGTCCCTAGGTTAGGGATACTCTTATCTCCTCTGTCCTTCCTCCATCGGCTTATTCCTTTTTCAGTTCATTCTTCCTTACTTTGCTATCCCTTGGCTGTCTTGCCTCGCTATCTCTATGCTTTCACTTTTTGCCTCTCCGGCTCACAGAACTGAGTTGGAGGAGGAGTCGTCGCCACTAATGGCCGCCCGCGCATGATGTCACTCTGAGGGCGGTGCCGTTAGTGCAAACTTCAAAAAAAAAAACTCCCGTGACGCAGTGCGCCCGCTCACCAGTAAGTAATGAGTGGTGAAGATACAGAAGATCAAGAATTACGGTAGATACGTAATTTTCATTTCTGAAGGCTTCCAGGAAGCCTTCCACCAGGGCTACTTATAATTCCAAATGGAAGAGATTTTCCATATGGTGCTCTGGGAAGCATATTTCCCCAGAATCTGCTGACTTACCCACAGTCCTGGATTATATGGTTCATTTAAATACTTTAGGGCTGAGACCAGCTACCCTAAAAGTGCACTTGGCAGCCGTGTCTGCTTTCTTGTCAGCAGGTAAGCCCTCTTCTCTTTTAGCTCATCCTGTATTCTCCAAGTTTTTCAAAGGTTGCTTCACACCAACCCCCATTCAGGGATCCTTCCCTGCCTGGGATCTTAATATTTGCATTGCCCAGCTTATGCAACCCCTTTGAGCCCTTGTCTTCAGCAGAGCTCAAGTACTTGACTTGGAAAACTGTGTTTTTGTAGCTATCACTTCTGCCAGGCATAAGTGAGTTACAAGCATTGTCAGTGGAGCCTGATTTTATCTCCTTTCATAGAGATAAGGTAGTCCTCAGGACTAACGAAAGTTCTTGCCTAAGGTGGTTTCAGATTTCCACCTTAATCAATCTATATCTCTCCTGTGTACTTCACTGACCATTCCTCTTCTGGTGAGAGGAGGTTGCACAGTTTAGATGTCAAAGATCACTTAGCTACTACATAGATCGTACCAAAGGTCACAGGTTTAACTCCCTCCAACTGTTCCTCACTTATGGTGAAGTTGGCAAAGGGAAACCTGCCACTAAAAGATCCATTGCCAGGTGGATCGTCTCTTGTATCCAATTCTGCTATGAAAAACTGGGTAAAGTTCCTCCCTCAGGCCTGAGGGCTCACTCCACCAGAGGTACAGCTGCGTCTCTGGCTGCTGTCAGGGACATTCCTATCCTGGAGATATGTCAAGCAGTTACCTGGAAAACAGTGCACACGTTTACTAAGCATTACTCCCTGGACATCCAGGCTAGGAGTGATGCTCGTTTTGGCACAGCTGTGCTTCAGAGCCTATTTCCTAAGTAGGTTCTGTCCCTCCTCCATGGAGGTACTGCTGTGTAGTCTGCATATGTCATAATATAGCAAGACTTCATGTTGTTTGAAGAAAAAATTACTCACCTTAGTAATGTTGTTTCTTCTAATGGAGTCTTGCTATATTATGACCTCCCCCGCCTGCCCCTCTCAGAACCTTACTCTTGGGGATGTGGGTGGGCAGGGCAGCGTTGGCACTTTTTAGATGCCCACCTTGTTTTCACCCCTCTTTTTGGGGTGATCTTTGTTGTGTTTGTCATTTTTTGGGTCTCCTGACTTGAGTCTTCATTCTGGCACCAAAAAATGTGTTTGTTTAATTAGGTAGTCAGTTGGCTAGTGTAGGTTTACAGCTTCCACACAGAGTCTTAGTGAGTTTTTGCTCGTAAAGATCTGACAGTTTAAGTTTGAAGAACAGATAGAATTTTCAACCGAGCTCGAGCTCTAAGTTCCATGCCTGGCATGGACTTGAACTCTTTCACCTCGGGAGCAGTTCTAAGGTTGGGACAAACTGCATATGTCATAATATAGCAAGACTCCATTAGACGTTTACTAAGAACATTACTAAGGTGAGTAATTTTTTCTTTTCGGTTTTCGACCGAATTTAAACCGCAACCGGTCGGTTCAAGCTCTGTCTGTGGTATTTGTGAGTACTAGATAGGTTTACATTATTTATTTTCTGTGTGGAACTTGTAAACGGTTTATCGGTTTGGTTTGAACCGATCAGGTTGTTTAAAGTATCTTAATCTGTGATTTAGAGTGTGGTTACCTGTTCTTGTCGGTTCTAAAAAAAACTGGATTTTATTACGTTTTTTTCCACGACCTGTGACACGGTTGGAAACCGATAAGAGGGTCTTGCCTGGCGGATTGCCATAAACGGGTAAGTTTGGTTAGGACTGGCACTGTCTGAGAAACCCAAAAGAAAAACCGGGCCCACTGGGTTTCAACACTGCAGTGTGTGTGGGGAAGTCTTTGCCAAGGCTGACCCCCACACCACCTGTGTTTAGTGTCTGGGATTTGACCACCTCAATGCAGACTGCCAGATTTGTAAACATTTTCCTGCAGCTACCCTGGAAAAGAGAGTTGGTAGGCTCAGGGAAAGGGAGGCCAAGAAATCTGCTGAACCGGATGGCTAGCCCGATTTCGGTTCCAACCGAACCAGAGGGAGTGCCCTCTGACCAGGGCGAGACTTCCTTGGGCAAAAGGAGAACCGACTCTGAGGAGTGGTTCCAACAAGGACTAGGAAATCAGCTGGTGTGGAGCCAAACTTTACTCTCCAACCGCTGAAGAAATAAAGCGATTAAAACTGTCCAGTCGCTTCCCTCAGCCTCGACTGAACCGGCACCTTCAGGTAAGCGTCGGTTCAAGATTATGATTTAGAGGAATATTATAAACCGAGGAGGAGGAAGAGGAGCATGAGGAGAGTGAATGTGGATTTGAAAGTCTGATGTGCCCATTGAACCGGACATCTCCCCAGACAGACCTTCAGAGTGTCTCCTCCTAGGCTTTCTGAGTCCCTTCTCATTTTATGTTTTATAAAAAAGTGGCTGAAACCCTCCAGCTCCCTATGGAGGAAGCTGTGGATGATCAGGAGGAGCCTGACTATGTGGAAATGATGGATATCCCAGAGTCTAGGAGACTGTCTATTCCCTTGCATAAATCTTTTGGGAAACAGACATTTAAAATTCTAAAGACTCCTCACACTATACCTCCTGTGGATAAGAGAATGGACAAGAGGTACACATTGTCAGGCTCTGATACGGAAATATTCCCTTGGCTTCACACCCCCCGGACAAGGACTCCAGGAGGATTGATGCCATGGCAAAGAAACAGTACATGGCAGCATCCTTGGGACTCAGACAGGCAAATTATAAGGCTTATTTTGCTAGATATCAGAAATAGATGGGACACTGTTATGGCTGTAGCAAAACAGGTCCTTGGCCAGCTTGCCAAGGAGCTGGAGCAGGTGGCTGCTGATGGTATTGAGGCATACAAGGTGCAGTTCCATGCTGCAGTGGACTCTAATGATGTGTCATCAAGAGTCATGGCTACATCTGTGGCACTTCGCAGAATGGCTTGGTTCAGCTGTACTAGCCTGTCACAGGATTCCCAGACTAAAGCCATAGATTTTCCTGTTGTGGGTAATTCTCTGTTTGAGGAGCAGACAGAGAATTACATGAAGAAAATGGATGAGTATAGGACCACCTATAGGAGTGCACAGGCCAAGGAAAGGCAGGCCACTCCTCAAAGGCAGCTTCCCAGGGGCTGGGGCAGGCCTTTTTATAGGCCGTTTTACCAAGCCCAGGCCTCCTCTTCTGCTTATGCCCAGAGGGGGTTCTTTAGAGGGAGAGGCAGACTGGGTACAAGCAGGCCTGCTTCCACCCCTCAGCCTAAAGCCCCTGCCAAACAGGCACCCTGATGGGGTTGCCAGGGCCAATTCTCACCTACCTGTAGGGGGCAGGCTGGCTTACTTTGTCCAGGACTGGCAGTCTCTGACATCAGACAAGTGGGTCCTGGAAGTAGTAAGCCAGGGACTGGTTCTCAGCTTCAAAAAGTTTCCAAAGATGAGAACCAGATCCTTTCCACCTTCAAATCCACCAGAGGCACTTGCCCTAGAGGCAGAGGTCTCTTCCCTCCTGGCTCTCAGAGCTGTGGAAAGGGTTCCACCCCTATACCAGGGCAAAGGATTGTACTCCAGGTACTTCCTTACCCCCAAAAAGACAGGAGAATGGCGGCCCATCCTGGATCTCAGATACCTAAACAAGCACCTTTTAAAACCAAAATTCAAAATGGTGACTCTGGGAATTATTTTACCCTCTCTAAGGCCAGGGGACTGGCTAGCGTCCCTGGACCTCAAGGATGCCTACTTCCATATTCTCATCAGAAGCTCCCATCGAAAGTACCTCAGGTTCGAGCTGCCCTCAGGCCATTACCAGTTCAGAGCAATGCCCTTTGGCCTCACCTCTGCTCCAAGGGTATTTACAAAATGCCTGGCAGTAGCAGTTGCTTCCCTAAGAAGGCAAAAAATTGCCATCTTCCCTTACCTGGACGATTGGCTCATAGTAGGCCAGTCCCCAGACCAGGTCAGGTTTCACCTGCAGATAACTCAGCAACTGCTCACCTCTCTAGGTTTCCTTCTGAATCTTTCAAAGTCCGTTCTAGAGCCTGTCCAGCTCCTCACCTTCATAGGCGCAGAGCTGAACACACAGAAAGCCAGAGCATTCCTTCCTTTGGACAGGGCAAGGACCCTGGTCTCTCTGACCGCCTCATTCACCCTGCAGGTCTCTCGACCAGCAAGGCATTTTCTACAGCTCCTAGGGCACATGGCTGCCTCTACAGCAGTAGTGCAGGGAGCAGGATTTCAGATGAGGGACATCCAGTTCCATTTGAGAGCATTTTGGTCTCAAAGGAAAGACCCTCTAACCAAATTGATCCCAGTAACTCGAACCCTGATCCGGGCCCTACAGTGGTGGCAGGATCAGAGCAATCTGAGACAAGGGGTTCCCTTTGTCACTCAGTCTCACTCCTTAATCCTTACTACAGATGCATCCCTCTTGGGGAGCTCACATGGGCGACCTCACTACCCAGGGATTGTGGTCCCCTCAGGAATCTCTGCTCCACATCAATCTGTTGGAACTCAGAGCAGTTTTTCTAGCACTTCAAGCTTTTTCCAAATCTGTTCAGAACAAAGTTGTAGAGGTCAGAACAGACACCGCCACCACAATGTGGTACATCAACAAGCAAGCAAGGGGGCACTTGGTCTACGGCCTTGCGCACCGAAGCAATGAAGTTGTGGTCTCTGGCTTACTTCCTGAACACCTCCCTTACAGCAGTTCACTTCCCAGGCAAGGACAATGTCCTGGCAGATGCTCTCAGCAGGATTTCACAGGGCCATCACGAATGGTCACTGGACCCCCCTGGTTTTGGAGGTGATCTTTGCCAGATGGGGCACCCCGCAGATCTTTTTGCAGCCCCAGACAATCACCAGGCTGCAGGCCCCCAGTGTTGGGCTCAGTCCCTCTGGATGCCTTAGTCCACAATTGGGAAGGGAAGTTTCTATATGCTTTTCCTCCCTTCCCTCTCCTGTTCAAAGTGGTAGTCAAAATCAGGTCTCAACCCTGCAAAGTGATCCTGATTGCTCCAGATTGGGTCAGACAGCCCTGGTATCCATCCTACTGTCCTTAGCAGTCCATCTTCCCCTTCATCTTCCCAGGAAGCAAAACCTGTTAACCTGTGCTCAGGGGAGGGTTTGGTACCCGAACCTCAAATCTCTCAATCTCAGGGCCTGGCTCTTGAAGAGTTAGTTTGCTGATCTACACCTCTCCCAAGGTGTAATGGATATCCTGAAGGCTTCTAGGAAACCTTCCACCAGGGCTACTTATAATTCCAAATGGAAAAGGTTTTCCATATGGTGTTCTGGAAAGCATATTTCTCCAGCATCTGCTGACTTACCCACAGTCCTGGATTATATGGTCCACTTAAATACCTTGGGGCTGAGACCAGCTACCCTAAAAGTGCATTTGGCAGCTGTGTCTGCTTTTATTTCAGCAGGTAAGCCCTCTTCTCTTTCAGCTTATCCTGTATTCTCCAAGTTTTTTAAGGGATTGCTTCATACCAACCCTGCATTCAGAGACCCTGCCCCTGCCTGGGATCTTAATGTTTGTGTTGCTCAGTTTATGCAACCCCCCTTTGAGCCTTTGTCTTCAGCAGAACTTAAGTACTTGACTCGGAAGACTGTTTCTGGTAGCCATCACTTCTGCCAGACGCATAAGTGAATTGCAAGCTTTGTCAGTGGAGCCTGATTTTATCTCCTTTCATAGAGATAAGGTAGTCCTCAGGAGTAACAGGAAGTTTTTGCCTAAGGTGGCTTCAGATTTCCACCTTAATCCATATCTCTTCCAGTGTACTTCACTGACCATTCCTCCTCTGGTGAGAGGAGGCTGCACAGCTTGGATGTGAAGAGAGCCCTTAGTTACTATATAGAGCATTCCAAGGGTCACAGGTTTGACTCCCTCCAACTGTTCCTCACTTATGGTGAGGTTGGTAAAGGGAAACCTGCCACTAAAAGGTCCATTGCCAGGTGGATTGTCTCTTGTATCCAATTTTGCTATGAAAAAACTGGGTAGGTTCCCCCTCAGGCCTGGGGCTCACTGTACCAGAGGTACAGCTGCTTCCCTAGCTGCTGCCTGGGACATCCTATTTAGAGATATGTCAAGCAGCTACCTGGAAAACAGTTAACACTTTTAAAGCATTACTCCCTGGACATCCAGGCTAGGAGTGATGCTCGGTTTACACAGCTGTGCTTCAGAGCCTGTTTCCTAAGTAGGTTCTGTCCCTCCTCCATGGAGGTACTGCTTTGTAGTCTGCATATGTCATAATATAGCAAGACTTCATGTTGTTTGAAGAAAAAATTACTCACCTTAGTAATGTTGTTTTTCTAGTGGGGTCTTGCTATATTAGGACCCCCGCCTGCCCTCTCAGAACCTCTGTTTTTGGGATGTGGGTGGGCAGTGCAGTGTTGGCACTCAGTAGGTGCCTACCTTGTTGTTTTCACCCCTCCTTTCTTGGGGTGCTTGGTGGTGTTTTTCATTTTTGGATCTCTTGACTTGAGTCTTTGTTTTGGGACCAAAAAATGTGTTCTTATGTTTAGTAGCCAGTTGGCTAGTGTAGGTTTACAGCTTCCACACAGGACCTCAGTGAGTTTAGCTTGTAAAGATCTGACGGTTTGAGTTTGAAGAACAACAGACAGAGTTTCAACCGAGCTCGAGCTCAGCGTTCCATGCTTGGCATGGAAAGTTAACTCTTTCACCTCCGGAGCAGTTCTAAGGTTGGGACTCACTGCATATATCATAATATAGCAAGACTCCATTAGAAGAAACAACATTACTAAGGTGAGTAATTTTTTCTTCCTTCCCCCCCTTCCCGTAGCTCCCCTTGTTAAAGCAGAAGCTCATTACCCACCTCCGACCCAGATCCTTCTTTTACCACTACTCTGCGCCCCTTCAAAGCCATCTACTCAACTGTGTATGCAAGTCTTCAACAACACTTTCTCCATGCCATATCCCAATATTCTGTCTATGACCTTAGTTATGTAAAAATTGTAAGTATGAACAAATTGGTATAGAATTATCAGAATTTACCTGATAATTCAACTATGTATATTGTGTCCTGTTCCTTGCATTGCACTATGTTTATGTAATTGTCACTGATCCAGCCAGGTCCATCTTGTAAATGAGCATTGCTCAATGATGGCCGCCTGGATAAAGATTTTGATTGAGTTCAGGGGAAAGTGGTGCAGGTCCAGACAGACACCACTACCATGTGGTACAATAAACAAGCAGGGAGGCATTCGATCCACAGCCTTGCACACAGAAGCCATGAAGATATGGTCGTTGGTGTACTCCCTTCAGACCTTTCTGGTAGCAGTGCATCTGCCAGGAAAGGACAATCTGCTCGCAGATGCCCTCAGCAGGATCTCTCAGGGTCATCATGAGTGCAAATTAACCATACACACAAAAAACTCCAGCACCACTCACTGCAGAGATGAATAAATATCACTCAAATAATCAAATCAACAAGCAAGTTGCAGGTTGAAATATTTGATTTTAATATAGTACTTCCATATATAAAAAAACTGTCAACACCATATACCTTACAAAAAGGTACTCGGGTGGGAGCCACAAGTCTCCTACTGGTTTCGCTTCAGAGCATCATCAGGGAGTGTTCAAACAGGTGATGCACTCTACTTTTAAAGGTAAAACCTTAAAGTGACACTGTATTACAAAAATATATTTACTCTAGAGTGACACACATACATAATAAAATATTCATATGAAAAATTGATATATTTATATCTAAATATGAATATAAATGAATGAGCAGTAGCACACTACAGGACAGATGAAAACATGCAATTACATATAATCCTGAAACAGCATGACTATTATGTAGAATTATTTATCAATTACACCCGAAAATTATGTGCATTAAGACATATTATATATATGTATATACACACATCTATGCTAATATACTCCAAAAACAGTTGCATTATTAATTTTGTGATATAAACCACAGTTGAAAACCATAGAATTAGCTGCAAAGTCCAAAGGATGTTCCAAAACATATACATATAACGAATTGTTTATACCTTAGACGTCAACTACTTCTTTTTTATTCTTCATTATTATCTTTTTCAAAAATGGTATCGATTCAAAAATATCGTTTAACCCTGGAAGGTTAAGTGCATTTAATTTGTAAATCCAAAATTACGCTCTCTGGGGAAAGCAGCAACTCGAGGTCACCTCCCCTGGGGCCAAGTCTTACCTTCTCTATCCCACAGAATGAAAACTGATGTAATAAACCCATTCCTTCATAAGATTTAACATGGCAAAATAGGGGATTTGCATAATCCTTGTTCTTGATATCACTGAGATGTTCTCCCACGCTTACCTTAAATGCCGTATACGTTTTCCCTACATAAAGTGCACTGCAACTACATGTTGCTAAATAAACAACATAAACAGTGCTAAAATTGATAAACCCTCTAATATCAAAAACTGTATCTATATTGGCAGATGTAAAACTTTTTTTCTGTTGCATTTTGCTGCAATATGTACATCTGCCACAATGATAACATCCCGATGGGGCAGTGGGCAGCCAAGTTTGTTTGTGTTGAACTGGGAGATAACTGTGGATTAAACGATCTGATAAATTTCTCCATCTCCTAAAAGTAATTTTAGGTTTACGTTTAGCCACTGATTTTAGAGCCGGTTCAGTGTCAAGGATATGCCAGAATTTGTTAATAGTATCAATTATGATGCTACTTTTTTAGCACAATATCTTGCAATTAGCCTAATCTCTTGATTTTATTCCCAGAACCCGTTTGTTTGTACTGCATTAAATCTCTCCTGGAAAAATGCTGGTTAACTTCTTCCGCTTTTTTTCACCACCAGTGCGGGTTTGTATCCCTGATTATTTAATCTCTCCTGTAATTCCTGACTCTTCCATAAAAAGGTTTTTTCATTTGAGCACACCCGTTTCACCCTCATAAATTGAGATGTGGGAATGTTGTTGATGGTGTGGCGCAGGTGACAGCTACTGGCCCATTAGAAGACTATTCTGATCTGTCAGTTTCCTGTATAAATCTGTTGTTACTGTACCATCAACTTCTTTGTAAATTTTGATATCCAAAAACAAAGCCTGTTCTTTATTATAACATACCGTGAATTGAAGGTTAGAATCAGACTGCTCCAGATATTGTACAAATTTTATCAAATGGCCATAGCGCGCCCCCCTCCCCAACATCATCAACACATCGTCGATATATCGGTGCCACAAATCAATGAAGTCATAATACTGCTTCTGAACAGCATCATAAATAATTCCCATTTTCCCAAATATAAATTTGCATACATGGGAGCAAACGTAGCCCCCATCATGAGTGGAACCTGAACTGTCAGATCCTGCAGATCATTTTTCAGAGATGGGGCACGCCAGAGACGGATCTCTTTTCAACCCCAGACAATCATCGGCTTCCTCCGTTCTGTTGCAGACCCCCAATTCTGGGGTCTGTTCCTCAGGATGCTTTCCTGTTGGATTGGACAAACAGGTTTCTTTATGCCTTCCCTCCTTTCCCTCTGATATTTAGAGTGCTGATCAAGATCGGGTCTCAACCCTGCACAGTAATCCTGGTGGCTCCGGATTGAGCCCGGTAACCATGGTACCCTCTGTTGTTCTCATTGGCAGTGACGATTCGTCTTTGTCCTCCCAGGAGGCACGACCTCCTGTCTTCCTCCTGGGAAAGATTTGGTATCCCAATCTCCAGTCTGTCAGACTCAAAGCTTGGCTCTTGAAGAATTAGAGTATGCAGGATTGCACCTTTCACAAGGTGTTTTGGATATTCTGAAGATTTCTAGGAAACCTTCTACCAGAAAAACTTATAACTCTAAGTGGAAGAGGTTTAGCATTTGGTGCTCTCAGAGGGATATACAGCCAGATTCTGCTGACATTTCCACATCATTGGACTTTTAGTCCATTTGAACTCTTTAGGTCTCAGGCCTGCTACTCTTAAGGTTCACCTAGCAGCTGTCTCTGCTTTTCTTTCAGCTGGGAAGGTATCTTCCCTTGCTTCTCACCCCTGTGTTCAGTAAGTTTTCCAAAGGTCTTGTTCATCTCAATCCACCCTTTAGGGAACCAACTGCGGCTTGGGACCCAAATGTCTGTATTGCACAGCTTATGCAGCCCCCCTTCGAGCCTTTGTCTTCAGCTGAGCTAAAGTACTTTACTTGGAAGACTGTATTCCTGGTAGGTGTTGCTTCCGCCAGGAGGATTAGTGAGTTACAGGCTTTCAATGGAACCTGACTTTATTTCCTTCCACAGAGATAAGGTGGTCCTTAGGACAAATAGAAAAGTTCTCCATAAAGTGGTGTCAGATTTCCATCTTAACCAGTCCATGTCTCTGCCTGTGTTTTTCATTGACCACTCTTCAGGTGAGCAAAGGTTGCACAGTCTGGATGTAAAAAGGGTATTGTTATTATATCGACTATACCAAGGTCCATAGGGGTGGCTGTTCAGTTGTTTATTACTTATGGTGAGGTGGGCAAGGGCAAACCTGCCACTAAGAGAACTATTGCCAGATGGATTGTTTCTTGTATCCAGTTCTGTTATACTAAATTGGGCAAAGAGCCTCCCTCAGGCCTGAGGGCACACTCTACCAGGGGTACCGTCACCTCCTTGGCAGCAGCTAGGGATATTCCCTTCCTGGAAATCCGTAAAGCAGCCACCTGGAAAACTGTTCACACATTCACCAAGCATTATTGTCTGGATAACCAAGCCAGAAGTGATGCTAAGTCTGGCACTGCAGTGCTGCAGAGCCTCTTTCCTACGTAGGTACTGTAGTTCTCTCCTCCATGGAGGTACTGCTCGGTAGTCTGCAAATTGTCAGACTACAGAAAGTTTCATGTTTGAAGAGAAAATTACTCACCATAGTAATGTTGTTTCTTCTAATGGAGTCTTGCTGTATTCTGACCTCCAACCCTGCCTCCCCTCTCAGAACCTGTGTTTTGGGTTGTGGGTTGGCAGGTGCAGTGTTGCACCCCAGAGGTGTACCTTTTGGATCACATTCTGCTTAGATTGGGCTCTCTTGTTCTATTACACTGTTTGATTATTTTCACTTATCTACATAAGTTTTTCTTTTTTGGGGTTCTCGACCAGAGTCTTTCGGACCTCATTTGTTATTGCCTTTTAAAAGTTTTAGTGAACTCAATTTCTATTCTATGAGTTAGTATTAGTGCTCGTAAGAATCTGACGGTTACACTGAAGTGTACCAGGGACAGAGGTTTTAAAACCGAGCTCGAGTTCAACGTTCTATGCGTTGGCATAAAGTTAACCCTTATCTGATATTGGGTGTAGTTAAGCAGACAGGGCTGTGATCCTGTTACCATGCAGTTGTTCTTGGTAAGAAAGAAGTAAGGGTGTGAATTACAGAAAAACGTGTGAAATATAAGTTAAATTGTGCCTAATGCCTCTTGATGAGCACGGTCCATTCTAACATGAACATTCTTTGACACCTGTAGTACTCTGGGAGTTGGGGATCTGCATTTCCTTCTCCTATTACTGTTGTCTAGAGCATAAACATTGGGGGCTCGATTCAGGACGAGAGTCAACATTCATGTGTTGCTAGTGCATGGTGTACTATAATGTGATGCCACTGTGCTGTCTATAGATTTACTGCACCCATGTGCTTGAGTAGATAATGAGGGTGGCCAATCATGAGGAGCTGTACTTTACCAAAGCTTCCATTTGGAATCCTGGTTCAGCTAACTAGTGGAGTTCATGCTGTACTGTTGCAGGAAATCCTAGGATGTGGCAGCTCAGGGAAGGGTGCAGCCATATCCCCTATTGGAAGAGGACATTTCAAGACTGCTAGGTTTAAGTGAACATTTCATGGATGGGGACTTGCTTATAGACCTCAGGACTGGGTTAGGGGGTGGCCTTACTGCAAGTCTCCCTGGTGTAAGGTTAACCACTTTCTGGCCATCCTTGGCCATGCATATGTGCTTAATGGATGACTCTGTAACTAACATATATTGTGTAAATGGATGGGGCGAAAGAGAATAAAGCTGCAGGGGATTCCCAGACCCCTTCCCTGGCAAAAACATTTTTGCAACAAGCTGCACATCAGCAGCACTGTGAATTAGGGCCTCAATTCTTTTCAGAGCTCCACATGTATGGGCATCTTTGTTGATGGGGTGATGGGGATTACAGATATACTTTAAAATAAAACTAGTGATCTTGTGCTGGGGGGTGGCTAAGATAATGGGATGTAGCATAGAAAAGACTAACTGGTTCAAGTTTTAATGATTTAAAGATTAAAAAAAAAAGTTATTGAACTGAATTAGTTTGTCTAAAATCTATATACACTTCAGTTCTGTATTTTCTTTTTCTTTTAGAACCACATATTCTGCTCTTCAGAAGACCTCTTCCAAAGGACCAACAAAAATGACAAGCCACATTTTTGAATGCTTCATTCTACTCTTCTGGGACTTTGTATATATTGTAGTATTCAGTGAATACTTGAAAGTGTACAAATTGTTAATCTATACCTGTGCATGGGCTGTATTCTTCACAGCAGCAGAGCTCAGTTTCATTGGCAAGATATAGGCTGCTGCCATGTATTTAAAAAAAAAAAAAAAAATGAAAAAGCAGCCCGTAAGCATTTTCTTTGTTTTTCTTAGTAACAATACTAGTGCCTGCAGTGGTCACATTTGGTCATTTTCTTTATCACGGTTTTCTTTTTTTGTTGAAAAATAAACATTTTCATGTTGCATAATTCTAAACAATTTTGTTTAAATGTCCTGTTTTAGAAGGGGCTTAACGAGTACTTAATTCATTGTGGCTGCTGATATCCGAAAACTTGGGAAAAGATTTTACACAATACAGCTTATTCGAGGCAACCATGCATTGGCTTCTCATTACTTAAGAATTAATATGCGCCTGGGTCAAATAAGAAGACGGTAATCCAATTTCCTTCAAGTGGATTAAAAGGCAAGTAAGGAAAAAAACCTACTTGCCTGCAACCTTTTTTCCAAAGGGGATCTCTCACCAGGTTTAACAGTTGCATCAGTCCCCTGGATTGAGCTTGCCCTGGAGCTTTAAGAATTTTATGCAAATTACGGAAAGTTGGAATGAAATACAAAACTCTGCTATGTGGTTATGCTCACTTCTGCCCTGTAACAGCAGATTTGTTTCTCAAGCTCAGGTGAGCAGTGACCACTGACGCTAGTTAAATGACTTAACAAGAAGTACCCCAAATGGGTGAAAATTTTGGGGAAAAACTTTCATTGTGGCAGAAAAAAATAGCTAAACTGATTTAAAAAAAAAAAAAAAATGTAAAACAATGTGACCAGTAATGCCCCAAGCAGTGAAAAGAAACTGATTCTTATGAGAACCAACTGCAGACTCCATAGCAGTAGCTTGGGAGGCTGGGTACCGAACCTATTTAGGAAACGGGATTTGCAAGACAGCAGCATAGCTTCTGTACTGACTGTCCAAACAGCAGTGCTTTATAATGTATGGGGGGCCCTTATTACTAACTGAAATCAAGCAGGTTGCAGCCTTGTTATGACATCACTCTGTTGTTAACCCTTCATGAGTATGTCATATCAATAGTAAAACAAAACGGAATGCTCACAACATTCAATGTTCCAATTTGAGAAAAATGTTTAAAATGTTAGTATTAAATTAACTGATTTGCGCCAGGTTGTACTGATAAATAGTGTTGTGAAGGACACGCAATAAACATTGTTGAAAAATCTTCCTGCATGATTTACGACTGCTTAAGGTAAGAATTGTTCAGAAAAGTGATTCAGTCTGCAATTGCACAATCTTGATAGTCCATACACTATAAAATGTAACGTATGGTCTTTGGTTAAGAATCGCACTGAAAACACTTCTCGAGGTTGCCATGACATCATTTACAGTGATGTCATGGCAACCTCTCAAAGTGTTTACAACATGGTTATTAACCAAAGACCATCTGATATTCTCATATAAAGGTGGATCTTACTTGAGAGGGTTCCTGCAGTCGGTCTTCACATATGGGACTAAGCCCCTGGCGTCAGGTTCCAATGGCGAGCTTGTAGGTAGTAATCAGTGAGGACGCTCGGCGTCAGGTGGCGTGGCGTCAGCCAGACCATAAAGGGCGATCCCAGCGCGTGCCCTCAGTTCTTTCCCGCCGTCACTCAGTTCGTTCGACAGACGTAGAACAGCGATCAGTCGCCCACTTAGTATTCAACGTTTTTCGTCATATTCCTCTGAATTTTCAAAAATTTTCGATCGAGTGCATGTCTTCTCTTCTCAAAGAAGTGCACTAAGTGCAGAGCCCAAATCCCTCACGGGGACTACCACTCCCGCTGCCTCCTCTGCCTGGGGCCTAAGCACAACTCTGCTGAGTGTGCCATTTGCCAAGGGTTCAACCAGGCCATGCGGACCCAACGCAAGCAGACCCTCAAGACCCACCTCCTCACCCAAAGGCTAGCTTCTATGGAATAGGAGCTTAGGGAGCAGTCGTCGTCTCCAGCCCCAGAAAAATGAAAGAAACAGGACAGGAAGCCCATCGCTGCAAGGGAGATCTTCCACTTCAAAAAAACGTGAGTACCAGCACTCCGTCCACTTCTGTGGGCCAGATGCCTTCTCCCCCTCCTGCTGAAGTGTGCGGGAAGACTGGCGTCTCTCTCGAGGTTTCTGTCAGTTCTCCCACTCATAGCACTGCCAATAAGTCGCCCTGCCACCAGGTGCCTGACCCAGACCGATGAGCCTAACCGCAATCCTTCTGCAGCGAGCCCGGGCGCATCTGATAAGCCAAACGAAGGATCCCCCATCGACCGCACAGATGCATCTGCTCTCCCGTCGACAAGTGTGCTCGTGGGGGACACTCTATCCTTGCCGATATCTATCCCCAGGGATTCACTACCCGTTCCTGACCTTTCCCTTCCATCAGGATCGTTACCAGACCTGTCTTTGGGGTCTCTTCCAGAGCTCCCCCCTTCACCTGGGTCTTGTCCATCTTCAGATTCCCGCCCTCCCAGGGATCTGTTGCAGGACCGGGATCTTTTAGGCATGGAGCCCCCTCCAGGACCCGAGGGGACGATGCCTGATCCCTTGCCGCTGCCCAGCAGTCCTTCGGAACCTTTCCCCGGCAGGGCCTTCCACTCCTCCTGCGGGACCCTCTGGAGGCCTTTCTCCTGGCCTGACCCCCATGTTCCGCTGCCGGGCGTCCCTCCGCCGGACCCTTCTTATCCGATGCCGGGCACAGTGCCTCAGATGCTTGGATATCCCTCCGGCTTACCAGGATACCAGTACCCCTTCTGACACCATCCTGCTTACCAGCCTTTGGCTGGATATCCCGGGTACAACCTTCTCCCCCTCCTCTACCACCACCGCCTGATCGTGAATCTATCCCGGCGTGGTGGCAGGATGCTAGGACTCAACTTTTAACCGATCTTGGTCCCAGCCAATTGGAGAAATTCCTCTACCCAGAGCACCACCTCCCCTTCCGGTTCCTGTGGGACGTGCTGCGGGTTCTCTGCCAGTGGGCGACACTGGGTAGGACCCTTCCATTCCCAGTGGCTTGGAGTCCTCCGATTCGGACTCTGATATCGACCTCTCTGAACCCCGTTCATCGGTCGAAATCCATCCTAAAGAATCCCCAAAATCACCCTGGAGGATCCTTCTTTTGGGGACCTATTGAGAACGATTCAAGCAGCAGGGGGCTGGCCATCCAAGGAAATTGATCCTTGGCGCAAAAGGCTGGCGGAACATTTGGATTTGTTCACCACAGACCCTACTCACTCCCGATGGGTCCACACGAGGATCTTGTCACGACAATCTGGCATCAGCCCTCATCCATACCGGCTGTTTCCAGGAGGGCTGACAGAACCTGCTTTCCCCCGGAAGGGATCTCTCCCCTCACCAACCATCCTAAAGCCGACTCTATGGTAATCATGGCCGCATATGACCGCTCAGCTCAGCCTAAACACTTGAGTTCCTCCCCACCAGACAAGGACTCAAGACAGCTCGACCAGGTCAGTAGGAAGATCTATTCGTCTACCTCCTGTGCCATCCGGTCGTTGAATTACGTATCCCATATGATGGCTTTTCAGAAGTCCTTTCTCTCGGAACTGGAGAGGGACCTTCAGGATATCCCTGATGAAAATCTCAGGGCAAAACTGCTTGACAAGGTTCGCATGAACAAATCTTCCTGCCGTCACGCCCTCTAGGCCACTTATGATTCTGTGGACTCCATGGCCCAGGCTGCGGCCTCGGGAGTCTACCTTCGGCGCCTAGCATGGTTGCACCTCGCAGGCTTGGCACAGGATGTTCATTCCTCTTGGATGCATTTTTCAGGGGTTCCATCCTCTTTGGCAGTGACGCGAAATACATCCTTACAGGACTGCAGAAGAGCGGTCGATCCCTCACAGACATAAGCTCTATGTACCAGACGGGTTAAAAGAAACTGCCCTTTCGTCGCCAGAGAAGATGGAACAAGAACCAGAATAAGCGTCAAGGCAAGAGACGACCCACTGGTTCTGGAGCCCAAGCCCCTCAGGCTAAATTCTCCAAAGCAGCCTCAGGATCTAAGACTCTGCTCCTCTCAGCATCCTAACTCGCTCCACCTCCTCCTGCTCCCTCAGTTTCCCTTGGAGGAACTGGTAGGAGGGAGGTTCGGCCTCCACCTGGTGGGGTGGAAGGCAGTCACCGTAGAGGTATGGGTGCTTCAACTCCTGCAAAGAGGTCACTCCATCGAGTTCCTAGAGATCCCACCTCCAAACTCTCCGGGAAGGTCCTTTTACCCGTCTGATCAGATCTCCATCGTCCACAAGGAGATTCAGGCCCTGCTACGAAAAGCAGCCATAGAATCCTTCCCTCAAAATCAACTAAGAAGGGGATTTTACTCCCATTTCTTCCTAGTTCCAAAAAAGAGGGGGAGATCTGTGACCTATACTGGATCTCAGCACGCTCAACCTCTGTGTGGAGTATGAGAAGTTCCGCATGCTGACTCTTCAGGGACTCCTTCCCCTGCTCCAGTCAAACACATGGCTGTGCTCCCTGGATATGCAAAATGCTTATCTTCATATTCTCATCCTTCCAGCCCACTGTCACTTCCTTCGAGTCTCCTTCCGGGAGAACCATTTTCAATTCAAGGCACTTCCCTTTGGCCTGTCCTCAGCACCCCGGGTTTTCACAAAGTGCCTCGTGGTGGTAGCAGCATTTCTTCGCCACAGGGGCATATATGTGTTCCCATACCTGGACGACTGGCTCTTTTTAACCCCATCTCTGGCCAGCCTGAAGGAGGCGCTCTCCTTCGCCTTTGGTGTGTGTGTGTGTGTGTGTGTGTGCCCAGCTGGGCATCTCTGTCAGTCTCCCCAAGTCCCAGCTAGTACCCTCTCAGCGCCTCCAATTTATTGGAGTGATACAGGATACAGTCCAGAGCAAGGCCTTCTTGCCGCTGGATCGAGACGAGACTTTGGCTTCTCAGACCACTTTGGTGGCCAAAGCTTGATGGACCCCAGCACACGGTGTTGCGTCTTTTGGGTCTTATGGCAGTGGCCATTCCTACTGCCCCCATGGCTAGGCTGCACGCTAGGGTTACCCAGTGGTCTCTCCCGGTCCAATGGGATCAACGAGTGGATGACATGAACCAACTGGTCGTGGTATCCAACAGCCTTCAGAAAGACCTCCTCTGGTGCAGGCCCTCACCAACTTGTTGGTGGGAGCTCCCTTCCGCTCTTGGGCTCCCTCCTAGACCCTCACATCAGATGCCTCCGATATGAGTTGGGGAGCCCGTTTTGGGGACCACAGAACTCGAGGTTCATGGTCTCCTCAAGAGCAGCACCTTCACATCAACATCCCCGAAGACCAGAGCAGTCCTCTATGCTCTCCAGGCCTTCCAGTCTTTACTACTCCTGGGAACAATCTTGGTCCAGACAAACAACATGGCGACTGTCTGGTACCTCAACAAATGGGGGTACCCGATCGTACCCTCTTTGCAGGGAAGCAATGAGAGTATGGTATTGGGCTCTTCAGCACGGCCTATTTCTGACAGCAGTCCATGTCCCAGGTGTACACAGCACCCTGGCAGACAGTCTCCAGGGCTCACGAGTGGGAACTAAAGCAGGAGGTAGTCGAAGACCTGTTTCTTCGATGGGGTCGGCCAGATCTAGATCTGTTCGCCTCCCCATTCTACGCAAAACTACCCAACTTTTGCTCACTCGTTCCCGGGCATGGTGCTTTTTGGAGAGGCGCACTGTCTCTCCCTTGGACAGGGAGGTTTCTATACGCGTTTCCTCTCATATAGAAGGTTCTGTTGAAGCCCCAGGCAGAGGGGACCCACTTGATTCTGATTGCCCCTCTGTGGCCCCGGCAGATTTGATTCCCACTGTTACAACTAGCGTGGGAACCACCAGTCTTTCTGCCACTGTCTCAGGAGCAGGGCACCCTGGTACATCTGAGCCTTTAGTCTGTCCATCTTCAGGCATGGCACCTGTGGACGTAGCATTGACTTGCTATGGAGTCTCCTGTCAGGTTGCTATGGTGCTGGTGGAAGCCAGAAAACCCTCCACCAGATTCACCTACACCATGAAGTGGAAGAGATTTTCGATTTGGGCCACAGCCAAACGCTTGGACCCTTTTTCTTGTTTGGCTTCCCAGGTGTTAGTGTACCTCATACATCTTTCTGAGTTGGGCCTTAGTTATTCTTCCATTAAGGTCCATCTTTCTGCGGTGTCTGCCTACCACCTGCCGGTGGAGGGCAAAACCATAGCACAGCTAGAGGTTTCTAGAACTTTCTTGAAGGGTATCCTTCACATCAAACCTCCAGTCTGGAGCCCCTGTCCTCCCTGGGATCTCAATTTTATGCTGGAGAAACTTCATTTTCCCTCTTTTGAACTGGCAGCAAGTTGTGATATGTGCTTCCTGTCATGGAAGACTCAGTTTTTTGGTTGCAGTTACTTCAGCTCGAAGGGTTTCAGAGCTTCAGGCTTTTGTTTGCAGAGAGCCTTGTTTGATTTTCCATAAGGAACGGGTGGTCCTAAGAACTAATCCGTCCTCCCTTCCTTCTGAAAGTGGTTTCTGAGACAACTCTTAACCAGAGTGTTGAACAGCCAGTCTGTTATCCTCAGCATTCCAACAGGGAGGAATATCTTTTGCACACCTTGGATGTGAATCAGATTTTAAGGTACTATACCTCCCGGACTAAGGAGGTTCGAAAGTCGAACCAACTCTTTGTGGCCTTTGCCTCCCAGTGCCAGGGCAAGACCCTCTCTAAACAGACCGTTTTCTAGGTGGCTGGCTAATTGTATTCATTGCACTTCCCAGAAGTACGGGAAAACCCTTCCGGGAGCGGTTAAAGGTCACTCCAGTAGAAGCGTGGCCACCTGTACTGCTTTTTTCAGGAATGTGTCCACTGCAGAGTTCTGCACAGCGGCCACTTTGTGTTCCGTCCACACCATCACTAAGCATTACAGTCTGGACATTGCCTCTAGGCATAGAGCTGGTTTCGACCTTGCAATCTTGCAAGGTCTTCTGTCTTAGGGCAGACCCTTGGTTGGCAGACATTTTTCCCCCTCCTGTAACCTAGTCTCCGACTCCTCCTCCTTTCTTAAACTGCTTGGAATTCAGTCCTATATGTGAAGACCTACTGCAGGAGCCCTTTCAAAGTAAGATATAGCAGTTACATAAGAACTTACCGTAACAGTAGATCTTCGACAGAGGTTCCTGCAGTAGGTCTAGTGTCCCACCCACCTTCCCCCAGCCCCTGGAAGTCTTCCTTTTTTTATTGTGCCTAGCCCTCTGGTCCCACCAGGGCACAGGGTCTCAGGAGTTGTTACTCCTTTCTTTCTACTATCCTCTCTCTAGGTCTCCGGTGGAAAAGAACTGGGGGGCGGGCGCGGGACCACCCCTTTTATGGTCGGGCTGACGTCGCATCACCTGATGCCAGGGGGCGGTCCCCACTGATGATTGCTAGCTACAAATTTGCTGTTGGAACCTGGCGCCAGGGGCGCAATCCTATATGTGAAGACCTACTGCAGGAATCTTTCTGGAAGATCTACTGTTACAATAAGTTCTTGCGTAACTGCTATTCCAGGTAGCTGCTTTACAGATTTCCTGAATGGAGACACCTCTGGATGCTGCCACAGAGACAGAGGTGCCTGTGGTAGAAATAGCCCTCAGCCCTTCTGGCGGAAGCTTGCCAGCTTTGCTATAACAGAACTGAATACAGGCTACTATCCAGCAAGAAATGTTCTCCTGAATGCTGGTTTACCTTGGCCTATCTCACTATAGGTGATGAATAACAGAGAATTTGTGGACCTGACATTCTTTGTGTGATCCAAGAAGCACTCTAGGGCTCTCTTTTTATCCAGGCTGTGGAGCTTCAGCTCACCTGGAGTGGAGTGCTCTGTAAGACGAAACAAAAAAACACACAACACAGGAAAAGTTATCTATTTAGTTAAGATAAAATTCAACCACCGTGGGGAGGACTTTTCTGTTAGTCCTCTGTTCTACCTTGTCCCTGTGGAATATGATATAGTTGGATCTCTACATAGGGCTATGAGTTCACTCACGCTCCTAGCTGAGGTAAAGTGTCACCAGGTCAGATGTAGGGACTGGGTTCCTAAAAGGAGGGTTCAGATGAATGATACCTTTAAAGAACCTCTTACAAAATAGCCTGTGAGGCTGGAGATCTATCCTTGCAAGCTGAAACATGCTGACACCACTGCCAAATGCAGTTTCAGGGTTGAAGGCCAGAGGCCATGGGACTGCAAGTGGATCAAATAGTCTAAAACTGTGGACAGGCTAGCCTGGAGGGGGCTGAGCTGTCTGGACAAACCACAGGGGAAATATTTTCCACTTGGAAGTGAAGGTTTTCCTAGTTGCTGGCTTCCTGATAACTGAGCACATGCAAAACCTCTTCTGAGAGATTTACTCCACAAAACTGTAGCTCTTCAAGTACCATGCTTTGAGGTGCAAGGTTCTTGGTTCTGGGAATGTATTCTGCCATAAGACAGTTGGTGGATTGTGACTGTAGGGAAGGAGAATTCGAAGTCTGAAGGAAAGGCACAAGAGCAGGAAGTACCACACCTGCATGGCCCAGTCTCATGCAATCAAAATCACTGTTGGGTCCCTCCTGAGATTCAGTAGCACTCGGCAAAAGTGGGAAAGGAGAAAATGCATAAAGGAACTTCCCTGTCCACGAGAGGACCTATTGCATCCGCTGGGAGTGTTCCCACTGAGGAAGGCCTGCAACAAAAGCTGGGAAGCTGGTAGCTTTCCCAGAATGCAAACACGTCCACCTCTGGTGTGCCCCACCTTCTGAACACTGTGAAGAGCACCTGCTTGTTAAGAGCCCATTTTCTATTTCATTCACTGATTCTGCTTAGAGAGTCTGCCAGTACATTGCCCTTGCCTAGAAGATGGACTGCAGAAAACTGTACTTGAAGAAAGTGAGCCTGATTCCACATATTCGTTGCTTTTGTGCAGTTTGGAAGATCTTGTTCCTCCCCATTTGTTGATATAGTACATTGTGGTAGTGGTGTTTGTCCTTAACTGGACTGACTGGCTTCTGATGTGAGGAAAAGGTTTTCGTTGCCAAGTACACTGCTCTGAGTTTCAGGTTTATATGCTCCTTAGACTCTAGAGGAGTCCATATCCTGCGTACAGTGAAATCCTATAGATGGCCTCTCCACTCCAGCAGGGAGGCATCCATAGTGAGTATTGTGAGTGATTGCTTGGAGGAAGGGAACACCTTCCACCACTCCAGTGCCCTTAACGGCACTTCGAAATGGGTACTAAGGCTGATAACAGGTCTCACCCTTGAGACTAATGCGCCCCTAAGTGCTACTGAGCATCTCTGATTTGGAATCTGGCGCCTGGCATCACTGCTGTGGAAGAGGTCGTGTGTCCTAATAGGTTCCGTGTCATAATGGTGATCACAGAATAGTGATCGCCATTATGGTACTTGTACATCACCGGGAGAGAAAAAGGCAATGTACACTCACAGCGAAAAGGGAAAAAAAAAAAGGTGACAAGAAAATATGTTCTGCGGGGGACTGTGCCCTCCACAATGGGGGCTGCAACCCCACCCCGATAAAGATTACTAACTGTGGGGGCACGTTGGGATGGAAACTCGAAATGGGGGCAAAATCTGTTTCAAACAGGAAGTATTGCTATATTATGACATGCAGTATAACCCCAGGTTAGAACTGCTCCGGAGGTGAGAGTTAACTTCCATGCAGAGCATGGAATCTTGAGCGAGAGCTCGGATGAACACTCTGTCTGTTGAAGCTCAAACTTAAACTGTCAGATTCTTTACTCCGCCTCACTGAACAGTCACTCCGGAGATTCCTCCTGCTGCTCGGTTTGTTTGTCGGTTTTAAAGTGTAATTCTCGGTTTATTTTACCGAAATTTAACCGCAATCGTCGGTTCAAGCTCTGTCTGTGGTATTGTAAGTAATAGGCTTATTTATTATTTTTTCTTCTGTGTGGAACTTGTAAACATCTTTTTCGGTTCGGTTTGAACCGATCAGAGGGGTTTAAAAATTACTTTCTATCCCTTTAGACTGCGGTTCCCGGTTCTTAGCGGTTCTAAAAAAAAAAAAAACAGATTTTATTATGGTTTTTTCCATGACCCGTGACACAGTTGGGAACCGATAAGAGAGTCTTGCCTGGTGGATTGCCATAGCGGGCAAGTTTGGTTAGGCTGGCATGTGTCTGAGAAACCCAAAAACCGGACCCACTGGGTTTCAGCACTGTAGCCTCTGTGGGGAAGCCTTTGCCAAGGCTGACCCCACACTATGTATATTGTTTGGGGTTTGACCACCTCAATGCAGACTGCCAGATTTGTAAGAATTTTCCTGCTGCCACCGTGGAAAAGAAGTTGGTAGGCTCAGGAAAGGGAGGCCAAAAAGTCCGCTAGGCCGGATGGCCAGCCCGGTTGGTTCCAACCGAACCCTGAGAGAACCCTCTGACCAGGCGTCGTCCTCGGGCAAACGAAGAGCCAGCTCTAAGGAGCCAGTTCCAACTAAAAGGGCTAGAAGGTCGGCTAGTTTGGGGCCAAAAGTTCTTTCAAACAACATGAAGTCTTGCTATATTATGACAATTGCAGTTTGTCCCACCATTGGAACTGCTCCAGAGGTGAAAGAGTTAACTTCCATGCCAGGCATGGAGCTTAGAGCGCGAGCTCGGTTAGAGAAACTCTGTCTGGATAATTTCAAACTGAAACTGTCAGATTCTTTACTCCGCCTCACTGAACAGTCGCTCCGGAGACTTCTCCTACTGCTCGGTTCATTTCTCGGTTTAAACAGTATTTTCTCGGTTAAATTCAACTGCGATTATTATTATTTTAACCGCAAACCGATTGGTTCAAGCTCTGTCTGTGGTATTGTAAGTAATAGGTTTATTTCTGTGTGGAACTTGTAAATGTTTGTCGGTTCGGTTCGAACCGATCAGGTTGTTTTAAAACTTTATCTTCAAGCATTTAAAAGCTTTTAGAGTGCGGTTCCCGGTTCTTATCTGTTCTGGGAAAAAAAAAATGGATTTCGTTACGGTTTTTTCCACGACCACTGACACGGTTGGGAACCGATAAGGTGCCTTCCTGGCACTGTCGTTAAAGGGCAAGTTTTTGGTTAGGCTGGCATTATGTCTGAGAAACCCAAAGAAAAACCGGCCCACTGGGTTTCAACACTGTAGTGTCTGTGGGAAGCCTTTGCCAAGGCTGACCCACACACCACATGTGTATATTGTCTGGGGTTTGACCACCTCCAGTTCAGACTGCCAGATATGGAAGAACTTCCCTGCAGCCACCCTGATAAGAGATTGGGCAGGCTCAGGGCGAGAGGCCAAAAGTCCGCTGACCGGATGGCCAGCCCGGTTCGGTACCAACCGAACCGGAGGGAGTGCCCTCTGACCAGGGCGAGACTTCCTCGGGCAAACGTAAAGCTGACTCTGAGGAGCCAGTTCCAGTAAAGAAAACTAGAAAATCAGCAGGTGTGGAGTCAAAAATTCCTTCTCCAACTGCTGCAGAGATAGCTAAAGCAATACAAATTGTCCAGTCACTTTCTCCGGTTCCGTCCGAACCGCCACTGTCTGGCAAAAGGTCGGTTCGGCCGGTTCCACGGGTTCAAGAATATGATATAGAAGAGTTTATGAACCAGAGAGGGAGGATGATTATGAACAGTGTGAATGTGACTTTGAGAGTCTGGATTGCCCAATGAACGGACATCTCCCAGACAGACCTTTAGAATCTCCCCTCAACTTTCTGAGTCCCCTTCTCACTTTCTGTTTTATAAAGGTTGCTGAAACCCTCCAGCTCCCATTGGAGGAAGCTGTGGATGAGCAAGGAACCTGACTTTGTGGAAATGATGGATATCCCAGAGTCCAGGAGATTGTCTATCCCTTTACATAAGTCATTTAGGAAACAAACAATAAAAATTTTAAAAGCTCCTAATTCTGTGCCTCCTGTGGACAAAAGATGGACAGGAGGTACACTTTGTCAGGTTCTGATACAGAATTTCTTTCACAGCAATTCAGTCATGTTGGAGTAGTTCAGGCTGCAGCCTGTGATAAACTAATATTCCCTGGCTTCACATCCTCCTGACAAGGACTCCAGGAAGATTGATGCCATGGCTAAAAACAATATATGGCAGCCTCCTTGGGACTCAGACAAAGAATTACATGCTTATGGCAAGATACCAAAAATCTAGATGGGATACTGTCATGGCTTTGGCCAAACAGGCCCCTGGCCAGCTGCTAAGGAGCCGAGCAGGTGGCTGCTGATGGTATTGAGGCATCAAGGTGCAATTCCATGCTGCTGTGGATTCTAATGATGTATCCTCTAGAGTCATGGCTACATCTGTGGCCTTACGTAGACTGGCTTCGCTCAGGTGTACTAGTTTGTCACAGGATACCCAGACTAAGGCTATGGATTTTCCTGTGGTAGGAAATTCTCTGTTTGGGGAGTAGACAGAGAATTACGTGAAGAAAATGGATGAATATAGAACAACTTATAGGAGTGCACAAGCCAAGGAACGGCAAGCCACTCCTCAGAGGCAGACCCCCAGGGGTAGAGGTAGGCATTTTCAGAGGCCTTTTTACCAAACCCAGGCCTCCTCTTCGGCTTATGCTCAGAGGGGGTTCTTCAGAGGAAGAGGCAGACTGGGTGCAAGCAGGTCTGCTCCCACCCCTCGGCTTAAAGCTCCTGCCAAACAGGCACCCTGATGGGGTGCCCAGGGTCGGTTCTCCATTACCTGTAGGGGGCAGGCTGGCTTACTTCGTTCAGGACTGGGGTCTTTAACATCAGACAAGTGGGTCCGGAAGTAGTAAGCCGGGTCTAGTTCTCAGCTTCAAAAATTTCAAAGATGAGAATCAGATCTTTCCACCTGCAAACCCTCTAGAGACCTTTGCCTTAGAAACAGAAGTCTCAACCCTCCTGGCTCTCAGAGCTGTAGAAAGGGTTTCTCCCCTACACCAGGGCAAGGGTCTGTACTCCAGGTACTTCCTTACCCCAAAAAGGACAGGAGAATGGCGGCCCATTCTGGATCTAAGATATCTGAACAAGCACCTTTTAAAACCAAAATTCAAAAAGGTGACTCTGGCAATGATTTTACCTTCTCTAAGGCCAGGGGACTGGCTAGCTTCCCTGGACCTCAAGGATGCCTACTTCCATGTTCTCATCAGAAGCTCCCACCGAAAGTACCTCAGATTCGAACTGCCCTCAGGCCATTATCGGTTCAGAGCAATGCCCTTCGGCCTTACCTCTGCCCCAAGGGTATTCACAAAATGCCTGGCAGTAGCAGTTGCTCATTTAAGAAGGCAAAGATTGCCATCTTTCCCTACCTAGACGACTGGCTCATTGTAGGTCAGTCTCCAGACCAGGTCAAATCACACCTGCAAGTTACCAGCAGCTGCTCACCTCTCTAGGCTTTCTTCTCAATCTTCCAAAGTCAGTTCTGGAACCTGTCCAGGTACTCGCCTTTATAGGTGCAGAATTGGACACAAAGCAGGCCAGAGCCTTCCTGCCCCTAGAAAGGGTAAGGACCCTAGTGGCCCTGGCCTCCTCCTTCACTCTGCAGGTCTCTCGACCAGCAAGGCACTTCTTACAGCTCCTAGGACACATGGCTGCTTCCACAGCTGTAGTGCAAGGAGCAAGATTTCAGATGAGGGACATTCAGTTTCACTTGAGAGCCTTTTGGTCTCAAAGAAAAGATCCCCTTTCCAAGTTGATCCCAGTGACTCGAACCCTGATCCAGGCTCTTCAGTGGTGGCAGGATCAGAGCAATCTGAGACTAGGGGTCCCCTTCATCCCTCTATCTCACTCCTTGACCCTTACTACAGATGCGTCCCTTCTGGGATGGGGAGCTCACATGGGCGACCTCTCCACCCAGGGAGTGTTGTTCCCTCCAGAATCTCTGCTCCACATCAATCTGCTGGAACTCAAGGCTGTTTTTCTAGCACTTCAGGTGTTTTCTGCATCTGTTCAGAACAAAGTGGTACAAGTCAGAACAGACAACACCACTACAATGTGGTACATCAACAAACAAGGGGGCACTCTGTCTTTGGCCTTGTGCACCGAGGCAATGAAGTTGTGGTCTCTGGCTATTCCTGAACACTTCCCTCATAGCAGTTCACCTCTCAGGAAAGGACAATGTCTGGCAGATGCTCTCAGCAGGATTTCCCAGGGCCATCACGAATGGTCACTGGATCCCAGAGTACTGGGGATAGTTTTTGCCAGATGGGGCACCCCTCAGATAGATCTTTTTGCAGCCCCAGACAATCACCAACTTCCACTGTTTTGTTACAGGCCCCCAGTGATGGGCTCAGTCCCCCTGGATGCCTTTCTCCTAGATTGGGAAGGGAAGTTTCTATATTCCTTCCCCCCTTCCCTCTCCTATTCAAGGTGCTAGTCAAAATCAGATCCCAGCCCTGCAAGATGATTCTGATTGCTCCAGATTGGGCCAGGCAGCCCTGGTACCCACTCCTTCTGTCCTTAGCAGTCCATCTTCCCCCGTGTCTTCCCAGGAATCACAACCTGTAAACTTGTGCCCAGGGGAGAATTTGGTATCCGAATCTCAAATCCCTCAACCTCAAGGCCTGGCTCTTGAGGAGTTAGAATTTACTGACCTACACCTTTCTCAAGGTGTTCTGAAATCCTGAAGGCTTCTAGGAAGCCTTCCACTAGAACTACTTATAACTCTAAATGGAAAGGTTTTCCATATGGTGTTCTGGGAAGCATATTTCCCGGAATCTGCTGATTTGCCCATTGTTTTGGACTATATGGTCCATCTTAATTCTTGGGTCTGAGACCAGCTACCCTGAGGTGCATTTGGCAGCTGTCTCTGCTTTTATTTCAGCAGGCCTCTTCTTTCCACTCACCCTGTATTTCCAAGTTTCTCAAAGTTACTTCATACTAATCCACCTTTAGGGACCCTGCCCCTGCCTGGGATCTTAATGTTTGCATTGCTCAGCTGATGCAACCCCCCTTTGAACCTCTGTCTTCGGCAGAGCTTAAGTACTTGACTTGGAAAACTGTGTTTCTGGTAGCCATCACTTCTGCCAGGCGCATAAGTGAGTTACAAGCTTTGTCAGTGGAGACTGACTTTATTTCCTTTCACAGGGATAAGGTAGTCCTTAGCACTAACAGGAAGTTCTAGGGACATGGATATGTTGTTCATCCACACTTATTGGCAGGTTCCTTGCCGCTTTAAATCTTGCCGGAAGGTCTTCAAGCTGGCTCCTCCCACCCACCCGGGTGGTGAAACTCTCGGCTCCGCCCCATGACGCCAGATCTTCCTTACCGCTTGGAAGCTCAGGTTCCCTCCTTAGCAGCGTTGCGCTTAAGACTGGTTCCTAATTCTTGAAAGTTCGAAATTGAAAAGTTTTGCTAAAAGCTTGGGTCTTCTTCTCCTCACGGCTGCGATGGACAAATCGACTCCCGGTTTGGAGGTGCCCTTGCGGGCAGAAGATGTCTAGGACCGGATCCGCACTCCACGTCGTCTACTGCCTGGGCCTTGAGCGACCATGCAGCCTGCGACTTGTGCTCTCGCGTTTCAGTTCGTCCTTGAAGACCGTGCTGCCTGATGACAACTGGGCGCGAGAAAGAAATTCCACCAGTGAAATCTAAAGAGGTCCGATTGGCGGTGTCATGACAGCCTTTCGGTGGATCAACGAGCAGATGATGCGCCTCGAAGAGGCGGCCTTGAGCCGCTTCTACCTTAGCTGCGGCATTTGTCCGCTCTCTCTGGTGCCTCTTACTCGGCTTCTTTAAGGAGCTGTCTGACCCTCTCGAACAAAGGTGGGGTCCAACCTATCGGACCTTCTTCAGGTCCAAAAGAGCAAAGTAAGTCTCTCCGTCGGCGGCTCTTGGGGCGGAAGATCCCCTCCCTTGTCGACCAGTCGGCTTGAGCGACCCTCAGCTTCGGCCACTGGCTTCACGGTGTCCCCGTCAGGCCAGTTGGCGAGAGACTCCATCGGCCAGTCGAGATTTTCTCGACCATTTAGATGAGTTGTCGACCTTGCAGGCTGAAAGTCCTCTCCCGGTTCTCCCGGTGGGAGTCGATCCCGTCGGCTCGTCTGTGCCTCCGGTTCCGGAGCCTTCGGTGGGATTGTCCGAGCAGAGGTGAGTGCCAATTTCCGACACTTCTCCTCGCCTTCCTCGGCCTAGTCGAGACTCTCGGTCTTGGCACCGCGGCAAGCAGCGCCACCGCTCTTGCTCTTCCTCGGACGAGGGGAGGCTTCGGCACAAGTTGCGTCAGAGGTACAAGGAACTTATGTGGCAACAGCTCCTTTTGACCGGGAATAAGCCGACCAATCGTCTTCCCAGCCATTAAGTGTGCTGTCACGAACAGCAGAAACAACCCTCGTTGTGTCGAGAGCCTGTTCTCAGGCAGGTTGTTCCAGCCAGTTCAACTGCCCCACCGATTCTGGTGGACCTTAGCCCCACAGCAATTGGTTGAGGCTCCGACCAAAATTCCGTTCGGCTTTGGGTTTGCCCCATAGAGCTGTCGGTCACCCTCACTTCCGATAAACCTCAGCAGGGTGGAGGGTGGCTCAGGGCCGAGCAGCTCTTTGAGACTCTTCTGGGTCGATGATGGTTCCTCCTCTTCTCCAAGCGCATGAGACTTGGAGTCCTCGGGAGGACAGTCAATAAACGATAACCGTCGTCTCTTAGGGTTGCCCGACTCATCTCTGAGTCCACAGGATGAGCTTCGAACACGTTTCTAAACAGCCAAGTAGCCCCTCACGGAGATTCTGGACGAGGGATTCTCCCTACGGAGGCCTTTCCGGTGGCATGAAGCCATAGTAAGGTCCGGCCTTGGAACTTTGGCGTCTGCTTCCTGCCCTGCGCCTTCGGCCAGGCTGGCCAGAAGTACGCGGTCCCACCGTTCCCTGTCCGGTTTTGAACACCCGCCGAGGGGTTGTTACCGACAGCGTTTCCCGCGTGCCGGAACGCCAGGATGTGGACAAACCTCCCGACAAAGGTCAAGGGTGGATTATGCGGGCGAAAAGAATCTATGCTGCGTCTCTCTAGGCCTTCGACCAGGCCGGATTCGGCCGTCCTCATGGCACATTTTCTTCGCCCTGTTGGGCTCCCTGGATGAGGTTGTCCCTCATCTTCCTGAATCTGCAGACTACCGTCAGGCAGGTGCGGGACCAGGACAGAGCAGTGGCTAAACAGCAGCTCCAGACTGCGTTGAGACATCGAGGACTCATGTGCCAGGTCTGCAGGCGGCCACAGTGGCCATGCATCGTTGGGCTTGGCTGAGGATATCCACCTTTGCCGGATACCCAGCACAAGTTGGCGGATGTTCCTTTTTGGGGACTGACCTCTTTGGCCCTGCTGGGGTGGAAGGGTAACCTGCAGAGGATCGAGAAGTCCAATGCTGCCTTGAACGTCCTCTTCTGCTCAGGACAAGGCCGCAAGCCACAGCCTAAGCCCTTTATCCTTCTGCGCCTCTGCGGCGCCCGGCCCAGCAACGTCAGGGCCAGCAGGCTCGACTTGGTATCCCAAGCCCAAGCCGTCCAGCTTCCTCCAACAGGAAGCAGGGTAAAGCCCAGGAGGTTCCTCGGCGGTCCTCCTCCAAGCCTGCCCAGTGGCCCCGGGCTGAGGGGAGGTCGCCCATCCTGTCACCTCACCCCTGTTTCCCCCGTGGGGCCAGCTCGAACACTTCCTTTTCGCCTGGTCCGCTGTTACCACGGACAGGTGGGTACTGAAGGTGGTGGGAAAAGCCTACCTCTGGGTCGAGCAGGCCCGCCCTTCAGGCACGTAGCACCTCGGGTCCGCAGCCTCACTGGGCTCACCGACATCACTCTCCTCCTCCAAAGGAGGTGATCACGAGGTGGAGGACCCCCAGACCCGGGGTTCGTATCAGGTATTTCCTGGTTCCGAAGCAGACGGGGCTGGCGCCCATTCTCGACCTACACGACCTGAACAAGTTCCTAGGTCTCGAACCTTCAGAATGATCACTCTGGCGCTGATAATACCATCTCGGAACCCGGCGTGTGATTCTGCTCTCTGGACCTACAGGGCAGTTCTTTCACGTCCCTATCCGTCCGTCACATCGGAGATTCCTCCGCTTTCGGCCGAGAGGATCCTCTTGATTCGAGCCATGCCCTTCTGCTTATCTCCAGCTCCCAGGGGTCTTCACCAAATGCATGGCAGTGGTGACAGCATTCTGCTACGGTAGAGGTCCGGTGTACCCCTTACCTGGACGATCGGTGATAGCAGCCGCCTCCAGGCGGAGGAGGTGGAGGCGGTCCAGAGAATCTGGCCCTCAGGTTTGCTCTCGAGTTGGCCTTCTCATCCAACGAGGCCAGAGTCGAACTCGAGCAAAGCAGGTGATCCTGTTCATGGGGCGACCGACTCTCTTGAGGCAAAGCACGACTCGGCGGACAGGGCGAGGTTCTTACCTCCTTTGCCCAATCATTTCTGGTTGGGCAATAAGTACCTACCGGGACTTCTCGCCTTCTGGGTCTCTAATGACCTGTACCAAGCGTGGTCCGTTGAGCCGCTGGCACATCGCCCTTCAGTCAAGGGACTAGCCAGCCAGTGGTACTGCGCCTGCGATCCTTTGGACCAGCTGGTGATAGTGACCAGGAGATGTGGGCGCTCTCCAGTGGTGGACGTTCCATTCCATTTGCAGGAGCATCCGTTTGTCCGCCCGAGCAGCGGTCTCTATGGCGATGCCTCTCTGATGGGTTGGGAATTGCCCATCTGGGGAACACCAGTGCCACGGCCTCTGGTCCTCTCGGGAGTCGATGCCACATCAACCTGCTGGGCTCCGGCGGTCCTAGCTCTCACCGCTTTGCTCCGTTTCTCCGGGGTCAGAGTGGTCGAGTCAGGCGGACAATACCGCGACCATGTACTACCTGATTACGCACGGGCGGGGCCAGCGCTCCATGCTTCTATGCAAGGAAGCTCTCCGTGTTTGGTCACTCGTGCGCCTGGGCAGATCTCCTGGCCATTCATGCGGCAGGAGCCTCCAACACCCTGGCGATGCCTGGGCGGATAGGGCTGAATCTCACAGAATGGTCTCTCCTGCGGAGGTAGTAAGATCTGTTCTCCACTGGGGCACACCTCAGGGGACTATTTCCAGGGCTGAAGCTGAGGCTGTTTCATGCCGCCCCTCAGCAGGGCTGCGCACAGGATGCCCTACGAGCTGGGACCCCGAGAGGATAAGGCTCATTCACAATACTGCCATCGGTGGCTGCTTCCAGGGCGTCCCCTCCAGGAAATCTGCACAGGGCTGCTACCTGATCGGCACACACTTTTACCCATTACCACCGACCTTGAGTCACAGGATGCTGGTTTTGGGGCCTCGGTTCTCAGTCCTTATTTCCCAAGTAATAATAGGGTGTCTTGCCTCCTTCCTCCCGGAGACAAGGAGTCTGCCAATAAGTGTGGATGAACAACATATCCATGTCCCTAGAAATACAGGTTACTCACCTGTAACAGGAGTTCTAGGAATGGTATATGTTGTTCATCCTACATTCCTGCCTCGGCTTCGGCCTTTAACCTGATCTTCCAAGCGGGCCAGAACTGGCGTCATAGGTGAGGTTTCACCAATTGGGTGGGAGAGCCAACTTGAGACCTTCAGCCCAAGATTTAAGCGGCAAGATACCTGCCAATAGGGCCTGGATGAACAACATACCATTCCTAGAACTCCTGTTACAGGTGGACCTTATTTTTTACCCAAAGGTGGTTTCAATTTCTACCTTAATAATCTGTCTCCTTCCATGTTCTTATGACCATTCCTCCTCTGGTGAGAGGAGGCTGCACAACAGATGTTAAGAACCCCTAAGTTGCTATATAGGCGTGCCAAGGGTCCCACAGGTTCCAGATCCCTCCAACTTTTCTCTCACTTATGGTGAGGTTGGAAAGAAACCTGCCACTAAGACCATTGCCAGGTGGTTGTCTCTTGTATCCAATTTGTTATCAAAAACTGGAAGGTTCCCCAGCAGCAGGCCTGAGGCTTACTCTACCAAGGGTACAGCTCGTCTCTAGCTGCTGCAGACATCCTATCTTGAGATATGTCAGCAGCTACTTGGAAAATGGAACACACTTTCACCAAGCATTACTCCTGGACATCCAGGCCAGGAGGATGCTCGGTTTGCACAACCAGTGCAGGCCATTCCTAGTAGGTTCTGTCCCTCCTCCATGAGTACTGCTGTATGTCTGCAATTGTAATATAGACTTCATGTTGTTTGAAGAAAAATTACTCCTTTAGTAATGTTTCTTCTAATGAGATCTTGCTATATTATGACTCCCTCCCCCCAGCCTGCCTCTCAGAACTTCTACTTTGGTATGGGGTGGCCAGTCCAATCTTAGCCTTGTTGATGCCCATTTGTGTTTTTGCCCTTTTTGGGTGTTGTTTTATTTTATCTTATCTTATTTCTGGTCCCTGACGGTCTTGGTGTTGGGACCAGGAAGGTATGTTAATATTTATAGCCAATTAGCTAGTGTAGGTTACAGCTTCCACAGAACCTTGTGAGTTTGCTAGTAAAGATCAGCAGTTTGGTTGAAATTATCAGACAGAGCTCTCTAACCGAAATTAAACATAAGCTCCATCCAGAATGGAAGTTAACTCTTTCACCTCCCGAGCAGTTCAATGCTGGACAAACTGCAGTGTCATAATATGCAAGACTCCATTAGAAGAAGCAACATTACTAAGGTGAGTGTTTTTATTCAAACAACATGAAGTCTTGCTATATTATGACAATAACAGGGTAACCTCAACTGCTCCGAAAGCGAAATAATTAATACCATTACAAATAGAACTTTAAGACAGGCTCTAAAAACAGACTATCTGGTACAAACCTGAACTGTCAGATTCCTTACTCGCCTCAGTGAACGTCGCTCCGAATTTCACCACTACAAGTTCATTTCGGTTTAAACAGTGTTTTCTCATTCATTCAACTGAGAATAGTTTTATTTAACCGCCGAGCCGTTCCAGTTCAAGCTCTGTCTATGGTAATCGTAAGTAAATTAAAGGTTTTTGTGTGTGGAACATGAGACTTATCCAGTTCGGTTTGAACCGATCAATAGGTTTAAAAATACTGTAAAGTTTAACATTTTGAGTGTCGTTCGGATATCGGTCCTAAAAAAAAGCGGTTTTAATGCGTTTTTCCAATACCAATATTACAGTTAGGAACCGATAAATTGTCTTCTTTTGCTCCGTTTAAAGGCAATTTTCTGGTTAAGCTGGCATTATGTCTGAGAAACCCAAAGAAAAACGGGCCACTAGGTTTCAACACTGTGATGTGGGGAAGTCTTTGCCAACTGACCCACACCTATGTCTATTGTCTGGTTTGACCACCTCCAGTCAGACTGCCAGATGGGAAATTCCCTGCAGCCACCCTGGAAAAGATTGGGCGGCTCAGGGGCGAGAAACAAAGTCCATGACCGGATGGCCAGCCGGTGGTGCCAACGAACAGAGAAATACCCTCTACCCGCGAGACTTCCTCGGGAAAAAAAAGCTGGTTCTGAGGAACCAATTCCAGTAAAGCAAGAGTAACAGGTTTAGGTCCAAAACCCTTCTCCAACTGCTGCAGAGATAACAAAAACCATACAAATTGTCAGTCACTGTCTCAGGACAATCCGAACCGCACTATCTAGCAAAATTGATTCGTCAGTTCAGTGGTTCAGAATATAAAGTTGAGAATTTTATGACCAGAGGAGGAGGATGATTATGAACATAGATATGGCTGGAAGGTCTGGGTGTGCCATTAGGCACATTTTCCCAGACAGACCTCTAGAATCTCCCTATACTATCTAGTCCCCATCTCATTTATATTTTACAAAAAGTTGCTGAAACCTCAACTTCCTTGGAAGAAGCCCTGGATGAGCAGAGGCCTGATTTTGTAAAATGATGGATATTTAAGTCTAGGAGATTGTATTCCTTTGCATAAGTCTTTTGAAGCAAACAATAAAAATTTTAAAAGCTCCTAATTCTGCCTCCTGTAGATAAAAGATGGACAGAGGTACACATTGTCAGGTCCTGATATAAATTCCTTTCTCAGCAATGCAGTCATATTGAGATAGTTCAGGCTGCAGCCTGTATAAATAATATCCCCTGGCCACATCCTCTAACAAAAATTCCAGGAAGATTGATGCCATGGCGAAAAAAACAATATATAGCAGCCTCTCTGGGACTCAGGCAAGCAAATTATATACCTCATGAAGCTAGAGTATCAAGAAATCTAGATGGGATACTGTTATGGAATTAGCCAAGCAAGCCCATAGGCCAGCTGCCTAAGCCGAACTAGAACAGTGGCTGCTGATGGCATTAAGGGCTTCTAAGAGTACAGTTTCATGCTGCTGTGGATATTAATGATATTTCCTCTAGGGTCATGGCTTCATCTGTGGCAGCTTTTCATAGGTTGGCCTAGCTCAGGTGTACTAATCTGTCACAGGATACCCAGACTAAGGCTATGGATTTTCCTGTGGTGGGAAATTCTCTCTGTTTGAGGAGCAGACAGAGAATTACATGAAGAAAGATGGATGAATATAGGACTACTTACAAAAAGTGTCCACGCTAAGGAAGGCGGCAAGCCACTCCTCAGAGGCATACCCCAGGGGTAGGGAGTAGGCCTTTTCACGAGCCTTTACCAGACTCAGGCCTCCTCTGCCTATGCTCAGGGGCTTCTTCAGAAGGCAGAGGCAGACAAGGGGTGGGCAGGCCTGCTCCCACCCCTCAGCCTAAAGCTCCTGCTAAGCAGGCACCTGATAGGGTGCCCAGGGCCATTCTCCTTTACGGTAGGGGGGCAGGCTGGCTTGCTTCAGTCAGAACTGGGCTTCTTTTAACCTCAGACAAGTGGGTTCTAAGTAGTAGCCAAGGGTCTAGTTCTCAACTTCAAAAGTTTCCCAGGGTGAGAACCAGACTTTTTAACTGCTTCAGAAGACCTTTGCTCTGGAAGCAGAGTCTCAACCTGTTGGCTCTCAAAGCAGTGAAAGGTTCCTCCCTGCATCAGGGCAGGGGTCTGTATTCAGATAAAGTTCAAAATGGTAACTCTGGCAATGATTATACCTTCCCTAAGGCCAGGGACTGTTCAGCCTCCCTGGACCTCAAGGATACCTATTCCATGTCCTAATCAGAAGATCCCATCGAAGTACCTCAGATTAGCGAACTGCCCTCAGGTCATTACCAGTTCAAACAATGCCCTTAAAGCCTTACCTCTGCTCCAAGGTATTCCACAAAGTGTCTAGCAGTGGCCCACTTAAGGAGGCAGAGATTGCTGTTTTACCCTATCTAACGACTGGCTCATTGTGAGCCAGTCCCCCAAGAATAGTAAATCTCACTGCAGGTCACCAGCAGCTTCTCACCTCCTGGGTTTTCTACTAAACCTACCAAAGTCGGTTCTAGAGTAGTCCAGGCCTCACCTTTATAGAGGCAGAATTGGACACAAAGCTAAGCCTTTCTCCCAGAAAGGGTAAGAACTCTAGTAGCTCTGGCCTCTTCCTTCACTCTGGGTCTCGACCAGCAAGACACTCCTGGGGCACATGGCTGCATCCACAGCTGTTGTGCAGGGCAGATTTCAGAATGAGACATTCAGTTTCACTTGAGAACCTTTTAGTCTCAGAGAAGAGACCCCTTTCCAGGGTGGTCCCAGTGACTCAGTGACATGATCCTAGCTCTGCAGTGGTGGAAGGATCAGAGCAATTTAAAGCGAGGTCCCCTTCATTTCCCTTCCTCACGACTTGACTCTCACTACAGATACTTCAAAACACACCATGAAGTCTTGCTATAATAGGACTACACACAGTCATACAGCACTTGGGCTGCCCGGAGGAAACAGATTAACTCCATCACAGCCCGAGGAATGCGGTGCCAAGCTCTATCTGGACAGTTTCAAATGAAACTGCCAAGATTCTTCTCAACTTCACTGAACAGTCGCTCGGAGATCAGCCTCAGCCTCGGTTCCAGCGAGTATTTTTAGGTTCATTTGAACCGCGAAAATATTTATTTTACCGCATTTCGGTTAAACTCTATCTAGTAAACCGTAAGTACAATATTGAAAGTCTGGCAAATCAATTATCGATTCGGTTTTGGACCGATCGGTTAACTTAATTTAACGTTTTAAAAGTGTTTTGGGGCTTTTAGAGTGAGGTTCCTGGTTCTTATCGGTTCTAAAAAACCTTGAATTTTAAAGGTTTTTCAAATACCGTGACACGGTTAGGAACCGATAAGAATTGTCTTACCTGGACTGCCATTAAAAGCAGCAGGATGTTGGTTAGGCTAGCACGTGTGTCTGAGAAGCCCAAAGAAAACCCGGGCCACTGGGTTTCAACTTTTCTGTGTGATGTTTGTGGGGAAAGCAGCTTTTGCTGGGCCACTTTACTCACTGTGTTTATTGTCTGGGGCTGACCACCTCCCTCTAGACTGCCAGGTGTAAAATTTTCCTGCAGCCACCCTGGAAAAGAGATTAGGCCGGCTCAGGGAGCGAGGAGGCCAAAAGTCTGCTGACCGAGGATGGCCAGCCCGGTTCAGCACCCACTGGACCAGAGGAGTGCCCTCTGACCAGAGGAGCTTCCTCGGGCAAAGGAAGGCTAGTTCAGAGGAACCAGTCCCAGCCAAAGACAAAGAAATCAGCAGGTCTGGAGTCCAAAGTTGTCTCTCAACTGCTGCAGAGATAACTAAAGCCAACACAGATTGTTCAGTCTTGTCTCAGGATCTAGCCAGACCCCCACAACTGGTAAAAGGTGGATTCGTTCAGTCCCCAGTGGTTCAGGATTATGATGTTGGGGTTTTATGAACCACAGGAGGGGAGGAGAATTTGATCAGTATGTTTGTGACTGGGAAGGTCTGGGCGTGCCCATGGGAACGGACATTTCTCTAGACAGACCTTTAGAATCTCCCCTATGCTGTCTGAGTCCCTTCTCATTTTATGTTTTACAAAAAGGTTGCAGAAACCCTCCAGCTTCCTTTAGAAGAGGCTGTGGATGAGCAAGAGGAGCCTAATTATGTTAAAATGATGGATATTCCAGAGTCTAGAAGGTTGTCTATTCCTTTGCATAAGTCATTTAGGAAGCAAACAACAAAGATTAAAAAAAAATCCTCATTCTGTCCCTCCTGTAGATAAAAAAAAAAAATGGACAGAAGGTATACTATCAGGCCCTGATACAGACTTCCTCACTGAGCAGTGTAGTCATTAGGTGTGGTGCAAGCTGCAGCCTGTAACAGGCTAATATTCCCTGGCCTCACATCCTCCTGATAAGGATTCCAGGAAGATTGATGCCATGGCGAAAAACAAAATATGGCAGCTTCTTTGGGACTCAGGCAGGCTGAATTATAGGCTTATGTGGCTAGATATCAGAAATCTAGATGGGACACAATTTTGCAGTTAGCCAAGCAGGCCCAGGAGCCAGCTGGCTAGTGAGTTGGAACAGGTGGCTGCTGATGGCATTGAAGCCTCTAAAGTTCAATTTCATACTGCTGGTGATGTTAATGATGTTTCCTCCAGGTCTGGCCACTTCTGTAGCTTTCCGTAGGTTGGCATGGCTCAGATGCACTAATCTGTCCCAAGATACTCAGTCAAAGGCTATGGTTTTCCTGTAATGGAAATTCTCTGTTTAGTGATCAAACAGAAAATTATATGAAAAGATGGATGAATACCAGACTACCTACAAAAGTGCCCAGGCTAAGAGGCATGCCCTCCACAAGGCACGCCCCCAGGAAATGAAGACAGGCCTTTCCACAGGCCCTTTACCAATCTCAAGCCTCCCTGCCTTTTCAAAGGACGGTTTTTCAGGAGGCAGAGTGAGCGGGGCACAGGTGGTCGTCTCCTCCCCTCAGCCTAAAAGCTGCTGCCAAGCAGGCACCCTGATGGGGTGCCCAGGCGATTCTCCATGCCAGTGGGGCAGGTTGTTATTTCAGCCAGAACTGGCTGTCTAACTTTCGGACAATTGGGTTCTGGGGTAGTAAGCCAGGGTCACAATTCTCAGCTTCAAACAGTTCCCAAAAATGAGAGCCAGGCTTTTCCACCTACAAATTCTACAGAAGCCCTTGCTTGGAAGCAGAGGTTTTTCTTCTGGACTGCAAAGCAGTGGAAAGGGGTTCCCCTGACCATCAGGGCAAGGGACTGTACTCAAGATATTTTCTTACCCCAAAAGACAGGAGAATGGCGGCCCATCTTAGATTTAAGGTACCTGAACAAGCATCTTTTGAAACCAAAGTTCAAAATGTGAACCTAGCAATGATTTTGCCTGCCCTGAGACCAGAGGACTGGCTAGCTTTTCTGGACCTCAGGATGCCTATTTTCATGTCATGATCAGGCCTTCTCACAGTACCTCAGGTTAGAACTGCTCTCTAGCCACTACCAGTTCAGAGCAATGCCCTTGACCTCACCTCTGCTCAAAGAAGTAATACAAAATGTCTAGCTGTGGTAGTGGCTCATGTTAAAGGCAAGGGATTGCTGTGTTTCCCTACCTGGACGACTGGCTCATAGTGGGTCCAGTCCCCAGATCAGGTAAAATCCACTTGCAAGTCACCCAGCAGCTTCTCACTTCCTGGATTCCATGAATTTACCAAGTGGTTCTGGAACCAGTTCAGGTACTAACTTTCGTAGGTGCAAAATTAGACACAAAGTTAGCCAGGGCATTTCTCCCCCTACAGGAAAGAGTGGACAGACTCATTGCCCTGCATCCTCCTATTCACCCTCTTAGGTCTCTCAACCAGCAAGGCACTTTCTGCAACTCCTAGGGCACATGGCTGCCTCCACAGCTGTCGTGCAGGGAGCAAGATTTCAGATGAGGGACATCCAGTTCCATTTGAGGTCCTATTGGTCTCAAAGGAGGGACCCCTCTACCAAATTAGTCCCAGTGACCAAAACCCTGATCCTGGCCCTTCAGGTGGCAGGATCAAAGCAATCTAACACAAGGGGTTCCCTTCATACCCGTTTCACTCCCTCACCCTCACCACGGATGCCTCCCTGTTAGGGTGGGGGGCTCACTGGAGCTACCTTTCCCTCCAAGGGTGTGGTCCCCTCAGGAATCTCTGCTCCACATCAATCTTTTGGAACTCAGAGCTGTCCTTTTTTAGCTCTTCAGGCTTTTTCAGCTGTTGTCCAGAACAAAGTAGTTCAAATCAGGACAGACAACACCACAACAATGTGGTACATCAACAAACAAAGGGGCACTCGGTCATCAGCCTTGTGCACGAAGCAATGAAGTTATGGTCTCTGGCTTCTCCCTGACACACCTCCTGATAGCAATTCACCTTCCAGGGAAGGGACAATGTCCTGGCGGATGCCCTCAGCAGGATTTCCCAGGGCCATCACGAATGGGCTCTGAATCCTCAGGTCCTGGGGTGGTCTCTGCCAGATGGGGCACCCCTCAGATAGATCTCTCCCTACAGCCCCAGACAACCACCAACTTCCTCTATTTTGTTGCAGGCCTCCAGTGCTGGGCTCAGTCCCCCTGGGCCTTTTCTGTTGGATTAGAGGGAAATTCCTATATGCCTTTCTCCCTCCCTCTCCTCTTCAGGGTATTGGTAAAATCAGAGACTCAGCCCTGCAGAGTGATTCTGATTGCTCCAGACTGGGCCAGACAGCCCTGGTATCCTCTTCTCCTGTCCACTGCATCCACCTCCCTGAGCTTGCCCAGGACCCCGACTTGCTGACCTGTGCACAGGGGAGAGTGTGGTACCTGGACCTCAAATCCCTCCACCTCAAGGCTTGGTTCTTGAGGAATTAGAATTGCTGATTCACCTTTCTCAAGTGTCCTGGATATTTAAAGGCTTCTGGGAAGCCTTCCACTAAAACCACTTACAATTCTAAGTGGAAAAGGTTTTCCCTTCCGGTGTTCTGAGAAACAAATTATACCAGAATCTGCTGACTTGGCCAGTTCATTGGACTATTTGGCCCATCTAAATTCCCTAGGCCTTAGACAGCTACCTTGAAGGTTCATCTGGCAGCTGTTTCTGCTTTTGTTTCTGCGGGAAGCCTGTTTCCCTTTCCTCTCACCTTGTGTTTTCCAAGTTTTTTAAGGGTTACTTACACTAACCCTCCCTTTGAGGAACCAGCTCCTGCCTGGGACCTGAATGTTTGCATTGCTCAGTGAATGCAACCTCCCTTTGAACCCTGTCTTCTGCAGATCTCAAGTATTTAACATGGAAAACTGTTTTTCTAGTGGCTATCACATCTGCCAGACGTATAAGTGAATTGCAGAAGCCTGTCAGTGGAAAAAGATTTTATTTCTTTTCACAGGGATAAAGGTAGTCCTCAGGACTAACAGAGATTTTTTACCCAAAGTGGTTTCAGATTTTCATCTGAACCAGTCCATCTCTCTCCCAGTGTTTTCACTGAGCATTCTTCCTCTGGTGAAAGGAGACTGCCACAGCTTGGACGTCAAAAGAGCCCTAAGCTACTATGTGGAGAACGTACTCAAGGGTCACAGGTTCAATCCTCCAACTCTTCCTTACCTATGGAGAGGTGGAAAGGGAAACCTGCCACTAAGAGGACAATTGCAAGGTGGATTGTCTCTTGTATCCAGTTCTGTTACCAAAAACTAGGTGAGAACCCCCCCTCAGGACTGAGGCCACTCCACCAGGGGTACAGCTGCATCTCTAGCGGCTGCTGGAGATATTCCATTTTGGAAATTTGTCAAGCTGCCACCTGGAAAACAGTTCACACCTTTACCAAGCATTATTCCTTGGGCGTTCAGTCCAGGAGATGCCTCGTTTTGGCACAGCTGTGCTTCAGAGCCTATTTCCTAAGTAGGTTCTGACCCTCCTCCATGGAGAGTACTGCTGTGTAATCTGCAAGAAGTCCTAATATAGCAAGACTTCATGGTGTTTGAAGAAAAATTACTCACCTTAGTAATTGCTTTTTCTTCTCATGGAGTCTTGCTACATTAGGACTAACCCCACAACCTACCCCTCTCAGAACTTCTACTTGGGTAAGGGGTTTGGCAAATTAGATACAAACACTATGTCATGCCATTTTACTTCCTCCCTACTCCCCCTTTTCATTGGGTTAGGGAATTAGGTAATCTGTTTAAGTGGTATATGGCCCCTTCCTGGACTTGAGTCTTTTGGGAAGGGGGGTCTAATAGTGCTTGTTAGGGGTGATACTAATAATATATACCTACTTTGTTGTTATTATTATTCTTTGTTATTGTTATTGTTGTTTTCCTACTAGTAGGTAGCCACTGGGCTAGTGTAGAGCTTTCCACACAGACTTGCTTCTTATTTCAGCTTCGTAAAGATCTGGCAGTTTCATTTGAAACTGTCCAGATAGAGCTTTGGCACAGTGCCCTCGCGCTGTGAACTCCAGATTCTCTGGAGTTAACTGTTTCCTCTCCGGGGCAGTTCAAGTGCTGTGGCTGACTGCAAGAAATCCTAATATAGCAAGACTCCATGAGAAGAAAAGCAATTACTAAGGTGAGTAATTTTTTCTTCCCTTCTGGGTTGGGGAGCCCACATGGGCGACCTTTCCACTCGGAGTTTGGTCCCCCCAGGAATCTCTGCTCCACATCAATTTGCTGGAACTCAGAGCTGTCTTTTTGGCTCTTCAAGCTTTTTCTGCATCTGTCCACGACAAGGTGATACAAGTCAGAACAGACAACACCACAACAATGTGGTACATCAACAAACACTCGGTCTTCGGCCTTGTGCACTGAGGCATTGAAGTTGTGGTCTCTGGTCTATTCCCTGAACACTTCCCTCATAGCAGTTCATCTTCCAGGGAAGGACAATGTCCTAGCAGATGCCCTCAGCAGGATTTCCGAGGGCCATCACAGAATGGTCCCTGGATCCTCAAGTGCTAGGGATAGTTTTTGCCAGGTGGGGCATCCCTCAGATAGATCTTTTGCAGCCCCAGACAATCACAAACTTCCTCTGTTCTGTTGCAGGCCTCCAGTGCTGGGCTCCAGTTCCCTGGATGCCTTCTTCTGGATGGGAGGAAGTTCCTGCATGCTTTCCTCTCCTATTCAAGAGTACTAGTCAAATCAGATCTCAGCCTTGCAGGGTGATTGATTGCCCAGATTGGGCCAGGCAGCCTGGTACCCACTCCTTCTGTCTGACAGTCCATCTTCCCCCTGTGCCTCCCCAGGAATCACAATCTTGACTTGTGCCCAGGAAGGGTTTGGTATCCGGACCTCAAATCCCTCAACCTCAAGGCCTGGCTCTTGAGGAGTTAGAGTTGCTGAGTTACACCTCTCTCAGGGTGTTCTTGAGATCCTAAAGGCTTCCAGAAAGCCTCCCACTAGAAGCTACTTATAGTTCTAAATGAAAGGTTTTCCATTTGGTGTACTGGAAAAATATTTCCCAGAATCTGCTAATTACCCATTTGTTAGATTACATGGTGCATCTTAATTCCTTGGGTCTCAGACCAGCTACCCTGAGAGTTCATTTGGCAGCTGTGTCTGCTTTTGTTCAACAGGAAAGTCATCCCTCTTTCCTCTCATCCTGTGTTTTCCAAGTTTTTAAAGATTACTCCATACTAATCCTCCCTTTAGAACCGCCCCTCTTGGGACCTTAATGTTTGCATTGCCCAGTTAATGCAACCTTTTGAACCTCTGTCTTCTACAGAGCTTAAGTACCTAACTTGGAAAACTGTTTTTCTAGTGGCTATCACTTCTGCCAGACGCATAAGTGCATTGCAAGCCTTGTCAGTGAGACTGACTTTATTTCTTTCCACAGGGATAAGGTAGCCTTAGGACTAATAGGAAGTTTTGCCTAAGGTGGTTTCAGATTTCCATCTTAATCAATCTATCTCCTCTTCCAGTATTTTTCACTGATCACTCCTGTTGGGGTGAGAGGAGGTTACACAGCCTGGATGTTAAGAGAGCTTAGTTATTATATAGAAGTAGCAAAGGTCACAGGTTCGAACCTCCAACTTTCCTTACCTATGGTGAAGTTGGGAAAGGCAAAACCTGCCACTAAGAGATCAATAGCCAGGTGGATTGTCTCTGTATCCAATTTATCAGAAAGTGGGCAGAGCCCCCGGTTTGAGGGCTCATTCTGACCAGGGTACAGCTCAGTCTCTGGCTGCTGCCAGAGATATCCCTTTATTAGAGATTTGCCAGGCTGCTACTTGGAAAACACACTTTTACCAAGCATTACTCACTGGATGTCCAGGCCAGGAGAGATGCTCGGCTCAGCCAGCTGTTCTTCAGAGCCTATTCCCTAAGTAGGTTCTGCCCTCCTCCATGGAGGTACTGCTGTATTCTGCTAGTCTATAATATAGCAAGACTTCATGTTGTTTGAAGAAAAATTACTCACCTTATTATTGGTGTTTCTTCTAATGGAGGTCTTGCTATATTATGAACCTCCCCAACCTGCCCCTCTCAGAATCTCTACTTGGTGGGGTGCAGGCAACTTAGTGTGGGCACTACTTATGTCCTGTTAGCATTTTGTCCCTTTTGGGACTTTGGGGAGTGTGTGTGTGCAGCGTGTGTGTTTTATTATACTTATAGTTCCATTTTCATATTATTAGAATGGTGTTAGTATTTCTGGTCCCCTGACTTGAGTCTTGGGTGTTGGGACCATCAATAGTTTGTTATTATTTAGGTAGCCATTTGGCCAATGTGTAGGTTACAGCTTCCACACAGACCTTAGTGAGTTTGGTATAAGTAACGATCTGACAGTTCAAGTTTGAAATGACACAGATAGAGCTGCTCTCGTGCCAAAATTCTATTTTGGAATGGTTTTAACCATTGCACTCCAGGGCAGTTCTAGAGCTGGATCAAACTGCTAATTTCTAATGTCTATAATATAGCAAGACTCCATTAGAAGAAACAACATTACTAAGGTGAGTAATTTTTTCTTCTGGTGGCTATCACTTCTGCTAGACGCATAAGTGAGTTGCAAGCCTTGTCAGTGGAAACTGACTTTTTACAGGGATAAGGTAGTCCTTAGGACTAATAGGAGATTTTACCTAAGGTGGTTTCAGATTTCAATCTTAACAAATCTATCTCCTTCCAGTATTTTCACTGATCACTCCTCTTCTGGTGAGAGGAGGTTGCACAGCCTGGATATTAGAGAGCTCTTAGTTACTATATAGAGCGTACCAAAGGTCACAGGTTCAGATCCCTCCAACTTTTCCTTCACCTATGGTGAAGTTAGGAAGAAGGCAAACCTGCCACTAAGAGATCAGTTGCCAGGTGGATGGTCTCTTGTATCCAATTTGTTATCAGAAACTGCAGAGATCCCCCTCTGGCTTGAGGCTCATTCTACCAGGGGGTACAGCTGCATCTCTAGCTGCTGCAGACATCCTATATTAGAGATATGCCAGGCTGCTACTTGGAAAGCGGTAGCACAGTTTGCAAGCACAACTCCCTGGATGTCCGGGCCAGGAGATGTCAGTTTGCACAGCTGTTCTTCGAGCCTATTCCTAAGTAGGTTCTGCCCCTCCTCCATGGAGGTACTGCTGTGTAGTCTGCTACTGTCATAATATAGCAAGACTTCATGTTGTTTGAAGAAAAAATGACTCACCTTAGTAATGTTGTTTCTTCTAATGAGTCTTACTATATTATGACCTCCCCAACCTGCCCTTCTCAGAACTTCTACTTGGGTGGGGTGCGGGCAACTGAGTGTGGGCAATTATTTTATGCCTTTTAGCGTTTCTCCCTTTGGGAGTTTGGGGTGTGTGTGTTTTATTATACTGTTGTTTTATTCTCATGTTGTTGGGATGTGTTAGTAGTTCTGGTCCCCTGACTTGGTCTTGGGACCAGCAATGAATGTTAATATTTAGGTAGCCATTTGAGCTAGTGTAGGTTACAGCTTCCACAGACCTTAGTGAGTTTTTGCTCGTAAAGATCTGACAGTTCAGGTTTGAAATTACACAGATAGAGCCGCTTCTTAGAGCGCGTGCTCAAAGTTCTATTTTGGAATGGTATTAACCATTTCACCTCCGGAGCAGTTCTAGTGGTGGGACAAACTGCTACTGTCATAATATATCAAGACTCCATTAGAAGAAACAACATTACTAAGGTGAGTAATTTTTTCTTCTCAACCACTGAGGAAATAGCCAGAGCTATCCAAATTGTCCAGTCTCTTTCCCCAGTTCTGTCCGAGCCGGCACCATTGGGCAAGTGCCCGGTTCGGTCGGTTCCCTCTGTTCAAGATTATGATTTTGAAGATTTTTATGAACCCGGGGAAGGGGAGGAGGGGTACGAGGAGAGTGAGTGTGATTTTGACAGTCTGGATGTGCCCATTGAACCGGACATCTCTCCAGACAGACCCTCAAGAGTGTCCCCTCCCAGGCTATCTGAGTCCCCTTATCATTTTTTGTTTTACAAGAAAGTTGCTGACACTCTGCAACTCCCTGTTGAGGAAGCTGTTGATGATCAAGAAGAGCCTGATTTTGTGGAAATGATGGATATTCAGAGTCTAGCAGACTGTCTATTCCCTTGCATAAATCTTTTAGGAAACAGTAAAAATTCTGAAAACTCCTCATTCTGTCCTCCCTGTGGATAAAAGGATGGACACGAGGTATGCTTTATCAGGCTCTGATACAGAGTTCCTATCTCAGCAGTGCAGCCATGTGGGGGTAGTGCAGGCTGCAGCCTGTGACAAGGCTAATATTCCTCTAGCCTCTCACCCTCCTGAAAAGGATTCCAGGAGTATGGATGCCATGGCAAAAAAGCAATACATGGCAGCTTCTTTGGGACTCAGACAGGCAAATTATATGGTTTACGCAGCTAGGTACCAGAAATCCAGGTGGGATACTGTCCTGGCCCTAGCAAAACAGGCCCCTGAACAGCTTGCCAGGGAGCTGGAGCAGGTGGCTGCGGACGGTATTGAGGCATCCAAGGTGCAGTTTCATGCTGCTGTAGACTCTAATGATGTTTCATCTAGAGTTATGGCTACATCTGTCTCTCTTCACAGAATGGCCTGGCTCAGATGTACTGCCCTGTCACAGGATACCCAGTCTAAGGCTATGGATTTTCCTGTTGTGGGAAATTCTCTGTTTGGGTAGCAGATAGAGAATTATATGAAGAAAATGGATGAGTATAGTACCACCTATAGGTGTGCACAGGCCAAAGAAAGGCAAGTCACTCCTCAAAGGCAGCATGGCAGGGGCAGGCCTTTTCATAGGCCGTTTTACCAAGCCCAGGCCTCTTCTTCTGCTTATGCCCAGAGGGGGTTCTTTAGAGGAAGGGGCTCTAGTAAGCCTGCTTCTACCCCTCAACCCAAAGCCCCTGCAAAACAGGCTCCCTGATTGGGTAGCCAGGGCCGATTCTCCACTACCGGTAGGGGGCAGGCTGGTTTACTTGTCGGACTGGAATTCTTTAACATCAGACAAGTGGGTCCTGGAAGTAGTAAGCCAGGGACTGGTTCTCAGCTTCAAAAATATCCGAAGATGAGAGCAGATCTTTTCCACCTGCAAACCCATCAGAGGCACTTGCCCTGGAAGCAGAAGTTTCTGCTCTCCTGGCTCTCAGAGCCGTGGAAAGGTTCTACCATACACCAGGGCAAGGGTTGTACTCCAGAGTACCCTAATCCCAAAAGACAGGAGAATGGCGGCCCATTCTGGATCTCAGGTATCTAAACAAGCACCTTTTAAAACCAAAGTTCAAAATGGTGACCATAGGGATTATTTACCCTCTCTCAGGCCAGGGGACTGGCTAGCCTCCCTGGACCTCAAGGATGCCTACTTCCATGTTCTCATCAGAAGCTCCCATCGAAAGTACCTCAGATTCGAACTGCCCTCAGGCCATTACCAGTTCAGAGCAATGCCTGTCTGCCTCTCCTCGGCTCCAAGGGTGTTCACAAAATGCCTGGCAGTAGCAGTTGCTTATTTAAGAAGGCAAAAGATTGCCATCTTTCCTTATCTGGACGACTGGCTCATTGTAGGCCAGTCTCTAGAACAGGTCAGACTTCATTTACAAGTAACCCAGCACCTGCTTACATCTCTAGGTTTCCTTCTCAGTCTTCCAAAGTCAGTTCTGGAGCCTGTCCAGCTTCTCACCTTTATAGGAGCATAACTGAACACAAAAGAAGCCAGAGCCTTCCTTCCTCTGGAGAGAGCAAGGACCCTGGTGTATGTGGCCTCCTCTTTCACCCTGTAGGTCTCTCGACCAGCAAGGCATTTTCTACAGCTCCTGGCGCACATGGCTGCTTCTACAGCAGTAGTGCAGGGAGCGAGATTTCAGATGAGGGACATTCAGTTCCATTTGAGAGCCTTTTGGTCTCAAAGGACGGATCCCCTAACCAAATTGATTCCAGTGACTTGAACCCTGATCCAGGCTGTCCAGTGGTGGCAGGATCATAACAATCTGAGATGGGGTTCCCTTCACTCCCCGGTCTCATTCCTTGACCCTTACTACAGATGCATCCCTCTTGGGGTGGGGAGCTCACATGGGCGACCTTTCCACCCAAGGGCTGTGGTCCCCTCAGGAATCTCTGCTCCACATTAAATTGCTGGAGCTCAGAGCAGTTTTTCTAGCACTTCAGGTTTTCTCCACAGCTGTCCAGAACAAGGTAGTTCAGGTCAGAACAGACAATACCACTACAATGTGGTACATCAACAAGCAAGGGGCACTCTGTCTGACCTTGTGCACAGAAAACAATGAAGTTGCGGTCTCTGGCATATTCTCTGAGCAGCCTCCCTTACGGCAGTTCACCTCCCAGGCAAGGACAATGTCCAGCGGATGCTCTCAGCAGGATTTCCCAGGGCCATCACGAATGGGCACTGGATCCCCTAGTACTGGAGGTAATAGTTGCCAGATGGGGCACTCCGCAAATAGATCTCTTTGCAGCCCCAGACAATCGCCAACTTCCCCTTTTTTTTGCAGGCCCCCAGTGTTGGGCTCAGTCCCTCTGGATGCCTTCCTTGTCAGCTGGGAAGGGAAGTTTCTCTATTCTTTTCCCCCTTCTTTTCAAAGTGCTAGTCAGAATCAGATCTCAATCCTGCAAGATGATCCTGATCGCTCCAGATTGTGCCAGGCAGCCCTGGTACCCACTCCTCATGTCCTTAGCAGTCCACCCTCCCTTATGCCTTCCCAGGAATCACAACCTGTTAACATGTGCCCAGGGGAGAGTTTGGTATCCGAACCTCAAATCTCTCAATCTCAAGGCTTGGCTCTTGAAGAGTTAGAGTTTGCTGACCCTACACCTTTCTCAAGGTGTATTGGATATCTTAGAAGGCCTCTAGGAAGCCTTCCACCAGGGCTACCTATAATTCAAAATGGAAGAGATTTTCCATATGGTGTGCTGGTAAACCTATTTCCCCAGAATCTGCTGGTGTGCCCACGATCCTGGATTATTTGGTGCATTTGAATTCCTTGGGGCTGAGGCCAGCTACCCTAAAGGTGCACTTGGCAGCTGTGTCTGTCTTCTTGTCAGCAGGTAAGCCCTCTTCTTTATCAGCTCACCCTGTGTTCTCCAAGTTTTTTAAAGGGTTGCTTCACACCAATCCCCCGTTCAGGGATCCTGCCCCTGCTTGGGATCTTAATATTTGCATCGCCCAGCTTATGCAACCCCATTTTGGGCCATTGTTTTCAACAGAGCTGAAGTACTTGACTTGGAAAACTGTGTTTCTGGTAGCCATCACCTCTGCCAGGCGCATAAGTGAGCTACAAGCCTTGTCAGTGGAGCCTGATTTTATCTCCTTTCATAGAGATAAGGTAGTCCTCAGGACTAACAGGAAGTTTTTGCCTAAGGTGGTTTCAGACTTTCACCTTAATCCATGTCTCTTCCTGTGTACTTCACTGACCATTCCTCCTCTGGTGAGAGGAGATTGCACAGTTTAGATGTCAAAAGAGCCCTTAGTTACTATATAGAATGTACTAAGGGTCACAGGTTCGAATCCCTCCAATTGTTCCTCACTTATGGTGAGGTTGGTAAAGGGAAACCTGCCACTAAAAGATCCATTGCCAGGTGGATTGTCTCTTGTGTCCAATTCTGTTACGAAAAACTGGGTAAGGTTCCTCCCTCAGGCCTGAGGGCTCACTCTACCAGAGGTACAGCTGCGTCTCTGGCTACTGCCAGGGACATTCCTATCCTAGAGATATGTCAAGCAGCTACCTGGAAAACAGTTCACACTTTTACTAAGCATCACTCCCTGGACATCCAGGCTAGGAGTGATGCTCGTTTTGGCACAGCTGTGCTTCAGAGCCTATTTCCTAAGTAGGTTCTGTCCCTCCTCCATGGAGGTACTGCTGTGTATTCTGCATATGTCATAATATAGCAAGACTTCATGTTGTTTGAAGAAAAAAATTACTCACCTTAGTAATGTTTCTTCTAATAGAGTCTTGCTATATTATGACCCCCCCCCCCAGCCTGCCCCTCTCAGAACCTCTGTTTTTGGGAGGTGAGTGGGCAATGCAATGTTGGCACTTCTTTGATGCCCACCTTATTTCACCCTCCTTGGGTGTTTAGGTGTTATGCTTAAGTTCTTCTTGAATCCCCCGACTTGAGTCTTTGTTTTGGGATCAAGATCAATAAGGTGTTTTTGTAGTTAGTAGCCAACGGCTAGTGTAGGTTTTCGGCTTCCACACAGAACCTTAGTGAGTTTTTGCTCGTAAATATCTGACAGTTTAAGCTTCAACAGACAGTGTTCTTCCAAGCTCGCATTCAAGATTCCATGCTCTGCATGGAAGTTAACTCTTTCACCTCCGGAGCAGTTCTAACCTGGGGTTATACTGCATATGTCATAATATAGCAAGGCTCCATTAGAAGAAACAACATTACTAAGGTGAGTAATTTTTTCATCTCTCCCCAGCCCTGAACCCTGCACTCTCCCCACTGTAGCCAGCCACCCTCACCACTACACAAAGACGCCAGCTTATAAGTCTCATGCCACACTACCCCTTATATACCCTCCCTCCTCTTCCTGACCCCTTCCCCTTCGTCCTGTTGCCCTGCTCATCCCATCGCTACCCTTGCAGGGTAGCCCACATAACTGTTGCTACCCTTTTCAGGGTAGCCCACGTAACAGGTGCTGAAAGTGAGTCGCTAATATTAGTTGCTCACTTTCAGTCACTGTTATGACGATATACTTTCCTAATAACCACAGGAAATCCCTGGCAGGTTTTGGCTGACCTATATTGAAAGACTTTGCCAGTTCAATCAGATTGGTCACCCTCTCCAGAGGAAGGAATGCCTTTCCCTGAACAGTATCTAGTTCTGCAAAGTCAAGTACCTGTGCTTGGTCTAGTTGAGACTTTTGGAGGTTTAACCAAGAAGCCCAACTTCTGCAGGGAATGTTGAGTGAGAGAAGAGTCTTGGCCTCTTGGTGGGACTGTCCTGAAGTCAACCAGTCTAGGTAAAGACCACAACCCCTTGTCTCCTTAAATGTGCTGCCATTACCACTAGGCACTTTGTGAAAACTCTGGGAGCCGATGAAAGGCTAAAGGGAAGGGCTGTGAACTGGTAATGGCCCCAACCCCCCGAACCTGAGGTATTTTCTGTGAAAAGGTCTTACTGGAAGTAGGCATCTTTCAGATCCGGTGACCACAGCCAGTGACCTTGTTGCACAGATGGCATTAGTGATCTTCTTCAGGGGTATCTCAGTCAGGTAGCTGCTTCCAGGGATGTCCCTATCCAGGATATCTGCAGGGCTGCTACCTGGAAGTCGGCACATACCTTCATTACCCATTACCACATCGACCTTCAGTCACGCCGGGATGCTGGTTTTGGGGCCTCAGTTCTCCAGTCCTTATTCCCTAAGTAGGGGGTGTGCGCCTTGCCTCCCTCCTCCCAGAGAACTGCTAGGAGTCTGCCAGTAAGTGCAGATTGAACAACATATCCATGTCCCTAGAAATGCAGGTTACTCACCTGGAACAGGAGTTCTAGGAATGGTATATGTTGTTCATTCACTCGACCCACCCGGGTGGGTGGGAGGAGCCAGCTTAAAGACCTTCCGGCAAGATTTAAAGCGGCAAGGAACCTGCCAATAAGTGTGGATGAACAACATATACCATTCCTAGAACTCCTGTTACAGGTGAGTAACCTGTATTTTCTGTGCTCTGGCGGCAGTAAAAGTTGAGGAGGAGTGGAGCTGTGGAGGTTTGCTCCATTTGAGGAGAAGGCTGATCTTACTTCGAGAGACAGCTCTTGCAGCAGGTTGCACCATTAGGACTGAAGCCGGCAGGCGTCAGGACCTCACGGAAAAATTCTAGCTAGCTATCTTCATCGGGGACCGCCCCCGACGTCGGTCCCGCCTCCGATGTCAGGCGTAGTACATAAGGGGGTGGTCCCACCAGATTCCCCAGTTCTTTCCCGCCGTCGACTTGCATGTCTCGACCCTTCGGTTCAGTTTCTAGCGCGCAACGCGTGGTAAAGTGTTATCCTACGGGAAATTTGTTCTCAGAGTTCAAGTTTTCTCTCTGATGTCCTCCCCAACCTCTGGTCAATCCTTGAAGTGCGCCTGTGGGAAGCAGATCCCATTTAAGGATCTGCACTCGGCCTGTGTCCGGTGCCTAGGCCCAGACCACGACACCTGGTCCTGCTCTTTTTGCCAGGGTTTCAACAGCAGAACCCGGATCCGTCGCCAGAAGGCCCAACAGGCGTTCTTGTTAGAGGAGCAACTCAAGTCCATGGCTTCCAAGGGGGATTTATCGCAGAAGGCCTGCAAGCATGCTGAAAAGCACAGAGAGAAGGCTCCTTCCAGGTCCCCTTCTAGGGCCTCTGACTCGCACAGCTCTGGCTCCAGGTCCGACCGCTCTCTTTCCCGGGCCAGCTCTCAGCCTCCCCCTTCTGCGGTGAGAAAATCTTCTTCCTCTTCTCAGGCCAAGACTCCCAGGCCTTCCTCATCCTACAAGGCCCTGGATAAGTGGGGGGATTGCCACCATCACCACAAGTGGGGTTCCCGCCATTCTGAACCAGATGTCAGGTCTGCTTCCTTGCCTCCTCGGAAAACCAAGGAGCTCACCTCACTCAAGAGGCCGCAGGACCTGACGCCAGTTCGTCCGACGTCTGCCTCTCACCACAGGTCCCCAGAGCAGTCGTCTGCCAGAAGGCCGTCGCCGGCCAGGCCTACTCATCACCGGACGCCGGTAGTGGGACCGGCGCCCGCTCCAATTGAGAAGAGGACCCCGACGCCTCCGACCGACGTCGGTCAGGAGACCATCACTGAGGAGGAGTTAACCCAGCCCGAGGACCAGACGGGCGACCCTGGTCCTGTTGAGACTCCCAGGGAACCAGAGCCCCCTGTGGAGCTGTCATCGGGCCTTTCCTTTTCAGAGGTGAAGGAGCTTTTCACTTACTGGTAGGATACCATCAAAAAGGACGTGGTCCCCACTCCACCTCCGCTTCCTCCTCCTCCTCCTACACCGGTTGCTCCTCCGGTTCCTGCTCCCCCGTCTCCGTCTGGGTCTGCAGGCTGGTTACCTCCTCCCCGGGAGCCCAGGACCCCTCCAAGGGGGAGACTCGATAAAAGGAGACTTCCGTCCAGATCCTCTTCTAGGTCACCCAGTCCCAAGAGACCCAGAAGACGCTGTTCGCCTTTGACGGAGGACACGGGATCAGAGTTTTCTACATCCAGATCCCCATCTCCCCTCTCCATCCCTTCTCTGGACCCACATGAGCTGACAGTCTCCTCCAGATGACCGTTTGTTCTCGGATATCATGAGACACATCCAGGAGAACATGGGATGGGATGCAGAAGAGTTAGACCCGGAAAGGCTACGCCTCGCGAAGTATCTTCGGCAGAAGGACCCCAAGCCTGTGGTAGTGCCACTCTTGGTAGACAGTTTCGTGGACGTCACCAAGGCAGCGTGGAAGCGTCCACATTCGCTCCCAGTGATGCCGAAGAAAGCTGACCGCTTGTACAAGGCTCCAAGAGAAGACCAGTACTTGACCCAGCATCCTCAGGCCGACTCTCTGGTCATAACAGCCTCTCATGACCGGTCCCAGAGACCGCAACATCTGAGCACCCTGCCACCGGACCCAGAGTCCAAGCAGCTGGACTCCATGGGTAGGCGCACGTATGCTTCCGCTACCTGTGCCATCAGATCCCTGAATTACTTGACCCACATGGTGCAGTTCCAAAATGCCCTGTGGGAGCAGGGTCTGGATGCGGCTGAGAAGTTGCCGGAAGGTGAGCAGAAGGAAGAGATGTTCTAGGGACATGGATATGTTGTTCATCCACACTCATTGGCAGTATCCTTGCCGCTTTAAATCTTGCCGGAAGGTCTTCAAGCTTGCTCCTCCCACCCACCCGGGTGGTATAACTCTCGGCTCCGCCCCATGACGCCAGATCTTCCTTACCGCTTGGAAGCTCAGGTTCCCTCCTTAACGCTCTGCGTTCGCGACTAGTTCCTATTTCTCCGTTTGCGGATTTTAAAATAAAAATTTGCAAAAGACTTCGATCTTGATCCTCGCGGCTGCGATGGACCAATCGACTCCCGATTCGGAGATGCCCATGCGGGCGAAGATGTCTCAGACGGATCCACACTCCACGTGTGTCTACTGCTTAGGCCCTGAGCACGACCGCGGGCTTGCGACCTGTGCTCATCTTTCTCGGCCCTCGTCCTCGGGAACCGTGCTGCCCGATTGCAACTGGGCCGTCCGAGCGTTCCCTCGGTGAAGTCAAGGAGGCCGGTTGGCGGTGTCCGGCGGGCTCGGCGGATCAGCTCGGCGGATGTCGCCCCTCGAAGAGGAGGCGGCGGCGCCGTATCTTCCTCGACGCGGCATTTATCCGCTCTCTCTGGGTTCTTCCTACGGCTTCTTTTAAGGAGCTTTGTCTGTCCCTCTCCACTAAAGAGAAGGACCTGCGTCTGCTGGACCTTATTCTCGGTCCAAAAAGAGGACAAGGTAGAGTCCTCATCGACGCTCTTGGGAGCGGAAAGGTCCCTCTCCCGGGCCGTAGTCGTCGACTGATCGACCGCTCGGCTTGGCCACTGGCCTCACGGTGTCCCGTCAGGTCAGTTGACCGAGACTCCCACTGATGAAGTCGATTTTCTCGACCCATTGAATGAGCTATGCGCCTTTAGCAGCGAGATTCCCCTCTCCCAGTTTCCCCGGAGGAGTTGAGATCCGATGGGCTCGCCTGTGCCTCGGTTCCGGAGCCCTCGGATGGACCTTCCGAGCGAAGGAGTGCGGTTCCGGCCGACACCTCCCGCACCGACCCGGAAATTCCGGGACTCTGGTCTCGGACCTCTTAGCGGTCCACCGTTCCCACCATCATAAGCGGTCTCGGTCTCGGCTTCCAGCGGTAAAGCGGCGTCGCCACTTCGTCCTCGTCCTCCTCCTCGGATGAGGAAGCGGCGTAAATTCGTCGGTGATGCGAGGACCTTATGTTCAACAGCTCCTCCTGGCGGGAATAAGCCGACTCCGGCGCCTTCCCGGCCATTAAGTGGCTGTCACGGGCAGCCGACACAACCCTCGACTTGTCCGAGGGCCTATACCCAGGCGGTTGTTCGGCCAAAACCAGCTGCTCCACCGATTCCGGTGGAACCTCCGCCTCCACAGCCACCAATTGGGGCTCCGACCAAGGATTCTCGGTCGGCTAAGGGTTTACCCCATCGGCTGTCAGTTACCCTCACTCCCGACCGACCTCGGCAGGTGAAGGTGGCTCAGGCCAGAGGCAGCTCTTGAGGACTCTTCCGAGTCCGAAGAAGTTCCTCCTTCTTCTCCAAGCGACTGGACTTGGGTCTTCAGAGGTCAGTCATGTGGGCGATAGCCGTCGTCCTTCCTAGGGCTACTTGGCTCATCTGGAGTCTACGGGATGGGCCTCGAACCCGTTTAAAGCAGGCCAGGTATCTTCCCCTCACGGAATTCTGGACAGGGGATTCTCCAGCGGAGGCCTTTCCGGTGGCGAGGCCATAGTGGGTCCGGCACTGGAACTTTGGCAGCACCCTGCTTCCTGCCCTCGCCTTGACCAGGATGGCCAGAAATATCGGTCCCTACCGGTTCCTTGTCCGGTTTTGGAACACCCCTCTGCTGAGGGTTGGTTGCAGACAAGCGTTTTCGGCGCCCGGCTAGCGCCGGATGTGGACAAACCTCCTGACAAGGAGTCCAGAAATTGGACTATGTCGGGCGAAAAGTCTGTTCGTCCTCTCTCGGCCACGTCAGGCCGTTGACCGTCATCTGTAACATTTTCTCATGCCCTGTTGGGCTCCTGGATAGAGTCTCCCTCATCTTCCGCCCGATCTGCAGACTACGGTTAAGCAGGTGCGGGACCAGGGCAGGGCAGTGGCCAAAGCAACAGCCCAGACTGCTTTGGATATGGGGACTCATGTTTGCCAGATGTCGGTGGCGACGCGGTGGCTATCGTCGGCCGGAGCTTGGCTGAGGATATCCACCTTTGCCGGATACCCAGCACAGGTTGGCGGATCTTCCTTTTGAGGGACTGACCTCTTGACCTGGGGTGGAAGGTCACCTGCAGAGGATCGAGAAGTCCAATGCCACCTTGGACTCGGTCTCTTCAGCTCAGAAGGACAAGGCCGCAAACCACAGCCTAAGCCTTTGGTCCTTCTGTGCCCCGGGCGCCATCCAGCGTCAGGACCCAGCAGGCTCGACCTTGGCATCCCAAACCCAAGCGGCTTCCTCTAACAGGAGGCGGGAGGAAGGGGCAGGAGGTCCCTCGGCGGTCCCTCCTCCAAGCCTGCCCAGTGACGGGCTGAGGGTGTCGCCCCCATCCCGTCACCTTACCCTAGGTCCCCGTGAGACTGGCTCAGCACTTCCGTTCCACCTGGTCCGCTGTTACCACGGACAGGTGGGTCTTGAGAGGTGGTGGGAAGAGGCCTGCCTCTGGAATTCGAGCAGGCACCACCCTTCAGAGCCGTCGCCCTCGGGAGCTTCGGGATCCCCAGCCTCACTGGCGGCCTACCGAGCCGACATCGCTCTCCTCCTCCAGAAGGAGGTGGTAAGAAGGTGGTGGACCCTCCTTCAGACCCAGGGTTTGTGCCAGGTACTTCCTGGTTCCGAAGCGGACGGGGGCTGGCGCCCATTCACAAACCTACACGACCTAAACAAGTTCCTAAGGTCTCGAACCTTCAGGATGGTCACTCTGGCTCGAGATAATACCATCCTTGGAGCGCGTGTGGTTCTGCTCTCTGGACTTGCAGGACGCGTTTTTTCACGTCCCTATATCCGTCTCCTCACCAGAGATTCTTCGCTTCCGAGCGGAAGGATCTCTCTTGAGTTCAAGCCATGCCCTTGACTTGTCTCCAGCTCCAGGGTCTTCACCAAATGCATGGCAGTGGTGACAGCATTCCCTCTGGCGCGAGGGTCGGGTGTACCCTTACCTGGACGACTGGCTGATAGCAGCTCCCTCCAGGAAGGAGGCGGAGTGGTCCAGAGATCTGGCCCTCCAGGTCTCTCTCAACTGGGCCTCCTTATCAGCGAGACCAAGTCGAACTCGAGCGAAGCAGGTGATTCTATTCATCGAGCGCAGCTCGACTCTCTTGAGCCAAGCGCGGCTCCGGCGGACAGGGCGAGGTTCTTTCCTCCTTTGCCCGATCATTTCTGGTTGGGCAATTGCGCCCTACCGGGACTTCCTGCTCCTGGGTCTCATGGCGGCCTGTACCAGCGTGGTCGTTGGGCCGCTGGAACATCGATCCCTTCAGTGGGACTGGCCAGCCAGTGGTCTGGCGCTGCGATCCTTGGACCAGCTTGTGCCGGTGACACAGGGGATGTGGAGCGCTCTCCAGTGGTGGACCGTTCCAGATCATTTGCAGGAGGGCATCCCGTTCATCCGCCCGAGCCGGCGGTCTCTCTGTCGACCGATGCCTCTCTGATGGGTTGGGAATTGCCCATCTGGGGGAACACGGACTCATGGCCTCTGGTCCCAGCATGAGTCGATGCCACATCAACCTGCTGGAGCTCGGCGGTCCGCCTGTCTCACCACGCCTTTGCTCCGTTCCTCGGGGTCAAGTGGTCGAGTCAGGCCGGACAATACCGCGACCATGTACTATCTAAACCGCCAGGGGCGGGGCCGCGCTCCATGCTTCTATGCAAAGCGCTCCGCATTTGGTCACTGCGTCGCAGCCTGGAGGCGGATCTCCTAGCCATTCACGTGGCAGGAGCCTCCCAACACCTGGCCGATGCCCTGAGCGGATGGGGCTGCATCCCAGTGGTCTCTCCTGCGGAGGTAGTACAGCATCTGTTCTCCCTTTGGGGCACACCTCAGGTGGACCTGTTTGCCTCCATGGAGGCAGCGACTGAGTCTGTTCCATACCCGCCCCCTCAGCAGGGCTGCGCTGCAGGGGATGCCTTCTCGAGGCAATGGACCCAGGGCCTCTTCTACGCCTTTCCCCCATTTCCCTTGATCCACAAGGTGCTTCTCAAGGCGAGGAGGGACAAGGCGCAGGTGATTCTGATAGCCCCAGACTGGCCTCGCCAGTTCTGGTACCCAGATCTCCTCAGTCTCAGCTCAGGACTCAGCGGCAGCTTCAGCTCGCCGGACCTGCTCTCAGTCAATCAGGGAAGGTGTTCCATCCGGACCTTCAATCCCTGCACCAGCCGGCCTGGTTCCTGGCTGCCAGAGTTCCAGGCCTTGGGTCTTTCGACGGAGTCCTCAATGTAGTTGAGGCGTCCGTGGGATCGACCAGAAAATGCTATGCCTTCAAATGAAAAGGTTTTCCATTTGGTGTCAGGGCAGGCTTGGACCCTTCCTCCTGTTCCTTAGCAAGCATCTTGGACTATTTATGGTCCCTTTCTAGTCAAGGCTTAGGTCGGCGACCCTAAGGGTGCACCTGGCAGCCATCTCTGCTTACAGGTGCGGCCGGGAAGCAGTCATGTGGCGCAGGAGAAGGTGGTCTGGCGCTTTTCAAAGGCCTTGATCACATTTCCCTCCAGTGCGGGAACCCCCACCTCCGTGGGATCTACTGCTGGTACTGGCAAAGCTCATGGGCAAGCCATTCGAACCTATGCAAGGTGTGCTCTCTCTCACCTGTCGTGGAAGACCGCCTTCTTGGTGGCTATCACGTCAGCCAGAAGGATGGGAGAGCTCCAGGCGCTTTCCATCGAGTCTCCTTACCTGGTCTTCCACAGGGACAAGGTTGTCCTACGCCCCCACCCGAAATTCCTTCCGAAGGTGGTGTCGGAGTTTCACCTTAACCAGGTGTTGACTCTGCCGGTGTTCTACCCCAATCACACCTCGGAGGCAGATATAGGCTCCATACTCTGGACCTAGAAGGCGCTCGCTTATTATAAGGGCGCGCACGGCTGAAATTCGAGGGAGAGGTTCGCCAGCTGGTATTTGTCACCTACGCTGAAGCATCTGGCAGACCTGCAGCCAAGCGGACGATAAGCAGGTGGGTAACCTCCTGCATAGATCTCTGCTATAAGTTAGCGGGCATGGAGCCTCCCAGAGGGATAAGAGCTCATTCTACCGCCATACTGCTGTCAGTGGCTGCTTCCAGGGCGTCCCTATCCAGAAATCTGCAGGGCTGCTACCTGGAAGTCAGCAAACACCTTCATTACCCACTACCACATCGACCTTGAGTCACGCCCGGGATGCTGGTTTTGGGGCCTCGGTTCTCCAGTCTCTCTTTCCCAAGTAAGTATATGGGGGTGTCGTCTTGCCTCCCTCCTCCCGGAGAACTGCTAGGAGTCTGCCAATGAGTGTGGATGAACAACATATCCATGTCCTAGAAATACAGGTTACTCACCTGTGCTGGGAGTTCTAGGAATGGTATATGTTGTTCATCCACCACATTCTCCTTCTCCGGCTTCGGCCCAACCTGAGCTTCCAGCGGGCCAGATCTGGCGTCATGGGGCGGAGCGAGAGTTATACCACCGGGTGGGTGGGAGGAGCAAGCTTGAAGACCTTCCGGCAAGATTTAAAGCGGCAAGGATACTGCCAATGAGTGTGGATGAACAACATATACCATTCCTAGAACTCCTGTTACAGGTGAGTAACCTGTATTTACAGCTCCTCCGTACGGGTTCGGACATGGGAACCCAGGTGCTACGAGCCGCGTACGACTCCACGGACTCATAGGCCCGAGCAACAGCTTCAGGCGTATGCCTCCGGAGGCATTCTTGGCTTCGTGTCTCCAGTTTAACCCCGGACGTCCAGAAAAACATCATGGACGCCCCATTCGAAGGAGAAGTTTTGTTTGGTAAACCCTCAGAGAAGATTACCAAACTCCAAGAGGCCGGGAAGGCGGTGAGGTCGAGTTCAGGCTATGTACCGCCCAAGCTTAGTTCCTTCATAGGAACCAAATCCGATTTACGTGGGACGGACGCAGAACCAAAAAGTCCGCCCTGTTCCACATCAGAGGGGCTCAGATTTTCCACAGAGCCCAGGAAAACAACCCGCAGGTGAAGCCAGCGCCTAGGCCGGTCCAGCCAGCAGGACCCTCAGCCGCCACTGCCTGACTCCTTCCCGGCCCCCGCCCCTCAGGATCAACGGGACGTCATGGTCGGGGGTCGCATTGCAAATTTTCTGCCGGGATGGCAGACTATAACCACCGACAGGTGGGTTCTACAGTTGGTCGGAAGAGGCCACTTTATAGAATTCGCGGAAAAGCCACCCTCGAGGCCTCCGTTGCTCTCCCGGTACCCGGGTCAGCACAAGTCATTGATCAGGCAAGAGGTGCTCGTGCTCCTGCAAAAGGGAGTGATAGAGTACGTCCCAGAGAACCAGAGAAGACACGGATACTATTCCCATTTCTTCCTGGTTCCAAAGAAAACGGGACCTCCGTCCGATTCCGGACCTCAGCGACTCAGTCTGTCGGTCGCCTACAAAAGATTCCACATGGTAACACTTCCGGGTCTTATTCCCATGCTGAAGCAAGACGTCACAAGAGGTTCCTGCGCTTCGAGTTTCTCGGTCATCATCTTCAGTTCCGAGCCCTTCCATTCGGGCTGTCATCAGCACCAAGGGTATTTACCAAATGCATGGCAGTCATGGCAGCGTCTCTAAGGAGACAGGGCCATTATGTGTTCCCGTACCTGGACGATTGGCTTCTCATGGCTGCCTCCAGAGAGGCGTTGCTACGGGCGATTCAGAGCACCCAGGACCTGTTTCGATCTCTGGGTATCCTAATCAACCACAAGAAGTCTCTCCTGGTACCGTCGCAGAAACTGTAGTTCATAGGCGCAGTACTGGACACTGTTCAGGGAAGAGCATTTCTTCCAGGCGACAGAGCGGAGCGCATCAGATCCCTCATCAGGGAACTTTCATCGAACAAGACCGCCCCAGCCAGGTCGGTCCTTCGCTTGCTCGGACACATGGCTGCGGCCATTCCTACTGTCCCTTTCGCAAGGCTCCACATGCGGGTAACTCAGTGGATGCTCAAGGTGCAATGGGACCAAAGGCAAGACCACGTGCAGCATCCTGTCAGAATCACGAATACCGCGATTCGAGACTGGCAGTAGTGGCTAGACCCAGGGACACTCTCTATGGGCGTCCCTTTCATAGTGCCATCCCCGGAGGTAATCCTCACCACAGACGCCTCAGGCCTAGGGTGGGGAGCACACCTGGACGGGGTGAAGTCCCAGGGTATGTGGACCCCTCTGGAGGCCCACCTCCATATCAACATCCTAGAGATGAGGGCGGTCCTTTATGCCCTGCAGGCCTTTCAGTCAGAAATCCCGCCGAGTACTCTCCTGCTTCAGACAGACAACACGGCGGTGATGTATTACCTCAACAAACAAGAAGACGCACACTCTTACCCCCTTTGCAGGGAGGCCATGAGGGTGTGGGATTGGGTAATCCGACACGGCGTGTACCTGATCACAGTACATGTTCCCGGGGTGGACAACATGATTGCAGATGGCCTGAGTCGCTCCCAGGCCAGAGTCCACGAGTGGGAACTTCTCCAGGAGGTAGCAGAGGATCTGTTTCTTGATGGGGAACTCTAGAATTGGACTTGTTAGCCTCCCATCCAGCGCAAAACTGCCCAATTTTGCTCGCTAGATCCAGGGCCTGGTGTTTTCTGGAGAGACGCGTTGTCCCTCTCCTGGGCGGACAGATTCCTCTACGCTTTTCCTCCCTTCCCGTTGATCCAGAGAGTTCTTCTCAAACTGCGCAGGGAGCATGCAACAATGATCTTGGTGGCCCCATTCTGGCCCAGGCAGATCTGGTTCCCTTTGCTAATTCAGCTGTCCCAGGAACCTCCGCTCCAGTTGCCATTCAGCTCCCACCTCTTGTCTCAGGAGAAGGGTTCACTGGTCCACCCAGACTTACGCTCACTGAACCTGCACGCATGGCTCCTAGAGACATAGCCATCTTCGTCACCCAGGGTCTCGCAAGGAAATTGCGGAAGTCCTTTCTGCAGCCAGAAATCGGCAATGCATCACGGTATGCCATGAAATGGCGCCGTTTCTGTGTCTGGTCACAAGCACGTGGCCTTTCCCCTTTAGGTTGCCCGGTGAAAGTGGTATTAGAGTACCTGCTTTCCCTTTTCCGTTCAGGTCTCGCCTACTCCTCGATTAAAGTGCACCTCTGTGCCATTTCAGTGTATCACCTCCCGATGGGACAGCGCACAGTGGCACAATTAGATGCCTGTCGAGAATTCTTAAGAGGGGTGTTACACCTTAGGCCACCCATTAAGGACCCAGTGCCTCCTTGGGACTTGCTCTTTGTCCTGGAGCAACTTACGCTCTCCCCTTTGAACCTGCCGCGGATTGCGAGCTGCGTTTTCTGTCATGGAAAACGTTATTTTTGGTTGCAGTTACATCAGCGAGAAGAGTTTCTGAGCTTCAGGCTCTCATGTGCAAAGAGCCCTATTTAATTTTCCACCGGGACAGAGTATCCCTGAGGACGAATCCTAAATTCTTGCCTAAGGTGGTTTCCACACTCACTCTTAACCAGGATATTGACCTGCCGGTCTACTTTCCTAATTACTCTAACAGAGGAGAGGCACTGCTTCACACCCTGGATGTTCACCGCAGCTTGAGGTACTACCTGAGCAGAACTAAGCAGCTTCGCACTACGGAGCAGCTTTTCATCTCCTTCTCCGAAAGGATGAAGGGCCAACCAGTATCCAAACAGTTCCTGTCTCGCTGGCTTGTCCAGTGCATCTCTTACTGTTATGATATCAAACGAAAGCCCCTCCCAGGAGCAGTCCGGGGTCATTCTACTAGGGGTGTGGCCACATCTTTTGCAGCACTTCGAAATGTCGCCACTTCTGCCATTTGTGCTGCAGCCACTTGGAGCTCTGTTCATACCTTTATCAGGCATTATAGCCTTGACATCGCTTCACGGCGAAGAGCAGGCTTCGACCTGGCAGTACTAGAGGGTCTCCTGTCCTAGATACAGGACCTGGGATGTTCTTTCTTATTTCCTCCTCCCTGAGTTTTTGCAAGTACTATTGCTTGGGAATCAGTCCTAATGGTGTAACCTGCTGCAAGAGCTGTGTCTCAAAGTAAGATAGTACAGTTACGTAAGAACTTACCGTAACAGTAGATCTTAGAGAACAAGCGCTTGCAGCAGAGTGCCTTCCCGCCCACCTTCCCCCTTGGAGGAGGCATGGCTTAAGCCTTTGTTAACAGGAATTTTCCCGTTTGTCTTCTGACGGTGGATCCTCGGTCTCCCATTTCAGCGTCAGCCTGCGCCAGAAGTCTCCAGCGGGAGAACTGGGGAATCTGGCGGGACCGCCCCTTATGTACTACGCCTGATGTCGGAGGCGGGACCAACGTCGGGGGCGGTCCCCGCTGAAGATAGCTAGCTAGAATTTTTCCGTGGTGTCCTGACGCCTGCCGTCTTCAGTCCTAATGGTGTAACCTGCTGCAAGAGCTGTTCTTGAAGATCTACTGTTACGGTAAGTTCTTACGTAACTGTACTTTCTGCACAAAGCATCTGCTTGCTTATCGTGTGTGTCAGTTCAGGCCAGAGAGCCCTCAAGTGGAATATTTGTGTACTTTATGGAGTTATGTACAGCCTTATCTGCCAGAGGAGGAATTTCCCACTTATGGGTATTCAAACAACATGAAGTCTTGCTGTATTCTGACTATTGCAGTGATATCCAACCTTTGAGCTGCCCCGGAGAGGAAAGAGTTAACTTTCCATGCAAGGCATGGAATGCTGAGCTCGAGCTCGGTTGAGACTCTGTCTGTTGTTGTTGTTTGAACCCAAACAGCCAGATTCTTTACTCCACCTCACTGAACAGTCGCTCCGGAGAGTTCTCCTTCGCTCGGTTCAATTTAGTCGGTTAAAGTGTCGTTATTTTCCTTCGGTTCAACCGAATTTCTTCCATCTAATCTGTCGGTTCAGTCTCTGTCTGTGGTACCGTGAGTACTAGATAGGTTTATTATTAGTTTCTGTGTGGAACTTGTAAACATCGGATCGGTTCAGTTTGAACCGATCAGGTTTTTAAAAAAAAGTTTGTTCTGCTTTTTAGAGTGTGGTAACCGGTTCTTATCAGTTCTAAAAGAAACGGATTTCATTACGTATTTTTCCATGACCCGTAACACAGTCAGGAACCGATGGGGTGTCTTACCTGGTGGATTGCCGAAAAAAGGGTAAGTTTGGTTAGGACTGGCCATGTCTGAGAAACCCAAGAAAAAAACTGGGCCCACTGGGTTTCAACACTGTAGTGTGTGTGGGGAAGCCTTTGCTAAGGCTGACCTCCACACCACCTGTGTTGATTGTCTGGGGTTTGAGCACCTCGATTCAGACTGCCAGATTTGCAAAAGTTTTCCCACAGCTACACTGGAAAAAGGTAGGTAGACTGAGGAAAGGGAGGCCAAGAAGTCATTGACCGGATGGCCAGCCAGTTCCGGTTCCAACCCGAACAGAAGGGTGCCTCTGACAGAGGCGAAACTTCTTCGGGCAAGGAGAGAACCGACTCTGAGGAGTCGGTTCTGGTTAAAAGAAAAAGAAGGGATAAGTCAGCCGGTTCGGATCCACAAGTTCTTTCTCCGACCGCTGATGAAATAGCCAAAGTGATAAGGATTGTTCAATCGCTAACTTCGGTTCCGACCAATCCGGCACCATCGGATAGGGGCTCAGTTCAGTTGGTTCACCTGGTTCCAGATTATAATTTAGAGGATTTTTATGAACCGGAGGAGGGAGAGTAGGAGGCAGCAACTGCTCACTTCTCTAGGAATCCTCCTGAATCTTTCAAAGTCAGTTCTAGAGCCAGTGCAGCTCTTCACCTTCATAGGGGCGGAGCTGGATACAATAAGGGCAAGAGCTTTCCTTCCCCTGGACAGGGCAAGAACCCTTATGACACTGGCTTCCTCATTCACCCTTCAGGTTTCTCGACTAGCAAGACATTTTCTGCAGCTCCTGGGCCACGTGGCTGCCTCTACGGCAGTGGTCCAAGGAGCAAGATTTCAGATGAGACATTCAGTTCCACTTAAGAGCCTTCTGGTCTCAGAGAAAGGATTCTCTGACCAAGCTGATCCCAGTGACGCAAACCCTGATCCAAGTTTTGCAATGGTGGCAGGATCAGGACAACCTAAGGCAAGGAGTTCCCTTTGTCACTCAATCTCATTCTCTAATCCTTACCACAGATGCCTCCCTCCTTGGCTGGGGAGCCCACTTGGGGGATCTGACCACCCAAGGGTTGTGGTCACCTCAAGAATCTCTGCTTCACATCAATCTCTTGGAACTCAGAGCAGTGTTTCTAGCACTTCAAGTTTTTCCAAGTCTGTTCAGAACAAACTAGTTCAGATCAGGACAGACAATACCACCACAATGTGGTACATCAACAAGCAAGGGGGCACTCGGCCTATGGCCTTGTGCACAGAAGCAATGAAGTTGTGATCTCTGGCCTATTCTCTGAATACCTCTCTGATAGCAGTGCACCTCCCAGGGAAGGACAATGTCCTGGCAGATGCTCCCAGCAGGATATCCCAGGGCCATCACGAATGGTCCCTGGATCCCCTAATTTTAAAGGTGATCTTCTCCAGATGGAGCACTCCACAGATAGATATTTTTGCAGCCCCAGACAATCACCAACTTCCTCTCTTTTGCTGCAGGCCCCCAGTGTTGGGCTCAGTCCCCCTGGATGCCCTAGTTCTCAATTGGGAAGGGAAGTTCCTGTATGCTACCCCCCCCCCCCGTTCAAGGTGCTAGTCAAGATGAAGTTTCAACCCTGCAAAGTGATTCTGATTGCTCCAGGCTGGGCCAGACAGCCCTGGTACCCTCTCTTGTTGTCCTTAGCAGTCCACCTTCCCCTGTCTCTTCCCAGGAATTACAACCTGTTAACATGTTCTCGGGGGAGGGTTTGGTATCCGAATCTCAAATTTCTCAATCTCGAGGCCTAGCTCTTGAAGTGTTAGAGTTTGCCGATTTGCATCTCTCTCAAGGGGTTCTGGATATTTTAAAGGCTTCTCGAAAGCCTTCCATCAGAAAGACCTACAACTCCAAGTGGAAAAGATTTACTATATGGTGCTCTGGGAAGCATATTTCTCCAGAGTCTGCTGGCTTGCCCACAGTTCTTGACTATATGGTTCATCTCAATAGCTTGCGACTCAGACCAGCTACACTGAGTGCATCTGGCAGCTGTCTCTGCCTTCCTGTCAGCAGGCAAGCACTCTTCCCTTTCAGCTCATCCTGTATTCTGCAAATTTTTCAAAGGATTGCTGCATACCAATCCTCCCTTCAGGGACCCTGCCCCTGCTTGGGACCTTAATGTTTGCAATGCTCAACTTATGCAACCCCCTTTTTGAGCCTTTGTCCTCAGCAGAGCTTAAGTACTTGACTTGGAAAACTGTGTTCTTGGTAGCCATCACTTCTGCCAGACGCATAAGTGAGTTACAGGCCCTGTCAGTGGAGCCTGATTTTATCTCTTTCCACAGAGATAAGGTGGTCCTCAGGACTAATAGGAAGTTTTGCCTAAAGTGGTTTCAGATTTCCACCTTAAGCAGTCTGTCTCTTCCTGTTTTCTTCACTGACCATTCCTCCTCTGGGCAGAGGAGGTTACACAACGGATGTGAAAAGGGCCTCTAGCTACTACATAGGCGCACCAAGGGTCACAGGTTTGACTCCCCAACTGTTCCTCACTTATGGTGAGGGTTGGTAAGGAAAACCTGCCACTAAGAGATCTATTGCCAGGTGGATTGTCTCTTGTATACAATTCTGCTATGAAAATTAGGTAGGATCCCACCCTCAGGCCTGAGGACTCACTCTACCAGAGGTACAGCTGCTGCCAGGATATTTCCTATCTTAGAGATTTGTCAAGCAGCCACCTGGAAAACAGTCCATACTTTCACCAAGCATTACTCTCTGGATATCCAGGCTAGGAGTGATGCTCGGTTCGGCACAGCTGTGCTCCAGAGCCTATTCCCAAAGTAGGTTCTGTCCCTCCTCCATGGAGGTACTGCTTGGTAGTCTGCAGTAGTCAGAATACAGCAAGACTTCATGTTGTTTGAAGAAAAAATTACTCACCTTAGTAATGTTGTTTCTTCTAATGGAGTCTTGCTGTATTCTGACCTTCCCTCCTGCCTTCCCTCTCAGAACCTGGGTTTTGGGATATGGGTGGGCAGGAACAGTGTTGGCACCCAAGAGGTGCCTCCCACCATTTTAATTTTGGGTATGTGTTGTGTTTTGTTTTTTGGGTTTCCTGACTTGAGTCTTTGCCTTGGAACCAAAAAACCTTTTTATTAGATTTAGTTGCCAGTTGACTAGTGTAAGTTTACAGTTTCCACACAGGGTGCCCAGTGAGTTTAGCTCGTAAAGATCTGATGGTTTGGGTTCAAACAGACAGTCTCTCAACCGAACTCGAGCTCAGCGTTCCATGCCTTGCATGGAAAGTTAACTCTTTCCTGTCCGGTTGGATATCACTGCAATAGTCAGAATACAGCAAGACTCCATTAGAAGAAACAATATTACTAAGGTGAGTATTTTTTTTCTTCAAACAACATGAAGTCTTGCTATATTATGACAAGTGCAGTTTGTCCCACCACTAGGACTGCTCCGGAGGTGAGAGTTAACTTCCATGCAAACATGGGCTTGGGCCATGACGCTCGGTTAAACTCTGTTAGGGTGGTTTCAAACCCGAAACCGTCAGATTCTTTACCCGCCTCACTGAACAGTCGCTCGGAGATTCCTCCTGTTGCTCGGTTCATTTCTTCGGTTTAAAACGCTATTTCTCGGTTGAATTTAACCGCGGTTTAATTATTTTAACCGCAAAATCGATTGGTTCAAGCTCTGTCTATGGTATTGTAAGTAATAGATAGTTTTTTTTCTGTGTGGAACTTGTAAATTGTTATCGGTTCGGTTTGAACCGATCGAATTGTACTAAAACTTAGTTTTAAAGCCTTTTAAGGCTTGTTAGAGTGCGGTTCCCGGTTCTTATCGGTTCTAAAAAAAACGGATTTCATTACGGTTTTTTCCACGACCCGTGACACGGTTTGGAACCAATAAGGGTGTCTTGCCTGGCACGGCCATTAAAAAGGCAAGTTTGTTGGTTAGGCTGGCATCATGTCTGAGAAACCCAAAGAAAAACTGGGCCCACTGGGTTTCAACACTGTAGTGTCTGTGGGAAGCCTTTGCCAAGGTTGACCCACACCTACATGTGTCTATTGTCTGAGGGTTTGACCACCTCAATTCAGACTGCCAGATTTGTAAAATGTCCCTGCAGCCACCCTGGACAAGAGAGTGGGCAGGCTCAGGAGGCAGAGGCCAAAAAGTCCACTGACCTGGATGGCCAGCCCGGTTCGGTGCCAACAGACGGAGGGAGTCCCTCTGACCAGAGGGCGAGACTTCTCGACAAGCGAAAAGCTGGCTCTGAGGAGCCAGTTCCAGCAAAGAAAACTAAAAATCAGCAGGTTTGAGTCCAAAATTCCTTCTCCAACTGCTGCAGAGATAACCAGGCAATACAGATTGTCCAGTCTCTGTCCCAGTTCCTCAAACCGCCACTGTCTGGCAAAGGTCGGTTCGGTCGGTTCCAATGGTTCAGGAATATGATATAGAAGAGTTTTATGAACCAGAGGAGGGGGAGGAGGATTATGATCAGTGTGAATGTGACTTTGAAAGTCTGGATGTGCCCATTGAACCGGACATCTCCCCAGACAGACCTTCAGGTGAATCTCCCCCTAGGCTTTCTGAGTCCACTTCTCATTTTTTGTTTTATAAAAAAGTTGCTGAGACCCTCCAGCTTCCCTTAGAGGAGGCTTTGGATGAGCAAGAGGAGACTGACTATGTAGAGATGATGGATATCCCAGAGTCCAGGAGATTGTCCATCCCTTTGCATAAATCTTTTAGGAAACAAACAATAAAAATTTTAAAAGCTCCTAATTCTGTGCCTCCTGTAGAGAAAAAGATGGACAGGAGGTACACTTTGTCAGAGTCCTGATACAGATTTTCTTTCACAGCAATGCAGTCATGTTGGGTAGTTCAGGCTGCAGCCTGTGATAAAGCTAATATTCCCCTGGCTTCACATCCTCCTGACAAGGACTCCAGGAAGATTGATGCCATGGCCAAAAAACAATACATGGCAGCATCCTTGGGACTCAGACAAGCAAATTATATGGCTTATGTTGCGAGATACCAGAAATCTAGATGGGATACTGTCATGGCCTTAGCCAAACAGGTCCCTGGCCAGCTTGCAAAGGAGCTGGAGCAGGTGGTTCTTGATGGTATTGAGGCATCTAAGGTGCAGTTCCATGCTGCAGTGGATTCTAACGATGTATCCTCTAGAGTCATGGCTACATCTGTGGCTTTGGAGATTGGCCTGGCTCAGGTGTACTACTTTGTCACAGGATACCCAGCCTAAGGCTATGGATTTTCCTGTGGTGGGAAATTCTCTGTTTGGGGAGCAGACAGAGAATTATATGAAGAAAATGGATGAATATAGAACCACTTATAGGAGTGCACAAGCCAAGGAGCGGCAAGCCACTCCTCAGGGCAGCCCAGGGGTAGGGGCAGGCCTTTTACCAGACCAGGCCTCCTCCTCTTCAGCCTATGCACAGAGGGGTTCTTCAGAGGAGAGGCAGACGGGCACGAGCAGGCCTGCTCCACCCCTCAGCCTAAAGCCCTGCCAAACAGGCACCCTGATGGGATGCCCAGGGTCTGACCTCCATTACCTGTGGGGGCAGGCTGGCTTACTGCCCAGGACTGGGAGTCTTTAACTTCAGACAGGTCCTGGTCCTGGAAGTAGTGAGTTCAGGTCTGGTTCTCCTCTTCAAAAATTTCCGAAGATGAGAACCAGATCTTTTCCACCTGCAAACCATTTAGAGACTCTTGCTTTGGAAACAGAAGTCTCAACCCTCCTGGCTCTCGGAGCTGAGAGGTTTCTCCCACACCAGGGCAAGGGTCTGTACTCCAGGTACTTCCTTACCCCAAAAAGACAGGAGAGTGGCGGCCTATCCTGGATCTAAGATATCTAAACAAGCACCTTTAAAACCAAAGTTCAAAATGGTGACACTGGGAATGATTTTACCCTCCCTAAGGCCAGGGACTGGCTAGCCTCCCTGGACCTCAAGGATGCCTACTTCCATGTTCTTATCAGAAGCTCCCATCGAAAGTACCTCAGATTCGAACTGCCTCAGGCCATTCTCAGTTCAGAACAATGCCTTGAGCCTCTACTGCCCCAAGGGTGTTCACAAAATGTCTGGCAGTAGCAGTTGCTCATCTAGGAAGACAAAGATTGCCATTTTTCCCTACCTGGACGACTGGCTCATTGTGGGTCAGTCTCCAGACCAGGTCAAATCACACCTGCTAGTTACCCAGCAGCTGCTTACCTCTCTGGGTTTTCTTCTCAATCTTCCAAAGTCAATTTTGGAACCTGTCCAGGTACTCACCTTTATAGGCGCAGAACTGGACACAAAGCAGGCCAGAGCCTTCCTTCCCTTGGAAAGGTAAGGACCTTAGTGGCCCTGGCCTCGTCCTTCACTCTGCAGGTCTCTCGACCAGCAAGGCATTTCCTGCAGCTCCTAGGACACATGGCTGCCTCCACAGCTGTAGTGCAAGGAGCAAGATTTCAGATGAGGGACATTCAGTTCCATTTGAAAGCTTTCTGGTCTCAAAGAAGAGATTCCCTATCCAAGTTAATCCCAGTGACTCGAACCCTGATCCAGGCCCTTCAGTGGTGGCAGGATCAGAGCAATTTGAGACAAGGGGTGCCTTTCATCCTTCTGTCCCACTCCTTGACCCTTACTACAGATGCAACCCTCTTGGGATGGGGAGCTCACATGGGTGACCTCTCCACCCAGGGGTTATGGTCCTCTCAAGAATCTCTGCTCCACATCAATCTGTTGGAACTCTGAGCTGTTTTTCTAGCACTTCAGGTTTTTTCTGCATCTGTTCAGAACAAGGTGGTACAGGTCAGAACAGACAACACCACTACAATGTGGTACATCAGCAAACAAAGGGGCACTCGGTCTTGACCTTGTGCACCGGGCGATGAAGTTGTGGTCTCTGGCTTATTCCCTGAACACTTCCCTCATAGCAGTTCACCTCCCAGGCAAGGACAATGTCCTGGCAGATGCTCTCAGCAGGATTTCCCAGGCCATCACGAATGGTCACTGGATCTCCTAGTACTGGGGATAGTGTTTGCCAGATGGGGCACTCCTCAGATAGATCTTTTTGCAACCCCAGACAATCATCAACTTCCACTGTTTTGTTGCAGGCCCCCAGTGTTGGGCTCAGTCCCCCGGATGCCTTTCTCCTCGCTTGGAAAGGGAAGTTTCTTTATGCCTTTCCCCCCTTCCCTCTCCTGTTCAAAGTACTAGTCAAAATCAGGTCTCTGCCCTGCAAAATGATCCTGATTGCTCCAGACTGGGCCAGGCAGCCCTGGTACCCACTCCTTCTGTCCTTAGCAGTCCATCTTCCCCTGTGTCTCCCCAGTAACCACAATCTGTTAACCTGTGCTCAGGGGAGAGTTTGGTATCCGAATCTCAAATCCGTCAACCTCAAGGCTTGGCTCTTGAGCAGTTAGAGTTTGCTGATCTACAACTTTCTCAAAGTGTTCTCGAAATCCTGAAGGCTGCTAGGAAGCCTTCCACCGGGGCTACCTATAACTCCAAGTGGAAAATGTTTTCCTTATGGTGTTCTGGGAAGCATGTTTCCCCGGAATCTGCTGATCTACCCACTGTATTGGACTATATGGTCCATCTTAATTCTTTGGGACTGAGACCAGCTACCCTGAAAGTGCACTTGGCAGCTGTCTCTGCCTTCATTTCAGCAGGGAAGCCCTCTTCTCTTTCTGCTCACCCTGTATTTTCCAAGTTTTTTTAAAGGATTGCTTCATACCAATCATCCATTCAGGGACCCTGCCCCGGCTTGGGATCTTAATGTATGCATTGCTCAGCTGATGCAACCCCCCTTTGAGCCTCTGTCTTCGGCAGAGCTTAAGTATTTGACTTGGAAAACTGTATTTCTGGTAGTCATCACTTCTGCCAGGCGCATAAGTGAGTTACAGGCTTTATCAGTAGAGACTGACTTTATTTCCTTTCACAGGGATAAAGTAGTCCTCAGGACTAACAGGAAGTTTTGCCTAAGGTGGTTTCAGATTTCCACCTTAACCAATCTATTTCACTTCCAGTGTTCTTCACTGACCATTCCTCCTCTGGTGAGAGGAGGCTGCACAGCCTTAGATGTTAAGAGGGCCCTAAGTTACTACATAGAAATGCCAAGGGTCACAGGTTTGACTCCTCCAACTCTTCTCACTTATGGTGAGGTTGGGAAAGGAGACCTGCCACTAAGAGATCCATTGCCAGGTGGATCGTTTCTTGTATCCAATTTTGCTATCAAAAGCTGGGTAAGGTTCCCCTCAGGCCTGAGGCTCACTCTACCAGAGGTACAGCTGCATCTCTAGCTGCTGCTGAGACTTCCCTATCTTGGAGATATGTCAAGCAGCTACTTGGAAAACAATACACACTTTCTTCAAGCATTACTCCCCTGGATATTCAGGCCAGGAGGGATGCTTCGGTTTAACACAACCGTGCTTCAGACCCCTATTCGAAGTAGGTTCTGTCCCTCCTCCATGGAGGTACTGCTGTGTAGTCTGCACTTGTCATAATATAGCAAGACTTCATGTTGTTTGAAGAAAAAATTACTTACCTTAGTAATGTTGTTTCTTCTAATGGAGTCTTGCTATATTATAACCCACAGCCTGCCCCTCTCAGAACTTCTACTTTGGGTATGGGGTGGGCAGTCCTCTGTTGGCATTTATTGATGCCCTCTTTCATGTTTGGGTGTTGTGTTTATTTAGTTATTTTATCTTATTTTTCTGGTCCACTGACTTGAGTCTTGGTGTTGGGACCAGGAAAATGTGTGATATGTTAGTAGCCAGTTGGCTAATGTGGTTACAGCTTCCACAGCGAACCTTAGTGAGTTTTTGCTCGTAAGATCAGCGGTTTTGGTTTGAAACCACCTAACAGAGCTTCTTAACCTGAGCTCGCTCTAAGCTCCATGCTCTGCATGGAAGTTAACTCTTTCACCTCCGGAGCAGTTCTAGTGGTGGGACAAACTGCACTTGTCATAATATAGCAAGACTCCATTAGAAGAAACAACATTACTAAGGTGAGTAATTTTTTCTTCTCGATGCCCTGCAGGGGCAGACGTTGGGCAGCTAGTGTTGGAACCCACTCGGGAGGGAGCAATACTTGACCTGGTACTCTCAAATTTAGAGAGGATCACAAATTTAGAAGTCAGTAGACATCTGGGAACAAGTGACCACTGCACAGTGTGCTTCACAATAAGCACAACCATGGAGACAAGCCATACAAAAACAAGGATACTAGACTTTAGAAGGGCTGACTTTGGCAAAATGGGTGAATACCTGAGGAATGCACTAGCAAATGGCCAAAAAGGAGGGGTGGAAGAACAATGGAGAAAAATTAAAACGCTAATATAGCGGCAACAAGCCTTTGTGTGAAACAAAACAAGGCAGAGTAAAAAACCATTATAGGTACATTAGGGAGCATAGAAAGGTTAAGGGAGGAATAGTGAAGATTAATAAAGGAGAGGGGAGATAGGCAGAGGGAGACAGTAAAAAGGCAGAGATACTGAATGAATACTTTTGCTCAGTATTCACAAAAGAATATGAGGAGGAGTTACCTAAACCAGACAATAGAAGCACTCTGGGGAGGGGGGTTGACACCAGTCCATTTACAGAAGAAAGAGTCCTGAAAGAACTCCTAAAACTCAAGGTGGACAAAACAATGGGGCCTGACGGGATTTACCCCTGAATCCTAAAAGAACTAAGGGGGAGGACCTAGTGTCACCACTGACCACACTTTTTAACAAATCGTGGGAGGATGGGGTGGTACCTGTGAACTGGAAGAGGGCAGATGTGATTCCCCTTCACAAAAGTGGGAGCAAGGCAGAAGCAGGAAACTACTGACCTGGAAGTTTGACCTCAGTGGTAGGGAAAATGATGGAATCACTTCTGAAGGAAAGAATTGTTGAGTACCTAGAGGTCAGCGGGGCACAGGACCCAAAGCAGCATGGATTTACAGCAGGAAGGTCATGTCAGACGAATCTAATTGATTTCTTAGACTTGGTGACCAAAGTAGTAGATCAGGGAGGGGCTGTGGATATGGCCTACCTAGACTTTAGCAAGGCATTTGAACACAGTCCTGCACAAAAGACTAATAATCAAGTTAGCCAGCCTGGGAGTGGGTGCCAGTGTGGTGGCTTGGGTAGCAAACTGGCTGCACAACAGGACATAGGAGGTAATAGTGAACGGAACACATTCCGAAGAAAGGGGGGTTACTAGTGGAGTACCTCAGGGCTCAGTACTGGGTCTAGTCCTCTTTAACCTCTTTATATGTGACATTGCAGAGGGTCTGGAGGGAAAGGTATGCCTCTTTGCAGATGACACAAAGATCTGTAACAGAGTTGATACACAAGCGGGGGTAGAGAGGATGAGAAGGGACTTGGAATGGTCAGACATATGGCAACTTAGATTTAATGCAAAGAAGTGCAAAGTAATGCACCTGGGAAACAAAAACCCAGGAGAAGAGTACACAATGGCAGGGGAGGTACTAACAACAACAAAAATGGAAAGGGACTTTGGGTAGTCATATCAGATGACCTAAAGGTGGGTAAGCAATGTGAGAAGTCAGTAAGGAGAGCCAGGGGGATACTGGGATGCATAGGAAGGGGCATCACAAGTAGAAAAAGAGAAGTGGTTATCTCTCTGTACAGACAGTTGGTGAGACCCTATCTGGAATACTGTGTGCAGTTTTGGAGACCCTATCTACGCAATGACATAGACAGGATGGAGGCAGTCCAGAGGAGGGCAACTAAAATCGTGCAAGGTCCGCATCAGAAACCATATGAAGAGAGACTGAGAGAGCTTAATATGTATACCCTTGATGAAAAGAGGGACGGGGGGTACATGATGGAAACTTTCAAGTACCTCAAGGAAATCAACAAAGTCCAGGAGGGTAGCATCTTTCAGAAAGAGATGTGTAAGAACAGGGGGGCACAATTTAAAGATGGGGGTGGCTCAGGAGTAATGTGAGGACATTTTTTTTTTCACGGAGAGAGTGGTGGATGCATGGAACCACCTTCCTGGGAAGGCTGTTGGGTCTAAAACAGTGGGGGAATTCAAACATGCATGGGACAGACATAAGGCAATTGTAGTGGGGGGTTGCAGGAATTAGGCTGTTGGTTAACTAGAATCTGCAGCTTATCCAATAGGGAGGGAAATGGGCAGATTGGGTGGGCCAAGTGGTCCTTATCTGCCGTCAAAGTCTGTATGTCTATGTGGCCTGGCTAGCTCCTCTGAACTGGGTCTTAAGGCTTTCCTCCGGGGGGACTGCGGTTTGGGGGAGGATGGTGGCTTCTCCGGGTGTGCCTGCTTCTCCATTCCCCCACTAGAAGAGTTGGCATTTGGGCTGGTCTGTGGGGCTGGCAACTTACCCCTCTGAACTCTCCTTCATAATAGAGGCCTGGTGTTAAAATATATACGGGGGGAGATGGTTGGTGTCACAGAAGCAAGGAGGGTTTTTGGGGAGGTTGACTTACTGCAGGAGGGGATGGAGAGGTGTCTGGTTCCTAACAGGGCTTATCACACACATCCATCTTGAATATTGGCTTCCTGCTGGATAGGGATTAGATATGCAGTTGCAGGGCCCCTCCCTGATTCTACCTGACAGACTCGGAATTCGCCCCAGACTACAGGAGTAATATTGAGAGGGGTGGTCCAGGGGACGAACTGGTGGGAGGACTGAAAATGGCTATAATTGACAGAAACAGAACTGAAAAATATAACTTAAAGCTGATTTTTAAAATAAAACCAAAAGTGTTCAGTGTCTGGATTGTTGTAAGGGGGCTGGGTGTTGGGTGGGAGGGACTGGTTGGGTACTGCGACCTTCTTGGGTCCTCTCTGACCCACAGAAATGCACAGCTGAAACTGTTGGACAACCTGATATTCTTGCCCTAACCAAGATTGTGATGGAGGGAAGGGGTAGCTGAAGGCCAAACAATTCCAAACGAGCTGTAATGACTTTGCTGAGCATATAGAGGTGTCAACTAAAACCTCGATAAACGTTGGGGAGCTTTGATCTTAAAGAATCCTCCTGAGAGACTCTGAGAATACAGACATTAAGTGAACAGACTCAGTGATTCAATGAAGGACTAGCAAACCACTTCCAAGGGGGGGAAGTGGACTGCTAATAGTATTGGGTACAGTGGATAAGTAACTGTTGATAGCCTAAAAGTCATGGCAGACATTTAAACACTGCGAGACTTAATCCAGGAAGTACTAAGAAAGATAAATCATAAGCCTGCAGTTTGGTTTATTATACAATTGTTGTTCAAGAGGAGTGGCAGCGGGGGAGCACATGGACATAGTCCTGCTGGTTTAGCGGCACCTTTAAATTGCCCAACATCCCCATGATTTTTTTTCTTTTCTCTAAGCAGCCAAACTCCTAATTTGATGTGCTTTAATTAGTTTAATAATTTACCTATTACTGCTGCAGGGCTTTCATGGGGTAGCGGCAGGAAAGGTTTTTCCATATTGTTACTTTTGGTCTAATCCTTGTCTTGGGGGGGGGGGGCTTCCCCCCATGGGAGCCAACCCCATAGGAGCTTGGCATCCCCAACTGGTGGCTTTTGATTATGCTGCCCTAGGTGGAAGCAGACACAGCCATCTAGTGGAAGTTAGACTTTGTATAATAGTTGGCCCCCCCAGAGAGAAGAGATTTCTTACCCCAGGAGTCCTTTAGCATCAGTAACTTTTTGCACTTGGCTGGCCAGGTGCAATTGCCCTGGAGGTGTGCCTTTAAGAGATTTTTTAAAGAGTGTAGGGCTAGCCAATCAAAAGACAGGAGGGGGGGTTTGAACTGAGTGAAAGCTGTTGACTGCTTCAGAATATTTTCTCTGCTGGATTGAGCATATTGCCTCTGAGGTGTCTCCAACTTTCCTTGTTGTCTGTCTCCTAGTGCTTATCTGGGTAAAGTTTTCCTCATAAATCTTTTTCTTTAGTGTGCTGAGTGACAACTTTTACTTTTTCATTAGTGTTTCGCAGATTTTGTACTTTTAGTGCAACGGTGTTATTTAGACTTTATTTTTACCGTGACTATTTACTTTAAAGTCTAATTTTATTGTGGGCATTTATTTTCAACGGTTTCCTTCATTTTTGACTAATTTCTTGTGGGAACCATCGAATTGGGGAATTACGAGGAAACCTTTTCAAACAACTTGAAGTCTTGCTGTATTCTGACAAGTGCAGTTAGCCCCAGCCTTTAAACTGCCCCAGAGAACAAAGGGTTAACCTTTCTATGCAGAACATAGAATGCTGAGCTCGAGCTCGGTTGATGTCTCTGTTTCCCTTTGAAAGCTAACCGTCAGATTCTTTACTCCGCCTCACTGAACAGTCACTTCGGAGATTTCTCCTGTAGCTCGGTTCAAAAGTCGGTTTAAGTGTCGTTTTTTTCGTCGGTTTCTAACCAAAAAAGTTACCCGCATAGTCAGTTCAGTCTCTGTCTGTGGTACCGTGAGTACTAAATAGGTTTTGTACTGTGTTTCTGTGTGGAACTTGTAAAAGTGTGGATCGGTTCAGCCGAACCGATCATTTAATTCTTGTGTAACTTGTGTGTGGTTACAGATTCTTTAAAAAAAAAAAAAAAAGTGTTTTGAAACGTTTTTTTCCAACACCCGTGACACGGTTAGGAACCGATAAGGGAGTCTTGCCTGGCGGTTGCCGAAAAAAGGGTAAGTTTGGTTAGGTTGGCCATGTCTGAGAAACCCAAGAAGAAAACCGGGCCCACTGGGTTTCAACACTGCAGTGAGTGTGGGGAGGTCTTTGCAAAGTCCAATCCCCACACCACCTGTGCTTATTGTCTGGGGTTTGACCACCTCGATTTAGATTGTCAAATTTGCAAAAATTTTCCCAAATCTACCCTGGAAAAGAGATTAGGTAGACTGAGGGAAAAGGAGGCAGAGAAGTCCGCTGATCCGGATGGCCAGCCCGGTTCAGTTCCAAACAAACCAGAAGGAGTGCCCTCTGACCAGGACGATACTTCTTCGGGCAAAAGGAGAACTGATCCAAGGGGTCGGTTCTGGCAAAAAGAAAACGCAAAGCAAAATCGTCCAATTCAGATCCAGAAGTCCATGTTCCGACCACTGAAGAAATAGCCAGTACGATTCGGATTGTGGAATTACTATACCCGGTTCCGACTGATCCGGCACCTTTTGGCAGGGGCTTGGTTTGGTCGGTTCCCAGTTCACGATTATACTTGGAAGAATTTTATGAACGAGGTTTGAAGATGAGTGATGGTGAAAGTCTAGATGTAGCACCAGCCAGACCGGACATCTCCCCAGACAGACCTTCAGGTGTATCCCTCCTGAGCTTTCTGAGTCCCCTTCACTTTGTGTTCTACAGAAAGGTGGCTGAGACCTCAAGCTTCCTATGGAAGAGGCAATGGAGGATCAGGAGGAGCCTGATTATGTAGAAATGATGGACATCCCAGAATCCAGGAGACTGTCCATTTCCCTCCACAAATCTTTTGGGAAACGGACACAGAAAATTCTGAAGTCTCCCAATTCTATACCTCCTGTGGACAGAAGAATGGAAGAAGTATACACTCTCGGAGGCTCAGAAGCAGGTTTTATACCAGCAGTGCAACCATGTTGGGGTTGTGCAGGCTGCTGCCTGTGATAAGGCAAGCATTCCCTTGGCTTCACACACACCCCCAGACAAAGACTCTAGGAAGGTTGATGCCATGGCAAAAAAAGCTGTACATGGCATCTTCCCTGGGACTCAGACAGGCAAATTATATGGCCTATACAGCTAGGTACCAGAAGTCCAGATGGTACACTGTACTGGCACTGGCTAAACAGGCCTCCTCCAGCTAGCCAAGGAGCTGTAGGCAGTGGCTGCAGATAGGATTGAGGCATCTAAAGTTCAGTTTCATGCTTCTGTGGACTCTAATGATGTGTCATCAAGAGTCATGGCTACATCTGTGGCTCTTTGGAGAATGGCTTGGCTCAGATGTACTAGCCTCTCGCAGGATACCCAGGCTAAGGCCATGGATTTTCCTGTAGTGGGTAATTCTCTGTTTGGGGAGCAGACAGAAATTACAGGAAGAAAAATGGATGACTACAGGACCACCTACAGGGTGCTCAGGCCAAAGGAGGCAGGCAACTCCTCAAAGGCAGCAGTCTGAGGGCAGGCCTTTTCAAAGGCCTTTTACCAAGCACAGGCCTCTTCTTTCTTTTTACAGAGGTGGTTATTCAGAGGGAGAGGCAGAAGGGGGATGAGCAGGGCTGCATCCACTCCTCAACCTAAAGCCCCTGCCAAGCAGACACCCTAATGGGCTTGCCCAGGTCGACTCTCCTATTCTAGTAGGGGGCAGGCTGGCCTACTTTGTCCAGAACTGGATGTCTATTACATTAGACAAGTGTGTCCTGCAAGTAGTAAGCCAGGGACTGGTTCTCAGCTTAGAAATTTCCAAAGATGAGAGCCAGATCTTTCCACCTCCAAATCTCTAGAAACCCTTGTGCTAGAGGCAGAGGTTTCATCTCTTCTGGCCTTAAGAGCTATAGAAAGTACCTACCCTACACTGGGGCAAAGGGCTGTACTCCAGGTACTTCCTGACCCCAAAAAAGACGGGGGAGTGTCGACCCATCCTAAACTTAAGATACCTAAACATCTTTTAAAACCAAAGTTCAAGATGGTAACTCTGGGAATAATCCTTCCCTCTCTTAAGGCCAGGGAACTGGCTAGCCTCCCTGGACCTCAAACATGCCTACTTTCACATTCCCATCAGGTGCTCCCACAGAAAGTACTTCAGGTTCGAGTTGCCCTCAGGCCACTGTCAGTTCAGAACAATGCCCTTTGGCCTAACCTCAGTCCCAAGGGTTTTCACAAAGTGCCTGGCAGTAGTAGTTGCCTTTCTAAGAAGGCAAAAGATTTCCATTTTTCCATATCTGGACGATTGGCTAATAGTGGGCCACTCTCCAGACCAAGTCAAGTCTCACCTGCAAGTCACCCAGCAAGTGCTCACTTTTCTAGGATTTCTTCTCAGCCTTCCCAAGTCAGTTCTCGAACCAATCCAACTTCTTACCTTTATAGGGACAGAGCTGGACACAGTCGGAGCAAGGGCCTTTCTTCCCCTGGAAAGGGCAAGGGTTCTTACAGAACTAGTCTCTTCCTTCAGCCTTCGGGTATCTCGACCAGCAAGGCATTTCCTCCAGCTCTTGGGCCACATGGCAGCTTCAACAGCAGTGGTCCAAGGGGCAAGATTCCAGATGAGGGATATTCAGTTCCATCTGAGAGATTTTTGATCTCAGAGGAAGGATTCCTTACCAAACTGATCCAGTGACTCTGACCTTGATCCAAGCCCTCAATGGTGGTAGGATCAGGACAATTTAAAGACAAGGGTTCCTTTTGCCACTAAACCTTGTTGCGTGGTCCCTTACCACGGGCAGCTTCTCTTCTGGGCTGGGAGCCTGTCTGGGGGTCCCTCACTGCCCTGGGGACTGTGGTCCCAAGGAATTTCCTTCTCCGTATCAGTCTCCTAGAACTCAGGGCAGGTTTTCTGGCCCTGAAAGCTTTCTCTCAGTCAGTGCAGAATAAAGGTGGTTCAGGTCAGAGCGGACACCACCACCACCATGTGTACATCAACAAGCAGGGAGGCACTTGGCCCGACGGCCTTTGTACCCGGAAGCCATGAAATGTGGTCCCTGGCTTATTCCTGTAAACCTCTCTGGTAGCAGTTCACCTTCAGGGAAGGACAGCGTGCTAGCAGATGCACTAACAGGATTTCTCAGTGCCATCACAGAATAGTCCCTGGACCCTCTGGTGTTGAAAGTGATTTTTTCAAGGTGGGGCACTCAGAGATAGATCTCTTTGCAGCCCCAGACAATCACCAACTTCTTCTTTTTGTTGCAGACCCCAGTCTTGGGCTCAGTCCCTGGATGCCCTGATTCTGAATTAGGAAGGGAATTTCTATATGCCTCCACTCTATTCAAGTTTTAGTCAAAATAAGGTCTCAACCTTGCAAGTGATTCTGATTGCTCCAGATTGGGCCAGACAGCCTTGGTACCCTGTTGTTGTCCCTAGCAGTCCATCTTCCCGTCTCTTCCCAGTAATTACAACCTGTTAACATCCTCTCGGGGAGGATTTGGTACTGATCTCTCAATCTCAAGGCATGGCTCTTGAAGAGTTAGAGTTTGCAGATCTGCATCTTTCTCAAGGGTTCTGGATATTCTCAAAGCTTCTAAAGCCCTCCACCAGAAAGACTTATAACTCCAAATGGAAGAGATTCAGCATTTGGTGTTCTAGAGAACATATTTCCCCAGATACTGCTAGATTGCCTACGGTTCTGGATTATATGGTCCATCTTAATGGCCTGAGCCTCAGGCCAGCTACTCTCAAGGTACACTTGTCCAGCTGTTTCTGCGTTTCTGTCTGTGGGAAGTCTTCCTCACTATCTTCTCATCCTGAGTTCTGTAAATATTTTAAAGTTGCTTCACCAATCCTCCTTTTAGAGACCCTGCCCCTACCTGCAAGTTTGAATGTTTGCATTGCTCAACTTGTGCAACCTCCTTTTGAGCCTATGTCCTCAGCAGAGCTTAAGTACTTGACTTGGAAAACTGTGTTCTTGGTAGCCATTACCTCTGCCAGGCGTATCAGTGAACTGCAAGCCCTATCAGTGGAACCTGATTTTATCTCATTACACAGGGATAAAGTGGTCCTTAGAACCAATAGAAGGTTCTTGCCCAAAGTAGTTTGACTTCCATTTAAATCAGTCTGTGTCTCTTCCTGTTTTCTTCACTGATCATTCTTCCTCAGGAGAGAGGAGGCTACACAGTTTAGATGTTAAAAGAGCCCTTAGTTACTACATAGAGCGTACTAAGGGTCACAGGTTTGACTCCCTCCAGTTGTTCCTCACTTATGGAGAAGTGGGAAAGGGCAAACCTGCCACCAAGAGATCTGTTGCCAGTTGGAGTATCTTGTATACAGTTCTGCTATGAAAAACTGAGAAAAATTCCACTCTCAGGCCTGAAGGCTCATTCCACAAGTGGTACAGCTGCTTCCCTGGCTGCTGCCAGGGATATCCCTCTCTTAGAAATTTGTCAAGCAGCCACCTGGAAAACGGTCCATAATTTTTCCAAGCATTACTCTCTGAATATCCAGGCTAGGAGTGATGCTCGGTTTGTCACAGCAGTACTTCAGAGCCTATTCCCAAAGTAGGTTCTGTCCCTCCTCCCTGGAGGTACTGCTTGGTAGTCTGCACTTGTCAGAATACAGCAAGACTTCAAGTTGTTGGAAGAAAAAAATAGCTTAGTAATTATGTTTCTTCTATTGGAGTCTTGCTGTATTCTGATCTCCCCTCTCAGAACCTGGTTTTGGGAAGTGGGTGGGCAGGTGCAGTGTTGCACCTCGGGGGTGCTCTTTTTACACCCTCTTCTTTTGTGTGGGTGTTTAATTTATTAAACTCCTGTTTGGTTTGGGTTTTTGAGTTTTGGGGTTTCCTGACTTGTCTTCTTTTGGTAATCCAAAACTTTTTGTTGCCAGCTGGCTATTAAAATTTTTTTTACAGTTTCCACATAGAATACTATTAGAGTGCTGCTCGTAAGAATCTGACGGTTAGCTTTCAAAGGGAAACAGACAGAGACATCAACTGAGCTCGAGCTCAGCATTCTATGCTCTACATAGAAAGGTTAACCCTTTGTTCTCCGGGGCAGTTTAAAGGCTGGAGCTAACTGCACTTGTCAGAATACAGCAAGACTCCAATAGAAGAAACATAATTACGAAGGTGAGCAATTTTTTCTTTTCTTCTCCCCTTCTCAGGATTTCCATTGGCATTTCCTTCGGTGCCTTGGTCGGTGCCATGCCTCAGAGCCATAGCTCGGTTTCGTGGTCGGCACTGAGCCTCGGTGCCTTGGTCGGCGCCATCGCTCTGTGTAGTGCCGTGGGTGCTGTTGTTGCTGCTGTTGGTTGTGGCACTGTCAGGTGGTGCACTGGGTGTCTAAGCGGCACCATGGGCACTCTGGTGCCATGTGAGTGCCAGGAGCACCCATAGAGGTGCTGCAGTGTGACGCTGTGAGTACCCCCAGGTGCCATGGGTGCCACTGGGGCCATGGGTGGTGCCGAGCACCTGTGGGTGGAAAAGGGGGGCACCGCTGGGCACCCGTAAGTTACTGGTGCCCTCGGGTGCCACTGATGCCCTCGGGTGCCATTCTTGCCATGGGTTCCATGGTGTCTGGTACCATGGGTGTCAGGGTGCCCTCGGGTGCCATTGCTACACTGGTGCTGGGGGTGCTAGCGGGTATTGCCGGGGGTGCCTGCGGGTATTGCCACGGGTGCCCTTGGGTATCACCCAGGTTGGCATAGGCACTGCTTGGTGTCCTCCTGTGCCATGAGTGATGCTGGTGCCGCAGGGGTGCTAGTGGGTGCTGTATGGCAGAATTAGTGACACATTTTTCCTTTTCGGACTTCCTTTCCACAGAACTTGTGGCGGGATGTTTTCTGCAGAATGAACTCCTGTTCTACAGTTTATTTTTTCCCTTACATCTTAGTGAATGGCGGCCTATGTGGTATTTGTGTTATCCAGTGGTTTTCTGCTGATGGAACTCTGCTATACTGCTCTGCCAGCAGAATCTCATTCTGCTCAGCACTTTCTCGGCTCCCTACGTGGTACCAAGCTCCTCGACATCCTTCCTGATGGAGTCTCTAGTGGCTCTGACCTAGACCTCTCTTAGAGGTCCTTCTGGGGTAGAAGTGCATCTAGATGGGTCTTTCCCTGTCCTTCTGGTCAGTAATACAGCAGATGACTCATTTTATATACTGAAGGGCACATCCTCTCTATCATCAGAGTCCGTGATGGAAAATCTTTTCAGTAGTTCCTCAGTAATGGGGTCCACTATAGTATTTCACACTGCGTCCGTGGACCATACACCTTTGCTTCTAGACTTTTTCAATCGTCAAGACAGTTACACTCTGTGGAACATTCTTATTTAATGGTTGGGAGCTGCTCAGGCTCTTCCGCTCCTTTGATAGGGGTATATAGCCCTCTTGTGATATTGCCCCTTCGGCACAGGTGGTTAACATCTCTCCAGCTGTGATTATCAGTCTGGTCATGATTTCAGTATGGACGCTCAGGCTCCTTCTGCACTTAAATGGAGAACATCTTCGTCGTTTTGTGTCAAGACAATCCTTGTGAAATAGCAGCCTGAAAGCCTTGTTGGGGGGGGGGGGGAGTTTTTATCACAGCACAGGGCCTAGCCGAAATTACCCGATACCCCCTTTTTTGGATCTGGTCAGGTTCCACCTCAGCCCCTGAGGAGCTCGTCTCCAGAGTACGGTAAAGAGTACCTGACTTCTTCTTCCCCTAGGGGAGTCCGATCCAGCAGCTGTACGGGTCATCTCTTTTTCTAAGAGAGATTTCTCTCATTCAGAGACATTTCCTAGACCTAGACGACTGCCCAGTCTGGTAATTCCCTTTCTTTTTATCAGGCTTTCTTCTCTTGAGCAGAGCCTTGCAGTAGCAGAAGTGACTCTCCACCGAGTCGGAACTCAGGTTCCTACTTCCTTGCTGCTTTAACTTATCAGGTGATTTACTCTTTCCTGACGGAAGGTCAAGTAGGCCTTTTTTCTGAGGTAGCTTCTCAAATATTCATACCTTCGGTTCCTGCGCACTGGTCCATGCCAGTCGCTCATGAAGCTATCCTCGCTAACTGCGTGATGGAGTTGTGATGTTTGTTTTTCAGCAAACAAACTAGAATCCTTTCCTACTCCCTTCAAGCAGGCCAGAGTGGGTAGTGCCTTACTGCATTGAGTCACTGCCTCTTTCAGTCACTTTCAACAAATGGGTTAGCCCTAACTTGGTCCTGCTGTGTCCCTCCTCGACACACATCTGCCTCTATTTGTCTTAGAAATCCAGCCCCTGTTTTTTTCTGTAGAAATGTTTTTTTCCGCAGTGGACACGTCCTCCTGTACACTTTTTTCTTTCTTCCCTGATTTCAGAGACTGCTACTACAGTTAGGCAGGGGCAGGATGATTCCTTTTGGAATATGCAGCGGGTAGGATCTAGTTCTACTAGACCACCACAAGAGGCTTCTAAGTCATGCTTGGGCCTTCCATCAGAAAGGTGCCTGTGACTAGGTGGAGACCATTTTCCTTGATGGGCTAACCCCACCTGGACCCCTTTGCTCACCAAGTAAGATGTTCAAGTGCTCCTGGACCTGTTGTTTACAGGTCAGCCATTCTTGATAGTGGGGGTTTCTATCTGCACTTTCAAACAACATGAAGTCTTGCTATATTATGACAATTGCAGTTTGTCCCAGCCTTAGAACTGCTCCGGAGGTGAGAGTTAACTTCCATGCCATGCATGGAACTTGGAGCGTGAGCTCGATTAGAAAGCTCTGTCTGGATTATTTCAAACTGAAACTGTCAGATTCTGTACTCCGCCTCACTGAACAGTCGTTCCGGAGATTCCTCCTACTGCTCGGTTCATTTCTCGGTTTAAAAGTGTTTTTCTCGGTTAAATTCAACTGCGATTATTATTATTTTAACTGCAAACCGATCGGTTCAAGCTCTGTCTGTGGTATTGTAAGTAATAGACAGGTTTATTTCTGTGTGGAACTTGTAAATGTTTATCGGTTCGGTTTGAACCGATCAGGTTGTTTTAAAATTTTTTCTAAATTCATTTAAAGCTATTTAGAGTGCGGTTCCTGGTTCTTATCAGTTCTAAAAGAAAACGGATTTCATTACGGTTTTTTCCAAGACCCGTGACACGGTTGGGAACCGATAAGGGTGTCTTGCCTGACATTTGCTGGAAAAGGGCAAATTTTTGGTTAGGCTGGCATTATGTCTGAGAAACCCAAAAGAAAAACAGGGCCCACTGGGTTTCTACACTGTAGTGTCTGTGGGGAAGCCTTTGCCAAGGCTGACCCACACACCACATGTGTTTATTGTCTGGGGTTTGACCACCTCAATGCAGACTGCCAGATTTGCAAGAATTTCCCTGCAGCTACCCTAGATAAAAGAGTTGGTAGGCTCAGGGAATGAGAGGCCAAAAGTCCGCTGACCGGATGGCCAGCCCGGTTACGGTGCTAACCGAACCGGAGGGAGTCCCTTGACCACGGCAAGACTTCCTCGGGCAAACGAAAGCTGACTCGGAGGAGCCAGTTCCAGCAAAGAGAACTAGAAAATCAGCAGGTGTGGAGTCAAAATTCCTTCTCCAACTGCTGCAGAGATAGCCAAAGTGATCCAAATTGTCCAGTCGCTTTCCCCGGTTCCGTCCGAACTGCCACTATCTGGCAAAAGGTCGGTTCGGCCGGTTCCACCGGTTCAAGAATATGATATAGAGGAGTTTTATGAACCAGAGGAGGGAGGATGATTATGAACAGTGTGAATGTGATTTTGAAAGTCTGGATGTGCCCATTGAACGGACATTTCCCAGACAGACCTTTAGGAGAGTCTCCCCTAGGCTTTCTGGTCCCTTCTCATTTTCTGTTTTATAAAAAAGTTGCTGAAACCCTCCAGCTCCCTTTGGAGGAAGCTGTGGATCAGCAAGAGGAGCCTGACTTTGTGGAGATGATGGATATCCCAGAGTCCAGGAGATTGCCTATTCCTTTACATAAATCCTTTAGGAAACAAACAATAAAAATTTTAAAAGCTCCTAATTCCGTGCCTCCTGTGGATAAAAAGATGGACAGGAGGTACACCTTGTCAGGTCCTGATACAGAATTTCTTTCACAGCAATGCAGCCATGTTGGGGTAGTTCAGGCTGCAGCCTGTGATGAGGCTAATATTCCCCTGGCTTCACATCCTCCTGACAAGGACTCCAGGAAGATTGATGCCATGGCTAAAAAACAATACATGGCAGCGTCCTTGGGACTCAGACAGGCAAATTATATGGCCTATGTTGCAAGACACCAGAAATCTAGATGGGATACTATCATGGCTTTAGCCAAACAGGCGCCTGGCCAGCTTGCCAAGGAGCTGGAACAGGTGGCTGCTGATGGTATTGAGGCATCTAAGGTGCAATTCCATGCTGCAGTGGATTCTAATGATGTATCCTCTAGAGTCATGGCTACATCTGTGGCTTTTCGTAGATTGGCTTGGCTCAGGTGTACTAGTCTGTCACAGGATACCCAGGCTAAGGCCATGGATTTTCCTGTGGTGGGAAATTCTCTGTTTGGGGAGCAGAGAATTATATGAAGAAAATGGATGAATATAGAACCACTTATAGGAGTGCACAAGCCAAGGAATGGCAAGCCACTCCTCAGAGGCAGACCCCCAGGGATAGAGGCAGGCCTTTTCACAGGCCTTTTTACCAAACCCAGGCCTCCTCTTCAGCTTACGTTCAGAGGGGGTTCTTCAGAGGGAGAGGCAGACTGGGTATGAGCAGGTCTGCTCCACCCTCAGCCTAAAGCCCCTGCCAAACAGGCACCCTGATGGGATGCCCAGGGCAGTTCTCCATTACCTGTAGGGGCAGGCTGGCTTACTCGTCCAGGACTGGGAGTCTTTAACATCAGACAAGTGGGTCCTGAAGTAGTAAGCCAGGGTCTGATTCTCAGCTTCAAAAATTTCAAGATGAGAATCTGATCTTTTCCACCTGCAAATCCTCTAGAGACTTTTGCTTTGGAAACAAGTCTCAACCCTCCTGGCTCTCAGAGCTGTAGAAAGGGTTTCTCCCTACACCAGGGCAAGAGACTGTACTCCAGGTACTTCCTTACCCCAAAAGACAGGAGAATGGTGGCCCATCCTGAACGAAGATATCTGAACAAGCACCTTTAAAACCAAAATTCAAAATGGTGACTCTGGGAATGATTTTACCACTCCCTAAGGCCAAGGGACTGGCTAGCTTCCCTGGACCTCAAGGATGCCTACTTCCATGTTCTTATCAGAAGCTCCCACAGAAAGTACCTCAGATTGAACTGCCCTCAGGCCATTATCAGTTCAGAGCAATGCCCTTGACCTTACCTCTGCCCCAAGGGTATTCACAAAATGCCTGGCGGTAGCAGTTGCTCATTTAAGAAGGCAAAGATTGCCATCTTTCCTACCTAGATGACTGGCTCATTGTGGGTCAGTCTCCAGACCAAGTCAAATCACACCTGCAGGTTACCCAGCAGCTGCTTGCCTCTCTAGGCTTTCTTCTGAATCTTCCAAAGTCAGTTCTAGAACCTGTCCAGGTACTCACCTTCATAGGCGCAGAACTGGACACAAAGCAGGCCAGAGCCTTCCCTAGAAAGGTAAGGACCTCATGCCCTGGCCTCCTCCTTCACCCTGCAGGTCTCTCGACCAGCAAGGCATTTTCTACAGCTCCTGGGACACATGGCTGCTTCCACAGCTGTAGTACAAGGAGCAAGATTTCAGATGAGGGACATTCAGTTCCATTTGAGAACCTTTTGGTCTCAAAGAAGAGATCCCCTATCCAAGTTGATCCCAGTAACTCGAACCCTGATCCAGGCCCTTCAGTGGTGGCAGGATCAGAGCAATCTGAGACTAGGGGTTCCTTTCATCCCTCTATCTCACTTCTTGACCCTTACTACAGACGCGTCCCTTTTGGGATGGGGAGCTCACATGGGCGACCTCTCCACCCAGGGATTGTGGTCCCCTCAGGAATCTCTGCTCCACATCAATCTGTTGGAACTCAGAGCTGTTTTTCTAGCACTTCAGATTTTTTCTGCATCTGTTCAGAACAAAGTGGTACAGGTCAGAACAGACAACACCACTACAATGTGGTACATCAACAAACAAGGGGGCACTCGGTCTTGGACCTTGTGCACCGAGGCAATGAAGTTGTGGTCTCTGGCTTATTCCCTGAACACCTCGCTCATAGCAGTTCACCTCCCGCAGGACAATGTCCTGGCAGATGCTCTCAGCAGGATTTCCCAGGGCCATCATGAATGGTCACTGGATCCCCGAGTACTGGGGATAGTTTTTGCCAGGTGGGGCACCCCTCAGATAGATCTTTTTGCAGCCCCAGACAATCATCAACTTCCACTTTTTTGTTGCAGGCCCCCAGTGTTGGGCTCAGTGCCCCTGGATGCCTTCCTCCTCGATTGGGAAGGGAAGTTTCTATATGCCTTCCCTCTCCTGTTCAAGGTGATAGTCAAAATCCGATCTCAACCCTGCAAGATGATTCTAATTGCTCCAGATTGGGCCAGACAGCCCTGGTACCCACTCCTTCTGTCCTTAGCAGTCCATCTTCCCCTGTGTCTCCCCATGAACCACAATTTGTTAACCTGTGCCCAGGGGAGAGTTTGGTATCCGAATCTCAAATCCCTCAACCTCAAGGCCTGGCTCTTGAGGAGTTAGAGTTTGCTGACCTACACCTTTCTCAAGGTGTTCTCGAAATTTTGAAAGCTTCTAGGAAGCCTTCCACTAGGGCTACTTATAACTCTAAATGGAAAAGGTTTTCCATATGGTGCTCTAGGAAGCATATTTCCCCAGAATCTGCTGATTTGCCCACTGTCTTGGACTATATGGTCCATCTTAATTCTTTGGGACTGAGACCAGCTACCCTGAAGTGCATTTTGGCAGCTGTCTCTGCTTTTATTTCAGCAGGAAGCCCTCATCTTTCTGCTCACCCTGTATTTTCCAAGTTTTTCAGGGGATTGCTTCATACCAATCCACCATTCAGGGACCCTGCCCCTGCCTGGGATCTTAATGTTTGCATTGCTTAGCTGATGCAACCCCCCTTTGAACCTCTGTCTTCGGCAGAGCTTAAGTACTTGACTTGGAAAACTGTGTTTCTAGTAGCCATCACTTCTGCCAGGCGCATAAGTGAGTTACAAGCTTTGTCAGTGGAGACTGACTTTATTTCCTTTCACAGGGATAAGGTAGTCCTCAGGACTAACAGGAAGTTTTTGCCTAAGGTTGTTTCAGATTTCCACCTTAATCAATCTATTTCTCTTCCAGTGTTCTTCCTGACCATTCCTCCTCTGGTGAGAGGAGGCTGCACAACAGATGTTAAGAGGGCCCTAAGTTACTACATAGAGTGTACCAAGGGTCACAGGTTTGACTCCCTCCAACTCTTTCTCACTTATGGTGAGGTTGGGAAAGGAAACCTGCCACTAAGAGATCCATTGCCACGTGGATTGTCTCTGCATCCAATTTTGCTATCAAAACTGGGTAGGTTCCCCTTCAGGCCTGAGGGCTCACTCTACCAGAGGTACAGCTCGTCCTAGCTGCGCAGGGACATCCCTATCTTAGAGATATGTCAGGCAGCTACTTGGAAAACAGTACATACTTTCACTAAGCATTACCCTCGACATTCAGGCCAGGAGGGATGCTCGATTTGCACACAGCTGTGCTTCAGAGCCTATTTCCTAAGTCGGTTCTGTCCCTCCTCCATGGAGGTACTGCTGTGTAGTCTGCAATTGTCATAATATAGCAAGACTTCATGTTGTTTGAAGAAAAAATTACTCACCTTAGTAATGTTGTTTCTTCTAATGGAGTCTTGCTATATTATGACCTCCCAGCCTGCCCCTCTCAGAACTTCTACTTTAGGGATGGGGTGGGCAGTCCAGTGTTGGCACTTATTGATGCCCATCTTGTGTTTTCCACCCCTTCTTTTTGGGATGTTTGGGTGTTATGTTTTATTTTATCTTATCTTATTTTCTGGTCCCCTGACTTGAGTCTTGGTGTTGGGACCAGGAAAATGTGTTAATATTTAAGTAGCCAGTTGGCTAGTGTAGGTTACAGCTTCCACACAGAACCTTAGTGAGTTTTGCTCATAAAGATCTGACAGTTTCAGTTTGAAATAATCCAGGCAGAGCTTTTCTAACCGAGCTCGCGCTCCAAGTTCCATGCATGGCATGGAAGTTGACTCTTTCACCTCCGGAGCAGTTCTAAGGCTGGGACAAACTGCAATTGTCATTATATAGCAAGACTCCATTAGAAGAAACAACATTACTAAGGTGAGTAATTTTTTCTTCCGGTCTACCCTGAACCAGTAGACGTTACCTCCGACTCTTTCAGTTCCTAAGATCCCTTTATATTACATTAGTACATGTCTTTAACACTATTAATTTTGGTCCTAGACCAAACTGTGAGGCCAGGTTCTTGCCGCTCTCCTAGAGAGGTTGCGGCTTCCTGGCAGACTTTCATTTTGTGCCCATTGCAGGGAGGGGCTGTGAACATGGCCTACCTAGACTTTAGCAAGGCATCTGACACAGTCCCACACAAAAGATTAATATACAAGTTAGCCAGCCTGGGAGTGGATCCCAAGATGACATCCTGGGTAAAGAATTGGCAGGAGAATAGGACACAGAGAGTAATAGTAAATGGAGTCCACTCAGAAGAAAGGAGAGTTACTAGTGGGGTACCATGAGGTTCAGTATTAGGACGGTCCTCTTCAATGTCTTTATAAGCAACATTGCAGAGGGACTGGAAGAAAGTATGTCTCTTTGCAGATGACACAAGATCTGCAACAGAGTTGATGCACAGGGTGGGTGGAAAGGGCGAGAAGGGACTTGGCAAGGTTAGAGGAATGGTCAAATGTATGGCAGCTTAGATTCAATGCTAAGAAGTGCAAGGTAATGCACCTGGGAAATAAAAACCCAGGGGAAGAGTACACAATGGGGGGTGAGATACTAACAACAATAAAAATGGAAAGGGACCTGAGGGTAGTCATATCAGATGACCTAAAGGTGGGCAAGCAATGTGAGAGGGCAGCAAGGAGGGCTGGGTGGATACTGGGATGCATAGGGAGAGGCATCACCAGTAGAAAACAGGAAGTTATTATCCCTCTGTACAGACAGCTGGTGAGACCCCATCTGGAGTACTATGTGCAGTTCTGGAGACCCAATCTATGCAAAGACATAGACAGGATGGAAGCTGGCCAGAGGAGGGCAACTAAAATGGTGCAGGGTCTGCACTGGAAGACACATGAAGAGAGACGAAAGGAGCTTAATATGTATAGCCTCGAGGAAAGGAGGGAGAGGGGACATGATAGAAACATTCAAGTACCTCAAGGGAATCAACAAAGTCCAAGAGGGTAGCATCTTTCAAAAAAAGAGGTGTGTAAGAACAAGAGGGCACAATTTGAAGATGGGGGGGGCGGCTCAGAGGTAATTTAAGGAAGTATTTTTTCACAGAGAGGGTTGTGGATGCATGGAACGGCCTTCAGGAGGAGGTTGTGGAGTCAAAATCAGTGGTGGTATTCAAGCATGCATGGGACAGTCATAAGGCCATTCTAGGAGGTGGGGGTAGGAAGAAGTAGGCTGCTGGTTAACTAAGATCTGCAGCTTATCCAGTAGGTAGGGAAATGGGCAGACTGGGTGGGCCAAGCGGTCCTTATCTGCCATCAAATTCTATGTTTCTATGTCTGCAAAGTGGTGAGTTACAACGTGAGTGCTTATCTTGTAAGCACTATGTTCTAGATGCTCTTTACAAGACCGCTCTTTTTATTAGCAGGACAGTCCTTGGCTGTCCTTTCTGAGTCAATCCTATCTCCTACCACCCTACTCAGTGTTGTCGATTTTAGCTCGGTACTGTCCCACTAGTGTGAATGAGTGATGGAGACTTAGTCCAGGAAGATATGGAAATTATGTACTTACCATAATTATTGATCTTCTTGGACAGTCTCCATCACTCATTCACACGCCCACCCACCATCCCCTGGGTTCACTGTTTTCTTTCCTGGTCTTCATGGTCCTGTGGTTCAGACTGTGAGGACATTGTTCTTTGACCTTTCTTGCAAAGGCCATCTGGGCCCTCTCAGGCCCAGAAACTCAGGATGAGTTAATCTCATTAGTTAGGCTGCACCTCCTCGGTCGAAAAGGTACTGAGGTGGTTGGAGGGTTGATGCTGAGATAGCGTACACAGGCGCGAGCTTGTCTCGTGGTGCCATGCATGCGTGGTCCTGTCTTGGCGCTGACCCTTCTGAAAATTTTAGGCTCCCACTTGGTCCTAGTGCCTGCAGCGCTATCCCACTAGTCTGAATGAGTGATGGAGACCGTCCAAGAAGATCAATAATTACGATAAGGGCGTAATTTCCATTTCAAACAACATGAAGTCTTGCTATATTATGACAGTAACAGTTTGATCCAGCTCTAGAACTGCTCCGGAGGTGAAATGGTTAAAACCATTCCAAAACAGAATTTTGGCCACGAGCTCTAAGAAGCAGCTCTATCTGTGTTATTTCAAACCTGAACTGTCAGATTCTTTACTCCGCCTCAGTGAACAGTCGCTCCAGAGATTTCTCCTACTGCTCGGTTCATTTCTCGGTTTAAAAAGCGTTTTCTCGGTTGGATTCAACCGAGAATAGTTTTATTTTAACCGCAAAACAGTTCGGTTCAAGCTCTATCTGTGGTAACCGTAAGTAAATTGAAGGTTTTGTCTGTGTGGAACTTGTAAGTTATCGGTTCGGTTTGAACTGATCAGTTGGGTTTAAAACTCATTTAAAACTAAAAATTTAATATTTTAGAGTGCGGTTCCGGTTCTTATCCGGTTCTAAAAACGGTTTATTCGTTTTCCAATACCGTGACTTAGGTTAGGAACCGATAAAGGGTGTCTTGCCTAGCACTGCCGTTAAAAGGGCAAGTTTTTGGTTAGGCTGGCATTATGTCTGAGAAACCCAAAAGAAAAACCGGGCCCACTGGGTTTCAACACTGTGATGTTTGTGGGGAAGTCTTTGCCAAGGCTGACCCACACGCCACATGTGTTTATTGTCTGGGGTTTGACCACCTCCAGTCAGACTGCCAGATATGAAAGAATTTCCCTGCAGCCACCCTGGAAAAAAGATTGGGCAGGCTCAGGGCGAGAGAAGCCAAAAGTCCGCTGACCCGGATGGCCAGCCCGGTTCGGTGCCAACGAACGGGAGAGAATGCCTCTGACTAGGGGCGAGACTTCCTCGGCAAAGAAAAGCTGGTTCTGAGGAACCAATTCCAGTAAAGAAAACAAGAAAATCAGCAGGTCTGGAGTCCAAACCCTTCTCCAACTGCTGCAGAGATAGCAAAGCCATACAAATTGTCCAGTCAGTGTCTCAGGGTCCGTCGAACCGCCACTATCTGGCAAAGGAGTTCGTCCGGTCCCAGTGGTTCAGGAATATGATATTGAGGAATTTTATGAACCAGAGGAGGGAGGATGATTATGAACAGTATGAATGTGGCTGGGAAGGTCTGGGTGTGCCCATTGAACGGACATCTCCCCAGACAGACCTTTAGAATCTCCCCCTACGCTGTCTGAGTCCCCATCTCATTTCATGTTTTACAAAAAAGTTGCTGAAACCCTCCAGCTTCCCTTAGAAGAAGCTGTGGATGAGCAAGAGGAGCCTGATTTTGTAGAAATGATGGATATTCCAGAGTCTAGGAGATTGTCTATTCCTTTACATAAGTCTTTTAGGAAGCAAACAATAAAAAATTTTTAAAAACCTCCTAATTCTGTGCCTCCTGTAGATAAAAAGATGGACAGAAGGTACACATTGTCAGGTCCTGATAGAGAATTCCTTTCTCAGCAATGCAGTCATGTTGGGGTAGTTCAGGCTGCTGCCTGTGATAAAGCTAATATTCCCCTGGCTTCACATCCTCCTGACAAGGATTCCAGGAAGATTGACGCAATGGCAAAAAACAGTATATGGCAGCCTCTCTGGGACTCAGGCAAGCAAATTATATGGCTTATGTAGCTAGGTATCAGAAATCTAGATGGGATACTGTGATGTAATTAGCAAGCAAGCCCATGGCCAGCTGGCTAGTGAACTAGAACAGGTGGCTGCTGATGGCATTGAGGCTTCTAAGGTTCAGTTTCATGCTGCTGTGGATGTTAATGATGTTTCCTCTAGGGTCATGGCCACATCTGTAGCTTATCGTAGGTTGGCCTGGCTCAGGTGTACTAGTCTGTCACAGGATACCCAGACTAAGGCTATGGATTTTCCTGTGGTGGGGAATTCTCTGTTTGGGAGCAGACAGAGACTACATGAAAAGATGGATGAATATGGGACTACTTACAAGAGTGCCCAGGCTAAGGAGTGGCAAGCCACTCCTCAAAAGCATACCCCCAGGGGTAGGGGTAGGCCTTTTCACAGGCCTTTTTACCAGACTCAGGCCTCCTCTGCCTATGCTCAGAGGGGCTTCTTCAGAGGCAGAGGCAGACAGGTGGGCAGACCTGCTCCCACTCCCCAGCCTAAAGCTCCTGCTAAGCAGGCACCCTGATGGGGTGCCCAGGGCCGATTCTCCTGTACCGGTAGGGGGCAGGCTGGCTTACTTCAGCCAGAAGTGGGCTTCTTTAATCTCAGACAAGTGGGTTCTGGAAGTAGTAGGCCAGGGTCTGGTTCTCAGCTTCAAAAAGTTTCCCAAGTTGAGAAGCAGACTTTTTCTACCTGCAAGTGCTTCAGAGACCCTTGCTCTGGAAGCAGAGGTCTCATCCCTGTTAGCTCTCAGAGCAGTAGAAAGGGTTCCTCCCTGCACCAGGGCAGGGGTCTGTATTCCAGATACTTCCTTGCCCCAAAAAAGACAGGAGAATGGCGGCCCATATTAGATCTCAGATATCTGAACAAGCATCTTTTGAAACCAAAGTTCAAAATGGTAACTCTGGCAATGATTTTACCCTCCCTAAGGCCAGGGGACTGGCTAGCCTCCCTGGACCTCAAGGATGCCTATTTCCATGTCCTAATCAGAAGCTCCCTTTGAAAGTACCTCAGATTCGAACTGCCCTTAGGTCATTACCAGTTCAGAGCAATGCCCTTCAGCCTTACCTCTGCCCCAAGGGTATTCATAAAGTGTCTAGCAGTGGCAGTGGCTCACTTAAGGAGGCAAAGGATTGCTGTTTTTCCCTATCTAGACGTCTGGCTCATTGTAGGCCAGTCTCCAGAACAGGTAAAATCTCACCTGCAGGTCACCAGCAGCTTCTCACCTCCCTGGGCTTTCTGCTAAATCTACCAAAGTGGTTCTGGAACCAGTCCAGGTACTCACCTTTATAGGGGCAGAATTGGACACAAAGCTAGCCAGAGCCTTTCTTCCCTTAGAAAGGGTAAGGAATTTAGTGGCTCTGGCCTCTTCCTTCACTCTGCAGGTCTCTCGACCAGCAAGACACTTTCTGCAGCTCCTGGGGCACATGGCTGCATCCACAGTTGTTGTGCAGGGAGCAAGATTTCAGATGAGACATTCAGTTCCACTTGAGAACCTATTGGTTTCAGAGAAGAGACCCCCTTTCCAAGTTGGTCCCAGTGACTCGAACCTTGATCCTAGCCCTCCAGTGGTGGCAGGATCAGAGCAATTTAAGATTGGGGTTCCCCTTCATTCCCCCTACTCACAACTTGACTCTCACTACAGATGCTTCCCTTCTGGGTTGGGGAGCCCACATGGGTGACCTTTCCACTCAGGGAGTGTGGTCCCCCCAGGAATCTCTGCTCCACATCAATTTGCTGGAACTCAGAGCTGTGTTTTAAGCTCTTCAAGCATTTTCTGCATCTGTCCACGACAAGGTGATACAAGTCAGAACAGACAACACAACAACAATGTGGTACATCAACAAACAGGGGGGCACTTGGTCTTTGGCCTTGTGCACCGAGGCAATGAAGTTGTGGTCTCTGGCCTATTCCCTGAACACTTCCCTCATAGCAGTTCATCTTCCAGGGAAGGACAATGTCCTAGCGGATACTCTCAGCAGGATTTCCCAGGGCCATCACGAATGGTCCCTGGATCCTCAAGTGCTGGGGATAGTCTTTGCCAGATGGGGCACCCCTCAGATAGATCTTTTTGCAACCCCAGACAATCACAAACTTCCTCTGTTCTGTTGCTGGGCTCAGTTCCCCTGGATGCCCTTCTTCTGGATTGGGAGGGGAAGTTTCTCTATGCTTTTCCCCCCTTCCCTCTCCTATTCAAAGTACTAGTCAAAATCAGATCTCAGCCTTGCAGGGTGATTCTGATTGCCCCGGATTGGGCCAGGCAGCCCTGGTACCCACTCCTTCTGTCACTGACAATCCATCTTCCCTTTGCCTCCCCAGGAATGCATAACCTGTTGACTTGTGCCCAGGAAGGGTTTGGTATCGGACCTCATCCCTCAACCTCAAGGCCTGGCTCTTGAGGAGTTAGAGTTTGCTGATTTACATCTCTCTCAGGGTGTTCTTGAGATCCTAAAGGCTTCTAGAAAGCCTTCCACTAGGGCTACTTATAGTTCTAAATGGAAAAGGTTTTCCATTTGGTGTGCTGGAAAAATATTTCCCCAGAATCTGCTGATTTGCCCATTTTGTTAGATTACATGGTACATCTTAATTCCTTGGGTCTCAGACCAGCTACCCTGAGAGTTCATTTGGCAGCTGTATCTGCTTTTGTGTCAGCAGGAAAGTCGTCCCTCTTTCCTCTCATCCTGTGTTTTCCAAGTTTTTAAGGATTACTCCATACTAATCCACCCTTTGGGAACCGGCCCTGCTTGGGACCTTAATGTTTGCATTGCCCAGTTAATGCAACCCCTTTTGAACCTCTGTCTTCTGCAGAGCTTAAGTACCTAACTTGGAAAGTGTTTTTCTAGTGGCTATCACTTCTGCCAGGCCTATAAGTGAGTTGCAAGCCTTGTCAGTGGAAACTGACTTTATTTCTTTCCACAGGGATAAGGTATTCCTTAGGACTAATAGGAAGTTTTGCCTAAGGTGGTTTCAGATTTCCATCTTAATCAATCTATCTCCCTTCCAGTATTTTTCACTGATCACTCCTCTTCTGGTGAGAGGAGGTTGCACAGCCTGGATGTTAAGAGGCTCTTAGTTACTATATAGGCGTACCAAAGGTCACAGGTTGAATCCCTCCAACTTTTCCTTACCTATGGTGAAGTTGGGAAGGCAAACCTGCCACTAAGAGATCAGTTGCCAGGTGGATTGTCTCTTGTATCCAATTTTGTTATCAGAAACTGGGCAGAGCCCCAGTTTGAGGGCTCATTCTACCAGGGTACAGCTGCGTCTCTAGCTGCTGCCAGAGACATCCCTATATTAGAAGTTTGCCAGGCTGCTACTTGGAAGCAGGTGACACTTTTCCAAGCATTACTCCCTGCATGTCCAGGCCAGGAGAGATGCTCGGTTTGGCACAGCTGTTCTTCAGAGCCTATTCCCTAAGTAGGTTCTGCCCCTCCTCCATGGAGGTACTGCTGTGTATTCTGCTATGTCATAGATATAGCAAGACTTCTTGTTGTTTGAAGAAAAAATTACTCACCTTAGTAATGTTGTTTCTTCTAATGGAGTCTTGCTATATTATGACCTCCCCCCCAACCTGCCCCTCTCAGAACCTCTACTTGGGTGGGGTGCTGGCAACATGGTGTGGGCACCTTTTTATGCCCTATTAGCATTTTGTCCCCTTTTGGGGCTTTGGGTGTGTGTGTGTGTGTGTGTGTGTGTGTGTGTTTTATTATACTTATGTTTTATTCTCATATGATTAGAATTGTGTTAGTATTTCTGGTCCCCTGACTTGGAGTCTTGGGTGTTGGGACCAGCAATGGTTGTTATTATTTAGGTAGCCATTTGGCTAGTGTAGGTTACAGCTTCCACACAGACCTTAGTGAGTTTGGCTCGTAAGATCTGACAGTTCAGGTTTGAAATAACACCGATAGAGCTGCTTCTTAGAGCTCGTGGCCAAAATTCTATTTTGGAATGGTTTTAACCATTTCACCTCCGGAGCAGTTCTAGAGCTGGATCAAACTGCTACTGTCATAATATAGCAAGACTCCATTAGAAGAAACAACATTACTAAGGTGAGTAATTTTTTCTTCTTACGTAACTGTACTATAAGTCCTCTAGGGACCCTAATGAAAATAAGTCTGATAAAGGTAAACATTCTAGCCAAGCCTCTGAAAGACAGTGAGTAGGGTTCTGATTCAGTCCTTGCTAAAAAGACAAAGATAAACACGCCACTGCCCCTCCCCCGAAAGGCATAGGAAGACATCAGTGGTTGATAAAGATATGCCCTCTGCAAATGAATTGGATAAAGCTTGGCATGTGTATCAGACTTTATGATTTAGGGGCAATATTTTCTCAGCTCCTTCGGGGCCCAGTATTCCTTTCCACAGCTCTGGGTACACCTAGGGGATTTTATTATGAAGGAGAAGATGATGAAGAATTTCCACAGGGTGACCCATTAGACCCAGATGGTGACACTGGTGGTGATTTAACTGATTTTATATATATATATATATATATATATATATATATATATATATATATATAAACACAAACACAAACACACACACACACACACAAGGTGGACTTCCTGGAATGTTCCCTCCAAGATGACACCGAACAAGAGAGAGGGGAAGACTATGTAGAAATGATGGGTCATACTCCTTCAAAGAAATTGTTTTTGCCAATACATAATACATTAAAAAGAACAGCTTTCAAAATTCTGGAAACCCCTTCATCTGCTTTAGGGGTGGACAGAAACATTGAGAGGAAATACTAGCTTGGTAGACTGACTGCTGACTTTCTCTATGTCTCTATACACATCCAGACCACAAAGGGCTGGTTCAGGTGGCAGGCTGTGACGAAGCTAATGTGCCACTGTCTGCTCAGCCTCCAGAAAAAGAGTTGAAAAAATCTGATCCCATGGGTATGAAATACTATACTACTGCTTCTTTACTGTTATGCTTATCTGCTTACATGGCATATGCAGCTAGATATCAGAGAGCTTTCTTGAAATCTGTCCTGGCTATAGTGCATAATGGGGGAGACACTATGCTCAGGGATGTCACTGAAGAAAACATCACTTACCGTAGTAATCTTATTCTTCTATATTCATAACTGTGCAGTCAGCCTCCTAAGTAGAATTGCCCGGAGATAGAAAATTAAGCTAATAATAGAACCTATCATTGGGTCATGCCACTTATTCAAACTGCGGCCCTTATCAGCTGCAACGTTGCACCAACGTATCGGATTTGTAAGGAGCCTGCAAGGCAATTTTTAACTATAACTATACCTATCTACAACAAAAACTCTGCTGTCCAGGACAGTAGAAAACCACACACATTATCATGAATCCAACCCCCCAGAATGTCAGAATCACCTGGAAAAAGAAGGGAAGGAAACAAAACTCCACCATTAGGGTTTAAACAATGTGTGCCAGTGTTTGGGACTCTATAGTATGTTCAGTGAAGAAAACTGTCAGGGTGATGGACTGGTTCAAATGAAAGTCAGAAGCCACCTTGTGGAGGAATTTTCTATTTGTTCATAATACTAGAGTGTTCCTGCTGGGGATGGAGTTCACAGACGTGGTGGTGGAACCCATCAGATGGTCTGATCACCACACTATTGGGTTCAGCTTCGCAGCCTCCCAATAGATCTGCCCCTATGGAAATGGTCCAGTTACCACCCTTTATGGGGAGTGATCCCAGATGATCTGATGGCAGTTCTGGACCTATTGGGTAGTGCGAATGTAAGCAAGGATCCAGAGAGTCTGTTACGAGCCTATAATAAGGCAGTGGGAGATGCCCTGGATGCCATTGCTCCTGTCTCTGTTCGCCCGCTCACCCTTCACCCTTGGTCCCAGTGGTTTGATGGGACCTTAAGGGAGTTCAGGAGAGTGGGAAGAAGGTTGGAGTGTTGCTGGTGGCAATCAGGACTGAATGACGATAAACTTAGATTGATATCCCATTACAAGGAATATCAATCTGCAGTCTCTTGTAAGAAGGCAGAATTCCTGTCTGGGGAGACTGCAGCTGTGCAAAATCGATGGGCTCTGCTCTTCCATACTGTGGACAGGCTATTCAATCCAGCCAGTCTCCAGAATCGGAGAGCATTTTTCACAGGAGAAGTGTGAGGAGTTTGCTCGATTTTTCATGAATAAGGTTGTAACCATCAGGTCAGAGATCTGTGCAGCTCACTCAAATGGGCAGCGTGGAGATCGGTGTGGGATCACTAGCACTCAGTTGGTCTGGTCGGACTTTGTCCAGTTGGCGATCGATGATGTCATGAAGATGGTCCAGAGCTTGTGACCAGCTTAACTGTAGTTTGGATCCATGTCCGACACGCCTCCTAGTGGGGTGCATGGAGGCAACTGGACCGGTCCTTGCAGGATAGTTAGATGGACATTAGAGACCAGGGTGTTTCTGGACACCCTGAAGGAGGCAGTGGTTCACCCCTTTCTGAAAAAACCTTCTCTGGACCCTGTCTTTCAAACTACAGGCCTGTCTCTAACCTGCCTTTTGTAGGCACGGTTATTGAGAAGGCACTCGTGTCGCAGCTTGAGGGCCATCTGACCACTCACTATATCTATGATCCTCTCCAGTCCGGTTTCAGGAAGAGACATAGTACTGAGATTGCACTGGTCCAGGTACTTGATGATCTCCTGCTAGTGAGGGATCAGAGGAGCCGTTCCATCTTGGTCCTTCTTGATCTCGCTGCAGCATTTGACATTGTGGATCATGGGATGTTGCTAGAGCGTCTGTGGCTTTTCTGTGGGCTGACTGGTACAGTCCTCAGGTGATTCCATTCATTTCTCACTGGCAGAACACAGAGTGTGGAGTCCAGGGTGTTTTCCTCCGCCCTTCTTCCCCTATCATGTGGGGTGCCGAAGGGCTCTGTGCTTTCCCCCTTGCTGTTTGTGGTGTACATGCTGCCATTGGAAGACATTATTAGGTGGTACGGGTTGAGTTTTCACTGTTATGCAGATGATACTCAACTGTACCTGTCCTTTGTGCCCTGGCAAAGCGATGCTGTTTCAGTATTTAACAACTGTATATCAGAGATTCAGGATTGGATGTGTGCCAGTTGGCTTAGGCTGAATCCAGATAAGACTGAGGTGTTGTTTGTGGACTCAGGTCACCAGGTGGAGGGATCATCGGCTGGGCAGCCATCCATGCTTTGGCTAGGAGGCAACTTGCTGAGGATCTCTGAGTGCGAAATCTGGGCAACATGCTTGATAGTGTGCTGACACTTAAGACTCGGATGTTGGCCCTTGTCAAGTCATCATTTTACCATCTGAGAAATGTCGCCCGGATAAAGCGCTTGGTATCACCTGATGATCTTCTGACACTGGTCCTCATCCTGGTGACCTCGTGCCTTGATTACAGCAATGTCCTATACCTAGGGCTACCAGGGGTGAAGCTCCACCACCCGCAGTTGGTGCAGAATGCGGCTGCCAGATTGTTGACAGGTTTACTTAGATCTGACCATGTCACACCTGTGCTGTGCACCCTGCACTGGCTGCCAGTGCAGTGGAGGATCCCCTTCAAGGTCAGATTACTGACTTATAAGGCCCTACACGGACAGAGACCGTAGTACCTGCAATAGCTCCTTTGTCCCTACCACCCCCTTCACCCTCTCTGCTCCACTGACAGGGAGTTGCTAGAGATTCCCAGGGTCTATTTGACAACTTCAGGAACTAGATCATTTGCCTTTGCTGCTGCAATGCTGCGGAATTCTCTACCTCATTGGGTAAGGGAATGCCTAGCCGTTGACGCCTTCAAATCTGCCGTGAAAACTTATTTATTTGAACTGGCTTATACTGTTATTTAAGCTCCTGCTATGATGATTTTTTGGAAATGCGGTATTATTTTAACTCGTTTTATTATGATTATGTAAAATGCTATGATCTAGTTTGGAATAGCATTCCACAAATAAACTTTGGTTTGGTATATTTAAAAACTCGGTTATGAGTGCAGAGTCTCTGGCTCTGGTAGGGGAGGAAGGGTGGGAGAGTTATGAATATAGAAGAAAACCTTGGAAGAAACAAGATTACTATGGTAGTAATTGTTTTCTTCTAACCCAGGTATTCTTCTATATTCCTAACTCTCTGCAGACTTCAAAGCAGTACCTTTGGAAGTGGGCACAGAACCTATTTTGGAAAGAGGCTCTGCAGACTGCTATGCCAAACCTGACATAATTTCTGTCCAGACTATAGTGCTTGGTAAAGGTGTGTACTGTCCTCTAGGTAGCTGCTTTACAGATCTCCACTATTGGAATATCTCTGACTGCTGCTATGGTAGCAGCTGTGCCTCTTGTGGAATGAGCCCTCAGCCCTGCTGGGGTCTCCGTGCCAACTTTCAAATAGCAAAACTGAATGCACTGGACTATACAGTGAGAAATGGACCTCTTTGACGTTGGGTTACCTTTACCCACATCCCCATAAGTCAGAAACAACTGTTTGTCTTTTTATGATCTCTGGTGTGGGTTATGTAGTAACTTATTGCCCTCTTGACATTCAGACTATGGAGTCTGCACTCATCTGAACTAGTATGTTCAGTGAAGAAAACTGGCAGGATGATGGACTGGTTCAAATGAAAGTCAGAGACCACCTTGGGGAGGAATGTTCTATTTGTTCATAATACTGCATTGTCTCTGTGGAAGGAAAGGTAATCCTTCTCGACAAACAAGGCCTGAAGCTCACTAATTCTTCTAGCTGAGGTGATGGCAACCAGAAAAACAGTTTTCCAAGTAACATACTTTAGGCGTGCTGAAACCATGGGTTCAAATGGAGGTCTCATGAGCTGGGCAATGCACATGTTCAGGTCCTATGCTCATACTGGTTCCCTAATAGGTGAGTGCAAATGGCACAGACCTTTAAAGAACCTTTTGAACATGGGATTGGATGCCAGGAAGGGGCTCCTCCCAGCAGAAATGTAAGCAGATATTGAGGCTAAATGCACTTTCAGGGATGTATGTTGCAGTCTCTGGGAGTGTAAGTAGGTAGGATAATCCATAACAGCTAGTATCCCCACTTGAGTGGGGAAGGTACCTTTGGAAGCACACCAAACAGAGAACCTCTTCCATTTTGAAGCATAGGTTTTCTTAGTAAAAGGCTTCCTGTAGCCCTTCAGGATATCCAGGACACTTTGAGAGAGTTGCAGATTTGTATACTCTTAATTCCTCAAGAGCCATGCCTTGAGTCTAAGAGATCTGAAGTTCGGGTACAGGATCCTACCTTAATGGGAGGTCAGCAGGTTGTGCCTCCTGGGTAGATGTATTGGTTTGGTTACAGACATGAATAGTAATAGAGGGTACCATGGCTGTCTGGCCCCGTCTGGTGCTATCGGGACCATTGATGCAGGTTGTGACCTGAGTTTGATCAGGACTGTAAAAATGAGCAGAAAAGGGGGAAAAGTGTATAGGCTTCTTTCTGACCAGTCCAGTGCCAGGGCATCCAGTGGGATTGTACCCTTGGCTGGTGGTCTGCAACAGAAGAGTGGCAGATGATGATACTCGTGGGATGCAAAAAGATCCATCTCTGGTGTGCCCCACCTCCTGAATACTGACTCTAGTATCTGCTTGTTGATGGACCACTCGTGGTGGGCCTGATTGATTCTGCTTGTGGCATCTGCTAGCGTATTGTCCTTCCCTGGCACATGAATGGCCTGTAGGAGGCCTTCAGTGAGTAAGCCAAACTCCAGATCTTCATTGCTTCTGTGCACAGGGGGACTGACCTTGTCCCCCCTTGCTTGTTTATGTAGTACATTGCTGTGGTGTTGTCTGTCCTGACCTGCACCACTTTACCTTGTAGTAGTGGTGCAAAAGCTTTTAGTGCCAAGAGCACTGCCCTTAGCTCCAACAAATTTATATGCTGGAGTGACTCTGCGCTGGTTCAGGTTCCATGAGTGGTGTGTTTCCCTAAGTGGGCACCCCACCCTAACAGAGAGGCGTCAGTTATAAGAACGACTGATGGGTTTTCCCGTTGGAAGGGTACCCCCTCACTGAGGTTGTCTGCTTCCTTCCACCACTGAAGGGCTTGCAGCAATGTTCTTGTTACTGGAACTGACTTTGAGAGATTGCCTTTTCTTTGGTACCCATGTGCCCTGAGGTGAAACTGTATGTCTCTTATTTGGAAACTGGCACCCAAAACTGTGCTTGTTGCTGCAGCCATTTGTCCCAGAAGTTGTAGAAACTGTCTTGCTGGCTTTGGCTCGTTAAGCCTGAAAGAAGCAACTATTTGCAAGATGCTTTGCACTCTGTCCTGAGGGGAGGAGTGCTCTTCCCTCTAATGTGTTCAGTTCTGCTCCTATGAAGTGCAGAACCTGTACAGGAGTGAGTACAGATTTCTCCTGATTTACCAGGAACCCTAGAGACTAACAGGTTTAGTGTTACCTACAGGTGATCTTGCACCTTCTGGGGTGAGCTTCCCACCACCAGCCAATTATCGAGCTAGGGGAAGTCTGATACACCTAACCTTCTTAAATGTGCCACCATCACTGCCAGACACTTTGTGAATACCCTTGGGGCTGAGGTGAGACCCGGAGGGTAGGGCTGAAAACTGGTAATGTCTTGATGGAAGTCTGAATCTGAGATATTTCCTATAAGATTCTCTTATGAGAATGTGAAAATGGGCATCTTTAGGTCCAGAGATGCTAGCCAGTCCCCCTTCTGAATGACTGGCAGAATCATTGCCAATGTGTTCATCTTGAATTTTGGCTTTAAGTACTTGTTCAGTAGTCTGAGGTCTAGGATAGGCTGCCACTCCCCATTGTTCTTTTGGCGAGGACATATCTTGAGTAGAAACCCCTTCCCTTCTGCTGAGGTGGAACATGTTCCACTACTTTTACCAGTAGGATTCTTTGAACCTCCTTCTCAGAGTTTCTTTTCCAGGAGGGAAGCTGATTTAAATACCCTTTTTCTCAAGGCAGGGAAGGACTTAAAACTTGGGAACAGACCCTAACTCACTACCTCCAGGACCCACTTGTCTGTGGTAATGGACTCCCAAGCCGGGAAATTGTGAGCCAGCCTGCCACCTACCGGGATAGGGGAGGCGGCCTTCACCACTAAGTCAGGGGTTCTGTTTTGTTTGGGGCTGAGCCTGGGTAGTTTGGGATCCTCTCCTGGAATCCCTTCTACCTCTGCCTCTGAAATACCCTGTCTGCTATGGGTATTGCTGATACTGAGCGACAGCCTGTGCCTGATAAAAAGGTCTGCTATAGGCTGCCTTACCTCTGTCTCCCCTTCTGTATGGCCTGTAGGAGGAGGAGGAGGGTTTCTCCTTTGCTGAATTGCTCTTATAGATGGCCTTATACTCATCCACCTTCTTCATATAAGCCTCAGTCTGTTGGCCAAATAGTGATTGATCCTCCACAGGTTTGTGTCCTGTGTAAAATTAGTGGCCCTGAGCCAAGCCAACCTCCTAAGGGCTATGGTAAGGGTCACCCATCTGGCAGCAGTATCACTGGCATCTGCTACCATCTGAAATTGGTTCTTTGCTGCTTCCAGGCCAAACCTGGCTGTCTCAGCCAAATCGTCCGAGAGGCCAGTGACTCTTGATACTGTGCAGAATAAGCCTAATAATTAGCCTGTCTGACTCCCAGTGAAGCCACCAGGTAGCCCTTCTTGGCCATACTATCTGTTTTGCGTGAGCAGGTATAAGATCCTGCAAAGCCTGTATGACCTTCATGGCCTGGGCAATCTCTTCTGAGGATGGCAGGCTGTAAGGCACAGAATGAACCCCCAGTTTCTCAGTTGGGGTTCAGCATGCTTAGCCTTTTGTTTTTGATAGGAACTGGGGAGTCAGCTGGTTCATTCACCCTTTTGCTGGTAGTTGCTTCACCCTTGCCAGGGATGCTCAGTTTGGGCAGTGCAGTTTCACCCGCATGTTTAGAGGGCGTGGGTTGGTCAGAACTCATGGTACCCTTCTCATGCTTTCTTTGGAGCCTTTCCAGCCTCCTGTCAATAGTCTTTTGTGGAAATGATTTGCAGATATCACAATCTGCAGAAACATTTTCATTTCCAAAGCAGACCATGCATAAGTCATACTTATCTGCCTTGACAAAAACGTCCCCACACTTAAGGCAGTTTTTAAACCCTGGGGTCCAGTCTTTTTCTGCCATCAAACTGATAAAGAAAAACAGAACTGCAAATAAAGAAAACCCCCTTCTTTTTTTTTTTTTTTTTGCGGTTGGTTTGGGAACCAGTGAGGGTTCCAATACTGAACCGAGAACTGAACAACTTGAACTGGGTTAGTGGTTGACAAAAACAAGAATTTATTTAAAATAAATACTAAAACTAGCTAAACTAAACCAGAGATAAAGAAAAGCTTCGGAAAGGGTTCTAAAGCTCGGTTCCTCAACGGTTATCCTGAACTGTAAGGAGCTGAGAAAATTAAAACAAAAACAGTAAAATAAATGCTAAACTAACGGTAGGATTTAAAACGGAAATAAAGGCAGCAGTAGGAATAATTTAAAAAAAATACTTTCAGTGAAGACCCACTCAAGGAACGACTGAGAGGGAAGTCTCTGAGGCATCTTGACTTGTCAGGTGGAGAAAGAAATCTGATACGTTGATGGAATGTTGCAGCTGATAAGAGCAGCAGTTTGAATAAGGGGCATGAGCCAATGATGGGTTCTATCATTAGCATAATGTTCTATCTTCTGGCTGTTATACTTAGGAGGCTGACTGCAGAGAGTTAGGAATATAGGGGAATACCTGAGGTGTGAAACTGGCCTTAGACGCTACTGAGTATCAGTTTCACATGGCCAGAGATAATGACACTGCCTCGAGGGTTATGGCACAAGCCATTTCTCTCAGGTGGTTTGCTTGGTTAAGAACTACTATTCTCACTCAGGATACCCAATTACAGGCTATGGACATTCCTTGTGAGAAATATCCCCTTTTTTTGGGATTAAACAGAGGCTTACATGAAAAGAATGGATGAGCAAAAAACTGCCTATAGAGAAACTGAGCCATAGAAAAGCCCTCTTCAAAACAGAGGCAGGGATTATTTTCCTAGGGCATTGTGTCCAATTCCGATGCCTATGGGGTTTCTCAGATGAGAGATCTATCTTCCCTTGTCAATCTTCACCATTCATTACTGCTGGGTATAAGCCAGAGGCGCGCACCCACTACATGAGTTTTTTGGTTTTTTTTTGGAGGGAGGAGTCTGCGCCAATGGCGCCGCCCTCAAGAGTGACACACTATGTGGTCATTCAAGGGGTGTCCGTTAGGCACCGCAGACTCCTCCTCCATCCCAGTTCTGTTTCTTCCGCCATCAAGGCAACACCTGCTGCGCAAGAGTCATCAGTACTACCCATTAGGCCTTCAATCCAAAGCGATCCTTCTCTCTGTCCCAGTTCAATTTCCCAATGCCGTTGGCCGGTAAGACCATTACTTTTCTTTATTTTGACAGCGCCAGGAGCTTTACTGTTTATAAGTTAATTTCGCATCGTGTCTGGTTCAGGAGCTAATCGTAAGTCGAAAGTGGGCTGTGCCCCCATGTCTCGGTGCTCCTGTGGCCGGCATTTTTCCATGACGGACCAACATGATGTTTGCCTTCGGTGCCTGGGACCTAACTCTGATATGGATATATGCGACACCTGTTTCTCGATGGACTGCCATGTTCTCAAAGTCTGTGTGTTCAAAATCGTCAGGGCCCCGCTGACTTTTGGAGGACGACGTCGTTCTCGGGCCTCCCAGGCCTATACGGTCTGGTGAGGAGGAGGTCTCCTGATCTTCAAGCCTTGCCGAGGAGGAGGCCTCTTTTGTGGTGTCGGGGGAACGCTGTGGCCCCTCCCAGGGTTGCAGTGGGGACACTGCCTTGGCAGTCACCTCTTAAGAAGTGCAGACCCGGCCCCCCAGTGTCACGGCCCACGGTTGCTGGGTCCGGCATTGGTGGACTCTCAATGCCACCTTCTGGCGCTGTCTCAGATTCACCTTTCGTGGCGTCAGTGATTGGGGTGGCATCGCATGTAGTGCTGGTTTGGTTCTTGGCGGCGTGGACCCGGTCGACTCCATGGGCGGCGCCGTGTTGGGTTCCAGTGCCACGGGCAGTGCCAGAGACTCGACTGGAGCCGTGGGCGGGTTGGGACTGGGTTCTGGAGCCACGTGTGGTGCACCAGGAGTGGCCGGCATCACGGGCGACACCAGCGCTGTTCGTGGCATAGTTTCTCAGCCAACTCTTGGGGTAGCCTGCATCGAGGTCCTTCTGGTCGACTCTTCCTTAGAAGCAGACAATTCAGAGGTGGACCCAGCCTGGCTCCCCGATTCTTCGGAATCGGGGTCTTCTGTGGAACGCGGTGTCAGGCAGCTCAGTACTCCCATTCCTGAATCTCCACAGCAGTCTTCCTTTGAGGACTCCCAGGCTGGGGGTGGCCTGGGGTCCATGGGGGAAGGTGGCTTGGGGGTCAGGGAGGGGAATGTCCTCCCAGAGGGGGCTGTGACAGCTGCCGATTCTGGTGCTGCTCTGCTGCTTCGAGGGTGGGCTGAGGGTCCTGTCTTCCGGGGGCCCCCTTGAGAGGCCTCAGGATCGACAGACCCTGTCACTGGGGTCGAGGAGGAGGGCGTCCTCAGAATGCCAGGATGAGGGGCATCTGGGGCCCCCCTGCCACCCCTAGGGGTGCAGGGAAGAGCCGTAGCTCAGAGTCCCGCCTCTCCCTCTTAGGCTCAAGGGACCCTTCCAGTGGCGTTACCGTGGGTTGCCCTTCTGGATTCATGCAGCCCCAGGTGCATCACAGGGGAGAGTCCCCTTCTAGGCTTTCCCAGAGTTCGCATCCTCAGGGTTCCGTCTTGCAACATGGTTTGATTTCCGGGACCCCGCCAGCTCGGGCTCCATTCCCTGGATTTCAGAGCCTTATCAGAGGACAGTTGCCTCCTCGTAGGTGCCCCTTTCCCATTCCTCTGCAGCCACCAACTTTTTTTCTAGGCCATGTCGGTCCTACGGGGCCATTATACTGGGAGACGTTCAGAGGCACTGCGGCGGCCTTCCCATCAAATGTTAGATATATGCATGAGTGGGTTTTTTGCCTCTCCCCACCACCACAGGAGTCTCCTGGACATTCGAGTTCCCCATCCTCCTCGACTCCCTCCTCAGAGGGAGAGGAACCTTCTGCTCACCTTTCATCCGATGCTGATTTCACTGAATATCAGCGCTTTTTATCGAGGGGATGGGGATCTCTGTATTTCCTATGTCAGACGTGACAATTCTGAGCAGGAGATGCATAAATTCCTAAGTGAATTCAGTGCCCAGCATTTGGTGGTGCCATCCTGGCCTATTCCCTTCCAGGAGGCATCTATCCACACCTGGCAGTCTCCAGCCGACCCTATCCCAGCCCCGGCAGACTGCAAGAGGAGGTACTGTGCCCCATCTGAGTCACGAGGTTCTCTCCCCAACCTGCCTTCAGGTTTGGTGTCCCTAGAGACGACTTCTGGGTGCTGCCTGACGCACCACCAGACTCAGATTCTCTACAATTTGACCGGTGAGGGCGAAGAGTGTTCTCTTCCTCTCGTGCGATGCTGTGCATTGCATCACATCAGGCACACCATGCTGCCTATAACAGGCATTTATGGTCGATGCTATCCCAGCTTCTAGCATCAATGTCTGATATGGAACAATCTAGACAAGCCATTGCCCTCTCTGCTATAGGCCTGGAACTGGCAAGGCACCAAGCAAGGGCATCTTACGATGCCAATGAGGTGGCTTCCAGGCTTGCGGGGACAGCTATCTGCATTAGACAGCATGGCTTCACCTATCAATTTTGTCACCCCTGGCCCAGCGTAGGGTGATTCGCTCCACCTTCCGAGGGATCCTTCTCTTTTCTTCCAGGGCTAGGAAGCTTCTACAGGGGCTTGCTCTGTCCCCTCATCATCAGGGGACACCCCCTAGCTCTCCTCGGCCTTAGGCTTCTAGTCTAGTACAGCCAGGGTCTCTTCCTCCTGTTTCTCACAAATAGGAGACAGAGGGTTTTGTTCCCTCAGGGTTACACTAGTCCCCGTCTTGGGGGGGGGGGGGTTGGTACTCACCCAGCAGTATTAAATGGTGAAGATTGACAAGGGGAGATAAGAGATTACGTACCTACCATAATTCTTGATCTTCTCTTGTATCTTCACCATTCATTACTGAATCCCACCCACCTTCACCTTGTGGGCCGCCTCCTTGGGCATTCCTTCCACCCTGCTCATTCTTCATCCCCCTCTCCTCATGGTCTTAGAGCCTAATTTCCTATTTGGGCCTTCCGTTCTTCTCTCAGAACAGGTAGTTTAAGGCTGGAAAGAGAGGAGAATGAGTAGGATTTTATCTTTCTCCTGGGGAACTCTTTCTGATCACCTTGGGGGAGCTTGCTGGCCCTTTCTTAGGCCATGTTTAATCAATCACCAGTTAACAAGACTACTTCTTTAATGGTCCTGCTCTTTTGCTCCAGGATCCACTGGCATCTCTGGACCTTGTCCTGCTTATGCCAGCCTCTGCTAGTCAAACTCTGTTCTAGCATTGTTCAGATTGCCTTTAGGAACTGGTGATCTGATTGTTGTCTCTCTCTCCCGTGGAGTCAGAACAAGTTTCCTACTCTGTCTGCCTTCCTGAAGGGGTGCCTTCTGTAGGGCTCCCCACACCAATATTAACACACAACAATGTGCTAGTGGGGTCCTTTTCCCCCAATCCTAGTTGGGCGCTCTCCCTCTGGAACAGATTATGTGCCTTGACAATCTGTGAGCTCTCAGCTTAAGTAAGGGGTTGGGAGATGGCGGGAGGTGTAGAAGTCTGCCTTTTGTGTATCAAGCTGTGCAAAAGGTTCAGTCGAACCTTTTTAGGCCAGTTTTTGTTTGATGGGATCCTTGCCCCTTGGTTCTGAGCTGGTAAGCCTTTAAGCCAATTTTACTCACAACTTGGCAGAATTTTTCCCTCCTCCCAACATCCCCATCTCTTCTTCGTCTTCCTTCTTTCTTCGTCTTCCTTATCTGTTCCTCCCTCGGAGCTGCCCCAGGAGTGAAGTCCTGCGGTCCCTTAGGGTAGGGTTCTCCTCTTTCCTGTCCTCTAGTGGCTTATTCCTTTTTCAGTTTGTTTCCTTTCCTTTGCCTATCCCTCAGCTCTCTCACCTCGCTCTCTCCTTTTCTTAATCCTTCTTTCGCCTCTCCAGCTTACAGAACTGGGATGGAGGAGGAGGAGTCTGCGGCGCTTAATGGCCACCCCTCCGCACCACATGGTGCAACGCTCTCAAGGGTGGCTCATTGGCTAATTTAATTCCTCCCGCCTCAAAAAACATAGCTGGTAGCGCCGCCTCTGGCTTTCACCCAGCAGTAATGAATGGTGAAGATACAACAGAAGATCAAGAATTACGGTCGGTACATATTTTTCATTTTTTTTTCAGGGGAAGAGGCAGGAGAGGCCAGAGGAGAGCCATCTCTACTTCTGTCCCCTCTACCCAAACCAGACAGTAGTCCTCTCGACTTCTTTTTGGTCACTTCACCTCTCCCAGTTGGGACAGGCTCTCCCACTACCTCCATTATTGGTAGCTCATCACCACAGACAAGTGGGTCATGGGGGTGGTGGGCCAGGGCCTATCTCTTCAGTTCAAAAAATGTCCCTTCCTCAAGGCCCAAAGCTCTCAAAACCACTAACCCCAACAAAAAACTGCTATTGGAGGTAGAGGTGAAGAGCCTTTTGGAAGTCAAAGCGGTGGGAAGAGTGTCCTTCCCCCAGTGGGAAAATGGTTTCTATTCCAGGCACTTCTTTACTCTGAAGAAAAAATGGGGAGTGGCAACCTATTCTGGACCTAAGGTACCTGAACAAGCACCTGCTGAAACCAAAGTTCAAAATGGTAACTTTAAATCAGGTCATTCATTCTCCAAAGCAAGCGGACTGCCTAGTCTCCCTAGATCTTACTTCGAGACACAGCTCTTGCAGCAGGTTACACCATTAGGACTGAAGCCGGCAGGCGTCAGGACCTCACGGAAAAATTCTAGCTAGCTGTCTTCGCGGGGACACTTGACGTCCGTCCCACCTCCGATGTCGGTGGTACATAGGGGAAGCGGTCCATGCAATTCCCAGTTCTTTCCGCGTCGACTTGCATGTCTTGACCCTTGGTTTTCAGTCTAGCGTGGCCGGCGTGGTTAAAGAAACTTTCCTCCGGAATTCCTTTTCTTCAAGCAAGATTGTTGCTGATGTCCTCTCTGACCTCCGGTCATCCCTCCAAGTGTGCTTGAGAAACAGATCCCTTCAAGGACCCCCACGGCCTCGTCAGGTGCCTGGGCCCAGACCACGATACCCAGGCCTGTTTGTTCTGCCAGGGTTCAACAGCGAACCAGGATCCGGCGTCAGAAGGCTCTTCAGGCTTTTGTTGGAGGAGAAATTAAAACCATGCTCTCCAAGGGAATCATGATCCAAATCCCACAACAGCGGAGAAAAAAAGGGAGAAGGCCCCTTCCAGGGCCTCGGAGTCGCGCAGCTCCGGTTCTAGGTCCGACCGCTCTCCTTCCAGGGCCAGCTCTCAGCCTCCCCCGGCTGCGGTACCTAAGCCTCCTTCTTCTTAGGCCAAGTCCGCCAGGCCGTCGTCGTCCTCTTCTTCTAAGGCCTTGGCGAAGTCCGGGGAGCGCCATCACCATCATCATAGGTCGGGTTCCCGCCCTTCGGCACCCGACATCCAGTCGTCTTCTGTGCCTCCCCGCAAAACTCTGGAGCTCACACCATTGAAGAGACCGGTGGACCCGACGCCCGCTCGACCGTCGTCGGACGTACGTCATTCCTCCCTGGACCCGTCGTCGGCCAAGTCATCCCAGCGGACGCTGGTTGGGGGACCGACGGCCGTTCTTCCTGAGAAGAGGGCTCTTTTGCCTCCGACCGACGTCGGTCAGGAGACGCTGACTGAGGAGGATTTCACGCAGCCGAGGACCAGGCGGGCGATCCAGCCATGGCAGGCGCCCAGGGCCCCCTCGCCTTTACCCGAGGCCCCTGTGGAGCCGACGCCGGGACCCGACGACCGCCCTCCGGTGCCTGGGCCGTCGTCTGGACTTTCTTTAGTGGAAGTGAAGGATCTCTTCACTTATTGGTGGGATACCATTAAGAGGGACATGGCCCCCCACTCTTTCTCCTCCTCCCCTCCTCCTCCTCCGGTGCCGGCCCCTTCACCTTCGGGGCGGCAGGCACTAACTCCCGGGAGCCTAGATCCTCTCCAGGGAAGATCAGAAAATGGAGACCTCCGTCCAAATCCTCTTCTGAATCACCCAGCCCCAAGAGGTCCAGGAGACACCAACGTTCGCCGTCGGACGGAGGACACGGGATCAGTCTACACCTCCTCTAGATCCCCATCTCCTCTCTCCATCCCTTCTCCGGACCCACGTGAGGCAGCGAGATCTCCTCCGGATGACCCTCCGTTCATGGATATTACGACATATCCAGGAGAACATGGGATGGGATGCAGAAGAACTAGACCCCGAAAGGTTACGCCTTGCCAAATATCTTCGGCAAAAGGACCCCAAGCCTGTGGTGGTACCACCCTTGGTGGACACTTTCGTGGACGTCACCAAGGCAGCATGGAAGTGTCCACATTCGCTCCCGGCGGTGCCGAAGAAAGCGGATCGTCTGTACAGGGCTCCTAAGGAGGACCAGTACCTGACACAGCAGCCTCAGGCCGACTCTCTGGTCATCACAGCGTCACATGACCAGTCACAGAGGCCGCAACATCTGAGCACCCTGTCACCGGACCCAGAGTCCAAATAGCTGGACGCTCTGGGCAGGCGCACTTATGCTTCCGCTACCTGCGCTACCAGATCCTTGAACTACCTAACCCACATGGTTCAATTCCAGAACGCTTTGTGGGAACAGGGTCTGGAGGCGGCTGAAAAGCTGCCCGAAGGTGAGCAGAAGGAGAGATGCTCCAGCTCCTCCATCACGGGATTCAGGCGTGGGGGACCCAAGTGCTTCAAGGCTGTGCGACTCCAGCGGACTCCTTGACCCGAGCAGCAGCTTCTGGCGTTTGCCTCGGAGACACTCCTGGTTACGTGTCTCCGGCTTCACCGGATGTCAGAAAAACATTATGGGCGCTCCGTTTGAGGAAAGTTTTATTTGGTAATCCTTCTGAGAAGATCATTACCAAACTTCAAAGAGGCGGGAAGGCGGTAAGGTCAGTTCAAGCCATGTATCCGACCCAAACTAGTTCCTTTCTTAGGAACCAAAGCAGTTTTCGTGGGCGGACACAGAGGCAGCAGCCCCGTTCCGCTACACATCAGAGGGGCTCCGGTTTCCGTAGAACCCAGGGAAAACAGTCCGCCAGCCGAGGTCAGCGTTCCCCTAGGCCGACCCAGCCAGCGGGCCGATCTGCCGCCACAGCCTGACTCCTTTCCGGCCCCGGCCCCTCAGGATCAATGGGAAATCGTGGTCGGGGTTCGCATTGCGAACTTCCTGCCGGGATGGCAGGCCATCACCACCGACAGGTGGGTTCTGCAGTTGGTCAGTCTAGGCCACTTTATAGAGTTCGCAGAAAAGCCACCCTCGAGGCCTCCTTTGCTCTCCGGTATCCGGGTCAGCACAAAATTTGATCTGGCAAAGGTACTCGCGCTCCTAGAAAAGGAGCAATAAAATGCGTCCCGGAGAACCAGAGGGCGAGGATATTATTCCACTTCTTCCTGGTTCCCAGAAATCAGGGATCTCCGTCCGATTCTGGACCTCCAGCGACCTCAATGTGTGTGGTGCCTACAAAAGATTCCATGGTGACTCTTCTGGGCCTTATTCCCATGCTGAAACAAAGGCCCTTTTTAGCGTCTCTAGACATGCAGGGCGCATACCTGCATATCCCCATAAGCTCACCGCACCAGAGGTTCCTGCGCTTCGAGTTTCTCGACCACCACTTTCAGTTCCGAGCTCTTCCGTTCGGACTATCATCCGCACCAAGGGTCTTTACCAAGTGCATGGCAGTCGTGGCAGCATCTCTGAGGAGACAGGGCCACTATGTGTTCCCGTACCTGCGACTGGCTTCTCATAGCGCCTCAGAGAGGCGTTGTTACTCGCTGTCCAGAGCACCCAGGATTTGTTTCAATCTCTGGGCATTCTCATAAATTACGAGAAGTCTCTCCTGGTACCGTGCGCAGAAACTGCAGTTCATAGGCGCAGTACTGGACACTGTTCAGGGAAGAGCTTTTCTTCCGGACGACAGAAGCGGAGCGCATCAGATCCCTCATAAAGTTTGTCGTCGAACAAGAATCGTACCTGCCAGGTCGGTCCTTAACAGCTCTCGGACACATGGCTGCGGCCATTCCTACTGTCCCTTCGCAAGGCTCCACATGCGGGTAACAGTGGATGCTCAGGTGCAGTGGGACCAAAGGCAAGACCACTTGCAGCATCCGGTCAGGATCCACGAACTCAGTGATCCGAGACTGGCAGTGGTTAGCTAGTCCCGGGTTGCTCTCAAGGTGTCCCGTTTGTGGCGCCGTCCCGGAGTAACCCTCACCACCAGGACGCCTCAGGTCTTGGATGGGGGCACACCTGGGCGAGGTAAAGTCAGAATGCGTGGACCCGTTGGAAGCTCATCTCCATATCAATGTCCTAGAGATGAGGCGGTCTCTATGCCCTGCAGGCCTTTCAGTCAGTAATCCCACCATGTTCTCTCCTGCTTCAGACAGACAACACGGTGGTGATGTATTACCTCAACAAACAAGGCGCACACTCTTACCCCTTTGCAGGAGGCCATGAGGGTGTGGGATTGGAGTAATCGGACCAGCGCCAAATCTGATCACTGTACACGTTCCGGGTGGACAACATGATCGCAGGCGGCCTGAGTCGATCCCAGGCCAGAGTCACGAGTGGGAATTTCTTCAAGAGGTAGCAGAGGATCTGTTTCTTGATGGGGAATTCCAGAACTAGACTTATTAGCATCCCTATCCAGCATAAAACTGCCCAATTTTGCTCGCTAGATCCAGGGCCTGGTGTTTTCTGGCGAGATCGTTATCCCTCTCCTGGTGAACAGATTCCTCTCGCTTTCCCTCCCTTCCCGTTGATCCAGAGAGTTCTTCTCAAACTGCGCGGGGCACGCACATGATTCTGGTGGCCCCATTCTGGCCCAGACAGATCTAGTTCCCTTTGTTGGTGCAACTATCTCGGAACCTCCGCTCCCGTGCCGCTCAGCTCCCACCTACTGTCTCAGGAGAAAGGTTCATTGGTCCATCGGATCTCGTTCTCTGAACCTGCATGCTTGGCTCCTAGAGACATAGCCATCTTGCGTCATGGGGTCTCGCAAGAGGTTGCAGAGGTTCTTTCTGCGGCCAGAAACCGACAACGCATACGACGTCACGCCATGAAATGGCGCGCTTTTGTTTATGGTCACGCGCTTGTGATTTTCCCTTTAGGTTGTCCTGTGGGAGTAGTTTGGATTATCTCCTCTCCCTTTTCATTCAGGCCTAGCCTACTCCTCTATTAAGGTGCATCTTTGTCCATTTCTGTCTATCACCTCCGGTGGGAGCACGTACAGTAGCTCAATTGGGCCTTCTCAGGAATTTCTTGGGGGTGTTACCTTAGGCCTCCCATTAGGGACCCTGTGCCTCCATGGGATCTGCTCTTTGTCCTGGAACAGCTCACTTCCTCCTTTGAACCTGTCGCAGATTTCAGAACTCGTTTTCTGTCGTGGAAGGCGTTATTTTAGTTGCTGTTACTTCAGCGAAGAATTTCTGAGCTTCACGCTCTCATGTGCAAGAGCCTTATTTAGTTTTCCACCGAGACAGAGTATCCCTGAGGACGAACCCTAAGTTTTTGCCTAAGGTGGTCTCTTCACTCACTGTAAACCAAGATATTAACCTTCCGTCTATTTCCGAGTTATTCAAATAGGAGAGGCTTTGCTCCACACCCTGGATGTTCACCGCAGCCTGAGGTATTACCTCAACAGAACTAAACCCTCTCGTAGTTCTGATCAGCTTTTCGTTTCCTTCTCTGAGAATGATGAGCCAATCAGTATCCAAACAGACTTTGTCTCGCTGGCTTGTCCAGTGTATTTCCTACTGTTATGATTTAAAACAGAAGCCCCTCCCGGGTTCTATCCGGGGTCATTCTACCAGGGGTGTGGCCACATCCTTTGCAGCACTTAAAAACGTGTCCATCTCTGCTATTTGTGCTGCAGCCACTTGGAGCTCTGTGCATACCTTTATCAGGCATTATAGCCTGGACATCGCCTCTCGGCGTAGGGCTGGTTTCGGCCTTGCGGTGCTGCAGGGTCTCCTGTCCTAGGTTCAGGACCTGGAACGTTTTTTCCTATTTTCTCCTCCCAGAATTTCTGGCAGCGTTACTGCTTGGGAATCAGTCCTAATGGTGTAACCTGCTTTAAGAGCTGTGTCTCGAAGTAAGATAGTACAGTTACGTAAGAACTTACCGTAACAGTAGATCTTCGAGAACAGCTCTTGCAGCAGGTACCTTCCGCCCACCTTCCCCCGGAGGCATGGCTTTACCTCAACATGTTGGGATTTTCATTCCTTATTTTCCTCTGACGGTGGATCCTCGGTCTCCCATTCTGATGTCATCCTGCGGCCGGGAGTCTCCGGCGGGAGAACTGGGGTATCTGGTGGGATCACCCCCTTATGTACCACGCCTGACGTCGGAGGCGGGACCGACGTCGAGGGCGGTCCCCGCTGAAGATAGCTAGCTAGAATTTTTCCTTGGGGTCCTGACGCCTGCCGGCTTCAGTCCTAATGGTGTAACCTGCTGCAAGAGCTGTTCTCGAAGATCTACTGTTGCGGTAAGTTCTTACGTAACTGTACCATCTGAAGGATGCCTATTTCCATATCCCAGTCAGGCAGTCCCACAGAAAATTCCTCAAATTCAGGCTGCCTTCATGCCATTATTAGTTTGCAGCCATGCCATTCGGGCTAACTTCTGCTCTCAGGGTTTTCACCACGTGCCTGGCGGTGGTTGCAGCTCATCTCAGTATACAAGGGATTTCTTTTTTTTTCCTACCTGGACGATTGTCTAATCGTGGCCAGCTCTTCACAGGCAGTTGCAGAAGCCCTGAACCAGACAAAAGACACCCTGCTGTCTCTGGGCTTCATTATCAACAAAGACAAATCCCAGTTTCAGCTGGCCCAAGTGCTGCAATTCAGAGGGAGCAGAGCTCAACACACTGCAGGGGAAGGCTTTCCTTCCTGCAGACAGAATTCAGAATTTCCTCAGCCTGTTAAATTCCTTCATTCTAGGCCAGCCAAGGCCGGCCAGACACTTCCTCAGACTGCTCATGCACATGACCTCAATGACCACAGTAGTCCCAGGTGCCAGATTCCAGATGAGGTACATTCAGTATCACCTCAGTTCTCACTGGTCTCCGAAAAAAGGATTCCTTTGCCAAGCTAGTGCCAGTCACAAGAACCCTTCTTCAGGCTCTAGACTGGTGGAAGGAAGCAGAAAACTGCAGGGTAGGGGTTTCTTTCCAGATTGAGCAACCCTCCCAGATCCTGACAACAGATGCCTCCCTCCTAGGTTGGGGTGCCCACCTAGGGGACCAGTCCATAAGTGGCAACTGGACACCCAGAGAGTCCATACACCACACCAACCTCCTCAAACTCAGAGCAGTGTTCTTGGCCATCAAGGCTTTCACTCCACAGCTCAGAGAACAGGCTGTTCAGATAAGAACAGACAATACCACTGCCATGTTCTTTACCAACCAGCAAGGGGGCACAAGGTCAACCAAACTGCACAGAGGCAATGAGGATTTGTTCCTTGGCTTACTCCCTGAACATGTCTCTGTCGTCCACCCATCTGCCGGGCAAGGACAACACTTTGGCAGATGCTCTAAGCTGCATCAGTCAGGGTCACCATGAGTGGACCCTAAACAAGCCGGTCCTTGCCACAGTTTTCAGAAGGTGGGGGGGTTTCATACCTGGATCTGTTTGTGTCCAGCCTCAACCACCAGCTACCACAGTACTGCTGCAGTCCCCCGGTGCTGCTGGGGACCATCCCAGTAGATACTCTGACCCTGGACTGGAAAGGGAGGTTTCTGTATGCTTTTCCCCCCTTTCCTCTAATTTACAGGGTGCTTTCCAAGTTCAGGGCTCAACCGGCCACCATGAATCTTGTGGCCTCGGATTGGGCAAGGCATTTTTGTCAGTCAAGAAGCCCATGAGACTGCCAGCAACCCACAGTCTCCTGACTGTTCCCCAGACAGGGGTAGCATACCCCAACATCCAGTGTCATCACCTCAAGGCCTGGTACTTGAGTGAGTTTCCTGAATCCCAGTACTCTGAACAAGTCCTGAAAATTCTGCAAATGGCTAAAAAACACTAGCATTAGGAAGATTTGTGCTTCCAAGTGGAAGAGGTTCTCTCTATGGTGCAAAGATAGGGGCATATAAAGCCCTTACGGGCTACTCATCTTACCTTCCTGGATTACCTAGTTCACCTGCAGGTAGAAAGTGCATCTGGTGGCCATCTTGACTTCTCTTTCCACTGGAAAAGGGAACTCTGTCATTTCACAGCCCATTTTCAAGAAGTTTTTCAAAGGTCTGCTGCACCATCTACCTCCTCAGAGGGAACTTGTCCATCCTTGGGACTTGAACCTCTGTACAGCCAAACTCATGGAGCCTTCTTTTGAGCCCATGGTGACAGCTGATCTCAAGTTTGTAACATGGAAAACTGTTTTCCTGTTATTAACCTCCACCAGAAGGATTTTGGAGTTGCAAGCCCTTTGTACAGAACCTAACTACATCATTGCCCACAAGGACAAAGTAGTGCTTAGGACAAACAGGAAATTGCCACCCAATGTGGTTTCTGAGTCCCACATTAACCAGTCTATCGCCCTGCCAATCTTTTTCACAGACATGTGCACCCCATGTGAATGCACAGTACATAGTCTGCACATGAATAGAGCCCTGACCTACTACTTAGAGCATACTAAGCAGTTCAGGGAGTTCCATACTCAGCTCTTTCTCATCTATGGTGAGGCAGGCAGAGGGAGACCGATTACCAAGAAAACCATTTCCCACTGGATTGTCTCTTGTATCCAGTTCTGTTACAGCAAAGCTGATAAACAACCCCCTCAGGGCCCACTCTACTGGGGGCACTGCTGCCACAGTGGCAGCTCCAAGGGATGTCCCTAAATATGCATCTAAAAATCAGTTTGGTACACTCCCCCCATATCTCGCCTCTTCACTATTTACCCTCCCTCCTCCTGCCCGCTCCCTTGGATCATATTACTCTTGCTTGATGGTAGTCCCTCGTCGGTCAACCACTGTTGGTCAGGTGGCCTACTCTCACCGCCTCCTCAAATTATGGAGTGCACTTCCGCACCAGGTTCGCCACTCATCCTCACCCCACTCTGTCTCTTCTGCCCTACACAATTACCACTTGATAAATTATAACTGTGGCTAACTTGCCCGTCATCTCCATCATCTTCTAATCTTTGCTACACAATCTCTCTCTTGATTCCACTGCTGCAGCCCTCCCCTTGAATTCTTCAAACCCCAGGTATTCTTCAATATCATTAACTCTTGCAGTCAGCCTCCTGGATTGCACTGCCCGGGAGATAAATGGAACTTTATGCAAATAATGGAACATTAATTGGCTCGTGCCACTATTCAAATCTGCTGCCCTGCCAACTGTAGGCATTCAAAGATGCTCAGATTTCTTTCTCCGCCTGCCTAGTTGGTTGCCTTGGAGACTGCTCCTCAGCATTTACTGGCAGAACTTAGTTTTTGTGTGTCGTTTTTATTTTATTTCATTTCTGCTGCCCGCTATAGCTTTTAGTTCATTTTAGTGTCATTTAGTTTAGTTTTGTGATTCCTCATTGGTTCTTAGTAACTGGTGAGGAACCATCTTAGTTTTAGTTACATTAGCGCTAAATTGCTATTTCTTTAGTTTATTTTTTTTTTGTTGTTGTTGATACTTTTTCTCCTTGGCTATACCTGTCTGCTCCCATCTACTTGGCAACCGATTGGGATCTCCGGCCACCCGTCACGCTCCTGCACTCCTAATTGAGGACCAATGGATCCAGATTAGGCGCATAATCTCGGAGCCAGAGATCTTCAGAACGGAGATCAAGTCGCTCGACAAGGACGCTAGTTTTCCCATGACACTGTCCTCTGAGGCTGGAGTGTGCAAGGCGTAGCGGAGGGAGCATGCGTCTGCATGCGCCCCTTCCAGGCATCTGCCCCCAGCTCCTCCCTAAGCAACTGTAATGCTCCATCCCCCAGCCTCCGGTGGGGACGAATGGGCACCAACAGTTGGAGACCTCCCTCCTCAGAGAAGGGGAGCAGTCCATCGGACGCTCAATCCTTCTCCGCCTGCCGACCTCCGACGACCTGTGCTCGTTCCCAAACTGGGTCGCCAGCTTAGAGCGAGGTAAGGCGTCCAGCACCTCAGCCCTCAGTGCCACTGGGTCGGCTATTTCTTTAGTTTATATTGTAGTGGTCATTTATTATTGTTGTGGTTTATTTGAGTACTTTATTTCTGGGATTTTGATGGTTTCCTCGATTGAGGAACAGACCGCGAGCTGTTTACATTTAAAACTTGCTGTAACTCTCCAGTTTCTTCTCGGTTCACGAACTGATGTAGAAAACTTTAGCCCTTAAATTTAAGTTTCTCAGTTTACCATAACAATGTCTGATAAACCTAAGAAAAAGACCGGACCTACCAGATTTAAAAATTATATTAAATGTCAGGAAATATTTGCCAAGGCTGACAATCATGAACTTTGCTTGTTTTGCATGGGAGTTTAATATTTTGATGCCAAATGTGAAATATGTAAAAGTTTTCCTGAGAAAACTGTAAAAACGTAAGAAACATTTTAAAGAGAGAACTTCCACAGGTTCTGTTTCGGATCCGAGGGATCTGAATGTTAATAAAGATATATCAAAAGATATCTGTTCAAACACGCCTGATAAAGGGCGAGACATCTGGACTGAAAAGACCAGGAGAAGCAGTAAAAGATTCACCTCCTTCAAAAAAGCTGGACAAGAAAAAGAACCCTGGTTCCTCGGAAGAAAAAGCAATGGGGCTGCCAGTTGTTCCAGGCAATATGGCAACTGCTGACCAGGTGGCACAATCTCTCCAAATACTGTAGGCTTTGCAGACTGGTTTGGCTCTGGTTAACCAGCAACCAATTAATTTTTCAGCGCCTACGTGTATGTCCTCTGCAGAGGCTATGGATCCCTCCCAGGATGATTTTGGGGAGGAATGTGAGGAGGATGAACCGATCGAACCAGAAATTTGTCCTGAACATGGGTTTGATCTCCCCCGGGTGACTGAGGATTTTTCCTCATATTTACTTTCGTGAGGCAGATGGTGGAAGCTCTGGACCTCACTCCTTATGAGCCTGAACAGGATGAGGAGGAGGTGCAATTTATGGATATGATGGGGCTAGCACCCACAAGAAAGGTGTTGTTGCCTATTAAATGTTTCAAGAAGCAAGGACTTAAAATTCTTGACACCCCAAACACCATCTTGCCTGTGGACAAGAAAGCTGACAAGAAATATCAGCTTGATCCACTGGGCTCGGAATTCCTACTATCTCACCCAGACCCTGAGGGGGTGGTGCAAACAGCACCCTGTAATAAGGCTAAAGTACCTCTGGCTACACATCCACCGGAGAAAGACTCCAGGAAATTGTATGGGATGGCCAAGAAAAAGGGTACCTGGCAGCCTCCCTGGGCATTAGGGAAGTTAATGACATGGGCTATGCAGCCCAATATCAGAAAGCCCTATGGAACTCCATTATGGCCACTGCTGATAAGGCACCCCCAAGCCTGCAAGCTGTCCTTGTGGAAATAGCCAGGTGTGGCCTGGAAGCCACAAAATATCAATTCCACATGGCTGTTGATGCGAATGACAATGAAGCCAAATGGATGGCTTTGTCCATAGCCCTCAGAAGATTTGCCTGGCTTAGGACAACCAATCTTACCCAAGATACCCAAAACAAGGCCATGGATTTTCCGGTGGAGAATAATACTCTGGACCCAAAACACAAGAGTATATGAAAAAAGTGGACGAATATAAGGCCACTTACAAACATAACTCTGCTAGAGAGAGGGCCTCTACTTTGTACAGGCCCTATGGAAGGGGAAGTAGAGGTAGGGGTTACACCCGACCATTCTACCAGGCACAAGCTACCCCTAGTTACTCACAGAGAGGGTACTATAGGGGCAGGGGTTGCAGAGCCTCCGGGAGGGGAGAGCAATCCCTTCATCCTACCACACAGTTGAAGCAGAACCCCTGATGTGTTGGTCAGGGTCACCTCCCATATTCCAGTCGGAGGCAGATTGACCCACTACTTCCAAAACTGTAAATCCATCACCACAGACAAGTGGGTATTGGATGTTTTGGGTCAATGACTGGTCGTTAGTTTCAAAACTTTCCCCAGATTAAGACCAAGATTGTTGAGGTGCCCAGACCCAGCAGAGAGGAAACTACTGTAAAAAGAGGTTTCCTCACTGTTGGAAGCAAAGGTAGTAGAACCAGTTCCTTCCTCTCAAAGGGGAAAAGGTTTCTACTCCAGGTACTTCCTGACCTCAAAGAAAAACGGGGAGTGGTGACCTATACTGGATTTAAGATCCCTGAACAGGCATCTCATAAAACCAAAGTTCCAGATAGTTACGTTGGCAATGATCTTACCCACATTGCAACAAGGAGACTGGCTGGCATCACTGGACCTAAAAGACACCTATTTCCACATCCCCATAAGGGAATCCCACAGAAAGTACCTGAGGTTCAGTCAACCATTAGGACACTATCAATGTGCAGCTCTGCCTTTCAGCCTGACTTCTACTCCAAGGGTATTCACAAAGTGCCTGGCAGCAGTGGTGGCACACCTGAGAAGACAGGGTGTCTCAGTGTTCCCATATCTGGACGACTGGTTAGTGGTGGGAAAAACCCCACAACAAGTAAGAGATGCTTTGAGTCTCACACAAGAGACATTGGAGTCCCTGGGATTCCTCATAAATGTCCAAAAATCTGTGTTGCAACCTGTTCAAGTACAGTGCTGCAATTCATAGGAGTAGAATTGGACACTGTACAGGGAAAGGCCTTCCTTCCCTAACACAGAGCAGACAGTATTGTGAGCATGACTGGTTCTTTCGTCCAAAACAAATCAAGACCTGCAAGACATTTTCTGCAATTGCTGGGGCACGTGGTTGCAACTACAAGCACAGAGCAGGGATGTCCGTTCCAGATGAGAGACATCCAATTCCATTTATGGGCCCACTGGTGCCAAAAAAGGGACCCTTTGTCAAAGTTGGTGCCAGTGTCAGGGACCCCTGATACAGGCCCTGCAGGACTAAAGAAACTTAAGGGAAGGAGTACCATTCGAGACTCAGTCTTCTACCATGGTACTCACAACAGATGCTTCCCTGCTAGGTTGGGGGGGCCCCATCTTGAACACAAAGTGCGGCACTTGGTCCCCTATTGAGTCACTGCTACACATAAACCTACTGGTGCTCAGGGCAGTGCTTCTAGAACTCCAGTCTTTCGCATCCTGATAAAGGAAAAGATGGTACAGGTCAGAACAGACAATACCACTACCATGTATTACATCAACAAGCAGGGAGGGACAAGGTCTGACCTGCTGTGCACAGAGGCAATGAAAATCTATGGTCTGGCGTACTCTCTACAGGTGTCCCTGGTGACAGTGCACCTTCCAGGGAAAGACAATACTTTGGCGGATGCCCTAAGCAGAATCAGCCAGAACCATCACAGATGGTGTCTCAACAGACAGGTGCTGGAGATAGTGTTCAGAAGGTGGGGCACTCCAAAGATGCATCTTTTTGCCTCAGAAGAGAATTATCAGTTGCCAAAATTTTGTTGCAGACCACCAGCCAAGGGATCAATCCCGGTGGATGCCATGGTGTTGAACTGGGTGGGGAAAACCCTGTATGCATTTTCCCCCATTCCCCATGTTGCTCAGGGTCCTGATAAAGCTCAGGTCCCAGTCAGCCACCATGATTCTGATAGCTCTGGATTGGGCAAAGCAGCCTTGGTACTCACTGCTGCTCTCCCCATCAGTGGCACAAGCAATACACCTTCCACACAGACACAATCTCCTAACATCCTCACAGGGCAGGATTCTGTACACGAACCTCAGGTCTCTCAGGCTCAAGGCATGGCTCTTGAGGACCTGGAATATGCTGACTTACACCTCTCAGAGGATGTTTTACAGGTAGTCAGAGGTTCTAGGAAACCTTCAACTAGGAGAACCTATACTTCCAAATGGAAGAGGTTTTCCATCTGGTGTGCTTCACAAGGGGTGGTTCCAACAGAGGCTGGGTTGTCAGTCTTGCTGGAATATCTGACATGCCTAAATACTCTGGGACTTCAGCCATCCAAAATCAAAGTCCATCTGGCATCCATTTCTGCATATCTGTCAGCTGGTAAGAGGGCCTCCTTAGCAGCTAATCCTATTTTTAGAAAATTCTTTAAAGAGTTGGCCCATCTGCATCCCCCTCAAGGGAGCCAGCTTCCGGCCTGGAACCTGAATATCTGTATTACCAAGCTCGTGGAACCCCCATTTGAGCCACTGGCCAATGTTCATCTGAAATCTGTCACTTGGAAGACTGTCTTCCTAGTAGTCATCACATCTGCAAGAAGAATAAGTGATTTACAAGCTCAGTGTCTGGAGCAAGACTACATTTCTTTCTACAGAGACAAGGTGGTGCTCAGAACTAACAGGAAATTCCTTCCTAAGGTAGTTTCTGACTTTCATCTGAATCAATCTATTACTTTGCCAGTCTTCTTCACTGAGCACTCTAGCCCTGGGGAGCATATCTTGCATAGTCTAGATGTAAAGAGAGCCCCGAACTATTACATTGAGCATACAGAAGAGCATAGGCAGGAAAAGCAACAGCTATCCTGACCTATGGTGATGTGGGTAAAGGTAGGTCAGCCTCAGAAAAGCTCACCCCCTTCTCTGTGGTTGCTGGATCAATGCTGTTTTTACCCCACTTCAGATAATGGTCTACACCAGCATTTTAGCTGGTTAGGGCATACGACCCTAAGGTACACCCCGACACTTGGTGTGGAGAGGGTGGGGGTGGTGTTATGATGGTAGGGTTGGGAGGGGTCCATGACCCTAAGGCACACCCCGATGCTTGTTGGTGTGTGGAGGGTAGGGGGTGGTGCTGCGATGGTAGGGTTGGGTGGCGGGTGGGGTGGGACCCATGACCCTAAGTCACACCCCGACACTTGTTGGTGTGTGTGGAGGGGGGGTGCGTTTCAATGGTAGGATTTGGTGGGGGAGGAGTATGACAGTTGTAAACCCTAACATCCAATTCCCTGACCTGTGTCACTTTGGTTGAAGACCTATATCTAGAACTCTGTCTGTTAAATGAAGTTTTTGTTAATTAATTTCCTTAATTATTGACATAGTATAATAGTATCCCAGTTTTGTGATATTTTTTTTTTTGGTGTTTTTGCTGCAAATTTTCAACATGGCCTTTTTGGGACCCCACCTGATGAATGGTGGCACTGTGATTTTGCTAGTACATCCCAAAAGTTGATTTTACACAGCGACTGCGCCAGAGCTGCGAAAACACATTTCAGGCAGGATGTCAAAAATGACAGCTGCACTGTTCATGAGGAGGTGTGGAAAAATCTAAATGTTGAAAATCCGGAGTGAAAATATTAAAAGACGGTGAAGTTACGAATATGCATAGAAACTGCGCAATGCACACTCGTAATGCAGTAATTTTTGCAAAAAATTTTCAACATTGCCTTTTTGACAGCTCATCTAATGAACAGTTGCACTGTGGTTTTGTTAGTACATCCCAAAAGTTGATTTCACACAGCGACTGCGCCATTCTGTGCCAGAGCTACGAAAGCACATTTGGGGCAGGATATCAAAAGTGACAGCTGCACTGTTCATGTGGTGTGACAAAATTTCACGGTTGATAATCTGGAGTGACAATATTAAAAATTGGCAAAATTATGAATCTATGTAGAAACCAAATAGCTTGGTCATTTTGAGAATTTTTGCAGATTTTCAACATGGGCTTTTGGGAGCTCTCCTCATGAACACTGGCACTGTCATTTCATTAATTGGTCAGAAAGGTGATTCCACATAGTGCCCTATAAATCACCTTCGGGGACTGAATAACGAAATGACAGTAACAGTGTTCATGAGGTGGGGTCCCAAGAACCCCGTTAAAAATTCAAAAAAATGGCTCAGATATCAACCTAAGTTGAAAACCCCATTGAGAGCCATAATACGAGCTTACCTTGATTCCACAGTTTGCAGCTGGTCTTTGAAGAGTGCAGACGTGTCCCAATCCAGAGAGGATCGCTGCTCCCGACTTCAAGAGGTAAGTATGGGTAGGGGGGTAAGAGGAGGTGGGTGCTTAGAGGGAGGGGGACTGGGGAGATGGCGAGGGACCGTTTTTTACAGGTTTAAATAAAAGACAATGGGACCATTTCTTTATTACAGGAATATCTAAAGTAAATGTGGGAACACTGGGGTGCAGGATCAGTGTGCCACGAAATTGAGGGATACATAATGCCAGGCTGAGTTGGGCACCCTGTACGCACTGGGAATGGCTCAAGGGGCGTCCAACACTGGGGTGAGTCGGCATCCTGGTGTCGGAAAATAATAATTAGTTTGGCACACTGGGGTGGGCTCCCAATGTGCCACAGTAGTGGAGGGGCAGTATAAATGCCGACTCGGTTGACACTAGCGTCGGCAAAGCGCGCCGTGCAGGATTCTGCGTCGAAGTTTAAAAAAGTACATCGGGGGACTGTTTTCTTGTTTTTTAGGGGGACAAGACAGATTTAAGGACACTGGAAATGAGCTCTCCAGTGTTCTAGTCCTTCTGGAGGCCCAGGGTGCTGGCCTGCACCTGTACCTTCGGCATACAATCCTATGCCAGACAGCTGCTCTGACATAAAATGGTATGCCCATTACTAAACTTCGGCATAAAATCCTACGCTGGAGCGCTGCTCTGACTTAGAATCATGTGCCGCCAGGGACATCTATTTTTTGCCCATAGAAAATAATGAGGACAACAAAGATTAATAACTTTTGAATGGATTCATATTTTTTCACCAGACCTTCAAAAGGCACATCTCTGAGGCCAAAGTTTTCCACCCTGAAAATTTCAGCCCTGTTGCTGCAGCCAATTCTGAGAAACAGCAAAACACGTAAAAAAATCTCTTTATTTTCAACACTCTATCTCAGAAACCACCCAAGGAATTCAAACCAAATTTGGTACATCAACGGCTATATCCCTTCCAAAGAAGCATGCACAGTTTCAAGCAGATCTGTTGAACTTGCCCAAAGTTATTACCATGCAAAAATTGTCCTTTAACATTAAATGCTTGTACGAACCCTAATTATACTGGTGCTACTGCACCAGTATAATAGACTACGCAGCTGCTAGTGTGTAGTTAGTGTAGTAGTCTGTGAAAAAGTGTGAATCCTTTTAAGTACATAATGCAGCAAGAATATAAGTTGGAGGCCTCTGTTACTGCTCTGACTACAGCAGTAGCTACTTCAAAAATGAACATGTGCCACTGTGACATACGCTTCTTCCCTAATCCCTGGTATTAAAATGGCCACTGACAGTTATACGGACTCCCTCTTTTCCAAACCGTCTTACTGCTACTATGCCTTATCTGATTTACCTACTGCAGTACTGATTTACTAAAGTCAGTGTGCCTGGCATTGAACTTCCTACATTTTGTACTGGTTTAGTTAGAAATATTACTATCTGTGTGCCACTTGTATGACTGCTTTAATTTTGTTAAGTGGATATACTGCCTTCTTGATTGTCTGCAGTTACAGTAGATTAACTATGGCATTAAGCATTAATAAAAAAGACACCACTTATGTTACATGTACCTCATTCCTTCCTCAAGCAAGTTAACAAATCTGATTTCAGCTGCAAAATCCTTCAAGGCAGATGAGCCAAGACCTGCAAGGGACTTTTTGCAGTTACTGGTGCATACAGACTTGTCCACTGCAGTGGTACCAGGGGCCAGGCTTCAAATGAGAGACATACAATATCCCTTAGGGGACCTTTGGTCTTAGACGTGGGATCTTCTATCCAGATTGGTGCTTGTCAGAAAAACCTTGCTAAAGGCATGGGAGTGGTGGAAGGAAGAATGCAAGCTCAGAGAGGGAATTTTCTTCCTACAGTTATACTCACAACAGATGTCTCCCTCCTACGTTGGGGTGCCCACCTGGAGGACCTCACTGTGAGTGGCGCCTGAAACATACAGGAGACTCAAAAACACATAAATCTCCTGGAGCTTAGGGCAGTGTGCGTGGCAGTGCAGACTTTTTCCTCCCAGATCAGGGATCAGCCAGTCCAGATCAGGACAGACAACACCACAACTATGTACTACATAAACAAGCAGGGAGAAACAAAATCCTCAAAGTTGTGCACAAAAGCCATTATGATCTGGAACCCAGCCTACTCCTTGGAGGTCAAGCTATCTACAGTAAACCTGCCAGAAAAAGACAATGTACTGGCAGACTCTAGGCAGGATCCGCCATGGAAATCACAAATGGACCCTGAACCAGCAGGTGCTGGCATCAGTGTTCAGATGGTGGGATACGCCAGAAACAGACTGTTTGCTTCATGAGAAAATCAGCTCCCACTATTTTGTTGTAGACCCCCAGGTGGGTTCAGTCTTAGAGGATGCTCTAGTCCTCAACTGGTCGGAGAAGTCTCTAAATGCCTTCCCCACCATTCCCACATTTGCTGAGAGTACTGATAAAACTGAGAAGGGAGTCAGCGGTTCTCATAGCTCCAGACTGGGTGAGGCAGACCTGGTACTTCATGCTCCTGTCCCTGTCCAATAAGCCTCCTATCAACTCATCTTTCAGGTAAATCTGCTGACACTGTCCCAGGACAGGATAACATTCCTAGATCTAAGAACTCTGTGCCTCAGAGCATGGTTCTTGAAGAGCGAGAGTTCCCAGGGCTAAATCTTTCTGAAAAAGTAACGGAGTTGCTGAAGGTTTCTAGGAAACCAGCAACAAGGAAAAAACGTATGCTTCAAAATGGAAGATTTTCCTTCTGGTGTGCTCCTGCACAAATTAACCTTATCTGGGCAGGTCTGTCTACAATTCTGGACTACCTAGTCCACCTCCAGTCTTGGGCCTAAAGCCTTCAACCCTGAAGGTACACTTGGCAACAGTGTCAACTTACACATCAGCTGGGAAAGACAGGTCAGTGACCTCACAACACATCATCTAACTTTTTCAGAGGCTTTAATTACAGTAGCTGTACTCTCCATTGAGGGACCTTGTCCCACCCTGTGTGTATTGCTCAGTTGATGGAGGCTCCTTTCAAGCCCATGGCCACTGCTGCATTGAAATATGTCACCTGGAGAGCAGTTTTCCTGGTGGCAGTAACATCTGCCATAAGGGTAAGTGAGCTGCAAGCCCCTCTGCACTGATCCGAACTACATAATCTTCCACAGCGACAAGGTTATCCTAAGGACAAACAGGAAATTCCTTCCCAAAGTGGTGTCTGATTTCCACATGAATCAGTCAGTTGCCCTTCCAGATTTCTTCAGAGGAAAATCCAGTTCATGGAAGCAAAAGCTCTGCAGTCTGGGTGTGAAAAGGCACTCAGTTACTACTTGGACTACAGGGTTTCTCAAATGGTGAGGCCAGCCTCCTTGGGGAGGCCCCCAGCTTGTTCCAGGGGAGGCTCAAGCAAGTCTGAAAAAGTATTGTATTTAGAGTTGCAGGTATGTTGTGTGAAGGGATGAGGTAAACTTAAAATGGGATACTAGCAGGTGAATTTACATATTTATTTACAAACTGGTGATCAGAAAAGATACACTGAGCCAAGGCTCATTTCAGGTGTACCTGGGGGAAGGTAGGGAGTGCATACAATTCAAAAGGTATCTGCAAAACAGTCAAGCAATACAAAATGAATAATTGTGCAAACAAATAATGAGAGGTTACAACTGACCAATTAGACTGGTAGTATAACAGCCTAGATACAAGGGTTGAGCAGGGATGTTCTAGGAGCAGGAGGATCCCTGAAAAGTTGCTTATGAGCAGGGTAAGAGGGGAGAGAGCCGCAATGGGTGTAGAAAGGTTATTCCAGATAGAGGGGAAACAGAGAAAGTAGTCTGACCTATGAAGGTACTGCAGCAAAGGGTAACAATGGTTCAAGAATCAAATTAGTGGAGTAAGTAGGCTGACCTGGGGTGGGCAGTAAGATGAATAAAATAGGAGCAAACCACTCAAGGGAGTTTCACTTTATTCCCGATGTACTGTGCAAGCTATGCTATTTTTCTATGGGAGAGCTTAAGTTTATTTCAATATTTGGGGGAGGCTCAACATCTTTTCCTTGGCTTGGGGGAGGCTCATTATCACAAAGTCTGAAAACTAGTGGACTACACAAAGGATGTTGGGTCCACTAACACTTGTTTGTTTGTCACCTATGGTGAAGTAAGGAAAGGGAAATTAGCATCCAAGAAAACCATATCTCACTAGATTGTCTCCTGCACACGGTTTTGTTATGACATATCTGGTAAATTGCCAACTAGATGCCTCAGGGCACACTCTGCAAGAGGTACTTCTGCCTCTCTAGCAGCATCAATGGGTATCCCCCTGCAGGAAATCTGTAAAGCAGATATCTGGAAAACATGACACACTTTCACAAACAGTCCAGAAGAGATGGAAGATTTGGCACTGTTGTATTGCAGAACCACTCTAAATAGTTTCTGTACCTAGCCTCCCATAGCACTGCTATGGAGTCTGCTATTCTTAGACATAAGTGAGAGATTCCTGGGGTTTGAAGAAAAAAATTACCGTAGTAATGTCCCCACCCCCCCCCAAAGGGTTCCCTCACTATGTTTAACAATCCTTAATCCCTGCCTCCCCTTCCAGAACCTGGTAAAAAAACGTTCAGATAGAGTCAGTTCTTTTTTGCTTGCTTGAGATTATTTGTTTGAGGGGCGTGGATATGGTTCGCATCCACACATTGGCAGTTCTGCCTTATGAGCTGATTCACTGGTACATCTTTAAGCAAAGCAGAGGAAGCAAAAGCATTGGCTCAGAAGTTGGAAGTTTACTTGGACCATTTAAACTAACTTGGTGGGGGTGCTGAGGCACAGTAACAAGTATTGTACCTAGCCAACTCCACCCCCAAAAGAAAAACCGAGAAAAGGCAAAAATGATTCCATTCACATAAAGACAAAGAAAGTGTACAACATAGGACTGACATCAGCAAAATGACAAAGCGAAGCATCTGTGGGAAAAGGGGAACTAAAATCTACCAGCAGAACACACATTGCAAGCTCATGGCAGGGAATCTGCCTCAATGCTAGGAGCCTAGGCAACAAGATCAGTGACCGCCAGGCTCTGGTGTCAGATGCAAAGGTCGACCTGGTGTCTATAACTGAAAGCTGGGCCACAGACAACAGTGATTGGGACCTTGCAATTCCAGGCTATGTGCTTTTCAGAGGGACAGATGGGGTTGGGGGGTTGCCCTCTATGTGAGGGAGGGCATCAAAGCAGTTGAACATATAAGCACCAAGACTTGTGGGGGGGGGGGCATAGAACCACTTTGGGCTCCCCTAACTACCACAGTGGGAAGGAAACTGCGCGTAGGGGTGATATACTAACTCCTGGGGCAGGGAGAGGAGAAGGATTGGCAATTAGCTGAGGAGATACTAAAGATGGCAGGTAAGGGACCTGAACCTACCAGATGTGGACTGGGAGTTTCCAGTAGCCAAGAGCCCGAGAAGTCAAGCTGTACAGGACTGCCTGCTGTCCCAACTAGTGAAGGATCTGACTGGGGGGGATGCCTTCCTGGATGTGATCTTCACAAATTCAGAAGTGATTAGTTCAGTCAGGGTAAGAGAACCCTTGACAAATAACGACCACAATTCTGTCTGGTTTGAAATATCCACAGGTGATACAAAAAAACTCCTCAAAGACAGGGGTCCTATGCTTTAAGACAAAGTAATTAGTGAGGAAAAGGTTAATGAATAACAAGTTAGAGATGGAGGAAATATGGGAAGGTATTATGGAAGCAGTCCTCGAGGCAACCAGGCTCAGGATTGTAACAAAGAAAAATAGGTATAAAAGACCCATGTGGTTCTCCCCTTCAGTAAGGGAGGCAATCAGGACCAAAAGAAACACACAAATTATTCAGGCAGCAAAAGGGAGACAGAGAATGGGAGGATTACATTCAGAAAAGCAGGGAGGCCAAGAAAATAGGGATACCAAGGCAGCAAAGGAGTTGCAGATTGTACGTGGGGTCAAATCAGGGGAAAAAATGTATTCCGCTCTATCAGCACAAAAAGGAAGGGGGGGTTGTAAGGTTAAGGACGAGGACAAGGTGCTTGAGGACAACAGGCTGAAAGCAGAGGCCCTCAATGAATACGTTTGTTCGGTATTCACTAGGGAGGAACAGGGCCCTCTGCCAGACAGTGGTATCAGGCCCGAAGCCAGGGGGATCCAGAGAATGTGCATCTAGGAGTTCACTACTGACAGGGTCAGGAAAGACCTTTTAGACATCAGATCCGACAAAGGCCCCAGGCCCTGATGCTTTATACCCCAGTGTGCTGAGGGAGCTGGCAGAATAGCTAGCAGCCCCTCCCATGCACCTATTCAATACGTCATTTAAGTCCGGGATTGTACCAAGCGACTGGAGGGTGGCTGACATGGTGCCACTCCATAAGAGTGGCCAGTCAGCCTCACATCAATAGTGGGCAAGCTGATGGAGACCCTTATTAAACAACATCTGGTAGAGTACCTCGAAGTAAATCACCTCCAAAACAATATACAGCACAGGTTTGTGTCGGGCAGGTCACTTCAAACGAACCTTATTACTTTTTTCGACCATGTCAGGTAGTTGCATTGGGGCCATGCAGTGGACCTGCTATACTTTGACTTCAGTAAGGCATCTGACACAGTCCTGCACAGGTGCCTCTTAAAAAAAGTTGGAGGACCTGGGAGCAGCAGAGCAAATAGTCAGGTGGGTGCAAAACTGTCTGGAAGACAGGAAATGGAGGGTAGTAAATGGGGTAAGATCTACTGAAAGACATGTCACTAGTGGGGTGCCTCAGGGAGTCAGTCCTGGGGTTGTTCCTTTTCAACATTTTCATTAGTGACATCGGCGAGAATATAAAGGGCAACATCGCCCTGTTTGCCGATGACTTAGCGGTAGAGTGAACAGCATGGAGGAAGTCCGAGAGCTACAGGAGGATCTTAAAAGTTGGAAAGGTGTACATGCATTTGGCAATTAAAATTCAGTACTAAGAAGTGCAAGGTGAGGCACCTGAGTAGAGCTAACCCTAAGACAGAATACTGGCTAAATGGGGTTAAACTTAACTCCTCAGCAGAGGAATGGGATCTGGGGTCATTAGGGACAACCTCAAGCAGCAAAGTTGGTATAATAATGCTAGCAGGGTACTGGGATATACTGGAAGAAGCACAGATAGCAGGGACAGGGAGGTGATGCTGCCCCACTACCAGTCCTTGGTGAGGTCTCACCTGGAGTACTATGTCCAGTTTTGGAGGCCTCACCTTAGAAAGAATATTGAGAGGTTGAAGGTGGTCCAGAGAAGGGCAGTAAAGATGATACATGGCCTTCAGGAAGTCACCTATGAGGAGAGGCTGAAGGCTTTAGAAATGTACTCATTGTCAACTAGGAGGGAAAGGGGAGATGCATATGATCGAGACATTCAGGTTCCATAAAGGCATAAACAAAATACCACACACAGTTCTTTTCACAGGAACTCCAATTCTACTACATGGAGCATGAGTGGAATTTAAAAGGTGGGTGGGAAGTTCAGGAGGGACATCAGAAAGTATTACTTCTCAGAGAGGGTGGTGGAGCCGTAGAATAGACTGCCACCCGAAGTGGTGGCTGAAAAGTCGGTGTTGAGTTTTAAGTGCAATTGGGACAAGTCTTGGGCACAATCACACAGCACTAGAGAAGGCTAGGCTGGACATCTCAGGGGACAGGACCCCAGTGTGACAGTAGGTCCCAGGAAATCATGTTTGGGCAGACTCAATGGACCACAGGTCCCCTTCTGCCATCATTTTCTATGTTTCTAAAGCTCCTCTCACCACTCGGGTATATATCCCTCTGCTCCACCTTGTGATGTCAGATCTTCTTTTCTGCTGGATGAGTTTGGGCTCCTCCATCACAGCTCCACACGCTGTATGGCCTAGTAAATGCGTCACTGGCAAACTTAGTAACTCTTCTACTTTTCTAAACCATTTTGTATATTCCTCAGTCCCTCTCTCGACCTCCGATTGTCAGCATGGAGCATGAGGAAGCAAAGCCCACACCTGGCTTCAAACAATGCATCATGTGCCAGCAGTAGATATCAAGGACGGTCCCACACGTGTCATACCTGTACTGGCTGGGAACAACACACAGTGTTGCCGGTTGCAGCCTCTGCCAAACAATGCTCCCATCCTTGCTTGAAGACAGGAAGGCTTGCCAAGACCCAAAATTATAGGCCAAGGGTGGTTGCAAGGCAGCCTCTGTTGTAGTGGGGTGTGCGGCATGGCTAGCAGCAATGGAAGAGGTGGTGGCTAAGGCTGCAGTAGGCACCCTGTCGGCCTTGGCACTGGTGCCAACATTGGCGTGTTCTTCATGGGTAATTTCTGTGATATGTGTTGGGCACTGGAAACCTTTGGGGAGGATCCTGCCTGCCACAGTAAGAAGTACAAGATTAAGAAACGACGCCATTGATTGTGAGACTAGGAGAGATCATGCTCCTCCTGCTCCTTTGACACTCCCAGCTGCTGAATGGTTGTCAAGTGCTTGGCTTCAGCTGAGCCCCTTGTGGCCGGGGAATGGGTCACTAGCTCCATGGTACCCCTGTTGGGCTTGCCAACCTCAACAGAGGTTGATCAGGCAGTTGAGATTTTTCTTCACCCTGTCGATCTGTTGTCAGAGGGGGTTGATTTCCAAGACCCCAGTCATCGTGGTCCTCTCCCAGGAGGGTGTGGAGCAGTCGGTATCCCCTGCCATCCCTGCTCAGGATCAGCCTCCACCAGTGGTCATACAGCCGAATCTGGTGCCAGTGTATTATACCACATTCCAGCTGCATCTCCTCGACATTGGACCCCAAGTAGATGGTTAAAGTCAAAGCATAGGTTGAGGGGTTCCTCTAGTTCTTGATCCCGCTCTACCAGTAGGCTTCACCATCAATGCTCTTCATCCTCTTTATCTTCGGATGAAGGGGGGCTCCGCTGGTGGATGTGGTGGTGCTATGAGGAGCTCCTGTGGCAGCAGTGGACCTTGGTTGGGCCAAGTAGAGCTTTGCTCCTGACCCCTATGGTTGACTGACTGGTGCTAATCAAGCCATATTGTCAGTGGAACCACCTCCACAGTAGCCTGTGTGAGGTGCTCCTATGGACTCCCATCCTGGCAGTGGCTTGCCAGGCCAATTGTCGATGAAAAGTACCCACTCTGATGATTCCAGGGTGGTCCATGGCAGTAAACAGCCAAGGGCTGTGTTTGAAGAGTCCTCAGATGACTCCGATACATCCTCCATGCAATCTTCAAGGCCACATATGTTTGACTAGGTATCAGTTGAGGAACTGACCACCGACCATGGGCCGATATCTTTTGGAGTATCCTCCAACTTATGTTGGAGTCCGTGAATGTTTCTTTGGAGCCAGTTTAGAAGAGGACTAAGTATCCCTTCACTGACATCCTGGATAAGGATGAACCCCAAGGGGTTGCCTTTCCCATGGCCAAGGCCATTCTGGGACTGACTTTAGAGCTTTGTCAGCAACCAGTCTCCTGCCTGGCATCCTCAGCCTGTATTGTCTGTAGGTATGGGGTCTGTACCGGTTCCTTGCCCGGATTTTGGCTGAGGGTCTGGTCTCCGATTCCATTTTCCAAAAATTCAGCAACATTGGGGAGGTGGACAAGTCCCCTGACAAGGAGTCAAAGAAGCCTGACCATGTGGCAAAGAAAGTCTATGCCATGTCCTTCCTTGGTCTTCATTAGGTGAACTATGCCTTAACAATGGCCCACTTTGGTCACTCCCTGCTGGAAGTGCTTGATAACATCCTCTCTTACCCGTCGGCTGACAAGTAACTCCCAGTAAAGGTCATCTGAGACCAAGGTCAAGCGCTAGTCAAACACCAGCTCCAGACAGCCTTGGACATTGGCAACTCCTGTGCCATGGCAGCGTCTATTGTGATGCATCGCAGGGCTGGTTGAGGATCTCCATCTTCACAGCAGACACTCAGCACAAGCTGGTTGATGCCCACTTCTTGAAACAAATCTCTTTGGCCAGAGGTGTGGATAGGCATCTTGCAAGAACAGAGAAGTCTAATGCCACCCTGGATTCTGTGACTTCATCTCAGAAGGACCAGAAAGGCCAAAAACAAAAGAATGCCTTTCAATTTTGTCCCTTTCAGCCCCAGCAGTCTCAGCAGCAACAGTCCCAGCTAGGACAATTCCAAGCCTGGCACCCCAAGGCCAAGTTCACAAGCTAGGGGTCCAAAACTTGTGAGGGTAGGGGAAGTGGTGCCTCTCCAGCCTCAGTGGCTTGTGCCTGCTCCTAAACTGGCTAGTGATGGGTTGGGGGGTGTCCACCTCCCACCTGTCAAATCCCTGACTCAGCTCTCAATGGTGGGTCGGCTTTCAGGACACCAGGAAATGGTTTAGTTTACTGGGGCTGGGGATCGGAGGGTATTGGGGGTACCATTGGACACCAGAGAATGTGTAGTTTACCGAGGTTGGGGATCAAAGGGTGGGTGGGGGTACCACTGGATACAAGGGGATGGTGTGATTTTACCAGGGCCAGGGATTGGAGGGTGGACCACTGGACACTAGGGAATGGTTTAGTTTCACTGGGATAGCAACTGGGAGGGGACCATAGAATGCCAGGGAATGATTCTTTTTAATGGGGACAGGAAGGGGGTACCACTGGACACCAGGGCAAGTGTGTTCATTCTTTTTAATGGGCTAGAGATTGGAGAATGGGGGATACCACTAGACACCAGGGCATGTGTGCTTTTTAATGGGGACAGGGATCGGAGGGTAGGGGGTGCAATTAAACACCAGGGAATATTGATATGTATAGAGATGGGGATTGGAGAGTGTAGGGTGTCACTAGACACCAAGGAGCATGTGCTCCCCCAACTGCCAACTCAGTTGTTGACTGCAGTGGATCCACCAGCCACTAGGGTTGCCTGGAGTAAGTCAGTTTTTTTTCTGTGGTAACTGCGCTGTGCAAAGTGGCCTACGTGATTCCTTTTGTGCAGTGCTAAAGTGCTGAATGTTGTGCTGCACCCATATTCATGTCCCGGCCCCTCCCTTTGTGCACTGATCCTTGCGCATGCACTATCCTGTTAAGTGCATGCTCCTACCCCCATTTGAATATTGTGTATGAGCACAAACCCCTGGCAAAAGGCAGGCAACCATTTTGCCCACCAGGCAAACTTCTGAATATCAGGCCCCTCTGAATTAACAACCATATAGTAATTAGTAAGATGGATTAAAAACTGTCTTGTGCACCAAACACAAAAAGGATAAAGGGCAATGTTTCAAAGGAGGGTAATGTCACAAGTGGGGTGCCTCAAGGATCAGTACTGGGACCAGTGTTTAAATTTAGTCTGTTCATTGGAGACCTTGGGGATAGCATGTTTATAACATGCAGTAAGTTTGCTGACAATACCAAAATTGGAGGAACAGCAAACACACATGAGGATGTAATGAAAATTCAAGTAGACCTTAACATCATCATAAAATGGGTGAATAAATGGAGAATGAAAGTCAGTAGCACTAAATGTGTGGTTATGCATTTAGGAAAAAACAACATGAAGAAACAGTAATACACGAACAGAGACACATTAAAAACAACAACAAGTGAAAAGGACTTGGGAGTCTATGTAGGAAAGACCTTAAACCCAAAAATCAAGTTATGGCTGTTTATGCAAAAGCAAATCATCTACTGAATACTCCAAATGGCATTTTAATCATAGATCTGAACACATATTGTTGCCTCTCTACAGATCATACGTCAGGTCCTTATTAGATTACGACTTTCAGTTTTGGTGCGGACTCAGTATTAGGAAAAGCATACAAACTGAACATGTTCAGCATAAGGCAACTCGAATGATATGGGTGTTTGAAGACATTCCTTATGAACAAAGACTTACCAGACCAGGTCTATATACTTTGGAACCGCAAAGAACATGTAGTGGTTTGTTATTACTATTTAATATGTATAATTCATAGATGGATACGAGTTCAGAAGGCAAGGCCCATGAGGAACTCGCCACTGTTTATATTATTTAATTAATTAATTTATTGAATTTTGTTGACCTGGTAAGCCCAGTGGGCTTAGAAGTCCCTTTTTCAGGGGCAATCGGGGGGATACAGATGGTAAGCAACTGAAATTGAACCAGATTAAGCTGTTGGTGGTATTTTTAGTGAATGGGAGAAATGTGGCCAGGACACTGGGGAAATTCCCCTTCTCTGACAGTAGGAGGACTCTCTGACATCCTGGTCCTTGACCAAGATGGCTGCTGTGGAGGAGCCAGAGGAGCTGATGGACGCAGCAGAGGCTGGGGATCTGGTCTCACCTCCTGCCTCTTGTGGTACTGAGACCGCTTTACCTGAGGACCTGCCTGTGAAGGATTTACTTTCAGCGCCTGACACCCTTGTGGATCGCTCTGTCTTTGATGACTCTAAGCTGAAGGCCCTCCCGGTAAGCAACCCTGTAGAACTACCTGCTTTCTGTCCTGATTCGCTTGATGTTGCCAGTCTAGAATGCCTATTGTGCCCTGACGAACAGCGCTTTGCTCAGCATACTCTGCAATTGCAAACTGCTTTGAAACTGGCTCACTCGCACTCTATGGTGCACATTTCTTCTCCTGAAACTCACACTCCTGAAAATGTGCCTGTTCCTGAGTCCCAACCTGTGTTTTCTTACATACCACGCCCTGCCTTTCCTTCTTCTGACTCTGGAACCCTGCCTTCTACTCCTGCGGAGTGCAGTGCGATTTCTCAATGGATTGATGCTGTGAAAGGAGCGCCGGGAATGGCATTTCTAGGGACATGGATATGTTGTTCATCCACACTTATTGGCAGGTTCCTTGCCGCTTTAAATCTTTCCGGAAGGTCTTCAAGCTGGCTCCTCCCACCCACCCGGGTGGTAAAACTCTCGGCTCCGCCCCATGGCTTAGATCTTGCCTACGCTTGGAAACTCAGGTTCCTCCTTAGCGTTGTAGCTTAAGACTGGTTCCTAATTCTTGAAAGTTCGAAATTGAAAAGTTTTGCAAAAGACTTTGGTCTTCTTCTCCTCGCGAGCTGCGATGGACAATCGACTCCAGATTTGGAGGTGCCCTTGCGGGCAGAAGATGTCTAGAGCGGATCTGCACTCCGCGTCGTCTACTGCCTGGGCCTTGAGCACCGACCCATGAGCCCTGCGACTTGTGCTCTTCCTTTTCGGCCTCTCGTCCTGAAGGCCGTGCTGCCCGATTACAACTGGGCGCCCCGAGAAAAGAATTCCACCAGTGAAATCTAAAGAGGCCCGATTGGCGGTGTCCGCGGCGGCAGGCTCGGCGGATCAGCTTGAGCAGATGATCGCCCTCGAAGAGGAGGCGGCGCGGGCCGCTTCTACCTCGGCTGCGGCATTTGTCCCGCTCTCTCTCGGTGCCTCTTACTCGGCTTCTTTTAAGGAGCTTTGTCTGACCCTCTCGACCAAAGGTGAGGGTCCAACTTCTTCGGGACCTTCTTCCAGGTCCAAAAAGAGCAAAAGTAAGTCTCTCCGTCGACGCTCTTGGGAGCGGGAAAGATCCCCCTCCCCTTGTCGACAGTCGACTTCGGTCGACCCCTCGGCTTCGGCCACTGGCTTCACGGTGTCCCGTCAGGCCAGTTGGCCGAGACTCCCGATGGCCTTGATCGAGATTTTCTCGACCCGTTGGACGGAGTTGTCGGCTGGAGAAGCTGAGAATCCCCTCTCCCCGGTTCCCCTGGTGGGAGTTGAGGATCCCGTCGGCTCGTCTGTGCCTCCGGTTCCGGAGCCTTTGGTGGGATCGTCCGAGCCGAGGGGAGTGCCGATTTCTGACACTTCTCCTCGCCTTCCTCGGCCTAGTCGAGACTCTCGGTCTCGGACATCCTCGCGGTCCAACCGATCCCGCCGTCATAGGCAGTCTCGGTCTCGGCACCGCGGCAAGCGGCGCCGCCGCTCTTCCTCGGACGAGGGGAGGCTTCAGCACAAGTTGCGTCGGAGGTACGAGGAACTTATGTGGCAACAGCTCCTTTTGACCGGGAATAAGCCCGACCCAGTCGTCTTCCCGACCATTAAGTGGCTGTCACCAGAGCCCGAAACAACCCCTCGTTGTAGTCGAGGGCCTGTTCTCAGGCGGTTGTTCGACCAATTCCACCTTCCCACCCGATTCTGGTGAACCTCCGCCCCACAGCCATTAGTTGGGGCTCCGCCAAAAATTCTCGGTCGGCTTTGGGTTTGCCCATAGGCTGTCGGTCACCCTCACTCCCGATAAACCTCGGCAGGTGGAGGGTGGCTCAGGGCCGAGGCAGCTCTTTGAGGACTCTTCTGAGTCCGATGATGTTTCCTCCCTCTTCTCCAAGCGCATAGACTTGGAGTCCTCGGGAGGACAGTCAATGGACGATAGCCCTTCGTCCTTCTTAGGGTTGCTTCGACTCATCTCGGAGTCCACCGGGATGAAGCTCGAACCCGTTTCTAAACGGGCCAGGTATCCCCTCACGGAGATTCTGGACCAAGGGGATTCTCCTACGGAGGCCTTTCCGGTGGCCGAAGCCATAGTGGGTCCGGCCTTGGAACTTTGGCAGCGTCCTGCTTCCTGCCCTGCGCCTTCGGCCAGGATGGCCAGGAAGTATGCGGTCCCTACCGGTTCCCTGTCCAGTTTTTCGGAACACCCCTCGGCCGAGGGGTTGGTTACTGACAGCGTTTTCCGGCGTGCCGGGAACACCAGGGATGTGGACAAACCTCCCGACAAGGAATCCAAGAAATTGGATTATGCCGGGCGAAAAGTCTATGCTGCGTCCTCTCTCGGCCTTCATCAGGCCAGTTCTGCCGTCCTCATGGCACATTTTTCTCACGCCCTGTTGGGCTCCCTGGATGAGGTTGTCCCTCATCTTCCCGCAGATCTGCAGACTACCGTCAGGCAGGTGCGGGACCAGGGCAGGGCAGTGGCTAAACAGCAGCTCCAGACTGCGTTAGACGTCGAGGACTCATGTGCCAGGTCTGTGGCGGCGCAGTGGCCATGCCATCGTCGGGCTTGGCTGAGGATATCCACCTTTGCCGGATACCCAGCACAAGTTGGCGGATGTTCCCTTTTTGGGGACTGACCTCTTCGGCCCTGGGGTGGAAGGTCACCTGCAGAGGATCGAGAAGTCCAATGCTACCTTGGACTCAGTCTCTTCCGCTCAGAAGGACAAAGGCCGCAAGCCACAGCCTAAGCCCTTTCGTCCTTCTGCGCCCGCGTCGCGCACCGGCCCAGCAACGTCAGGACCAGCAGGCTCGACCTTGGTATCCCAAGCCCAAGCCGTCGGCTTCCTCCAACAGGAAGCAGGGAAGTAAAGGCCCAGGAGGTTCCTCGGCCGGTCCCTCCTCCAAGCCTGCCCAGTGACGGGCTGAGGGGTGTCGCCCCCATCCCTGTCACCTCACCCCTGGTTCCCCCGTGGGGGGACGGCTCAGACACTTCCTTTCCGCCTGGTCCACTGTTACCACGGACAGGTGGGTACTGGAGGTGGTGGGAAAAGGCCTACCTCTGGAATTCGAGCAGGCCCCGCCCTTCAGAGCCGTCGCACCTCGGGGGGCCTCGGGGTTCGCAGCCTCACTGGCGGCTCGCCGAGCCGACATCGCTCTCCTCCTCCAAAAGGAGGTGATCACGGAGGTGGAGGACCCCCCTTCAGACCCGGGGTTCGTGTCCAGGTATTTCCTGGTTCCGAAACAGGCAGGAGCTAGCGCCCCATTCTCGACCTACCACATCCTGAACAAGTTCCTAAGGTTCGAACCTTCAGAATGGTCACTCTGGGCGCAGATAATACCATCTCTGGAACACAGGTGTGGTTCTGCTCTCTGGACCTACAGGCGCGTTCTTTCACGTCCCTATCCGTCCGTCACCCGGAGATTTCTCGCTTTCGGCGGAGGGATCCCTCTTGAGTTCCGAGCCATGCCCTTCGGCTTATCTCCAGCTCCCAGGGTCTTCACCAAATGCATGGCAGTGGTGACAGCATTCCTGCGGCGCCGAGGGGTCCGGGTGTACCCTTAGCCGGACGATTGGCTGATAGCGGCCGCCTCCAGACCAGGAGGTGGGCGGTCCAGAATCTGGCCCTCCAGGTTTGCTCTCGAGTTGGCCTTCTCATCAAGCAGGCCAAGTCGGAACTCGAGCAAAGCAGGTGATCCTGTTCATCGGGCAGAGCTCGACTCTCTTGAGCCAAACCACGACTCCGGCGGACAGGGCGAGGTTCTTACCTCCTTTGCCCAATCATTTCTGGTTGGGCAATCGTCCCTGCCGGGACTTTCCTCGCCTTCTGGGTCTCATGGCGGCCTGTACCAGCGTGGTCCGTTGGGCCCGCTGGCACATCGCGCCCCTTCAGTGGGGACTGGCCAGCCAGTGGTCACAGCTGCGATCCTTTGGACCAGCTAGTGATAGTGACCCAGGAGATGTGGGCAGCTCTCCAGTGGTGGACTGTTCCATTCCATTTCAGGAGGGCATCCGTTTGTCCGCCCCGAGCCGACGGTCTCTCTATCGACGATGCCTCTCTGATGGGTTGGGGTGCCCATCTGGGGGAACACAGAGTGCACGGCCTCTGGTCCCCGCGGGAGTCCCGATGCCACATCAACCTGCTGGAGCTCCGAGCGGTCCGCCTAGCTCTCACCGCCTTTGCTCCATTTCTCCGGGGTCAAGTGGTCCGAGTCCAGACGGACAATACCACGACCATGTACTACCTGAACCGCCAGGGCGGGCGCTCCCATGCTTCTATGCAGGGAAGCTCTCCGCATTTGGTCACTGTCTGCGCAGCCTGGGCGGATCTCCTAGCATTCATGTGGCAGGAGCCTCCAACACCCTGCCCGATGCCCTGAGGCGGATGGGGCTGCATCTCACGAATGGTCTCTCCTGCGGAGGTAGTAGAAGATCTGTTCTCCCACTGGGGCACACCTCAGGTGGACCTGTTTGCCTCCAGGGAGAACGCGAAGCTGAGGCTGTTTCATGCCCACCCCCCTCAGCAGGGCTCGCTGCAGGGGGATGCCTTCTTGAGGCTGTGGACCCCGGGCCTCTTCTACGCCTTTCCCCCATTTCCCTTGATTCACAAGGTGCTTCTCAAAGCAAGGAGGGACAAGGTGCAGGTGATCCTGATAGCCCCAGACTGGCCCCGCCAGTTCTGGTACCCAGATCTCCTCAGCCTCAGCTCCAGGCTCCCGAGGCAGCTTCCAGCTCGCCCGGACCTCTTTCAGTCAATCAGGGAAGGTGTTCCATCCGGACCTTCAATCCCTGCACCTGGCCTGGTTCCTGAGGGCAGGAAGCAGTCGGTGGCACAGGAAAGGTGGTGGGGCTTTTTCCAAAGGCCTTGATCACATTTCCCTCAGTGCGAGAACCTCCACCTCCGTGAGATTTACTGCTGGTACTGGCAAAGCTCATGGGCAAGCCATTCGAACCAATGCACAGATGTGAACTCTCTCACCTGTCGTGGAAGACCGCCTTCTTGGTGGCTATCACGTCAGCCAGAAGGATGGGAGAACTCCAGGTAGCTCTGCATTGAGTCTCCTTACCTGGTCTTCACAGGGACAGGTTGTCCTCGCCCCACCCGAAATTCCTTCCGAAGGAGGTGGCTCGGAGTTTCACCTTAACCAGGTGCTGACTCTGCCGGTGTTCTACCTCATCACACTCGGAGGCTGAATATAGGCTCCATACTCTGACCCTAGAAGGCGCCGCTATTATAAGGAGTGCACAGCTGAAATTGGGAGAGGTTCGCCAGCTGTTTGTAACTCACGCTGAAGCCGCACCTGGCAGACCTGCAGCCAAGCGGACAATAGGCAGGTGGGTCACCTCCTGCATAGATCGCTGCTATAAGTTGGCGGGCATGGAGCCTCCAGAGGAATAAGAGCTCATTCTGCCGTCATACTGCTGCATCAGTGTAGCTGCTTCCAGGGACGTCCCTATCCAGAAATCTGCGGGCTGCTACCTGGAAGTCAGCACACCTTTATTACCCATTACCACATCGACCTTGAGTCACGCCGGGATGCTGGTTTTGGGGCCTCAGTTCTCCAGTCCTTATTTCCCAAGTAAGTATTGGGTGTTGCCTTGCCTCCTTCCTCCGGAGAACTGCTAGGAGTCTGCCAATAAGTGTGGATGAACAACATATCCATGTCCCTAGAAATACAGGTTACTCACCTGTAACAGGAGTTCTAGGAATGGTATATGTTGTTCATCCACTATACCTCGACCTCCCGGCTTGCGCGCAACCCTGAGCTTCCAGCGGGCAGATCTGGCGTCATGGGCGGGCCGGGGTTTTACCACCCGGGTGGGTGGGAGGAGCCAGCTTGAAGACCTTCCGGCAAGATTTAAAGCGGCAAGGAACCTGCCAATAAGTGTGGATGAACAACATATACCATTCCTAGAACTCCTGTTACAGGTGAGTAACCTGTATTTGCGGACCGTGAGTCCGGCCTAAGATGCCCTTCCTCTGATGAGGCATGACCCTGGACTGTACAGACTGCACTTGAACAGGCAGGTTGGATTACTGACTCTCGGGGCAACTTGGTATCAGGACCTACCCCTATTGTTACCTCGCTGGATCGCTAGCGTGGTGAGGTTCCTATGGACTTCCCCCCTACTTCTCCAGCAGTCCCACCACTACATGATGGATCTTTGCCTGCTGCTTCTACTTCTCCCCTTCATTTGCCGACTGCTTTACTTATGACCGAGACTCCTGTCTTACGATTTGACAGGCCAAGTACTGTTGTGGATCAGTCTTCGGGTCCCATTATACCTTCTCTACTAGCTACAGTACATCGGAAGGGCGCCCAGCAGCACCTTTACATTTATTACATACTTCTGCAAGAAAACCATATGCATCTTTGTTCCACCAGCCTATTTACCCTGCAAAATGGCATAATGCCGTCAGACTGCTTTATAAAGGTGGTATGGACTCCATTCCAGGTAGTGTTTATTGCTAAGATTTTGCTTAAGGAATCAGTGAAATTTTTTCGCAAATGAGGTTTCAAACAACATGAAGTCTTGCTATATTATAGACATTAGCAGTTTGTTCCAGCTCTAGAACTGCCCCGGAGTGAAATGGTTAAAACCATTCCAAAATAGAATTTTGGCACGAGAGCAGCTCTATCTGTGTCCTTTCAAACTTGAACTGTCAGATTCTTTACTCCGCCTCAGTGAACAATCATCGGAGATTTCTTCTTCTGCTCGGTTCATTTCTCGGTTTAAAAGTGTTTTCTCGGTTGGATTTAACCGAGAATAGTTTCTATTTAACCACATAAAACTATTCGGTTCAAGCTCTATCTGTGGTAACCGTAAGTAAATGAAGGTTTGTCTGTATGGAACTTGTAAGTTATCGGTTCGGTTTTGAACCGATCAGTGAGTTTAAAACTCATTTAAAACTAAAAGTTACTATTTTAGAGTGCGGTTCCTGGTTCTTATCGGTTCTAAAAAACGGATTTATTACGTTTTTCCAATACCAATGACAGGTTAGGAACCGATAAGGGTGTCTTACCCTGGCACTGCCGTTAAAGGGCAAATTTTGGTTAGGCTGGCATTATGTCTGAGAAACCCAAAGAAAACCGGGCCCACTGGGTTTCAACACTGTGATGTTTGTGGGGAAGTCTTTGCCAGGCTGACCCACACCCTATGTGTTTATTGTCTGAGTTTGACCACCTCCAGTCAGACTGCCAGGTATGTAAAATTTCCTGCAGCCACCCTGGAAAAGATTGGGCAGGCTCAGGGGCGAGGAAGCCAAAAGTCCGCTGACCGGATGGCCAGCCCAGTTCGGTGCCAACCGAACAGAGAGTGCCCTCTGACCAGGGCCAGACTTCCTCGGGCAAAGAAAAGCTGGTTCTGAGGACCAATTCCAGTAAAGAAAACAAAATCAGCAGGTCTGAGTCCAAAATTCCTTCTCCAACTGCTGCAGAGATAGCAAACGCCATACAAATTGTCCAGTCACTGTCTCAGGGTCCGTCCGAACCACCACTATCTGGTAAAAGGTCGGTTCGTCCGGTCCCAGTGGTTCAGGATTATGATATTGAGAATTTGTAGACCAGAGGAGGAGGAGGAGGATTATGAACAATGCGAATGTGGCTGGGAAGGTCTGGAATTGTGCCCATTGAACGGACATCTCCCCAGACAGACCTTTAGAATCTCCCTATGCTGTCTGAGTCCCCATCTCATTTTATGTTTTATAAAAAGTTGCTGAAACCCTCCAGCTTCCTTTAGAAGAGGCTGTGGATGAGCAAGAGGAGCCAGATTTTGTAGAAATGATGGATATTCCAGAGTCTAGGAGATTGTCTATTCCTTTACTTAAGTCTTTAGAAACAAACAATTAAAATTTTAAAAGCTCCTAATTCTGTGCCTCCTGTAGATAAAAAGATGGACAGAAGGTATACATTGTCAGGCCCTGATACAGAATTCCTTTCTCAGCAATGCAGTCATGTTGGGGTAGTTCAGGCTGCTGCCTGTGATAACTAATATTCCCTTGGCTTCACATCCTCTGACAAAAGTTCAGGAGATTGATGCCATGGCAAAAAACAGTATATAAGCCTCTCTGGGACTCAGGCAAGCAAATTATATGGCTTATGTAGCTAGGTATCAGAAATCTAGATGGGATACTGTTATGCAATTGGCCAAGCAGGCCCATGGCCAAGCTGGCTAGTGAACTAGAACAGGTGGCTGCTGATGGCATTGAAGCCTCTAAGGTTCAGTTTCATGCTGCTGTGGATGTTAATGATGTTTCCTCTGGGGTCATGGCCACATCTGTAGCTTTTAGTACGGTGGCCTGGCTCAGGTGTACTAGTTTGTCACAGGATACCCAGACTAAGGCTATGGATTTTCCTGTGGTGGGAAATTCTCTGGAGAGCAGACAGAGAATTACATGAAGAGATGGATGAATATAGGACTACTTACAAAAGTACCCAGGCTAAGGAGGCGGCAAGCCACTCTCAAAGGCATGCCCCCAGGGGTGAGGGGTGGGCTTTTCACGACCCTTCTACCAGACTCAGGCCTCCCCTGCCTTTGCTCAGAGGGGCTTCTTCAGAGAGAGAGGCAGGCGAGGGGTGGGCAGACCTGCTCCCACCCCCAGCCTAAAGCTCCTGCCAAACAGAGCACTGATGGGGTGCCCAGGGCAATTCTCCTGTACCAGTGGGGGCAGGCTGGCCTACTTCAGTCAGGGTGGGCTTCTTTAACCTCAGACAAGTGGGTTCTGGAAGTAATAAGCCAGGGTCTGGTTCTCAGCTTCAAAAAAGTTTCCCAAGTTGAGAAGCAGACTTTTCTACCTGCAAGTGCTTCAGAGACCCTCGCTCTGGAAACAGAGGTCTCATCCTGTTAGCTCTCAGAGCAGTAGAAAGGGTTCCTCCCTGCATCAGGGCAGGGGTCTGTATTCAGATACTTCCTTACCCCAAAAAGACAGGAGAATGGCGCCCATTTTAGATCTCAGATATCTGAACAAGCATCTTTTGAAACCAAAGTTCAAAATGGTAACTCTGGCAATGATTTTACCTTCCCTAAGGCCAGGGGACTGGCTAGCCTCCCTGGACCTCAAGGATGCCTATTTCCATGTCCTAATCAGAAGATCCCATCAAAGTACCTCAGATTCGAACTGCCCTCAGGTCATTACCAGTTCAGAGCAATGCCTTGGCCTTACCTCTGCTCCAAGGGTATTCACAAAGTGTCTAGCAGTGGCAGTGGCCCACTTAAGGAGGCAGAGGATTGCTGTTTTTCCTATCTAGACGACTGGCTCATTGTAGGTCAGTCCTCAGAACAGGTAAAATCTCACCTGCAGGTCACCCAGCAACTTCTCACCTCCTGGGTTTTCTGCTAAACCTACCAAAGTCGGTTCTGGAACCAGTCCCAGGTACTCACCTTTATAGGGCAGAATTGGACACAAAGCTAGCCAGAGCCTTTTTCTTCCCCAGAAAGGGTAAGGAATTTAGTGGCTCTGGCCTCTTCCTTCACTCTGCAGGTCTCTCGACCAGCAAGACACTTTCTGCAGCTCCTGGGGCACATGGCTGCATCCACAGCTGTTGTGCAGGAGCCAGATTTCGGATGAGAGACATTCAGTTTCACTTGAGAACCTTTTGGTCTCAGAGAGAACCCCCTTTCCAAGTTGGTCCCAGTGACTCGAACCTTGATCCTAGCTCTCCAGTGGTGGCAGGATCAGAGCAATTGAAGCGGGGTCCCCTTCATTTCCCCTTCTCATGACTTGACTCTCACTACAGATGCTTCCCTTCTGGGTTGGGAGCCCACATGGGCGACCTTTCCACTCAGGAGTTTGGTCCCCAGGAATCTCTGCTCCACATCAATTTGCTGGAACTCAGAGCTGTCTTTTAAGCTCTTCAAGCTTTCTGCATCTGTCACGACAAGGTGATACAAGTCAGAACAGACAACACCACAACAATGTGGTACATCAACAAACAGGGGCACTCGGTCTTGACCTTGTGCACCGAGGCAATGAAGTTGTGGTCTCTGGCCTATTCCTGAACACTTCCCTCATAGCAGTTCATCTTCAGGGAAGGACAATGTCCTAGTGGATGCCCTCAGCAGGATTTTCCAGGGCCATCACGAATGGTCCCTGGATCCTCAAGTGCTGGAGATAGTTTTTGCCAGGTGGGGCATCCCTCAGATAGATCTTTTTGCAGCCCCAGACAATCACAAACTTCCTCTGTTCTGTTGCAGGCCTCCAGTGCTGGGCTCAGTTCCCCTGGATGCCCTTCTTCTGGATTGGGAGGGGAAGTTCCTCTATGCTTTCCCCCCTTTCCTCTCCTATTCAAAGTACTAGTCAAAATCAGATCTCAGCCTTGCAGGGTGATTCTAATTGCCCAGTTGGGCCAGGCAGCCCTGGTACCCACTCCTTCTGTCTCTGACAGTCCATCTTCCCTGTGCCTCCCCAGGAATCACAATCTGTTGACTTGTGCCCAGGGAAGGGTTTGGTATCAGACCTCAAATCCCTCAACCTCAAGGCCTGGCTCTTGAGGAGTTAAGTTGCTGATTTACACCTCTCAGGGTGTTCTTGAGATCCTAAAGGCTTCCAGAAGCCTTCCACTAGAGCTACTTATAGTTCTAAATGGAAAGGTTTTCCATTTGGTGTGCTGGGAAAATATTTCCCAGAATCTGCTGAATTGCCCTTTTGTTAGATTACATGGTACATCTTAATTCCGTGGGTCTCAGACCAGCTACCCTGAGAGTTCATTTGGCAGCTGTGTCTGCTTTTGTGTCAACAGGAAAGTCATCCCCTCTTTCCTCTCATCCTGTGTTTTCCAAGTTTTTTAAGGGTTACTCCATACTAATCTTCCTTTTGGGAACGGCCCCTGCTTGGGACCTTAATGTTTGCATTGCCCAGTTAATGCAACCTCTTTGAACCTCTGTCTTCTGCAGAGCTTAAGTACCTAACTTGGAAAACTGTTTTCAGAGGCTATCACTTCTGCCAGCGCATAAGTGAATGCAAGCCTTGTCAGTGGAGACTGACTTTATTTCTTTCCACAGGGATAAGGTAGTCCTTAGGACTAATAGGAAGTTTTTGCCTAAGGTGGTTTCAGATTTCCATCTTAATCAATCTATCTCCCTTCCAGTATTTTTCACTGATCACTCCTCTTGGGTGAGAGGAGGTTGCACAACCTGGATGTTAAGAGAGCTCTTAGTTATTATATAGGCGTACCAAAGGTCACAGGTTCGAATCCTCCAACTTTTCCTTACCTATGGTGAAGTTGGGAAAGGCAAACCTGCCACTAAAGAGATCAATAGCCAGGTGGATTGTCTCTTGTATCCAATTTTGTTATCAGAAAGTGGGCAGAGCCCCCGGTTTGAGGGCTCATTCTACCAGGGGTACAGCTCGTCTCTAGCTGCTGCCAGAGATATCCCTTTATTAGAGATTTGCCAGGCTGCTACTTGGAAAACGGTACACACTTTTACCAAGCATTACTCCCTGGATGTCCAGGCCAGGAGAGATGCTCGGTTTGGCACAGCTGTTCTTCAGAGCCTATTCCCTAAGTAGGTTCTGCCCCTCCTCCATGGAGGTACTGCTGTGTATTCTGCTAATGTCTATAATATAGCAAGACTTCATGTTGCTTGAAGAAAAAATTACTCACCTTAGTAATGTTGTTACTTCTAATGGAGTCTTGCTATATTATAGACCTCCCAGCCTGCCCCTCTCAGAACCTCTACTTGGTGGGGTGCGGGCAACTTAGTGTGGGCACTACTTATGTCCTGTTGGCATTTGTCCCTTTGGGACTTGGGGTGTGTGTGTGTGCATGCGTGTGTGTTTATTATACTTATGTTCCATTTTCATATTATTAGAATGGTGTTAGTATTTCTGGTCCCTGACTTGAGTCTTGGGTGTTGGGACCATCAATGGTTGTTATTATTTAGGTAGCCATTTGGCTAGTGTAGGTTACAGCTTCCACACAGACCTTAGTGAGTTTGGCTCGTAAAGATCTGACAGTTCAAGTTTGAAAGGACACAGATAGAGCTGCTCTCGTGCCAAAATTCTATTTTGGAATGGTTTTAACCATTTCACTCCGGGGCAGTTCTAGAGCTGGAACAAACTGCTAATGTCTATAATATAGCAAGACTCCATTAGAAGAAACAACATTACTAAGGTGAGTAATTTTTTCTTATGCGCTAATCTATGTCTCTGGTGAGACTACATATGGTATCAGTTTTAAGCTTAATTCTAGTTTACAGAGATTCTGGACACAATATTATGTCTTAAAACAGACTCCTTTATGGGCCCTTTTCAAAGCTATACCCCTTACCAGGCCTGCCTACAAGACTATTACTGTTTTGTTTAGAAATGAAGGGGGTCAGTGTCACTGACCTTACTTATTGGTTGAAACAACGTTGCACTGCTAGGATCACCGGAGGCAATATTTGGACTGGGGGGGTGGAAAATTAAGGTTATGCTGAACTCTTCTGACACTGGCCTGCAGCATCTTCCTAACAGCTTTTTTGGGGCAGGGACCAGGGTGTTCTCTTCTACGCAGGACAACCCAAGGCCTGCTACCTGTGTGGTATTTGTGATCAGGTGAAGTACACCTTATGTCAGGAGTTGGACCATAGTAGTGAAAACTGTTTGAATTATCCTAAATGCAATTTATGCGACTCTATGGGGCACACTTATCAAAGTTGTCAGTGGGCAGCCCACAACCAATCTGACTCCTCTGATGATGTTGAGCAACGGCTTTTGATTGCTGTTGCGCAACGCGAGTCCTTACCTCATTCTGCCAAGCCCCAGGAGACAGCTGGAGTCCCCCCCCCCCTTTCCCACTGAGGACCGCACCTGTTCCTCCTCTTCCTGCTCAGCCTGGGTTAAGTATCGCTCCTTCTATGGCTAGTTCTGAACAACCTGCACAGGACTCCATAGATATGCCCCCCCCAAGTTCAGAAAAGATCTACTAAACGGACTCAGGCTGTTGAGCAGCCAGCTCCTAAGATATCCAAAACCTCTGATTTGCCTCTACATAGCTGTTATGAGGCTATTCAGACTATTTTGGAACTCTCAGATGCAGACTCCGAGGGTTCTTCTCTGTGGTCCTCCCAGGTGGACCTGCATTCGGAACCGGAGAAATCCATGCAGAAGCCTAAAGAGCAACAATGGAGGTCCCGGAGAACCAGAAAGAGGCCTCCTTGAGGTCCAAGTCCCTCCTTTTCGTTGAGCATACTCTTCCTTTTTCCTTATGTCACCTTGCCCCTTTGACTATTGGTTTCCTTAATGTTAATAGTATTAAAGGTGGAAAAAAAAAAGCAGGTAGCCTTGTCCTTTTTTTGCATAGTTCCCTTCATATTATCTTGCTACAAGACACCAGGCTTCATACCATTTCAGAGCTCAGTGTTGCCATCAGGTTGTGGCATGTTGGCCCGTCATATTGGTCACTTGGTACAGACACATGCTCTGGTTTGGGGATTCTGTCTCATTCCTGTATATCAGTTCAGGTGATAAAATTAGTGGACCTGATTCCTGGTAGGGCCTTGATTCTGGATATGAACATTTTTGATTCATATTACAGGTTTATTAATGTCTATGCCCCGCAGACGAAAGCAGAGAGGATTACTCTGTTTAAATCGATACAATCTTATCTGGTTTCCTCTCAGACGGTAATTCTTGGTGGGGATTTTAATTGTGGCCTGGATAAAAGAGATAGAGGGCAGGGTACTGCTACTACTAAAGTTTTTTGCAATATGTCTGTTTTGAAGTCTATTATTTCTACTTCACAGTTGAAAGATGCCTACATGTATATCCATCAGACTCCACATCCTACTTTCCAGTAAGGGAATTTGGCTACCAGGATAAATTTTTTCTTTCTTTCAAGGACCCTCGCTATCTCTTCTATCCAGGTTACTGAAATTGAATTTTCTGACCATAAATTGTTGGAATTATGTTTGGGCCCCCCCTTCTAGGTTCCCTCACGGTCCAGGTACTTGGAAGTTTAATTCCTCCCTTTTATCTGCCCCTGATTTACCTCAGTCTATTCAGTATTTTGTTACCTGTAAGAAATCAGTGCTTGAAATGTTTGATTCCCCTGCCCTCTGGTGGGCTGATGTTAAAATGATCTGAGACACTTACTACAGCGTGGAAGTAGGTCACGTAAAGATGCTGCTTATTTTACCTATTTACAGCAAAGAAAACAACTGCAAAAATTGCACTCTTTGGCTAGGCTCACTACACACGATTTTTCTTCACAGATTCAGTCTCTCAGACATGACATGGAAGCTTTCCATTTACTTCAACAAAACAGTCTGCACCACCAACAAAAGTATGGGGTCCAGGGCAAGGCAGCGGTTGTGTGCCCCTTCTTACACTGCCATGACAGGCTCAAATGTAAACAGATTGATTCCCTTAAGGATTCTTCGGGATTTCTCTTTGATGATAGGAATAATATTTTCAAGATTGTCACACAGCATTCTCTAGCTCTGTTCTCTTCACAGTCAGCTTCTCTAGACCACCTTCCTGAGTTTCTACCTGCTGCACAGCTTCCTGTCTGTCTGGCATTTTTACTGCATGATTTAACAAAAGCTATAACTGCAGCTGAAGTTACATTGGCTATTCAAGCTTTAAAATCTATTGTAACACGGCACTGCAGAGACCAGGGAAAGTGAGGAACGGCATTGGCTGAAATGGCTCAGGTGACACCAACCGAGCGGTGATTAACCCACAGGTAACGCCCGCTCAGTTAATACCACCTGTGGCCACCGCGGCAGCAGAGTGTTCCAGCCTGCTCGGTCACCACCTATTCACGCCACACGCAGTGCCGGTGAGGCAGCCAACGGTGGTCGGCATCGGGATCGCGCATGAGCAGAAACGCAAAGCAAACAGTAACTGTGAGCTGTCAGCTGGGTGAGTACATGGCAGTGTCTGTACTGCCAGATGGTGGTCGTTACCCAATGTATCCACTGGAAGACAAGTGGAAAGCCAGAAGCCGAAAATACTCATCCAGGAGTCAGAAGGAAGACAGCATGCGCCACAAAAGAAACACAGCAGGTGAAGCAATCCCCTTCAAACAACATGAAGTCTTGCTATATTATGACATATGCAGTAAGTTCCAACCTTTGAACTGCTCCGGAGGTGAAAGAGTTAACTTTCCATGCCAGGCATGGAACTTTGAGTGCGAGCTCGGTTGAAAACTCTGGCTGTTGTTAATCAAACTCAAACTGTCAGATTCTTTACTCCGCCTCACTGAACAGTCGCTCCGGAGATTTCTCCTTCTGCTCGGTTCGTTTTGTTTCAGTTAAAGTATTATTTTTATCGTTTTTTTGACCGAAATTAAACCGCAACGGGTCGGTTCAAGCTCTGTCTGTGGTATTGTAACTAATAGATAGGCTTACATTTATAATTACTCTGTGTGGAACTTGTAAACGCTTTTCGGTTCAGTTTGAACCGATCAGGTTATTTTCAAAAATTACTAGTCCTTATTTAGGGTGCGGTTCCCGTTTCTTATCGTTCTAAAAAAAATGGATTTCATTACGTTTTTTTCCACGACCCGTGACATGGTTGGGAACCAATAAGAGAGTCTTGCTTGGCGGATTGCCATAAACGGGCAAGTTTGGTTAGGCTGGCACTATGTCTGAAACCCAAAGAAAACTGGGCCCACTGGGTTTCAGCACTGTAGTGTTTGTGGGGAAGCCTTTGCTAAGGCTGACCCACACACCACCTGTGTGTATTGTCTGGGGTTTGACCACCTCAATGCAGACTGCCAGATTTGTAAGAATTTCCCTGCTGCCACCATGGAAAAGAGAGTTGGTAGGCTCAGGGAAAGGGAGGTCAAAAAGTCCACTGACCCGGATGGCCAGCCCGGTTCGGTTCCAACCGAACCAGAGGGAGTGCCCTCTGATCAAGGCGACACTTCCTCGGGCAAACGAAGAGCCAGCTCTGAGGGGCCGGTTCCAACTAAAAGGACTAGAAAGTCAGCTGGTGTGGAGCCAAAAGTTCTCTCTCCAACCGCTGAGGAAATAGCTAAAGCAATTCAAATTGTCCAGTCACTTTCCCCGGTTCTGACCGAACCAACACCATCAGGGAAGCGCTCGGTTCGGCCGGTTCCACTGGTTCAAGATTATGATTTTGAGGATTTTTATGAACCGGAGGAAGGGGAAGAGAATTATGAGGAGAGTGAATGTGGTTTTGAAAGTCTGGATGTGCCCATTGAACCGGACATCTCTCCAGACAGACCGTCAGGGGTTTTTTCTCCCAGGCTCTCTGAGTCCCCTTCTCATTTTATGTTCTATAAAAAAGTTGCTGAAACTCTTCAGCTCCCTGTTGAGGAAGCTGTTGATGACCAAGAGGAGCCCGATTATGTAGAAATGATGGATATTCCAGAGTCTAGGAGACTGTCTATTCCTTTGAATAAATCTTTTCGGAAACAGACAGTAAAAATTCTAAAAACTCCTCACACTATACCTCCTGTTGATAAAAGGATGGACAAGAGGTATACATTATCAGGCTCTGATACGGAGTCCCTCACACAGCAATGCAGCCATGTGCGGGTAGTGCAGGCTGCAGCCTGTGACAAGGCAAATATTCCTCTAGCTTCACACCCCCCTGAAAAGGACTCCAGGAGGGTTGATGCCATGGCAAAGAAACAGTACATGGCAGCATCTTTGGGACTCAGACAGGCAAATTGTATGGCTTATGCTGCTAGGTACCAGAAATCCAGATGGGATACTGTGCTGGCTCTAGCAAAACAGGCCCCTGATCAGCTTGCCAGGGAGCTGGAACAGGTGGCTGCGGATGGTATTGAGGCATCCAAGGAGCAATTTCATGCTGCAGTAGACTCTAATGATGTGTCATCAAGGGTCATGGCTACATCTGTGGCACTACGCAGAATGGCTTGGCTCAGATGTACTACCCTGTCACAGGATACCCAGTCTAAGGCCATGGATTTTCCTGTTGTGGGCAATTCTCTGTTTGGGGAGCAGACAGAGAATTCCATGAAAAAATGGATGAATATGGACCACTTATAGAGTGCACAGGCCAAGGAAGGCAGGCCACTCCTCAAAGGCAGCATTCTAGGGGCAGGAAGGCCTTTTCATAGGCCTTTTACCAAGCCAGGCCTCCTCTTCTGCTTATGCCCAGAGGGTGTTCTTTAGAGGAGAAGCAGACAGGGTGCAAGCAAGCCTGCTTCCACCCTCAGCCCAGCCTGCCAAGCAGGCACCCTGATGGGAGTAGCCAGGGCGATTCTTCTCTACCTGTAGGGGCAGGCTGGCTTACTTTGTCCAGGACTGGAAGTCTCTAACATCAGACAAGTGGGTCCTGGAAGTAGTAAGCCAGGGACTGGTTCTCAGCTTCAAAAAATTTCCAAAGATGAGAGCCAGGTCCTTTCCACCTGCAAATCCATCAGAGGCACTTGCCCTAGAAAAGAAGTTTCTACCCTCCTGGCTCTCAGAGCTGTGGAAAGGGTTCCACCCCTACACCAGGGCAAAGGGTTGTACTCCAGGTACTTCCTTACCCCAAAAAAGACAGGAGAATGGCGGCACATCCTGGATCTCAGATACCTAAACAAGCACCTTTTAAAACCAAAATTCAAAATGGTGACTCTGGGAATTATTTTACCCTCTCTAAGGCCAGGGGACTGGCTAGCATCCCTGGACCTCAAGGATGCCTACTTCCATGTTCTTATCAGAAGCTCCCATCGAAAGTACCTCAGATTCGAACTGCCCTCAGGCCATTACCAGTTCAGAGCAATGCCTTTGGCCTCACCTCTGCCCCGAGGGTATTCACAAAATGCCTGGCAGTAGCAGTTGCCCACTTAAGAAGGCAAAAGATTGTCATTTTCCTTACCTGGACGACTGGCTCATAGTAGGTCAGTCTCAGAACAAGTCAAACTACACCTTCAGGTAACTCAGCAACTGCTCACATCTCTAGGTTTCCTTCTCAATCTTCCAAAGTCAGTTCTAGAACCTGTCCAGCTTCTCACCTTCATAGGTGCAGAACTGAACACAAAGAGCCAGAGCCTTCCTTCCTCTGGAAAGACAAGGACCTTGGTCTCTCTGGCCTCCTCTTTCACCCTGCAGGTCTCTCGACCAGCAAGGCATTTTCTGCAGCTCCTGGGGCACATGGCTGCTTCTACAGCAGTTGTGCAGGGAGCAAGATTTCAGATGAAGGACATCCAGTTCCATTTGAGAGCCTTTTGGTCTCAAAGGAGAGACCCTCTGACCAAACTGATCCCACTGACTCGAACCCTGATCTAAGCCCTTCAGTGGTGGCAGGACCAGAGCAATCTGAGACAGGGGGTCCCCTTCACCCCTCAGTCTCACTCCTTAATCCTTACTACAGATGCATCCCTCTTGGGGTGGGGAGCTCACATGGACGATCTTACTACCCAGGGATTGTGGTCCCCTCAGGAATCTCTGCTCCACATCAATCTGTTGGAACTCAGAGCAGTTTTTCTAGCACTTCAAGTTTTTTCCACCTCTGTTCAGAACAAAGTTGTACAGATCAGAACAGACAACACCACTACAATGTGGTACATCAACAAGCAAGGAGGCACTCTGTCTACGGCCTTGTGCACCGAAGCAATGAAGTTGTGGTCTCTGGCGTATTCCCTGAACACCTCCCTTACGGCAGTTCACCTCCCAGGCAAGGACAATGTCCTGGCAGATGCTCTCAGCAGGATTTCCCAGGGCCATCACGAATGGTCACTGGATCCCCTAATATTGGAGGTAGTATTTGCCAGATGGGGCACCCCGCAGATAGATCTTTTTGCAGCCCCAGACAATCACCAACTTCCCCTTTTTTGCTGCAGGCCCCCAGTGTTGGGCTCGGTCCCTCTGGATGCCTTCCTTCTCAGTTGGGAAGGGAAGTTTCTCTATGCTTTCCCCCCCTTCCCTCTTCTGTTCAAGGTGCTAGTCAAAATCAGATCTCAACCCTGCAAGATGATCCCGATTGCTCCAGATTGGACCAGACAGCCCTGGTACACACTCCTTATGTCCTTAGCAGTCCACCTTCCCCTGTGTCTTCCCAGGAATCACAACCTGTTAACCTGTGCTCAGGGGAGGGTTTGGTACCCGAATCTCAAATCTCTCAATCTCAAGGCCTGGCTCTTGAAGAGTTAGAGGTTGCTGACCTACACCTCTCCCAAGGTGTATTGGATATATTGAGGCTTCTAGGAAGCTATCACCAGGGCTACTTATAATTCCAAATGGAAGAGATTTTCCATTTGGTGCTCTAGCAAGCATATTTCCCCAGAATCTGCTGACTTACCCACAGTCCTGGATTATATGGTGCATTTGAATACTTTGGGGCTGAGGCCAGCTACCCTAAAGTACACCTGGCAGCCATGTCTGCTTTCTTATCAGCAGCTAAACCCTCTTCTCTTTCGGCTCATCTGTATTCTCCAAGTTTTTCAAGGGGTTGCTTCACACCAACCCTCCATTCAGGGACCCTGCCCCTGCCTGGGATCTTAATATTTGTATTGCTCAGCTTATGCAACCCCCTTTTGAGCCCTTGTCTTCGGCAGAGCTTAAGTGCTTGACTTGGAAAACTGTGTTTTTGGTAGCCATCACTTCTGCCAGGCGCATAAGTGAATTACAAGCATAGTCAGTGGAATCTGATTTTATCTCCTTTCACAGAGATAAGGTGGTCCTCAGGACTAACAGAAAGTTCTTGCCTAAGGTGGTTTCAGACTTCCACCTTAATCAATCTATGTCTCTTCCTGTGTACTTCACTGACCATTTCTCCTCTGGCAAGAGGAGATTACTGGTTAGATGTCAAAAGAGCCCTTAGTTACTACATAGAACGTACCAGGGTCACAGGTTTGACTCCTCCAACTGTTCCTCACTTATGGTGAGGTTGGTAAAGGGAAACCTGCCACTAAAAGATCCATTGCCAGGTGGATTGTCTCTTGTATCCAATTTTGCTATGAAAAATTGGGTAAGGTTCCTCCCTCAGGCCTGAGGGCTCACTCTACCAGAGGTACAGCTACGCCTCTGGCTGCTGCTAGGGACATCCCTATCCTAGAGATATGTCAAGCAGCTACCTGGAAAACAGTTCACACTTTTACCAAGCATTACTCCCTGGACATCCAGGCTAGGAGTGATGCTCAGTTTAGCATAGCTGTGCTTCAGAGCCTATTTCAAAAGTAGGTTCTGTCCCTCCTCCATGGAGGTACTGCTGTGTAGTCTGCATGTGTCATAATATAGCAAGACTTCATGTTGTTTGAAGAAAAAATGACTCACCTTAGTAATGTTGTTTCTTCTAATGAGTCTCTTATATTATGACTCCGCCTGCCCTCTCAGAACCTCTACTTTTGGGATGTGGGTGGGAAGTACAGTGTTGGCACTTAGTAGATGCCCACCTTATTTTTTCACCCTCCTTTTGGGGTGTTTGGGTGTTATGTTTTAATTTTTGGATCCCCTGACTTGAGTCTTTGTTTTGGGACCAAGAAAAATGTGTTCTTATATTTAGTAGCCAGTTGGCTAGTGTAGGTTTACGGCTTCCACACAGAACCTTAGTGAGTTTTGCTCGTTAAGATCTGACAGTTTGAGTTTGATTAACAACAGACAGAGTTTTCAACCGAGCTCGCGCTCAAAGTTCCATGCCTGGCATGGAAAGTTAACTCTTTCACCTCCGGAGCAGTTCGAAGGTTGGGACTCACTGCATATGTCATAATATAGCAAGACTCCGTTAGAAGAAACAACATTACTAAGGTGAGTAATTTTTTCTTCTTGTCTACGGCTGTCTGTGTATGTCTGGTACATCTGCTCGGTAATTCCAAGAAATAGACGCGCGACACACTGACACAGCACTATTTCCATACTGTATAGTCTCACTATATAACGGCTAACAAATGTCCCATAGTGCACCGCAGATATATGGCATCGAGATGTGAGTGCGAACCACTAAGCATTAGAACGGTCGGCTGAAATAACGGAATGAGAGTCTAGGATCTCTCTTACATATAGTAGTAGTCTCCTGATCGGTAGTGTAAAACACCACACACTATACAAATGAATGTCTATCGCGAAGCGTGAGCATGCACGTTCTGCGGTCATGTCATTCTGCTGTTACTACACAACCCATGCATCGTGTAGCATCCACAAATACTACTGTGATGTGACGGGTCTCTGCTTTGCACTGCAATAGTGGACGCACAGTATTGCAGTCACGCTAGCCATGTTACAAGCGCATTAATCACCTCCAGAGTCGGGCTCTACCAGGGATTAATGTCCACTGGGTGTTTGGAACCCTCTGACTTCGGCCTCGGCACCAACCCCAGCGGGCATTAATCCACTGGTAGAGCCCTCCTCTGTCTGTGATTAATGCTTACATACTGCACCTGGGCCTGACGGCTTGACCCCTGAGCTTTATAAATTGCTAGCCCCTTTACTTTCCACTGAGCTGGCCTTGGCATTTACTCATATGTTGGAGACGGATTCCATTTCTCTTGATATGATGAATGGTCTTCTAATTTTTTTATATAAAAAAGGAGACAGGACTGATATTTCCAGTTGGAGACCAATTTGTCTCCTCAACACTGATTTTAAAATTCTTGCAAAGATTCCTGATTACTACAGGTGGCTTTATATTGTATCTCACCCACAAAAACTTGTTCCATTCCTGAGAGGAAACTTTGTTATCATTTGCTAATTTTGAGAGAAGGGATTGAACGAGACAATTGTGAGGGGTTAGAAGGCTTTCTTCTTCCCCTAGATCAGAGGCAAGCCTTTGATGCAGTGGAGCATCGTTATTTGTGGGACACACTAGCCTACTATGGTGTACCAACATCCTTTATTAATTGGCTTATTTCTCTTTATAAACTTGCCACGGTTTCTCCTCTGATTAATGGTTGGACGGGTCCCTTAATTCCTATTAAGAAGGGTGTGCGACAAGGCTACCCCCTCAGCCCTTTATTATATGTTTTTAGTATAGACGCCCTTTTGAGAGAACTTAATTTTCTCTCCAGTTTGACTCATATCCATGTGGATGATTGTTATCCCGCATGTTGCATTGGCATATGCGGATGACATTACTATTCTTGTACAAACTGTGGATTCTGTCTCTCTGGTTTTGCATGCCTGTCAAGAGTTTGGTACTTGTTCTGGTTCTTCTTTGGATCTAGACAAATGTATTGGTCGACAGCTGGGGAATCCTCTCCTCCCTCTCCTTGATGTGGCTTGTATCTCTCTTACCACAGACCCGATTGTTGTTTTGGGAATTTCTTTTGGCTCGGGCAATTTGGCTGTCCTTAATTGGCACCCTAAATTTGAATATGCACAACCCCTTGTTAGATGTTGGAATTCATGGCAAACGGGAAAAAGAAGAGGGTGTACTTGGTAAAAACCTTTCTTCTCCCTATTTTTTTGCATATTAGTTTACTCTCCCCCCCCCCCCAAGATATTTAAAGTTAAGTTATATAGCATTTTTTTCAGGCTGTTTGGGGGAGCCGACGTAACCCTCTTAAACATAATATTTTATATTTACCCACCCCTCAGGGAGAGCTTGGAATGATTAATCATGTGGTCATGTTTTATATTCGATACATGTTTATGAACTTACACTCCTTGTTGACCCATGTTAGACGCTCCTGTTTTTTTTTTATATGGTCTCTCTTGTGGCCTATGGTTCCCCCAGTGGTCCACTGATTCACTTAGAGTAGTTCGGCAATCTAATCTTGGTCCCCATTATTTGCGTGATGTGTTTCTTAAACTTAAAAGTTGGCATGTGACATCTACCATGCTCTCTAATCAGCATAGAAAATTGTTATACAAACAGGTTCTCACTGTTAGTTTTCGAGAACCAATTACTTTTCCCAGCTGTCCTATACATCTGCTGCCTGGATTACTTAATTACCTGAATAATCCGAGAATTCCAGATAAAATGTGGGATGTTCATTGGCTGTGTTGTCATTCCCATTTAAATGTCAAGGCACATCAAAAGCATAAGCAGTTGTCTGAACGGATGTGCTCCAAACCCCACTGCTCTATACAATTGGAATCCCTTTCACATTTGTTTTTTTTTCTTGCTCCTACATTTCTGCATTTTGGTCCCCTGCGGCCTTGAGGTGGCATTTACCTAGTCTCAATCATGTTACCTTGGACATTTTGTTTTATGGGCATTTAGATGCAACTTGGGCTGTATGGGATACATCTACTTTACAAGAGATTTTTACAGCGATAAAATGGTACATTTGGAATTCCCGATGTTGGTTTACTTTGCAGCAGAAAACGGTCTCACTTCAAGAATTGCAAGAAAAAATTTAATGTAATTTGACTTTGATTTATAAACATGAACTTTGGACGAAGTCTCAGTCCTGGGTTTTCCAATCCTGCCGAAATCTTCCCTGGATGACGGACTCTGATGTACCAGTCACTTGAGTGTTTCCTTTTGATGTTGTCCTTGCTGCACTGACTGTACTGAACTGAAGTTTTCTTTTTCTGGTGATATTTGTGTACTCCTTTTGTTTTTCTTGATTTTTTCCTTTGTATTTACTTGTCCTTTTTTCCCTGTATGATTTTTGTATAAACACTAAATGCCCCTACTCTTTTTTGATAAGTGCCATGGAATCTTTAGCATCCACCTGAACTTCCACCAATCCAGGCAGATGGGACCTCGGTTTAACGTCTCAGCGGAAAGACGGCACCTCAGAAGCGCAGCACCTACCTCATGCTGCACTACAGTGTCAGTATTGGGATATTAACCCAAGTGCCAGATGTGGGAACTGAACCCACAGCCCTCTGATCTCCCGGCCTCAGAGGTGAATGTGCTACCTACTGAGCCACTGACACTGACACTTATATTTAACGGTGGTAACTGTATTTCTTATTACCCATAAAAAGATCCAGTCGTTTTTTAAAATTGTTCAACATTATCACTCATAACAATATCTCTTGGAAGAGAATTCCAAATAGGTGGAACCCTTTGAGTGAAGAATCTCTTCCGTTTTGTAGTTCTACATACAGAGGTTTTTACCTTAAGACTGTGTGATCTTGTGTTATTATATACTAGGGGCCAGATATTCAAAAGGGTTGCGCCATGCGCACTAGGGTTGCGCCTGCACAAGTCCAAACTTGCTCCATTCTGCGATATTCAGCAGGAGGCAGTTGCACCACAGAAAACATGCTGAGCAACAGGGCAATGCAAATGAATGCATGCTGAACTGGAGGGGGAGGAACCATACATAAACTGCACAGCCCGATATTCAGCCGGGCTGTGCAGAGTTGTGCAGGCGCAGCCTCCAACCTGCGCCTGCAGGACTTTGAGCCAAAAAAAAAAGGCTTAAGTCGAGGGCCACCACAGGTGAGCTGGGCATTGCAGGGCGCAATACAGCAGCTGCCACCTGTGGCTGGCCCCCAACCCAGTCCCTGTTCCTCCGCAGCCCGATCACGGGCATAGTGTACCCACCAGCCTGATCGCGGGCATCAATGTGACTCCCCCTCCTCGTACATATCCCTGGTGGTCCAGTGGACGAAATGCCCGATCGCGGGCGGTATGTAATAATTCCCACCCCCTCCTGTACATATCCCTGGTGGTCCAGTGGACGAAATGCCCGATCGCGGGTGGTATGTGTAATAAAACCACCCTCTCCATACATATCCCTGGTGTTCCAGTGGACGAAATGCCCGATCGCGGGTGGTATGTGTAATAAAACCACCCCCAAACATAGCCCTGGTGGCTGGTGTCCCCACCCACCCACCACGAAGCCCCACCACCCCGCTCCCCAGCAGCTGGCGGTGGCAGCATCCACCAGCCTGCGCCCGCGCGACTGACTGCCTAGCAGCAGCTGACAGAGCAAGAGCTACTGGCGGAGTTTATATCAAGAATGATAGTCCAGATTTGTGAATGATGTTCATTCACAAATCTGACTGTCATGTAGACGGGAGGGCTGCACACCCATTGGCTCTTGCTCTGCACCACGGCGTGCAGCCCTACCGGGCAGTCAGTCGGCAGGCGGTGGATGCTGCCGGGGAGCAGGGTGGTGGCCTGTGGGTGGGTGGGTGGTGGGGACACTAGCCACCAGGGCTATGTCTGGGGTGGTTTTATTACACATACCGCCGCGATCGGGCATTTTGGTCCACTGACCACCAGGGATATGTACGAGAGGGGGATTTATCACACATACCGCCTCATTTATCGGGCATTTCGTCCACTGACCACCAGGATATGTACGTGAGGAGGGGGGCCACATTGCTGCCCGCATTGGGCTGCAGGGATCGCCGGCCTCGACGGCTGCTGCCTGGCAGGGCGCCAGGCGCAAGTCCTCGGGATTCACGCACCTACATGCTAATGGCATGCAAATGGGGATATAATCACATGCAATGGCCCCCTGTGCCTTTGTATGAATTATAGCCCCATTTGCATGTCACCTTTGAATATCGTGATTTTGCACATGGCATCAATGGTACTTGCCCACCGCAAGTTGAATGCTCCACTCTGTCAACTTGCGGTGGCGCAAGTTCCACTGCGCCATGCACAGTGGCTGTGGCTGGGGGGTGATATTCAAAGAAGTTGCTCAATAGCGCAACTCCTTTGAATATCGCCCAGGACACACTCCTGCGCAACTATTTTGCGCAGCTCAAGGGCTTGCGCCTATGAATGGCACAGTTTGAATATCCAGCTCTGTTTGTATTTCCAGGCAAACCGTTTCCAACATAGATTCTTTCTGGAAAGTTTTAAAAATATAGATTAAATCTCCACGTGGGGATCTGTATTCCAAAGAAAATAACTGAAGTGATCTTAATCTATCATCATAATCCTTATTATCCATATTCTCAAGTTTCCTGGTTGCCTTGCGCTGTACCCTTTCGATCATTCTTTGACAGCCAATTGATGTAGGAGTACAAAAAGGTGCACAGTAGTCCAAGTGCGGTCGTACAAGGCCAGCATAAAGGGGAAGAATTATCTCTGGTGTGCTACTTTTTATGTATTTATGGATACAGCCCAATATACTGTAGCATTTTTTAACTGTTTTATTAGTATGAGTGTTGAATTTTAGGTTATCTGATATTATAACACCTAGATCTTTTTCTTCTGAAGTTACAGTCAGCTGTATATTATTCATCATATAGTTAGCCCTATTATTATTCCTCCCCACATGCATGACCTTACATTTAAGTTCATTAAAGTTCATTTTGTTGTCTGCTGCCCAATTGCATAGTTTATTCTAGTTATCTTACAGTGTAGCTACAGACTTGGCATCATTCACTACACATCCTAGTTTGCAGTCATCTGCATATTTATTTAACCAGATGCCGTCTGTAGTCTGCATACTCGAGACAAGTATATTAAATAGCAGTGGGCCCAGTACAGAACCCAGAGGAACTCCGCTTGTAACTGCATTCCACTTACATAGAAACATAGACTTTGACGGCAGATAAGGACCGCTAGGCCCATCTAGTCTGCCCATTTCCCTACCTACAGGATAGGCCTCAGATCCTAGTTAATCAACAGCCTATTTCTTCCTACCCACCACAAGAATTGCCTTATGTCTGTCCCATGCATTCTTGAATTCTCCCACAGTTTTAGACCCCACAACCTCCTCAGGAAGGCTGTTCCATGCATCCACTACCTCTCTGTGAAATAATACTTCCTCACATTGCCCCTGAACCGCCTCCTCTATCTTTTAAATTGTGTCCCTTGTTCTTGCAAGTCTCTTTTCTGAAAATGCTACCCTCTTGGACTTTGTTGATTCCACTGAGGTACTTAAAAGTTTCTATCATGCCCCCCCTCTCCCTTCTTTCCTCAAGGGTATACATATTAAGCTCCTTTAGTCTCTCCTCATACGGCTTCTCTTGCAGACCCTGCACCATTTTCGTTGCCCTCCTCTGGACTGCCTCTATCATGTCTATGTCCTTGCAGAGATGGGGTCTCCAGAACTGGACACAGTACTCCAGATTGGGTCTCACCAACTGTCTGTACAGAGGGATAACAACTTCCTGTTTTCTGCTGCTGATGCCTCTCCCTATACATCCCAGTATACCCCCAGCCCTCCCTACTGCCTTCTCACATTGCTTGTTAACCTTAAGGTCATCTGATATGATTACCCCAGGTCCCTTTCCTTTTGTTGTTGTTACTACCCCCATTGTGTAATCTTCCTGGTTCTTGTTTCCAGGGTATTATTTTGCACTTCTTTGCATTGAATCCTAGCTGCCATACTTCTGACCATTCCTCCAACTTAGATTCATGTCCTCAGATAACTATCCTTTGATATCTGTTGTGCAGCCATGATGCTATCCATTTGATGATCTTTGTGTCTAATTTTATTTTAACAAGTTGCTCTATCAGGATCCTATGGGAGACTGTATCAAATGCTTTAGCATAGTTTAGGAACACCACATCAACCGGTAATCCATTTGCTAAGGCCTCACTGACCGGCTCAAAAAAATTAATGAGGTTAGTCAAACATGATCTGCCGGGTGTAAAACCATGCTGGGAGATATCAACAGCACCTGTACAGTTAATATAGTCAACTATTTTTTACTATATCAGTCTTTCAAGAATTTTACCTATTAACGATGTGAGGCTAATAGGCCTATAGTTACATGTTAATTGTTTATTGCCTCCTTTCGGAATGGGAGTAATAGTGACTCTCCATGATGGCAGTACTTTCCCCTCTTTCATTGAAGCATTAAATAAGGCCCTTAGGGGCCCTGAAAGTTGTTTGGACAGTTCCTTTAGGAACCTTGGATTAATACCGTCTGGTCCAGGTGATGTTTTTGCTTTTATTTGACTAATGACATCAATAACGTTCTATTCCGAAAATTAATATTGGTGAATTGTTAACAGGAATTACTTGGATATCATTGTTTTCCTTTGGTTTAAATACATTCACAAAGTACGGGTTAAGTTCTTCTGCCATCTCAATTTCGTCACTAATTATCTTATCATTGGATTCTAATGGACCTATTCCACTCTGTTTCCCCTTAAGAGATCCTATATAATTATAGAATCTTTTTTTTATTATCCTTTGTATTTTCAGCTAATTTTATTTCCAGCCTTTGTTTAGCAATTCTGATGAGTTTTTTTGTTCTCTTGGTTATCATTTTGAATCTGTTCCAATCTGCAACTGTGTGAGTTTTTTTTTAAATTTGCAATAGGCTCTCCGCTTCTTATTTATCATGCGTCTAATTTCATTAATGATAATGAATTGAAGGAAGCACTAAATATGGGGAAAAGACAAGAAGTATATACACTGAGGAGACACAACAAACAAATGAAACCTACACATTTTAAAATAAAAACTAGGAAATTCTTTTGTACACAGAGGGTAGTGAATCTGTGGAAAAATCTACCACAAAATGTAGTAGATTAGTGTCAGTGGCTCAGCAGGTAGCACACTCGCCTCTGAGGCCGGGTGACCAGAAGGCTGTGGGTTCTATCCCCACACCAGCCAGTTGGGTTAATATCCCAATACTGACACTGTAGTGCAGCATGAGGGGGTGCTACACTCCCAAGGTGCTGTCCTTTGGATGAAAGATTAAACCAAGGGCCCATCTGCCTGTTCTGGCGGTAGTTCACGTGGATGTTAAAGATCCCATGGCACTTCTCGAAAAGAGTAGGGGAATTTCCCCAGTACCCTGTTCACATTTTCCCCCATTCACTAAAAATACCACCAACGGCTCAATCTGGTTCAAGGTCAGTTGGCATTCATCTGTATTCCCCTCCCCCAGGTCGTGCCTGAAAATAGGCAGAATTTGTCTAGTGCACCTACCCGGTCAACAAAAACTAAATAAAATAAAATAGTACTAGTTTACAAGCATTTAAAGGGACATTCTCAACCTTTTTTGCATCACATTATTTTTAGGTAACACGCCACATTTTATGATTGCTTGCTTCTTACAGGGTTTTAAATAGCTGGTATAGCATAGCAAAATGCTATGCAAAACAGGAGGTAATGCTAACCTTTCCAAATATGCGTAGCAGTAGACTGCTAACCATTTTTATTCAGTGAGTCTATGGCACAGTACACAAAATTAATAAAATATGTATTTTTAAATTTTGTTAACTATTCTGTGGCAAGTGCCATGCATTTTTATAACTGATTAGCAATTTCATGTGTAAAACTGCTAATCAATTTTTTTCAGCTTATTTAATACCTGATGTTGCTGGTTGTTTTATCTGCCTCCTTGCTTAATACAACCAAAATGCATGGTAATGTATAGTTGTGCTAAGCTTTGTTTTGATTCATATCATTGAACAACTCTTAGTGTACACTTCCTGATGATTAGAAACAACCCCAAACAGTGCGGCCACTCAGGATACAATAGTCTCCTCTACTCCCATGTCATAATCAGTGGCTACATTGTGTTGGGGGGTGTTCCTGAGTTCAGGAAAGATGCAGTGGGGAGCTGGTCAAGAAATGTAAACAAACATGTTTTGGTGTGGTAACACTGGTATTGTGGGCAGTTAGTTCTTCACTTTTTTAAAAGAAAAAAGGGATCTGAATCAAACTACCAGCTGCATCAACAATCTACAGAATGTGAACAATCATAAAATGTGTTTTTTAAAAAGCATCTTTCTCGGTGCAGTACAAAAACATCAGAAGGCTCCCTTACCTGAATGGGAGTTCTTCCATCGTAGTTGTAATATTTTTTTCTTGAGCCCCCAAAGGAAGGGAAGGGATCGTAGTTGCCCCCCCCCCCGAGGGGGCTAGTTGCTCGATCCCTTCCACTTCCTGATCGATGCTGTTCCCGCACTTCCTTGTTCTGTGGTGTAATTATAGGACTAACATGGGGACATGCTCCATTCAAGCCTATGGAGCGTGGTTTTCAAAGTTTTTTTTTCCAGTGTTAACCTGACTTGTAGTACAAATCGGAGCTAGTACTTAAGTGACAAGAGTCATGTTATTTGAATACTGGCTCTAATTTGTACTACAAGTTGGGTTAACATTGAAAAAATAACTTTTAAAACCACGATCCATAGGCTTGAATGGAGCACATCCCTGCGCTAGTCCTATAATTACATCACAGAACAAGGAAGCGCGGGGATGGCATCGGTGATCAGGAAGTGAAAGGTATCAAACAGCTAGCCCCCTCGCAAAATATGATCCCTTCCTTTGGGGAAGGTAAGGGAGCCTCCTGATGTGTTTGCAGGGAATTTAAAAAATTGGGGGAAAGGTGCTCTTTAAACTAGGGACACTTTGAGGCCTAAGGGGGTTGACAGTGTCCCTTTAAAATGGGAGTGGACTCCTAGGTGCAAGGGGTAGATACAAATCCTGCCTTCTATAAATTATGAGACAGACTTGCACGGACACAAGTTGTCTTGTTCCATCTCAGAAATGGCAGTATTAAGATTTAGCAAATATTGAGCTCCCTAATCACAAGCCACTCACCCAGATCAGCTGTGATCTTAGTAGCTGGCCCTCCCTCTGGGTCTATTTTCCTTAATAGATTCAATTAGGATGGTGGTTCTACCAAAAAAAAAAATTATTTTCTACAAACCCTCCCATTTGTCCCTTCCCAGCCATACTTTGTGGAATGGGACAAACTGATTTGACAATATATCTGGCTGGTCACAGACCCCGGATCAGTTATAAAATACTACAGTTCCCTAAAAACAGGGGTGGTCTCAATTTGCCTAATCTGAAAGTATATGCCACAGCAGCACAACTCCGAATTATCTGTTGCTGGCTCTCTCAGTCCTGTACTTCCGTGTGGAAACATACTGAGTTCCACCTCAGTGATTTGTTTGACATGGCTTGCTTGTTGTTCTTCACCCTATACAAGATGTAGATCTCAGACATTTTGCAATATATACTGCCCTTACTCTCTAGCAATGGAAAACTTTTATGAAAAACTCAGCAAATGCTGAAACCCTATGGTAAAAAACTCAGCACATGCTGGAACCCTATGGTACTGTTGGCTGCTGAAGAAAGATTCAGATTTTTGCCCACCACAGACAGATGTCGCTTTCACAGATGAAGATATCTAGGATTTTGCTATTTGTGTTAATTATGTTGCTTGCACGCATGTGCTAGAAACACAGTGCCATCATCTGAGGTTTCGGAGGTGTGGCAGCCCTCTTCCAATTCAGTCAGTGTGTTTGCAGGTGCGGCCCCAGTTCTCCAGTGCCTGCTGGAGCTGTCTATGACAGCTCCAAAATGCAGTGGAGTACAGTTGAAAGGGGGAGCTACGCTTCAGTGAGCAGCGATAAGATATCGCCTGCTCATGCGCGCTCCCCCTACACACACACACACACACACACACACACTGTATAGCCAACAGGGGTGCCCAATCCCCCATCGGCTGTGTTGGCCCCCACACTGTATAGCCAACAGGGGTGCCCAATCCCCCATCGGCTGTGCTGTGCCCCCCCCAAACAGAATTTACACATCTCTTGTTTCACGATAATTAAAAAATATAATATTCATAGAAGCATACAGAGTATGTTACTGATGGACGTGTGCCCCATCAAGTCTCCCTACACCCCCCCCACACACACAATCTTTACCGTTTTGTTGATATTGTTGGAAGTAGGCACGCACTACACTATCCAGTCAATTGCAGTTACTTAAATCTGTTATTTAGTGGTCAGTGTCATTAACCCCCCTCACACACACACACACACACACACACACACACAATATTGTATTTGACATTAGATTAGGAAAGGGACTTGTGAGGTAATACGCTCCATCTTGACACGCAGGAAACATTGCCATAAACAATGGGTGCCGGATGAGCTCAGACTCCAGAGAGATTCACAAGTGGAAAGTCAGAGTTCCCCAAGGCCCATAACCCTTTCAGACTCTGCAGCAGTTAGAGTTAGAATATTGATCTGATCGAGTTGTTTATGAATCATCCATCATACTTATGTACTGTGTCCACCTACCTCAGGGACCAGAACAAATCCAGTTTTAGCTGTGTGGGTTCCCCGATGGGGGCTGGGTAGATTTCTAGAGCCTCCCTCCATTTGTACCTGAACTTGAAACGGTGGGGTAGGGGCATGGTTAAAACTGCAGAATGTGACTAGAGTAAGTCCTTTCTCTTAACAATAACATAGTATTTTTTAACAAGTTAGAAAAAGCAAACAAGTAAACTCCGACCTCTATAGACCCATTGGCTGGTCACCTGGAATCCTGTGCTTGTTCAGTACTGGAATAAAAGTTGCCACATTCCCTATTTTCCTCTTTGCAGGGCGGGATGAGAGACTTATCCACCACTATACAACTCCAGTAACAGTTTCAGAGAGAGCAAGAGCTTGGTTGGACATGCGCAAAGAACACTGAAGCTGCAGGCTTTATTTAATGAAGGACTCTACATATGTTTTATGGAGTAAGGACCATACATATGTTTTGTAGAGTAAGGACCTTATACTTGCGTCATACACAGTCAGCATTAATTGCCCAGAGGAGGGTAAATAATTTGCTAAGACTCACACAGAGCATACTGGTGGGACTCAAACCTGTGTGTCCAGATTCACAGTTAGGCATCCAGGTTACACTGCCTGGTACTGACTATTGTCTGGATATATTTCTTAAGGGAATACTTCCAATAAAATCTTTAACTAACTGAGCAGAATATATATATATATATATATGTGTGTGTGTGTGTATATATATATATATATATTTATGCAATGGGTGTGACACCAAAAGCCATTGAATAAATCCATTTATTTCTACATATGTGGAATAAATCTAACCAACCTAGATTTATCCCACATATGTGGAATAAATGAAAACTGTCAATCACAAACACTGTGCCGGACCTACATTCTGCCACCCACACAGCTGGCACACATAAACGCAATCAACACTGGCACAACCAGTAAATCATCCACCTGCAGAACCCCTCGCACTCAACAAGAAAACTGCAGCAAACGACATTTCACCATACTACATTACTATCAGAAACAGCACAACCATTTCGATACAGAAAAGACGCTGTTTCCATAAAAACTATAAATAGCACCAACAACTTCGGACTCTGGATTCGACACCTTTTCCGACCGCAAGTATTACAGAAAAAACGACTGTTACTGCATACAAAATGGCAAACACAGGAAACTGCTGTAAACTTTCAAATGGAACTAACCCAAATACTAACACAATTTGAAGAAGACACTGAACCTCTACTGGAACCCCAGCAACAAAATAACTCACAAAACACAGACATACCAGAAGAACTAAAACCCAGCACTAGCACCGCAGTGAACATAGACGAAGATGCCATACAAAATATATCCAAGCAGGCAAAAACACCAACATGATGAAAAGACTCACAGTGATGTCTTGACCGTTCAAAAATACCTCAAAGAAAAGCACAATATAGAAACTCCGCTTGAAACCATTACACCAGTAAACCTGGATAAATTACTTGCTACCTTTTCATGCACTCCACAGAAAAGACGGAACTCCCTATGAGCCCTTAACACTCTGCTGCATTCCAGAGTGTTGAAAGATATTTAAAACAAAACGCTATCCAGAATCTCTATCAACATCAACTGCTTTCCTCACAAACAGAGAAATTTGCAGTGCAAACAAAACGCCTCAAAAGTTATGGCAAGGGTAACAGACCAAAAGCAGCAGATGAGCTCACAGATTCCTTTATCAACAAACTATACGAGACTCAACAACTAGGCCCACACAGCCCTGATGCCTTGCTTAACACCATGTGGTTAATAGTTAGCCTATACTTTGGTGTCAGAGGCATAACGGAAATGAGAGCAGTCAAATGGGGAGACATCATCATGCAAAAAGATGAAACGGACTGTGCTACCTCCAGTATACCAGTGAACGCCAAACAAAACTAGACAAGGCTCCAACCTAAAAGAATGCAGAAAACTAAAGCCACGAGCATCAGTACAACAAAATCCTACTAGATGCCCAGTCACCAATTACAAACTCTACAGTACCCACAGACCCAGCCAAAGTAACCACCCTGAAGCACCGTTTTTCTTAGCTATCAACAACAACATACAAACCTCAAAAGTACACAAATGGTTTAAAAATCAGCCTGTGGGTATTAATAAGCTCTCCACTATTATCAAAAACATGGTTACAAATGCAGGCATACAAACTGATAAACGCTTAACTAACCATTCTGTATGAAAGCATCTGGTACAAAAATTAGTGGACAGTGGAATACCACCAACCGAAATCATACAAATTTCAGGCCAAACAGCTCCAAAGCCTCAACGAATATTCAAAGCTCAATGACTCCAAACAACAAGAAATAAGCACTTTACTAAGTGGCGATCAGACTCCACAATCCAAACCTTCCTGTCAACAACAACAACTGACCACTATTCCTACCAACTACAAAGACCTACTTGGAACCTGCATCAGCAAACCCACCATACATGCAAAGCAAGTCACCTTCAATATCAAGGTAAGTATAATTACACTACCAACAAATTCACAAAACTACTACATAAAACCCTCCTCCCACCCAATACCCACCCATCACCACCACTTCCACCCTTCCAAACACCACTCCACATTACAAACCAAACACATAATGCTCTTTTTTTCTCCCCCATGCAGGTAACAAGTATGACACCTACTTAAGAAAAGACCGATGGTTTTAGATAGTGACAGTGACTCTGAATAAAGTTGCAAACGACCATATATTCTCGATGAAAAATATCAAAACTCTAGAAATGAAGACAAGATCTGAATACAGCAAAGAAAAGACATCAACAATAATTCACCTTCCTACAAAAATACTCTCAAGCCAGAAAGAAGATCTGTGCAGACCTAAACATTCGCTCCTGAAATACTGTGACAATAAGAAAAAACCTCTTAATAAGCTGAACCTACAAGCAAAAAAGTCAAATGAAGGCTTTCAAACTAGAACAAATTTCTAACAAAACTGGACTTTCCTTTCTTCAAAAAACATCCTGGATATTCACCATCTTTGGAATACAGACCAACTACTAGCGGAAAGACAATCTGAATTAACCGAAAAGGAAAATAAATACAAATTCTACACAGTAAAAATACTCTATCAAACCCTATGGACTACAACACAAAAATAAACTTAACCCTCCCCTACCCTTACCCCACCTCAACCCCCATACCCAAATCTTCTAAAAACTCTTCTTTTTGAAATGAACCTTTACTGCAAGTTGCAAAAATCATAGAAACCCATACAGTGTTCTAAACTATGAAAATCTGCTCTGTACAACAAAATAAATGCTACTGTTTCTTTTTCTGTTCAATAAATTTTGCAAAACTTACCTTCTCAGTCTTGTTCCTTCCAATCCACCAAGCCAAACTCCGACATACCAAAAAAAAAAAAAAATAAAAAGCCCCAATACATCAATCTCGAACAAAAATAAAACACCCAAACAGGATACCACTCCAAATTCTTCAGATCTTCACGAAATCTTCCTCCACGGTCGATCGACGAAGAAAACAGCACGCCACGACTAAAATCCACAGTGTCCTCCTCAAACTCTTCCATACATCCACCGACCGACGCTGTAGTACATCGACGCCCACAACAATGCAACGCTCTCCGGCAACACCAAACACGAAGTCCCGCTCTCCAAAAGGCCGCCACCTCGAGCAATCCAACAGCACATCCTCCTCGAACTCCTTTCTCCCAAACTGCGCACAAATCCAGCCACTCCCACCAACCAATCACAAAGCACGCTCACCACACGCACACCCAATCACAGCAATTCACATGCACATCAATCACTCCAACCTCCCACTGTAAGACACGCCCTCCAGCCCATCAAAACTACTTTCCACGCTACGTCAGCCAATCACATCACACCAAGCACTCTCCAGCCACCACAACCAATCAAATCCTACAACCACACACCCATTCACACAGCAATAAAAAAAAAACCTTCCACCATAAAAACCAAATAGTCCTCCATCAAAAAATTACATACCACACACAGTTTAACGATAAACATCATAAACATCACCACAAAACCCATTGCATAAATCGCACATGCGATGGTGGACCATGGAATAAAGTAGTTATTTTCACGTCCCGGTGACCTCGGGTAAATCACTCGTGGCGCTCGCTACGCCACTCGTGACGCTACCGAGGTCACCGGGACTTGTGTAAATAACTACTTTATTCCATGGTCCACATATCGATATCTCATATATATATATATATATATATATATAGAGAGAGAGAGAGAGAGACACACACACACACACACACACACACACACACACACTAGGGGTGAGCAAATAACTCGTTGAATAAAAACATGTATTCTCATTGCTGTGGAATAACCACTGTGATGACATCACCACAGTGAAAATAAAATAAATGGATTTATTTTCACTGTGGTGATGTCACCTGCATTTATTTTCACTGTGGTGATGTCATCAAACCAAAAAACGGCAGAAAGCACACTCCTATTGTATAAATCAGATACATGATGTGCACTCTTGTGATATGGAAAATATTTTCACTCTTGCACAGTGACCCCTAGATAGTCACGAGTGGCTTTGCCACTGGTAAATATTCAGAGGTCACTCTAAAGGACTGAACATATTTTACATATCATACTCGTGCCCATCATGTATCTTCTATATATATGTATTCTTTTTATTTGTATATTGATATAATGTTTGATCAGGAGGGCCTGTGAGATAGCATGTCTCCGGGTGGAGTCCTAGAGTATGTTGGTGAATTTGTCTGTGGCTGCTTATTACAACAACAACAAATGAATAAGTCATAGCCATATGATGCTCAGTAAGTTCTGCAAGGCACTGTTAAAACTTTTATTATCATAAAAGGATCGCTGTAAAGGCTCCCTGAGGAAGAGGCAATGTACCCAGAAGCGCTGGGGCTAGCTGAAAAAGATCTTACTTCGAGACACAGCTCTTGCAGCAGGTTACACCATTAGGACTGAAGCCGGCAGGTGTCAGGACCTCACGGAAAAATTCTAGCTAGCTATCTTGAGCGGGGACCGCTTGACGTCGGTCCTGCCTCCGGCGTCAGGCGTGGTACATAAGGGCGGTTCGCAGATTCCCAGTTCTTTCCGCGTCGACTTGCATGTCTCGACCCTTCGGTCTCAGTCTAGCGCGCGCCGCGTGGTTACAGAGCTTTCCTTCGGGAATTCATTTTTCTTCAAGCAAGATTATTGCTGATGTCCTCTCCGACCTCCGGTCATCCCTCCAAGTGTGCTTGCGGGAAACAGATCCCTTTCAAGGACCCCCACACGGCCTGCGTCAGGTGTCTGGGCCCAGACCACGATACCCGGGCCTGTTCGTTCTGCCAGGGGTTCAACAGCCGAACCAGGATCCGGCGTCAGAAGGCTCTTCAGGCTTTTTTGTTGGAGGAGAAATTAAAGACCATGTCCTCCAAGGGGGAATCGTTGTCCAAATCCCACAAGCACGCGGAGAAAAGTAGGGAGAAGGCCCCTTTCAGGTCCCCATCCAGGGCCTCGGAGTCCCGCAGCTCCGGTTCTAGGTCCGACCGCTCTCCTTCCAGGGCCTGCTCTCAGCCTCCCCCGGCTGCGGTTTCTAAGCCCCCTTCTCAGGTCAAGTCCGCCAGGCCGTCGTCGTCCTCCTCTTCTAAGGCCTTGGCGAAGTCCGGGGAGCGCCATCACCATCATCATAGGTCGGGTTCCGCCCTTGGCACCCGGCGTCGTTCGTCTTCTATGCCTCCCGCCAAAACTTTGGAGCTCACACACGTTGAAGAGACCGGTGGACCGCGCCCGGCTTCGACCGTCGGCCGTCGTCATTCCTCCCTGGAGCCATCGTCGGCGGACGGCTGTCGTTAGCCAAGTCATCATCCAGCGAGGCGCCGGTTGGGGACCGGCGTCCGTTCTTCCTGAGAAGAGGGCTCCCTTCGCCTCCGACCGGCGTCGGTCAGGAGCGTGACTGAGGAGGATTCGCGCGGCCCGAGGACCAGGACAGGCGATCCGGCCTCGCGGAGACTCCCAGGGCCCCTCGCCTTTACCGAGGCCCTGTGGAGCCGATGCCAGGACCCAACGACCGCCCACCGGCGCCTGGGCCGTCATCGGGACTTTCTTTAGCGGAGGTGAAGGATCTCTTCACTCATTGGTGGGATACCATTAAGAGGGACATGGCCACCACCACTCCTCCTCCTCCTCCCCCTCCTCCTCCTCCGGTGCCGGCCCCCCCTTCACCTTCGGGGCCAGCAGGCCGCATAACTCCCCCCCGGGAGCCTATATCCTCTCCAAGGGGAAGATCAGAAAAACGGAGACCTCCGTCGAAATCCTCTTCTGGATCACCCAGCCCCAAGGGGTCCAGGAGACACCGCGTTCTCGCCGACGGAGGACACGGATCAGTCTACACCTCCTCTAGATCCCCATCTCTCTCTCCATCCTTCTCTGGACCCACGTGAGGCGCCTAGATCTCCTGGATGACCCTTCATTCATGGATATTATGCGACATATCCAGGAGAACATGGGATGGGATGCAGAAGAACTAGACCCGAAGGTTCGCCTTGCCAAATATCTTGACAAAGGACCCCAAGCCTGTGGTGGTACCACCCTTGGTGGACACTTTCGTGGACGTCACCAAGGCAGCGTGGAAGCGTCCACATTCACTCCCGGCGGTGCCGAAGAAAGGTGATCGTCTGTACAAGGCTCCTAAGGAGGACCAGTACCTGACACAGCAGCCTCAGGCTGACTTTGTGGTCATCACAGCCTCACATGACCGGTCACAGAGGCCGCAACATCTGAGCACCCTGCCACCGGACCCAGAGTCCAAACAACTGGACGCTCTGGGCAGGCGCACATACGCTTCCGCTACCTGCGCCATCAGATCCTTGAACTACCTAACACATATGGTTCAATTCCAGAACGCTTTGTGGGAACAGGGTCTGGAGGCAGCTGGAAAGCTGCCCGAAGGTGAGCAGAAGGAGGAGATGCTCCAGCTCCTCCATACGGGTTCAGACGTGGGGACCCAAGTGCTTCGAGCCGCGTACGACTCCGCGGACTCATCGGCCCGAGCAGCAGCTTCTGGCGTTTGCCTCCGGAGACACTCCTGGTTACGTGTCTCCGGCTTCACCCCGGATGTCCAGAAAAACATTATGGACGCTCCGTTTGAGGGAGAAGTTTTATTTGGTAATCCTTCCGAGAAGATCATTACCAAACTTCAAGAGGCCGGGAAGGCGGTAAGGTCGGTTCAAGCCATGTACCGACCTAAGCTTGGTTCCTTTCGTAGGAACCAAAGCCGTTTTCGTGGGCGGACACAGAGGCAGCAGCCCCGCTCTGCTACACATCAGAGGGGCTCCAGTTTCTGTAGAACCCAGGGAAAACAGCCTGCTAGCCGAGGTCAGCGTTCCCCTAGGCCGACCCAGCCAGCGGGCCCATCTGCCGCCACAGCCTGACTCCTTTCCGGCCCCCGCCCCTCAGGATCAACGGGAAATCATGGTCGGGGGTCGCATTGCGAACTTCCTGCCGGGATGGCAGGCCATTACCACCGACAGGTGGGTTCTGCATTGGTCAGTCTAGGCCACTTTATAGAATTCGCAGAAAAGCCACCCTCGAGGCCTCCTTTGCTCTCCCGGTATCCGGGTCAGCACAAAAATTTGATCTGGCAAGAGGTACTCGCGCTCCTAAGAAAAGGTGCGATAGAGTACGTCCCGGAGAACCAGAGAGGACGAGGATATTATTCCCACTTCTTCCTGGTTCCCAAGAAATCAGGGGACCTCCGTCCGATTCTGGACCTCAGCGACCTCAATGTGTCGGTCGCCTACAAAAGATTCCGCATGGTGACTCTTCCAGGCCTTATTCCCATGCTGAAACAAGACGCCTTTTTAGCGTCTCTAGACATGCAGGACGCATACCTGCATATCCCCATAGCTCACACGCACCAGAGGTTCCTGCGCTTAGAGTTTCTCGACCACCACTTTCAGTTCCAAGCTCTTCCGTTCGGACTGTCATCCGCACCAAGGGTCTTTACCAAGTGCATGGCAGTCGTGGCAGCATCTCTGAGGAGACAGGGCCACTATGTGTTCCCGTACCTCGATGACTGGCTTCTCATGGCCGCCTCCAGAGAGGCGTTGTTAATCGCGGTTCAGAGCACCCAGGACTTGTTCCAATCTCTGGGCATTCTCATAAATTACGAGAAGTCTCTCCTGGTACCGTCGCAGAAACTGCAGTTTATAGGCGCAGTCTTGGACACTGTTCAGGGAAGAGCTTTTCTGCCGGACGACAGAGCATCAGATCCCTCATAAGGGATTTGTCACTGAACAAGATCGTACCTGCCAGATCGGTCCTTCGCTTGCTCGGACACATGGCTGCGGCCATTCCTACTGTCCCTTTCACAAGGCTCCACATGCGGGTAACCCAGTGGATGCTCAAGGTACAATGGGACCAAAGGCAAGACCACTTGCAGCATCCGGTCAGGATCACGAACTCAGTCATCCGAGACTGGCAGTGGTGGCTAGTCCGCGGGTCGCTCTCCAAGGGCGTCCTGTTTGTAGCGCCATCCCCGGAGGTAACCCTCACCACGGACACCCTCAGGTCTTGGGTGGGGCACACCTGGACGGGGTAAAGTCCCAGAATACGTGGACCCTCATGAAGCTCATCTCCATATCAGTGTCCTAGAGATGAGGCGGTTCTCTATGCCCTGCAGGCCTTTCAGTCAGTAATCCACCGTGTACTCTCCGCTGCAGACAGACAACACGGCGGTGATGTATTACCTCAACAAACAAGGAGGCGACACTCTTCACCCCTTTGCAGGAGGCCATGAGGGTGTGGGATTGGGTAATCGGACACGGCGCAAATCTGATCACTGTGCATGTTCCCGGGGTGGACAACACAATTGCAGACGGCCTGAGTCGATCCCAGGCCAGAGTCCACGAGTGGGAACTTCTTCAAGAGGTTGCAGAGGATCTGTTTCTTCGTTGGGGAATTCCAGAACTAGACTTGTTCGCATCCCCATCCAATGCAAAACTGCCCAATTTTTGCTCGCTAGATCCAGGGCCTGGTGTTTTCTGGCGGGGCCGCGTTATCCCTCTCGCCGAGTAGACAGATTCCTCTCGCCTTCCTCCTTCCCGTTGATCCAGAGAGTTCTTCTCAAACTGCGCAGGGAGCACGCACTCATGATCCTGGTGGCCCCGTTCTGGCCCAGACAGATCTGGTTCCCTTTGTTGGTGCAACTATCTCGGGAACCCCCGCTCCCGTTGCCGCTCAGCTCCCACCTCCTGTCTCAGGAGAAAGGTTCATTAGTCCATCCGGACCTATGCTCTCTGAACCTGCATGCTTGGCTCCTAGAGACATAGCCATCTTGCGTCACGGGGTCTCGCAAGAGGTTGCAGAGGTTCTTTCTGCAGCCAGAAAGCGGCAACGATAAGTGACGCATCATGAAATGGCGCCTGCTTTTTGTTTATGGTCACGAGCTCGTGATCTTTCCCTTTAGGTTGTCCTGTGGGAGTAGTTTTGGATTACTCCTCTCCCTTTTTCATTCAGGTCTAGCCTACTCCTCTATTAAGGTGCACCTCTGTGCCATTTCTGCTTATCACCTCCCGGTGGGTCACCGTACAGTAGCTCAATTGGGCGCCTCTGAATTTCTTAGGGAGTGTTACAACTTAGGCCTCCCATTGGGGACCCTTGTGCCCCATGGGATCTGCTCTTTGTCCTGGAACAGCACGCTCCTCCTTTTGAACCTGCATGAATTGCAGAAACTCGTTTTCTGTCGTGGAAGAGCGTTATTTTTAGTTGCTGTTACTTCAGCGAAAATTTCTGAGCTTCACACTCTCATGTGCAAAAGAGCCTTATTTAGTTTTCCACGGGACAGAGTATCCCTGAGGACCAAACCCTAAGTTTTTGTGTAAGGTGGTCTCTTCACTCACTTTAAACCAAGATATTGACCTTCGGTCTATTTCCGAGTTATGCAAATAGGAGAGGCTTTGCTCCACACCCTGGATGTTCACACGCGGCCTGAGGTATTACCTCAACAGAACTAAACCCTCCGTAGTTCTGATCAGCTTTTCGTTTCCTTCTCTGAGAGAATGATGGGCCGTCAGTTTCCAAACAGACTTTGTCTCGCTTGGCTTGTCCAGTGTATTTCCTACTGTTATGTTTTAAAACAGAAACCCCTCCCGGGTTCTATCTGGGGTCATTCTACCAGGGGTGTGGCCACATCCTTTGCAGCACTTAAGAACGTATCCATCTCTGCTATTTGTGTTGCAACCACTTGGAGCTCTGTGCATACCTTTATCAGGCATTATAGCCTGGACATCTCCTCTCAGCGTAGGGCTGGTTTCGGCCTTGCGGTGCTGCAGGGTCTCCAGTCTTAGGTTCAGGACCTGGAATGTTTTCCTATTTTCCTCCTCCGGAATTTCTGGCAGCGTTACTGCTTGGGAATCAGTCCTAATGGTGAACCTGCTGCAGAGCTGTGTCTAGTAGATGGTACAGTTACGTGGAGACTTACCGTAACAGTAGATCTTCGAGAACAGCTCTTGCAGCAAGTACCTTCCTCCCACCTTCCCCTGGAGAGGCATGGCTTTACCTCAACACATTGGGATTTCATTCCTTATTTTCCTCTGGCGTGGATCCTCGGTCTCCCATTCTGATGTCATCCTGCGGCCGGGGAGTCTCGGTGGGAGAACTGGGGAATCTGGCGGGACCGCCCCCTTATATCCGCCTGGCGTCGGAGGCGGACCGGCGTCGAAGTCCCGCTGAAGATAGCTAGCTAGAATTTTTCCGTGGGGTCCTGATGCCGGCCGGCTTCAGTCCTAAAGGTATAACCTGCTGCAAGAGCTGTTCTCGAAGATCTACTGTTACGGTAAGTTCTTACGTAACTGTACTTTACTACTGAATGTCTTTGCTTGGGAAGGTTCCCTAAGCAGAATTTCTTACTATTCTCACTTTATTAATATTTTGCTAATTGGTAAGGTTAGAGTGATACGATGGTTTACAGTATTGCTACAACTGTACATCAGGATCTATTTAGATTACTGTGTTTATTATGCATGCACCTTCCCTCAAAATGTTTGCACTTACTATCCTCCTCTATTAATACTTTGGTAATCTGTTGGTAAGATTTGAGTGATAAGATTTTTACAGTATTGCTACAACTGTCCATTAGGATCTAATTAGATTATTATGTTTATTGTGCAGGTACCTTGCATCAAAATGTCTGTATTTTAATATGTTCATATGTGTAACCAATGCGAAAAAAATAATCAATACATAACTTTTATGAAAAAAATAAACTTTAATTTTAACTTTTTTATATTTATTTATTTCCATTCCTTCCTGTGCGCTGCAGCCTTTTTGCTTATCTGGTGAGCAGAATTTCGCCAGTAATGTTCTTCAACATGTTAAAAAAAATCATTAAACATCTACACATGCGTTGGGTCAGGATGCATGTAATAATAACTCCTAGCATATTTTATGGTGTAGATTTATGATGGAACCATCCGACAATGAAAAGGCTGTGCAAGGTATGGTGGTACACCAGACAATCAATTAGGATACAAAGTCAGAAAGTCGGGCACCCACCAACCAGTATAAAGTTGACACATGGCTCCAAAATTATAACAAGTAGGCAAAGTTTATTACCTAGAAAAACTGCATGCGTTATGCATTTGGGACGTAAGTCCTTTATCAAAAGCGTTTGATAAAGGACTTACCTCTGAACCGCGTATGCCTGCAGTTTTTCTGTGTAATAAACTTTGCCTACTTGTTATAATTTTTGGAGCCATGTGTTGACTTTATACTGGTTGATGAGTGCCCGACTTTTTGACTTTGTATCATAATGTAACCATTCCAGTTGCTACTACTTATTTGCACTCAGGGTTCCTAACCTATTTCAGTTCCCCCGCAACCTATGTTGGAGCTTCACACAAGAATGCAAACAGACTAATAGATAGACAACCCTGTATTAGAGAAAAATAGATATGTAATCATGTATTAACAGACTATAATTACAGGTTACTTAGCCTCACACACACACACACATACATACACACATCGTTCCCATTTGGTTCCTGGAAAAATATACCTCAGAGGGAAGCCAGAAAGATTTCTGTCACCCAACCCTCTATATGTTGTTTTAGCTGAGATAAACACAGTTGCCTATCTAATGTATTTTTGTAACATATGGATTTGAGCTGTTTATGAATTTGTTCAATGGCCTAGACTTTTTTTTACAAATTCAGAGATCCATCAATGTCTTTTTTTGAGTATTTTTAATCTCCTGATTTTGAATGAATGGCAAACAGTTGTTTGTTGTATTTTTTATGTTAATACATTTATTTTTACAAAGAATACATTGTAGAAGGTGGGGCTTTTGAACTGAAAGCCATGAGCAACTGCAGCAGCTGGTAGTGGGAAAACTGGATATCAGCACACAAGGTTTTTGTTTGTTTTTTTTTTTACTTTTTTTGGAAAATAGTAAACGTTATTGAACATTTTTCATAATTCTACAAAACTACAATAGATATTTTACAGATTTGGTTGGAAGTTCTCACATCTCATTAAGAGTTCAAGCATTGAATCCCATCAACATTCAGGAATCAGTTAGTTTGGACATGAATATATACATTTTTGACAGCAGTTATGTTGCAGTGGGGGGGAGGGTGAATATACTAGGAGCGGGATATTCAGACTGCACCAGGCTGTGGTGCAAGCCTGGGTGCAGTGCAAGTTGGATGTGCAGGGGAGTTGACAGGGTGATATTCAATGGAGCTGCGCCATGGCACAGCATCATTGAATATCGCTCCTTGGCCACCTGCAGTGTGCATGGTGCAGTGGCACTGCACCAGCGCAAGTGGCCAGAGTGGAGCAGGGGGATCCGCTAGCGCAAGTGCTGTTGCGATAGGTGCAACTACTTCAATATTCAAAAAAGTGCACATGCAAATGGGGCCATAATGTATGCAAGGTGCAAATGGGGTCATTTGTATGTCATTATGGCCCCATTTGCATGCAGGTGCACTGATCCCTGGCGACCTGCACCCTGCCAGGCTGCAGCCATCAGGGACCGACGCCCCCTGCACAACCGGCAAAGTGCCTCACTGCCTGATCATGGGCATATGTAATAAAGAATAGTCCCATATCCCTGGTGGTCCAGTGGACTGCTCGCAGCCTGATCGCGGGCAGAAGTACAGTAAAATTATCCTCCCATATCCCTGGTGGTCCAGTGGACCACTCGCAGCCCGATTGCGGGCATATGTCATAAAGAATAGTCCTATATCCTGGTGGTCCAGTGGACCGCTCACAGCGTATGATGGGCATATGTCATAAAGAATAGTCCTATCCCGTGTCCATGGACTGTGTCCTGATCGCTGGCGTCAGTAATATATTATGACAAACCAATCCAACCCTGGTGGTCCACGGTACCCTCCTCCCCACCCACACACTGAGCCCCACCGCACCGCCTCCCCCAGTCAGTGGCGGGTAGCAGCTCCCCACCTGCTTGCCACCGCCCGCGACTGACTCCATAGTGGGCTGTACGCCTATGCTACAGCATGAGCCAATGGGTGTAGTTTGCACGGACATATTAGCTGTGAAATGTGAATGGATCCATTCATATCTGAACTGTGTAGTATGTGTAGGAGGTATACCCATTGGCTCACACTGTGGACCAATGGGCGTACAGCCCACCGGTATGGAGTCAGGCGGCGGGGTGGGCAAGTGGGGAGCTACTGCCCGCCGCTGACCGGGGGAGGCGGTGGGGCCTAGTGGGGGTGGAGAGGGGGTACTGACTGACCACCAGGGTTGGATTGGTTTGTCATAATATATTACTGACACCACGATTGGGCTGTGAGCAGTCCACTGGACCACTAGGATATAGGACTATTCTTTATAACATATGCCCGTGTTAGCTGCAAATGGTCCACTGGACCACAAGGGATATAGTATCTATCAAATTACATATATGCCCATGTGATCGGGCTGCGCACAGTCCACTGGACCACCAGGGATGTGAGGGGGTTAATATCACTACATATGCCCGCAATAAGGCATGGGGGGTCGCTACCACGCAGGTGCCACCAGAGCTCGGGTGGCCACCCACAGCTGGCAGCTGCCGTGATGCGCCCTGCAATATGGCAGCTCACCTGCGGGTGGCCAGCTGTTGCTCCTTTTTTTTTTGGCTCACCTGTGTACAGCACAAGTAGGAGTTGTGCATGCATGGGCTCAGCACATCCCAGGCTGAATATCGGGATGTGCGGAGTATGTATGGGCACGCCCCACCTACTTGCGCTGCATACTTTCATTGATGCGCTCCACGCATCGGGATTTGTTCCAGGCACATTCCCCATTTGAATATCATACTGGTGTATCAGTGGGTTGCATATGGTGCAACTGTGTTGCGCCATCGCAACCCTTCTGAATATCCCACTTCTGGGAGCATACATTGTGTTCTTATGCACTCCTTCCAGGGTCATCTGTGTCTTGCCTCAGATCAGTACTCTGCTTTGAGACAGAATCTACTTTTGTTTGTAGCAGGAGGGTTTCTAACCTGTTCCATCTGCTAAGGTACTGTTTAGGATTGTTTCTCATGTAACAAATCATCTTTTTCTGTTCTTAGTGCCTCCAGAATGGTATTGAGCTATTCATCGAGTTGGCACTTTGTCATCCAGTCAATGTCTTAAGACTCAGCTTCTTCACCATTGCCGAGATGGAGCAATGGAATTCAAGGTTTCCTAGGAGCTTGCCTAGGCCCAGAAGGCAGACCCTAGAGAAGGTTTCCTCCAGACCCAGTAAGGGGTCTAGGTTAGATTTCACCCTCTCCCATAGTGGTTTTGCCCTTAGGCAGTCCCATAAAATGTGTTTTACTGTGCCTGTGTCTGTCTGACATCATGAACATTTGTCACAGTTTAGCGTCCCCATCTTCTGGAGCTTGACTGGGGTTAGGTACTAGGTACAAGTTGTGGTTGATGTTGAATACTATCTTGTGACTGTATCATTGTATTATAAGAAAGATGGCATCACAATAATGGCATTATTGGATTTGAATGCCACTGTTTCTCCATGTGAAAAAGTGGCCACCCATATATTACAAGATGCTAATGCAAATCAGTCAGTTATATTATTTATTACAAGACAATAATGCAATCAGTCATATTGTTGTGATAACCAGGAAGATTATTGTCAATGTTTTATATAGTCGAGTTGAACCATTCCACACAATTATCAGAATGCAGGCTGCAGGGTTTCTGCAGGTATAATTGTTTGAAATAATAAAGCTCTTTAATGGCTAAGACATACTGAATATACTAATTTGATTGGCAATGAACATTCCAACCCCTGTAATTATACCATAATAGAGCAGGAGTGGGACATCCATTCCAATCTAAATAGTTTTATTACTGTAGACCAAAAACATATTTTAATGCATTTCTGATTTTTATTTTTAAAATTAATGTTATCCCTGCAACAAGATAACTTAGATTTGTAATTATGTGCAACTTATATTTCTGTGGTGCATTTAAGGTGAATTTGACACATTTGAGACTATTTTGAAAAATATAATATTTAGACATAATTCAGCTTGTATATTATACAATGCCTGCATTTCTTTTCACTTTGTTCTCATTACTAGGTTATTCTTCATCACCAGATTAATTTGAATGGAGACATGATTATTGTCCTTTAGGAGTTCATCTGCTTTCCCTCTTAATCCTTTGCTGAATTCATAGTCCCTCGTTTATGACATCACAGTTTCATTACCTGGAAACATATTACGCCATTGATATATGGCTATAAGTTAATAATTAAAATATATGGTATCATTTCAGACCTCTACAATTAAAACTTTAGAACATTCAAATCTCATAAATCATGGCTAGTCGTGAATTATCTCAACTGCCAATCACTTTTTCAAACAGCATGCACTCACGTTAAACTGAAACTAACATTGCTGCTAAAACCTCTGTTATGCTCTCCTCAAACAAAACTCACCACCTATCTGCAGAAACCAGTACTACCCACTAAAAGCAGTTTTATTTAAAATTCTTAATTTTTCTTTTTAGCTTCATAACAGCTGTGCTGCATACGGGTCAGGACATGTGTTCTGCCTTGTAAAACCACTGCTGGGCTATGAGTCAGCACAGTGTGATGGTGTTTTTATGAAGCAGAACCAGAACAAGTACAACCATATTTGCTATAAACTGCAAAAGAAAATGATGTTAATATTTTATAAAATACTTTATTGGGTAGGGATGGGTTAAAAGCTAGATGAGGAGCTTTGGGGATAGTTATTATAGTTTCATATCAACCAACTTTTAACAGAAGATTGCTGTTGACGGATTATTGGTATGTTATATACATAAAATATATCTGAATTATCATTTACTGGTATATTCAACTTGGGGTTCTGGATTGCTCAAATGTTTATCATATCCCTAGAACTACTGTACTGTACTGAATTATACCATTGTAACTCACAGTTGGCTATCATTTATTCTATACAGTATATAATGCCTGTTACCCCATTTTCTATTTTTAGACCACATTTAATAGCATTAAATTTAACCATTAAATATGAGTTTTACCCTAAATCAATCAAATACATTTTAGAATATTCAGTATGACCCTGAATCTGTAACTCAGCTGATCATATTACAAGTATATGCACAACTAAATTTTAACTGAAACTTTAATGATAAAAGCTTCTTACCACCATCAAACAGGACATGTCTATACACATAGAAAGATACATACACACACACACACCCTATGTTTGTTTATTTATTTATTTTGAGTCGGATTTACAACCTTTGAGTCAGGACCATTTACAAAGACACTCATCGGAGGGAGGGTGACATGGTTACAGTCTGAGATACAACAGTGGCAACATATAGGTGAAATACAGATAACAAAAAGAATACAAAATAACAGTGGTTTGTGGGATGTTACATGGAAATAGCAATCGACAAAAAAAGAAGGAGGGGCAGTCTAATGGACATTGTCAAGGCTATGGGCAAGAAATGGGGAGGACCCTAACATTAGGTTGATTCAGGGCACCATCTTAGCCTAAAGAGGTGGTTATGGAGAGCTTACTTTTAGCGGACCACCTGTAGACTTAGTGACAGAGAGCGGAGGGAGTTGAACCATGGGGGCACAGAGTGGAAGGACCTTTGGGCTAGGAGGTCTTGAAACCAGAAAGGTGGCCCCAACCGAGCCCATGGGCAACAGGTGGGGGCGTGCCCGTAGGGACACAGTGACCTCTGGGAGAGAGTCCTAGCATGGATTTTGGCCAGTAAGCAGGTTTGGTATACAGGCGCCTCCATGGGAGCAGGTTGGGTGGAATAGAGCAGGCAAGTATGGGCAGAGGGATGCACTGGCCAGAGCCCGCAGGCCTTGGTTCCATCGAGGTCTGACCTGTTGAGGCAATATTGTCGGTCGAGGTGATAGGTATCGATCCACTAGGAACAGGACTGAGGAGCTGATGGCCAGTCGGAGAAATAGCGTTTGGGGAGACAACTTTGTGATAGAGAAGGCCAATACGAGAGTTTATGAGGATAGGTATTGATGTGGTGGAAGTAAGAGTCGAAGGTGATACCAGGTACTTGTAGATGACACTTGCTCAAGAGGCTGACCATCACTGGGGAGAATTTGCATGCATTTTATCTTATTCTGTGATGCTAAAAAAGTGAGATGTTTTTTTTTTTTAGGTTAATGACCACGTGGTCAATGAACCCTTTTGGCTTGGTTGAATGTGCTGTAGGATTCCTAGATGTGGGGTCAGGGTGGGAGATGAGAACCACATCATCAACATAGAGTATTATTGCCAGAGCAGGAGCTGGGAGGTATTGAGAAATAGTTAGAACGGGCCCAGATGAACCTTGGGGACCTCTGAGCGAATGGCAGGGTGCGTACAGGGTGCTGTTTACCTCACACGCCTGGATCTGGGCAGAGGTAACTAGGGTCCAAGCCAGGGGCCAGGGAGGCTGTTGGTGAGGAAGCTGGGAGAGGGTGACAGACAGTGCCGAAGCCTTGAGAGGTGGATGAACACTGCACCCACAACATGACCAGAGTTTAGAGCAGTGGAGGTGCTAGAACCCAGGTGGGTTATAGTGGTGCTGTGTCCTGGTGAACTATGTTCCCGGACAGTATCACATTTGGCCAGCTACTTGAGAACTGAATGGCTACTACTTTTCTAGTGCTTTGAGAGAGGGGAATGGAGATGGGCCTAAAGTTAGGGAGGTTCTATGTCCACTGTTAAGATATAGGGGTGATTTCTGCACCTTCAGGCACTGGGAAATTGGACCAAGACATAGTGACCAGTTTAAAAGGTTGCGGAGAGGGGTTGGCACTATCTAGGACTAATCGAGAATCCTGGAGTCTAGGCATCATACAAGGTTCAACAACAGCGGTCTGCTATATTATAGACATTAGCAGTTTGATCCGCTCTAACTCCCGGAGGAAATGGTTAAACCATTCCAAAATAGAATTTTGCACGAGCAGTTCATCTGTGTCATTTCAAACTTGAATCAGATTTTTTCTCCCCCAGTGAACAGTCACTCCGATTTCTCCTCTGTCGGTTCATTTCGTTTTAAAAGTTTCCTGTTGATCTAACGAGAATAGTTTTATTTTAACCGCAAACTGTTCGTTAAGCTCATCTGTGGTTAACTGTGGAAATGAAGGTTTTGTCTGTGTACTTGTGTTATGGTTCGGTTTTGAACCGATCAGTGGGTTTAAAACTCATTTAAATTAAAAGTTTATTTAGAGTAAATTCCCAGTTCTTATCGGTTCCTAAAAACGATTTATTACGGTTTTTCCAATACCTGACACGTGTTAGAACCGACAGGTGTCTGCCCACCTTGTTAAAAGGGCAAGTTTTTGGTTAGGCTGGCATTATGTCTGAGAAACCCAAAAGAAAACAGGGCCCACTACCTAAATACTGTGATGTTTGTGGGGAAGTCTTTTGCCAAGGCTGGACCCTAATACACCACATTACGTGTTTATTGTCTGGGGTTTCCACCTCCAGCTGACTGCCATGTAAGAATTTCCGCAGCCATTCTGGAAAAAGATTGGGCAGGCCTAGGAACGAGAGGTAAAGTCCGGCGACCTGATGCCAGCCCGGTCGGTGCAGGCACCATTTTGTTATTAACACTAGGACAGAGCACAGCATTTCTGTTTGAGCAGCAGCATTTGGTGGCAGTTCCTGTTCAGTGTCACACTGTGTATTGGTGCGGTGCCGTGAGTCACAATCACAAAAATATCTCGTTTGGTTAGTAGATCAGTACAGTAGAGGTACTAGAAAGAGAACTTAAGAAAAAAAAATAGAAATATATTGGAGGGCGGCGGAGAGTAAGAGGATCTGAAGTCTTGGGGGGGGGGTTTGAGAGAAACTGTTTTGTAAAAAGGAGCATTACCAAAGGAGTTTGCCTGTTGTGGAGAGAGCAGAGTCTCTGTCAAATCAAACAATCTGCTGAATATATGTTTATTTTGAGAAAATGAAGGGAGAACTAAGCAAAAGCACAGCACACTGAATTCAGAGGGCTGTCTGTGTTGTGTCTGACTGACGTGTGGACTCATGTGAAGAAAAATAGAAAAGGACACAGCTCTTAAATAAATAAAAAAACAAACAAAAAACTTGAGACTAAGTGGGGGAAGTGATGTGTGTTGAACTTGTGATACTACTCAGCATTTCTTCAATAAAATAATTAATTGTGTGTGTGACCAAGCCTGCCCACCCTGAGACAGCAGAGATTAGGGACCTGACTGATAACAGATATATAAAGAAAAGTTTTTTGGGGGAACAGAATAAACACAAGGTTCTCAGTCCGGGTCTGGGTCTGCAGACATACCAGGCAAGCAATCTAACTTGACCGTACCAGCTTCTGAAACACGCAAGCACAACAGTAGCAGCAGCAGTTCAGTACAGCTAAAGTGACCTTTCAGTTTAGATGATGAGGAAATAAAGACTGAGAAAAGAAGCAAAGATAAAAATATGACATAGAAAAAAAGGGCTTGAACATTTCAGCATCACTGGTTAAATCACTTTACCTGGTTAAGGTATGATGACAAAAAAATGTGTCATCTACTGCTCTGTCTGTGAGAAATATCCCACTCTTGCGATTCCTGCTTATTCAAACACACACCTAACGTGTTTGCCACTGGTTTAAATCATTTCAGAACAGAGTCCGTGAGAGCCCATGAGAAATCAAATCCACATCTAATTTATGCAAACCAACATAGTCACGAAACTGGTCAACATGCAGTCAATTTTAACATATCTGAAACTGCAATACATCACACATTTTCTCAGATGGAGGAAGTCACCAAATATAAAATGAGGCGTTTATATAACACCGCATATTCCTTGGCTAAAAATTTACGTCCTTTCTCAGATATAGAGTGGCTTTGCACATTGCAAGAAAAAAAAATGGGGTTAAACTCGGCAGCAATTATGCAAATGGTAAATGGGCCAGAGATTTCTGCAACGCAATATCAGCGGTCACGTCTAAAACACAGATCCAGACTGTCAAAAATACAAAATTCGTTACCGTTCTTGCAGATGGCAGTATAGAGTGGGAAAATGTCTTCCTTCAGTTTGTTGATGTTGCAGAAAAAAAGTTACAATTATGTTAATTAAAGCTGTACCTCTTAAACATTCTCACGCAGATGGAGTTTTTAAAGCAATAAGTTCCGCACTTTAGTCTGTTGATCTTTCTTTTACAGACCTTAACGATGTGAGCAGACCTGGACCAGTTCTTGTATCTGCCAACTTTGATGGTGCCAGTGTGATGATCGGGCATACAGGTGGCACCATAACAAAAATCCAAGAACATGTCCCCCACTGTTATATCCGTGCTTTGCATAGCCCACAAACTGGAGTTAGTTCTCGATGCCATGAAAAAAATAAAATAAAAAATTCCCTTTGTTCAAAAAAGTAGAAAACACCTTGAAAGGAATTTTTAATTTTACCACTTCAGCCCCAAGAAACTTAGGGAACTGTAGGAAATAGCAGATGTCACACACTGAGTTGGCTCATTTCAAAGCAATAAAGCAAGTTTGTTGGCTTGCAAGTAAGACGCGTTCAGTTCATGCTGTTCAAGTCAACCTGCCCACATTAGTTCAACATCTTGAACATGTGTCAAACTCTGTTGGTGATGGGGTCAAAGCAAAGACACTTCTAAGAGATGCGCACTCAGTACAGTTTGTAAAATCACTGTTTATTCTTCAAGATTTTCTGCCGATATTGAAAAATCTATCACTTGAATTTCTAAAGGATGACCTACTAATATTAGAAGTCCCCCAACTCATAGAAACATGCTTACTCCAGTTGACTGAACTAAAAACAAGACCTGGAAAGTTTATGACATTTCTAAACCAATATAATCCTTCAGAGAAATGCATGAACCATCTCGTTTCAAAACGTGGCAGTGAGGACACGATTGTTCCTTTTACTTTCAAAGGGAACTGTCCAGAAGTAAATTGTACGACTGATACTGCGGCATCTATTAAACTGTGCAGCTGTGTATCTTACATTGATCAGCATTTTTGGAATTTCTCAGAGGAACCTCTAAAATGGTTCAGTTGCTTGGATTTCAAAAATTTCGATCTGTCACAAGAAAAACTTGCACAATTTGGCACAACTGATTTAAGTAATTTATTAGACTACTTTCACAACTTTTTTTCTGAAGATCACATAACCAGTATAAAAAGGGAGTATTGTGCAATAAAAGCAATGCTTAAGTCTACAGTTGAATACACTTGCAGATATGGCTGATCAAGAATATTACAAGAGCAACAGTCCCAGCTTGCTCACATCCTTGACCCAATAGAAATGTTACTGGCTACGAGTGTGTCTACAGCTAAATGTGAGAGAGTATTCTCCATTGAGAATCTTATAAAACAAAAATAAGAACAAGTTTGGCTGATGACACACTCTAAATCACTTCTGCATATAGCAGTTGAAAGGCCCTACATTAGACAGTTTTGATCTGGATCAAGCCATCAACCACTGGCTACTATCTGGTCCTGGCACACGCCACATTCACGTCATCATGGTCATGCTAGTTGAACTACTAGTTCTGCAGATTCATGCGAAAATGTCCTGAGGCTGTCACTAGTATTGATGATGACACTGAATATGATGCTCCAGCTGGAGCAAGCTCAGGCTTCCTGTAACTTTTCCTGATACCAATGCTGTATTGACAGTACTGTCTGCTACTCTGCTGTAATGATCTCACTGTGCTGCTGCTGCAACTACACTGCTGTCAGTTCCTCGCTGCTGATGCCAATTCTGTCACAATCCTTATGCTCGCCATGCTGCTGACAAAAATAAAATCATATTATTCTCCTTATTGTCCATTTCTTTTTTTTTTTTTTAATTCTTCTTTTTATTGAGTTTTCAACTTATATACATATAAGTCACCAATGTTCACATGCTTATAAAAACATTCACAGTTTCCATATTGTACGGTTATTTATCATAACACTATAAAATACATTCACAGCAAGGTTCGTCTTTCAATTTTACAGTTCCTGTCTGATGCTATACTGTATTATAGGTCCATGCTTTCAGCCACTGGGTCGGGGGTTAATATTTAAAATTCTCCTTTAGAGCTTGAGGTGCCATAAGCCTCCGACGGACCGACCCTTCCATTGATGCTACCCAATAAGGGGGTCCTAGCCCCCATGGAGCTAGACTCTGGTTTTGTGTATTGGACAGGTCCCTCAGGTGCCCCGACGTCTCTGTCAGCCCCCTCCCATAGTCTCCCCCACTCCAGAAAGGGGGTGCAGGGAAACAGCACATGGTTTTTGTTTATATCCTCTCCCATTTCGGGTTACAATTTAATTGTAATGATTATTTAGTTCACATGTCCCTCATTTCCAGATAATTATCCTTTCCCCCCCCCCGAGTCCCACCTTGCTCGGTCTAATTTCAATAAGCCAGTTTATGCATGTACTGCCACCCTGCCCCCCCACGGGAGACCAGGGAGGCCAGGCCAGGGTTCAGGTTCTAATTCTCCCCTTATCTATGACTCTTAAGAGTTCCCATTTAAGGTTCCTTAGGGTATAAAGCGGTGTCTTTCAGCATGTAGTATATTTGCCAGCGTGCCCATCTAGCAGTGAATTTCTCCCCTGTTCATTTAGACTATGTGTTATTTTCTCCATATTATAAATCTGTTTGTAGTATCCCACCAATCTTGGATTGTAGGGACTTTTATTATTAACCACTGCCTAGTGATTGCTTTCTTTGCTACAGTTAGGAGCAGAGAGAGCAGATATCTAGTATTAGGCCCTCTATGTATTTTGGGGAAATTAAGAAGCAGAAACATCTCTAGGGTCAACTGAAGCCGTGGATCTATAAATTCTTGCAGTTCAGCCTCAAGCTGCGTAAGGAATACCTGGAGGGCCGGGCATACCCACAAAGTGTGGGTCAAGTTAGCCCGTGGTTCCCCGCATAACCTCCAGCACTCTGCCGTGTTATTCGGGGAGTAGTGGCTTGTGACCACTGGGGATAGGAAGTAACGCACCAAAACCTTCCAGGCAAATTCTCGCCACTGATGAGAGCTAGTAACCCGGGCCGAGAGGCTACATGCCTGTTTCCACTCCTCTGGAGAGTTGATATCCAGTTTCCTGGGACCACCGTGTCGGATACCGTCAGTGAGGTTTCCTTTGTAAATTAAGGGTTTGATAGTATAGTGAAATCAGGTGGTCTTGCCTTCCTGAAGTGTTTAGTTGTATTTGACATTGAATCAGTGCTGGATATCCCTGTGGGTTCCAGAGTGTTCTCGGGAGGCCCTCCACATAGTGACATAGTTGGAGGTAGCGATAAAAAATCTTTGTGTGGGAAGTGACATTTTCTTTGAATCTCTGCATAGGACCAGATGTTGCCTCGTGTCACCACCTGCAACAAATATTTTAACCCATGCCCTTCCCATTTAAGAAACCATTGTCTATGTTGTTGGGGGGGGGGAATCAGTTAGGCTTGAGATCGGGCAAATGAGTACTTGGTAAGGCATTAGCCGTTGAGATTTTTAAGCAAGTACCAGTTCTTAAATTGCGCTGCTAACCAGGGATCGAGGGTCCATGAGGGCTCTTTCCATTATATAAGGCCCCAAGAAGGCTTGATTGTGTATCAAAGCCTTTTCTATTTCCAGCCAGTGCAGGCGGAGGTTCTGGTCTGTCGTGCCATTATTTGTGTAAGGTAATCGCCTGTTGGTAAAGCTTTAGGTCAGGAGTGCTATGCCTCCGATTGACGGGGAGGAGAGTATCTTTAGGCTAACCCGGGGTTTTGTGGGCCCATATAAAATTCCTTATCAGGCGTTTATTTCATGAAAAGTTTTTAATGGTATATATAGAGGAATGTTTTGAAAGAGATATAAGGTTCTCGGCAGGGTTATCATTCTGATTAAGTCTACTCTCCTGGAGAGGTTTAGAGCGTGAGTTGTCAAGTCTGTAAATCCTGTTTTAGTTGTGTGATGAATGGCTCATAGTTTTGCTTATAGTATTTTGTGGCGTCCTGTGGTATATAAATGCCTAGGTATTTCAGCTTCTGTAGGTTCCATCTGCCCGGCAAGGCGTCTTGGGTCTTCTGCATGAGGGTATAATGGAAGGTAAAGATTTCCGTCTTAGTAAAGTTCAGTTTATAGCCTGGCACCGAGCTATAGGAGTCTAGGACTTGTCTCACAGCGGGAATAGTTTGATCGGGGTTCTGGAAATACAGGAGGATATCGACATATAAGGCGTCGATATTCAAGTCACCTATCTTGATCCCTTGGATTATTGGGATTCCCGGTTTGCTGTGCTAGAGGTTCGATAACCATGGCAAACAACATGGATGACAGAGGACATCCTGGCGGGTACCTCTGTGAAGTCGGAAATACCCAGAATGATGCCCGTTCACTTTCACACATGCCTGGGGGCAGAGTATATGTTCTGGAGGCTTGAACAAAGGAGGGGGGAAATCCAAATTTGTTTAAAGTTAGATATAGGAAGGGCCAGGTAACCCTGTCAAAGGCCTTTTCTGCATCAAGGCTTAGCAGAGCTGTCGGGTCCCTAGTCTTTTGCATCTGGTGCACTATATATAAGGATCGTTTGATACTATCCATGGTTGTTCGGGCTCTTACAAATCCCGTTTGGTCTTTATGTATTAATAGGGGGAGTATCTGGTCTAGGCGGTGCGCCAGTATACTCATGAATATTTTATAGTCTTGGTTAAGTACAGATATAGGCCTATAGGAGGCACAATTTTGGGGGTTCTTGCCTGGTTTGGGTATCACAGAAATGGTAGCATAGGACCACGATTGGGGCGGAGGCTCCCCCCACTAGAACAGAGTTAAAGACCCGTAGGAGTGAAGGGGTGATCTGAGCTTTTGCGGTCTTATAGAGTTCAGCTCCATAACCGTCTGGCCAGGGCCTTCATTGATTTAGTTTTGGCCAAGGCCTGGGTTACTCGGTGCCGTGATGGGTTCCATCAAGGTTCCCTGTGTGCCTCTGTAAGTGATGGAAGTGTAATTGAATCCAGGCACTCCCTTATCTGATCCGCAGACGGCATATTCTCCGGGGTGTAGAGGGTTTTGTAAAATGTTGTAAAGGCATCCACAATGTCATGTAATTTAAAGAGCGGTTGGCCTCCCATGGGGTGCCTGATGAATGCAATTGTTGCACCCTTCTTTTGTTTGTGGATTTGGTATGCGAGCAGACGCGCTGCCCGTGGGCCTACTTCATAGAATCGTTGCCTCAGATACATTAAGGCAATTTCAGTTTGTTGTTGGACTAATGCATCCAACTCCCGTTTGGTTTGCTGTAACTGGGGTAAGATGGACTCATCACCCTGCTGATGCGCCATCTGAAGGAAATGGAAGGTGTCCTCTAATTTGGTCCTGTGTTCCTTGCACTGCCTCCCTAATTCCATTGTATATTTGATTATGTGTCCTCTAAGGACTGCTTTAATTGTGTCCCAGTGTACCGACGGAGTAGAGTTGTGGGGGGGATTATCTGTTAGGATTTCTGTGATTCTGTCTGAGATGAATTCCCTAAACTTTTTTGACCGCAGGTGAAACAGATTTAGTCGCCACTGAGTGTTTCTCGGTTGTAGGCCCAAATCCCAATAAGTCGTCAAGGGGCGTGGTCGAGATAGATATATCCCAATTGGGCATTCTGTATGGTGCCCAGATTTTCTATTTGGTGTAAGCATGATCAATTTGGGAGTAGGTGTGATGTACAAGGAATAATAGTAGTAGTTTCTTGTATTTGGGTGTCATTTCATCATCGTCACACCAACCCATCTCGATATAAACCTCCTAAAAACTTTTGGGTAGCTGTTTGCTTCTGGGGTTTCCTACTAGTGGAGTCAACACGGGGGTCCATGGTTAGGTTGAAGTCACCCGCCATTAAGAGGATGCCCCTAGTCTTCTGGATTATCTTATCCAATAAAGGCCTTAAATTTGGAACTGTAATGCCTGGTGGTAGACAAACGTTTGCAAGTGTTACTTCTATATCATTAATTTTCCCTTGGGCAATTATCAGTTGGTCCTCTGGGTCAGACCAGGTGGTTTCCTTTTGGAATGGGGTGTGTGAAGGTATAATAATAGCTACCCCTCTTCGCCTGCCATCTTTGCAGGAGGAATGAAACACCTGTCCTCTACTTAATTTAGCCAGTTTGGCATGTTCAGCTGGATTCATATGGCGTTTCTTGGAAAACTATGTCCGATTTTGATCTTTTAATGTAGGCCAATGCCCTTGTTCTTTTAATGGGTGAGGCAAGACCTTTGATGTTCAGGGACAATAACTTTAACCCCGGGGCATACATTGTGTTAGGTTATTATTGTACTTAGTGCCTGGCCTCCCCGCTACCCTGCAGGACATCCCCCCCCCAGACCTATATAAGGCTTGTAACCGTACTTTATATTGCGTAAATTTGGTGACTTTGTGACATACAAAACACCACCAACCGAGCAACAGACATAGAACACATAACTGAAGTGTAATATACCCCCTAGTGACCAACATGGTCAATTAAACGTCAATTGGCACTTCCACCGATCTGGGCTGAGCCCTGATCTAGTGGTAGGGATGTAGCCCTACCTTGGCGGCCCTTATTTATTCTGGGCCTTAGGTATCAGCGTACCTATAGGATAAAGGTAAGTGGGGTAGGTGACAGTCATGGCTGACTCACGGGCTCCTTGGAATTTTAGTGGCGGAAAGGGAGTTCATCTGAATAAATGGGATGATTATCCCCCTTCTGCTCATATGGGTGTATCACCACCTGCGGCCCAGCTTCATCCACTCTATTACTGGTTCCACCAGGGGCAAGTGGTGACATTGTCCCGTTTCGGTACATTCCATGGCTCTCTCACCACCCTCCAGGAAGCTTTGCATGTGTGTGATCCGGCGTCTTTGCCATAGCTCCTTCAGCAAGGGGCCGTTAGCCCGGGTATCCAAAATATTCCCAGTGTTGCATTACCTTTAGTTATCCGGCCATATCGCCTCACCAGCCCAGTGGGTCTCCATCCGTGGGCTTCCGGCCTTCAGAAGGGGAAGAAGACACCCAACCCACTCCAGTGGGCAGAGGGTCCCCCACCCGCCCAGGGTAATGGGAATGGACCCATTTGCCCATCCCCCATTGTGTCTCGACTGGTGTGGATTACTCAGGTTGGTCCAGTCTTAATCTCTACGTGTAGATGTCTCCCTCCCTCCACCCCCCCCCCCTTTTGCCCAGATACTCCTATATATCCTTGTCCCTGACTATCCGTTGCAGGGCTTCTGTGACAGCCTTCCTATCCCGTGTCTCTCGTTAGTGTTTCCTTCCTACCCGTTGGCTCCTCCACTTCACTCCCGTGATGTCTTCAATACTCTCACTAGATTCCTTCTCTCATCCTCCCCTCCCTTCATTCTTATTACCTACTCTAATCCCTGTAATATATGCTTACAGGTAGGGAGCACCGATTCCTCCCGCTTTCCCAGATCGACCCGCAGTCCCCTGGCTGCATATGGGAACACCCGGCCGCTGCCAGTAGTGGGAGTCCTGTGACTCTTTCTCCCCACGCTCTGGAGGTCTGAGTCGTCGGAGAGCCTGCGAGAGACTGGGGAAAAATAAGTGGCCACCAGCTTACTTCTATGCTCCCATACTTCCCGCATTCTAAACCACCGTGTCTGAGTTTGGCATTCTCATGCCATGCCTGTCCTCACGTCACGAGTGGAACCCCCGGCCTCGCTCCCCCTCCTGGCCCCCCGCCGTTCAATGCTGATACACGATTTTAACTGTGGAGCAGCTGGTCTACAGTCATGACCCTCATTTTGATCATAGAGGAACAGTAATTGTTTACCTTATTGCATGTTCCAGCTACCTGGCCTTCAAAAGCGCTGCTGGCAGCGCCATTATCGCCGGCGCTTGCAATCCGCGCTGGTTCTCAACCTCTGCCGCTGTACTGCTGCTAGCTCCAATTCAAGTTGTTCCCTTAATTTAGGCCTGAAATTAACACAGTGTCCCGGACCCTATCTAATGATTCATCGAGGGACCATCATAAGACCTCTCTTCTCCTGTTCCTTAGCAAGTGGCCCTAAGCGTCTGCCCCTTCCTTAGTACAAGCCTTCCAATGGTACCTTACCTCATTATACACAGAGGCCCGATCAGAGAGTACGCCCCCGCATCAGCATTCTCCGTAACGACGTGAGGGCGCTCGCTAAGGGCATGCAATAGCTGGCAGATCGGAATAAACCTACCATGTCAGTCACTTCCCATAGCCCAGGCCGCTTTAAAACAGTATGATTCACCGCGCCTTCAACAACTCCCGTCTCCCCTCCATGGGTCACAACCATTAGGCCTCTGCTATGATCTCTCGGGTATATCTGCTTGCAGCCGACCACCATGCGCTTAGACCTCCCCCATTCTCCTCACCCGCTTCCCCCTCCAACCTCCCTTTACCCCCCAGATCAAAACAACTGCTTTTAATTTACTTTGACTCTATCTGGACTTTAACTATTTTAGCATTATTTCAGTCGAGTCTAACTAATAGATCAAGTCACATTGATACTTGCGCACAGTTCAAGTCTTGGGATCTGGTGTAGTCACCTCCTCTCCAGTGAGCCTCTGGATCTGGATTTCAATGCATTGACGATTGACTGTATGGCTTCCGCTTTTAGGCAGCGTCGGGAGTCCGCTGACTGACATTCCATACTTTCTGGGCTAGTTTAGATGCAAGAGAGTTTCAGCTCCTGGGCGCTGCTGGGAACCTCCATCTTTCTGGTCTTGAGTTCAGCAATTGCTGCCGCTACGCTATCAAATGTAAAGGGCCCTTCTTTGAATTGGCTCATTATTCTGGAGGGTACAGAGTTTTAAATGGCACCCCTGCCCGCTTCAGAACCCTCATGACTGGAATGTAGGCCCTTCTGCGAGCCATTACTTCGGGAGCAAAGTCGTTTTCCAGATAGAGCCTATGCGATCTGTAGAGAACCATCCCGTCTCCAGGCCGTGTGAAGCACTGTTTCTTTTTCTTGATGCCTGAGGAATTTTATTAAAAGTGTGCGAGGGCGTGCACCTATCGCAGGCTTAGGACCAAGCGTATGATGCACCCTTTCCATCTCCAATGTAATCTCCTCAGGTAACTTTAATGTTTCCCTCAGCAGTGTCTGGGTGAACAGGATGATTTCAGTGCCTTCTATATCTTCTGGAGACCTGAGGTGGATGTTATTCGCACTTCTACTTTCCGCGTCTTCTGCACGATCCTGTAAGCCTTTCATTTGTGTGTGCAATTGAACAATAGCGCTCGGTCTCCTCAACTCTTTTGTCGGTGGTTGTCAGTTGCTCCTCCCAGTCGTCTTGCCATTTCTCTAGCTTGCTTAAGTCAGTGCGAAGGGCAGTGGCTGTCGATCGCATTCTTTTCTGAAATCACGGATCTCTGCTAGCATTTGAGCCATTTTGCCTCTGTAGGATGGAAAGCGGGACCCGATCGGCCTGTGTGTTGCTGTGGCGGGAGGCCGAAGACGCCCGTGAGTCCCCACTCTCCGAATCTTCCTCCTGGGATCTCTTCCCATCCAGGCGTTTCGGGGGATCTATGGACGACATCTCCTTTTTTCCTAGGCATTTTGCTGCCTCCTACTAACAATAATATACTTTGGTATTATTTTAGGTAGTAAATTAGAGGCAGTTTATCTATTTCCAGAGGGAGCCTGGCGATCCGGCTACTATTCAGTGCATGACGTCACCGGAAGTTTCTTTATTGTCTATTTCAACACACAACAACAACAACAACAACAACAACAACAACAACAACAACAACAACAACAACAACAACAACTAACAGATTTTCTGTTGTTTGATACTTTCCATTAAAAATGCCATTTTATACCAGGACTACCAACTCAAGCACCGGGACAACTACTTTTGGACAAGCCACTTGTCCGTGGACAAGTACCTAATTTTAAAATTTGTCAAGCCCAGATGTGGTGCAATTTGAGACGAACCTGAAAATCTACATTTGAACTTTAACTTGTGATAATAGGTTTCACATCTACCTACAATGTCCCTCTGTAAAAGCAAGCAATTGCCATTTTTTTTTTTTTTTTTTAAATGTTGAAAATGTTATACCAGTTCGTTGTCAAGTGGATTTGATAATTAGTAGTGCTGTTAAACTAAGGTGCTGACATGCATATTAACTGTTAGACATGCATTACATGAAATGTACTAAAATTAACTATCTGAGTATAAAATGGGTGTAATAGTCTAATGAAACATTTAACATATAGAGCCGAATATACAGACTGCTCTAGGCAGTGGCGCGAAGCCTGGGCACAAGCGCAACTGGGCTACCAGGGCATGGACAAGGCGATATTCAAAGGTGCTGAGCCATGGCTCAGCACCACTGAATATGGCAGAGACTGCGCACACACTGTGCCAGCGCAAGACAGGGAACAGAAGCAGGGGGATGCGCCACCTCAAGTGCAGTTGCGCTAGGCGCATCACCTGTGATATTCAGCAAGGGGCATGCAAATGAGGCCATTATGCATAAAAGGTGCAAACTGGTCCATTTGCATATCATTCTATAGCCCCCATTTGCATGCGATCGTAATCCCCAGTGACTTGTGCCTGGCGCCTGCCAGCCAGCCGTTAGGGATCATCACCCTGCGGTGCCATGGAAGTCCTCCGCTGATGGGGGTTCACCACTGGACCACCAGGGTTATGTCTTCTGAATGCCCACGATCGGGTGGTAGGGGCTTCCACTAGACCACCAGGGATCATATCTGTACATATGCCCTTGACGGGGAACAATGCTCCCAGGGCAGGGTGCTTGTGGACAGTGTTCTTGCTGGCTGGGTGGCCATCCACGGCAGCAGCTGTTGTGTTGTGCCACGACTACAGTGCCCACCTGTGAGTGGCCAGCGTTGGTGAGTTTTTTTTTTTCAGCTCAACTTTGTGCACCAGTGTGCAGCACATGCCAGGAGTTAGGCGGCATATGCCGCACATCCGGAGCTAAAATATGGGGGTGTGCCGCTATGCATGGGCACACCCCTGCATCTGCGCTGCATACATACAAATGTGCCCCAGCGCATCGGGGTTGCAGCAGCCTGCCCTTTGAAAATCGCACTGGGGTGCTGCACCAGGCACAACCTCTTGAATATCCAGGCCCTACTTTTACAAATGTACTTCACAATTCACCTTATGTATCAACCTTAATTTGAACCCATTGTTTAGCAGTTTATCTCTGCTATCTTACAGAAGTTTACTTCAGAAATAATCAGAGGAGCTATCCTTGTAATAGTGAACAGACAAGGGCTGGATTCACAAAGGGACATCAAATTTAGTGCACAAAGTGCTGGTGGGCAACTGTGCTACTCACAATGCAATAGCCCATGTTCATTTGAATGTCAGAAGTGTGTGGGTTGGGCTTCCCTAACCCCACCTCCTAGCAGCCAAAGCCACATGTAGCCGCAGTCACCATAGTGCACAGATACCATCACCATTCTACCACCCCCGCACTGCAGTCCCCAGTCCACATATTACATAAAACTCCCCTTTCTGTACTATATTGGTCCCTCCCGGTCAAGATGCACTTCATAATACATATAAAGAAATGTCCCAGTTCAAGAGTGTATTGATACCTCCACCCTCCCCGGTCCAGATTCCCTGCATAATAAATAAAAAAATTCTTCCACAGTAACATACATTAGTATTCCCTCACCTCCACGGTCCAGATCACGTTATTTAAAAAATAAATAAATAAAATAAAATAAAATAAAAAATAAAACCAGTTTCTGTAGTTTAGTGGCTTGCTGAAACAACACACACTTCATCATGTACATAACACCTTTACCCCAACTTCATCCCTCCCACCACAGAAGTGCTCTCAGTCTGCATGCAGCACAGCACTGCAAGCACTTCAATGCCTGCCACCTACTGAATTGTCATAACTGAAGTGTGCTCTAGTAGCTTTGTGTACAACTGTGTGAATGACAGCTTACAGTACACATTGCAAGGCCACTGGCCGACAATGTCTATCCATGTACTTCTAGTGAATACTATAAGCTGTAATTCAATTCCAGTTCAGTCTGCGGTCAACCGTGGAGTTGGGCGGAGGCTGTGTTACTCACCGACTGGTGTCACTACCATTGTGACTTTGGGGGAAAGCAGTGTTATGTACATGATGGAGTTGGTGTGGGTTGGAGGGTGACCAGTACAGAAATTTATTTATTTTTAAATGTGATCAGGACCATTGAGGGGTGAAGGAACACTACAGTGATTGAACCGTGGAAAAATTTTTTTTTTTTTTTTAATGAACTATGATGGTGAGCTGGGCAGGATGGGGAGGGATCCCAAATTACTGAACAGGGATTCCCCCCCCCCTCAGTATTATGATGGGCATCAGGACCAGGGGGGCAGTATGGACCAATACAGTGTGGTCCCACCCCCTCCACCCCAACCGACTGCTATGCCTTGGATCAAACACGGTTTGCTCAGGCAAATTTTGGTTTGTTAAGTGCAAATATTCTTAAAGCCCAGTTTACCCCTGGCAAACTGGTTTTGCGTCCAGGCACAGCTTCATGAATCCTATCGTATATGTTTACAATTGTTAAAGTGTTTTGTTTTTTTAAATCAAAAGCCATTCAGCTATGTAATGTGGCCGCACCAGCTACATGATAATAATTTGTAGGCCCTCCATAAATGGTTTCATAAAGTAGACATTACAAACAATGTAAAGAACTGATGAAAACATTCTCACGTGCAAATGTAGAATGTCAGGGAGAGTCATTATTTGCGATGTAAAACAGACTTCAATTTTGTGAACATTTCAGTAAATACAATATAGAAAAGAAACAGATACAAATTTGATACACATTGTTGCACAGCTGATTGATGAATCAAACTGTATTACAAGACAAGCAGCATTACATGAGTACTAATGCTGCGATGGATGTGGAGGGGTGACAATAGTCACAATAAACATCTTCACTGACTGCGGAATACAAGGACTGTGGAGGGCGGTCAGTTGCCACATGCAAGATGAGCATAGGCTAAACAAAGTTGCCAACTGAAGCACCGCAGTTTGGTTTGTTGGATTTTAATGTCTTTGTATGGAGGGAATTTTTGAACTAAGGGAAGGAAGGAACACAAGGATATGATATTAGATTACAGTCGGTAAGGTTACGCACAGAGATGAGAAGATACTGTCTCACTAAGAGGGTTGGGACCCGGTGGGACGCATTACAGATGGAAGTGGTATCAAGCAGAACAGTATTGGGCTTCCAAAGTGGATTAGACAGTGCAAGGTGTAGGGTCAAGGGGAACTGTGGCAAGGGAGGGAAGGACAGCTTAAAAAAAAATAAGGAATGCTAGCTGTAGAACCGATCAGTCTTGGTAGACCAGAAGGCAATTTTTTGACGTAAACTTTAGTATTTTCATATATGTCATGGCAAACTTGATATCTCTAGGTTATGCAACTGTATAATGCTGTTGATATTCTTTGGGGGGCATGAGCAACAACTGTGAAAGCCCAGCACTGTAATGTTGCTGAACATGCAAAACACAACGTGCATTGTTCGGACTGAAGGCAGGACACAGACCTGGACACACATTCCAAGCATGATATGGAAACAATGGATAACACAGGTTATACAGTGTCAACTAGCAGTGGGAAAATACAATAGTTAAACTGCTTAATACATCCTGTTTTTTTTTGGGGGGGGGGGGTGATTTGAAGAATATGAAAATTAATTGAAATAAAACAACATGAATTTTGGTGGCAACTACAACACTGACTGTGTGGTGGGTTACTTCAGATACGGGACACTACCAGATGATCAGCCATGTACTACTCCAGTAACACCTAGCACACTACAAGCATGCTTCAACACAGACACAGCAATACAACGTGGACAGCACGGCATTATATGATCTGCAGTCCCCATTTTGTTAATACACCTGGTTTGTTAGAACTTCACATAATTAAAAAATGTTAGCGAAACGTAACATTTTTACGAGTCTTTTTCTTGCTATTCTGGAGGTGGAAGAAATCTGGTGTATTGATTTGAAGAGAAGACCTCACGAATTGCTGAAACGGCACATGCTGGCAGAATTCTTCTGTTATGTCTACCCAGTCTTTGCCATATCCACCAAACAAATTTTCAGTAGGCAACATCTGTACAACCTGAAAAAAAAAAAAAAAAAAAAAAAGGATGAGAGCAATTATTAAAATTATAATCGTCTTAAAAATGCTCTGCATCAGGGTTAGAAGAACGATACTTTGTTTCACATCAAGCTTGTGTAGTATTCTTCAGCACATTGCAGTACAGGAATACTATCTTGTACCCATCATTTACAAGGTCAGACCTGCTTGCAGTAATGTTTTTTCAGTATACGTAGACCATAAAATAATTGAAGTATATTGTAATGTATCACCATGACTATAACAAGTTTATTAGAATATATCGCAGATTACATATATAATTACAAGTATGTTACTATACACCCATATACGGCGCTATTCAAAGGGGTACTACCTTCTGCCTCACTGTCTGACACGAGGCTGTGTGGCCAGATTTGTAGACAATTTAGTACCAGGTTTTACCTAACATGGTAAAAACACTGCTTTGGTGACTTCACCCAGAATAAGGTATGTTCGGGATACTACTTAGTTTGGCATAGCCTAATGTGAAGCGATAACTTCCCACCAACCCACCTACTGGACAATTAGCCAGAAATAGGACAGAATGTTATGTAGTAACTGACATACAGTTGGCAACTAACATTACTGATATGCTCATGCCCTGTGCACTTACCAGGGTCTTGACTTCATCAAACCACTTTGGACACCATGTAGAACTGTGTTCAGTAGGCATGCATTTGTACATTTAAATTCACCTAAGCACATCGACATTGCGTATGCCACTAATGCATAAACAAACATTAAATTACACTGCCAGCAGTTTTTCCACTTGAAACCTACTTATTCACAGGTGTGTCATCATCGAAGGGTCCCTCCAATGACCAGTACTCATAAAACGAAACTCAAATAACATCTTTGTTAAGGCAGTTGCTCTTAAAGCATTCAAGGTCTATGACACAGGATACATTGCCCTCCACACATTGCTCGGCAACAAGGTCAATGTTCTGACAACAATGACATTTGTGTTATGTAGGCATGACACTATGCTTACTGCACTTGCACCCAAGTAGGAAAGTAAAACCACCCAAGATACAACACACTCAGAGGTTGCCCTGTACTTAGTACACATGCTAACCCACTTCAGTATTCTGTGACTGAAATCATAGTACAGCCACTATGTAATTGTGAACGGCAGAATCTATTGTTTGGTGGAGTAGTACTATAGTGGCATAGGCGGATAATGACAATTGGGGTCAGAAACTATTAAACAGTATGAGAAGGTCTGCAGATACAGATTGAGAAAAGATGTATGCAATGACTGTAATCCCACCAGAGCCAGTCATCAAGTGCTACATGCAGCCAATAGCATGACTGCAACTATATAGCTGTTTTATACCAGACACCACTGGAGGGCATGCTTCCTCCAACTCACTTTAGTGTACCGTTTAGCCACTATGTAACGGAGAACTGCATCACACTTAATTTGATGGGATAGTAATACAGTTGCAGGGGTGGATAATGACCAATGGGTCGGTGCACATAGGATGACACAGGGGTGTTAAAGACAACTAGTGGGAGCAGGTTAACGCATGTATGCAATGGTTCTAATCCCACCAGAGCCAGAAGGTAGCTATTACATTCAGAAGGAACCACAGATGTCACTGAATGGCTGCTTTAAACTAGACAACCATGGATGGCATGATGCCACATCCATGCAAATTCAGAAATCTGTGGTTGACATCATAGTACAGCCACTATATAACGGACATGTAGTACACCGTTCTGATGGCTGTAAACCCACCAGAGCCAGTTGGTAACAGTTACATGCAGCCAGGAGCATCAGTGAACTGAAGGCCTTCTTCATACCAGACAATCCTGGAAAGCATGCTTCATGAAATTCAGTTTTGCATAGCAAGCTGAAAATCCTAGTACAACAACTACGTAATTGTCACCTGCTGAACGCATGTTTTTCTGTGGTACTACCTCACTGGCAGTGGCGGCTAATGTACAATGGGGCAGGACTATACAGGATTAGACATGTTAAGTTGAGACAAATAGTGACACCATTTAAAGGTTGATAACACAAGTATGCAGTGGTTCTAATCCCACCAAAGCCAAGTGGTTGCTATTACATGTAGCAATGAGCATCTATGTTACTGAATGCCTGCCTTACGACGGAAACCCCTGGACAGCATGCTTCCGCCTCCAACCAACTTCAGTATTCTGTGGTTGTGATTGCAATACAGCCACTATGTAACTGTGACATGCAGTACACAATTACTGATGGGGCAGTACTACAGGGGCAGGGCCAGATTAATGTCCAGTTTTGGTTGGGGAATACAGGATGCGACGGACAGTGCAGACAAACAGTGTGAGCGGGAAACCATTATTCAATTACTCTAAACCCACCACAGCCAACTGGTAACTGTTACATGCAGCCAGGAGCATCAGTGTAACTGAAGGCCTGCTTCATACCGGACAGTCCTGTAGGGAATGCTTCCTCCCAAAAACTCTATTCCACGGTATACATAAAACTAGAGTGACTATGTAACTGAACTGCAGTGCACATTTTTATATCTTTGATGGACTACTACTACAGTGACATGGAGGATAATGTATGATGGGGTCAAAGTACATAGGATGAGACAGGAACAGAACAAAAAAAAAAAAAAAAAAGGAGCACGTTTCCCCACATACAGGTTGATGAAAACAGTATGCAATGATTCCAATCCCACCATAGTGAAATGGCAGATAATGTTCCATGATGTCGGGGGTAGCATCACTGTAACTAAAACCCACTATAGTATGCGTTGGCTGCAGAACCCACAGAGCCACTAGGTGACTGAGTGTAAATATTACCTCATACAGAGGACAATGATGTCAATATATGCAATTAACACTCTTTAGCAGATTAGCTTCAGACGTGACACCAAATTCTAAACTGCAAAAGTGTAGCAGGACACAAAAATTACACAGTCAAAGGCAGTCTCAAACACATTCCCATTGATGTCACTATTAGAGGAAGAGGAGAGTAGAACAGATAACCTAACAAAATCAATTTGCAATTCAATAAATTACATAAATAAGCATTCTACTGGGAACCAAAGCATCAGTAAGCAGATGTAGTGTATTACGACATTGAGATTCAAAGTCACAGTGTCAGTGGCTCAGTAGGTAGCACACACGCCTCTGAGGCCGGGAGATCAGAGGGCTGTGGGTTCAGTTCCCACATCTGGCACTTGGGTTAATATCCAGTACTGACACTGTAGTGCAGCATGAGAGGGTGCTGCACTTCTGAGGTGCACGTCTTCGGATGAGACGTTAAACCGAGGTCCCATCTGCCTGGATTGGTGGTAGTTCAGGTGGATGTTAAAGATCCCATGGCACTTATCGAAAAGAGTGAGGAATTTCCCGGTGTCCTGCCAAATTTCCCTCATTCACTAAAAATACCACCAACAGCTTAATCTGGTTCAAGGTCAGTTGGCATTCATCTGTATCCCTCCCGGTCGTGCCTGAAAATAGGCAGGATTTGTCCAGTGCACTTACCGGTCAACAAAAAATAAATAAAAGTAAAATTGCACAAAAAGTAATCATCCTTATGACAGATCAGCGTACCAAGCAGAAACAGGCTCAACCGTTGCATCATCTTCTCCTGCACTACACTCGGAGCCGCTGTCTGCCTCAGATGAGCTACTACTTGGTAAACTAGTGCAGAAGTACGAATAGGCGCATACATGTTGGCTGGATATCAAGCCTCAAGTTAACCTGATGCTCAGGAATTCAGCCATTGAGGATCACACTGTGCAAGTCCACTTTGCAAGACTGAACTGTCCGGGCACTCAGACTTGCAGCGTCTCTTAGTTGATGTCTCGGCATGCTCGCACTTGCAGCTCATTAACAGGCAGCGAAATACAAACACTGAAAATGGCTCAAACAAATATAAATTGAAAAAAAAAAAAAAAAAAATAATATAGCGATTTAGAAAGATACAGTTATAGTCATAATCACGGATTCCAGCTACAGGTAACACAGGATTTATTTTCAAAGTTTAACTTATAGAAAATGATGGTGTAGGTATCCTTTATAAAAAAAAAAAATAAATAAAATAATCCACAGTTATGAACAGTAATATGCACATAGTTGCAAAGGCATTATTTCATGTAACAAAAAGCATTAGAATACAAACTTCAACATATTTTAAGATATTTATCCTGTTTCTATGAATTTTCTTATTTTATATTAATACTAAGCAAGTATTTGAGAAACAGTTAACATTGAAAATGAAACTAAACAAATTAATTGAGAGACATACGAATATACGAAGAATGACAGCAGATACAGGCCTAATGGTCTGTCTAGTCTGCTCCAGTGTGCAACCAAGCAGTCTGTTACACTGCAGCCGCTCCCCCTCCTACCACACATATCCAATTTCATACCCATACTAGCAGTTACCCATCCACCCAGTGCCTCATTGGCGACCTCCCCCCGACTTTGTCCCATCTCCTCTTAAAACTGCCCACTGTCTTCAAGGATACCACCTTCTCAGGCAGTGGGTTCCACTGTCACCACTCTCTGTGAAACAGTGCCTTCTCATTTCCTTCGACTCTACCACCCTACAACTACAGATTGTGCCCAATAGTTTTCCTCCTCTCCTTAATCTTACAATTCCTCTGTACCATCATGTCTTTCATATATTTGAAGGCTTCCATCATGTCCCTCTATACCTCTGTTTCTCCACAAAGCATATGTTGAGCTCCCTCAATCTCTCCTCGTAGGGTTTGTCCTCCATACCAAGGATCATCCTGGTTGCTCTGCATTGGACCCCCAGCAATTTCATATCTTTCTTTAAGTAGAAGCATCAGAACTGCACGCGGTACTCCAGGTGCAGCCTCACCAATGACCTGTAAAGAGGCAGGATGACCGCCCCTCTCCTGGACAGGATTCCTCTGGCAATACACCCCAGCATCTTATTAATCTTAGCTGCCACTTTTCTGCACTACGCCCAGTGGTTTATTTGCCATGTTATTATCCCCCTAAGATCTTTTTCCTCCTCTGTAGGGGACAACTGTACCCCTGCAGTCAGTAATTATTCTTTGGGGTTCTTGCTCCCAAGTGCATGACTTTGCATTGAACCCCAGCTTCCATATTTCTGACCAGTGCTCGAGTCTAGCCAGATCATCCTGTAGCCCCTGCCACCCCTCTGTGTCATTCGCAAAAAGGCTGATCCTATTCTTAATACCATGCGAGATGTCTGCAATGAAAATGCCAAACACTGGACCCAGTACCGAGCCCTGTGGTACCTCTTTTCTCCATCTCAGGAACATTGGCCGGGTGAAACACCAGATTCCCCCAAGTAACCTTCCAACATTGGTCCACGCCTTCATTACTACCCATCTTGACTACTGCCATGTCCTCTACCTAAGGCTGTCAGGGGTTGATGTCCACTGCTTGCAGCTGGTGCAGAACACTGCGGCAAGGTTGTTGACTGGTACCTTAGGTCCAATCATATTACACCCGTGCTGTGCAAATTGCACTGGCTGCCAGTTCAGTAGGGATCACCTATAAGGTAGGCTTGCTTACCTTTAAAGCCCTATACTTAACAGGGACCCAACTACCTTAAAGATCTCCTGACTCCCTACTCCCCAATCTGCTCCGATCCGCCGATGAGGGATTGCTGGAGATTCCCAGGGTTCATCTAAAGACACCTGGTGCTCCATGCTTTTTCATTTGCAGCACCGACCCTGTGGAATTCTCTACCTCGTCGGTTAAGAGAATGCCTGACCATCAGTAGTTTTAAAACAATGTTAAAAACATATTTGTTTTCACTGGCCTTCCCGGACTAACTGATTTGGATTATAATGATTTTTTTTTTTTTTTTTTTTTTATATATTTTATACTGTCTGCTTTTATCGTATTTATAATCTGTACAGCGCCTTGATTTTGAAAGGCGCTACAGAAATAGAAATTGATTTGATACCCCACTGGTTACAGTTCTTGGAGTTGAGTTTTCCCCCCTCACGACTACCCTCCGCTTCCTGTCACTGAGCAAGTTCCTGATCCACTCCACCATTTTCTCACCTGCTCCCTGGTATCTCAACTTGCTAATCAATTCCCATGTGGCAATGAATCAAAAGGCCTTGCTGAAGTCTAGATACAAGACATCCACTGCCTGGCCCATTGAGCACCCTAGTCACCCAATCATAAAAGTCAATCAGGTTGGTCTGACAAGAGGTTGGTCTGTCAATATCTTCCAGAGACAAACTCATGCCGTCTGTTGTCCAAGAGACCATTCACCTCCAGAAAGGTTACTAGCCTTTCCTTAAAGATAGTCTCCATTAGCTTCCCCACAATGGATGTAAGGCTGACTGGTCTATAGTTGCCTGGTTCATCCTTGGGACCACTCTTGTGGAGGGGCACCACGTGCGCCATCCTCCAGTCCTGAGGGACGCACCCAGCTCCCACCGAGATATTGAATAAGTCTACTAGTACCTCTGCCAACTCCTTCAGAACCCTGGGGTGTATGCCATCTGGGCCAGGCGCCTTATCTACCTGCACGACTTTTAGGCCTTCCATCACCCTGTTAACAAGTTCCAATCTAACCCCATTACCCCCACCATCCCCTCGGCACTGGCCCAATCTTTCTCCCTGGTAAGCACAGAACAGAAGTCATTGGCGCTTCTGCCTGGTCTGCCCTCTATTCCACCCACCTGTCATCTTTCTTGATTCTAAAATTCGATCTTTGCAGCTCCTCCTAATGTACTTGTAAGAAATCCTTTTCTCCTTCTCTGACACCTTGTGCCAGCCTCAGTTCCCTTGATGCCTCGGTTGCCCTGACCGCTCTGCCGACTTCCCTTGATTTCTTCATGTACTCTTCCCTGGACCCCCCCGTTTGGATCTCAAATCTTCTGAAGGCTGCTCTCTTATACCTCACCTTTTCTAACACTTCCCACTTAACCAACTCAGCTTCCAGTGTAGCTCCGATGTATTTGTGTCCGATAAAAATTGACAGTAGTGAAATTAAGAAAAATTTGTGACAACACTTACTGGTAATAAAACAGTAATAAAAGTAGTAGAGTAGAATGCATTATACTGCTTAAAGAGCCGCTAACAGCATTAACAAAACTAAAACAAAAGTAAGATTTATATTCAGTTCTATCCCATATTCCTTAGTACTTCATATATTTTCAGTAATCAATTCATTTTCTTTTATTACTGAAAACGGCTGCATGAAAACAAGATCCATGTTCCCTAGACTGTCTACTTTGGCTATTTCTCTACACATGACATCACAATTATCTCCACAGCAACATATTTTGATGTCAAACAGAATTATGATGTCAGGTGTAGGCAGGTAGCCAGAGCTCAAAGAACAGAAATACTGTATTGATGCAAATACCCTTAGAATAAGGAAATAAGGGTGAGAATTACAGAATTAAATACAAACAATAAGATATAATTATGTCTGAATATTACATTTTTTCATGGCAAGGCTCAAAATGTATTATTTAAAATTGGTGACGGAAAAGGCACACTGAGCCAAGGCCGCTTTCCAGGTGCGACCGGTACAAGTAGTACAAGGTGGGAGACAGAGAAATATAAGCAAATATCAAGTAACAGATAAATAATACAGTATAGTACATTACAGAGAGTCAGGCTGTGAGGTTACACTTTTTGTTTGAACAGCAGAGTGGAAAAAAAAAAAAAAAAAATCATCCCATCACATTTCTAGACTGTTTTACCGTAAATTACAAGTGCATGTCTTGACATATTTACAGTCGTGGTTTAACCAAAAAGTGGACCATCAGGGAGAGTACCGGTGGGGGTGGGGGGTGGTTTAGTAGTAAGAGCCGGCATGTGGAGTTATTATTTACCTGGTGTGGCCAGCGAGGGTAGTACTAGGTCCGGGTAAGGCGGGATTGGGTGCAACCGGCTGGGAGTGGGAGGGAGAAGCCTGAGGAGCTGTTTAAAGGCTGATAGGGAGAGGGCCTGGTGGAGGTTGGGTGGGAGGTTGTTCCATAGGAGTGAGGCCAGTGGGAAAAGGCAGCTTGCCCAGAGGCAGAGAGGGGGCGTGAGAGGTGGAAGGTACGTGCGCGTCTATGGCGAAGTGAGTAGCCAGGGGAGTTGGCTTGAGAGAGGCAGGAGGAGAGGTAGAGGGGAAAGGAGCAGAGCCAATATTTAGCCATGAGTGAAGCGCTGTGGGTGGTCCGCCTATCCGAGAGTGGCATCAGAGACAGAGTTGAGAATAGCTGGCAGTGATGAGTAAGTGGGGAGGAGGCAGTGGCGAAGCGCATGAATGAGTTTAGGACGTCAAGTTTTGCAAGGGAGGAGAAAGGGGCTGTGCCATAAATGACATCTGCGTAGTCCAGTGCTGGTAGGATGGTTTTATGTATGAGTTCACTCCGAGTAGGGAGGGGGAGGCAGGCTTTGTGGCGATAGAGGATGGCAAGTTTGGTCCGGAGTTTGGTGCAGATGGCGTCGACGTGGGTGGAGAAGTTGAGGTTTGTATCCAGCCAGACTCCCAGGTACTTAAAAGCGGGTACAGACTCAAGCGGTATTTCATCCAGGGTGGAGATCGGAGGAGGGGTGGGAGGCAGGCAAGCGAGTTTTTGTCTTGTACCGAAAACCATGGAGACTGTTTTTTTTTTTTTTTCTGCATTGAGTTTTAGCCGATTTTTCAGGAGCCAGGCTTGTACTCGGTTGAAATCGCTTTGGAGGTTTGGGTGAACACTGTCATGGGAGGGGCCTGAGGCGTAGATAATGGTATCATCAACGTATAGGTGCACGTCGGAGGTGAGACAGGCTGAGGGAAGTAGTTTATAAATAGGGAGAAAGGATGGGGCCAGGATGGAGCCTTGGGGGACGCCCGTGAGATGGGTCGAGGTTGGAGAGGGTGTCTCCTATTTGTACTTGCTGCATCCTGTTTTGGAGGTAGGAATGGAACCAGTTTATGGCAGGAAAAGGAAAGGCATACATAAAATCCCATTTTGTCTGTGATCTGTATAGCCCGTAAATGAAAACTATGTAGGTGTTTACCATTTCTCAGACGAAAACAGGGAGTTTAATTCTTCTACACTTAAAAGAAAAAGGAAGTTTCGAAAAAAATACCAAGCCATACAATTAAGGCGGGCTTATCATAAGATCAAGTGATTTGCAAACAATGTGATCCATACACTGTTCCCTCCGCGTCGTTTATGTTAGGACACTGTACCCTTTGCGTGACATGTGCATGGACTTGCGCAAGTCCATCCTGTTCTTGGGAGTGAACATAGTCACCTCGAGACAGAACTCGCATTCAAAAATCAACTGTCTAGCATGCCACAAAAACACAACACGGCAACTGGAAAATATAGATTTCGATCGGCAGATGACAGTAGCAACCAAGTAGATAAACCCTATAAATCATATCAATAGCAATAATCAGACAAGAAGATAAGCATCAAGCAAAAATATTCATGAAGTTCATGAACAAGCAGGCAGTTCAATGGCATGCAGGGTAGTTCTCAACAATTAGGGCAAGTTCTGGGTTAATCCAAGTCTTTGGAACAAACGAAGCAAAATCAAGCAGAAAGGGCAGTTTAGTACATGCAGGGCAAATTCTAGGTCAATCCAACAGTCTTTTGGAATAACCAAGGTAAATTTGAGTAAGAAGGCAATTACACTGTTACGTTCAGGCGCTGTCCCTTTAAATGCAGTCTGAAAGCCAATGAAAGGTTTTGCTTTTTTCCACAATTCACACACAGTTCAGCATTTCACTTCTAAAATGTTCCACAGAAACATTTTCTAAAACAGGAACTCTATGAAGGTGATGGCAAGAGGAAAACCTGTCAAATGCTGGATATACCTAGCTACGCGGGGATCCTGAGGTACATCCTCCCTCCCACAGGCATTTGGGTTCGAAAGAGCCTAACAGGAGTATTACCCTATTGGCGGAGAGTAATTTGGCTAGCTGTCATGCTAAGGCTCCCTTGCTAACTGCCCCTTCCTGACTGGGGGGGGCAGTTATTCAAGTTACTAGCCCTTGGCTTGGGCTGTGGCTACTACACTGCTGGAGTGGCTAACCATCTGGCCCACTCCCCTTCCCTTGTTGCTGGCTGAAGCAGACACCTTGGTGCACTTTTAAATAGCAGAATTTTGCACTCTCGGACACTAGCCATGACTTGGCTACTGGTGGCCACCCTTCTCCACTCTGGAGCACTCTCCATTTAATCTGGGGCTTGCTTCACCCAACTGGCTCACCTGGAGCTGAATAAACTGAACAGAATATGGGACAGCAACTGCTGGGTTAACTGTCCCCTAATTCACTAGCCCACCTGGCTAGCATGACTATCACTTTAAAAATATGGCTCTCCTTGCTCCAATTGCCCCTTTTTATCATCATTTTAAAATCAATCAAGTTTTTGGGCATTAGCCCACTTTGCTATAACTGGTCTTTGCTCTGCCCTTGGCTAGAACTTTCCTGATTTAATTTATTTATTTACTCCATTCAGGGCTTGCCTTGCCCTAAGCGCCACCTCAGAAAGCTTAATTTACATAAGCCGTCTTGTGCTAGTACTCCTAGCGAGACAGGATTTTAATAAATTGAAATAAAATCTTAATGGGCCTGCCCTAGTCCTGAGATTTCCTTGCTGGGCGTGATTTACAAAAATCTAAATATGCACCACTTGTTGCTGCTCTGTTACTGGAGTGATTTAGATATCCCCACCCTCAGGCAGTCCTTTTTTCTGGGTCCTTGCCCTGCCCCTCCACGGCCACAGCCATCCCTCAATGCGCTCTGGTGTGGAAAAATTTTATTATTAACTTATTTAAACAACTGAGGCGGAGCCCTGACTCACCGCCCCGGCCCATGGAAAAGTAACTGGAGGGAGGTGCTGGCTGGAGGCAGGCAAGGAAGAGGTCTTCTCTGGGGCCTTGACGTGGCCCAACGCATTGCCTGGACACTGGCTTTTCACCAAGGATGTGGCACAGCTTGTGGGCACTGCCGATGAGGGACTGCAGCTTTACTTTTTTTTTTTTTTTTTAAATTTTAAAAAGAAAACAAAAAGGGGCTGAACTGAGCCCACACCATGGCCAACGCCCACCAAGTGCTTCTTCTACAGACTATCAACACTGGAAACCGCCGAACTGCAGACCGCAGGACACTGAGCAGGGTTGAGAGGAGGACTGCAGGTACAATTTCCCTCAAGAAGAGAGGCAAATCCCAGCTCAGTCTGCTTAGTATGCCCGTAAACTATCAACAGATCCAAAAAAAAAAAAAAAAACACAACAATTACCAGCACCACTGCTCCAAGTGCAATCAGACTTTATTAGTGCAAAGTGCAGCACCCACAGCTCGAGCTTGCAGACCTCAACCAGTTTACATGATCTTACTGCATCATCAGGAGGATTTTACATGTATGTCTATCCACCATTAAAAGAACTGCTATTAAAGTGACAGTGCTTTAAAAGACAAATCTATGGTACAATTTGTTTAAAAGAAACATCATATCACCAATACCACTATATAACTAGCATTTCTCAGTCCGGTATATTTGGCTATTGTATGTGTGACATTTTGCCATTGATAAAACAAAAACAAACAAAAAAATAGGGACCACAGGTAAGCGGAATGTATGGAATATAATTTGACAGGTAAAATTAGTCCTCACATTGTCAGGCCAGCATTTTCACAGCATATTGAGAAATAATGAACTAGCAGTAGACTTTTGTGATTTTTCTCCACAGGTTTTGTTGGAAAATTGATGAAAAACTGAAATCTCGAATCTCTGAATGCAGTTTCATAGAATACAAATAACCTCTGAGGACAAAGAGTTTTAAACAGCTGACCTCACCCCTAAATTGTGCAGAAATAATTAAGTTAAAAAAAACATATACATAGATTGAGAAATGCTATTCATATATTGGTATTGGTGATATGAGGTTTATTGTCTTTTAAACAAATTGTACCATGGATTTGTCTTTTTAAAGCACTGTCACTTTAACAGCAGTTCTTTTAATGGTGGACAGACATGCATGCAGGATTCTCCTGATGAAGCAGGTGGGGTGTTCTGACCTCACACACTTGGCAAATCTAGCAAGGAAGCTGTTTAAAATTCCAACTTATCGAACAAAGTGAGTATCTCTGGAGTGCTTTACCTTGGATTTGTTGTTGTAAACAGAGCTGGCTGCCCTTGTTCAGCACCCCACCTTGAAGTGTCCACGGACCAGCTTTTGTGGTTGTGTGATGATGCAGTAAGACTGCAAAACTGGTCTAGGTCTGCAAGCCTGAGCTGCGGGTTGTACTTTACAATAATAAAGCCTAATTGCACTTTGACTAGTGGTGCTGGTAATTGTTTTTGGAACCATTTACCCTTACTTTTACCTCCCTGTGTCCCTCTCTGACCATAAAACTTTTCTTTTCTTAACCTGTCTTTGTCGGGGTGCCTGAAGCACTCCCTGACCAATCGACTCTGTCCACAATTAAACTGCAAATGTCCATTACTGGTCACACACAGAGCCTTCCTGGTGTTGGAAGCTGAGCCCCTAGCAATCCGGAGAAAAGCAGATGCCCTGCAAGAAATGGACTTTGGATGGCACAAGCTGGTGCCAGCTGGGCTGAGCTGCACAAAAGAGGAAGAAGGGAAAAACAAAAACACACAACACCACACCTTTTAAAACTGCAGGCGGCTGCAGTTTGCTTTTCAGGACACCTGCACTACTTTTAGCCCCACCCCTGCCACCCAACTAACAGGGGCATCTGGGTACCTACTGGGCACTTTGCTGGGGACACTGGGGAATTACAATAGCTACATGTTTGATAATATTAACATCTTGTATTCGCCAACCCTAGTTATGGCATGCCCTCCCTCCTCAGATTCATCACTCTTCCTCCCCCCACTCCATCTCATTAGCCCTTCAAAACTTTCTTTTCGGTAAACTGTTCTTGCAGCTGAAGTTACTATTCCCTCCAGTACAGCTGGCACACTGCTTTCCACCTCCTGCTCTGCTTACTATCCTCTTGCAGGTAGCACTTATCTATATTAGTATGCATTATTACAAAAACTGTATTCTTCTCTTAATTCAGCACTTCTATGTACTAACTTTTTATTTGAGAACCGTTAACCTTCTTATTACGAGGTATAATTGTACCTATATTCAATGCTACTCGATGTATATATTGTAAGTTGTATGTTTGCACTGTTGCATCTGTTCTCCATGATGTTAATATTGCACCGTCTAATGCTGCTCAATGTATGTACTGTAAATCACGTTGCTCTCCCTATGACCCTCCGCCCCCCCGGATGCACTGTGAGACGAGCAACTTGTTGTTCAGTGTGCCCTTCCTGGTGAAAAATTTCAATAAATAAATATATTTGTGACAGTGTGTTCAGAACACAACCACCACGTTTACATGCAGTTTTGGCCCGGCTGGCAGGCACTACTTGAGAGAAGAGGTCGGATTTCAAGACAAAGTTTAAAGAAGCCTGCTACTAAAACAGCAGCTATGTAGAGACTAGTATTGTATATGTTAACTTCATGCTTGATAATGTGACTTGATGATGAAACAGTCTGGAAGAGAGAGATGGTGGGACAGATTATATATAAAAGTATATGTAGTTTTCTCATTCTTGTGACTGTATTACTTACCAAGTACCCCTACAAGGAAGGGCTAGTCAGATAAGGTGGGTGGTGGGAGCCAGGTAGGGTTGAATTAAAGGGGCTTTTCAGGTAGGGCACTCTGCTGAGGCACCCTGGTAAAATAACTATGCTTGCTGGTCCAAAAAGAGACGTGGGAATCAGGAAGGGTTACTAGAGAGGTCACCATGGTCATAAAAATTGTGCAGGTCCAGGATGGTGACTGGAGGGTGAAAAGGCCTGTGCTGGGGGGGCTTTTAAAATAGATTATGCTCATTTGGGAAGGTATGTGTCAAGTGGGTGGCTTGTTAAAATAAACTATGCTTGTCTGGGAAGATGGGTGGAGAGTTGGAAGGTCCATGCCAGATAGGGGACTTGTTAAAAACTGTGCTTGTTTGGAAAAGTCTGTCGAGTTGGGGGCTTGTTTAAATAAATTCTGCTTGTCCGAGAAGGTGGGTGGAGGGTGGTAATGGTCTGTGCTGGGTGAGAGAACTGGTTAAAAAATTCGCTAGTTTGGGAAGGTCTGTGTTGAGTCAGAGGCTTGTTAAAAAAAAAACAAAACAAAAAAAAACACATATAACATAGAAACATAGAATGTGTTGGCTGAAAAGGACTAGCAGGCCCATCTAGTCTGCCCTATTTTCCTTGCCCACTCGCTACACCCTGGACCCCATTTATTCTTAAAGGGAGATTTGAGTACTTCTGGGAAACAAAAAAACTAAATTAGAAGTTGCATCATTTAACCACAAACTGAAACAAGATATATGAAAAGATATACCCTCAGGTCAATCACCAAGTAGGCGTAGTTGCCATGGTACTATTTAAGTGGAAAGAAGTAGCATTTGGCTCCTGGTTCAACTACATAAAAACTGATGTTGGGTTAATATTCAGGATGCCAATCTTTGCTGTTATTAGCTGGCAGTGATGTTAAAATAGTGTGCATTAATTTCTGCTTAATCCTCTCCTACATGCTTGTGTAAGCAACCTTTTAACTCACCTAGGCTGCTCCGGCCCCTCAGGTCAACACAACTCGAGGGCCAACCTGGGTTCCACATTGGTCAGCAAATATGGCGGTGCCTCTACTCTGGAGTAAGTGGTATAGGATACCTGTGTACAAAGGACAGGTTACCCCAAAGGAAAATATGTAAGCTGGCCCCAAGACTTTCCCCCACACAATAACAATTTCCCACACAGTAGCAATCCCCACCCCAGCAACTCTACTGCAATAAATCACAGTGACAGTAGTTAAAATGCAAACAATGAAATTATTTATTGAGGAAGGGAAAAGGAGAACACCACACTTTTTCAACAAAGATTTCCCCACAGTAACCCCTCCTTCCCACCACTGGGTGCACCCAGAAATGTCCCTATTCAATGTGTACCTTACCGAGGTGGTGATGCAGGCCTAGGGTCTTTGTTGAGGCCCAAATAACTGTTAAACACTTGTAACTCTGACTTTCTGCATGTGCGGTACTTCAAAAGGGACTCAGTCCTGTCCAGAACTTTACTCCCCAAACCTAAATAGCTGGCTAACTATTAAGACTTCCCAAAGCAGCTCGTGCTACTGCAGTTCTGAAGTCCACACAGGGGGTCTGCAACCGTCTGAGTTGCAGGCAGAATGCAGTTGCACGGTACCGTGAAGGTACCTGGATGGTGATGCACCACAAGGTAACAGCTCTAGAAACCTGAAGAAAGTTAGGGCGCGCTGGTATTCGCCTACCTGGCCTTAGCTAACTTCAGCTGGAGGCCTTTTTATACTGTGTTGACACAGGCAGGTCTGTTGATGTCTTCGCATGGTTGGCTTCTTCTTCAGTTCGGGCAAAAGGATGAATGGGTCCCAAACCCCCCACCCTTGCACCCTGGTCACATAGCCTCAGCTGGGCGCTCGAGTACTTTAATCCCAGCATCTCCCACTGAGCACCTTTCCATGCAATACTGGGCCACTTCACAGTCACTTACCTCAGCACTCACAGTCTCTCCCTTTGCCCGGATTTTCCACTCACCAATTACTCTGCCAAGGGGGGCATGGCAGCTCAGTCTGTATCTGCAGCTCACCATTCTTTTCAGGTTCAGAAATACTGCCCAACACTTTGGTCCAACCGTGAGCAAATTTAAAACTTTCAGCAGCACAGCTCAGTTTCTATTTCTCCTGCACACACTTGGCACTTTGTCTTTAAATCAATCAATGGCCAAAACCAGAAAGAACAAAAGTGCAGGGAATTGGGCTCAGGAGCCCACACATTGTCTTTTCCCTCACAGCCACATGGCAGCTCCTCTCGACGACTCTTTCCTTTTGGCAGCAATTCAGTGCTATTTATAGCCTCCAGGCAGCACACTTTTCATTGGCTGTCACTTTCCCGGGCAAACTCACTGCCTTCTTCTTTACTCACCAGCCTCCTGTGTTTTGCAGTATCAGGGAGGCTGCCATTTTTCTTCGCCTCGAGGCCCAAACAGTTTGACATACAAGTTTGACACATATGTCCTTGCAAGGCAGACAACATTTCCTCCATGACTGGAGGCTTCCAGTCAGGAGTCAATGGTTCCCAGCTCTTTTTCTTCTGGAGCCAGGAATATACATTTTACATTGGCGTATGCTGAAACCAGAAAGGCGCCGTGGCTTCTTTAAAATTTTTCTCCCGGTGACCGCACATACACCGCGTGGCATATATTTTCATTTACAAGTTAGCATCCCAGTTTTCAAGCCAGAAACGCTGGCCTCCCCATGCGACTGGAGGCTCAGGAATAGCGATTAGACCTTTGCCTCAGTACATGGGCCGGGTCCCAATTACAACCGCCAGAAAGCAGCAATGGGGCGCTAGCTTGAGCCCCACCACAGCCACTTGTAGATACTGGCTGGAGGTCGGGGCTGTAGCTCCAACAGGTAAGCCCATTATGGGCGCATACATGTTACTATCTCATGTCCCTCCTCATGTTTTAGTTACTTAAACTGTGGTAATGTATTTGCTAAAGGGATCACTGGGGTCCCTGTTTTGAGCCCTATTCATGATTAAGTTGTCCCAGGAAGTTGCACATGTATGAGTCCACATCTCGCTCCCAGTGCTACAGGCCCAGAGGGTTGTGTTGTAACTTTTCCCAAGAGCATTACAAAGATGACCAGCAGTGACAAAAGGGGGAGGGCTGAATCATACCTGCTGGTCCTGGCTACCTGGCATACTAGGCTGTGTAAGTGTCATTTTTGTGTTGCAGGGGATGTAGCAATCCTGGGTTTGTAACATGGTGCAAGTGTACAGCATGCCAGGCCAATTCCAAAAGTTGGTTGCATATATTTTGAGCCTGGTTACGGTCCTGCACAGTCATGTAAGTATCTTCATCAAAAAGTAAACAACTTCAACATATTTAACAAGCATTTAAATATATTTCTGCACTTGTAATGACATTAAGGTATGTCACAAAAAAGAGATTAAATATTGATTGATATATATATGTATGTATAAATAATAGGACCAGAAGTACAAGGAGAATACAGTAAAGTGAGCTGAGGGTTTAGGCCAGGGCCACGACAAGCAAGGAGGGACTAAATGGAGACAAAGGAGGAAGGAAGGAAGGAAGGAAGGAAGGATAGCCAGGCTAGTTTAGTGGATGGAAGAGAGGACCAGTCGCGAGCAGTGAGCGAGCAGTTAAGTACGAAGGATACTCAGGAGGAGGAGGGCATAGGATTGGAGGGTGGCCAGGGTAAATAAGGAGGGGTGGCATGTGGCACCCAGATAAAGGGAGGAACAAGGAGCCGCTCGGTGGAGGCTGGTAGAAAAGATGAGGGACATGGAAGGGGCGGGGAATGGAGGAAAGGAGTGGTCAGAGTGCTCCTGTTGGGGATTCTATGATCAGGGTATCAAATGGGATAGGGAGGAGAAGCTGGCCAGTTAGAGACAAAATGCTTCCCTGGATCAACAGTGCACGGGGCCAAGCACGAGTACATCAGCAGGCAAAGGATTGTGGGGGGGTTCCCTGGACATACTGGTCCACCTGGGTACAAATGACATTGAGGGAAATAGCAAGCTAGAGATACAGGCAAGATTCAGGGAGCTTGCCAGGGTCTGTCATGACATAGGATGCACAGTTTACGTCTCAGAAATCCTGCCAGTGCCAAGGGCTAGTGGGGAGCACAAAAGGAAGATTAGGGAGATAAACCAGTGGCTCAGGGAGTGGTGTGAGGCCAGAGGGTATGGGTTGATGGGGGATTGGGGGGAGACCTGGGAGGATAAGGAGCTGTATGCTAGAGATAGGCTCCATCTCAATTTGGAGGGGAGGGGAATCCTTAAGTTGAAAATAGAGGAGTTCATTGGTGAAAAGTGGGGTTTAAACTTGTGAAGGGGGGAGGGATGGGAGAAAAGGCTGTCAAAGGGTTGCCGATAAAGGAGGGACTCTGTCTCAACCCCCCTGGGGAGCTGGAGGATTGCGGGAAAAGGCCGACTGGTAAAGTGCAGACCAGGGGAAAACAGAATCCCCACGGGAACACGAGCAGGGGAAATGGAAGTATAGGGAAAGGGTGGAAGGTAGTCCTGCTAAATGCCAGGAGCTTGGGCAATAAAATGCCTGTGCTCCAGGCGATGCTAACTGAGGGAGCAGTGGATGTGGCAGCGGTCACTGAGACCTGGGCCACTGCAGGACACGACTGGGACCTGAACCTGGAGGGTTACACTATGTTCAGGAAGGACAGGGAGGAGGGTTAGCATTGATAGTCAAAAACTGCATTGGCATGAGGGGGTAGAGGAGGCGGAGGGAACTGTGGAGGCGATTTGGGTCACCTTGATAACAAGGGGGGCAAGAGAGTAAAAATAGGAGTGGTGTATAGACCCCCTGCACTGGCGGAGGAGCTGGAGGAGAGTCTGGTGGCAGATGTTGGGAGACTTAAACATGCCAGGAACAGACTGGGCGACTATGACATCCTCGGTGACCAGGAACAGAGGTTGCTGGATGTCTTTCAAGATGTGTTCCTAACTCAGCAGGTGGGGGAACCGACCAGGGGCCTTGGGTACTGGATGTGGTCCTGGCAGACAGTGACCAGATTGGGGGCCTGGAGGTAAGGGACTCGTTGGCGGGGAGTGACCATGCCACGGTCTGGTTCTGCCTGGACCTAGGAGGGGTAGAATGCTGCACAAAGACGGAGGTAACTGACTTCAGGGGGGCGGATTTTAAGGAAATGGGAAAGATCCTTAGGAGCATTTGGATGTGATTGGGTAAGACATGGACGCTGACAGTAGGTGGGAAATCATCAGGAGAGGGGTGCAGGATGCTACCAGCACCTGTGCAAGTGAAGACGAAATCACGGTGAGGCCCAAAAACCCTGCTGGTGGACCAGGGAGGTCCAGGAGATGGTGCGGGAAAGAAGGCAGCCTTAGGCAATTCAAGTGCTCAAGGAGTGAAAGGGATGCGGGGAGTATAGCTGATGGCTAGAAGGACAACTAGGGTGGTGAGGGCAGCTAAGGCAAGGAAGGAGCAGAACCTGGCCAGGAAATTAGAGAGAGGGAACAAGGGTTCTTTAGATACATTGGGGAAAATGAAGGGTGAAGGGGCAGATTAGCAGATTAAAACAGGGGAGAGATGGGCACAAGACTGGGAGCAGGCTGAGTACTAAATGAGTACTTCCCCTCAGTTTTCACCAAGGAAAATGGGGGTGCTGCATCATACATGGGAGGAGACAGAGACACTGAGGAGGGGGGACCCTCACTGATCGGCGGGTCTGGGGAGAGGGGGAGGCATCACTGGCAGGAGAGAAGAAGGCTAAGCAGGGAGAAGAGGTAGCGGAAGTGGAAATCACAGCAGAGAGAGTGAGGGAAGCCCTCAGGTCCCTTAACATGGAGAAAGTACCGGGGCCGGATAAATTACATCCCAGAGTGCTGAAGGAACTTATGGATGTCCTGGTGAAACCCCTGGCAGAGCTTTTCACCATCTCTGAGGACAAGGTGGGTGCCCCAGGACTGGAAGGTGGCGCATATAGTGCCTATGCACAAGGGGGGGGGGAATCAAGGGAGGTGTCAGGGAACTACAGGCCTGTGGTGGTGGGCAAGGTGATGGGGGGCCTGGAAAAGTCAGGGTGCTTGGACGACAGACAGCATGGATTCGTCCCGGGGAAATCGTGTCAGACAAACCTTGTGGAGTTCTATGACTGGGTGACGAGTGCCTTGGACCTGGGTAGACCAGTGGACGTCCTCTTTCTAGACTTCAGCAAGGCATTTGACTCTGTTCCTCACGTAGGCCTGTTGGATAAGCTGGGAGAAATGGGGGTGGGGAACCAGATGATCAGATGGATAGCAATTAGCTCCAGGACGATAGTCTCATCCCCAAGGAGGGTCATTGAGTGGGTCCCACAGGGATCAGTCCTGGCCCCTCCTGTTCAACGCCTACCATCTCTGACACAAGGACAGGAATCAGGAGTGAGATGAGTCTCTTTCGGATGACTCAAAACTGGGGCGGTGGTGGATGGAGAGAAGGGAGGGTGGCCCTACAGGGGGACCTGGAGGCTCTGGAAAGATGGTCTAGAAAGTGGAAGCTGAGATTCAATGCAGGGAAATGCAAGGTACTGCACCTGGGGGCCAGAAACCCGGGCCAAGTGTACACCCTGGGGGGGAATGCTACAAGTCTCGATGGCTGAGAGGGACCTGGGGGTGGTGGTGGATGTCAAGATGAACAACTCAGAGACTTGTAGGAGGGCAGCAGCCAAGGCCAACAGGATGCTGGGATGCATCGCTAGGGGATCACCTCCAGGAGGAGGAAGTGTTACTCCCTCTGTATAACTGCTTGGTGAGGCCGCACCTCGAGTACTGCATGCAGTTTTGAGGCCACACTTAAAGGACATTAAATTCCTGGAGAGGGTCCAGAGGAGGCAACCAAAATGATTTGGGGCTTGGGGACAGGATCTATGAGGAGAGGCTCAAGAACTAAATATGTACACATTGGAAGAGAAGGGACCGGGGGGGACATGATAGAGGTCTTCAGGTACATGAAGAGGGTAAACAGAGGAGGAGGAACAGTCAGGGTGCTTCAAGGAAGGAGAAGGGGCCACTAGATGGCATGGGTGGAAGCTGGGGAGATTCAGGGAGAAAGGAGGAGGTGCTACTTCACTGAGAGGGTGGTGGAGCCATGGAATGTGCTGCCTAGGGGCTGGTGGAGGCAGAGTCGGTGGAGGTTCAAGAGGGGTGGGACAGGTACAGGGGAAAGGTTCTGGAAGCAAAATCCAATGCAGCGAGAATATACAGAACTGGGAAGGGAGAAGCCAGAGAAGGCGAGGGGGGCAGCAAGGTCAGCACCCAGGGTGGGGGCTGACCAAACGAGCAGACACGAAAAACCGTTAGGCCTATTCTGCTGGCATTTTAGTATGTTAGTATAATATACACACACTCTGTCAGTCTGCTCCAAACCCCATGTTTTCTCAGTTTGTGTTGGGGGCATACCTCTCAACTGTACCACATTACGAGGAGCGTTCCTCATTTTACTTCACAAAAGCTCCATGTTCCACATTGTGACGACTTGTTCCACATCCAAAGTCAACACTTGAAAGCAAAAATCCATAGTAAATGATGCAAAAAATATATTATTCAATTAATAACAGACTTTCTGAACATAAATGCAACATTTTAACAGTGTTTTGAGCTTCTTAGATAAAGATTTGACTACGTGTTCCACATTCTGACAGGCAATGTTCCACATTTTGGGGACAAAAGGTTGAGAGGTATGGTTGGGGGACCAATTTTTACACACTGAATTTGTATTTAGGGGGTGCAAACTAATTTTTAAACCAAAAGCAAGAAAAAGGGTAATTTTTAAAATGTGCAATTTTTAAAACGAGCATGGGTATCACTCTTTTTAGAGAGTGTCATGCCATCACGAGGGGTGCGGCATCGTCAGTAGCTGATACTGAGGACCCTGCACTGTGCGCAGTCACGAATAAACCTGATGGCCTTATTCTGCTGGTTTAATCATCTGTTCGTAAAATGCAAATCTGAAACACCAGGGAACAAATATTGACTTTGCCCGGATTATCTAAAAATCTGCATCTCGTATAACACCCTCTACCTTTCCAGTTTGGGCTGCTGCAGATACACTGCACAGCACACCTAGTCTGTACGCTGATCCTAATTACTATCGTTTTTCAAATGTATATTTACGTTTTACTGTTGCTGTGGGGTTTCTAGAGCATTCCCTTGCAGAAATACAGTAGCTGTATTACAAAGTAGAAAACTCACCTCACGCGTTTGTTGTGTTCCGGAAATAAAGTGAACTTTGCTTTGCATCCTCGTCTGTGATTGGCACTTGCGCTTTATGCTCTCCGCGAGCCTGTGCCGCGAACAACGGCCATGCATTAGCAAAGCTGCCTGTCTCCGTTACGTTTATGTACTCGCGGCCCAATGAGAGCGCCGCTCCTTCATTCAAATGACTGTGGAATTCCTGTTTCAAAGTAGTGGCAGTTATTAGACGACGGAGGCAAGGTTGCTGTTGCGAGTCGTGCACAAGGCAAGGACTGTGTCCTTTCCCGGAGCAATGGCCCACAAACAGATTTACTATTCGGACAAATACTGCGACGAGCATTACGAGTACAGGTAATTGGAGCAAGGAAAGCCAGGGACGCGTGAACAACATTTTCAATAGTGTTATTAAAGGCAGCGTGCCGCGGGCACCATGTGACTCACTCGTGGGAGCGAGAAGGTTCTGCCTTAGACGTATATTTAAAACATTTGTTTTCGTTAAGAATATGATAAATTAAGAGGGTGGTTAGCTTCGCATGCAGTTTGTGCTGCACAGAAGTCAGATTGACATGACGGGCGATTACTTGGAGTCTGCCGGTTTGTGTAATGTCGCGTGCCATTAACTGATGGAGAGGCCATGATTGTTGTCTGCGGGCACTATGTGCAGATTAGGTTGCAGCAAACGTGCGTGTCATAGGGTGAGCTGTGTGCTTGTTGTTACCTTTGGAATTATGAGCTAGCTACGTAAGTGGAAGCTTCTTTCCTTGTGACGTCAGAGAACGTGCGATGTGACGTTGAACTGTTGTCGAGGGACATGTTTACCTTCCTCCGATTGTCAGTAGTACTTTGACTGCTTTATCGGAAGTTAATTTGGTGACTAGACTGTTCTTTTGTCATGCCTTGCAGGGGTTGCGTCAACCCCGACTGAAGTATTTAAATGTAGTTTTGAAGCAATGAAACACAAGGATAACAGTGTGCCTGTATTGACCCTGTATTGTTTTGCACTTATCATTGCAGAGTTTATTTCAGAAGTTTCACCAGAACATACTGAGCTGCTAGTAGTTCGTTTCCAGGTGGCGACTTGGGTTGGAGAATGTGGAAAATCCTATACAGTATAATGTATGGAGAGCTCTTATTACTGAGATTAAGCAGATTACAAATAGAATAAAGTATGGGGTGGTGTGTGTAACGAGAAGTTTACACTTCGAGGTGTTAGATGCTACATATCCAGGGGGTTTATGGCGATACTGAAGGATTACGGCCAGTTGCACAAGTAAACAAGAAAGTATTAGGGCAAGAGGCTTGCATCTAAAACTACGCCACTCTGTCACGCCTCTTGCTACTTGTCCCTGAACAGGGCTGCTCCAGCTCACCCACGGTCGGTAGGCACCCAGCTAGCCACCGACCAAGACCAGGACACCCGCCTGCAGCTCCTTGGAAGCTGCTTGTCCCTGATCAGGGCTGCTCCAGCTCACCCACAGTCGGCCGGCACCCAGCCAGCCACCGACCAAGACCAGGACACCACCTGCAGCTCCTTGGAAGGTACGGGACAGCGCAGCCAATTGGAACCCGGGTGCTTCCAGCAAACCCACAATGATTGGCAGGAGTTTTCCCCTGCTATAGACACCTGCCACTTTGTTAGATTTTCGATAGAACTAAGCACATTTCAAATGTGTTATTAGGAGTTTTTCAACTGTATTAGCTGGATTGTAATTTCTACTACTGTTTTAAAGTGCTTACACCTCTTCTGTCTGACTGCTCTTCCTGCAGCCCCCAATCCAAGCACTCTGCCTTGGTGCTGATAAGTCTAACTACAGACCTGCCACTAGAGGATTCTTGGTCTTCTACATAAATCACTGTATTCATTTGTGGGCAATATGGCCTGCATTATCATTCTACTTCTTTCCGGTTCTGCTACAAGGGGACTTGAGTCTGAAGGGTGGATGGCCACTAACTAAGCTGCTCCTGCTCTCCTTGTTCCCCTTTCTGCTGTATTTTCTCATCTAGGTTTTAAGTGAGTACCTAGGTGGGCAAATTTCTTGCCTAGAATATATTGCACTAATACAAATCCCGAGACCACTCAATCTGGGACCATGGCTCTCCTTATTGTGTTTTTATTGCTCCTAAGGTGCAGAGTTTTCAGCAATACAGTGCAATTCGAAGTACCTCAATGCAATTCAGTTCTCCAATGTATCTTATCAATACTTAATGTTATAACAGTCTACCGTGCAGACACTGTCATTCTCCTCTCCCCTTTTAGCCTATTCCACCTCCCCCGATTAGCCTACACCCCCTTGCTACTCTCCTCACCTATGTCTACCCAAGCACTTGCATTGATCACGATCAACTGTCATTCCAGTGGTGCCGCCTCTTGAGCAGCACGATATGGGTTGCCGTGAAGAAATAAAAAAGCAGTCTCCATTCTTATAAGCTCCTTAAAGAAAGTTACACTTCTGCTTCTTCTCTGCTCAGGAAATGTGGAGCTCAACCTGGCGCTCCCCTTACAACTTACGCCCATCCTCTCGTTTTGTTGAGGGCCACAGGTCTCAAAATGATGATGGTCAACATTTAAGCCTGCCTAAAAACTTGTACAGCTGCAAGCCTGGGCTGCACACGTTAACCCAGACCTTATCATAATAACTGAGTCGTGGTTAAAAAGACGAATACTGATCAACAAATATCACTGCAGGGCTACAATTTATTTAGAGCAGATAGAGTCTAGAGGCGGGGTGTGGCTATCTCGCCAAATCTAAGTACTTGGCACAATATTTGTTGCAAATCTCTAGCCAAGGAATTTGAGTTAGTTACATGAGCCTTCATCTCTCCTCCTCGAATGTATCACTATCCTAGGTGGCTATAGACCCCGTCTGGTGGTGATGAAGTCCTTAATCTTTTGAAATCCATGTTCGTAAATGCAAAAACTGAAACAATATTTCTGAGGAGATCTAAATATGGACTGGCTAATAGCCTAAATCCCTGCGGCCTCAAATCCCTCTGTGCGAGCTAGGTCTTGGGCAATTAGTCAGTGAACCTACTAGGAACAACACTCTAAATACTGCCAACAGTTCCATTCTAGATGTGGTACTAACCACCCATCCACACAAATATCTCATTTGGCAGTGTTTCACAATGACTTGAGCGAAGATCTCAAATTAAGGCCCGTCCATGACCCATCTTTATAACAAAAGATCCTTTCGCAAATTCAGTGCAGTAAACTTCCTATTTGACCTGAGCATGATCAGATGGCAAGATCTTTACTTAGCCAAAGATGTCAACAAGGCAGCTTGCATCATAATGACAAACTCACTACAATAATAAATAAGCATGCCCTTTCATCAAAGTAAGAGTGCGGAACAGTTCCAACCCCTGGTTCACCTCGGATCTCAAGGCAGCCCTTATAGCTCGAGATAAGCTCTGGGCTAAGCTAGACATTCCAAAGAATCTTCGATTGGCAGGCCTTTAGAACAGGCAGGAATAACTGTGTGAAAAACTTGCTCTACTAAAGCTAACTATTATTTCTACTCTCTAACAAGCTAAAGGTAACCCTCATAAAATATGGAAGACTATCAAAGCTATAGAAGGACCGGCCCATGGGCCCCTCTGCCCAACAAAGATAGTTGCAAGTGGCAAGATTGTGAAACAGGTCCCTAATCCTGGAGGAACTTAACTCCCACTTTGCCACAGCTGGATTAGCTTTGACTCGTCACCTTATGCTGGTGCTGGGTGAGCCAGCATACCCCTCCGCCACATCTAGTCCTGCACCCAGCCCCTTCCAACTCGCGAGATAACTTATAAAGTAGAAGATTCTCTTCTTAACTTAGACACCAAAAAAGCGCGGGGATGATGGCTTGGAACCCTTTTTCCTAAGGTCAGGCTACGCCCATCTCACTGCCCCAATTCTCCACATCTTCAATCTTTCCATTACATCTGCTACTGTGCCGTCCTGCTGGAAATCGGCACGTATCCTCCCTCTATTTAAATCTGGTGACCCATGCGATGTAAACAACTATAGGGCTATCTCCATATTGCCTATCCTTTCTAAAGTTCTCGAAAAACTGATCCATATTCAGTTAAAATCTCACTTGGAAACCTTCTCATTAACCCAGCTCAATCTGGCTTCCGGGCTAAGCATAGCACAATCACTGCACTAGCAAAAGTAACCAATGATTGGATCTCTGCTATAGATGCTAAAAAGGTAACTGGTGCAGTCTTTTTGGACCTCAGCAAAGCTTTTGATACTGTTGATCACAAACTATTAGTCAATTGCTTTGCAAAGTTGGGTGCCACATACCACCCAGTGGTTCTCTAGCTACCTAACTGGAAGATTCCAAAAGTAAAGCGGAAGAGCTTTTCTGCTGCCTTGCCAGTTGCAAGAGGAGTCCCCAAGGATCCCTCTTATGCCCTATCTTGTTTTCTCTGTACATTAATGACTTAGATGCTAACATATCTCGTCCAATCTGCACTTTTTGCAGATGATACTGTGTTTATACTTCTGGCTCATCGTTATCTGAAGTCAAGGAGTGCTTCAATAACTCCGCACAACAGGCATAATCTAATAAAGGCAAAGCTTCTGCTCAATGCTAAGAAGACTAAAGCGATGATATTCTCCCGCAGTGCTGTCTCAGGCCCCCCCAATACCCTTGCCCAAAACTTCATTGTCACCACGCTAAACGAGCCTCTGGAAGTTGTAACCAAATGGTATCTGGATCGACAATAAATTATCTTTCAGTGACCACGTCGAAGATGTCTCTAGAAGGTTAAAAGCAAGGTTAGGTTTTTTCTACAGAAATAGGCCCCTTTTCCCCCTTGAAACTCGAAACAAGCTTGTACAGGCCACTTTTCTCCCCCTACTCGACTATGGCGATGTAATCTATTCCTCCACCACTCTTGCAAATCTAAGTAAACTGGACATCCTTTATCACCATGCGTTACGGTTCATTACCAACTCCCCTTACCGTTCGCACCACTGTGACATATATGCAGCTGTTGGTTGGACATCCCTTACTACTAGATGCCTGCTCCATGGTGGGCTATGGACTCTTAAACTGCTCCTGCAGAAATTGCCAAGCTATCTCTCTTCCCTTATTAGTATCTCACATAGTGCATACTCGTTAAGAAAATCTGACTTTATTATGCTTGACATACCAGGGACGGACTTCCTTTGGTAAGCGTGCTATTGCATATGCCCTTCCTCCATTTGGAAGCAATACAAACCGTACTGAAACTAACTAGCACAGTTTCAATAAACTTCCACAAATCGCTAAGTTCAGCCAAAATAAAAGACACCTGTAACTGTCATTAAGTCTCTTCCTTCCCCATGTGTGCCATATTTATCCACTGGTAAGGTATAATTGATTTGTCATATTAACTGCTTTCCTTTCCCCTTCTACTCCTGGCTTTATCTTTGCTTACGCTCCACTGCTACTCTATCAAATCACTCCTCCTCCCCCATATCAGTTGTAGACTGTTGTTTGTTCTAGCTGCCAAAATACTGTATATGTATTGCACACACCAGTCATCGTGTTTCATTTATCAGTATGCAACCTGTAAGTCGCTTCCCTATCTCATATCAATGTTTACCACCTGCGGTCACCCTATGTGGTACCCTTGTATGTATATCCAGCCTGTATCATGTAACGTGCATTTCATGTATATACCGTTATTACCTATCTGTGTTTGTACTTTAGGGGCCAGCTATTCAAAAGGGTTGCGCCATACGCAACAGGGTTGCGCATGCTCAAGTCCTAAATTGTGCCATTCTGCGATATTCAGCAGGAGGCAGTTGCGCCACTGAAAACAGGCTGAGCAACAGCGCAATGTAAATGATTGCATGCTCAACTGGAGGGAGGAACCATGCATAAACTGCACAGCCCGATATTCAGCGGGCTGTGCAGGGGTGTCTGGCGCAACCCCAACCTAGCCTGCAGGACCTTGAGCCAAAAAGGCTTAAGTCGAGGCCACCCACAGGTGAGCTGCTGTATTGCAAGGCGCAACACAGCAGCTGCCACCTGTGTCTGCTAACTCAATCCCTGTGCCCCGCCCCGGCACCCGATTGCGGCATGGTGTACTCCCCACCAGCCCGATCGCGGGCATCAATGTACCCCCCTCCGTTCACATCCCTGGTGGTCCAGTGGACTGAAATGCCCGATCACGGGTGCTATGTTAAACCCCCTCCCGTTCCATCCCTGGTGGTCAGTGGACGAAATGCCTGATCGCGAGCGAAAGTAAACCACAACACCCCAAATCCCCCTTGTGCCCAATGGCGGAAGTAAGCGGAACCCACCCGACCATCTCCCTGGTGGCTAGTGTCCCCCACCCACCCACCCACGAAGCCCCACCACGCTCCCCGGTGACGGCAGCATCCCACCGCCCGACTGGCTGCTTCGGTAGACTCTTGCGCCCGGTGGTGCAGGCAAAGGCCAATGGGCGTGCATCCAATAAATCATGACAGTCAGATTTGTAGATGAATCATTCACAAATCTGGACTATCATCTCTGATATGGGCTACTGCGCCCGATGGCTCGCGCTACACCAATAAGCGATGCAACTCTCTTGAGGGCAACCAAAGCGAGTGGGATACTGCCGAGGAAGCCAGTGGTGAAGCTTTCGTCAGGTAAAATGAGAGACACTAACCCAGAAGATATTCAGGGGGGTTCCATTACAATCTGCCCAGCGATCAGCTATTCGATCCACTGGACCACCAGGGAGATGTTGGGGTGGGGTGAGGCTCAATTACCTGCCGCGATCGGGCACATGAGATGTTTGGGGGAGTTCCATTACTTTCTGCCAGCGATCGGGCATTTGATCCACTGGACCACCAGGGATATGTATGGGGGAGGGTTTTAAACATACGCCCATGACCGGGCATTTCGGTCCACTGGACCACCAGGGATGTCTACGGGAGGGGTGGGGAGCCACATTGCTGCCGATCGGGCTGCAGGGTGCCGGTCCCGGCGGCTGCTGCCTGGCAGGCGCCAGGCGCAAGTCCTCAGGGGATGCACACCTACATGATAATGGCATGCAAATGGGGCCATAATCAGATGCAAATGGCCCCCGCGCCTTGCATGAATTATGGCCCCATTTGCATGTCACCTTTGAATATCGTGATTTTGCACATGGCGCAGTGGTACTTGCCCACCGCAAGTTGAATGCTCCACTCTGACAACTTGCGGTGGCGCAGGAGTTCCACTGTGCCATGCACAGTGGCCAGCACAGGGGTGATATTCAAAGGTTGCTCAAGTGGCGCCCAACTCCTTTGATCTCGTCCCAGCCACACCCTCTTGTAACTATTTGCATGGCGCAGAGGCTTCGCCTCAGAATGCGCCTAGTTTGAATATCCGGCCCTAAGTGTTTATGTCACAGGACCTCCTTGTGAATGAGCTTGCTCAATGGAGTTTTCCTGTAATGAACTTGAACTCTTCCCGTCTATGCCTGAGTCACGAACAGTTCATAGAATGTCATATAATAGTTATAGTAATGTACAGTACAGTGTGTGTAAGAGTACCACATTGGGCCAGGCGCCCGCCACAGAAGATATAAACAGTCCACTAAACAACAGAAGAAACATAGGAATTTGCGGCAGAATTAGGACGCTTGGCCCACCCAGTCTGCCCATTTCCTAACTACTGGATAAGCTGCAGATCCTAGTTAACTAGCAGCCTACTTCTTGTACCGCCACCCCTAGAATTGCCTTATGACTGTCCATGCATGTTTGATGATATTTGGAATACATAGCAACAATAATTTAACTTCTGGGATGGGCGCCCCCCACACACACAGAAGAAAGAACAAACAAATATTGTGTTGGTTATTTAATAAAAAAAAAAAAAATAAAGTCTAAATATTGATTGCTTCTTTCTTCTGTGGGGCACTTTGCCCCCTCTCCCCCGTCCTCATTGGTTATTCGGTAATATGGTATCCAAGATAAAAATAATTTCTCTGCATTTACTGTCACGCCTGCTGTGTTAGTGGTGATTGTGTAGAAAGTGCATGCACTTTCACTAGCTCTCAGGCTGTTTTCACTTGCTCGCGCGGCTTCCAAGGTGCACATTCACGTGAAGTCTCTGAAAGCCCCTCAGCGACTCGATCTGGCGTAATCCTTCGTATCGCCAAATATGTAGGGTGGTGTGTAGAACTCATAAGTTTACAACCTCCCCATGTTAGATGCTTTAATAAAGCGGCGTGGGGATTACGGCCGGATCGTATCGCTGCAGCTCAGGACTTCGCAGTAATAATATCTTGAAAACTGCGCCAAGTAAACAGCCAGAAAACAGGTGAGCTGCATCAGCTTTCTCTGAATCTACTAACACAACAAGCATGTTCAACGTGAAAGCGAATACCATATTACCGAGCCTGAGGGCTCTTTCACTGAGCCGCGACAGGGGGTGGGCCTTACAGAAGAAGAAGCAATCAATATTTGAACTATTATTAAAAAAAAAAAAAATGACAATATTTATTTGTTCTTTCTTCTGTGGGGTGGTGCTCCACCTTCTCCCCGGTCCTAGAAGTTGTTATTGTTGCTATGTATTCCCCGAATATCATCTTTCTTTGTTTAGTGGACTTTTTATATCTTCTGTGTGGGCGCTCTACCCCCAACCCCCAGGTCCAATGTGGTACTTTACACACACTGTACTGTACATTAGTATAACTATTATATGACTATTCTATGAACTGTTTGGTGACTCGGGAAGAGGCGTGACAGAGTGGCGTCGTTTTAGATGCAAGCCTCTTGCCCTAATACTTTCTTGTTTACTTGTGCAACTGGCCGTAATCCTTCAGTATCGCCATAAACCCCCTCGATATGTAGCATCTAACACCTTGGAAGTGTAAACTTCTCGTTACACACACACACACCACCCCATACTTTATTCTATTTGTGATCTGCTTAATCTCAGTATTTGTACTTGCCATAATACTTTCTTGCTTACTTGCGCAACTGGCCGTAATCCTTCAGTATCGCCATATATTTTATTTTATATAATTGCTGGGTCCCCCTTATTTGTCTTAGCGAGTATATAAAATACTAGGCGTTCTGGAGCAGCCGGGCCCCGGTTCCATTTTTGGTCGGATCTCACATTTTCATTGTGTGAGATTTTAAACTTTTAAAAAATTTTTATCCACCATATGTGCAAAATGACTTGGTTTTTAAAATGACTTCCCGCTGAGTTCTGGCGGTTGAGTTGAAGGCGAGAAGGCAGGAGAGCAGTTGGGAAGTGAGGAACTGCGGTGGGCGCATGCACAGAAGGAAAACCATGTGTGTTTGCCATAATAAACACTACTTTATTGTGGCAACTTTTATAGCCTGGTTTCGTAGGGGAAAAGGAGACCCATTAATTATAACCTTGTTAGGTCATATCACTGTTAACCCTCTTGACTATGTCATATCAACGTATAACAATTAATGTTCCGTAAAATAATTCAGTTCTGATTACACAATCTTAGCAGCCCATGCACTATTAAATATAATGTATGGTCTTTGGTTAACAACCGCACTGAAAACACTTCTTGAGGTTGCCATGACATCTGAAAACCTCTCGAGCTGCGCTCTTGAGGTTTACAATGATGTCATTGTAACCCGTCGAAGTGTTTACAGCATGGTTATTAACCAAAAAACATACATTATTCTGTTGTTATGCTATGAGTATATCATCACTCTATAATGTATGGTAAGCGCCTATTAACCACCATAATCGGCAGTCGCACAGCTTTGTTATGCACTGTTTAGAATTTTAAAAGTTGTTAACCACACTTCAGAACTTCCAAACAGTGGCATAAAAAAAAAGAATGCACCAGAGTGCGTAATTCTCACCACGTAGAATGCAAACAGTGTTGTTTTTTTTGACAATACTCTATGAAAGATAATGGCTGGGGATTGGGTGACAACCACGCTGGAAATCACCTCTACGTGGTTGCTAGGGCTAAGAAAACCTCTCGAGCTGCGCCTCAGGTGTTTACCATGTTGCCCTAGCAACCACTTGAGGTGATTACAGCGCGGTTATCACCCGATCCCCAGCCATTATCCTCTATGTTAACCCTTTTTGAGTATGTCATATCAGTGGTATACCAAAATGGAATACACACGACATTCAGTGTTCCATTTTTTTTTCTTTAGAATGGTGGTCGCTAGTAGTTGTAAGCATTTGAAACTGAAATTCTAGGGACATGGATATGTTGTTCATCCACACTTATTGGCAGGTTCCTTGCCGCTTTAAATCTTGCCGGAAGGTCTTCAAGCTGGCCCCTCCACCCACCGGGTGGTAAAACTCTGTTCCGCCCCATGGCGCCAGATCTTCCTTACCGCTTGAAGCTCAAGTTCCCTCCTTAACGCTCTGCGTATAAGACTAGTTCTTAATTCTTGAATTTTCGAAATTAAAAGTTTTTTGTTAAAGACTTCAGTCTTCTCTCATGCGCGGCTCACGATGGACAAATTGACTCCGGTTTCCGGAGATGCCCTTGCGGGCAGAAGATGTCTCAGGCGGATCCGCACTCCGTCGTCTACTGCTTAGGCCTTGAGCACGACCGCGAGCTTGCGACCTGTGCTCTTTTTTCGGTCTCGTCCTCGAAGAACCGTGCCCGGTTACAGCTGGGCGTCGAGAAAAGATTTCCTCCGGTTAAGTCAAAAGAGGCCCGGTCGGCGGTGTCGGCGGTGGGCTCGGCAGATTAGCTCGAGCAGATGATCGCCCTCGAAGAGGAGGCGGCGCGGGCCGCTTCTACCTCGGCTGCGGCATTTCCCGCTTTCTCTCGGTGCCTCGTGTTGACTTCTTTTAAGGAGCTTTGTCTGACCCTCTCGGCGAAGGTGAGGGTCCAACTTCTTCTGGACCTTTCTCGGTCCAAAAGAGACAAAGTAAGTCTCAGCGTCGGCGCTCTTGGGGCGGGAAGATCCCCTCCCTAGTTGTCGACTTGTTTGACCCACCAGCTTGACCACTGGCTTCCTGATGTCCCCGTCCAGGCCAGTTGACAGAGACTCCCGTCGGCGTGGTTGAAATTTTTCACGACCCGTTGGACGGGTTGTCAGCCTGGGCAATCTCATTCCCGGTGGGGTTGAGATCCGTCGGCTTCGTCTGTGCCTCGGTTCGGGCCAGCGGTGGAATCGTCCGGGCGAGGTGCCGATTCCCTCGACACCTCCCCACACCGTCCTCGGCCTAGCCGAGGTTCTCGGTCTCTGACGTCTTCGCGGTCCAGCCGATCCCGCCGTCATAGGTGGTCTCGGCACCGTGGCAAGCGGCGCCGCCGCTCATTCTCTTCCTCGGACGAGGGGAGGCTTTGGCGCAAGTTGCGTCGGAGGTATGAGGAACTCATGTGGCAACAGCTCCTTCTGACCGGGAATAAGCCGACACCGTCGTCTTCCTCAGCCATTAAGTGGCTGTCACCGGAGCGGCCGAAACAACCCCTCGTTTTAGCCGAGGAGCCTGTTCCCAGGCCGGTTGTTTGGCCAATTCCAGCTGCCCCACCGATTCCGGTGGAACCTCCACCTCCACAGCCGTTATTTGGGGCTCCGACCAAAAATTCTCGGTCAGCTCAGGGACTGCCCCATAGGCTGTCTGTCACCCTCACTCCCGATAGACCTCGGCAGGTGGAGGGTGGCTCAGGCCTGAGGCAGCTCTTTGAGGACTCTTCCGAGTCCGAGGATGATTCCTCCCTTTTCTCCAAGCGAATGGACTTGGAATCCTCAGGAGGACAGTCGGTGGACGATAGCCCTTCGTCCTTCCTAGGATTGCTTTGGCTCATCTGAGTCCACCGGGATAAAGCTCGAACCCGTTTCTAAACGGGCCAGGTATCCCCTCACGGAGATTCTGGACCGAGGCATTCCCCTACGGAGGCCTTTCCAGTGGCCGAGGCCATAGTGGGTCCGGCCTTGGAGCTCTGGCAGCGCCCTGCTTCCTGCTCTGCGCCTCGGCCAGGATGGCCAGGAAGTATCACAGTCCTACTGGTTCCCTGTCCGGTTTTGGAACACCCCTCTGCTGAGGGTTGGTTACCGACCAGCGTTTTCGGCGTGCGAGAATACTAGGGATGTGGACAAACCTCCCGACAAGGAATCAAGAAATTGGATTATGCCGGCGAAAAGTCTATGCGCGTCCTCTCTCGGCCTTCCGTCAGGCCAGTTCGGCCGTCCTCATGGCACATTTTCTCATGCCCTGTTGGGCTCCCTGGATGAGTCGTCCCTCATCTTCCGAGATCTGCAGACTACAGTCAGGCAGGTGCGGGACCAGAACAGGACAGTGGCCAAACAGCAGCTCCAGACTGCTTTAGACATTGGGGACTCATGTGCCAGGTCTGTGGCGGCCGCAGTGGCCATGCGTCGTCAGGCTTGGCTGAGATATCCACCTTCGCCGGATACCCAGCACAAGTTGGCGGATGTTCCCTTTTGGGGACTGACCTCTTCGGCCCTGGGGTGGAAGGTCACCTGCAGAGGATCGAGAAGTCCAACGCTACCTTGGACTCGGTCTCTTCCGCTCAGGACAAAGGCCGCAAACCACAGCCCAAGCCCTTTCATCCTTCTGCGCCCCCGGCCCAGCAACGCCAGGGCCAGCAGGCTCGGGCTTGGCATCCCAAACCCAAGCCCGGAGCTTCCTCCAACAGGAAGCAGGGAGGTAAGGGCCCAGGAGGTCCCTCGGCCGGTCCCTCCTCCAAGCCTGCCCAGTGACGGGCTGAGGGGTATCGCCCCAACCCCGTCACCTCACCCCAGGTTCCCCCCGTGGGGGGACGGCTCCGGCACTTCCTTTCCGCCTGGTCCGTTATTACCATGGACAGGTGGGTACTGGAGGTGGTGGGAAAAGGCCTGCCTCTAGAATTCGAGCAGGCCCGCCCTTCAGAGCCATCGCACCTCGGGGGGCCTCGGGGTCCGCAGCCTCACTGTCGGCTCGTCGGGCCGACACGCTTCCTCCTCCAAAGGAGGTGATCAGGAGAGTAGCGGACTCTCCTCAGACCCAGGGTTTGTGTCCAGGTACTTCCTGGTTCTGAAGCAGACGGGGCTGGCGCCCCATTCTCTACCTACAGAGCCTGAATAAGTTCCCTAAGGTCTGAACCTTCAGGATGGTCACTCTGGCTCAGATAATATCATCTCTGGAACACGGCGTGTGGTTCTGCTCTCTGGACCTGCAGGGACGTGTTCTTTCAATCCCTATCTGTCCGTCGCCGGAGATTCCTTCGCTTTCGAGCGGAGGGATCCCTCTTCGAGTTCCGAGCGATGCCCTTCGGCCTGTCTCCAGCTCCCAGGGTCTTCACCAAATGCATTGCAGTGGTGACAGCTTTCCTGCGGCGCCGAGGGGTCCGGATGTACCCTTATCTGGACGACTGGCTGATAGCAGCCCCCTCCAGACAGGAGGTGGAGCGGTCCAGAGATCTGGCCCTCCAGGTTTGCTCTCAAGTCGGCCTTCTCATCAACGAGGCCAAGTCGGAACTCGAGCCGAAGCAGGTGATTCTGTTTATCGGGGCAGAGCTCGACTCTCTTCGAGCCAGAGCACGGCTCCCGGCGGACAGGGCCGGGTTCTTACCTCCCTTTGCCCAATCATTTCTGGTTGGGCAATTGCATCCCTACCGGGACTTTCTGCATCTCCTGGCGGCCTGTACCAGCGTGGTCCGTTGGGCACGCTGGCGCATCCCCCCTTCAGTGGGGACTGGCCAGCCAGTGGTCACACGCTGCGATCCATTGGACCAGCTAGTGATGGTGACCCAGGAGATGTGGAGCAGCTCTCGTGGTGGACCGTTCCATCTCATCTGCAGGAGGGCATCCCGTTTGTCCGCCCGAGCCGGCCAGTCTCTCTATGTCGACCGATGTTTCTCTGATGGGTTGGGGTGCCCATCTGGGGAACACCGGCGCCTGACCTCTGGTCCCTGCGGAGTCGATGCCACATCAACCTGCTGGAGCTCCGGCGGTCCGCCTAGCTCTCACCGCCTTTGCTCCGTTTCTCCGGGGTCAAGTGGTCCGAGTCCAGACGGACAATACCACGACCATGTACTACCTAAACCGCCAGGGCGGGACGCGTTCCATGCTTCTGTGCAAGGAAGCTCTCGCATTTGGTCACTCGTGCGCAGCCTGGAGGCGGATCTCCTAGCCATTCATGTGGCAGGAGCCTCCAACACCCTGGCCGATGCCCTGAGCCGGATAGGGGCTGCATCTCACGAGTGGTCTCTCCTGCCGGAGGTAGTACAAGATTTGTTCTCCACTGGGGCACACCTCAGGTGGACCTGTTTGCCTCCAGGAGAGCGAAGCTGAGCTGTTCATGCCCGCCCCCCTCAGCAGGGCTCGCTGCAGGGGGATGCCTTCTCGAGGCTGTGGACCCCGGGCCTCTTCCACGTCTTTCCCCCATTTCCCTTGATTCACAAGGTGCTTCTCAAGGCAAGGAGGGACAAGGCGCAGGTGATTCTGATAGCCCCAGACTGGCCCCGCCAGTTCTGGTACCCAGATCTCCTCAGCCTCAGCTCCAGGCTCCCAGCTCGCCCGGACCTGCTCTCAGTCAATCAGGGGAAGGTGTTCCATCCGGACCTTCAATCCCTGCACCTGACGGCCTGGTTCCTGAGCGGCTAGAGTTCCAGGCCTTGGGTCTTTCCGACGAGGTCCTCAATGTTGTTGAGGCGTCCCGTAAGGAGTCGACCAGGAAATGCTGTGCCTTCAAATGGAAGAGATTTTCCATTTGGTGTCAGGGCAAGGGCTTGGACCCTTCCTCCTGTCCTTTGTCAAGCATTTTGGACTATTTATGGTCCCTTTCTAGTCAAGGGCTTAGGTCGACGACCCTAAAGGTGCACCTGTCAGCCATCTCTGCTTACCGGGCGCGGGCCGGGGAGCAGTCGGTGGCGCAGGAGAAGGTGATCTGGTGCTTTTTCAAAGGCCTTGATCACATTTCCCTTCCGGTGCGAGAACCTCCACCTCCGTGGGATTTACTGCTGGTACTGGCAAAGCTCATGGGCAAGCCATTCGAACCAATGCACAGGTGTGAACTCCCTCACCTGTCGTGGAAGACCGCCGTCTTGGTGGCTATCACGTCAGCCAGAAGGATGGGAGAACTCCAGGCGCTCTGCATTGAGTCTCCTTACCTGGTCTTCCACAGGGACAAGGTTGTCCTGCGCCCCCACCCGAAATTCCTTCCGAATGTGGTGTCGGAGTTTCACCTTAACCAGGTGTTGACTCTGCTGGTGTTCTACCCCAGTCACACCTCGGAGGCCGAATACAGGCTCCATACTTTGGACCCTAGAAGGGCGCTCACTTATTATAAGGAGCGCACGGCTGAAATTCGGGGAGAGGTTCGCCAGCTGTTTGTCACCTACGCTGAAGCCGCACCTGGCAAACCTGCAGCCAAGCGGACGATAGGCAGGTGGGTCACCTCCCGCATAGATCTCTGCACAAGTTGGCGGGCATGGAGCCTCCCAGAGGGATAAGAGCTCATTCTACCAGTCATACTGCTGCATCGGTGGCTGCTTCCAATCTGCAGGGCTGCTACCTGGAAGTCAGCACACACCTTTATTACCCATTACCACATCGACCTTGAGTCATGCCGGGATGCTGGTTTTGGGGCCTCGGTTCTCCAGTCTTTATTCTCTAAGTAGGGGGTGTGCGCCTTGCCTCCCTCCTCCCGGAGAACTGCTAGGAGTCTGCCAATAAGTGTGGATGAACAACATATCCATGTCCCTAGGAAACAGGTTACTCACCTGTAACAGGAGTTCTAGGAATGGTATATATTGTTCATCCACCACATTCCTGCCCTCCCGGCTTGACGCACAACCTGAGCTTCCAGCGGCCAGATCTACGCCATGGGGCGGAGCGAGAGTTTTACCACCGGGTGATGGGAGGTGCCAGCTGAAGACCTTCCGCAAGATTTAAAGCGGCAAGGAACCTGCCAATAAGTGTGGATGAACAATATACCATTCCTAGAACTCCTGTTACAGGTAGTAACCTGTATTTACATTCCCCAAAAATCTTTGACGAGGAACAGTCCACTCAGGATGCAATCTGCTTCATGCAGCGGGGCCGACTAGTATCCATGGTGGCTACGTGGTGATTACACAATCTTGGTAGCCCAAACTATACAGTGTATGGCTTTTGGTTAATAACCACACTGAAACTCGAAGTTTTCAATGATGTCATGGCAACCTCTTGAAGTGTTTACAGCATGGTTATTAACCAAAGACCATATATTATCCTCTACATATCAAAGAGCATAATCAAAATTAAAGAGAAATCGAGATATAGGTGCTAGAACTCCTCTTACATAGCTATGAATAGAAGGAAGCTGATTGTTGGGGCAAAATTCGGGGTGGTGGAAAGGTGGAAGAAAGTCATGCAGGAGGGTGAATAATAGTCACGAGGTAGAGACTTTAAGGAGTAAGCAGAAGAGCAGAGTGAATTGATGAAGGGAGGACCAGAGTTTAGGAAAGCAGTATGAGAAAGCAGATTGATCAGTAAAAGATTTTCTAGGTGGAATAGTGAGCGATTGTAGTATTGTGTATAGTGTTAATGGGAAGCTGAGATCAGAGGATAAGAGGGATGTAAGGTTAGGAGGAAGGGACCAGAGCCAGATTTTAGCATAAAGGAGCCAGGCACAGTGGGAAAGGCAGCTAGCATCAAGAGAGGGGAGAGAAAGGGCAGAGTAGAATGCGCAGTAGTGGGTATGAGAGGAACAGTCTAAAGCAAAATGACAAAAAGTGGAAAAGGGAGTCCAGTTTAGATTTTCCCTAAAGCATTTGTGTGTGTGTGTGTGTGTGTGTGTGTGTGTGTGTGTGTGTGTGTGTGTGCCCGCCCATTTTCTCCCCCATGTTTATTGCAGAGTCCTGGTCTCCAATACTGTTACAGTTACTGCAGTTGAGGGACTTCAGGTACAACAGCTAAGAAAAGGTGATCCTTAAGGAAAGGGTGGTAGGTTTCCTAGAGGGAAAACTGTTTTCCAAGACAAGGGCAGCACAGGGTTATGGATGGGAGATCCTGCCAGACTAATTTGATTTATTTCTTTGACTAGGTGACAAAACCAGTGGCCTTAGGGTCAAGCAGTTGATGTCCTGTACTTAAACTTCAGAGAGGCCTTTGACTTTGTGCCCCATAGGAGGTTGATCAGACAAATGGAGGATCTCTGGGTAGGGGAGAAACTCACCGGATAGGTGGTAAGCTGGCTGAAGAACGGGGGGCATGGCGCCAAGAAAGTCACCAGCAGAGGGTCGCACAGGGCTTAGTGCTTGATCCGGTGTTTAATAGATTCAGTAACTACATTGGAGATGGCATAAAAGGCAAGATTTGCCTGTTTGCAGACACCAACCTCTCTGGGAGGGTGGATGGATACAGGACCTAAAAAAGATTGGGACAAGCTTTAGAGGTAGTTGGGGAATACAGCAACCTGAGTTAAGTGTAAGTGCACAAAGAACCTGAGGCTGGAGTAAAGCCTGGAGCAGTCCTGGTAACCTGATCTGAAGAAGCGAGAGAGACTTTGTGGGGGTGATACTTGAACCACTCGTTGCATGCAGGAAGGTGGCAGCAAAGGCCAGTCAGTTGGTGGGCTGCTTTGTGTTTTGGGGGGAGGCACTAGCCGGTGGAAGTTGTATTGAAACTGTACAGATCATGGCTGTGGCCATACTTGGAAGTAGTGTGCAATACTGACATTCCTGTGTGCTAGATGCAGTTCAGAGGATGGCTAAAATGGTTAAGGAACATCCGGGCAAGACATGAAGAGAGGCTAAAGGACCTGAACATGTACGCCCCTCTCGGTCAACAAGATGAACAGTCTTAGTGGAAGCAAAACTACTGGGGGTCATGAGGTGTTATTTTTTATTCTTATTCTTTTGTTTACAGAGAGGGTGGTTGCAGGATGGATTGTGCTCCCTGAGAAGGTAGTCCCACTAGAGAGTGAGTGGATGCAGGGTATGCTGAAAAAATTGATTAGCTGTTTGTGCACTAAAGTGTTAAATCGGCTGTGAAAGTGCACAGCACTTGCACAGAATTGTTAGCAAATATTAGTTTAATTCTGTCTACTGTGTCATGGACCTTTAAAAAAAAAAAAAAAAAGTTAGATTTTTCTGGACAGACCCCCAACACTTGGTATGGGTAGAGGATTACAGAGCATGCGTAGCATACCAGTATAGCCTATGCTAGTTGTGCTACTTGGGGTAGGTGTCTAAACTGGTTTTAAAACTTAAATTGCTAGCCCTTGATCTCAGATGAGTAGACGGTCTTGCAGGATTTGTTGCACAGCCCCCTTTGGCCAGCTGACTGACCTATCTGTACACCCTGATGTGGTGGGCATGGCCCAGGATTGCTCTCATATCTAGGGGTGTTGCAGTGGCACAGCTCACCAGGAGTCCCCTTGCAAATATTTTGAGCACTGGCTACAACACTCTCTGGTAGCCACAGGGCACTAGCTGGTAATCATAAGCCCAGCACTCGGGATTGCAGTTCATCCACTTGTCATTACTGGGTTGACGCTGGGTATTTCATTGGGCTTCACTCTTTGGATTATGCCAGGATTTGTTGCACAGCCCCCTTTGGCCAGCTGACTGACCTATCTGTACACCCTGATGTGGTGGGCATGGCCCAGGATTGCTCTCATGTCTAGGGGTGTTGCAGTGGCACAGCTCACCAGGAGTCCCCTTGCAAATATTTCGAGCACTGGCTACAACACTCTCTGGTAGCCACAGGGCACTAGCTGGTAATCATAAACGCCCAGCACTCGGGATTGCAGTTCATCCACTTGTCATTACTGGGTTGACGCTGGGTATTTCATTGGGCTTCACTCTTTGGATTATGCCAGCTCACAAAGACACCCTATATGTCATCTATAAATACAGTAATTGCAGTAATGCCTGAGGCCCGAAGCTTGCATCTGCATAGTGGTCCCTACCGCATGGCGGTCCCAGTCCACACAGTGGAGACATGATAGAAACATTCAGAAACCTCAAGGTACAGGAGGGTGACCTATTAAACAAAAAGAGATGCTCAAGAATGAGGAGGCATGATATGAAGCTGAAAGGGGGGGTTGAGGAAATATTTCTTCATGGAAAGGGTGGTGGACGTCTGGAACAGCCTCCCAGCAGAGGTAGTGGGTTCCAAAATGGTAACTGGTTTCAAACATGCATGGAATAGACTCTGGGACATTTTTGTAACAGGGCTGGGGGGGTAAGGCCGGAGATCATTTGGATCTGTGGTAGCATAGTGGGTAGGGACTTTAGAGCAGACTAGGTGGGCCAAGAGGTCCTTTTCTGCTGACAGTTTCTGTGGTTACAGCTGCTCTGTCCCTGGTTCAGTCTTGGCTCCATACTTGGCCAGCGGGCGGTGTCCTCATTCTTTATAGATTAATACACATCTACAACTTAGATGTGTGCTGGAAGATACTTTAACACAGTATTGGCTGAATGGTTCGCTGGCAAGGTGCCCTAATGCCTAGAGTTTCATCAGCTTCAAGAACCACCAGCTTGGCTGTGTCCTGTTTGCAGACCCAGACTCCACATCTTTCCCACAGGGCAATATCAGCAAAGACTGTCAGAGTGGGGCACCAAACTCTGCAGCTGGCCCCTGGGGTCTAACCTGCCTAGATGTTGCAGCCAGCCCAGTATACCAGGAATTCACACTGTCCATGAATCGTGCTCTCTATTACCTATACCTTTTATCTTGATACCTCCAGTCTTTGTTTCTGTAGCGGCTGGATGTCAACAGTCCTGGTGTGGCAGAACACAGTTATGCCAGTCCGATAACCCCGGTGGAGGGATGACTTTCCTATCATCTACTTTTTCCTACTGAAATCTGTTGCGCAACAGTATCTTCTTATACTATACCCGTTTCTGCCCCGGCGTAGGTTGGCCACCTACGTCAGTCTTTTCTATATCTCTCTCTCTAAACTTTTTCCTACTACTTTTTATTTTTAATTTCCATCCCTCACCAAGAACTCCCCAAAACTATGCATTATGGCATTTGATGCCAAATATGTAAAGTGCCTTTAAGGCTATAAGTTGCTGGTTGAATCAAATGCATAAGAATGAAGTGCACAGAGTACATTTTGTGCCCTATTATCCATTTAAAGTGTGGCGGTACTTAATTAAGTGAAGAAGCAAAAATGCTTAGGCTTTATGTATATGGTGCAGGAATGTTTAGAAATGTTTGTTTAAAATGGTAGTTAAATACAAAATAATGTCCACTTAGGTGGATTATGGAGACAAGCAAAGCGGCATTGTTTTCCCTTGTTTAAATTATCTTGCTGCCGCTCCATTATGTAGAATGTTATGCCAAAAAAATTCTGCATCGAAGCAGGAGACTCCATGATTCGGGGAGTTGATACCCATCTCCAGCCAGGGGTGATGGTCAGATGTCTCCCCAGGTACATCAGCATGGAGAGACACTGACCGCATTGCTAAAATTGTTCAAAGCAGGAGAAAACATTGATGTCCTAGTACACATAGGGACTAATGATCTCGCCAGCCGGTCAGTTGTGGAGACCAAGGAACACCTGACTAAGCTGGGTGACAAACTATCGCCTATTTCGCCGGCATCTCCTTCTCTGAGATCCTGCCAGTCTGGGAGAAGGCAGATGGACGGAAGGTCAGAGAAGGGGAGATAGGGGAGCTAAACACGTGGCTCAAGGACTGGTGCCAGGAAAAGGACAGATTTGTAGGGAACTGGCAACAGTTCTGGGAGCGAAGTTCTTAAATTTGATGGACTGCATCTGACTAAAAGAGGGAGTCAGTGCATTGGGGCAGAAGTTTGACGCCTTTATGAATATTTAAACTAGCAATGGGGAGAGGGGTGCAGCACCCATATGTCGAATGGGAAGAACACCCTCCCTCAGCTAGTGGTCAAACAGGAATTCAGCGTGTTTGCCGCTCATTTGCATCACCAGGTAAGAAAAAGGTTTGTCTCCCATACGATGCACAGGAGTAATGCCAAACTTCACCCAACAACTAACACACCAAAATCTGGCCAATGGAAAATCATGTACACAAATGCTCACAGCCTGGGAAATAAGATCCCAGACCTGCAGGCAATAATGTCAGAGGCTAAACTGGACATAGTAGCAATTAGTGAGACGTGGTTTACCAGGCAACCACACTTGGGACTTCAGTACCTGGCTGTGTATTGTTCAGAAGAGACCAGGTGCAAAAGGGGGAGGAGTGGCCCTGTATGTTAATGAAAATATCAAAGCTACAGAAATTCAGAATACACATAAGGAGCCAGAAGAACTGTGGGTCACCCTGAAACAGGAAATGGGACAGCAATAAGAACTGGGGTTGTCTACAGGCCCCTGACCAGAGGGAGGACATAGACACATTACTGTTTAGAAGATATACAAAACATGACAGCTAAAGGGAGGTTCTGATAATGGGAGACTTCAACATGCCAGATACAGATTGGTCAATACCAGCAGGAACATCTGCCAGAACTAGACTCATAGTGGATTCCCTGCAGGGGGCCTCAAACAACTGGTACAGCAACCCACAAGAGACAGGGCTATCCTAGATCTAGTACTGACTAACAAAGAAGGGATCACAGATCTCCAGGTAGGAGGTCACCTGGGGCCAGTGACCATCACATGGTATGGTTCAGTTTGGCTACTACATCTAAATCATCCCATTCCAAGGCAAAATATGGGACTTCAGAGGAACTGACTTTGATAAGATGGCCAACAGAGTTAAGCTAGCCCTGGCAAAAAGAAACACAGGTGAGGAAGTACAGGCAAAGTGGGCAAGCATTAAGGATACAATACTTGAAGCAACATCCCATTGTGTTAGACAGAAAAGGAAGTGCAAAGAAGAAGGAAACCACTTGGTTCTCAAATACAGTAGCAGAAAAGGTCAGAGCCAAAAGGCTGGCCTTCAGGAAATATAAAGGAACACAGCGGATGAAGATAGGGAGGCATACCAAACTGCCCTAAGGGAAGCAGGTAAGGCAGGCAAAGTCCCAAACTGAGGAAACACTAGCACTAACAGTAAAAGAAGGTGACAAGACTTTCTATAGATACATTAGTGAAAGGAGAAAGTCCAGAGGGGATTGCTAAGCTTAATGGAGAAAGGGAGCACGTGAGGAGGAGGACCTGTAAAGGCATCTATCCTAAATAGATACTTTTGCTCAGTATTTACTGAAGAGAAGGTAGGGCAGGGCCCACAGCTCAGCATCATGGACACAGGGGGAGGGAGGTGAGCACTACTCCCTTCACAAAAGAAAGGGTCCTACAAGAGCCATAAGCTCAGGTGGATAAGGCAATGGGACCTGATGGCATACATCCCAGGGTACTTAAGGAGCTAAAGGAGGAACTAGCAGAGCCATTAGCAGAACTGTTGAGTGAGTCTCTGAGCACAGGAGAGGTCCCAGAAGACTGGAGAAGGGCTCATGTGATCCCGCCCACAAGAGTGGTAGCAGGGAGGAGGCGGGAACTACAGACCAGTCAGTCTTACCTCAGTAGTGGGCAGATTATGGAGGCACTCCTTAAGGAAAGATAGTGCAACACCTGGAATCCATAGGGCACAGGATCCAAGACAGCATGGGTTTACAAAGGAAGGTCCTGTCAAACTAATCTCATAGATTTCTTTGACTGGGCAACCAGAGTGGTGGACCAAGGGGAGCAGTTGATGTCGCCTACCTTGACTTCAACAAAGCTTTGACACTGTTCCACATAGAAGATTGATAAATAAGCTAGGTAGGCTCGGGGTGGGTCAGAAGTTGGTCAACTGGGTGGCAAACTGGTTGACTGGCAGAAAACAGAGAGTGGTGGTAAATGGTATACAGTCAGAAGAGGTGCAAGTCACAAGTGGGGTACCTCAGGGATCAGTCCTGGGCCAGTCCTATTCAACATCTTCATTAGTGACCTTGCAGATGGACTAGAGGTAAGGTTGTCTGTTTGCAGATGACACCAAGATCTGCAACAGAGTAGATGATCCAGATGGTGGGCAGAATGAGAAGAGATCTGGATAAAGTAGCAAAATGGTCAGAAGAGTGGCAACTGGGATTTAATGCAAAGAAGTGCAAAATCATGCACATAGGGAAGAGAAGCCCTGAAGCCACTTATAGGCTGGGAGGAGTTGCTAGCAGTCACAAAGGAAGAAAGAGACTTGGGCATCATCATCACTGATGACCTAAAATCATCCAAGCAGACCTCTAAAGCAGTAGGTAGGCTAGGGGGTGTTAGGTGTATTAGTAGGGGATCACAAATCGTAAGAGGGAGGTAATAATCCCTCTGTACAAGACATTGGTTAGGCTCCCATCTGGAGTACTGCATGCAGTATTGGAGGCCACACCTCCAAGGACATTAACCAAACTGAGGCAGTCCAGAGAAGGGCAACCAAAATGGTGCAGGGACTGCATCAGAAGACATATGAGGACAGATTAACGGAGCTCAGTATGTATACCCTTGAGCAAAGGAGGGAGAGGTGATATGATCGAGGCATTTAAACACCTTAAGGGCATAAACAAGGTGAAAGAGTCTAACATGTTTAAATATAAGAAAAATAGCAGGACAAGAGGACACAGCATGAGATTAGAGGGAGGCGATTAAAGGGGAATGTGAGGAAATCTTTTCACAGAAAGGGTGGTAGATGCATGGAATAGCTTACCACAAGAAGTGGTGGCTATGAATACAGTGCAGGGCTTCAAACAGGCATGGGATAGGCATAAGGGAGCAATACAAATGACTATGAATAGATAGGTCACTGACAGAGCAAAGGCCGATGGCACATTTATAAGGTAGAAAAAGAAATGGGCAGACTGGATGGGCCTTGCGGTCCTTATCTGCCGTCAACTTCTATGTTTCTATGTAAACTGAGCAGCAAACTTTCTTTTGCTGCCGCTCGCATCTGTGTAAATAATTACTGATGCCCCTGTATTATTAGGACTCCTAGCTGCTGGCTTTGTATAAAATATGCTGTAGAATTGTGCCAGCTAGCCATGGAGGAGTCCGTGGCATGTGTTCAGCCAGTCCAGGTTGCTAGAGAGGCAGGCTTCCCCGAGTAATAGGTGCACTCTGAAAAGCGAGCGCTTGAAAATAAAAAGGGGATTACCAAAGCTATGCATAGCCCCAAAGCAGAGCGGCTAGATAATGATTGTCTAGGAGTCTGCCACTCTGCTAAAATAATAGAAAACAAATTATTTAAAGGGACAGGAATGTCCCTATTATGTGGAAATGCTATACAGTTAGAGTACCCCTCAGAATAAGGAGAGGGCTGCAAGATCACTGAACATAATAAAGAAATTAAAAAAAAAAAAAAAAAATGAGACAATAGAGATACTACAGATCTCTAAAGGAGCCCCATTATGTATAGAACCTGGAAATATAAATTAAAGGGCTAGTGTCCATATCCTATAACAGTACAGCATATGTATAAATGAAACACATGTTTGCATTGTTTGCATATATAGAAAATAAGGTGCTAACCTGTTAGTAAGATCTCAGGAAGGGGATTTCCTGTAGGGGACTTCCATAAAGTAAAACCTCATTAGGTAATAGAGGAGGAGTTTCCCTATTTAGGTGCCGTTCTAGAACTAATTGGATGTTATGGGAGGACTTTTGCCATCGATGGGAGGGCTATATAAGCCCTCCTCAAACACCAAGTCCAGATTAGCTGCATAGCCAGTTTCACTTACCTGAAGGACTGTACGCAGAAGGACCTGTGCCTGAACAGGAATTTTATCTCTAACAGCAGGAAAGCTGATGAATCATTTTGAGATACCTGATGTAAGGTCAAATAGCCTTGAGCTATTGTTAATTTTCTTGTTCTGTTTGAACTGCTTTCTTTTATTTATTTTCTATTTTGTACAAAATAAAACACACCGCGGATGTGTTGTATCCAATTACTGTGTCCATTGTTCTCTTTATACCCATGTACCTGCAACAGCTGGGCCACCCACCCCAGTACCATTTGTACTCCCATGTTTGGGAATCCCTACAGGCCTGAGAGCCATCGAGAGTCTCTTTCCTCCTACCCAACCCATGATTATATAGCTGCGGGGGCATTGAGTCCCCATAAGGCCAGTTTCCCATTGCTTGCCTACCTTGGTGCTCCCTTCCCCTGGCCCTAGGCAAGCAAGCTCAAAGCTGTGCCACTGACGAGAGCCACTTGGAACTCCTTGAGTGCCCGCTCTTCCTGTTCACCAGCACCTTTTGGCATCCAGCAGTTAAAGGGGAACAGTCCACATCAAGAGCACACACACACTCACTGTGGGGTTGATCCCAGTGTGTACTTTGTGTGCAAAAAACATTTTGGTTTACTTGGTGTACTACACTAATTGTATTTCTAGACTGTCATCTTCTGTTACTTCAAATCCAGAATCTAACTGGCATCAGGGCAGTAGAGCGGTGAGTCACGAGATTCAACAGCCTTCTGTGCATGTTAGTTTTATATAAGCGCTAATCTTCTGTTTGCTGGTCCCTCTGTCCTCCCTGGAGGACTTTTTTTGTATAATTATCTAATTTTGTTTCCTTTGTAACTACCCTGAATGCCTCTCTCCTCAGCAGTTGCTGCTCTCATTTCATACTGCTGAACATTCTATGACATCAATAACACCAGGCCATTTAGATAAATAGTATGGAATGGAGTTATTGATGTCATAGAAATATGAAAAGAAGCAGAGTGGAACTATATATATATATATATATATTATGTATGTGTGTGTGTGTGTGTGTGTGTGTGTGTGTGTGTGTGTGTGTGTGTGTGTGTGTGTGTGTATATATACACACACACACACTCTGTATCTATCTAAGGGCACCCCAAAACATGATTTATGAAAAACTGGTCAACACAGCGCACATCAGAATACATAGCTGGCATGGCAAAGAAGATGGAAGGGCTGTTAACTATGTCAAAAAAAATAATTTCTTATCTCCTTTAAGCCTGGAACTAAGCAAAATTAGTCTGGGGAAAAAAAAAAAATGTGTTTGGTGTCACAGTGCACACTGGGACCATCTCCACACTTGAGTATGGGGGCCCTTTGTGTTGACTGTCCCCCTTAAGCTGGTGAAGCCTCCAAAGAAACCATAAAAACACAGTTTGTCCCTGCCTATACTGTTGCCACAGCCTGCCTGATCTCTGGTGCAGGACTGTACTCAGTACTCAAGCTGGGGTCTCGCCAGTGATCGATCAAGAGGTGAATCGCCTCTCTCCTGCTGGGGATTCACCTTCCTATGCACTTTAGCATCCTGATGATCCTGCCTACTGTCTTGTTGCACTGCCTGTGCACCTCTGTCATCGGGTATGTTGACACCCCCCCCCCCCCAAGTCCATGTACTGTCTAGTGACCATCAATACTGTCCCCCAATTTTTTTTTATTCATTTTAATGAAGGATAGGCAACAGGGTGGCAGTGACGGCGCTGGTGGTTTTAAAACCTGGGTCAAATTGGACCCACTGTTTTTTTTGTTTTGTTTTTTAAAGTGGGTCTAAAGATGAACCTATATCAGTAACAGATTTTGAACAGTTCACGTTCCCTTTCTTTACATATTGTTATGAGTGAATCAGTTTGGACCCACTGGCAAAGGGAAGACGGGTCTTTTTTTCTGGGCAGGGTGCAAATTTTGCGCTCTTGACGCATGTTGGCGCTGTCCCTGGATGGTGGTGGTAAATGGAGTTCACTCGGAGGAATGGAGTGCGATCAGCAGGGTGCCTCAGGGTTCAGTGTTGCGAACAAGTTCTCTCAGATGTCTTTAAGTGACTGCAGAGGAGCTGGAAAGGAAGGTCTGCCTTTTGCAAATGACACCAAAATCTGCAATAGGGTGTACACTACAGGGAGTGGAAGGCATGAGCCGAGACCTGAGAAAAACAGTGGTCACTGGTATGGCAGCTTGGTTTCAGTGCAAAAAAGTGCAAAATATAGAGAATACTGACTGGGCAATAATGTAGAACCAGTGTGTTCTGCCACAGAAGGGTACGATTCCCTGAGCTGAGAGCAAAGCTCAAAAGGTCCTTGGGGAATCGTACCTCGAGGTGGCAGAACACTGATTCTGCACGGGGTTGCCCATCCTGTATTTTATACCATGTATGGTGCCCTATTTATTTTAATACTATTTTTGGCTTTTTAAAAAATATTTCTCTCTTAAGCTGGTCTCCGGGCTCATAACTAGTGGGAGGTCCTTCCTGGTACCATGTGACAGGCAGGAAAACTCTCTGCAGAGTAACTAGATCCTCCCCTCTGCATCCTGTAGCTCTATTTACTTCCTGCCTGTCAAGAGGCAGGTTCTCTGCAGCTTACTTTTCTACTCTGAAGAGGATTTTCAGTGGGAAGCTTAACCAGCGTGGTCTCTCAGATTCTGTAGGGTCCCCAGTCTCAGCCGTGCATGCTGAACAGACTGGACCCCTTCTCTCCCTACTCCCTTCCCACTCTTGAGGGCACACATGTCTCCTCCCCCCCCCACGGTCACCTTATTAGGAGGAGGCACACAGGATGTGAAATTCCTATACCTTGGGTGCCCCAGGGCAGGCACTTTTTTACCTCTGGACACCTACTGCTGTTTTGTGCCTGCCCGTTGGAGCACCTAAGGTATTTGTGTGTAGAGCTTCGTTTTCCTTTTTCATACTGTTTTTCTTTTCAGTAGAGTGGGGGAACCTTTTGGAGGAGCACAGGCGCAAAGCCAACTCTCGGAGTCTATCACAACTGTACAGTTTCTGACAGTACAGTACTGAAATTCCCCTAATTTGACTGGCACAGTCATCAGCCATCTGCTTAGGTCAGTCAGTCGCTCACTGCATGAGGCTAGAATCAGACCGATTACCAATCGGTGTGAGTGTTGGGACTGTTCACTGCTGCCCTTAACTTGCTGTTTCGAGGACTACAGCTCAGTCGCCATTCTGTCACTTGCTTTGTAGAGAGAGATCGCTTGTCTGTTCAATATGCATCTAACTTTGGCTAAAAAAAAAAAATTAAATAAAAAAAAAAAAAAATTTAAAAAATTAAGATCAGCCAATACTGCTACTGTCGACGGTTCTTTCTTCCAAGTACCTATTTATAAAAAAAAAAAAGGCTAGATACTAATACTTGAGGAGGAGGAGGAGGCGGCTATTACAGACTAGTAAGTAGTGAGTCCGTAATTAACTCGTCACGTGTGTGTGTGTGTGTGTGTGTGTGTGTGTGTGTGTGTGTGTGAAAATATTCACATAGTTGCTGGCTGGGAATGGAACTGAATTGAGACAAAAAGGGAAAAAAAAACCTCTAAAACTGTTAGTAATAAACCTTATAATAATAATAATAAAAAAAAGCTTCTTATACTTTTTACAAACTTAGTGGGTGTGTTAAAAGAATCTCTTAAAAAAGCATTAACAAGTTAGTATGCTGTGTGTTGCAGAAAATCTAATAAGGAATTAAGAAAAGCTTTTTTAAAAGTTACTTGGACCACCTAAAATAGTAATCTGTGGTGGATTGCCTAAACTCTAAACACAAAGGGATCTGTTAAAATCTACTCTGCGGACTAAGAAAATCTAATTAAAAGGAATTGCTTATTAAGGTCCTAGCTAGTTGGACTTGGAACACCTAAATAATATGTGGATTACCTAAAATGGTGATACTGAAAGATTACGGCCAGATCGCGTCGCTGCGCATCTTTCAGAGGCTTCACGATAATGTGTATCTTGAAGCTGCGCAAGCAAGTGAAAACAGCCGGAGAGCTAGTGAAACTGCATGCGCTTTCTACACAATCACCACTAACAAAGAAATTATTTTTATCTCTGATAAAATATTACCGAATACAGAATAACCACTGAGGACCTAGGGGCGAAGTGCCCCCACAGAAGCAAGCAAGCAGGCATGACAGTAAATGCAGTTACATTTTTTTTTTGATCTCAGAATACAGAATCACCGCTGAGACTCAGGAAGTGGGAGGCCCACAAAGAAAGAAAAATCAATATTTAGACTTTTTTTTTTTTTAAATCAAGACAATATTTGCTTGTTCTTTCTTCTGTGGGGGCGCTCTGCCCCCCACACACCCTGGGTCCTATGAATTAAATTATTGTTGCTATGTGCTCCCCGAATATCGTCTTTCTTTTTGTTTAGTGAACTGTTTATATCTTTCTGTGGGCGCCGCACGCCCCCACCCTGGTCCAATGTTGTACTACATGCACTGTATTATATGTATTATGACTATTCTGCGAACTGTTGGTGACTGGGAAGAGACGTGACAGAGTGGCGCCGCTTAGATGCAAACTCTTACTGTCACTTTAGATGCAAGCTCTTACTGTAATAATTTCTTGTTTACTTGGCGAACTGGTCAGAATCCTTCAGTATCGCCCCTAAAACTTGGGGATCTGTTAAACAAATTTTATTCTGTGGCTTACACTACAGAAAATCAAAATAAAAGGTTCTGTGAAAAATATATCTTAAGTGTTTCTACAGACTAATAAAGCTACTTAATGTGGAGTTGACTCTCAAATCTAAATACTGTTATTAAAAAAAAAAAAAAACTCTTACTGTGGTCTATCTAAAATCTTTATACTGTCTACGTTGTTACCTGATATATATATATATATATAATAATCCACAACACAGTCAGGTTTTCTTAGTATATTAATTAATTAAAAAAAGACACACTTTTTTTTTTTTTTTTTGCGCATTAATTAATACTGAGTAACACAAATTAAAAATTCTCAGTATTCACAAGTTCAACTCCGAACAGCCAGGCAGACACCATGAGTGTTTGTTTTTTTTTTTTTTTTTTTTTAAATTTGGATTCAAGTGAAAGCGTCTTGATGAGACTGTGTGAGCCGACTCGGATTCCTCAACACCAAGCACTAGTACTAGTACAGCTGTAACCTCACCACCTCCCTTGCCCAGACGGGTGAAACTGTTGTGACCACTGAAGTTTCCTCAAGTGCTACTGCTTGTATTGAAAGCTCAAGAGTTCCCGAAAGTTAGAAAAATTTCAGAATACTGGAAAAGGGCAGGCAGTTGCTTACGACATGACGATATAATGTGCCATGTTCTGTACATCGTGTCAGAATTATGATAAAAGCCCAAGCAAAACTAATTTTAGAACTGCTGCAGTACTTGGAGTACATATTATCTTAGCACATGAAGTGTCCGTAGCGCACACAAATGCTGAGGGCATACATTGCAAACAAAACAAAAGTTTAAGACCAATAGAGAAGTCCATACAATTAATAGAACAAAAAGAAATGGACCAAATTACTAAACTGTACTGTATTGCATATGCAAACAACATGAAGTCTTGCTGTATTCTGACATATGCAGTTAGGTCCTGCCTTTCAACTGCCCCGGAGAACAAAGGGTTAACTTTTCTATGCCTTGCCAGGGGATGAAAAATCCCCAAGTCCGAGGTCCGGGACTCATTTAAAACGAAGGCGGACTTGAACTGCAGAGCCCTATTCAGTCCGATGGACTTGGCTCCCGACTCTGCAGTTCAGTGTAATTGCACGCATGTGCAGTGTCTCTCGCAGGCAGATTCTGAATCTTCTCGGGAGCGCTTACCTCCTGATATTGTTGACTTCAGGAACGCGACGGGGGGGCGGGGGAACGTTGTAGTGGAAGGCGGAGTGCTGGATGTAAGGGGAACTCCTGACTGGCTTCCTCGGGTGACTCCAGGGCTTGTGGCACGCCCAGGACACACTGTGGACTCGCGGGAATTGAATGTGAACTGTAGTAACAGCCACCAGGGAGATCACATGAGTGTTGTAATTGTGATCAGGTGGTGGCTGTTCTGCGCATGTACAGAGACCAATCGCTAGTGCGCCATCAGTTTTGATCGGTCTCTGAGAGGAATCGGACGTTCGGTCTCTGAATAGCGCATTAAGGAGACGGTTCGGCTACTTGGGGGGTCCAAAAAAAAAGCAGAATTACACTCTACTGGGGTTTGGGGTTATTTTGCTGTGGAAAAGTCTGCTGCAGGGGAAAACGGGAGGGAGTAGTGAACAAAAGTGAACTGGGGCTTCATTTTCATTTTGGGGCTTAAAATCTGCTGTGGAACACCAAAGGGAGTGAACTGGGGGTTCAGCTCATGAGATAGGGCTTAAAATCTTTTTGGGAAAACGGGTGGGAGTGGACAAAAGTGAAGGGGCTTCAACTGTGATATTTCTGCTTTAAAAAAGCCTAATTAGGTCCTGGCATCAATTTGAGCACTGTCTGGGGTCACCACTGACCCAAAGTTCTGTTTTTGACACACAGACTAGAAGGGTCACACTATTTGGACCTGACCTTTCATTTAGTGTTTTGCTGTCAGGAAAGAGCTCTAGTTAAAAGAAATCTACCATTCTTAAGCACTGCAGCCCCCGACTAAATAGCTAACATTGAAGACTAAGGAATTTTTCTTGGCTTGTGAGAATTGACTGAAATTAAAGTCAAAAGTGTGACATTATTTTTGTTTGGCACAATAAAAATGATCTCACTGCTGTTTTTCTGCCTTTGAAATAGAGCAGAGTTTAAGGGATATGATATAAAAAAAAAAAAAGTTCTGCTACGAATAATATTTCAGTCTGAAAGCAACTACAGGATCAGATTATTTTGTTTGAGACTAATTCTGGGCTAAAGCAAAGTCTGCATCGGTAACGGTCACCAAATATTTTTCTGAAGCAAAGCCTGTGTCTTTCAGTCAGTGAAGTCACTACAGTCACTATTATTTTCTGGCTGAAGCAAAACCTGTCTCGGTCTATAATTAGTTTGAGAGAGAAGTCACTACAGTCACTAAATATTTTTCTGGGCTGAAGCAAAGCCTGCGTCCATCAGTTTGAGTCAGTGAAGTCACAATATTTTTCTGGGCTGAAGCAAAACCTGCATCTATTAGTTTGAGTCAGTGAAGTCACACAATATTTTTCTGGACTGAAGCAAAACCTGCGTCTTATTAGTCTGAGAGAGAGAGAGGTCAATAGAGTCTTTTCTGGGCTGAAGTAAAGCCTGCGTCTATTAGTTTGAGTCAGTGAAGTCCCAAAATATTTTTCTGGGCTGAAGCAAAGCCTACGTCTTATTAGTCAGAGAGAGAGAGAGAGAGGTCAATAGAGTATTTTCTGGGCTGAAGCAAAGCCTGCATCTATTAGTTTGAGTCAGTGAAGTCACAAAATATTTTTCTGGGCTGAAGCAAAGCCTGCGTCCATTTGTTTGAGTCATTGAAGTCACAATATTTTTCTGGGCTGAAGCAAAGCCTGCGTCCATTAGTTTGAGTCAGTGAAGTCACAATATTTTCTGGGCTGAAGCAAAGCCTCGTCCATTAGTTTGAGTCAGTGAAGTCACAATATTTTTCTGGGCTGAAGCAAAACCTGCATCTATTAGTTTGAGTCAGTGAAGTCACACAATATTTTTCTGGACTGAAGCAAAACCTGCGTCTTATTAGTCTGAGAGAGAGAGAGGTCAATAGAGTCTTTTCTGGGCTGAAGCAAAGCCTACGTCTTATTAGTCTGAGAGAGAGAGGTCAATAGAGTATTTTCTGGGCTGAAGCAAAGCCTGCATCTATTAGTTTGAGTCAGTGAAGTCACAAAATATTTTTCTGGGCTGAAGCAAAGCTCATGCCATTAGTTTGAGTCAGTGAAGTCACACAATATTTTTCTGGACTGAAGCAAAACCTGCGTCTTATTAGTCTGAGAGAGAGAGAGGTCAATAGAGTCTTTTCTGGGCTGAAGCAAAACCTGCGTCTATTAGTTTGAGTCAGTGAAGTCCCAAAATATTTTTCTGAAGTTATCAGTGTGTCACTAAAAAGTTTGCAGAAGCACACCTCCTTGTGACTGATAAATAAAACATTTCATAGTGTCGCCTTATCTCATTGTCAGTCATTTAGACATTTGTATTCTGTCTGTCTGCCCTTACTTGCTAACCTAAGCAGCAGCCAATACTTCTGGGCCATAATAGTACCTCGCGGGTATTTGCATTCTTGCTCATAAAAGTAAACATTTCTATTACAAAAACTTCTTCTAATCTTACCCAGAGCAGTTTCTCACAGCAAAATGAGCTTATTAAAATTTGGTTTCTCAAAATCTGGTGGAGCAAGTACTAGTAGTGCTACAACATCCAGTTCTGCTAAACGTAAAAGTCCTGACGATGGCCTTACCAAGGATCAAAGATATGACAGAGAAAAAAGGGTCAGGAATTTCCGTCCTGAATGGAAAAAAGAATTTCCATGGCTGGATTACAGTGAAGAAAAATCTGTAATGTACTGCATATTTTGTAAAGCCTACCCCCAAATCTGTGATCCTAACTCAGCTATGGTAAAAGGTTCAGGAGATCTTAAGTTAGACCCCATAAAGAGGCATGATTTGTGAGGAACACATCACTTGCACAAAACATTACTTAAAGGATACTTCTAAAGTACCACCCATTCGTCTGTCAGAAACTGCTCTGGGTCAGTCATTTCAAAAAAGACACATGACAACAAAAGAAGTTGAGAAATACAAAATTTTATTTAACACTGCATACACCGTGGCAAAGAATGGGAAACCTTTTTCTGATTTTGAAATCATTTGTGAGATCCAGCGTAAAAATGGTTTAAATGTTGGCAACAACTACATGAACATAGCAGGTTGCCGCTTGTTTGTGGACAACATAGCTAAAACAATACGTTCAGCAATAATTGAAGAGGTAAAAAATGCCTCCTTTGTGAGTATTCTTGCAGATGGAAGTACAGACCACTCCATCGCTGAACAAGAAATTGTCTACCTGAGATATGTAGGTGCTAACTGTTTGCCAGTCACACATCTAATATCTGTGTTACCACTTGAACTGCAAGTGCTGAGGGGCGGATTAATGCTATTGAGGAAGCCTTACAATCAGTGGGTTTGCCATTACCAGAACTGACAGGCAGTGCACATCCAGCACTTGTATGTGCTAATTTTGATGGTGCATCAGTTAATCTTGGTGAACGGACAGAGTCATTACTAGACTCAAATCACTTTTGCCAGACATTATTGGCATTCACTGTGTTGCCCACAAACTTGAACTTGCCATTTTGGATGCAAATAAATATTTCAAATACATGGCCAAATTTGAAGAGTGTTTAAAAGGCATTTTCAGTTTTATTTTTGGTCTCCAAAGCGAGGAGAGAACTTAAAGAAATTGCTGAAGTTCTCGATGAGCATCTTGCACATTTCACGGCTGTAAAGCAAGTCAGGTGGCTAGCAAGCAAAGAGAGAGCAGTTGTGGCATTAGAAAAAAACCTGGACATTGTGACAATGCATCTGGAGCACAGATTTGTGGATGGCAACAGGGCAGAGGATGCTAACAGAGCTAAGGGGTACCTGAAGGAACTGACCTCTATGCATTTCATTAAAGTTCTTTATTTCTTATTAGATTTTTTGCCAATTGTTGCTAGATTATCAAAAACTTTCCAGTTGGCAGACTACTTAATTGTTGAGATACCAGAACATATAGAGAAAGCCATTCTGCAGCTAGAAGCACTTAAAAGTACTCCTGGAAAATATCTTACAAAATTCCAGGAACAGTATAACACAGAAGAACGTATGTTTGGCAAAACAAAAGTTCACGGAACACCTGGAAGTGAAGCTGAACTTCACACATTTGTTAACGATACTGTCACGTACATCCAGAAAAGGTTTGGTGTTCTCTCAGAGAAACCTTTGTCTTTACTTCATATTCTGAATTATCACAACTGGCCACTGGAAAGGAAGATCTAGCAACATTTGGCAATGCTGAACTAATTGAACTCATCACAGATAGCCCTTTCTCTTCTCACTTCTCAGAACTTGATAAAGATTCTGCTATAGATGAGTGGGTGCAGCTGAAGTTATATCTTTCTCGATTCCGAACCAAACCTCTAACTATGTACCAGTTGGTGTTACAAATGAAAATTGGTGAACGTGGCCCGGACTCCACGAAGGGCCCTATGCAAAAGCTTATTGAGATTCTGCTCACGATTTCCCCTTCCACAAGTGAGTGTGAAAGAGGATTTTCAAAAGCTAATTTCATTAAAAACAAATTACGAACAACCCTGACACAACAGTCTTTCGAGAACCAGCTGCTTATCATGACTACAGGACCATCCGTCTCTGAATTTGATCCACTGCCATCAATAAAGTACTGGCTTGACAGTAGTCTGGGTACTATCCATTCCTCTGGTCACAAATGTCCATCAAAAGAAGAAGAAAATCAGCCTGAAGCAAGCTGCAGTACTATTGCTGTCTTATAATATTCTCTCTGCCTCTCTGAAACCTTTCTCTGACTGTCACTGGAGCATCCTAAAGGGGAAAAATAAATAATTATTTTTCTCGTAATAATATGAAAAATGTTGCGACTTACTGGATCCTGATATGGACTTACCCAAAAAAGGGACCATAAGTCCTGGACTTATGCATCCCCAAAAAATTTTTCAACCCCTGCTTGCATAGAATGTTCATCACGAGCTCGGTTGAAGCCCCTGTCTGCTGTTGTTTAAACTGCAACCGACAGATTCTTTACTCCGCCTCACTGAAAAGTCGCTCCGGAGATTTCTCCTACTGCTTGGTTCAAAAGTTGGTTGAAGTGTCTGTTTTCGGTCGGTTTCTACCGAATTGTTTCCGCATAGTTGGTTTAAGTCTCTGTCTGTGGTACTGTGAGTACTAGATAGGTTTTTGTTCTGTTTTCTGTGTGAACTTGTAAACTGTGGATCGGTTCGGCTGAACTGATCAAATTGAGGTAAAACAAGCTGTGCTTTTTGGAAGTGTGGTTACGGTCCGTGTCGGTTCTAAAAAAAAAAAAATGGATTTAATTACGTTCTCCCCAAGACCCGTGACACGGTCAGGGAACTGATGGGGGAGCCTTGTCCTGGTGGATTGCCGAAAAAGGGTATGTTTTGGTTAGGTTGGCCATGTCTGAGAAACCCAAGAAAAAAAAAAAAAACTGTCCCACTGGGTTTCAACACTGCAGTGTGTGTGTGTGTGGGGAGGTCTTTGCTAAGGCTGATCCCCACACCACTTATGTTTCTTGTCTGGGGTTTGACCACCTCGATTCAGACTGCCAAATTTCCAAGAATTTTCCCAAATCTACCCTGGAAAGAGATTAGGTAGACTGAGGGAAAGGGGCGAGAAGTCTGCTGACCTGGATAGCTAGCCGGTTCGGTTCTGACTGAACCAGAAGGTGCCCTCTGACCAGGCGATACTTTTTCGGGCAAAGGAAGAGATTCTCAATGAGTCGTTCCAACAAAAGGAAAGACAAATCAATTGGTTCGACACAGAATTTCATATCCGGACCGCCGATGAGATAGCCAAGGAGATTAGGATTGTGCAATCACTTGTTTCGTCCCGAACCGAACCAGCACCATCTGCAGGGCTCGGTTTGGTCGGTTCCCCGGGTTCCGGATTATACTTGGAAGAATTTTATGAACCGGAGGAGGAGGAAAGTATGAGTATGGGGAGAGGAGGAGACTATTGACCCGACATCTCCCAGACAGACTGTCACGTGTTTCTCCTCCTAGGCTTTCTGAGCCCTTCACACTATATGTTCCACAGAAAGATGGCTGGACACCTCCAGCTTTCTGTGTAGGACGATAGAGGATCAGAAGAGCCTGATTATGTTGAGATGATGGACATCCCAGGTCCAGGAGACTGTCTGTTCCCTCCACAAACCCTCGGAAAGCGGACACACAAAGATCTTAAGTCTCCTAATTCTATACTCCTGTGGACAGACAACGGAGTTCCTTTTTCAGCAAAGCAGCCATGTTGGGGTTGTGCAGGCTGCTGCCTGTGATAAGGCAAACATTCCCTTGGTATCACACTCCCAGACAAGGACTCCAGGAAGATTGATGCATAGAAACATAGACTTTGGCAGATAAGGACCGCTAGGCCCATCTAGTCTGCCCATTTCCTACCTACAGGATAAGGCCGCAGATCCTAGTTAACCAACAGCCTATTTCTTCTACTCACAAGAATTGCCTTATGTCTGTCCCATGCATTCTTGAATTCTCCACAATTTTAGACCCCACAATCTCCTCAGGAAGGCTGTTCCATGCATCCACTACCTCTCTGTGAAATAATACTTCCTCACATTGCCCTAACCATTCTCCTTCTATCTTTAAATTGTGTCCCCTTTGTTCTTGCAAGTCTCTTTTTCTGAAAGATGCTACCTCTTGGACTTTGTTGATTCCACTGAGGTACCAAAGTTTCTATCATGTCCCCCTCTCCCTTCTTTCCTCAAGGGTATACATATTAAGCTCCTTTAGTCTCTCCTCATCACGACTTCTCTTGCAGACCTTGCACCATTTTAGCTGCCCTCCTCTGGACTGCCTCTATCCTGTCTATGTCCTTGCGAGATGGGGTCTCCAGAACTGGACACAGTACTCCAGATGGGGTCTCACCAACTGTCTGTACAGAGGGATAACAACTTCCTGTTTTCTGCTGATGATGCTCTCCCTATACATCCCAGTATACCCTCAGCCTCCCTACTGCCTTCTCACATTGCTTGCTAACCTTAAGGTCATCTGATATGATTTACCCCAGGTCCCTTTCCTTTTTGTTGTTATTACTACCTCCCACCCATTGTGTATTCTTCCCCTGGTTCTTGTTTCCCAGGTGCATTATTTGCACTTCTTTGCATTGAATCCTAGCTGCCATACTTGACCATTCCTCCATATTGCCAAGTCCTTTTCATCCTTTCCACGCCTCCTGTGTATCAACTCTGTTGCAGATCTTTTGTCATCTGCAAAAGGCTTTTCTTCCAGTCCCTCTGCAATGTCACTGATGAAGACATTAAAAAGGACTGGACCCAATACTGAACCCTGCAGTACCCCACTAGTAACCGCCCTTTCTTCAGAGTGGACTCCATTTACAATTACCTTCTGTGTCCTGTTGTCCAGCCAATGTTTTACCCAGGCTATCACCCTGGGTCCCACTCCCAGGCTGGTTAATTTGACTATTAATCTTTTGTGTGGGACTGTGTCAAATGCCTTGCTAAAGTCTAGGTAGGCCATGTCCACAGCCCCTCTCTGGTCTACTACTTTGGTCACCCAGTCAAAGAAATCTATTAGATTCGCTCTGACATGACCTTCCCGCAAGTCAGAATCCATGCCGCCTAGGGTCCTGTGCTCCACTGGCCTGTAGGTACTCGATTATTCTTTCCTTCAGAAGTGACTCCATCACTTTCCCTACCACAGAGGTCAGCCATGGTAAGAAACAATACATGGCAGCATCTTTGGGACTCGGGCAGGCTAACTATATATTCCATACAGCCAGGTACCAGAAGTCCAGGTGGGACACTGTACTGGTCACTGGCTAAATGAGGCCCCGGCCAGTTTGCTGCCAAGGAGCTGGAGCAGGTTGCTGCGATGGGACTGAGGCATCAAAGTACAGTTTCATGCTGTTGTAGACTCCAATGATGTAGCCATGACTCTTGATGATACATCTGTGGCTTTTGGAGAATGGCTTGCTGAGATGTACTAGCCTCACGGGATACCCAGGCTAAGGCCATGGAATTTCCTGTAATTGGTAATTCTGTTTGGGGAACAGACGGATAATTACATGAAGAAAATGGATGAGTACAGGACCACTTACAGGAGTACTCAGGCCAAAGAAAGGCAAGCAACTCCTCAAAGGCAGCAGTCAGGGGCAGGGCAGGCCTTTCCAAAGGCCTTTTACCAAGCTCAGGCCTCCCTTCTTTTCTAGCAGGGGTTCTTTAGAGGGGAGGCAGAAGGGGATGAGCAGGCCTGCATCCACCCCTCAGCCTAAAGCCCCTGCCAAGCAGACACCCTGATGTGTCTGCCCGGGTCGATTCTCCTATAGCAGTAGGGGGCAGGCTGGCTTACTTTGTCCAGGACTGGATGTCTCTTGCATCAGACAAGTGGGTCCTGGAAGTAGTAAGCCAGGGACTGGTTCTCATCTTGAAAATATTTCCCAAGATGAGAACCAGATCTTTTCCACCTGCAAATTTTCAGAGACCCTAGCCCTACAGGCAGAGGTTCCTTCTCCTAGCTCTCCAGAGCTATGAGAGTTTCCACCCTACTGCAGGGCAAAGATTGTACTCCAGGTACTTAACCCCCCCAAAAAAAAAAGATAGAGTGGCGAACCATCCTGGACCCAAGATATCTGAACAAACATCTTTTAAAAGCCAAAGTTCAAAATGGTAACTCTGGGAATTATCCTTCCTCTCTAAGGCCAGGAACTGGCTAGCCTTCCTGGACCTCAAAGATGCCCACTTTCACATTCCCATCAGGTGCTCCACAGAAAGTACCTCAGGTTCGAGTTGCCCTCAGGCCACTATCAATTCGAACAATGCCCTTTGGCCTAACTTGAGCCCCAAGGGTTTTCACAAAATGCCTGGCAGCAGTTTGCCTTCCTAAGAAGACACAATATCTCCATTTTCCCATACTTGGATGACTGGCTCATAGTAGGTCAGTCTCCAGACCAAGTCAAGTCACATCTGCAAGTGACCCAGCAAGTGCTCACTTCCTTAGGATTCCTTCTCAGCCTACCAAAGTCAGTTCTCGGATCAGTGCAGCTCCTCACCTTAATAGGTGCAGGCTGGATACTGTAAAGGCAAGAGCCTTCCTTCCTGGAAAGGGCAAGGACCCTTATGGAACTGGCCTCTTCATTCACCCTTCAGGTGTCTCGACCAGCAGGGCATTTCCTTCCAGCTACTGGGCCACATGGCAGCCTCCACAGCAGTGGTCCAGGGAGCAAGATTCCAAAATGAGAGACATTCAGTTCCAGCCTTAAGAGCCTTTTGGTCCCAGAGAAAGGATTCTTCACCAAACTAATCCCAGTGACTGCATTCTGGATCCAAGCCTCCTTGCAATGGTGGCAGGGAACAGGACAATTTGAGACAGGGGCTCCATTTGTCACTCAGTCTCATTCAGTGATACTCACCATGGATGCTTCCTGCTGGGCTGGGAAGCCCATTTGGGGATCTTACCACCCAAAGACTGGTGGTCACCTCAGAAATCTCTGCTTCACGTCAATCTCTTAGAACTCAGAGCAGTGTTTCTGGCACTGCAGGCTTTTTTCCAAATCTGTACAGAACAAGGTGGTCCAGGTCAGAACAGACAACACCACCTCCATGTAGTACATCAACAAGCAAGGAGGCACTCTGCTCTATGGCCTTGTGCACAAAAGCAATGAAGTTATGGTCCTGGCCTATTCCTGCAAACCTCTCTGATAGCAGTTCACCTCCCAGGAAGGACAATGCACTGAGCAGAATATCCCAGGGTCATCACGAAATGGTCCTAGGTCCTCTAGTTTTGAAAGTGATTTTCTCGAGATGGGGCACCCAGAGATGGATCTTTATGCAGCCCCAGATAATCACCAACTTCCTCTTTGTTGCAGACCCCAGTCTTGGGCTCAGTCCCCTGGATGCTCTGATTCTGAACTGGGAAGGAAATTTCTGCATGCTTTTACCTCTTTCCTCTCGTTCAAGTGATGAGTCAAGATAAGGTCACAACCCTGCAAAGTGATTGATTGCTCCAGACTGGGCCAGACAGCCTGGTATCCCCTGTTGCTGTCCCTGGCAGTCCACCTTCCCTGTCTCCTCCCAGGAATTACAACCTGTTGACATCCTCTCGGGGGAGGATTTGGTACCCAAATCTTCGGTCTCTCAATCTTAGGGCATGGCTCTTGAAGAGTTAGTTTGCAGATCTGCATGTTTCCCAAGGGGTTCTGGATATCCTTAAGGCTTCTTGAAAGCCTTCCACCAGAAAGACTTAAAACTCCAAATGGAAAAGATTCAGCATTTGGTGTTCTTAGAAGAATATTTTTCCAGACTCTGAGTTGTCTACGGTTCTGGACTATATGGTCCATCTTAATGACTTAGGCCTCGGACCAGCTACCCTTAAGCGCACACTTTGACAGCTGTTTCTGCTTCTTGTCAGTAGGCAAGCTTTCCTCTCTCATCCCATCCTGTGTTTTAGAAAGTCTAAGGGATTGCCCACACCAATCCCCCCCTTTTAGGGATCCTGTTCCTGCTTGGGACCTTAATGTTTGCATTGCTCAGCTTATGCAACCCCCCTTTGAGCCTTTTGTCCTCTGCAGGCTTAAGTACTTAACTTGGAAAACTGTTTCAAACACCATGAAGTCTTGCTATATTAGGACCATTGCAGTCATTCCCCAGTCTTGAACTGCCCGAGAGAAACAGTTAACTCCAGAGTGATCTGAGTTCCACAGCGAGGGCGCTGTTCAAAGCTCCATCTGGCCAGTTTCAAATGAAACTGCCAGATTCTTTACTCCGCTTCACTGAACAGTCGCCCGGATATCAGCTCCTCAGCCCGGTTCATTTCATGTTCAGCGAGTATTTCGAGTTCATTGAACCGACAATAAGTATTTATTTTACCGCATTTCGATTAAAAACCTCTATCTGGTAACCGTAAGTACAGAAATTAAGTCTGTGTGGAAAGCATTATCGGTTCCGGTTTGAACCGATCGGTTGGTTGAAATACATGTTTAAAACTGTTTAGTTGGCTTTTAGAGGCAGTCTTTGTTCTTATCGGTTCTAAAAACCTAACTTTATTGGGGTTTTTCTAAATACCGCGGACACGGTTAGGGAACCGAGCAAGAGGTCTGCCTGGCACCGCCATCAAAAGGGCAAGTTTTGGTTAGGCTGGCATTATGTCTGAGAAACCAAAGAAAAACTGCCCACTGGCTTCAACATGTGGATGTCGGGGAAGCCTTCGCCAAGGCTGACCCACACACCACTTGTGCTTATTGTCTGAGGGCTGACCACCTCCGTCAGACTGCCAGGTGTGTAAAAATTTCCCTGCAGCCACCCTGGAAAAGAGATTGGGCCGGCTCAGGGAACGAGAGGCAAAAAGTCCGCTGACCACGGATGCATCGCCCGGGTCCAGTACCCACTAGACCAGAGGGAGTGCCTCTGACCAGGACTGAACTTCTCGAGGCAAAGGAAGGCTGGTTCAGAGGAACCAGTCAGCAAAAAGAAAAAGAAATCATGCAGGTCTGGAGTACAAAATTGTCTCCCCAACTGCTGCAGAGATAGCAAGCCATTCAGATTGTCCAGTCTTTGTCTCAGGCTGCCAAGCCCCTGCATCTGGGAAAAGGGTGGCCTGCTCAGTCTCAGTAGTCTCAGGATTATGATGTGAGGATTTTTATGAACCATGAGGGGAGGAGGATTTTGATCAGTATGTTTGTGATTGGGAAGGTCTGACGTGCCCATTGAACCGGGACATCTCCAGATAGACCTTTAGAATCTCCATATGCTGTCTGAGAGTCCCTCTCTGTTTATGTTTTACAAAAGGTGTGAAACCCTCCAGCTTCCCTTAGAAGAGGCTGTGGATGAGCAAGAGGAGCCTGATTACGTGGAAATGATGGATATTCCAGAGACTAGGAGGTTGTCTATTCCTTTGCATAAGTCATTTAGAAGCAAACAACAAAGATTTTAAAAATCCCTATCCTGGTCCCTCCTGTAATAAAAAAAAATGGACAGAAGGTATACTTTGTCAGGCTCGATACAGACTTCCTCACTGAGCAGTGTAGTCATGTGAGGTGGTACAAGCTGCAGCCTGGTGAAAGTGTCATTCCCTGGCCCACATCCTCCTGACAAGGATTCCAGAAGATTGATGCATGGCTTAAAAAGCAATATATGCAGCTTCTTTTGGGACCTAGGCAGGTAAATTATATATTATGTTACAGATATCGTGAAATCTAGATGGACACTATATTGCAGTTAGCTAAGCAGGCCCAGGCCAGCTGGCAGTGAGTTGGAACAAGTGGCTGCTGATGGACAAGCCTCTAAAGTTCAATTTCATACTGCTGTTGATGTTAATGATGTTTCTCTAGGGTCATGGCCACACATCGTACTTTCCGTAGGTTGGCATGGCTCAGATGCACTAATCTGTCCAAGAATACTCGGTAAAGGCTATGGATTTTCCTGTATCGGGAAATTCTCTGTTTGGGGATCAAATAGAAAATTATATGAAAAAGATGGATGAATATAGAACTACCTACAAAAGTGCCCAAGCTAAGGAAAGGCATGCCACTCCACAAAGCATGCTCCAGGGCAGGGGTGAGCCTTTCTACAGACCTTTTACCAAGCTCAAGCCTCCTGCTTTTCACAGAGGGTTTTTCAGAGGCAGAGGTAGGCGGGGCACAGGGAGACAGTCGCCCCCCTCAGCCTAAAGCTCCTGCCAAGCAGGCACCTGATGGGGTGCCCAGGGCCGATTCTCCTGTACCCAGTGGGGGGCAGGTTGGTTTATTTCAGCTAGAATCATTGTCCTAACTTCGACAGGTGGGTTCTGAAGTAGAGCCAAGGCCTGGTTCTCAGCTCTAAAACAGTTTCCAAAGATGAGAGCCAGGCAATTTCCACACATAAACTCTTCAGAAGCCCTTGCTTTGGAAGCAGTTTCTTCCCTCCTGAATTGCAAAGCAGTGGAAAGGGTTCCCCTTGCCATCAGACGAGGACTATTACTCAAGATAATTTCACCCCAAAAAGACAGGAGAATGGCCCAATCTTAGACTTAAGGTACCTGAACAGACATCTAATAAGCCAAAGTTCAAATGTTAACTCTAGCAATGATTTTGCCCTCCCTGAGGCCAAGGGGACTGGTTAGCTTCCTGGACCTCAGGGACGCCCTATTTCATGTCATGATCAGGCGCTCACGAAAGTACCTCAGGTTGAATCTGCTCTCCGCCACCTACCAGTTCACAGAGCAATGCCCTTTGGCCTAACCTCGGCGCCATGAGGGTATTCACAAAAACGTCTAGCTGTGGTAGTGGCTCATTTAAGAAGGCAAGGATTACAGTGTTTTACCTGACGACTGGCTACTCAGTGGTCAGTCTCCAGACCAGGTAAACTCACTTGCAGGTCACCCAGCAGCTTCTCACTCCTGGGGTTCCTGCTGAACTCACCAAAGGTTCTGGAACCTGTTCAGGTTCTAACTTCATAGGTGCAGAGTTGAACACAAAGTTAGCCAGGGCATTTCTCCCCGGAAAGACCCAGGCTCATTGCCCTGGCATCCTCCTTACACCTGCGGGTCTCTCGACCAGCAAGGCATTTTCTGTAACCCTAGGGCACATGGCTGCTTCCACAGCTGTCGTGCAGAAACAAGATTTCAGATGAGGGACATTCAGTTCCACTTGAGGTCCTATTGGTCCCAAAGGAGGGACCCCTCACCAAATTAGTTCAGTGACCAAACCCTGATCCTGGCCCTTCAGTGGTGGCAGGATCAAGGCAATCTGTCTCAAGGGTTCCCTTTCTACCCGCTCACCACCCTGCACCTCACCACGGATGCCTCCTCGTTAGGGTAGGGCCACATAGACGACCTTTCCACTCAAGGAGTGATCCCAGGAATCTCTGCTCCACATCAATCTTTTTGGAACTCAGGCTGTTCTTTAGCTCTTCAGGCTTTTTCAGCTGTTGTCCAGGAACAAAGTAGTTCAAATCAGGACAGACAACACCACAACAATGGGACATCAGCAAGGGCACCGGTCTTCATGTGCACGGAAGCACAATGAAGTTGTGGTCTCTGGCTTACTCTAAACACCTCCCTGATCGCAATTCACCTTCCAGGAAAGGACAATGTCCTGGCGGATGCTCTCAGCAGGATTTCCCAGGGCCATCACGAATGGTCTCTGAATCACCAGGTATTGGCGGTCGGTTCACAGATGAAGTGCCCCTCAGATAGATCTCTTACGCAGCCCCAGACAACCATCAACTTCCTCTATTTTGTTGCAGGCCTCCGTGCTGGGCTCCAGTCCCCTGGACCCTTCCTGCTGGATTGAAGGGAAATTCCTGTGCTTTCCCCCTTCCTCTCCTCTTCAGGGTATTGGTGAAAATCAGAACTCAGCCCTGCAAAGTGGTTCTGATCGCTCCAGACTGGGCCAGACAGCCCTGGTATCCTCTTCTCTGTCCTCGATAATCCACCTCCCTAACCTTGCCCAGGACCCACGGGCCAGCGGCCTTGTTCTCCCTCATCCCCGCCCCATCCCCCTGATTCATTCGTCCTCCCTCTGAGGCAGGCTGAGCGATCATTTGTGAATGATGAGATTCCTTCTGGTCTGGCCCTGGGTCCCAGTCCCCTGTCCCTCTTGCTGACTCCCCAGGTGACTTTTTAATTTTTACAAGACAGAACAACGTCTTGTTCTCCACATCCATGGTCCTGGACTTCCACCTTGCAAAAGCTGATTAAATGATTCTTGATTCTCCGGTCCCAGGTCCCTGCCAGCTGCCCCACCCACCTGTTTTGCTGACTCCTGCCAACTCCCGATTAAACCTGAGGCTGCTTGGCCTGGCTGCCCTTGCCAGCTGCCGCCCCACACTTGCTGCTTTCCTAATCCCGCCTGGTGTCCCAGCAATAGTTATTTAATTTGTGCTGCTCAGTGCTGCTAGCTGCACTGCCTTCTGTAACCAAGTCTGCTGGCTGGGGCCTAGGGTGGCTGCATTCTTTAAAATAAAAGCCCAGTGCCTCATGCCTCCGAGTCAGTCCTGAGTCTGACCCAGACCCTACTCCAGAATCAGCAGGCAGCAGTATTTACAGAAACAAAATTATTCTGTGTGTGTGTGTGTGGAGGCGGTTGCAGTAAAAAAAAAAAAAGTAAAATAAAGCAGTTGAAATTCAAGTCTTCTTTCTTTATGTGTGTCTGTCGGCGGCGGGGGGTATTAGTGGTAATAAAAATAAAGTAATTAAGCTGCAGGGAGTCTGAGGGACTATGCTTAAAAAGATCATGGACACAAGTGAGATACAGGGTCCTCTTACTGAAGGAGCTTTGCTATACATGCTTGGGCATCCTGTGGGAATGCAGGAAAGGACTGAAACTGTGATTTCTGTGTGCTGGTGCCAGCAAACAAATACTCTGAGGAGAGGTGGGATTAAAGGAGGGTAAGGAGATATCCAGAACAGTAGTAGAGTGGGTGAAGATTATGGGTTTTAAGTGACTGCTAGAGAAATCCTGTCTGGGATACCCCTGATAAAGGGTCTCTGCCCATGAAACAACTTCAGGCGCTAGTGAAGCACTAGGGATTGGTACCCTATATCAATAGGTAAAGCAGGGCATAAGCGAGTCATTCGAGAGGATGTGGAGAGTTATGGGGACAGGGTAGGAAGGAGGCATCACAGGCCGCGGCACCCGTAGTGCAGTCATCTTCAGGAAAGTCCTCAGGAGGCAGTGATGTTGCCTGGTGTGCAGCAGGTTTGCAGCACTCACTTTGGAGCTGGGTGCAGTAAAGTAGGAACTTAACCTTTTTACAGTGAGTCCCAGTGGACACTGGTGCAAGCAGTCACTACTCCTTTCCACTGCACACCGTGCCACACCTACTGTAGGTAGGGGCGATGGGGGAAGAAGGGTCTATACAGACTGAGATCCTGAGGTGGCAACAGCAAACAGATTCACCCCTCATGTGCAGTTTGGTTCGTCTAGTCCCCCAAGTGAAAAGGCCGTACCCTGCAGGTATGCAAGAGATCAGGTCTGTGCTTAAGAGTACACTTTACATGCGATCAGAGTCCAAGAGGCAAGACAGTGCTAGGAAAGAGTTTGTGATAGGTGATTCCATCATAAAGAGGACAGAGGGGGTAGTGAGTGCAGAGAAGCAGGGGACAGGAAGGTTAGATGCCTTCTGGGGCTTTGGTTGGATGGGATGTAAACAGGGTAGAAAGAATTGTCAATAGAGTGGAAAGCAGTCCTACTAGGCACCGATAACCTGGTTTGCAGACTCCTAGATGAGGTTAAGAATAGCTTTAGAAATTTTGTGGGGACTTCAAGCTGGCAGCTGCCTCACTGACTTCTGAGTTTTTCTGCCAGTTTGAGCAGAAGGAGAACTAGAAGAGGGTTCATCCAATTGTTCACTTCAGCTCATGGCTGATGGAGTGGTACAGGCAGGAGGGATGGGGTGCCTGGGATATTGGAGCCACTCTTAGATGGATTTAAAGCTATTCAAGTTGAATGGCCCTCAACCCTCTGAGGAGGCATCAGGATACCAGGAGCAAGTTTAAAGAATTATTTAAAAATTAGGCAGCTTTAAATCAGCAGAGGAGATGCTGCAGATGCGGACAACAAATACACCTACTAAACTGCTAAAAAACATGGAAGGAACAATATGGCATAACAAATGTGGAGCAAGAGTGAGGTTGGAACAAGCAGGAGGAAAGGTGTTGCAATACTGGATCTGGGTATCTAGGAAGGAGGAGATAGGCAGGGCCAAGGCTTGAAAAGAGAATTCGATTTTAGTTTTCCATTTGTTTACACACTTCTTAGATATTGTCTCTGTCTGCTCATGCTCAAAGATTGTATTTTTTAAGATTTTACTTTTCTGTATTAAAAGTATGTTTTTCTTCAGAAAAGCCCCCAAACCCACCAAAGAGCATGTAAACCCCCAGAGCTTCTGGGGGCCTTGCAGCCCACAGACCCCCGGCTCTTTTCTGAGGGGAAGGTGCAAAATTAGTCTTTTGTCCAGGGCACCAAAATGCCTTCCTACGGCTCTGCAGAGAGGCCCTTTCACAATCTGAAACACAAACTTTGAGGCAGGAAGGCTTGGAATGCTACAGATCTTACCTCTGCATGCACATCAAGAACATAGAGATTGCATTTTTTGATCTTTAAAAATGGCATGGTGGTTATGATGTTTAATATCTACTAACAGGTGTATAGCCACAGAGTGAGGTAGGATGTAAACACTGCAGAGCTAGGCAATGAAAAGCAACTGCTTGGACTAGAGATGATATTTATGCGCTCTAAGGTTGCTATGTGGACTAACATTACTTACTATCTTCAGTTGTTTTGTTATTATGCTGGTCATTTGGACTTCATAGCAAATGTTACATTCCATGTTAATACCAAGTTTCAAAAATCTTTCTTTTAGTTACTTTAATGGGACCCACTATGCCATTGAGGGGTATATGTGAAGTGCTGCACCTGTGTTGATTCTGAAGCGGCACTAGGTGGAGCTGTGGGAGAATGACTGTTCTACTGTTTTGCAGACCTGGAAAAGAATAGTACTGTACTTGCTACAGCATGAAGTGCTGTGATGAAGATCAGAAGGAAAGGCATTACAAGAGTTACTATCTGACTATTCCCATGTCTCTGTGTGAGTTTCTTGATGCAACACTCTCCCATTGAAACCTTCTTGATTTACATTGGACACATTTAACACAATTTCTATTTAATTAATTGATTTGGAGTAAATTCTGAAAATGAAGTATGTTTGCAAGGTCCATTGTACATACAGCAACTTGATTATCTACATACCCATTCCAAGACCTCTTCACACGAGATTCACTTTCTGGCCACTGTATGGCTGTACAATGCTCAGAGATCTTGAAAGGCAGGACTGGGAGCAAAGCAAGGCTAGACAGTATGTTTTAATCCAGACGTCTTATTCTGGAAAAAAAATTCCATCCTGTTGCAAGAATGGGGTTCACTGGGAGTGCCTCAGTCACTTGTTGAATATGGAGCTCTGCTTACCGATTTTTCCAGTTTCTGTAGTTATAATCTAGTGCTTACTTGCCTATGCCACACCACACCATAAACAATACAGTTCAATGCAATAATCAGTATTATAACCATACAATAAAATACTATGCAATAAAATACAATACAGTGCAATACAATAAAAAACAATATAACATTACAATTCAGTATAATAGACAATCATGCAACACAATGCAATACAATAAGCAATACAATAAAGTGCAGTACTATGTAACACACCACAACACAACACAATACAATTGTACAAAGTGTTTTTCATGCAAAGGCATCACAACATGTTTTGCAGAGTAATCAAAGTAAAAGTAGAAAATATGCTGAATGAATTATGAGGAATAAAAATACTACAATAACAGTGACATCACATTAATTGTAATAAATGACAGCCCATATGAATATGTGCTCCCAAACAATGAGCAGTTAGATGCAAAAAAAAAACAGTTTAATATTGTAAGATAAAAGGACAGGTGTGCTACACTCATCTGGAAAGGAACTGGGTCAGCTGCAGCAAGGCAAGTACAACACTGACATGAAAGGAAGCAGCGACACACAGTAATGTGAGGCTAAGTGGACATTTTATTTAGTGCCAATAAGGTATATGCTGCATGAGCACCAGAAAAAAATGTCAACTTAGCCTCATATTACTGTGTGTCCCTGCCTTTTTTCATTCCACAGTTTAATATTATAGCAATCAGAACTAGAGAGATGAAAAATTAGGGGGAAAAAGCATGAGGAACAAAACAATGATACTTCTGTACTACCCAGTTGTCCAACAATGGGGCTGGATTTTATGAGTTACAGTATGCATCACTGAATGGTTGTTGCTCACCTCTGGCATAAGCAACATAGGTTGTAGTACATGAAGCAAAGGGCATGCCCACAGATTGCCTGCTTGCTCAGGCTGTGTTTATCATGGCTGGTAGACCGGCAGCACTACGCAGCCATGGAGTTGGAGAGGTCTACATTCACAGCAGAATTTCTGTCCCCACAATGACTGGACCAGCATAGAAGGAGACAATGTGACGAAAGGGGAAGAAAAATAAAGGGAGAGGGTGCAGGACCTGATGATGTTGGCTAATTTCCTAACACCAGGGGTTTTTAAATCCATATTTGGGGACCTACAGGGTCATGAAGTGTATATACTAACCCTGGTCTACAGTCTCACATATCGCAGGGCTAGCTCAAACTGCACATGAACTTATAGGGTTCTTGTTCACAGAATGAGGAATGGGGCTGGGGAACACGTGGTCAGTATGTGCATCTGTATGTGTGTGTGTGTGTGTGTGTGTGTGTGTGTGTGTGTGTGTGTGTGTGTGTGTGGTGTGTGTTCAGTATGGCCTGTGCTCCCATAAAATGCATGGTTATATGGGAGCACAGCTGTATATCTTCATTTACATACTTGAGCAGGGACAAGGAAAGAACTCCTCTATTCTCTGTGCAGGCACAGTTAAATAAAACTAGGGTGCCCCACAGCACACTGGATTTGTGCACGAAACAACACCACTTCTAATAGTGCAGACCACCCACTAAAAATCAGGCTGTAAGATCTGCCATTTATTTTATGTTGGCTTGCATGTGTACGCAAAGCATCTTGCGATAATAGTACATTTCAGAGGTATGTCAGTGTAGTGGCCAGTGCAGGGGACACTTTAGTAGCTGCATCCCTCAGCTGCCAGTCAGTGAGCATGCTGGCAATGACAGCAGTTTCAAAGAGAGCCAAAATATTGAAAGAAATCTGCTGCTCCAATGAGGTGCAGTTTCCTAGATGCAGTGGCAGATGACAAGACTCCAGCCATGCACATTACAGTGCACAGTAATGAGCATGATTGGAGTTAAAGCAGAGTTTCAGTGTGCCTTTCCTGGTGAAATATTTCAATAAGTAAAATAGCCGCGCACTACTTTCCCAATGATGACTCCTGCACGCCCAACACACGCTCCGAGAAAGCCAACATCAGGTGCCCAATCCCATATCGGCATGTCCCCCAATATGCGCACACTGGGGAGCCCACCCAGTGTGCCAGCACATGGTGGCTCCTGCTGTCTGCCACACAGTCCCTCTAAGCTGACATCAGGGTGCCCAATCCCCTGTCAGCATGTATCCACCCGCCCATTAATGTGGCACACTGGGAGACCACCCCAGTGTGCCAAAATAATTGTTTCTGACACCGGGATGCCCCTCCAGAGTCAGATGAGCCACCCCAACCCATCTATGTTCATTTCCAACAACAGGGTCACGCAATCCCTCTGTTGGCAATGGCATGCACCCCTAACTGTGGCACACTGAGGAGCCCACCCAGTGTGCCTAAATATTTTTATTGTTCCCCTGTAAAAACAGAAAATAAGTCCCCACAGTCTTTTTATTTTATTTAACCTGTAAAGCAGAAAAGGTCCCTTGTGGTCTCCCCATCCCCTCCCCAACCCACATCCTCCTTCTGTACCTACCTCCCCACACACCCTCACCCCATATTTACCTCTGGAGGTCAGGAGCAGTGATCTTCTGTGGTGCTGGGCGTGACTGCACTCTTCAGAGGCCAACCGCAAACTGAAGAAATAATGGTAAACTTTATAATGAGGTCAATAGGGGTGAGGTATCAACTTAGGTTTCTATCTCAGCTATTTTGGGGTATTTTAGCCCCACATTTTCATCATGGAGTTTTGGGACCCGACCTCATGAGCATGTCACTGTCATTTCGTTATTTGGTCATGAAAGATGATTTCACTATGCTGGAATAGCCCTTCAGGACCAATTGACAAAATGACAGTGCCACTGTTCATGAGGGAGTCCCAAAAATCATGCTGCAACTTTGGTAAAAATTCCAAACAATGACCACGCATCAGGTATGCGTTGTGCAGTTTCTACACGCTCATAACTTCAACAATTTTTATATTTTCCTCCAGATTTTCAATGTTGCAATTTTTAACAGCTCTTTATGAACAGTACAGTTGTCATTTTTCACATCCTGCCTGAAATGTGTTTTTGCACCTGTGACACAGAATGGTGCGGTTGCTGTGGGAAATCAACTTTTGGGACAGATTAACAAAATCACAGTGCCACAGTTCATAATAGAGGTTCAGAAATGCCCATGTTGACAATTTGGTGAAAAAATTCCATAATCTTATTGCATTACAGGCGTGCGTTGCGCAGTTTCTACTCATGCTTATAACTTCACCAATTTTTCATATTTTCACTCCAGATTTTCAACATTGCCATATTTTCACACCACCTCATGAACAGTATGGTTGTCATTTTCACATCCTTCTGAAATGTGTTTTGCACTTGTGGTGCCAAATGGAGCAGTCACTGTGCAAAATCACCTTTTGGGTAATGAACTGATAGTGCTGCTGTTCACGAGGTGGGGTCACTAAATGCCCATGTTGAAAATTTGAAGTGAAAATACCAACAAATGCCCAGAGAGTTAGGATTTCTAACTGTAATGCTCCAACCTGAAGAGACTGACAGGCGTCGAGGGTGTGACTTGGGATCATCAGCTGTAATGCTCACGCCATTCCACCCCCACCCTGCAACCAGTGACAAGCATCATAGAAACATAGAAACATAGAATTTGACGGCAGATAAGGACCGCTTGGCCCACCCAGTCTGCCCATTTCCCTACCTAATGGATAAGCTGCAGATCCTAGTTAACCAGCAGCCTACTTCTTCTACCCCACCCCTAGAATTGCCTTATGAGCTGTCCATGCATGCTTGAATTCCACCACTGTTTTGACTCCACAACCTCCTCGGAAGGCCGTTCCATGCATCCACAACCCTCTCTGTGAAAAAATACTTCCTAAATTACCTCTGAACGCCGCCCTCTATCTTCAAATTGTGCCCCCTTGTTCTTGCACACCTCTTTTTGAAAGATGCTACCCTCTTGGACTTTGTTGATTCCTTGAGGTACTTGAAAGTTTCTATCATGTCCCCCTCTCCTCCTTTCCTCGAGGCTATACATATTAAGCTCCTTAAGTCTCTCTTCATATGTCTTCCGGTGCAGACCCTGCACCATTTATTGCCCTCCTCTGGACAGCTTCCATCCTGTCTATGTCTTTACGGAGATTGGGTCTCCAGAACTGCACGCAGTACTCCAGATGGGGTCTCACCAGCTGTCTGTACAGAGGATAATAACTTCCTGTTTTCTACTGGTGATGCCTCTCCTATGCATCCCAGTATCCCCCAACCCTCCTTGCTGCCCTCTCACATTGCTTCCCACCTTTAGGTCATCTGAATATGACTACCCCAGGTCCCTTTCCATTTTGTTGTTGTTAGTATCTCACCCCCATTGTGTACTCTTCCCTGGGTTTTGTTTCCCAGGTGCATTACCTTGCACTTCTTAGCATTGAATCTAAGCTGCCATACATTTGACCATTTCTCTAACCTTGCCAAGTCCTTCTCATCCTTTCCACCCACCTTGTGCATCAACTTTGTTGCAGATCTTTGTGTCATCTGCAAAGAGACACTTTCCTTCAGTCCCTCTGCAATGTCGCTTATAAAGACATTGAAGAGGACGGTCTAATACTGAACCCTGGTACCCACTAGTAACCCCCTTTCTTCAGAGTGGACTCCATTTACTATTACTCTCTGTGTCCTATTCTCCAGCCAATTCTTTACCCAGGCTGTCATCTTGGGACCCACTCCCAGGCTGGCTAACTTGTATATTAATCTTTTGTGTGGGACTGTGTCAAATGCCTTGCTAAAGTCTAGGTAGGCCATGTCCACAGCCCTCCTTGATCTACTACTTTGGTCACCCAGTCAGAAAATCTATCAGATTTGTCTGGCATGACCTTCCGCTGTGAATCCATGCTGCCTTGGGTCCTGTGCCCCTCTGGCCTCTAGATACTCAACAATTCTTTCCTTCAAGTGATTCCATCATTTTCCCTACCACTGAGGTTAAACTAACAGGTCTGTAGTTTCCTGCTTCTGTCTTGCTCCCACTTTTGTGAAGGGAATCACATCTGCCCTCCTCCAGTCCTCGGTACCACCCCATCCTCCATGATTTGTTAAAGAGGGTAGTCAGTGGTGTCACTAGTTCTACCCTTAGTTCTTTAGAATTCTGGGATGAATCCCATCAGGCCCCATTGCTTTGTCCACCTTCAGTTTTAAGAGTTCTTTCAGAACCCTTCTTCTGTAAATGGGCTGGTATCAACTTCTGTATCCAGAGTGTTTCTACTGTTTGTTTTAGGTACCTCCCTCTTCTTTGTAAATACTGAGCAAAATATGTGTTTAGTATCTCTGCCTTTTCACAGTCACCCTCTGCCCACCCTCCCTCTCCTTTATTAAGCCTCACTATCCCTCCCTTGGTCTTCCTTCGCTCCCTGATGTACCTATAAAAGGTTTTATCCCCCTTCTTAACTGAGTTGGCTATCTTTTCCTCGGTTTGGGCCTTTGCTGTTCTGACTGCCTTCCCAGCATCCTTTTGCTTTAACTGATACAGTTCTCTGTCCTGCTCCTTCTGTGATTCTTGTACTTCCTGAATGCTTTCTTTTTCTCTTGAACCTTCACTGCCACTTCCTTTGAGAACCACAGTGGTTTCTTACATCGTTTTATTTTGTTAATTTGCTTCACACAAAGGCTTGTTACCTCTGTGATGGCAGTCTGTATTCAACCCCTGTGCGGATTGTGGTGCCATTGCCGGTCTCCAAATTTACCCACAGTGCTTCTTCTCCTCCCTGTTTTCCCTTTTGTTCTGTTGCTTTGATTCCTTCCATTATGTAAAGAACTACTCCTCCTCCTCTTTTACCCTCCCTGTCCCTCCTGTAGATAGCGTATCCTGGCATGTTTATGTCCCAGTCATGGTTTTGTGTGTACCATGTTTCTTTGACTGCCACGATATCCAGATGTTCCTCCTCCATCAAGGCCACTAATTCAGGAAGCTTGTTACTCAGACTACTGGCATTAGTACTCATTTGTTCTCCATTTTTATGGCTTTACCTTCTTTTGCAGCATCCCCACTGACCTTTCTACCTCGGTCTTTTCTCATTTAGTACCCTGTTTTGTAGGGAGGCTGGGATTTTCCTGCAGCTTATCAGTGCCTCCCCTTGACTAGTTTAAAAGCTTGCAAATGAAGCATTTAAATCAATTGCTCAAAGACTTGTTCCATTCCTGGACAGATGCAGACCATCCTGCCAGTATAGGCTGGTGTCCCTCCAGGTGGAACCCCAGTCCCCAGTGAAGCCAAACCCCTGTGCTCCATACCATTTTTTCAACCATTCATTAAACTGCATGGTGCAAAGTACCCTCACCTCACTCATGCCATTGACAGGCAGCACCTCAGAGAAGGATACTGTGTGTGCTACTTGTCTTAGGCCCCTCCCAATTCTACAAAGTCCTTCTGCACTGCTCTAATCTCATGATGAGCCAAGTCATTTGACCCTAGGTGGACAATGACATCCAGCTCAGACTCCGTGCAGCTGTTCTCGTGATCCTGAGGATGCACTTCCTGTCCCTCAAGCCATGGAACCAGGCAGGCACCTTATTTCAGTTTTCCTGCTCTCCCCAGTTCTATCCCTAATAACTGAGTCCCCCATTAGAGCTTGCTTCCTTTCCTTGTGGTGTCCTCTGCCTTCTTCCTGTGGGCCTCCCTTGTGACAGTTGTACTCAGCCTCCTCAGTCTCCCCTGTGGGTGCATCCATAGGGGAGCTATGCTCTCCCAGAATGATGTATGGATTGTGGAGTGGAACAACTGACTGGGTGTGCCTCTGTTCCACCATCCTCACCCTCCCTGAGCCCTCTGTGGTCCAACTGCTGTGCCTTGGAGTCTTCAGCCCCAAAGTTCACCCAATTCTCCTATACTGTACCCATCTCTGTGTATTTCCTTATGGAATGGGGTGAGCATAAGGCCTGAAGACCCCAAGGCACACCGCAACACCTGTCGGTGTCTGCAGGGTAGGGTGAGGTGAAATGGCATGAGCATTATGGCTGATGATCCAAAGGCACACCCCAATGCCTGTCAGTCTGTGCAGGGTGGAGGTGGGGTTGGTGTCAGTTCAATACTTTACTGCCATTCCTATTATGCATCTCTCTCTAACTCCTGCACTACCAATACCAATACCAATACCAGTGCCAGCAAGCCAGCATTTGGCATTGACAGATGCTTGTTCAATCTGATTCTAGTGTAGCCTCAGAGAACTACAGCACTTGTTGATAGACTTCATTTCTTGATTTTATGCATAAGAATTCCTTTTTTGCAAAAATAAATTTATTTAATATCATTATCAGAGTTCATCATGCCAGTTCGTGAAGAAATACTGATGTGGAGAGTTTGAGTCCTCTTTATTTCAATATATTAAATTGTTTATCACACTGTGAATCAGCCTTTGAATTGGACCCATAGGTTATCATTGATGCAATGATGTTATAGCAATGAATTATGTCCCTGTTAAAAGAAACAATTTCGCTATGAAAATGTCAATGCTCAGACCTGTTCCTTAGGGCACCTCAGTATACCCCTTCAGTGTGTATCAGGAGATCAACATTGTATGCAGCCAGATGAACAGAAGCTTCTGATTTGAAAGCCTGGTGTCTGACCATGCTTAACCTTCAGTGTTGTCTATGGCAAGCTGTTGGGGACATAATTCATAATCTGTGCTGTATAGTAAAACACATACACTATATGGTGAAATGCATCATCATATAGTGAAATATACACATTATATAGTGAAATACATACACAATGTAGAGAACCACATACAGTATCTACTGAAATATATACATCATGTAGTGAAATACATATACCTTATACTGAAATACATATATTATATAGTGAAACACATATGCTATATAGTGAAATGCTTACATTGTATGGTAAAATACATACACTATCTACTGAAATACACATACTGAGCACAAAAAAATCCACATACACTATATACTGAAACAAATGTACTATGTACTGAAACATATACACTACCTATTGAGATACATACACTACAGACTGAAGCATCCACATAAACTATCTACTGAAACAAATACTCTATAGATTGTAACACATACCCTATATATTGAAAAAAATCTTCATACATTATATACTGAAAGAAATACACTGTATATTGACATACATACACTATCTATTGAAATGCATACACTACACAGTGAAAAAAAGCACATACACTATATACTGAAACAAATACAATATATATTGAAACATCTACACTTTATATTGAAATACATACACTATATATCAAAATAAATACACTAAGCATGGAATAATCTGCGTACACTGTATACTGAAACAAATACACTACATGGTGAAGCACATACACTGTAGACTGAAAAATTCACATACACCATATACTGAAACAAATAAACTATATACTGAAATGGACTATGTTCTGAAACTACCCATCCCCCTGACCCTCCCCCTTGAATGGCCTGCAACTGAACTACTTATCTGCTGCATTCAGTCAGCTGCTGGCTTGATGAGAGGATGTTTTTGAAACTGCAGAGCAGATAAACAAAGCACAGCTATCTCTTACTCTACTTTTTTTATGGGATTTTACATCTTGTTTTGCTTGCATACCTTTAATCAATTTTCAGAACATTGTGATGTGACAAGAAACATTTAGAACTAATTTAAAATGTTCTAGTTTATTCTTTCAAATAAAACTAAAACTGATCCATATAGAGATCATTCAACCATGCCTTACAAAGCACATGCTCCCCCACCTCTGCACCCGAGGTGCTCGAAACAAAGCGTACCTCTCCTAACAGAGGCACTTCTTGCCATAATCTGCTCACTGACCCTCCTCCAGGCGGATAGGCTTAGTGACCCATGCCACCTCAAACCAGGGGGCCATCTGCATAATGACCCCCACTATTTCCACAGCAGTAACCCTATCTCAAGCATGCTTGCTCTCTCAACAGTGCAGAGATGGTAAAAGGGTATATGCTATGACCTGTTCTACATTATGAGCAGGATGCATCAAGAGAACCTTGTCACCATACCAGTACTAAACTACTCAGCTTACTGGTAGCTACTACTCCTGGCAGATATATTTAACCAACCTCAGCCCCAATACCACCAATATCTTGGTGACATTCCCTCAGGACCCTGGCTGGGTGTCTGCCAAGGGTCTGAAGATAGCACATATGAATGTATGTAGCCTCAGACCTAAAATACATGTAGTCCAAGCCTGGCTGGACCTTTACAAGCCTGATGTCCTAGCCATCTCTGAAACCTGGTTAACAGCCCACATCCTTGATCATGAGATACAAGCACTGGGCTATAGTACCTACCGCAAGGACAGGGAATCCAAAAAGGGGTGGGTGCTAATCTATACAAGACTGACCTCACTGTGTCACCTCTAACCCTGCAGGAAGTCTCCCTGCTGTGGGTGAAGGTATATTGATCCGCATAACCCTAGGACACACCAAGCAACTAACAACAGGTTGTGTCTACCACCCACCAAAGTCTGCCCTCCAATCACTTGAAGCCATCAAGAGCACTGGCCCAGAGGTAGCTACAGAGCTACTCATTTTGTGTGACTTCAACCTCAGCTGGGCCCAGGACCCTGGCCATGTCACGATGTCTCTGACCCATGAAGCAGGTCTGACGCAGGTCATCTCTGAACCGACCAGACTGAATTACAAAACTTGGAATCACACCACCCTGGCCTGGGCTCTGGTGTCAAAGCCTGTAAACATCCAGAGTGCGGGCACAATGGCAGACTCCTTGAGTGACCATTCCCCAATTTTCTGTATATGGAAGAACAGAGCACCCAAGGTCCAGCCAAGAATCCTTACTGCCCGAGACTACACCAAATTCTCGGAAGTATAATTCAATCACTACCTAAGTAATAGGGACTGGAGCCCCATAACACTCCTCCCAACTCTGGCTGAGGCCTTGGAATACTTTCAGGACTTACTAAGTACAGCTGCTAACCTCCTCGCTCCTATGAAGAGACTGAGGGTGAAAGGCAGCTGTTACAAGTGGATCTCTCCATCCCTCAAAGCTCTAAAGACTACTTGGGACAAAGCCTGGAAGAAGTTCAGGCTCTCCACCCTCCCAGCAGATCTTGTGGAATACAAAGCCCTAAGAAACAAAGCCAACAGAGCCATTAAACTTGCTAAAAGAGAGTACATCACACACCTCCAGAAAACTAGCTTAGGCAACCCTAAGCAATTTTGGAATCATGTCAATGACCTGATCAAGGGCAGCAAAAAGACTGATTCCAGCTCCATGGAGATCAACAGTCAGCTCACTACTGACTCTTCTCTAATATCGGCTGCCCTTAACAACCACTTCACAGATCTGGAGGCCTACAAGACCGGCCAATCTTCCCTGACTTTGGCCCCAAGCTCAGCTGAAGCAACACACTTTGAATGATCCTCTTTCCACCGGAGAGGTCCTAACCCTCCTAAAGACGCTGAAACCTAAAGGATCAGGGGACCAGATGGGATCAACCCTCGGCTACTCAAGGCTGGAGCCACCTTCTTATCCAGGCCCTTAACCATGCTGCTTAACAGATCACTGAGGAAGGAGCAGTCCCTGACCAGTGGAAACATGCCAATGTAGTCCCTATCCACAAAGGTGGACTCAGGAAAAACTAACCAACTATAGGCCAATCTCCTTCTCTGCACACTTGCCAAGTTGCAAGAAAGGCTAATCTACAACCAACTCCAGGACTACTTGGAAGCTTATCAGCTCCTTGCTCTCTCTCAACATGGATTCAGACCAAACTACGGTACTGACACTGCCCTCATTAACTTCTTGGACAAAGTGCTCAGGGCAATGGACAAAGGGATACCCACAGGTGCAGTCTTTATAGACCTGTCCAAGACATTTGATCTTGTCAACCACAGTCTTCTGCTACAGAAGCTGCACAATGTGGGCCTAGACCCCCATGCCCTCAAGTGGTTTGGGAGCTATTTATCAGGCTGGACACAGAGGTCCCATGGAAGGGGACATGTCAGAGCCACTACCTCTAAAACAGGGAGTACCTCAGGTTCAATACTAGGCCCCTCCTATTCTCCCTATTTACCAATGAATTAAGTACCTACTGTGGGAGAGCTTGGTTGTACAGTCACGCTGATGACACTGTCATCTACTGACCCTTGGGCAATATGGCCACTCTTGGTCTGCTCCTCCAAGGACCTCACATCCCTAGAGACATGGCTGTGTGAGAACAGAATGGTACCTAATGCTGACAAAACCAAGGCAATGTTATTGGGCCAAGATCACTGGGACTTGACAGGTCCTCATCCCTCTGACTAACCACACTCTCTGGCAAAAGCATTAATTAGTTCCCTCCATAAAATACTTAGGCCTAACTCTGTACCAGTCTATCACCTACAAGGACCATGTGATCAGGTCACCAGGAACCTACAGCGCAAACTCTGTACCTTGTACCAACTCAGGGACCAGCTCATCCCTGAGGCCAGGCTCTCCATTGTGACAAGTGTCTGCTCCCTACCCAGACCTATGTGGCCCCTGATTATACAGGGCATGGCAAAGCAAAAGGTATCAGGATGCAAATTCTACACAACAAGATAGCTTGGTTCACTACCCAAGACCACCCGCCAATGTTACCACTGTGACACTGTGGCCCAGCTCCAGTGGCCCCATTGCACTCGCCTCAATACCCATTGCTTGTCCAGGCCTACAAGCTACTCAAATCCCCACGCTCCACCAAGCATAGCAGGAACATAGCCATTAAACACAACCCTAGGAATTTAAGGACATCAAAATGAACACTACTAGAAGTCCCCAGGTAAAGACCAATGCTGGTGGCAGATCCTTTTCTTGCCAAGCCCCCAGCCTATGGAACAAGCTTCCCCTGGTCCAGGACACCTCCTCACTCACGAACTTCTGCACCAGGCTCAAGTCCCACATACTGGCCACAAGTGCATGCCACTGCCATGGCTCTTAAGGTATCCCTTTTCTGCATCAAACCTTCCCAAAGGTGAGCTGACCATGTACCTCCTTTAGTATCTGGACACCTAGGGACAATGCTACCTCATGTATATCACTATGCCAAGTAGTACCAATGCAAAACTGTGTCATGATGATAACCATGTCTGTAACCACTGTCTGTAACCACCTTATGCTTGAGCAACCTATGTAATCAAAAGTTTTTCTCCACTGTGTTTTATCTTGTATTGTTATCCTGGATTGCCCCTGAAAAAGGGACCTTCGGGGCTGAGTAGGCCTACCCGGTCACCAAAATGTAATAAATAAATAAAATAAATAAATAAAATAAGTGCTGCCTTCATTTACTGTTAGACACTTTTGTATAGGAAGCTAATACTTAGAATATTCCTAACATACCAGTCTCATACCATATAAACACTGGGAACTGCATGCATTTTTCTAAGTTAAAATTGTGATTAGATTTATGTGTAATAAATTACTGTGTTGGTCAAGTAACTTATCTGTGCTGAATGCTTGGGTAGTGTACTGCAGGAGCTGTGAAAGTGTTAAGTCAAATGCTTTCGTAGTGTGTACTCTACTGAGTTAGTTTTGATTTAGTTTTGGTTTTTATTTGAATGTTTTGTTTAATAAAGGTTCTTGGTTATGAAAAATATATATATATTGCAGCAATCACACAACCCAATTCTCATCAGGAGCTCAGCTGGCATATGCATAATGTGCACTTTCTGTTCTGAATAACTGCACTGTGATGCCTCTCTGGTGGCTCTCACAGCTCCTAACCTCCCCATTACATATCTGCAGAGCATTGCAAGGTGAACAGAGCTTTGCCAGGCACTTGGTCTCCTCTAATAAACTTGCCTTGTTCTAGCCTCATAGTGCATAATTATGCTGTTTATATGGTATGACTGTGTTATTGAGTCTGAGATTCCCAAACTGTGTTTTATTTCTTTTTCAAATGAGATGTTTATCTTCTAGGTCACCACTGACCCCTTGTGCACTGGTCTGTCTTTCCACATCACCCCAAATCACCAGGACTTACCTACTGAGGCTCTCTGGCCCCCCATGGTGGGGCCAGGAGGGAGAGGCCATTACAAGGAGCCACATATTTAGGAGCAGAGCCTGGTTAGTAGAGAAAAGTATGTGGCAGGTTGGTGGATTATTTTGCCATTGGAGGTTTTCTACCTTTGGCTTATCCCCTGGGTCGTCAAGCATGCAATGATGCCAATCCAATTAAAGGCAAGTACTGCTTTGTGCCTGCCTGCCTGAGCCCTGCCAGTGTTCCTCACCTAGGTGGCTGTTAAAGAATGGGGTGGTCAGACTCCCCCATCCCTGAGAGGAGAGCATTCCCAGAGATGCTCAGTTATCTCTCCTGTCACTTAATGTCTGTTTGACCCAGGTCCTCCCCTGAAACCGGGACACTGGTATGGGAGGGAGTACACTTACCACTAAGCCTAAACTAAACCACTAAACCAGACTGTACTTTTATAAGTAAATAAAACAGCACTCTGATGAAAGAAGAAACTGTATTTTAGCTACAGCTGTTATAAATATTTAAGACACATCTCAATGTTTTGAAACTGAGTAAAGGTTTTCAAGAAAATAACATAAAATAATACATAAAGATGTGGAATAAGATAATCCATTTTGTTTACTTTCTGCATCTTAAGAGGCATTGGCAGGATTTTAGTCGATTAAGGTCCCATTTTGAGATGGTTAGCGGAATGATAACCATCTAAGCATTATGCCAGTGTGGGAAAACAGCATGGCTGAACAGGTACCTATATTTAGCAGCCCAGATACTAACCTGATCATGTGCATGTGCATATGTACTACTAAAGTCTTGTAAATGAGGATCACTCCTGTGTACAGAGCACAGTGCTATATAAAACATTTTGAAAGTGCTTAACAACTGAAATTGCAATACTGTTTACTGCTTCCAAAATCCTGCCCTTGTTTGAGCACACGGTGGTGATATTGTCACCTCTACCTCTGGTCACCATTATGATGCTCCCAAATAATATACCAAAATGATCCTTGGCATGTAAGGTTCTACACCCCTGATCGCAGTTTAAATGGTTCCAGTTATTATTGTAAAATGATCCTTGATGTCTAATGCCCCCCACACAGGCATACTAAGCTGGAGCTCATTTCTAGATGCATCCTGGGGGAAGGTGAACTTGTACAATTGGGCCTTAGGTAGCACAACATTTCAAAATACATAACATACATGGAGCAGAGTGCTACACAACCTCAAATTACATTAGGAATAATACATGCAAGATGTGAGAACTTGAGTGATAAGCAACAATTGACAATGTATATACAGTGCAGTTAGGAGCCACAAACATATGCTGGCAATCAAATAAAGAGCAGTTTAAATCAACGCTGGCTACAAACATTTGTGCATAATGCCTAGAGTGGAAGCATAAGGGCCAAATTATAGCTGAACCTAAACTAGAAACAAGTCTTAGAAGAGCAAGAGGGAAAAATAGAGCAAGTGCAGGAGGGAGAGGTGAGATCTCTGAAGTGGTTTGAAAGAACCCATGAGAGGAGATTGATGAATGGCTGAGGTGAGGGTTCCAGATTTTAGGAAGCAGTGGTTGAACTTGTCTTTGCCAATGGTTGTGGAAACTGAAGGGACTGCTAGGGTTTGAATATTTCGCTTCTGAGTGATATGGCTGTGGGGGACATCAGAGAGAGATAGGAGGGAAACAAACCAGATTTGCCCACAAAAGCTGGCA